>CM028138.1:617975000-620475000 GCA_016271365.2 Neoceratodus forsteri | reverse complement strand
AATGTATGCTGTCTACATTTTAATTTGTTATATTTCTACTGATGTAACTGACCAAATTGTGATGAGTTTGTACTGTACTTTTCTGTACCTTGTTGTATTTGCATTTTATTTCTGTTGACTGTTCTCACATGTACCCTCCTGGGTCATGCCTGAAAATAGCCACTTCTATGTCTAGTGCACTTACCTGACTATCAAAAACAAAATAAATTAATCTGCCACATTCTGGACATCCTAAATTGTGGAGAGGGTGTCAGATAATGGAGGGTTGCAGCTAAAGGGGGAGAAATGTCTGGAAAATGGGACAGGAGCTCACACTGACATTAAGCAAGGGTGATAAATAATTTAAAGATTAATAAATCCATGGGACCTGACAGTATAAGTCCTAGACTGATAAAGCAGCTAAGAAATGAACTGGTGGGGCCCGTTATCATGATTTTTAATAATTTCATTGGGCAAGGAAAGGTGATACAGGAATGGAGGGAAGCCCTAGTGATCCCAATTTATCATAAAGGTGATCAATCAAAAGTAGAGAACTACAGGCCCATTAGCCTGACCTCCATCCTGGGGAAGTTTATGGAGGGGTTAGTAAATGACCAAATACTCGGACATATAAAAAAATTAGATGACTGATGTAACAAAGCATGGGTTTAGTGGTGGTAGGTCCTGTTTGATAAATCAGTTACATTTTTATGAATCAGTGAGTGATGTACTTGATAGGGGTATGGCAGTGTATGTGGTAGGGGTAGGGCAGTGTATGTGGTATTTTTAGATTATGCTAAAGCTTTTGATTCACTGGATCATGATGTACTGATGAGGCAATTAGTTCCTCTAAAAATACATCCAAATGTAATATCTTGGGAAGAATGCTGGCTGTCTGGTAGGAGAAAAAGGGTATGCATTTGTGGTTATTGCTCCAGTTGGGGGGTGGTTATGAGTGAGGTGCACAGGGTTCGGTCCTGGGACCCACCCTGTTTAATTTGGTAGTATCAACAATGTAAGTCTCAAACCCTTTCTGGATGGTCAAATATGCTAATGATAGCAAGGTGGGAACCAACACTGATAGTAAAACAGGAGGCCAGATATTACAGGAAGCACTAGATAGATTACAACAGTGGGCTGTAACACACAAATTAAGGTTTAACTTGGAAAAATGCAGTGTTATACATCTGGGTCATCATAACTCAGAGTATAAATATATGATGAATGGGTTACATCTTATGAAAACTACTCAGGAGAAGGATTTGGGGGTAACAATTACCAAGGATTTATCATTTGATAACCCTACAAAAAGTAAGGTAAGACAATGTAACATATTACTGGGATGCATAATGAGAAATATTGCTAGCAGAGATGCAGATGTTTTACTGCCCTTGTACACCTCCATTGTGAGGCCACATATGGAGTACTGTGGACTCTTTAGTGTGCCACAAACAAGGAGATGACAGGCTCTTATGGAGTGGGTGCAGAGGTGAGCAACAAAACAATTTAGCTCCCTAAGATTCAAGACATATGGGGAGATGTTGATGCATTTGGGTCTTTACTCCTTGCAATACAGACAATTAAGAGGGGACCTGTGTCTTGTTTATGGTGCATCTAGAGATGTACATAAATGGGAAACAGCTGGTCTAGTGTTGCAGAAAAAAAGTTCAAGTACTAGGAGTCATGGTTTGAAGATAAAGGGGATGGTTACTAAGACAATTAAACAAAGCAAGTGATTTTCCAAAGAGTGGTGACTGCATGGAATGTGTTGCCAGAGGCAGTGGTAACTACTGAGACTATGAATACCTTTAAACAAAAATTGGATGTGCATATGGGGAAAATAAAATATGAGTTCCACTAATGTAGTGCGCTATCAAAGGGTCAATAGACCTCCTAGCTCATAACTCTCTATGAATCTATGGATCTATGATGGATAAAGGGGGCTAGAAAAAGGAGGGAGCAATATATTTCACATTTCACTGACCTTCAAAGGATGCATTTCCTGTCTCCACAACTTAACAGGTGAAATACCCAGTGCAGAAAAACAAAAGTGTCCTACTCCTATGGCCAAGACACTATAGAAATGTATTAATCCTGGCCAAGACAGTATGGGAATGTGTTACTATTGCAGAGACTGTGTTGACTGCCATAACAATATAACATTAATGATGTGAAGACTCATGATTTTGGAGGCCCTACAAACCTGATCTTCTGATCAACATGAGAAAAGGTCCACACTCTGACAAAGACCACTGAGATGAGCATCCCTTAGATATCATCAGGAAGATTCCTCCATTATCAGGGTGCCCTCCTTCTGCAGCCTTCTCCTTTTGAGAGGAACCAGGCTTTTAACTGTATACATAGTTAAGTTAACCAGAACTGAAAACAAAAGGCCTTCTTGGCCACTTTGAAGCTATCAGAGGGAAATTCCTTCTGAAACATGAATTCTTGACAGACATGGAACAGTATTGAAAAAGAAACATTAACCATGTGTAGTTGATGAGGTTCCACTGCCATGGTAGGCATCTATTCCAGTCCCCCATGGCTACCACAATTAACTGAAGGACCTCAATACCTGAAAAATCACCTATGCTAATATAGCTCAACCTGTGGCAGCTCAGCCTAGACTGACTGAGTGACATTCTGTTCTTTTGCTGGGAAAAGTACCACCAGATAGTCACCGAATGCTGCCCACTGAGACCCACATCTGGTTCCATGAGTAGGATATGATTCCTGCATGGCTGAGACTATGAAGAATGCCCCAATGCTAGTGCTGTCTAAATTCATTCTCTTCACCTTGGATGAACTTGGTCCTTGAATAAAAATATTCAGGCTAAACACACCTTTCCACTTACAAAAACATTGATATGGATACACTGATGATCCCAAACCATCTATACCAGAATCTGGTCGTTAAGCAGGGACACCATCAACTTATGTTGCTTCAAATTATTTCTAGTTAAAAAACACATTTTATGATTGCTTGACATCTTTAAAATTTATTGATCTTGCTAGTTGTTTTATCTGGTTCTACCATGTTGTGGTGACACTGATTGCAGCAAACTTCAGAACAGTGACAGCAGGATGGTACCAGATGGAGGAAGCTTCACTGAAGGCCTGGGCTTCATGGACCCTGGTATGAATAGCTTTCCAGACCAGATATGGAAATGTACAGATAACCCCTGGGTGAAGAACTCTCTACATATACTTCTTCAATTATGTAAACTGACCAACACTTCGAAGGGCATGGGACCATTATCCCTGATAGACGTGAACCTTCATTCCACCTCCTGAGGGAGGATGGGGGTTATATTTACTGGGCAGACTATAACTACTTTTCTTCAGGTTGTAGACTCACAGGGATGTCACTCCTTCAACCAGTTGCAGGTGAAATACTCCCTGTGACCAGAATATCATTATACTGTAGATACCTGCAAGTTCACCATTTTATCTCATCCCCTGTGGTTTTTCTCTGTATCCATAGAGACCATACAGATCAATAATCCTTCTTTTACCATGCTACCATCATCAGACATTATCCTCACTGCATTTCAGCACTTTGTAACATTTTAATGTGCTCAACCTCTCATCCTCTAGAGGATCTTAAAAGAAAGTGGGAACTTGAAGCAGATATAATTATAAATCCAGAATATAAAAAGGAGAGGGGCCTGTGGTGGGAATGGGGAGTGCGCCTGACTCATAGTTCTACTTGGTTCATAGTTAAATTAATGTTGTTGGTTATGTACCTTCTGTTAGTGAACTAATGGACAAATGGACTACTGGAAAGCACGATTCCAAGCAATTATGTAATAATTAAGATTTAAGATGGGATAAATGTAATAGTTGAGACACTAGAAGTATTATAGAATGCAGAGCTTATATTGTACATATATGCTCCATGTAATCATATAATATTATCCCAACTGGATGACATTCCTATTGTCCATTTCCACATAATTCAATAAAAATTCTCTGAATTAAAAAAAAAGGAACAGTGATGGCACAACACAGTCCATTGCTGGGAAAAAATGTATTTTCTGTGGGGGACTCTGCCCCCCGCACCCCTCACCCTTCAGATAACCAACTCTGAGTTGGAGTTGGTTCAGGTTGGGGTGAACATCCCAGTGGCAGCAGTGTTGGGAACCCAGTGGACCATCACAGCGAACTGTCGAAAATGTCGCTGTGATGGCCTTCGCTGTGTTCCCATCACTATGCCAATGTGATACCATTTATTTGTCTCCCGTGCTTAGATGAACTGAAATGCATGCTAATATATTGCTATAACCAGCTTTGTTCTGTTTCACATCCTGGATCTATTCTTATTGAATACTTCCCTAACATTAGAAACACCTCAAACAGTTCAGACAATCATTATGCAGTAGTCTTCTCTACTAATGCTGCACCGCAGAAACATAGAAAATGACGGCAGAAAGGGACCACAAGATCCATTTAGTCTGCCTGAAACTCTTCCCACCTCCCTTAACTGCTATTCAGAGTTATGATGCCTTTGTATTTATCCCCAAGCATTCTTGAAAGCCCCATCTCCTTTCGCATTCACCACTCCCAGGGGGAGGCTGTTCCAAATGTAGACCACCCTCTCTACAGAAAATAACTTCTGTGTGTTGCTTCTGAAGTTGCCCCCCCCAGTTTCATATCGTGACTTCAAATGTTCTTGTATAACTCTTGACCTGCAATAGGTCCTGAACCTGTACCCTATTTTTACCCTTCATGTATTTGAAAGTTTCAATCATGTCTCACCATTCCCTCTGCTGCTCCAAGGAATAGATGTTGCAATCCCTCAAACTATCATCATATGCTTTCTGATGTAATCCTTGTGCCATTTTCACCCCAACAAAAAAAATTAATAGTGTGTTCAACCTAGAGCCCCCAACAAATGCCCAACTTATATTTAGTTGAGGCTAAATGAGTGTCTGTTGATATTTTCACATGCAAATTGTCTAGCACTCAACTCATTAATATGCAGTTGATGCTCAATTGAGCATTAAATCAGCTGATGCTCAGTTGAGCACTCAGATGATGCTCACTTGAGCATTAACTCAGTTGATGCTCAATTGAGCATTAACTGTGATTTCTCCTATATGGCATTTCCTGAAGTCCATGCAGTAGCAGCCACCAATGGCCCTCCACTATCCTCCTAGACTCCTCCTCACCAATCTTCTTCTCTACCCCACCGCATGGCATGCCTGTGCCCCACTCCCTGTACTAGAGGTCCCACTACCCCTGTGGGTGTCCTCTTTCAGCAGTTTCCCTCTACCCTACAGTGCCCCCCCAAAATCTTCCATCCCTCCCTCCTTCCATGGCCACCCATTCCTCCCAGCAGCCTGCTGAGGTAGGATAGGATGAAGTGTTGGACCCCCAGTGCCATGTAGTTGTACCATACAGACACACAGTTCATAATTAGAGGTTTTACAAGTTCTGTGAGGGATCCAGCTGGAGATAAGAGTTCACAATATCAAAATGTGCTGCACGATACTCCTCGATTTGTCTGTGTCCTCTTAAGTCGGCAGCTGATGAATGTTGAGGACTGGCAACAACCACCACCCCAGGCTCTAACTACCACATTAATTTTATACAAATCCCTGATAACTGTCATTCATCTGCACAAGTAGCAGCAGCAGCAACAGCCAGCAGTACTTTGAAGCTAGCATACAAATTAAAACACTATCACACCTACAATCTTGAACAAACTGTTTGTAGCATTAAGTGCTGATCAGAGTAACAGCACAACATAACCCCAAGAAAAATCCATATATCTTCAAGTATTAGCTTTTCTTCTACAGTGGAATGTGCAGTGGATCTGCTTCCTTCTTTATTTCTGCCTCATATGACATGTGACACTTGTAACATTAAGTCAAGTCATCCACCATCCCCCGTAACCAGTAGTTTAAAAATTCCCCATTTCGACTGACCCACTTAGCTCCTCACTCACTCACTCACTCACTACCACTCACTCACTCTTAAATAGAAGCCTTCCCTTCATTTTGATATCACCAAATCAGTTCAACCACCCTGCCCAGTACCAGTAGCAGGGAAATTCTTTGTTCTACCAACCTACTTAGCACCCCATCCCAAACACTCTTATCCTCATCTCCCTTGAGTGTGCTGAACTGAAGAAAAAAAAGAATATAGTAGACTCTGGAGATGGCATCCGACACCTCCCTCCGAGGCAACTAATAATACCCCTCTCCCCCCCTACAGTAGTAGCCACAGACATGGCTAGATATTTCACAACATTTCTAAAGAGATTTTCTATGCTGCCCCCTCTGTGTAAATGGAGAAAGCAGATTTCTCTAGAAATACCACAGACATTTTAGGAAATATCTGCCCATGTCTTTGACTGTGACTGCACCTGCACATTAAAACTATGCCATCTGCCTCCAGAGTACCCAACACTAGCCTCCCCCTCCTCAACTCCATGTACTAGCTTCCTCTCTTTACAGTACCCTGCTGCAGCCCACCTCCATCCACAGCACCCTGCACCAACCAACCTCTGTCCACAGCACCCTACACCAACCCACCTCCATCCACAGCACCCAAGAATGGCCCACCTCCATCCACAGCACCCAACACCAGCCTACGTCTGTCCATAGCACTGAACATCAGCCCACATCCATCCACAACACCCAGCATCACTCACCTCCCTCAACAGCCCCAATGGTACTAGCCCCATCCATCCACCACTCTAATACTAACCCCCCTTCCCGCAGCTTTGGGAATTTGCTTTCCTTCTACTATGCCCAACACTAGCCACCTCCCTCCACAGCACAAAACAGTTGCCCCTTACAGCCCAGACATTAGCCCCCACTCTCTATAGCCCCATAAACTAGCCCCTTCCTCCAGTGCCCCTGACAGCACCCTCCTTCTATGATTACTACCAATATCCCTACCTCCACAGTCCCCAGAACTACACGGTTTCCTCCACAACTACAATACTTAACCTCTCCCTCCAAGGCTACACACACACACACTTGCGGCCTCATCCTACATGCCCAACTCCAACATATACTGTAAAAGGGACAGCTGCACCATTATAGTCAACCACATATAGTTAGAAGTCGAGAGTCTCTTACCTGAGTAATAGAGACAGAGGCAGGTCTCTAAGGGATGATGTCCACAGGACCTGTAAAATAAAATATTAAAAAGGGCTCACAAAAATCCATAATTCTTAAAGAGTGAATTGGGTGGAAAGAACAAGTTAGGCATAGAATGATACTTATCGGATGGGGAAGGAAGGAAGGAGTCTGTATTCTGTCAGACCTGTAAAATAAAGAAAATCATGTTAATATGAAAAATATTGTAACAAGAGCACAAACAGAGCTATACTGCCTTTTAAAAAAATAAAGTGAGCACTGGTGGTTGTCGGCAATGGATGCTCTGCAAGGCCTGCTTTCTACAACTGGTAGCCCAGGTGGGTTTGTGGATTGGTTTCCTAGTTGCCAGTGGTGAAGAATGTTAAAAAAACTAGAACCCCTCCTTTGCATCTGGGAGGGGCTCCCTTGGCCCCAATTTTATGTTGAAGAGCAGGAAGGAGAGTAAATGAGGAGGACAAGCTGGAGCTGCTGCAGCAGCCATCTATATTGCACGATCACACTGAAAGTGAAAGTGCCTGCAGGCACTGGTTACTCCCAGCCTGTATTAAGCTCAGACTGTGGATGGGAGAGGGGAAGACAGAAATTCAGTGGGAGGTGAAGGAGGCCATGGTAGGATTGCATTTTTCCACATTTTCCAGTGGTAATTCTGATAAATGCCCTAGGACTTGTGAAAGCCAGGGAGAGAGCTGAACTCATGGCTAGTTAAAGCTCCCAGTCAAGAGCAGAAATATGACAGGAGCAACCAGTATGTGAAGTCACTCCTGCAGCAAATGCAAAATGCTATGAGGGGGCTTCACAGTTACTTATAGAGAAAAAAGCCTGAGGCTACAACCATGTTAGTTGTGAAGCATAATAGCATTGCAAACCTATAAATGCTGGTAGCCATGGCTCTGGCCCATTCCTGAAATTCAAATTTGAGCTCCACTGTATGTTGATCCCCACATCCCAGTGATCAGGTACATTATGACGTGTGTAAGAGAATGTGGGGGCACACCCCTTTAAAGTGAATGGCAGTATTTTCATTATTATTTTATTTATTTATTTAATTTATGTTTACCGGGTAGGTGAACTAGCCACAGACATCACTATTTTCAGGCATGACCCAGGAGGTTACAAAGTATCACAGAAGAAACAATGTCAAGTACAGTAAATACAAAGTAAGACTTACAAATAAAAGAAACAATTTCAAGTACAGTAACTACGAAGTACAACTTGGCACAAATAGCATTATACGAGGTAGGGAACTTGGTATAAATAGATACAGATACAGCCATGGCTAGAGCTGTGCAAAACTGGAAAATTTCACCCAGTGAAATATTTGTGTAATTAGTGCATTTTGTGAAATATTTCACTGGGCAAAATGCAAAATGTCGCCCATGGTTGGGAGCGAATATTCACCCCAAGCTGATGAAATTTCACTTGTAGGTGAATTTCCACACCTGCTGGTGAAATTTCACCACCTGTGGTGACATTTTTCTACCTGTGGGAGTAATTTCGCATCACACTGTGAAATGTTATGGCCACTTAGCCAGTGGCCAATGGCTAACGTTCTCCCTGGTGTCGAGTGTTCCTCCCTGGCCAAATTACTGGATGAATTACATTAAATAATCATCCCTCCAAGTTACCCTGCACCTCCATTTGTTTTATTTAAAAAAAAATAAAACTCACCCTCCACTCCCTGGTGTCTAGTGGTCCCCCCAACCCCGGCTGATCACTGGCTGTAATTACATTAAATAAGTGCCCCCACAACTTATCTTGCCACTTCCATTTGTTTAATTAAAAAAAAATCACCATCTCCCTGGTGTCTAGTGGACCCTCCACCCTCCTGCCCCGAGAAGCCACTAGTAAAGTCAGTAGTAAGGAGATCAATGGGGTTTACAGTTCAGAGCAGTGCCTTCGGGGGGTTGGGGGGTTTGAACACGGCTACTAGCAGAGACACAGAACAGATATAACAGCCAGTGTTGTTCTGTGGAGGGGACATGTTGTGGAGCTGCCGAGCTAATGATTACCAGGTCAGATTTACTTTTTAATAGTCTGCAATATAAAATTGGGGTTGCTGTTGCTCATGAATGGGCAGCTGGGTGGGCTGACTAACTAATTTACTGGTTGGTTAACTGATCACGGTCAGCTGCCACAACTTTTTGCTGACGGTATCAGAGTGATAACCTTATGTTATGGAGTTCAGGTTGGCACAACCTTATGTTATGGGGTTCAGGTGTAGAGTTATGTCCTGATAAGGACATGGCTGAAAGACTGTTTCAGCCAATCAGCAATCGGGACCATATAGACCCATTTTATAAAAAGCATTATTTTCTCAGATTACACACAATCCCATAATATACCAGATTAAACAGTATTCCTCCTGGACTCAACATTCCTCTGGACAATACAATTATAGTTATTAAATTCCACTGTCATGTTTGTCAAGAGGTTCATTGCACAGCCACACTTTTTCAATACCTCCCACATGGCCCCAAAGCTGAGATGCTTAGTTTGTCATATGAGGCACATTCTGCCTTTGTATTCAAAGAGGCAATGGTCAATGGGGGGAGGGGGGGTCTGTCCTTCAAGAGTGTCAAGATACAGATACCCAGTTTTGCACCATTAAGGCTGACTACAGTGTAGTTACCTGACACTTAAAATAAAGTACAAACAGCTAAATATATACACATTTGTGTAACCCCACCCTTTCCTTTTAAGTCTAAGGATACTGAATGTTGTGGGAAGGGAAATGAGACACAGACCAGAAACACGCCATGACAATTCATGCTGCTAAAATATTTAGAAAAGAGGTATCCTACCTTATGACATCTTCAACTGGATACAGCCTACCTCTTCCCCAGCTGAATCTTTTGGGCCCAGTGGAGATGGCAACAGCAACAGCACCAGATTAGGGTAGTATCAACTGCTATGATCACCAAACCAGGAGAGGGGGCAGGACTTTTTCCTTAGACCAGGAGGCAAAGCAACAATTGGAGCAATTAAAATTGAATTCAGATACATTAGAAAGAAAAGGAGCTGCAAGGACCATATAGTAAGGATTATGAGGGATGGGGTGGGTGGAAGCAGCGAGTGAAAAGGCAGAAGCACTAATCAACCACTTCTGCTCGATATTCATGAAAGAGAAGGAGAGTGATACTGGGGGTGGGAGGGCAGGAATGGAGAGGGAGGGGGTGACAGATAGGGAAATCATGGAGGGCAGGTTTCTGCAGGGCTTGAGGGCACTGAGGGTAGAAAAGACATCAAGGCCAGATGACATTGACCCCAAGATATTGAAGGAGCTGGTAAAGGTCCTGGAGGGCCCTTGACAGACCTATTCAATGCCTCATTACCCTCAGGGTGAGTACCTCAGGACAAGAGGTTCGCTCATGTGGTGCTCCTACAAAAAGAGCAGCCCCAAAGATGAACTTGGGAACTACAGACTAGTGGGCCTCACATCCATCATGGCTAAGCTGATGGAGACTATCCTGAAGGAGAGGTTGGTGTCCATCCTAAGGGTCAATGGGCTGCATGACAGCAAACAACATGGCTTTGTCACTTGCAGATCATGCCAGACTGACCTGATGGATTACTATAATTGGGTAATTAGACAATTAGATGGGGAGCCATACAGTGGATTTCATGTACCTGGACTTCAGTAATGCTTGTGATAATGTACTGCACAGGAGGCTAGGAAGTAAGTTAGAAGACACAGGGGCGGGTGTGAGGTTGGTGATATGGGTAGTGAACTGACATCAGGGAAGGCAACAGAGGGTGGTGGGGTGGGCAGCTGTCATCCCCTAGGGTGGTGATGATGAGTGGTGTTCCGCAGGACTCTGTGATGAGACCAGTGTTGTTTGGGATATTCATTACAGACATATAATTGTGCATCAAGAGCAAGATCAGTCTGATTGCTGATGACATTAAGATAGGATCAGTGGTGGATGACCTACAGTTGTAGCACTGAATTAGTCAAGGGATTTTTAAGGACTTTTAAAAATCCCTATTGAGAATTATGAAACCTTTTGTTAGGGATTTTGTTTTGTTAACTAGGGTTTTTACTGCTACCCGAAGTGGGATGATCTCATCTGATAGTGTAGTTGAAAATCTACCAGATGGCACTTAAGTACTGCAATAGGAACTGGCCCCTTACTGTAGGTATAATAAAAAGGATTTTAGAGGATTTGTTTTCCCTAAATTTTGTGATGGATAAATAGGGAATCTCACAAAATTGATTGACAAGTTCAGCGCTACTACTGTGGAGGGATGACAGGGGCTGCAGGAAAATCTGGCAAAGCTGGAAACCTGGTCAGACACCTGGCAACTGGGGTTCAATGCAAAAAAGTGCAAGGTGCAGCAATTTCGGGAGAAAAACTCGAAAAGCAGCTACCTGCTGGGGGGAGAACAGCTAGCCATGACAGAGGAGGAGAAGGATCGAGGGGTGCTCATTATGGGATCAATGAACAACATTGCACAATGTAGTATAGCAGCTGCAAAGGCCTACATAATGCTGGGTTGTATTGCAAGGGGTATGTCCTCCAGGAAGGGGGTAGAGGTGAGTCTGCCATTGTTTAGATCACTGGTTAGACCACATCTGGAGTACTGTGTGCAGTACTGGTGCCTGTATCTGAAGAGGGACTTTAAGTTACTGGAGGGGGTGCAGCTCTGGGTGATGAAGATGATCCATGGTCTGGGGGACTTACCATATGAGAGGAGGCTGAGTGAGTTGAACACGTACTCACTGGAGGAAAGGAGGGATGGGGATATGATTGATACCTTCAAGTATATGAAAGGATTAAACAAGACAGGTACAGAGGGAGTTTTCAAAGTAAGGGAGGTGAGGAACACCTGGGGGGTCATAATATGAGACAGGAGGGAGGAAGGTTCAGGAGGTAGATGAGGAGACATTTTTTTACAAAGGGTGTTGCAGCCAGGTGGAATGCATTACTGGCAGAAGTGGTATCCAGTAAAACAGAGGGCTGCTTCAAAAGGGGCTGGGACAGGACAAGAAGGAGGATAACAGGATGGGATATGGGAGGGCAGCTGAAAAATAAGGCATGCTAGCTGCACTATCGAGTAGACCTGATACACACTTAGGCCTTTACCTGCTGACAATTTATGTATGTTCATATACAGTAACAGTAGGTCAAAGATTTGAATCAAAACAAGTCTGGGTACAGTGACACCATTATCATACATTTCAGTTCTACAGTGAAAGGAACAGATATAACAATCAGCAAAAATAATGAATTTTAAGAGAGGTAAGTTATTAGAAAATATGGGTTTTCAACTAGAAATGATGTGATGTAAAAGGGGTTGACAGTGACCACATTAAAATAAAAATTAGGGGAAAAAAAGAATGATTCTGTTCTTTATCTATCTGGTCTATTAATATAGATCAGAGTTTATTCTTCCTGGCACTGGGTGTGCATAAAGGATCACCACCATCACCAATGGCATCTATAAAATCAATGTGGCTAACATTTCTAGGGTCCCTTTCACCACTATGTTAAAGACATTTTGACAAATGTAACTGAATGTGGCTGGCTATCGCACCACATTGCAGGAGGCTGAAACCATTACATCCACTAGTATGTTTGGGCAATTGGTGCCATGTAGCAGAGAATTTTTTTTTCTTATCCTCATAAAACTCATGAGCAAAGCCTGCTAGAGAGTCCAAGTTCACTCACTGCTCCTTGAAAACATGACATCTGTCAGTCTGGTCCATGCACCAAACAGTGGAGAACCCCAGGATGTTTGGGTCACAGAGAAAGAAAAGCAGCATCAGTCTACATCTGTAAAGTGGCCAATTCAGTTCACAGGTGGCTAAAACACTGGGTGCATTTTAGCCAGTGGCTAATTTTTAGTCTCTAGCATTTACTCAGCTGGCATAATTATGTTCAGTCCCCTTATCTCAAGCAGCACTGGATCTTTTGCTGGATGTGTAAGAGAAGTATTTTCTACCCCTTCCCACATCACATTCTTTTACACTTTGGAGTTGGATGATAGTAGTTTTTATTAGTTCATACTCCTTGTCACAGTCCTTTGCGGGAATAAGGAACTTAGAGAAAACTAGACTCGTATATGGATGGGGAATAACTAAATGACCCTTTTACGTGATTGTGAAACAACTAGATATGAACATACATCTCCTGTTGTCACAGAATTCTTTGTAACAATGCTCAAGTATTAGAGAAAACAGTTTTGCAAATAGGAAAACAATAAGTTCTTATCAGTTTTTTTATACCTACTGTGTTGTGTAGAGGCATTGTGTTAGACTGCACATGGCAAGAAGGTATTTGGGCATAATTCTGCACTCTGTCTACAAAAATATGCATGTGACCAGCTGTCAATGAACTAACAACACCTAGTTGTCTCAACTCCTCTATCCTCTATTACCTATTTGATTATCATGCCTGTGTATCATAGTACAACGTGAATTATGTGTGCCACACAGTTTACAGTATCGACATTGAGCATATTAGTAATTTTACACTGTATCCATTTGAATCACATTACCTGTCATATATAGAAACCCAGAAACTGATGGCAGATAATGACTACTGGGTTCATCTCGTCTGCTCATTTTTAACTGTGAACTATGATCACTTTGATGCAGACCCAACTTGATCACATCACTGTCTCTTCATCCCTTTCCTTCCTCCAGTGGTTCCATTGTTCTTATCCAATGCATTTTTGAAACCTGCCACTGATTTTGCCCCCACTGCCTCCCATGGAAGACTATTCAAGGAATCCAACACCCTTTCTGTGAAGAAGTACTTCCTCACATTTCCCCTGAATCTACTTCCTTCAAGCTTCAAATCATGACCGCTTGTTCTATAACACCTTTATCTCTGAGACATACTTTCCTCCTGTATCTTATTAACCCCCATGAGGTATTTAAAAGGATTCATCATATCCCAACTCTCCCTCCTCTCCTCCAGAGTGTACATATTGAACTCCTTCAGTTTCCTCTCATAGGGTATCTGATGCAGACCTTGCACCATTTTGACATCCCTCAGCTTTCTTCTTGTCGCTTTCTCCTTTTTCCAATTGTTCTTCCTTCTTTACCTTTCTCCTTTGACTGCTCCCCCAAATCCTTTGTAGACCCCCTACTTTCTTGCATAACATGCATTCTAGTGGGACTCCCTCCCCTCAGGATCTTTCTGCTCTCAGTCTCAGACTGTGGTGACCCACTTTCTGCCTCCCCAACATCTTCCATCACACCCCTTGGCTTCTTTAAATGTCCATCAAAGTAACATTAAAACCATCCACTCAGGATTGTGGTTCCCTCCTTAATGGAAGCTGGCCATCACCTTGGTTAAGGATCTAGTCCTTCCAGGTTGGCTTCCAATCCCCGTTGCAGTCATAATTCTCCTATCTGCACCATTCTTCTACCATTACTTAATTCATTGCCTCCACAGGAGCTCTTTGAAGTTGCACCACTTGTCTCCTGTATACTGTTAACAGTAAATCCTGGGCCTTTCTAAGCAAAATCATGCCACAAACAAATCCTAATGGCTCAAGAACCGTAAGTGCTAGACATAAACTATGAGTGGCAAAGTTATTCAGCACAAAATTACCTTTCCAATGGTGGTATGCAAAAAATAATATGTAATTTTTTTTTCTATGCTGGTTGAAACAGCAACATTTTATTTTCACTAAAACAGGCAACATAAGCCATACACACCATACCATAAACAAATGCAAATGACTCCTAAAGTATACATGATATATACAAAATATCAGTGACAAAGTTGTTCAGCATAAAATTACCTTTCCAATGGTGCTATGCAGTCAAATATATATTATATTCTGTTACACTATATATTAAAATATATAAGTGACTTCTCCAGACATTGCAAGGGCACACAGGGAGTCAGTAGCTGACTTCTGCAGATGTCCTCAGGACACACCAGTGTATTTTACTGATGACTACAGGTATCTGCTAGGAGACAATGAGTTAAAGGACTTGGTGTGGAGCTCCCTCTCTTTACCCACATAGTACAAGTTGCACTTGCTGCACACATTTTAAACACATAGGAAACAGGATCAACCAGAAAAATGATCTAATGTTACCAGGTTTGATATTTAATATGCTTGTCAAGTTGCAGCCAGTTGGTTTGGGAGTAGAGGTCAGGTGTGTAAAACGTTGAATGCCAGTAATTAGCCAACAGGCCTTGTTGAAGGAGGTTGTTCCCCGTTTGAGTGCTGTATCTGAGGCAGAGCCATAGATGATGAGGCCATAGTCAAGGGTGGCAATGATGGTGCTCTGGATGGCAGCAGCCAGGGCTGCAGTGGGAAGGTGTCTCCTGAGGCAGAACAGCAGGCCTAATCTGGAGTTTGCAGCTCTGGCAATGTTGTTGATGTGGTCAGTGTAGGAGAGGTATGGGTCAAGGGTGATCCCAAGGTATTTAAAAGTATGGACTTGTTCTAGCATGCTGCCTTTGCTGGTTGATATGGAGAGGTGATGGACTTTATGTTTGTTATGGGTGCTGATGAAAATCATGATCTTAGTTTTTTTCTGGTTGAGGATCAGTTTGTGTTGAGTGAACCAGTTCTCAATAATGTAGAAGCAATGTTGGAGGTTGCTTTGCAGCTGCTTTGGGTCCTGGTGTGAGGCTAGAATTACCACATCATCGGCATACAGTATACTCTGTTGGGAGCATGAGGTAGGTAGTGTATTTAGGAACAGACTGAAGAGGAGTGGTCCCAGGATGGATCCCTGTGGGACACCGGAGCAGACATGTTTGGCATCAGAGAGCACATTCAGAATTTTTACACTTTGTGTCCTACTAGTAAGGTAGCTATTGAACCAAGGGATATTACTGGGGGAGATCCCTGCTTTTTGAAGCTGGGCAAGAAGAAAGCAGTGGTGGACAGTATCAAAAGCCTTGGTTAGGTCTATAAAAATCACCCCAGTGAGATGACCTTTATCCAGGGAGCTGTGGATGGCCGCAGTGACTTCAAGTAATGTGGAGGCTGTGCTATAGCCTTTCCAGAAACCATGTTGTTGCCTGCAGAGGATGTTGTGCTTGTCCAGGTATTCGGTAAGCTGATCCTAGACAATGTGCTCAAGGCCCTTTGAGAGGGGTGGCAGGATTGATATCGGACAGTAGTTCCCATGGTCAGCCTTGTCACCACTTTTGTGGATTCGGGTGACAGTGGCTGACTTCCATATTTCTGAGAATTGGTTGAGTGAAAGGGAGAGGTTGAAAATCTTGGTAAGGGGCCCTAGCACCTCTTCAATGATGAAGACCAGGAGCTTTAGGTCAAGCGTGTCTTTGCTGGCTCTGGACATGCTGATGGCTTTGGTGATGTACTTACGAACATCATTCTTATGGACTGCTTTAAAGTAGAAGGGAGGATGATTGGTGAGAGTTGAGGAGTTGGAGGTTTTGGGGGCATCATCATTGTTAAAGAAGTTGGGGAGAAGGACACTGCTAAGATCAGTGAACGCGTTGTTGAATGCATCAGCGATGGTTTTAGGGTCAAGTGTGGTATTCCCATTCACCTTTAGCATGGCTGGTGCAGAATTAGGCTTCTTCCCAGAGATTTCATTTAGGTTGTTCCAAAAGTCCCTCCCATTACTCCTGGATTCAGTGAGTACCTTCTTATAGTAGTCAGACTTCTGGGACCAGATGGTTTTCATACAGTCATTGTGTGCACGTTTATCATTTTGGATGTCACCTTGTTTCCTGGTGGATCTTGCCAGTTCCCAGAGGCAGACCCTGGACTTTAGCTTTTTTTCTGAGCTTTCTGGTTATCCATGGGTTGCAGAGGGTTTTAATTTTGTGCTTCTTCAGGTGTGCAAATAGGTTAAAGGCTTGATTGAAGATGTGGATGAAGGGGTCTAGGGCCAGGTTTGTATCAGACGCCTGGAAGATAGGAGCCAGTCTTGTTGGAGAAGGTGGGCCTTGAGATGGGTTAATTGGCCACAGGGGAGAACTCTGCTGTAGATGACCTTGGGGGGGGTTGTGGAATTTGTTTGACCTTGTACAGCTGATGGGAGAGTGGTCACTGAGTGAATCAGGAAGGATGGCAGAGTTTGAGATCCTTGAGGGGTGGCTAGTAAGAATCCAGTCGAGCAGGGTGCTGGTCCCTGTTTTATAGTTCATTCTAGTTGGGGAGTCCAGCATCTGCATTAGGTTGGCTGATATGATAGAGTCCTTGAAAGTATCCACCTCAGCCAAGAGCCAGTTAATGTTGAAGTCACCCAGTAGGATGGTTTCAGTGTCAGGAAGTTGCGATCTGACATGGTCCAGGACGGCGTTTATGTCTGAGACCTGCTCCTTTGGAGGAATATAAACCGTAATGACTGTGAGTGCCTTGTTATGGACTCCAAGTAGGATTCTGACAGGGAGGATCTGTGCGGGGCAGGTCACATTGGCTGGTTCAGATCGGTGGCCCAGAATAGTGTCTTTCATGTACATGGCACAAACTCCCCCTCTTTTAGACTTGCGATCAAGTCTAAAAACATTGTATCCTGGGATAGCAATTGTTTGGTTGGGAACCAGAGTGGTAAGCCAGGTTTCAGTAATTGCCAATATGTCCGGATTATGTTGGCTAGCAAAGGCTTGCAGGGAGTCGATCTTGTGGAGTAGGCTGCAGATATTTAGGCACATGATAGAAAGAGTGCCAGACAAACTGTGTTTGGGCGAGACTTTGCTGGCATGCGGGCCAGGGTTCGAGTGGACATTTCCCGATATCAGTAGGATCAGCAGCAGAAGCTTCAGTGTGCAGAGACGTAGTTCCCTCAGTGAGAGTTTATGCTTTTTTCTGTGACTGGGGCATGCCATAGTGTGGAAGCTGTAGTTCAACATGGGGTGCCAAGATATGCCAGTGTAGGCAACCAGACATCAGGAGGCATTTTAATTGTTGGAGGCTGCCGCATGTGGTCCGGGCTAGAGATCCCTGAAGAGGTGCCAAGGTGGTGATAATCAGGGCACAGTTGGAAGGTTTGAGGGGCAGATGGGAGGCAGGTACTGGGAGGGGAGAGAAGTTGGTGAAGAGGGAGAGGAGGAAGGTGGTGGTAGAGCGGTTGGAGAGCATGGTAGGCAGGAAGAGAATACTATAGTAGAACAGAAAAAAAAAAGAAAAGAAAAGGGCCTAAGTAGACAGCAAAAAGGGTGGTACAAGTGAAAGGACAGGATGAGCAAGGCCTAGGGCTGAAATCAGTGAGGAGCTAGCAGGGGAGGGACTAAAGTGGTTTGGGCGTGGCTAAGGTCTATTTAATTAAGGTCAGCGTTGATGAGGTTGGGCGGGCAAAAATTTCATCCGCTTTCAATGTAATTCAATGGGCCTATGGCCCTGGTTCACAGAAAGACTCAGGCAGAAAGCACAGTCAAATAGGGAGTCAGGGAGGGGAGCAATGGACCAATCACAGCTGACCGCTGAGGAAGAATGTCCAATGGCAGCAACCCGCTGCTTCCCTGGGCAGTCCGTGGTGCTTACCCAGCTTCATGGAGCTCAAGGTCGGGCTGTAGGGAGGTGTCCAGGTGGCTGGTTCTGAGGCTGTGACCACACCGGTGGTGGGCAGAGTGTGGCCTGATATGAGGCAGTTCCGAGTCTACAGGAGGGAAAAAGAAAGTAGATGTAGTTAGCAAGAAGAACAAAAGGACAGTGACATGGGGGCTAAATTGGGGGGTGCGGAGATAAGGTAGAAGAAAGCAGGTGAGTGGGTCACAACCAGAGCAAAGTGAAGCGTGGGTACTTAGTCTGGCACCAGGGGAGGGGGGGCTAAGACAGAGACAGCAGAGGGAGGTTTTCACAGGGGGCGATGGCACAGGTGGAGAAAGAACTCAGGGATGGGGGGGGGAGGTACAAGCCCAGTAGGGAGGAAAGAATAGCAGAGGTAAATGGAAGGCAGAAAGGTATCAAAGCAGAGAGAGGAATAACAATCAGAAACACAGTGCAGTCTAATTAGCAATTGGAATTGGTACTAACACTGCCTTAAAACAGAACCCCACAGCAGAGAGAGGTTTTACATTCACAATACAGTGCAGTCTAATTGGCAATCGAAATCAGCTTCAACACTGCCTAAAAATGAACCCCATACAAGTATCCCAGACAGTAAATTAGGCCAGAGCAATGTCCTGGCAGAAGCACAGAAAGTGAGCTAGTCAAAATTTCAGCCGCTTTCAATGTAATTCAATGGGCGCACGGCCCTTGTGCACAGAAAGACTCAGACAGAAGGCACAGTCCGATAGGGAGTCAGGGAGAGGAGCAGTGGACCAATCACAGCCGACTGCTGAAGGCGAATGTCCAATGGCGGCAACCCGCTGATTCCCTGGGCAGTCTGTGGTGCTTACCCAGCTTTGTGGAGCTCAAGCTTGGGCTGGAGGGAGGTGCCCAGGTGGCTGGTTCCGTTGCTACAGCCACACCGGCAGTGGGCAGAGTGTGGCCGGTCAGGGGCAGTTCCGAGTCTGGCTTCATGGAGCTCAAGGTCAGGCTGGAGGGAGGCACCCAGGCGGCTGGTTCCATGGCCGTGGCCATGCCAGCAGTGGGCAGAGTGTGGCCCGATCAGGAGAAGTTCTAAGTCCGGCTTTGAGGAGCTCAAGGTTGGGCTGGAGGGAGGTGCCCAGGTGGCTGGTTTCATGGCCATGGCTGTACTGGCAGTGGGCAGATTGTGGTCCGGTCAGGGGCAGTTCTGAGTCCGGCTTCATGGAGCTCAAGGTCAGGCTGCAGGGAGGTGCCCAGGTGGCTGGTTCCATGGCCGAGGCCTCACTGGAGGTGGGCAGAGTGTGGACAGTTCCAAGTCAGACAAATAGACAAAGGGAGGGTAGTAGACATTGACTAGCTGGACATCAGCAAGGCATTCCGCCCTGTACTACAAAGAAGGTTGATTAGGAAATTCACCATCATAAGGATTGAATCAACACTGGTAAACTGGTTTTGAAACTGGTTAACAGATAAGAGGCAGAGGGTGGTGATTAATGGCATATACAGTACTCTAAGGAAAGGAAAGTAACCAGCCATGTTCTGCAGGGTTCAGTACTGGGACTAGTACTTTTCAATTTCTTCACTGGGGAAATTGTAGAAGAACTGGAGGGGAAGGCATGCCCTTTTTGTAGATGACTCAAAAATCTGCAATAGTATAGACACTCAGGATAGGGTGTAAAAAATGCACAGGAGTGTAGGGAAACTTGAAGAGTAGTCCAAGACATGACAGTTGGGGTTCAATGCCAAAAAGTGCAAGATTATACAACTATGGCATAGAAACTCTGGTGCTGAGAACAGGATGATGATTAGTGCATACTGACAGTCACTAGGAAGACAAGCCCTAGCCAAAGTCGATAGGGCTGTAAAGGTTATAAAATAACTAAAGTTACACATGTGCATAGAAATTATGCAACACCCATGTAACATGGCCATTTTTTGGAGGTGTTGCACCAAAAAAAATGGTGTTTTGGGGACTCTACCTCATGAAAAGTGCCAGTGTCATTTTCATCACTTCTCCCAAAAGGAGATTTTGCAGAGCAAAGGTGTTATTCTGTGCCAGAGGTGTGAAAACACATTTTGGGCAGGCTGTGGAAAATAACAGCTGTACTGTTTTGAAGGTGTGCAAAAATAGCAATGTTGAAAATGTGGAGTGGAAATATTAAAAACTGGCAAAGTTAGGCGCATGTCTATGTAGAAACTGAGTAATGCACACTTGTAATGCAGTAATATTTGTGAACTTTTTTACTAAAATTGCAACATTTGCTTTTTGGAACCCCACCTAATGCACAGTGACACTGTCATTTTGTGAATCAGTCCCAAAAAGTGATTCTACGCAGTGACTGCAGAATTACCTTTTAGGACCGAGTAACAAAATGAGAGTGACAGTGACAGTTTCACTAGGTGGGGGTCCCAAGAACCCCATGTTGAAAATTCATTGCAAAATTCAGAAAAATGGCTGATTTATCAACATAAGTTGAAAACCTCATTAAATAGCATTATAGCATGCTTTCCTTTGATTCTTCAGTTTGCAGTTCGGCTTTGAAGAGTGCAGATGTCTCCTGGTCCTGAGAAGAAGACAGTGCTGACCTCCGGAGGTAAGTATGGGGTAAGGGAGGGTGTGGGGAGGTGGGTGTTTAGTGGGAGGGTGGGGATGGATGAGGGGGAATGGAAAAATGACAAGGGACGATTTTAAATTTTACAGAAACAAAAAAAAAAGAAAACACTCGGGCACACTGGGGTGGGCTCCCTGTGTGCCTCATGAGTGGGGTGTGTGTGTGTACATAATGCTGACACATGACTTGGGCACCCTGATGTTGGTGGGTACAATTAAAAATCTTTGGGCACACTGGGGTGGTCTCCCAGTGTTCCACATGAGTTGGTGGGGGGACCACAGAATGCTGTGGATTTGGCAGCGATGATGCAACTGTGCATGCACAACACTCACACATGCACAGTTGCAATGGATGCCATTTTGCCATTCTCAACATGATGACTCTAGCTGAACTGCGCAGTTCATACACCGGAATGCAGAAGTAACAGCCAAAATAGTGCATCAGTTATTATGCAGGTGCCAAGCATGGTGGAGGGTTTCAAGCTCCACTGGACAACCGGGCATTCTGAAGGGTACTTCCAAATGTCCAACAGAAGGTTCCACAATCGGCCATTTTCAGGGCTGCAATCTGTTCCCCATAGTGCTGTAGGATCTGCCCACAGCCCTAAAAAAGGAAATTGGAATTATTATATTAAAATTCCTCAAGGCAGCAGCACAATGTGACAAGGCCATGGGCAGGGCCAGTGGGATACTATAGTGCACAGGGATGGGCATCTCCAGTAGGAGGAGAGAAGTGGTGCTGCCACTGTATCATCTGGTGTGCCTCCACCTGGCATGCTGGATCCAGTTTTTGAGACCACATCACATAAAGGATATAGACAAGGCAGAGGCAGTCCAGAAGAGGATGACCAAAATGATGCAGGGTTTGCACTGAATGCCCAGTGAGGAGAGACTGA
The DNA here is from genome assembly GCA_016271365.2 of Neoceratodus forsteri. Lineage (NCBI taxonomy): Eukaryota > Metazoa > Chordata > Ceratodontiformes > Ceratodontidae > Neoceratodus > Neoceratodus forsteri. The sequence goes on along the minus strand of CM028138.1, from coordinate 620,452,981 downwards.
GGGATCACCACATGTTCACCCTGGAGGACAGGAGAACAAGAGGTGAAAAGGGTGCTGGGGGGAGAGTCATACAAATAAGGATGAACACCAGGACCAAGGAGCATGTGATGAAACTGTGGGGGAGTTCAGGACAGATGTGAGGAACTATTTCTTCACTAAGAGGATGGTGGACATTGGAACTGATTGCCTTGTAAAGTGCTTCAAGCATGCGTAGGACAGGCATATGGATATATTAGAACAAAGGCACAGAGTGTGAGCAATGTTAGAGACCAGACAAGTCTGCGGTTGTAAAAGAGGCAGGGAACACTTGATGAGACTAGATGGTCCTAGTGGTCCTTTTCTGCTGACAAATTCTATATCACTCTGCAGCAGTTGTATCCCCCTAGGACCCTCATGGAAGACAGATACCTTATTTCAAGTAAGCCTATCCTGGTGAAAGAAAGAGAGAAAGAAAGAAAGAAAGAAAGAAAGAAAGAAAGAAAGAAAGAAAGAAAGAAAGAAAGAAAGAAAAGAAATGTACAGTGTCTTTGAAAAGCTCTTTCATTCCCCATAATCAGTTTGGATTTCCTGGGCTAGATACACCCCCTCAATTTCTTCAATACTCATCCTGTTCCACAGTGACCAGAAAGGGACACAACACTCCAGGTCTGATCTAACTATGGCTTTGTACAAGGTGAATTTCGCAACTTTTATGTTACTATTAGACCAACAGATGAGGCTGGATTTTTGCAATTCCAGGTATAATCATGGGGATACCCAACACCATTCACTTCATCTTGGAACTGTAATAACAATACCTGCAATTAGTTATGCTCTTTTGTTTGGCTGCCTTTCTGCTCTTTTTGCTGTTTTTGGTTTTCTGGTGAGAACTGTACAGCGAGTAAGGTCATTTATTTTTCTAAAGGAGTACATTATGAAATAACACTAAGTATAAATAACTCTTTGAGAAAGGTTAGCTGTTTGCCCTCCTCCCCATTTTGTCTTCCATGCGTAACAGCGTCATGCTGTTAAGCATGGAAAATAGAGGCAGGAGGAGAGTAAACTCTAACTGCCCTATAAAAAAATTATTATACCAGTCATTATTCCTCAATGTACTCCTTTAGAAAAATAATAACCTAACAGTCCTCAAAACTCAAAAGCTATTCATGAAAAGAGCAATAATAAGCTCAACAATGCGGAAACAATTATTGATTCAGAATAGTGAAAGAATAATTGAGCTATCTATATACCTGGAAAAATCCAACCCCTCATCGTCTAATAATATTATATAAATAATTGGATGGTGCCAGAGACATTGATATGAGGTGAACAAGAAAAGTAAAATGAGAAAGACTTTCCTCTTGTGTTCTGTTCCCTTCACAAAACAGAGTTTACAAATTAAAAGTAGAAGTACAGTTATTATGGGATTTCAATCATGTGGTAAAAGAGTTACTGGATTTTTTTCCCTGGACACTGTTAGACTAAATGGCCTAAATGATTCTTGGGACCTTAAACCTTATCTGAGGAAGGATAAGAGTTAAGAACATCATTAGGGCAACTGTGTTCATTCCCAACCCACCCAACCCCCACTTGGTCACCTCACATCCGACCTCTTACCTTTTCCCTACACCCATCCCCTTATTCCTCCCTCCTCCTCCGGGACTAGCATGGTTCTGTACTTTATATGAAAGTGTGAAATACTTTAATAATTCTCTGTATATTTGCTCCTATACATCTTATGTTCTCCATTCTAGGCCACCTGCATCCTACTGTCAGTTCTTGATTCCGGAGACATGCTGTACCACAAGGACTGATTAAGACAGTTTTATTCAGATTACTCTTTACCTTTTCTGTTTCTTTACTGATGGTGAGAATATGGCACACATATGGCACACCTAAACTCAATAACTTTGGATGTTGGATCCCACACGGGAGATCAGCTCTATATAAAGAAAGATTTTTTGCCATTAGATTTCTTGTTATCAATGTTGCAGCTATAAGTTAAGTAGTAAAATGAAATTTAAATGTCTCGGTCCTTAGAGCCTTCAATTTAGCCTCAATTGCTGTAAAAGTTGGAGTATCGGTATTGGAATGATAATTTGTTTTACATCATTGTTGTATATTAGTTATGTAATTGGTTTTGAGTTAAAATTCACCATATGGGCTTACCAGCCAAGTTATTAGCTTCATCTCCTTTAAAGTAGTTAAAAATTAAAAGTTTGAAGAAATGAATGATGCAACTGATGTTGTCATGAATCTGAACAGAAAAAATGGAGCATTATGAGTTATGGGATATGCCCTGTGAGGGAGGCTTGTAGCTGAAGCACTGTAGCATTGTGTCTACACTGGGTGAATGCATTACTCTGTTCTGAACTGGATTTAGAAGCAAATAAATCCACTTTCTGACTGCTATATATCTGGAGTCTTGGTCTTGCTTTAAAGGCCTGGAGTGGTACCGGTTCTTCCTGGACTTGGACCTGCAGATAACCCAGTGGTCTCTGTGCAGTATGGTGGGCTAAATGAACTGACTGTCTAGCACAACAGGATTCAGTGTGCTCCTTGTCAGCGAGGTGCTTCAGTGGGGGCATGGACCACTGCAACTTGTTGATGTGGGTCCCTCAATGAACTTTGTGGGTCCAGTAGGATCAATGCATTTTTTTTTACTTTGTTTTATCTCACTTGCCTGGAGAATTCCTTCCGGCATCCTCGGGGATCCCAGCCTCTACCTCTCCCTCGTGATTACTGCCCCCCTCCTTCTCATGTGCCCCAGCACCACTTCCAGGTCTGAACCCTCCAGAGGTAGGGTCACCATATCTGCCCAGGGTGCTCTATCCATGGGCAAAGTGCTGGGCACATGAGTAGCCTGGTTTGAGAGGAGGCAGTCTGAGGTTGGGAGTGTGGGCTTATGAGGCTGAGGTGCCTTCATCTATCCCCAAGAGTGGGATTTTTCCTCATTATGTGTAGGTTTCTTTCCTCCCTCGGAGTTCGGCTGGCAAGGCGACACTATGCTGCAACTCCGCCCCTTGCATCAACTGTGTCGCCATGCATGGTGCCTCTGATCACCACCAGAGGCCACCTCCAAGAGCGGTCGCTTCCTCACAGCCCTCCCCAGAAAGAGAGAGCAGTTGTATGGACACTCGATCTCCTCCCCTTCCCACTGCCCCTAGTGGCCCGGGTTTGTTCCTGAACCCAGGTTGCTGGCGTGGCGAGAGGTGTGGTGTCCAGTGCTTCAACCCTCAGCGCCACCAGGTTGGGGATCAATGCCTTGATGACCTAGAATGGAAAGTTCTGGTAACATTGTCTGAGTGCAAGGTAGTTGTTCCATGTCCTGGGAACCCTGGTCAGTCTACCCCAGAAAGTCGTGATCCCTTCCAAGTGCTTCCAGTACCTCAGGGCAATCCTGAACAAGGCTTTCAGATTTGCATTTATGCCTCAGGACAGGGTGATCTGCCTGATAGCTTAGGCCCAGGTGATTTACAACAATAGGCATGTCACACCAGATCCTCCTTGAGGCTCCTGGGCCTGATGGCTGTAGCTATTGTTATGATAGCTTTAGCCAGGCTGTACATGCAGACTCCCCATTGTGCATTGAGGGTCCAGTGGAACCAATGCTCGATTCTCCTAGAATGACAAGTTCCAGTCTCCTCCCCAGTCAAAAGGGTGATGCTATGGTGGAAGGAACCCAGCAACCTGTCAAAATGATTTCCCTTCTCATTCCTTCCCCTCAGAAGTTTCTCACCTCATGTGCTTTGGAGACACACCTGTCACCAAGCCCTCTGCTGGTAGAGATGGACAACTCCAGTGTTGTGCACTACATCAACAAACAAGGGGATCATATTCATACCCTTTGTGTCAGGAAGCAATGAGGGTCTGGTACTGGGTTCTACAGCACAGTCTAGAACTGCTGGCCATTGATGTTTCAGTCAATAAAAACATACTAGTGGACAGGCTCAGCTGGTTTCAGTCTTAGATATACTAATGGGAGCTGCTACCCTCAGTCATAGAAGACATGCTCAAAACATGGGGTCACCCAGAACTGGACTTTTTGTGTCCCCACTCAATGTAAAACTGTTGCATTTCTGCTCCCTAAGTCCAGGGCCTGGAATTTTCTGGTGAGACTTGTTGTCCCTATCTTGGGAAGGAAGGTTTCTTTATGCCTTTCCTCCTCTTACTCTGATCCAAATGGTGCTCATCAAACTCCAGATGGAAGGGGCCCTTATGATCCTCATTTCCTCTTCTGGCCTCATCCAGTCTCATTCTCCTTACTAAAGCAGTCAGTTGTTGAACCTCCGGTACCCCTACCCCAGTGCAAAGGCTTTCTGTCCAAAGAACAGGGCACCCTGGGTCATTTCGAGCACAAGACTTGGCATTTCCATGCCTGGCTACAGAAGACATAGCCTTGGATAGATTTGCAGTACCCCAAAAAGGTGACTAATGTCCTCGCAGCTACTTGGAAGCCCCCCACAAGGGCTACTTATTCCATGTGGTGGAAGCACTGTGCTCTGTGGTGACTTCCCATCATTTGGGCCCTTTCACTTGTCCACTGAATCAGATCTTGAAGTATGTGCTGTCCCTCTTTTATTCTGGCCTGCCATACTACAGTGTTAAGGTGCAACAGTCAGCCATTTTGACTTTTCATGTGCCCATTGAAGGCCACACAGTGGTTCAACTGGAAGTGTCCCATACATACATATTTTAGAGGCTTTCTTCAGCTTATCCTCTCATCCACAATCCTGCCCCACCTTAGGGCTTGAGTTTGGTTTTGGACAAACTTACTTTGACTCCTTTGGAGTGAGCCATATCATGTGAGCTATGCTTTCTGTTGTGGAAAGCATTATTTTTAGTTGTTATTATTTCAGCTTTTTTATGTGACTTTTTCTTTCCCTCTCTGTAGCACACACCGTTGGGGGCATCCAGCCACCAGTCCCCACACCCCCGGAGAGCAGCAGGCTCACTCGCATGATGGGGGTCTGGTGTGGCCACCTCAACTTGGGGGAAGGTCACCCCATGCCTCTCTGAGCTGGACTGGACACTCCAGCACGATTTCATGACAGCACTATGGGTCGGCAGGAGTGTTGCCATCAAGCTGTCTTGGTCATGCCCAGACATTGTCCTCCAGTTTTTTCCCCAGGGGTCACAGTGCAATGAAATTCATGCATAAGCCAATGTCTTGCTGTGCTCCTCTCCGGTCTGTGCACTGCCCTAAGGCACTGCCTTGAGCTACACCCAGTCATCACCAGGCATTGCTTCAACATGGCATGCACACCCATGCCCTCCGCAGAGGTAGGAGAGCGGTCCTGGGATGCTCGATCCACCCCCATCCCTGCTGACCCTTGGTGGCCCAAGTCCATTCCTGAACTTGAGTCACCGGCGTGGTGCGAGGTGTGGCATCCAGGACCTCAACACTCAGTGCCACCTGGCCAGCCTATTATTTCTGCTGGAAGGATTTCTGATCTCCAAGCTCTCCTATGTGAACCTCCTTATTTGGTTTTCCACAAAGACAGAGTAGTTTTGCATTTGAATCCTATGTTTCTTCCTGAGCTGGTGTCTGAGTAAACCTTAAATCAAAATAGCCACATGCCCTTCTCTTATCCAGAGCATGCCAATCCAGTGGAAACATTGCTCCACTCTTTAGATATGCATATAATATTGCATTACTGGACACACTGTATGGAGGACTCTAGGGAGTCCTCATAGCTGTTTGTCACATCTGCCCCTCAGAAAGAGGGTGTCCAGTTTCAGAACAATGCCAGGCCATCAATTTTACCAATTAGTACTTTTTGTTATAGGAAGTACATTAAGGGTCTTCCTGGGGTTGTGCATGGCCACTTCAGTAGTGGCCTGGCCACCTCTTTTGTTTGTTCCCGAAATATGTCAGCCACTGAAATCTCTGCCCCTTGAAGTACAGTCCACACTTTCACTAAACTCCACAGTCCAGTCATTGCCTCCAGGAGTATGGCAGGATTCAGCCTGGCAGTGCCTGAAGGCCTCCTGTCTTAGGCCCATAGCCTCCAGCCAGCCAGGCTCTCTCTCTGTCTGTAACTGCTTGGTCTCATTCCATAGGTGTGACCTGATGCAAGTGATATCCCTGAAGTAAGATAGTCCAGTTATATAAGTACTTACTGTAACAGTAGATCTTCAAGAGAATCTCTTGCAGCAAGCCATGCCATCCCGCCCACGAATCACATCCCTCTTGGCCTTAAGGCTTCTCTGAGTCTGTTTCTCTTTCTTCAGGAAGTTTCACCCTCTGTTTCACCTTTCTTCCTGGTGGAAATGTTTGTCTCTCCTCAGTTCCCTGTATGGAGATCTTATCTGTGGGGTCTCTGAAGGGAAAAGAACTGAAAAGGGCATGGGACCACCCACTTTTGTATGAGAGGGTTATTGTTGCATCCCATGTTTACATGAGTGGATCCTTGCAGACTGCTAGCTAGAAAGGTTTCCATGTGGTCCTAGTGCCTGGAGGCTAGAGTTCCATAGGTGTGGTCTAATGCAGGAAATTCCCTTGAAAATCTACTGGTATGGTAAGTTCTTACATAACTGTACTTTCCTGTGTTTTTATTTCCTGAGAACACCACTGACTAGGACAATATCTTTCATGAACATTCTTGTATTTCCAAGACCCTATAACTCTCAACCTACCATGAATACATAACTACAGAACCCAAAGAGTAGGGGAATTTTCATTTGAAAGAAATGAATTAAAAAAAAACAGTGGAATACAAAAGAACAATATCACCAGCAATACAGTCCAAGAAAAAGTAATTTAGAAACCAAGATCTTAACACTCTAAATAATGAAAAATTCCAGTTGGTAAACACAAAAAAAGCTGTCCCATTAAAATAAGGAGCAGCTACTGCATCAAATCAGATAATGGCAGATAGATTATATAGAAAACAAGCAAAACAAATTAAAGGAGAAATACTGAAAGGACATACCCAAGGTTCCCCCACAAATCAAAATAAATTAGCAAAAGAAAAGACATGATGCAGTATTTGACAATATCTGCTTATCAGGCTTGGTCAAACTGAACAGATGTAAGGAAAATGCTTCCATTTATTTCATAATCCAGTGGGGGATACTCAGCTAGATTCTAATAAAAATATAGATCGCAGTTCCTGTTCAACACTTGATACAATATCATGAATACTACATTCCTTGTGCTGCAGACTAAAGTGGCATTTAGCTAGTATAAGTACATACAATTTAAAGCATGCAAAAAGTACAACATGTGTACTCCTGTTCCACCTAGACAATGGGTCAGGGACCACCCCATGTATCAAAATATCATAGGTCAGTGCATGAAATAATGGGTCTTACTATGCTATAGTCACTGCCAACCAAAATGCAGTAATATAAGAACAAGAAAGAAAAGTGTTCCAAACAGTGCGCTGCAAGTAGACTTAGTACAACTGCACTCAGAAGCACTGTTACGTTTCTGATTACTTTTCGCATTCATCCAGGAATGACAGCATGACCACAGAATATCCTTCATTTTCTCTGGTATATGTTTATTTGACAATTGAGCCAGTAATGCATTTTCCATAATTGGGGGCTGTGCTCAAATAGAGATACTAAAATATTTGGGGACTAATTAAGTTTTCTGAGCCACATTTAACCTGCCCTGAAGCTAAGTAGCTGAACATGTGCACAGAACAATTACACACATTTTGCCCATTGTAAGGTAATGGGCTCAAGCAAAGGTTTAAAACTGAAAAATAGAGTTACTAAAGAAAAAAAAACAATGGGGTGGATCCTATTTAGACCTTCATGAGAAACAGGTAAATGGATTTAAATGGCTTCCCCGAAGGACTTAAAAAAATAAACTCAAAATGTTTGCTGCTAATGATATGGGAACCAAAACAATTTTGACCTGCATAGATAAAAATGGGCAATAAAAACATTTTAATTGTGAAGAGTCATTTAACTCATCTGCCATTTTTTTACAGGTCAGAACTTTTTTCTTCACCTTTTCTATGCAATCTGACCAGTTCAATGCAGCCAAATCTGAATGTCCAAATTGTAACCCCCAAATTGTAATGGGCTTTGAAGAATGTTGAATTCCTGAAACTGAGGATCTATTCCCCTGTCCTACTCCCAAACTCATACCAGTACATTTCTGAATATTCAAAGTTGTACCAACAAGAGTGCCTTCTGGAATGAACAGGTTGGCGAGTTTAACTGATTGCTTTTTTTTGTTTGGACAGCTTCATTTTGGGATTCATTTGCAATATACTTTCAGGGATCTTGACCAAGGGGGCCAACTTCTGAGAAGGGAACATGTCTTGTCACCAGCTAATGGCGAGACAACTGGAGAAGCCATGGAGGGTCACTGAGAATAATTTGTACCTTATTTGTTTTGTTTTGTTTATTTTTTTACAGAAGGAAGCAGAAGATTTGTGGAGTTTATTTACATAAGGAAAGTAAAAGATTTGTGTTGCTTTTGGCTGTTGGTTTTCTTTAGGAAGCACAAGAAAGTGGGTCCAGAGACTGAGGACAGGCAGCAGAGCAGCAGCAGATTGCAGCATAAAATTGTCCTTCCACCTGCCCCTCCACCCACCCAACCTTTGACAAGATCTAAACTTATAGGTATACAATTTGGCTGACACCTGAAACTTCCTGTCAGGAGCAGGAAGGGTGAGAACAACAAGTAACTTGGATTTGATTTGCTTGGAATCCCCTCCTACTCTAGTACAAAGCAAGGCAGTAGGGCTAACCAAAACCTAGTAGCATAGATAAATAGGCAAAAAGAGGAGAGAGGAAATTGAAGAGAGGAGATAATGAGAAAGATAGTAAAATGGGAGCGGTAGAGAGAAGGGCAAGAAAAGGAAAAAGAGGATGATTGGAGTGGCTGTGGGGTAGTTGTCTTGAAGAGGACTTTCTGGATGCTACAGTGTTGCCCCTTCTGCAGGCACCTCACTGGACTAAGATAGGAGGTTGCTAGTCTCCAGGCTGTTACTTCAGATTCAGGGAGCCTTCTCCCCCACCTAGGGACCACCAAGCCTGCTCCTGCTTCCTTGGTGGTTGCCAGGAGGGAGAACTGGATGGAGTATGGTGGCTGAGGAGGGTGAGGGAGGTGAGGCAGAGGCATATTCTCCAGCTGGTGCAATTGAGGAACTCCAATGAAGTCTTGGAGGAGTGGGAATGTCCCACAGTGGCACCTGATGCAGTGACCAGGGAGGATCAGTGGGTCCTCCACAAGAAAGCCCCAATGATGGGTGACAGTAGAGAAGGAGGAAGCAAATCCTGGTGGGGGACTCTATCATCACGGAGATAGATTTGGGGTTAGGAAGTGAGGGAGAGAAGGAGATAAAGTGCCTACCTAGAGGCATGGCTTGGAGGAATGGGGAGCAGATCTTGAGGATCACCAGGGTGGTAGCAAGGAAAGGGAGATAGATGGCATTGTCCATCTGGGGACAAATGAACTGGCAAGGGGTTAGCCAGGGTTAGAGGTAGTGCAAGAGGTGTTTAGAGATTTTGGGAGGGGTCTTGGGCACGTAGCACACTCTGTGGCCTTCTCGTAAGTGCTGCCTGTCCTCAGCAATGGGGAGGCTAGGGAATGATGCATCAGGGACTTGAATGCATGGCTGAAGGAATGGTGTGGTGAGCAAGGGTTTTACTTGTTGGGGACTGGGCCCCAGAGATGGGGGCCTGTACAAAATAGATGGTCTACTTTGAGCTAGAGGGGAACAATGGTCCTCAGTGAGTGGTTTAAATGCTTCATGAGCAAGCATTTAAACTAGCCATGGAGGGAGGTGGAAAGAGGCAGAAGAACAAACTGTGCTTCCCACAAGTTCAAAAGACAAACAAAGAATGGAAACAGAGAGAGAACACCCAACATGTGGTAAACAAAAATGAAGGTCGGAGATAGCAGACACAAATAAATCCAAAAAAAACATTGTGGACAGGAAAAGGGAAAAGGGATAGAGGGTGACAGCATAGCCTGGAATGCCATGTGTGCAAACCTGAGTAGCCGGAACAGCTAGATTGCAGACCAGGAGGTCACCATGGTGGAAGTGGACCTGGACCTGGTCGCCATCATGGAGACTTGGTGCTATGCAAACCAGGACAGAAAAGTAGCCATTCCAGGATATATGCTGTTCAGAAGAGACAGAGTAAGTAGAAAGGGGAGAAGAGTGGCACTATATGTAAGGGATAACATAAAAGCAACAGAAATACAGGGAGAACAGGGAGTTGTGGAGATTCTGTGAGTCACAACAGAAAGAAGGAAACAGTCTGTTATTGAAACAGAAGTGATCTACAGACCTTCAACACAGGGGGAAGAAGTTGATAAGTAAACAGTGAAAGCAATCTGGAAGATGGCTTGCAAAGGGTGGTACCAATAGTGGGAGACTTCAGTCTACCAGATGTGGACTGGAGTGTCCATGCTGCAGCTACAACCAGGAATAGGTACATCCGGGACTCCATGCATGAGGAAGTTCCTTAGGCAATTAGTGTTGAAACCCACTTGCAAGGTGGCACTTCTGGACTTAATACTGTCAAACAGAGACAGTGTGATTTACGACACAGTGGAAGACCATCTAAGAAACAGTGACCACCATACAGTGTGGTTTGAAATTAGAACCAGGTTAGAATCAAATCACACAAGGGTGAGGGTCCTGGACTTCAGCAGTGTAGATTTTAAGAAAATGGGTGAATGCCTTAGGGAAGCCCAGGCTGAGATAGGAAAAGTTGGGGGCATCAATAACAGATGGGCAAAAATAAAGAAGGGCACTAGGTAAGCTACAAATATCTGTGTAAGGCAGGTGAGGAAGGGCAAGAGAAAAATGAGACCACTATAGTTCTCTGAGGATGCAGCAGAAAAGTATGAGCAAAAAAGTGGGCATTTAGAATGTACAGCACAAAGAAACACAGAAGGAGGGGTTAAGGGGGCTTACAAAGAGAAACAAAGATAGTTAGGGAAGGCAGTTAGACGTGCAAAGCCACAGACAGAGGAAAGGATTGCTAAGTCAGTGCAAAGGGAGATGCTTTAGATGCATAGGTGAAAAAGAAGAACAAGGGCGGAGATAGTAAGACTGACGGGGGAAGCAGGGTGCAGTGTGTAAGAGGATCACCAAAAACTGAATTTATTAAAGAACAGTTTCTGCTCAGTATTTGCACAGGAGAGGGAAGGAAATGGGCCAACTGGGTAAAGGGTATGGTTATAAAGGGACAGGAAGTGGACACAAACCCATTTACGGAAGAAAGAGTGCTTAGGAAAGTATCAAAGATAAAAATTAGACAAAGCAATGGGGCCGGACGGGATGCACCCAAAGACAGTGAAGGAACTGAAAAAGGAACAAGTTGTACCTCTGACAGCCCTTTTCAACATGTCATTAAAAACAGGGGAGGTACTGTGGGATGGGAGGAGGACAGATGTGGTCCCATGCCACAAAAGTGGAAATAGGGAGGAGGCAGGAAATTACAGATCAGTCAAAATGATGTCAGTAGCAGGTAAGATAATGTAAACACTGTTTGAGGAAAGAATTGGAGAATACCTTGCTACCAATAACCTGCAGGATCAGAGGCAACATGGGTTCACAGGAGCTAGGTCCTGCCAGACGAACCTGATTGAGTTCTTTGAGTGACCAGATAAGTGGGTCAAGGGAGAGCGGTGGACAAGGCCTACCAGGATTTCAGCAGTGCCTTCTACACCGTTCCATATAGAAGGCTGTGAAACAAGCTGGGAAGCCTAATAGTAGGTCCTAAGGTAGTAAAATGGGTAGAAAACTGGCTGAGCAATAGGAGCCTGAGGGTTGTAGTAAATTTATTTATTTATTTATTAGATCATCGGTTTACAGACCTTTGAGTCAAAGACTTATTTACAAAGGTACCTCGTCAAGAGAGCAATACATCACAGCAAACAAAACAGTACAGTGTGTAACGCTTAGATTAAAAAAGCAGCCAACGTTACAGGAATTCACTGGTGGTACAAGCTTGGTAATAAGTAGATCACAATAGTCATAATATAGGTACATGAGTACCACATCAGGTAGCAACCAGAGATATTTTATTTCATTAAATTGCAGTCAATTGGTACTAGGAAAAGTGAACAATGGAGTACCACAGGGATCAGTACTAGGGCCGATCTCTTCATCAGTGTTATTACAGAAGAGCTGGAAGGGAAAGTATGCTTGTTCACACCTGACGCAAAACTCTGTAACAGAGTAGACTCACCTGGGGGAGGAGTCAAAAAAGTGAGAAGCAATCTAGAAAAAAATGAAATAATGGTCAAGGGCTTGGCAAAGTGCAAAATAGTACACTTGGGATATAAGAACATGGAGGAAACATATTAACTGGTGGGAGAGGTATTAACAGTTAAAAATCAGGAAAGGAGTAAGGGGGTGATAATTTCTGACAGCATGAAGATAGCGAAGCAGTGTGACAAGGCAGTAGGGACAGCTTGAAGGATGCTGGGTTGCAATTCTGAAATCTGCAAGAAGGAGCAAGTAATCACAGCCCTTCCAATCTGCGATTGTTGTGACGCAGACCTTTGGGTGTCAATCTAAATATCTCTCCTTTATTTTATTAATTTGAACCCCCCGCCTGTGCTGTTGACCCTTTCATCATCAGCCAGCATTTAAACAGATTGTCTCCCTTTGTTTCTGCAGCTGAGAATTAGTCTCACCAGGGCTGTCAGCTCCCAGCCAATGGATTCCCAGCCAGCGGGCGGTCGGCACTCCTTCAGCTGCCACCTGGCTGCACAAGAGTGGACGCTCAGCTGCACAAGGTATGGCTAAAGCCACAACCAATTGGAATGCGAGCGCCTCCTGGGCTCCATTTCCAATTGGTCCCCGGGACAACAGCCTCATTCATACTTGTTTTTAGGCATTTATGAATGTATTTGTAGCCCAAAATGTAAAATGTTTTTTACTGCTAGTGCTGGGAATTGTGTAAACTGTTGATAAAAGTTAAATTCTGAAATCTGCAATAAGGAGCAAGTAATCACAGCCCTCCCAATCTGAGATTGTTGTGACCCAGACTTTTGGGCACCAAAACACTGCCTCACCCCTGAAGCATTACAACTTACCATAAACACCTCTATCCTCTCCCTGCTAGAATACGGCATTCTCGTCTACAGTGCTGCACCCTCCACAGCCCTCAACAGACTCCAGCTTGTGCTTAACAAAGCCTGTCATCTCATTCTTGGATGTGATCGCTTCACACACACCTGTTCCCTCTACAGTACCACAAACTAGCTAAACTTAGACAGCAGAATCAGGTATCAAATCTGCCTAATGACCAGAAAGATAATCCTAGGCCTCACCCCGCCCTGGACCAGATTATCCTCCCAACACCACCATGAAGAACAACTCGTAGCTTGAACAAACCATTGCTATGGGTACCCCGTGGCCGAACTTCCCAATTGCAGCGAACTTTCGCTTACAAAGCCCCTTCCTGGACTAACGTGCTCCCCAGCCTAATAACTGATGAAAGTAGGCTTGGCCCTTTCAAAGCTAGACTAAGGAATCACCTACAGGCCTCTAACTTTTGTGACTGCAACTGACCCCTCTCCCGATGACCCAGAATATCTTTGAGTCCTCCATGCCAATGACTTCTATGAGCTAACTTATTTTTGACAAACAGTCCCTTCAGAGCCTCTCTGCTACCTTATGGCTGGGCAAATCACTTGTAAATCATGTTATCCTGGAAGGGTAGTTCACTCACTGAACAAATGTGTAACCATGTTAAATAATTGTAAGATTATGTAATGTACAGCAACCTTTTAAAAATATTGTCCCTGTTCTCTTCTAGGTATGACGTGGAACCTTTGTAAATGAGTCTTTGACTCAAAGGTCTTTCTGAATACCTCAATAAATAAAAATAAAAAATCTAAATCCCTCTCCTTTATTTTACTAATTTGGACCCTCCACCTGTGCTGTTGACCCTTTAGTCATCAGCTAGCATTTAAACAGATTGTCTCCCTTTGTATCCACAGCCGAGAACTAGCCTCACCAGGGCTCTCAGCTCGCAGCCGAAGGATTCCCAGCCAGCAGGTGGCCCGCGCTCCTTCAGTTGCCACCTGGCTCCACAAGAGCAGACACTTAGCTGCACAAGGTATGGCTAAAAGCTGCAACTTTCACCCCCACCCACCCTACCCCTCAATCTTTTTATATACACTCCTCCACGCCCATTTCAACATCACGCCCATCCATATTCTACCTTCCTATGACATAAGAGCTCTGTTTCTTACCTCTCCTCCCTCCCTCCATATCTATTAAAGGTGAGCTTCTGGGTGGGTGGAATTCCCTTGCCTAGTAATTGGAATCTCGCTGAATTCCTCACCCAGCACTGGTAGTCAGCTTTACCACTCTGCCTTGTGTTGCTGATCTCCGCAGATAATACTATCCCAAGATACTACTCTTAATTTTTATATATCAATCCCTGCTTTCTCCAGAGGTAAATCTCTCCTTTGATAAACCTAGTGTCTGCCCCCTCACTGGGATCCATCATATGGAGTACTCAGAGTCTCTTACACTGGTCCCTTCTCCATTTTGTGCCATGCAGCAGAGATCAGGTTCCACAAGATACTGATTGTGGAGGTTATGATGCATTACTATTCTGTCATATGGTTAACAATTCCCCCCATGACTACTTAAGTACATAGAACCTCCCGCCTCTTCAGTATTATTCCTGGTGTAACTCCATTGATGGAATCAGAAGCAAATTACCTCTGCAATGCATGGCACCTGTCACCCCTAATGCCAAACTTGCACTGCACCTTGCAGTCAGGGTGTTAGTCTCTGCTATACTAAATCAGAAGAAACTTACAAGGGAGGACCTGCTGACCCAAGATATTAATCTGCACAGACAAAAAAAGGCCAGAACTCTTAATCTAACTCTTGCTGACCTATGAAAGATACTGTTCCTCCCACTACTTTGCTCAGGCAATGTAGAGCTCAATCCTGAGCCACCATGTACTATCATGTCACCTGCAGATCTAGCCAACCTCAAAGGCATGCGCTTCCTTCATGTTAATGTATGCAGCCTATTAAAAAAGATATCCATGATCAGGCATGGGTCTACCACACCGCACCAAATATTTTAGTGATCCCAGAAACCTGGCATGGACCAGCTATTCCTGATAGAGAAATTAATATCCTGAACTATCTACTATTTAGAGCAGATAGGCAATCTAGAGGAGGCAGGGTAGCCATTTACATCAAGGATAAATTCACAACATCTTGTCTTGACTCAATAACAATCATGAATCAGTTCGAATGCCTATCACTTAAGGTTGTGATTTCACCCAATATGTCACTGGTATAATAGGGTGCTATAGACCCCATCTGCCGGTTTATAGCTATTATCACATCTAAGCACCTTTCTTGGGCAAAGGTTGCTAGAAACAGTTATTCTTGGACACCTCAATCTAGGCTGGCTATCTAATGCCTTAACACCTCTCTCATCCTTTTGTGACACTCATGGACTAATGCAACTCTTTAACAAACCAACGTGTATCAATAAAAAGAACACTGGCAACAGCTCACTGCTGGATGTTATTTTAGTGAGTAAACCGCATCTCTTCTCCCACGCTGGCACCTTTTTCAGTGACATCAGTGATCACTGCTTCATTGCTGGTGTGAGATCAATCAATAAACCATCATCCTCATCAACGTTCTCAGCTAAGAGTTCTAGATGGAAATTTGACTTATTTGCTTACATCAACAAACTAAAATACTCTCTGCATTGGCAAGATTCCTACCTGGCAAAAACTGTGCAATCAGCTTACAACATTTTTAATTAAATAATCTTAGGGGCCTTAAACAAATATGCCTCTATAGTAAAAGTCTGTATAACAAAAAAAAACTTGTTGATGGTTCACATTGGAACTTAAATCAGCATTGTTGGAGATGGACAAGTTATGGAGAAAAGCACGCAAAACTCAGACCTCTTAGGACTGGTGCCAGTTTAAAAGGGCAAGGAATTATGCACCAAAATGGTTAGAGATGCAAAAGCGGCCTATTATCGCACTGAATTTGATGCTGCCACCAAGAATCCAACTAAATTCTGGAACACATTCAAGGATCTGTCTGGACACATGCCTGGAAATTCTCTGCTGGACAAGATAGGTAACTTCTTTAAGATCAGTGGTCATTCACAGGAAAACAGTTCAACCCATGAGAAAAACAACTGGCTCCTCCTCCCATCCACCACTCCCCCACCAATGACACATTGTAATCATACCAGGCACTATTATTCTAACAAGTAACTTGTATGTCTCAACAGGACATCCAAAGCCAAACATTATCACTACATACCTTCAAGGTATCAGACGGTGGTACTGAAAGGCATCCACTCTGGAGCTGACAAGGCAACCCTTGGGGTGCTACAGGGGCCAATACTAGGCCCAGCCTTCTTTAATATATTTATTGATGACATTGCACAGAGACTGGAAGGAAAGGCCTGCCTATTCGCAGATGACACAAAGCTCTGCAACAGAGTAGAAACACTGAGGTGAGGGGGTAGAAAGAATGAGGAGTGATTTACATAAGGTGGAAGAATGGTCATGGGTCTGGCACTGGGTTTCAATGCAAAAATGTGCAAAATCCTGCACCTGGAGAATAGAAACTTGAGGGCAACATATCCTCTAGGAGGAGAGGAATTAGCAGTTATACAGGATGAAAGGGACCCAGGGGTAATCATTTCAGATGACCTGAAGGGAGCTAAACAATGTGAGTATGCAGTGGGGAAGGCTAATGGAATGCTGGGCTGCATAGGCAGTAGAATCACCAGCAGAATGAGGGATCTAGTGATACCCCTGTATGGGTCACTGGTGAGACCACACCTCAAGTACTGTGTCCAGTTCTGTAGGCCCCATCTCCAAAAGGACAAAGATAGGGTAGAGACAGTAAAAAGGAGAATGACCTAAATGGTGCAAGGCCTGCACCAAAGGTCCTATGAAGAAAGGATTAAGGAGCTGAATGTGTGCTCCTCAGATGAAAAGAGAGAAAGGATAAATATGGCAGAAACATACAAATACCTTACAGGCAAAAACAGGGTACAAGAAGGCAGCATTTTTAAAATAAAAGATGCTCAAGGGCAAGGGATCACAAAATGAGATGGGGAGGCTGAGAGGTAATATAAGAAAGTATTTGTTCCTGGAGAAGGTGGTGGATGCATAAAAAAAGCCTCCTAGAGGTGGTTGTAGAGGCTTAGAAGCCTTGAATTGTTTGTATTTATCATTGTAAATACTCTCTACTTACAATAGTAAGTTTTTTTTCCACTATTTTTGTATTCAGTAAAAGTAAAAAATATTCTCCCTGAATGGACTTGGAGTGCTGGATTTTTTTTTCTAATGTTGAGGCTAAAATGGTTACAGGATTCAAGAATGCATGGGAAAGGTGCAAGGGAATCTTGAAAATAAAACTGTGTAGGGTCTGCAGTGTAGTTGGTAGGGAACAATAGGGCAGACTGGATAGGCCATGAGGTATTTATCTATTGACATCTTCTATGTTTTTATGTTTCTAATGTGGTAACCACAGAAGACTGCACATGGTGGTCTGTGTGGAGGCAGTTTACCATAAGCACCATTCTGTGTGGTACTGTGTTGGCAGTTTCCCCCTACTATATCAAATAACTGCTCTGCCTGTATGTCACCAGCCATTAGCTCCTCATAGATTTTGGAAGCACTCAGGGCAAGGTGACCACAACCCATCTACTTCTGAGCAATATTAATGTGAGTGCCTCCCAGAATGCAAAGACCTGAGCTGTGGAGGTAGAGGACTCTCCCCCTCTCTCTACATTGTGAGTGAACATGGAACCGGTGGTGACAATGGCATCAAATAATTTGCTATGGGGGGGGCCACGTCAAGTCAGTATCAAATATAGTAGCACTGGGGACAGCTGGGGCTATCAATGATCTGTTATGCCTATCGATAGCAATTCAAAACCTTTCCACCAGGGCACACTCTGCTGTCAAATGGGCAGTCTGTAAGTGTGTTATAGCATGGTTCTTCAGAGTTATGCTATGGTACAACATATATTCAGCTCTCCAGTTTTGTGTGTCCAGGATCCAGCAAGATAGGCAAGAGATTGATGGCACACCTTGTGCCCGAGCTTCTAAACCATGGGGGCATGCTAATTCGCTCCCTCAAACTATTCCCTGGACATCTTGCTCCAGACAATTCACTCCTGCCATTTCTCACTCCTGCCACATTAATCCCCACAACAACTCACTCCCTGTCACTTTGAGCACCACATACCACCAGCTGCTCCATAGACATTTGATGTCCTTGTCTTTTAATGCTGCCTGCCAGTGCCTAAATAAATAATCCAGCATTTGTTACCATTTCAGTAAGCTCTCTAGTTGAGGCTTGTATTCTGAGCACCCTGTGCACCCTCGCTATTACGATCTGTAGTTATAGTCATCCTTTGCGCACTGCACCCTGCACACCCTCGCTCCTGCACTGCAATCAGCTGTGCACCTGCTGTTAATTAAACATGTCCCACAAGGGCAAACTGGTTGATGGGCAGAAAACAGAGTGGTGGTAAACAGTATACAGTCAGAAGAGATGGAAGTCACAAGTAGGGTACCTCAGGGATCAGTTCTGGGGCCAGTCCTCTTCAAAATCTTCATCAGTGACGTTGCAGATGGACTGGAGGGTAAGGTTTGTCTGTTTGCAGATAACACCAAGATCTGCAACAGAGTAGGTTATCCAGATGGGGCGGGCAGAATGAGAAGAATTCTGGACAAACTAGCAAAATGGTCAGAAGAGTGGCAACTGGGGTTTAAAGCAAAGAAGTGCAAGATCATGCACATAGGGAAGAGAAACCCTGAAGCCACCTATAGGCTGGGAGGGGAGTTGCTAGCAGTCACAAGGGAAGAAAGAGACTTGGGTGTCATCATCACCAATGACCTGAAATCATCCAAGCAGACTACTAAAGCAGTAGGTATGGCTAGACGGATGTTGGGGTGTATTAGTAGGGGTATCACAAGTCGGAAGAGGGAGGTAATAATCCGTCTTTACAAGACACTGGTTAGGCCCCATCTGGAGTACCGTGTGCAGTACTGGAGGCCACACCTTCACAAGGACATTAACCAAAATGGAGTCAGTCCAGAGAAGGGAACCAAAATGGTGCAAGGACCGCATCAGAAAACATATGAGGACAGATTAACTGAGCTCAATATGTATACCCTAGAGCAAAGGAGGGAGAGAGGTGATATAATCAAAACATTTAAACACCTTAAGGGCATTAACAAGGTGAAAGAGTCTAACATGTTTCAATATAAGAAAAATAGCAGGACAAGAGGACACAGCATGAGATTAGAGGGAGGTCGATTAAGGGGTAATGTGAGGAAGTTCTTTTTCAGAGAAAGGGTGGTGTATGCATGGAACGGCCTACCTCAGGAAGTGGCGGATATGAATACAGTGCAGGGCTTCAAACAGGCATGGGATAGGCATAAGGGAGCAATACAGATGAGTATGAACAGATAGGCCATTGACAGAGCAGAGGCCAATGGCACATTCATAAGGTAGAAAAAGAAATGGTCAGACTGGGTGGGCCTTGCAGTCCTTATCTGCCATCAACTTCTATGTTTCTACACCCCCAGCTTACCTGAAATTCAAAATGGCTATCTTTATCCTATCAGAGGGTCAGAAAAGAAAGCTTATTGATGATGAAAATTATACTTATATGCATCACAAGCGAGACTTGAATGGGAACACGATATGGTAATGTGAGCTTGCAGTTAAAAAGGATAAGCTCTGCAATGCGAGGGTGCACACTAAAACGTATGTTGATCCCATCATTGTTTATAAATTTAGTAGCCACACTCATGCTCCTGACTCAGTTGCTGTTGAGCTGGGAAGAAGCTGTCAACCAAGCTTAAGAGAGGGCTGCAAGCTCACAAGACAGCAATGTACAGGTAATACTGCACTGTAAACAGGGTATGTCCATGGCAGCGCAAGGAACTTTGATTGACCACAATATAAAATGGACTATCCAGAGAGTCCGAGTTCATGGTGCCCCTTCCAACCCTAGAGAAGTACATGATCTTGCCATTCCATAGCAGTACCCAACTTACACCCCAAGCTCTGGTGGGGGAAAAAGTGAATTTTTTGCTGTACAATAGTTGGGCAGGGGATGATTGCATGCTGGTGCTTGGGACTGAAGCCAATCTCACCTTCCTAGAGCATTCCAAGCACTGGTATGCTGACAGTACATTCAGTTTGCCCCCTTCCACTATTTCATCAAATGTACATAGTGCTTGGTGAGTGCCTAGCAACTTACAACCTGCAATATATGCACTGTGTTGTCTGAGAAGGGCAGGAACATCTATGAACGTCTTTTGTGGGCACTGAAGGACATTAACCTACAGTTGAATCTGGTAGTGGTTATTACTGACTACAAAAAGGCCACTGCCTAAGCCTTTAATTCAGGCTTTCCCAGTTCACATCAAGTTGGGTGTTTTTTTCATTTCAGCTAGTGCAGAAATAGGAAAATCCAATCAGAGGGACTCTGTAACTGACGTGCTCTGAAAACTGATTTCAGCTTTTAATGCAGATACCTGCCTGCCTTAGCATTCTACCCTCTGCAACAGGTGGTATCCAGGTTTGAGGAAATAACAGACTAAAGCCTTAGACCCAGATATTCAAGCAGACCAGTAGCATGGGATAGCATGGGAATAGCGCGGAGTAGCCATATTCAAAGGACCGGGTAGCACACGCTAACTGCAGTAGCGCAGGGCAAGCTGATAATGTATGCAAGGGGCAAAGAGAGTTGGGACCTGCATACACATGCAATGGGATATTCAAATCTATAATACTGCACTAGGACACATAGCACAACACGTAGTGTGGCGCTAGCTACTGCCTATAAAAGACTGGTCTTAACCCAGGGCAAATCACCTAGGGGGGAAAGACCACAACAGGAAGTGGGAATGAATGCTGTACCATTAGCAGTGATGCTGCCGTTCACGGTAGCAGTAGTGGAGGAGGAGAGGGAGCAGGCCCAACATGGGCCGCAACGCAGGCCGAGGAGACTGTATGCTGCAAACAGGTGGTACCGGCTTAGGGTCTCCTTCGAGACCCTGCCAGATGAGCACATCACTGGCCGGTACAGAAAGAACAGAGGAATGTTGAGGCAGCTATGTGAACTCCTGCATGAGCAGCTGCACCCCAACACCAGACACAACCATGCCATGACAGTAGAGGAGAAGGTGACAGCAGCAATGTGCTTCCTAGCCACAGGGACGTTCCAACAACCAACATGTCACACCATTGGGGTATCGCAGTCTGCAACCTCACGCCTCCTGAGCCAGTTCCTAGAGGCTTTCCTACCTCATGCTAGGGAGTTCATAGTATTCCCCAGCATGGCAGCAGAGCACAGAGAAACAATACAGCAATTCCATCAACTTGTGCACCTACCAGCAGTACTGGGTTCCATTTACTGCACCCATGTCCCCATCCATTCACCAGTCCCAGCTGCGCCAGGCATTTGAGGAGGGCAGGATACCCAGTGGGCACCAAGTTGGTGAGTAGCAGCTGACAAGACACACACATACACCACAGCATGGATGGGGACAGGAATGGAGGCCAGGAAGGGATGTGGGTGGGCAACACGGGGATGCATGACAGCAATGGGCAGACTGCAGTACAACACTAACAGATGCATATCTCTTGACAGGGGACAGCGCTTATCCCTGTGACCCTAGCTACTGAGACTGGTACCCTGGCCAGCCACAGTGGCCAAACAGCAGTATAACAAGGCACACGCCAGCACCAGAAACATCATAGAAAGGGTGTTTGGCATCCTGAAGATGCGCTTCCAATGCCTAGACATAAGAGGCGGTGCCCTAAAGTATAGGCCTCAGAAGGTATGCCGTATCTTCCTAGCCTGTTGTATGTTGCACAACATGGTGATGAACTGTGGGATACAGGCATCTGAATCTGAGGAACAGGCCTACAGTGACCCAGAGCCAGCGGTCAGGGGGACAGTGGAGCAACTCAAGAGGAGGGATCCTTGCATGGCCCACAGGGCCATAGAGCACAGGGTCCACATCATCAGGACACTGTCACACACCAGGAGGTGAGTACAGACTGCACAGCAAAATGAAACAGTACAATGGTGAATGTTTTAATGTGAACAAACAACCACAACAGTAACAACACCAATCACAGCAGAAATACAACAAAGTGGAACAGAATGCATGTGAGTGTGTGCGGTGCGATGCATGGGGTGTGCAGGTCACACGGAAAGTGAACACACAGCCATGGTACAGTGGAATGGGAGATGCCCAATGTGTGGTGGCAGTGTGAGGAGGGCCACCATGGCCATGCAAGTGAGGCGGTGCATGTGAAGGAGTGCAGGTGTGTGCGTGTCAGTGTGTGTGCATGTGTGTACAAGGGTGTGGATGTGCCAATGTACACATGGGGGTGGCAACCGTGCACAGGTGCAGGTTGGCCGAGCCCATCACCAGTGACTACCACCATGCACATGGCGCACACCACGGGAGTGGATCACAGAAGCAGGGGTGCTCTGTGCTGAGGACACATGGGGAAAGACCATGGTGAGGCAGGCAGGGCAGACTGTCTGTGCCCCCATCGACCAGCAGAACCTGACAGGGTGGACAGATGGCCACAGCAGTGCTGGTTGCAGATGTACCCAATGCATTTGTGCTGGAGCCAGTGGCAGCCCTGTAGCCAGGGGTGTCCCACTTGTGGGCCCCTGTGCCATGGCCACCCTGACCTCCTTGCACATCCTGGCTACCCCCATGCACCCTGTGCAGCACAGTGGTGAGGTCAACCACTGCAGCTATGAGCCTGGTGAAGCTGTGGTCCAGGGCAGCAACCACACAGCCCACCCTGTCTTTGGCCTGCTGTTCCATACGAGTAAAGCCCAGGGACACGGACTCACCCATCAGCGATAGCTCATGCCTGACCTCCCTCCACAGGCCATGCAGGTCCATCCGAGCCTCCTGCTGAGACATCAGTACAGCCTGGAGCAATGGGTGGACCCCCAGGGCATCCTGCTACAGGGGTGTAGCCCCCTCTAAGGTGACTGGCACTGGTGCCTGCAGCTCAACAGGGTCAGGACACCAGTGCATGGTCAGCATGTCCTGCGGTGCACACACATCCCTCACATGGCCAACCACTGGCTGCATGGGTGCACCCATGCCAGCAAGGTAGTCCACCCCCGTGGTGCCTGTGCTGTGGCCTGCGCCCAGCCCCACTCCTGTACCCCCCTCCACAGGCCCATCCACGGGAAGAAGGTAAGAACCCTCTGACATATCTGTTTCAATGTCACTCTTCACTGTCAGCAGGATCACCTGCCCACCACCCAGATCCTCAACCTGGGCATCCTCCAAGGTGGCACTGTAGTCCTGTTGCATAGCTGTTGTGCCTCATCCCCCTTCACCCAGTGCAGCATGTCACTCCAGCACTTGTGCACTGCCTCAGTTGTCCTGCCATGACCGCCGACTGCGTTCACCCCTGCAGTGACCTCTTTCCATGCCTGATGCACCACCGCATCCATGGCCCTGTGGTGCTGCAGCAGCTGCTCCTTCTCCTTAACACCATGCACCATGGTCTTCAGTTCCTCCTGGGAGAAGTAATGGGCATGGATCTGTTCAGGCTGTGCCGCACTACCTATGGAAGAGATGGAAAGGGACATGTGTCACCAGCTGTGGCATGCCCGTGTTGGGTCATGCATGCACAACAGCATGTGCATGCCACCACCTAGAGTGGCACAGGTTGCAGGTATGTAGCACTGGCCAGCATGTGCGTGTATGGTGTGCACACAGCCACTGTGTGCTGTGGCCACCCCTGTGTGCACTGTGCCACTGCACGGCTGTCAGTGTCTGGATGGCATGCACTGGACCCACAAGGGCACCACCATTGCCCATGGCTGATGTATACCTCAGGATGGGGCCACTCCAACAGCCACCATCTGGCACTGTACCGCGCCCCCTAGGGGACATGAGCACTGCACACAGGGTGAGGACACGGAGAATGGCATGCATGCAATGGCAGGCTACCAGGCACAAGCCACACAGAGCTGTCGGCAACACATTGCCGGGACCCTGTGAACCCTGGGCCATAGCTGTGTACCACCATTGGAGTGTGTGTGACCCTCCATGTCCCACATCCAGGGTGACAACCGAGGTGCCAGTGACTCCATGGCAGTCCATGGTGAGGCCCCCCTGCACCTGCCTGGCACCCACAGTGTGCAGGTGTTCCCACATGGCATAGGCTGACACAGGAGCATGGGCATGGCACACAGGCGAGTCTGTTGGACTGCCAGCCTTATGGCTCTGTGCACCATTGTGCAGCACTGTGCTTGCATCCGGTCCTGCAGTTGGTGGACCTGTCCCCAGCCAATACAGCTGTGGGCTGCAGGTAAGCAGTGCATATGCCCCAACCCTGTGTTGCACCAGTGCCATTCCAACACTTCTCCAGCGGCTATACAGACCTGCCTTTCACTGCTCTGCCTCCTGTTGCATGGCTCCTTCAGAGTTGTCTATTCTACTGCAGTATCTGTTGTATGCTGCATTCCACAACACAACACCGTTAGAGCACTGATTGTCCTTTTATAGCCCAGACAGTCAATCCAGCCTGTTATGCATGTAAATCATTGATTAATGATATGCTAATCGCAGTGTTTGCACCATGCATGCACAAGTACCCTCATTTGCATATGCTGTTGAATATGGGCCTGATTAGCTCTGGGCTGACGGCTTAGCGCCATGCAAATGGCAGCGCCAGGCTATGTGGAGGACAGCACCATGCTGGCCCAGTTGCACAGCGATATGTGGCATAGCATGAACACCACGCATGCCTATGAGGCCCCAGAGCCACACTAGTATCCAGGTATAGCACGGTGTAGTGTCGCACTAGCCCACACAGCACAGCACTATGAGCATGTGTGTTGTTGTGACTCCAGGGTCATGGTGGGGTCATGCATGCACAGTGGACCCACTTCTGGGTAGCACTATGCTACATCATGTGATAGCATGGCGCTACTGCAGTGATCGCTGGAGGGTCCAGGGTGTGGGAATAGCTGTGTTGTGCAATGGGTGGCAGGATATCTGAGCTGCGTGGGCAATGCCAGAACATGGAAGACAGTGAGCTGAGGTGCACAGGGACAGGCGCTGGGGGGAGGTGGAGACCGCTAACCCTTGTGCAGCTTGTACAGCAGTGGCACAGATGTCTGTTTGGGGAGATCAGTGAGGATGACCTTCCATGGTGGCAGGTGTGGGCATCCATTGCCAGGCAGTTCACAGAGTGGATGAGCAACCAGAGGGATGCTAGGAAGTGCTGACACAGGTACACAGACCTGTGCCACCACCAGGGGGGCCAGCTGGAGATGTTCAGATGCATTGTGTGTGAGGGCACTGTGCCGGTGCCAGGTGAGTGCCCGAGCAAGCTGCACACATCCACAGCATGTGTCGTGACCTGCCTGTGTGTGTGCGCACATTGGTGTTGTACACGGGTGTAGGTGTGCAGGGTGGTGGGTCGCATGTGGCGCAGTTAGTGGGGCACGTTAGGAGGCACAGTGGTCTGGGAGGGCGCGTACACCATATATGTTGGGTGGCCATCAGTGATGGCATTGTGTGCATGGGCATTGTGGGTGGTGGGGCATGCTACAAGCCCATCCTGCAGCCTTCACCGATGTTGTGAGGGGGTGCCGACGCATGGATACCTGGCTGCCTACTCAGGTGTGTGTGTGCCTCCAGTGGCTACGCCCATGCACCCTGCATGGTTGCAACACTGGGCCCACATACCTCCATGCCCTGTGTGCCTGGTACATGGCAGTGGGTCATGGGGTCCACTGTGTGGGTGTCCCCTGTATGTTATCACTGTCCCTGGGCTGCCCTGCATGTACAGTGTCTTAGTGGTGGGTGTGTATCTTGCTGTTGTAATTGTGGTTCTTGCTGTGCATTGCAATAACAGTGCTTTTTCTCCTGTCCACTGTAGAGTAGACCGTGCTGCCCAGCTCAGGGAGAGGGGGCCTGAAGCAGTCCCAGGTGCCAACCAGAGGCAGCCCCAGGGTGCTGGCCAAGAGGCAGTGAGCCCAGGAGAGTAGCCCTGAGGCAGGGGACCTATTGCATGAGTACATCTCAGTCTTCAGTTGTGCTGTGCCTCTGTAATGTGTTTATCCTTCACGGGGCTGTCATTGACTGTGCTGGGGGTTTGGCCACCATGGTTGTCATGCTATTGCTGCTGCTGCTGCTTTCTGCTGTGTTGCACAGTGCTGTACAGTGGTGCTGACAGTATCTGGATGTCTGGATGCCATGCCCTGAGGGGTGGGCCGTATGTGCCAGTGTTGGCATGCATGGCTGGCATTGCCATGCTGTCCACATTCACCACTGGCCATGTTTGGCTGGTCACCTGCTGTGTGGTTGTTCTGGCTGCAGGACACTGCGCACATTGCTGTACATGGGCCATGTGTGGCAGCATCTGTTGGTCCTCCCCTACTGGTGTGTGTGCCCTGTGGGCTTGCAGCTCCTGCAGGTCGGTTATGCCCTGGCATGGGTTGACCATTGGATGCCCACCATGCCTGCAGTGCGCTGCCCCTGCACCCCTGTTGTTTGCTGTTGCACACTGCTATCTGGTACATTGCTTTTTGACTGTGGGCAGCATGTCCCGATGTTAGGTCTCCCATGTGCGTGTTATTGTGTTGCCCGCACCCACCACTATTCGGAGGTCTGCCTGTGTGTCTGCACTCGCTCACTGTCTGCAGTGCTGGGGTGGGTGGGTGGTGCTGTCATTGCCTTGGTGTTGTTGGGGCCTGTGTCTCCATGTGTGTGGGTTTTCGGGTTGTTGTCTGTGTCTTCCAAGCCTTCCCTGTGGGTGATGGTTGGTTGTGCCTACCATTGTGCTCCTTGGCACCACATGAGCATGACTGTCGGGACATACTGTCCATCTCTGTCTGGCCACCTATGGCTGCAGTATGCCCCCTGGCTGGTCTCCAGTCCTCACCAGCTTCTCCTTCCTCTTGCAGGTCCACTCCGATCATCTCTGTGGTTGACCAGATCAGAGGAGTCAGAGGGCATGGATGATCTCCTGTGGTGCATTGTCCAGCAGCAGTGGACAGTCATCGAACAACAGGCAGTCCTGATTTCTGAGACCTGGAGGGTGGCAGCTGTCCTGGAGGCATGTCTGCCAGATCTGTCCCTTGCCCAGCTATGAGCTTCACCCATTTCCTGATGTCTACCCCCCCACCCCTTTGTGGACTGCTGTTTATTCCTGGCCTCTGTTCCATTCCCTCTGTTTGTGTCCATCTCCCTTTTGCCACCATTATCATTTTGTAGATATTGTAGATATGTACATATGTTTGTATTTGATATCATTGTTGTAGTCCATGCCTTGCTACTACTCTTAGTTGTATTGTTCTGTGTTGGGGGGCTTTGCATTTGTTGGGATTGTACAGTTAGCCTTGTTAGTTTTGTTGTTGGTTCATCCAGTTGTTCACAGATTGGTTATGTTTGTTGTTTTGTTTTACGTTTGGCCTTTGCTTTCTTGTGTGTACTGTTATATTGCCATTCTTCTGTTGCTTATTACATTCATGTTCCTACAGGTTACTGTGCCCTGTGTCATTCTTGGGTGCTGGGGGATTCGTTTCATATGTACTGCTCCTTGGTTCTCCCAAATGGGTCCTAGCAGTTGCTTGCCATTCGTATGCCTGTGTGTCATTTCCTGGTTTCTGCACTGTGGGACCCTGTTCTTTTGGCTCTGTTTCATTGCATGTGTCCCAGGGCAGGTTGACTCCCCTTTGCACTGTGTTCCACTGGGTGTTTGTACTGCCTGCCAGGGTGCTATATTCAGTGCTGTCTTGTTTGCTATATTCAGTGCTGCCCTAATCCCTGGGCAATGTTTGCTCTGCACTCCTGACCCTATTTGACCGGCTTCTTTTGTTTGCTATATTCAGCTGGTTTTGCACCAGGCTATTCCTTTTGAATATTGCTTGCTTTCTGCTCCAGGCTAAGTTTGCCTGCCATGCAGTGCTAACTTTGCCCTGAGACAGGGTTTTGAATATCTGGCCCTAAATGTATTCCTCAAGAACTGGAACCGGTGATTGACTGTTTCGAGGATACCTGGGTCAGGAGGAGGAACAGGTGGGGCACTGGCAGAAGACTGCCACAATTAGCCATAAACCTGTGGAATCACTGGAACACTGTGTTGGAAAGCCGTTGAAAAACAAATAATGCAGTTGAGGCATTCCATAGAGGAATGCAAAGTGTCCTCTCCATGGCACACCCAACTTTATGGTGATTTGTAGATGAGATTTGTGGAATCCAGCAAAAAAGAGATGCAGAAATAGAGCAGCTAATAGCTGGACATGCACCAACCATATCCAGATGTGTGTACTGCGATAATGCTATTCGCTTACAGTGCATTATTGCAAAGTATGAAGAGTGAATCACAGAGGCATTTTTGTGAGGTGTGGCACACACTTTCGAGTACTGAGGAGTGCATTCAGCAAATTGGTGTTAATTTTTATGAAATAAAGTTTTTTATGAATTTTTAATTACTTTGGATGTAATCAGATGTTTTAGATGCTGGGTTATGGCTGATGATGGCAGAGAAACTGGAATACAAACAGAAATCCTTCAGAAAATGAAACACTTCAGGCAGGTAAAAATCCTATCACTGACCACTTTATTGCTCTGTCAATGCCATGTGCTGTTGTTTGATGTTATAACTTATAGAAGCTCTGAAAATTAGAAACATATTAGAGCTGATGAACATGATGTGCTGGGTTGTTAGGCAGTGTAAATGATCATGGGAGTGAGTCGGTAGGGGGTTAATTGACAAGGAGCGATTTGGGCATGGGACAAGTTGTCGGGAGCAAATTGACGAGGGATGAATTTGCGGGAGTGAGTTGTCATGGACCCTTGAACCATGTACCCCTCCTTACCAGACCCACTTTTCCTTCTAGGCAGTTGGCATTCTTTCTACATTTGTGAAGTGGATTTACCATCGTGTGCATGATGTTGTCCCAAGTATTCAATTTCCACTTCCCATCCTTAAGTAATTGAGACCCGCTGCTCCTGAATTTGCTGCCCAGAGAGGTACCCTCACCCTATAATTCTCCC
Source organism: Neoceratodus forsteri (assembly GCA_016271365.2). Lineage (NCBI taxonomy): Eukaryota > Metazoa > Chordata > Ceratodontiformes > Ceratodontidae > Neoceratodus > Neoceratodus forsteri. The sequence continues at coordinate 620,423,964 of CM028138.1, read as the reverse complement.
CTGCCCAGCCATGTCATTCACAGTAGAACTCCTCCTAGCATCTCCCAAACAGTGCAAAAACGACTCTGAGCATTCCAGACAATGGGGTGGGGAGGTGCAGCAGAGAATAAATTTTGCCATTAAACAGTAAGTAACATTTACAATAAAATGACATGCTGCATGAAGACCAAACAAATATTTTTCTTGCAGATCTAAACCACAATATTAGTGTTTATTTAAAGTTTAACAAGCATTTGTCAATGCCGAACGTTCACTTGCTGGTATTTGCAATGGTGTTTGGCATTTGTGCAAACCCTGTCTCCTGTTGTATCCATGGTCTTCAGCATCCATATCCCAACAGAGTACCTCTCAGCAACTCCTCTTTCATCTGAGTAACATTTAACCCTCATACTTCTTAAGTGTCTCTTAGGAACCCTAATGCCCTGGTTGTGTTGAAGGGTACGAGCCTTTGTGGAAACTGCACAACCTGCACTTGTAACACAGTCATTCAGTGAAATTATTTCACCAAATTTTCAACATAGGTGTTTTGTCAGCTCTGGTCACAAACAGTGCCACTATGACTTTCTTACTGTGTACCAAACCCTGATTTCCCACAGCGACCGCGCTATTGTGCAACGGAAGTGTGAAAACAGATTTTGGCCAGGATGTGAAAAATGACAGCTGTACTGTTCATAAGCAGGTGTAGGAAAATTCAAATGTTGAAAATCTGAAGTGAAAATATGACAAATTCACAAAGTTACAGGTGCGTGTGGAAACTGCGCAACGCATGCTCGTAAAACAGTCATTTTTTGGAACTTTTGCACCAAATTTTTAACATAGGCATTTTAGGATAACTGCTCATGAACAGTGTCACTGTGATTTTCTTACTCTGTACTGAACATGATTTCCCACAGCTGCCGCACTATTGCATGCCGGAAGTGTGAAAACATATTTTGGCCAGGATGTGAAAAAAGATAGCTGTACTGGTCATAAGGAGATGTGGGAAAATGGCAATGTTAAAAATCTGGAGTGGAAATAGTACAAATTCATGAACTTTCTAGTGTGCGTAAGAACTGTGCAACACACACTCATAACACAGCCATTTTATGGACTTTTGCCACCAAAATTTTTCAACATAGGCATTTTAGGTCCTCTGCTCATGAACAGTGTCACTGTAATTGTCTTACTCTGTAGTGAACACTGATTTCCAGCAGTGACCGCGCTATTTTGCACCAGAAGCGCGAAAACACATTTCGACCAGGATATAAAAATTGACAGCTATACTGTTCATAAGTAGGTGTGGAAATAGGCCTATGTTGAAAATGTAAAGTGAAAACATTACAAATTTGTGAACTTACGAGTTCATGTGGAAACTGTGCAATGCACACTCATCAAAGTCATTTTTTTGAATTTTTTCACCAAATTTGCAACATAGGCTTTTTGAGAGCCCACCTCATGAATACCAACACTGTCATATCATTAATTGGTCCTGAAAAGTGATTCCGTGCAGTGATCTCGAAATCACCTTTCGGGACAGAATAACACCATGACAGTGACTGAATTCATGAGAAGGGGGGTCAAGAACCCCATGTTAAAAATTTGGTGTCAAAAGTCAAACAAAATGGCCTAGATATCCACCTAAGTTGGAAAAACCCTACTTATGCCATTATACAGCTTACCGGCATTTCCTCAGTTCACGGTCGGCTTTGAAGAGTGCAGACATGTTCCCGGTCCACTAAAGATCATCGCGCCAGACTCCAGAGGTAAGTATGGGGTGAGGGGGGTGTGGGGGTGCAGAAGGTGGGTACAGGTTTGGCAGGGGGGCAGGGACTCACTGAGGGACCATTTTCTTCTTTCACAGGATTTAAAAAAAAAAGATAAAAAAGGATGCTTTTGGCACACAGGGGTGGGATCCCAGCATGCCACCTACCTGTTTGTTGAGGGGGACTGTAGCCAGTGGGGATTAGGCACGCCCACCCACCATACAGTGTGTGTGGGAGGGAGGCATGAGCATGCTGTGGTGGGCCCCCAGCATGCCAACTGGGTGTTTGTTTGGGGGCAGGCTGCAGCCAATGGGGGCTTGGGCACCCCCCTCAGCACACAACAGGGGGAGAACACTAATGAGGGAGGAGGAGGGCATTAGCAGAGGGAGGAAGCGGGAGGGCTTTTTAATGCTGAACTGTGCATGACAGCAGTTCGGCTGATCAGTATGCAAATTGGATACATGCTACCACTGCTGATTGCAGTGGACCTTTGCTTTGAAATGAAGACCAACACAGCCAAACTGCTGTCATACACAGCTCAACATGTATTGGTCCAGTAGGGTCACGCCTGCTGCACTGAGCACAGGATTCAGGAGGAGGGTCACACACACCTCCAAAAGTCATACTGTTGCAAGACATTCCTTGCTTATGCATGCAAGTGAACGCTAAAAAAGGGTGGATCAAGAAGTAACAGTCATCACAGTTCTCATTAGCAACAAAGATCCTAGGCTCAGCCACTAAAGGAATAAAATACAAGTTAAACTGGGCCAGATTAAAGCATTAAAGCATAGGCAACATAATCCCAGGCCTAGAGCCCCTGCATACAAGGGGCCCCAACAATCCTCCAAATATATTCATTACATACCCTTTTATTTCTGCCTTAGCTGCATTTTTTTTGGTAAAAGATTCAGCTGCTGAGAAATCTGAGCAAGGCAGGGGCTGAACTGTGACATAAGTCTCACCTCCCTGATGATTAGATGTTAAGTATGCCTTATCGCTTTGGGGTAGAACTGGCCAGCCTGACCTTTAAGGTTTAAACAGGCCCCATTTCCTTTGCATTATCTCCCACACCGTGGTATCCCACATGGGGAAATGTGGCTAGAAACATCCCTACATCCACCCCCGATTGATATTCCTGATAGGGAGAGTGACTGGTGAAAATCCTAAATGGGGTCCCCTGCGGTAGTTTGTCCACTCCTTGCCTCATTATTATGCATTTGAGGGAGCCCCTATTATTTGTAAGTTAGAAGACACAGGGGTGGTTGTGAAGTTGGTGAGATGGGTAGTGAACTGGCTTTATGAAAGGCAACAGAGGGTGATGGTGGATGGGGAGCTCTCATCCCCAAGAGTGGTGATGAGCAGTGTTCCGCAGGGCTCGGTGATGGGATCAGTGTTGTTTGGGATATTCATTGCAGACAAATCACTGGGCATCAAGAGCAAGATCAATCTCTTTACTGAAGACACCATGATAGGAGCGGTGGTGGATGACTTAGATGTATGACAGGGGTTGCAGGATGAACTTATTCTACTAGGGGATTTCAACATAAATTGGTTAGCATCGAGTGCTAGTGCCTATAAAGACTCCATCTCAGCTGCTGACCTGACGCAAATGGTAAACTCCCCTACTAGGATTAACTACAAGATTGGCACCAGTACCCTCTTGGATTGGGTCCTCACCACTCACCCCACAAGGATTTCTCGTACGACCATTCTCCCAGACTCACTCAGTGACCACTCCCCAGTCATGTGTGCATGGTCTAACAAATTCCTTAAGCCCCCTCCCAAAATTATCGCTAGCAGAGTCCTTCCTCGTGGAAAACTTCCATATCTCAAACAACACCTGCTTCTACAAGACTGGCTACCATCTATGAAGCAACAGATGTTAACTTGGCTCTTGATCACTTCATCTCAATTTTCAACAAAGCCTATGACCTCTTTGCCCCTGCTAAAGGTGCAAAACAAAAATCTCTCTAACCTGAGGTCACCGCTGCTCTTCTCTACAGCCGAAACTAAGGGTTCACTCTGGGCAGTTGCAGGGCCACTGGCAAACAACTGGACATCCAAAATTACAAACAAGCATGAAATGCCTGCACAAAACCATACATTAATGAAATCCACCTATTACAAAGACGCTCTCACCAATCGTGGGGAAATGGTCGTGCTTTCTGGGACAATATCAAGGATGTCACAGGAAAGCAGCCAAAAACCTCTCTGGCCATGTTAATGGTTGATGGATCCTCAACCCCTTGACCCCAAGGTGATCGCAAACATCTTTAACACAGCTTTTTCAGACCTTAGTGCTGTTCTACCCCATGACTTTTTCAAAAACAGGGCCTACTCCCCAAATACCTCAGCCCCTCAGTCTAACCATCCACTCTTCTACTTTAGGAAGGTAAGGCTGAATGAAGCTCGCCGTTATATTACTGCAGCTATCTCTAAATCTAGATCTAGTAGTGACACCCTGGACCTTAAGCTTTTGTTGCTCACCCTGAGGTAATTCATCCATTAACAAAAATCCTAAACCTCTCTCTCAGCTGTGGAAAATTCCCGGACCTATGGAAAACAGCCACCATGACACCCATCCATAAAAGTGGGGACAAGACGATTCACTCAAATTATTGCCCTATCTCCATACTGCCCCCACTCTCTCTAAGGCACTTGAGCGCATCATGGCTGATCAACTTACTGACCACTTGGATAAATACAATATACCTTGTCCACAACAACACGGCTTCTGGAAAGGTCACAGCACCACCACAGCCCTTCTTGAGTTCACTGGAGCTTTGCACAAATCCCTTGACAATGGCCTTCTCTCAGGGCTGTTTTCGTCGACCTCTCCAAGGCCTTCGATACAGTACACCATGGACTACTAATACACCAACTATTGAATGCCGGGCTATCACCTGACTCTTCCTGTCTGGTTTAAAAGCTACTTAGAAAACTGGTCACAGAGAGTAAAAATTGCGGACGCTCTTTCTAACACCCTGCCTGTTTGCTCGGGTGTCCCACAGGGATCCATACTGGGACCCCTCCTTTTTAGCCTTTCCTTAAACTCCCTCCCTTACCACTGCTCTGAGCAGATCATACTACATGCCGATGATGCTGTTGTATTCTCCACTCACAAAGATCCTGCAACTCTTCAACACAACCTTCAACTTGGTTTCAGTTCTGTAGAGACATGGTTTCTTAATCATAAACTGGTCCTCAATGACAAGAAAACCGAATCTATGCTCTTCTGCAGCTCTCATAACCCACACAAGCTACACCACTTGGCTATCTCCACCACCCAGGGCAACACTCTAGATCAGGTGGTGTCCTTCAAATACTTAGGCATTCAGCTTGACCATAATCTCTCCTATGGACTTCATGTAGATAATGTAGCTAGAGCTGCTAATACATGGCTTGGTCTCCTCTACAAACACAGACCACACCTCACGCCAGAAGCTTTGAAGGTTGCAGTCCTGAGCTCTGTGATCTCTGTAATAGACTATGGTCTCATCATTTATGGCTCGGCCACAACCACAACCCTTAGATGCCTCTCAACTGCTTTAAATAAAGCATGTCGGCTCATCACTGGTGCTCACCGTCTCACCCACACATGTGACCTGTACACTCAGACCGGCTGGCTCCAACTATCAAACCGCATAAAGTTTCTCACCTGCTCCATGGTCAAAAAAATCTACCTTGGCCTTGCACCTTCTGGGGTCTCAACTCTGTTACAACACCGAATTAACAAATGGTGCCTTAGAAGATACACGCTACAGCTACTGAAAGTCCCCCACTGTCACACTTCACAGGGACAATGCTCTTTTGCTTATCGAGCACCACTCTAGTTCAATGGCCTCAGCCCAACCATCTCCTCTGCCCCAACTATTGGTATGTTTAAAACTAGGCTCCGGGACTATCTCATTACCAACAGCTCTTGTGACTGCCCAACTTAACCTTGTTTCTCCACTTCCCTTTCTGCTCTAGTTGTCCCCCCCTTCCCTCCTCACTGGATTCTTCCCTCACATCTTGGTATACCCAATGCTGCACTTTTCACCCTCTTGCCACCCTTCCTACATTCCTTCTCCCCCCACCGTCTTCCCTCTCCCTATGACTCTGGCACTTCTTATCTGTTGTCTATTTTCTTTGACAAATGCCGCTGGCTGCCTTGTTACAATGCTACCCTTGAACTGTATTAATCTGTACTCTGTTTGCAATGTCCACATTGTTGTAATGCCTGTCTTGATGTTCCCCATAATTTGTGTTTCTCTGATGTGGAACCTTTGTAAAAGAGCCATGGCTCAAAGGTATTTGTAATCCTAGACTTGATAAATAAATAAATAAATAAAAATGAACAACACAGCATAACGTAGAAAGGCAGTTGCTAAGACCAACAAAATGCTTGGCTGTATTGCAAGGGGTATATCCCTGAGGAGGGGAGAGGTGATTCTGTAATTGTATAGATCACTAGTTAGACCACAACTGGAGTACTGCATGTAGCACTGACGCCCATATCTGAAGAGTGAAATTAAGTTACTGGAGAGAGTGCAGCGCAGGGTGATGAAGATGATCCATGTTCTGGGGGACTTACCATACAATAGGAGGCTGAGAGAGCTGAACATGTACTTGTTGGAGGACAGAAGAAACAGATGGAATATTATTGAAACCTTCAAGCACTGTACATGGAAGGAATAAACAAGACAGGTATGGAGGGACTCTTCAAAGTAAAAGAGGAGAGGGACACACAGGGCCATGATATGAGACTGGAGGGAGGAAGGTTCAGGAGGGAGATGAAGAGACACGTTTCACAGAGAGGGGGGTAGCTGGGTGGAATGCATTACCGGTGGGAGTTGTATCCAGTAGAACAGTGGGCTGCTTCAAAAGAGGCTAGGACAGGACAAGAAGGAGGGTCACGGGGAGGGGGGATTGAGAAAGAGGCAGCTGCAGAATAAGATATGCTAGCTGGACAATCAAGCAGACTTGATAAACAATTAGGCCATCATCTTCCAGCAATTATTTTATGTTCATATACAATAGGAGTAGGACAAGGATTTGAAACAAAACAAGTCTGGGTACAGTGACATTAGCATGCATTTCAGTTCTACAATGAAAGGAGCAGATAAAACAACCAGCAAAAATAATAAATTTTAGGTAAAGTAAGCATTTAGAAATGTAACCCTGGCACCATTATACCAAGGGCTACTACCCCTGCCTGTATCCCTAATAACAGTATAGGGGCCTGGGTTCATAACTACCTAGTCAGGGGGGAGGGTCCTACCTATAGTGGTGCTAAACATATGGGCCCAGACTTTCAAAAGGGTTGTGTATGGCGCAACAGTATTGCGCCATATGCAACCCACTGATGCGCCCTGGCACGATATTCAGAAGGGAAAAGTGCACCGCACAAATCCCGATGCACCGGAGCGCATCAGTAATGTATGCAGGCACAGGTGGGGGGGGGGCATTCCCATGCATAACCTGCACAGCCTGATATTCAGCCCGGGATGTGCTGAGCCATGCATGCGTGACCCCTACTTGTGCCAGCACAAAGTTAAGCCAAAAAAAAAAAGGGAAGAACTGATGGCCACCCACAGGTGAGCTGCCGCATTGCAGGGTGCAACACGGAAGCTGCCACCTGTGGGTGGCCACCCATGTTGCGGCTGCACCTGGTAGCGCCCCCCATGCCTGATCACGGGCCTTCATAAAATAACAAAACATCCCAAATCCCTGGTGGTCCAGTGGACCAATTTCCGCCCGATCGCGGGCATCTGTTTTAATAAAGAAAACCCCCTGCCCTATATCCCTAGTGGTCCAGTGGACCACACTCTGCCTGATCGCGGGCATCTGTTGTAAGAAGAGACACCCCCCCTCCAAGATCCCGCTGTCTGCCTGATCGCGGGCATCTGTTAATAGTAAAGACACCCCCGTCCAATATCCCTGGTGGTCTAGTAGTGCCCCACACTGCCCACTGAGCCACCACCCCCCTGCTCAGGCCGGTGGGCGGCAGCACCCCACCGCCTGCCACCCCACCACCTTCCAGGCTGACGGCTTGGGAGGGCTGCACGCCATGCATACTACACATTCCAGATATGTGAATGAATCACATATCTGGAATGTAATGTGTAATGGACTACACCATTGGCTCATGCTGTGAACCAATGGGCATGCAGCCCTACCAAGCTGTCAGTCGGCGGGCGGGGATGGCAGGTGGGTGGCTGCCACCGCCGGCTGACTGGGGAGCGGGGAGGGTGGGTGGGTGGGAGGGGAGACCACTAGACCACCAGGGATATTGGACGGGGGTGTGTTTACTTTAAACAGATGCCCACGATCAGGCAGTCAGTGGGATCTTGGGAGAGGGTGTCTTTACTTACAACAGATGCCTGCGATCGGGCAGACAGCGGGATCTTGGGGGGGTGTCTTTACTTACAACAGATGCCTGCGATCGGGCAGACAGTGGGATCTTGGAGGGTGGTGTCTTTACTTACAACATATGCACGCGATCGGGCAGAGTGCGGTCCACTTGAAGACCAGGGATATGGGGGGGGGTTTCCTTATTAAAACAGATGACCACAATCGGGCTGAAATTGGTTCACTTTACCACCAGGGATATTGGATGGGTTTTGTTTATTATTAACACAGATGCCCGCAATCAGGCAGAAAGCGGTCTACTGGACCACCAGGGATATAGGACGGTTTTCTACTTTTACACAGATGCCCGCAATCGGGCTGCAGGGGGCGTCCATCCCCAAAGGCTGCTGCCTGGCAGGGTGCCAGGTGCAAGTCGTCGGGGAGCGGCACTCCTGCATGCAAATGGATTGCAAATTGCAGCATAATGACATGCAAATGGACCCATGTGTGCCTTGCATAAATTATGGCCCCATTTGCATGTCATCTTTTGAATATCACGGGTGCCGTGAATGGCACAATGGCACTTGCACTAGCACATCTCCATGCTCCACTCTGACCACTTGCACTGGTGCAGTGCCACTGTGCCATGCACAGTGGGAGTGGCCAGGGTGTGATATTCAAAGCTGCTGAGCCACGGCACAGCTCCTTTGAATATCGCCCAGGCCACACCCCTGTGCAGCCAAGTTGAGCTGCGCCCTAGCTTGCGCCACAGCCTGGTGCAGTTTGAATATCCAGGCCATGGTGTCTACACCCAGAGAAATTACTTGGGTAACTATCACAGTAGGTAGAGCCCCCTTGGAAGCTAATACCACCTACAATCCCACCTAGTGATCTTTTGCAAAAACCTGGACAGTTGCAGTGTTCAACAATTAACATGCCACACAGTTTGACCATTAACAATATGCTCACAGTCGGCCCACTTACCAACAGGTTCTGGCTCTCTGGCTTGTTTCCTGTAACCCCTGCAAAAGACAGTTTCCACAATACCAACATGCACTTTCAATATGCTTTGTAGTACATTCAATGACTTTAGACCAGGTAATATTATGCTCACAAACCAGAATAACATTAAAACTGTAAATCAGATTTATTAAGGGGGACGTGGGTTAATATTTAGGTTAGTATTCTGATTTAATTTAGGTTGTTCATGCACGTAATTTAAGTCTCATACAGTTCAAATACACTGGATACCAAGAATTTTAACCGGGCTAGCCTGAAGGTTGGCACGGGGGTGGCAGGCATTCCAGCTGATGTTGGTGGCCTTTGGTGAAAAGAAAAGCAGTCAACCATCTAAACAGCCTGAGTATTTGTAATCCTGAGCCAGAGGACTCAGTTCTTTGTAACTCAAGAAAAGTAAAACAACTTGATGGTACAACAGATGATTTAAACCACTTTTGCAGGGTGCTACCCTGATTGTACTCATACTACCAGGACCTAGTAGCAGGACAGGCAAGATGTAGACCTTGTGGTGATAATCAGGAATGCCAGGGGAAGCAGGGCCGACATGACTCTCCTCCAAGTGGTCGTTACCTGCTCAATAGTATTGGGCATGGGGACAAATCCCCAGACTGGTCTTTTGCAGAGAAAGTCTCTGACACACAAGTAGCAGCCTAGGCTGAGGTGGCAGGGCACAGGCAGGATGAGCAGTTCTGCAAAAGTTTATGATCTTCTGCTGGTGAAGCCTCCAGCTGGCATAACAGTTTCTCTCATGGGAAACTAATCTCGACCACGAAATACAATCAGCACATTTAAATCACTAACTACTTTAGACAACAGTTTGGATTCAGTCCAGTTGCAAATTACAGCTTTACTGCATAAACCTTTCAATCCAAGGACATCTCACACACAAGCTGGTCTGACTGCTGACTGGAGCAAAATCTTTGGTCCAAATCACAAGTAGTGCTGGTAACACTTCTTTCTAGTCTGCTGATGTGTAGATCCAATCTCCGATCCCCTTTTGTACCAGAGGAATCTTCACAGGGCCTTCTCTGTGAAAAGGCAGCATAGAGCCACACAGGCTCCCCTCTCCTCAATGTCTCAAGATGGACTACTAACTGACTCACTTTAAGCAGTCTCTCTTAAAACAAAGAGAGAGTTCTAGAGATCCGGTTGGCTGAGCAATCTGTCAATTACAGTCTAAGCACTGTAATTGGTTAGATCCTTTGGTGCCAGGAATAAACCCCTGTTTTTCCTCCATAAGTCACTTGTCTTGTCCAATGAGCCCCAGGCTAAAATTCTGGCTCATGATTGACTGTTGCACTCCCAAAACAGTGGCTGCTGAAAAAGTACACAGTCCCATTATGCAGTCCTACATGTTTCGAAAGTCTGGCGCAGCCAGGTATTTATTTTGTATTCATTTAACAACCCCACACATATGTAGCCCTGGCTATGCCAATTTAAACAAACCTACATTTGTATTTTTACTGTTTGCAGTTCAGTATAGTCACTGCAGCTGTAACATAGACCCCCAGGTGGCAGCAAAAACTTATGAATATCCATTTCTGGGCTCAGGCATATTAATGATCCCTTGCTAGAGTTCCGTGTTTAAACTTTTTTAGCCACCCAAGCGGCATTTGAGCCACAGCTGTCAGGTCACCGGCCCCCACTTAGCTGGAATGAGGTACCGGGACCAGGAAATTCCTTTCTGTTTCACTGCATCAGTGGTCAGAATGTAAAATGCACCAATCACACCTACGCAAGTGCCGGTGGTCTGCCAACGGGGGGGGGGGGTTACAGAAAATATGGATTTTCAACTAGAAATGATATGATGCAAAAGGGGTTGAAAGTGATCCCTTTAAAATAAAAATTAGGGGGAAAAAAGAAAGAGATTCCATTTTTATCCATCTTATTCATTATTAGGGGTCAATTTTATTGTGTTGCTTGCACACATGTGCAAGAAACACATTGCTTTCAGCAGTTAGGGAGAATGCCTAAATGCATCAGGAAATTCAGGCCATGTCACCATGCAATCAGTTGTTTTGGTGCATTACAAGCTACTAAAACAGCTGATTGGGTGGTGCCCTCATGACGACAGCTTCTCTGTTGGCCTCTTATAGTCCCCAGGAAACCAGCAGAAAGCCGCCGCCTGCCGTTCAGTGTGCTTTCCTGCGAAACATTTCAATTAATAAACAGAAAGCTAACCGGGGGTGCCTAATCCCCCTGTCGGCATGCACCATACCTGGTTCACTGACTGAGTAGCCCAATTCCTGTCAGCTTGATTCCCCCTCCCATTTGTCATGTGCCGAGGGGGTGCCCAGTCCCCCTCGGCTAATGCACACTCTCCCCTAAGCAAATGCATAGTGTATTGCCGACGGGGTGCCCAATCACCAATGGTTCCAGCACCCTCCCCAAAAAAGAAGCACCCAGGTGTGCTGGCATGCTTGGAGCCCACCCAACATGCAAAAAATCATCCCACATCATCTATTTATTTGTAAAACCTGTAAAAACAGAAAACAGTCCCTCGAGGTCTTTCATGCCCCCCAACCCATATCCACCCACTGCACACCATCCTCACCCCATACTCACCTCCGGAGCCCAGCACGACAATCTCCGGTGGATTGGGAATACGTCTGCACTCTTCAAAGCCGACCGAGAACTGAAGAAATGCCAGTAAGCTGTATAATGGTAAAAATGTATTTTTTTATCACCTTTGGTGCATATCTCAGACATTTTTGGGAATTTTTTCACCAAATTCTCAACATGGGGTTCTTGGGACACACCTCATGAACTCAGTCACTGTCATTTTGTTATTCGGTCCCGATAGGTGATTTCATGGTCACTGCGTGGAACCACCTTTCAGGACCGATTAATGAAATGACAGTGTCACAGTTCATGAGGTATGCCCCTTAAAACCCTATTTTGAAACTTTGGTGAAAAAAGTCCCCAAAATGACTGTTTTACCAGCATGCATTGCGCAGTTCCTACCCATGCTCATAACTTCAAGCATTTTTAATATTTTCACTCCAGATTTTCAACATTGCCATTTTACCATACCTTCTTATGAACAGTACAGCTGTCATTTTTCACATCTCACCTGAAATGTGTTTTCACACATGTAGCACACAATTGCATGGTCGGTGTGCAAAATCAATGTTCAGGACAGATTAAGAAAATCACTGTGACACTGTTCATGAGGTAGGCCCACAAAAACCCTATGTTGAAAATCTGATAAAAAAATTCCCCAAAATGACTGTTTTATGAGTGTGTGTTTTGCAGTTCCTATGAAGGCTCATAATTTCGAGCATTTTTAATATTTTCACTCCAGATTTACAGCATTGCCATTTTACCACACCTCCTTATGATCAGTACAACTGTCATTTTTCACAACTCACCCAAAATGTGTTTTCACACATGTAGCGCACAGTGGCGTAGTGGTGTGCGAAATCAATGTTCGGGACAGATTAAGAAAATCACAGTGACACTGTTCATGAGCAGAGGTCTTAAACTGGCTATGTTGAAAATTTGGTGACAAAAGTCCATAAAATGACTGTTAGTGGCGTGCATTGTGAAATTTCCACACACCCTCATAAGTTCACAAATTCATAATCTTTTCAGTCCAGATTTTCAACATTGTCATTTTTCCTCACCTCCTTATGAACAGTACAGCTATCATTTTTCACACCCAGGCTGAAATGTGCTTTAGCACTACCAGCGCAGAATAGCACGGTCGCTGTGGGAAATCAGTGCTCAGGATACATTAAGAAAATCACTGTGACACTGTTTATGAGAGGAGGTCCCAAATACCTATGTTGAAAATCTGCTGTAAAAAATCTCAAAACTAATTACATTACAGGTGTGCATTGCACAGTTTCTACTCACACTCATGACGTCACCAGTTTTTTTATATGTTCACTCCAGATTTTCAACATTTCCATTTTTTACATCTCCTCATGAATGGTACAGCTGTCATTTTTCACATCCTGTTTGAAATGTGTTTTTGCACCTGTGGTGCCAAATGGCACAGTTGATGTGCAAAACCACATTTTGGCTAATGAACTGATAGTGTCACTGTTCATGCAGTGGGATCACAAAAACCCATGTTGAAAACTTTGAGTAAAAATACCATGAAATACCCAGGGTGTTAGGGGTTTTGACCATAATGTCCTACTCTGTAGGGACTGACAGGCATCAGGGATGTGACTAAGGATTGTCGACAGTAATGCTCATGCCATTCCACCCCCACCCTGCAGCCAATGGCAGGCATCGAGGTGTGCCTTGGACCCTTTGGCCCCAGAGTTCACCCCATTCTCCTATACTGCACCCATTTCAGTGTATTTCCTTATGGAATATGGTGAGTGTAAAGCCTGAACACTTCAAAGCATACCTCAACACTTGTAAGTGTCTGCAGCGTAGGGTGAGGTGAAATGTCATGACCGTTACGGGTGATGACCTAAAGGCGCACCTCAATGCCTGTCCATCTCTGCATGGTGGTGGTGGAGTTGGCCTCAGTTCAATACTTCACTGCCATTCCTATACTGCATCTGCCTAACACCTGCACTTCCACTGCTAATGACATCAAGCAAAATTTAGCATTGACAAAATGCTTGTTCTTCCTGGCACTGGGTGTACATGAAGGATCTCCACCATCACCAATGGCTACTGCAAAATTAATGTGGCTAACATTTCTAGGCTCCCTTTCACCACGGTGGCTAAGACATTATGAAGAATGTAACTGAATGTGGCCGGCTGTCACACCACACCACAAGAGGCCAACACCGTCACATCTACTAGTATGTTTGGCCAATTGGTGCCATGCAGCAGAGCAATTTTTTTTTGTCCTCACAAAACTCATGAGCAATGCCTGCTAGAGAGTACAAGTTCACTCACTGCTCCTTGAAAACATGACATATGTCAGTCCAGTCCAGCACCAAATTGTGGAGAACCCCAGGATGTTTGGGTCACAAACACAGGAAAGTAACATAAGTCCATGTTTGTAGAGTGGCTAATTCAATTCACAGGTGGATAAAACACTGGGTGCATTTTATCCAGTGGCTAATTTTTAGTCTCTAGCATTTACTCAACTGGCATATTATGTTCGGTCCCCTTATCTCAAGCAGCATTGGATCATTTGCTGGATGTGTGAGGGAAACATTTTCTACCCCTCCCCACATCATATTCTTTTACATTTTGGAGTTGAATGACAGCAATTTCTGTTAGTTCTTACTCCTTGTCAAATGCCCTTTGAGGGAATAAGGAACCTAGAGAAAACTAGACTCATATATGGATGGGGGATAACTAAATTACCTTTTTACATGATTATGAGACAACTGTATATGAATGTACATCGCCTCTTGTGACAGTATTCTTTGTAATAACTCCCAAGTATTAGAGAAAACAGTTTTGGAAACAGGAAAACAACAACCTCGTATCAGATTTTTATATCTACAGTGTTTTGTAGAGGCATGATGCTAGACTGCACATGGCAAGCAGGTATTTGGGCACAACTCTGCACTTTATAAGAAAATACATGTGATCAGCTCTCACTGAGTTAGCAACACCTAGCTGTCTCAACTCCTCTATCATCTTTACTCATTTGATTACCATGTCTGTGTATCATAGTACAACGTAAATTATGTGTACCACATAGTTTACAATATCAACATTAAGCATATTAATAATTTAGCATTGTATCCATTTGAAGCACATAACTTGTCATACACAGAAACACAGAAACTTATGGCAGATAATGACTGCTGTATCCATCTAGTCTGCCAGTTTTTAATTAAGATCAGTTTGCTGTAGATGCAACTTGATCATATCACTGTCTCTTTCATCCCCTTCCTTCTTCCAATGATTCCTTTGTGCCTATCCGGTGCACTTTTGAAACCTACCACTGGTTTCACCCCCACTGCCCCCCATGGAAGGCTGTTGCATGAATCCACCATCCCTTCTGTGAAGAAGTACTTCCTCACATCTCTTCTGAATCTATTTCCTTCCAGCTTCATATCATGACCCGCTGTTCTACAACACCTTTATCTCTGAAACATACAGTGCCTCCCTCCTGTACCCTATTAATTCCCATGAGGTATTTAAAGGGCTCCATCATATCTCAACTCTCCCTCCTTTCCACCAGGGTGTACATATTGAAATCTTTTGTTTCCTCTCATAGGGCATCTGATGTAGACGTTGCACCATTTTGACATCCCTCAGCTCTCCTTTTGTCACTTTCTTCTTTTTCCAATCGTTCTTCCTTCCTCACTTTTCTTCTTTTACTGCTCCCCCCCAAATCCTTTGCAAACCCACTGCTTTCTTGAATAACTTGCATTCTGGAGGGACCCTCTCCCCTCAGGATCTTCCTACTCTCAGTCTCAGCCTGTGGGTGGCCTTCATTCTGCCTCCCCAATTTCTTCATTCACCCCCCATGGTTACTTTAAATTAGTGTTGCTCAAATAGTATCATAGATATGTCCCATTTGGTCAGGTAGATGCTGTGGTAGGATAGCAGGTCTATTTGACCATGGATCCAATGCTCTAGGATCCAATGCATGGATTCCATAAATGTGTATCCTAGCAAAACAGATCCAGCTTGGATTCTATCTATCTAACTTAGTTTCCCTGGAATGTGACCTAGGATCCATCCCTGTCTGATCACAGATCCTAGCTATTTAACCTAGAATCCCTGGATCCTAACCAGGATCCCTGGATCCTAACTAGAATCCATCACCAGTTGACCTTGAATCCTATATCTGTCTTTGGTAGAATTTCTGATAGGATCCTTGGTAGGATACCACCACTGTCTGACAGATAATGGTAAGAACCACAAAAGCACTATCTGAGCAACACTACTTTAAATGTCCATCAAAGAAACATTTAAACTGTCCACTCAGGACTATGGTTCCCTTCTTAATGGAAGTTGACCATCACATTGGTATATGCCTTTATCCTTCCAGGTTGAACCCCAATCCCCACCATAGCCATACCTCTCCTCAATGCACCATTCTTCTACCATTACTTAAAGGACTTGGTGTGGAGCTCTTTTTCTTTCTCCACGTAGTACATGATGCACTCGTTGTTTGCATTTTAAGCACATGGGAAACACAGGGTCAGCCACATACATGATCTAACTTTACCAAAAATGAAATTTACACACAAAGCTGACTACAGTAATTCATCTTTATGTTTAAGCCCATGAAACTACCCTTATTTAGTTAATGCACAAGCAGCCATAGTGGTTCTGACCAGAATTTTGTTATGTTGTCTGAACTTCCATCTCTATCTTTGGACTCTGGAGGGATTCTTCAAGTTCTGTTGTTATCTGTAGGAGTTTTAAAGCAGTGAGGTATGCTCTTTACAATACTGCTGCAACTGAATTTGGGGTAATTTTCATGACCATCTCCCCATTAAGGGGGTTGTATGTGAACAATAGATGCTATTGCCACCAGCCTAGGCAAACTAAAGGCCACCCACCTTTTGGATCTGGACCCCTTCAATCCCCATAGTATCTCTGCTTGAGATACAAAATGTGAATGGGAAAATCCCAGCAACTCAGTTAACCAGCAAAAGAGAAATGTCATTGGTCAATTTTAAAGTGTAAAAAGTTCCTAATTTTTATTAAATGCATTCTCAGATAGAATATCAATCACAAAACCAGGGTAACAAGAAATGCTCAATGATTTGCAGTGAGATGTGTCTCTTTATTAGGAGCAGTAGTGCTCTTGATAAAGCACCACATGTCAGGGTGAAATGTACTCAAGGTACTGAAAGAGCTCAGGGACATGTTAGCTGCACCTCTGTCAGCCATGTTCAATGGCTAACTGGAAACAGGTGTGCTCATGGAAGACTGGAGAAGGACTGATGTGTTTCCTATGAACATAAGAACAGTAGCAGGGAGGAAGCTAGCAGTTATGACTAGTCTAATGTAAGTGTTGGGGAAATAAATGAAAACCCTTTTAAAAGCAAGGCTGATTGAGCATAGAGAATCCAATAGGCTACAGACCACAAGTAGAACAGATTCATGGGTGAAGGTCAAGCCAAATGAATCTAATAGATTTCTTTGACTGTGTGATCAGGGAACTAGACAAGGGGAGGACAGTGGACATTGCCTAGCTGGACATCAGCAAGGCATTCCACACTGTACTACACAGAAGGTTGGTTAGGAAATTGACCATCATAAGGATTGAATCCAAACTGGTAAACTGGTTTTGAAACTGGTTAATAGATAGAAGGTAGAGGGTGGTGATTAATCGCACAAACTCTAAGGAAAGGAGAATAACCAGCCGTATTCTTCTGGGTTCAGTACTGGGACCAGTACTTTTCAATATCTTCATAGAGGACATTGAAGAGGAACTGGATGGGAAGGCATGCCTTTTTGCAGATGACTCCAAAATCTGTAATAAAATAGACACTTAGGAGATGGTGTAGAATATGCAAAGGGATATAAGGAAACTTGAAGAGTGGTCTAAGACATGGCAATTGGGGTTCAATGACAAAAAGTGCAAAATGACACACCTATGGCTTAGAAACTATGGTGCTGAGTACAGGATGATGGGGTGGGTACAGTCACTAGAAAGAAAAAGGAAATTAGAATTATTATATTAAAATACCTCAATAGGCCGGCCCAGTGGCTTAGAGGGTTGAGGGTCTGGTGCCTTACCTCAAACCACGCCTGCAACCCAGGTTCGGGAATGGACTCAAGCACCAAGGGCAGGCAGGAGAAGGAGAGGATTGAGCATCCATAGGACTGCTCTCCTCTCCTGGGGTGGGTTGTGGATCTACATCATGCTGCAGCGGCCTCTGGTGGAGACCAGGAGTTCTGCAGATGCATGTAGGAGGGAACAGTAGAAAAGCGGAAAATCCACTTTGCGACCGACCGGATGATGGCTGCCTAGCCACCGCTGCCGCCAATGCCCTGAAGGAGACCATTCACCTCAGCAGCACCCTGGGGCCAAGTATGTGTGCTGGGTGCCCCCCCGGTGCCTTCCCACTTGGAGGAGGGGGACCCGCCCGGTGAAGGGTTATATCTGGGTTACCCCAGGGATGGCTGCAATTTGAGGTTGGATAGCTCAGACAGGGACAGGCAGAGCAGATGGGACCTAGGCAGCCTGAAGGAGTGGTGGGTTGCAAGGCATGAAGAGGAGAAAAGAAATAAGACAAAAAAAAAATACCTCAACAGAGAAGTATAGTGTGACAAGGCCGTGGGCAAGGCCAGTGGGATACTAGAGTGCATAGGGAGGGGCATCTCCAGTCAGAAGAGGGAAGTGGTGCTGTCAATGTACTGTATCACTCTTTGGTGTACCCCCACTTGGAGTGCTGGCTTCAGTTTTTGAGACCACATCACAGAAAGGATATAGACAAGGCAGAGTCAGTCCAGAAAAGGATAGCCAAAATGAAGCAGGGTTTGCATTGGAAGCCCAATGAGGAGAAACTGAGGAGTCACCACATACTCACCCTGGAGGAGAGGACAGGAGAACAAGTGGTGAGGTGTACAATACCTAAAAGTAGCTCACTGGGGTGAACAGGGTGCTAGAAGGGAGACTCATACAAATAAGGATATGCACCAGGAGCAGGGCATGTGATGAAGCTGTGGGGGAGTTCAGGATAGACATGAGGAAATATTTCCTCAGTGAAAGGTTGGTGAAAATCGGACCTGGCTGCCTAATAAAGTGCTTCAAACATGCATAGGACAGGCATATGGATATATTAGAACAGAGAAAGAGAGGGTGAGGATTGCTGGAGACCAAACAGGATCCGCAAATGTAAAAGAAGCCGGAACATCTGAACAGACTGGAGGGTCCTAATGGTTCTTTCCTGCTGACAAATTCTATGTCACTCTGCAGCAACAGTCTTGTCACCTTAGGACCCTCTTGGAAGATAGATGCCTTACTACAAGTAAGCCTATCCAGGTGAAGGAAGGAAGGAAAGGAGGGATGAAGGAAAGAAGGAAAGAAAGAAAGAAAGAAAGAAAGAAAGAAAGAAAGAAAGAAAGAAAGAAAGAAAGAAAGAAAGAAAGAAAGAAAGAAAGAAAGAAAGGAAAATGTATTTGGAAAGCTCTGGCATTCCCCATAATCAGTTTAGATTTCCTGGGCTAGATAGACCCCCTCAATCGCTTTAATGGCTATTCTGTTCTTCAGTGAGCAGAAGGGGACAATACTCCAGGTTGGGAGTAAATGGTTTTGCAAATGGTGAGTTCAGCAACTGGCAGTCATGAAGGGGTTAAGAGTGGAAGACAAATTGGGAGGTGGGACAAACATCTAACCTTTCTTAAATAGTTATTTACACCTAGTATTCTTTCATGCTTTGCTCCTTAAGAAAAATAAATGACCTTATTCACGGTACAGTTCTCACCAGAAAACCAACAACAGCAAAAAGAGCAGAAAGGGAACCAAACAAAAGAGCACAACTAATTGCAGGTATTGTTATTACAGTTCCAAGATGAAGTGGGTGGTGTTGTGTATCCCCATGATTATACCTGGAACCACAAAAATTCAGCCTGATCTATAGGTCTAATAATAACATAAAAAATGTCTGGATGGTCCTGGAAACACTGATATGGTGAAAAATAAAAGTAAAATGAGAAAGACTTTTCTCTTGTGTTCTGTTCTCTTCACAAAACAGAGTTTAAAAATTAAAAGTAGAAGTATAGTTATTATGGGATTTCAATCATATGGCTAAAGATTCAATTAAAATAAAAGGGTGGGAGGGAAAGAGTGAATTTAGAATATGAGAACAATGGTATCCAGTGATGTGGGTGACTGCAATTGAGCAACCACCGGCAACCGCTTAATCAAAACTACTGCGGTAAAGGGCAGCAAACTGGCGACACTGAGATGGGATGAAGTCGTTGAGCCTTCTGGCAACAGGAAGTTGCTACAGGTAATGCATGGGGGGTGGAATGAGCATGTCCGCTAGGGGCGGAGGGGTTGTGAGGGTGGTGCTGTGGTAGGCTACAAAGCTGGCCCCGTGATGTAGTGGGTCAGCTTGTAGCTTTGGTGGGTAGGTGCTGGTCCAGGTGCAGGGTTGTTTTGTTGCACCTAGTCCAAATTTTATTTTTACGTTTTGCCCCGACATGCACCCCTAGAGTTGAGAATCCTAATAGGTGGGCAGGAGGTGCCTCCCACATAAACATAAAAACACAAGTCCCTGGTGCCGTTTTGTTCGCCATAACAGTGACTGCCTTTTGGCAGTCGCCATTATGACATGGATCCAAGAACAATAAATTATATGCCATAATTGGAGATTTCTCACTTTGTAGAATGATTAAATCATGAACTAGATTTGGGGTCCTAGGATTTCACCTACAGAGGGAGAGTTACTTTTCACTGAACACTGTTAGACCTAGTGGCCTAAATGATTATTGGGACTTGAAACCCTATCTGAGGAAGGACAAGCGTTAAGAACATCATTAGGGCAACTATGCTCATTCCCAACCCACCCATCCCTAACTGATCCCCAAACCCCCAATCTCTCTCCTACACCCCTTATCCCCCCAGGACTAGGATGTTCCATACTCATATGAAATTGTGAAATACTTAAATAATTGCCTGTATATTCACTGCTACTATATACGTCTTATGTTCTCTTTTCTAGGCTACCTGCATCCTACTAGCAATTCTTTATTCTGGAGACACGGCCTACCACAAGGACTGAATAAGTCTCTTTTATTTAGCTTACTCTATACCTTTTCTGTTTCTTTATTGATGGTGAGAATATAGCACACATGTGGCACACTTAAAATTAGTAACTTTGGATGTTGGGTCCCACACAGGCGATCACATCTATATTTTTTTGCTGTTAGATTTCTTGTTATCAATAATGCCACTATAAGCTATGTGGTAAAATGAAATTGAAATGTCTTAGACCATAGAGCTTTCAGTTTAGCCTCAATTGCTGTAAAAGTTGGAATATCTGTATTGAAATTATAATTTTTTTTATATCATTATATACTGGTTATGTAATTAGTTTGGGGTTAAAATTCACTATATAGGATTACCAGCCTTTAAGGAAGTTAAACATTAAAAGTTTGAAGAAATGTATGATGTAAATGATGATGTCTTGAGTTTGAACATAAAAAATGGAGCATTATGTGTTATGGACTACGTCTCCTGAGGAAGGCTTGTAGCTGAAGTGCTGCAGCAGTGTGGCTACACTTGGTAAATGCATTACTGTGTTCTGACCTGGATTTAGAAGCAAATAAATCTACTTTCTGATTGCTATATACAGTACTTGGAGTGTTGGTCTTGCTTTAAAGGTCTGGAGTGGCACCATTTCTTCCTGAAGTCACACCTGCAGATAACCCACTGCACTCTGTGTCTCACTGTCTAGCACAACAGACAATGAGGAGCAAAGGGGGAGTGCAGAGGAGTGTTTAGTAGGTTTGTGGTGTGGATGGCACAGTGTTGCACATCGAAGTGGCAGTTTCGGGCATAGAGTTGGCTGCTGAAACTGCTGTAGAGATGCCAGGAAGGTGCGTGGACTGAAGAAAATGCATTTGTTTGTTCTTTTAGCTGATGTATTTTTCAGAAGACAGGCAGTGTTTTGTTTTCTTTCAGCCTATTTAATGTGGCAAGCAACCAAATTGAAGGCTGGTTTGAGTGAAGAAAGGGGTTTGGCTGCACTGAATAAAGTGGGCTGCTAGGATCTGCGGTGCAAGTAGAGGGCCTTTGTTTTCTTGCAGGGTTAAGTAAAGTTCTCCAGCATGTTTTCTAGCTAGTGGTCATTAGTGGGAATTTAAAAAAGGGAAAACAACTGTCTCAAACTGTACATCTTTGGGCTTTTGACTTTCCTTTTCATCTGGCAGGAGTAGGCCTTTCAGAAAGGGCAAGGTGGAATGCCGAGGATTATGACTTGGATCTTGTAGGGGGCTTGAGTAGGCTTGCTGGAGCAAGGGGTTGGGACTTATTGACTTGTGAGAGTCAGTATATAAGGGGAGAACCAATCAGCATGTGGGGAAAGAGTGAAAAGCCCAAACTAAGGAGAGTGGGCCTTAAATAGCTGGAGAGGTAGAAATGTGCTGCAGACAGTGAGGATTAAGATGGGCGAGCGGAGGGGTGTTTAGTAGGCTGTGAGACTCATGGTGAGGGTGGCGTGGGGTCAGACATCAAATTGGCTGGTGAAGCTGCTGCAGAGAAGCCAGGATGGAGCGTGAATTGAAGGAAGTGCATTTGTTTATTTGTTCTTTGAGCTTATGTATTTTTTCAGAAGACAGGGAGTATTTTTTTTCTTTCAGCTTATTAACTGTGGAAAACAACCAAACTGAAGTCTGGTTAGGGTGAAAGCAGGGGTTTGGCTCCACTGAATAAAGTGGGCTGGTAGGGGCTGTGGTGCAAGTAGGGGGCCTTTGTTTTCTTGCAGGGTAAAGTAAATTTCTCTAGCATGGTTTCTGGCTAGAAGTTGGTAGTGAGACTTTAAAAAAGGGAAAATGACTCTCTCAAACTGTACATTTTTGTTTTTTAGACTCTCTTTCTCAGCCTTTAGGAGTAGGCCCTTCAGAAAGGGCAAGGTGTTATGCTGAGGAGTATGACTTGAATCTTGTAGAGGACTTGAGAGGGCTTGGTGGAGTAAAGGGTTGGGACTGATTGACTATTGTAAGAGTCAGGTTGGGCACAAATCCAACCCTCCCCATCCGTCCCACCCCAGAATACTGCACATTTATAGAAAAAAAAGTGGCTATCCTACAACTGACGGACAGGACTACCCGGTTCAGGTCTTCTCGGTCCCTGTCCAACAGTCTGAAAGCTACTGGGCTTGGAAGCGTATGGTTTTTAAACAGAGAAATCTCGCCTAAGGCCTCTACCCAGAAGCTTAACACAGACAAGGGAAGAGTACTGGGGGGGGGCTGCAATGGAATTGTATCTGCGGTAGGGTAACAGCGCAGTCAAGGCAGGGTCCAACTGCTTCAAGGACTGGGGACATCTTTGGCAGAGTGGTAGGATGTACTGGGTGTGTGTCAGCCATGGTGCTCAATTTAGCCTGGAAAATAGGAGAATGTATGGTATGTAGGGAGATTGCACAATTTACGGAGGAGGTAGGATGGCTGAGATGGGCATTAAGATAAGAAATGGAGAGGAGTAGTTGGGGAAAATAAGGGATCCTGCTGAAGGAGCCAGAACAGCTAGTGGGGGGACTGTGGGGGGACAAGGTACAGTCAAAAGGGAAATTGCAAGGAACCGCATGGAGAGGGCAGCCATAGAAAGTGGACAATGGGATGGGACTAGAGGAAAGTTGGGAAGCACAAATGCAGGGGGAGGTGGGTAGTGGAAAGCACAAAAGGGGTTACAGGACTCCTGGATAAGGACAACAATGTGAACAAGAGATACCTGGTGGAGAGGGTGGCAAGTTGTATAGTATAAAGGAATATGGCCTGTGCAGAGAACAAGGAGGAGGGAACAAGGGGAGGTTCATCAGTCAGAGGGATTCAGGTAGAGGGCTCAGAATGAAGAAATAGATTTGCTCCACTGGAAGCACTAAGTGGGAGGGAAATCTGGAAGAGGAGGTTAAACAGCACATGGGGGAGGAAGGAGCAAGGTGGAAGGCACAGTAAAATTGCAGATGGAGGATGCCCTACCACATATAACTACCATGCAAGCCCAAAGGGGTAGCAGAGTGCAAGGGCTAAAAGCAGCAAAAGCTGCTGGATAGGGCAGAGAAGGGAGAAGGTCCCCAGCATAAAGCAGAAGAGGCATGGCCAGGGACAGATAAATGGGGAAGGGAAAAGTTAATAAATGGAGAGGCAGAGGAGGGCAGCTTGACAGAGGCTGAAGAGGGTGCAAAGCTGGGGCTGCAGAGTGAAGACACTGGGGGGCAGATCAAGGATAGTACTTCAGGAGAAGAAGTGAGCAAAGGGGGTATTGAGAATAGGGTAGAAAATAGGACACAGAGGGTAGAAGGAAGGATGAAAGGAAGATGTGATCAGAAGGAGATGGAGAGCAGGGTCCTACTGGTTGGGGACTCTATAATAAAAGGGATTAGGTGGGGGGGTAGGGGAGACAAACACAACACTGTGTAGGTGGAGTGTCTGCAGGGCATAATAATAATAATAATAATAAATGTTATTTTTTAAGAGCCTTTCAAAATTATCAAGGCGCTGTACAAAAATCAAACACATAATCAAATAAAACACTGACAACTGTTAACCAGAATAACAAATCCAAGCAACTATGCATCACAGAAAAGCTTGATGATATAGAAAAGTTTTAAATGCCTGTTTAAATCCCCCCACAGTCATGCACTCCCAAAGCTGGTGGGGTAGAGATTTCCAGAGGGTAGGGGCCACTAACATAAATGCACGGGTCCCAGAAGATTTCAAAGTTACCCTCGGAATCTCCAGCAACCCCTTGTCAGTTGAGCAGAGCTGTCGCACAGGGCAGTAGGGTACAAGAAGCTCTTTCAAGTAATATGGACCAAGTCCATGTAGGGCTTTATAAGCCAGTAAAGCAACTTTAAAGGTGATCCACCACTGAATCGGCAGCCAGTGCAGATTGGGCAGCACTGGGGTAATATGCGAGGAGTGAGATGTCCCCATCAGCAATCGTGCTGCAGCATTCTGCACTAACTGCAAGCTGTGGATATCAACCCCAGGAAACCCTAGGTATAGGGAGTTGCAGTAGTTGAGGCACAAGGTCACAAAGGCGTGGACAAATGTAGGTAGATCCCCAGATGGAACAAGGTGCTTGATCCTGGGAATGTTCCTAAGATGATAAAAGGCAGACTTAATGACTGCAGACACCTGAGATCGAAGAGTCAACCTGTCATCAAGCACCACCCCCAGGTTTCACACCCATTCAGAGGTAAAAATCTGGGAAACCCCCAGATAAAGTCCAGAGGGTTGAACAGCCCTCAACCCCTCTGTCCAGTGACCTGGATCCACAACCATCACCTCAGTCTTTCCTGTGTTCAACTTTAGCCAGCTTGAATTCATCCAATCCTGGATTTCAGTGAGGCACTTGTTAAATACTGAGACAGCACTATCCTGGTTGGGCACAAAAGACAGGTAGAGGTGGATATCATCAGCATAGCAGTGAAACCTCAGCCCATGCCATCTTACAATGTCTCTGAGGGACAGCATATACACTGAAAACTACATGGGGACAATACCAAGCTCTGAGGGACCCCACATTGCAGAGGGAGTGAGTCTGAAGAAAACATTCCAGACACAATTCTCTGCATTCTGCCAGTGAGGAAAGATGTAATCCACCTGAGGACTGTACATGTCAGGCCACAGATGTATGTCAGGTGCTCAAGCAGCACCTCATGGTCCACAGTGTTGAAGGCTGAAGAGAGATCAAGGAGCACCAGAACAGAATGGTCTCTCTGATCTCTTGCCATCAGGAGATCATTGAGCACCCGAACCAGCACAGTCTCAGTACTATGCCTCTTTTGAAAACTGGACTGGAGAGGTTTATAGATGTTATGGATGGTCAGGTGGTTCTCCAGCTGTACCACCACTACTTTCTCAATAACCTTCCCTATAAAAGGATGGTTTGAGATTGGTCTGTAGTTAGCTAAGACGTCAGGGTCCAAGTAAGCTATCTTCAGGAGGGGTGTTACCACTACCTCCTTCAGGGAGCTTGAGAACTCACCTGAGTCTAAGACTCACCAGACTATCTGAGCCAGGATTGGGCCAATAGTATCATAACAACCCATAATCAGAGAAGTTGGGCCTGGGTCCAAACTATAGTACATAGGGCGCATACCCTGGACAATCTGCATGACATCAAAGAACTCTGGCAGGTCAAAGGTGCTACAGGAAGCATGAGATGTAGTGACCATGCGCCGACCAACAGCATTCCCCACATAGTGGGTCAGGAGGATCTCTGACGTGATGTCAGCCACCTTATTTGCAAAGAATCGAGCAAGCTCGTCGCACTCCATTTGTGAAAAAGTTCTTCAAAGCTGCAGACAGGCTGGGTTGCACAACCAGTCCACCATTTGAAAGAGCTGAGCTGGTCGATTCTAAGTGGCAGCAAATCTCCCTGGACAGGAACTCTGCCTTCTTATGGGTGATCACTGATTGGTAGGTCTGATAATGCTCTACCAATCTAAGGTGGTCAACATCTAGAACAGATTTCCACCAACACTGCTATAAGCTTCGTCCTAATCGCTGCAACTCCCTCAAAGACCCATCAAACCAGAGGGCCTGAGGGCGAACTGGGAGAAGATGAACATTGACAGGAGTAATCAAGTCCAAAGCTGTAGAGATAACCATATTGTAGGCTAAGACTAAGGTCTCTGGGCCTGAGCTAGGCTCAGGAAACTCAGAGAGATCAATCACTGCCACTAGGCCTTCAGGGGTCACATTCCGCAAAGGTTGATAACTGACCATCTCCACAGGGGCAGGCCTATGAAGGGGGGTGCAAAAGTTGAACCTCACAGTGTGGTGATCGGACCAGACAACTCGTTCCACCCCCAGATTGGATGCTTCAATCCCCAGGAGGAACACCAAATCTAAGGAGTGACTGTGATTATGGGTAGTAGTGGTAACAATCTGTGTAAGGCCCCGAGAGTTCGTCATTGACCCAAGCGTTGAAGTTGCCCAGAACCATCAATATGGGTGGCTGCTACGTCATGTCGATGACGAAATCTGCTAGTTCCTGTAAGAATCGCTTTTTATCCCCCAGTGGATGGTAGACCAGAGCTATCCTACAACCCACACCTGCTACCACAGTACACTCAAAAGATTTGGTCCCCCTCTACTGGTACACTTGTGAGATCCAACTCAGTCTTGAAATAGACCTCTACCCCTCCTACCCCCGCGGTACAATCTTGAGTGGTGTATCACTGAGTACCCAGCCGGAATTGTTGCTTCAAGTGTAGGGCCAGCGTTTTCATCTAGCCAGGTCTCGGTGATGCATGGCAGATCAGTTGTTCCAACAATATCTGCAATAATTGCAGTCTTGTTCATAATAGATCTGGCATTGCATAACACTACTTAAGTTGAACAGATTTTCAGAGTCGCCCTGGTTACTTGCCCACCAGGAAAAGTAGTGCCCTTGGGTATGGGAGCTAGGCATGGAGCTCCACATTCCAGGCTCCATTTTTCCCCAGGGTGTCTTCTAGACCTAACAACCCAGATGTGAGAGATCTGCTTATTTGTCCTCCGATATCCTCACCCTGCCCCACCCCCCCCTTATAACAATGCAGTGCTCGACAGCACTGGTAAGAAAACATCACGGGTGGGGGGGGAATGGGTGAAGGGTGTGAAGAGCAGAGGATGAATAGCATACGACCGGGGGGGAACCTACACATTTCACAGGTTAACCATCAATCAAAAACACAAAACACAGAAGAAAGTTTCCCACCACCCAACTTAATAAATGATAAAACAAAAACCTAAAATAAACAAAAAATTAAAACTTTTCCACTCTACAAAGTAGCTCCTCTAGAAGTCATTTTTACCCATTTTAAATAAATAATTAAAAATATCCAGCAACATAAATACCCACCACCCCAAAACACAAACTTAAAATAACAGTTAACTTAAACGACTGTACAATAAATGTTCCAAAAGCTCTGCTCTTTAGATTAAATAGTCAAGGAATAATTCAATCCCTACTCCACCTCTAACTTAGTGAGGGAAGAAATAAAATTCATGAATGAAAGGCAGTACTGTAATTGAAAAGGTGTCTGCTTCAACACCAGAGGTCTGTGTAATAAAATCTGCACTCGCCTTCCCCAAGGATTGATGCTTAGATCCATCCTCTTCTCCATCTTTCCATATAGCCTCCCTTCAGCATGTTCATCTGCATCTATCCATATGTATGCATATGATACTAGTATATTTGCCTCTGGCTCCTCCACTGCTGAACTGACAGACTTCAATTGGATTTGGACAACATCCAGCTCTAGTACTGCTCTAAACAGTTTTCTTTAAATGCAAAGAAAACAGTCTCTATGACCTTTGTAACCAGGCAAAAACTATCTAGACCTCCCTCTCTTCCCTCCTACCACACCCAAGATAGGTCCCTCCTTGAAGACATGCCCTCATTCAAATACCTTGGGGTGTGGCTTGACCAGCACCTAGATTTCTCTGTACATGTGGACTCCATCCACAAAAAGATCCATACAAAACTAGGTGCTCGGTATAGGAACCGTGGATGCATTCCATTACTGACTTGTAGAGCAGTTGTGCAGAGAATGATTTTCCCCCTCTTCGACTATGGTGACACTATCTATGGAAGTGTTCCTAAGTCTACCTGACCAGACTAGTGCCCACTTCCACTCCTTTTGTAGGTTTGTTGTGGACTCCCCCCCCCCCACTGACACACCACTGTCACCTCTATACCTCACTCTCCCTTTCCTCTCTTGAAGCCAGACATCTTGCCCATGGCTCCTGCATAACTGCAGAGGACTGGCTAAATTCCCTCCCCTCTTACCTCACTTCAGTGCTCTCCTCTCCTCTCCTCTCCTCTGCTCCACATTCTTCCTACTCCCTTTTTAACTCTGGCCACCACACCCTAGCTCTCCCATCTCGGTGGTCCTCTGCAGGCCAAGCTGCATTCTCCTTCCAACTTCCCAAACTCTGGAGCAACCTCCCTCTCCCCATTCACTCTGCCACCTCCATCCACAGTCTCTCAAGCCTGCTTCCTGACTTCACTGCTCTGTCCTGCAATTGCTCATGAACTGTCCACCCCTCTCCTCTGTTCTACCTTCTCCTGTCCTTAACCCTCACACACCCCTTCCTCTTGTCTCCTTCCTCCCCTCACTTCCATTTCCCCCTTTCTGTTCCCACCTCCTGCTCCCTTCCTCCAACCTTAACCATTACTTCTTGGCCTGCTTCTGCCTACTTCTCAAATCCCCCTTCCTACTCCCACCCTCCTCCTCCCCTTCTCCTATCTTAACCATTACTTCCTGGCCTTCTTCTGGCTACTGCTCTACTCCCCCTTCCTACCCCCCCCACCTTAAACATTACATCCTGGCCTGCTTCTGACACCTGCTCCTCTCTCCTTACTGCTTGAATCTTCTCCTTTCCAACTTTCCCTCTTAGATATCCTCCAAGGATGCATTGCCCGATTGGTTATAAATTCCTCCTTTGGTTATGTCTCCCTTTCCCAAGAAGAATTTTGCTGTGTTACTGCTGTTGCCTACAACTATTTATTATCTTGTGTTTATGTTCTGTACCATTTCATTGTATAATTTAAGTGATTTTGTACTACTCTGTAAGTATTATCTATATTTATGTATATGTATATTAGGGCTAGGAGAACCGGAACATGATGAAGTTCTGATTTATTATGATTCGTTCTGATTTATTGACAAATATTTGAAAAAAATGCAAACAAATGCTTAAAAGTTTTCTAAGTTGGTCACATTTAGCAGAGAGACCAAGAAGAAATAATTTAATTGATTATTTGTATAACATTTAATGCAAAACTGCAAAATAAAAAAGCAATTAATCATGACTACCCTTTCATGGCTGGCTGATAATGGCAGTACACTACCACTTCCTTCCAAGATTACCTGACTCCTGACTGACTCCTACAGTACAGTTACTGTTAAGTGACCACATTCAGCAACTGTTAAGCGTGCCTTGGAATTTGAATACGAGATGCAGACAGATCTGGTGCTTAGCTGCACACAGCACAGTCCCATACTGGGGTTGGTTAATGCTTGTACGCGAGGTAATGCAATACACTATAAGACTAATGATAATAATGAGAAATAATGGGGAAGGAGTGATAATGATGATAGCACTTGTGTGTAGTTGTATTTTTCTTGTGTTGTAGTGTAAACAACCTGCTATGAGTCACAAAGTCAGATTTTATCCCCTGGGCCACCAACATACAGCAGCACAGGTTCATCAGCTTGTATGTTGTTTGTCCAAACAGTATTTTTTCCTTTAATACATGAAATTGTGAATAAACATTAACAAGTGATTGTGATTTGATGGTACAAGTCAAAGATTGCTTTTGCAAGCCTGATGCCCTTGCCCTGTATACACAACCACACTGAAGCCAGGAAAACATAATTATTTCGGATTTCTGGGACTGTTACATTTATTACGAACATACGAAAATAAGAAATTTGCCAGCAGATAAAGGCCTAGAGGTCTATCAAGTCTACTCGAATGTTCAGCTAGCACCCCTTATTCTGCAGCTGCCTCTCCCTTCCACCCTTCCCCTTCATTAACCCTCTCCCTTGTCCTGTCCCATCCTCATTTCAAGCAGTCCACTGTTCTACTGCATACCACTTCAGCAAGTAACGCATTCCACCCAGCCACCACCCTCTCTGTAAAAAAGTGTCTCCTCATCTCCCTCCTGAACCTTCCTCGCTGCAGTCTCATATCATGGCCCCCTGGTGGCCCTCCCCTCACTTACTTTGAACAGCCCCTCTGTACCCATCTTGTTTATTGCTTTCATGTATTTAAAGGTTTCAATCATGTCACCCCTGTCTCTCCTCTCCTCCAGTGAGTACATGTTCAACTCCTTCAACCTCCTCTCATATGATAAGTCCCCCAGCCCCTTGATCATCTTTGTCGCTCTGCGCTGCACCCCCTTCAGTAACTTAATGTTCAGATAGGGACACCAGTACTGCATGCAGTACTCCAGGTGTGGTCTAACTAATGACCTATACAGTGGCAGAATCACCTCCTCCTTCCTCGAGGATATACCCCTTGCAATACAACCCAGCATTTTGTTGGCCTTTGCAGCTGTCTTCCTACATTGTGCCGAGTTGTTCATTGACCCTGTAATGAGCACACCCAGATCCTTCTCCTCCTCTGTCTGGGCTAGCTGCACTCCCCCTAGCTGGTAACTCCTCCTTGGGTTCTTCATCCCAAAATGCAGCACCTTGTACTTTTTGGCATTATAGCCCAGTTGCCAGGTGTCTGACCAGGTTTCAAGCTTTGCCAGATCATCCTGCAACCCCTGCCATCCCCTAGGTCATCCACCACTGCGCTCACTCTGGTATCATCAGCAAACAGACTGATCTTGCTCTTGATGTCCCATGATATGTCTGCAATGAATATCCTAAACAACACTGGTCCCAACACCGAGCCCTGTGGAACACTGCTCATCACTGCCCTTGGTGTGAGAGGTCCCCACCCACCACCACCCTCTGTTGCCTTCCTGCAGCCAGTTTCCTACCCATCTCACTAGCTTTGCACCCGCCCCTGTGCCTACTAACTTCCTTCCCAGCCTTCCATGTGGCACTGAGTCGAATGCCTTACTGAAGTTCAGATACAGGACATCCACTGCATGGCCCCTGTCCAGTTGCCTAGTTACCTAGTCATAGAACTCAACCAGGTTGGTTTGGCAGGATCTGCCACATATGAAACCATGCTGTCTGCTTTCCTGTAGTCCTTTGGCCTCTAGGAGGACCACCAGCCTCTCCTTCAGGATAGTCTCCATTAGCTTACCCACGATGGATGTGATACTCACTGGTCTGTAGTTTCCCAGTTCATCCTTGGGGCCACTCTTGTGGAGGGGCACCACATGAGCCATCCTCCAGTCCTGAGGTACACACTCCGAATGTAGTGAGGCATTAAATAGGTCTGCCAAAGGTCCTGCAAGGACCTCTGCCAGTTCCTTCAGTACCCTGAGGTGGATACCATCTGGCCACCCTGCAGTCTCTCTCTCCCTCTCTCCCCTCTGGAAGTCACAACTATTTATTTTGCACCCTGCTGCCCTTGCCATGTACACACAGCTGCACTAAACCCAGGAAAAACAATTATTTGGGATTTATGGGACTGTTACATTTATTGTTGGCCACCTTGGGGTCTCTCTCTCTCCCTCTCTCTCTCTCTTTCTCTCTCCCCCCTCTGGACATCATGGTCAATGATTTATTTTGCCAACCTGCTGCCTTGCCTTATACACACAACTGCACTGAAGCCAAGAAAATAAAATGGGAATTTTATGTAATTGTAAAATGTCTCTGGGACCAGCAGTAATCTCTCCCCCTGTCCTCTGGATCAGGAATGGCATAAGTCAAAGATTTTGCCAGCATGCCTTTTCTCAGTACACACAGCTACATTGTCTAAAGGCAGAGAAAAGAAAAAACATTTTCATTTGGGACTTTCTGTAACTGTAATCTCTCTTGGGCCCACAGTAGTCTCTCCCTCTCTCTCCTCTGGATCTGGAATGGCACAAGTCAAAGATTTTGCCAGCTTGCCCTTTTTGTAAACATAGCAACACTATCTGAGGCCACGAAAAGAAAACAACTTTCATTTGGGATTTTCTATAACTTTAATCTCTCCTGGGCCCCCAGTAGTCTCTCCCTCTCTCCTCTGGTTCTGGAATGGCACAAGTCAAAGATTTTGCCAGCTTGCCCTTTTTGTACACGTAGCTACACTGTCTGAGGCCAAGAAAAGAAAACAACTTTCATGTAGGATTTTCTGTAATGGTAATCTCTCTTGGGCCCCCAGTAGTCTTTCCCTCTCTCCTCTGGATCTGGATGGAATGGTGCAAATCAAAGAGTTTACCAGCCTGCCATCATACATAATTAGTCACGCAGCGCTGTATACTTTGCATTCCCCAGGCCACCACTACCTCCCCTGTCCAGATTCCTCAACCCACCTTCACTCATCCCCAATAATCGGTTTCTCTCCCCCTCTCTTTTTCTTGTTATTCCCTACCCTCCAAGGTAAATAAAAGGCAATGTGGCAGTGTACTACAGGGCAAGGCAACAGAGTTAAGCTAGCCCTGGTAAAAAGAAACACAGTCGAGGGGTTACAGGCAAAGTGGGCAAGCATTAAGGATGCAATACTTGAAGCAACATCCCTTTGTGTCAGACAGAAAAGGAAGTGCAAAAGAAGAAGGAAACCACTTTGGTTCTCAAATATAGTAGCAGAACAGGTCAGAGCCAAAAGGCTGGCCTTCAGGAAATATAAGGCAATATAGCGGGATGACGATAGGGAGGCATATCAAACTGCCCTAAGGGAAGCGGGAAAGGCAGTAAGCCAGGCAAAGTTCCAAACTGAGGAAACACTAGCACGAACAGTAAAAGAAGGTGACAAGACTTTCTATAGATACATTAGTGAAAGGAGAAAGTCCAGCAGGGGTATTGCTAAGCTCAAAGGAGAAAAGGGGGCATGTGAGGAGGAGGACCCTGTAAAAGCATGAATCCTAAATAGATACTTTTGCTCAGTATTTACTGAAGAGAAGGTAGGGCAGGGCCCACAGCTCAGCACCATGGACAAAGAGGGGAGGGAGGTGAGCACTGCTCCCTTCACCAAAGAAAGGGTCCTACAAGAGCTTGCTAAGATCAGGGTGGACCAGGCAATGAGACCTGATGGCATACATCCCAGGGTACTTGAGGAGCTAAGGGTGGAACTAGCAGAGCCATTAGAAGAACAGTTTAGTGAGTCTCTGAGCACAGGACAGATCCCAGAAGACTAGAGCAGGGCTCATGCGATCCTGCTCCACAAGAGTGGTAGCAAGGAGGAGGCAGGGAACTACAGACCAGTCAGTCTTTTCTTAGTAGTGGGCAAGATTATGGAGGCACTCCTTAAGGAAAAGATAGTGCAACACCTGGAATCCATAGGAGCACAGGATCCAAGACAAAAGGAAGGTCCTATCAAACTAATCACATAGATTTCTTTGACTGGGTAACCAGAGTGGTGGACCAAGGGGGAGCAGTTGATGTCGCCTACCTTAACTTCAGCAAAGCTTTTGACACTGTTCCACATAGAGGATTGATAAATAAGCTGGGTAGGCTCGGAGTGGGTCAGAAGTTGGTCAACTGGGTGGCAAACTGGTTGACGGGCAGAAAACAGAGAGCGGTGGTAAATGGTATACAGTCAGAAGAGATGCAAGTCACAAGTGGGGTACAACAGGGATCAGTCCTGGGGCCAGTCCTCTTCAATATCTTCATTAGTGACATTGCAGGTGGACTAGAGGTAAGGATTGTCTGTTTGCAGATGACACCAAGATCTGCAACAGAGTAGATGATCTAGATGGGGGTCAGAATGAGAAGAGATCTGGATAAACTAGCAAAATGGTCAGAAGAGTGGCAACTGGGATTTAATGCAGAGAAGCAAGATCATGCACATAGGGAAGAGAACCCTGTAGCCACCTATAGGCTGGGAGGGACTTGCTGGCAGTCACAAAGGAAGAAAGAGACTTGGGCATCATCATCACCGATGACCTGAAATCATCCAAGCAGACCTCTAAAGCAGTAGGTAAGGCTAGGGGGATGTTAGGGTGTATTAGTAGGGTTATCACAAGTCGTAAGAAGGAGGTAATAATCCCTCTTTACAAGACACTGGTTAGGCCCCATCTGGAGTACTGCATGCAGTGCTGGATGCCACACCTTCACAAGGACATTAACCAAATTGAGGCAGTCCAGAGAAGGGCAACCAAACTGGTGCAGGGACTGCATCAGAAGACATATGAGGACAGAGTAACGGAGCTCAATATGTATACCCTACAGCAAAG
This sequence comes from Neoceratodus forsteri, assembly GCA_016271365.2. Taxonomy (NCBI): domain Eukaryota; kingdom Metazoa; phylum Chordata; order Ceratodontiformes; family Ceratodontidae; genus Neoceratodus; species Neoceratodus forsteri. Next base: position 620,389,524 of record CM028138.1, on the reverse strand, counting down.
GAGGGAGAGAGGTGATATGGTCGAAACATTCAAACACCACCTTAAAGGCATTAACAAGGTGAAAGAGTCTAACATGTTTAAATATAAGAAAAACAGTAGGACAAGAGGACACAGCATGAGATTAGAGGGAGGCCGATTAAGGGGGAATGTGAGAAAATTATTTTTCACAGAAAGAGTGGTGAATGCATGGCCTACCTCAGGAAGTGGTGGCTATGAATACAGTGCAGGGCTTCAAACAGGCATGGGATAGGCATAAGGGAGCAATACAGATGAGTATGAATAGATAGGCCACTGACAGAGCAAAGGCTGATGGCACATTTATAAGGTAGAAAAAGATATGGGCAGACTGGATGGGCCTTGCAGTACTTATCTGCCATCAAGCTCTATGTTTCTATGTTTCTCCCCCTCCTCAATTGATTTTTTTTTTCTGGCAGTAGTTGTTTTAAACTTTTCTTTTGTTTTTTGCCACTTTTGTTCTCTCTGCTACTCAGTGCTGCTCTGCTCCTGCTTTTCTCTGGTCTTCCTCACTCTTTGGGGCCATGTGGTACACTCAGCAGGGGTATATGCTGAGAGTGCATGATGTTACCTTCTGTTACCTGATTTGATGCTGCTGGATGCCTGTACATGCCAGCAGCATCCCAATGGCAACAGACAACAAAATCAAGGAAATGGCACTTTCACAGACCCAGAACCAGACTTCTACTTTGAAGTCCATATTTATCTGGGTCCATGGATTGCAAGTTTGATCTGGAGGTCCGGATTTCACAGGGAACAGTCCACCCAACCCTAATATATACATTTTCCCACTAGCCTTCCATCCAGGATGCATCTGGAAACAAGCTGTTCTCAGCTCAGCATGTCTTTCCTGGTGAAACTTTTGAAATAAATAAATAAATAAAATGGGGGAGCTCCAATGATGGCAGACATTAAGATGGACCTTGTAGCCATCACTGAATCATGGGACATGGATAAAAATGCTTGGGACCTGACCGAGCATGGGTACCTACTTCTAAGGAAGGACAAAGGAACTGGTAAAAGGGGTGCAGCATCCCTATATGTTAAGGAGAGCATTGAGGTGATGGAATATGGGAATATCAAGTATGGTATGGAAGGGATCTAGTCTCTTTGGGTTCAGCTTACAGTGGCAGAAAGGTAAAGAACTACACTTAGGGATGCTCTACAGACTGCCAAGGCAATGTGAATCAGAAAACAGGGAACTCAGTGAGGGACTGGGAGAGAGACAGTGGTGGGTGGCTGCCAGGGGGAGGCAAGGTAAATAAAAGGCAATGTGGCAGTGTACTACAGGGCAAGGCAGGCTGTCAAAATAAATGTTGGCTTGTGCCATCCAGAAATTGAATCCATAAGATCCTCCAGATAAGAGAGCGAAAGACTACTAGGGGCCTTGGAGAAAGTTTAGTTGCAGAAAATCCCAAATGAAAGCTTTTTCTTACAATTTTCTCCATTCTTCTGCATACCAGTTTGAAGAGCAATATTATGATACTTAGTTCTTGTTGATTTTCCATCCTGTATTTCTTGCTGTTTTGATTTAGTAACTTTCCTTCTTTTTATAGTTTTTTTTTAATGAAAAATAATAGTCTTCCTTTTTATCTTTTTGTTTGGAGATATGATCATTCTGCATATCAATTATTACAATCACATATTCTCTGGAAAAAGGTGGAGGAAGGTTAATTTAGATTCACCTATTTGCCCTGGGGCCTATTCCTGAAGGAGCGGGAAACATGTGGGAAAGCAACATAAGTAGAGGTGTGCAGCTATGTGCCGAGCAGACCCGGGTGGACATGTGGTATTCACCACCAGGTGTAATGCACCTAAAAGGCAGGGCTGGGATGCAGAGTGACATGCAGGCATGTGCAGACATGCACAGAGGCATGCCAAAGGATGTGCGGGAAAGGGTACCTGCCCTCGACCCCACCATATAAGAAGCTGTGGATCTGCTGTGCATGAGAAGCAATGCGCCATGCAGAACAAATATGGAGGCAGAACAACTGCAGGAAAAACAAGGCCTGGAACAGCGGGAGGCTGCCATACCATCGCAACCCACACCGGCATGTGGGGGAAAGGGGCAAACTGGAATATGGTGAGGGAAACATGCACGGTCCACCAAATTCAGTGGTGCACAGGTGGCCATGCTAGTAACAGACATCTGGCAACACTATGATGTCCTGCATGGGGCACAGTCCCTGTCCAGCCCCAATGAAACAAGAGTGCACATAAGGCTGGACATCCAGTTGGCAGTCAACACCTCAGGACTGGAGGAACGCACATTGACTGAAATCAAGCACAAGTGGCAAGACCTCCAGTCCCAACAAAAGAAGAAGCTGAGTTTAGCAAGGCAGTCACAGTGCACCACAGGTAGTGGACCAACCCCCCAGAACCCTCTGTGACCCCAATTGAAAAACAATGTCTGACACCATAAGTGATGCTATGAGGGATGGGGAGCCCGACAGTGTGGACAACATGAGAGGTGAGGTAAGGTAGGCACACAAGACACATGATGCACCACCCACTCAATGTACACACAGAGCATGCTAACCAACTGAACCTCCTCCCACAGTAGAAGATAAATACAGCTCCCAGAGAGGGGCCATTGGGCCTCAGCACAGGAACACCACAGACATCTACAGTGGATGGCAAGTGATGGTACAGCAGCTGTGCATGGAGCCATGCAACCACTGCCACTGGCTATGATAATGGATGCTTGTGTACCCCAACAGACAACACGCAGCCTGACATCCAATGAGCGCCTGAGGATGCCAACCTTCTGGCACCTCACAGTGACCCAAGACAGTGTGAGGACACCAGCAGGCCAAAAAACAGATACACAGGAGACCACCAGCACTTAGAACCATGAGATGCAGCCACCCCATAATGAAGGCAGCCTGAAAACAGTGAACATGGAGGTGGAGTTCAAGTGCACACTGGCACCAGACCCCAACAGCAGCACCAGACAGTGCCCCAAGGACCCTGACATAGCTCCCAGTGAGGCACATTACACACAGGCAACCCCTGCAATGCCCCTAGCTAGTGCTCCAGGGATATCAGCAGGCCCCCCACCAACCAGACAGACATGCTGGATACCACCCTCTGGTCCACTACAGACATACTTTCCTGATCTTCAGAAGCTGGAGCATGATTGCCTGCAGGCTATGAAGGAGAACATGCAGGCCCTGGAGCTGCTCTTGGAGGTGGAGTCCAGTGCTGTCCATGCCCAGGAATGAATGGCTAACAAGCTCACCACTGGTGTCCATGTCCAGGAATGTCTAGCTGACAAGCTCACCACTGGTGTCCATGTCCAGGAATGGATGGCTGATGTGCTGGTGGCTATCACCGGCCACATCAGTGTTGGTCTTCTCCTGATGCCCTCTGCAGCACCCTTGTGGGATGCAGAGCCTGGACAACACCCTACAGAGCACAGTGCCACAGGCCCCACACAGCCATGCCTGTCCAGTGGCATAACAGGCCAAGCCAGCAGTGCACCAGTCGATCACCATGGAGACATGACACCCAGGGGTGTGAGGTGCTCAAGGCACACCACAAAGCCAATGGAGGGTGCCATGAGCCATAACCAGGCACAGTGCCTCTGCATAGGCCCCACAGCATGGGGCCCATGGAGGGTGAAAGAAGTGATAAGCACAGTCCCATGTCCATTCCATGACTGAGCCACATGGCCAGCACACACACACACGCCACACACCATGTACCTTGGCCTGTACATGTCATTCACCACACAGTGTAGAGTGCACACATGTGGCATTGACCCACATCACACTCATGCAGCAGACTGCAAAATGGCATGGCTGGACCCCAGCGACATGAATTGTCCTACAGCTGTGCACTGACACAGTGGCTGTACAATATCAGCCATTACATACAGTGGGCACATATCATGGCTGGTTATGAGTACATGTGCTCTCACCTGAATGGTTACATCATCGCACCCACAGATTCACACCCTATTGACCAAATGTGCCATGCGCCATGCGGCATTGGACAGCATGTGCCACCATACAGCCCAGCACAGGTGCTTCTCGTGAGCATCATCGCTGGCCGCCATTACTATGCAGTACCAAAGACTGTGGTTCAGGTGAGGATGCAGGGGGCACATCTGGTGGGATAGCAGGTGCACATCAGGGGGCGCCAGCTGTCTATATTGCATGCAGATCTTATACAGCATGGCACATGTGGTGAACACTCTGCACACCTTGCGTGGTGACAACATCATTGTGCCACCACTGTGATCCAGGCAACAAAATCACACTGTCAGGAGCCCTATGGTATGTTTGACATTGTTGAGTGTCCTCATGTGTGTGGTTGCATGTCTCCTTGGCAAGGTGCTGTGCTGCCAGGTATGGCATCAGGATATCCTCTTTCCCCTGTGGAAGAGAGGGAAACAACATTGGTACAGGGCAGCTGTTGTACAGTGATGCATGGGGCAGTGACGCCTATGGACAGTGCTCACCTAGAAGCCATCCATCCTCTTCTGCACATGTAGCAAGGTGTTGCTTGATTGTACTGTTGTCAAAGATGTAGGAGTTGTGGCATCATACAGGATATTTCACACACACGTTCATCAAGATGCATCATTGTATAGCACAATTTTAATATGGCTTCTCATCCACTGCAAGCACCAGTATTGCAACATGTGTACAGTCAGTTTCCCCCACTGTGTTTGGTATCCCTTAGTTGTCACAGAATGCCTCATTTGCCACACTAATGTCCCTCGGTGTTGTGGGGTACCTGATGTGGATTGTCATGTGTCGCAACAGTGCATGTGTAATTGGATGCAGTGCCCTTGACACAGATGCCTGGCTCACACTGATGATATCTCCTGTCATTCTCTGGAATGACCCTGTGGCATAATACTGCAGGACACACATGATCCTTGTCTCAACGGACATGGCCAGGGACCACTGAGTGCATGGCTGGTTGTAATCCTGGACTAGGCCACATATGTTCATGCAGTGTTGCATGGTTCACACAGTACTGCTGCAGACATTGTTTGTCCTGCAAGATGTTTGCCACTAGCCAGCACCAGCACCTGGACATGTGTGGCACTCTACATCTGCCCTGTGCCCAGTTGTGTACCTGGGCATCCTTTATGAGGATGCTGTTCATCAGTGCATTGGGGGCACATACCATCACAGGGGTTATCTATGCTGCATGGGTTGTGCACATCTTGTATCTATGATGGTGTGGGCTGTGTGTGGTGCACAACTGTCCCACACATGCCACACACCCTTTAAGGGACATGGATGGCCCACATGGGCAGGGTGTCCCGTATACACAACCAGGCTGATGTCATGCCATGACTGGATGCCCCATTTATTGCAACAAAAATGGGGGGTGTGGGAGGTAGTGCTTGCAGCAGGAGCGGTAGGTGTGGCCTACCACAGCACCTGTTCTGGGTGTCTTCCATCTACTACCAGGATAGGTATCCAGTCAGAGCAGTACAGGAGGAGTTGGAGAAGCCAAATGTATGTATGAATGGATACACAGGTGTGTGGGTATGCAGTGTGTTTGCACAAGGTACTGGTGTCATGCACTGTCCTGTGCTCTGTTTTCCAGGCAATACGAGACGAGCCAGCGAGGATGGTGCTTTGTTGTTGGATCTGGGGCTGTGAGCCACGGGCCAGGTAGTAGCCCCAAGATGCAGGCTCCTACTAAGCATGTCAGGATGCCTTTCAATGCTGAAGTCCACCACAAACTTTGTGCAGCGAGATGATGTTGGTGATCAGTGGGCCATTTGTGAGTAGTTGTAGGTAGATGTTGTCCCTGTCCAGTGAGAGTGTGTGTGTGTGTGTGTGTGTGTGTGTGTGTGTGTGTGTGTGTGCGTGTTAGCCACACATGTGGGTTATCCTGGGCACTGATGGGCAGATTCCTGGCTGTTCTTCTCATTGCAGTGGCACCAGGGACTCTTGAGATGGATTATCCTTGACGAGAGGCCCTTCACCAGGACCACCCCTTTCTACAACCTCTGAGTCTGAAGAGTTTGACTGATGTCCTCAGTGACAGCTGTGTGTGTGTGTGTGTGTGTGTGTGTGTAATGCTTTGCTTTGTTTTGTTCACGTCCCAGGTCCTCTTTCCCGTCCCCTGTCCTCATGCTTAATAAACATGGGCTCCTGTGCTGCTGCTGTGTCTGTGTCCCTTATTCACCCTGCCACTGTACAGCATGGGCAGGACTATGTTGCATGGTCTGTGTGTCAGCTGGCTGTTGCAGTCCATGAGTGTGCTGTCAGTGTCCACTCACAGTGGCATGCAGGACACTGTACTGTGTGCACCCAGCTGGGTGTCTTGCATGAGGGTGGACCAGGTGTGCTGCCCATGGGCCGTGTGCCCATATGGGCTGGGCTATGCTGTGCTGTTCATTGCTGTTTGCAGCATATATGCTGTGTGCCTGCTTGGGTACTGCATTGGGTATGGGTTGTGGGTCCGTACTGTGGCATATAGTTCACTATGCCGCCTTGCATGTGTGCCACATGTGACGCACATATGCTGGACTGCTGTTTTTGTTGACTTGTTGTGGGGGTTGTCCGTGGTGGACATGTCATGCTGCTGTGGGAATCCTCTGTGCGGCCCAGTGCTGGTTGGTGGACCATGTGTTCTGAGCCAGCCATTATGACTGCCTTGCTACAACATAGGATGAGCACTGCGATGGTACACTGTTTTCCAACCTACATGCCTTTGTGCATGTGTCTACATCATGCAGTGCTGGTATACTCCACAGTCCCACCCCTCCACACCTGTTGACCCCTGGACGTGCACATGTTCATGGACCAGGTGTTTGCATGACACTACACAGAGCTCATGCATACTGCTCAGGTGTGTTGTTAATGCCTCCCATGTATATTACGCTGTGCGCCATGCATACGTGCTGTGCATATCACAGCGCACCTTCATGAATAGGCCCTCATATTTTTCCATGTAGAAGGTTGATCAGTAACAAGAATATAACAGAAGGCAAGGGTTGAAAGTTCACAGACTTTTTCAATTGAGTTACTGAAGGCGGACTGTAAAATACATTAACTTTCAAATTCTCCAGTTCTTCCTTGATAGCCCAGATATTTTGCCAAATAATAATATTAGCATAAAATTAATTTTTTGTAAATTTCCAAGATTTGTTTAGAAAGTGAAGAAGAGGAAGCAAAATATCCTTAATCCCTAAAAACATTCTTTGTCAGTTTCTATAACATCAACAGGTTTTAAATCAGCTGATATATTCAAAAGTGTTCCAAGGGAAATAGTTTTGAATCCAATATAAATAGGTCCTCAAGGAATGAAAGATCTGTGTTTACATAGATGCAGAGGACCCATTGAAGTTGCTGATTTTATTATTGTTTTATTCGTGTTTGACATCGAATTTTGATGTTTGATTTGTATTGTCTTAAGCTGTACAGCGCTTTGAAAATTTGAAAGGCGCTATATAAACAAAACTATTATTATTATTAAATGAGAAAGATCTATGCATGTATTCCAATAATTCTTTTATTTTCTTACTTTGCCCTGATGTTTCACTTCCAAATATAAAGCTTTTTCAAAGGGCTTCCATATCTGTAAGTTAACGTGATATCACATATGAGTATTCTGTTATATTGTTCATGTTTATATTTTCATAAAATACGTTTTACTTTGGGTATTAAATATCGAAATGTTCCTGGTAAGTATAATGGTGTTTTCCTCATATGGACTTTAATTCAATAATGTATTTCTATATAATAAATTGTAAACAAAATATAATTAGTAGCCACTGTGGTGTATCAGTTTTATTAATTTATCTACTCCCATGTCTTCCCTTAGCTAGAAGTGAGATGCATACCTTTCAAACAACTTGTACTTCTATAGTTCTCTGTAAACATTTCTTATACGTTTTGTATCCTTGCTTGGAATGTCCTAAAAGACAGATTTATGTAGTTTGATTTAAAGCTTTTCATTGCATTACATTCATATGTTAAAAATGTCAAAAAAAATAAAATTTATTTTCGCTCTTAATGAAACAACTTTAGTCAGTTCAAATGCCTCATTGCCCTTTTGTCAGCACTCTGTAACAGTATTACATTAACTTTCTAAGGTTCTTTCAGAATATGCCTGAAAAAAAAGAAAACATTTTGGCCCAGATATTCAAAAGGGTTGTGAATGGCTCAACAGTGTTGCGCCATGCGCAACCCACTGATGCGCCTCTGGCGAAAATCTGCAAGGCAAAAGTGCGCTGGTATTAAACCTCCGATGCACCTAGAGTGCATCAGTACGTATGCAGGCACAGGTGGGGGGGCCGTGCCCATGCATAACCTGCACAGCCCGATATTCAGCCCAGGATGTGCAGAGCCATGCATGTGCAACCCCTACCTGCACCAGCACAAAGTTAAGCCAAAAAAAAAGGAACAACTGATGGCCACCCACAGGTGAGCTGCCACATTGCAGGGCGTAACACGGCAGCTGCCACCTGTGGGTGGCCACCCGAGTTCTGTCTGCACCTGGCAGTGCCCCCCCATGCCTGATCATGGGCATATGTTTAAAAATAAATTCCCCATCCTATATCCCTGGTGGTCCAGTGGACCGCTCTCTGCCTGACCGCGGGCATCTGTCTAAAAATAAAGTCCTCGTCCAATATCCCTAGTGGTCCAGTGGACCGCTATGTGCCTGAACACGGGCATTCTGTTTAAATAAACCCCCCAATATTCCTGGTGGTCCAGTGGACCAAATGCTGCCTGATGGTGGGCATCTGTTTAACAGAAAACGTCCTATTACCATGGTGGTCTAGGTACCCCCTCCCCACCTGCCCACTGAGCCCCACCGCCCCACTTTCCCCCCGGTCAGCCTGCAGGCAGCAACACCCCACCACTCCTGCCCCCCGCGAGCTCACTGACTGACACCTCAGTAGGGGCCACGCCCATTGGTCTGCAGCGTGAGCCACGGGCATGCAGCTCTCATTATTATTCCAGAGATATGTAAATGAATCATTCATATCTGGAATGTAGAACGGTAGGGGCTGCACGCCCTACCAGGTGTCAGCCGGTGGGCAGCAGGGCAGTTGGGTGCTGCCATCTGGCCGCTGACCGGGAGGAGCGGGCAGTGGGGCTCCAGTGGGTGGTGGGGAGAAGGGTACCTTAGACCACCAGGGTAATAGGATGTTTTCTGTTAAACAGATGCCCGCGATCGGGCAGCATTTGGATCCACTGGACCACCAGGGATATTGGCTGGGGGTTCTATTAAACAGATGCCCATGATTGGGCAGCATTCAGTCCACTGGACCACCAGGGATATTGGCCGGGGGTTCTATTTAAACAGATGCCCACAGTCGGCACATAGCGGTCCACTGGACCACCAGGATATTTAAAGGGGGGGTTCTATTTAAACAGATGCCTGTGATCAGGGTACATAGAGGTCCACTGGACCACCAGGGATATTGGATGAGGACTTATTTTTAGACCGATGCCCGCGAGGGCAGAGAGTGGTCCACTGGACCACCAGAGATATTGGACAAGGACTTTATTTTTAGTCAGATGCCCATGATCAGGTAGTGAGCAGTCCACTGGAACACCAGGGATATAGGATGGGGATCTATATTTAAACCAAATGCCCATGATCAGGTTGTGGGGGGGCATTGGTCCCCAACGGCTGCTGCCTGGCAGGGCACCAGGCACAAGTCATCAGGGATCGGCACACCTGCATGCAAATGGGATACAAATGGGGCCATAATGACATGCAATGTGGGCCTTGTGGGGCCTTGCATAAATTATGGCCCCATTTGCATGTCATCTTTTGAATATCACAGGTGCTGTGAATGGTGCAATGGCACTTATGCTAGTGCATCTCCATGCTCCACTCTGGCCACTTGCACTGGTGTAGTGCCACTGCGCCATGCACAGTGGGGGTGGCCAGGGATGCGATATTCAAAGCTGCCGAGCCATGGCAAAGCTCCGTTGAATATTGCCCAGGCCACACCCCTACACAGCCAAGTTGAGCTGCGTCCAAGCTTGCGCCACAGCCTGGCGTAGTTTAAATATCTGGGCCTTTGTCTTGATGAACTTATTTTATCTACAGTACTTGCAACGTCCCAGTTTTAAGCTATTCCATTCATGTTTTTAGTCCTCACATATAAAATATGTATATCTTTTGCATTTGTTTCAATTTTTCTTGTTCTTAATTATTTTTATGCCCTCAGTGTATATCGTAAAATGCACAGGTTTTTTTTCTGAAAATGCAGATAAACTTTTATAAGCATTTTTCTAACTGGCTCAGTAGCAAAGAGGGTTGAGGTGCTGGACACCACACCTTGCACCATGCCAGTGACATGGGTTTGGGAACGAGCCTGGGTCACCAGAGGTCAGTGAAGGAGGAGGGAGAGGATGCAAGCAGCTGCTGGCTGGCAGCCCTCCACCTCAGGAGGGAGAACTTGGTCTCCTTGGAGATTGGCTGCCCCCTGGTGGAGGCTGGAGTGGCTGTATCACTCCAAGGAGTGCCGGCATTAGGCCAATGAAGGGTGGAAGAGGCTGGTACTGGAGCTGCAGTGAGCATGTGTGCCTCCACGTGCATGTGCCACTGCTTCTGAGGTCTCAGGAAGTAGGACTGAAGGGGAGAAAAATGGAGGAAATGTTGGAGGCCACCATATGTTAGGTAAGCTAGTTTTGTGTGTTTATTATTGCTGACAGTAATTTAAGAGAGAAAATTAAATGATTAATATTGTAGAGAGAAATTGCGATGCAGTTAAAGTTATTAGTGGGTGTACCTACAAGGGGAATATATATTTTTTATAATTATTTTGAACTTTTTGCTCAGAAATGGGGATAGGTTTTTTTGAGCCTCAAAGGCTGTAATGGCCATTTTCATTCTGGTTTCTGTGTGTGCTCCAGCCAAGGGAGATAAATTTAGTAAAGGGAAGAGTTGCCTGAGTTGTTTGGGGCCAGGCTGTGGATTATTGGCCAAGGGACGGCCATTGTTGAAACAGAGAAATTCTTTCCTTTTGGTTAGAGATAGCTTACTAAAGAAAAATGTTCCATGTAAGTTGAGATTCAGCCTGATCCCCAAGCATGCACTCTGGCTAATTTTAGTCTTTTGTGGAGTTGTGGAACTTTATCCCAGCACAGGGGAAGGGTTCATCAAGATAATGCATGACAACGCTTGGAGTTTGGTACAAAAGGTGGACACGTTCAGGGTCTGTATTGGTATAGAGTCTCCTGACATCATCATACTAACAGAAATATGGTTTCACAGGGGAATCGGTTATGACAAAGTTGATTTAAAGGATTATTACCATCATTGACAGGACAGAGGGTCACGAGGAGGGGGCATTTTGATATATATCAAACACTCATTGGGGCATTCAAATGTAATGTACTCTGGTAATATAGAAGGAGTGGAATGCTTAGTGGTTTAGATGGAAGTTTTTGATCTGGTTGTGGGAGGAGTTTATTCTCCTACAAAGTTAAATCCTAGCTGCTTTGAGAGTTTTTGTCATGCCTTGACAGATGATGTTAGTGTAACAAATAATATTATTCTTCTGGGCAACTTTAATGCTGCCTGGGGGTGTCCACAAGGACAGGAGCTGGAGAATGCAATGCAGTCTTTGCAACTTTTTCAAATAACAAATTCTCCCACCAGAAAGGCTAAACAAACAAGTTGAAACATTTTGGATCTAATTTTTGTCTCTCCAGACTTGATAGTGGAAGGTTCTAGTGTGGAGACCCCAAATTTAGGAGATTACAGTGTGATCCAGTGTACCATAAGAACTGATGAAATACTAATTGAGCCCAAAAATAAATATCCCATTCTTAGGAGATGTTATAGGAAATTTAACAAGTTGCTGTTTTGTGGATATTTGTCTAGACTACCCTGGTACCAAATCTTTCTCATGCCTGATCTTGACCTGGCAGTGAGTGAATTCACTGGGATGTTTCTTGAGGGATGCAATAGATTCACACCAAAAGAGGTGGTTAAAAACAAATCTCCTTGACCTCCATGGTTAGGACCCAAGATACGAAAATTGATTAGACTAAAAAAACAATTATGGAAGAAGGCAAATAAATCCTTGTGTCCAGAAATCTGGGCTAAATTTAAAACTATAAGGAATAGAGTTATTACTGCTATTAGAAACAACAAAGCTTTCTATTACAAACAAAAAATACAAGATACAAAAAATCCTAGGGATTATTGGTCACTGATAAGTAGGTTGAGGACTCCTGTTAGAAATAACCCGGTGGTACAATTAAAGAGAAATAGAATTTTGCAACAGATGGATTCTACTGCTGAGTTGTTAAACCACTACTTTATAGACATTCCTGATATTGAAACAGTAGGTATAAATAATGAACAGAACCCATTTTTTTAAGAAGATAGTGGTAAACGTAGTCCAAATTTTAGATTTCTTAGACTTTCTGTTAAAGAGGTTAAAATCATGATAGACAAATTGCAAACACATAAAGCTAGTGGTATTGACGGAATAGAAAACGATTTCTTAAAAGAATCAGTGTTTGAAATAGCAACTATTTTGACTGGTTTGTTTAGCTGGAGTTTGAGTGAGGGGATTTATCCTAAAAATTGGAAATTTGCAAAGATTGCCCCTCTTGCTAAAGGAGGTGACCCTACCGCCCCCACAAGCTATCATCCTATTGCCTTACTATCCACTGTTTCCAAAATATTAGAAAGAATAGTCGATAGGCAACTAATGGACTATTTAGAAAAATACAGGAAGTTATCTCCACTTCAGTCTGGTTTCAGAAGGGGCAGGTCCATGGCCATCGAGCTCATGGACCTGTTAGATCTGTTTGCTACCCCTTTGAGAGAAGCAAGGTCCATGGGATCAGTGTACGTGGACCTGTCATAAGCTTTTGCTCTTGTTAACCATAACATTTTGTTGAATCTATTGGGAAAATGGGGGTGGCAATGGAGCCATGTCAGTGGTTCCACTCTTATCTGGAAAATAAGTCTCAGATTGTTAGTATAAATGGAATTAGTTCTAAGCCATTAAATGTTATCCGAGGGGGTACCTCAAGGATCAATATTAGGTCTCCTTTTATTTATTGTATACATTAATAATTTACCTGATTGTTTGGGAAATACCTCTTTCCGTCTATAAGCAGACAATGCTGTATTGATTGCAGAAGGGAATCATTATAAGGAAGTAGAGGGAAAATTGCAAGAAGATGTTTTGATTATGCAGAATTTTTTTCCGATTTAGGGTCAATAATAAACAATAAAAAACTCAAACAATGCTCTTCTTTCCTAGACAAGATAAAGAACACTTAAATTTCAAATTAACTGTTAGAACTAGGAAAGGGAATATTTAAGACAAACTGAGATATACAAATATTTAGGAGTTCTTATAGATCAGCATTTAAAATTTGATCACCACATAAATGAACTGGGTAAAAAAGTTAATATGAGATTAGGGGCAGCAAAATGGATATCACACTGTACAACCAGGAATGTACGTCAAACTATTGTAAATCAATTAATATTGCTCATTTTGAACTAGGGAAGCCATGTTTATTGCCATGCAGCTAAACAGCAAATGGTAAAATTAGATTTGGTCCAAAACAGGCTTGCTAGATTTGTATTGAAGTGTGATTTTAACACCCATTGCTGTGTTATGTTCCAATCCCTTGGCTAGAGCCCCCTGGAGACCAAAAGAAAATGGGCATGAGCTATACAAGATCAATGGATTTTAAGAAATAATTCGACAGTTGGGTTAGTAGAAAAGCTAGAAAACCTAAACATGGTTGTAATTTGAGAAAAAAATGGCTAAAGAGTAATTCCAAAATACAGAAATAAATTTACACCTATGACTTTTCAGTATAAAGCAGCTGTTTGTTGGAATCAACTTCCCCTGTATCTTAAAGATCCATATATGAAATCAGATGCTTTTAAAACTGCTGTTTACAGGGAGTTTGAGCACTTTTGCAAATGTGATAGGTAGTTTAAACTGTAGGAGCATATGAGGTGATTAGTTGGATGGAATATATGGTAATGTAATAGTGTGTATTCTTTTTCTGTATTTGTTTGTATTTCCCTTGAATGTAATTTGTATGATTTTTTTTTTCAATTCTATTTATCGCCACCAGTCACCAGAATTCTCTTGGACATCTCCTCTCGCCTATGCCACTCTACTGCCCACCATGAGTCCTGTCATCTTCAAGGGTGTTACTTTCTTCCCAAGCCACGAGGAGGACAAAGGGCCCAAGGAGACTGAGAGGGCAGTGGCAGGGCTCCAGTATTGGGCATGTGGCAGTTCGGCACTGGGATGGCCGTCACCTATCCAGGCTGGTGGGGGATTTTCATAGAGTTATGCCCCAGACATGGGACATACAGTGCTGCCTTGCCTGCGATGTGAGTACTCCTACTCATGTCCGGAAGGCAGCCGACCAGCGTCTTCCCTGCTTGTGAGCCCCTGGGTGCCACAGTGCCACCGGTCTCCACTGGGGGCCGCTGCTGCACTGGGCTATCCCTGGATCCCTCCCTGAGAGAGGAGAGAGAGCAGTCCTCTGGATGCTCAATCCTCTCTCTCCCCTGCAGACCCCCGTGGTCCGGGCACTTTCTCGAACCAAGGTCGCCGGTGTGGTGCGAGGTGTGGCATCCAGTGCCTCAACCCTCAGTGCCACCAGGCTGGCCTGTATGATTTGAAACATGTTTGTTTCTGTATTTTGTATTTTTGTATTGTGTTTATGTATTTTATGTAATTGTAACTTGACATTCTAAACAGCTGCACCCTGTGAAAAGGGCATATATAGCCCTAATGGTGGTATCACTGTATAAATAAATGCATCTACTAATACAACTACTACTACTATATCTACTAAGGATGAAGCCTCTGGTCTGGTTCTGGGGTTCCACAGGGGCACGCATGACGCTACAAGTCCCTGAATGACCTGGGTCCAGTAGGAGATGACTGGGCAGCTGCCAAGGAGATTAAAGAAAATTGTAAAGAAAAACATTTCTGTGTCTTTTTTAACATTTTAACAAGGCTGACTAGACAAACTGAAACACGCTTGTAACTTTACTGTATGTATAGTCCCCCTTTGTGTGCAGGCTGGTGCAAAATGACTTTTACTGCATGTGATATAGCTTAAACAGGGTAAGCAGGCACTCTCTTCATCTTGAGCCCTCTCTTCTGTGATGTGGAGTACTGCTCTTAATAAAGCACCATATCTAAGGCCAAAATGTACTCAGAGTACTAACAGAGCTCAGGGAAGTGCTAGCTGTACCCCTGACAGCCTTGTTCAATGGCTTGCTAAAAAAAGGGGTGGTCAGGTTGGCCCGATGGCTCTGAGGGTTGAGGCACTGAATGCCACACCTCCTGCAACACTGGCAACCAGTGCTCAGGAACAAGCATGGGCCACTGGGGGTTGGCACGGGAGAGATTTGATCAAGTGTCTGGAGGACAGCTCTCCTCTCTCGAGGAGGAAGGGAGGGAGGACTGGCACTCCTGCTGAATGACTGCCCCCAGGTGAAGGCATGAAAGCAGTGCGGTACTGTGGGCACCATGGAAGGGAGGGTGCTGCGGGACTTCCACAGACACATGCATGCCTTCTCATGAACATTTCCTGCATGTGTACCCAGCAACTGGGAAGGGAAAAAAATGGAGGAAAAATATCCTCAGCTGCGGATGACAACCAACTCCTCACAGGCTCCATACCCAGTGACCAGGTGGGTAAGTCCCAGCGAGACCAGGGTGATGAGGCTGGGGGGTCATTTAGAAGGGTGCCATGTGATAACAGTGATCATGTAATAGCGATCACCATTTGGACTGGTCTACATCCCTGAAAATGAATTTCGGTGATGTAGAATCATGGCACACAGCAAAAGGGTGCAGGACACTTGGATTTTGCTTTTTATGGCTTTGGCCCCAACCTCCCCACCCCCACTAAAGGATTCTCAATTCCAGGGGTGCATGTTGGTGGGAGGGTGCAAAAGACAGAAAATAAAATTTCCTGGACCTGCACAAAAATAACGCGAGTGCACTCAGAACCAAACCCGTCACCCTCCCAACCCTAGCCTGCCACCAGCTCACCACACTACATGGCCAGCTCAACAGCTCACCACCACACTATGCCCCATAAATGATCCCTCCCCTTCCATCCATCACATGGTGTGGCCCCTCCACAAGCATGTACATATAGTGACATCCTGTCACTATAATCACTGAACCCCCTATCCTGTCACCCTCCCTGACCTGTAGCCCTGTGTAAAAGCACCATGACTGAGTCCCCCTTTTTGAAAGCACTCAATCATGGTCACTGCATACATGGGCTGCTGATTAGAAGGGGGCAGGTGGGGGCAGAGAAGGATATAAACACATTTATATGTATAAAAATTGGTGGTTGTGAAAGACTGGAGAAGGGTCAATGTGTTACCTCTACATAAGAACAGCAGCAGGGAGAAAACTAGCAATTGCTGACCAGTTATTTTAATTTCTGTGTTGGTGAAATTTATGGAAACCCGGTTAAAAGCAAGGTTGGTTGAGCATTGAGAAACCAATGGGCTGCAGATCACAGGCAGCAAAGATTCACTGGGGATTGTCAATTCAAATTAATCGAATAGATTTCTTTGACTGGGTAATTTATTTATTTTATTTTTTATTTACAAAATGTTTCACCAGGAAAGACGACATGAGCTGAGAATAGCTTGTTTCCAGAAGCAACCCGGGAGGAGGGGTATAGAGTTTGTTAGAGCAATTAAACATAATATAAACATTATTACAAATTAACAATACAGGAATGAAGAATTTTCATAATAGAGTAGTAGACTATAGTACTGTATACATATGCTAGGGGCCAAGGTGAGTAAATCTCCAGGTAGGACTTACCTGGTACCACCCTGGGCCAAAGACCAGGAGACCAGTGGGCATGAAAAATACACAGAAGAGCTTAGGGAGCAGGAAACATGGCTTTAGTAAGTGCTAGTGAAGTCCCAAGGAAAGAGTGGGGGTGGGGGGGAGGAAAGGAATAGGGTGCTAGGTCCAAGGAACTCCCTACAAGATGCAATGGAGCCATGCAGGGAGGGCTTGGGTCAGATGGGAAAATCTGTAGGGGGGGAGAGAGAGAAAGAGAGGGAGGGTGAGGGGGGAGAGGAAGGAGGGAGATGGAGAAAGGGGGGGGTAGGTGACTAGTAGTAAGGCATCACGAGCTGGTCGGGGCAAAAAGGGAGGCTGAGAATAGGCATAGTACGCAAGTTGAAATATGGTCGAGAATTACTGCTAGGCAATAGTGGAGAGAGTAGAGTTTGACAGGGCAGAAGGCAGGTAAATCAGTGCCCAAACAAGTCAGGCTGGCTGTGGAGGGTACTAGGGGAGAAAGGAACAAGGACTAGGGAAGAGAATGCAGAGGGAAGGGATGGGTTTGAGGTGAGCTGAGAGAGTAGGGAATGGAAGAATGGAAAACAGAATTGAGGGTTGTGGTAGGGTGCAGTAGTTAGAGGGAGTAGGATGCAGGGGGAGGGTAAAGGGGATGGGCTAGGAGTAACAATTAGTAGATTAAAGGGTGGAGGGTGGAGGGTAGGGGATTGGGTGACCGAGAAGAAAGTGCAGCTTCAGGGTATTGAAGGAGTGTAGGGCTTGGGGGATGGGATAAAGGTTATGAGGAAAGTCAGAAAAGGGATATTGAGGGTTTTTTGGGGAGTTAAAGAGTAGGGGTAAGGGGAGGGAGTAGGGGGGCTAAAAGCAGGTGCAGTTAGGGGCATATAAATAGCATAAGGCAAGGGAGAGGGAGAAAGGGGATGAAGAAAATTGACTAGGAAGAGGAAGCATGTTCCAGAGTTTAGGGAAGTGTTAGGAGAAAGCTTCCTGACCAATGGAGGTGTGTCAATGAGGGACTGTGAGAGTGCGAGAGTCCAAGGAACTAAAAGGGCAGGAGTTGGGAAAGGGAGAAGAGAGTGAGGAGGAGAGATAGGAAGTCAGGGACCCACATCAGAATTCGGAAGTGAACTTAGCGCAGTGAGAAAGGTGCCTACTCTAGAGGGAAGATAGGGCAAAAGAGTGATATAGGGTGCAATGGTGAGTGCAAGAAGGGGAATAGAGGGCAAAGCGACATAAAGCATTGAAGAAGAAGAAGAAGAAGAATCAGTATTTATGTAGCGCTTTTTCATACATCCAAAGCGCTTTACAAGCAATGCTAGACTGGTAGTGAAGTGACTGAATGTGTGGTGGTGGCCATATCGCACATCATCACCCACACACAGCCTGAATAATTGCATGAACCGGTTTATGGGAAGGGGAATGTTGGCCAGGACACCGGGAATGTTCCCTACTCTTTTTGCGAAGAGTGCCCTGGGTTCTTTTACTTCCACCTGGACACCCACCAGGACAACACCAGGATGGGTAGAAGGGACCTCGGTTTAGCATCTCATCCGAAGGACGGCACACCCCAGCAGTACAGCACCCCCCAATACTGCACTCAGATGCCAGCAATTGTTAGGTGCAAGTCTAATCCCGGTGTGGGACGAGAACCCACGACCTTCTAGTCCAGAAGTGGATGTGCTACCAACTGAGCCATGCTGACACCTGAGGTAGAAGAGGTAATCTAGTCTGGTAATCTAGTCTGGCAAGGGAAGACTTGGGAGCAGCATTGTAGACTATGTCGCCATAGTCGAAGATACAAAGGGTCATTTTCTGTACAATATCATGCATAACCAGTAGTGGTAATGTGCTGTGGTTTCTGTAAAGGGTGCTGAGCTTGGGCACATTTTTTTCTGGATAGCATTGATATATATACAGAAAAGTTAAGGTGGTGGTCAAGCCAGGAACTTAGGTATTTAAAAGAGGTAGAGTGCTGTAATGTAGTCCCTTCGAGGGTGTGGAAGGATGGGAAAGAGGGCAGCTGAGAGAGTCTCTGCTTAGTACCAAAGTCATGGAGTCTGTCTTCTTGGCATTGAGAAAGAGTTGGTGAGAGCATAGCCAGCACTGAACATTGTTGAAATCAAGCTGTAGTCTGCTAGTCACATTAGAGGGATAGGGGCCGGAGGTGAACAAAACAGTGTCATCTGCATACATATGGATAAGGGACGAGGAGTATGCAGACAGAAGGTCATTTAGGAAGATGGAGAATAGAAGTGGTCCAAGTACAGAGCCTTGAGGCACTCCAGTTGAGAACTGAAAAGGGGGGATGCAGAGTCAAATATTCTGACAGATTCAGTTCTTCCTACCAAGTAGAAGCTGAACCAATCGCAGGCTGGCTGTGACAGACCAGCAGCTGAGAGTGTAACCCAGGGAAAAAGATCAGGAGAGGGCAGAGGTCATAGCTTATCTGGACATGTGCATGCCATTCAACACTACCGCACAGAAGTTTGATTGGGAAGTTGACCAGCTTAGGGATAGGGTTCAAACTGGTAAACTGGGTTCAAAACTGGTTAACAGATAGGAGACAAAGGGTGGTGGTAAATGGCATAAACTCTAAACAAAAGACAGTGACCAGCCATGTTTCTCATGGTTCAGTACTGGGACTAGTCCATTTCAATGTCTTCATTGGGGACATTGTAGAAGAACTGGAGGGGAAGGCATGAAAATCTGCAATAAGATAGACACTCAGGATGGGGTCTAGAAAATGAATAGGGATCTAAGAAAACTTGAGAATGGACCATGACATAGCAGTTGTGGTTCAATGCCACAAAGTGCAAAAATATGCACCTAAAGTGTAGAA
The DNA here is from genome assembly GCA_016271365.2 of Neoceratodus forsteri. Taxonomy (NCBI): domain Eukaryota; kingdom Metazoa; phylum Chordata; order Ceratodontiformes; family Ceratodontidae; genus Neoceratodus; species Neoceratodus forsteri. The sequence goes on along the minus strand of CM028138.1, from coordinate 620,369,881 downwards.
ACTCTGAGTACAGGATGGTGTTTTTTTTGGCGGGGAGGGACACTTAGATTCACTAGGAAGAAAAAGAACCTTGGGATTATTACATCAGAAGACCTCAATATAGCAGCTCACTATGACAAGGCTGTGAACATGGCTAGTGGGATACTGGGGTGCATAGCGAGGGGCATCTCCAGCTTGAAGAGAGAAGTGACGTTGCCACTGTGTCACTCCCTGCTGTGCCTCCTCCTTGAGTGCTGGCTCCTGTTTTTGAGACATCTCAGAAAGGATATAGAAAAGGCAGAGGCAGTCTACATGAGGGCAAACAACATAATGCATGGTTTGCATGAGAAGACCTACCAGGAGAAGCTGAGGGATCCCCACATGTACAGCCTGGAGGGGAGAACAAGAAGTGACAGGATCAATACCTACAAGTACCTTGCAAGGATGAACAGGGTGCTGGATGCACAAGTCATACAAATAAGGATGAGCACCAGGACTAGAGGGCATGCAATAAAGCTGGGGGAGTTCAGAAGAGATGTTAGGAAATACTTCTTCATTGAAAAGATGCTAGATAACTGAAACTGACTGCCAGTTGAAGTGCATCAAACATATAAAGGAAAGGCACAGGGATATATTAGAACAGAAGCAGGGAAGGAGTGGTTAGCCGGAGACCAGATAAAGTCTGCCGATGTAGAACAGACAGAAAGCATTTCAACAGACTGGGTGGGCCTGCTGGATCTTTTCTGCTGACAAATTCGATGTCTCTGTGCTGTGGTCTTGCCCCTTGGGAGCCTCTGGGAAAATACATGCCTCACCTCAGTAAGCCTATTCTGGTGTGAGAAGGAAAGGAAAGGAACTGTGATTGCGTTGGCCATTCATGATGACCAAAACAACTTTCCTACATTTGGACCACCGTAAAGAAGCACCACTTAATGTTCCACCTAATCCAAGGGGCACCTACCTTCACAGCACTTCATTGTCCCACCACCTGTCTTCCCACCTGTCTACCCCCCCTCCACTCCTCTCCCCACTGGCAACCCATTCCTCTCTCTGTCCTCACCTTCATGCCCCCTGTCTGCTGCTTTCCTAGCCCCATTGTCTCTAACCTTCCTTAAGTCTGTTCTTAACCCTTTACACAGGCATACGTCACTATGCCACAGCTGAAAGAAAAGAAACGAAAAAAAAGAAAAGAAAAGAAAAGAGAAGAAAAGACATGTCCAAATCTCTAACAAGCTTTAGCATTCCTCATAATCAGTTTGGTTTTCCTGGGCTGGACAGACCCCCTCGGTCTCTTTAATGCCCTTTCTGCTCTGTGGTGACCAGAAATTGACAAGGTACTCCAGGTTTGAGCTAACTATGGCTTTGTACATGGGGAGCTGAGTTCAACAACTGATGGTCATGAAGGAATCAGAAGAGTGAGACAAAAGGGGGGATATCTAACCTTTCTCAAAGAGTTATTTGTACATACTTAGTGTTTTTTCATGCAGTACTCCTTTAGAAATCTAAATTACCTTATTCACTGTTCATTTCTCACAAGCAATCCAACAGCAGCAAAAAAGTGCAGAAAGGCAGGTGAACAAAAGAGGATAACTAATTACAGGTATTGTTATTAAAGTTCCAAGATGAAGTGGGTGGTGTTGTGTGTCCCCATAATTGTACCTGGAACTGCAAAAATCCAGCCTGATCTGTAGATCTAATAACACAGAAAGTGGCTGGATGGTCCCAGAGCAGCTGATATGGTTAACAATAAAAGGAAACCAAAAAGACTTTTCTGTTGTGTACTGTACCCTTCACAAAATAGATTTTAAAATTCAAAATAGAAATACCATTATTATGGATTTCAATCGTGCGGTTAACGATTCAAATAAAAATAAAAGAGAGGGCCAGGTAGAAAGAATGAATTTGGAATATAAGAAGAGTAAATGACATTATTGAAAGGTTTTCACTTTATTAAACAATTAAATCTGGACTAGAGGCAGGGGTCTTAGGGTTTCACCTGCAGTGAGCAGTTACAATAAATAAAGCAGGGCTCTAACAGGGAGAGACATCATAATCCTTCCAACAGATCTCAAATTCATCAGTGCAAGGAAGAAAAGAAAACCATGAAGGTATTCCTGTTGGCTGCATTGGTCCTTGTGGTAGTTGTGGCTGTCCAGTGTGGATCTGACCACAAGGGTGAGCATCAATCTGATGGCCAAAGCCATTCTAACTCTGATGGCAGACCTGGTGGTCATAGTGGCAATGGCAGTTCTGGCTCCACTAATGCTTCTGGCAGACCTAATCATCCTGACTGCGACTGTAAGTTCAAGTAACAATTTACAGGATTAGGTGGGTTCATTTGCTTAGGCTTGAAAAGAGGTGGGAAGGAAAGCTGAGATTTACATGCAGTTCTGTGGGCTGCCTTGATTTGGGAAAAATTTATAAACCTTCGGGGGCACAAAACTGACTGCCCAGAATTTATCGGGGCAGTCACCAGAATTTACTGGAGTTATAACCATTGGGTATGTCTTTGCAGTCACTGGGTAGTCATCATGCTGCCTTTCCCACAAAAGTCCATAAAGGCTAGAGACTGAACTTGCATATGGCTGTGCAAACCTCAGGAATGCCAGCTTCTAAAGCTCCCAAATGTTTGCAATAATTTCCTCAATAGGCTGCAGCTCTATCACAAAACAGTGCATGCATCACTTTTTGAAGCAAACCATTGCAGATTGCATCTGATGTTCACACACTGATATGCCACCTATTAATCGGTTTAATCAGCATCAAACTTTAGGGACAGCTGCAGGATGTGTATCCCCACAGGTTTTGAAAATCCTACTCTAGGTTTCCAGAACATCTGCATTTGCCTATTGGCTACCATACAAACTAGAAAACATGCATCCTGGGTGAAAAAATACTTGCCCATGATCTCATCAGAAATTCAAACTATTTTATTCTCTAGCCATAGCCAAATACATGTGGGCTGTCATATTTCTGCCAAAACAAACCATTCTTAAAAATATTTGGACTGCCACATTACACACATTAACCTTTTGAATGTGCTAAGATAAACTTTAGAAAGTAAATAGTATTTACCTAAAATATATTTTTCTTTAAATGTTTTTTCAGAACTTCACTCATATTTTTTTGAAGGTTATTTGTATTTAAACTCATTTTCCCTTTTCCTGTAAAAAATTACCATTGGCAGTAGCAGAATTTAAATCTTATAACATTTCAAAATGGATTGAATGTCAGGGCATGCCATTGTATATTATTAAATATAGCTGCATAAAACCAGGCTTTAGACACATATAGATTGTATACAACAAAAACTAGAGTGGTCATCATGTGACCTCTCTGCGTAATAGCCTCATAGAGATCATTTAGGCCACTTGTATATGTCGATGTGAAAGTCCCCATTTTTCACACAACGTCCCATCTAGTTTTTGTTATATACTGTACAATCTGTATGTCAGGATAGGAGAAATACAAAAAGTTTTGAAGTTCTAAAAGGTTCAGATATGCCATCAAAGGTTTTGACTGTTATCCTAGCATCATCAGAACTTTCAGAACCTTTTTAAACTACAAAAACTGTTTTACCTATCATTGTGCACCCCTAAAGGTAATATCAGTGTATGAAAAGGAACCCTAAACATCTTGGAAATGTATCAGTACAACACATACAACCGTTTTTTGAGTCTCCCAATCTCCATTGCCAGTCTTCACACTACATACTGTATAGACTTTTGGGGGGAGAATATTAAGTTCCAAAGTCAATGCTTTATCAGAACCCTATTAGAACGTGGAAAAAGGTTCTGAAAATGTGTTTTTACCAAAAAATGTCACAGGTACTGGGTGGTTCAGAACCTCCCAAACCAGTTTTCTCATCTATATTTCTATGCTTGCCCTTCAACTGCCCCATTGCTTCATTTCAAGCCCTAAACTGGTTATCCACTACTTGTGACACAACAATCATTTCCACAGTTCAATAAAATAGAAGCATAATGCAAGAATTTCATTGGCAATAGGTCAGTATGGCATAAACGTAGGGTTATGACTTCATAGCAGGGATAAGCAATGCTAACAGATACAGTTTGTGGGAAAAGATCCCATTCTGATAAACTTGCCTTCAGATTCATATAAAACATTGAGTGTCCCCAATTTCACATTTTGGGTGGATTATGTGTAATTGAGTTCTGCTGATGCCCACTGTGAATTATTTTCTGGACACCAGGAAATCTGTTTTAAAACCCTCTGACTACAGTGGAAGACCTCTGAAATAATATAAAAAGTCAACACATTAAGCATATTTTTCAGATGCTTACCTTTGTCTCTCTCATACTTTGTTAATAATCCAAGTTTCATGGCACCAGGATCTCTGTCATGTGACCTCCATGTGCTTCTACTGCGTGTCTACAAATGACATCACATTCTTCTGCCTGAGATATCATAACTAGTGTGTCCAGCAGTATTATGTCATAAACAAAGGAGTATGTGATGCTTATAGCCAAGCAAGCAAAGCGGACGAATGCTTAGTGACAGACATCCTGTTTTCATGCAAATGTCATCAGTACTAAACATAAAGGAAACATAAACACAGGAAATATATTACAGTATTTCTATTTATTTTATTTATTTAAAAATTGGTAAACTGGAAAGTCACACTGAGCCAATACTCATTTCCAGGTGTAACCCAGGGCAGAAGCAAAGGGGAGTACAAAAGAATAGCAATGCAAAAACAGTGCGTGGCTAAATAGGTAACATCACAGGAGCAAGAGCAATATGGTGAACAAATAGATACACAGCAGTATAGTTCATTGTTCATTTATAAAGCTGAATTCTGGCTAACTATGAATGTTTTCATAGCTATTCATGTAATGTCACAGGCTCCTTAAATGAGTGATTCATCCCCTATAATTCACCAGAACTATGGTTGCAGAGATATCCATTTAACTAAAGGTTGGACACTAGGAAAAGCGCAGAAGCTGATTTATTCAACCCATACTTTCTGAAAATAGCTTATCACATACTTGCTGCACCCATTTCGCAATTATTCAACCTATCCCTAACCCAAGGCTCTCTCCCCACAGAATGGAAAACTGCCCATGTTATTCCGCTTTTCAAAGCAGGGGACCCAAGTGACCTGAACAACTATAGGCCAATCTCACTACTACCTATACTTTCAAAAAATGATGGAAAAAGTTGTGGATACACAGTTGAGATCATTCCTAGACAACTCTGTATTTTTTAACCCCATGCAGTCTGGATTTAGAGCTAAGCACAGTACTACTACGGCACTGGCCAACGTTACTAATGACTGGCAACGGGAACTCGATAAAAAAAAATTTGTTTGTGCAGTGTTTCTAGACCTCAGCAAGGCGTTCGACACCGTCGACCACTGTCTACTTCTTTCCACACTAAACACCATAGGTCTGGACTCTATCTCACTGAAATGGTTCCAGGACTACCTGTCTGGTAGGCAGCAACAAATCAAAGCTGAAGGAGAACTTTCTCTGCTCAAACCACTAAAAAGAGGAGTTCCTCAGGGTTCCATATTGGGCCCCCCTACTGTTCAATATCTACATTAATAATCTGGACTCAGGAATCAAGAAAGCCAGTATCCACCTGTTTGCTGATGATACAGTGCTCTACCTAAGTCGTGACTCTCCTGGAACCGCATGCTCAGAACTCCAAGCCGAATTCAATACGCTACAAAACCAGCTTCTCAACAAAAAACTATTGCTAAATGCAAAAAAAACTAAGGCCATGCTGTTCTCTCCATCCAGCTTTGGGGCCAAATCCACACTAGCTGGTACAGTTCCTCCTATAACCACCCTACTAGGTGAAAAACTTGAGTTCGTAACTAAATTCTAATACCTGGGTCTATGGCTGGATAACAAACTCTCCTTCATGGAGCACATTGAAGAACTGATGAAAAAACTAAGGCAGAGGCTTGGCCTATTTTATAGAATTAGACATCTCCTGACAGTAGCCGCAAAAAGACAGCTAGTTCATTCTACCTTCCTTTCTTTAATCGATTACGCTGACATCATACATGGACAATGCTCTGTCTCATACCTTGCAAAACTGGATGTACTGTATCATAGAGCATTAAGATTCATAACTGGCATCCCATCCTTGCACACATCGCTGCTTGTTATACACTGCAGTAGGGTGGCCTTCTCTACAATACAGGCGGCATAGAAATGCAGCTCTCTGGATACTTCGGGCACTTACCAACAATCTCCATAACTGATTGCCTCCTGTTGTGTCTGCCAAGCACCTATGCCATAAAAAGCCTCTCACTAACTTCACTAAAAGTCCCCAGAATCAATAACCACTTTGGTAGGGCAGCTATAAGCCATGCCTTGCCTACACTCTGGAAAAGGATACAAGGTTCACTGAAACTTAGCTCTCCTATCAGTATCTCCATGTTTAGGAACCTGTATGACAGAACATTTGTCGAAATCTGCAAATGTTTCCACAGTACATAGTAGTCTTGTTGATAGCTCACGCTCTAGCCTCACCATATGCAGCTATAAACCGAACCCCTCTCCGCCATACATAAACCTATTCAGCATTCAGCTGCCATGCTGACCACTAGAACCATAGGGATTTTTTTTTCCTCTTCCTCCCTCTGCCACTCAAATAAGTGAGCAACATGGGCTCCCCGAAGCCCTGGTCACCACCCATGCACTGAACTGACCTCCGGGGGCTGTAATGTTATTAACTTGTACCATCCTGTCAAGTCATGGACAAATGTTCAACTCTAAATCCTATGTCATTAAAGGCTGTAATTAATGTCATGTAATCCTACGTGAATACTTGGAATTGTATTTATTGCACCCACCTCATGTTTGTAAGTTTATTCTTTTGTCTTCTTTACATTGTTTAACTCATCTTTACGCTATGTGTGTATAACTGTCATTTTTCAAATGCAGGTCCACCTTGTAAATGAGCTTGCTCAACGGTGTCTGCCTGGATAAATAAAGATTTGATTGATTGATTGATTGATTGATATCTGATGTTATCAAAAATGTAGAGTTTCGAATGTTTAGATTGAACTGCAGAAAATCCTAAATGTTATATTAAGAACATTTCCCACACCCTGTAACCCCCCAATATTATTAAAAACTCTCATCCAAGCCACCTTGTAACCCACAACCTCGTTCCTCCCCTGTTAAGGTCACTGATAGTGTTACGTATAACTATGATCTATTATCATAGGCTGTCATGGGAAAGACAGATGGGGAAGGGATTGGAGCAGCTACAATCTAGGGTGCTATCTGCACACTCAGGCAGACATTGATAGATTGGGTAGTCTGTTTCTGCTGGTAGAATCATATGTTCATATGTTTGTATTATGCAGTTTTTCCTAGAATGGTCTTCCTCCACATAATAAGGCTACCGGCAATACATCATCATCCCCCGCCGACTCTGGCACAAGTCACTGTCCTTCAACCCCTGATCCAATAAAGTAAACCCCACTCAACACACCCACAAGTTAATACCTCCTCTCCACACTGCACCCAAAGTAGAAGAATAATAGTGGGTCGCATTGTGAAGTGATGTGTTCTCGTCTTCATTCCAGTAAGATGAATGAAATGATGTCATCATATAGTAGTAACTCCTGGTTGGTGAATTGTCAGCACTCAAGAGTAATCCACAGCTAAGTCACTCTTGTGTTAAATGAAGACATCAGCATTGCCATGGAATCTGATGACAGAAAGTGATGTCAATGAGGTTCAGGCTATATGTTGTTAAAAACAACTTGCCCCCCTGTGGCATCACTTTCCATCTACAGAGTCCACAACCCAGTTGCTGCTGTACATTAGTAATGGGCTGAGTTACTTCAGATAGCTGCAAACAGAATTGATTAGGCAGAATAAAAATGGAGGGAAGGTATTTTACAAGTCTGGAAATAAGAGGCAATCTAAAATAAAATATATAGGTAACAATTTTTTGCCATTGTCGTGCACTTCTGATTTATGATTTTTATCTACATGAGAGAGTGTCGGTCTGCTGATATCTCCTGAGTGGTAAAGCAATAGATCAGCACCTCAAAAAAAGATAAGAATGAGATCTCAAATCAGACCAAGTCATAATCAATCAATCAATCATCATTTATCCAGGTGAAACACCATTGAGACAACTCATTTACAAGGTGGACTTGGGGTCACATACAAAGCAAGTACAGCACAATATAAAAATAGAATATCTACAAAGCAATCTGAGAGACAGTGACAAAAAAAGCAAGTAATACCTAGATATATTATACCTTTTTTTACACTACACATTTCGTACAAGTTAAATCAGAAACATATAAGGAGGAAAATTAGAATGAAGAGGACTTCAATTAGAATGAAGAGGACTCAGTTATTACAACAGGTATTTAGATGGTTTTGTGAGAGAAACAGCAAAAAGATAGAAAAGGAACATAAGTAGAAAATGGAAGCCATGACCCTTGGGTTAATAGCTCAGTATAAGGGCAACTACTGTCAAATTACAACAAGGCCCATTACTTTGAGTGCAGTCAAAAATATAAACGTCATCTTACATGTGAAAATAAACATCTGAGTCAGTGTTGCCAAAAGGTTTCAAATACATTTCTGAGTATGCTCAGTGATACATCACTTATTTTTCTTAAGTGCAAAAATAATGATTATCTTGCCAAATTTTATTTCTCCTATTTTATTACAGGTGAAATATCCTATCTGCATTGCCACTGTCAAGACTGTGCCCTCTTCTTGGACAGACAACCATCCAGCCCTTGTTGGGTATGCAATCTAGGACCCTGTGTCTCAAAGGCAGCACTGGCCAGTCGCCAAAAATACAATTTGTTCTAGTTGCAGGCTTGTATGCCTCACAGACTAGAACAACTGAGATATCATGTACCAGCACTTGAGGTCTTATTTGATGTTACAACTACTCCACAATGCTTTGTCTCTGTTATTCACAGGTTTCACTACCAGATAGCACAAGTTTGCCTAGGCTGCCATTACCTGTATGCAATGCCACTTCCCCTTTTTCAGGGTGAATCAAACCTCTAATCTGAGGTCCTTAAGGCAGCCACTCTAACCATCTAACAAAAGGGAAATTCCTCTTGTCCATAAAGTTAGAGTCCTGGGTCCACCACTAGGGGCCTTTTATACAGTCACAATGTTTGGTTCTGTGTTCTTCAAGTTAGGATTGGTTTGCCTTAAAGCCTGAAATGGTTCATCTTCCTCTCCTTTGTAGCTGTGTAACCTGAATGGAGTCTTGAAATAGCCTAAGATAATATTTTCTTGTTAATTGTAGGTAAGAACAATGGCATTCAGGATAATCGACCTGGTGATAAACCACCTAAAGGAAAGATAAGCTGCTTTTGAAAACTGGGACAGAAAAACATTCTTAGTTGTTGCTGACCTCATTGGAATAAGTGCAGTGCTCTGCCGAGCTTGCTTGTAGATCTGGGTTCAAGTTTAAATGTGGGAGTGCTATTCTGGGACTCACAAAGGGGACCAGGTGTGATATGGAAGTGAGTCACTCAATTCTTCTAGGAAGGGCACTGGCCTCTTGGTATTTGTGTGCCAACTTCTGACTAACCTCTATGTGGCATAATACATTGCCTGTGAAGGTAATTACTGTCCCTACCCTCCCAGTCAGAGGGCAGGTGCTGCTGTAATCATTGTGATGTTGCAGTGAGCAAGCAGCTTTGGTATCAGCTGTGAGGGGCACAATTTTCCCAGTCATCTTCCATGCCAGCAGAAGGGTACAGGCATAGGGACTCTGATACTTGGGTTGGGGGACCCGGAGGAAACTGGGGGATGAATAAAAAAATAAGCATTTCTTGTGTTAACAGTGTAACATAATGATACAAATAATAGCACACACTATATCATGGTAAAACATTGAAGCATTCAGTACACAGAAACATAGCACCACACATAGTAACTTACATAGTAACACACAAACTAAAGCTTATTGTAATATCTTAAATCATTATAACATATGGCACACAGAAGCACAGAAACATGCATAATTACACACATAGTAATATATATTGTAATATGTTCCAACATGGTGACATACAGAACACAAGCACATTGTAAAATTGTAACACATGGTATCTAGTCAAAACCCCAGTTTCACATATGTGTGTGGTTAAAAACCATGCATGCATAAACGCATGCTAGGACTCTTGGTTTCTATATATAATCTAGCACCATTTCAAACCATATGAGAATACATGGACCGTGTGGTGCCAGTTTTGCTTGTGCCTTTTTTTGTTGTAGCATTTTGACACGGTGCCATAACGCACCTTGTAGCATACATAGTAACACTCATTGTAACATAGTAACATACATTACATACTGTAGACATGTAGTCACATGAATAGCAACACAAATGGTAGCACGTATTTGTAACTAAATAACACAGAAGCATACAGTACATAGTAATACACACAGTACCATACCTAGTAATCCACATTGTAGCATAGACATACAGTAACATGTTGTACAATACATACTGTAGAAACATATTCACATACATAGTAACACAAACAGTAATGCACAGTAACTCAATAACACAGTAACATAGAGTACATAGTAATACACATAGTAATGTACATCATATCACACACAATAACCCACATTGTGGCATAGTAACACACAGTAACATATAGTACTGTACACAGAAACACAGTAAGACACCTAGTAACATTCAATACATAAAAACATAATAACATACATAATAACACATGTAGTAACATACATGGTAACATAGTCATATAAATAATAAGCCAAATTGGTCCATCATGTCCCCATCATAAGCAGGGAACAACATGTATGCTGGGCAAACATATGCTAATTTATAGGGACACTCCTCCCATTACCTGGGCACACTGTGATTCCCCTGGTAAGCATACATTTGTGCAGGCATATTTAGAAGGTGTATACTACAATAATGCCCAACTGTATCCACGTGTAGGATATTCAATAGGCTCACCACCCTTTGGGAGATGAAGTACCTCCAAACATTACTCCTGAATGTACCCCTTTTTAGCATCAGGGTGTGTACCTGCATACAGTTGGAGCATACCAGATTAAACATTTCCAGCTATTTGACCTTGTCAGTACCCTAAATTATGTAGAAGACTGAACTCACATCCCATCTTGGCCTCCTTTTCCTCAGGTTGAACATGGTAGTTCATCATTAAAAACTGAAATACCACACAGGGGCTGACTTTGAGCTGCGTACATCTTGAAATAAGTATGAAATCATGGGATGTTACAATTGCAAACACTTTGTTTTTTCTGTGAAGTAAAGGCTTTCTGTTTGCAATTCAAAATTGCAGATGAGCTGGAAGGGAAAGTGTGTCTCTTTGCTGATGACACCAAAATCTGCAATATGTGGACACTTCAGAGGAAGTGCAGAGAATGTACAAAGGCCTGAGAAAACCCAAGGAGTGGTTAAAGACCATAGCAGCTGGGTTTCAATGCAGAAAAGTGCAAAATCATGCACTTGGAGTGCAGAAACCCGGAGGCAGAATACAAAATAAGAAATGAGGTATTGATGTCATCAAACAGGAAAAGGACTTAGAAGTAATCCTGTTTGATGACCTGAAAGTGCCAAGGCAGTGGGTAGGGCCAGTGGGATGCTGGGGTATAAACAGTAGAGAGGGGTATCACTAGCAGAAGGATGGATGTGTTGTTGCCACTATACAGTATAGATCACTAGTGTTACCCTACCTGGAGTACTGTGTCCATTTCCAGAGACCACATCTCATGAAGGATATAGACAGAGTGGAGCCAATCCAGAGAAGGGCATCAAAAATGGCACATGTTCTGCATCAGAAGCCCTAGAAGTAGAGGCTGTGACCTCAACATGTATGTCTTAGAAGAAAGAAGGGAGAGGGGGAATATGATAAAGACCTATAAATGCCTCATGGGGTAGCTAAGGTATAGGAGAGGAGTATTTCTCAGAAAAAAAGATGCTAGAGAACAAAGGGACATGCAATGAAACTGGAAGGGGATCAGTTCAAGAGAGATATGAAGAAGTACTTCTTCACTGAAAGAGTGGTGGATGCCTGGAACAGTCTTCTAATGGCCCTTGTTGGGTGAAAACAGGTGTGACCTTCCAACATACATGGAATAGAAATAAGGAAATCTTACTGGGAGGTAAGGGGGAGCACAGACAAAGCAGGGTCTGTGGAGCCTGTATAGGCAAGGAAAAATGGGCAGACTGGGTGGGACAAGCAGTACTTATCTACCATCAACATCTATGTTCTATGTTTCAAATCATGGAGTTATCAGGGAAAATTCCAAAATCCATGCTGTTTTCATACAAACTGAAAAAAGTTGGTATTATTGACTTCCATGGCTTGTGTGATGAGACACAATCCCTGAGCAGTGCTGGATCCACCACTGTGTTTGGCCACATTGAAGCTTTTAGTGAAGAACTGTCTACAAAAAGGGTCAAAACTTGGAATCAATGGGAGACCTTCTCAAAGTCTTCGCATATGTAACATTGAATTTTCTAAATTCCAACTGCCATAGTACAGAGCAACTGCTGAAAAGAAAATCATTTTTCTTAAATTTGTTTGCAATCTTTGGCTGAAAGGGGCATGCTGAGTGGAAATGTGTTCCCACATGAATCCTAGGAGCACAGGAAGGTTACATGACTTCCTCAGGGCATGCAGTATGTAAGTGGAGGTTATGGGAATCAAACCCAAATTTCCTGGATATACCAATCTCATTTATAGCTCATCACTAACGTCTAGGCTATATCAACAATATAAAGCAAAGAAGTACCTTATATAAAAATTAATTAGGATGCACTGAATTACATGTGTGCAGTTGGCATGTGTATGTACATTCTGTCATGGACTGCAAGATAGTTTAAACAAGTCCTCAGTGCAAATTGAGACTTTCCTGCCTTGACATTCTTTTTCTTTCTTACCTGTCTTCTTCCATTGCAAATCTTTCTTTTCTTTTATCTTCCCCTTTGTGCTGGTATTATAATTCAGTCTGATACAACCGGGGAAATTTAACAAGGGTAATGAATGATACAACCTTCAACTGTACTAGAGTTATATATGAACTAATTTCAGATGCAATGCTGCATGTTTATCAGTAATGGAAATTTGACTATTACTTAATGTAATTCATTAGCTACAATTGATATGTATTTATTTCTCAATTAGTGTTAATTTCAATAAGTTATGTGTCCTGTTACTATTTGAAAATACTTGATATAAATTTATTGATAAAAAGAAGCACCTTATAATGTTGTCTTTTTATGTTCGCTTGCTTGTGCAGAGCACAAGAAACCTATTGAGGTTAGTAGAGCATTGTAGAGGCATGGCAGTGTTGTGGCCAATGCAGGGGATGCTTTAATGGGCACACTCCTTAGCCACCGATCAACAGGAAAGCTGCCGATAATGGCAGTTTCAGAGCAGGTACCAGACTTGAAAGAAATCTGCCGCTCTGATCACGGACAGTTTTGTCATTGCAGCAGCAGATCTTTCCCCTCCCCTTCCCGGTAACTAGGCACATTCCAGCCATGCACATTACAGTGCACAGTAATGTGCATGGCTGCACTTATGGGCAACTCATTTGCTCAGTATGCCTTTCCTGGTGAACATATCTTGTGCTGACAATGGGGTACCCAATCCCCATGTCAGCATACCACCCCACTCCACTATTGTGGCACACTGGGAGTGCACCCCAGTGTGCCAAAGTAATTCTTAATATTTTCCAACACCAGACTGCCCAGTCCCGGTGTCAGATGCACCCCCATGCCTCCTTTTTCATCCGAGTTCAGGGTTCCCAATCCCAGGGTCGGCATTGATCCCCCCCTCCACTAGTCTGGCACACTGGAAGCCCACCCTAGTGTGCCAACATTTATTTTTCATACAATTTCACCTATAAAAAAGAAAATTGACCCCCAGGTCTTTTTGTTTTTTAAACCTAAAGAAAAAGAAAACAGTCCCTCATCATCCTCGATGCCCCTTCCCCATCCCAACCATCCCTCTGTGCACCACCCCTTCTCACAATCCCCCTCACTCATACTTATCACTGGAGGTCCTGCACTGTGTTCGTCTGTGAACCAGGAACACGTCTGCACTATTCAAAAGCCGACCGCAAACTGAAGAAAATCACAGTAAGCCCTATAATCACAATTGATATGGGGGTTTCAACTTAGGTTGTTATCTCAGCCATTTTTTGGAGTTTTGGTCCCCGATTTTTAACATGGGGTTCTTAGACTCCACTTCATGGACACTGGCACTGTCATTTTGTTTCTCAGTCCCAAAACATGATTTTGCGGTTGCTGCATGGAATCACCTTTCAAGACTGATTAATGAAGTAACAGTGCCACTGTTCATGAGGTGGGGTCTCAAAAAGCCCAAGTTACAAGTTTGGTGAAAAAACTCCAAAAAATGTCTGTGTTTTGAGCATAGATTGTGCAGTTTGTACGTACACTCGTAACTTATACTAGGGCTCATATTAGGGAAATAGGATAACAGAAGGCAAAGCCCATATACAAAGTTATCCCCACTACACAGTGGAAGTAATCTGGTAGTAACCTTGATATACCTATCTAGCTTAGTCTTACATGATTGAAAAGTAGGTGCAATTATCACATCCTCTGGTAATGTATTCCATAACCTAATTGGATCTTGACACAAAACTATGCTTCCATGCTTCAGTTCTATAAGTATTTTCCCTAATCTGTCTTCCATGCCCCCTCATATCATATTTTCTATCCCTACTCTTCAAATTCAATTCCTTCATTAACATGTCCTCTCTCAAAATGTTATGCAATGGTAAAATATCCCCTATCTTTCTTCTCAGCTACAGCAGCCATGGATTTAAATACTCCAGTCTTTCACTGTAAGATTTCCCCTTGCATTTTGATATTAATTTGGTGAAAGACCTTTGGGGCCTTTCAACTAATCTTATGTCTTTTCTTAAACAAGGACTCCAGCATGGAGAGCTGTAGTCCAATCTTATATAACTGTGGTGTATTGGTAGCAAAACAGTGCTATTCCTTGAGAAGAAGCATCTTCTTACACTATTAGTTAAATACATGGCTCTATTAGCCACATATTTATAGTGTGTTTTACTTTTCAGATCACCCCTAATAAAGATTCCCAAATCTTTTTCACACATCTTTGCTATCAGGTTACATCCCTGGATATTATACTCCTGACAGATGTTTTTTCTTCCCATATGCATTATACTACATTTATTTGGGTTTAATTTCATCCCATTGTTCTCTGCCCAATCAACCACTGTCAGGATATCTTGATCAAATCGTAATCTATCATGAAAGGTATCTACTATTCCTCCCAGCTTAATATCATCTGCAAACTTGACTAGTCTGTTACCACTGCTGATATTCAGATCACCTATATAAATACAAAAAAAATAAAGGACCCAGGACGGATCCTTGTGGCACTCCACTACCAACCTCAACTTCCTGCAATATATGTCCATGAATTCGAACATCCTGTTTTCTTTCTGATAACCAGTTTGCTATCCATCTAATAATACTTTTGTTTAAACCCAAGTTAAACATCTTCAGGATCAATGCATTATGTGGTACTGAGTTAAAGGCTCTACTAAAGTCAATCAATGCTACGTCCATAGATTTTCCCACATCCAAGTTCTCCCCTATGTAATTAAAGAAGCTTGTAAGATTGGTATTGCTAGCCAGCCCATTGGTGCAGCGGTGGGATTTCTGCTTGCGACGCCGGTGACCCAGGTTCGGGAACAGATCCGGGTCGTCGGAGGGCTGGCCGGGGGGGAGTAGGATTGAGCGCCCACTGGGCAGCTCTCCTTCCCTGGGGAGGGTGGCAGCACTCGGTGCGCTGCGGACCCCTGGTGGAGGCCGGGAGTTCCCACGCAGCCGATGCTTCAAGAATTCCTTGGAGGCAGGGCAGTTGGTGACGTGGCGGTGTGGCCCCGCCTCCACAAAAAAGGTGGAAAACGGAGCAGCCTGCCGCCATGAATGAAGCTTGCCGTGGCTTCTGATATGCTCCCAGGCCAAGCCCCCGACCAGACTACAGTGCCCGCGGCATCTGCCTTCCATGTCGCGGGCCCCCATCATGGGAGGTAAGCCACGGGGAATCGGGGGGGGTGGCTGATTTGGGGACAGAAGCCGGCGAGCCATGATCGAGCTGTGGATAGGGTGGCAGGCAGCTCAGGAGGGGAGTAAAGAGCATAATGGAAAAAAAAAAAAAGATTGGTATTGCTTCATCAGTTTTTAAGATTTTCACTCCAAATTTCCAACATTGCCATTTTTTCACACCCCCTTATGAACAGTACAGCTGTCATTTTTCACATCCTTCCCAAAATGTGTTTTTACACCTGTTGTGGAGAATGGGGGAAGTATAGCGCAGTGGTTTCAGGGTCTGAGCTGCAAAGCTGGAGATTTGTCTTTGAATCCCACAGCCTCCCACTTGCATACTGTGTGACCCTGAGCAAGTCACTTAACTTCCCTGTGCTCCCAGGTTGCACCTGTAAACAAGTTTCCAGCTTAGTGTGTCTCTCCTGGTAAAAAAAAAAGGGTGCAGTCACTGTGAGAAATCAACTTTTGGGACAGATTAACAAAATCAATGTGCCACTGTTCATGAGGGGAGGTCCCAAAAAGGCCATGATAAAAATTTGGTGAAAACATTCCAAACAATGACTGCGTTACGAGTGTGCATTGCACATTTTCTACACACACTCATAACTCCGCCACCTTTTCATATTTTCACTCCATTTTTTCAACATTGTCATTTCTTCACACCTCCTCATGAACAGTACAGCTGTCATTTTTCACATCCTTCCCAAAATGTATTTTCACACCTGTGGTGCCAAATGGCACACTTGCTGTGCACAATCACCTTTTGGGATAGAGTAACAAAATTACACTGTCACTGTTTATGAGGTGGGGTCTCAAAAAGCCCATGTTGAAAATTTGGAAAGAAAATACCAACAAACACCTGGAGCATTATGGTTTCCAACCAAAATGCTCCACTCTGTACAGACTGACAGGTGTTGGCGGTATGGCTTGGGGCCATCGGCCATAGTGCTCACACCATTCAACCCCCATCCCCACCCTGCAGCCACTGATAGGCATCAAAGTGGGCCTTGGAGTCTTTATCCCTAATGTTCATACCATTCTCCTCTTCTGCACCCATCTAAGCTTATTTCCTTATGGAATGGGGTGAGCGAAATGGCCTAAGATCCCAAGGCACCATAACACCTGTCAGTGTCTGCAGGGTGAAGTGAGGTGGAATCATGTGAGCATTATGGATGATGACCCCAAGGCACACCCCAATGTCTGTCAGTCTCTGCAGGATGGGGTTGGGGTTTGGCGTTAGTTCAATACTGCACTGCCATTCCTATTATGCATCTCTCTAACTCTTGCAGTACCAATACCAATACCAGCAAGCAAACATTCAGCATTGACAAATGTTTGTTTATTTGTGAAGTGCACAGGTGTACAGTGAGTTCAGTGCAAAGCAATATTGCAATTACACAGTAGTGGACTGTCAGTATAATCATGGCTTACAAGGGAGTTAGACACCATGCGGGCAAAGCAGTCCCCCACAGCAGCTGATCCCTAAAGCATTTCTTGCAAGAGTGCTTTCTCAACGGATGGCATGATGAGATGCTGAATCCCCTTTAAACAACAATATTAAAAAGAGTCACTACCAGCAGAACATCTCAGAAAGTGCCAAATGGTGAAAAAGTGCAAGTACCAGATTAAAAATCACAATAAATATACCTAGGATACAAGCACATTAACAAATTGCATTAGGCAACAACTACTGTAGGGTACAGCTGTGCCAGTGTGGTGTCTGAGCCTCATCTGTGCTTTAATTACACTGACACTCTTTGCTGATACTGTATGTAACTGCAATATCACTTTGGACCGAATCCACCATGCACCTGGGCACTTTTGAAATAAAGAAGAGGACTCTGTAAGGAGCTTCCTTTTTTCATCTTGATTTTTTGTACTGCTGCCTGCAGCCTTAAACGTTCTTATCTCTGCTGTTGTAGGCCCCTGTACTCAGTTTCAAGCTATCATTTTGCTGTTTCACTGTGATCCCTGGTTCTGGAATCCCCCCACAAACTGTATGATACTACAGTATCTAGTTTTCTTTGTCTTTATACCCAATCAGCACTGTAGCCTCACTCAATGTGAAATCACAAGTGACAGATCTGGCAGCAGGTGATTGGCACTTTCTGAACTGTTGTGATGTCACATATCAGTGAGGTCACAGTGCTGATGCTCTACAGACCTTGTATGTTACAAGCTAGAGTGGTAGAACTCAGCGGGGCTTTCACATTGCCATATACAGTTAACCGTGCTGATTTCTCAGAGCTATTATGCAACTGACTGAAGGGGTCAAGTGGTGACTCTTCTAGTTTTTAATCTATGTGATCTTTATCTCTGATGATTTATGGAGAGAAACAAAACTGATCATGCCAGCCTCCAGTCAGAGTGCTGTTCCATACATTACATGAAGAACTGTTAAGCAGAACCTAATTATCAAATGGAGATAGAAACTTACTTCATATATTAAATGCAATAGTTGACAACTTTTAATAGTTATTCTTAATTTCAGGCACTTCAGTTGCTCTTTAAATTCCTATGTTACCATGTATCTTCCTTAACTGCTATGTGTTATTATGTTGCTATGTGTGTTGTTGTAAGACTATGTCTTACTTTACTGTTTTTTTTGTCCTACAGTTGCAGTTAAAAATAAAGGTTTTGTTGCCATTAACATGGCCCTTTTACAATCTGCATGTCCAAAGAGATTGCTTTATTCTGAACATTTATTTTTTATTTTTCTTTCCCTGCTTTTAGGACAGAGTTAAACCATAAAGAGAAAACCCTATGTGAGACAATCCGGATTCAAATAAGTAACAACATCAGAAGTTTCTTGACTTTTTCATTTTAGTCCCGAATCCTACTTTGTTAGATCTGAAGATCCTAGTTTTTGCTAATGAAATACAATAAAAAAATTATCTATAACTAAATGGGTGTTGTCTTATATTACACTTTGAGTGTTTGAACTTTTTTATCTCTCTTTTATTATGTTTCAAATGTACAGTCTCAGTAATGGTCTTTATTGGTATTTCTCATCAGATACAGTAATTACAATTACATAAAGATAATGATGTTTGTATTATTTAGGGCATTTCATACATATTGCATTCCAAAGTGCTTTACATGCCCAGAACATCTATACCAGAAGTCCCAGGTGAAAACCCCACTAGACCCACTTACTTGATGTGTGACCCTAAGCACGTCATTTAAGGATGTTCCCTGGTGTTTCAGCAATCCCATGTCAAAGTCATAATTTTTTTGCCCAGTACATGATGGTCATTTAAACTCACAAAATCCACAACAGAAAACATAAGTTACCATGTTTGTTTTTAAGTTACATTATAGAGACTTAACCTCTCTATATAGAAAAAATCTGGAAGGAGTCAGATTGCTTTATGTAGTTATAACATTAATATTTCAGCTGTCAATGTGAAAGAAAATGTGAAACAAGGACACATAATTTGTCATAATGCTTGCTTAATTTTTTCAGCAAATGCAAAAATAGAGTAAATTACCAATACTATGACACCCTCTTGAACTTGAACAAAAGGGGGAAACATTTGCATGCTGTAATATGTAAAACCATTTCAAACCAATGTCATTTTAGTAAAACATTTTGATACATGTAGAACATGGATATGAATGTAGATACAAAGAAATGTAGGGGTTACCATGCTTCGTTTGGTTATAGCTGCTTTGAAAGTTGCAGTTTCAGAGGTGGTCAACTCAGGATAAAAAAAATTGAAACATCCCAATAAACTAAAAGTTGAAAGAATTCTATTCAAACAATGTTAAAAGTACGTGCAGAATGGCAAAGACTTTAACATAAAATAAAAAGTGTAACCAAAGACAGACAAATATTTAGGAAAAGTGCCTTAAATGATACCAACTGCTGCAATTGTGGGTGTTAATTCCCTTGTTGCTATCCTGTATATATTCTTAGCTGGATATGACATAATAGGATAAATCATTATTCTATTAATGCTTCCATATATTTAAAAATGTACTTCTGCCAAAAAGCAGCCTTGAAATCATTTTCAAGAGCATCAGAAAAATGGGAATTTGAAACACCAGGGAACGTCTTTAACTTTTCTCTGTTTCACGCACCCATCAGCAAACATGGGTAGACAGCGGGCTATCCTAGATACATTTTTTTTTCATTGCTTCTTTTTTAATACACACAAAAAAATAATGTTTTTCCATTATTGATGAAGTTAATTATATGCACCATAATAAAAACAAGCTCTAAGAAAAAATAGAGGAATGAAGAAATCCATCCAGTACTGAATGCACATTTCAGTACTCTGTGTGTGTGTGTGTGTGTGTGTGTGTGTGTGTGTGTGTGTGTGCATGTGCATGTGTGTATGTGTGTGTGTGTGTGTGTGTGTGTGTGTGTTGTTATGTGTGTGTGGTGGGGGGAGGTAATTGGTGGTGCTGAGAGTCCAACTTGGTAACTTGGTTCTCTTGGTTTACAGCTCTATGCTGTAATCACTGGTATACACTGTTTTCAAAAGGTTTTGTTCCTAGTGATTGACATCTCATTTCCCCCATAAACTGTACTCTTGCTACCTAGCCCCATCGTAGTTGTATGCATGTGTGTGTGTGAAAGAGTGTGTATGTGTAAAAGAGAGAGATTGAGCACAAGGAGGATAACTGATTTGCTCAAGGTTACACAGTGTGTAAGAGTGCTGAGCTTCAAACCTGAATCTTCAGATTCTCAGTTCTGCATGTTAATCAAAAAGCTATGCTACCATCCTGCCTGTGAAAAAGTAATGATATTTAAAAAGGTAAAGCCATTGTAACCTTAGTTGTTCTGGCTGGGAAGGAGACATAAGAAAAAGCTGACCAGCAAATGAAACATAACAGTAATTCATGTTAAAAACATTTTTCTGCCCTGCCATTTGTATTCCTTTTCCATCCCCATCCTCCCTGCTGCTGATTTCTATATTTAAATCCATTCCCTGGTATCACAATTAATTTTATTTTTACTATGATACAGCTTGAGGTTTGTGGTCTGGACTTAGTCCTGGTGTCCCATGAGGTCATGGAGCTGTTTCACTTCCATGCCAGTTCCTCTTAGCCACAATGAAAGTGATGGCAAACAAACATGTGTTCAAATACAGCTGAGAAGGAATACTGAAGAGCATATAGATTACATAAATATTGCTGGCAGATAAGGACCACTTGGGCAACCTAGTCTGCCCATTTTCCCTACCTAATATGATACTATAGACCCTACTTAGTATTCAGCTTTTGCCCTCCCATTTTAAACTAATAAAATACCATTGTGTCTACCCCATGCATTCTTGAATTCCATTACACTTTTTGCTTCTACCACCTCTGCTGGGAGACTGTTCCAAGTATCCACCACCATTTCCATGAAGAAGTATTATCTAAATTGTCCACTGAATCTGCCCTTCCAACTGCATAGCATGTCCCCTTGTTCTTGTATAATTTTTTCCTGTAAAATACTTTCCACTTGTACTACATTTATACCTGTGTGAACTATACGAAAGTCTTTAACATGCCTCTCCCTCAACCTTCAAATCTCAGGGGTATACATATTAAGGCCTTTTAACCTCTCTTTATAGGGCTTTTGATGCAGGTTCATCACCATTTTGGTTGCTGTCTTCTGGATCTTCTCAGTTCTGTTTATGTCCCTTATAAGAAGTGAAATCCATAACTGGACACAGTATCCAGGTGAGGTCTCAATGATGTCTTATACGGTAGCATAAATCTCCCTCTTTCTACTTGTGATACTCTTCCCTACGCACTCCAACATCACAGTAGCTCGTCCCACTGCCTTATCACACCATCTGGCAACTATTCAATCAGATATGATTAGCCCAGGTCTCTTCTCAGCTTCATGGATCATAGTACCACTCTTCAGCTTGTACATAGACTGCCATATTTCTAATGCACACTGAAAATAAGACAAAAGGCACGGTATTATACAGAAAAATGAGCGGTCAAAATAAAGGAAAATTCCACAGGTACAATGCTCCCACCTTAACATGGATTGTGGTTTACAAAAGGCTAATTATCCCACTTTGTTTCATAAAAAGTTTGGGGGTCCATTCGGGCCATCAAGATTTTGGAATAACTTATTCCCTCACCTTCAGTTGGATTGGCACTCTCTCTGGAAGTCATGTCACAAATTCATTTCTCAAGATAGACTGCACCTCATGCAATACCACGTATTACACAATTTATATTATCCCCCTGCCAAACTTCACAAATGGGGCTACCTAGACTCAAACAAGTGTAATAAATGTTCACAGGAAGAGGGCACACTCCTTCACATGCTTTGGTCTTGTCCAAAAGTTTCCCCTTTATGGGTTTCAATCCAAACTTCCTTAGACCCCCTATTGGGCCTCCAAGAATATTTTACTCCTGAGATATGTGTATTGGGGGACCTGTCTTCTATTGGAGTTAGGGTACGCTAATTTCATATTTCTATGGTTGCCCTATTGGCTAAGAAAATAATTCTTCATTACTGGAAAGACAGGTCCTCATCTTCTCTCCAGGAGTGGGTAAGAGAAGTATTATCTAACCTGCGTACGGAAAAAGCAATAGCCAGTCTTCACAATAGTTTGGCAGTTTATGCTAGAATCTGGGATCCCCTTCACTCATTAATTTCTCTGGTTCCAAATTAAACCTATATTAGGGTTATTACTCCTGCATGGTTTTTGGTTAGATGCCCGGCATCCATGGGTATTGAGATAGGTTACTGCATAAGGGGAGGTTGGGTGGGTGGGCAGCATCTTTTCACTATGTATCAATGTGTCTGTCAGTTTCTCTGTATGCTGCCTTTTATGGTGGAAAATGATGAATAAACTTTAAATTATATAAAAAAAAGCTAATTATCCCTTCAGACTTTTATAACTTTTTCCCAAAATTGACCTGCTTAGGATCAGTGCTAGCAAAAGAGACATACTATATTGATTTTGGCCTACACGTGACTGCATATCAGAATATCAACAGATGCTGTCATCCTCTCAGGATAAACTGTATGGCAAGTTAACAGGACAGAAACAGACATGGGGAGGTGGGTTTGATTCATATTTTCACTCTAATTTATCAGCCCCTTTTCTGCAGAAGTCCATACATAAATCTCATGAAATACTTACCATTAAACTACTCTTCATACACTCTCAATAATAACATCTCTGGTATCAATTACTGTCCTAGAAACAACTGGTTGCACTGGATCCTAACTTCTCTTCCCCATTGGATGGTGACTGCTGAAAGTCTACTTGACATCTTTAGAGACACTGCTTCTCTCACTATATTAAATATATTAAGACCCATAAAGGAGAACTAAAGTCAAAGTTTTTTTTTTTTTAAATGTGTTGTGCAGTGTTTTAATTTGCAGGTATACTCCTAGTAAGTCCTTCCCTTTACTTGCTGAAAGGAGTTTTTTTCTAAATTTGCTTGCTGATTTTATGACCCATGGGGATCTCCATATTAGCATTTTGAATGGTCTTTCTTGGCCGTACAATACCTTCTTTCCCATGTGATTGTGGTGTGTCCTGGACTATTAATTCAACGAGAGTTATTTTTTTCTCAAGTTTACAGTAGTAGAGCTTTTATGTTAGTTAATTGGTATCATCCAGTGAACTCTAATGAAGGTTACATTTACACATTGTACTGTAAATGCCTGAGGGATAACTGAGTGGGCTATTCTGTAAGGAAACAGTTGGGATCTTTACTAAGTACAGCATTTGTAACCTTGGGTGAATTGTACGCTTTCTTAATGATAGTGTGTTGTTTGATAAAATGAAAGGCTTTAAAAACATAACATTCACTTCTGCTGAGTAGACCTGGACACACACATAGAAAATAGACAGTTTGGATTAGATGGAGTTCTTTAGTTGAAACCAGAATACTGTATCAGTCCCCTAACAGTAGATGCAGCTACAGCAGTTATTACTCTCATAGTCAATGGTCCTAGATGCATCACAGCCATATGGGGAAAGGAGACATTGTAGGAACCAGAAAGGTCATTAGAAATGCTAATGTGGAGATCTGCAGGTACAATAAAACCAGCAAGCACAATTAGAGAAAAATCCTTTCAGCAAATAAAGGGAAGACCTTATTAGGAGTGCACCTATAAATCAAAATGTTCTGCACAACATATATATATATTTTTTTTCACAAATTTTGATTTATGGACCCATTATGGCTCATCTGGGATAGGGCTTTCTAAATCTGCAGCCTGAAAATATTCCATATCTGGCCATTGCTAACTGGTGATTGGTGGAATTGAATCATAACCTTGATCAGACTTTGCTCTATTTCCAAGCCATCTTTACCAGTACTTATTACAACCAAGTCCCTTTTATGAAGTGTAGGGAGAGCTACCCACATTACCTGTATTTCTTAAGACCTTAAAGAACTTAAAGCATATAGAAGTTAAAAGATCTGTTTTGTCTTAGACTCCAGCTTGGCTCAAACACAAACCTTCCACAATCCACTCTGACAGAGTCTGCTACAACTGGCTCCTCAGCCTATGCACCAGTGCCACACAGAAGATCAAATCAAACATCTTTCACACTAAATTCCATCACAACAGAAGACATATTTTAAAAATGCCATTCAAAATATTCTAAATCCTCTTGATAAGTGCAATGATGTCCCTAAATTATGCATTGGGTCAGTCATTTATGATGACCATTGCTCTTCTCCTAATACCTTCACACAATATTTTATGTCTGATCTGAAACTGTGGGTTACCTTCTTATTCCCACTTATCCCCTCTTGTGCCAAATACTCCAGCCTCTATCCTGTCCCCAAATTTTTATCATCCCTTTTCAATCCATTCAATGTATGGAAAACCAGTATCATTCAAAGTTATATTGTGGCTGTGGTCCTGATGACTAGCCTCCTAAATTTCTTAACCTGGATGCCCAAGATATTGACACCTAATCTCCTGCTGCTCTGTGTTTTCTGGTATTTCCCCTCAGCCTAGAAACTCATACTAGGGACACTCCTTCACATTGGAGGAGCCTCATCAAAGTCCTTGAAAAGCTAGACAATAAACAGCAGACCAATGTTTATTCAAGGATCTGTTTCTCCACATTCTGATCTGGTTTCTCTTCTACCCACTCAACTACCAGTTCACAGCTCACTTTTTAAATCTAACTGTCTATAACAATTACTTTCCAAAACTGAATCTGTTCATCTGACTGACACCAAATTCACCAGTCTGGCTGATACCTATGTTCATACTACCCTCTTTGCCAAACTTGAAATATCTGGTGTGCAAGTCTCCCACTACTTGGATTTCCTACCTTCACAGTAGATCCCATACAGCTGGGGGTGAGAAACACAGTTTCTACCTATCTCCAAGTACTGGGCATCCCACAAGGTTTAGCACCTTACCTCTCCGATGCTGGCAGCCCTGGTTTGGGAATGAATGCAGGCTGCAGGGGGCTGGCTTTGGGGAGGTGGAGGACTGAGTGTCCCAACAGATGCTCTCCTTCTCTGGGGAGTGAAGGCAACCAGCTTTGCTGCTATACTGCCACCTGGTTGATCACAGGTGGCAGTGCAGCTAAAGTGGCTAGTGAGTGGAGGGATGTTGGCATGCACTTCATGATGCATGTTTGTGTGGGTGTGTGCTTGGTGCAACCTTGATGACAATGTCCAAGGAGAATTGGGAACAAAAACAGCAAACTCCCCAAACAGCAGGATGACACCACTGAGTCAGTAGGCACTGCACCTGGCTACTTAGGCAGGTTCCTCCCACAACTGAATCCATTTACAATAGAGGTAAGGGGGCCCCACTGCCCCTGCCAGTATGGGAAGCTCTGGAGGAACATCAGGAGGAGACCAATGAATGTCGTATGGGATGCCAGGGTGACGGTGCTGGGACAGGTAAAAGGGAGCTGCTGGGACTATAGTAGGATAGACAGGAAACAAAATTCTCCTCCACTGTCATTATTTATGATGTTCATACGGTATATATGTGGCTAAAATCATCTTCTTTATAACCAGACATAACTTGATAGTGTTAATGAATTTTACAAAATGCGCTTAAGAAATCATAGTGTGTGACTGGCCCAAAGGTGTCACATGATAGTGCATTAATACCCCCATTATGACTAGCAATGAAAGCAATCTTTCGTAGCTTAGCAGTGCAAATAATAGTAATCATACAGCTCCTTGGAACTCTATGTTAACAATAGAGATGTTCAAAGCTGGCAAACTTTGCTTGAAGAATAATTTATAAATTTTCCAAATTTGTTAAGTGTGAACTGGCAGCTTGACAGTTTTCGGCAAGTGAAGCAGCACTTTTTCAGGTGTCGTCATGCAAATTCACTGGCAAAGTTGTCACTTCACCATGTCTTTGCCCGATTTTACCTGAAAAAGTGGCACTTTCCCAGGAAAACTCATTGCAAAGTGGCAAAGTCACCAGTTCATAAAATTTATCACAAAGGCGAATTTCACAACTTTGCCTGAACATTGCCAGCAAAAAAAAAAAAAAAAAAAAACTTTGTAACAACTCTTGAAAGCAATTCACTTAAATTATAAAAATGTAAATAAAAAATAACATAGTAATATGATCAAATATGAATTTACATTTTAGACTCATTTTAAAAAGTGTTTGTGTTTTCTTAGAATGTCATAAATCTGTAAGTTCAATAAGCCATTTTAGATGGGTACTATAAGAAGACTGGTCCACTCCTGGATGGTTGATTTCACTCAGTCACTCACCGGTGGGTTGTGCCCCACTCTGCACCTGGGGCATGCCCTGAGCCCCTATAATGCCCACCCTGGCATGGCATTTCTTCTTGCTTACTTAATTTAGTGCCCCATTATGTAGGATTTTATTAACCTTGTAAGCCAATTCTGGAACAACCACTGAGCCTGAAACCCATCTTAGCCTGTGCCTCTGCTTTTGGTACCAAAATCTGTGTCTGCGAAATTCCTTTGGCCTGCAGGTTGATTCGGTAACTGGCAGCTTACAAAATTTTGTGGCGCAGCACAAACATCTTAAGATTCTTTTGGCTTAGCAGTTTGAGGCTTACTCTATAAACATTCCCTAGTCAGCAGAGGTTATGTGAAATTCAGAGCCCTCTGTCACAGGGATTTAAATGCTGCCTTATTGAACACATGTTGCAGTCAACAAGGGCAGCATGAGTAATGAATAGCAATTCCAAAATACCACAAATAGTGGGATACCCAGTACTTGTGACCCTATACTGCATAGTGTTCATTACTGATGGTCAATCCTCCCTTACTCCCAGTTATCACCACCTTCTGGTTTATGTGAATTGGCATTGGCACTGCACCAGGAACTGATACCATCTTTTAATTCATTATCCTATCCGTAGCCCAACCCCCCCAGCCATAAGGGGTCAATTAAAAAAAAAAATCTCAACTTTTATTCAGCGATTAGGGAATGCCAATAATAGCAGAATCTAGGTTAACTTGTTGCCCCTGAATCATTACTTACTGCACATTGTTGTCATGCTATCAGACTGACAGCTGCAGCAGCCTTGGCAGAAAGTGGAATGGAAACAGTCTTACATCACTGATTATGCTCAGCAGTCTGCCTTGTTAGTCTTCCTGTCATCATCAGTGATGTGGGACCACTCCCCTTTCCACCAAGCTCTGTGTATGCTACAAACTCCAGATGACAGTATCCTACAAACAATACAGTACCAGTTGGGGGAGCACTATGAGTTAATTTAGTTTTTAGTACTTTAGCTGCTGAACTTGTTCACTTCTATTTAATATCATAGGCCAGGTGAATATCACATGTTGTAAACTATGACTCTGTTGTTTCAAACCATTCAGAGGCCTGAGCATGATTCATAGGCCTGCATAAGGATGTGGTTCAAACTGGAGGCAATAAGTCCTGGCAGCTGTGGGGTACTTTTCTCTAGGGATATGCTCTGGCATATCACAGCAGAGCTCAAGGCTCACTGGTGCAACAAGAGTAGAAATCTCTCAGGAGCATCACCAGCTTAGCTGGATCCCCCTTCCCAATCCCACAGTCCCTAAGACTCACTGATCCTCGAGGGGGAGAGTGGTGAGGAGGGGAAGGGGCAGGTCTAGCTATAAGAGGTTGTCCAGTCCTACAGCATCCAGACAACAAATCACTTTGCATCCCTAAAAAGCTCAGGCACCTGACTCTACTTGAGTTCTGAGTCAGTCACTGGGTAAGGCAGAACAATGTGAGGGCACCCAGGAGGAGCAGATCTACCAGGAGAGCTTTAGTGGTCAGGGACTCAATGATTTTTGTGGTAGAGATGGTGTTGGAGGGGTTGGGTGGGGGGGATGGTGAGATGCCTTCCTGGTGCATCGGCCATCTAGGATTTTAAGAGGATAGGGAGGATGATCACAAGGGAGCAGGGGGAGCTGAGGTGCTGGTACAATAGGGTACCAATGATCTGGTAAACTAGTGGGTGGAGATGGTGAAGCAGAATTCTGTAGACTGGGGGACACATTGGCAGCACAATCAGTCACACTGGCCTTTTCTGAAGTTCTCCCTGAGTGGAGCAGGGGAGAAGAAGGATAGT
Source organism: Neoceratodus forsteri (assembly GCA_016271365.2). NCBI lineage: Eukaryota > Metazoa > Chordata > Ceratodontiformes > Ceratodontidae > Neoceratodus > Neoceratodus forsteri. The sequence continues at coordinate 620,341,304 of CM028138.1, read as the reverse complement.
ATAAGGATTGATATAACAGAGGAGTTTAATAGGTGGTTTATTGGATGGCATCAAGAGGAGGGGTACAATTTTGTGGGGTATTGGGGGGACTTTTGCTACAAGAGACTTTTGAAGGGTGATGGATTTCACCTGACAAAACAGGGGCCTGTGAACTGGGGCAGATGTTTGGCATCTTTATCAGGTGATTAAACTAACCGAAGAGGAGACTGGGACTAGGGAAACCATGGCGGCAGGTGAGAGGAAGGGGATTGTAACAAGCAAATCCCCAAGTGAAAGACTAACCCCACTTTTTTTGAAGTGTCATATATATTACTTTGTTCTCTCTAATGGGAAGATAGTGAATTCTGGGTTATGTTTCTGTTGCATGTTCTGTCTGTGATGTTTGTTCATTGGGCTGGCCACCCACTTTGTTTAAAACAATCTCTTCATATTAATTGTTCGACATTTACATAGTCTTTTGTGTCTATCTGGAATTCCTACCACTCCCATGCAGAGAGATCTGAAATAATATCCATACGGCGACATCTGTACTGTTGCCAGTCATGAGTATAACACTCTGTGTTTGTTGGTTTGTAAGTAAGGTGTCTTTTAACCCTGGTTGCATGTGTTTTTTTTTTAAGAGATCCCCTGTAAATAAAAACCTCCCTTAGGGCTCTGTTTGCCTGTGTCAAGCTTCATTTTGGTTACCTGTGACATTCGGGTATAACAAACACTTTTTTAAAAAAAACGCTAGTGAAGATATTTCCCTAAGCTATTGAGAGCCCCAGATAAATGAATCGGGTTCCGTTGTTCCTGTATCGGCATCTAAAGATTTTCCCTGACTGTGCAAAAGCGAGCACCAGTTCACGGCACCTGCTCAAATGTGTGCACAGTCGCAAAGCCATCTACTTCAGGAATCCAGCCCAGAGGAAGATATTTTATGAAATAAATGACTTGTAGTCAGAGTGCTTGCCTCTCGAAGCTAATTCAGAGCTTTTACAGGGTTGCTCTGGGACTTTCCTTAAACGAGGGACTCCGTAGCATTGTTTAGCCTGTCAGGATGCTATGCACCATTCCCCTGCATTGCAGCATTTCCTAAGAGCCAGCCGGCCTCTTCCAATCCATATTTATGCTGCCAGTGAAAGGGGAGGTGCCTCCTGAAGCTGAACAACTGTCTAAATGAGTTAAAAGGACTGTAAATTGTTTCTTGAACAGTAAACAAATTAATAAAATGAATTAAAGGGACAAGGGTATTGTAAATGAAGTAAATACAATCTAAATAAAGAATTTTTGTGTGAAATGGAATAGAAGGGTGGAGCTATGTGGTCACATGTCACACTTATGGGTATTTAAGGTGCACACTTTTGTGTAAAGATCAGATTGGTTGGAGTGCTGCTGTAGAGAACACTCTTGTACTGATTGCAGCTCTGAATGGGGAAGTGATGTTGTACACATTCCCAGCATCTAATAACTGCTAGTTTTCTTTCGATTGATATGTTTATTTTGTTTTTATTTTGTTTTGTAATTTTCAGTCTCCTTTTATATAAATAAATATTCAGTTTATTTGCTGCAATTTGCCTCTGTGGTCCATCTGTTCACCTACCTACAACAGATGGTGTCAATGTCCTACATGCAAGAAGAGGAAGCAGATGTGACTGGTGCCACTACAAGGTCCATTGCAAAGAAGCTACAGTTGCTATTACTGTCCGGACTGGACCCTATGGTATGAAGGGAAATGGACAGAAGACCCATGGAGAATTTACCTGTGGAAGATAAGAAACCTGTGGAAGGAGCCCAGGCAGCTGAACCAGAGGTGGAAGTGCCACCTGAAGAACCTCAGGACTCACTTCACTGGCTCTGTATCCGACAGATGGAAATGAATTGAGAGAGGGAAAGGGAGAGGAGAGAGAATCAAGCCCACTGGGAAGACAGCCAGGCCAGATGGGCAGATACTCTCAAAGTCATCCAGTCTATAGGTACTAGCAGACCCCTCTCACCGATGAACATACAGAAATACATTAAATTGGTAAAACTTGCTGCATCTGATGATATAGAAGCATTTCTATTAACTTTTGAGAGGGTAGCAACCGCCTGTGCCTGGCCAAGAGATCAATGGGTGATTTGGTTGGCCCTATACTTGACTGAAAAAGCTCAGCTGGCTTACAGCCATGTGGACATTATACATGCCAGTGACTATGACTATGTAAAACAGGCAATTCTGAAAAGGTATGATATTAACACCGAGACCTACCGACAACGATTTCGATCCTTCAAGTTACATCACACTGATACTCCACAAGATACCTATACCCAGTTGAAGGATTTATGTAACAAATGGCTACAACCCACAACACGGACAGTTACACAGATACTGGAGAGTATCATTCTAGAACAATTTATCAAGATTTTGCCTCAGGATGTCCAACTATGGGTCAAAGAACACCGACCCGAATCAGCAGAGGTGGCCATTAGGTTGGCAGAGGACTATATAGCAGCCCGACCCCATAGACACCGACCTGTGGGAGGTTCTATTACACAGCCCCCTATGGTAAGACATCCTTCATTGATACCTCATCCCCAGCCTAGTAATACCCCTGGAACCAAACAAAATATTAGATCTGGAAAGGGTTATAGTACAGACATTGTTTGTCATCATTGCAGTGGAAAGGGACATATAGCAAGGTTTTGCCCCGAAAAGAAAATTGATGACACACACTTAGCTTTAGCTAACTGGGGACATTATGTAGTACCTGTTCAAGTTGGACAGAGGGTGGTAACTGGATTGATAGACTCAGGAAGTAAACAAACCTTGATTCATGCTTCCTTACTTAACACTCATAAAAATAAAAAAAAAATTCAACTACTGGGGTCATATGTGTCCATGGAGATGTACACCAATATCCACTAAATGACATTACAATAAAGGTAGAAGGACACACCCAGAAGATGAAGGTGGGTGTGGTACCTCCCCTTCCAGTACCAATAGTCATGGGACATGATTTTCCCCATTTTGAAACTGTATTAATGTCCAACATCAGTGCTGTTACTACTAGAGCCCAAACCAAACAGGAAGAGAATTTAGGTCAAACTTTTCCCTTCAAAGAAGATCTGCATGGGACTGGTGGGAAAGACAGGAAGTCAAATAATCAGAAGAGAAAAGAGAAGAAACAATGGACTTGTAAATACAAGACAAATGGTGTACCGGACAATAAAATTGATTCTATTCCTGATCATATGTATATTAATAATAACTCTGACTTTAAAGAAGCACAGAAAAACAATGATTCTTTAACACCTTTCTTTACACAGGTTGGAAAGGTCGATGAGTCAAAAGGTCATGTTTTTGAACTTAGAGATGAATTGTTATATAGGGTATGCACCAATACAAAAACAGGGGAGACAGTAGAACAATTAATAGTACCCCAAATATATCGAACCCAGTAACTTAACCTAGTGCATGATATTCCTATGACCGGGCATTTGGGTAGGGACCGAACACTGAGTCACCTTCTGCATCGCGTTTTCTGGCCTGGCATTCATGAACAAGTAACAGAGTACTGTAGGAGTTGTGAGGAATGCCAGAAGGTGGCTAAGACTAGTCATAGAGATAAAGTACCCCTGTTACCATTGCCATTAGTATCTACCCCCTTTGAATGAGTAGCAATGGATATTGTTGGCTCACTGCCAAAAAGCTCAAAAGGGAATAGGTTTATTTTAGTATTGGTAGATTACGCTACAAAGTATCCAGAAGCTATACCTTTGAGGACCATTACAGCCCCTAAAATAGCTGAGGAACTGATTAAAATTTTTAGTCGAGTAGGGATACCCAGGGAAATTTTAACAGATAGGGGAACAAGTTTCTGTTCAGCATTGCTTAAAAGGTTATATCAAGCTTTGGGTATTGAAGCACTCTTTACTACATCTTACCATCCCCAAACAGATGGGTTAGTAGAGTGCTTTAACCAAACAATGAAGCAGATGCTGAAGAGATTTGTGGTGGATGAAGGTAGGAATTGGGACATCTATTTACCGTACCTCATGTTTGCATATAGAGAGGTTCCACAAGCATCCACAGGTTTTTCCCCATTTGAATTATTGTATGGGCAAAACCCAAGGGGACCACTTGACATAGTTAAAGAGGAGTGGGAGGACCACAAACAGACTGAAATGGTTTTATCCTTACAATACTGGCAGCAATTACGGTAATGCTTCATGACATATATACAGAAAGCCCATAGCACTAATTTACAACACCAGGTAAAGCAAAAGGAATATTATTACAAAGGGACTGGGTGCAAGGAATTTAGTGAAGGAGATAAGGTACTGTTGTTGCTACCATCCTCTGAACAAAAGCTTCTGATGAAGTGGCAAGGGCCTTATGTACTTACCCAAAGGACGGGTCCAGTGACTTATGAAATTGAGATGCCAGATAAAAAAGAACAAAGTGCATCTATCACGTGAATCTGTTAAAGGCTTGGGTAGAAAGACCAATGCCTCGCTCAGGTTACGTGATGCCTGAATCTGACAATGAGCTAGAAACAGTTTATGAATGTTTGGAAACCATGGGCCAGATTACTGATTTACAGATCAATCATAATCTAACTGAGGACCAGAGAAAGGAGCTAGATAATATTGACAGATTTAAAACTACATTTACGGGTACACCAGGGAAGATCAATCATGCCACTCATCATATAATAGTAACGAACACCCAACCCCTGAGACAGAAACCTTACAGGCTTTGTGAAAGGGTGCGAACAGAGGTAATTCAGGAAGTAAGGAAAATGCAGGAAATGGGTATCATTGAACCATCACATAGTGAATGGTGTTTTCCCATGGTAGTGGTAGCCAAAAAAGAAGGAGGCATACGTATATGCCTAGAGTTTAGGAGACTAAATACTAAATGCAGTGTCCCAATTTGACAGCTATCCGATGCCCTGCATCGATGATATTCTTGACCATCTAGGGAGTGCCAAGTACATTAGTACCTTAGACTTAACAAAAGGTTATTGGCAAATACCTTTGGACCCGATGGATAAAGAGAAAACTGCATTTAGTACTCCTTTAAATCTATTTCACTTTACTGTTATGCCATTTGGCCTTCATGGGGCCCCCGCCACCTTCCAAAGGGTAATGGACACCTTATTAACCCCTCACACAGCATACAGTGCTGCTTACCTAGACGATGTTATTGTATTCAGTACTTCCTGGGAAGAGCATATAAAACATCTGACAAAAGTACTGGCTAAAATAACTGAAGCTGGGCTAACTATAAATCCTAAAAAGTGTGCTATAGCAATGCAGGAGACAAAATATCTCGGATTCCAGATCAGTAATGGAACAATAAAGCCAGAAATAAATAAAGTAGCAGCAGTAGCAAGTAGCCCTACACTCCTAACAAAAAAAGATGTGCGTTCTTTTCTAGGACTTGCTGGCTACTACCGAATATTCATTCCCAATTTTTCTACTCTAGCTGGACCATTAACTGATTTAACCAAGAAAAGGAATCCAGAAAAGATCAAATCGATTGAAGAGTGTGAGGATGCGTTTCAGACTATCAAAGCTAAACTTTGCTCTTCCCCCATCTTAAGAACCCTTGATTTTACACCACCTTTTATTCTCCAAACCGATGCATCCAATTATGGAATAGGGTCTGTGTTAACTCAGATTATAGATGGAGAAGAACATCCTATTATTTATATAAGTTGAAAAATGCATGAAAGAGAAACACACTATTCAGTCATAGAAAAGGAATGTTTGGCCATCAAATGGGCCATAGATGCTCTTCGATTTTACTTATGGGGTGCAGAATTCTAGCTATGGACTGATCACAATCCATTGTGCTGGTTACATGTAATGAAGGATAAGAACCCTCACATTATGCGATGGTATCTTTCTTTACAACCATATAAATTTACTATAAAACACCGTAAAGGGACAGCACATGGTAATGTTGACTTCATGTCCCGTTATGGGATGGAGAATATAGATACTTGTCATATGACCTCAGGGTAATGTTTGTAATTGATCATGAAGGGATATGACATTCATGAAAAATGTATTTTTGTTTAGTATTATTAGGGACCCTGAGGTGGAGCCCTAGGTGAGGGTGGGCTATGGCTCCATCTCTCTTAAAAAGAGATCTGATGATAGAAATTCACTCTAGAATTCTCTTTAAACCAAAACTACTAGTTTGGTTTTGAGTGGGGAGGAATGTGAAAGACTAACCCCCCCCCTCTTTTTTTGGAGCGTCATATACATTATTTTGTTGTCTCTAATGGAAAGATAGTGAATTCTGGGTTATGTTTCTGTTGCATATTCTGTTGTAATGTTTGTTGTTTGGGCTGACCACCCACTTTGTTTAAAACAATTTCTTCATGTTAATTGTTCATCATTTACATAGTCTTTTGTGTCTATCTGGAATTCCTACCACTCCCATGCAGAGAGAGCTGAAATAATATGCAGACTGCGACATCTGTACTGTTGTCAGTCACGAGTATAACACTCTGTGTTCATTGGTTTGTAAATAAGGGGTCTTTTACCCCGGTTGCATTTTTCATTCTTGTGTAGACCCTATAAATGGAGCTGTTCACGCTCCGCGGGGCTTTATTTGCTTGTCCCCTATTTAGTATAGCCTGTTTAAAGATCCATGTGTTTTTTTTATTTTTAAGAGATCCCCTGTAAATAAAAATCTCCCTTAGGGCTCTGTTTGCCTGTGTCAAGCTTCGTTTTGGTTACCTGTGACATTCAGGTATAACAAAAACATTTTTTTTTAAACGCTAGTGCAAACATTTCCCTAAGCTATTGAGAGCCCCAGATAAATGAATCAGGTTTCGTTGTTCCTGGATCAGCATCTAAAGGTTCTCCTTGACTGTGCAAAAGCGAGCACCGGTTCGCGGCACCTGCTAGTACATGTGCACAGTCGCTAAGCCATCTACTTTGGGAATCCAGCCCAAAGCAAGATATTTTATGAAATAAATGACTTGTAGTCAGAGCACTTACCTCTCAAAGCTAATTCAGAGCTTTTACAGGGTTGCTCTGGGACTTTCCTTAAACAAGGGACTCCGTAGCATTGTTTAGCCTGTCAGGACGCTATGCACCATTCCCCTGCATTGCAGCATTTCCTAAGAGCCGGCTGGCCTCTTCCAATCCATATTTATGCTGCCAGTGAAAGGGGAGGTGCCTCTTGAAGCTGAACAACTGTCTAAATAAGTTAAAAAGGACTGTAAATCGTTTCTTGAACAGTAAACAAATTAATAAAATGAATTAAAGGGACATGGGTATTGTAAATGAAGTAAATACAATCTAAATAAAGAATTTTTGTGTGAAATGGAATAGAAGGGTAGAGCTATGTGGTCACATGTCACACTTATGGGTATTTAAGGTGCACACTTTTGTGTAAAGATCAGATTGGTTGGAGTGCTGCTGTAGAGAACACTCTTGTACTGATTGCAGCTCTGAATGGGGAAGTGATGTTGTACACATTCCCAGCAGCTAGTAACTGCAAGTTTTCTTTGGATTGATATGTTTATTTTTATTTTATTTTGTTTTGTCATTTTCAGTCCACTTTTATGTAAATAAATATTCAGTTTATTTGCTGCAATTTTCCTCTGTGGTCCATTAGTTCACCTACCTCTGACACCCCACATCTGGGGGCTTGTAGCAGCACAGCAGGTATAAAGGGAGTTGTGGCCCTAATGGGACTAGGTGAAAAGACATTAGAGAAGGGGAATGCAAAGTATGCAAACACCAAGAAAAACAAGAGAATGAAAGGACAAGGAAAGTACAAGGGTAGTGGCAAAGTAGGAACCCAAGTCAGATGAAAGGGGGTATGCCTTAATGCTAAGAGCCTGGGCAATAAAATAAGTGAGCTCCAGGTGGTACAACTAGTTCAGAAACCCACAATGCAAACTGCAATTCTCGATGTGGTGCTCACTAACTTTCAAGTGGTAGGAGCAGTGAGAATAGGGGAGCCACTGAGGAACAGTGACCATAACTCCATTTGATTTTAACTATACCTTGGATCCAGAAAATCCCAGTTGAGAGCTAAAGTCCTTGATTTTAGAAGGACAGACTTGAACTGTCTGGGAGAGCTGATGAGGGAAAAGTTAGTTGAGGTGGAAAACATTGGGGATGGAGTAGGAATGGAGGCATTAAAGCAAGCCATTCTTGTGGCATCTAAGTTATGCATGAGAACAGTACCCAATAAGAATAGGTCAAGAGACCATTATGGTTCTCATCAAGAGTCAGAGAAGTGGTGAAGGGCCAGCGTCAAGAAAAATATATTCTACCAGTATAAAGAAAAGCAGGGGATCAAAGACTAGGAAGTATACATACTGAAAATAGGAAGGCAAAAGCAAACACAGATCAACGTATTATGAAAGGGTAAAAAGTGGAGAAAAACTGTTTCTCTGATATATTAGGGAAAAATGGAAGAAAAGAGGGGGACTCATAAGGCTAGCTGAAGGGGTAGGGTGATAAAGGAAGATGGCCAGGCTGTCCTTAATGATTATGTTTGCTCAGTTTTCATTAGGGAGGACTGTGGGCCCTAGCTAGAGAGTGGCATCAAACTGGCCACTAAGAGGGCCCCAGAAATGAGACAGCCAAAATTTATAAGCGAAAGGGTCCAAAAGGTCAGACAGCATTAGAGATACAGTAGATAAGGCCCCGGGACCAGATGGGTTGTATCTGAGGTTTCTCAGGGAGCTTGCAGTAGTACTTGCTGAACCCCTGATATGTCTATTCAACAGCTCACTAGGGACAGGGGTAATTCAGAAGGGCAGGAGGGTGGTGGATGAATTCTGCTTTATGGAGGGAAAAGAAACTAGTGGGGAACTACAGTCTTGTCAATCTTAACACTATTGTAGAGAATCTGACAGAATCATAGAAACATAGAAGTTGACGACACATAAGGACCGCAAGGCCCATACAGTCTGCCCATTTCTTATTCTACCATATGAATATGCCATCGGCCTTTGCTCTGCCAATGTATGGCCTATCTATTCATACTCATCTGTATTGCTCCCTTATGCCTATCCCATGCTTGTTTAAAGCCCTGCACTGTATTCATATCCACCACTTCCTGAGCTAGGCCATTCCATGCATCCACCACCCTTTCTGTGAAAAAGAACTTCCTGATATTACCCCTTAATCAGCCTCCATCTAATCTCATGCTGTGTCCTCTTGTCCTGCTATTTTTCTTATATTGAAACATGTTAGACTTTTTCATCTTGCTAATGCCCTTAAGGTGGTTGAATGTTTCGATCATATCACCTCTCTCTCTCCTTTGCTCTAGGGTATACATATTGAGTTCAGTTAATCTGTCCTCATATGTTTTCTTATGCAGTCCCTGCACCATTTTGGTTGTGCATCTCTGGACTGCCTTAATTTGGTTAATGTCCTTGTGAAGATGTGGCCTCCAGTACTGCATTCAGTACTCCAGATGGGGCCTAACCAGTCTCTTGTAAAGAAGGATTATTACCTCCTTCTTACGGCTTGTGATACCCCTACTAATACACCTCAACATCACCCTAGCCTTACCAACTGCTTTAGTGGTCTGCCTGGATGATTTCAGGTCATCTGTGATGATGATGCCCAAGTCTCTTTCTTCTCTTGTGACTGCCAGCAACTCCCCTTCCAGTCTATAGGTGGCTTCAGGGTTTCTCTTCCCTATGTGCATGATCTTGCACTTCTTTGCGTTAAACCCCAGTTGCCACTCTTCCGACCATTTTACCAGTTTATCCAGATCTCTTCTCATTCTTTTTTTTTTTATTCTGTATTTTTGATGCTCATGTCTGCCAAGGATCTGCCTGGTCATGGACCCCTTATACCCCACTTTCATCAGGCCTTGACTCCAGACACCCTCAGCTTATCCCCTTGGGGTGGGGTCGCGACACCTAGGGGTATCAGTGCCGTGATTTTTCGAACTAGAATCATGGAGCCGGTCCCAAAAGCTAATTAGGTCAGGGGCAGGCTTCACAGAAGCGGGCCAAGCTGTATTTTTCTTGTTTTTCCCAACGGGACAGAGACATGCAATGATGACATGCGTCTGTCCTGCCCCCTACTTCTTTTGGACACCAGTGCTAGCGATTCCTCCCAGCCTCCGCTAGGAGTCATTGTGTGCTCGACATTCTCCCCAGCCCTTCCCCCAAAGAAGGAGAGCAGTCCAGAGGTGCTCGATCCTTCTTCCCCAGCCAGCCCTCCAGTTCCCCGGGTCCATTCCCGAACCCAGGTCGCTGGCATCACAAGTGGAAATCCAACCACTGCACCAATGGGCCAGCCCCATTTCTTCTCATTCTACTCACGCCATCTGGATCATCTACTCTGTTGCAGATCTTTGTGTCATCTGCAAACAGACAAATCTTACCCTCCAGTCCATCTCCAATGTCACTGATGAAGATATTGAAGAGGACTGGCCCCAGAACTGATCCCTGAGGCACCCCACTTGTGACTTGCATCTCTTCTGACTGTATACCGTTTACCACCACTCTCTGTTTTCTGCCTGTCAATCAGTTTGCCACCCAGATGACCAACTTCTGACCCACCCCAAGCCTACCCAGCTTATTAATCAATCTTCTATGTGGAACAGTATCGAAAGCTTTGCTGAAGACAAGGCAGGTGATATCAAGTGCTCCCCCTTGGTACAGCACTCTGATTACCCATTTAAAGCAATCTGAGATTAGTTTGACAAGATCTTCCTGTTGTAAACCCATGCTGCCTTGGATCCTGTGCTATGGATTCCAGGTGTTGTACTATTCTTTCCTTAAGGAGTGCCTCCATAATCTTGCCCATTACTGAGGTAAGACTGACTGATCTGTAGTTTCCTGCCTCCTCTCTGCTACCACTCTTGAGGAGCAGAATCACAAGTCCTTCTCCGGTCTTCTGGGACCTCTCGTGTGCTCAGACACTCACTAAATAGTTCTGATAATGGCTCTGCTAGTTCCAACCTTAGCTTCTTTAGTACCCTGGGATGTATGCCATCAGGTCCCCTTGCCTTGTCCACCCTGAGTTTATCGAGCTTTTGTAGGACCCTTTCTTTTGTGAAGGGACTAGTGCACACCTCCCTTCCCCCTATGTCCATGGTGCTGAGCTGTGGGCCCTGCCCATCCTTCTCTTCAGTAAATACTGAGCAGAAGTATCTATTTAGGATAAATGCTTTTGCATGGTCCTCCTCCTCACACGCCCCCTTATCCACTTTGATCTTAGTAATACCCCCTCTGGACTTTCTCCTTTCATTTAAAAGGCACATGCCTGCAGTTATGTGGAGGAAGAGCTCCTCTCCTACAACCTACTTAAACTACCTGATTACAGCCACTCTGCTTAGAGCGAGTCGCACTAATTTTGGCAGCACAGCTGGCCCCCTTTTCTGCTTTGTTGTTCTGCCCTTCTGTGCCCCCCTTTCTGCCTGCCTGGCTTGCCCTCCTTCCTTTCTGTGTCATGCCCCCTACTCCCTCTCTGTGCTGCTCTGCTTTTGTTTCTTTTTGGGGCTCTCTCTGCCAGCCATGCCTAAGTTCATCCGCCGCTGCTCCCTTACCTCACCGGTTGTTCTTTGCAGCTGCTGTACTCTCTTGATGCATGGCCGAGGTACAGCCGTTCACACCTCACTGCTGTCTCTGGATTTTCACTGGGCTCCTGCTGTGATCCAAGCACTACTCTAACCCACACAGCCCGCTACCACCTGCTGGGCTTTCCTTTTCCCATTGCTGTACCATGCCTACTGGGCTACCTCTTCAGCGGCCACAGCCACACATCACTATTCTTTGGACTTGATTACTTGCCATGGATGCAACATGCTTTTCATGGTCGCAGTTTCTCTGGGGCTGTTCTGGCAGCTGCAAGCTCATAACTTGTGAACTGGCTATAAAACATTGAAAGCATTTGTTGCAAGTACCATGAACAATCGTGAGATGCACTGAATCTTACTCTCAAGACAGTTTTAAAGTGACAGCAGGCACCAATTTTACAGTTGCAGCATACTCTTAAGTGTTTTACATATGCAACATCTCTGCAGTCTATGGGGGATGGGGAATGATTCTTTAATGCAGATTCTTCCTTCGTCTGTGCTTCAAGCCCTTCCTGCATGTGCTCTGTGGCCTTGCCTGGATTCCCTCCTGTCCGCAGTATGCTGCTCATTACTTTTTTGGGGTGTTGGAATGCTACTTTTGCACTACTCAATGCTTGGCACAAAGAACTAGTAACATTCATACCGTGAGCGATGGGGTAATGGATGTCTGAGTGTTCTAACACCAAACTACTGTTACAGCTTTACAGCCATATATTGTCTATCATGAATAAAACCCCTCGTTTGGATCTTTTATAAGCTCAGACTGTAATCGCTGAAAGCTTAGTGTCCTGTCAGAGCTGACAACTGTTTTTTCTGCTACTCTCAATAGCCTAGCAGCCCTTATGGTTTTCTGGTAATCCTTTCCCTATTCCTTCTCCAGTTCCTGCTACTGTAACTCCTCCGAACACTAATGCACTTGGAGCTTTGAAACCAAAAGTGATGTAAAAGTTTATTTATATTTAACCGGTTGACTTTGCTCAGGGCATTCCTTATCAGTTAGCTACTGTCTAACTTAAGGACCTTAGGCATTCCCTGCTACCTGACTATCTCCTGCAACTGTTTAGTATGTCACTCATTCATTGCTTAATCCAAGGAAGGCCTGGTTTCGGGAAGCTTAACGGACAGGTTAATCAGCAGTTTAGTTTACCTGCCTTTCTCGTCCGAATGTTGCCAGCTACTGCTACTTGTTAGTTCCTCATGCACGCACACTGTAGGTTTATTATGCAATTCTTATGAACATCAAGAAAACATAAACTTGGGCACATACTGACGCCAAGACAGATGCATAAAAGCAAATTGTCTTATCGTGCTATACCTGGTTAAACAACTAAATAAATTAAAAAAAAAATTAAAAATTAAATTAAATTAAATTAAAAATTAAATTAAAATTTAAATACAGCTAACTCTCACAGCAAACACATGGGTAAAAACCTCAACGCTTCACGCAGCTGCACCTGCGCTTTGTCAAGAGAATGAGTTGCTAAACAACCACACGGTCTTTATAGTACACCCTCAGGTGTTACATATTAAATGACTAAACAACATATCTAAAATACACTAATCAGAAAATGAGGAGGAAGGGGGGGGCACAAAAGGAACAATGAGAATACTAATCAGCATTCAAGTTTAAATTATTAAAGTGCATCCAATATGAAGAAAAGTACATTCGGATGACATCATATAATGCCATAATTAATGCACAAAAATTCAGAACAATTTATAAATGATGTTGTAATTCAATGTTATCATTTAAACCAGTTTGGAACCAAAACATAACTGGACTTTTTTAAGGATTGATTGAGTTAAATTAGGACCTCGTGGGGGTGATGTGAATAATGTTCTAGCACTCAAAGAAAACTACTGGATTTTTAAATTACAAGCCTTGTCTATGCCTGGTTTAAATGATAAAATTGAATTACAGCATAATTTGCTTTTATGCATCTGTCTTGGCATCAGTATGTGCCAAAGTTTATGTTTTCTTGTATTTCTTTTGTACTTTGTGCACTACATACTGAGTAGTGGCTCTTTTTTGTTGTCTTATGAACATCACTTTGCAAGAACTATGGAGCTACTGAGCAGTCATATAGGCATACTCAACAGACTAGCATACTAGCCCTACTACCGGATACCACTTCTGCCTGCACTGTTCTCATGTGGAACCTAACGCTTCTAAACTACAGTTTACATCCTGCTTATAACACTGGCCTTGACACTCTCTCCTCTTCCGCTTGACCTACGTGGGGTACAGCCATACTGCAGTCCACATGTGGGCTTCACCTGACAAGCATCCCTACTCTTTGCTGCCAGCACAATAGTTCACGGTTTTGTTAACCTTCATGGGGTCTAGCTGCCGCTCTACTCATTCCACCAGCTGACCTACATGTGGTCCAGCCGCATATCTATCATCTCGTAGAGGCCTAGCTTACATTCATCCCCCTTGGATGCTTTCTACCAGGATGCTTCAATTTGTTTGGATCTGCTACCTCTCCCAATTCCTGCCGAGATTCTCAGCCGAGCTCTATTCCATAATGCCTGCCTCGCCCAACACTGGGGCCTGGAGGTTCGACTACTTCTACTCCATACCTGCCTCACCCAGCATCTGGCCTGGAGGTTCAATTATTTACTCTACATTTACCTCACCCAGAGATGGTCTATGTATTCAACTGGGTTTTTAATGACCTTCTATCGATAGTCTGCTACGTCTGACTTCATTCTGTTACGATAATGCTTTCCCCTTGCCAGTGCCACCTCAAAGACTCCTCTATCAAGAGTGTTCAATTCACTGCTGCTGATCTACCTGCAGTTCCATTCATGGTGCTATTACATAGCTCCTTCAGCTTCACACTAGCAGCTGTCTCAGGATTTCCATACCAGTCTGGGTATTTCTATCGTATAGCCAGAACCCATATTGCTTAGTGCTCTAGTTGCATGCTTTGTCCCCTCAGCTCTGCCTCTGGGATGCCTGCTGCTCTGTGCTACCCTCCGTGGTGGTGCCTTAGTTATCTAACCTACATGGGGTCTAGCTTCATGCACTCTTCCTTTGCCTGGCCTATGTGGGATCTGGCTGTGCTCATCGGGCCACCCAAGGGCATCGCCTGTTATCACATCACTGCTCCTTGCTTTCCATGAAGACGTACAGTCTGCTAGCCTTCAAAGAGCTCCTTGTTCTACTATGGTCTTACATCTGGATTAAACTGAACATTTACCATCAGTTCCTTTGATGCTTCTGCCTTACCGTGTTTGTTAATGGATTTTCTGATACTCCACTCCTGCCAGGACACTTGGCTAGCTCTATCCGAAAAGACCTTCTATCTCATGATTTAGGCCTCAACATAACTCTACTTCAGTGCTTTAAGGCTTATTGGATCCTGTCCTAACGCTACTTCATCTGACTCAGTCCTCTTTATCAGCTATTACCATCCATGACTATTAGAACACGTCAATTCAGAACTCATCAGACCATTCTCTCAAGTATAAGCCTAGCTGCTGTACCATTCTGGCTTCCTGAAATGGGTATATCTACATCGCTTTATACAACTATTTTGATCACCAAATGAAAGCTCTTTGATTTAAGTGCTATTTACATTTCCTCAATGCTCTCCGCTGTTTACCATAAGCAATCTATTCAATACTACTCCTCTGCTACTACGTCTGCATCATGCATGTTCAAGTACTACTACTACTGCTGACCTATGTACAGGTCCACTTATTTACACTCTGCTCATACTACCTGCTTTGGTCTATCAGAGCCTAGAGGTTCATTAAAGACTGACTCGCCTATTTTACGACCTACTTCATCCTTCGGGAGCTGGAGGTCCATCTAACTCATGTCTACTTATTCGCACCAAGATCTATTCCTAATTCACTTACCTGCTTCACCCACTCCGGACAGGAGGTTCCTACTGCTCCACCCTCTCCAGATCGTGCAGCCTGTGCCTAGCTCTTGTGCTTCATCAACATGGCCTTCATTTGCAAAACTTGCCAAGCGGAACATGATCCAACTGTCCTCATACTCTGGGCTTGGACTCTTAGCCATTTGGTTACTGGTTCTCCTTGGAGAACACTTCCTCACCTACTGGAGCGCTTCACCAATGCAACTTTCAACACTTTGAATTATTATGCTACACCATGGATTCCAATCTACTATCATTCTGCCCCGGACTAGGAGTTCACTAGAAGGATGTGCTGCCTTTTTCATCCGACACTTAAATATTCAGTACTTTCATTCAGATTTCCGCTTTCAGTGGATCAGGACCTACAACTTTGGATTTCAGATTAGCCAAAAAGTTAACATAGTTAATTTAGGATTACTCTCCTTTAGTATGCCCAGAAGTAAAGGCAGGTAAGTAGCCATGGGTCCTCAGAGGTTTCACCCCAAGGGGGTTTTTCCTCTCCTGCATGCTACTGGCCACACTCTCTGGAGTTGGAGGAGATAATCGTACGATATGATTATTTCTTTTTGGGGGGGGGTCTCATCCTACTTGACTAAGCCTCCTTCCTGCAGTGGGATACAGAGAAAGGACAAAACATCAAGTCATAACAAGTTACTCATCAGTTCAAGCATCTAAGCACCTTGTATAAACCATCCAGTTCACAGGTATTATAATCACTGATGTGCTCATGTCTATGCTGAAGTTTCTGAGCACTAATCATTCATACGACTAATACCTTGTAAGCATTGCCCTAATTACTGGTCTGGCCTCTGTATCCAAGCACAACCTACATCATTCAGCTACATACGTAACATAACCACTGAGCTATGAACCACACATAATAATGCATCTATAGAAAGTCTTGTCACCTTCTTTCACATTTTGTGCTAGTGTTTACTCAGTTTGGGTCTTTGTCTGCCTTACTGACTTCCCTGCTTCCCTTAGGGAAGTTTGATATGCCTCCCTATCTTCATCCCGCTGCATTCCCTTATATTTCCTGAAGGCCAGCCTTTTGGCTCTGACCTTTTCTGCTACCGTTTTTGAGAACCAAAGTGGTTTCCTTCTTCTTTTGCACTTCCTTTTATCTCTAACACAATTGGATGTTGCTTCATGTATTGCATCCTTAATGCTTGCCCAATTTGCCTGTACACCCTCACTTGTATTTCTTTTTACCAGGGCTAGCTTAACTATGTTGGCCATCTTACCAAAGTCAGCTCCTCTGAAGTCCCATATTTTTGCCTTGGAATGGGATGATTTAGTTCTAGTTGCCAAATTGAACCATACCATGTGATGGTCACTGGCACCTAGGTGACCTTGTACCTGGAGATCTGTGATCCTTTCCCTGTTAGTCAGTACTATATCTAGGATAGCCCTGTCTCTTGTGGGTTGTTGTACCAGTTGTTTGAGGCCCTCCCCCTGCAGGGAGTATGGGATGTGCCTAGTTCTGGCAGATGTTCCTGCTGGTATTGACCAATCTGCATCTGGCATGTTGAAGTCTCCCATTATCAGAAACTCCTCCTTAGCTGTCATGTTTTGTATATCTTCCAACAGTAATATGTCTATGTCCTCCCCCTGGTCTGTAGGTCTGTAGACAACCCCAGTTCATATGGCTGTCCCATTTCCTGTTTCCAGGGTGACCCACAGTTCTTCTGGCTTCTTATGTGTATTCTGAATTTCTGTAGCTTTGATATTTTCTTTGACATAAAGGGCCACTCCACCCCCCCCCTTTTTGCACCTCTGTCTCTTCTGAACAGTACATAGCTGGGCACTGAAGTCTCCCAAGTGTGGTTACTGGTGAACCATGTCTCGCTAATGGCTACTATGTCCAGTTTAGCCTCCATCATTATTGCCTGCAAGTCTGGGAATCTTGTTTCCCAGACTGCAAGCATTTGTGTATATGATTTTCCATTGGCCAGACTTCAGTGTGTTTGTTGCTGGGTGAGGTCTGGCATTTCCCCTGTGCATCGTATGGGGAGTCAAACCTTTTTCCTTACCTGGTAATGCAAATGAACTACAAACATGCTGAACTCCTGTTTGATCACTAGCTGAGGGGGAAGTTTTTTTTACCATTCAAAGTATCGGGTGCTTCACCCCTCTCCCCATTTGCTAGTTTAAATATTCTGAAAATACGTGAAACTTCTGCCCCAATGCATTGACTTCCTTCTTAGTCAGATGCAGTCCATCACATTTAAAGAACTTTCGTTCCAAAATCTGTTGCCAGTTACCTACAAATTTGTGTCCTTTTTCCTGGTACCAGCCCTTGAGCCACATGTTTTGCTCCCCTATCTCCCCTTCTCTGACCTTCTATCCATCTTCTCCCTTCTCCCAGATTGGCAGGATCTCAGAGTAGCAGATGTTGGATGAAATGGATGATAGTTTGTTACCCAGCCTGATTAGGTGTTCCTTGGTCTCCAAAACTGACTGACTGGTGAGATCATTAGTCCCTATGTGTACCAGGATGTCAAAGTTTTCTCCTGCTTCCTGTACAATTTTAGCAATGTGGCTGGTGTCTCTCCATGCTGATGTTCCTGGGAGACATCTGACCATTACCCCTGGACCCCAATGAAGTCACTGATCAAAGAGGACTTCTTGGACTACTTGGAGGACAATGGTCTCAAAGATAATAAACAGTGCAGATTCATGGCAGGGAGATCTTGTCAGACTAACCTGACAGTTTTCTTTGACTGAGTGATGAGGGAACTGGATTGGGGCCACTCTGTGGATTTGTTCAAGTTCAAATTCATTAGCAGGAAATACTCCATTGAGCAGACTCACTTGCAAGAAGGTCCTGTGCATAGAATCATACAGTCATACAGTCATGAGCACAAAAAGATTAGGTACTAGAACAAAGCAGGGTATAACAGAGGCAAAAAAATATATAAACATGGGTAAATAAGGAGACTATGTTCAGAATTATATCAAATATGTGGGGGTAACACTTGACCCCCAACTTCACATGGGTAATCATATCCTTAACATCTACAGGGCAGCAAACTGCACACTGAGTCTGGCCTATAGGGCCAAGTATAACCTTACACTGGCAGCCAGGCTTGCCCTAGCGAAGGGTGTGCTCCTTCCCTCCCTCAGTTTTGGGCTGCACCTATTTGCTCGCTCTCCAAAGACACATCTCACCCAGTGGTACACTGCTTACAATAACATTTGTCATTTTGCCTTGGCTGCCCCCCGACTCACTCACCATTGTGAGCTATATGAGAAACTCTGCTGGCTCTCACCAGCTAGATACCTTGATTTTGGTTTGGGATGCCTCTCTGGGAAAGTGATCAGAACTAGCACCCCCCCCAGGGACTGGCCTAACTTCTGCCTAAACTGAATCCCACCCCCTGCCAACTTAGGTCTCTCACATCAGGGATGCTCAAAGTCCCTCTTACCCGGACCCTCATGGGGGATCTGGACTTTGCCATAAGTGCCCCCAGACTCTGGAATACACTGCCTGTGGATATCCAAGCTGCCCCCTCCTATCTGAGTTTTCGAAATTCCCTGTGGGGTTTCCTAAAACCATCAGAGTGTGACTGCCCCAAACCTCCCTAGAGTAAAGTGTCAAATTGTTTTGTCTGAACCTCCCCAGGGTGTCTCCATTGAATTCCTGGAGATATTTTCCTCACTGTATCAATGACTTCTGACTACTGCTGTCTAAAAAGTCTTGGGCATTTTCACACCCATTATTGCTCCACGGTCATAGGCTAACCATGACATATTGCACCTTGGTCACTTGGTAGAAACTTGTACTGCCAAGCGTTTCTGTTTCTGTCTAACATGTGCATATTTAGAAAAATGTGATGAGCTGTGTATACCTGTCCATGATCCAACTAGCCTCGGGGGTGTATACAACAATGTTATAAGTTATATTATAACCACTCCAGTCCTTGAGCTATGCTCCACTCCTATGTATGATGACCTGTATATATCTGTCAGTTGAACTAGCTAGTCTAGATTGTATAATCTGAAATGTGCTTACTACTATATGTTTTCCCTAGCATCAAATGATGTATTTCCCACATGTTTGTTTACTGTGACAAAAAACTATACTCTCTTTGCCATGTCTCTTTGACTGTTGTTCCTCATGTTGTTTTCTCCCAGGTCGTTTCTGAAAATAGGCATAATACTTGTCTAGTGTACTTATCTGGTAAACAAAAGCTAAATAAATAAATAAACAAAGAGGATACACACAGCAGTCTTCAAGTGCTGAGAATCAATGAGGTTAGGCACTCGGTAATTACCTTTGGTATACAAAGTAAAACTTTGTATATACAGGATTACACCATTAGTCAAGTGGGGGAAGATTATGTGTTAAAGTTTGAGAGGGGATGCAGTGGATGAGGTTAGTGGGGGAAGGAGATTTTTCAGGGGTTTAGTGAAGGAGGCCTTGAGAGAAGAGCAGGGGCAATATATATGAAGGTTAGTGGGGGAAGGAGATTTGGCAGGGGGATAGTGAGGGAAGTCATGAGGGAGGTGTGGGGGGAGGCACAGGGGATAAGGAGGAGGGGAGATGGTGGAAGTGGGAAGGATATAAAGTGAGAGTAGAAGGGGTGGAAAGGAGAACTGGGGAAGGGTGAGAAGAGATTAAAAGAGTTTGAGAAAGGTGAAATGTGGGTCATTTAGTTAGTGACATGTACAAGGATCACTAATTTTGCTGGCGATCAGTTTTTTGAACCTGTGTACTGGTGTAAGGTTTTGGAGCTCGAGGCTAGGTTGGGCTTTATTCCAGGCTTCCGGTACAGCATGGCTTATAACCCATTGCACCACACCAGGAGTGTGCATATGGGACTTCAAGCAGGATGTAGTCATTGCTGTGTAATGTGTAAAGGCAGGTAGTATGGCGAAACAGTGAGGAAATGTAGAATGGGGGGGGTGGGGCTTTGCTAGAAGAGCTTTGTAGAGCCAGGTGAAAAAGTGGATTAGTTGACATGTCAGTAAGGAAGTCCATCCCAAGTTGGCATATAGATCGTTGTGATACATGCCTTGGTGTGCATTTGAAATTAATTGGATTGCTCTGTGGTAGAGAATGTATAATTGGTGAAACAGAGAGTCTGAGCATCGGCTGTAGACTACAGTATGTTGGCGTAGTTGAGGGGTTGCATGAAAGTAGTCTGGACTAACTATAGTCTGGCCTCAGCAGTAAATAGGGATTTTTTCCTGAAGAAGAAACCAATACGCTGGTGCAATTTTTCACAAGAGAAGCAATATGGACTGAGAAAGTTTGGTGTTGGTCTAAATCACAACCTAGGTATCTAAATATGTGAACAACTTCAAGGTCATCATCAAGAAGAGTTTTGATGGGGGGCAGAGATGCTAGTGCATTTGTGGTGGAAGTGAGCTGGTTGGAGTAGAAGTACATAACTTTTGTTTTTTTGGGGCATTTAAAAGACGTTTTGATTGAGCCAGCCTGCATCGTAGAAGATCGAATTCAGATTGTATCTCATTTTGGGTTTCAGTTGCTGAGCATCTAGATATGTATAATACGGTGTCATCTGTGAACAGATAAAGTCTTGCTTTGGTGATATTATTTCCAACAGTGTTGATGTGTAGTATGAATAGCAGGGGTCCAAGAATCGAGCCTCGTGGAATGCCTGTCGTAATAGGAAGGAGTGGGGAGAGTGACTCATCAGCTTTCAATTGTTGAAGTATACCTACCAAGTAGCTGTTGAACCAGGATAATGCAGGGCCAGAGATGCCATGGCATGTAGAGTGTCTAGGAGTAAAGCATGATCAACGGTGTCAAAAGCTTTACTGAGATCCAGAAAAGCCACACCTGTCACTTGTTTTTTATGCATGGTGAGCAGCCAGTCATTAGTGACTTTAGCTAGAGCTGAGGTAGTGCTGTGGGCTGGTCTGAAACCAGATTGGGCAGAGTTTATTAGTTTTTTTTTTTTGAGGTAATCTCTTAACTAAGTATTTACCAATTGTTCAGGTCCATGGGGTCACCTGATTTGAACATTGGTAGGACCTGAAGCAATCTTCCATGCCTCAGGGATGGAACTGGAGCTGATGTACAGATTGAACAGGTGCACCAGGAGGGCTATTAAGTATCGGTAACCTGCCTTAAGAAAGTACAGTCCTTTTCCATGAGCATCTGCACCTTTACTTACATTTAGATGGAGAAGGAGGTCCTCTAAATTTTTAAATTGGAACAGTACAAAGGAGAAGATGTGTTTGGATGGTGCTGATGGGATTCTAGTTAAGTTGGTTAAAAGTGTGTCCATTTTAGAAGTATCAAATGCCAGGCCCACGGTCAAAAAGTGCTCATTGAAGCTATGCAGAATATCAGACTTGTTGGAGAGAGTTTTACCCTTGAATGAGATCTTGCTGGGTAGTGGGGAAGACAATTTGTTGCCTTCAGCTGATTTAACGATATGCCAGAATTTGGCAGAATTATCCTTTGCGGATTCAAAGGCAGATGGATAGTGGTTTGCTTTTGATGTTCTGAATTTTTTTGTACAGTCATTCTGGCACACTCTGAAAGCTGCCCAGTCACTTGGCTGTTGCCCAGAGCCCTCATGTTTGTGCAGCTTTTAGTTCAGGTGTGAACCAGGAGCAGGAGACCTTCCATGATCTGCATTTAATCAAAGGGTCATGTTTGTTGATAATGTTGCTTAATGTCTTATTGAAAAAGGAGGCTGCAGTATTAGTACTTGGGGTCAAGTAAAGGTCAGTCCAATCTATGTTTCTGAGATCTGATTAATAGTGGGATAGTTTGAATTTATGGAAGCTTCTTTTCCAAATAAACCTACTTGTCAGTTTTGTTAGGGGCTGTCCTCTAATGGAGGCCACAGCACAATGATCACTGACATAGTTGTGAAAAACAGCTGTATGGGTAAATTTGTGGGGTCTGTTAGAGAGGATTAGGTCAATTCATTTGAGGGATTTGGGGGATTTGGGCATGTAATTTCAGGGACTAGTTGAATGAACCCGGCTTTGTCACAGTATTTTTTGAGCTGTAGGTAGTTGTTATTATTTAGCCAGTCCAGGTTTATATCACCAAGGATGATAATGTTGTTCTGTCTTGCGTCTGATACTGTACGCAGGTAATTCTGCAGCTCCAGACCCCCAGAGGGTGGCCTGTAGGAACCTATAACTGTTATTGTCTCTATGGGGGATAACGACAGGTTTAGCATCAGGGCTTTGTATTCCTTTGGTTTGTCAGGCGTGGATTTTTTCAGCCAAGTTTCAGTTAGAACCAGGATATCTGGCTCTGTGTGGTAGATCCAGGCTTGGACGAGATCTAACTTTTTAAGTATGCTGCACACATTAATGTGCAGGTACTTTAGCCCCTTGATGGTAGCAAAATCTGTTGTTGATAATATAGCCTGAGGTGTGCCTTGGTTTAACTCCACATTGCCTGGGCATATTAGCAATAGAAACATTATGCTCATAAACCACCTGCAGAGTATCTTAGTCTTGAGCAAGTTTGGGTCTTCCGTTGGGGGTAGATATGGGGTGATTGTGTGCCATGATAGTTCTGATAGGATGGAAATAGTGCATAGTAGGTCAGAGTTGCTTGAATGGGTCGAGAGTATGAGGCTGTAAGAAGTATTGATAATGCAATTGTGTTGTAGTCCCAGAGAGGGTTTATGTGCAGGTGAGGTGGGGGTTGAATGAAGAGGATAAATGCAAAGAAGGTGTCCTGTTGTAACAGTTTTGTGTGCAAAATTATGGCTGGTGGAAGGGGAATCTAGGTTTAGGGGCTGAACAGGGTGGACAGGGTTGTGGGAGAGGGAAAGTAAGGAAAAGAGGAAGAATAGTCCAGCAGTGGAGAACAAAGACAGGTAGGGAGCAGGATGTGGCATGGTGGTGTTAATAAAGCTCTTAGTCTGGGGAAGTGCCAATAGGCTCAACTAGTCCTAAGGAGATAGCAGAGTATAGGGCTGAGTAGATTGAGTGGGTGGGCCCATTGCATGGAGAGTTGGATTCAACAACTACAACCAATGGTAAAGTGATCAGGGAATGTGGGTGGCTCAATCTATAACCAATGGTAGTGGGAGCAGGGATTGGGAGGGGCTCAAGAGTATTTAATGAAGGTTAGGGCAGAGTTGGGTGGGCAGGACAAAATATGAGGTTAAAGATGGAGTTTCAGTCCATAGCTTGGTGCCGCAGATTCAAATAGGAGCTAGGCAGCAGTTTAAAAAAAAAACATCTCCAGCCCCCAGAACTGAAAGATAGCAGGCAACTAATAAGGAGACACCCAGGAAGAGTGCAGCCAATGGCAGACACTGCCATGGAAGGGAGCCGCCAATTGAATTCCAGTATACTGATCCCTGTAGCTATACCTGTGTAGGTCCTGGATCCTAGTGGGCATTGGAGTAAACTCGGCAAGCCAAGGACTGTGACTGAGCCAAGACTAAAGTCATGTACTTCTCACATCCTCCAAACTCCCGGAAGGTGCTCTGCCCTCAAATCCTTACCACCAATCGGACCCCTCTAGAGCAAGTGGTTACCTTCAAATATCTGGGTATCACCCTAGACCCAGCCCTTAACTTCCACCAGCACATCCATCACCTGTCCACTGCCCTTAATGTCCGTCTCGGAATCCTCTATCACTTCAAACACTGTCTTACTCCTGAAGCTCTTTGGCTCACTGTCTCCACCTCAGTCCTCTCCCTCCTTGACTATGGTATTCTTATCTATGGAGTTGCAAACACCTTGGCCCTAGGCAGACTCAGACTCTCCCTGAACAAAGCCTGACACCTCGTCCATGACTGTGATCATCTCACACATACATGCTCTTTATACACTACCACTAACTGGCTGAACCTTGACAGTAGAATATGGTTCCAAACATGCCTTATGGCCAAAAAGATCACCCTGGGTCTCTCCCCAACTGGTCTCATCCCTATTGTCCAACTGGCCCTGACTCATAGAAATACCCATAGCTCTGGCAAGCAGCCCTTCTCAGTTCCCAGGTGTCGAACCTCCCAATTCCAAAGATCCTTCAGCTTCAGGGCCCCTTCCTTGTTGAACTGTCTGCCCAGTTCACTTGCTAACTAAACTAGGACTGGCCCCTTCAAAACCTTTCTCAGAGACCATCTCCAGTCCTCCACCCCCTGTGACTGTCGTTGATCTCCCTGCCCCCCTTCCCCTGACAACAGCCTCTGGCCGGCTCCCCCCTTCCTCCCTCCCTCCCCTTTTTTGCCTCTTCCTGAGCTGCCTGCTCAGCTCTTTACCTGGAGCCTTTATACTACTCTGCTTTAGGCCTGTCCAAATACACCTTTAGATCTGTCTGTTCGCCATTTACTGTATCCTCTATAACATATCTGTTTGAGTCCTGCTTTGGAATTGTGTTTACTATTGTATACTACTAAATGTGATGTGGAGCCTTTGTAAATGAGTCTTTGACTCAAAGGTACTTTCCGAATTCGCAATAAATAAAAATAAAATAAAAGACGGAGGGATTGCTTCACCCATGTCAGGGACACAGATCTGAATGGGACAGGAAGATGGTTTAGGCCACTGAAAATAGCTGCCTGCAGGGCAGTTCTTTTCTCAATCTGGGGTTGGGCTGGCAGAAACAAAAGAAGAGGTTAACAGAAGGTGGAGATTTGTCTGGAGGGGGTTGGAGCTAATATCCTGGGGAGGCATCTGGCTTTTGGCACCACTGCACCTTTTTTTTTAACAAAAGCAGGACGAGGAGTAAGATGTTGGTGAGGGCAGAAGAATACCTAGGAGGGGGGATAGATTAATTTTAGTGGCAGACAGATGAAATTAAGATGGGGTTGCAGGACAAAAGTCAGGGCAGGCTAGAGACACAACAATTTGGAGGGCAAAAAAATAAAAGTCTGGGAGAGTAATTTGAAGTAAACTGCAGTGCAGCTCACAGCAGTTTTGTAAGTTAGTGGAAATGAACCATATGGCTAGTGAAGGCAGGACAGAGAAGAGAAAAGAAAGAAATGTGGGAGGGTAGTTTTAAAATGAGCAACTGTAAAGCAGCTCACAGCAGTTTTCTGAATTAGCAGAATAAAAATGTGAGCGAGTTAAACTGTGCAGCTAAAGAAGGCAGAGCAGAGAAAAGAAAATAAAGAAATCTGGGAAGCAGTTTAAAATATGCAACTGCAAAGCAGCTCACAGCAGTTTTCTGAATTAGCAGAATTTAACTGTGTGGCTAGGGAAGGAGGGTACAGAAGCAGCACTTTGTGTTCAGGGAAAGGAAAAAGAAAAAAGGAAATGTATAAATCATAGACTGGGCATGTAATTTAAACTGGAATCACAGAACAGTTACCAGCAGTTTGCAGAATTAGTACCATTAAACTATGTGGTTAACAACTGACATGCACTTAGGCTATGTGGCTAAGCAGCAGCTTAAATACAATTAGCAGGAGTTACAAAGTATGAGGTTAAAGATGGAGTTGGAATGGAATTTGCTCTGCTTCAACTTCAACAAGACATTTGAATCTGTGCCTCACAGATGCTTGTTGAAGAAGATGAAGGATTGGGGTGTGACTAAAGTTATAGTTAATTGTATAGGTAACTGACTGAAGGGAAGGCAGCAGAGGGATTTGGTCAATGGAGATTCAAATCAGAAGACATGGAGATCATGAGCTGGGCACCTAAGGGCTCTCTCCTGGGTCCTGTCCTCTTCAATATGTTCATCAACAGCTCTGGAGAAGGCATCTGGGGAAGGCTGCATCTCTTTCCAGATGACACTAAGCCCTGTGGTTGGGTAGATAGTGATGAGCAAATCAGGGAAATGCAGAGTGACTTACTAAAGCTAAGGGGTGGCCTATGGTTTGGCACTTAGCAGTTGAAATTTAACATCAAAAAGTGTAAGGTAATAGACCTAAGGAACCAAAACCCCAGGACAGAGTACTGGATGGGAG
The DNA here is from genome assembly GCA_016271365.2 of Neoceratodus forsteri. NCBI lineage: Eukaryota > Metazoa > Chordata > Ceratodontiformes > Ceratodontidae > Neoceratodus > Neoceratodus forsteri. The sequence continues at coordinate 620,315,001 of CM028138.1, read as the reverse complement.
AGGTGCGACTTAACATTACAAATGAAGAATGGGACCTAGAAGTTATCATCAGTGACTCCCTCAATCAATCAAGATGATAATTAAATGTTTTTAATGCAGTATTCACTACTGTTAAGCAATTTAAATCACAGATTGTAGTAAGAAAGAAATAATATGATCTACTCGGACTTGAACGCGTGTCACTGGAATACCATCATAGTGTTCTAACCACTGAGCTACAGGCTCACATGATTGGGCATGGGCATGACTGGACATGTATCCTTTCGTTGGTATTGCATATTCTATAACTAGAAATAATCAAGATGACAATTATGTTTTTTGGTGCAGTATTAGCCACTGAAAAGCAATTTAAATCACAAATTGTAATGAGAAAGAAATAATGTGCCCTAGTGGGAATTGAACCCAGGACCCCAGACTACCAGCTGAGTGCTCTAACCACTCAGCTACAGGATCATGTGGTTGGAACTGGGGTTCCTGGACACACTTCCTTTCTCTGGTGTTGTATATCCAGCAGCTAGGAGTTGTCAAGATGACAATTAGATGTTTTTTGGGTGAAGTATTACGGGTGTGTATAGACACTGTTCTGTGTCCAGGTATGGGATTTTAATAACTAATTAATGTTTTCCTAAATGAGCTACTGTGTTCATGAATTTCAGTTGGTGAGTACCAAGCTTCCTAGTTCACATTATCTGTTTATTGCCTAGAGCACCTCCATCCCAGTGTGCACTTTTTTCGCCATGGATGTGTTGTATTTAGGGCAGCTTGACTCTTTGTTTATCATATTATCTATTACTGATTAACTTGGCTTAGCTACCAGGCATAGTAGTCTGATTGTACTGAGCATACTTTCACGTTGGTTAGGATAGAATGGAGACTGTCAATTGTAATGGCTGCGGGGCACTCACCTCTATGGAATGCTCTGGAAATGGGGGAATTGACCCATTTTCAGGACTGTAATGGAAGGCAAGGCTCAGCTGGAGGCAGCAAGGGTAGAGATATCCCCAAACTTCTTCTCCAGCTCAGCTGGAGCTCACCCCCCTTCTCCCACATCCACAGAGGTCACGGGCCCAGCAGGATGAAGAGTAATTGGGAGGGCACGGTGAGGTAGGGCTAACCACAAGGGGGTTGTTCTGACCAACTCCATCCCAATAGCAGACCTCTTCTCACCCTAGGAGGAAGTAAAGGAACCTGACTCCACTTAGGGGGACTCTAAGTCAATTGGGAGATCAAGGCAGGTCAACAGAGTGGGTCCCAGAAGTAAGAAAGCCAGTAATGCTTTTGTGGTCAGGGGAGTGGAAAAGGTGGTGGGTGAGGAACCACCAGAGAAAGGGATTGTTAGATGCCTTCCTGATGCCTTGGCAATCAAAGATCTAGATTGAATGGGGAGGAAAGTGGAGAGGGAATGGGGAGCTCTGCAGGTGCTGGTACACCTGGGTAACCATGATCTGACAAACCAGGTGGTGGATATAGTTAAGCATGATTTCAAGAGACTGGGGGCCAAATAAGCAGAATACTCACCCTCCATGGCCTTCTCTGAGGTCTTCCTTATGTGGAATGGTGTATGGCTAGACAGAATAAGGAAATATATGAGTTTAACAGGTGGCTTAAGCAATAGTGCCAGGGGAAGAGGTACCATTTTAAAGGTGACTGGGGGAATTTTGGGATAGGAGACTTTTTAAGGTGAATGGACTCCACCTGTCTAAGGAGGGGATCAGCCCTTATGGAAATATTGAATGAAATGTTTTCATGCTACACACATAAAACTACCCTAGTGATATGCATGCTACAAGTATAATTTAAATGTTAAATTGGAACCGACTGCATGCATATGGCATGCATGCAGCAAGCAAGTTGGAAACCATGATTTTTATGTTAAATTGGGAAAAACTGCATGCATGTGGCATGCGTGCAAAAAAGCAAGTGGTCACTGATAACTGCACACGTAAAAGTTAATTGACCTGCTCAGGATCACACCATACACAAGTGGGAGTTAATGAGATTCAAACCTAGGTCTTAATGAATCCAAGTCTGCTGGCTTGCAGTTCAGTGCCTATAACCACTAAGCCATACTATCTGCACACACATGACTCGCTTGTACTTCAATACATACTGTATCTGAATACAGCTGCATACATGTGGCATGATTGTAGCCAGTGTATGCTTTTCAGTTTTCTTCTCTCCCTCATTTCATTTTCACAGTTGAATTGTAGCACACATACCAATGGAAACACATGTTTTTCCCACCCTCAATACACAACCTTTCCCTCAAAACCACTTAATTTCTTCTATCTGGCTTGTACTACTACTATTTTTTCTCCATAGTTTTGAATGCTTACACACAATGCAAACAGACTTAAGCTGCAAACACAAATGAAGCAAAAACTTGACATACACACCCACCCACATGGCCAGTTCCCCCACCTCCCCATGCAAGCACACTGTAGCCGGTATGGCCATGCTGCTACAAACAACCATTCAAGTACAGATATAAGTAAAAAGTCTCTTACTTGAGTACTAGGGAGCCAGAGACAGGAGTCTTTATGAGATGATGTCCATAGGTCATAATGCTGGGATGTAGCCCCTTGAAATGAATGGAGTTATTTTCCATTACTATTTTATACATTATGATGGTGAGTTGGAGAATAATGAAGGCCACTGTTCTACTAACAAGGCCCTTGTTAGTTGAGCAGTGGCCTTCATTAATCTACAACTCTCCAGTAATAATGTATAAAATAGTAATTAAAAATACCCCCATTCATTTCAATGGTGCACACCCCTGCAGTCTCCTTTGTACTTTGTCATAATGTCCCTGACTCCATTCCATTCAATACCCATCCCCTATAGGTCACAAAGCCACACAAAGGTGAAGAAGTGTGAAAAACACATCAATATTTCAGTCCTTCCTCATTCCCCAATCCTTTTGTAAAAAAAAAATATTTACTTTTGCTTACCCGGCTATATGGCCAGAACCTGCAGCCTGACATAGTGTGCCACCAGCCCAGTTTTAAGTTCACTCCCCCTCTCTCCTTCACTAGAAGCTGGATGCTAGAACCAACCATAGCAAGCCCCCAACGTGGTCCACGACCAAGTCACCTCATCATATGAATCCACCCAGCCTGGGTTTTTTCCTTCTTGCTTGGTTGCTTCTGTGGCTGCTGCCACACTACACTGATCAAGGCCTATGAAGTCCATCCACACCGCTATCACCACTGCTGCTAAGTCTAACTTGCTGCCGTGAGGGTCTGTGCTGTTTTTTTTTAAGGCGAGCCTATTAGAGTAAGTAGGTAGCCTAGTCTTGTGTTAGCTTCTAGCTCACCCTCCGCCTCTTCAGCCACCAAGGGAGATGGAGCCTCACTAAGAGAAGAATGACAGAAATATGCTGCCACAAAACTGCTATTGAGATTTCAGTACTCACTGACTCCTCCAAGCTGTAGTGTTCATCCTGTCTGCTCTGTGGTTGGAAAGACAGTGTGGCACTTGCAAGGCTCATGCGCTCTTTCTAGGCTGGAGCTCATCCATATCACATATTATTGTGCTGCTGCTAATAGGTGGAGAGAGTGGACAACACAGTACAGACACAGTCAAGACTGGAGAGTACCTGCAGCATAAGCACACACAGGCCAGGTGGGCCCTTATTGTGCAAAAAATTAAATCCACATTTAAAGCCATTACTACCACACTTAAGAACAACCTAGGCACAAATGGTGGTGGGGGGGGGGACTGTGCCTCTCTTCCCTACCTAAATAGCACTCCTGTTTTATGGTAGAAATTCATTCTCAGGTGCTAACTCAATGGTTTCCACTGTGTTCTGAAGTACCATATCTCCATGTTTCATGATGTGTCCTGATCATCGTGTGAATTAGTGTTCCTCATTGTCCCTAATTTTGAGTGTCCATGTCTCTCATTTCAGTTACAAAATGTGAGTTATGGTGCATGCTTCAAAGACCCTGCTCAGCACAAAGAGTGCTGAGCATGGCCATAGTGAATATGCTCAATACAGAATAACAAAGGACATAAAACAGTATTGGAGAAGCACATTTGTAGCATTAAATATGCATAAGGGATTTGCATGGTCCAAAACAAAAAGGATAGGCTTCACAAAACAGAGGCCCCTCTTCGTACATCTGGAATGGGGGATAAATGACTGGCTATATCCAAGGCATTTAATGCAATACGCAAACAATACTTTAGGGATTAATGGTGATTTAATGACAAAAATCAAAAGCCATTAAGCAAGTTGCAAAAGGATCAGAATTAATGAGTTTACCTAATTTTTATGGGAATTCAAATAAAATGTATTTTAATGACTAATGGCTAGCAGTTGTATAAGAAATAGAAACGGAAGTGTTTTTTTAGATGAGATTTGCACCAGTTTAGCTGCTGCACACATGGCAAGCATGTGGCATGTGAACCTGATGTGATGTTTAAATGATGTTCACACCTGCTTAACTGCTGCACTCATGTCAAGCATGCAACACGCAAACCTGATGTAATTTTTAGAAGAGTTGACACTAGCTTACCTGCTATGCACGTCAAGTTTGCAGCATGCGAACGTGATTTGCCTTTTAGACCTGTTTTGTATATGTTCACTTTGTGTATGTGAACCGCATGCAAACATTGCGCAATTAAGCATTTGGCATGCATTCTGCAAGTACACAGCACACCTACATTTCTGTAAGGGAGTGCACTGGAGCAGAAGTTTGATGTCTTTATCAGATGTTTAAACCGACTGAGGGTGAGACTGGGACTAGGGGAACCAAACAGTTAAGCAAAAGGAAGGGGATCCTAGACAGTTCTTCCCCAGGCCTCAAGGCTTGTAGCAGCATAATAGGAAAAAACATGATTCAGGCCCAAAATGAAGTAAGGGACAGACTAATGTTAAGTGTGTACAAAAAGGGTGATGTAAACAACATGAAACCAAAAAGGAAAAGGAAGAAAACAAGTAAAATTCAGTCAAATAACAGGCATTTAGAGGTAGTTGGAAAGGAGTCTGCCTCAACACAAGAAGTCTGCACAATAAAATCTGCACTGGCATCCTCCAAGGATTGGTGATTGGACATCTCTTCTCCATCTTTGTAAATTGCCACCCCTCAGCATGTTCGTCTGCATCTATCCATATGTATCCAGATGATACTTTTATATTTGCCTGTGATGCCTCCCCTGCTGACCTGACGAACAGACTTCAATTGGATTTCGATCATATCAAGCTCTGGTTATACTCTACTCAGCTTTCTTTAAATTCAAAGAAAACAGTCTCTATGACCATTGGAACCAGGCAAAAACTCTCTAGACTCTCCACTCTTCCCTCCTAACACACCCTAGATGGGTTGCTTATTGAAGACATCCCCTCCTTCAAATACACTGAGGTGTGGCTTGACCGGCACCTAGATTTCTCTGTACATGTGGATTCCATCTTCAAAAAGCTCCATACAAAACTAGGTGCTCTGTATAGGAACCATGGATGCATTCTACTACCAGCTCATAAAACAATTGTGGAAAGAATGATTTTCCCCCTCTTTGACTACAGTGACACTATCTATGGAAGTGCTCCTAAGTCTACCCTGGTCAAACTGGACCCCATATTCCACTCCTTCTGTAGATTCACTCTGGACTGCACCCCCCCCACTGACCCACCACTGCCACCTCTACACCTCATGTTCCCTTCCCTCTCTTGAAGTCAGACAGCTTGGCAATGGCTCCTCTCTAACAGCAAAGCACTGGCTAAGCTCCCTCCCCTCCTACCTCACTTCACTGCTCTCCTCTCCTCTCCTCCACATTCTTCCTACACCCTTCACAGCTCTAGCCACTGCACCCTAGCTCTCCCATCTAGGTGGTCCTATGCTGGACAAGTTGCATTCTCTTTCCAACTTCACAAACTCTGGAATAACCTCCCTCTCCCCAACTACTCTGCCACCTCCATCTACTCCCTTTCTAGCCTGTTTCATGATTTCACCACTCCCTCCTGCAATTGCTCCTGAACTCTCCACCCCCCTCCTCTGATCTACCTTCTCCCCTCTTTATCTCACTCACCCCTTCCCCTTTCACCTTCTTCCCCTTCCTCCCATTTCCCCCTTCCCTCTCCCCCCTCCTTCTCCTCCTCCTACCTTAACTATTACTTCTTGGCCTGCTTCTGGCAACTCCTCCGCCTCCTCCTCTCTCGTTACCTCTTGAACCTTCTCCTTTCAAACTTCCACTTTTAGATATCCTCCCATGGATGGATTGATCGATCGCCTATAAATTCCTCCTTCCGGTTTGTCTCCCATTCCCAATATCAATTTTGTTGTGTTATCACTGTTGCCTATGAACTGTTTATTATCCTGTGTTTATGTTCTGTATCATTTTATTGTATAATTTAAGTGATTATGTACTACTCTGAAAATAATATGTATATTTATGTATATGCATATATTTCCTCACTACCCTTCCCTCCAGAACACTTCTTGAAACATGCTGTTCTCAGCTCAGTATGTCTTTTCTGGTGAAACTTATGAAATAAATAATTAAAATTAGGGAGCTCCAGGCAGTGATGGCATACATTAAGATTAACTTCTTAGCCATTACTGAAACATGGGCAATGGAAAAAAATGCTTGGGACCCGACAGAGCTTGGGTACCTACTTCTAATGAAGTACAAAGGAACTGGTAGAGGGATGGAGTATCCCTCTACATCAAGGAGAGCTTTGAGGTGATGGAATATGGGAATATCAAGTATGGTACAGAAGAGATCTAGTCTCTTTGGGTTTAGCTTACAGTGCAGAAAGGTAAAAAACTACACTTGGGGTGTTCTGTAGACTGCCATGGTAAGGGGAATCAGAGAACAGGGAGCTCAGTGAGCAAATTAAATGGGGAGCAGCTAAGATAGTTGTTGTGGTGATAGGGAATTTTAACTCACCTGACATAGACTGGGATGTTCCAGTGGCTAGAAGCACTAGAAGCACTCTTTGCTGCATACCTTTGGGGAAGGTCTACTAGTGCAGCTGTTAAGGAAGCCCACTAGACAGGGGTAATAAAAGGGGCCATCCTTAAGCATCCAAGCTATGCTTACATAAAGTAAACAAAAGAAATAAACTCAGGAGACCACCATGGTTCTCTGCGAGGGTCAGGGAAGTGGTAAAGGCCAAAAGGTAAGCCATCCACAGGTTTAAAGAGAAGCAGGGGGAAGTAGAATGGAAGGAATATATTCAGAGAAATAGAGACACAAAGAAGATGATTAGAGAGGCAAATGCTGATACCAAGCTGTGAATAGCCAAGGGGGTCAAGTGCAGAGAAAAACATTTTTTCCACGGTATCAGTAAAAAAGAAAGAGAGGTGAGGGAATCGTTAGGTAATTAGATGGAGGTAGGGTGATAGAGGATGACAAGCAAAAGACTGCAGTCCTGGATGAGTACTTATGCTTTGTCTTCACCTGGAAGGATAGCAGTCCCCTCCCTGAGAGTGGTATCAACATGGCCATAAGAGGGATCCTGGAGATGGAGAAACCAGTATTTATTAGGGATAGGAAGAAAGAGCTAGCAGCCCATAAGACAGACAGAGCCCCAGGACCAGATGGGATACATCTGTGGGTGCTCAGAGAATTGGCACATGATGTAGCTTAGCCTGTGACAGGCCAATTCGATAGCTCACTTCAGATGGGGGTTTTCCCAAGGGATTGGAGGGTGCCAGACATGGTTCTGCTTCATAAAGGTGGAGATAAGGAACAAGCAGTGAACTGCAGACCTGGCAGCCTTACCTCTACCCTGGGGAAGCTGTTGGTATCTCTGCTCAAAACAGATCTCACAGACTATCTGGAGGGTAATGATCTCCAGGACAGTAGACAGCATGGCTTTGTGACATGGAAGTCCTGTCAGACTAACCTAATAGTCTTCTTTCACTGGGTGATAAAGGAACTGGATAAATGCCATGCTGTAGAACTACTTTACATCAACTTCAGCAAGGCTTTTGATACAGTGCATCACAGACACCTGCTAAGGAAGTTGGAGGGCCTGGGATAACTAGGGATATTGTTAGATGGGTAGAAATCTGGCTAAAAGGGAGGCAGCAGTGGATTGGTGTAAATAGAGTTAAATCACAGGAGAAGGGGTCATGAATGAAGTACCACAGGGGTCAATCCACGGCCTGGTACATTTAACATGTTCATCAGTGACATCGGAGAAATGATCCAGGGTAGGAAAAGTCTCTTCACAAATGACACTAAACTCTGCCTAAGGGTGGACAGCACTGAAGGAATAAGTGAATTACAGAGTGACCTGCAAAGGCTAGAGAGGTGGTCAAATGTCTGGCAGCTGAAGTTCAATGCCAAAAAGTGCAAGGTGATGCACTTAGGAAAAAGAAACTCAAGAGCAGAATACTGGGTGGTAGGGGTTAATCTTGGCCCACAGCTGAGGAACAGGGCCTATAGGTCATCATCAGCAGCACCCTTAAATAGGCTATCCAATATAGAAAGGCTTGTATAATGCAAACAAGAAGTTGGAGTATATCGGCAGAGGTACTGATAGTAGAAAGAAAGAAGAGCTACTCCTCTATAAATTCTTGGTGAGGCCACACCTGTAGTACTGTGCCCACTTATGGACCCCTCAGCTTAGAAAGAACAAGGATAGACTAGAGGTGGTACAGCATAATGTGATCAAGATGATACAGGGCCAGCAGGGGAAGTCCTATGAAGAACACCTTAGGGCATTGAATATGTACTGAATGGAGACAGAAGGGAGAGGGGTGATATGATAGAAACCTTCAAATTCCTGAAAAGAATAAACAAAGTGAACTATGAGAATTATTTTTTAAGAACACCAGTTTGGCAACACAAGGCATTACTGGAAGCTGACAGGAAGAAGGTTCAGAAGGGATGTGAGAAAGTATAATTTTACTGAAAGGGTGGTGGAACCATGGGAAAGCTTGCCTACCAAGGTGGTGTATACTAAAACTATTGAGGGCTTCAAATGGACTTGGGACAGACCAAAAGGAACAGTGCTCACTTGTAGAGATGAAACTATTTAATTTGTTTAATAAAAATGGCATCTCTCACAATTTCATTTCCTCTTACACACCTATTTAATTATTCCCAGTGTCAAGGATAATTTCCAAATTGTTGGAAAAAAGCTCTAATAAAACCTGTACATAAATCTTGACCCAGGAATATTTTGTCCAACTGTCATCCTATTTCAGTACTCCTTCCTCTTTCTAAACTTTAAGAGAGAACTGTTTTCGATCAGATAAATGACTACCTAGCGAAGTATAGTATCCTATTGGAAGCCCAGCATGGTTAGAGAACATGTTACAATACTGAGATGGCTTTGGTGGGGTTCATGGACTTTGTCCATGTGACCCTTGATAAGGGGCTCCAAGTGGCACTTGATAAGGGGCTCCATGCAGCTTCAGTCATTGTGGACCTCACCAAAGCCTTTGACTTGGTTGATCATGAGCAGTTGTTGTACTCAGTGTCTGGCCAGGGTTTTTCATCTGATTCCATTTCTTGGTTTGGTAGTTATTTGTAAGGGAGATCCCATTGTACAGTAATTGAACAGGCTTAGTCTGAATTCAGGGAAATTGATTGTGGGGGTTCCTCAAGGCACCCTTTTAGGTCCAATATTATTTTCCATTTTTTTCTAATTGTTTACATTTGGTTTGTTTATCTTCTAATCTAATTCGTTATGCAGATGATGCTGTTTTGTTTAATTCTGATAAGGACTTCCTCTGCTTGCAAACTAATCTTCAAAGTATCTTCCATAGTGTTCATGATTGGTTTTTGTCCCACAAATTATTTCTTAATTCTGAAAAAAAAAATGTATATTTTTTTCATGATCTGGTAGATCGTTGCTATACGAAATTCAGATTTCTGATTTAAATGAGTTTTCCATTGACTGTGTAGAAAATTATTGTTGTCTGGGTGTAACTCTTAATAGTTTATTGTATATCGATCTCTATGTTAGCCAGCTAAGCAAGGTAATTCATAATAGAGTTGGAATGCTGTGTAGAATGAAATGATATTTGGTTCATGAATCTAGAAGGTTACTGGTCAATAGTTTGCTTACTGTTTGATTACTGGAGTACTTTCTATTTACACTTGTCTGAAAATCTTTTCAATACGTTAAATATGCTCTTTAATTATATGTGTAGGTTTGCTACTGGTTTAGGAGCCTTGATGTATCATTGTTTGCTGTATGATATTATGGAATGTTTTCCACTTAAGGAATGTGTCGAATTTAGGGCTTTGACTTTTCTACATTAAATTGTTCTTGAACTTATGCTTAATATTATTAGTGAGAAATTTCCTCAAAGTGTTAATGTCTTTTCCATCTGATCACAAAACAAATATGTATTCTCTATTTCTTGTTACAATTCAGCCTTTGGTCAGAGATCTTTTAAATTCCAAATAATCACTTTTTACAATAATTTGCCTAGGTCTATTACCAATATTGTATCTCTGTCTTTATTCAAATCTGGTTTGTATTTTCAGTTGTTGCTGGAGTCCAGTTGTGTCTGTTTTGTATAATGTTTAATGTATTTTATTTATTTTTACGTACTGGTCACTGTGAAAAATTGCATGTTTTCTTATCTGCTTACCAGTTTAAATAAAAAAATGAAATGAAAAATTGGGGAAAGGAATAGGAAGACTGATGGGGAGAGTTAGAATGCGCCATGTGTAATGTTGTAATATTGTATTGTTTCCCATGCAACCCCCCACCCAGGACATCTTGGGAAGTCACCTGTCTCAGCTCAGCAGGTCCATCTAGGTAAAAGTTATCCAAATAAATAAACAGATGAATAAATAAATATGTTACAATAATATAAATAGCAAAAAACTCTGTTAATGCTGCAATTAAGATTACATTGACAAAAGTAGGTAAATGTGGCATTAGGGTTTCCAACCCTAACACCTGACCCTCACCCAGCAAACCCAGCACCAGTTTGATAGTTTTCAATTATAAACTTCTGTAAAATCGATTTGATGACTGTCTTTGTTTACAGTTTGTTATACAGTTTTGCAATAGTGAAATGTAATTAAGCCCCTTACAGTCTGCACTGCAAATGCACAGTAGTTAAATTTACTGAAGCTCAAAGTACTTTAAAACTTGTGATCTCTGCTTATTTTTAACACTTTTGTTCAAACCTAATTAATGTCTAAATTCTTTTAAGATTGAATCCTGTAAACTCAATTAGATAGTTTTCAATGATAGACTTCTGTAAAATCAATTTGATGACTGCCTCTATTTACAGTTTGTTATACAATTTTGCAATACTGAAATGTAATTAAGCCTCTTACAGTCTGTACAGCAAATGCACAGAAGTGAAATTTACTGAAGCTCAAGTAGTTTAAAATGTATTTATTTATTTATTTATTTATTTAAATGTTTTATCAGGAAAGGCATACTGAGCAGACTACCGCTCGATTCCAGATGCATCCTGGGAGGTGTTGGGGATGGGAGGATACAATATCACATACATAATACAGAAATTACACAGAATATACAGTATACATAATATATACAGGTGTGTATATATACAGCATGTACACAGCAAGCAACAACAGCACTTCAGAGTTAATAAGGCATCAAATGATAAGAAGGTACAAAAGACAACTATATCAGGGTCAGAGATAAAACATAGGAGTAGCCATAGCTGAAACTGGTTGGAGAGCTGGGCCCTTGTCTAGTGTGAGCTTAGGCTGCATAAGTAGATGGCAGTGAAGTGCCCTTTGAGGAGGGAGTTGAGTTTCCAAGAGGAGGAAGCATGCCGAATGTCTGCAGGCTGGGAGTTCCACAGCTTTGGCATGCAAGCTCTAAAGGCCAGTTGGCTGGCAGAGGTCGCCATGTAGGGGATGTGGAGGAGCGAGGAGTCACAATTCCTGAGTGAGTAAGCAGGGGGTGTTTGAGCATTTAGGGTAGAAGAGAGGTAGGGGGCAGTGGCTGGGCCTAGACTTTGGCTCTGAGTCTATTAAAATGGGACGGGTGCCTATTGAAGAGCGAAAGGAGATTAAGGGACTGGTAGAGGTTGCAGTGGTAGGTGGAGGGTGTATAGTCCAAAGCAAAGTGACAGAAGGAGTAGAAAAGAGGATCCAGTCATGCTAGGGTGAACTTAGAGGCGGCACTGTAGACTATGTCCCCGTAGTCAAAAATAGGGAGGATAATTTTCTCCAAAATTGTCTTGCTGACTGGCAGTGGGATACAACCACAGTTACAGTATAAGTCGCCCAGTCTGGGGTGCAGTTTGTTGTGGGTAGCATTGAGGTGTGCAGAGAAGTCAAAGTGCTGGTCCAGCCAGATCCCAAGTGAAGTTTAAGCCCACTCTGACTTGTTTTCACCTTAGGAAAACCTGTTTCTTGCTGTAAATATCTTTCACCCTGCATGCTGATCTCAGAGAAGCCTTTCTCACCTTGACTCTCCCTCATGTCCTTATCCTGACTGAAGCTATCAATTACTGTGACCCTCTCCTTCTTAAGCCCACCCACCACTGATCTGCTTAAAGACCTGAGCACACTAACCACTGTCCTCTCTTCTCTAGCCTCCTTAGGACCTGCAGTTCCTCTTCCTGGACTCCTACAACATCTTCCTGGACCCCTGCTTCTTCACTTTGGGCTATCTTACCCTGTTAACTGTTGCACTTGTAGTCACCCTACATCCAAAATAGCAGATGAGGTCCCTGCAGATCCCAACTTGCGCATGCCGCCTTCCACTTCATGGCGCCTCCCCACCCACCCTTGCCTGTCATTACTTATTTAGCCACAGGCTACAATGGGATATAGCCATGTTGTGATTTGGCACATGCACACTGTTGTGTGTACAAAAAAATTATCTCCCCAATCTGCCATCTGCAAGTTATATGGGACTTCCACTAGTGGGTGACAATACTATTGAAAATAAAAAGTTAACTTTTGTCCTCAAAGAGTTGTGTAAAGGCCCATACTTTATTGTAGTGCATTAACATTTATTTGTTGTTTCTTTTTAAATACCGCACATTACTGGGGGTGATTAACCCACTCACCCTCCCTGATCTAGACTCCTTCTGCTTTCCCAATATAATCCTACTAAAGGACTGCTCGTGTTACTCCTAGGGCTGTTATAAACATCTCCACTGTTTCCTATTGGACTGAAATCAACTCCTCCCCTGTTTCCAAATTCCAGCATTGTAATTCCCTCTTTATGCACAAACATAAGTACTTTTCAGAATCTGTCTAACAACTCTCCTAACCCTAACCCCCTCATTTCACAATCTGAGTCACCTCTAAATAATAAATATCCAACTAACTAAGGGACTCATAATAACCTACACTATCACTGTATATCTATACCATGCCTTGCATAACATATGGCAAATAAGAGATATACCTTTCACTCATGGACCTATATCACCTATTCCCAACTCTCTTACACAAGGCTCTCCCCATATGCCCACTTCATCCCTGGGAACAGAAGTCATACTCCAATGTAATAAGACTATACTAATCCAGTCTTGGGCTAACACCTTCCACAAGTCACCATTTGTCCCCCACCCCCACCTCGTACTCGCTCCCTGACTTGCTTTCTGCTGTTATCAGGTGATATTGAACTGAGCCCATGTCCCTAAAGGGCAGTAAATGAAACCCTCTTCTCTTGTAGTCCTCAATTGTCCAACTTTTAGGACCTGAAATTGCACAGATGAACATCCAAAGTACAGTGTGCAAAATGGCAGAACTTGAAACATGGATCTGACATTACAAGCCTGGCATTGGCATCCTATGCATCACAAAGACCTGGTTAAAGCCCTCTGTTCTCATGCATGAAATCTTGCTACCTGGCTTCACCACTTATAGAAGTGACTGACTCATAAAGTGAGGCAGGGTGGTGTGGATCTACACCAAGAATGAGCTGGTACCCAGAGAAATACCTGGATTAAATATTAACTCTTCAATTGAACACCTATTAGTCTCAGTTACCCTTGGACAAGTCAAATAACTAATAAACGATGTGTCTACCTACCTCCCGGACTAGCCTCCTCCTCATACTCTGAATTATACACTAACTTAGGTAAAATCTCAAACAAGGATATTATTCTCAAGTAGGGACATCAGTCTTTACTGGTTAGGCCCAAATAGGACTAACTATCTAGCCACACTCTCCAATGCTAAACTAGAGCAAATAATTGACCAACCCACTAGACACAACCTCAAAACAGGTAATCATAGCCTGCTTAACTGGGTGATAACAAATAATATGCATAAGATCAAAACCACTGCAGTTCTCCCTGATGCCCTAAGTGATCACTCCCTGACCTTCTGCCTCTGCAGGAACAACTTTGTTAACCCCCCCAAAAAAATGTATAAAGGCGTGGGACCTTAATAATTTCAATGCTGATGCTTTCATACAGTCTTAATTCAGCTGACCGGACCCCCATCACTACCTTTCCAGACATAAATAAGGCACTAGATTATTTCATTAACATAATCTCCTCCATCCTTGACTCCCATGCCCCTCTGAAGTCAAGGACAGCCAATGGAAACCAATAACCATGACTATATTAGGAATTGAGGCACTTTATGCACTCTCGTGATAGAGCTTGGGAAACTTTCAAAAAGCCAGGGCACTCATCGGACTTGACATCTTACCAATAACTGAGGAACACCTACAAAGCAAAAGCCACTAAAGCCAAGTGTAACTATCTCTGTTCCTTGCAGGAGAAAAATCTTACAAACCTAAAAAGCTTCTGGTCTCAAGTTAACACCTTACTTAAGAGTAAGGGATGCAGACTCCCACAATCAATGATCTCTAAAGGCACTACTCTGTCAAACCCTTCAGAAATTGCATCTGGCATTAATCTTTTCTCCACAGACCTGGCCAAATACAAATCTGACCTACCCACTGTTCCCCAAGACCCAGTGCCCTCCAACCCAGATGACTCTCATCCCTCTTTCCATCTAAAACTCACCTCGCAAACAGAGATTCTTAAAGTGATAAATGGTCTTAACCCTGAAAACTCCCCAGGGTTTGATTCCCTTCAACCAAAGTTCCTTAAGCTAGGAGCTCCTGTCATTGCTCATCCTGTAATGCTATTAAGCAAAATTCCTTCTTCACCCTGACTATACTGAACAAATGGAAAACTGCAATAGTCCCCATGCACAAAAGTGGCCCCACAAACCTAATCGAGAACTGTAGGCCAATCTCTATATTATGTCCCCAGCAAAAATACAAGAAAGAATCCTAGACAATCAGCTTTTTTCATTCCAAGAACAGACCAATGCTCTAATGGTCCATCAACACAGTTTCCATAAGCTATACAGCACTGAATATGCCCTGATGTGGGTCAAAACTGACATCCTTCAGACTATGGATCAGGGTAAAGTTACTGGTGTGACATTTAGGGACCTAACAAAATCATCTGATCTCATTAATCATCAACATCTCCTAACCAAACTCCATAAATTAAGCCTCAACAACCTCTCCTACTCTTGGTTCACCAACCACCTGACCAACAGGTTACAATATGTCAAATGATCCAGTGCTATGTCACCTGTGCACCCCATCACTGACAGTGTTTCCCAGGGCTCCATTCTGGGTCCTATCTTATTTTCCATTTTTAGAAATGAACTTCCTTTAAACTGCAGTGGGGCATCAATACAGGTTTATGTGGATGATGCCATACCCTTTAGATCCTCCAAGAACATCTGCTGTCTCAGTGCCAGCTTAGAGATGGAATTTCAGTCATTGAAGACATGGTTTAAAGATAACCCACTGGTGATCAACAAAAAAACAACTAACTCCATGTTGTTCCACCATGCCTCACTCAAACTATCTTCAAATCACAGGGGTTTGGCAGTTGAAATTCAATGCAAAGAAGTGCAAGATAATGCATATGGGGCACAAAAACCCTGGCACAATGTATCAGTTGGGGGGTGAGGATATAGCATGCACCAAGCAGGAAAGGGATCATGGGGTTATCATCTCTGATGACCTCAAAGTAGGGAAACAGTGTGACAAGGCAGCAGTAAAGCAAATAGGATTCTGGGATGCATAGGCAGGGCATCACCAGCAGGAAAAGGAGGTCATAATTCCACTATACAATACACTAGTGAGGCCCCACCTGGAGCATACAGGTACAGGAGACCTGGAGACCTTACCTATGTAAGGACATAGACAGGGTAGAGAAATTCAGAGGAGGGCAACAAAGATGGTACATGGATTGCATCACAAGTCCTATGAGGACAGGTTGAAGGAAGTGAATATGTACTCCCTGGAGGAGAGTAGGGAGAGAGGGGATATGATAGACATACAAGTATCTTACAGGGAGGAACAGGGTGCAGGAATACACTATTTTTAAGCAAAAAAGATGTTCCAGGACTAGAGGGCATGGGATGGAGTTAGAGGGAGGACGATTCAGAGGAAACGTGAGGAAGAATTTCTTCACAGAATGGGTGGTGGATAAGTGGAACACCCTGCCAGAGGAAGTGGTGGAGGCTAAAACAATCATGGGATTTAAGAATGCATGGGATAGACATAAAGGAATTCTGGAGGTCAGGGGTAAGGGGCAACAGACTTCTAGGAAAACATAAACTGAACTTACAAGCTCAAATGGGCAGACTGGGGGGGGCACAGACCCTTATCTGCCGACACTGTCTATGTACAGTATCTATGTATCCTCTCTTGGTAATTAAAACATCTGATAGAGTGGAACTCAAAGGGGTAAACATATTCAAGTATCTTGTAGTAACCCTCAGTGAGCACCTCTCATTCAAAACACCTGCAGATAAAGTTATAAGATTCACTCATCAGAAGCGTGGCCTTCTATACTGTACTGTCCTTTTCCTTACTCCACATTCTAGAAAGACCATAGCTACTACAACTCTACTCTCAGGCCTCCTTTATGGTGCTCCACTTATCAACACTGTAAAGCCCTCAGTGTTAAAAAGACTTAGACAAACTTTCTACAGAATAGTCCATTTCACTGCAGGTGCTCAAGCTCGTACCCACCACTGTGAAGAGCTTAACACTTTATGTTGGCTTCCTTTAATGCTAAGTTTATTTTATTTATTTATTTATTTATTGATATCTAGGATTACAAATTACATTTGAACCAGCAGTTCATTTACAAAAGTTCCATGTCAGATAACAGAGGAGACAATACACAAAATGCATAACTTTCATGAGTAACATTGCCTCGGACAGCTAAATACAGCAGTTACTAAGCTTGACACATGATTATAAGGTAGTGCATGGTACATATAGTTAGAAGGTAAAAAAGTAAAACAAGTTTGGAAAGGCAAAATAGGCAGCCAGTAAGAAGGCTGTCAGAGTAAGACTTTGTCATAAGTGCAGTTTCTCAGTGATAAGTGCTGGGGAAAAAGAAGGCAGAGAGGGGGCAGGGCCAGGTAAGATCAGCAATAGAGGGGTAAGTAAGGAGTAGGAAATGGGGGGAGATGGGAAAGGAATGGGGCAAGAAAAAAAAAGCAAGCTTGAAATTGGAGTGCCCATTACTATGCACCACGTTTAAACTCATACAGCTTCCCTTCCCCTGACTCTCCAATCTGCTGCTATAGAAACCCATCACCAGATCCTTTCATTCCTCCCACTATTCATTGTTAGATATACCTAAAACTCACTTAGCCATCAGTAGGAGATCATTTCCATTTGTCATCCCTCAAAAATGGAATAGACTCCCAAATGGTTAACTTTCCTGTATGCCTCTTCTTCAGTTTAGAAAACACTTCAAAGAAATTTACTCCCCCCCCATCTGTAACTGTAGTTAATCACCTTTTTCATTTCTGGTCCTCACTCCCTAACCACCTTCCTTTCCCATCCTCTTGTTCTAATAGTTGACAATTGTCAATTGTTTCTAAGACTTCTCCTCCTATGACCTCACTTATTTGCTAGTTTGTAAATATGTTTACACATTATAGCTGGACAAATGCACTTAACAGTCCTTATTATGTTTCTTTACATAATGATATGTGTATTTCTGTAAACTTTATGTTTGATACGTATATCTTTTGGACTATGTTTTGGTGTACAAGAACTGTAAATGTCCTTACTTCTGTACTGCTATGAATTTTTATGGAATATGTATGAATGTTTATGGAATGTGTATGTTCTCTGGGTCACCTGTGGTCGCAGATTCTCTTTACTGTCTATACTTTACCTTAATTTCTATGTATTCAATAACCACACCCAATGGTTATTCCAATAAACTCAGTTTATTGTCTGCACACATATATGTGGGAGCCTTAGCTAAGGGTAAGAGCTCCTCGAACAAAGGTTTACACAGCATTTTATAACACTCTTAGCACGTGACCACATTTTGGTTACAGCAAATAGCATTATGAGTCGTGGTACTATCTCCAGACCCCCACTCCAATTTCTACATACCTTTCCCATATATAGAGTTGTTTTTCTGAAACCTTGCTTCTTCTTATCTCAAACCTAAGGAGCTGGTTTCAGCCAGCCTAGATTACTGTTTTTGCTTGCCTTGCGATTCATATGAACTTGCAATGACCCTTAGCTTTTACTCAGACTTGGCTAATATTCAACTACACTAGCAGCTCCACACTATAATACACTGTAACACACTTTACTTTATATGTATGCAGGAATCCACTCTACATGTATGCATAAAAGAAAGATATATAAAAAGAAATTCCTCCACACTCCCCCCTTTTGAGGCTCTGCCTCAACTAAATCGTAGTAAGGTCATCTATGTATGCAAAGGGAAATGGGGGTTCCTCTGGGAAAAGATTCTTTTGATAATCGAGCAGGGGCATTTGGGCAGAGATGGGCATGTTCGAAGAACACAAGCTAAATATGCACGCTTTCAAAATGGTGACCACAAGGCAAATGGCAAATAGAATAAGGAGAGCCACTGCAGCCCAGTGCAACAGGGTGGCTCCCCAATCACCAAAGATGCTAGAAAACCAGGACCAGGGGTCCCAGCCTTTCTCCACAGGTGCATGTTCACTCAAAACTCGATCCTGCAACTGCTGCACCCCTTGCAGGACATGATCTAGGGCCTCTGAATTATCAGGAATATATGTGCAACATTCTTCACCAATGACAGCGCATACCCCACCCTGGGCAGCTAGGAGGTAATCTAGGGCTGCCCTGTTTTGTAAGGCCATTAATCTGGTGGCTCGTATTTCAGCATTTACTAAAGGCAATTCTGTTTTAGTACTGTTTATAAGAGTTTTGATTTCATAACTTAACTGGTCTATGTAGTGCATTGCCTGCACTACCCCCCACCAAGGAAACACTCCAGCTCCAAATTTCTCATACCAGGGTATACGAATGGATTCAGGTGGAACGGGTTTACCTAGATTTCGCTTAACTCTGACAGTGCGGTTGTCAATGTTAATTATACGGAAAGTCCGCATTACTGGGTGCAATGTAGCCAAGTAACAGCATCCAGCCCACTGTGAGGGCAGGAATGTATAAGCCTTACTTCCACATACCCAGTATAAACCAGTTAAAGTCCCAAAGGGAACGACAATACCCTGGACAACCCAAAGTTGTAGATCAGTTATAGCAACAGTAGTAGTACAATTGGATGAGCCCAACTCCTGAACTCTCACTTTTCTGCTACAGAGACAAGTCACTGGCTGGGACCTCGGAACCCGGGGCCTTATGTGTAAGAGCTCACCAGTTGTGTTGGGGCGCGCTGGCGTATACCACGTGATGAAGGACCTTCCTGCAAATACAGTCACATTACTAAGGGCACGATCTACCCAAGGACTCAGTTTTTTATAGGTACTGTCTCTCGGCTCGTACCAAGACACCTTTGCCAAAGTCTGGTAGAGCAATGCAGTATCATTTTGAGGGAGGGGTTCTGGGTATAGATGGAGCCCAACCTTTGCTGAAGCAGGGGGAGGGGCACACACATAACAATCAGACAGATTAATATTTTCCGCATGCAACTTCATTAAAGTCCAAGTATTTGCATAATGCAGGGGCTCTGCACTCTTGAGGCTTCTCATTAAAGGAGTACATAAAGTCTGTTGCAAAAATCCCACCAATACTATGGTTGCAAGAACAGTAAGTCCTTTAAGCATTAATCCCCTTCGGCTTGTACGGTCTCGGACAGGTCCGCTCTCACCAGCCGGCAATGTGATGCGTGAATCCATGTCTCCCTTTCTGCAACCTTTACTGCTGTTGCCGTTGTCAACAGGACTTGGTACGGGCCACGCCACCTTGGAGAACTCCATCTTTTTCTTCGGAAGTCCTTCACCAGAACAAAATCGCCAGGCTGTATCTGATGTAGGGATGTCTCAGTAGGCACTGGCAA
This sequence comes from Neoceratodus forsteri, assembly GCA_016271365.2. Classification (NCBI taxonomy): domain Eukaryota; kingdom Metazoa; phylum Chordata; order Ceratodontiformes; family Ceratodontidae; genus Neoceratodus; species Neoceratodus forsteri. The sequence goes on along the minus strand of CM028138.1, from coordinate 620,294,767 downwards.
GGCTGCCTTGACCCTAGGATAGAAAGACCTCAAGACACCATTAAGGGATAAACAATAAGTAACCATTTCCTCATCTACTCCATGCAGGGCGATTCGACTTTGTGGGTAAGGGGCATTTGGCATTCACAATGGCCGTCCTAGTAAGATTTCATGCGGGGAGAGACCAAGACGCCCCACTCTCCCCCTCATAGCCATGAGGGCGAGAGGCAAAGCAGTCACCCAAGTCAGACTGGTCTCTGCCATGATTTTTGTGATTTTGAGTTTTAGAGTCTGATTTGCTCTCTCCACTGCCCCACCCGATTGGGGATGGTAAGCGCAGTGCATGCGGAGGTCCACCTGCAAGGCCTCACACAATGATTTTATCACTTCATTTGCAAAATGAGATCCATTATCGCATGACAAGCGGCTGGGCAATCCCCAGCGAGGGATAATTTCTCGAATTAAAGCTTTTACTACTGCGCATGCAGTCGCCCTGCGAGTCAGGAATGCCTCTACCCACTTTGAAAACATATCTACAATGACTAAGCAATATTTAGAGCCTTGGCACGGCATAAGCTCTATAAAGTCCATCATAACATGCTCAAATGGACCAGCAGGAATCGGGTGGGCAGAGGGGGTTAGGTGCTGTCCTCTGCCCACATTGTACTGCATGCAAATCACACACTTGCTACAAAACACTTCAGCATAGCTAGTAAATCCAACAACGTACCAATACTTATTTGCAAAATCTACCATGCCCGTCTTTGAAACATGATCGGCTCCATGAGCCAATTTTGCCAAACGGAAATACCGATCCGTAAGCATGGTCTCCCATCCCCAGACACCCACACTTTTAAATCAGAATCAAATACACACTGCTGTTTCCAATGGCCTTTCTGCCTCAGTACCATTACGCTGAAGCGCCACTAAATCCTGTGGAGAAAACAGGTTACAGGTTTCACTATTTACAACAGTTAACTGGTAGACTGAAGCACTCATTGACTGAGGCGCTGCCTTTGCTGCGGCATCCGCTACAGAATTACCTGCGGAGACAAAATCTTTGTTAGACGTGTGCGCTGCACATTTTACAATTGCCAAAGCTCTAGGTAGTTGGATAGCAAACAGCAAATCTTTTACCAATTTCGCTTGCGCAATAGGCTTACCCGTAGCTGTAAGAAAACCTCTGTGCTTCCATAGTGTCCCAAAGTCATGTGCCACACCAAAGGCATACCGACTGTCTGTATACACATTTACTGTTCTGTCTTGCACAAGCGTGCAAGCCCTCGTCAGGGCTACCAACTCTGCAGCCTGGGCAGAGAAACTGGATGGCAATGAACTGCTCTCTATTACCTCAGACAAAGTACATACTGCATAACCAACTTTAGTCACCCCCCTTAAGTCTTTAAAAGCTGAGCCATCCACAAAATACTCAACTTCTGCATTTGTCAGAGCTACGTCTGTTATATCTGGTCTAGGTTTACTGTCACAGTCAATTACCTGTCCACAGTCATGTTGTTCGCCATCGTCGGGGGAGGGCAACAAGGTTGCCGGATTCAAGGTGGTGCACCGCTTGAGAGTAATGTTTGACATTGTGAGCAATACATTCTGGTACTGCAAAACTCTCACCGGGGTCAGATGAGCTGTGCGAGCTTGTAACAATATAGCTTGCACTGCATGGGGTACATGCACAGTAAGGGGGCAAAATCCCACCAGATCCACACAAGACAATACTGCCTCCGTGGCTGCCGCCACGGACTGTAGGCAGGAGACCATGCCTGCCACTACCGAATCCAACCGCTTTGAATAATAAGCAATTGGCCTCTGACTCCCCCCATGATCCTGTGTCAAGACTGCAGACATGTAACCCCCTTGTCCATTTACAAACAGGTTAAAAGCTTTTTCATAGTTTGGGAGTCCCAAACATGGGGTGCTGGCTAGTACCCCTTTTACTTTGGCAAATGACGTTTCTAACCCCGGGGACCACTGCACCTCATCTGTCATTTTCATTTTTGTGCCATAGATTGCGTCATGTAATGGCTGGATGATGTAGGCATAATCCATTATCCAGGCACGACAGTAACCTGCCATTCCTAGGAACGACATCATTTGCTGCTTAGTTACAGGACGGGGCCATTCAGTAATTGCTTGAATGCGTTTGGGATCTAACTGCCTTCCCTCTGCAGAGAGTATGTGACCTAAATAATGTACCTTAGTAGCACACAGTTGCAGCTTACTCTTTGAGACTTTATGTCCATTTTGGGCTAGAAAAATCAACAGAGCTCTAGTGTCCTCCTCACTCGCCTCCCTGGAAGGGCTGGCAAGGAGTAAATCATCTACGTATTGAATCAGGGCGCTGCCCTGTGGGGCAACAAAGTCCTGCAAGTTCTCACGCATCTGAGCAGAAAACACAGCAGGTGACTCCGCATATCCTTGCGGCATACGAGTCCAAGTCCATTTTCGACCCTTATACGTAAATGCAAACCATTCTTGGCTAGCCGGATCCACAGGTATGCTAAAAAAATGCGTTTGCTAAGTCTATGACTGAAAAATGCGTGGCAGTATGTGGGATTTCTGACAGAATAGTAGCTGGATTTGGTACCACTGGAGTTCTTACATGTACTGCCTCATTCACTGCCCTCAAATCTTGCACAAAGCGATAATCCCCACTTCCCTTTCTTACTGGCAATATTGGTGTATTAACTACAGCATCTGGACATGGAACAATAACCCCCTTTTGTACTAACGCAGCATGCACCGGTGCAATCCCTCTTCTGCTTCCCTCCCCAATGGGTACTGGTGTCGACTCGGTCTGTACAAGCTTTTGGGCATCACAACTAGTGGCTGTGCTCCTTTCATTAGCCCCACATCATACTTAGATGTAGCCCACAGAACTTTTGGTATCTGACTAATCCACCCAGGCTCAGGGTCCTGTTTTTTCTCCTTCTCCCACCATCTTTTCACATTCACCTGCCTTTCTGATGCACATACTTGTACCCACTTCCTTAAACTAATTCTTTTACATTGCCCCTCTGCTGATGTCTGCCCTCCTTCCACATCCACCCAATCCCGTAGCTGCACCATGCTTGCCATCCAGGGGCCCAAATCCTTCCACTGTAGCTGCGGCTTCTTTGCCAAAGAAATATGTGGATATGACTCAGAAACTTTAAACACCTTTTGTTGCTCTTCAGTGAGTAATACTGAGGCCCCCACCCTGTCTTTCCCCACATACAGATTATGCACCCACAACCATTGTTCAACCGGTTGCCGCCCCCAATCCCCACATTCATATTCATAATCTCTAGCCCCCACTGCATAGTATGCCGTACAATGCAGATTAACCCTAAACTGCATATTGCCCTTTGTTACTTTTTCTGCCCATTTTTCTAACCAGTACTGCTCATCCAATTTACAATTTCCCAACTGTACAGCCAATCCCCCTCCCCCTCAGCACAAACATAGATTCCTACCGCTGGTGCTTCAACAATTATTCCCCTAGGAGTACACTTAATTTGGGCACTTACCTTTGCCAGGAGATCCCGTCCCATTAAATTTACCGGGCAGGTCAAACTGCTCAAAAAGGAATGTTTTAGCAAAGTATTTCCACACTTTACCGGTAAGGGCAACGTCATCTGCTCCTTTTGAGGTACTCCTGAAGCTCCAATTGTGGTTACCAATTTTCCCGACAAAGGGGGCAATAGTTCTTGTTGTTGTATGACCGAAACAGATGCTCCAGTGTCTATAAGAAAAGTCAATAAAGTATCCATTACCATCAGTTCCATCAAGGGACTCCCTGCCGGAGTGGCAGAGACTCGAACCATTAATGAGTGCTCCTGTAACCATCAGCTGCTGTTACCCATGTTTCCTGTGTCGGACCAGTACTGTGAATTCTGCTGGTTGGGTCTAGACTGACCTCCTTGATTCCATTGGGTCGGTCCCATTGGTTCAGACCATTGTTGTGTCTGCGGTGGTGGTGGTGGAGGTAAGGGGTAGTTGTTCTCCTGGTTTTGGCGCTGCTGCTGCCACTGCGGCTGCTGTACTCTGGGGCACTTTCGAGCAATGTGGCCCTTCTCCTGGCATGCAAAGCAAATAATGTCTCTATTTTCTTGCCCCATCCCCCTACCTCCTTGCCTCATATTCGGTCCTCCTTGCATCTGTTGGGGCTGATAGTACCCTGGTCCAGCGTTTTGGGCATAGTTAGTCCTTGGGGGTCCTCTGCCTTTGCCTCAACCTCGACTACCCCCGCCCGTATTACCTTGTCCTCCATCTCTTGAATAGTACATTAGTTGCACTTGTTCTAACTTTTTCTTTTCTGCCTTTTCCGCCCCTTTGCCTGTCTCTCAACATGCTCTACATACCTAAAGACCTCCTTCAGTGATTGTGTTTCCCAGCCAACGCAAACTATCTTTACTCCCATCTGAATAGTCTCTAATAACCCAGCACAAAATGCCATGGCCAGCTGGCTGTCATAAGCTGGGTTGTCTGGCTTTATACCAGAGTAGTGCCGGAAAACCTCCTCCAGTCTCTCCCGGTAGTCTTTTACAGTCTCGACCTCCGTTTGCCTGGCATTTCATATTCGGTCCCAATCCACCTTTGCAACGTATATTTCTCGTAACTTTCCCCAAATTGTATCTAAGGCGGCGTCAAGATGATCTCTGTCAACATTCGCATTTCATGACGCCTTAACTTCCCCCCAACATCCCTTCAAAGTGCATCTTAGGGACTCCTCTGCTTCCTTGGGTGAGAGTTCGTATGTTTTAATTAGGTTTCCCAACTCTGTTATGTACTCCTCTATATTTTCATGGGGTTTCAGTATTTCCTTTAACGCATCCTTGAGCTCTTCGGGATGCCAGGGTCATTCTACTTCAATGAGCCGTGCCCCGTCTGCCCCGGGATTTGGGTTGGGATATCGAACCAAAGGGAACTGCTCTGCCGAATGCACAATCCCGTCCATAGCGGACCGGGCGAGCATTCCTTTTTTGTCCTTCTGCGATGCCGAATGCATCTGCATTTTGCCCTTTCCCCCCTCAGCTCCCTTGGTATGGGACAGCATTTCTTCGCTCCCCTCCTCATCCTCACTCTCTCCCTCCACATGCAACCCCGAGGAGGTGGGCTCCTGCTCAGTCCTCGTCCCCCCGTCCATTGCGGATCGTGGGAGGAGAGGGTACTGCCGGGGCACCGCTCCTGATCCTGAGCTGTCGGGTTGCACTAGCACTTGCTGATCTGCTGCCTGTGCACCCTCAGGTATCGGTGGAGCCGTCGGCGGTGGCCGACACGGTTGAGGGGTATAGTGATGTCTATACTGCCTCCTTGACATGCCTACCTCTTTTTCCCCTTCCTTTAACATTAATCCTCTCTGTTGACTCTCAAATCTGCGCTCCGCTTCTCTTTCCCACATCCTAAACACATGCCATTTTACCGTCTCTCCCTTTTTGTGGGTCTTTTCCCACTCATTAAGCCTAATACGAGTCTCCCTGAGGACATCTATACTGAGTGTCCCTGCCTGGGGGAAGACGCCCTTGGTCCACCTATTCCAATCCCCTATCTGACAGACCGAGTCCCCACCATACTTGTCCAGCATACATTTCGCTGGTCCGGTTTCTACCCCGCCTCCCTGCTTTGTCCCCTGATTTCCCATATTAGTCCCTTATAGGCGCCTTAACCAAACTCAGAGTGCCCACCCAACACTCCTATATTTTCTCTTTGCAGGCATCCCCTGATGCTGAGTGCCCACCCAGCACTCTTGGTGCTACCCCAGCACCTAAAAACAGTAAATGATGACTGTCACCGCTCCCAAGGCGTCACACATATGGTGGGACTTGAACCTCCGGGGCCACCCTCCCCTGAGGCTGGGACTTGGCAGTCTGATCACAGTGTGACACGGAGAAGTGAAGTCATCCTGCCGACTACGCCAAAAAACTGTGGTCGCAGATTCTCTTTACTGTCTATACTTTACCTTAATTTCTATGTATTCAATAACCACACCCAATGGTTATTCCAATAAACTCAGTTTATTGTCTGCACACATATATGTGGGAGCCTTAGCTAAGGGTAAGAGCTCCTCGAACAAAGGTTTACACAGCATTTTATAGCACTCTTAGCACGTACACATTTTGGTTACAGCAAATAGCATTATGAGTCGTGGTACTATCTCCAGACCCCCATTCCAATTTCTACATACCTTTCCCATATATAGAGTTGTTTTTCTGAAACCTTGCTTCTTCTTATCTCAAACCTAAGGAGCTGGTTTCAGCCAGCACGAGTTACTGTTTTTTGCTTGCCTTGCGATTCATATGAACTTGCAATGACCCTTAGCTTTTACTCAGACTTGGCTAATATTCAACTACACTAGCAGCTCCACACTATAATACACTGTAACACACTTTACTTTATATGTATGCAGGAATCCACTCTACATGTATGCATAAAAGAAAGATATATAAAAAGAAATTCCTCCACACACCCCAGAAAAAGGGACACCTTCTGTCTCAGTGGGCCTACCTAGTCATCAAAATTCAAATAAATGAATAAATAATAGACATTTGTCATGTGCCTTGGAGTTATTAACCATAATGATCTCCCCATTCCATAAGTAAATAAGCTGAGATGGGTACAGTATAGGAGAATTGGGTGAGCTTTAGGTCTGAAGGCCCCAAGGCACATCGCCTGATGCCTGTTTGTGTGTGCAGAGTGGGGGTGAGATGTTAGGGTTGGAAATCCTAATACTACATTTCCCTACTTCTGTCCTAACTAAAGCATTAACAATGTTTTTTTTTGCTCTTTATTTCCTTACTTTTGAAATAGTATAATTATACTCTTAATCGCCAAAGGAATCACAGGGCCCTCTGGGCCCTGTGCTCCCATCACTCAATAGATGCATATATGTATGTAACTGTTCCTTTTAAATGAAAACAGTGATCAAATTGTCAGCATAGCTGTCTTATTACCCCACCTCTTGGACTTGGTGCAGGAAATTTTCAAATCCCCAACAAAATATAATTCTGTGCCATCTAAACATCATTCCATGCCACATGTATGGAAACATATTTTGGCAAATATTTGAAAAATGACAACTGTCACATTCATGATCTGCTATTTAGAAATGACTATGTTGAAAATTTGGGATATTTTTTTTTTAAATGACCAAAGTTACAAGCCTATGTTTGTAAATGTCAACATATGCTCATAACCATGTTTTTTTTTATATTTTTGCTCCAAATTTTCAACATGGATTTCCTATGACCCCACCTCATGAATACGTGCAGAGAAAATTTTCAATCCTGCCTGAAAGGTGATTTCATGTAGTTACTGCAAAATCACCTTTAGGGGTGCAAAAACACATTTTGGCCAGGATACAAAAAATGACAGCTGTCAAAATTTTGAAAAGTACCAAAGTTTAGAGGTAGTGTTTGCAAATTTTTATGTGGGCTCATAACTTCGTTGTTTTTTAATATTTTTCATCACATTTTCAACAAAGCCTTATGGCCCAACCTCATGAATAAGGGAAGAGCAAATTTTTAGCTCTGCCCAAAAGGTGATTTCATGCAGTGACTATAAAATCACCTTTCAGAATAGATTTGCCTAAAGTCACTGCAATTGTTCATGAGATGGGGTCCCAAACAAGGCATGTTGAAAATTGTGGGCAAATTTATTAACAAATGTCCAAGTTATGCAACTAAGTTCAAAACCATTTTGAAATACATGGAACCGCATACCTGATTTCCTCAGTTTGTGGACCGGCTTTGAAGAGTGAAGACGTGTCTCCAGTACAGAGAAGATCATAGTGTCAGACCCCTGGTGAGTAAGTAAAGACTTGGGGGTTGGGGATACTGAGTGCGAAAGTTGGGTGGGGGAATCGCCGCACAGCAAACATCGATGGCCCTTACCTGCCGACACTATGTATCTATGTATCTATGATGGAAGTTTTTCTATTTTACAGGGTTACAAAAAATGATGAGGGACAGTTTTCTATATTTCAGGTAATGACACTGGTGGATTGGGCACTCCCAGTGTCAGTGTTATGTTTGTTGGGGGTGTGGGGTTGTGGGTGCTGAGATGGAGGGTTGGGCGGGGAGAACAGTTACAGGTTGCCGGCAACAGGCATCGATGGACAGTATTCTTTATTACGGGCCAATTATTCATATAAATAAAATAAAAATGACAATGGGGGATGGGGCAATCTGAATGTCAGTGTTATGTTTGTTGTGGGGGGGTGGGTTTGTGGGTGCTGAGAGGGAGGTCCAGGTGTTGGGAATAGTTACAGCGGCACCAGAAAGAGACATCAATTGTCAGTTTTCTTTGTTGCAGACAATAACCAAAGAAAAACTATGAGGTGGACACTGGGGGATTGGGCACCCCCGGTGTCAGTGTTATGTTTGGGGGGTATGGGCCGGTGGGTTCTGAGAGGGAGGTTTGGGTAAGGGAGGAAGAGAGACATGGGTTCCAGTGTTAGGGCTTGATACAGCAGCTGTACACCGGTGACGTGGGTAGCAAACTTCCAGTGAGTAGCTGGTAACTGTTTTGAAAGCTAATCAGTTGTTCGCTTATGCAGCTTCATGCAAATCAGTGGACCAAAGCTCTCTCTGATTGGAGTGGTATCAGTCCTTTGAAGTACACACAGTTTTGGCCTACAAAGCAGAGTTGCATCAGAATCACAATGTGTGGTCATTGGTCAAGACTGCTGAGCCCCAACATTGTGAAATGCAATGGGTTCTGCAGTGGCACACACCCCAAATCCCCTTGCACTCACCACAAAATGTTTGTTGCATGCACATCAAATGTAAAAACAGTGTTTAATGCATTTAAAATGTGTATTTGTAGATTGGGAAAAGGTAGAGTTCAGGGTATACTCACAGTTATTAATGCCAAAATAAAAACTAGTGTGCTATGTGCAGCTGTAGTCTGGATCTTCTCTAATATAAAATCATTGGAGATTGTTTTAAATAAGATTTTATGCTATGTATTGCATGTCCCTCTGTCAGTTCCTGTAGAGATTTTAAGACTGGAACTTGGCCAGTTCTCATTCTATACTCTTATCACAGAGAGGTGTCAGATTTTTCTTCTTAATAATTTCCAATTATCTGAGGAAAGGCTTCCAAGGCAAATGTTTGAAAGAAGAAATTGAATATTTGAGGAAATATTTCACTTGTCTTATGGTTAAAACTGTAAAGAGAACTTTTTTCCTCTGGATGTGAGACATTTATTATAAGAAGTTTATTACAGAACAAATTTTGAAGTTGGTTCTCATAGAAAAGGGTTAGATATAGGCCATTTCCGTAGACTTTTCTCTGGGTTCCTTCTGTTCAAAATTTCAAATGGTATAAGCAGCTAAAAACTGTACAAAATCTTGAACCTTACTTACATTGTCTATCTAATCATTTAGATTGGAAACTACTTAGGGGGTTCAGAATGGAACTTTAAGATTCAAATTATATACTATACATTTGAAACAGAGACATCCTGGTATAAAATGTCCCACTGTAAATGTGGGATGAAGGTTGAAGATGATCTCAATCATATTACATTTATACACCCCTTGTGTTCAAAGAAAACAGGTGATTAGTTAGGCCCTATACTTGCTGATTTCAATCTTCCCTTGGATCAGTTAATCACTGAGATCTACAATACTCGAGATGTGTACATTTTATGTCGGTTATCTGGCTTTTTGTCATCTTTGAAAGAGTAAATAGTAATAATTTAGACAATTAGATGCATGGATACATAGATACTGTTGGCAGATACAGGCCGGTTGCCCACCCGGTCTGCTCATTTGAGCTTGTAAGTTCTCTTTACATTTTTTCTAGAAGTCACTTGCCCCTTACCCCTGACCTCCAGGATTCCCTTATATCTATCTAATGCATTCTTAAATCCAGTGATTATGTCAGCCTCCAACATTTCCTCTGAGAGGGTGTTCCACTTATCTACCACCTCTCCTCCAGGGAGTACTTATTCATGTCCTTCAGCCTGACCTCATAGGACATGTGATGCAGTCCCTGTACCTCTGAACCTTCTACACCCTGTCTATGTACTTATGTAGATAAGGTCTCCAGATCTGTACACTGTACTGCAGGTGGAGCCTCACTAGTGTCATGTATAGTGGAATTATGACCTCCCTTATCCTGCTGGTGATGCCCCTGCCTATGCATCCCAGCATCCTATTTGCTTTATCTGCTGCCTTGTCGTACTCCTTCCCTACCTTGCAGTCATTCTGCTTGGTGCATGCTATATTCTCACCACCCAACTGATATATTGTTCCAGGGTTTTTGTGCCCCATATGCATTATTCTGCACTTCTTTGTGTTGAATTTCAACTACCAAACCCTTGACCAATCTTCAAGCTTCTGTAGGTCCCTCCTCATTCTGTACACAACCTATGGCATGTCCACTGTGTTACAGAGCTTCATGTTGTCAGTGAACAAGAAATTCTGCCTTTTAGGTCCTGCACAATATCACTAACGAAGACGTTAGATATGACCAGTCCCAGCACTGATCCCTGTAGTACCCCATTGGTCATTTTTCCCCTCACCCTCTGTGTACTGCCACCCAGCAAATTACCCACCCACCACACTACTATCCTGCCCACTCTCATATTCCCCAGTTTGTTTAGTAGCCTTCTATGCAGCACAATGTCAAAGGTCTTGCTGAATTCCAGATAGGCCACATCCACTGCTCTCCACTGATCTACCACCCTTGTCACCCAGTTGAAAAATTCCATGAGGTTATTCTGGCATGGCCACCCCCCATTGAAACAATGCTGCCTTGGGTCCTGTAGTCCATTGGTGACTAGATGTTCTGCCAATCTCTCCTTCAGTACTGCTTCCATGATCTTCCCCACTACTGAGTTTAGGCTAACTGGTCTGTAGCTCCCCACTTCCTCTTTGTTCCCACTTTTATATAAGGGACTACATCTGCTGTCCTTCAGTCTTGGGTACCTCCCCTGTTTCCAGTGATCAACTGAAATGGATTGCCAGAGGTTCAGCCACCACTGTTCTTAGTTCCTTTAGGACCCTGGGGTGCAGTCCATCTGGCCCCATTGGTTTATCGACTCTTTTATTCCTTCCAGCTCCTTTAAGACCCTTTCTCCTGTAAAGGGACTTGTGTCCATTTCAGTGCTGTTCTCGCCCATTGTACTTCCTTCAGGCCCATTACCCTTCCCTTCTTCAGCAAACACTGAGCAGAAATATCTGTTCAGTATGTCAGCTTTACTTTTGTTATTTTCCATGCTGCCCCCATCCTCCTCCTTCAGTCTCACTATCCCTCCCTTTACCCTTCTTTTTTCACTTATGTACCTGTAAAAGGCTTTTTCCCTATACTCACTGATTTTGTGATGCACTCTTCTGTCTGAACTTTGGCTTCCCTTCCTGACCTCCTTTTGCTTCTCTTGGTACTTCTCCCTATCCCCTTCTGCCTGCATCTTTTTGTATTGCCTGAGTGTGATCTTTTTGGCTTTCACTTTCTCTGTTAACTCCTTGGAAAACCATAATAGCTTCCCCTTGCTAACCTGCTTAATGCATAATTCTGTTGCTCTTGTAATCCCTGTTTTAAATATTGCCCACAGTTCCTCCACCCTGATTCCTTCCTCATTCCTATTAGTGCCTCTTTGAAGCATGTCCCCATTTTCCCCAAGTCTGCCCTCTTAAAATCCAGAATATGTGTTTTTGTGCGGTTTGGTTCTGCTCCTTGTGTGATTTCAAACCACAGTGACCAGTGGTTATTATTTTCCAGGTGCTCCCCCACTGTTATCCATATCACACTGGCCCTGTTTGTGAACATGAGGTTCAGTATTGCCTTTTGCTGATTTGGTTCCATGACCAGTTGCTTAAGAAAATCACCTTGAAGGGAGTCCAGGATAAATGTGGTCCTGTTTGATACTGCTGCTGCTGGGGGGGGGGCTCCAGTCCACATCTGGAATATTGAAATTTTCAAAAAGCACCCCCCCATCTGCCATCCTTTGGATGGCTAACATTAACTTCCTATCTGTCACTTCATCTTGGGCTAGTGGTCTGTAGATCACCTCTGTGCAGACGGCTGACCCTGTTTTCCTTTCCAGCTTAACCCACAGTATACCCCTCCCTCTGTTTTGTTCTTCCTGGATCTCTGTGGCCTTTATGCCATCTGTCACATAAAGTTCTACTCCTCTTTCCTTCCTGCCTGCCCTATCTCTTCTGGATATGTTGTAGCTGGTTATGGCCATCTCCCAGTCTCCAGTCATCAGGTCTCTGTGATGGCCACAATGTCCAGGCCTGACTGCATCATGGCAGCCTTCAGATTCTCCATCTTGTTGCTAAGACTGTTGGCATTGGCACACATGGCTTTCCATGATGTTAACTCCATGGACTGTTTAGCTGTTCTACTCCGACCTCCTCCCTAGTTGTGCTTTAGTCCTGGTTCTCCCTGCTGTCTGCCCTTCTGTTGTGTTTTGCTCCCTTTCTGCCTATCCACCCCTTGGGTGCCTATCTGTAGCTTTTACACACTGCTTTGTAGAGCTGACTCCTCCTCTTGTTCACTAGTTCCACTACTAGCTATGGGGATGTTCAATTAGGTGCCCCCCACTTACTGGCCTCCTTCCCCATCCTTGGCTAGTTTAAATTTGTCCATGTACCATTTAAACTTATAACTGAGTGCTTAGATTCCTCTCCAGGTTGGATGCAGGCCATCAGACTTGAACAAGCCCCCATCCCTCCAAGTGGGTCCCCAGTCACCAATGAATCCAAACCCTTCCTCTCAGCACCAGTTCTTCAACCAAGTGTTAAAGTTCCTGCTGCATGTGCCCCTACACTGTCCCTTGCCTCTCACAGGTAACACTAACAAGCTTTCAGCTTAGTTTGCCACTCATGGTTAAAAAAATTGAAAAAAAAAAGGTGACAGATGTAGCTACTTGTTTGAGACCCCTCCCCAATTTTCTAAACTCTTCCTGAACTTCCTTATGCTTCCCATTTGCTAGGGTATTAGTACCTACTGTTGGTGGATAATGACATCCATCTCACCTTCTCATCTTGCCTTCCTGGCAATACCCTGGATCTTCCACCCATCCCTCCATGCTGTAGCACCTGGTACAGAAGGCATCTCACCTCCCTGTCCTTCTTCTTGTTTGTTCCTAGGTTGTATCCCTCTTATGATGGAGTCCCCAGCAGGATTCCCTTCCTCCTCCTCTGGGGTTTACTGTTCTCCCCACTGAGGTCATCTCCTTGATTGACCTCCAAATCCTTCCCTTTTACTTTTCTAGGTGCCTCTATTTGGTTGTCCCCATTTGCCAACTCAACAAATGAGTTATGGAGTGCATTATGATTTGTGATGTGCCTCTGCTGACCATCCTAACCATTACCAAGTCCACCATCATCCAAGTGATCCTCATTCTTGGCATCCTTTGAGGCAGAGGTGTTGGCCTGGGTGGTCTCTGGATAGGGATGAAGGTACTCCTGACCCAGTTTACTTCTTCTCTGAGGCTGGCTACCTCATCCCACAGTCCAGAGAGATGCCTGCAGATAGGGCAGCATCTAATGGTCCCAAAGGTCTGCCTGAATATGGCTGCCCCACAGCCACTGCATTGCGCCACTCCCCACATTGTACTGCACTTATACTGCTATTCCAGGAGTTGTCTGTTAATGAAGAGCTCCCTCTAGTTCCCTCTTTATTAATTTTCTGTCCTGAAAATCCTGCCACTGATCCTCAGCTACTTTTTGTTTTTAAAGAAGGAAAACAGTGACAAAAAATAAGTCAAAACACTTGTACAAAGGGTTGGATTCCTCCCCCGTATGCCCCTCCTACACCACAATCCCTTCTATTCCCCATGCTTGGCTCCTGCCAATCAGATTTAACAAGGCATTTAATTAATAGTGGGGGTAGGTAATGAGATTGGGCAGACATTTGCAGCAAGTAAAGACAGCAAAGAAATAACAGCACCACTAAAAGCACACCTAACTAGGTTTCAATTTTTCAACAACCCAAAAACAATTCCAAGTAAAGACAGCAAATAAATAACAGCACCACTAAAAGCACACCAAACTATGTTTCAATTTTCAACAGTCCTAAAATAATTCCAAGTAAAGACAGCAAAGGAACAACAACACCACTATAAGCATACCAAACTAGATTTCCAATTTTCAACAACCCCAGAAGAATTCCAAGTAAAGATGGCAAAGAAATAACAGCACCACTAAAAGCACACCAAACTAGGTTTCAAAGTTTCAACAGACCCATAACAATTCCAAGTAAAGAGAGTAAAGGAATAACAGCACCACTAAAAGCATACCAAACTAGGTTTAAAACAAAAGCAGCAATGAGCAGTTACTGCACTGCACCAAAGTGAATCTGGATCCTTCCCCTTTTGGCCTCTTCCATAGGGGACATAGGAGACATACTTCTTTTTTGCCATCAATTGACTTTTTTTCCCAGTATTCGATATTTTTTTTTTTTATTTTGGAATTTTGAGATTACGGTCATGGTACTTGGATGGAGGTGTAGGTAACCAGACCTGAACCCATCCAAGGCCTGTTTACTTCTGTTTCAGAATTGCTAAATATTGCCTCCTCTGTCCCCTTATTTCTTACTTCTTTTTTCCTAATATTACACTGATATACTTACATAGATCATTTGTGACATTTGTGGATAAATACTTAAATCTTCAGATGCTGTTGTATACAACTGAGAGTTCCCTTTTCCTGTGAATTGTTATCTCTAGCTGATTAGTCAAACATTATGACAGACTGTTGTGTTCCCTTATCTTTACATCATTATCACATATACCTTTAAAATAATTATCTAAAATAACATTTACCTATACCTTGATTGAAATTTTGCTGACCTTTCTGCATTTTTTAATTATTTAAAGTTTTATTTAAGTGATACTGGACTTGAGAGTGAGCATATTTGAGAGTAGTCCTTAGAGCCAATTTATTAAATAAACAGAACCTATTACAGGCCAGTCAGTCTGACCTTCATTGTGGGCAAGCTCATAGAGACCATACTAAAGGAAAGGTTTGTGGAATATCTAGAGGATCATGGTCTCCAGTATGCGAGGCAGCATGGGTTCATGGGAGGGGGAGAGAATGTCAAACAAATTTGATTGACTTCTTTGACTGTGTCACTAAGACAGTAGACAGGGGCCAAGCAGTAGACATCCTCTATCTTGTTTGCAGCAAGGCCTTTGACTCTGTGACCCATAAAAGGTTGATCAGGAAGTTGGAGTATCTCGGAGTTGGGGAAAAGATAGCCAGGTGGGTGGAAAACTGGCTGAAGGTCAGAACCCAGAGGGTGGTTGTGGGGGGAGAGTTATTTAGCACCAGACAGGTAACCAGAGGGGTCCTGCAGGGCTCAATGCTAGGGCCGGTGTTGTTCAATGCCTTCATCAATGACATTGAAGATGGCATTAAGGGAAAAATGTGCCTATTTGTGGATGACACCAAACTCTGTGGGAGAGTGGACACAGCTGATGGGATACAGGACCTACAGGTATATCTGGAAAAGCTAGGGAGGTGGTCCAGGATATGGCAGCTTGGCTTCAATGCAAAGAAATGCAAAGTTATGCATATTGGAGCCAAGAATCCTAGGACAGAGTACTACCTGGATGGAGTTCAGATATCTGCATCAGGGGAGGAGAAGGACTTGGGAGTGATGATCACTAGTGACCTGAAGCCATCCATGCAGTGCAAGAAAGCAGCAGCAAAGGCAAATAAGATGCTGGGATGCATATCTAGGGGGATCAGTAGTAGGAGAGAGGAGGTTATACTGCCCTTGTACAGGTCACTGGTAAGGTCACATCTGGAGTATGGAGTTCAGTACTGGTGCCCACACCTCAAAAAGGACATTAGCCTGCTGGAGAAGGTCTATAGGAGGGCTAATAAAGATGGTAGCTGGTCAGCAGGGCAAGGCATATGAGGAGAGGTTGAGGGCACTGAACATGTACTCCCTGGAAGACAGGAGAGAGAGAGAGAGAGAGAGACAAGGGACATTCTTGGGACCTTCAACTACTTGAAAGTGATAAATAAGGTTGATAAAGAGAGTCTCTTTAAGCTGAGTGGCAATCATAACATGAGGAGGCACAGTCTTAAGCTGGATGCTGGGAGGTTTAAGTGAGAGGTCAGGAAGCACCTCTTCACAGAGAGGGTGGTAGACACTTGGAATGTGTTGCCAGAAGAGGTAATCTCATTGAAGACAGTGGGCAGCTTTAAGAGAGGCTGAGGCAGACATGGGGGAAGGTAAGGGTCATGGGAAGGGAGGATGGGAGGAGTGGGGAGGAAGGGCAGGGACATTAGCTCAAGCTCTGGACCTTGCAACACAAGCAGACTTGATAGACCAAATAGCCTTCTTTTGCTTGCCTGTTCATAGGTTCATATATTCATCTTGCTGATTCTATGACATCTTGTAATGAGATATTACAAGATATTACATGAATTTTTAAACTTTTGATATATAATGTATTTTAAAACTTTTAATATAATGGTACAAGATGGTGCTATTTATGATCCTTGTATTTTAAATGTTTTGTAATGTTCTTGTAAAGTCCAAAAGCTGAAGAATAAACTTGAAGCTGAAACTGAAAAGTCTCAATGTGGTGCTCCCCAACTTGGAGGTGGTAAGAAGTCTGAGAATAGAAGAGTCACAAAGGAGCAGTGAATATAATTATATTTAGCTCAAACTAGCTCTTGGGTCTGGCAAACCCCAATCAAGAGCTAAAGTCCATGAGTTTAGAAGGACAAACTTAAAAAGGTTGAGGGAGCTGGTCAAGGAAAAGTTAGTCTGGGTGGGAAACATTTGGGGGGGTGGAGGAGGAATGAAGAGGTCTATTCAACAGCTTACGAAGGATGAGGGTAATTGAGAATGATTGGAGGGTGGCAGATGTAGTTCTGCTCCAAAAGGTGGAGGGGAGGACAAGGAACAAGTGGAAAGCTACAGACCTGTCAGACTTACATCTCTTATAAGGAAACTGATGGAATCACTGGTCAAAGAGGTCCTTGTGCACTACTTTGAAAGCAACAGTATCCAGGATGATAAACAGCATGGATTTATTGCAATGAGATCTTGTCAGACTAACCTGATAATTTTCTTTGAGAAGGTGACATGGGAATTGGATAGTGGCCACGCTGTGGATTTGCTCTACTTTGATTTCAGCAAGTCTTTTGACTCAGTGCCTTGCAGATGCTTGCTGAAGAAGATGAAGAATTAAGGTGTACTAAGGTCACAGTTAACTCGGTAGGTAACTGGTTAAAGGAGAGACAGCAGAGGATTTTGGTCCACAGGGTCAAAAGAGAAAAAAGGGAGATAATGAGCTGGATACTACTCGGATTTGTCTTGGTTCGGGACCTCTTCAATATGTTCATCCAATAACATTGGAGAAGGTATTGATGAAGGTTGTTTTTCTTCAGATGACAAGTTCTGTAGAGGGTGGATAGTGACAAAGGAATCGGGGAAATGCAGAGTGACTTACAGAAGGTATAGGGGTTCTCTCAGGTTTTGCAGTTGAAATTCAACACCAAAAAGTGAAAGGTAATGCACCTAAGGAACAAGAACCCCAGGTCAGAATACAGGATGGGTGAAGTGAGACTTAGCACTATGGCTGAAGATCAGGACTTGGAGTTATCATCAGTGACTCTCTCAATCAATCAAGATGACAGTTAGATGTTTTTCATGCAGTATTAGCCACTGCTAAGCAATTGAAATTGCAAACTGTAATGGGACAGAAATAATGTTACCTGTTGGGAACTTAACTCAGGCCCTGGAATACTGCCCTGGTGCTCAAACCATTGAGCTACAATCTCATATGGTTGGACTAGGAGTTCCCAAACACTCTTCTTTTCTCTGGTATCTTTACATATTTCAAAAAACAATACACACCACCACATATGATGCTGACACCACTAATAAATTAAAAAAAAACTTTAATAGTTAAAAGAACACATAACAAAATATGCCTGCCTAATGCATTTCTGATTGCCACTACACCCTTTCTCCAAGGCTAGGGCTATAACAGTCAAACACGCAATATATAGCAATTAATCAGTGACATCATCATGATATGATTTGAATTTAAACAAATGGGAACATAGATACAATTAAAACATCTCATTTGACTTTCCATCATTCTACTTACACAGACTAAAAACAGTCATCAAATAAATATAAGGCAGGAATAAATGGGGGGGCACAAGGTTAACACATTTTAAAACAGAAAACAATCTCTAAAATGCATTAAAAATGGTTAGATAGGAGGGAAAGAGAGGGGAAGGACTGCAGACCCATATATTCTATTAAATAATTGCACAGCCCCCTCTTTTTCTTCTTTCTTCTAAGTCAGGTTTGATTTCAAATCCAGAGTTTAAACCTAGATATATGTGCCCTCAATTGTAAAATCCAGAAGGTTTCTCTTTTCAATACTAAGTTATTAAAATGTCCTTCTCTTGGATTTGGGCTGACTTTATCAATGCCATGTATTTATGTAACCCCCCCTACAATTGGGGGTTCCTAGAAGCCTTCCCAGAGCTTGCTTGAGTGCTCACTGCTTGGCTGGTGTTCGGTGTAAATGGGGAGTTGTGAGTGCTTTTAAAGCCTCCAGTACTGTCTCTTTAAGAGCTGCCTGCTCGTAGAGTTTGTGGTTTGTAAAGGGGGGACTGGGGTTTCTGTGCTTGACTCCCACCCTGGGCTACTGGTTAATTGCTCCGTTCCTGCAGTCGCTAGAAGCGCCGAGGGAGCCTATCAGAAAGATGTAATTGTTTCTGTGAAAACTGTTAAAGTAATGGTAAAAATGCAGCCTATCTAACCTGCTTTTCTTGCAGCTGGGACTCTGTGTGCTGTGTCCCACCATTTTGGACCAGGATGTTCTGAAGGGTCCAGTAAGGTGCCAGGGGCAGTTAATGTGAAGGATCAAGTGACCAACCAGGACTGGAACTCTAGATGGAGCCAGCTAACCAATGGGAACTTAGCTAGTAATCCTGGGAAGTGAAGTCTGAACAAGGGCGCCTTTTTGCACCAATCAAGACAGGTCTTATAGCCTGATGTCTGCCGCCCCCCATGGGATCGGGTGGCGCGTGACTGAGAAGACTGTCCCCAACTGCCTGAAGGGCTGAGACATTGTGACTGTGAGTGAGGAGGGAGCCTCTTGCTCCTGTGGCATTGAGTGTTCATGCAGGAAGCACGTGAAAGGCCCGAGGCGGCCATTTTCCATAGCCAGAGAGCTTCGGACTAAATTCGGCGTAGTGCAGTCAGAGGAGGCTGTGTATAAACACAGCTACCTACCAGGCTACACCTGAAGAGGACTGGAGAACCTGCTGAATCACACTCGGTCTGTCAGGACGTTGAAGCTGAAGTGTAGCACCCGAAATTGCTGTGAGTTCATTCAGGTCCTGGAAGCTGCTGCCTGGTATGGTACCCCTCTGATGTTTTCCATATAAATGTGTGAGGAGATCTTTGAAGTTCAGGCTCAGCCCTGCGAGTGGTGAAATGGTGGCTCTCTTCTGGAGTTGTGAGTACTGAATCAGGGTAGCTCCCTGGTAAAGGTTGCTAGCAAGGGCAAAATCTTCTTGTTGCATTGCTGATTATACTAATTGAGCTTTCTGGCTCCATCTAATCTTTGTAGGAATTGAGTGCTCCTTTGTGTCACAGCCCCAACCAGCTGCATCGAGGAACTAGCCATTAGGGCTTGGGTACCCATAGACAGTAACTGATAGGCTTAGGCCTGTGCACAGAGCCCTAGGTAGTTAAACATATTTTATAGTGGTAAGTCAATCACCCTGATTTCCCCTGTCCTTGTTATCTCCCCTCAAATAAATCAGATTGTTCGTTTTGCAAAAGTACCATGGCTGGTTTGTGTTTTACTGGTGATATACTGCACAGTGAATATTGGATTACTGTACCTTATTTTTCAGGGGGCCCCTGGAGTGAACTGAGTGGTTCGAGCTGGGAGGTAAGTGTTCAGGGTGAGAACATTATAATTAAACTGTGTAAGCCACTAGTGGGAAGAAGGGGGGGTTGCAGCAACCCAGAGGGCTGTGACCACGTCAACCTTGACTGTTCTGACCCCGACCTCTGGGTACAGGCACCCGTCAACGGATCTGGGCCCCTCACCCTGTCACAGCTGAGGCAGGCAGGGGTAGTAGCCCTTAGGATAGTGCTCCCTGGGGGTTACAAATTGGAGGCACTGCTGGGATCAGCATCCCCTAGTGGCCAAGTGAATGAAATGCATAACAATGCAAAAGCTGACGAGAAAACTGGAAGGGGATATTATGGCAAAAATTAAGTTGGACCCTATTAAGACAATGGTACACAAACTGATGGGGTGGGGCGAAGCTGAAGGAGTGGACTCCCAGAGGATTGTGTTACTATTAGATGTACCTCTGGGGACCCCAATGGTTGACATTATTTCTACAGCAGAGCATGTTAAATGTTTGGGCAAAGTGGAGGTGAAGGGGCGTATGGCTGACCTGCTTGATCAGACCCTGCAGGTGCTACTTTTGTGCGGTGTGGCCATCTACCCCGAGAGGGTACCTCCAGTGATTTACCCAGAGGGTACCCCACAGGGGTGGAGGCTTGTTCATATTTGGACTGGGTCAGTCACTCCTGGGGTGTCCCCCCAGACTAATAGTTTTAAAGATAAATTGCTTAAATTGCTGGCTGTGGAGGGGAGGACTACCCAGGAGTTGCTGCAAGCATTGGATCTGTCTAGTGACACCACCCCCCAGGTCTTCCCAGGTACCTCCCCCTGTCCCCCTAAGAGTTCTATTTTGGCTCCACTGCTCTTAGTGGTCCCCTCTATACAGCTCAATTCTTACCATAGGCTAAAACTTTTTTCTGGCGCAGTGCTGGTGCCTTCAGGGGAGGATGACTTGGAAGCGTGGATGGACTACGCCACCCCCTTAGTTCAGGAGTGGGAATGCTCTGAGGGGGAGAAAAGAAAGCAATTGATGGAGAGTCTGCGGGACCCAGCTTTAGAAGCCATTAGGTTCTTGTGGGCCACTAACCCAGAAGCCACTGCAGCAGAGTATCTCTCTGCTTTGGAGGGAGTGTTTGGGAGTATAGAGACTGGGGAAGACTTATTGTGGAAATTCAAGTCTGCCAAGCAATGGAGAAATGAAAAACTATCTGCCTTTGTCACTAGGGTGGAGCGGGCCTTGCAAAAGGCCTATAGAAAAGGGGGGATCACAGCCACAGCCATGAACCAGGTCAGGTTGGAACATGTTTTGAAGTCTGCTAGATTTTCTAGTGTGATATTGTTAAAACTTAAGTTGCATGACAGACGAGCTGCTCCAACTGAATAATGTCAATTGAGGGAAATTAGAGAAGTGGAGATGGATGAGGAGGGGTGGGAACCCTATGTGGGGGCCGTGAACCCAAGCCAAACCCCTGAGTCTAGTGCCCCTGAAGAGACCCACCCTTCGGGAAGGCCTGATGCATCCCCAGTCTTTCAAGGTGATGTGGGGGTGTGTGCTATTTCCTCTGATCCCCAAGTAGAAAGTGAGTTGAGGGCTGAGATCAGAAATTTACGAGAGCTGGTGTGGGACGTGAGGTGATCCACTATCCATGCTGTTAGGTCAGGGGAACCTGAGTTATCTAGAAACCGATGCCCTAGCCTAGGTGAACCCTTTCACTCCCTGGAGGGCCCCCAGCAGACAAGGCACTCCCCTCCCAATAGAGACCCCCGGGACCCCAAGTTTTGTTACCATTGTGGGGAGGATGGACACTTTCAGCCTGAGTGCCAGCTGCCAGAGAATTTAAGGAAGATCAACAGCAAACTGATTACTTGGCATCACAGGGCTGATGTCTGACCCCCCCAGGAAGAGCTTTGTGACCCAGACCAACGCCCAAGCAACTGTCAATGCTCTGCCTCCTGAATGGTCTGAAGTGGTCGGGTCCTCGATGGAGGCCCCAGTTCGAGGAAATGGGATTCCCACCTGAGCTGTATTAGACAGTGGCTCTCAGGTAACCATCATGTTTCAGGACTGGTATCAGACACCTACCTGAGGTGCCACTACAGCCCTTGGATGGTCTACATGTATGGGGACTAAGTGACAAGGCTTATCCGTATTTGGGGTATATCCAGATCTGGTTGTCATTTCCTACTTCTGTGGCTGGAGTGGATGAACAGGTGGAAGCCTTGGCTTTGGTCTGCCCCCCCACTGGACTGTATGATGGGGTACTTCTGTTGATTAGGACAAATGCTCATATGTTTGGACGACTAGCCCAATTGTGTTCAGAAAAGCAAGCATTCAGAACTGGGCGAGCCCTAAGTATACCCACTGTGATCCACAGGGCCGTTGAAATTCAGAAGAAGGTTGGCCAGGAGGAACCTGAAGACCTGGTGGGTGTAGTATGGAAAAGGGATCCGGCACCAGTGACACTTGCCCCGAATGCCCAATATGTTCTGCACGGGGAAGTCAAACTGAGAACAGATGTTAAGTATAAGTTGTTGATGTTGGATGCACCTGGGGAGGGAAGATTGCCTGAGGGGCTGCTGGTCAAACCCAGTATCTTGCCAGCTAGAGCTCATGCTAACGTTAAGAGGGTGATGGTTCAAGTGCATAGTATGTCTGACAAGGAGATTTGAATAAGAAGAGGGGGCACCCTGGCAAGTGTACATTGTGCAGATTCTGCAGTGCTGCTCAATAGCAAGGGTTCCAGGAAAGATGAGGGAGTAACTCCTGACTTGTTTGGTTTCGGTGACTCCCCATTGCCTGTTGCATGGAAAGTGAGGATCAGTAAGAAGCTTGCCGAAGGAGACCAGGTTTTTTTCCCTGAAAGAATGGGATGTGGGATGTGTGCAAGGGGCTGAGCATTACATTGGGCTGCATGATGAAAGGCCTTTCCGAGAGAGATCCCGGCACCTGGCCCCAGTGGACATAGATGACATGAGGCAGCATTTGCAAAAGATGCTTGCTGCTGGTGTGATACAAGAGTCCAGGAGCCCCATGCCTCCCCATTGCAGTAGTGAGAAAAAAGAATGGGGCAGTTCAGATGTGTGTTGACCACCGTACTTTGAATCGACGGACTATCCCAGACCAGTATACCATGCCACACATACAGGATGCCTTGGATTGTTTAAATGGCAGTATGTGGTTTTCTGTGTTGGACCTCCGCAGCGGGTACTATCAGATCCCAATGGCCCCAGATAACCAAGAGAAGGCTGCATTTATTTGCCTCCTAGGTTTCTATGAGTTTATTTGGATGCCTCAAGGGATTTCAGGTGCCCCAGCCACCTTTCAGCGCCTGATGGAACTTGGTGTGGGGGACATGAATTTGCTCGAGTGTTTGGTTTACTTAGATGATGTCATAGTGTTTGGCCGCTCATTGGAAGAATATGAGCATCGATTGTTCAAGGTCCTGGATCGGCTGGAGGATTTCAGTCTCAAGCTATCAATAGACAAGTGTCAATTCTTCCAAACTTCTCTGAAATATGTGGGCCACATAGTATCCACTGAAGGCATAGAGACTGACCCTAGCAAAGTGGAGGCTTTGACCACTTGGCCTCAGCCCAGGAATTTGAGAGAGCTGCAATGGTTCTTGGGATTTTGTGGATATTATAGGCAGTTTGTCAGAGATTATTCTTGAGTGATTCGCCCCCTTCTCAACCTCACTCAGGGGTACCCTCCCACACACAAAAAGTGTAAGAAAGTTGTGCGCTCTGAGACAGAAAAGAAGTATTTTCATTCGAATGATGTGTTTGGAGACCGCTGGACTGCTGAGTGTGAGGAAGCTTTCCATGACATTATCTATCAACTTACACATGCCCCAGTGCTGGCCTATGCTGACCCAGCCAAGCCGTATGTTCTCCATACTGATGCCAGTCTACAAAGATTGTGGGCTGTGTTATATCAGGAGCACTCAAACGGTCTGAGACCTGCAGCTTTTGCCAGCAGAAGTCTGACTTCTTCAGAAAAGAATTATCCAGTGCATAAACTAGAGTTCCTGGCTCTGAAGTGAGCCATTGTTGATCAATTTCATGACTATTTGTACATTGCCAAGATATTGGTAAAGACTGATAACAATCCCCGGACCTATGTACAGACCTCAGCTAAGTTGGATGCCACTGGCCACAGGTGGTTCTCTGCATTGGCCACCTACGACTATGCAGTTGAGTATAGAGCAGGCCTAAATCACATTATAATTAAACTGTGTAAGCCACTAGTGGGAAGAAGGGGGGTTGCAGCAACCCAGAGGGCTGTGACCGCGTCAACCTTGACTGTTCTGACGCTGACCTCTGGGTGGAGGCACCCGTTAATGGATCTGGGCCAATCACCCTGTCATAGCTGAGGCAGACAGGGGTAGTAGCCCTTAGGATAGCACCTCCTGGGGGTTACATTTAAAATTTTGGACAGTCTCTTGACTCCCATTATTCTTAATATGGGCTGCAACCACTGTAATAGTGGCTGTGTGTGATGTGTGAACAGGAGTGAGATGGGGGGGCACTCAAGGCTGTATGTAAAGTGTGAACAGGAGAAGGAAGAGGAGGCACCCCTGCTTCATTTCCCCAAAAAAGATTTACAGGTTTAAAATTCCTCCACTTGTTATTATACTGTATATACTTTTGCAGAATTGTATTCTTTAGAAATGCTTAGGATATACATTAAGTCTCCTGAATGATGAATTTAGCCAAAACAAGCTAAAGAAACCTCCCCAGCACATGTACGTTAGAGCTTGATGAGATCAGATGAAGCCGATTTGATCTGGTTAGATAATATGCAGCAACGCATTTTTACCCTGGTTACCATAATGTAACAGATGGTTTCTTGCATTGCCTCCCTAAGTTATGGAATAACCTCCCACCACAGATTTGTCACTCCTCCTCCTCGCATTCCTTTTTGCTAGCCCTACGAAACTGTATAGCGTAAATTGTATCTGTGGCTGGTCCTTATTTTCTGCAGTTCCAGCTGACTCACTACTTTCCATCACCTACTCGGCTAGCTGTTCATATACAAGATGCACTTCTCTTTCATTACTATGTTTAACTGGTTTTCTTAACACTGTGCATGATGGTCTTCTTAACAATATGAATAATTGTTTTCTACATAGCACTTTAATGTGCAGTCATGTATACTCTGCACTCTATATCGAATTACAGTGTGATCATGTCCTCACTCTTAATGTAGCCAATGTATATATTGTGTAGCATGTTGTATGTCTACACTGTTAATCTGTTCACTTAATCTTCCAACTGTTATGCAACTCTGTGTGTGTACTTTATTATGTGTTCTCCCTTATGACCCCCTTCCCCCAGGATGCACCGTGAGATGAGCAACTTGTTGTTCAGTGTGCCATTCCTGGTGAAACATTTCAATAAATAAATAACTTATATAATGTCCACAAACAGTTTATAACCCATATTTAAGTCCTGATATTGGGAGAGTAGGAACTGCATTAAGTCTCTTCCTTCGTCTGGGAGTACTGACATAGCAACACCATACTATAAAGGGCACAGGTACCCCACGCAAAATTCATTTAAACACTCTACCCAGATCAAAGACTAATAGATCCCTGTATTGTTTGTAGAACTCAGAGCCATACTCATCCATACCAGGGCATTGATTAACCCTTTTTGTAATGCTGTTTGAACTTGCAGCTCTTTGTTTGGGGCCTGGAGGGATTCTTCCTGTTCTGTTGACATCCAGGGAGTTCTCAGGTAGACAGGTATGCTTTCTGCTCCTCTTCCCTTTCTCCTTGTGGGGGCTGTACAAGGATTTACTGTATAGTACTGCCGGAATGTAACCAATTTTTTTTAAGTTATTTAATGCAGTTTATTAAAAATCTGTCATACACAGAACATAACATATAAAGAGATACAACAATTCTAATTTTAAAAACAGAAAAGGAAAAAAGGAAAAGAACAACCAAGAGATAATGACATCCCTAAAAATATAACCATACCCTCTCCCCAATCCAGACCAGAATGGCCTTCCTGGCATGGACATAGAACATAGGTAATGCACCTACTGATCAGGATCCCCACAGGAAATCACATCTGGGGAGCTAAAGCCATCAAACGCTTCCAAGAAAAAGTAAGCATCCTGCACTGAATAAGTAATGATTACTCCCAAGAAATTGACTCTGGGCTGACAAACTGGTTATATCTTAGGGGACAGGCAAAAAGATACATTCCCATCTCTTTTGAAACACAGAATGGTGACCAGATATATTAATTTCCCTGCGCCGTTCCTGTCTTTAATTTTTATTTTTTGTTTTACATTACTTTTCCCCTGGGGACCTAGTTGGCCTTAGTGTCCCCATAACCTTCCAATGCATCCGCCATCCAACCTGCACCATTCTCCTAGTAAGGGCAACCACACGATTACCCCATGGCTTACCCCCCATGGTGGGGTGATGGGGGTCGACCAACTCCTCCATTGAACCAGGTCTGCTCTCAGTGGTCCACTCAGAGCTGGCACAGGACATCTCAGATGACCATCAAGCTGCAACAACTGGGCACCCCCTTTTTCCTTATTCTGCTGGATGCAGGATGTGCAATGCCAACAAGGGGTGTATCATGCATGTGTTTGCATGCAGCATGCCCACCGGCTGCCCCACCTACAACCCCATACTACCAGGCCAGATGTGCCGACACCCAGCCTCTGCTAGGTGTCAGGCCACACAGGTCATAGTGCCCCTACCTACCTCAGGAGAGGAGAGAAGTCCATTGGATGCTCTATCCACTCTCTCCCCTGCTGACCCCCAGCAACCCAAGCTCACTCCCGAACCCAGATCACTGGCATGGCGCGATGTGCGTGGACCAGCGCCTCAGCCCTCAGTGCCATCGGGCCTGCCCAATAACATTCCTCTCTTATTGGCATAGAAGCATCTAAGCAGTGCTGCATTATAACTAATTTGGCTGCCACTAAAGCTATATACCCCTTTCTGGGTCTAAAGATTTGATCACGGTAAAGCCCTGATACACATATTTCAGGGGCAAATATGCATTGGAGACCAAAAAGGGGATAAGGGAGCCCTGGATCTCACTCCAAAAACTTTGGCTCTAAGTAGATGTGTATATCTCACCATACTGTAAAGCAGCTTGCTTCATCCAGGGAGAGGCCCAAGGTGGACTTCCAGTATGGGCAGCTAGTGTCACTGGGTTGAAAGTCCCATGTTTGAAGGGCAGAGCAGATTTGTGAAACAGGGTGGGGTAGCTTCACCAATGAAATTTATCATTGAAAAGCCTCTCCCACCATGGTAGACCACAGTGGGAGTTCTAATGAGCCTAAGATGTAGTGATGTAAAATAGAAACATAGAAATTGTCAGCAGAAAAGGACCGATAGGTCCATCCAGTCTGTCCATAAGCCCTACCCTTGTTTGCAGCCTCTGACGCTACTTAATCAATAGCTTTCTCCTCTCCTTTCCACTTTTAGGGTTTCCTTATGTCTGTCCTATGAATGTTTAAATCCCTCCACTGTGCTCACTCCCACCACCTACTGTGGCAGACTGTTCCATGCATCTACCGCCCTTTCCATGAAGAAAAACTTCCTTGCATTTCCCCTTATCACGCCAACTTCCAGTTTCATATCATGCACTCTCATACTTGCACTCATCCTTTATTGGAAGATGTGCCCCCCCCACACCTTGTTTATGCCTTTAAGGTACTTGAAGGTTTCTATCATGTCACCCTCTCCCTCCTCTCCTCCAGCAAATACATATTGGGTCCATTAATCTCTCCTCATATGATTTCTGGTGCAAGCCCTGTACCATCTTTGTCACCCTTCACCGGACCACCTCCACCCTGTCAATGTCCCCATAAATGGGTCATCACTCCAGCCTTACACCAGCTGCTGTTCAAGGAGACACTGATCCTGTTCCTGGTTTGTCTCTGTACTATTTGTTGCTTCAAGTGCTGCTTTGCTATGTGTTTAAATGAATGTATGAAAAATTAACCTATTTCTACTTAGCCATGTTTGTATATACTACCATATATCGTGTTCTAGTTTTGTTCCTCATGTGCTATACATCTGCCACTGTATTTTCCCCTTCCCCAGGTCACACCTGTAATCGAGCAGTACTCTGCTCAGTGTGCCCTCCTGGTTAAACTTTTCAAAAAATGAATAAATAAATGCCCTTATGAAGATGCGGCCTCCAGAATTGTACATAGTACTCTAGGTGAGGCCTCACTAGTGTTTTATACAATGAAATCACCACCTCCCTCCTTCTGCTACTAATACCTCTGCCTATGCACCCCAGTATGCCACCGGCCCTCCCTGCAGCTTTTGTACTCTGCTTAGACACGTTTAGGTTATCTGAAATGACAACCCCAGATCCTTTTCTTCCATGGTGACTGTCAGCAACTCCCCCCATCCTGTAGCCCTCTCCAGGGTTCCCTCATCCCAGGTGCATTATTTAGCACTTCTTTGAATTGAACCTCAGATGCCACACCTCTGGACTGACTTGTACGGTATTGGTTGCACACCCATTGGCTCATGCTCTGAACCAATGGGTGTGCAGCTCTAACCTGTCAGTCAGCGGAGTATGACGGCGGCATCACGGGTGAGTGCTGCCACCTGCCAGCTGGCGGGGGATGGGGTGGTGGGACTCCATGGATGGGTGGGGTGGGGCCACTAGATCACCAGGGATTTCTGACGTGGGGGTGAGATACCACCCGCAATCGGCTTCGCGGTCCACCGGACCACCAGGATATTATTCCTGGGGGGTCTGATGCCCACAATCGGCTACTCGGGGAGTTTCAGTTATGCCTGTGATTGGGCTACTGAGGGGAGAATACTATTATGCCTGTGATCAGGCTAATGGGGGAACAGTATTATGCCCGCGATTGGGCTAATGGAGGGTCAGGGGGAATACTATTATGCCCGTGATCGGACTAATGGGGGGTTACTATTATTCCCGCGATCGGGCTGCAGGGGGCGTCGGTCCCCGATGGCTGCTGCCTGGCAGGGAGCCAGGTGCAAGTTGTTGGGGATCGGCACACCTGCATGCTAATGGCATGCAAATGGGGCTGTAATTAGTTGCAAATGGCCTCCCTGTGCCTTGCATAAATTATGGCCCCATTTGCATGTCACCCTTTGAATATCACAGGTGCTGTGCATGCGGCAATGGAACTTGCACCACCGCATCTCAATGCTCCACTCTGACCACTTGCGCTGGCGCAGTTCCACTGTGACATGCACAGTGGGTATGGCCAGGGGGTGATATTCAAAGAAGTTGCACAATAGCGCAGTTCCATTGAATATCACCCTGGCCACACCCCTGTGCAACTTTTTTGAGTGGTGCAGAGGCTTGCACCACAAAATGGTGCAGTTTGAATGTCTGGGCCTGAGTCTTTTCAATTTTACACATACTCAGGGTTCAGTACTGGGCTCCATGCCATACAGCAGTCACAGCTCACTACTATAAGTGCTCTGAAATCCAAAACCCATTGGAAATGGCTTGTCGGTTCAGGGCAAGCCCTTCCCGGTTTTCCTGTGCCTTCCACCTAAACTCACCATACAGTACCACCATATCCAGAGATTCAGGGTAGATTATCCAAGTAATGTTATTGCAGGAAAGTCAAAAACTATCTGACCACTGAATAGCACCAGGTACCATGAATTCAATATAAAATTGTACCTTAAATTCAATATAAAATTGTAGCAACAATTCTAATACCAATAATATTCAAATACTCTAATAAGGCTATTCGTTATATGCTATCAGAAAGAAGAAAAGTAACAGCTCTCCATAAGTTAAGTATTAGATCTAAGACGTATTAAACAACATACAGTAACATTCAACTCCATGAATACTTTTATTAGATCAAAGCAGTTCAATTCAACATGTACATAAGATTCCCTGAGTTTAACTTATAAAAAGATGTAAGTATAGAAGTTTCCAGGTAATACAGCTACATTTGTACCTGTCTAGATGATACTCAATATAGTGGATTCATATGTCCTAAAGTATCATTACCTGCCTGAAAACTAAGCAATCTACACTACATCTTCATAGTTAACAAAATACTGATTTAAAGTACAATTACAGCTTGACATAATATCAAAATGGTTTAATGCTGACACCTGTTCACAATAATCATCATAAGTCAGCTGCGCAATCAGAGTAGAGCTGATAGATTGTTTTACCCATATGTGAGCAGGGTTCAAGTTTATATGTAGCAGAAAAGTATTTTAATCATTTGTAGCGCTCATAGCCGTCAAAATCTTCCACAAGTAATGAATATTGGATCCAAGGGGCTGTTAAAGCTGATTTTATGTTTGCACACAAAAGTGTCCACTTTTTATAGATGAGCCACTCTCAGGAACTCCATAATGGGACTTTAAGCTCTGTGTTGTCCCCCTTTTAACAAACCGAGTTAAAATGTTATAGAAAAAATGGCATTCCAGTCTCAACAAGAGTTCTAGGACCCTATATTCAAAACATTGCCTTGGAGCTAAATTAGCACTGCCTGGCATGCTAAATTAGCCTGGAACCAATAGCCCGCTATATTCAAAAGAGATAGCCCCAGTGCTAAACCTGCTGAATATAGCATGCTAAGGAAGCTGGGCAAACTGGTCTGGGATTGCAATGCAACAATAGCCCGGGAATAAGACAGCTATGAATACAGCAACCAGAAAGTGCAAACCACAACAGCAACCCAGTTCAGAGCAACCAGAAGGACTGTAAAGGTGAACCATGTGGCCAATGTGTGTGCTAGCAAATAAGTGGAATCAGTAGAGCTGCAAGCATTAGAGCATGTGAATGTACAGTGTGCAGAAATGAAAAATGTTTCTGTAATGTTTGCGTGGTGCACATACATTTTTGCAGGCTTGCGCAGCACTAAGCCATTTGCCCAGTGCTACCACATTTGCCTCGGAGTCAAACATCTGCTATATTCAAAAGAGACATGCAAATGAGCCTACTTAGGCAGTCAGTGAGCAAACATCCAGTTGAGCATCTCATTATGCTCTGATTTGCATGCAGTTTGCCCAGTGCTATTGCAGGGTCCAACAGCTCTACCTGTAGGTCAGTTGGGAGGAGCATTGTGGTAGCTGCAGGCTAATGTACAAAACTGCATAGAATAATGTGCTCCAGGGGACTGCACAGCACAGACACTGGTGATGGTGCTGGATGCAATAGTCCAACTGTAGTTCCTGCTATATGTTGCACAGCAGACAGTACAGTGACACGGGGGCCAGTGGTGTGTGGGACACAGCACTGCCTATGGTGTGTTGGGCAGCAATAACTTCAGCACTGTACGCAGTGACAGCCTCATCTCTCAGGAGTGTACCGACAGTGGACAGTACTGTACTGCTGTTGTGTGACTCACAGACGCTGCACTACTGGCATGGGATGCTCACAGTGATATATGCATTGCTGGGCAGGGATGTCAGCAGGTATGTGCACTGTACTCACCAGAGTACAGTATAAACATCAGGCAGGGGCAACAAACAGAGGAAAGCAAGTACAGTGTGAGTCACTCTGAGTTACACAGAGCCCTCTTGCCTTTTTTTTTGCTATGGGGCACTGATGCCACTAGCCAAGTACACAAACAAAAACAACGTACCAGGCAGGAAGAAACACAAAAGAAGGGGAATTATAGAAAGAAACCAATTACTTGCACTCAGACATGGCAAATGGGGGGTGGCTATTGTTGGTGTGGTCTGGCAGCACATAGAGTGGCTTAGGTTTGCATAATAGGGGGGCAGCAGTGCATCAGTTTTGAGTACATGTTTACAATTCCCAGCTACACCCCTGTTGCTGGGTGTATGTGCTGTTGTGTCTGTACAGATGTATAGTATGTGACTTGGGAGGGCACATATGATCAGACAGGCACACTTGTGTTGGGGTATTCCCAACACTGGCCCATGTGCACTGTGTGGCTTGTCCCAGTCCTGTCACTGCACCCAGTCTGTGGTGCAGCCTAGCCACTTATATACCCTCTCTTCAACACCCTCTATGCCCACAGTGCTGCATGTGTGTACTGGCATCTGTTGGTGTCCACAGAAGGGTGGTCAACAGGTGTGCGCTGTATGGCCACACTGCCATAGTGTCCAGTCGGAGCCGGGTCACCACTTATTTCCTGGCATGGCTGGGACTGGTGGCAGATGATGGCATCAGAGTGATGCCATCAGTGAGCAGCATGTGTCCTCTATGTCTGGTTTATTTCTATGTGTCATACTTATTAGTGAGGATCACAGAAAGCTGCGCAAAATGTCATGCAAAGGAGTGCAAAGCCACAAAGTTGCATAAAGCCGGTTTGCCTATAGTTAAGACAACCTTTTCCTGGGCAGTCATTTGCACCATGCAAAGTGTTGTGCTAAGTTGCGCAACACCACTTTGTGCAGTGCCATTCGCTGAATGTAGCATTGTGCTGACATACACCCTCAGTTTGCCCCTTGCATATGTTATAATTTTGCTTTGCGCTAATGCAGTTTGTGCATGCTATTTGACCTTTTGAATATAACAGACCCGTGCTAACTTGGCACTAAACCTGTGCAAATGGTGTGCACCTAGCACAAAGTTTTGAATATAGGGCCCCTAGACTGCATACATCCTTTACGTAGTAAAATACAAGTTAAAACTATTAATTTTAAATGGAAGCATATGGTTTATGAAATGACTGGATAGTATTCTGTTTTA
Organism: Neoceratodus forsteri; assembly: GCA_016271365.2. Lineage (NCBI taxonomy): Eukaryota > Metazoa > Chordata > Ceratodontiformes > Ceratodontidae > Neoceratodus > Neoceratodus forsteri. The sequence goes on along the minus strand of CM028138.1, from coordinate 620,262,259 downwards.
CAACAACAAAAAAAACTTTTCAGGAATAGGTTTTGACAAACATCAAAAGAATGCTTAAAGGGCAATACTTCTAAAGGGGAACAAACCCACAGTTACTTCTTAAGGGGAACAGACCCACAGTTGAACTCCACTGTTCACTCACACTGCAAGTTTATATCATTTTAATAGGTAAGAATCACTGCATGCATAGCCGAGCTGTGAAACTTGGAAATATTGAAACAATAACCAAGAGTTCAGGCTCCCTTATAAGAGTTCCAACTCTAAGGTGTTAATCTTAGTGGCCAAGCCAAAACACCCATACTCAGATATTTTTCCAAAAGTTAATCTGGTCATTTGGTCAAAGCACAATAATAATATAAAAGGCTGCACCTTTCAAGGAAGTTACCTCTTTAATTAACATTGATCGTCACTGGAACAGTGTCTCTGAATGTGCAGGGTAGGAAAACCACCACTAGCAAAGAACAAACTTAATAAAATTTTGCCCATCTGTTAATCAGTAGGCTGGGAGTCTAAACTCTGAATGAACTACTCCCAATTTGTCGGTTGCTCTTTTGCTCAAGTATTCTTTCAGCATGGTCTTTGTTCTCCAGATGTCTGTTTAAACACCTGCTGAAATAAAAAGAAAAAATAGCACTCCATTGAGCATATTGAGAATACTGGATGGGCAACTATGCAGAGCCAGTGTGTTCTGCCACAGAGGGATTCTAATTCCCTCTGACCTCGAGAACGAAACTCAAGAGGTCCATGGGAATCAGAATCCCAAGGAGGCAAAACACACTGGTTGTGCATAGAGTTACTCATCCTGCATTTTTTATAGTGCATAGTACTGTGTGAAAAATGTGTTTTGTAAGTTCTTTTGCTTTCAAAATGAAACTGACTTATGCAGTCTCTAAAGGTTCTAGAATGCTGTTCTACCACAGTAGGGTAGAACAGCATTCCTTGACATTGGAACTGTGGTAGAACAGCATTTTGAAAGGGATGGAATTCTCTACTGAACAACACTCCACTACACACTATAGTAAGTATCAAGTATCAATGGGGATGCAGAGACCCCCCATCCCAAACAATGATGGCATACCTTTAGTTAAATAAAAGAGCATGTCAACACATACAATGTTGTACCAGTTTCATCCAGGTCTATCTCTCAGCAAAACATCTCAAGCAGTTTTCTCCCAGCTGCAAAGTGCCAACTTTCCATCAGGAAAGCTTTCCCAGAATTCACAAAAAGTGGGGAAAGATAATCAGTTAATTGAGCCATTTGGGCAATGCTCAGAGGCTCTCTCTGTCACAATTCTCAAACAGCCTAGGAGCAGAATGCTTCACCAAAACTGCTGTCTCTGGCATTCTAGTGTTCTAGTGTACTGGCTAAGTTCTAGTTTCTCTAAACATGGAGTGACTTTGTCCATCAAAAAAACAAAAGGCAGTCTGATACTAGGAAACATTCACAACTAAAAAGAAAACCTGCCTTTGGGCATAAAAATCTTTACAATGAACTCTAAAATCAGTCAGAAAGGAGAGAGCCATTTGGAGCAAAGCAGCAGTGTGGCCATCCTGCTGCTCCACCCCCACCCCCACTTTACTGGCTGAGCAATACATGCTCTTGCTGTCTGCCTGTGCAATCTAAAAACTAAAACGTTGTGGCATAGAACCCCCTATAGTATCTCTGCTTGAGATACCAAACGTGAAATGAAAAAAAAAAAAAACAGCAGCAAAGCTATCCAGAAAAAGAGACATCACCAATAAATGTTAAAGTGTGAAAGGCCACTAATTTGAATGAACTCCAGACATACATAGTTAAAATGCCAACCCCAAATATAAGGAAACAAAAAATGCTTATGGTTTCGTGCTGAGACATGGCAATTTATCAAGTATTGCTCTTGATAAAGTACATCTCAGCACAAAACATTCAGCAGTTTTTGTTAACATGCTTTTATGGTGGGTCACATCATAATAACTCTCTTGTGTGGTGCTCAACAAATCATGTGACCTATTTGCATTTCTGTACCATCCATCCATAAAATTGAGTAGAATCAGGACCACCCCTTCCCCCAACGAAAACCAGAGAGTATAATAGTTGCTCAATTCCAGGGAAATTTCAATCAACTTCTGGTTTTATTTGATTGTGCAATTATCTAATTCCACTAAAGTCTGAGTATTTTACAAATGTTTTAATTGAATTGTTTCTCAAGAAGAAAAAAAAGATGTCCACCACACTTTGCATAGATATAGCATTGTAAACCTGGCAAGGGTTAGGATAAAAAAAATAAACCTCTTGGTGTGCAGCATATGAGGTACCAAGACAAGTACATTTGACATATATGCTAATATTTTTCTTAATTACAGCTGAAACTAGCTTTTTTGGAAGAACATTTGTATTGCACTGTTGCTTTAATACTACGTGTAGGAAATTATTTGTTATCTTTAAATTGCATGCATTCAGCTGCGAGAAGAGAAGCAGAAGAACAGAGGATTTAAAGAGCAGATGAGAGGAGGAGACATTACAGAAAGAGATCATTTTAATTTATTTACAAACACAACTGCAGCTCACCAAAAGATGGGTTGAAGTTAGATAGAAGGAAAATAACACGCATGTTAATCATCAAATATATTATATCATGTAAAAACCAAGTTAAAAATAAGGACCATAGTAAAGCAGGAATTTTAAACTGGTACTTCTGCTCAGTCTTCATATTAGAGAGAGGAGGGGATGGACCACCAGAGAACAAGAAAAGGGAGGATGGAGAGGAACACAATGCCATTTTCAGAAGAAAGATTCCTGAAAGGACTCACAGCCCTGGAGGTGGATAAAGCTATGTGATCAGACGGGGGGTCATCTCAGGGTCCTGAAGGGTGCAGGGATTGTACCAGAAGCCCTACAAAGACAGACTGGTTGATCTCAGTGTGTACACTGTGTAAAAGAGGAGGGTGAAGGGGAAATGATAGAAACCTGCAAGTACCTCACACGGGTGTACAATGTGCAGGAAGAGGGTCTCTTTCTAATGAGAAAGAGCATCAGGACCAGAGCAAATGTCATGAAGATGGTAGGGAGAAGTTTAGGAGGGATGTGATGAAGTACTATTTCACTGGAAGGATGGTGGCTGCCTGGACCAGATAGCCAGCAGAAGTGGTGGAGGCAACAATCATATGGGGCTTCAAGCATGGGTGAGATAGACATAGGGGATTATTAGCAAATATGCAGGGAGGAAGGAGGGTCACTGGAGGCGGGTTGGGGTCTGAGGAAACAGACTTAGCAGGGACAATATGGGCAGAGTTGGTGAGCCAAGCATTCTTTTTCTGCTGAAAAATTCTATGTTTCAATAGGAAGGAAGGAACGAAGAAAGAAAGAAAGAAAGACATGCCCAACATCTTTAACAAGCTGTAGCATGCCCTCCCATAATCATCATGGTTTTACTGGACTAGATAGACCCCCTCAATCTCTTTAAAGCCTTTTCTGTACTGTGGTGACCAGAAGTGGACACAGTATTCCAGGTGTGTTCTAATTATGGCATTGTACATGGAGAGTTGAGTTCAGCAACTGATGGCAATAAGTTGTCAAGAGAGGAAGATGGGGGGAAGGCAGAGTCCAAACAGCTAACCTTTCTTAAAGGGTTATTTATATATAATGGGCCGGATATTCAGACTGTGCCACAAAGTAGCACAACAGCAGGAGAAGGGGCAAGTGCAGTGCGCCCCTGTGCAACATGCGCTATATTCAAACACAGCACAGGCCAAGGTGTGCTTGCACAATACAACTGAATATTCCACCAACTGTGCCATGGTGCAATCAAGGATGCGCAGTGGAGCAGGGATGATATGCAGTAGCACAACCAGGGATGTGCAGGGACAGGATGCAGGGGTGCACCACCCATGGAAGCCGTGGGCAGAGGAGCATGCAGCAGGCCAGACAGTGCCCCCCCGCAACTCATGAACTGCACAGTCAGTGATGAGCTGGATGGACCATCAGCCCATGAACACCAGCACCGAATCCACAGCTGGGGCACAGTGCCGCAGCACACCCCCCAGGCAAGTAGTGACCACAACACAAGGAGGGCTGGCCACCCAGTGCCTCCCCAATGCACCAATGCAGAGCATACCCTGTACAGTGATCCCCAGACACCTGACCCAGGAGCAGCGCCCAATAGTGCATGGCATTGAATGCATGTCACCACCCCCACTGTGACAATGCAACCCTGTGCACCATGGAGCCATGCATGACAGTCCCACTGTGAGCACCCCACAGTGGGCAGCACCTGCCACCGATGGAACAACTGCAGACACAGTACCACCCTGCACGCCCCCCCCGTGGCACATCAGAGATGTTGACCCTGCATCAGTACCCAATGGACCCCGCATGTGACAAGGCTTGCCCTGGACCCCACCACCAGCAGGACAGCACCCTGCACACCCACCCATGCACACACCCTGTCCCAGCACTGGCTCCAACAGCCAGCACAGCTGCCCACAGTGATGCATGGTGGCATGCAACAAACAAGATGCAAAACAGGGCACAGACAAACACCCACCCTGACCCAAGAGCATCCCAATACAGGTCTACAATAGTGGGACAAAAAAATGCTGCTTGTGTGTGACCACTGATGCTGTGTACCCACGGCCTGCACCCCACTATGGCACAGGTGTACCAGCCATCCTGCGCATGCACCATGAAGCCATCCGCAACCAACATGCGGCTGGAGCACAAGTGACAGACATTTGAACACAGACCCCAACAACAGACACCAGCGACAGCATGGAGGGGGGACAACAACAGCATAGCCCACAGTGCCACCCAAGGCAGACATGTACCATACCGGTGACAAGAGGCAAGCCGCCATTGTGCCATGGCCAGAGGGTGGCCAGCATGGACAGCCACCAATGACATGCCAGCAGACCGTGCATACCACAGACATGCAAGGGGGCCAGCTGCACGGGCCTTGGACATACTGACAGGGGCACCAGAGACACAGCACATGCACCAGGGACCACTGCATACAGGCATCCAGTGCACAGAGAACAACACACATACCCCAGACAGGGACTGAGTCCCCCACCCACACCATAGGCGGGTTCCTGCCAGACACATACACACCCAGGCCTGCATCACCCCCGACGCCATGCACACCACTGCAGCCAAGCACCATATGCCTGCTGTAAATCAGAGACCACCACAGTTGTCATAACAAATATGTCTGCAATCGAGTAGTGAACTGTACAAAAAAACAGCAAAACAAACTATTTACATTGTGGGGTGGCCACATACCAGGTGGGGGTGGGCATGGGGCAAGGGTCTATAACAGGGAGTGGGATGAAGGGGTGTGAGGGAAAGTCTGGGTGAATGGTGATCAGGTCCATGGGGGTCTATTGGTGACTCCATTGCCCACTTCTGTCTCGGTGGTGCCTCCTGTGCCTCCTTCTGTCACTCCTGTCCATACGCTGGAGCAGCTCTAGAGTGGCCCTCGACAACTGCAGCAGCTCCTGCACATTACGTTCCAGTGCAGTCCAGCATTATTCACCTAGAACAAGGGAGCAGAATCATTACACGTGACTGGCCAGACCCCTGCAGCCCACCCAATGTGCACGGCATACAGCCATGGGTCACACCCCTGTGATGGCATGCGACCACCCACAGTGTCCGCACCCACATGACCCACCTACCCGGGCACCCATAGCTATGTGGAAAGCTGCACACACCCACTGTCCATATCCCACATGGCACCACTGTGGCCGTACAGTGACATGGCTATGCAATACGATGGCAGTAGCACAGCCATGGACCCAGTGCATGCACAGCCCACCTGCAACACCCACCCACACATGCAGTAACACAGGACAGTGCAGAGTGTACCATGTGGCATGCACAGTGGTGGGGCCAAGTGCTGGTGGCCATGGCCTGCCACCACCCTTGCAACCCAGCATGCACACAAGTAAGAGGAAACATGGCACTCACCTGTATTCTGGCCAGCAGGGTGCTGCCGGCCCATGGCCCTTCCAACATGGCCCGGCTGCAACTGGAGTGCACCCGCCCTGTCCTGCTCCCCCTGTTCACGGGCCAGTCATGCCCTACAGCACTCCTCCTGGCCTAGGGTGCAAACATGGAGAGGGAAACATCAGTACAGGTCAGTAACAGAGCCCCTCCAGTGTGTGCGTGCCTGGTCAGCCCAGACATGACGCACCCCCACCACTAGACGGCCCCTACCCCCTTGAGGCATGGACTTATGCACACCATGATACCCGGACAGATGGACACTACCAGTGTTTGGATGGAGCACCTACCTGGCTGTGGCACAGCACCTCACCAGGCACGTGCCTGCAGATGCCCCAGTTGGTCAGGGTCCCGCCACTGTAGGTCGCCATACCGGTGATGACACTGCTCTGCTGTCCAGCTGATCTCAGTCGCCTCCTCCAGGCCGTCAGATGCATCCTGCCACACAGCAGTCTGTGACCTGTTGAGGGGATCTTGCCCAAATAGGGCACCAGCATGTGGCTCTACTAGGGCCACCAAGTTGGCCAACTCAATTGCGCTCCAGATCTGTGTTCTCGTACGAGGCATCCTGCTGTCAGTACCACAATCAAAATGGTGCTCTGTGGCACACGTGCCCCACGTGAAGAGGCAGCATGGTACTGCTCTGCCAGTCCCTATTGTGCTGTCACCGAACTGCGCTATAGGTGTGCACCCATGTGGACGCATAGTGCCTAGGGGGCAAAGGTCGACCGCAGGGTCAAGGGTCTGTCCACACATGGAGTGCCATGGTGCTATTGGGACACTCTACATGTAGCGCGGTAGGGTGCTTGTGTGTGATGAACTGCAGTGGCCTACCGCACTGTAGCTCCATGGTGCCTACAGTGCACCAAGGCACGAGCGCCACACAGGTGAACAGTGCACTAGCACCACAGGCACAGTGGTGGCTGTGCCCTGCACTGCCTCCAATGCACAGCACATCAGCAGCGCCGCACGCATCAGTGTCAGCACCCCGGGCATGCATCGTGTGGTGCTGATTGCGCACGTCACAGTGGTGTGCCATAGCCTGAACATGCTCACCAACATTGCACAAGGTGCAACAACGTGATATTCAGCTAGCATATGCAAATCAGCTCATTAACCATTCCACAGTGCAACCACTGCATTAGCATCCACTTACAGTTGCACCTCGCCTCATTTGCATGTGTTGCGCTTTATAAATGCAACATGGAGCTGCCGAGGACATGGTTAGGTATTGCAGTCCATTGTGGTGGGTTGCATGCTGTTGGGATGTGGGAACTGTGGTTTGTGAGGGCTGAATGGGACTGCACAGTCCGAGGTAACACCTGTCATTCCCACAGGATTGAGCATGACTGAATGTGAGGAAGAGGAGGAACAGGGATGCGGGAGAAGGAGGAGGCCCAATTTCACCAGGGCTGAATCAGATGCCCTGTTCAAGGCATATCTTGACAGGGAACCACTGCTCAGTGTACAGTGGGGAATGCCACAGGCCCGTGCTGCTGTGGGGTGAGGTGGCACTTACCGTGAACCAGGATGGCAGCCACCAGCGGTCCGTGCAGGAGTGCAAGAAGAAGGTCTGCATGAACAGGAGATGGATCAAAGACAAGGTGGCTGCCATCAGGGCTGCACGTGCTGCCATCGGTGGGGGCCAGCCAGATGTACCATGCCTGACACCACAGGAGGAGCAGGTGGCCAGCAGCATGTGGCATTGTGCCATCAAGGGCTTTCCTGGTGGTGGCTTCCAGATGGGTGGCAGCCCATCACTGCATGGTAGGTCCTGTGCTGTCAGTGTGTGGGTGGTGGAGGGAATGCCACATGGCAGGGCAGAGTCACTAACACTAATGTGTTCCCTTACAGCTCCTGAGCATCTACATGGGTCAGTGGTGGTGGGTGTGTCCACCGAGGGGGATGCCTTGGACACGGAGGAATGCACACCCACCTCCACAGGTGCCCGAGGGACCCGACAAGTGCACTCCTGCATGTCTGTCTGAACTGATGTGGGTGGTGTGAGTGTGGAAGAGGCCCTGCCTGTGTCCCAGCATGACAGTGCCCATGGTCTCCAGTATGCTGGGACACAGATTGGTGCACCAATGATGATGGACCACACGTCCCGGACAATGATACATGTGGGACACAGGATGCCGTGGGTGGTGCCGCTGTGGCAGCCTGCATAACAACACAGTCCTAGCCTGTGCCTGTGTGCCACAGTGGAGCAGCATTGGTGTGCGTCCAGGGTGGTGGAGCTGTTGCGGCAGCTGTGGCAGTGCTGGTGAGCCCTGGCGATTGGCAGCCAGAGAGGCAGCACCAGCAGTCAGCCAATGGTGACAGGGGGACGGTGTCAGGGGCAGTGGCAGTGCACCATGTGTGGACATGGCCCAGCATGGCTCTGGTGTGCAGCACCCATCATCAAGGGGTGCTGGCCAGCAGGGCCAGGAACACCATGAGGGACAGCATGCCAGACTGGTGGACGACCTCTTTGATGAGCACAGCCATCTACTCCAAACTTCAGTAGATCAGCAGATGCGGCTTGTGATGGCGGTGGATGCACTCAGTGTGGTCCTGCACCAGTCAGAAAAGTGGCGCAGCAGGGACCATGGTCTGCTCCTGGCAGAGATGGCCTGGCAGCTGGCGGATATGACCACTTTCATTGACAGGCAGACCAATGCATTGACAACTGTCATGGCCACATTGGGCACCCAGTTCAGTGCCCAGCCACCGTAGACACCATGCAATGTCATGTCCACCCCTGTTCCCGGCACCGTGCGATACCTGCTTTGTCGACACCGGGTTCAGCTGTGAGCATATCGGCATGTCTGATGCGATCATGTTTGGTGGGCTGTAGACCCCTGGGGGCCATCGGTGCCACCCCATGAGGCCAATGGTCAGCCTGTTATGGCTTGCAGATCTCGGCGGGGCCACCCATGCATCCCTGGCAGCCGTGGTACTGTGTCATGTGACTGACCTGTCTCCCACCATGGCCACTATCTGCTACTACCCTATGTGCAGTGTGATGTGCATTGTGCAATGCACGGGTGGAGTACCTGGCTCTGCACACACACAGTCCCCGTGCACACCCTCCCAGCTGCTGCTCACTGTGGTGTGTGCATGATGATACCTGCGTTGCACTGTCTGCCAGTGTGCAATGGTGCCCAGCGTCTGAGGCATGGACAGTGACAGCCACTGGGCATGGTCATGTGTGGACCTGTGTGGGGGTGGCGGTGGCTGCTGGGGTTGGTGTGCCGTTTACCCCTTGTGCATGTCTTGTGGTGTGTGTGCATGTGTGTGCATGTGTTGTGTTCAGCCTTGCCCATCCCTTATGCTGTCTGCGGTGCCACACTCAGACCCATTCCCTTATCGCTGTCTGCCCCTGGTGTCCTGCCCTGCCTGTCTGTAGGCTGTGCCCTTGCCCTTGGAGGTTGAGCATGACCCTGTGACCTACCTGTGTTGTCCAAAGTGCTCTTCTGTAATGGTGTCCCGGTGCAGCTGTGACATCCAATCAGGCAGGGGTCTCTTCGTCCAGGGGGTGGCTGCCCATCACCAGCTGGACCGGCATCCTCATCATCCCCACCGCTGTCCCCCTCTTCGACCTCTTCAGCTATCCCACAGTGAGTGGCCATCTTGTGCAGGAAACAGCAGGCCAGGAATAGCCAGCAGGCCTTCGAGGGGCTGTACTGTAGGGCACCGCCTGATGTGTCCAGGTACTGGAACCATGCCTTCAGCTTCCTGAACACCCACTCGATGACATTCCGTGTTGTGGCATGTGCCGCATTGTACCGTAGCTGCAATGCGGTTGTGGAGTGCTGGTATGGTGTGAGCAGCCAGGGACATAGCGGGTAACCACTATCACCTGTGTGTAGAGGGTGGACATTAGAGTCTGTGACGCTATGCCATGGGCCAACATGGCCGGTACCCATGGCACCTCCCATGTCTGCTCATGTCATCCTGCATGATATGCATACTCACCTACTAGATGGCCAGTGGGGATGTCCTCACTCTCAAACCTGTGGCACAGTGCAGACTGGTGCCAGATGAAGGCATCATGTGCTCCCCCAGGGTGCGTGGCCCAGACATTGGTAATGCGCCCCCTGGCATCGCACACCACCTGGCAGTTTATGCTTGCATAAACCTTGTGGTTGATTTTTGCCACGCCCTCCAGACCAGGTGGCATGTGGATGGCCACATGGGTGCAGTCAATGGCTCCGAGCACCCCAGGCAACCGTGATACCCTGTGGAACTCCTGTATGTGTGCTGTGTACTCTGTCTGTGTGTTGGGGAAATGGATGTACTCCACAGCATGTGGCAGCAGTGCACTAAGGAATTGTGTGAGTAGGCATGATGCAGCTGACTGGGTTATGCCTGTCATGTCCCCTGTTGGTCTCTGGAAGGTGCCCGTGGTGAGCAGGCACATGACAGCTGTCACCTTCATCTCCACTGACAGAGCATGGCTCTGTCGTATGGGTGCCTGCATCTCATTGCTGCACAGCTCACAGAGCTGCCTCAGGATTGCCTGGTTCAGGTGGTACCGGCCCACAATCTCTGTGTCAGAGTACTGTTTGAAGCTGGTGCGGGCTCAGTACTGCCTGTTCTGGGCGTACCACCAATGGGCCCTTCCATGGCCGCACCTCCCTGCTGCCTGCCTTCTCACACCCCTCATTATCACCTCTTTCTGGAAGGTGGCGCTGGCCATGTCCCTGGCTGGCGTTCCCCCCTAGGTGGCTGTTGTCCTGTTCCCCCTGCTGTCCATTCCTGATGCTCCCCCTGCACTGGCTACACCTCTGACCTTTGACTGTGGCTGTCCTACCTCCTGCCACTGCCCTTAGTCCACTGTGGCACTCCACGCCTTTTGCTGCACAGTGGCACAGGTACACCCACTCCTGCCCTGTCTATGGCTCAGTTTTGGTGGGCCCTGTCCTGCTCCTGCCCAGTCCTGCACACTGCTTCCTCCTATTCTACCCTGGCTCTCTGTCACCATGCTCCCACCTGTGACTTCCTTTTTGCATTCTTGCTCCCCTCTATTGCTCCTTTTTATTTTGGATAATTTCCACTGTCACGCGACTTCCGCTTGCTCCTCTATTGCACACGGCACATGCTGTTGAATATCGCACTGCACATGTTATTCATGGTTCCACCCTGTATGGTTGAACATGCATTCATTACTGTTGCACATAGAAACATAGAATTTGACGGCAGATAAGGGCCACTTGGCCCACCCAGTCTGCCCATTTCCCTAACTACTGGACAAGCTGCAGATCCTAGTTAACCAGCAGCCTACTTCTTCTTACCCCCAACCCCTAGAATTGCCTTATGACTGTCCCATGCATGCTTGAATTTCACCACTGATTTTGACTCCACAACCTCTTCTGGAAGGCCGTTCCATACATCCACAACCCTCTGTCACATTGCTTATTGCGCTGCGCAGCCGTCTCCCACTGAATATCGCACAATGGCTAATTTCTGTACTTGGGGCTGGCGTATCCCTGTTGCACATGGCGCATCTGCTCTGAATATCTGGACCAATGTATTTTAATGCTGTACTCCATTAGAAAATATATTACCATATTCACTGTACAGTTCCCACAAGCAAACCAACAACAGCAACAAAGGGCAGAAAGGCAGCCAAATGAAAGAGGATAACATATTGCAGGTACTGTTATTAATGAAGTGGATGGCATTATGTATCCACATGATAACACTTAAACAAGAAAATTCAGCCTGAATTGAAGGTCTAAAAACAGCACATAAAGTGGTTTGATGATCACTGAGCAACTGTTATGCTCTGCAATTAAAGTTAAATGAAAAGACTGTTCTGATGTGTAATACTCCTTTCATGAAATAAGAGTTCAAAAATGAAAAATACAAGTGCAGTTATTATGGAATTTTAAATAAAGCAGTTAAAGCTTCAATTTAAAATAAAAGAGTGGGAGGGGAAAGAATGAATCTTGAATATGAGAACAGTGAATGACATTATTGGAGAGTTCTCCCTTTGTGGATCATTAAATACAGACTACAGACATGGTCATGGCATTTCACCTGAGATGAACAGCTACAATACATACCGCTGGGACCTGATGGGGAGAGGCAACACTACTTTTCTAACAGATTGATTTTGATTGATCAACTGATTGACAATTCCAAAAGTGTTATCAGAAAATCCATACTGAGCTGTGATCAGTTCATTTCCAGATCTGTCCTGGAGAAGGGGGAAAGAAATGAGAAAAGACCAGATACAAAGTGTAAAATATATAAAAGGTATACAAAATAAAAATTAATACAATAAAATGGAAATAATGTAAGCATATCAAAATATACAAATTCAAGAACACTTATAGAATAAATTGCAAAACAATGAACTACCATACAATGAATTGTGGAATGGGCAAAAGACATTAAACAGTAAGCAATATAACAAAATAAGGACCAGAGAGAAATGACTGATACTGGGAAACGGGGCAGTGCTGGCGTCAGTGTTGGCGTGTGTTGCAGTTGAATAGGAATCCACCCCAAATCAAATTCAAAAGCAACTGCATAAGTAAATATAGAACTCACAGAGGACAGATTTTAAAGCAGGAAAGGTAGGAGCAGACAGAAAAGAAAGGTAAGGGAGCAGCATAGTTTTGGGAAGTGGGCAAGAAGGCAGCTTGGCTAATGGTAGATATGATTTGAGGGAGAGTAAGAGAGTGAGACCAAGCATTGTGAAAGAAGTAAGAGGAAGAAGGGGAGAAGAGAGGAGAACAGCAAGATACAAGAGGAAAGAACCAAACCAATATTTGGAGACAAAAAAAGCACAGTTGGTAAGCTGCCTGGCATCAAGACAGAAGAGGGAGAGGGAAGCATGCATAGAACTGTGCTGTGTACTCAGGGATTTGTCAAAGGCAAAATGGCAGAAGCAGTGAAAGAGGGGTCCAATCTAACTAAAGTGGAATTTGGAGAACCACTACAAACAAGATCTCCAGAGCTGAAAATGGGAGAATCAATTTAGTGCCGAATTCTCTGTGTGCAGGAAGCAGAATGCTTCTTTTGTTTCTGTATAGCACCCTAGGCTTGGGATGAAGCATCTTATACATAGATACATAGATACATAGACAGTGTCGGCAGATAAGGGCCTATGGCCCACCCAGTCTGCTCATTTGAGCTTGTAAGTTCAGTTTGTTTTCCTAGAAGTCTGTTTCCCCTTACGCCTGACCTCTAGAATTCCTTTATGTCTATCCCATGCATTCTTAAATCCCGTGATTGTTTCAGCCCCCACCACTTCCTCTGGCACTTCAGTGACAAACTGAATGTGTGTTTGCTTATCAGGAAAAGGCACACTGGTTTAATTTCAGGTAGACATATTTTGAATATTCACATATTTTGAAACTAAGTAGAGTAGTGATTCATGGTGGTGTGGAATGAAATAGTAAATTACATGAGCAGTAAATGTAGCTGAGAACATCAATTTGTGAAAGTAAATCACCTGTGTGATTAGATCCCCAGTTGCTTGTTTTGCAGGTGTGATATAACCTCTAAATCATAGGAATGGGAGCTCACTAGCCAGCAACTCAATAGCACACTGAATATTTGTTTACTTAGAATCCAAAGGATCAGCAGTTCAAACCCTAACAGGGACATAAGTTTATGTTTTCCAGGAAGTCTGTTGACCCTTACCCCTGACCTCTAGAATTCCTTTATGTCTATCCCATGCATTCTTAAATCCCGTGATTGTTTCAGCCCCCACCACTTCCTCTGGCAGGGTGTTCCACTTGTCCACCACCCGTTCTGCGAAGAAATTCTTCCTCACGTTTCCTCTGAATTGTCCTCCCTCCAACTTCATCCCATGCCCTCTAGTCCTGGAACATCTTTTCGCTAAAAATAGTGCATTCCTGCACCCTGTTCCTCCTGTAAGATACTTGTATGTCTCTATCATATCCCTCTCTCCTCCTCTCCTCCAGGGAGTACATGTTCAGTGCCTTCAACCTGTCCTTGTAGGACTTGTGATGCAATCCATGCACCATCTTTGTTGCCCTCCTCTGAACCTTCTCTACCCTGTCTATGTCCTTACGTAGGTATGGTCTCCAGAACTGTACACTGTACTCCAGGTGGGGCCTCACTAGTGTCTTGTACAGCGGAATGATGACCTCCCTTTTCCTGCTGGTGATGCCCCTGCCTATACATCCCAGCATCCTATTTGCTTTACCTGATGCCTTGTCACACTGTTTCCTACCTTGAGGTCATCAGATGACAACCCCAAGATCCCTTTCCTGATTGGTGCATGTTATATCCTCACCCCCCAACTGATATATTGTGCCAGGGTTTTTGTGCCCCATATGAATTATCTTGCACTTCTTTGTGTTGAATTTCAACTGCCAAACCCCTGACCATTCTTCAAGTTTCTGCAGGTCCCTTCCCATTCTGTCTACACCCTCTGGTGTGTCTACTCTGTTACAGAGCTTTGTGTCATCAACGAACAGTGAAATTCTGCCTTCTAGATCCTGCGCAATGTCACTAATGAAGATGTTGAATAGGACCGGTCCCAGCACTGATCCCTGTGGTACCCCACTGGTCACTCTTCCCTCTGTGGAGTGACAGCCATTTACCACCACCCTCTGTGTCCTGCCACCCAGCCAGTTACCTACCCACCACACTACTGTCCTGCCCACACCCATACATAGCATGCACATGAATAGAAAAATCAAGGTGTCAATCCAGTCAGATGCTGAGGTACTTGAAGGAGGAGGCAGCATCAATAGCTGCACCTTCAATGGTATGAAAGGATGGGAAGGGGGCATACTCTAGGGTATACCATTATATGGGCAACTCAAATTGAGAGACTCAGATATGAGTGACTCAGTTTGAGCACCTGTTATGTGAGCTACCCTGAAAGGGTAGTGAGGCATGGTTATAGCACAGAGGAAGAGGAAGAACAGCAAGGATTTAGGATGAAGAATGGAAGAGGAGAGATAATGGAAAAAGTATGTGGGAGGGAGTGTGGCATGGTGCTGCCGAGCTGGCAGTGAGGTGTGGTGCTGAGGATGGCTAGCTGCAGTGAGGAAGGTGCAGGGCTCAGGGCTGGGAAGAGGTACAGTGTTTTTTATTTTATGAGTGAGAGTTTCACTTTTTTTATGACTTTCTCTCTCTCTCCAACATGTACCTCCCTGGAGTTGAGAATCCAAAATAAGGGGGGGGGTGCAGGGGGGTGCTGTCCCCCACATTGATAGTTGTCCATTTTTGTCTGTGTTGTTGACCTCGCTGGGAGTGTACATTCCTGTTTTGCTTTTTTAGTGATGTACACTTGCTGTAACAGCAATTGCTGTTTAGCGATCACCGTTATGACATAGAACCATACTCTAGCAAGCCTCTGCCTGGTGAAAGAAGTCATAGAGACTGTTTTGTAAGCATTGAGGGAAAACCGATTTTCTTGAAACAAGAGCTGTATGTTATTAGAGTCCAGTTGTAACTGATTTGTGAGGTCGGGGCAGAGGAGACAGAGGAAAAGAATGCCATATCATCTGCATACATATGAATGAACACAGAGGAACAGGTATTGGGGAAGTTATTTAGAAAAATGGAGGAATGAACTGGGCTAAAGGCAGACCCTTGGAGGACAACTGAGCAGACAGGAATTAGGAGGGGAGACTCAAAAATGGACAGCTTGCAACCTGCTTTCAAGGTAGGAGTTGAACCACTCAGCTGAGGAAGCTTAGAGTCCATCTGCCTTAAACTTGTCCAGAAACATGGGATGAGCTGCAGTGTCAAAAACTTTGGTTAAGTTAGCAAAAATGGTGGCAGTGGCAAGGCCCTGATCCATGCCAGAGAGGACAGTATAAGTGATCCAAAGAAGAGAGGTGGAAGGGGAGTGATACTTTCTAAAGTCAGACTGGAAAGGTGTGAAAAAGTAGCTGAGTCAACAAAAGGAGAGAATTAGGAGATAATGTGTTCTTGGAGTTTAGCCTGAGTGGGATCAAGAGAGACAGATGTTAAAAGGGAAAGAAAAGTCACCCCTTAAGGAAGGAGGTTGACAGTAGCCAGCTTCCAAGAGTTAGGGGTACATGATAAGGAGAATGAGAGACAGAGGAAGTAGGCAATAGAGAGTGAAAGGCATAAGCTAAGACAAATAAGAGTCTAGGGTCAAGACCAGGAGGGATCCTACACCTGTGTGGATTTAGAGCCATGAGGATCTTAAGAGCATTATACAGTATGGAGTAACAGGTAAAAAAGATAAAAAGGGATGAGTGGGGCAGTAGGGCAGGTGGAGAAGAGCAAGAGAGCAAGAGGGACTAGAAGAGAGACTGGGAGAGGAAGATGAGGAGGAAGAAAAGGGGATGAAGAGGCACATGAGGTGAAAAAGGAATTGAAAGATAAGGCGACTGAAGTGGGGTCAGAGAAAGGAGTATCATCCATTTTAAGAACAGGGATAGGGGGCTGGAATGGAGGGTACAAAAGTGCATGAATAGCCTTCCAGAACTTAGAGGGTTTATAAAGGTTGTTCTGGAGTGTGGATGCTAAGTTTTCAGTATTCACAAGCCTAGTAGCTTTAGTACAGGCATTATGAAGGGTCCACTAATTAGTAAGGTCAGAATTGGAGCCAAGGAATTTGTATGTCCTCCAAGCTAGGTCATGAACACAATAACATGCCAGCAACTGAAAAGAGATCCATGACAGGTGTAAACCTCAAACCCTGGTATTTCTAAGGGAGGTATTATGATCTCATACACACATAAATTTAGCAATGAAGAATGTGAGGGCATTATCCCTTTTGCTGTAGAATTAGGGGACTAGTCAATGGTTACAAGGTCAGCATGTGATGAACTGATCTGGATGAATTTGTGGGGTGCTTAGGGACGATGAATCTTGCACAAGCAGTGGACCATATGGTGGTCAATGAGGGCATTGGGAAGGTGCTAGCATCCACATTACAATAGGTATGGGAGCAGAGAACCCAGGCCAAGTGGGAATGATTTAGAGATTTGAAATTAAAGTGAGTAGGGAGATAAATCCACTGAATAAAAAAGGAAAGACTTTATATTAAGGTTCAATTTATTAAGAGAGAGTGAGCACAAATTTAAATAACACAATAGGAGCAACTAACCAGAGGAGGCCTGAAAAGAGATGGAGATTAGTAACTCAGTTACTGAAGGTGGGGTCATGCCAGGGCAGCAGTAGACACTGGAAATAAATATGGGTGCAGAGAAGGGGAAGGAGAGTTTGAGAAGAAACAGTTCATAGGCAGTGGGGATAGAGATGGAAAGGCAAGGCAATTTTATTTGTAGGGTGCCCAGTCCTGGAGGGTCTGGGAGCCTAATGAGTTAAAACAAGACACAATGCAAAACAGCATGAACAAGTAACACAATAACAATACTTAAATATAAATCTAAAAATAAAAAAAAATAAAAAGGGGTTTTAGGACATCACAGCAGGATCTAGAACAGGAAGTGTTCAGAAAACTGGTAAAGCCAGGACAAAGAGGTAGGCCATCAGCTTCTGCTTGAACACCTCAACTGAGGGAGCCTCCCACACAGAAGGTGGTAATGAGTTCTACAGGGTCTGCCCAGAGATGCTAAATACACAATCTCCTGAGGTCTTGAGCTGAACCCTAGGAACGTCAAGGAGGCCCCTCAAAGAGGAGCGGAGGGAGGGAGCAGAGGTCACTAGTGTCAGGAGTTCTGACAGATAACCAGGATCCCATCCATATAGGGCCTTAAAGGTGAAAATACCCACCTTAAAAAGGACCCTCCACCTAACTGGCAGCCAGCACAGAGCCCGCAGAACCGGAGTCACATGACTGGACCTTGAGAGGCCTGTCAGTCACTGGGCCACCACATTCTGCACTAGCTGAAGTCTGTAGAGGGTCCCTCCCATGACCCAAAGTATAGAGAGTTGCAGTAGTCAAGTCTGGAGGTCACAAAAGCATGCACTGGTGTTGTCAGGTCCTCAGATGGAATGAGGGGCTTAATCCGGGCAATGTTCTGCAGATGATAAAAACCGCTACTGACAACAGATGACACCTGCTCTTCGAAAATCAGTCTATTATCAAAGATCATGCCCAGATTTTGCAGCCTCAGGGCAACCACCAATGGAGTAGAAGCCAGGAAAAAGCTCAAGTCAGCCCCAGGTTGCAAACCATCATGTCTGAGACCAGGCTCGATCACCAATACCCTCCATCTTGGCCACGTTGAGTCTCAGCCAGCTGGAAGCCATCCAGTCATTGATTTTAGCCAAATAGGTGCTGCATAACAATGAAAATCCACACTGTACTGTCGAATGATCTCACCCAGGGGCAGCATGTACTCTGCGAACAGCAGTGGTGTCAAGATCGAGCCTTGTAGCACTCCACAAGACAGGGACATTGGGAAGGAGGATAAATTCCCCATCATTACCTGCTGCACCCTGTTTGAGTGATAGGACTCAAACCACTTAATGACAGTACCGGTGAGTCCACAAAACTCACAGAGCTGATCTAGAAGAATAAAGTGGTCCACAGTGTCAAATGCTGAGGAGAACTCAAGGGGAACAAGAACTGATTTATCACCTTTATCTCCAGCCCTGAGAAGATCATTATGCACCCTCACTAGAGGTGTTTCTATGCTGTGTCTAGCCTGAAAACCTGACTGAAATGGCTCATAGACATCCAAGGACACCAGGCGATCCTCGAGCTGATGTGCCACTAACTTCTCAACAGCCTTGGAAAGAAAGGGCAGGTTGGAGATAGGACAGTAATTTGCCAGAACATCAGGTTCGAGGGAAGATTTCTTAAGGAGGGGCCTCACCAGCACTTTTTTCAAAGCTACAAGGAGAATCCCCCCCAACCCGCCATTGAGCACCTGGCAATCCTGGTGAACACTGGGCCGACAGCCTCAACACATCCCATTAAGAAACACGTTGGGGCTATGTCCAGTTAACAAGAAGTCTGCTTCAGCTCTAAGATCACCGTAGTCACTTCAGACACTTCCACTGGCCTAAACTCTTTCCAGATAGGCAGAAAGCCTCCAAGACCCACAGACCAACCACTGCAAGGAAAATGCCTCCCTGGCGGGATCCCCCAACCACATGGCCAACACTCTGTCAGAAAAAAACAAAGCAAACTCCTCATACAAGGTGAATGACAATGCTTTTCTCAGCTGCAGACAGACAGGGTGGAGAAGCCTGTCTACAGTCTGAAATAGCTGAGATGGTCAGTTTTTCCCCACAGCAAATTTCCTGAACAGGAATTTGGTCTTCTTACAGGAAATTGCCACCTGGTACTCCACATAGTGAGCACATAGGGCCAGCCTATTGGCCTCCAGCCGGATCTTCCTCCAGCAATGCTCCAACCTCTGACCCTTGATCTTCATCACCTCGAGGTCTCAATCAAACCAGGGGGGACCCCAAATGAGAAGACCTGGGTCATATACAAACTGATGCGAGATCATCCAGAGCTTGGCGACCACCCTGTTATAATTGCCCAACGCCTCTTCGGAACCCATTGCACATGCAACATCAAGCCAAGATAGGTCAGCTAGTGCCAAAAGTCCCTCAGGGGCACACCTCTTAAAGGGCAGAAGCTGACCATCTCCATGGGGGGGACTACTGGGGGCCCCAAATGTGAACTTCATGGTACAGTGCTCAGACCAGGTGACCTGATCAATCTTGAGGTAATTGACCTTAAGAACCAGCTGGAACACCAGATTGAGTGTGTGGCTTTGCTGGTGGGTCGCAGAAGCAACTGCCTGAGACAGGTCCAGTGACTGTATTAACTAGAGGAGGTCATAACTGAAATGCGAGGATTGGTCATCAATCCAGGCATTGATGTCCCCAGGATTAAACTCCTGGGGGAGTCCAACACCTGTTTGACAATGAAGTCTGCCATTTCCTGCAGGAAATCTCCCCCCGGCCCCGGAGGGCATTAAATAAGGAGAATCCTGCAACCTGCACCTGCACTCCCAATCACAGCAACACACTCAAAAGATTGGGTGTCACTAACCGGGTGTACCATGAAGCCCAGGCTGGCTCGAAAAACAATGACCACACCCCCTTCCCTGCAATCCTTCCTAGGGCAGTACACTACAGGGTACTCGGTAGGGATGGTGGATGAATGAACTGGGCTGGCATCATCAACAAGCCAGGTCTCTGTTATGCAAGCCAGGTTGACAAGGGAAATCAAGTCTGCAAAAATGGAGGTCTTGTTCCTTATCGACCTGGCATTGCAAAGCACTGTCTGAAGTGGATGAGAAGACATGCCGGACTTCTAACTGCCTGCCCACTTGGTCCAGTGGGAACCCTGAGCATGGAGACTAAACATGTCTGGCCTCTCCCTTGGGCCTGTTACACCCAGGGCATCTGCTGGACAGAACAACCTCAATGCAGCTTGCCACCCCTCTTCAATTTCCCTCAGCTGCCAGCAGATCCTTCCCCTCCTAGTAATTCTAACCTCCCTATAGTGTCTCACTGCAATGGCAGAAATAGGAAGGTCAATGACATGGTGAAGGTCCAGGAGCAGAGTGAGTAGGTAATTCTAGCAGGGCTACAGCACTAACACATCTTGCCTGGCTATTCTATTCCCCACCGGAATTCTGGAAATGCACACACTTTTACTGTGCAACAAGAACACACCACACTATCACAACCATCTCCCAACCACTTACTCAAATTAAAACCTCATAAAATAAATTTACTCCACTAAAAGAAGTCCCACTCATGCATACTAGGCATAGAAACGCTATGCAAAATACAATTGCCTCACTCACTCTGCTAATAAAAATTTTCTCTATCCTACATCTGCACACTCCAATCAACAACCCCTCACCACTCAAATACAATAAAATAAATGAATGATTCAAAGGATCAATAAGGGGAGAAACCAGTGAGTGTGAGCTGAAGCAAATCAACAAAGCAGAAAATTCCAAGTCAATAAATTAAAAGTCAAACTCAAGATCGAAATCAAAAAACTGGAAGTGTCTCAAGATGTAGTCCAAACTTTTAGGTGCTCTCACCACCAAAGTTCAACTGATGAATTTTACCATGGCACAACCAGTTCAAAAGCAGAGTTTCAGTTTTTAGGATATCCTTCCAAAGATACCAAGTCAATAATGGCTCTGCTGTCACCAAAGCAGCATGACTGCCCAGATTTTAAAAATATAGGCACTCATCCCATCAGCAGAAAAAGTCCAGGGAAAGAAATCTGGGGACTAGCTCTCATCAAGTCCTTCCATGAGATATCCTTCACCTCATACAACCAATTAATTCTGCAGGAGTATTGGGGGCAAGCCACCTGGAAAATTGATGGCTGGAAAAGCAAAAGTCCTCTGGGGAACAGAATCCTCTTCCCTAGCAGATAATCTTCAAAGCGGGCCACCTCGCTGAGGCTTAGGAACCACTGCTCAGGACTACACCAAGCAAAATGGGAGACTGGCAGGGTTCTCCTGGATGGTAGTGAAGCTCCCATCTCCTGCCATGCCAATTACCCCCTACAGCTCAACTGCCAATGGACCTCTCAAGCTCCAAGTTCTGGAAAGCATAGGCTTAAAGTAAATGTTTGAGGAGAGGTAGATGGCTATGCCACTACCACTTTTTCCTTGATCCTGACAAATAATGGTGGAACCAGGGATGGCAACAGTAGAACCAGGGATCTTAGATGAGAACCAATATTCTGAGATTACCAAAACATTAGGTTCAAGGTTAACCATAAATGGCTGCCACAGTTCTAGTTTAGGGAAAAGGCTGTGGATGTTGACATGAGTCACTCCCAAACCTTTGGGGAAAGGAGAAGATAGGGACGGCCAGGATTGAACTCAGTATCCCCTGCAACTTAAAGTAACAAGAAGATGTGGAGCTTAGGAGAACCTAAGAGACACTTATGGAAAGAGGAATTAGGGGGAGAGCAGAAAGAATAAGATTTAGCAAGGTAGGAGGGTAGGAAGGACTTGAGCATTTCAACATGAAGCCAAGAAGATGAGAGAAGACTGCAACCAAGATGCCAGGGAGAGTGACGAAATGCAGAGAGAAAAGAGGATGGGAGGGTGGTAGAGGATGAAGAAAGGATGGTTGAGGGCAGGGGAAGGTATAAAAGATGGAAAAGGGAAGGAATATGAGGGAAAACAGGAAGGGAAGAGATAATATGATAAGAGCAGCATAATGACATTATAAACAAGGCAAAAACATACCCAGTAGTGTGCATGTATTATGGGGGCAGGGCACATTTTACTCCTAGGAGAAAAAGTGAAAGCTAAAAAAGGTGAGTACTGTCTAGAAATCATGGGAAGTCAGAATTAAATAGTTATAAATCTCTGATCTATCAGTGCAAGAAAGAAAAATAACCTTGAATAGAATCCTGTTGTGTGCATAGCGATGGTCCAATCTGGCCCTGGCATATAAGTTTGTAATGGTTCTGGCAGCCCTAGTTGCTCTGGGCACCATGGTGGTTCAGACAATTCTGACAATTCTGGCCAGGCTGATAGCTTTGCTGCTCCTGGCTGTCCTCGCAGCCTTGATGGCTCAAATACCACTGGTCATTTTAGTGGCCCTGACAGCACTGACAGTGATGGTAATTTTGTATAACGAGTTGAAGGACTAAAGGTAGGATTTGCAAGAGGTGCTGTAGGCTGCATTGATTTGGGGCACAAAACTGGTTGCACTGAATTTCAAGGGGCAGTTAATAGAATTTACATTAGTTATAACTAGTGGTGGGTGAAGTGACTGAAATTCGCTCTGCAGAGTGATTCGCAGTGTAACGTGGAATCCACGAAGGGACCACAATGCGACGCGGAGTACTTCACATTATAATGAGGAACGTGAAGTCCGTTGAAACCAATGACTTCACATTATTCCACTTTCCCCAAACCACTTCTCCACCAATTTTAAGGTGAAGTATGTTGAAATCAATGTACTTCGCATCACTTCACCTTGTAATTGAGCTCCAAGATGAATTTTACAGTGATTCATGGGATTGCAGGTCACATGGGCTCTGGATTGTTCTGCACAGCCTCAGTTCTGTACAGTGTGTGTAGTGGAAGATGGAGACAGTTTCATCTCAGAGCTCTGCAATTCAAATCCTCTAAAAGCTGTTAAAAAAGCCTTTTTGACTAATTTTTTGCTCAAAATTTAGTATATTGATTGTAGCAAACCCTTCTGTGCTCATATCACTGAGTGTTTATTGTTTGCATGTGGATTTTGAATGTTAATTTAGAACAGTCAGTCTGTGTACTATGAAGTGTGCTTCGGGGAAGGCGTCTCTGGTGTAGGTAGATTAACTAGGAGAAAAAGGCAGTCTTTCTGTTTTGGTTATATTTTTCTTGTATAACTATGTTAATGTACCCACAGCAATATTTTCAGTAAATCTTGGCATTTTTTTCCTGATTGTTGTGGTGCAGCAGTGTGTAATTTCAGTTTGTTTAAAACATTTGGTTATATTACAGTACTAAAGGTTTTTAATTTGTTACGTATTATTTGTAGTGTGTGTGTGTGTGTGTGTGTGTGTGTGTGCAATGCATACCATTAAATCAGACACCTTTTATTGTGCCACAGAGTAACTGCAGCAGTGTGAACCTGCTATCCACTGCACCTACATGAATTTTTTATTCTGCTTTGTGGTATCTTTACTGGTAGTGGACTGTTACTGTTGTGCACTGTTCCCCCAGCTGGCAAAAGGTATTCTTTTCCAGATTTGGATTTGTGACTTGTGAGCACTGGTTAGGTGTTGTTGTGCCATTGCATCTGCATCTATTGAGTGCACAGCGCAATCATCATCTGTCTATGCATTTGCACTTTGCAGCACACCTTTAATTCTGGGAGACTTTGCATTTCTTGTTATGCTCTCATTTCAGTTCGTGAGCACTGTGGAATTTTCTGGACACAAGACAGTAGCATTTTGGGAATGCACATTAATTCTGGTGACGTGTGTGACCACTGCACGCATGACTGAGTGCACCATTAATTCTAGGAGACTTTGCATTTCTTGTTGTGCTATCATTTCACTTCATCAGTACTGAGGAATTTTCTGGACACAACAGTAGCATTTTGGGGATGCACATTAATTCTGGTGACTGTGTGTGAGGAACTGCCAATATTGTTGTCATTCCACCTTATTTCACGTTAAAGTGGAATGACAATGTGAAGTAATAATTACAAGACAAAGTGAGCATTTTGCTTTGGCCACTCTGCATAGTAGATTGACAATGTGAAGTGGCCACTTCACGTTCACTTCACCAGCAGAATTTGATTTCACTGCATCTCTAGTTATAACCTCTGGAGATGTTCTTGCCTACACTGGATAATCATTTTGCTTCTGGCAGAAAACAAAAACAGTCTGTGAGCCCACCAGAATGTCAAACTATTTTAATCTCTAGCCATGGCCTGGTAAATTTGGGCTGGCATGTTTCTGCCAAATCAAAGAATCCAATAAAATCTTTGGGCAACCACCATGACTGCACCAGGAACTTCAACACGTCAGGGAAAATGGCGCAGTGAGGAGGGGGTACAGCTACATTGTGGACTGGGGACTCACCTGGGATGTTGAGGGCCTATTAAGATGTGATGGCCTTCAGCAATCCATGAGGGGAACTGCTGTCCTCAGTGGACAGTTTAACTGTAACTTTGGTGAACACTTAAACTAGCCTAGATGGATGACAGAAGAAATCAGAGTGGCAGAAACTGCCCCCCCCCCACAGGCTGAAGTACAGAGTAAGGAGATCCTGAGGGGAAGGACACCCCCCAGTTGTAAACAAGTAAAGGAAACTGGCTAATAGTAATGGTTAGGGAGCTGAACTGAAACATCGACAAGACAAGGGAGGAAGGAGGGGAAGCAAAAATCAAAAGGGGAGGTTACAAGCAGAGCGCTAACAAAATCGGAAAGACATTGTGTGTGAATGCCAGAATTTTATGAAATAAGATTCCAAACCTAGAGGCCATCATGGCAGAGGGCAACCTGGATATCCAGTAGTAGCCATTACCAAGTCATTGCACTGACAGTCATGACTGGGACATGGTTATACCAGGCTATACTCTGTTCAGGATGGACTGGGAAGGAAGGAATGGAGGGGTTGTGGTGATTTATGTGAAGGGAAGCATAAGAGTAACAGAGATGCAAGGAAGTGGGTGGGTAGAGGTACTGTGGGTCATCTTGGGGTCATGGAACAGAGTTACTTTACAGAGTGGTGTGATCTACAGACCTCCAGTACTGGAGGAAGAGTTAGATAAGGTACTGTTGGAGCCACTGCCAAAATGACAGAAAAGAGGTGGTGCTGCTGATGTGGAACTTCAGTCTGCCAGATGTAGATTGGAGCCTCACAGCTGTGGCTTCTGCTATTAGAAAATACATCCTAGAGTCCTTGCAGGGGACAGTCTCCAGGCAATTAGTCCATCCATCCATATTTTTTATTTTATGACTAGCAACATTGTTGTTACAAAATATACATAGCAGTGTTACATGATATTATACATAAATATAAAATACAATTCATACACTTTATAAGTGTTGACATATCATACGTACAATTATTACATTCAGTTGTGCAAAAAGACAATAGCTCATAACATTATTATACTTATTCCACATTCTCTAACAGTTTCCCTTTTAAAGAAAGTTACCATAGACATTATCCCTATTCAAAAAATATATACAGCATCCCATCAGTTATTACAAAACTTCATGATTACTCCCTTTTATTAGTAAATGTCTTCTCTAGTTATAGTATATTGACTATTAGGAAGTACATGTAGTTTCTTCCACTCAATAGCTTTACAGAACGTTACAATCTTATCCAGAATTTATTTCCCATTGGATTTTAACAAATAGTTAAGTTGATATCTAGGTTCCATATCCAAATCAGTCATGATTTCCCCTAGGTACACATTTTGTTGATAGCTATACAAAGAACATAACATGAATAAGTGAAAAAAGATTGTCTGCACCCACTCTACAATTATGAATTGATATTGTTTGTTTACAATATAATTCTCTCAGTCTCTGAGAGTTGTTATATTCAAATGTAAATTTGGTAAAGATTTTCCTTTTGCCAGGGCGGGTTCTTTTTTTTTTTTGGACAAGTATGGTTCCATTCCAAATTATCTCTTTTTATTATTAGCCAACAATTTGCTTGTTTTTATGTTTCTACTGAATTCCATTTCCTTTTGTAAATGATTTTTTTTTTTAAGTTTTTACCAGGAGAGCACACTGAGCAGAGTACTGCTCAATTCCAGGTGTGTCCTGGGGGAGAGGAACATAGAGTAACAATGTATCCAATACATGCAGTGTACAATATTGCAAACATGAAGATACAGAGGTAACAGCAACAATAAGCAAACTACATTATTAGATTCATTACATACAGCACATGAGGAAGAACTTTGGGGAACAATCACACAACAAGATGAGCAACATGAATAAAACAAATTTTTACATGCATCACATACTGCACAAGAGGTGAGAACTTAGAGGAACAATCAAACAACTAGATTAGAGTCAAAACAGTTGATGTGTAAGAGGCTGGGCCAGTTCTAGCCACATGCACAGGTCATGGAGAAATGATTATTCTTCTGAAAGGTGAGGTGTTGTGGACAGGGTGATTGCCTAATGGTTGCAGGGAGGGAGAGAGTTCCAAAATTTGTGCATGTGATGCCTGCAAGATATCAGGCCAGTCTAGGAAGACATACATGGTACCATCAAGAAGCTAGTGTCAGAATTCCTTAAGGAATAGACAGGAGGGGAATGGACAGCCAACACTGCAGTGAGATATGGAGGCAAGGACTGGGACCAGTACTTTGCTGTGAGTTTGGTGCAGTGAGCCTGTTGGCAGTCATGGAGTGAAAGAAGATGTAGGGATCAATTGAGGTAGCAGTGGTGGGTGGTGGGGGGCTGTCAAGTGCAAAATGGCAGAAAGAGTGGAAAAGGGGGTCCAGTCTGGCTAGGGTGGACTTATGAGTGACACTGTAGACTACATCCCCATAGTCAAAGATAGGGAGAATCATTTTCTGTATGAGTTCCCTGTGAGCTGGCAGTGATGCAACCACAATTGTGATAGAGAACCCCCAGTTTTGGGTGTATTTTTTGGTGGATGGCATCAACATGTACAGAAAAGTTGAGATACTGGTCCAGCCAGACCCCAAATTATCTGAAGGAGGGGCAAGTCTCTAGGGTGGTCCCGTCCAGGGTGCAGAAGGAAGTGGTGGATGTGAGCTGAGAGAATATCTACCTCATCCTGAAGGTCATGGAGAAAGTCTTCTTGGCATTGAGGAATAGCTGATTTGTGTGAAACTAGAGCTGAACTTCATTGAAGTCCTGCTGCAACCTAGTCACTACTTCAGTGGTCGAGGGGCCAGAAGCATACAGGACTGTGTCATCTGCGTACATTTGTATGGATGTGTATGGGCAGGTAGAGGGCAGATAATTTAAGAAGATCGAGAATAGGAGCAACATGAGGATCAAGCCTTGGGGGACTCCTGTGGTGACTGGGAGGAGGAAGAGGAAGAACCTCCAAATTTTATAAAACTTGGAACAGCCTAACAGGTAGGAGTGGAACCAGCTGTTGGCATTGGTAGAGAGCTCAGCAATGGAGAGCTTGTCTAGCAGGAGTGCATCAGAAACTGTATTGCATGCCTTGGCTAGGTAGACAAAAATAGTGGAGGTGATATTGTCCTTGTCCATGCTATCATGGATGGAGTCAGTAATCCATAGGAGTGAGGAGGTGTTGGAGTGGGACTTCTGGAATCCACACTGGTATGGTTAGAAAAAAGAGGAGGCATTGAGAAAGGAAGAGAGTTGAGACAGGACTAGGTGATCCCGAAGTTTTGACAGTATGGGAAGGCGGGAAATAGGATGGTGGTTACCAGGGATAGAGGTGTCACCACCCTTTGGGAGTGGGATTACTGTAGCATGTTTCCATTCTGAGGAGATTGTTGCTAAGGAAAAGGAGAGATTGAAGAGGTCAGCTAGGGGTGCGTCGATGGCTGGGGCAGCAAAGTAGAGCATCTTCGAATCCAACCCAGTAGGGCATTTGCCTTTGTTTGGGTTTAGAGAGATCAAGGCTTTGTAAACTTCCACAGGTGTAGTCTGATAAAAGGAGAAGGTGGGGGCAGCAGAAGAAGGAGCTTGAGCTGAGGGTGCTGCTGAAAGGAGTTTGGGTTGTGGGAGTGGAAAGTGGGAGTGTGGACAGTAGAGCTGAGGTGCAACTTGTGAAATAGGAATTACATTTTGAGGATACAGCCAGAGGGTTCATAACAGTGGTACTGCCTACATTTAGCACAGGTGTTTAGTGCAATATTTTGAGTTTCATTTTTTATCTGCTGTTCAATATATTCCATGGGTTTAATAACACTTCCTGGAAAACATTGCAGCAAGTCATATGGTTTTATAATTTTTTCTAATGTATGCAGACTAGAGATGGGTGAAATGGCCCCAATTCGCTCCGCAAAGTGATTCACGGAGTGAAGGCGAATTTGTGGAGTGCTCCACAATGTGAAGCAGAGTACTTCGTGTTATAATGGGTAAAGCAAAGTCCATTGAAAACATTGACTTTGTGTTAACTCTGCCTTCCCAAACCATTACTCCACCAATTCTTAAGGCAAAGTACATTGAAAACAATATACTTCACCTCACTTCACCTTGTTTTTAAGCTCCAAAGGTGAATTTTGCAGTGATTCATGGGTTTTCAGGTCACATGGGCTCTAGATTGTTCTGCATAGCCTCAGTTTGTGTGTGTAGGGAGATGTAGGAGACAATCTGTTCTGAGATCTCTCTGCAATTCAAACCTTCTAAAAGCTGTTAAAAAAACCTTTTGGGGTCATTTTTTTGCTGAAACTTTAGTTCACTGATTATAGGAAACCCTCCTGTGCTCATATTATTGAGCGTTTATTGTTGGTGTATGGATTTTGAATGTTAATGTACAACATTCAGTACAGAAGTGTGCTTTCAGGGAGGGGCGTATCTGTGGTGTAGGTAGATTAACTTGGAGAAAAAGACAGTGCTTTCTGTTTTGGTGCTGTTTTTCTTGTATGACTGTGTTAATGTACACACAGTACTATTTTCAATAATTCTTGCCATTTTATTGCTGATTGTTGTGGTGCAGCAGTGCATAATTTTAGTTTGTTTAAAATATGTGGTTATAATACTGAAGTTTTCAAATACACATTACTTAGTGCATGTGTGAGTATGTGTGTGAGGCATGTCATCAAATCAGACACCTTTTATTGTGCCACATAATTTCAGCAATGTGAACCTGCTATCCACTGCAGCTGTGTAATTTTTGTACTTCTTTGTGGTATCTTTACTGATACTAGTACTAGTGACTGTTACTGCAACGATGTAGTACACTGCTCCCCCCCTTTCCCGCGGCCCGCCCCACAAGGCAAAGGAATTCTTTTTCAGATTTGAATTTCTGATGGTGAGCACTGGTTAGGTGTTGAGCCTTTGCAACAACTGCATCTCTTCAGTGCACAGCACAATATTAATCTGTCTGTGCATTTGCATCTCTTTAGGGCCCAATCTCCATCTCTAACTTAAGTCACAGTTGTTTCTTTGGCTTCCCTTCAGAGTACTGGACAGGTGTGGTGCATAATTCTGCATGAACATTGTACTCATTAATATGCTTTTTTTTAAGTCAGGACCATCATCACGTGTCACTCGTGATACAAATCACATTCTTCATCATCACGGTCACAAATGCAGTCACAAATCACGATCTAGGATCATGTCACAAATCACAACATTAATGTTTTTTAATAGTTACTTGGCTGTATTGTAAGCTTGTTTTGTAGTATCTCTCCAGGCTTCACCACCCCACCATTGTATTCATTAATGAGTGTTTTTAAGTCGGGGAGTTTTGTGTCACACCTCATCAGGGCCTGGGGAAGTACAGCCATAGTCATTCATGTTTCTTCATCATCATGATCGCAAATGCAGTCACAAATTATGATTTACGATTACGTCATGAATCAAAACATAAATTTTTTTATTAGTTACTTGAATGTATTGTAAGCCTGTTTTGTAGTATCTCTCCAGGCTTCACTATCCCACTATTGTACTCATTAATAAATGTTTTTAAGTCAGGGAGTTGGACAGTGTCTGCAGTACATACACAGCCTGGAAAGAAGACTGACTGCACACATGCAGTTTAGCACAGTATACTTGCACTGTTCAGAATATAAAGTGTCACTCATATGGAAGACAACAAAAAAGGGCATAATTACCTGCAAGGGTCGGGGGTGGTGGAGGAATACATTTTATAACACAGCAAGGAAGGTGTGGGGGGGCACATGGTGTGAGGAAAAAAACTAATGTGGGATCCCATGGTGATCCTGCAGCATTTCCAGCATGGACATAATTTGCAACTTGATGTCTCTCTATGCAATCCAGCTGCTGCTCCACAGCATTCACCCTCTCACTGTTCTCCTCGACAGCACACCAGAGAACTGCCAAGTCAGCCTGTGTTACATGCAGTTCTCTGGGGTACACACATTCTACAGGCTGACCTGCTGGTGGTGGTGGGAGTGGGGATGGGGGTGTTGGTGGAGCAGCAGGTGCTGCTGTTGCCCTCCACTTCTTATGGATGCCGCAATGCACAGCTGCACCTTCTGCCACAGAATGGCCAGCAGGAGCAGGCATGGTCCGTTCTGTGGCAGACTGCCATTCCAACTGCTGGTGATTGAGCATATGGGTGTGCTGGCCCCCAGTCCCCAGGTGAGTCCCCCGGGTGGGCCACGGCGCACCTCCACCTCACATAGGTGGCACTTGACCACACTGCTGTCCCCCCCCGACATAATCAAAAAACTGCCAAACAACGGAGGTGCAGGAAGGACCAGGCACAGGCAGGGGATGGCCAGATGAACTGGCAGCCGGCTGGTCATGGTGCTGAACGGGGATGGGATCCACACCTGTGCCCAGGGGAACAGGCACATCCTGCTCCAGAGGACCTGGTGCTGAACTTGGTGGTGGTGGTGGTGGTGGTGGTTCAACTACCTCAGAGTCAGGACAGGAGGAGGTGGGTGCTGGTCCTGCTTCGGGGGGGGGGCACTCACAAGTTTTGAGTGGTCCAACAGGAATGGGTGCCCATGCCCTCCACACATTCGCACAGCACAATGCTTACCACTACCATGCTCTCACAGAGCTGCCCCCGCCCCAGACATTCCCTCACCCTGGTCCATCACTCTCCTACTGAGCTCCCTCAATCCGAGCAATCACTACTCACACTGTCGCACAACACACACACAGCCACACAGACATAGACAAACAACTAACTACTTATAGAGGTAAGAAAAATAAAATTTACAGAAAGAACAAATTAAGTAAAAAAGAGTACAGAAAAGACAAAAAACTGTAGCTTTTAAAAAAGCTGTTGGATCTAAATCAAAGTTTAAATTTCCTCCTCGCTCTGATCTCAAAGTATCAGCAGTCACAAAACATACTCCGCTCTCTCTCCGTCTGCACAGGAGAAAGTAAAAATGTCTGCTTGTATGACTCACTTTCTTCCTGCCTAGCTAAAGAGCATGTGACTTACAGTACTGTAAGCCATGTGATGTGTGTTGGGGGGCTGCCAAATCTGAAACACCAAGTGGATCACTTAGAATCATAATGAGGAATGCGAAGTCCATTAAAAACAATGACTTCACCTTACTTTGCATTGCCATTCCACCTTAACGCAAAGTGGTAATGACAAGGCAGAGTGAGCACTTTGCATTGCCTACTCCGCATAGCGGAGTGGAAACACAAAGTGTGCACTTCAGATACACTTTGCCGGTGGAATTTAAATTCACTGCATCTCTAATGCAGACTGGGGAAGGTCAATCCATTTTGACTACATGCAATAGTTTCCTCTAGGCATAGATAGGGTAATCTTGACTCTTTCATGTTATAAGCTTTCAAACAATATATGCATAATCTTTGTTCAGCATAACACCTTATTGGTAATTGCCAGAGCTCTAATCTTACTAGAGTAGAGGAAGCCCCTACAGGTAGTCCCAATAATCTCTTATAAAACATATTCATTACTACCTCAACAAAATCTAAACTACCCAGACCCCAAAGTTCTGCCCCATACAAAATTTGTAATTTAATTTTGGTATTAGGAGCCCTAACACAACCTTCAATCGACTGTCCACTAAATGTATATGCAAATCTTTCCACAGTTGGGGTAAACCTTTTTGCTTTTTGTATTATAGTATTTTTATGTTAATTTCGGTTTAAATTGGATTTAAATGTTATTTCTAAATAGTAATATTTTTGGACTCTTTCAATCACATTTTAATGTTTGATCTTTCCCACTCCTCCTATGAAATTTATTGCATATCATATGCTTTGTTTTATCATAGTTTATTTCCAATGAGGCTTCTAAACATTCTGTCTGAAATTTTTGCAGACTTCTTTTTATTCCTAGGTAGCTGATCAAGATTAAGACAATGTCATCTGCATATGCCAGGCAGGGGTAGTTCCTGTCACCCACTTTTGGCATGTGTAACTCCAGATCATGGTGCTGTTTCAATATCTTATTTAAAAAGGTAGTGTAAACTGCCATTTTCTGGCATTATTAGTAGTGGAGCAGTGAAATAGTGTGATTGGTGGTGTTTTTATGTGAGATTTAGCATGATAGCTAAGGCCATTGTAACGGTGAATGTTCAGCTCTGTGGTGGATTTTCCCTGGCTGAATGAAGAGTGGCAGTCGTGCTCTGGTACCAGCTTTTAGGTGGGAGGAAGCTTGTCAATCAGTTATCTGCCATTTTTTAAAGTGGCAGTCCCGTCATTCTTTGTGAACAGTAAAGGTGTGTTTTCTGTGTGTGTGTGTGTGATGGATGAGGATTATGTGAAAGACGTGTAGTGGCCATGAGTTGAAGTGTGTATTTTGTGAAGTATTAATGTTATCAGAGATCGTAGTAGGTGTTGGGGGCTGAAAGCTAGAGATATTATTAGTCAGTGTAGTCGCTGGTAAAGAAACGTAGGTAGAATATTGCCATTACCATGAAGATCCTATTATTTGTAAGAAAACCGCTGATAATTATTAGTTTTGTGTGAAAATATGCCGGTTTTCCAAATTTGTTTTATATGCCGTTCTATCATAAGCAGCCACGTGGGTGGGTTCTGTCTGTTTGCTTTCCCTAGGCAGTACATGACTTCCAATAATCAGGTTAGCAGCAAGGTGTATAAATTCAGTTCATCACAATATGGTCATGAAACTTTTGGGTGATATGTAGTCAAATGCAATCATAGCCCTTTGCCACGCTCCCCCTAAGAAACTGTCAGTTAGTGAAAGGACCCATAAGTGGTGCAGTGGTGTTCACCGTTGTCCTTACAGCAATGCATTTACTTGTGTAGGGGACATAATGGGTATGTTATCGTTACCACAAAGAAGTACTTTGTACTGCAAATGCCTCTCTTACCAAATAAGATTGGAGAAGGAATAATGGTGTGACCATGTGTGAGCCATGTCACCCTGTGTTCCATGGAAGTAATGTCTGCTATGAGAAGTCACGCTGAAAAAAAAAAAAAAAGCAGCAGTTTAAAACAAAAGTTCATTCACAAATTGAGTGGTGTAGCATCTCAGCAGATGCTTTCTCTGTTGGCAGTTTGAAGTGGGATTGGGGGTGGTGGGGGGATGGGAGAGATCCCGAAGACAACTTGTCTTAGAGTGTAGGAGATGGTAGCATGTATGCATGAATGATTAGCAACTGATGTAGCTTGTCAAAGGTGAAATGGTGTGTTGGGTTGCAGGCATCGTTTGCGTTAGTTCTGAGTCATCCTGCTTAGAACAAGTGGTAGTGTGCACATCCCCAATGCCTGCACTGACCTGATATATCATGAATGTAGATTAAGCTCTGACAGGCATACCATGGCTGAAGTCAGTTCGCTGCATGGTTCCCTATAACTGATCCCTAGTATGTGCAGGGTTGTGATGTAGTAAACGAATGTGTTGTCACCTGTCATGGCAAAGCATCACAGTTAGAGTTCAGATGAGCATACTGCCTGTTAGGTGTGTGAAGCAGTTATTTGCAGCTGCTACAGTTGATGGTCGATGTCTCAGTAATATTTTGCAGTATTTGGTTTGTGATCAATGAAAGGGTGAGTGCTTAGATCATCTGTTATTTGGTAAGATAAACATGTTTGGCTTGTCAGTTCATGGTAGACTTACAGGGTGAGTTCAAGTTCAGTCTTGACAGTGCATTACTAGCCCTTGTTTCAGTTGTCTATAGTGTGTGTGTGTGTGTGTGTGAATGTGGGGGGGGGGTATTCACCATTGGCAGAAGCTGATATTCCTGCATGATGCTGAGTGAGTGTAAATAATGCGTTATGATGAAGAGAAATGGGTAGGGACAATAATATGAACAAACAGTACTGTAAGAGTGGCAAAGTGCTGATCAGGTTTTGTACAGCACTGTGGTTGTAGTAGCAGAGTCATCTCCATAGTACCATACATAGTAGACGCCAGCTGAGTAGGTATATTGGTGTATCCGGTTGGCTCATGTTTTTGCATCCTGGATTGTTATCGTAGTCCTCTGTCTGTCTGGTTCCATTGTTACTTAATCCCCATAGTGCAGTCCCCACCTGTGGCAAAGCAGCTTGTGCTTCACTCCTTGCCTACACCTGTGCCACTATCTGTTGAACCAGTCCACTGTAGCTGCCACTCCAATTATCCCTGCTGCTCATTGCACAGTTCCAGCACTGTGTTGGTGAAGTACCTCATCCTCTTTGCCATCCGATCCTACAACCCTCGGCCTTTCAAATGTGTCATTTTGTCATTTACCCTTTATGCAGCCAAAAGATTCTATCTTGGCTGACCTTACATGCTCCCTTGTGGTAGTTGAAGAACTCAGTCATGGTCCCTGCGGACCCTCTTCTCCTCCATCAAAAGCAGGTTGATCACTCATACTCAGTCCTCACATGTAATATCCCCAAGGCCTCAGATTATTGTGGTTGCTCGCCTCTGACCCTTCTCCAATAGTTGGATGTTCCTCACTAGACGCTGCTTCCACAAATGCACACAGAACTCAAGATGTGGTGTAATCACGCTGCTGCACAGTGGCAAAATCACCTCCCTGTTCAGTGAAGTAAAGCCCGGTAGTGATGCATCCTAGTTCTGTGAAATAATTATGTAGACATGCAGCAAGACACCTAAAACTAAATGTTTTTTTTCAGTTGCCATGATTTGCGCGCGAGCGCACACCACCACACACACACACACACACACACACACACACGGAGTTCTGCTGCAGTGCAGACATCACACATAGTGTCATCGAGCAGCAATTTGACAGTTAGTGGTATTTGAAAAAGAAAGATGTGGTAATTTGTTTGTTTTGTAAGGCAACTATGCTCCATAATACACTATACAGAACAGTGCATGCCGACCATTTAACGGCAGGGCTGTTCTTTCACCTCGTGGGCACCATGACAACTAATTACCTCTCAAGCAGTGCTCTTGAGGTAATCTCAGGTCATAGTACCATCTCAGTGAAAGAATAGCCCTGTTGTTAATTGGTACTCATGCACTATCCTATATATAGTGTATAGTGGCTTGTTGTTTGGTATAGAATTCTATCCATTTAAAAAATGCAGTAATACCACAGTTCTAATGGTATGGAATGCTGTGTGACCCATGGGGGGTTGAACAGCATTCTAGAACCTATAGAGATCGCATGAGCCAGTGTCATTTTGAAAGAAAAAGAACTCACAAAATACAGTTTGCACACAGTACTATATAGCAGAAAAAAACTACAGGATGAGCAATTCTATGAAACAACAAGTGTGCTTTGACACCCTGGGGTTCTGATTCCCATGAACCTCTTGAGCTTTGCTGTTGTGGTCATAGGGAATCAGACTCTCTCTGTGTCAGAACACAGTTGTTCTGCATAGTTGCCCATCCAGTAGTCTCTATATCCTACACAGCAGCATGCGACATGTATGTGATAGAACTTCGAGCACCGTAACAGTTTGTTTTTCAAGGCCTAACATATGCTGTGAAGGATTGTATGTCATTACGTATGCAAGGCAACTGTTATGTTTGTGACATGCAGTCTGGAATGGGCTTGGTTCCTTACAGCAAAATGAGAGATAGTATAAATACAACAATCTGTGAAATAGATGTCAGAATGAGTTCAGAAGTAAGTCTTTGTGGAAGTAAAATAGTATCCCATTGACATAAGTGAACAGCAAATGAAATCATCAGAGTGGCAGGTTACCAATGGTGTAAATCCTCTGATAAGCAATGGCTGTGGATGAGACTGCAGCATATGAATAAGTAAAATAAAAATGAAAAAACAAATCAATCTCTGTCATTTTTGTATTTTGTAATACTCACAAGAAATGCACCTTGGTATACTTGCAATAAGCTGCTCGGAGGATGTGGGTTCTCAGGGTGTTTTCCATAGCTGGCGAGGATTCCCCCATCAATTGCGCCTCATGGGCGAACCACTAGCCGTGTTGAAATCCCCTGATATACACACCCCTGGCATATTGCTTAAGTAACACACTATAAACTCAGCAGAATATGCCAGCAGTAAGACACGGTGAGGTGTGGGTTATGGCCTTATAAGTGCACTCCCCAGGTGTGTTATGAGGCACAAGGTGCTTGCACCAAGTGCGTTTAGCACCTGGGAAGTGCCATAAACCACACCATAGAGTGTCGTATTTCACTTAAGAAATGGGTCCCCAAGTAAATTTTCAGTAAAAATCAGCAAACAAGGAAAGTGTCAACATTTTTAAAAGGCTGCGTCAGTGGTTATCCCCAGGTGGCTGCTGGATCCCTCAGCTGAAGCCCCCACCCTGAAGGATTACCCTATTAAACTCCATAAGCCAATTGAGTACAGCTGTAGTGTGTGTTGGAAAGTTGTTGTGGATGGAAATCCACACCTTCAGAAACTGTTGTGATGCTGCAGTACCTACGTTATTTGATCTGATGTGCTGCACTAGCTGCGTGTTCTGCTTAGTCTACATGCTGCCCCTACACAATGGCTCGCCACCCTCAGGTGTTGAGACATGATGATGATGCATAAATTCCTTTACTTGTTCCATTATCTGGTAGGATCTTTCTATCTGCGAATAATCAGTTTGACCATTTGTTTTGTCACAATGCATAATATTACACAGAGATAGAAATGTTTTTTTCTCATAGCAACATTTTTATTACACTCATTAAAAGCAATAACAGGTGTTAACAGGGATACACCAATGTATGTGACATAAGGAGCAAAGAAACTCCAAAGACTTCAGAATGAGGTGATGATGTACAGATTTGGAATGAAGCAGTGATGCACAGGTTCAGAATTGTCGGTGATGAACAGATTTGGAATGCTGTGGTTATGGACAATTTTGGAATGTGGTGGTAACATACAATTTTGGAATGTGGTGGTGATGCATAGTTTCAGAATGTGGTGGTGACACTCAATTTTGGAATGTGGCAGTCATGCTCAATTTCTGAATGTGGTGGTGCCTCACAATTTTAGAATGTGGCATTGAAATACAACTTGGTGGAGATGTGCAATTTTGGAATTTGGTGGGGATGCACCATTTCAGAATGTGGCAGGGATGTGCAATTTGGGAATGGAGGAGGGATGTTCAATTTCAGAGTATGGCAGAGATGCATAATTTTAGAATGCAGCTGGATGCATAATGTTGGAATGTGATGGGAATGTGTTGCACAATTTTGAAATAAAGTGGGTGCATACAATTAAAGAATGTGGCAGGGATAAGCAATTTCAGATTAATATGCTATGTCATGTCACATTACGACAGCATGCATGTATCCCCACTATATTCTGAATTTTCCAGTTCCCACCAAATTCCTTGATGTATATCCCTGTTGTATTGCAAGACTGATTGTCCCACCACATTTTGAGATGGCACATCCCTGCCACATTGTGAGATTGCATGTCCCCTCCCAAACATTTTAAAATTGTGCACCACCTTGACATTCTACACCTTGGTTCAGCGCTGCATTCCAAAACCGTCTCCTGACATGTTCTAAAGTACCATGCATCTGAACATTCTGGAAACTCGAACACTGCAACCAATCCTAAGTAATTTTTTTAAAGGCTTACTATAGCAATAGTTTCTTAAACATTGGAGAAGCAGGTCCTATTAGGTTGCTGACAAAGAGGACAGGAGTGTGAGTTCAGAAGATGACATCATCAGTGGCTCTTCACTGAAACTGGCTTTTTTGTATAGGTACTGAAATCATGTTATAAAAAAGCTCATAACTTTAAAACAAAATAATGTAGAAACCCAATTTTTTGTATGAGATTTATTGGGGGTATGCTTATTCTAATTCTGCAATTTAGCACTTTTGGCAGGAGTCCCTCTTTAAGGCCCCATTATGTCTTATCTGGGATAAGGCCCTCTAAATCTGCAAACTGAAAACCTTTCATTTCTGGCCATTTCTGACTGGTCAGTGATGGAATTGGTGGAAATGAATCATAACCTTGAGCAGGCTTTGCTCCATTTCCACTCCACCTTTAATAGTATACAACAAACAATACCTTTTTAATGAAGGGTATGGAAAGATATCCCCTTTCCTGTATTTCTTAAAACCTTCAAGAACTTAAAGCACAAAGAACTTAAAGATTTGTTTTGTCTTTGAGGAAAAGCTTGGCTCAAACACAAAGCTTCCAATATCCTCTCTGACAGAGCCTCCTACAACTGACTTTATAGCCTATGCACCAGTGCCACATAACAGGCAGAATCAAACTGCTTTCATACTAAATCACATCACAACCCAGGACATATCAACAAATTTAAAATGACATTCAAAACATTCTAAATCATCTGTAAGTCCAATGCCATCTCTAAATCATGATTTGGGTCATCCATTTATGATGACTATTGTTCTTTTGCTAATGCCCTTACACAATATTTTATGTCTGATCTGAAAGTGAGGGTTACCTACTTATCCCCTCTTCCCCCTCCTGTGCCAACTACTCCAGCCTTTGCCATCCCCCAAAACTTGTTCTTATCATTTAATTTCAACCAATTCAATTTATAGAAGAACCTGTCTCACTGAAAGTTATATTTTGGCTGTGGTCCTGATGGCCAATCTCCTAAATTTCTTAACCTGGATACCCAAGACATTGACAACCCATCTCCCGCTGCTCTCTGTTTTCTGGTATTACATCTCCACCTGAAACACATAGTAGCAACACCCTTTCACATGGGGGAGACTCTCCAAAGTCCTAGAAAAGCTAGACAGTAAACAGCAGAAAAATATTTACTTATGGGCCTGCTTCTCCGCAGTCCTGTGTCTGGTTTCCCTTCTACCCACTTAACTGGCAGTTCACAGTTCACTTTTTAGTCTGTCTATAACCAGTGCTTCCAAAACTGAATCTGGTCATCTGACTAGCACCAAACTCATCAATCTGGCTGATACCTATGTTCATACTACTCTCTTTGTGAAAGCTGAAACACTGGTATACATGTCTCCCCCCTGCTTGAATTTTCTACCTTCACAGTAGATCCCATACAGCTAGGGTGAGAAGCCCAGTTTCTACCTACCACAAAATACTTGAGCAACCCACAAGGCTTAGCACCTAACCTCACCCATACTGGCAGCTTGGGTTTGGGAATACAGCTGCAAGGGGCTCAACTGAAGGAAGAGGTTTGAGTGTCCCAAAAGATGCTCTCCTTCTCTGGGGAAGGAAGGTAGCCAGCTCTGCTGCTATACTGTCACCTAGGTGATCACAGGTGGTAGTGCAGATAAAGTGGCTAGTGGGTAAAGGGATGATGGCATGCACTGCTTGATGCATGCTTGTGTGGGTGCATGCTTGGTGTGACCTTGATACCAATGTCCTAGGGGAACTGGGAAAAAGAAAACCCAGGCAGCTGGATAATGGCACATAGTCTGTAGACCTGGCACCTGGCTACTTAGGCAGGTTCCTTGCACAACTGAATCCATTGTCGATAGAGGTAAGGGGGCCCCACCACCCCTGCCAGTATTGGAAGCTCTGGAGGTACATGGCAAGGAGACCCACGAAAGTCCTGAGGGATGACAGGGTGATGGAGCCTGGATAGGGGGGTTGCTGAATGGTGCTGTTGGGACCAGAAGCTGGATAAACAGGAAAACAAAAATCCTCCTCCACTGTCATTATTTGTGATGTTCATTTGTATGTGGCTAAAACCATCAACTATATAACCAGACTTACCTGTATCTTGACATCCTCACCATGCCCCATTCATTTTTTTAACTTATGTTTTTATTAACATTTTCCATAGGACACGGTTACAGTAACAATTATAGCAGAGGTACAGTTCATATATCTTCATGACTAATACAATGAATAATATTGTTAGTCCTGGTATCATTCAGTGCATAATCAAATCCTAGTTATGTTTCAGGAGAGGAAGCCAACTAAATATAAGCAGGCCAAATAAAAGCTGACAGAAACCCATAATATACAGTATAAAAAAAAATCGGTGATACTCAAATCCCTGAGTGCATCAAAAGATGTGTATCAGGGGTAAGAAGGTGGGGGCAGCACATTGTAGATGGGACCTTACACCTTCTCCTAAACCCTCAATCTAATTTCCTAGTCTCCAACTTATGGATGACTAGTCCAGTGAATATCCAACTACTTTACTGGGATAAGCCTGCACTAAGGGTCACCTCCCACATTCAAAATCCAACTTTCATCCCTCTGTACCCTCCCAGTGAGTATACGCAGGTCCCAATGTTTTAAGGGACCAAATCTGGTCTATGGTTTGAATTCTTTAGGAACCATATAGTCCAACAGTTTATAACCTTAATTAATGTCCCTGTAATTTGGCTGATGGCAAAATATTTATTTGTACAGATTGTACGCAATTAAGATAATTAAGATGCACCCAGTATTTCAAATCTTCTTGTATCTGGGAAAGGGTTTTTTATAGTTGAGGGGAAAACTTGCCTAGGGTCTGCAGGAATATCTATCCCTAAGTATATAATTGAATGACAATGCCATTTATACTGATATCTACTTTGTAGGGCTAAGGAGTGAATCCCCCCAACTAACACTTTTTCAGTTTTATTTGCATTTATTTTATAACTGGTTAGTCTTTCCACCTCCACTAGACTCTGTTCCAGCAATAGTAGAGAGGCCTCTGGGTCTGTAATATACAGCAGGAGATTATTCGCGTATAGAGTAACCTTATGTTCCTGATCAGTGACACAGTGCTCTTGAATTCCTGTATGTTGCTATAGAAATTGTGCTATTGATTCAATATATAGTGCAAAAAGGTAAGGAGAGAGAAGGCACCCCTGTCTCATGCCCCAGGTAAGAAGAAACTGCGATGAGCAGGAGTCATTAACCTTGACCACCTCCTGGGGACCAGAATAAATACCAGTGATATTGTTTATAAACTCTTCAGGGAAACCATATTTGGATAGGGTCCATTGAATAAACTGCCACAACACCCTGTCAAATGCCTTTTGAGCGTCTAAACTAAGAATTAGTAATGGGGTACAGGTCAAAGAGGCATGCTCTACCAAATAAAGAGTTCTCTTTATATTATCTGAAGTTTGGCATGAGGGAATAAACCCTGCTCGGTCAGGGTGTATCAAAAGGGGCATTATGTTATCAAGACGGTGCACTAAAATGCTAGTATAAATCTTATAGTCTTGGTTCAGCACTGAAATAGGTTGATTAAAGTCACATAGATGTGCTGATTTGTTAGGTTTTAAAATAGTGGATATTGTGACCTGTGCCCAAGAGTGTGGATTGTCTGCCATCAAGTGGCTCTTCTGCACTGCTGTCATCAAGGGGTCTTTGATCAATTCCCTCGCAGCTTTATAAAAATCTGTCCCATAGCCATCAGAGCCAGGGCTCTTGCTGTTTTCAAGATTTTTGATAGTGGCCTGTATTTCTTGCTAGGTAATGGGGTGGGTGAGTAACTGAGCCTGAGAAGCAGTCAATTGTGTGAGTGTGAGAGGGAAAAAAAGAAAGGAATCAAATACTTCCCCAGGAGGATGAGAATCTGCATGTGTACAATTTGGTATAGTAGGCTTTAAAAGATTGAAGGATATGGGCAGTGGTAGCATGTATTTGACCTGTCTGGAGGTCATTAATCTTTGTCACTGTGACTCTCTTTATTTGTCTGTGAAGGCAGTGGGCAGTGTGCTCCTCCCTCAAAATATTTCTGATGGAGTCACTGCAAGGCTTGTTCTTTTTTAACTGTAAGTAATTTTTGTATAGCTTGTTGTGTAGTGGCTATCTGATCCACCAGAGATGTGTCCCCTTGCATATGTGTGGCCTGCATGAAGCTTAGTTGGTTTTGTAATTCATTGAGCGTAGCCTCAATCCTGCACTTCTTTCAGGCCACATAGGCTATAAAATGGCCCCTGAGCACAGTTTTGATAGTATCCCAGAAAGGCTGTGGCGATGTCTGCGGGGAGGAGTTATCCTGAATTATCTCTGGTATTTTGTCTTTCAAGAGAGTTTTAAATTCACGTACCAAATTATTAAGTCTCCAGAACATATTTTTCCGCTCTGGAAAAAACGCTCCAGATCCAGAGTTATATGGGCATGATCAGACAAGCATATATAATGCATACGGACCGATTTTACCTGCTCCAGATTTTCGTCGCTTATCGAAAAACAGTCAAGATGGGAGTAATGTTAGTGAGTGTGGGTGGAGAACATACATTTTTTTGCTAAGGGATAAACATGTCTCCAGGTGTCTATGAGTCTGATCTTCTTCAGAAGACTCCTAAGATGTCACTGGCCAGGTATAAGGGGCTGAAATCTAGAGACCAATGTGTCTAAGGTAGGGTTTAAAAGGCAATTGTAATCTCCTCCTAAATTAAAATACCCCTCTCA
This sequence comes from Neoceratodus forsteri, assembly GCA_016271365.2. Taxonomy (NCBI): domain Eukaryota; kingdom Metazoa; phylum Chordata; order Ceratodontiformes; family Ceratodontidae; genus Neoceratodus; species Neoceratodus forsteri. The sequence goes on along the minus strand of CM028138.1, from coordinate 620,219,574 downwards.
TATGAAACTGCAGTGTCAATTAAGTGCTGAATGGATGAGACATCGCTGCCAGGGGTATATAACTACTGCCAATTGTATATTCTTGATCTTAAAACTTTCCAATGTCCAAAGCTAACCTACCCTCTGGGTCTTAATACTGTCAAATAATTTCAAAGGTGGAATTCCTAGGAACCAAGATAACTGACCCCTGAATGTGTTATTCATTTGGACCTATTTTCTTCACATGGGCCATCCACCAAGCAGAAAAAGATCACTTTCCATTGGGAGCACTGGCTCCCCCCCACCATGGTGACAGGAATTCATCCCCGTAGAAACCCCCCCCCATGGTCATAGGAATCCACCACTCCCCCATCGGAACCCCTGCCCACGGAGGAGCCAAAGCAGAGGACAGTGGGGCAAAACCAAATAGCCTCAACTACTTCTCTGCTGTGTGTGGAGGGAAGCCAACCCCTCCTCCCCAGTGAATGTCCAAGGCCCCAACCCCAGAGTCGATCCCAGTGGCCCACACTGAGGGAACCCCGAGCCCCCTAGCAGTGGGGTACGAACCACCAAGAACAACATGGCACAAGACCAGAAGAGATTTTTTGTTTATATATTAACTGTTTCTGCCCACTTCTTGCCACTGCAGTGGTTCCATTCCAGGTACCCTAGGCTGTGGATCCCCTAGTCCCTCCCTGGGTACCTCCCTAGGAGCCACTGGACCTACCTCCAGCTTGCCTGGGCCTGCCCTCCTGGGCAGGGATGGATGGGGGCACTTTTTCCCTCCCAGTCCATTTTAAGTGTGTGTCAGGAGGTCCTGGTGGTCCCGATGGGAGCTCAGTTATGGAATCTGGAGCAGCTGGGTTCCTTCTATGACAGCCGCAGTTCGGTATTTTTCCTGTGTTCTGGTGCCTCCCACAGGATATTGGTACACTTGGAAAAGCCTAGGTGACTCACTACCACTCTGGCTCCCTGCCACCATCCCCCCTCCCTTCTTTGAGTCATCTCACTGCACCTCCACCCGTGGCCACCCAGGTGGCAGTACTGCAGTGTGATGGCCATTCCCACCCTCTCCAGAGGAGGAGGAGAGGGCTGCCTATGGGTCCTCAATCCTCCTCCCTCCAGCCAACACTCCAGCAGCCCAAGTCTGTTTCCAAACCTGGGTCGCTGGTATTGGAAGCGGTAAACCTACCACTGTGCCGTGGGCTGATGAAGACCAGAAGAGGTTTGATATATCTGGATGTCAATGACATCTGCTTAGCAGCATGAGCTGGAGGTCTGGAGCCAACCCAAGGATGCTATACATTTGTGTAGCCCGGTGTCTGTCTTAGGGTATCCTATTTAACAGATTGTTGCATTATCATGATCTTGGTGAAGTGATCTTGTGTACTGAGGGGGAGGAAACCCCTCTCTCAGTACCTTCCAGAACATCTCCCACCATCATCCACACTTTACTATTATAGATTTCTATCCACTGCCCAACACCCACATACTGTCTAATGGAGTCAGTGATGATATTTTTTTGTATGTACTGCTCACTGTAACACTTATTGAATTGTGCCTACTGGAATTGTATTTCCCCGGGTCAACCCTGAAAAGGGGATATGCTTATCTCAGCAATCCTACCTAGTCATCAAATTCAAAATAAATAAATAAAATTGACAGTGGTAAACAATTAATTTTACAAAATCTGCTTAGGAAATCATAGTTTGTGATTAGCCCAATGGTGTCACATGATGGTGCATTATTACCCCAACTATTACCAGCTCTTTGGAGATGTGTGAAGCTGTCAAACTTTGCTTCAAGAATAATTTGCAAATTTTCCAGATTTGTTAAGGATGAACTAGCAGCTTCACAGTTTACAGCAAGTGAAGTGGCACTTCTTCAGGTGACATCATGCAGATTCACTAAGTTGTTGCTTTTCAATGTCTTCACCTGATTTTACCTGAAAAAGTGGCATTTCCCCAGGAATACTTATTGCAAAGTGGAAAAGTGGTCAATTCATGAAATTTATTACAAAGAAGAATTTCATAAATTTTCCAGAACATCACCAGCAAAAAATAAACTTTGTAACAGCTCTAGTTAGCAATTCACTTAAATTCTAAAAATGTAAACAAACAAATAACATACTGCAGTCTCTGTTTGTAGTTAATTTGCATCACCAGGTAAGAAGAAAGGTCCAGCTCTCCATATGACACACAGGGCAAATGCTAGACCTCACCCAACAACTAACACACCAAAATCTGGCCAATGGGACATCATGTACACAATTGCTAACTGTCTGAAACAAGATTCGAGACCTTTAGGCAATAATGACAGTGGCTAAACTGGACATAGTAGCCATTAGCGAGACATGGTTCACCAATAACCACACTTGGAAGACTTCAGTATCTGGCTATGTACTGTTCAGAAGAGACTGAGGTGCAAAAGGGGGTGGAGTGGCCCTTTATGTCAATGAATATATCAAAGCTACAGAAATTCAGAATACATATAAGGAGCCAGAAGAACTGTGGGTCACCCTGGAAACAGGAAATGGGTAGCCATACGAACTGGGGATGTCTACAGGCCTCCAGACCAGGGGGAGGACATAGACACATTACTGTTAGAAGATATATAAAGCATGACAACTAAAGGGGAGGTTCTGATAATGGGAGACTTTAATAACGCAGATACAGATTGGTCAATACCAGCAGGAACATCTGCCAGAACTAGACACATAGTGGATTTCCTGCGGGGGAGGTTCAAACAACTGGAACAACAACCCACAAGAGACAGGGCTATCCTAGATCTAGTACTGAATAACAGGGAAAGGATCATGGATATCCAGGTAGAAGGTCACCCGGGGGCCAGTGACCATCACACAGTATGGTTCAGTTTGGTCACTAGAACTAAATCATCCCATTCCAAAGCAAAAATATGGGACTTCAGAGGAGTTGACTTTGATAAGATGGTCAACAGAGTTAAGCTAGCCCTGGCAAGAAGAAATACAGGTGAGGGGGTATAGGCAAAGTGGGCAAGCATTAAGGATGCAATACTTGAGGCAACAGCCCATTGTGTTAGAGAGAAAAGGAAGTGCAAAAGAAGGAGGAAACCACTTTGGTTCTCAAAAACAATAGCAGAAAAGGTCAGAGCCAAAAGGCTGGCCTTCATGAAACATAAGGAAATGCAGTGAGATGAAGCTAGGGAGGCATATCAAACTTCCCTAAGGGAAGCAGGGAAGGCAGTAAGGCAGGCAAAGGCCCAAACTGAGGTAACACTAGCATGAACAGTAAAAGAAGGCGACAAGACTTTCTATAGATACATTAGTGAAAGGAGAAAGTCCTAAGGGGGTATTGCTAAGATCAAAGGGGATAAAGGTGTGTGTGAGGAGAAGGACCCTGTAAAAGCATCTATCCTAAATAGATACTTATGCTCAGTATTTAATAAGGAGAAGGCAAGGCAGAGCCCACAGCTCAACACCATGGACACGGGGGGGGGGGAGGAAGGTGTGCACTAGTCCCTTCACAAAAGAAAGGGTCCTATAAGAGCTTGATAAGTTTAGGGTGGACAAGGCAATGTGACCTGATGGCATACATCCCAGGGTACTAAAGGAGCTAAGGGTGGAACTAGCAGAGCCATTATCAGAACTATTTAGTGAGTCTGTGAGCACAGGAAAGGTCCCAGAAGACTGGAGAAGGGCTCATGTGATCCCGCTCCATAAGAGTGGTAGCAGGGAGGAGGCAGGGAACTACAGACAAGTCAGTCTTACCTCAGTAGTGGGCAAGATTATGGAGGCACTCCTTAAGGAAATACCTGGAATCCATAGGAGCACAGGATCCAAGACAGCATGAGTTTACAGCAGGAGGGTCCTGTCATACTAATCTCATAGATTTCTTTGACTGGGTAACCAGAGTGGTGGACCAAGGTGGAGCAGCTGATGTTGCCTATTTTGACTTCAGCAAAGCTTTCGATACTGTTCCACATAGAAGATTGATTAATAAGCTGGGTAGGCTCGGGGTGGGTCAGAAGTTGGTCAACTGGGTGGTAGACTGGTTGGCAGGCAGAAAACAGAGAGTGGTGGTAATAGGTATACTGTCAGAAGAGATGCAAATCACAAGGGGGGTACCTCAGGGATCAGTCCTGGGGCCAGACCTCTTCAATATCTTCATCAGTGACACTGCAGATGGACTGGAGGGTACCGTTTGTTTGTTTTCAGATGACACCAAGATCTGTAACAGGAGTAGATGATCCAGATTGGTGGGATGGACAGAATGAGAAGAGATCTGGATAAACTGACAAAATGGTCAGAAGAGTGGCAACTGGGGTTTAATGCAAAGAAGTGCAAGATCATGCACTTAGGGAACAGAAACCCTGAAGCCACCTATAGGTTGGGAGGGGAGTTGCTGGCAGTGGTAGATGTATAGAACAGCCTACCTCAGGAAGTGGTGGATACGAATAAAGTGCAGGGCTTCAAACAGGCATGTGATAGGCATAAGGGAGCAATACAGATGAGTATGAATAGATAGACCATTGACAGAGTAAAGGCTGATGGCACATTTATAAGGTAGAAAAAGAAATGGGCAGACTGGATGGGCCATGTGGTCCTTATCTGCCATCAACTTCTTTGTTTCTATGTTTCTAACCACTGAGTTACAGGCACACATGGTTGGACACGGGGTTCCCAAACATATTTCCTTTCTTTGGCATTGCATATCCTGCAACTAGGAATAATCAGGATGACAATTATGTTTTTGGTGCAGTTTTAGACACTGATAAGCAATTTAAATCACACACTGTAGTGAGAAAGAAATAATGTGACCTAGTGGGAATTTAACTCAAGCTCCCAGAATACCACTATAGTGTTCTAATGAATGTGCCATTGCTTGTAAAGTGCTTTGGGATACAATGTGTATGAAAAGTGCTATATAAATGCTTCTTCTTCTTCAACAAGGGTGAGCTTATGAGTAGGCTGGCCTGCCAGTGCAGTGGTAGCACTACCGCTTGTGGCATGGATGACCTGCGTTCAGAAGCAAACTCTGGGCTTCGAAGGATCATCCAGGGAGGTGGGTTGAGCATCTAAGGTACTGCTCTCCTCTTCTGGGGGTAGGGGAGACACAGCCTGGCATGCACCTTACCCCTAGGACAGGCTAGTGGGGAGGCAGACTTGGGCTGCCAGACACACATGGAGGTGCAGCGGCCATCGATGCACTTCATGTGGCAATGTGCGATTTGTGTCATGATGGCTTTGCATTTCTGCACCTCCACCTGAGAACAAGGAATATTATCCACCTGGCATAATAACACCACTTCTGTGCAGACTGTGCACCTGGCTATACAGGCCCCATCTAACAGAACAATATCGGGATCGGCGGCAGGGGTTTGGGAATCCTGCTGACCCTGCCAGTGGGGTCAAGCTCTGGCGGCAGATGCAGGACATGGTAAGCACTGGAGGATGTTGCAGTGATGAGGCTGATTGTACCAGTAGAAGGATGCCAGTCAGACAGGGGAGAAAAAAAAGAGTGAGCTTATTCTGGCCTCCAGGTAAAATAATTTTTTTTCTAAGTTCAGCCAGTGTGCTCACTCTTTCTTTCTTTCTTTCTTTCTTTCTTTCTTTCTTTCTTTCTTTCTGGGAGACGTAGTGTTGTGACTTTCATGTCACCCACTGATGTATGAGGTGATTATCTCTCACATTATTCTCATGTAAATAGTCATTGATGGCTTTCTGTACAAGTTATTTGAGCTCAGGGATGTTAATGAGAGAATTATTCATCCTTAACATTGAAGTTTTGCTGGTGGGGGTGATGCTCAGACTAATCTCCAAGGGAGCATGGTCTGATAGTGAGGTCATTCCTATGTGAGACTGATTACTGTATGGAGCCATTCCCCATGGAGGAAGATCATGTCCAATCCAGAATAGGGATTCTCTGAGGTTGCAGTTTGAAAAATCCACTGTATGTGATTTTGTGTATCTCCAAACATTGTGGAGCTGTACCCTCCCTTGTGAGCCTTTTAAGACTGAAGCCCAGCTGCTTTGGGTCTCTTAATCTTTGCCCTTTATGGGCCACACTTTCTTGTATCACTGTGTTAAAATCACCTCCCTCAATACAGAGTGTGTGAGGGTCCAAGGCCACTGACAGGAGTAGCCTCTTGTTAATTGGGCCTCATGGTCTGCTGGCTTGTTTGGGGTACTGAGGTTGAAAATATGAACTGAGGTATCCCTAAATGTACACTTTAACACTGCAAGTCTCCCATTCACACCTGATGTCATCTCAGGGATGTCCAATGGCAGAACCCACCTCACCAGGATGTCCACTCCCCATCTATTCGGATGTTGCTCATAAGTCGAAGAACAGCATGGCTCCACCCATGAACATTTAATTTCTTATGCTCTTCCTGTTTCAATTGGGTGTCTTGGAGCAGGGCATGATAACCTGTTGCCTATTTAATTCCTGTAGCAGTCTATTTATTTTGATGGTGCTGCCTAAACCTCTTACATTATAGGTAACTACTTTAAGATCAGTGGCCATTTACATAAATACAGTTCACCCCATGAGGAAAACAGTCAGATCCCCCTGCCATCCAGCCCCCACTGACCAAGCATCATAATCCTGCCAGACACAGTAATTATAGCAAGTAACTTGTGTGTGTCAACCTGACATCAAAAGCCAAACAGTATCACTGCATACTTCAAGGTGGTTACTTCAAGCTGGTAATCACAGAGGACTGTGCTTGGTGATTGGAATGTCTTTGTAGAGGCAGTTTACCATGAGCATCATCTGGTGTGGTGCTGTGCCAGCAGATATCCCTTGCCATACCAAATAACTGCCACACCTGTGGATCACCAACCATTACCTGCCCCACAGATTTTGGAAGCAGTCAGAGCATGTTCACTTCAACCAATCTGCTTCTGAGCAATAACAATATGGGTACCCACCCCCCGGAAGGCAAAGACCCGGCTGCAGAAGTAGAGGACACCCCATCTCTCCATAGTGCTTGTTATGCTAATGACTGCCCTTGAACAGGGCTGCTTCAGCTCCCCCATGGTCAGCCGGTACCCAGACAGCCACCGACCAAGACCTGGACACCCGCCTGCAGCTCCTTGGAAGCTGCCTGCCCTTGAACAGGGCTGCTTCAGCTCCCCCACGGTTGGCCGGCACCCAGCCAGCCACCGACCAAGACCAGGACACCCGCCTGCAGCTCCTTGGAAGCTGCCTGCCCTTGAACAGGGCTGCTTCAGCTCCCCCACGGTCAGCCGGCACCCAGCCAGTCATTGACCAAGACCAGGACACCCACCTGCAGCTCCTAGGAAGCTGCTTGCCCTTGAACAGGGCTGCTTCAACTCCCCCACGGTCGGCTGGCACCCAGCCAGCCACCGACCAAGACCAGGACACCCACCTGCAGCTCCTTGGAAGCTGCCTGCCCTTGAACAGGGCTGCTTCAGCTCCCCCACGGTTGGCCGGCACCCAGCCAGCCACCGACCAAGACCAGGACACCCGCCTGCAGCTCCTTGGAAGCTGCCTGCCCTTGAACAGGGCTGCTTCAGCTCCCCCACGGTCGGCCGGCACCCAGCCAGCCACCGACCAAGACCAGGACACCCGCCTGCAGCTCCTTGGATGGTACGGGACAGCGCAGCCAATCTGAACACAAGTGCTTCCAGCAAACCCACTCTGATTGGCCAGGACTTTTCCCCTGCTATAGACACCTGGCACTTTGTTAGATTTTCGATAGAACTAAGCACATTTCAACTGTGTAATAGATGTTTTTCAACTGTATTAACTGGATTGTAATTTCTACTACTGTTTTAAAGTGCTTACATCTTTCTGTCTGACTGCTCTTCCTGCAGTGCCCCGCCCCATCCAAGCACTCTACCTTGGCGCTGATAAGTCTAATTACCTTTTGTCTTATTAAACTGCTCAGATCTAACCCACCTCTAGAATAGTAGTAGAATTTTTTTTTTTTTTTTTAAGTGGCTAGTTTTCCATTAGCAGGTTAGACAGACCTGCCACTAGAGGGATTCTTGATCTCCTACATAAATCACTGTACTCATTCGAGGGCAATATGGCCTGCATTATCATTCTACTTCTTTCCCGGTGCTGCTACAAGGGGTGGTTGTAGTTGAGGTTCCCCTAAGCTTCACTCAACAGGCTGACAACTTCCTTAAAACTGCCTGTGCGACAGCTCTGCAGCTGAAAACAGGAAGCCCTCAGTGTCTGCCATCCACCCTTCAGACTCAAGTCAGATATACACTGAGCACACTATTATTACCTACACTACGCTGTCATACCGATAGATACTGATAGAATCCTCTGCAGAGAGCCAGCATGCCTGGGCACCTTTGATTGGTGCGGCACTGCCCTAGGGGGATTGTGATTGGTACGCCCACTTGCCTGCTTTGCTCTGATTGGGGCACCTTCTCAATAGCCTGTTACAGTGTTCCCTTCTTAATTCTGACTTCTCAGCTCTCGTTCTGACCTGAAATTTTCCCCACCCCCACCACCCCCCTCTCCCAAACCTCCTTTAAATACACTCATGATTCACCTCTTATATCATATTGCTGCTACATTGGCCTAGTTTTGACTGCTGCCAACCTATGATTGGTATCTGAGTGTGGCCAATAAGACTGTCCTGTGTGAATATCTCTTGAGACACGCCACTAACTAAGCTCGCCTGCTCTCCTTGTTCCCCTTTCTGCTGTATTTTCTCATCTAGGTTTTAAGTGAGTACCTAGGTGGGCAAATTACTTGCCTAGAAAATATTACACTAATACAAATCACGAGACCACTCAATCTGGGACCATGGCTCTCTTTATTGTGTTTTCATTGCTCCTAAGGTGCAGAGTCCTCAGCAATACAGTGCAATTCGAAGTACCTCAATGCAATTCAGTTCTCCAATGTACTTTATCAATACCTAATGTTATAATGGTCTACCGTGCAGACACTATGTCATTCTCCTCTCCCCTTTTAGCCTATTCCCCCCGGTTAGCCTTCACCACCTTGCTACTGCCCTCACCTATGTCTATTCAAGCACTTACATTGATCACGATAAACTGTCATTACAGTGGTGCCGCTTCTTGCGTAGCACGATATGGGTTACCGCAAAGAAATAAAAAAGCAGTCTCCATTCTTATAAGCTCCTTAAAGAAAGTTATACTTCTGCTTCTTCTTTGCTCAGGAAATGTGGAGCTCAACCCTGTCCCCACAACTTACCTCGCCTATCGATTTTGCTGAGGCCACAGGTCTCAGAATGATGATGGTCAACATTTAAGCCTGCTCAAAAAACTTGTACAGCTGCAAGCCTGGGCTGCACATGTTAACCTGACTATCATAATTACTGAGTCGTGGTTAAAAAGATCAACATGATCAACAAATATCACTGCGGGGCTACAATTTATTTAGAGCAGATAGAGAGTCTAGAGGCGGGAGTGTGGTTATCTACACCAAATCTAAGTACTCGGTCACCAATATTAATTGCAAATCTCTAGCCAAGGAATTTGAGTTAGTTTCACTGAGCCTTCATCTCCCCTCCTCTGAATGTATCACTATCCTAGGTGGCTATAGACCCACATCTGGTGGTGATGAAGTCCTTAATCTTTTGAAATCCATGTTCGTAGATGCAAAAACTGAAACAATATTTCTAGGAGATCTAAATATGGACTGGCTGTCACCTAAATCACACGGCCTCAAATCCCTTTGTGACGAGCTAGGTCTTGGGCAATTAGTCAATGAACCCACTAGGAACAACTCTCTAAATGCTGCCAACAGTTCCATTCTAGATGTGGTACTAACCACCCATCAGCACAAAATATCTCATTCGGCAGTGTTTCACAATGACATGAGCGATCATGGAATTGTTGCTTGCATAAGATCTCAAATTAAGGCTCGGCCACAGCCCATCTTTATAACAAAAAGATCCTTTCGCAAATTCAGTGCAGTAAACTTCCTATCTGACCTGAGCATGATCAGATGGCAAGATCTCTACCTAGCCAAAGATGTCAACAAGACAGCTTACATCCTTAATGACAAACTCACTACAATAAAAATAAGCCCTTTTATCAAAGTAAGTGGTACGGAACAATTCCAACCCCTGGTTCACCTCGGATCTCAAGGCAGCCCTTATAGCTTGAGATAAGCTCTGGGCTAAAGCTAGACATTCCAAAGAATCTTTGGATTGGCAGGCCTTTAGAAAAGCCAGGAATAACTTTGTGAAAAACTTCACTCTGCTAAAGCTAACTATTATATTTCTACTCTCGAACAAGCTAAAGGTAACCCTCATAAAATATGGAAGACTATCAAAGCTATAGAAGGACGACCCATGGCCCCCTCTGTCCCAACAAAGATAGTTGCAAGTGGCAAGATTGTGGAAAACAAGTCCCTAATCCTGGAGGAACTTAACTCCCACTTTGTCACAGCTAGATTAGCTTTTGACTCATCGCCTTATGCTGGTGCTGCAGTGAGCCAGCATACCCCTTCCCCTACATCTAGTCCTGAACCCAGCCCCTTCCAATTGGTGAGATAACTTAAAAAGAAGTAGAAGATTCTCTTCTTAACTTAGACACCAAAAAAAGCACAGGAGACGATGGCTTGGAACCCTTTTTCCTAAGGTCAGGCTATCGCCATCTCACTGCCCCAATTCTCCACATCTTCAATCTTTCCATTACATCTGCTACTGTGCCATCCTGCTGGAAATCATAGAAACATAGAATTTGATGGCAGATAAGGACCGTTTGGCCCACCCAGTCTGCCCATTTCCCTACCTACTGGATAAGCTGCAGATCCTAGTTAACCAGCAGCCTACTTCTTCCTACCCCCACCTCCTAGAATTGCCTTATGACTGTCCCATGCATGCTTGAATTCCACCACTGTTTTTGACTCCACAACTTCTCCGAAGGCCTTTCCATGCATCCACAACCCTTTCTGTGGAAAATACTTCCTTAAATTACCTCTGAGCCGCCCCCATCTTCAAATTGTGCCCTCTTGTTCTTGCACACCTCTTTTTTTGAAAGATGCTACCCTCTTGGACTTTACTGATTCCCTTGAGGTACTTGAACATTTCTATCATGTCCCCCCTCTCCATCCTTTCCTCGAGGCTATACATATTAAGCTCCTTTTGTCTCTCTTCATATGTCTTCTGGTGCAGACCTTGCACCATTTTAGTTGCCCTCCTCTGGACAGCTTCCATCCTGTCTATGTCTTTGTGGAGATCGGGTCTCCAGAACTGCACACAGTACTCAAGTTAGGGTCTCACCAGCTGTCTGTACAGAGGGATAATAACTTCCTGTTTTCTACTGGTGATGCCTCTCCCTATGCATCCCAGTATCCCCCCAGCCCTCCTTGCTGCCCTCTCACATTGCTTGCCCACCTTTAGGTCATCTGATATGAGTACCCCCAGGTCTCTTTCCATTTTTGTTGTTGTTAGTATCTCACCCCCCATTGTGTACTCTTCCCCTGGGTTTTTGTTTCCCAGGTGCATTATCTTGCACTTCTTAGCATTGAATCTAAGCTGCCATACATTTGACCATTCCTCTAACCTTGCCAAGTCCCCTCTCATCCTTTCCACCCCACCCTGTGCATCAACTCTGTTGTAGATCTTTGTGTCATCTGCAAAGAGACATACTTTTCCTTCCAGTCCATCTGCAATGTTGCTTATAAAGATATTGAAGAGGACCGGTCCTAATACTGAACCCTGAGGTACCCCACTAGTAACCCTCCTTTCTTCTGAGTGGACTCCATTTACTATTACTCTCTGTGTCCTACTCTCCAGCCAATTCTTTACCCAGGCTGTCATCTTGGGACCCACTACCAGGCTGGCTAACTTGTATATTAATCTTTTGTGTGGGACTGTGTCAAATGCCTTGCTAAAGTCTAGGTAGGCCATGTCCACAGCCACTCCCTGATCTACTACTTTGGTCACCCAGTCAAAGAAATCTATCAGATTCGTCTGGCATGACCTTCCCACTGTGAATCCATGCTGCCTAGGGTCCTGTGACCCTCTGGCCTCTAGATACTATACAATTCTTTCATTCAGAAGTGATTCCATCATTTTCCCTATCACTGAGGTTAAACTAACAGGTCTGTAGTTTCCTGCTTCTGCCTTGCTCCCACTTTTGTGAAGGGAAATCACATCTGCCCTCCTCCAGTCCTCGGGTACTACCCCATCCTCCAATGATTTGTTAAAAAGGGTAGTCAGTGGTGTCACTAGTTCTACCCTTAGTTCTTTTAGAATTCTGGGATGAATCCCATCAGGCCCCATTGCTTTATCCACCTTCAGTTTTAAGAGTTCTTTCAGAACCCTTTCTTCTGTAAATGGGCTGGTATCAACTTCTGTATCCAGAGTGTTTTTACTGTTTGTTTTCCTCCCTCTATTTAAATCTGGTGACCCATGCGATGTAAACAACTATAGGCATATCTCCATATTGCCTATCCTTTCTAAAGTTCTCGAAAAACTGATCCATATTCAGTTAAAATCTCACTTGGAAACCTTCTATCTCATTAACCCAGCTCAATCCAGCTTCCGGGCTAATCATGGCACAATCGCTGCACTAGCAAAAGTAACCAATGATTGGATCTCTGCTATAGATGCTAAGAAGGTAACTGGCGCAGTCTTTTTGGACCTCAGCAAAGCTTTTGATACTGTTGATCACAAACTATTAGCCAATTGCCTTGCAAAGTTGGGTGCCACATACTATACCACCCAGTGGTTCTCTAGCTACCTAACTGGAAGATCCCAAAAAGTAAAGGCGGAAGGCTTTTTTCTGCTGCCTTGTCAGTTGCAAGAGGAGTCCACCAAGGATCCATCTTAGGCCCTATCTTGTTTTCTTTGTACATTAATGACTTAGATGCTAACATATCTGTGTCCAATCTGCACTTTTTTGTGGATGATACTGTGTTGTATACTTCTGGCTCATCATTATCTGAAGTCAAGGGAGTGCTTCAAGCGGACTTTACACAACTTGAGCATAATCTAATGAAGGCAAAGCTTCTGCTCAATGCTAAGAAGACTAAAGGCCCCCCCCAATACCCTTGCCCAAGACTTCATTGTCACCACGCTAAACAAGCCTCTGGAAGTTGTAACCAAATTTAAATATCTGGGTATCTGGATCGACAATAAATTATCTTTCAATGACCACGTCGAAGATGTCTCTAGAAGGTTAAAAGCAAGGTTAGGTTTCTTCTACAGAAATAGGCCCCTTTTCCCCCTTGAAACTTGAAACAAGCTTGTACAGGCCACTTTTCTCCCCCTACTCGACTATGGCAATGTAATCTATTACTCCACCACTGTTGCAAATCTAAGTAATCTGGATATCCTTTATCACAGTGTGTTATGGTTCATTACCAACTCCCCTTACCGTTCTCATCACTGTGACTTATATGCAGCTGTTGGTTGGACATCCCTTACTACTAGATACCTGCTCCATGCTGGGCTTTGGACTCTTAAACTGTTCCTGCAGAAATTGCCAAGCTATCTCTCTTCCCTTATTAGTATCTCACATAGAGCATACTCGTTAAGAAAATCTGACTTTATTATGCTTGATACACCAAGGACACGGACCTCCTTTGGTAAACGTGCTATTGCATATGCCCTTCCCTCCATTTGGAACCAATTACAAACCGTACTGAAACTAGCTAGCACAGTTTCAATAAACTTCTACAAATTGCTAAGTTCAGCCAAAATAAAAGACACCTGTAACTGTCATTAAGTCTCTTCCTTCCCCATGTGTGCCATATTTATCCACTGGTAAGGTATAATTGCTATGTCATATTAACTGCTTTCCCTTCCCCTTCTACTCCTGGCTATATCTACAGTATGCTTACGTTCCACTGCTACTCTATCAAATCACTCCTCCCCCCCCATATCAGTTGTAGTCTGTTGTTTGTTCTAGCTGCCAAAATATATGTATTGCACACACCAGTCATCATGTTTCATTTATCAGTATGCAACCTGTAAGTCGCTTCCCTGTGTCATATTAATGTTTACCACCTGGGGTCACCCTATGTGGTACCCTTGTATGTATATCTAGCCTGTATCATGTAACATGCATTTCATGTATATACTGTTATTACCTATCTATATTTGTACTTTAAGTGTTTATGTCACAGGACCTCCTTGTGAATGAGCTTGCTCAATGGAGTTTTCCTGCAATAAACTTGAACTTGAACTAATGAGCATGGGGCTAGCGGTAACAATGGCAGCAGATAAGTTGCTATGGAGGATGCCATGCCAGGTTAGTCTCAAATATAGCAGCGCTGGAGGCTATTTACGATCGGTTATTCCTATGCATAGCAATTCCCAAACCTTTTCACCAATACACACTCTGGTGTCAAATGGGCAGTCTGAAAGTGTGTTTCCCCAAGGCTTTTCAGAGTTATGCCATGGAGCGGCATATATCCAGCTCCCAAGGTTGGTGTGTCCAGAATCCAGCAAGGTAGGCAGGGGGGTGATGCCATATCTTGGGCATGGGCCTCAAAACCATGCACCCCACCCATACTGATCCCCCTTCACCCACCTGACAGTTGGCACCCTTTCTACTTCTGTGAGGTGGATTTAACACCATGTACATGATGTTGCCCCAAGTATTCAGTTTCCATCTGCCATCCACTGGTAACCCAGACCCATTGCTCCCAAATTTGCTGCCCAAGGAGTTGCTCCCCAGCCCACCAGACTCTCCCTCCCAGCCATGGTGCTCACTGTAGTACTTCCCCCAGACTCCCCCAACATTGTAAAAATGACTGTATGCGTTCAGGCCATGGGGAGGAGCAACAGAGAATAAACTTTGCAAGTGAACAGCAAATAACATTTATAATAAAATGATATTCTGTATGAAAACAACATTTTTGTTGTTGTTGCAGATCTAAATCACAATAATTGTGTCCATTTAAAGTCTAACAAAAGAGTGGATCAAGAAGTAACAGCCATCACTGTTTTCATTAGCAATGAGGGTCCTAGGCTCAATCACTAAAGGAATAAAAGATGAGTTAAACTGGGCTGGATTAAGGCATAGGTAACATAAGCCCAGGCCTACAGCCCCTGCATGCTAGGAGGCCCCCAACAATCCCCAAAATATATTTATTTCATACCTTTTTCTTTCTTCTGAGCTGCAGTTATTGTAAGGGACTGAGCTACTGAGAAATCTGAGCAAGGCAGTGGCTGAACTGTGACTTGAATCTCACCTCTCTGATTATAGTGTATTAAGTATGGCGGATAGTTTTGGGGAGCCCAGGCCAGGCTGACCTTTGAGATTTAAACAGGCCCATTTCCTTCACATCTGCACCCTGGTGTCCTACATGGGGAGAAGTGGTGAGAAAGATCCCTTCCCATCCACTGATGTTCCTGAGAGGGAGAATGATTAGTGCAAATCAATCAATCAATCAGTCAAAATCTTTATTTAACCAGGTGAACATTGTTGAGCAAGGTCATTTTCGAGATGACCTGGAAAGGAGAGATTAACAATACATGCAAAGGAATACTCACTTACATCATAATTGGGTAAACAATATTTACAAAATGAATTCATACTTACATAGTATTTACATAGAGAAGTAATTATTCACAGAAGGTTTATAATACACACAAAATAGAGTATTAACCTTTAGGCTGCAGACAGAATTAGAACATATAGGAATTCTGGACTGATATGTCAGTCCATGGCACAGCAAGGGTTAAAAAGCACCAGTTAGCTAAGATCATGAAGAGTATGCAGTTAAAAGTATAGTGACTGTAGTACAGTATATACAGATTAAACCTATGCAACTATAATTACAGCGTGTATTTGAAGCATCCTTGAACACAATTATTGATTGAAGGAGCTTGGTGGGGCATGGGAGGGGTTGGGAGTGAGATGCAAAATGATGAGTAAGGAGAGGTACATGGTACATGGAGTGCCTGCAAAGGCATGTAGTGACTGCAGGGGGGAGAGTGGCAACAGTTAGGGAGTGGAAAGCAAAACACCATGACGCTGTCAAGGGGTTAAGCAACGAGTGTAGTAGGGAGCTGGGGTACATGGAAAAGGTACTAATGATAAGGAACAAACACGGTCGCGATAGAAGGAGTAGTCATTTAAGTTCTTATAAGCTCTAACATTGCCCAAGAGGGGTGGGAAAGAAGTACCAGTAAAGGGATGCACTGGAGCAGATGGAGCTGAGGCTAGGGGAAGGTGACATCAGGGGAAGCAGTTACAGGATTCCTTGATAGAGCAAGAATAAAATGCTTTGAAGGATGATAGTCTGATTGGGTATAAAAGGTTTTAGGTACATTAGGAGTGAAGAAAGACCAAGGGAGGGATACAGAGACTTAATAAAGGGAGGGAATGTGGGCACAAGATGACAGTGAAAAAGCAGGGATACTGAACGAATATTTCTGCTCAGTATTCACAATGGAAGAGGAGGGGGAGGTACCTAAACCAAGCAAGAGAGAAACTCTGAATAGTGGGGTTGATACCAGTCCATTCACAGAAGAAAGAGTTTTGAAAGAACTCTTGAAACTGAGGGTGGACAAAGCAATGGGGCCTGATGGGATTCACCCAAGAATTCTAAAAGAACTAAGTGTAGAACTAGTAACACCACTGACTACTCTCTTTAACAAATCATGGGACGATGGGGTGGTACCTGATGACTGGAGGAGGGCAAATGTGATTCCACTTCACAAAAGTAGGAGCAGGGCAGAGGCAGGAAACTACAGACCAGCTAGTTTGACTTCAGTGGTGGGGAAATGATGGAATCACTTCTGAAGGAAAGAATTGTTGAGTACCTAGAGGCCAGTGGAGCACAGTACCCACGGCAGCATGGTTTCACAGCAGGAAGGTCATGTCAGATGAACCTAATAGATTTCTTTGACATGGTGACCAAAGTAGTAGACCAGGGAGGGGCTGTGGATATGGTCTACCGAGATTTTAGCAAGGCATTTGACACAGTCTCACACAAAAGATTAATATACAAGTTAGCCAGCCTTGGAGCAGGTCCCAGGGTGGTAGCCTGGATAAAAAACTGTCTAGACAACATGACTCAAAAGGTAATAGTAAACAGAGTCCACAATAAAGAAAGGAGGGTAACTAGTGGGGTACCACAGAGTTCAGTACTGGGACCGGTCCTCTTTAATGTCTTTATAAGTGACATTGGAGAGCACCTGGAAGGAAAGGTATGTCTCTTTGCAGATGACACAAAGATCTGCAACAGGGTTGATACACAAGGTGAGGTGGAAAGGATGAAAAGGGACTTGGCAAGGTTGGAGGAATGGTCAAATATGTGGCAGCTCAGATTCAATGCAAAGAAGTGCAAGGTAATGCATCTGGGAAACAAAAACCCAGGGGAAGAGTGCACAGTGGGGAGTGAGTTAATAACAACAATAAAAATCTAAAGAGACCTAGGAGTAATTATATCAGATGATCTAAAGGTGGGCAAGCAATGTGAGAAGGCAGTAATGAGGGCTGGGGGGATACTGGGATGCATAGGGAGAGGCATCAACAGTTGAAAACAGGAAGTTGTTATCCCTCTGTACAGACAGTTAGTGAGACCCCATCTGGAGTACTGTGTGCAATTCTGGAGACCCCATCTCCAAAAAGACAGACAGAGTGGAGGCTTTTCAGAAGAGGGCAACCAAAATGGCACAGGGTCTGCACCAGAAGATGTACGAGGAGAGACTAATGCAGCTTAATATGTATACCCTTGAGGAAAGGAGGGAGGGGGGGACATGATAGAAACTTTCAAGTATCTCAAGGGAATTAACAATGTACAAGAGGGTAGCATCTTTCAGAAGAAGAGATGTGCAAGCACAAGGGGGAACAGTTTGAAGACAGAGGAGGGATGGCTCAGAGGTAATGTTAGAAAGTATTTTTTCACAGAGAGGGTTGTGGATGCATGGCACAGCCTTCCTGAGGAGGTTGTGGAGTCAAGAACAGTGGGAGAATGCAAGAATGCATGGGACAGTCATAAGTCAATTCTAGTGGGGATTAGGAGGAAGTAAGCTGTTGATTAACTAGAATCTGCAGCTTATCTATCAGGTAGGGAAATGGGCAGACTAGGTGAGCCAAGCGGTCCTTATCTGCTGTCAAATTCTATGTTTCTATGTAGGCCAACTTCAGGGTTTTTTGCAGTTGTTTCACAGAGAGGGTTAAGCGTGAGATATGGCAGACCTGCTGAAGTGTGACTTGAACTTTGGTACTGCAAGGGAGATAGCGGCGGAACTCCTTAAGGCATATTTACCTATCGCACCTAGAGGAAGATAATCCAAAATGTACTGAGACAACATCTTCGTGATAGTCCTAAATGTCCAGAAAGCTGTATTCTTCTGTCTTCTGTAGTTAAGGGTTGACTAACCCACTGCAGTGTAAAGGGATCAGCGATGTGTGGAGTATGGGAGACCAGTTATGAACTTCAAGGCCTGATGGTACAGTGTATCTAATTTGGCCAGGGCAGACACGGGGCCTCAGCTGTAAAGGAAATCTGCATAGTTCGATAAGGTAAGGAATGTGGTTTGGATCAGTCTCTTCCTGGCATCCAGTGTTAGAACATTTTTGATCCTATAAAAGAGGCCAAGCATCTGCCTAAGTTTCTTTAAGAGATCTTCAGTGTGATCACAAAAGGTGAGCTTTCGGTCTATCTACACCCCCAGGTATTTGAAATTAGTAACATATTCCAGCAATTCACCAAGAAGAGTGTGGCTCTGGGGAATATTACTTTGATTTGTGGGGTTATTAACGTGTGAAAAGGGAGAAAAAAGCATTGCCTTTGTTTTTTTGGCATTCAGGAGCAGTTTCTGGTGCAGTAGTTGTAGTTGTAGAAGATTAAATTCCTGTTGCAGATCCCTACAAGCTGCTTCCAGCGAGGGTTTTCCAATATAAAGTACCTTGTCTTAGGTAAATACGTGGATGTTAGCAGATTTGATGTCAGCATCAGTATTGTTAATGTAAATTGCAAAAGGCATCACACCCAGTATAGAGCATTGCGGTACGCCCCTTAGTAGAGGTTTCAGGGATGAGAATTACCCTTCAGCCTTGACCTGCTGCTTTCACCCTGTTAGACAGTTCGAGAACCATCTCAGCAATGGGGGATTGCAGCCGATGTTTCTGCTACAAGGAGCAGCTTGTGGTCAACCATATCGAATGCCTTGTTTAAGTCTAGAAATAGTGTGCAAATTAAGTTCTTCAAACCCAAGGCACACTGCCAGTCATCGGTGACCTTTGCAAGGGCCAAAATAGTACTGTGATAAGGCCTAACTCCTGACTGATATGGATTGAGCAAGTTCCCACTTTCAAGGTAGTTTCTGAGCTGCACACACTCTATTTTCTCCAACAGTTTGGAAAGGGTAGGACGTAGGGAGATTGGTCTATAGTTATTCAGATCGCTAGGGTCTCCAGATTTAAAAAGGGGGATTATGTGAGCTGTTTTCCATATGGGAGGAATATCGCCCTGAGAAAGGGAGAGGTTAAAAAGGTGCATTATGGGCACAGCCAGGACTTGAAGACTAAACTTCAGAAAGAATGGGTCCAGTTGGTCTGCCCCTGCACTCTTCCTGGTATCCAATTGTGGAAGGAGATTCTCAGCTTCTCTCATGGTGGTAGGTTGGAGAAAGAAGACCGTGCTTGTGACCAGATCTGGTAGGTCTGGTGCTCCAAGACTAGAGTGGAAATTATTGGCAGAGGAGGCATAGAAAGTGAGACCTGCAGTAGCAAAATGGTTAATAAAGTGTTGAGGATAGTCGATTTGTCCGACACCGAAGTTGTGCTGATGGCGATTTTTGTGGGTAAGGTGCTCGCAGCCACGTGCCCTTGAATATCCTTGATGGTTTTCCAGAAGTTTGCTGAGCACTTGGTGGAAGTGTCCAGCTCTTTGCAGAAATAGCTATTCTAGCCTCCCTAACCAGATTGGTACAGTGGTTTCTAGCCTTACTGAACAATGTCCAGTCATCAAGAAGTTTTGATTTCCAAGCTTTTTTTCCAAAGCCAGTCTTTATGCAATAGGGAGGCCTTTAATTGGGCTGTAAACCAAGGGCCTGATTTATTTTTAGAATGTTAAATGGAGGCTCCCTGATTTATTTTTAGAATGTTAAATGGAGGCTCCCTGTGGTAGTTTGTCCACTCCTTGCCTCATCTTATGCTTTTGATGGGGCCCCTATCATTCATATCTGAATGATAATCTTCCTACTGGAGAGCCTGTTTCAAGTTCCAAGTACCTGTCATTAGCAAAGGGATTTTATGTGAATTGCCCTGGCCCTGGGTCAAATAGTATGCAGGTAGAGATTGTGGTTCAGAAATGCAAGTGTTCTGAGTCTACATGTTTTCTATGTTCTTGGCTTGGGGCTCTAGCCACAAGGCTGTTCTACCCAAGATATTACTTAATTCATTTTGTCAGTTCTTGAAGGGAAATGGATTATTGTTAAATGCACTTCTCTCAGGGAAGATTTTTGTGTGGGGGGGGGACTGGCTGAGTTTGGGTCTGGGTAATGCATGTGAAAATGATCATCAACGGTATGAATAAAGGAAAAAAAGGGATGCTGAATTTTCCAAGTTCCTTACAAATACTATATTACAATTTGCAAATAGTATGGCTAAGCCTGAATCTTTAACACTATCCAAAACCCAACATTTTTTGGCAAAAAGTGGTAAAGAGGCTACTGTAGTAAAGAGGCTGCAGTGCTATAGATATGCTTACGATGCTGTTGGGGACAATTGTAGCCTATAGATCATATTTGTTTACTTTGCAGCCAATTGTTCATTTTATTGAGCTAAATACAAATAATACTACCATCCCTCGATTATGTACCATTGCCTGCAAAGTAAACAAATAGTATATGATGCCCACCACAAACTCCAGCCATTATAAGCCATGTATAGCACTGCAGCACTTCATTACATGGTTTTGTGAGTGGGGCTACATCAGGAAGTAAGATTGCAGTTGCAGTAAGTTAAGTAATGTAAGAAAGGTGGCAATGATGTATGCTGAGATCAGCCTTGCATATACAGTGAAGCCTCGATTATCCTCTAAATGTTGTTTGTGCAAAACATTAGCTATTCTATTGCCCCTAATTATCCCACGCCATCTCAGTCTATTGTGGCTGCATCATTTTGAGTTCTGGGAAACCTGTCTTCCACTTTTGCTATCTCTTCTTCCAGGTTTCCAATGCAGTTGGATGATCCATCTTTTTGCTTCGTGGTCCTCTCTGGTGCACCGAACATGTTTCTTTCTGTAGTTCTTGTTCAATCCTTGGAGCTAGGCTCAGTAGGTAGCACACTCGCCTCTGAGGCCAGGAGATCAGAAGGCTGTGGGTTCTGTTCCCACATCTGGCACTTGGGTTAATATCCCAGTACTGACACTGTAATGCAGCATGTGAGGGGTGCTGCATTTCTGAGGTGCCGTCTTTCGGATGAGACGTTAAACCGAGGTCCCATCTGCCTGGACTGGTGGTAGTTCAGGTGGATGTTAAAGATCCCATGGCACTTATCGAAAAGAGTAGGGGAATTTCCCTGGTGTCCTGGCCAAATTTCCCTCATTCACTAAAAATACCACTGACAGCTTGATCAAGGTCAGTTGGCATTCATCTGTATCCCCCCTCCCCCGGGTCGTGCCTGAAAATAGGCAGGATTTGTCTAGTGCACTTACCCGGTCAACAAAAGCTAAATAAATAATAAAATAAATTATCCACCCAATTTTGCTTGCACAAAAAATGTGGGAATAATCGAGGGGGCACTATAAATTATCAGACTGAAATCAAACTGAATGTGACACTTGTGTAGGAGGGAGATAACAGAATGGTGTTGTCAGTAATATGAGTATGAAAGAGGGGGACCAGAAGGATAGGAATTTTATACTGTTGCCCATAGCTCTTTAGATACCTTAGTATCCTAACTTGTGATAGAGTTTGTATGTTAATGAATTACCAAGGTGCCTTTCAGTCTGTGAAAGGGTTACTTCATGTGAAGGGGCATGGTCATGGAAAGAGGGGGGCCTCCAGATTTTTTTGGGGGCCTAGGGCCCCAGTTTGCCATAATCTGGCCCTGAAGTTAAGTGCTCAGTGTAGACATAACAGTGCATGCCCATCTCAGTCTATTGTGGCTGCATCATTTTGAGTTCTGGGAAACCTCTGTCTTCCACTTTTGCTATCTCTTCTTCCAGGTTTCCAATGCAGTTGGATGATCCATCTTTTTGCTTCGTGGTCCTCTCTGGTGCACCGAACATGTTTCTTTCTGTAGTTCTTGTTCAATCCTTGGAGCTACATTCTTTAGTTGGGTACCAGCATGATTCCTAATTCTTGTAGGGTGTCCCTTTGCTGTGTCCAGCTTTGAGAAGAATGTAGGGCCATTTTCATCAAAAATCTTGATATGTGCTGGGGTGAGAAATTGTGCCCTGACCACTATCTCCTTCAGTTGTTTAATGACTTGCAATATTCACCAGTGCTTCTCCATCTGCCGTGGAGTGAAGTCATGATTTAGGTGCAGTCTTGTATCCACAAAGGTCAATTCACATTTGCCCCAAGCCTTCATTAATACCAACACCATTTGCTTTGTAATTTAAGAAGCACATCACAATGGAGTGGGGCTGGGCTTCTGCTGCATTTGGTTTCAGCACCAGCGTCCTTTGTGCCCCCTCCAGGTGCAGGTTAATGTCCAATGGTATGTCCCGCAATTCCCTAAACAAGGACACCATAAAGTCGGTCATCTCCTACATTTCTGTCCTTCATAGAGACCATAAACTTGTACATTGTTACTGTGAGAGTGAAATTCTTGGTCCTCAGCTTTTTCTGCTAACAGCTGTTCATGCTTGTGGAGGTACAGAAGGGCAGAGTTGTGGCAATCAACCTGGGCTGCCATGTCACTGAGGCCTTGCTCCACTCCAACCTGTGTGGTTCTGTCCTTCTCTTAAATCCACCTGGTTTGCAAGTGTTACTTCTTTGAGCTTTTGTAACATAGAAACATAGACTTTGATGGCAGATAAGGACCACTTGGCCCATCTAGTCTGCCCATTTCCCTACCTACAGGATAGGCAGCAGATCCTAGTTAACCAACAGCCTATTTCTTCCTACCCCCCACAAGAATTGCCTTATGTCTGTCCCACGCATTCTTGAATTCTCCCACAGTTTTAGACCCCACAACCTCCTCAGGAAGGCTGTTCCATGCATCCACAACCTCTCTGTGAAATAATACTTCCTCACATTGCCCCTGAACCACCCCCCCATCTTTAAATTGTGTCCCCTTGTTCTTGCACGTCTCTTTTTCTGAAAGATGCTACCCTCTTGGACTTTGTTGATTCCAGTGAGGTACTTCAAAGTTTCTATCACGTCCCCCCTCTCCCTTCTTTCCTCAAGGGTATACATATTAAGCTCCTTTAGTCTCTCCTCATATGGCTTCTCTTGCAGACCCTGCACCATTTTAGTTGCCCTCCTCTGGACTGCCTCCATCATGTCTATGTCCTTGTGGAGATGGGGTGTCCAGAACTGGACGCAGTACTCCAGATGGGGTCTCACCAACTGTCTGTACAGAGGGATAACAGCTTCCTGTTTTCTGCTGCTGATGCCTCTCCCTATGCATCACAGTGTACCCCCAGCCCTCCCTACTGCCTTCTCACATTGCTTGCTAACCTTAAGGTCATCTGATATGATTACCCCCAGGTCCCTTTCCTTTTTTGTTGTTGTTACTACCTCCCCCACATTGTGTATTCTTCCCCTGGGTTCTTGTTTCCCAGGTGCATTATTTTGCACTTCTTTGCATTGAATCCTAGTTGCCATACTTCTGACCATTCCTCCAACCTTACCAAGTCCCTTCTCATCCTTTCCACACCTCCTTGTGTATCAACCCTGTTGCAGATCTTTGTGTCATCTGCAAAGAGGCATACTTTTCCTTCCAGTCCCTCTGCAATGTCACTTATGAAGACATTAAAAAGGACTGGACCCAATACTGAACCCTGTGGTACCCCACTAGTAACCCTTCTTTCTTCAGAGTGGACTCCATTTACAATTACCTTCTATGTCCTGTTGTCCAGCCAATGTTTTACCCAGGCTACCACCCTGGGACCCACTCCCAGGCTGGTTAATTTGACTATTAATCTTTTGTGTGGGGTTGTGTCAAATGCCTTGCTAAAGCCTAGGTAGGCCATGTCCACAGCCCCTCCCTGGTCTACTACTTTGGTCACCCAATCAGAGAAATCTATTAGATTCGTCTGACATGACCTTCTCGCTGTGAACCCATGCTGCCTTGGGTCCTGTGCCCCACTGGCCTCTAGGTACTCAACCATTCTTTCCTTCAGAAGTGACTCCATCACTTTCCCTACCACAGAGGTCAAACTGACAGGTCTGTAGTTTCCTGCCTCTGTCTTGGTCCCACTTTTGTGAAGGGGAATCACATCCGCCTTCCTCCAGTCCTCGGGTACCATACCATCCTCCCATGATTTATTAAAAAGAGTAGCCAGTGGTTTCACTAGTTCCCCCCTTAATTCTTTTAGAATTCTGGGGTGAATTCCATCTGGCCCCATTGCTTTGTCCACCTTCAGTTTTAGGAGTTCTTGCAGAACCCTTTCTTCTGTGAAAGGACTGGGATCGAACCCCCCATCAAGAGTGCTTCTGTTAATTGGATTAGGCACTTCCCCTCCTCTTTGTGAATACTGAGCAGAAATATTCGTTCAGTATCCTGCTTTCACTGTCCCCTCTGCCCACCCCGTTCATTCTATTCAGTCTAACTATCCCTCCCTTTGTCTTTTCTATCCATGTACCTATAAAGGTTTTATCCTCCTTCTTAACCGAGTTGGCTATCTTTTCCTCAGTTTGGGCCTTTACTATTCTGACTTCCTCCTGCTTCCTTCTGCCTTAACTAGTACAGCTCTCTGTCCTGCTCCTTCTGTGTTTCCTTATACTTCCGGAATGCTATCTTTTTCTTTCTGACTTTCACAGCCACCTCTTTTGAGAACCATAGTGGCTTTTTCTTTCATTTTGATTTGTTTATTTGCTTCATACAAAGGCTTGTTACCTCTGTGATGGCAATTTTGATGATTCCCCATAGTTGCTCCACACCTCATTCTAGCCTGTTTGCTAGTGTTTTTCTGAGGCACTCTCCCATCTTGCCAAAGTCAGCCCTCCTAAAGTCCAGTACCCTCACTTTTGATTGGCTTGACTCTGTAGCTGAGTTTAACGTGAACCACACTGTTTGATGGTCACTTGTTCCCAGATGGCAACCCACTTCTAGATCTGAGATTCTCTCACTGCCCCCATTTGAGAGTATGAGGTCTAAGATTGCTCCCTCATGAGTGGGTTCTGAAACTAGCTGTGTGAGGCCTGCCACCTCTAGGGCATCAAGAATGGCCCTGCTCTTGGATGTGGCTGCAGCAAATGTGCTCCAGTTAACATCTGGCATATTCAGGTCTCCCATCAACAGTATCTCCCCTTTCTCTGCCATTCTAAGAATGCCTTCTATCATATTCTTGTCCATTCCCTCCCCCTGACATGGTGGTCTATACACAACCCCTGTGTGGATGATTGTAGCACTGATCCTATGTTCTTTAGTTCAGCCATCAGAGACCTTGAGGTGATAATAATATTTTCCTCATCTGCCTCATCATTTTTTGAAAGCTCTGGGGAGCCACAGGTGGTAAGTCTCAAGGATCTTTTTGATTTGGGGCTTTCAACCTTGAAAAACTTCAGATGAGACTTGGCTGCCATTCTTACTAATGTTGTCCAAGCTGTCATTTGCCAAATTAAGAAAGTTTATGGAAGAATTAAGTTAGATTAAGGTCATGCTGTTCCTTGTTTTAACCTGATCCACGGCTTCATGGATGGTCACATTACTGGAATTTCTTTTTTTCCATTCAACTTTTATTAGAGTTTACAATACAGAGAACAAATCCAGAAGACACTACATATAATGAAACTGTGATTACTGCACAAAGTAATACTGATTCATTCTCTCGTGCTACCCCCACCCTCATACACCCCCAAAACCTATCGCAGCGCCTACCACCCAAGTCACACCATAAACTACAATAAGCATGTATTTCAAACTTGTAAAGAGTACAGGGCTTGAAAAGAACCCCATATTCTGTTAAACTTCTTAAGTTTCCTAGAAAGACTTGCAATGGTTCTCTCCGTTCTGAGGTTAGCAAGAAGCTCCTGGAGCCACTCAAGATAAGTCAGATTGTCAGAATCTTTCCAATGTCTCAGGACCACTTTTTTAACAGACATGGAAATTAATGCCATGTAGTATTTCCTTCACAATACAGAAATACATGAAAAATCCCCCAAGGGATATACCTCAGGTGTAAACAAATCAGAAAGCCTAAAAGTGGGTCAGCTCTTTGCTTTATAGTGGTCCAAAGTAGGGCAACCTTGGGGCATTTCCAAAAAATATGATGAAGGTCCCCAGGCTTCAGCTGACATCTTGTACAGAACGGAGAGGACACAACACCCATTCTGGCCAATTTCTGTGGAGTATAACAAATATTATGTAAAATTTTAAATTGCATTAGTCTTAATCTATCCTGCAATAAAAATTTGTGGCAATTATGCCAGAGAAGAGACCAGTCTAACTCCTTGTCTGGAAAAAGGGAAGACCAGTAACTGACAGGGGCGAAATTATCAGGGTATGCCCATGCAAATAAAATACTATATATCTTTGACACCGCATGGGACACTCCAGCCAGTTCTACAAGGGTGACCTGAAAACTAATATGAGCGGACGAGGGTGGAGTAGCCCCAAATACCTTTAACAAAAGATGCCGAAGCTGATAAATCTTGAAAATATTTATACCAGGTACCGTGAATTTATGCATAATTTCCACAGAGGAGCACCATTGTCTATCCACTGTAATAAAATATTTCAGATGACAATTTCCTATCAGAGGAAGCCAATTAAATAATAGAGGCTTATTGTCTAATTGCAAATTAGGGATACCATTTATTGGCTGAGACAGGTCCTTAATATTATCATATTTGAGAAACGCACATAACTGGGCATGGGCCTTGATCGACACTGCAATGGGAGAGTTACGCAGTGATGCAGGGAGGAGTCCTGCTTTAGTGTATAACAGCGCACAAGGGAGGAGTCCATGCTTCTTAATACTGTTTAATTCCACCCTAAGCCAAACTGGGTTATATGAAGGACATACTAGTTGCTGCTCCTCTGTCAACCACCTAAGATATTTATTGGCCTGGCTGGCCCAATAATACAGCCCCAAATGAGGAAGTCTTAACCCTCCTTTTCCTTTGGGAGCAGCCAATTTATGAAACGCCATTCTAGATTTCTTATACCCCCATATGAAATTCGAAAACATACTATGGATTTTTTTAAACCAGGACAACGGAAGGGCAATATTCAACATATTAAGGGGATAAAGTAGATGGGGGAAAAATTTTCATTTTAATCAGATTAATCCTACCCCATAAAGAGAGAAGAAGAAGTGTCCATCTGCTGAGATCTTGATCAATTTTTTGGGCCAACAAATCTAAATTTAACTGCTTAATCCGAGATACACTCTGTGTCAGCATAATTCCAAGATATTTAATGGAATCAGACTGCCAGGCAAACCCAAAGGTAATAATTTCTTGTTTATACACCCTGTGATTAAGAGGAAAAACCAAACTTTTCCCAATATTAAGTTTATAATTCAAAACCTTGCTGAACCCCTTTATTATATTGAGAATAGAGGGAATAGATGTAGCTGGATTAGTTATTTGCAAAAGAAGGTCGTCTGCATATGCTGCAACCTTAACCACATGCCCATTTAGAGATATACTTGGGATATCCTGGGCTCTCATTAACCCCCAAATGAGGGGCTCTAGGTAAATGTTAAAAAGCAGTGGGGACAAGAGACACCCTTGCCTACCTCCCACATGCAATTTAATCAGGCTGGAAATTGTTCCATTACAAGAAATTCTAGCAGAAGGCATCAGATATAAAGAATGAATCCAGCTCAGGAACTTCTTGGGAAACCCAAATGCCTCCATTGCTGCAAACAAATAATTCCAATAAACCATATCAAAGGCCTTCTCAGCATCCAGGGAGACCAAAGCCATAGGAATAGCGGCATCCCTGGAGTCCGAGAAGATGTGGGCAAGGGTTCGTAAATGATCAACTGATGATCTTCCCTTCATGAAACCCACTTGCTCCTCCCCATTATAGAAGGAAGAACCACATTCAGATGATCTGCCAATAATTTGGCTAAGATTTTAATGTCATGATTAATTAAAGAGATAGGTCTATAACTTGACACCAGGTCCTGTGACTTATTTGGTTTGGCCAAAAGAACTATCAGGGCTTCAAAAAGTAAAAGATAAGACCCTTGACCAGAAAGAAGGAATTGAAAAAGTGACAACAAGATGGGGGTTAATTGCTTGGAAACTACTTTATAAAAATTAGAGGAAAATCTGTCAGGGCAAGGGTTTTTTTCGGATGGCAGAGATTTCATTATCATAGCTATTTCCTCTTCAGAAATAGGTGACATTAATGTAGCTTGCTGAGAATTAGTAAGGGAGGGTAGATGCAAATCTATCAAATATTTTTGCAAATCCTCCCTAGAGGGGTGATTGACCATGGGACCATATAGATCCCAGAAATAACTAGTAAATACATCAACTATCTCTGAAGGTAAAGTTTTAAGGGATTCCCTTCTAAAGAGTGAACGGCTGTGATAAATCTGGCTGATGCTTGTTGTTTAACATGCATTGCCAACATTAGCACGGCCTTCTCCCCTTGATCCGTGTAAATTGCATTAGTTCTTAAAATAGCAAACTCAGCTTGCTCCCTTAACAGGTCAAGGTAAGCATCCCTTGCTTTAACTAAATCCTGCTTAAAGATTTCCAAGGAGGCAGGGGAAAGGCGGGATTCCATGTTCCTAATTTGAGACAGAAGACAGGAGGCTTTATTTTCCCGTTCCTTTTTCCTTTTGGAAGCTAAGCCAATTAAAATGCCCCTCAAATATGCTTTAAAAGTGCACCATACCATATACAGTCGATGTGTTGAATTATTATTTAAAACCATAAACTGTTGTATATGGGATGCTATATAGTCAACCTTATCAGGTTCCTTAAGAATTTGGTTATTCAACTTCCATCTACCCCTTTTTAGGTAAAGAGCACAGGGAGATCCTACACACTACCGTCGAGTGGTCAGAAGGTGGACCTGGGACAATACTAGAATCTAAAACCCCAGCCAAAAGTATTTGAGACACAAAAATGTAATCAATCCGTGAAGAAGTGCCATGTACTCGTGAGACAAACGTGTATTCCCGGTCTTTAGGATGAAGCACACTCCATGCATCACAGAGCCCTGCAGAGTCTAAGAAATCCCTGAATGACCTTTGAGCTGGGGAAAGACCATGGCGAGAATGACCTGACCTGTCTGCAGATGGATCGAATACCAAATTGAAATCTCCCCCTATAATCATCGGGATACCCAAAAAAGGGGTGCAAACTTCCAATACTTTCATAAAAAAAAACAGGAGTAACAACATTGGGACCATAAACACTGCCCAACACAATATCCAAAGTGTGCAACCTACCCCTCACAAATAAAAACCTCCTGGAGGGATAAAAAATACTTTGGGTAGGTCTAAAAGGGATCAATCTATGTAAAAGGATCATGACCCCCCTGCTTTGGGTATTACCCTGTGCAGCGAAGACCTGCCCCACCTGCTGTCTTCTAAGCTTATCAGCTTCATCATTAAGTAGATGTGTTTCTTGTAAAAACATAACTTCTGCTTTTAAGTGACTTAGATATTTCAAAATCTTATATTGCTTAGTCTTATGCCTAGCCCCTTTAACATTCCAGGTGGTAAACATCACTGGAATTTCTTACACTATCGCTTTTTGTCTTGACTTAAAAGTACGGACAGACCATAACAGCATTACCCTAACAAGCCCCTATTCTCAACCTCAAATTATGGAGTCCTACATAGACTAACTGTTTATTTAAAAACCTTGCATCTGTACAGTTCTATTTAATGTTTTTTTATGTTGTTAAATTCATCCTGCAAAGGATTAAATTATTAAATAGAGATGTTCGGAATATTGTTTAGAAGTCTATACTGATATTTTTAATAATTTGAACTCCTACCTAGGAATCTGTCACACATTACATAAGATTGTACCAACAAATATTTTAATGCTGATGGAATTTAATCCTGGTGTACCTTAACTGTTTACTCTGACTGTCTTTAAAATTGTAAAGACTTTTTATCGATCAATAAAAATCATTGTACTTGTACCCTAAGATGAGCAGTAACACAGCATAATTCCAGATCCAGTAGCACTGTACCTACCCCCACCTACCCTTGTGTAAGAGTTTGAAGCTAGCCCAGTTTTTTTCCCTGCCCACACAAACTGAGAAGTAGCCTTCTGCCAGTCCTCAGCTGCTTCCTATATATTGCTACTGGAATGCTCTGGAACTTGTACAGGCATTTAGGCAGTACATTGATGATTATATTATAGTTTTAATTCTCACATATAATCAAAGGGTTAGTATTGGCCACCATTCTTCTGCATCTTTTCAGTCAACAGTTTAAAATTACATGTAATATCAAACAATTTGACTGTCTTTTGCAATATGCAAATGTACCTGTAAATATTTAATTTGCTTCAACTCCCATCTTACACTGAAAGAGTCCTTTAGTTCTTTGGATACTGAATGGTTAGCAGAAATGCTTTAGTTGAATTTATCTTTAGCTCATACCTGTATAGTATGGTTTGTAAAAGTCTCCAGCCCCTAGGATGGTTCTCTCTGGATCATAGAAACATAGAAACATAGAATCTGTTAGCAGTAAAAAAAGACCAGTAGGCCCATCAAGTCTGCCCTACTTTTCCCTGCCTATTTCAATATCTGAGACCCTACCTGGTTGCCAGCACAACTCCCACCTCTCTTTCCTCTACTTATTTTGCCCATGTGCCTAGCCAATGTATGCTTGAAGCTACCCACTCTTCACCCCACCACCTCTTCTGACATGCTGTTCCAGGAGTCCACCATCCCTTCTGTAGGGAAGTAGTTCTTCACATCCCTCTCAAACTCACTCCAAGCTTTATTGCATGTCCTCATGTTCTGCTGCCTTTTCTCCTCTGAAAGAGACTCCCTACTTGCACTTAGTTCACCACTGTGAGATATTTATTGATCTCAATCATGTCCTGTCTCCCTCTCCTCTTCTCCGGGAAGTATATGTTGAGGTCCTGCAGCATCTTCTCATATGGCATCCCATGTAACCCCAGCAACACATTTGTAGCCCTGCTCTGGACATATTCCACCCTGTCAATATCCTCACAGTGGTGTTGCCTCCAGAACTAGACACATTACTCTAGGTGGGGTATCAAGAGTGCTACAGTGGCAAGACACCTCCCCTCTCCTGCTATAAAACCCCCTCCATATGCACTCCATAATCCCACTAGCCTTTCCTATTGTCTTTTCACACTGCCCTGCAACCTCAAATATGATTATCCTGAGGTCCCTTTCTTGCTTGGTGACTGTAAATACCTCCCCTTCAATCTTATACACAGATTCTAGGTTTCCCCATCCCAGGTGCATGACTTTGCTCTTTTTGGCATTGAAATCCAGCTGCCAGACCCTAGCCCACATTTGTAGTTTACAAAGATCCCTTTGCTTTCTCTCCACACTTTCCTGAGTGTCCATATTAATGCAGATTTTTGAGACATGCACAAAGAGACACATCACCTCCTCCAGTTCCTCAGAAATGTCATTTATGAAGACATTGATGAATGCTGGACCCAGTACTGATTCCTGTGGCACCCCATTTGTTACTCTGCCTCCCTTTCCCTAGTGACTGCCATTTACCACCACCCTCTGCCTCATATCCTTCAACCAGTTTGATACCCAGATTGCCACTTTTTCCCCATCCCCAGGTTGCTTTGTTTCTTTATGAGCCTCCTGTGCAGCACAGTGTCAACAGCCTTAGTGAAGTCCCGACAGGACACATCGACTGACCTCACCTGATCCACCTACCTAGTCACCTATTCAAAAAAATCTATTAGATTTGTTTGTCATGACATTTACTATCCCCCTTAAGATGTGTAAATGGAAGCAAAGTAAACTATATGTATTTTGAGGGCTTCGCTATTCCAGATTGAAATCTATAGTGATTAGTAACCTTGCAACCATTTCCCCACTTAGCATCATCAAAACGCTGTTTTTAGGGGCACAGCTGCAGCATGCACAGATCTTCTTTTAGGAAAGCAGAACAGTGATTGCAGGTAAATTACTTAAGAATGGCTGTTAGAAAAAATTTGAACTATGGATGATTTAGGTCCTCAGGCAGCAACTCCTTACCTTGAATTGCTTGAATCAAGAGCATCTGTAGCTCTTTAAATATCCTCTGGTTTTTCCTGATTCACTGTCCATCCAATTAGTCATGACCTCTTCCTTAGGTTTGGTTTCTGGTTCCAACCTGTTTCCCTGGCCCTAATAAGGAAATCAACATAGTAATCAGGTAAAGATTGCTAAGAATATACAAATCCTGCAGCCATTGCTTGTTTAGGCTGGCTGCTCTATAGCTGTGTTCAAGTGTGTGCTGAACTTCTGAGTCTTCCTGATTTTATAAAACCTCTCTATGGCTCCTGATTCACTGTCCATCCTGTTAATCCCACCCTCTTCCTTCCATTTGCTTTCTGTCTCCAACCTGCTTCCCAGCCCATGAAAAGAAAAACAAAAACATAGTACTCTGGTAAAAACTGGTAAAACTATAAAATCCTGCTGCCCTTGCTTGTTTGTATTGACTTTGTAGCTGTGTTCAGAAGCACACTGAGATCCTGAGTCTTCCTGTTTTTAAAACCCCTTCCATGGCTCCAAATTGAATGTCAGGTTAGCTGCACCCTCTTCTTTCTATTTGGTACTATATTTATTTTTATTTATTTATTTATTGAAAATTTCTGAATTGCAACCTTTGAGTCAAGAACTCCTTTGCAAAGGCTCCACATCAGTCACGACAGAACATTACAACAAGACAGATTGTACAAAAGTTTTCAAGACAGAAACATTACATTTTGACAAAATGTTCAAAATCATAGCATAAGCAAAGGCTACACGTCAGTTGCAATGGAACATTACATAAAGAACAGGTTGTACAGAAGTTTCCAAACAGGACATTACAAGTGTTCAACGATCACAGTATAAGGTATTGACAGAGCTCAGATAACATCTGAGGATTGAAATGGTCATAACGGTGTGGTGGCACAGGTGAATGACAACCAAGGGGAATGATGGAAACAGCTACAGGTCTCAGAGTTAAGAAGAAGCCTCTTGATCCCGGTTTTAAATTGGCCTAGATTAGAGGCAAGTAAGATGGAAGATGGTAGATTGTTAAGTCAGAGGGGAGCATGATAATGGAAGGACCTTTGCCCTAGAGAGGTCCTGCAGTGGGGACTGTATAGAGGTCCCAGTGGCTGTCTGGTACCTATGTGGGGGCTGGTTGGATGAGGCAGTAGAGCAATTAGGTGTGAGTTTCATAAGGATCTTTTTGGCTTGGAGGCAGGTTTGGTATTTAAGCCCCCCTTCGAGGGTTAGCCAGGCCACTCGATTATAGAGCAGACATGTATGGGTTTGTCTATTGCTGCTAGTGACCATGCAGCAGGCTTTGTTGAGTGCTATATTGATGCTGCTTAGGGCTGGTTGGTCAACGGCACCGTAAATAGTTATTCCATAATCGACCAATGAAAGGACTGAGCATGTAACAGCCAACCATAGAGCCTGTGGTGTAAGGCAGTGTTTGTGTCTGTAAAGAATGCCAATTCAGGTGTTAACTGAGGAGGAGAGGAGTTTAATATGATGGTGGTAGGTGAGGGATGTGTCTAGAGTGATACCTAGATATTTGAAATGTGTGACCTGTTCAATGTGGGTACCCTGCAAGTTTGAGATTGTAAGCTGGGAGTTACTAAGGGGGTTTTGGCGGTGAGCAAATATCATGGATTTTGTTTTGTTGTAGTTAGGTATTAGTCAGTGGTCAGTGAACCGGTATTCAGGCTCTCTAAAACAGCCTTGAAGGGTATTTTGGAGATGGATGAGGTTGGTGTGTTTCCAATATAGCACGGCATCATCTGCATATAGCAATAGCTTTCCACTTCAGGTTTGGGGGAGTGATTTCAGAAAGAGAGTGAACAGCAGTGGGCCAAGTATTGACCCTTGAGGGACACCAGCTAGAAATGGTTGCTTGGAGGAAAGTGTGTTGCTAATTTTTACTTGCTGTGTTCTGTCAGTAAGATAGTTTTTGAACTAGGAGATAGTTTCAGGGGCAACATGGAGGGATGCAAGGGCATGGAGAAGTAGCTCATGATTGACGGTGTCAAATGCATTGGTCAAATCAACATAGATTGCCCCTACTGTTGACCCCTGTTCAAGTGCTTCATGAATGTATGATGTAAATTCAAGTAGGGTCGTGGTAGTACTGTGCCCTTTTCTGAAACCGTGTTGCTCATGGCAGAGGAGACTATATTTGTCCAGGTTTTCGGTGAGTTGGTCAGACACAATTTTTTCTAGTGCTTTTGGGGGGGATAGTAATGGGCCTATAGTTACCTGGGGTTGTTGGATCACCCTTCTTTAGGATGGGTGTGATAATTCCCTTCTTCCATATAGTAGGGATTTGTCCAAGGCACAGTGAGTAGTTGAGGAGTTTGGTGAGATGAGGCAGAGTCTCATCAAGGGTAAGTCAAAGAATTTTAAGGTCAAGGGAGTCGCTGCTATATCGCTAGTTATGCAGGACTTTAGAGAGGTAGCATTTACCCTCATTACAGGAGACTATACGCAGCCTGAAAGAAGGGGGGGTAGAGGAAGAAGGTGTAACATTGGGGGGGTTGGTAATGGGGTCAAAGAAGTTTATAGGGAGGACGTGACTAAGGTCAGAGAAGGCAGTGTTAAGGGTATTGGATATGGTGGTGGGGTCATGAGAGAGGGTACCCTGAACTAGGAGCTGGATTGGGTCTGTGGTGGTGACTTTCCCACAGAGTTCCTTGACATTGTTCCAGAAAGATTTCCCAGAGCTCCAAGTGGTGGTGAAGGCTTGGTGATAGTAAGATATCTATAGTACATGTTTCAAGCGCTATGCCGAATGTGAAATTCAGCCAGCGGGATTAGTGTGGAATGACCTTCCAGCCAGTGAAATTTCTGCCAGAATTTTACTAGTTCATCTGTGGAACACTGCCTGCTGTGATCCGCAGAATATTATTCTGTAGAACAGCATATTTTCCATGGAAAATCATTCCACAACTATTTTTGCAGAAAATATTGAGATCCACAGAATAGAACAGCATTTATTCCATAGAAAATTATTCCACAACAATTTCTGCAGAAAATATTGAGTTCCACAAAATAAAATTCTGCAGAAATCAGCCATTCTGTTTCTGGCACAATTTGGTGAAAATTCAGTGGAATTTTGAAAATTCCGTAAAATTCCATTCTGCTACAATTTTAAAATTCCACACAACACTACCTGTTTCCCTGGCCCCAGTAAAGAAAAAGAACACAATATAGTCAGCACATGTTAATCTGACACTCATTGTCCATCACACTCCTTTTTCTGTCCCTGTGTCTGAGCTACACAGCATTTCTCATAGAATCGACACTCTGATAACTGTCACACTCAGATATCTGTCTAAGACAGTGGGAACAGATGAGGTTGGATATCTGAGTGTTGACTGCAATTAGATAAAAACTACCAAAACTACAAAAAAATGTACTAATCCTGCTGCCCTGGCTTGTTTGTGCTGGTGTTGTAGCTGTGTTCAAGAGCATGCTGAAATCCTGAGTCTTCTGGTTTAAAAAACAAATTCTGTCCTTCTGTGGCTCCAGATTGGCTGTCTTTCTATGAGTGCTCTCCTCTTTCTCCCATATGGCTTCTGGTTCTGACCTGCCTCCCAGCCTCCCAACCCCCCAAAAAAATATTATTTGGGTTAAAACTGCTACAAATGTATTAACGTATTTATTTATTGACAGATATTTATCAGAAAATACATACTGATTCATAAAGTTCATTTCCAGATGTGTCCTGGTGGGAAAGGGGTTGAAATAAATACATGGTATAAGCAAAGTGCAGTAATCTGATAGGCAAAAAGCACAGCTATGTACAGTATATATAGTAATGTAAATGGCACATTTCTAAACAAGGCAGATAGATTGGAATGGAGGAGAAAAAAGGAAGGATAGGCAGTTGAGAGGAGGAAGAGGATAAAAGAAAGTGTGAATAGATTGGAGGTAGTATTGAAGGGGAGAGGGGGAGATATGGAGGTAAAGAGTTGAAGGGAGGAAGGTAGTAGTAGAAGGAGGAGAGGAAAAGGAGGGAAAGAAGGGAAGGGGAAGAGGAAGAGTGTGGAGGTTGAAACATTTAGCTGTAGTAGTAAAGTAGCTTAGGGACTGGCAGCAGATGGGGAAGAGAAAGGAAGCAAAGACATTAGACTATGGGCAATTACAGGTGGTAGATTTATGGGCTTGGAGTACCGAGGAAAGAGAGCATTTGAAGGAGGCACAGAAAAGTGGGTCAAGAGAGTTCCAGATTTTGGGAAAGCAGAAAGAGAATGCATTCTGTCCTACAAGGGATTTACAGGAAGGGAGCATTAGGGAGCAATAGCTTGAGTTATGGAGAGAGTACAAGAAAGGGGTCATAGGGGATAGAAGAGAACTGAGATAAGGGGGAAGGTGGATGACAGAATTTAGAGATGAAGGAGGCACAGTGGTTTAGGTGGTGATCTACCAAGGAGGGGAAGGAGAGATCAGAGTACAGAGAACAGTGGTGAGTATAGGAAGAACAGGACAAGGCAAATCAGCAGAAGGAATGGAAGAGTGGATCCAGTCTAGTTAAAGTGGACTTGGTGCAGCTCTGTAAACTACGTCACCATAATCAAAGCTGGGAAATATCATCTTTATTTTCTTTATTTTAGTCTTTGGTAATAGGGTAAAACCCGCTAGGCACAAGTACCTGTTTTCAGGGGTGACCTGGGAGCACTGGGGAGGTTAAATGACTTGCTCAGAGCACACAGTATGCTAGTGGATGTTGTGGGAATCAAACCCCAGTCTCTTGGATGAACCAAGCTCATTTACAGCTTGGTACTCTAACCTCTAGGCTATACTGCCAGAGATTTCCCAGTGAGCAGGTAAAAGGATATTGCTTTTGTTCCCATAAAGGGCATAGGGTGGAGGATTTTTATGAATAGCATCTATGTGCTGAGAGAAGCCAAGGTGCCTGTCAAGGCAGACACCAATGTATTTAAAGGGGGGTATATCAACAAGTGTACCTCCATCAAGGGTGTGGAAGGTAGGGAGGAAGGCTAGCCTAGAAAGCCTCTGCCTGTTGCTGAAGCACATGGAGACAGTTTTTTTTAGCAGTTAGTGTTAATTGATTTAAGTGGAACCAGTTCTGGACAGCATTAAAATCAAGTTGAAGCCTGGATGATAACTCCAAGGAAGAACACCCAGATGCAAACAGGACTGTGTCATGTGCATACATATGGATGGAAGCAGAATAACAGGCTGTGGGAAGGTCATTGAGGAATATGGAGAAAAGCAAGGGGCCAAGGACAAAGCATTGGGGTACTCCAATATGGACAGAGTGGGGGCAAACAAAAATCTCCAGTTCTCACAGATTGAGACCTACCTACCAGATAGGGGCTGAACCAATTAGTTGGTGAGTCTGTGAGAACTGCTGTCTTGAGTTTATCAATGAGAAGAATGTGGGAGACAGTGCTGAAAGCTTTTGGTAAATCAACAAAGATGGTGGTTGTGAGGTGGGCATGATCCATACCAGTAAGGATGGACTAAGTGAGTCTGAGGAGAGAAGAGGTGGTGGAACGAAGTTTGCAAAAGCCAGACTGGAAGGGGGTTAAAATGGAGGAAGAATCTAGGTAGGGGAGATCTGTGAAAAAACAATGTGCTCTTGTAGTTTAGATAGGGTAGGAAGAGAGGATATATGGTGGAAGTTGTCTAGAGAGGAGGAGTCACCACCATTAGGGAGAGGGATAACTATTGCATGCTTCTAGGAGTCCAGGACTGAGGCCAGGGAGAAAAAGGTTGAGAATGAAGGAAATTGGAAAGGCAGTGGCAGGTGCAGACAGGTGCAGGAGCTTGAGGGCAAGGAAATCAGGGCTCCCAACTTTTTGAGCATTTAGCACCAAGAGGGCCTTTAGACAAGAAGATGGGGTAACTGGCAAAAATGAGAAGGGAAGTGTAGGAAGGGTCAGTGGGTGTGTAGGGTGAGGTGATTAGGCAGGGATTGTAGACAGGCTAGAGGCAGAACAGGTGGTGAAGTAGGAGTTGAAAGCAGAAAGGACAGAAAGGGGGTCAGAAATAGTGGAGTCACCCACTTACATAAAGGGTGCCCCTCTGCTCCTCCTCCCCTAAATAGATCTCATTTATTGGCAGGTTCTGCCTGATCCACTGCAATAGTAGCTGTATGTAAAGTTTTAGCAAGAGAGGGGAGAGGGTCCTCTCTGACTGTGGGTTTAGAAATTCTGCCATTTATTATTATCTTGTAAATGCTTTTGGAAAATGGTATCATTTAGCAATGCTTTGGATATACAGAATGTCTCCTGAATAACAAATTTATCCAAAACCTGATTGAGAAATATCCACACCACCTAACTGAAAGCTTTTTCTGCATCCACACTCACTAAAAAGGCTTTTACTTTATGCCTACAGATATGGTCTATGAGATGTACAGTAAGGTGCTTCTGACACTGTCTACAGCCTGAAGAGATTAGATAGAATCCAGTTGATCTTGTGAAAGAATATATGGATAGAACCCAGTTGATCTTGTGAAATAATATGTGCAGCAACACATATTCTGTCTGCTGTAATGGCCGCGAACAATTTGTAATCAATATTAAGCAATGATATTGGGTGGTAAGAGTTGTATTGTGTTGAGTGTTTTCCCTCTTTGGGGAGCACAGATATAAGGGTGTAACACAATGATGGATGCAGGTGTCCCCTTCCCAAATTCCATCAACGCTGTATCCAGAACAGAGACTAACAGATCCTTGAATTCACTGTAGAACTCGGAGCCATATTCATCCATACCATGGCATTTGTTTAACCATTTTTATGACAGCATGGGCAGAGCCATGCTGACATATTGCCATGATGTAGGAGAGAAAAATGAGTGTGGTACAAGCATGTGAGGTAGTCGTCCTGTGCTTGGTGTTTTGACTAGTGCTGAGGCTCAAATCTCTGCCTCTTAAAGCAGCAGTACTACATAAAACAAGATCTGGCAGAGCCACTACAGCTGTGAATGCATTAAGGGTGTCTCATGGGCTTAAACATAAACATTTATTTATTTATTTAAAAATATCAGATTTACAAACCTTTGAGTCAGATACTCATTTACACAGGCACAACATCAAGAAGACCAAAGCAGTTCAAACAATATACAATAGCTAAAGCAAATAATCATCAGGAGTCAAAGAGAAGCCCAGAGTGTTCACATGAAGGCTGTTGCATACACTAACTGAATCAAAGTTCAGTACATTGAGAAAGGGCATATTTAAGCAGAGACGAAGCTGAGTGCTTCCACCACCCCAGAAGTGATGTTATTACACAATAAAACACACCCTGGAGTGCCGTATTGCAACTATACAATGGCTTGTTGTTATATACAGAATTTAAAGGATGTTTTTGTTGGTGTGGAAAAATATTTCTTAAGAGAAAATGAAAGGAATGATCCAAATCCAAAGCTACGGTGATGTTACTGTGTAATAACATCACTGTTTCAATGGGTCAGCAGGTAATCAGCTTCTTACATTTTTCCTTGCCATTGTATAATTAAAAATAATGGCACCATCTGTATTATAGTTACCTATATGTTTTGCATTTTATTCTATGCACTGTTATAACAATCAACTCAACAGAACCAGGCATTCATATATGTGAAGGTACTGTACCATAACTGAAAACAGTGCTGAGACAATGATATGTTGTGACAACATGGAAGATAAACACAATGCAATGTTGAGACAAGTTTTTGAAGACATTTGATGTGTTTGATTGTTGTTTTTTTTAGAGACTGATATACAGTTCACACACAAAATTAATATAATATAAATATGCATATGCACAAATGCCACATTTAATTACAAGCTGTTCTCTTGAAGGAAGATATTACTATAAAAGTCCTAAAAACGGGCATCAGGTAAATGTAAACTGGGGTAGGTGTGTTATTGAGGGTATTGCATAGTTTATCTTTTATTGCTGCTCCATCAGATCAGCAATATTTGCATAAGCTGTGCCCAGTCCAGATTTTACAGCTCTGGCCTGGGTCTGGTGATCTGGGTTTTACCCATTCCCCACTGCATGTGGCTTAGTGACATACTGCACAGATGGCTACAAAGTCAAACCCATTGAAGGCTGAAGTTTTAGAAAATCATTATGTTTTAAAATACCAAGACTCACTTCCCCCTCCATCACAATTAATCCTCTACCAAAGTCATGCTTAAATACTGTTTTTCCTACATCCATACCACTAAGCTTTTAATGCCGACATGCCACTTCTGCTGTTATGAGCTCCCCATCCGTGAAGCCCCATTCCACTGGTGGCAGCCTCCACCCCCAAAACCAGGTCATTTTGCAGGGAGAAGCTCTTTACACCATAAACTTTCTGTGGCTCTAGTATAAGAAAACAGCTGCTAAAGAGCACTAATTCATTATTTGTGTTTTTGATGTTAAAACACCCTGCTAGCTAGACCTGATGCAAAGAGAAAACAAAAGTAGTGAATTAAAGCTATTTAGTAGCTGTTGTCTTACAGAAACCCCAGTTAGTTTGCTCTCAGGTATCTGCTAAACTAACTGTTGACATTTGTGCTCCCTGGATAAGAACAGTTACAAGGCTCTGCTGTTGCTAAACTAATTTTAAAGCAGTACACATGCTAAATCTAAGGGCATGGCTACATCACCATCACATGAGACAGGGGGCACCATAGGAGAAAGAAAGCCAATAAAACTATTTGTTATGGAGATCCCCAGGAGTCATAAAACTGCCATACAGCTAGCAAGCTAATTTAGGAAAAACTCCAAATAGCAGACAGAGGGAAGGACACACTAGGATTTAATATACATATCAAAATACTATATAAAACATATGTTTTTTGCACATTCTGGGTGGACTACTCCTTTAGCTTTCTGTGGTCTCAATTAACTCCTCAAGCCAGAAGAAAAATAGTGC
This sequence comes from Neoceratodus forsteri, assembly GCA_016271365.2. Taxonomy (NCBI): domain Eukaryota; kingdom Metazoa; phylum Chordata; order Ceratodontiformes; family Ceratodontidae; genus Neoceratodus; species Neoceratodus forsteri. Next base: position 620,178,517 of record CM028138.1, on the reverse strand, counting down.
TCTAAAGCTTCCTATATACTACACACAGACACAGAAACTTGAATAACAGATTCCAAGGAGTATAAACTCGGCAAGAATGTTAGTGGAATGTCAGCTCTCATAGTTGTTCCAGTCTTTCTTTTCACTGATAGAAACTGAGCCAGGAAAAAAGTAAAATACATTTCATCACAGACTGTTTACACCAAGTACATGAACCTGCATGATTTATCTGTAAAGACAATAAAATATGTATTTCTAAATGCATCACCAAAACCAATGCTTTCAAGGTTTGAAACTGCTAAAAAGACATACTATATATATATATATATATATATATATATATATATATATATATATATATATATAGCAAATAAAAAAATCTGTTTAATGCATCAGTTAGGGTTGTTCCACAGCAACAAAAGTGAGGAAATTCGGTGTTAGGGTGAAAACCCCCCTTTGACCCACCAGTCCACCCCCCCAACAGGCATTGGGGTGTGCATTGGGATCATTGGCCCTAACTGTCACCCCATCACATGTGTAAAGAAGCAGAGGTAAAGGAAAATGGGATGAGAGTTAGGACCGAAGATCCCAATGCGCACCCTAATGCCGGTTGGGGGTTGGGCTGGGGTGTTCAAGGAGAGTTTTCAACCCTAATACTGAATTTCCTCATTTTGTCACTGTGGAACAACCCTAACTGATGCATTAAACTGAGTTTTTTGGCTCTCTAATTTCCTTTATTTTTGAGAATAATAACGAGAAATAGTGAACGTAATGCAGCGGCAGGAGCGCAGGGCCCTTCATGCCCCACGCTCCCACCACATGATGTCTTGTGACATAGTAACAGGATCAGCAATGCAAACAGAAGTGCTAACAGTGCCACACATGGTAATGAGAACAGAAAGGGTAACGCACACAGTGGCTTAGACGGGAGCTGTCCGCCACGTGATGTCTTGTCACATAGTAACATGGTGCCTGCAAATGGTAATGGGCATGGTGATGCAAAGCGAAACAGAAAGAAAAACAGTACTGTAGACACAAATGGTAAAACATAACAGAAATACAAGTGCAAATGAAAATGCAAAGGATAATGCACATGGTGGCGTAGACATGAACAGTAAGTGAAACGGGTACAGAATCACAAGCAGAAGGGGCAATGGTAACAGCAATGGAAGTGCACAGGCTGGTTTTCCCCAAAAGCTTCATAGAGAAAGACAGTGAGTACAAAGAATGTATGCATAATAATTGGTCTCGGAGCAGAAAATGAGGAGTTGGAATACTAAATTGCTTATATCTCAGGAACCATACAACATAGAAAAAAAATTTAAAAGTCATATGATTTATGACTTTCCTGGCTAGTTTTATGCTTAGCCACCCCCAGAGTCTGTATCTCACACCGTTTCCATGATACGGGTCCTGAAAGGCGTGGCAAACGCCATAATGTTAACCTATGAGAAAAAAAGAGAAGTTCAGAGTGCCATAACCTTGGCTAACTGTAATATTTTTTCACCAAGCCACTAAAAGGCACATCTGTAGGATGTTGGCTGTCTTCCCTCCAAATTTCAGCCCAAAAGACCAAACCGTTATTTTGCAGCAGGGTGCCAAAGGATTGCTGCAATGCGGCGGACTTGGTAATGTTATCCTATGGGCAAAAGCATCAACTTTGGAGTGCTGTAACTTTGCCGCCATGTAATATTTTTTCAACAAAATACTGAAAGACACATCTGTGAGATGTCAGCTGCGTTTCCTCCAAACTTCAGCCCAAAACACAAAACTGTTCTTTTGCAGCGGGGTGCCAAAGAATTGCTGTCATTTTCCCACAGCCTAGAAAAGTACTGTTGCAATTTGCGAAAGCTTTCACAAATTCATTTGACAGTGTCACAAGTGCAAAAGTACTTTGCGAAAGTACTTTATCCAGAAATGTGAAAAACATATTTCTGGGGTGTTTTACCCCAAAATAAAGACATGGCTAGCATCCTCAGGGTCCGACTAGGTGAATACAAAAAGAATTAGGTTGCTAGAGGGTCCCAAATTTAAATGGCAAGCATTTTTCTGATCACCAACTGAAAACAAAATGGCAGATTTGTGACAGTAAAAGGGCTATTTGTGAAAGTAAAAACTACATTTGCGACACTGTTGAACTTTTTGTAAACGTTTCCCATTGACTTATAATGGGAACTTGCTTTTTGAATAACGTTTGAACCGTTTAATATTTTTTCACGAAATCATTGAAAGGCACATTGTGGACCCCGGCTGCATGTTCCCTAAAGATTTCAGACCGGTCGTGCAACCCGTGTGACCTGTAGGCGCGACCGTAGAATTCCAAAAAAAGTAAATCGCGCAGATCATGCTTAATAACTCCGAAACCATATATCCGACTGGTACGAAACTTGGCAGACCCCAAGGTGTATGAGTCATGATCAAGTCTTAACATTTCACACAAATCTGTTGAACGGTTGCAAAGTTATTAAGATGCAAAATATTAGGTTTAACATGTAAATGGCTCCTCAACCCTAACTATGGTAGCACTGCTGTGCTACCATAATATGTATATAGATAGATAGAATATGGTAAACAAATATTGTTAATTCCAAAAGCTGAACTTTGTTTTTAGTATATAAATGTTTAAGAAATACCTGAAGGCTGAGTCTTTCCTTTTGAGACACCAGGTGACTCTGATAATCATTTGTTCCAAGGGTTTTTAAGTCAGTTTGAATGCATTAAGTGTTATCTGTTCTCCTAGTCCTTAACAAAATGCAGGGTCTGCACAGATTTGTTCTGTTCCTTGGCCAGATACCAAACTAGTGACTCTTCTTTCAGCATGACAGGATCTATCTCTTGCCTCTCCCACATGAATAAAAAAAAGGTGGGCAGGATTTTTAGGAGCTTCTTGGTGGAGGTGGGTTGGATCTTACTTCCCCCTCAAAAAATAATGCTGCCTCCCACTACTCAGATTCCAGTTCTTGTACCACCCATTTAAGAAAGAAACTAGTACCCTGCAACCATTGACTAACATGAAAGCATATTTATTTGAGGGCGGAAAACATTTCTTGGAGGAGGGTAAGGCAGAGGAGACTATTTACACCTTCAGTCAGTTCCACAGACAGAAAATATGACATCACTCCTTTTGTACATGCGATACTCCTGTTGGATCCGCCCACAGTTGTAAAATGTCATTGCCACATAGATGTCTTTCTTCTGATCTGTTGAGCATGTAGCTGTTTAAAATTCTGTTGTGCAGTGCAGCATTTGATCCCTGTTTCTTCTTTGTTTCTTTTTTTACATTTGTAGGCCTGCCATGTTGTTCCCCGGACCTGTGCTCTGCTTTGTTTACAATTGGTTATGCTTCCTGTGTGTGTGTGGTGCTTGCTCCTTTCTGTGCTGCTCTGTCAAGTCCTTCAAGAATGTATCTAAAGTCAGTGGTGAATGGGTTAATTTACAAAGGAATGTGGGGGGAGGGGTTTGCTTACTTCAGTTCTCCCATGTCATACAGCAGTCATTTGCTGACATGGTATTTCCAGTCAGCAACTGTGGTTTAAGAGCATTTGAAATGTAAAAAATACACTTTGCATCAATCAAGGCTATTAGTACTACACATTGTGTGAGTGATGTGGCAGGACTATTTTAAGCCTTTGAAACAATATAAAATATGAATAGGAAGCATTGAAAACATTATAGACAAGAGAACACTGAAAACCTTCTGCTTTCAGCGGTTCTGAGTAAAAAGAGCTGAGTGCCATCCAAGAATGAGGTGGTTGTATTACAAGTGCCTCATTTGCATATTCAATGAGATTGGCTTGAACAGTTACATGCAAGCTTCTGTTACTGCCTCAGAATCTTGCCACGGGTTACAACAGAAAAATGACTGATCTCTTATTGACATACTTGAATTAACTTATGTAATGTATGAAAAATATGTCAGAAATATCCAGTTCATAAACAAGCTGTAGTCTTCTTCAAAACATCTGCCACTTGCTACAAATAGGAAAGTGAAACACCAGGTTAAACATTAGTTTCATACATACACTGTGTTAGAATTGAGAGAAACTCTGCGTGTGTGTGTGTGTGTGTGTGTGTATGTAGACAGGCAACCAAAAGAGAGCTTACAATTATGCTGAAAGTGTGCAACTTAATGGATGGTGATTAAAAGTATTTTTTATTGAAAGCGTGGTACACTGCTTGGACACTTGGTCAGACCTTGTTGGGGGGGTCTAACAATATCATATTGCAATCTATAATATGTCAGGAAAAAAATGTTATCACATTAAATCAGCATGTACGGGAATACCAGTTAGATATTGTTGTGAGGTATTGTGTTAGAACATAAAATAATCTAAATGTCCAAAGCCAGGAATTCTATTCTAGGTTACTGTGCCAAGTGAATGTGACAAAAGTGACCTATTTTCAGGGACCCTATATTCAAGTGCATTCTTCATCACACTTGCAATGCTCTGCACCACTGCCTCCCTGCATAATGCTTGCAATATCAGGTAACAAGTGGGGTAGCACTATTGCAGAGCTGTACCCTGACCAAGGGATCTTTTGTACAAAGGTGGAAGCAGGGAGGAGGCTGGCAGCAGGAAGTAAGCTGACAACTACAGGCCCATCAACCTGAATTTGGTGGAGGTGAAAGTAATGGAGACACTGTTGAGGGAAAGGATTGTGGAATATTTTGAATCCTGTGGCTTACAGTATCTGTGGCTGCATGGATTCACTTGGGGGGATGGGGAGCTGATATCAAATTAATTTATTAGTTTTCTTTGAGGTGGTGATGAGGGATATTAATCAGGGTGGAGTGGTAGATGGGGGTTACTTGGATTTCAGTAAGGCTCGCACTATCTTTCCACATAGCAGAATAGTAAAGAAGCTGGGTGGCCTGGGACTGTGAACTAAAATATTAAACTGGCTAGAGAATTTGTTGGGGAGCTGGCATCAGTGAGTGGTTGGAAATGCCATACACCTGATATTGGGGGAGTGACCAGTGGTGCACCACAGGGATCAGTACTTTAGCCTATTCTTTTTATTGACATCACTGGTGATAATAAAGAGGGACTAAAAGGTAAGATATGCTTTTTTTATGGTTGAGACAAAGATCTACCACAAGGTAGACACTACCGAGGTGGAGGGGTGGAAAACTGAATGGAAGAATGAAGATAGAACTACTTAAGCTTGAGGATTTTTCCAGTGTGTGTCATTAAATAGAGAATAATGGATGGGTAACTATGCACAACCAGTATGTTCTGCAATAGATGGATTCTGATTCCCTCAAAAGTGAAGCTTGAGATGTCAGTGGGCATAAGAAACCTGAGTTGGCAGAACGCACTGGTTGTGAATAAAGATGCACATTCTGTATTTTATTTAATGTATATAGTACTGAGTTAAATATGCATGTAGCAGTTATGTTGCTTTCAGAATGATATTGAGGTGTGCAGTCTCTTTAGCTTTCAGAATGATGTTGTAACACAAAAGGGTTCAATCACATTCCATGACCTTTGAACTGTGGTACAACAACATATTAAAAGGCATGGAATTCTACACAGAACAACACTCTACAATGCACCATACGTTCATTATGAATAAATGAGAAATCAAGTACTTGTTGCATAGAAAATGGGGGTGGGGTGGGGGGAGTACATGAAGGGGGTACTGCAATGGTGAGCACAAAAGAGGAAAGAAAACTGGGGACTGTCATTTCTGATGACCTAAATGAAGCCAAGCAGTGTGATAAAGCAGATGGGAGTGCCAGTGGGATATTGCTGTGCATAGGTATCACCAGCAAGAAGTACAAGGTGTTTATACCACTGTAAAATTAAGTAATTAATGAATCCTCAAGTAGTGTTGTGTGTCCAGTTCTGGAGAACATATCTCCAAATGGACATGCACAGGTTACAGGCATTCTAGTGGAGGGCAACTAAAATGGTGTAGTGGCATGCTGTCGCCACTAAACTTGCCCTGCATGAGGGAATGCCTACAGGGCACCCCAGTGGTATGGGCACCCCAAGGTTTTACATACTTGGCGATAAACATCACCACACTATAAAGGAACTTAGTTGAGGTACCCTTATCCACCTGACAGTGACAGTTTGACATCGAGGTCCCCCACAGTGACTACAGTGCCATGCCACTATAGGAGACCGACTGGAACTGGGCACTGTCTGTCAGGCGTCCTGCACCCCCACCCCAAAATCAGCTCTGACTCAGAGTTGACAATCATAAGTGGGGGGGTGCGGGGTTACTGGGGCAAAAACCCCCCAATGAAAAACACTCATGCATCGGAAACCTGCAGCCGACTGCAGAATGCAGTCAACTCCGTTGGTTTTGTGTCAAGGCATTCAACAAATATTTTGTTGAACACCCATCGTGGATCCATTGAGGTAGACTATACACCCATCCCAGCCTCCATTAGAGTATAAACACTAAGATGGACTAAGCTACAACTATTCCTGAAAGGATGGGTAGCTGCTGTACACATGTTCGTGCTGCCTAAGATAACATACCTCATGTACAACCTACCAATCCCTACACAACCAAACACACTTCTGAAAATAAATATGCTGACTGCAGGGTTCATCTGGTAAGACAAAGCCCCAAGATTTTGAATAACTAGCTTATGGGTGCACTGGTCTGGGGGGAATGGGCCTCCCCTGGCTGCAGGGATATTTACTAGCATATAGGGCTGCACAAGCAATCAGATGGTTTTCTCCTAAAACCCCAACTACCCCTCTATGGATGAATCTGGAAATGGACCTATCAGAATCCAGATGGCTGGGGAACCTACTGAGCAAAGGGGAAAACCCAAAAGGCCAATTTCCTCCTATTATCCGAGATACAAGAGAAGCCTGGCACAGTACAAACATCTCACTCAATGTCTAGCCCCCTTATCAGCACCACCTACACAGTACAGCCCCTTATGATGCAACCAAGCTGTGCTAGTGGGGAAGAAACAATCAACTGGCATTCTTGCCAGCAGGCAGGCATCTGAACAATAGCATATCTTTATGCACGGGACTCTGAAGCCATGATGTTCTTCCTGCAAAGACAGGCACAGTATCTGTTACCCAAAACAGACTTCTGGAGATTTCTCCAGGTCTATGATGCATCCAAGACCCTCAGAACCACAGCACCTATGGGAGATGAGTGGAAATAGCTGACCACCATGCATAAACAAGGTGAAGTAAAGGGCACTGCAGGCAAGATGTATGGTATGCTTAGGGACTCTCTAGCCGATATCACAATTAAGTGTAAGGTGCAATGGCAGTAAGACGTAAATAAAGATAACAGACACCAAAGGGTGGCAATACCTCAAGGATGCCTATCTGGTCTACAAGAACTCTAGGAGCCAGCTTATACACCTTAAGGTACTGCTGGGATGGTACCATACCTCAGGCACACTCCAGAAGATGGGACTCATCCCCCATTCCACATGCTGGAGGTGGCAGGCCCCACAGGCCAATCTGCTGCACACACTATGGCAGTGTCCCATACTGGTGTCCTTCTGGACAGGAGTAATTTTGGACTGCTCCAAGATCCTGCAAACAAAAGGCTCTGCTGCCCCAACCTTTAGCCTCTTAGGCAATACCTCGGAGGTGTCAAACTGTTCGATTAGATAATGCATATGGGGCACAAAAACCATGGCACAATATATCAGTTGGGGGGTGAGGATATAGCATGCACCAAGCAGGAAAGGGATCTTGGGGTTGTCATCTCTGATGATCTCAAGGTAGGGAAACAGTGTGACAAGGCATCAGGTAAAGCAAATAGGATGCTGGGATGTATAGGCAGGGGCATCACCAGCAGGAAAAGGGAGGTCATAATTCCGCTATACAAGACATTAGTGAGGCCCCACCTGGAGTACAGTGTACAGTTCTGGAGACCATACCTATGTAAGGACATAGACAGGGTAGAGAAGGTTCAGAGGAGGGCAACAAAGATGGTGCATGGGTTGCATCACAAGTCCTATGAAGACAGGTTGAAGGAACTGAACATGTACTCCCTGGAGGAGAGGAGGGAGAGAGGGGATATGATAGAGACATACAAGTATCTTACAGGGAGGAACAGGGTGCAGGAAAACACTATTTTTAAGTGAAAAGATGTTTCAGGACTAGAGGGCATGAGATGAAGTTGGAGGGAGGACGATTCAGAGGAAACATGAGAAAGAATTTCTTCACAGAGCGGTGGTGGACAAGTGGAACACCCTGCCAGAGGAAGTGGTGGGGGCTGAAACAATCACGGGATTTAAGAATGCATGGGATAGACATAAAGGAATTCTAGAGGTCAGGGGTAAGGGGAAATAGACTTCTAGGAAAACAAACTGAACTTACAAGCTCAAATGGGGCAGACTAGGTGGGCCATAGGCCCTTATCTGCCGACACTGTCTATGTATCTATGTATCTATGTTCCAACCAATCCAAAAAATGGCTAATTGTGTTGCTACTTGAATCCAAAAGGGCTATCCTGATGAGATGGTGCCAGAATCTACCTCCCCTCTTCTTACATGGCATATGACAGTGGCTTAGTACATTTCGAATGGTTGACATACACCACTGCCAACCACACAGGTTTACAGCAAGAAATGGCACCTTTGTCTCTGATTACACCTATGCTCTTCCCCCACCACACCGCCCTTCTGACCCAGACAACAGTCTTACTCCACATTAAGCTTCCTCCCAAACTGGTTCACTTCAGTCCTTATAGGATGAAAGGTCTTAGAAAGGGGCACTCTTAATAATAATACAGGGTTAGGGCCCCCCCACCAGACAGGTCAGCAATGGCTGGACATATTCAGGATTGTGCTCATACTGCTTCCAGGCTGATGTATACCCAGGCTGCATACTCCTTTATTGACTCAGGGCTAGAGGGTATGGTTCACCATGTGATGGTTGATGTTCTTACTTATCATGGTTAATATAGAAGGGAATAATCATCCAATGTAGAGTTCTATTTCATGTTAAATTCCTCCAGTGCATGCCTACATTTGCAAACAGAGTATCCTATAAGCAAAAGTTAAGTATACAACTATTACTTACTGCATTTGATGCCAAGTCATCTCTGCTTCATGTATGTTCCATTGTTGAAAAATCATTATAAAATCTTTTATGATTAAAAAAAATGGTGCAGTGACTGTAAGATATAGAAAGATGGATGGGGAAGTGTGTGTTATGAGAATTTAATGATTGACCAAGGTGTGGGATGCTTTATAAACCCTGAGGGCAAAGTCTGAAGGGGTTACTAAAGCATCCCACACTGAAAGTGACCTTTGCATTCAAGTAGGAAACTTCCCCATCTTTTATTTTTTATAATTGCTGATCAGCAATTTTTTTGTGTAAGTGCATTTAGTATTGATGTGTCTCACTCATGTGTCAGTCACACATGCACACACACACATGCACATGTGCACATACACACACACATACACACACACAGAGTCCATCTTAGTCTCCTTTGTTTGTTTGTTTTCTTGTAAAGCTTTTCTATTTAAGCTGGCATTTATTTTTTCCATTGCAGACTTGCACAGCTGGCATTTGGATTGCAATCACAATCGGGCATACCTCAGGCACTTCAGCCTCTGAGCTGTTCCTGGTTCCCAGTGGTGGTAGTTGTACATTGTGGGTTCTGTATCACAGGATCAACCAGATAGATTTTTTTCTTTGGTTGAAGATGTTGAGCTGGTCAAAAAAAAAAAGCTATGACGACTCTTGGTCTGGTGGCTCCTCAATACATGGGATAAGGAGCCACCATGTTTCTGAAACTGTTTACCCCATCTAGTAGTAGAGCAATAGCCAGTCAGTGAGTGGCTAGTTTTTAAGTTACTCAGCGTATACTTGCCATTATAACTCAGTCAGCCTATGTAATAAATTGCTGACCAGTTATAATAAAATAATTATAACCAGAGACTAAAGTGTCTCATTATATACACTCTGGAGGTAACTATGGATACAATACAGTATGATATGAAAAGATAGGGCCTTTCACATACCTTACAGTATAAATAAGGTTCAAGAGGGAAGCATACTCAGATTAAAAGGTGTCCAAGAATAAGGGGTCATGATATGAAGTTGGGGGAGGGCAGACCTAGGCAAAATGCATGAAAGTCCTTCTTCTCTAATAGGGAGGTGAATGCACTGAACATCATCAAAGCAGAGGTGATAGGGTCTTTAATGACACTGGCATTGACGAATGTATATGCATAATGGAACATTGATGCAGTGGAAATGATGATAAAGCCAGCAAATAAGTAGGGTCTGTTGCATTACAGTAGGTAGGGGAGTCGGGATGTCTAGGTGTGGAAAGACATCCTTATCTACCAAGAACTGATATACATTGTATAAGAGAGAATTGCTCTGCACAGAATTCCATCCCTTTCAAAATGTTATTGTACCACACTTCAAAGGTCATTGAATGTGATTGTACCCATCTGTGGTACATCATTATGGAACCTCTAGATGCTGCATATGACAGTTTCATTCTGAAAGTCAAAGAACTGCCGTGTGCACATATCACATAACTGTAACATGATCTGTTGTTACAGGACATTGATATCTTGCCTGCATTTATGTATTTATCTGGTATAATGCCCACTTTGTTTGTTGTATCTTGCACTGTGTGCTTGTATTATTTTGTCCACCTCTGCATGTTGCCTGACTGCACTGGATTCTGTACTTGCTTATGTATCATTCACTGCCACTGTTTAGTGTATTTTACCATTGATTGTGCCAGTCTCTGGACCAGGCCATGCCAGAAAAGGGTCTTTGGACCAGTGCACCAACCCAGTGAACAAATGAATAAAAAAATACTAAACACTATAAAAATACAAGGTGAACAATTTTACTCACAAACAGTATATTATGCCACCTCATGATTCTGATTGCCATAGATATCTCGAGTCAGTATGGATATACAACTCCAGTGAACATCTTGGACATGGCACACTTCTGTGCCGTGAGATCCATCTTCAAGAACTTAATCACAGGAACTGGGTTAAGAACTGGCTTGGAGATAGGAAGCAGAGGGTGGTGGTTAATGATATCCAATCCAAGGAAAGGGAGGTAACCAGTGGGGTACCTCAGTGAGCAGTCCTGGGGCCAGTCCTTTTTCAATGTCTTCATTAGTGACATTGCAGAAGGGCTGGAAGGAAAGGCTTTTAGCATATAAAAACAAGATTTGCAATAGGGTAGACACTCCAGATGGGGTGGAGGAAATGAGGAGGTACCTAGAAAAGCTGGAAAAATGGTCCAAAATGTGGCAACTGAGATTTAATGTGAAGGCGTGCAAAGTCATTCACCTGGAATGCAGAAACCCTGCAGAGAGCTACAGGATGGGGGGTGGGAGGGGATTGCTGGCAGTCACTGGGGAAGAAAGATACTTGGGGATTATCGTCTTGGATGACCTAACAGTGGCCAGACAATGCACAAAGGCTATAGCGAGAGTCAGTGGCATGCTGGGGTGTACTGAAGGGTATCACAAGCAGAAGAAGGAAGGTGGTGATATCACTGTATAGAACACTGGTGAGGCCTCCTCTGGAATACCTTGTTCAGTTCTACAGCCACATCTTTGTAAAGGTGTAGACAGAGGGATATAGTTCATAGAAGGGCAACTAAGATGGTACAGGGCTTGCACTACAAGACATATGAGGAGACATTGAGGGACCTCAATATATATTTGCTGGAGGAGCGAAGACAAAGTGGAGATATGATGGAGACCTTCAAGTATCTAAAGGGCATAAATAAGGTGCAAGTGGGTGACATATTTCAGTATAGAATGAGTACAAAAGCAAGGGGGCACAATATGAGACTGGAGGAGGGTAAGGATAAAGGAAATGTGAGGAAGTTATTCTTCTTCACTGACAGAGAGTTGGATACATGGAATCACCTGCCCCAATAGGTGGTCGGATTAAGTACAGTAGAGGGATTCAAGCATGCTTAGAATATACATAAAGGAACCCTAGAAGTGGGAAGGAGAGTCTAAGCTGATGCCCAAATAGGGTCACCAGCTGCTGCTACAAGTAAGGAAAAAGAGAAGACTAGATGGGCTAGTAGTTCCTATCTGCCATCAGTTTTCTATGTTTCTATGTTTCCAACTTTCCCACATGAGCTCTATGCTTTCCATGAGTGGTGTGAATGGCTTTATGCTGTCATATTGGCTCTGACCACAATTTGTTTAATACTGTCTGAACTTCCATCTCCATATTTGTGCCCCGGAAGGATTCTTTCTGTTCTATTTTTATCTGTGGGACTTGTAAAGCAGAAAGGTATGCTTTCTGCCCCTGTTCCCCATTTCCTTGTGGGGGCTGTTATAAGGGTTTACAATACTACAGCAGATGAATTTTGGGTAGTTTTTATTACCATCTCCCCATTATGGGGGTTATATGTAAGCAATAGGTGCTATTGTCACCTGCCTATAAAATCTCAAGGCCACCCATTTTTTGGCTTGGAATCCCCCCGATAGTATCTCTGCTTGAGATACAAAATGTTAAAGGGAAAAGACCAGCAGAAAAGCTGTCCAGCAAAACAGAAGTCAAAAGTCAATTTTAAAGTGCAAAATATGACTATTTTTTATTACATCCATACATAAATAGTTAGAATGCCTACCACAAAAGCAGGGTAACAAGAAGCACTCAATGTTTTGTGTTGAGATGTGTCTCTTTATTAAAAGAAGCACTGTAGTACTGCTATTGATAAAGCACCACATCTCAGGGCAAAATGTATTCATAGTTCTGAAAGAGCTCAGGGAAGAGCTAGCTACACCATTGACAGCCTTGTTCAATGGCTCACTGGAATCAGATTTGGTTCTGGAAGACTGGAGAAGGGCTAACATGTTCTCTCTACATAAGAACAGTAGCAGGAAGGAAGCTAGTAATTACTGGCCAGTCATTCTAATTTTAGTGTTGTGGAAATTATTGGAAACCCTGTAAAAAGAGAGGCTGGTTGAGCATTGAGAATTTGATGGGCTGCAGACCATAGGCAGCAAAGATTCACAGGGAAAGGTCATACCAAATAAATCAAGCATATTTCTCTGTCTTGGTGACCGGGGAAATAGACTAGGGGAAGGAAGTGGTCACAGCCTATTTGGATTTCAGCAATGCTTTCAACCACTATACCACAGAGAAGGCTGATCAGGAAGTTACAAAAGAGGAAAGCAGCTCCATGTCTGTGTTGTGCTTGCTCAGAACAGCACAACAGAGTCCAATAAAGAACAGCACCAACACCATTGGTTTATAACCAAAGTAATTTATTGCATACTTGGATAGAGTCCAAGTCCAACACTTCAAACTTCAAAAGGTAGAATGAACCACCATCAAATGGCCCTGACCAGTTTCATGGTATTAACTCCCTGAGGAAGTGATTATAAACTAATGGTGTTGGTGCCACCCTTTTTTGAACTCTCTGATTAAGAAGTTTACCAGCTTAGTGACATGGTCCGAACTGGCAAAATGGGTTTGAAATGAGTTAACAAATAGGAGATATAGGTTGGTGGTTAACGGTGCAAACGCTAAAGAAAAGAAAGTGACCATCCAAGTTCCTCAAGGTTCAGTATTGTGACTAGAGATGCAGTGAAATTTTATTACAACTGTGAAGTTATTGTAAAATAGCCAATTTTACCCAATTTTGTGTAACTATTGCCCTTCGGCAAAATTTTGCTGGCAAACTTTCTTTGCCGATTTCACCTGCACATCTGAGGCGAAATTGGGCTTTTCACTCTGCTGGTGGTCACATGGTTGAGTCTAAACAGGCAGGACATGAATGGTTCATTTCCTGTGCTATACATCTCAAGGAAGCAGGCAACATTTATACTCCCTGTGACTGCAGAGTGCACTTTTACACCTAAATTGTTTAATTTGTTCTATTTTTTCCTCACTTTTTCTTGTTTATCTTTGTCATAGTTTTTATTTTAGTACCTGGTGAGTGTGGGGTGTGTGTGTGTGTGTGTGTGTGTGCATGTGTGTGTGTGCCTGGCCTCTCTGAGTCTCTATTTCTGTTTTTTTTTTGAATTGGTGGTGTTTGTGGACTGAGGACATAATGGAGAAGAGTGAAGATAATGGGGCACCTGTACGCACATTTTAGCTAACCATCACAAATGAAATGCCACAGCAGGAGACTTTTTGCTCCAGCACCCAGTAGCAAACTATGCCCCCTTCCCAGTAGCAGGAGGAGACCATGGCCCTTCCACTGCAGCAGCTGCAGTTGGAGACAGTGCCTCCTCCCCAGCACCAGAAGGATACTTTTCCTCTGCCCAGGCAGCAGGAGACCATGCCCTCTCTTGAGTAGCCAGAGCAGATTGTGCCTGGGGCATTATCTGTGGAACCCCTTCCCATGGCCCTAAGATACATGAAGTTCTCCTGTCTGGGATTTTTTCTACTTAATATTGGTTGGTGACCCAGTGGTCATCTGCAATCTATGAATGCTGGCAGTGTGTTGAGAAAAGTGTGGCTCACACTCTGGAACAGAAGGCCAGTATAGCCACATGGTCCACCACCGCCATCTGCTGCAATGGGACCTCAGATTGCTAGAGGTGGTGGCATCATCAAGTGCAGCTGTGGGGAGCAGTGCAGGTATAAGCACAGAAGGGGGTGAACAGGAGGGAGATGTGTCTGGACCAGTTAAATGTCCTTGCTGTGCTCGCCATACCAGAAAACAGCTGCAGTCACTAACATCAAGACCCCCTCAGGGCCCCCCCATCCAAAGCCAGCAGCACAGGCAGCACCTGCCCTGACAGCAGTGCAAGTGACACATGCAGACTTATCAGCTGTCCTGTCTGAAATCCAGCATCTCTGACAGGTGTTAAACGATTTCAGATAGTAATTTAGTGATGCCTGGGGGAAGAATTCTAAACCGCAGTGTGATGTTGATAAAATCATGGGCATCCTGTCTGAACTCTGAGGTGTCCACAATGGCACTTAACATGGCAGCACAAATTAATTTGTCTTTTTTGTTTTCAATTTTCTATCTTCCATTCTGTTGTTTGTATGTTCCCTCTAGAAAAAAATAAAAAACAAAAATAGCTATTCTGTCTTCTTTAATCTACATCCATTTCTTAAGTCCTCTTGTTTCTTTATTTTGTATGTAAAATAATTTTTTTGTCCATTGCTGTTGTGTTTGTTACTCTCTTGTGCTCTCTATAGAACTCAGTCCCTTTCCTTGTTCTCTGTATTAGTTCTCCCTGTCCATTGTTGCATTACCCTTGTCCTCCTAATCTTACCTGTCTTTTGTTATGCTTATTTTGTACCATGCCTGTGTACATCTTCCCCTAATAAACACCTTATTACCTTATTATTTGTCATGTGTGTTACTTCTTAGGGATGGTTATACCTACAAGCTTCCTTTTAACTACATAATGATGTGTAATGCAGTTGCATTCCCTATATATTGAGTTTGCAAATTAAATGCTGGCTCCTACCGAAGGCTGTTGGCCATCTAGGCCTTGTGCACAGACTAATGTGTGTTTCTTGGAATTCAAATACCTTGTGTGAGTTGCTCAACTCAAAGTTAAATGGATTCACCAGAGCACATGTCCATAAGGTGCTTGTTCTTTATTTGATTCTCCAGTATGGCAAGTAAACAATGTAAAAAGTGCTTCCATATAATCAATCAATCAATCAAGTCTTCATTTAACCAGATGTTCATCATTGAGCAGGAGCTCATTTGCAAGATGGACCTGGGTGGAGCATGAACAATTGTATATACAGGTCAACACAGGTAATTACAAGGCAATACAGATAATACTCTTTACAGAGAGGAAGAAAAAGAAGTTCATATGTACATAGAATTATACAGATATTGTACAGATTACACAATATTTACATACATAGAAGTGTCTATATGAAGATAAAGCAGGTTATCTAAGGTTGCAGGAGGATGTAATGGAAGAAAAAAATTAAAATATAAATATACACCAGGTAGAGGTGAAGGTAGGGGGAAGGGAGGGAGGTAGGGGGAGAAAGGCTAGGAGGGCATGGTGCACAGAAAGGAGTTGGTAAAACAGGATGTAGAGAAGGTGGATGGAGAAAAGGAGTATGTGCGAGCCCCGGGATTGAATGCTATAAAGTACGGGACTCGGTAGGATGTCACAACCCTGGGTAGTGAGCTCCTATCCAAGGTTGGAAAAGGAAGAATAAGGGGATGGATGGGCCTAGTGTTGATAAGACAAGGGGATAAGAGAGAGAACAATTAGGCTGATGAGGAGCAAGCTGGGGGCTCAGTACTTAAAACTGGGTCTAGGCGTGGCTATATACCAGTGCAGACACCGGTACTGGGTCTGAGTGGGTTAAACAGTTACATACTTCTCTGATTGTACAGAAATAAAGCATCTTGAAGGCATTTATGCCGATTAGAGTGCTTAATTTGAGGGTTTTTTTGTAGATCGTTCCATAAGGTAGGTAGCACAAACCAAGTTAAAAATGCCCGCTCCCCCAAGGCACCATCATTCTTTATATGTATCATGAAGTACTGTGCCTTGAGGAAGTGGGCATTTTTTATCTTAGTTACATGGGAGCATTTTTTACATAATTTGCATGCCACACTTTAATGAAGAAATAGCACTTTATGGATATTTTCTTGTGGTGATTGTGACACTTGGCCAGATGGTTATTATTATGGTATAATATCTGTGCTATAAATACATGGTCTGTGTATGACCTTTTCAGTGTGAGGAAGTTTTGGTCTATAATATCTAAGTGTCAGAAGCTGAAAACTACAGGAGGCAAATAAAACTGACCAAGAACCATTAAATTAACTGACTTCCTTCAGAATGGCATTTTATTACCTTTTTATGACATGCTCAAGCTTTTTGAAGTGGAAAACCAAATGTAACTTTATAAGTCTGCCAGAGGATGAGCATAATAAACTTGTATGACATCTTAACAGGAACCAGCCACCGGTTCAAAGGAAATGCTTGATTAAAGACTGTCATAATTTAGGAATTGTTTTTTTCTTCTGATGTCATCTTATTTAAAATACCTCCTGGTGGGAAATCATATTTGTGATTTTTAATTCTAAATGGAAGAGCTAGATGACTCACAGAAGGGGTGTGGAGACACAGAGTTTAAACTGATACTTGTGTCTGAAATGAATGTCATATTATTTTGGGACTCTGAGAGAAACAGTTCTCTGATCTAACTAAAGCACTTCCAGAGGTAATACCTTACATAGCAAAAACCTAACTGTATTGTGGTAGGAGTTTTGCTTTGTAATGTTCCCTTGTTCTTTTATGTGATTGTGAGCTCTTTGACATATTGTTCTGTGTGTACATTTTTCATATTTTTATCATCTTTTAGCAAAGAACCTTTTCTTTGAAAGACTGTCTGGGTGTCTGTCAGTTCCTTTTGCATGTGACATTTAGGTGGTTAAGTCTGACAATTGTTCAACAGCTTGATGGCATTACTAAGCTTGGTAAAAGGTAAGAATATACCTAAGGTTCCTTATAGAGTTTTAAGGGTTCATTTTGGATACCTGGTTAGGTGCCATTAGGCAAATAATACATTGCATCCCCCAAAGAGAATATTATCTGAACCTGTACATTTGGGTACACTAGCATAAGGTACACAGTTTGAATCCCTCCAGAACTTGATACTAAAGGTGATTCAGACCCAAAAGCAGACAGGAGGGTTACCCTGTCTGTTACCTGCTCACACTATTGCATTCTGAGGTTGGCACGGTAGGAGCAGAGGTCCTGACCAGTGGAGTGCATTTGTGACAGTGATTAGTTCTTACTTTAAGTTGAAGCAACTCACATGGGGTATCTGAATTCAGAAAATACAGACTCTGTGCACAGGGCCCTAATGGCCTACAGCCTTTGACTGGTACAGACCTTTACTTTACAAACTCCATATATACGGAATGCAACTGAATTGTTAGTAAATGTTATATTTTGTTAAAGTTATGCTGAAGGAGTCTTCTGCTCTTTAACATGTTTTCTCCTGCTTTCCACAAATGTCAAGTATTGTGCCTATTAAAAAAAAAAACTTTTTCACAATGATATGTGATGTTGCATCACACTTTGTTGTGTGCAACATTAAGAAGATGCAACACATCTGGTGTCAGCACTGACAATATGCCTTCGAAGGCCAGAATTCCTGAACTGTTTTCCAGAAGATGTAGCAGTAAATTCAGACATAAATCAGGTGTCAGACATTTATTTTACTATTTTTTTTATTTTATTAAGTCTAGGATTACGAATACCTTTGAGCCAAGGCTCTTTTAAAAAGGTTCCACATCAGAGAAATACTAATTATGGGGAACATCAAGACAGATATTACAGCAATGTGGACATTTCAAACAGATTACTACAATTCAAGGGTAGCATTGTAAGCAAGGCAGCCAGTGGCATTTGTCAGAGAAAGCAGACAAGAGATAAGAAGTGCCAGAGTCATAGGAAGAGGGAAGGGGGGAGAAGGAATGTAGGTAGGGTGGGGTAAGGGTGAAAAGTGCAACATTGGGGTACCAAGATGTGAGGATAGAATCCAGTGAGGAGGGGAAGGGGATACCACTAGAACAGGCAGGGAAGTGGAGAAACAAGGTTAAGTTGGGCAGTCACAGGAGCTGTTGGTAGTGAGATAGTCCTGGAGCCTAGTTTTAAACATACCAATTGTTGGGGCAGAGGAAATGATGGGGCTGAGGCCATTGAACCAGAGTGGCACCCAATAAACAAAAGAGCATTGTCCCTGTGAAGTATGACAGTAGACAAAGTTCAGTAGCTGTAGCGTGGATCTCCAAAGGCACCATTTGTTGGTTCAGTGTTGTAACAGAGTTGAGACCCCAGAAGGTGCAAGGCCAAGGTAGATATTTTTCTCCATGGAGCAGGTGAGAAACTTTATGCGGTTTGATAGTTGGAGCCAGCCGGTCTTGGTGTACAGGTCACATATGCAGGTGAGATGGTGAGTACCTGTGATGAGCCAACATGCTTTATTTAAGGCAGTTGAGAGGTGTCTAAGGGTTGTTGTTGTGGCCGAGCTATAAATGATGATACCATAGTCTATTACAGAGATCACAGAGCTCAGGACTGCAACCTTCAAAGCTTCTGGCTTGAGGTGATGTCTGTGTTTGTACAGGAGACCAAGTCGTGTATTAGCAACTGTAGCTATATTATCTATGTGAGGTCCGTAGGAGAGATTAGGGTCAAGCTATATCACTAAGTATTTGAAGGACCCCACCTGATCTAGAGTGTTCCCCTGGGTGGTGGAGATAGCCAAGTGGTGTAACTTGTGTGGGTTATGAGAGCTGCAGAAGAGCATAGATTTGGTTTTCTTGTCCTTGAGGACCAGTTTATGATTAAGAAACCATGTCTCTACAGAACTGAAACCAAGTTGAAGGTTGTGTTGAAGAGTTGCAGGATCTTTGTGAGTGGAGTATACAACAGCATCATCAGCATATAGTATGATCTGTTCAGAGCAATGGTAAGGGAGGGAGTTTAAGAAAAGGCTAAAAAGGAGGGGGCCCAGGATGGATCCCTGTGGGACACCCAAGCGAACAAGCAGGTTGTCAGAAAAAGCGTCAGCAATTTTTACTCTCTGCGATCGGTTTTCTAAGTAGCTTTCAAACCAGAGAGAAGAGTCAAGTGATAGTCCGGCATTCAGTAGTTGGTCATGAAGTTACATGGTTCACATCCACCACTAGGACCCAAATCTGTTGTTTTCTGCACCATTTCAAATGGTTTTCAGGCTCAACCTTCATGGTGCCACTGCCTAACATGCCTCACAAGTCCTGAAATGTTTCCCCAAAAAGTTTACAGTAAATTCATACTGAAATCAGGTCACTGTCATGCTGTTATATGTTGCACACCTTTCACCAGGACCAAAACATGATATTTGGCCAACTGTTGGTTAATGGTTTATGCCCTAATGATGGTGTTGCCACTACCTAACATGGCCCAAAAGTCCAGAAATGTTTCCCAAAAAATGTTACAGTACTTTCAGATAGAAATCAGGTGTCAGACATGCAGCTACATGGTTCACATCCACCATCAGACCCAAATCTGCTGTTTTCTGTACCATTTCAAATGGTTTTCAGGCCTTACTGTGGTGGTGCCAATGCCTAACATGCCACTTAAGTCCAGAAATGTTTCCAAAAAATGTTACAGTACATTCAGAAAAAAATCAGGTGTTAGACATGCAGTTACATGGTTCACATCCATCATCGACTATTGTGATCCCACTGCCTAACATTGCCCAGATGTCCAGAAATGTTTCCCCAAAAATATTACAGTAAACTCAGACCTAAATCAGGTGTCAGACATGCTGTTATATGTTGCACGCCTTCCATCTGAACCAAAACATGTTGTTCGTCCCACTGTTTATCAATGGTTTAAGGTCTAATCATGGTGTTTCCACTGCCTAACATAGGCCAGAAGTCCAGAAATGTTTCCTCAAAAATGTTACATTACATTCAGACAGAAATCAGATATCAGACATGCCGTTACATGATTCACATCCACCATCAGGACACAAATCTGTTTTCTGCACTGTTCTAAATTGTTTTCAGGTCTAACCATGGTGGTGCCACTGCCTAACATGTCCCCATATATAATAAGGTCAGGTAGTAAACACCAGTGGTGTAACAGGGAGGAAAGGGTTTAATATGGTAAGCAAATTAAATAAAAAAGCATGAATGTAGAGGCTAGATCACAATTTAAATTTCTTCAACAATGCAGTGTACGTGGATATAGACTAGTCAAGTGGTCAATGTATATGAATACTTTCAATAAAAAAATAAAGCACAAAAGAGATTAAGCAAAAGGAAACAGGAACAGAACTACTCAGAATAAGTAACTGTTCAGATAAAGTTACCCCAAAAAAGGGTCAGTATGCAAGAAAAATGCAACAAAGAAGTAGCACAGCAACAAAAATAATAAGACTTAAAAGAAATTACAGAAACTCATTCACAACTTGGAAGAAATCTGTCAAATATTAGGAACTTGCCTTCTCTGCTTACACACACACATACACATACACACACACACACACACACACACACACCATGTGGTCGACCATCCCCTACTCAATTCCCTCACAGACAAAAAGAAAACTGAAAAAACTACCTAAGTTTAACTAAGTATTATCCAAACATACCAAAACAAAAACAAAAAGTTTCCCTAGCAGCACAAGGAACTAAGCAGAGATTTTGGGAACAATTAACTCTCAAAGATCACAAATAAAGAGGTTTTTGAAGGGATTGTTGGGTGTGATGCATCCCATTGAACTGCTCTCTAACTCAACAGACAATATACTGTGCTGGACACAGCCTGCATGTGATATTTCAACTATTTACCCTGCCACATTGCAATTCCGCTGGCAAAATTGAAAAACAATGGTGAAATTCAGTGTAATTTGGCAAAATTTCACCTTAAGTGAAAGCTGAAATTGGAAAAATTGGGAGAAATTTCACATTACACAAAAGCGATATCAGAGGCAAAGTTACATTTTGCTTAGGCAAAAATGTCATATAATGTGGAAATTATGCTAAATATTTTATTAGGTGAAATGTTCCAATTTCACACATCTCTAATTGTGACCAACACTTCATAATGTCTTCATGGGGACATTGCAGAAGAACTGGTAGGGAAGGTATGCATTTGTGGATGATGCTAAAACTGCAGATGGATAGACACTCAGTAGGGGGTGTAGAAAATACACAAGGATCTAGGGAAACTTGAAGAGTGATCCAAGACATGGCATCTGGGCTTCATTGCCAAAAGGAGCAAAATTATGCACCTAGAGTGTAGACACTCCGGCGCTGAGTACAGGATGTTGGGAAGAGGGATACTTACAGTCACTAGAAAGAAAAAGGACCTTTGGTTATTACAACAGACTATAAGGTAGAAGCCCAGTGTCGACAAGGGCAAGGGCAGGGCTAGTAGGATGCTGGGGTTCATAGAGAGGGGCTTCTCCATCAGGAGAAGAAAAATGGTGCTGCCACTGTATCACTTCCAGGTGTTCCCCCACCTGCAAATCTGGCTACAGTTTTTGAGACCACATCACAGAAAGGGTATCAACAAGGCAGAGGCAGTCAAAAAGAGGACAACCAAAATGATGCAGAGTTTGCATGGGAAGCCCTATGAGGAGAAGCTGAGGGTTCACCACCTGCACACCCTGGAGGAAAGGAGTGCAAGAGGTGGTATAATCAACACCAAAAAGTACCTTGCAGGGGTGAACAGAATGCTGGAGGGGAGAATCATACAAATAAGGATGAGCACCAGGACTGGGGGAGCATGTGATGAATCTGAGAGGGAGAGTTTAGGAGAGACGTGAGGAAATATTTCTTCACTGAAAGGATGGTGGACAACTGAAA
Source organism: Neoceratodus forsteri (assembly GCA_016271365.2). Lineage (NCBI taxonomy): Eukaryota > Metazoa > Chordata > Ceratodontiformes > Ceratodontidae > Neoceratodus > Neoceratodus forsteri. The sequence goes on along the minus strand of CM028138.1, from coordinate 620,156,264 downwards.
ACTGGCTGTAAGTCAAAGTACTTCAAGCATGCATAGTACAGACATAGGGATGTATTAAAACAGAAGCAGGGAGGGTGAGGGTAGCTGGAAACCAGATAGGGTCTGCTGATGTAAAACAGGCAGGGAATGGTAGAGCAGACTGGATCAGCCTAGTTGGCCTTTTCTGCAGACAAATTGTTTGTCTCTGTGCTATTTAACCTCTTGGAAGACAGATGCCTCACCTTAGTAAGCCAATCTTAGTGTGAGAAGGAAGGAAAGAAATGAAAGGAGCGAGAGAAGGAAGGAAGGAAGGAAGGAAGGAAGGAAGGAAGGAAGGAAGGAAGGAAGCAAGGGGAGGGAGGAGGGAGGGAAGTCCTCATCCAGTAGTTTTAACAAGCTCTGGCACCCCTCAAAATCAGCTTGATTTCCTGGGCTACATAGTCCCCCCAACCCCTCAGTTTCTTTAATGCCCTTTCTCTTCTCCAGTAACCAGAAATGGCACAGTACTCCAAGTGTAGTCTAACTATGGCTTTATTCATAATGAGAGGAGTTCAACAACTGGAGACCAAGAAAGAGTTAGAAGTGGAAGACAGATTGGGGGAGGAAAATATCTAACCTTTCCCAAGGATTTATACTTAGCGTTCTGTCATGCTGTACTCCTTTAGAAAAATAAATGACCTTGTTCACTGTACAGTTCTCACCAGAAAACCAACAACAGCAAAAAGAGCAGAAAGGGAACTAAACAAAAGAGCACAACTAATTGCAGGTATTGTTATTACAGTTCCAAAATGAAGTGAGCAGTGCTGAGTATCCCTATCATTATACCTGGAACAATTCAAATCCAGCCTGATCTGTAGGTCTAATAATAACACAAAAAGTGGTTGGACAGTCCCAGAGTAACTGATAAAGTCAACAATAAAGGAAAATGAAAAGGATTTTAGTCATGTTCTGTTCTCTTCACAAAATAGAGTTTAAAAATGAAAACAAATATTTAAGTACAGTTATTATGGGATTTCAACCATGTGGTAAAATATTCAATTAAAAATAAAGGAGTGGGTGGGGAAAGAATGCATTTGGAGCATGAGAACGTAAATGAGATAATTGGAGATTTCTCATTTTGTGGAACAATTAAATCTGAACCAGATGTGGGGTCCAAGGGTTTTACCTGCCGTGAGCAGCTACAATAAATACAACTGGGATCTGACAGGGAGAGACAACACAACTTTTCCAACAGATCTCTGATTCATCAGCACAAGGAGGAAAAGATAGCCATGAAGGGATTCCTGTTGGCAGCATTGGTCCTTGCGGTGGTTGTGGCAGTTCAATGCGGCCCTGACCACAAGGGTGAGCAGAAACCTGATTGCCCTGGCAAATCTCACTCCACTGACATCCATGGTGGTCAGGGCAGCAATAACAGATCAGGAAAACCTGATAATTTAGGCAGACCTGCTCATCCTGGAAAGGATGGTAAGTTCATATAACAATTTACAGGATTAAGTGTTTTTTTTTTCCTACTTAAACTTGAAAGAGTGTGAGAATGAAGGCTAGGATTCACAAGCAGTTCAATGGGCTGCCTTAATTTGGAACACATGCATTAACATTCTAAGGGCAAAAAACTGACTGCACTGAATTTATATTGGCAGGCACCAGAATGTACAAGAGTTATAACCTCTGGGTATGTATCTCCAGTAACTGGGTGTCATCTTGCTGCCTCTCCCACAAAAGTGCATAACAGCTGGAGGTAGAACTTTCATATGCTCAGATGTAGACACAAAAGCCTGCATCTGTGTCCCCATGACTGTACAAACCTCATGAATTCTAATATCTAAAGCTCCCAAAGTTTTGCAGCATTTTCCTAGATTGTCAGCAGCTCTAACACACATCAATGCATTCATCACTTTTTGAGGCAAATCACTGCAGATTGCATCTGATGTTCATGCACTGATAGACTACCTATTAGTCGGTCAATCCAGCATCCAACTTCAGACCCAGTTGCAAGATGTGCATCCCCAAAGGTTTCAGAAATTCTGTGCTAGATTGTCAGAAAATTTGCATGTGTCTGTTGGCTGCCAGACAAACCTGAAAACAAGCATCCTGGTTGAAAAAATACCTGCCATTGACCTTTCTAGCCATGGACAAAGAATTTTGGATGGCATATTTCTGCCAAAACAAACCATTCTAAAATGTTTTTGAGCAACCACAATACACATGTTAATATTTTGAATGCTTGGGTATTGAGATCTAAACAGGGACCTTTGTGATAAGGCAAACTTTAGCATGTAAATAATATTTACCTAAAATATAATTTTCTTTACATTTATTTTTTCAGAACTTCCCTCTGATTTTTTGAAAGGTTATTTGAATTCAAATGGAATTTCCTGTTTCCTGTAAAAATTTCATCTGCCATTAGCAGAAATTAAATCTCACAACATTTCCAAAAATATTATTTGTCAGGGCATTCTATTGCATATTATTACATAAAGCTGCATAAAAACAGGCTCTTTGCCCCTTAAACACATATAGATTGTACACTGTACAACAAAATCTAGAGTGATCTTTATGTGATCCCTCTGCATAACAGCCCCACAGAGATCATATAAGTCACTTGCATATGTAGGTGTGAAAGCCCCAATTTGCCACATAATGTCCCCTCTAGTTTTTCTTGTATCCCGTACTGTCTATATGTAGGGATGGGAAAACCACAAAAGGATCTGAGGTTTTAAAAAGTTCTGACATGCCATCAAAGGTTCTGATAGTTATTCGAACCTTATCATAACTTTCAGAAAATTTTAAACTTCAAAAACTGTTTTACCCATCATTGTGCAGCTCCAGCGAAGTAGCCTTAGTTGGAAACTCAAGCAGATTCGATAGACCAATAAGGCCTTTTTCAGCAGGCTATTTCGTATGTATACATGTGCATCCTCAAGCTAAAATCAGTGACTGAAAAGGAACCCTAAACAACTTTGGAACATATAACTACACTACGTACTACTACTTTTTGAATCTTTCTCCCTCCACCACCAGCCTTCTTACTAGAGATAGATCATTTGGGTGGAGTACATTAAGTTCCAAAGTCAGTGCATTAGAAGTTATCAGAACCTTATTAGAACCTGTAAAAAGGTTCAGGTAAAGTGTTCCTATAAGACATGGCACAGGTTCTGGGTGGTTCTGGACTTACCAAACTGATTCTTCCATCAATATTACTATGCTTGGGCTTCAACTGTCCTTGTTGCTTCATTTCAAGCACTGAACTCAGTATCATCTGCTTGTGACACAACAATAATTTCTGTGGTTCAATAAAATATAAACATAAAGCAAGAATTTCTATAGCAACCGTTCATGATGGCACAAGCAGCTGGTATGACTTCATAGCAGGCATAAGCAATGTTAAAAGATTAAGTGGAAAAGATCCTATTAAAATGACTATGCCTTCAGTTATACTGTAAAATATAGACAGTCCCCCAATTTCACTTTGCAGGAATTTTTTTGTAACTGTGTTCTGCTGATCCCACTGTGAATTATTTTCTGGAAACCAGGAAGTCTGTTTTACAAGCCTTCAACAACACAGGAAGAGCTCTGAAATAATATATTAAACAACACATTTAGCCTATATTTCAGGTATACCTTTGTCTCTCACATTTTTTATTAGAATAATCATACAATATTCATGGCAACAGGATCAGTGTCATGTGATCTCCATGTGATCCAGCTGCTTGTCTACAAGTGACCTCACAATCCTCTGCTTGTGATATCATAACTAGTGTCTGCAGCAGTAAGTATAATGTCAAAAGCAGAGGATTATTGTGGATGTTGTAGATAAACAGTCAAAGCTGATGAATACTAAGTGATGGACATCCTGTTTCCAGGCATATGTCATCAATGCTAAAAATAAAGGAAAAGTAAATACACAAAATATATTATTTATACGTGTTTTATTTTTTTTTTTTTAATCGGCAACCTGGAAAGGCACACCAAGCAAAAACTCATTTCCAGGTGTGATCCTGGGAAGAGGGGAAGGTGAATGCAAAAGAATAACATATGAGAGCCAACCCCCCCGCTGATCGCTGGATGTCCTTTTTTTTTTTTTCTTTTTCTCTCTCCCCTCTCATCCCTAGTGGACACATTCTTCGTTTCCCCCCTAAGAAGAAGTTTCACAATTCGTCCAGAGCCAGCATATGCCTGCTTATTTACCATAATGGCTGAACTCTACTTGGGAAATAGCTTGTCACTATAGAGACCTCTATGTCCTTCCGACCTGAAATATAGTTGCAGGCAGTATGGACTGTCAGTGGGGGGAGTGCTCCCTAATGATTATGTTCTGGATTTTGTTTTGAGGGGAAAATGTGGGTCAGATTGTGAAGGGTTTAGATGTACTGCTATACTATAAGTTCAGGAAGTTATGGTGTTTTAATAATAGATGATGGGAGGGTCTTCTCCCTCTCCTTTTTGCCATTGTTGTTAATCCATTATTAAGCTATGTTTGGGGCTTTTGGGATGGGCTGGACCTAATTTTGAATGTAGGAAGCTAGTGAGTGGGAAGGGTAGTCCTGTTTCTGATTGTTGAGGGACGTACTTGTTTATTAATACTTTAGTTTGATTAGGAGGGGGGGCGGAGGTGGAGTCTATCATGATGCTGGAACCACGTTCACTGGCAGTTCGGGCAGGTCTGGGGTGGAGGGGTTGTTGGGGATTGGGGGTTATTATTGTTATGGGTTATTTGGGGGCTGCGGATTTGGGTGGGGAGGGACCCTTTGCACAGCACTCTTTATCTCTCTCCAGGTTTCTGGTTATAGGACTGGTTTTTCCCCCATTTAAGTTTCCTAACTTCGTCAACCCATGGCTAGGCATATTAATGTGGTGACTTGGAATGTACATGGTCTTCGCTTATAGAGTAAAGCAACATAAGGTTTTAAAGCACCTGGGCTATGTGCAGGCAGATATTGTATTCCTGCAAGAGACCCATTTATTGAAGGTTGAAAGTAATCAGTTATGCAGGCTACAAATAGGTCAGGTTTTTGCCACTGAAGGTAGCTCTCATAGTAAGGGGGTGATGTTATTGATACATAAGTCAGTTCCATTCCATCCAATCCAGGTGTCTGAGGATAACTATGGAATATATATTTTTGTTAGGGGCACTTTGCATACTCAAGAGATTGTCTTGGGTTCAATCTACGGCCCCAATTCTGATACCCCGAATTTCTTTGTTCAAATTATGGAGCTACTCTTTCCTTGGTGCAATCTCCCCATAGTAATAGGAGGTGACCTGAATTTGGTTATGGATCCGTTATTGGATAGATCATGTCCTACTAGAAGAGGGCTAACCCCGGGGCAAAAAGCTGTCAGGGAGATGATGGATGGACTGGGCCTCTGCGATGTGTGGAGAGTGTTCCATCCGAACACGCGAGATTTTACGTTTACCTCACAAGTACATAATACCCAATCTAGAATCGATTATATATTAGTTTCGAACATTCTATTAGCTGGGGTGTTGGACTCTAGCATAGTATCTGGGCCGCTATCTGATCACTCCATAGTTAATTGTCTTTTAACCTTTTCATCCCTTCCTAAACCAGGAGGTCGGTGGAAACTAAATAACCAAATACTAAAAGACCCCAGGCTGGTTAAATACATCTCCTCCCAAATAACTGATTTTATATCTTTCAATCAAGGTTCCACCAATAGGCCAGATATTGAATGGGAGCTTTTAAGGCTTTTATTCGTGGTATCTTGATTGGGCTCTCTCCCATAGGAAAAGGAAAGGCTGAATCATATATCAGACCTACTCACTAAGATTCGCGATAAAAGCGGTCGCCTTTCTGTCTGTTCCTCTGACGTCTCACAGACACGTAATTAACTTTACTAAGGGATTCTTATCTTAGGGTACTAAATGAGCAAACTGAGTGGGCTTTTGTAAGGACTAAGGCTAGATTTACAGATCAAGGAGAAAAGGCCAGCCGATTATTAGCCAGAAGAATTAAGCAATTAGAGTCCTCTAGATGGGTGTCGGCCATTCGCTCCTCGGAGGGGACTCCAATCAAGACCTCTCCGGAAGACATTCTGGGTGAATTCATGGACTACTTCAAGGGGATTTATGGGCCTATGAAGGACCCTCCGTCAGACGAAAAAATCAATCACTTTTTAAGGGAGATAAATTTTCCCTCACTGAGTGAAATGGACCAACTCCAACTCCTGACCCCTATTACTGCAGATGAAGTAGATCGGGTTATTAAATCTCTTCCCTTAGACAGAACACCGGGCCCGGATGGTCTTTCCGCTAATTTCTATAAGACCTTTTCTAAGGAATTAATCCCTTTTTTACTTCGGCTCTTTCAATGTATTCTGGATGGCGAGGCTTCTGATCATACTCTCTTTGAAGCATTAATTGTACTCCTGCCCAAACCGGGAAAGTTGCTCGATTTGGTTGCCAATTATAGGCCTATATCCCTCCTGAACCAGGATATCAAAATTCTCACTAAACTGTTGGCTGACAGAATCAGCAGAGTTCTTCCCGGTTTAGTTGGATCTGAACAGGTGGGGTTCATGAAAGGTAGGTCTTCCGCTGACCATCTACGAGTTTTGGCCCATGTCTTTTTGGCTTCCAGGGACTCCGATCAACCCAGGGTCTTGGTTTCTCTGGATACCGAAAAGGCTTTTGATAGAGTCTACAACTATTTTCTTATGAAGGTTATGGATTGTTTTGGATTCCCTCAACAATTCTCAGGATGGATTAAAAATATATGTAAATTTCCATCAGCTAAAATTACATGTAATGGCGTAACTTCAGCGCCATTCAAACTTTTTCTAGGCACTAGGCAAGGGTGTCCCCTCTCCCTGCTCCTCTTTAATTTATATATTGAACCTCTCATCAGGTGGATAAAACAGGAGCAGCGGATCCAAGGTATCCAGGTATGGGGAAATACCTTGAAAGTGCTGGCATATGCAGATGACCTGCTTCTGCTTATTTCCAGTCCGTCTTTTTCTATTCCAACTTTACTGGAGGTTATTGATAGATTTGGAATAATCGCCAACTACCGGCTTAATATTAGCAAGTCTGTGGTTTTCCCCTTAAACTTTAGGACAAATGCCCACGATATCACCCCCTTTGGTCTAACCTGGAATGCCGAGTCCATTAGATATCTTGGTCTCACCTTAACCAGGGATACCTCTCGCCTGGTGCAGTGTAACTTAGACCCGGTGTTGCATGATATCGAGGCCGACCTATGGAGATGGGCGATCATCCCCTTGTCTATTTGGGGCAGAATTAATTTGGTTAAAATGAACGTCTTTCCACATTTATTTTATCCCATTAATATGTTAAACATATGGCTCCCGTTAAAATGGTTTAAAAGAGTGCATAGAACTGTATCTGGTTTTATTTGGAATTACAAGAAGCCTAGATTGTCATATTTCAAACTATCTGCCCCTAAATTGTTTGGTGGTCTGAGACTCCCCCATGTTGCATTGTATTACTGGGCCAGCCATGCGTCTAAATATCTCTGTTGGCTTAAAGGTATAGATGATGCACAGGTGAACACCTACACGCCATTATGGTTAAGTTTAGAGGTCTCCCTAATTGTCGATTCTGGATTTAAGCCGAGGGCCCTGTTATATTGTTCGTCAAAAGCTCTCCCAGCTGTATGCAGTTATGCTCCTTTCTAAAATACTTTCACATTGGGGACTTGGCCCAGCCACTACTGGGCAATCCCAATTTTTTGATAGATGGTAAACCTATTAAGGATACCTAGTTACCACTTCTGGGAAAGGTATCGGTCAAAGACCTGCTTGTAGAGGGGGGTAAATTGCTCACCTCCGACGAAATTCTGAGCAAGTTTCAAACCCTCAGTGTCTAATTTTTAGAATTTTTCAACTCCATCACCTCCTGGTGGGGAAACTTGATATTTTCGCTAGGGGTAGTGACTTATGTAATTTTGAGGAAGATTTGGCCCCTTTGGTTGGAAAACCTCACATCATATCGGCCGCTTATAATAAATTGACTGAATGGTTCATCAATCCTCTTGCTCCTAAACGTTACTGGTCCTTTACTTGTTTCCGGAATATGACTTCTATTGGGGTCGTATTTGGGGGACTTGTCTAAATTTTATTGCAGGACAGACTCAGGTTAATGCAATTTAAGCTTTTACATAACATTTATTATTCCCATGTGAAACTATTGGAGCGGGGCCTGACTACGCCCGCCACTTGTTTTAGATGTCAGCGAGGGAATGGGGATTTGCTCCACATTTTTTGGCATTGCCCGAAAGTAGCGGTCTTATGGGAGGCTATTAAAAAGAATCTTGACCCTCTACTGGGTCTGGAAAGCCTATTCACCCCTGAGGTTTGTATTTTAGGGGTCATGTCCCAGGTGGGTGTCCGGAATAGAAAAATACCATATGGGGCTGATTTTGGCCTCAGTTAAAAAAGTAGTTCTGAGGCATTGGAAGGACAACACTGAGATCTCATATGGCGAATGGCTGCAAGAATTTTTAGCCAACCTTAGAACAGATAGAACCATAGCTAGTTTACAGTATAAACTTCCTAAGTTTAATAGTGTTTGGGGTTCCCTATATACCTTTTTTTCTGTTCCTCTATGATTTGCTTTGAGATCTTCAGTCAGTCTATACCTGAGTGCTGTGCATTGGGGGATTTTCTTTTGGGGTGGAGGGGTTTGGGGGATGAGGGGGGCCGGGGTGAGATGGGGACTACATCCTGTGGACTTGCTCTCAATAATGGCATGTAACTTCTCTGTTATACTGTTTTTCTCTCTGGATGTGGTTCTTCGCTGGTGTAAAATTTTCAATAAAAGTTGAATTGAAAAAAAAAAAAAAAGAATAACATATGAGGACTGATTAACAGAGCTCAAATATGTATACCCTAGAGTAAAGGAGGGCGAGAGGTAATGTGATTGAAACATTCAGACACCTTCAGGGCATTAACAGGGTGAAAGAGTCTAAGCTATTTAAATATAAGAAAAATAGCAGGACAAGAAGACACACATGAGATTAGAGGGAGGCCAATTAATGGATAATGTGAGAAAGTTATTTTTCACAGAAAGGGTAGTGGGTGCATGGAATGGACTACCTCAGGAAGTGGTGGATATAAATATAGTTCAGGGCTTCAAACAGGCATGGGATAGGCATGAGCAAGCAATACAGATGAGTATGAATAGATAGGCCATTGACAGAGTAAAGGCCTATGGCACATTCATAAGGTAGAAAAAATGGGCAGACTGGATTGGTCTTGCAGTCCTTAACTGCTGTTAACTTCTATGTTTCTATGTAACATTGCAAAAACATCAGTGTGTGGTTAAGTAGACAACATCACAGGTGCAACAGCAATATGGTGAACCAGTAGGTACACAGAAGTGTGGTTCATAGTTCAATTATAAGCTGAATTTTGTCTAAATAAGACAGTTTTCATAACGATCCATGTAATGTCAGATGCTCTTTAAGTAAATGATGTATCCCATATAATCCACCAGGAGTAGTGTTGAAGATATATCCATTAACTAAAGGATATATGATTTTTTAAAAAAATTCAGGGTTTTGAATTTTTAGATAGAACTGCAGAAAATGCTAAACGTTACATTAAGAAAAGTTTCCGTGCCCTGTCCAAACTCTCCCAAATCCCCTTAATATTAGTTAAAAAAAAAAAACACCTGAACCACCCTGTAACTTATAACCTCCCTCCTCACCCATCAAACTCATTGACAGTATCATTACAAAATGTTTAACTGTGATCTGTTGTGCAGTTTTACTATAGTGGTCTCCTTCCACATAATAAGGCTATTGGCAATACATCATGACCCACCTCCACTCTGGCACAAGCCATTATCCTCGCATCCCTGATTTAATAAAGCACCCCTCTCTCAAAACACCTTCTAGTTAATACCATGCCCCACCACACCACAAGCAGAAAAATAAGAGTGGGTCCCAAGGTGAAGTGATAAATTCCTCCTCTTCATTCTAGTAAGACAAATTCAATGATGTCATCCTATAGTAGTAACTCCTGATTGGTCAGTTGTCAGCTGTCAAGTGCTATCCACAATTTAATCATTCTTGGGTCAAATTAAGACATCAGCATTGCTATGGAACCTGAAGAGAGAAAGTGATGTCAATGAGGTGCAGGTTACATGTTGAAAAAACAGATTGCCTCTCTGTGGCATCACTTTCCATCTCAAGAGCCCATCAACTGGTTACTGCCATATTTTAGTAATGGGCTGAGTTAACACAGACAGCTACAAAGAGAACTGGTTAGGCAGACTAAAAATGGAGGGACAGTATCATACAAGCTTGGAGATAAGAGGCAATCAAAAATAAAACAAAAACATATAGGCCCAAATCTGTTGCCAGTATCATGCGCTTCTGAGTAAAGATTTTTATCTACATGAGAGGGTGTCGGTCTGCTGATATCTCACGATTGGTGAAGCAATAAACCAGTACCTCAAAAGAAGATAAGAATAAGATCTCAAGTCAGACCATTTTATATTCAATTTATACAACAGGGCCTGGATATTCAAAAGGGTTGCGCCATGCGCAACAGGGTTGCTCATGCGCAAGTCCAAAATGTGCCATTCTGCGATATTCAGCAGGAGGCAGTTACGCCACTGGCATCAGGTTGCGCAAGAGAGCAATGCAAATGAATGCATGCTCAACAGGAGGGGGAGGATCCATGCATAACCTGCGCAACCCGATATTCAGTCGGGTTGTGCAGAGTTGTGCATGCGCAACCCCCAACCTGCGCCTGCACAACCTTGAGCCCCAAAAAGGCTTAAGTTGAGGGCCACCCACAGGTGAGCTGCTGCATTGCAGGGCGCAACACAGCAGCTGCCACCCCTGGCTGGCCCCCAACTCTTTCCCTGTGCCCCCCCACCAGCCCGATTGCTCATTGATCATTCACAAATCTGGACTGTCATGTACGGTATGGGCTGCAAGCCCATTGGCTGTAGCTCTGCACCAATGGGCGTGCAGCCCTACCGGACAGTCAGTCGGCGGGCGGCGGGGCGGCAGGCGGGTGGATGCTGTCGCCCACCGCCGCGGGGAGCGGGTGGAGGGCTTCATGGGTGGGGGACACTAGACACCAGGGAGATGTTTGGGGGTTTGTGATGATTCTGCCCACGATCGGGCTTTACGTCCACTGGACCACCAGGGAGATATTTGGGTCGGGGGTTACATTCCGCCCACGATCGGACACTGGGGGGTTCATACATGTTATGCCCATGATCGGGCTTCGGGGTACGTGTGGGGGGGGTGTTACATGTACCTGTAATGCCCGCAATCGGGCTGCATTGTGCGTCGGTCCTCGACGGCTGCTGCCTGGCAGGGGTGGCCAGCGCAAGTCCTCGGGATCGGGCGCACCTACATGCAAATGGCATGCAAATGGGGCTATAATAGATGCAATGGCCCCCGCACTTGGCATAAATTATGGCCCCATTTGCATGTCACCTTTGAATATCGGAATTTGACATGGCGCAATGGTACTGGCGCCACCGCCAAGTTTAATGCTCATCTCTGGCAACTTGCGGTGCGCAAGTTCCACTAAGCGCTACGCGCTAGGCGTTGAGTGAGGCACAGCGAGTTGCGCACAGCGCAACTCCTTTGAATATCACCCGCCACACCCCCGCGCAACTATTTTGAGCAGCGCAAGGGCTTGCGCCTCAGAATGGTGCAGTTTGAATATCCAGGCCCAGATGTTTAGGTGGTTTTGTGAGAAAAACAACAAAAAGAAAAAGAACAAAAGTACGCAATGTAAGCCATGCCCCTTGGTTTATTAGCCCAATATAAGGGTAAATACTACCAACTTACTAAAAGGACCACTACTTTGAGTGGAGTTAAAAAAAATGGCATCTCTCATGTGAAAATAAACATCTGAGCATGGTGAAAATTGGCAGAAGGATTCAAATAAGTTTCTGTGCATACTCAATGACACACCATTTATTTTGCTCATGTTGCAAAAGTAATATTTATTTTGCCAAATTTTATTTCCCCTTTTTTATTACAGGTGAAATACTCTATCTGCACTGCCTTTGTCAAGTCTGTCCTTCTACTTGGGCAGACACCTTTCCAGCCCTTACTGAGTATGAAGTCTGGGACCCTGTGTCTGAAAGACTGCACTAGCTATTCACTTAAAGAAACTTTACTATAGCTGGAAAGCTATTGTGCCCCACTGACTAGAGTAACTGAAATATCATGGACCAACACGTGAGGTCTTTTTTGACATTACAACTACTCAGAGATGGCTTAGCTGCTTAAACTTTGGCTCTGTTATTCAAAGGTTTCACTACTAGGCAGTATAGGTTTATGCAGGCTGCCATTAGTCACATATAATGCTAGTCCCCCTTTTTAAGGTGAATCAGAACTGCTATCCTCAGTCCTGAAGGCAGCCATTCTAACCATCTAATAAAAGGGCATTTTCTTCTCTGCTGAAAGTTAGAGTCCTGGGTTAGAGTGTGTTCTAGTGATTTTCATACTTGCAATCTCATGGATCAACACTAGAGGCCTCCTGTGTAGTTATGATGTTTGGTTCTGTGTTCTTCATGTTAGGATAGGTGTGACTTATAGCCTGAAATGGTTCACCTATATCTACTTTTTAGCTGTGTAACCTAAATAGAGTCCTGAACTAACCTAATGCAAATTGTTCTGTTTAACTGTAGGTAAGAACACTGCCAAGCATAATACTCAAAATGGAGGAGATAATAAGCCACCTAAAAGACAGGTAAGCTGCTTTAGAAAACTGTGACAGAAAGACATTCTTACTTGTTGGTGGCCCCACTGGATTAAGTGTAGTGCTCTGTCTCTCTAGCTTGTAGATTTGGGTTCAGGAGAGAATGTGGAGGTCATTTTCTGGGACTGACGAAAGTGGCAAGAGTGATGTGGAAGTCAGTCACTCAATTCCTCTGGAGGGATGGCACTGGTCACCTGGCATTTGTATGCCAACTGTTGAGAAACCTCCATACTGTATAATACATTGACTGTGAATACAGTTTATTGTACCGTCCCTCCCAGGTAGGGGATAGATACCTCTGCAGTCACTGTGAAATTGCAATGAGTGAGCAGCTTTGGTATCAGCTGTTAGGGATATGACTTTCCTAGACATGCTCCATCCAGCAGTAGGGTGCAGACATGGGAACTCAGATTTTTGGGATGGGAGACCTGGGGTGTGGGACTGGGGGGATGAACAAAAGCTATAAAGCATTTCATCCATTTGTGTTAACAGTGTAACATAATGATGAGAATAACACACACTATAGCATGGTAACACATAGTAACATTCAGTACATAGAAACATAGTAACATACACAGTAACATATGTAGTAACATTGTAACACATAGTATCTGGTCAGAACCTTGACTGCACATATGTGTGGTTAAAGAAATGCATGAGCATACATGCATGCTCAGCCTTACAGTTTGTGTATATAATCAAGCACAGTTTTAGACCACACTAGATTATACAGACTGCATGGTGACATTTTTGCTCATGCTGTTTCTTTGTTGCAGCATTTTGACATGGTGCCATAACACACATAATAGTATACATAGTAACCCACATTGTAACATAGTAACATACAATACATAATGTAGAAACAGTCTCATAAATAGCAACATAAATGGTAGCACACATTGTAATATAATAACACAGAAGCATAAAGCACATAGTAATACACACACTACCAAACCAAGTAATCCACATCGTAACACAGACACAGAGTAACATACATTAGAGAGTAATACACTCAGTACCATACGTAGAAATCCACACTGTAACGTACTGTACAATATATACTGTAGAAACATAGTCACATACATAGTAACGCACTGTAACTCAGTAACTCAGTAACATTCAGTACAGAGCAATACACACAGTAACATACATAGTAACTCTCACAGAAACCCATGTTGTAGCATAATAACACTCAATAGCATACAGTACTGTACACATAAACATAATAAGATTCATTCATTCATTCATTCACTCATTCATGTTTTATTTATAAAAAGTGACTTTCTTATAATCAAGGTGCTTGTACATAGTACACAGCTAAATAAATAATACCAACAGTACTCAATAAAATCCCATAATTTACAATTATAACATCTATGATATTTGTCTTAAAAAACAGAATATGCCTGTTCCAATGAATAAGTTTTTAGTGCAGTTTAGAACTCCTGGATGGTCAGGCAGTCTTGCACCTGACGAAGTAGAGAATTCTACAGAGTCGATGCCACAAAACTAAAAGACCGGGCTCCAGATGTCTTTAAATGGACCATGGGAATCTCTAGCAATCCCTCATTGTTGAGTCAGAGAGGGCAGAGGGGATAGTAAGGGTGAAAGGGCTCTTGCAAGTAACTTGGTCCCTGTAACATACAATGCATAAAAACACAGAAATGTACATAATAACACACGTAGTGACATACATGGTAATGTAATCACCTAAATAATATGCAGCATTGGTTCATCATGTCCCCCCCTCACAGGGACCAACACATAAGTTGGGCAAACATATGCTGATTTTTAGGGACCCTCCTCCCATTACCTGGGGCACACTGTGTTTCCCTTGGTAAGCAAATATTTGTCCTGGCTTACTTAGAAGGCATGTACTGCATTGCCTTCATACCCAATTGTTACCACATGTAGGATATTCTACAGGTTCCTCTGGGTGATGAAATACCTCCCACAATTACCCCAAATATACCACTTTGTAACATCAGGGTGTGTCCCTGCATATAGCTGGAGCATACCAGACTAAACATGTCCAGCAACTCAACCTTGTCATTACCCTAAAGTATGTAGAAAACTGAAATCACATTCCATTTCAGCCTCCTTTTCCCAGCCAGGTTAAACATGACAGTTCACCATTAAAAAATTGAAGTACCACACTGGGGCTGCCATTGGGCTGTGCACATCTTGACATGAAGCATGAACTCATGGGATTGTAATTGCAGACACCAAACACAATATGATTTTGTTGTTACAGTTTTTTGGTGTGTGAGGCAAATGCTTCAGCTTGCAATTCAAATTTCAGATAAGATGGAAGGGAAGGTCTATTGCTTTGCATATGACACCAAAACCTGCAAAAGGGTGGACACTTCAAAGGGGGTGCTAAGAATGGGCAAAGACCTGAATAAACTTGTGGAATGGTCAAGACTGTAGCAGCTGGGTTTCAGTGCAGAAAAGTGTAAAATCATGCATTTGGGGTGCATAAACCCAGAGGCAGAATACAAAATAAAAGATGAAATATTGATGTCATCAAACAGGAACATGACCTGGAAATAATCCTATCTGATGACCTGAAAGTGCTGAGGTAGTGTGACCAGGCAGTGGGTGGGGCCAGTGTGATGCTGGGGTACATACAGTAGAGAGGGGCATTACTAGCAGAAGGATGGAGGTGCTGTTGCCACTATATTGATCACTGGTGAGACCCCACCTGGATTACTATGTCCGTTTCTGGAGACCACATCTCAGGAAAAGCATAGACAGAGTGGAGGGAGTTCAGAGGGGGGCATAAAAAATGGTGCATGTTTTGTATAACAAGCACTAAAATTAGAGGCTGTGATCTCAATATGTATACCTTGGAAGAGACAAGGGAGAGGGAGGGGATATGATAGAGACATATAATCCCGTGTGAGGTAAATAAGATACAGAAGAGGAGTATTTCTCTGAAGAAAAGATGCAAAAGAACAATGGGGCATGCAATGAAGTTGGAAGTGGATAAGTTCAAGACAGATGTGAAGATGTACGTCTTCACTAAAAAAGTGGCAGACACCTGGAAAAGATGGCACTGATGGGGTGAAAACAGTGGTGTATTTCAAGCACATATTGTATAAAAGTAAGGGAATCTTACTTGGAAGAAAAAAGGGCCAGAGACCAAGTAGAGTCTTTGAAGTCTGTATAGGCAATGAAAAATGGACAGACTGGCTAGGACAAGGGACCTTATCTGTCACCAAATTCTATGTTTTTTGTTTCAAATCATGGAGTTATCAGAGATAATGTGAAGTCTGTGGTATTTTCATAAAACTGAAAACAAATCATGGTACTGAGCTGTACTATTGATTTCCATTTCATGTGTGATGAGACATAGTCCCCAAGCAGTATTGGATCCACCACTGTATTGGGCCACATTGCAGCTTTTGGAGAAGAAATGACTGCACAAAAAGGGTCAAAAACTGGAATCAGTAGGAAATCCTCTCAAAGTCTTCACATATGTTACACTGAATTTACTCAAATCCAGCTGTCAGAGTTCAGTGGAACTGTCGACAAAGATACACATTTTTCTTAAATTTATTTTGCAATTTTAGCTGAAAAAAGCATGCTGAGCATAAACCTATTCCCAAATGAATCTGGGAGCACAAGAAGGTTACATGACTTGCACAGGGTATGCAGCATGTAAGTGGAGGTTACGGGAATCAATCCCAGGTTTGCAGGATATACCAAGCTCATTCACAGCTCATCACTATAACTTCTAGGCTATACTGACAAGATGAAGCAAAGAAGTACCTTATATAAAAACTAGTTAGGGGATGCAGTGAAGGACATTTGTGCAGTTGATGTTTATACTGTACTTGCATTCTCATATGCTCTGCAAGATAGCTTAGCAAGTCCTCAGTGCAAATTAAGACTTCCTTGCCTTCACATTCATTTTCTTTCTTCCTTGTCTGCTTCCTTTGTCAGCTTTTCATTTCTTCTTTTCTTTTATCTTCTTCTTTGTGCTGGAATTATAATCGAGTTTTGTACAACAGGGGAAATTTAACAATGGTAATGAATGATACAACCTTAAACTGTACTACAGTTATATCTGAACTAGTTTCAGATGTGATACTGCTTGTTTATCAATTATGTAAATGGTTATATTACTTAATGTAATACAATAGCTATAATTTACAAATATTTAGTTCTCAATTAGTGTTAATTGCAATGTGTCATAAGTCCTGTTACTGTGTGAAAATGCTTAATATAAATTTATTGATAAAAAGGAGGAAGCACCTTATAATATTGTCTTTTTTATTTGTGAAGTGTACAGGTGCATGGTGGATTCAGTACAAAGCAATATTGCAGTTACAAAACAGCAATGAGTGTCAGTATAATCATGGCATAGATTGGACTCAGACTCCATGCAGGCACAGCAATCTCCTACAGCAGTTGATTCCTAAAGTATTTCTTGTAAGAGTGCTTTCTCAATGGATGTCATGATGAGATGCTGGTGCTCCTTTAAACAACAATATTTAAAGGAGCCAATATAAGGAGAACAGCTCAGAAAGTGCCAGACAGTGAAAAAGTACAAGTACCAGATTAACAATCACAATTAATATGCATAGGATGCAAGCACATTAACACACTGTGTTAGGTGTCAACTGTTGTGGAGGACAGCTGTGCCAGTGTGGTGTTGAGCCACATCTTTGTTGTAATTATACTGACAATCTTTACTGATGTCTATGTAACTGCATTATCGCTTTTGCCTGAATCCAACGTGCACCTGTTCACTTTAGAAATAAAAAAGAGGACTCTATAAGGTACTTCTATGCATCATCTTGATTTTTTTGTGCTGCTGTCTATAACCTTGAAAGTTCTTGTCTCTTCTGTTGTAGGCCCCTGAACTTATGTTTAAGCAATCATGTTGCTGTTTCACCAATCCCTGGTGAAGGACTTCCCTCCACAAATTATAGGATAATACAGTATTCAGTTTTCTTTGTCATCATACCCCATCTCCACTGCAACCTCACTAACAGTGAAATCACAAGTGGCAGATCTAGCAGCAGGTGATTGGTTCTTTCTGAGCAGCTGTGATGTCACTTGTCAATGAGGACATAGTGCTGATGATCTAGAGAGCTCATATGTTACGAGCTAGAGGGGTAAAAATAAGCAGGGGCTTTCACATCACCATATGCAATTAACCTTGATGATTCCTATGGAGTTACTTATGCGACTAACTGAAGGGGTCACATGATGACTCCTCTAGTTTTAAATATACACAATCTCTGTCTGATGATTTATGAAGAGGTATAAAACTGGACAGGCCAGCCTCCAGTTAGAGTTCTGTTCCACTGCACCAAGAGTTGTTAATTAGATACTCTTCTAATTAGTGAACTGAGAAAGAAAATTACTTCCGATATAAAAAGCAATAGTTGACAGCTTTTCATAGTACATCTTAATTTCAGGCACTATAGTTGCTCTATAAATTATTATGTTACCACGTATCTTATTACATGACTATGTGTGCTACTATATTACTAATTGTTTTATTATAAGAATATGTCTTGTGTTCATACTTTTTGTGGATCAGCCTTTGCTGTTACTGATTAAGGTGTTGCTGTCATTAACATAGTCCTTTTAAAATCTGCATATCCAAAGTGATTACTTTATTTTGAATGCCCTTTTTTGGTTTTATTCCCTGCTTCTAGGGCTAACCATAAAGAAAAAACCTCCCTTAAGACAATTTGGATTCATAGAAGTGACAACATCAGACGTTTCTTGACTTTTTTTCAATTTAATCCTCAATCCTACTCTGTTAGATGTGAAGATCCTAGATATTGCAAATGAAATATAATAAAAAAAACACATCCGTAACTAAATGTGTGGTGTCTTATACTACACTTAATCAGAGTGTTGAACTTTTTTATGTCATTTTTATTATACTGTGTTTCAAATGTGCAGTATCAGTAATGGTTTTTATTAGTGTTTCTCATATGAAACAGTAATCACAATCAAAGGAACAAGAATGAAGTTGGAAATATTTAAAGCATTTCATACATACATACTGCATCCCAAAATGCTTTATAATCCAGGAACAGCTACACTGGGAGTCCCAGGTGCAAACCCCTCTAGAGCCACTCACTTGATGTGTGACCCTAAGCAAGTCATTTAAAGAACTCCCTGGTGTTTTGATCAACCTCGGGTCAAAGTGATAATTTTTGTCCGGTACACGATGGTCTTCTAAACAAAAACACAAACAACAAAAAAACGTGGGTTGCCAGGCTTATTTATAAGTTACGCTGGTAAGACTTACTCTATCTTTATAGAAAAAAATCTGGAAGATGTCAGACTGCTTTATATGGTTGAAACATTAATATTTCAGAAAACAACATGAGTGTGAAAGAAAATGTGAAACAAGAACACATCATTTGTCATGAAGGTTGCTTCATTGTTTTCCACAAATCAAAAATAGAGTAAATTACCAATATTATGACACCCTCTTGAACTGATATTCCCCCAAAAGGGGGAAATATTTGTATGTTTTTAAACATTAAACCATTTCACACCCATGTCATTTTCATAAAACCTTTTTGATAGATATAGAATATGATTATGAAAATAGAAATAAAGAAATATAGTGTTTGCCAGGTTTATTTTGGTTATACACATTTTTCAAAGTTGCAGTTACAGATGTGGTCAGGTCAGGACAAAAATAATTGACACATCCAAATAAAAAATAAAACTTGCAAGAAAGTTATTCAAGCAGTTCAAAAATACATGAAGAATGGACACAGATGTTAACATAAAATAAACAGTGTAATCAAAGACAGACAGATATTTAGGTAAAGCACCTTGAATGATACAAACTGTGGCAAATGTGGGAGCTAATTTCCTTGCTGCTATCCTGTATATATTCTTAACTGAATATTACTTTATTCAGGAGGTACAGGGAGGTTAAAAAAGGAGGAGGGGTGGCTTTATACATCAAGTATTGTATAAAGGCAACAGAGGGGCATGGAATGAAGGGGGAGCCAAACGTACTGCTGGTCACCCTGGAGGCAGGCAATGGCATAGCCAGTCATACAGGAGTAATATACAGACCCCAGCACAGAGGGAGGAAATAGGCAGGGATCTACTTGAAGCTAGCCATGTGATGGCAGCCAAGGGAGATGTGTTACTGATGGACAACTTCAACTTGCCAGAAGTAGATCGGAGCACCCAAGAAGTTGCAACAGTCAGGGGCACAGACATCTTGGACTCCCTGCAAGAGGCATGCCTCAGAAGCTGGTGCTGGATCCAGCCTGTGAGGAAGCAATTTTGGACCTGGTACTAACCAACGGTGACAGAATTGCAGATGTTAGGGAGGGCGAACACTTGAGGTCCAGTGACCATCACATAGTGTGGTTTGTTGTGAAAACTGCAACAGGGACATGCCACATAAAATCAAGGGTTCTGGACTTCAGGAGGGCAGACTTCAATAGGATGGGGGTATGCCTCAAGGAGGCCATAGAGGAGGAAGGGAAAGGGGGGGAAGTTGAGGGGTAATGAGCACATCTAAAATGAGCCACAGTGGAGGAAACAAACCTTAGTGTTCTACAAATAGACAAAGGCAAAAGGAAAAGGAAAAGAAAACCACAATGGTTCTGGCAGGAGGTGGCAGGACAGGTAAGGGCAAAAAAGTTTGCCTTCAGAAAACATAAATAGACACAAAGGGAGGAGGACAGGACAGTGTATCTAGAAAAACAGAGGGAGGCAGAGAATGCAGTCAGAGGTACCAAGGCAAGGACAGAGGAGAACATAGCACAAGAAGTTAAAAAAGGGGGCAGGACCATCTATAGGTACATTTGTGAGAAGAGAAGAGAAGAGAAGAGAAGAGAAGAGAAGAGAAGAGAAGAGAAGAGAAGAACCAGGGGAGGGATCTTATTCATTTTTTTCACCCCCTCCACCTTGTTGTCTGCCCCCTCCTACCTCTATCCTACCATCCTCTGTCCCCACTTCCATCTGACCTTTTCCCATCCCACTTGTGCTACTAGCTTGACTTTCCTTCCTGGCTTTGTAGTTTCTTCTTCCCTTATGAGGTAGTATTGTTACCCAGAGCTAACCATTTATTTAACTCATAGCTTTAGTGCACCTATGTATATATGATGTCAATATTATAGTCCAGTTTTCTTCTCATGGATTATTCATGTGTTTAATGCATATTACTTTGTATATGCTTGTGTAATGCCCCTATTGTTAATCAGGATCTCCCTGTAAATGAGCTTGCTCAATGGAGTTTTTTCCTGCCAATAAACGTGAACTTGAAGTTACGGCTGTAAGGGGAGGAAGAAGTGGGAGTAGAGGGGGAACAAGAAAAAGCATCAGTCCTGAACAAATATTTCAGTTCAGTTTTCATGGCAGAAAAGGAAGGGAGGGTAGATGAACAACAATCCATTCAAAGTAAAAAGATTCCTAGAAGAAGCTAAAAAAAACTGAGGGTGGATAAGGCAATTGGACCAGATGGGACTCACCCTAGAATATTAAAGGAGTTGGTGGAGATACTGACAGCACCAATGGCAGCCCTTTTCAACAAGTCATTTTAAACAAGGGAGGTTCCAGAGGACTGGAAAAGGGATGATGTGGTACCTCTCCACAAAAGGAGGAGCAGGGAGGAGGCTGGAACTAAATATCTGTCTGCCTGACCTCAGTGGTGGATAAAATTATTTAATGTAGACTAAAAGAAAAGATAGCAGAGCACCTTGAATGAAGTAGAGCACAAGATCTAAGGCAACACAGATTCATGGCAGGAAAGTCATGTTAAACTAATCTGACTGATTTCTTTGACTGGGTCATTAGGGAGATGGTTCAGGGGGAGTGGTGGATGTGGCCTACCTTGACTTCCATGAGGTGTTTGACTCCATTCTACATTGTGAAAAAGCTGATGGAGATTATCCTGAATGCTAGGCTAGTTTTCTTCATAGATGCTAATGGGCTGCAGGACAGCAGGCAGCATGGATTGTCTTGGGCAGATTCTGTCAGACCAACCTAGTGGAGTACTGTGACTGAGTAACCAGACAATTAGACAGGGGCCATGCAGTGGATGTCCTGTATCTGGACTTCTGTAAGGCATTTGATTCAGTGCTGCATATGAGGCTAGTTAGTAAGATGGAAGACACAGGGGCGGGGTCGAAAATGGTGGGATGGATAGTCAGCTAGCTGCAAGGGAGACAGAAGAGTGTGGTGGTGGGAGGAAAGTTCTCATCATCCAGGGCAGTGACAAGTGGAGTGCCACAGGGCTCTCTACAGGGGCTGATGTTGTCTGGGATTTTCATAGCAAACATCTCAATAGGCATCAAGAGCAAGATTAGTCTGTTTGCAGATGACATCAAGATGGGAGCAGTAGTAGATGACTTGGAGGTGTGGCAAGGATTGCAAGTGGATCTGGCAATATTGGAGGACTGGTTGAGCAATTGGCAGCTGGGGTCCAATACCAAGAAATGCAAGGTGTTACATTTTGGAACAAACAAAGGATGGAAGAGCTAACAGCTTGGTGGGGGGGTGGAATTCAACTAGCCAAAACAGGAAGAGAAGGATTTGGGGGTAATCATAACAGGAGCAAAGAACAACTCCTCACAGTGTAGAAAGGCAGCTGCAAAGGCTAACAGGCTGCTAGGTTGTATTGACAAAGGCATATCCTCCAGGAGGGGGGGGAGGTGATCCTTCAGCTATATAAGTCACTGGTTAGACCACACCTGGAGTACTGCATACAGTTCTGACATCTGTACCTGAAGAAGAACATTAGGTTACTGGACGTGGTGCAACCCAGAGCAACAAAAATGATCCAGGGACTAGGGAACTTACCCTGTGAGAGTAGGCTGAGAGAGTTAAACATGAATTCCATGGAGTAGAAGAGGGATGGGGGGACAGGATTGAAACCTTCAGGTACATGAAGGGAATAAATAAGGTGGGCACAGAGGGACTTTTCCAATTAAAGAGGAAGAAGGACACCTGAGGGCACAATCTGAGATTGGGGAGGGGAAGGGGGAGGATCAGGAGGAAAACGAGGAAACACTTTTTTATGAGGGAGCAATCTTAGACCTGGTTCTCTCAAATGGAGATAAAGAGAGGATCACAGATGTAGAAGTGGGTAGCCATCTGGGAACTAGCGACCATCGAACAGTATGGTTCACAATAAACGCAGCAATAGAGTCAAGTCATACAAAGGCAAAAGTACTGGATTTTAGGAGGGCTGACTTTGCCAAAATGGGTGAGTGCCTAAAGAATGCGGTAGCAAAAGGGCAGGAAGGAGGGTGGAAGAACAATGGGAATATTAAAACTGCCATCACAGGGTAACAAGCCATTGTGTGAAGCAAATTAACAAAATGAAGCGATGTAAGAAACCACTATGGTTCTCAAAGGAAGTGGCAGTGAAGGTTCAAGAAAAAAAGCATTCAGGAAGTACAAGGAATCACAGAAGGAGCAGGACAGGGAACTGTATCAGTTAAAGCAAAGGAAGCTGGGAATGCAGTCAGAACAGCAAAGGCCCAAACTGAGGAAAAGATAGGCAACTCAGTTAAGAAGGGGGATAAAACCTTTTATAGGTACATCAGGGAGCGAAGGAAGACCAAGGGAGGGCTAGTGAGGCTTAATAAAGAGGAGGGAGGGTGGGCAGAGGGTGACTGTGAAAAGGCTGAGAAACTAAACAAATATTTTTGCTCAGTATTTACAAAGGAAGTGGGGAGGTACCTAAAACAAACAGTAGAAACACTCTGGATACAGAAGTTGATACCAGCCCATTTACAGAAGAAAGGTTCTGAAAGAACTCTTAAAACTGAAGGTGGACAAAGCAATGGGGCCTGATGGAATTCATCCCAGAATTCAAAAGAACTAAGGTAGAACTAGTGACACCACTGACTACCCTCTTTAACAAATCATGGGTGGATGGGGTGGTACCCAAGGACTGGAGAAGGGCAGATGTGATTCCCCTTCACAAAAGTGGGAGCAAGGCAGAAGCAGAAAACTGCAGACCTGTTAGTTTAACCTCAGTAGTAGGGAAAATGATGGAATCACTTCTGAAGGAAAGAATTGTTGAGTATCTAGAGGCCAGAGGGGCTCAGGACCCAAGGCAGCATGGATTCACAGTGGAATGGTCATGCCAGACAAAACTGATAGATTTCTTTGACTGGGTGACCAAAGTAGTAGATCAGGGAGGGGCTGTGGACATGGTCTACCTAGACTTTAGCAAGGCATTTGACACAGTCCCACACAAAAGATTAATATACAAGTTAGCCAGCCTGGGAGTGGGTCCAAAAATGACCGCCTGGGTAAAGAATTGGCTGGAGAATAGGACACAGAGGTAATAGTAAATGGTGTCCACTCTGAAGAAAGGGGGTTACTAGAGGTGCCATGAGGGTTCAGAATTAGGACCGGTCCTCTTCAATGTCTTTATAAGTGACATTGCAGAGGGACTGAAAGAAAAGTATGTCTCTTTGCAAATGACACAAGATCTGCAACAGAGTTGATGCACAAGGTGGGGTGGAAAGGATGAGAATGGACTTGGCAAGGTTAGAGGAATGGTCAAATGTATGGCAGCTTAGATTCAATGCTAAGAAGTGCAAGGTAATGCACCTGGGAAACAAAAACCCAGGGGAAGAGTACACAATGGGGGGTGAGATACTAACAACAACAAAAATAGAAAGGGACCTGGAGGTAGTCATATCAGATGAACTAAAGGTGGGCAAGCAATGTGAGAGGGCAGCAAGGAGGGCTGGGGGGATACTGGGATGCATAGGGAGAGGCATCACCACTAAAAAACAGGAAGTTATTATCCCACTGTACAGACAGTTGGTGAGATCCCATCTGGAGTACTGCATGCAGTTCTGCAGACCCGATCTTCACAAGGACATAGACAGGATGGAAGTTGTCCAGAGGAGGGAAACTAAAATGGTGCAGGGTCTGCACTGGAAGACATATGAAGAGAGACTTAAGGAGCTGAATATGTAGAGCCTCGAGGAAAGGAGGGAGAGGGGGGACATGATAGAAACTTTCAAGTATCTCAAGGGAATCAACAAAGTCCAAGAGGGTAGCATCTTTCAAAAAAAGAGGTGTGCAAGAACAAGGGGCACAATTTGAAGATAGAAGGGGGCAGCTCAGAGGTAATTTAAGGAAGTATTTTTCACAGAGAGGGTTGTGGATGCATGGAGCGGCCTTCCGGAGGAGGTTGTGGAGTCAAAAACAGTGGTGGAATTCAAGCATGAATGGGACAGTCATAAGGCAATTCTAGGGGGTGGGGGTAGGAAGAAGTAGGCTGCTGGTTAACTGGGATCTGCAGCTTATCCATTAGGTAGGGAAATGGGCAGACTGGGTGGGCCAAGCAGTCCTTATCTGCCGTCAAAATCTATGTTTCTATGTTTCTTATGGAGATAGTAGTGACAAGGTGGAACCTTCTCCGCTGGGCACACTACCAGAGAAAGTGGTATTCTGTAAGATGGTGGGCTGCTTCAAAAAGGTGATCTCACAGGGTAAGGGGGAGGGTCACTGGAGAGGGAAGGGGTGCAGTATAAGGGCTGGTAGCTGCACAATTGAGCAGACTCAATGGACCAAAAGGTCTTTATTTGCTGTCAAGTTCATATATTCCGATGTTCATACATAGGAGGCTTGTGAACAAGCTGGGCAGCCTGTAACTGGGACACGTGGTATTGAACTGGGTTGGAAATTGGTTAAAGTGTAAGACACAGAGGGTGGTGGTAAATGGGGCTAAATCTAAAGTAGGGAAGGTGACTAGTGGGGTACCACAGGGTTCAGTTTTGGAGCAGTGCTGTTCAATATCCATATCAGCGACATTGCAGAGGGGCTGGAAGGGAAGGTGTGTCTCTTTGCGGATGACACAAAGATCTGCAATAGGGTGGACAGTCCAGGAGGGATGGAGAGAATGAGGAGGGACCTATCTAAAATGGAAGAATGGTCCAGAATGTGGCAACTAGGATTCAATGCAAAGAAGTGCAAAATCAAGCACTTGGAGTGCAGGAACGCAGGGGAGGAACACATGATGAAAGGGGAGATATTAGCAGCCACAAAACAAGAAAGAGATTTGGGGGTCATCATAGCTAATGACTTAAAGGTGGCTAAACAGTGTACCGAGGCAGTGAGGAGAGCCAATGGGATGCTGAGGTGCATAAGGAGAGGTATCACCAGCAGAAAAAAGGAAGTCATACACTTATGCTGATAGGGGTGGCAACTAGACAGGTTATTTTAAAATACTATCTGGAAGATAAAATACCTGAAATACAAGAATGGAGGAATGTGATTATTGGTATGCTCAAAACAGAACACCTAGTTCTAACATCGAATGATTCACCAAAGAAATCTGACAAACAGTTGGCTACCATATATTAAGTCTTGACTAGAAAATAGCAATTATCAGAATTAAAAAGGGCTTGACATAAATATTGAAAGGATCCCATTGACTTCTGACACATTAAATCTCAGACCAACAGTATTAATAATTAATTCAGAATTCTATTTGATGTAAAAGTGAACTAGAGAGGAGACCTACCCCATCTACCTCCTCCCTTCTCCTTTGAACAGTTATATAGTGATAATATAATTAAATTTAAGACATAAGGACAACATTCGTAAATATACTTTTCTTTACACTTATGCCAATGGGGATTAAAACAAACATATGTCCCAAAAGTAATAACTGTCAATTAATAAAGTTAAATGCTCATTTCTTATTTATTGCTTATTGTCTTCTTTGTGCACAATGCATTTTATAAGAATTATTTGACATCTGTATGTGTGTATGAGTTTATTCTCTGTTGTTGTTTGTTTTAAACAATTCAATAAAAAACTTATTGACAAAAAGGAAAGAGAAGGACATAGGGTGGAGACAGTTCAGAGTCAGAGCAGGGCAACAAAAATGGTGCTGGGCCTGCACCACAGGTCACACAAGGAGAGATTGGAAGAATTCAATATGTACACTCTGGAGGAGAGGAGGGAGAGGGGGGATATGATAGAGACCTACAAATATCTCAAGGGGATTAATGAGGTTCAGGGTGGCAGCATCTTTCAAAAGAGAAGCTGCCCTAAAACAACAAAGAAGGTATGACATGAGACTGGAAGTGGGTAGAATGACAGACAACAAGACAAAGTACTTTTTTCACAGAAAGGGTGGTGGATGCTTGGAATGGCCTGCCCCAGGAAGTGGTGGAGGCAAACAGAGTTGGGGGATTTAAACAGTCATGTGATATACATAAGGAAACCCTAGAGGGGGAAGTAAAGGCAGCAGCTTGGGATCAGTAGGGTCAGTGGGAGCTAATTAAAGGTAGGGTATATGGGCAGACTGGATGAGTATAGCAGTCCTTGTCTGCCATTAAGTTCTATGTTTTTGTGAAATAATAGGTTAAATCATTATATTAATAATGATTCCATGTATTTAAGAATGTACTTCTGCCAGAAAACTGCTTTGAAAACTTTTTCAAGAGCATCAGAAAACTAGGAATCTGAAACACCAGGGAACATCTTTGACTTCCCAGTGTTTGTTTCACCCACCCAGCTGTAAACATGAGTAGACAGCTGGGCTGTCCTAGATGCATACATTATATTGTTGTTTCATTTTTTTGTTTTTCACAAAGAAAAAAATTAATATTTTACCATTATTGATGAAGTAAATTATAGGCACTATAATACAAACAGGCTCTTAGAAAACAATAGGGGAATGAAGAAAATCCATCCAGTCCTGAAAGTACATTTTCAATAGTGTGTGTGTGTGTGTGTGTGTGTGTGTGTGTGTGTGTTTGGGGTGGAAGGTTACTGGTGGAGAGTCCAACTTGGTAACTTGGTTCTCTTGGACTTCAGCCTTGTACTGTAATCATGGGGTTACACTGTTTTCAAAAGGTTTTGTTCCTAATGATTAAAATCCCATTTCCCCCTTATATCCTTGCTACCCACCCGGATTGTAGGTGTGTGTGTGTGTGTGTGTGTGTGTGTGTGTAGTGCGTGCACGCAAGAGAGAGAGAGTGTGTGTGTGTAATAGAGACAGAAAGAGAGAGAGAGAGAGAGAGTGAATGTACTGTATGTGTGTAAGAGAGAGAGAAAAATAGAGAGAGACACTGAGTACAGGGAGGATAAGTGATTTTCTCAAGGTTACACAGTGTATAAGAGTGTTGGGATTGTAACCCAAATCTTCAGATTCACAGCTTTGTATGCTAATCAGAAGACTATGCCACCATCCTGTCCATGAAAAAGTAATGATATTTAAAAAGGGAGGCCACTGTAACCTCAGTTCTGGCTGAGAAGGAGACTTGAGAAAACATTGAGCTACAAATGAAACGTAACACTTAAATTCATGTTAAAAACATTTTTCTCCTCCACCTGTTGCACTCCTTTTCCATCCCCACACTTCATCCCCACTGCTGATTTCTATTTTTAAGTGCATTTCCCTGGTACCATGTTTCAGTTTACAGTTACTATAATACAGCTTGAGTTTTGTGGTCTGGACTTAGTTCTGGTGCCCCAAAAGGTCAGATGGCAGTTTCAGTTGTATGCCAGTTCCTCTTAGCCACAATAAAAATGATGGTAAATAAACAGGTGTTCAAATACAGCTGAGAAGGAATACTGAAGTGCACATAGATGACATAGATACTGTCAACAGATAAGGACCACTTGGGCCACCTAGTCTGCCCATTTCACTACTTACTGTGACACTATCGACCCTGATTGGTCTGTGACTTTTGCCCTCCTATCTCAAACTAATTAAATACCCTTGTATCTATCCCATTCATTCTTGAATTCCATTATAGTTTTTTCTTCTGCCACCTCTGCTCAGAGACTGTTCCAAGTATCCACCACCCTTTCCATGGAGAAGTATTTTCTAACATTTCCCCTGAATCTACCCCTCCAGCTTCATAACATGTTCCCGTGTTCTTGAATATTTTTTCTCAAAAAAATACTTTCCACATGTACTGTATTTATACCTGTGAGGTATCTGAAAGTCTCTATCATGTCCCCTTTCTCCTTCCTAATCTCAAGGGTATACATATTGAGGCCTTTTATTCTCTCTTTATAAAGCTTTTGATGTAGGCCCAGTACCATTTTAGTTGCTGTCTTGTGGACCTTCTCAGTTCTGTTTTCATCTTTTATAAGATGTGGTCTCCAGAACTGAACACAGTACACCAAGTGAGGTCTCACCAATGTCTTATACAATGGCATGACCACCTCCCTCTTTCTGCTTGTGATACTCTTCCCTATGCACCCCAACATCACAGTAGCTCATCCTACTGCCTTTATCACACTGTCTGACCACTATTAAGTCATCAGATATGATTACCCCAGGTCTCTTTTCTGCTTAATGGATGACAGTAACACTCCCCCAACTAGTACATAGACAGCAATATTTATAATGCACAATCAAAGTAAGACAAAAGGCATGTTACTTGACAGAAAAAAAGAGACATCTAAATAAAGTAAAATGGCACAAGTACAAATCTTTCACTGTAACATGGATTCTGGTTTACAAAAGGCTAATTGTCCATGCAGACTTTTTTAACTTTCTCTCAAAATTGACCTGCTTATGACCAGTGCTAGCAAAACAGACATGCTATACAGATTTTGACATAGATGTCGCTACAAGTCCGAATATCAACAGATGATGTCATCCTCTCAGGATAAACTGCATGCCAAGTTGACAGGACAGAAGCAAACATGTGGAGGGGGAAGGGGTTGATGAATATATTGATTCTACACTAAATTATCAACCCCTTTTCCAGGAGTCAGTACACCAATCCAATGAGATCCTTTTATTTAATTTAATATTTTTACTTAAACTTTGTAAAAGCACTGGGCAAGAAAGCTCTTTTTCATGCCTGCCCTGATACAGCGACAAATAACATACAAAAAACAAATACATAACAGACAATACATAAAGAACAAAAACATGAAAATAAAAATAATGACATCATTCTTTTCAGTAAACTTATCTTCAGCCACTATCAATAATAACGTCTCAGGCATCAATTACTCTCCTCGTAACAACTACTGTAGTTGCATTAAATCCTAATTTCTCTTCTCCACTGGATTGTGACTCCTGAAAGTCTACCTGACATCTTTAGTGACACTGTCTCTCTTACTGTATCAAAAATATTATGACTAATAAAGAAGAACTAAAGTCAAAATTCACAAATAAATATATGTTGTGTAGACTGTTTTGATTTGTAGGGGTACTCCAAGCAAGTCATTCCCTATACTTAATGAAAGGAGTTTTTTCTAAATTTGCTTGCTGGTTTTATGGCCCCTAGGATCTCAATATTAGCATTTCTAATGGCCTTTCTTGTTCCTTCAAAGCCTCCTGTCCTGTGACCTCATTGTTTTTGCAATAATATTCATGAGGGCATTATCTAGTTAGTGAAAAGATTATTTTATCATAGATTAGCAGAATAAAATCTGTTTTTCTAATATAAACATGACTTTTCTAATTGTAAAAAGCTGACAAAAATGGAAGCCCATTTTATAAGTGTAATATGACACTCCAGAGGGTGCATGGAACATATTTTACCACACTGCCAGTGGCAAAAGTCACTTGACCTGCAGCCGCATGCCTTTTTGCACCACTGGCCATGCTGTAAAATACATTCCATGCACACCTTTTTGTGTCTTATTGCTTACACAGTGCCCATCTTAAGGGGCTTATTGAACTTAGATTTATGACATTCTAAGAAAACCCAAACACTTTTTAAAATTAGTCCAAAATATGAATTCAGATTTCGTCACATCACTACATAATGTTACACATTTGTTGGTTTACATTTTTAGAGTTTAAGTGAATTGTTAACAAAAGCTGTCACTTTTTTTTTTTTTTTTTTTGATGTTCTGGCAAAGTTGTGAAAATTCATCTTTTTGAAAAATTTCATGAATTGCCCACTTTGCCACTTTGCAATGAGTTTTCCTGGGGGTCTGCCACTTTTTCAGGTAAAATCTGGTTTGTGAAGAGACAACTTTGCCAGTGAATTTGCATTATGTCCCTAAAAAGTGCCACTTCACTTGTCGAAAACTGTGGAGCTGTCAGTTCACACTTGATGAATTTGGAAAATCTGCAAATTATTCTTGAAGCAAAGTTTGCCAGCTTAGCACATCTCTGTTGTTAACATAAAGTTCCAAATAACTGCATGATTATTATTTTTTGCAGTTCTAAGCTACATAAGATTGCTTTCACAGTTGGTCATAATTGGGGAATTAATGCACTATCATAGAAACATAGAATTTGATGGCAGATAAGGACCTCTTGGCCCACCCAGTCTGCCCATTTCCCTACCTACTGGATAAGCTGCAGATCCTAGTTAACCAGCAGCCTACTTCTTCCTACCCCCACCCCCTAGAATGACCTCATGACTGTCCCATGCATGCTTGAATTCCATGTGACACCATTGGGCCAATCACAGTCTATGATTTCCTAAGCATATTTTGTAAAATCCATTTTTACCACTGTCAAGATAGGTCTGTTAATATAGTAGATGGTTTTAGCCACATGCATATGAAGACTACAAGTAATGACAGTGCAGGAGAATGTTTTTCCTGTTCATACCACTATGGTCCAAGCAGCCCTCTTCTACCTGTCCCCTGTCCCAGCTCCATCACCTTGACATCCCCTAGGACTTTTGTGGTCTCCCCCCATGTCCCTTCAGAGCTTTCCATACTGGCAGGCATAGTAGGCCCCCCCTTACCTTTATCATGAATGGATTCAGTTGTGGGAGGAACCTGCCTAAGTAGCAGGGCCGTTGCCAGGATTTTTGCAGGGGGGGGGTTCTATTTACAATTATTGATGGTATATTCTTGTGCAGTGCATGCAAAAATCGTTTTTAAAAAAGCTATGTGTCTGGATGCTGCCATGCAGAAACCTTGTGCACTAGGTGCTCTGCGGTACATTTTCTTGCCTATTCTGCTAATCACTATAGACATATTATTTCTGCTAATCTGTCTATAATGGGATAGGCCTGACAGCAAAGAAAAACTAACTGATGAGTCCGGTGGAATATAAGTAATTTCCGTAACACTGACATACTCAAGATTACTTAAAGTACCAAAGATTACAGAGTAACAAAATAAAGACCAGTTGCAAATATGTGTAATTTGGTGTTCAGGGGTGGTAGATGCCACCTACATAGATTTCCACAAAGCCTTCAACACCATCCACATAGAAGGCTGATTAACAAGATGGGTAGTCTGGTCATGGAAGACAAGGTGGTGAATTGGGTTAGAAACTGGTTAACAAACAGGAGACAGAGGGTGGTGGTAAATGGGGTATAATCTGGGGAGAAGGGGTGACCAGTGGGGTACCACAGGGATCAGTACTAGGATCAGTCCTGTTCAATGTGTTCATTAGTGACATTGCAGAGGGGCTGGAAGGAAAGGTCTATCTGTTTGCAGATGACATGAAGATCTGCAACAGGATGGATACTCCAGAAGGGTGCAGAAAATGAAGAGGGGACCTGGTGAAGCTTGAAAGATGGTCGGAGACGTACCAACTGAGGGGCAATGCAAAGTGCATAATAATGCACCTGGGTAGAGGCAACCCTAGGGACAGCAACAGATTGGAGGAGGGGGAGAGCTGATTGTCACCAAAGAGGAAAGGGGCCTAGGAGTTATCATCTCTGATGACCTTAAGGTATCAAAGCAGTGTATAAAGGTGGCAGGGAAGGCCAGTGGCATACTGGGGTGCATAGGCAGGGGTATCACTAGCAAGAGGTGAGATGTACTGATGCCATTATATAAAACATTGGTAAGGCCTCACCTGGAGTACTGGATGCAGTTCTGGAGAACACACCTGCACAAGGACATAGATAAGGTGGAGACTTTCCAGAGAAGGACAACAAAAATGGTACACGGCTTACACCACAAAACATATGAGGAGAGAATAAAGGACCTCAATATGTAGTCACTGGAGGAGAGGAGACAGCGGGGGGACATGATTGAAACTTTCAAGTAACTCAAAGGTATAAACAAGGTGTAGGCGGGGGATCTTTCCCAATGTAGAAAAAGTATTAGAACAAGGGGTCATGATATGAAATTGGAAGGTGGTAGACTAAAAGGTAATGTGAGGAAGTTTTTCAACACCTAAGGGTGGTCGACACTTGGAATAGTCTGCTACAGAAGGTAGTGGGGACAAGCACAATGGAGAGGTTAAGCATGCTTGGGACAGGCACAAGGGAAGCCTGAGAGAGGAAGGGAGGGAGTGACAAAAAGACATTGATCACATAGGGCCTATGGGCAGACTGGATGGGCCCAGCAGTCCTTATCTGCCAACAATTTCTATGTTTCTATGTAAACCCTGTATACCAACCAGTACCTGAAATGTTGGTCACAGACACTCATAATGTAACACAAGTCAGACACAGAATTAAATACAGGAACACTGGTGGCTAAGTGATTTAACAGCATCTCCACCTCTGGACACTAGCTGAAAGCCCTAACAATGAAGGGATAATAACTCACATTTAGTTTTTATGGGGTCCCCATTTTGCACTGCCAGATAATTACAGCTCTTAAAGAGGCATTAATCACACCAGGCCATCTGGAACACCAAGGGCGATTACCATGATAAGAGATTAATGAAGTAGGGAATATGCAATGTCATTGGTAACCATGGAAAACCTGCACTAGGCAAGGCCGACAAGTGGAATTAGCTGCACTAGCCCTGGTCAATGTGCACCAGTAAAACAATTGAACAATGAACCCTGCAACAGTATATTTACTAAGGCTTCCCATGGCAGACACCAGATGCAAAAAAGATTAAAGCTGGAATGGTCAAATGCATGGCTGCTTAGATGCAATGCAAACCTTATCCAAGGTTAGCTGCTCACCTTTGATCATTCAGAAAATATAATGCCATTCCCATAGAAAGCTACTGCATACATCAACAAAAAAAGCCCATGCATACCCCCTCCCCATTGGAAATGTAGTAATTTCACAAGGAGTGGGAGTATCTTAGTATTCACCTCAAGGCCTGCAGTGAAGTCACTCAACTTGCTACTGCCCATCAGCTGTGTCCCTACTCTAACTGGCATTCACCTCAAATGGTATGCACAGAAACTATAAATGGCATTCTAAAAGAAGGGTGCTACTGCATATGGCATACATCAACCAAAAAGCGAAGTCAATGCACACTCTCCACCCCACCGATAAATGTAACAATAAAATGTTTGTTCAGCTGTGATTGGCAATTTACTAATTTTATTTCAAAAGGAGTTGGAGTCTCTAGGTATTCACCTCAGTGCCCTTTGGTGAAGTTGCCCAGCTACCATTGTCAAGGTGAACCCCCCATCAGCTGGGTCCCTACTCTATACAGTATCCACCTTTCTGAAATGCACAACCCAGTTGCAACACAAATATTTACTTTTTTCACACAGGAGTGTGGTGTGCATATTTAATGGAACACATACAAACAGAGGTGAGAAAGAATACGTGATGGGACTTGAACACAGGCCACCTGGAACACAGTTCTGATTGCCCAGGTTCCAGTTGTCTAAGTCACACAGCTGGTTAGTGCAATTGGAACAGTATTCTGGGTGGCCTGGGTTCAAGTCCCAGCTGAGGCACTTATTCTTTCATACCTCTGTTTATATGTGTTCCATTAAATATGCAAAACACACTCCTGTGTGAGTGTTACAAGTAATGATTTGTGTTGCCATTGGGTTGTACATTTGAGAAAGAATAATGTGCTCAGGGATGGCCCAGGTTCCAGTTGTCTCAGTGGCACAGCTGGTTAATGCAATTGGAATGGTATTCCAGGCAGTCTGGGTTCAAGTCACAACCATTACAAAACCTTTGTTTTCTTTTACTCATCCAGACCACCACACCAGCAGCTGAAAGCAAACCACCACCCTCCTAATACATTGAACAAGCCATAAAAATCTAAGGTTTGGGCAGCCACACCACTTTAGGCCATTACAATAAAATTGCCGCCCCTCCCCCCACACACACAAACACTTGTCCAGACCTTGCCATAAAAAAATAACAAAAAAAAACTGACACCAATTTGCTCCATTTTTCAATGCAGGCAGTAACTCTGCAGTTGTTCTCCCTCCTCTCCAACCCCGCCTCCACCAAGAAAGAACTTCATTAATTCAAACTATCCCCATATCGGCTTGCCGGAAAGTTCTAGCAATACCCTCTCTTTTAACTTGTTTAAAGTATTGCACAGGATATTATAATGTAAATTTATCACCATGTTACTACACAATCCAACAATGTGTGCATATGAATATACTGTATATATATATATATATATATATATAATCTAAGGTTTGGGCAGCCACACCACTTTAGGCCATTACAATAAAATTGCCGCCCCTTCCCCCACACACACAAACACTTGTCCAGACCTTGCCATAAAAAAATAACAAAAAAAAACTGACACCAATTTGCTCCATTTTTCAATGCAGGCAGTAACTCTGCAGTTGTTCTCCCTCCTCTCCACCCCCGCCTCCACCAAGAAAGAACTTCATTAATTCAAACTATCCCCATATCGGCTTGCCGGAAAGTTCTAGCAATACCCTCTCTTTTAACTTGTTTAAAGTATTGCACAGGATATTATAATGTAAATTTATCACCATGTTACTACACAATCCAACAATGTATTGCATATGAATATACTGTATATATATATATATATATACATATATATATACATATATATATATATATATATATATATATATATACACACACACCCAGGGTTGAAATTAAGTTTTGCAGCCACTAGCCATCAGGGCTAGTGATTGGGAAAATCCACTAGCCCCACTGACTTTTCCACTGACCCAGTTGATGTACATACTGAAGTGTTGCCTTCTCCAGCACAAGTCCACAGGGCTAGTTAAATGAAAATCTCACTAGTCCAATACAAAATCTATCAGCATTTGGCTAGCATGGGCATGTGACAACTTTGACCCCTGCATACGTCTCCTCTGTTACTATATTCCATAATTAAAATACCCTCCATTTTAATTTCGTCCAGTCCCCCTAACTCCCAACTGCTGAGAAGTTGCAGACACAATGGATCTTTTACTGCTAGGAAATTTCTTTTTCAGTGGAGTTCTCTCATCTCAGAACACTGGCACACTAGCCCAAT
The DNA here is from genome assembly GCA_016271365.2 of Neoceratodus forsteri. Taxonomy (NCBI): domain Eukaryota; kingdom Metazoa; phylum Chordata; order Ceratodontiformes; family Ceratodontidae; genus Neoceratodus; species Neoceratodus forsteri. Next base: position 620,120,497 of record CM028138.1, on the reverse strand, counting down.
GATGATATATTCTGTGACATTTTTCCTTGCCTTTACTCTTTTGAAAGGCAACATTTAATACATCAGCGGGACCAATGTACCCCCACAACCACACACACAATCTGGACTCCACCATCCTGTTTAACAGCAATGGGCAAAAAATGCGTTGGAGTCTGTTATCCCCACGATGCCAGATTAATATATGAACCATACATATTTGTATAAACATTTCAGAATGTCAGTACATTGCTTCATCAAAATACATATGGTCTTAAGGTTTAAAAGGACATATTCCTCACCTTTTTGCCTTTAGATCATATGTATTTTGATGAAGCAACGTATTTACACTGTGAAAACGTTGATCCTAGTATGTATGGTTTAAATATTGGTCTCATCAATATACAAGAAAAAATACAGGACTTTTTTGCATGAGTTGTGCCTTTGTGAGTGGGCCCAATCTGTCCAAATGATTTGATTTGTTGTTATTGCTCTGGTTTGGACTGGACACCTCCCAGTACTTTTTCTGCCTACATTGTATCAATGGGTATGCTGGTTTCCATAAATTTGGATGAATAACAAAAGGTGTTTTGGAAAAACAGCTTGCACCTGGAGGACCTAAATATCTAAGAACTCTGAACACTACATGATTAATCTGGTACAAGGTCAGCTGGCATTCATCTGTACTCCCCTTCCCCACCCACCAGTCATTCCTGGAAATAGGCAAGATTTGTCTAGTGCACTTACCCGGTCAACAAAAATGAAATAAATAAATAAATTACCAGTAATCTGAGGCAAATTATCTTTACTTCTAGCATCAAACACCAAAAGGGATTAATTTGCTCTGAGCCATAATTGAGCTGGTGACATGGGATGGTAATAAAAGTTCTCTTATTGAGGCTTCACATTAGCAGAAAAAAAGCAGTGGTTCATTAATGTATATTGGAGTGTGACTCTTAAATCTGGGTAAAAATACATCTTGATTTTAATATGGATGTTTGTAGTGAACTAGAAACTACAACAGAAAAAGGTCAGTTCCATTAACGTTGCCACAAATTGATAAGCACAAGATCTTAAAGGGTATTTTGAGTAAAAAGCAAAGAAGTGCTCATGACTCAGCTAAGTCACTCCTATCAAGACTAGAAAATTTAAAAACAGCAAACGTTAAAACTAGTATGGCATGTCCTCACTCTGGTGGCATATCTGGGATGAAAGCACAAACATAGAACTCTAAGGGTCACAACGGAGCACAGCTCAGGATTCACAGCATCAACTATTAAACTATGGAGAAATGATGGAATAGATTTAGGAATTAATAAATGCTAACATGCTTTCATGTTACTGCTAACCGAATCATTAACTATAGAAGAGGGAAAATGAGCAGAGGAAATAAAACAAGTGACAGAACAATATAACGCTAAAACTGATTTGAATGAATACCAATATAAAGTTAGACCATATTACCATTGACTGGAGAAGGCTGAAGAATCAATTAAGCCCCAGAAGATCAAGAAACAGTTGTCTCCCCCCCCACCCCTGCCCACCAACACGTTACAGCATCAACCATCTGTGATCACTGGCAGAGCAGCAACTGGTACCAGATTGCCCCCATGAGCCTACAAAAATAAATCACAACAAACCTTTGATTATCTAAACATAGACTCTGGACCTCCGGCCACAGAAGCACTGGATTGCCTCCATTAGCTTAAGTATTGTTTCTCTCTGGTGCTGTGGCAGCTACTTTGATGTAGATTAAGCAGTGCCCTTACCAGGCAGGGGTGAGCAGAAAAAGTCAGTGATACACCCGGTTCGCAGATTCTTTTTGCTGTTGCCACTTTCATTGGACTTTTGAGGCTCCATTCTCAGTCTCCTGTTTCTTTGGCTCCAAACAAAATTAAGCAGGAGAAAAATGGGCGGGCCCAACTGTTGGATGTCCCAGGAGTCACAGTGAGAAATATAAACCTGGCAACTGATTGGCACAGAAGGGGAGGGGGGTGCTGCTCCAGATTCAGACCGAGCTCCTGGAATGGTAATTGGGTAGTCAAGGAAGGGGTGGGAGATCATTCTCACAAGGGGTGGACAACAGCAGAGGGGAAGAGGGGAGGAGAAGGGGGGGTTGCACATCACAGCAGAGAGGGAGAGGCAAGCCTAAGTGTTTGGCATTCTGATTCTAATGTACAAATAATTTAAAGGGACAGAGCATGATTTTGGCAGTGGGGCAAAAAAGAAAATTTGGGGGAGGGTTCATTCGAACTTGATGAACTCCACCTGGCAACTGACCTGAGTAGCCAGGTGCAAGGCCTACGGACTGGGTGCTATCCTTCTACTGCTCAGGGATTTTTCTTCTTTTGTTCCCAATTCCCCTAGGACACTGGCATCAAGGTCACACCAAGCACACACCCACATAAGCATGCATTATGCAGTGCCAGCCAACATCCTCCACTCACTAGCCACTTTAGCTGCACTACCACCTGTAATAACCCAGGTGACAGTATAGCAGAAGAGGTGGCAGCCCTCCCTCCCAGGAGAAGGGGAGCATCTGTTGGGACACCCAAACCTCTTATTTATTTATTTAAGAGTTTTACCAGGAAGGCAAGCTGAGCAGTGTGCTGCTTGATTACAGATGCATCCTGGGGACAAGAACAACAGTATATTGAGGAATACAATAATAAGTACAGCAGTAGACAAAATATGTGACGTAATATAGGTACAGAAGTGAAAAATCACAAATGCAGGCCTTTACAAAGTGGTGCAGCCATAACTATGCGGCACGAAAAACAGAGGGAAGTGCAACACGAGACTAGAGCTTGACAACCCAGGATTGATAAAGGTAGAGGCTCTGGGTGGTCTGAGGTGGGGGTAACTTTACCTAGGCACTGTGGATTTGTTAGGCACATGAGCAGGGGGAGTAGAAATGCACTGAGAGAAGACCGCTCAAGTGCCAGAAGGGGGAAGTGCACCAAATGTCTGGGGTGAGAGAGTTCCATAGCTTGGGAATTCAGTAGCTGCAGGCCACCTGGCCTTTTGAGGTGGACCTAATGGGAATATGTTGAAGACACATGTCTTTTTGCCTGAACTCATAGGTTGGGGGAGTGGATGAACAGGACTGAGGCAAGGTGGGGTGCAACGACTGGTCCCAGACCTTTGCAGTGAGGTGTACACAATGTGAGGATCTATGGTCCTGTAGGGAGGGCAAGCCCAAGGACTGATAAAGGGTACAGTGATGGGTGGAGTAGGGGCAGTCAAGGGTGAAATGTCTGAAGGTGTGGAAGAGGGAATCCAGTCTAGTCAGGTTGGACTTACGGGGGGGAAGGGGCACTGTGACTATGTCTTCATAGTCTAAAATTGACAGAATTATTTTCTGTATCTTGCATGGCGGACTGGCAGGGGAATGTAACAATGAGTTTGGTAAAGTGTACCAACTCTTCCCCCTAAGCCAGCCCATTGCAGCCTGATTTATTCCACAAACCAGGGGCTGCCAGCATGAGTGAGGATAGATGCTAAGCCTTGTGGGATGCCCAAGTGTTTGGTGGTAGGTAGAAACTGGATTCCTCACCCTAGCTGTATGGGATCTACTGTGAAGGTAGGAAATTCAAGCAGGGGGGAGATCTGCAAACCAGATTTTCAGGTTTGACAAATAGGGTAGTATGAACTTAGGTATCACCCAGATTGGTGAATTTGGAGCCAGTCAGATGACCAGATTCAATTTTGGAAGTACTGGGTATAGACAGATTAAAAAGTGAGCTGTGAACTGCTGGTTGAGTGGGTAGAAGGGAAACCAGATAGGACTGTGGAGAAGCAGGTCCATGAATAAACAGTGGTCTGCTGTTTACTATCTAGCTTTTCTAAGACTCTGGAGAGGCACCCCGTGTGAAAGGGTGTTGCTACTATGTGTATCCAGGTGGAGAGGAAATACCAGAAAACAGAGCACAGCAGGAGATGGGTCATCAGTGTCTTGGGCATCCAGGTTAAGAAATTTAGGAGGCTGGCCATCAGGACCACAGCCAAAATATAACTTTCAGTGAGACAGGTTCTTCCATACAGTGGATGGGTCAAAATGGAATAATGAGACAAGTTTTGGGGAGTACAGAAGCTGTAGTATTTGGCACAAGAGGGGAGAGAAGGGATAAGAAGGTAACCCACACTTTCAGATCAGACATAAAATATTGTGTGAGGGCATCAGCAAAAGAGCAATGGTTATCACTAATGGTTGATCCAAATCATAATTTCAGGATGGCATTGGAGTTACCAAGAGGATTTAGAATGTTTTGAATGGCATTCTAAATTTGTTAATATGTCTTGTATTCTGATGGAACTTAGTGTGAAAGCAGTTTGAGTTGGCCTTCTATGTGGCACTGGTGCTTAGGATATGGACTCAAGTTGTAGGAGACTCTGAGTGGATATTGGAAGCTTTGTGTTTAAGCTGGGCTGTTTCTCAAAGGAGAAACAGATCTGTAAGTTATTTGTGCTTTAAGTTCTTTAAGATTTTAAGAAATACAGGAAAGTGGGATATTTCTTCCTACCCTTCATAAAAGGAGTTGTTTGTTGTAAATACTGGTAAAGGTGAAGTGGAAATGGAGCAAAGTCTGCTCAAGGTTATGATTCCTTTCCACCAGTTCCACCAATGACCAGTCAGCAAAGTTCTACTATGAACCTGAAGTGAACCCGAAGTGGACCACTTTGAGTTTGCATAGCGCTACGCAAAATATCTATTAAAAACACAAAATTCATCTTTTAATAGACTTCTTGTTATTCACTTCGGGTTCTCTTCGACTTACATACTTGTTAAGGTGAAGTTGGTAAGAAAAAGCCCCCAGATCACATGTCTGACTGCCTCTCAAGGTTTGCAGGTCACATGATACATGGCAACATTGACATGCATTATACTGAAACATTGCATTCCCTACGACTTATGTCTTTGGAAGTATGTGAGGCACGTGGGGACATTCTGTTTCTGTATGATGTACTTCAGGATCCTAGATTGATGTGTTATTTAGTGATTTAAAGAAAATAACATGGAAATAAGGGGACAACCATTACAAATCAAAGGAAGGAGGTTTAGAACAAATGCTAGGAAATATTCTTGTACTGTTAGAGTGGTAAATCTGTGGAATTCATTACCACTGTACATTATAATAGCAGAAACTAAGAGTACATTTTAAAACAGGTTAGACAAATATATTCTTGATGGTGTTGATTTAAGGCATTACAGATGATGACGGAATGCAAATGGGCCTTGGCCTTTATGTTCCTATTTCTACTGTATTATGAGTATGAACCTTAGTATGATACAGGGAGGAACTTACATAGGCAGGAAGTCAGTGTTTGACTTTCACTTTCTCATGAAAGAGCAAGTTTCAGGTTGAGCTCCAAAGTGATAGTGGCATGGTAGTGCCACTATTGTTAGAGCTGAGTACCCCAGTCAAGGTTAAACTCTGAAATGTGTCAGCTTAATAACTTTTCCACTGTATGATGGATTTGCCTGACATTTGGCATGCATAGAGCGGTACCATAGATCTCTGGATTGTAACGGTCGGATTTACGGTTGTCGAGTTACAGAGCGCCATAGAAAAAGTAATTACACATTTTTGGGCATTCTTTGTGCACGCCTACAGGTTGCACAGTCTGCATGACCAGTCCAAAACCTTCAGGAAACATGCAGCCGGGGTCCTCAATGTGCCTTTCCAAGATTTTGTGAAAAAAAATATTAAATGGTTCAAAAGTTATTCAAAAAACAAGTTTCCCATTATAGTCAATGGGAAAAGTTAAGAAAAGGTTCAACTGTTGCAAATGCAGTTTTTAGTGTCGTAAATGACCCCTGTAGTGTAGCAGATCCGCCATCTTGTTTTTAGTTGGTGGTTCAGAAAAATGCTTGGCATTTAAATTTGGGACCCTCAAGGGACACAAATCTTGCTGTGTACAACTAGTCGAGTACTGAGGATGCTAGCCATGTCTTCTTGAGGGGTTTTAAACCACCAGAAATATGTTTTTTAAATTTTTGTAAACCAAAGTGTCACAAAGTAATGTTGCAATTCAACACTTTCATGATTTTTTTTGCGAAAGTGTCGCAGATCATGGCACTACTTTGCAACACTATGCCAGAAACAATAGGAAATCTTTGCCACCGTGCTGCAAAAGAATGGTTTGGTCTTTTGGGCTGAAATTTGGAGGGAAGAAAGTCAAGATCCCCCATATGTGCCTTTTGATGGTTTGGTGACAAAATATTAGAGGGCTGCAAAGTTATGGCACTCCAAATTTGATTATTTTTCCCATAGACTAACATTACAGCGCCTGCCACGCCTTTCGGGGCTCATATCTCGAAAACGCTTAGAGATAGGGACTTTTCATCAGAAAACTGCTTAGCCCCCCAAATGGGAGCTATGTTCAAAACTAGCCAGAAAAGTCATAAATTGTATGAAAATTCATTTTTTTTCCTACATTGTACGGTTCCTGAGATATAAGTAATTTAGTATTCCAAGTATTAATTTTCTGCTCTGAGGGCCATTACTATGCATACATTGTTTGTATTCACTGTGCTTCTGAATGCACCTTTTTGGGAAACAATTGTGCATTTGTGTTACTGTTGCAGTCAGCATTTCTGCTTGCATTTCCATTACTGTTTGCATTAGCATTTCCGTGTACGTCACCGTGTGCATTACCCTTTGCATTTGCGTTACTGTTACCAGTTGCATTTCCACTACTGCTTTTGTTTGGATTTCCTTTTGCTTCACCATGTGCATTACCATTTGCATTTGCATACACTCTTCTGTTTGCATTTCCATTTGTGTTTTTGTTTCCTTTGGCATCATCATTGCTGTTACTGTAAGCATTTGTTTTTTCAATTGCATTACCACGACTGTGTGCGTTACTGTTTGCATTTGCATATGTGCTGGCATTTGCATTTCCATTTGGTTTCCTTTGGTGTCATTGTTGGTGTTACCATAAGTGTTTGCATTTCCAATTGCATTACCGTGACTGTGCGCTTTACCATTTGCGTACATGCTAGTGTTTGCATTTCTGTTAGTGTTCCATTTGGCATCATCATTGGTGTTACCGTAACCGTTTGCATTTCCAATACCATTACCATTACTGTTTGCATGTTCGTCACCATTTGAGTTTCTGTTGGCCTTAGCGTTAGCGTTTTTGGTAGAGTTTCTGTTGTCGATTGTGTTACTGTTTTCTTCTGTGTTGTCATTGCCATTACCATTTGCATTTCTCTTTGTGTTTGTGTTACTGTTTGCATTTTCGTTACCATTTGCATTTCCATTGGCATTAATGTTTGCGTTTCTGTTGCCGTGTGCATTTGCATTACCATTTGCATTACATTTCTGTTTACATTAACGTTTGTGTTTGCAATTCCCTTACCATTTCCATTATCATTTAAATTTGTGTCACCATGTGCATTACCATTTGAGCTTGCATTTGCATTACAGTTAGCATTACTATTTTATTGTACCTCACTGTTTCCATCACAATTTGCATTAATGTTACCATTTCTGTTTTTCTGTTTGCATAGTGCAGTGCAAAACATAATGTTTTCGCTATTTCTATGCACTGTATTCTGTGACACATAGCACAGCCTCTGTGTAGTTGATTGGTCTTAGACTTGGTAAGTGGAAAGGCGTTAGTTCATGGAACATGTCAGTTTTTGTTTGGCGAAAAAATGTTGTTCTGTTCCAGACTTATGGCCATTTGAAGTTGCCTGCTTCACAGTCTGCCATTTTAGTGCATTTGTGGCTGCGATTTCCACCATTTTGAGGTGGGAGATTTCCTAAAGGTACTGAAAAATTAAAATTGAATACCTCTGGAATGGTTAAGTTTTTTCACATGAAATTTGAAGGGTGCTGAGTGGATGTCCTGGAGATGTAAATGATGATGTTAACATGTTTGAAAAATAATTCACTGTAGAGATACTGTGTGACACAGTTAATGTTTTGTGCATAGCATTCAGAATGATGCTACTGCCTTTAAATTTATAGTGCGGGTAGCCCTAGTGACTTGGAGGTGCCTTGTAGTGGTTTTGTGTGTTAAGCATTAACAGGTGCAGAATTATGCCACTCTAATGAATGAAAATTTGTTTCCTTATGCTTCAGTAACTTCTGAACCATCTGTCCAATTTGCCTGGAATGTACAAAGATTTATAATTCCTCTTTCACTATGTCAATTTTCCAGTCACTGCCACTTACAGTTGCTGAAGTGTGTATGTTACATTGTTTGCTCGTGGTACTGTGCGCCCGTTCAATGAATGTATGCACATTTCTGGACACAAGGTGTGCTATGGTACATGTCTTCATTTACCAATTTTAATTTCAGTTGGTCATACAGTTTTTGCACAGCGAAGTGAAAAACAATCACATGGTGGGAGCACGGTGCCGTTTACCACCTCATTCCATTCCCTATTTACAGTGCACATTCTCAAAAAGAAGGAAAATTCAAGCCAAAAAACTCTGTTCAATAAATCAGTTAGGGTTGTTCCAGAGAAACAAAAGCAAGGAAATTCAGTGTTAGGGTGGATAACCCTAACTGTGCATTCCACCCCACCACCACCACCACACACACACATACATGCAAGTAGGGAAAGGACCAAGGCAACACAACCAATCACACACAACCAGTGGCAGGTAACAGGAATAACATGCAACTATGTAAACCATGAAATGACACACCCATGCACCCATTGGGCTGTGGCATGGAGTCGTCACTGTTAACTCTGATCCCAGACATTCCACACACCACAAAACACATATCAGTACAGACAACTGGACATCATGGACCACACACTGCCATCAACACATAGCACAGACTACACATATTGTAGATTGGGGTTCGCAAGATCCAAAACAGGACTTTGCACAATCCCTGAAATACTTTCGAAAATCAGTTTCGCAAATGCGACAGTGTTGTGCTATTCATTGTGACATTTTCATGTTAGCAATAGTATTTTGCAACATTATTCTGCATGCTTTTGTAAATGTGACACTGTCGTGTCTTCTGTTTGTGGCACTTTTGTGTTTGTGAAAGTATTTTGTGAAATACTGCACATCTTTGCCATCATCCTGCAAGCAAATGGTTGGGTCCTTTGGGCTGAAATTTACAGGGTGGCAAGACCTGGCTCCACAGATGTGCCTTTTCCTGCTTTTGTGCTAAAATACTTAAGGATTACAAAGTTACATTGTTCCAAAATTCAGCAATTTGCCATAGACTAACACTGTTGCCATGACGCCTTTCACCACCCATATGTTGAAAACGAAGTGAGGTACACCATTTTTGCTACTGCCAACTTGGTTCACCTTTATGTGAAGTAACCTCGTAGAACAACATTGTAAATAATATATGATATCTGAAGTTGGATTTCTTCACTTCCTACAGTAACACAGGTATACACCTCCTGCTGGTTGTATGTGATTGGTTGTGTTGCCTTGGTCCTTCCCCTACTTGCATATATGTGTGTGTGTGTGGTGGTGGTGGTGGGTGGAATGCGCAGTTAGGGTTATCAACCCTAACACAGAATTTCCTCACTTTTGTCACTGTGGAACAACCCTAACTGATGCATCAAACAGAGTGTTTTGCCATGAATATAAATATATATACATATATATATATATATATAGAGAGAGAGAGAGAGAGAGAAAGACAGAGTGAAATACATTTATAGTCAATTTGTTTTTGCATTGGTTGTTTTCTTTAGTAGTTTTTAGTGTAAAACTGTCCTGCGGCAAGGTTTTTTTGTTAGTTAGAGATTTTTCTTTTTCTCTTAAAATCAGGTTTTGTTTGAGTTAGTCTTGCATCCAGTCCATCTTTCCAACTAATAGTATTTTGGTGATGGATCATGGTTGTGGAATGGATCATTGATGGAAAACTGTTGATGTGGCCTTGGCTGTCCAGTACATTTAAAGTGGACTACATTTGGTGTGGCCTCAGACAGCATCACAGCAGGGGTCTGACCAGAGCTGCATGTGGAGCAGCAGCTGCAGCAGCAGTAGCCCTAGCCAGAGCAGCAGCAGGCTCTACAGCAGGGTGAAGTACTGCAGCCAGAAGTTGTTGCCCCTTCACCATTGGCAGCACAGGATGCAGTTGCCCCTCCTGTAGCAGCATCCTCCAAGTGTGTTGCAATATCTGGTTTCCCTCCCCTTCCTGTACTGGGTCCCGCACAGCACTCTCCCATGTGGGAGTTTTTTGAGGACATCCCGGGTGATCTCTTGCTAGAAAGGTGTAAGCTGTGCAGTGTGCAGGTCCGACAGGGCACAAGAGCAAACAATTAGGGACCAGTGGGCCAAGGACACACATGATTGTTCACCGCAAAGAACAGTAGGATGCCAGGCTGCAGGAGAAAACAGCCAGTCCTGCAGCTGTGGCCCAGTGTGATCCTCTGCCTGCATGTCATTGAATTCGCAGGGCCCCCTCAATTGAAACAGCAGAGGAGGTAGGGCCTTCAGCTGCAGCTGACCAGGTACAATATGACCCATCACAGCAGCCGGTGACACAGGCAGACCTGACTGTTATGTGGACAGAGATGGAGGACCTTAAAATGGCTTTGGAGGGTGCTGTCCAATAGCTTACCAGCATTGAGGACAAAAATGCAGAAACTAGCCACATGCAACAAGGATTGAGGCTTGGTAGCCAGCACCAGTCCCCACAGGCTATATTCAGTAGTCATTATAAGTTTTAGTTCCCTCAAAATCATCTTTGCTTTTCAATTTTTCCTTCAGTAATGTATATTTTTTTCTACTAGCCAAAGTATGATATTTCTGTTCAAAGTTTTGTTTGTTATTTTCTGCAATTGTTAGTAAATGTACTTTTTTTACAGGTGTGATGGTCATCAAATGGCCAATGCTGTGCACTTTCATTACAGGTGAAACTGTCCTGCCATTATGCATGCTGCAATAAAAATGCCTTGAAGACGACTTTTTGGTGGCATAATTTAAACTGAATAGAAAGCACTCATTGGATGCACAGTTGGCAATCACATGACTTATTATATAAAGAAAGTAATGAAAGAACCACTAAATGGTTATCGCATAAAGCATAATAGCGTGTGTGTGTGTGCGTGTGTGGGAGGGGAGCATTTGTGGTAGGTGTGTAATTGGATTTACCATTATGAGGTGCAAGAAATAGAGAATTAAGAAAATTTCCAACCCAAAAAGCTAGTCTCTACTTTTCATAGATTTCATAATCAATATTTTTATTTTCCTATAGAATATAGTATGGCATTCTTGTTCAGTTCATGTTTTCTTTATTTTGTAACTTTTTTTAATTCAGTCATAGGGAGGCAGTATAGTGCAGCAGTTTAGGGCTCTGATCTGCATATCTGGACACCTGGGTTTGAATACCACAGCCTTCATTTGCATAATGTGTGACCCTGAGCAAGTCACTTAACTCCTCTGTGCTCCCAGATTGTACTTGTAAACAAGCTTTCAGCTAAGTGCATCACACTTGGTAAAACAAAGGCAAAAAAAAAAGTATTTCTTGTCCCTCATAATGGTAAATCCTATTCCCCACCTTACCACAAATGTCCCTTCCCTGTCCCCCACCTGAAATAAAAAATGTTTAGGTTATTACTCATCACTTTATTTAATATAATCATAATCACGTGTTTGCCAACTAGTTGGCAACAGTGCCTGGTTTCCATTGATTTTAAAGCGTGTCACCAAAATGCCATCTTCTAGCAATTTTTATTGCATAATGTGTAGTGGCAAGACAGTTTTGCCTGTAATGAAAGTATGCAGCGTTCTTCCATTTTCACGACCATCAGTCATGTAAGTAATAAAGAAAATTAACTAACAGCCACACTGAACATGCAGTTAAAGAACGAGGGCATTATTCATAGTATCATAACACCACCTAGCATGCTGCCTAAAAATGTACTATTTTGTGTTTGACTGTCTCCCTTAATTTCATGAAAAGCCCAGATGAAAATTAATATCAGTCCAGAAATGATTCACAGTGTGTTAATTGACATCATTGCATTGTGACGACACTTGCTGCTGCTGCTGCTAGTGTTTTTGGACATTTCTTTTCATTTCATGAAAAGCCCAGATGAAAATGGATACCAGTCCAGAAATGCATCACAGTGTGTTAACTGACAGCATTGCATTGTGATGACACTTGCTGCTGCTAAGACTGGTGGTTTTGACCCTTTCTTTTCATTTCATGAAAAGTCCTGATGAAGAATAATCACATGAAAAACTGTTCAGAAAAGTTACAAGTATTTCTTGACACACTGCTAAAAGCATGAACCTAGAACTAGAACTCTATGTAAGTGTATCAAGTGAGACAAGGCTTGCTAGTGCCTGTGGCTGCTGCTGCTGTTGTTGTCCATCTGTTTTCTGCCGCTGCTGATGAACAGTGTGCTCCTAAATGATGGTAGCCACAGATGGCCATGGGGTTCAACTATAATTTGACGTTCTTAAAAATATTTCTGCTGCACTGACTAAACCACGCTGCCCTATGTGTGTATTCATACCAGCAATGGCAAGTTATTGAGTCACTGTCATGTTTTTTCAGAGACACTGTTATTTCATTTGTAGTGAATCTTGTTTTTTGTTGTAAGCACTCCGTCGTGTTGTTCCTTTGCAGGGAATCATCATATATACTGAATGTTTCCCCTTCACCGGTGTGCTGGTCATGGTCACATTCACATGCCAGACATATGTGCCACTATCTAATGTGGTACAGTTAAATCATTTTTTTTCCCCGGGGGTCTGTTGTGAGTGAGTGAGTGAATTACAATCATTTCTTGTTACTGTTCTTTTCTTTTACATTCTCAGATTACAGTACACAGATTCAGGACTGTAGTAATGAAACCATGTCGCCAGTGCACATGTTCCACATGTGTCTGATTGTTGACTTCAGCTATATGAACAATGTCAATCCATGAAAGGTTAAGTATTTTTTTTTGGGGGGGGGTTGCATGTGTCATTTTTAAAACAATTTTCTCTTAAATGTTTGTCTTCTTTCCGGGTCTTCAGTGTATTATAACTGTTGTCCGTCTTCAGATTGGAACATACAGCCCGTCCACAATACCTCTATGCTACCTGCAAAGAGATGAAGAAGCAATTATTCTGAGTTCATTCCAGTACCCCATTCAGTAACAGTACCCTGTGGAGCAGTTCCTGTGTTTTGTTATCTCCATCATCCGGCCTGTATGTCACTACTGTTAAATACTTTACACCAGCAGAAAACAAGGGAAACAAAAAAAAGAGGAGAGCAGCCCTCACAATCCTCAATGCTGGAGTGGTACCCACTTGGAAATTCTTTTTCCATGACTGCATCAGCAACCTCAATGGTACACTGTTTTACACTGCGCCAGGATGGTCTGCTTCACCTGCATTATTTAGCACCACCATCATCATGACTGGGTACAAATATAGATGTGATAGTCCTGCTTGGTATGCTGGACAAAAAAGGTAAAGTTGTGTGATTCGTGATCGTGAAGATGAAGAACATGATTTGTCTCTTGATTTGTGAATCCATGATTGTGACATGACAATGAATACAATGTTCAAAGTGAGATATGCACCGCACTGATACTCTGAACACTATCTGAACATTCATAGTCATCCTCCTCATGCCTGTGGCAAACCTTTGGTGTTAATTCACAACTTTTTACCCACATGGCTACTTGCTGTTACTTGAGAACTGGCTGGTAGATTTCATTTCAGACACACACACACACTTTATTTTGCACTCCACATACACTAAGGTCTCATGACTCGTAATAGTGACATGACTTGACTCAGTCATGATGAACTTCCTGGAATTGTACAATGTTCGCACCAAGATAATAGGTACTGGGTTAAATAGGTCTGACTTCTTGTGAGGAGAGAGATTTGAGTAGGGCATCCTACAGAATGTGAACACAAACAGAAGCATCATACTAAACCAAGGATCTTGAGTCACATGGCATGATAACTGCGTGTCCCCCAGTTCTGATTCATGATGAAACCGAAGATTAAAAAAAAAAAACTGGGCTGGACCAAAAAAAGTTAAAGTTGTGTGATTTGTAATTGTAAAGATGAAGAACTTGATTTGTCTCATGACTTGTGATCATGAGTACAACATTTGCACTGAGGTATGCACCACACTGGTTCTCTGAACACTACTTGAACATTCAAAGGCATCCTCCTCATGCCTGTGGTAAACCCCTGGTGTTAATTCGCAATGTTTAACTACACGGCTACTTGCTGTTACTTGATGACTGGCTGGCAGATTTTATTTCAGACACACACACACAAAATGTATTTCACACACCACCTATGCTAAGGGTGATGTTGCATGCACTGTTGTTACCCATACAGATTTAGGGACCTTGCCTGACCCTATTCCTCTCTGAGACAGTACTTTTTCCCTTCAAGGAATTTTTCTTTTGTTATTTATTCCACGTGATGTGATGGAACACCATGCCCACCAAGCAAAGCTTATACCCAACTGACTTATGTGGCTCATAAACCACAGTCAGAAACACCTTTGCCTAACCATTTCTTTAACTGTTTTTTTAGATTACGCGGAATCACCAAGAAAAGAAATACATTTCCTGCAAAGTTATTTTTTTCTAATTTTGTGAGTTGCTAACAAATTCAGCTTGGATGTTGTCCTGTGGAGAACATGGTCCACGTCCAACCACAGCTTCAGTATGATCATCAACTATTTTTTCTTCAACATTTTGATCATTGGATGGCCCAGGCATAACCGCAACATCACTGTAAACATTAGATCGTGATTGTGAGTCATCGTCAGGATCAGAATCATGTTCAGCTACTTTGGGATGAGGAGTGTGACATCAACTACACTCTAACTTATATTTGGACTCCACAATATTTTGGCAACCTGTTAACTTGTCACAGGTTGAACTTGGGGCAATACTCATGCCATAACCAACTTCACTACCACCACCAGTGAGGACAACAGCATATCGAACCATCGTTGAAGCAACACAGTCAAATAAATTATTTTACTACCATCAGCTATGCCATTATGCTGTGTACTACAATGTTCATGGCTACTCTTGCCACTAGCAGCAGTACCATGGCCAGAAACATCTTTGCATGCATGTCTCTCTGCGGGCATTTTTGGGAATTACACAGAAAATGAAGAACAGATTTAGATTTCTAAACTTTGGGGTGGATGGGAAGCCAAAAAAACAACTTTGGCTTACAGGTGGAGATTGGGCCCTAAACAAATGCAGATGCACAGATAGATAGAGACTGAGAAATGAAGAGATGCAGCCACACAGGCATAACAGCATCTTAACCACTGATCACAATTCCCAAACTGGAAAAATAATACTTTCTTTTGTGTATGTGTGTGTGGGGGGGCACCTGCTGTACCAATCTAATACCAAGATAGAATGAAGCAGTAAAAAAATACTGCAGACAGATAAGAGATGCAGAGTGCTGCGATAACAGTGCGGTGCAATAAAATGTATCTGACTTCACACACACACACACACACACACACACACACACACACACTAGAGGTAATGCGCAGAAAATTTAACAGTTCAGTACTCTACAATCAAATCTTTTGAACTAACTGAAAAAAGGCACAGCACCACAGCAAACAGCAAAACATTATCAAAACTTACTAAAAGTATTACTGTGTACATGAACACACAAATAAATACTAACACACTAGCTATACAACAGTTAGAAAGACTGCCTTTCTCACTGTGAATCTCCCTTCACCACAGATCCTGAAGCACACTTCTGCAGTGTCTGTCAGTACACAATCTGAATATAATAACTGGCCTTGTTTTTTTCCCATAGGGAAATTGTAACGTAATTTGCCATTATAAAGGAGCGTTTATAATGGCAAACATGCACACGATTTCCCTCACTCTGCGCATGCCCCGCTGCAGCTCTTCTCCTCAGCCGCATGTTTTTTTCTTCTGCAGATGCCTTACCCATCACATGGATTTGGCAGTAAGTACATTTAAAAATAGAAATGCTATAACAATGGGGGGAAGCTTTTCTCACTGCTGACCAAAAAAAAAAGTTTTAAATAGGAAATGGCACCACGGACTGCATACTGCAAGCAAACCAGACTGTGGAGCACTCCGGAACCTACATTCATTTTATATGATTGCTGTGGTGAAAAAGGCAAACTCAGCAATTATATAAAATAAAATATGGGGTGTTGTGTGTAAACTTGAAGTTTACACACACCCTCAGGGTAAGATGCTTGCAAAAACCCTCGAGCTTCGCTCGCGAGTGTGTAAATTTCTCAGTACACACACCACCCCATACTTTATTCTCTATGGTCTAAATTAACATTCATAATGCACATAGAAACAATAAACACTAGATGATATAAGCACAGGAGGGTTTCCTACAATATATGTACTAAATTGTGACTCACAAAAGTGGCTCAAAAATGATTTTTAGAAGATTTTCAATGGCTTGATTCTCAGAGCTCTGAGAGTAAACTGTCTCCAGTTTTCCACTACACACACTAAGAAGAAGTGAGGCTATGCAAGACAGACTAGAGCCCATGTGACCTGCCATCCTATGATTCACTGCAATTGTTACCTTAAAGTCAAAATAGAGGTGAAGTGAGCATGAAGTCAATAGAAAACAATGGGATTTCAGGATAAAATTAAAGACGAAGTTATTCACTTCAAATTGCAGAGTACTTTGCATAATTATGGCTATGATGCAAAGTACTCCATGTAGTGAAGTGTATGACTTTGCCCAATTGCCAGAAATGGAAGGTTTTCAGTTTGCATATTTAGAAGCCCCTATCTCATATAAGCCACAAAGAGTCCTTAAAGAGGGACTCCCACCAAAAGTGATACATTGCAGAATTAGGATAAGAATACCCCCAATAAATCTTATACTAAAAATTAGGTTTCTATGTTACTTTGTTTTAAAGTTATGAGCTGTTTTGTGATCCTGATTTTACTACCTATTTAAAAAGCCGGTTTCAGTGAAGAGACACTGATGATGGCATCTCCTGAATGTACAGTCCCGTCGTCCTTGTCAACAACCTAATAGGACCTGCTTCTCCAAAATTTTAAAAACTGTTGCTATAGTAATCCTTTACAATAATGACATAGGGTTAGCTGCAGTGCTTGCACTTCCAGAATGTTCAGATTCATGGCACTGTACTTTAGAACACATCAGGAGGTGGTTTGGGAATGTAATACTGAACCAAGGAACAGAATGTAAAAACAAGAACAAGGTGCTATGTCAGCATGTGGTCTGAAAGTAAAACAAAATGGTAATATTAAATGCGTGCTGAAAATGGACAAGAGTTAAAAATCTATGTTTTGATCTTAGGTCTTCTTTAGGAAATATCTAAAAGATATTTCCTGAAGAAGACCCAAAGTCAAAACATAGATTTTTAACTCTTTCTACTTTCAGTGTGCATTTGATATTATCAAGAAATAGAATGTCAAGGTGGTGCACCATTTTAAAATGTTGGAGAGGGGACATGCAATCTCAGAATGTGGCATCTCAAAATGTGATGAGAATCAGTTTTGCAAAGCAACAGGGACATATATCAAGGAATTCGGTGGGACTGGAAATTTCACAATATAACGGGAGTGCAAGCTGTCGGAATGTGACAGGACATACTGTATATATCTGAAATTGCTTGTTACCTCCACATTCCTTAATTGTACGCACCCACTATATTTCAAAATCGTGCATCCCATCCCCACAATGTTCCAAAATTATGCATCCCAGCCACATTCTAAAATTATGCATCCCTGCTACATTTGGAAATTGCACATCCTTCCTCCATTCCCAAATTGTGCATCTCTGACACATTCTGAAATGGCACATCATCACCAAATTCCAAAATTGAACATCTCTACCAAGTCGTGCTTCAGTGTCACATTCTAAAATTGTCACTGCCACATTCTGAAATTGTGTGTCATGTCCAGATTCCGAAATTATGTGGCATCGCCATATTCCAAAATTGATCATCACTACCACATTCTAAAACCATGCGTCACCACCACATTCCAGATTTGTATGTTACCACTACATTCCAAAATGGTGCACAACCACTGCATTCCAAACCTATGCATCACTGCCACATTCTGAACCTGTACCTCACTGCCACATTCTGAACCTGTGCGTCACTGCTGCATTCCAAAATGTGCATCATGGTCACATTCAAAACTATGCATCACTACCACATTTCAAAACTGTACATCACCACCACATTCTGAAACTGTGCATCACTGCCACATTCTGAACCTGTACATCACTGCCACATTCTGAACCTGTGCATCACTGCCATATTCTGAACCTGTATGTCACTGCCACATTCTGAACCTGTGCATCAGTGCTGCATTCTGAAATTTTTCATCATGGATACATTCCAAACCTGTGCTTCATCACCACATTCTGAAATTATGTGTCACTGTTGCATTCCAAAATTGCACAGCACCACCTCATTCCAAACCTGTCACTACCACATTCCAAGCCTGTGTGTAACCGCCACATTTCAAAATTGTGCATCACTGCCACATTATGAATTTGTGCATCACTGCTGCATTCCAAACCTGTGTGTTACTGCCACAGTCTAAACCTGTGTATCACTGCCGCAGTCTGAAATTGTGCATCATCACCTCATTCTGAACCTGTGCATTACCACCACATTCAAAAATTGTGTGTCTTTGCTGCTTTCTGAAATTGTGAATCACCACCACATTCTGAAATTGTGAATCACCATCACATTCCAAAACTGTACATCACCACCACATTCCAAAATTAGGTATTCCAGCTTCTTTCTGAGTTAGTGTCATTGTTGCATTCCACAGTTGCAACCTGGTGACCTTTCAAAATCCCATACCTACCTGGTGTTTTAGTTTCTGCCATTGAACCAGGTCCCCCTTCTGATCATTCTCTAGTAGTCTTCCAACTTTTTCTTTCACCCCCCCCCTTATGAGAACAACACGTTGGAAGACCAATAACCAGGTGCAGAAAGACCCTAAGATGATCACAACCCTTTCTAAACATATTGAACAGTTTATTGAAGTTAATCTTTAATCCACCTCTAGACCAGATCTAGAATGGTTCACTTTGAAAACCATAAATTAGAGGGATATTAATCAGTTTATGTGCTCAAAGAAAGAAAAAAGGGAACAAAAGCTATCCAGCCTTCTCTCTCAAATTCGAACAACTAAAGCTGCCTTGACACCTCATTCCCCTGATACCATCAGACAGAAGCTAGCCAAATTAAGAGATGCTTATATAGAGATGTTGAGAGAAAAATTAGAGTTTGCAATTCTACGGACTAAAGAATCTTATTCAGAACAAGGTGAAAAGGCAGGGCACCTTTTAGCACTCAGGATTAAACAGCAGGAGTCATCTAGATATATTGTGTCTGTTCATTCTCAAACAGATGTATCCCTAAAAAATTCCCTTTGGAAATAGTAGCAGAATTTCATAATTACTATAGCAATTTATATAGCCCCATGATTGACCCACCCTCTAACCAAATTTTAGATGAATACCTGGCTACAGCTAACCTACCTTCTCTTTCTGAAGATCAGCAAAGTGCCCTTATAACCCATTTTTCCTCTGCTGAACTGGCCAGTTATTCATAGATACATAGATACATAGATACATATAGATACATAGACAGTGTCGGCAGATAAGGGCCTATGACCCAACCAGTCTGCCCATTTGAGCTTGTAAGTTCAGTTTGTTTTCCTAGAAGTCTGTTTCCCCTTACCCCTGACCTCTAGAATTCCTTTATGTCTATCCCATGCATTCTTAAATCCCGTGATTGTTTCAGCCCCCACCACTTCCTCTGGCAGGGTGTTCCACTTGTCCACCACCCGTTCTGTGAAGAAATTCTTTCTCATGTTTCTTCTGAATTGTCCTCCCTCCAACTTCATCCCATGCCCTCTAGTCCTGGAACATCTTTTTCACTTAAAAATAGTGTTTTCGTGCACTCTGTTCCTCCCTGTAAGATACTTAACATACTAACATACTATTTGCCAGCAGATTAGGCCTTACGGTCTATCAAGTCTGCTCGAACCTAGATCCTTTGTTGGGTGCATACTTGTATGTCTCTATCATATCCCCTCTCTCCCTCCTCTCCTCCAGGGAGTATATGTTCAGTTCCTTCAACCAGTCTTCATAGGATTTGTGATGCAATCCATGCACCATCTTTATTGCCCTCCTCTGAACCTTCTCTACCCTGTCTATGTCCTTACGTAGGTATGGTTTCCAGAACTGTACACTGTACTCCAGGTGGGGCCTCACTAGTGTCTTGTATAGTGGAATTATGACCTCCCTTTTCCTGCTGGTGATGCCCCTGCCTTTACATCCCAGCATCCTATTTGCTTTACCTGCTGCCTTGTCACACGTTTCCCTACCTTGAGGTCATCAGAGATGACAACCCCAAGATCCCTTTCTTGCTTGGTGCATGCTATATCCTCACCCCCCAACTGATATATTGTGCCAGGGTTTTTGTGACCCATATGCATTATCTTGCACTTCTTTGCATTGAATTTCAACTGCCAAACCCCTGACCATTCTTCAAGTTTCTGCAGGTGCTTCTCATTCTGTCTACACCCTCTGGTGTGTCTACTCTGTTACAGAGCTTTGTGTCATCAGCGAACAGTGAAATTCTGCCTTCTAGGTCCTGCGCAATGTCACTGATGAAGATGTTGAATAGGACCGGTCCCAGCACTGATCCCTGTGGTACCCCACTGGTCACTCTTCCTCTGTGGAGTGACAGCCATTTACCACCACCCTCTGTGTCCTGCCACCAGCCATTACCTACCCACCACACTACTATCCTGCCCACCCATATTCCTCAGTTTGTGTAATAGTCTCTATGTGGCACAGTGTCAAGGCCTTGCTGAAGTACAGATAGGCCATGTCCACTGCCCTCCCTGATCCACCTCCTAGTCACCCAGTCAAAAAATTCAATGAGGTTGGTCTGACATGACCTCCCCTGGTGAAACCATGCTGTCTTGGGTCCTGTTGTCATTGACAACCAAATGTTCCACCAATCTCTCCTTCAGTAGTGCTTCCATGATCTTCCCACTATCGAGGTGAGGCTGACTGGTCTGTAGTTCCTGCTTCCTCTTTGTTCCCACTTTTGTATAAGGGGACTACATCTGCTGTCCTCCAGTCTTTGGGTACCTCCCCTGTTTCCAGTGATCGGCTAAACAGGATAGCCAGAGGTTCAGCCACCACCTCTCTTAGTTCTTTAAGGACCCTGGGGTGCACCCCGTCTGGCCGCATTGCTCTATCAACTGTTATTACTTCCAGATCCTTCAGGACCCTTTCTCGTGTAAAGGGACTTGTGTCCATTTCTGCACCATTCTCACCCCTTGTACTCCCTTCAGACCCATTACCCTCCTCTTCCTCAGTAAAGACTGAGCAGAAATACCTGTTCAATATGTCATCTTTACTGTTGTCATCCTCCACGCGGCTCCCATCCTCCCCCTTCAGTCTCACTATCCCTCCCTTTGTCTTTCTTTTTTCACTTATGTACCTGTAAAAGGTTTTGTCCCCTTTACCTACTGATTTTGCAATGTGTTCTTTTGTCTGAGCTTTGGCTTCCCTTACTAACCTCCCTACCTCCCTTTGCTTCTCCTGGTACTTCTCCCTATCCCCTTCTGCCTGTGTCTTTTTGTATTGCCTGAATGCAATCTTTTTGGCTTTTACTTTCTTTGCTACCTCTTTGTAAAACCATAATGGTCTCCTCTTCCTTTTCCTCTTGCTAACCTGCTTAATGCATAACTCAGTTGTTCTTGTAATCCCCATTTTAAATACTGCCCACTGTTCCTCAACCCCTGATTCCTGTCCCATTCCCCTTAATGCCTCTTTCAAGTATCTCCCCATTTTCCCAAAGTCTGCCCCCCTAAAATCCAGGATACGTGTTTTTGTGTGGTTTGGTTCTGCTCTTTCTGTGATTTCAAACCACAATGACTGGTGGTCACTGTTACCCAGGTGCTCCCCCACTGTTACCCCCATCACCACTGTTACCTCCATCATCATAATGTTACCCATCAGGGGTAAGGGGCAACAGACTTCCTGGAAAACATAAACTGAACTTACAAACTTAAATGGGCAGACTGGGTGGGCCATAGGCCCTTATCTGCCGACACTGTCTATGTATCTATGTATGTATCTATGTATCACACTGTTGCTGTTTGTGAGCACAAGGTCCAGTATTGCCTTCTGCCGAGTTGGTTCCATGACCAGTTGCTTGAGGAAGGCACCCTGAAGAGAGTCCAGGATAAATCTGCTCCTAGTTGATGCTGCTGCTGGGATGCTCCAGTCCACGTCTGGAATATTGAAGTCTCAACCAGTACTACCTCACCCTTGTCTGCCATCATTTGGATGGCTAGCATCAACTCCTATCTGTTTCTTCCTCCTGGGCTGGTGGTCTATAGACCACACCTGTCGGATAGCTGTTCCCATTTCTTTTCCAGCTTAACCCACAGTATCTCTCCCCCATTTTGTTCCTCCTGGATCTCTGTGGCCCTTATGTCATTTTCACATACAGTGCCACTCCTCCTCCCTTCCTGCCTGCTCTGTCTCTTCTGAATATGTTGTAGCCAGGTATGGCCATCTCCCAGTCATGGTTATAATTACACCAGCTTTCAGTGATGGCCACAATGTCCAGGTCTGACTGTACCATGACAGCCTCCAGATCTTCCATCTTGTTGCTAAGGCTCCTGGCATTTGCACACATGGGTTCCATGATTTGACCTCCCTAGACTGCTTC
The DNA here is from genome assembly GCA_016271365.2 of Neoceratodus forsteri. Classification (NCBI taxonomy): domain Eukaryota; kingdom Metazoa; phylum Chordata; order Ceratodontiformes; family Ceratodontidae; genus Neoceratodus; species Neoceratodus forsteri. Next base: position 620,097,817 of record CM028138.1, on the reverse strand, counting down.
ACTGTTCTACTCCAGCCCCTTCCTTGGTTGTTATTTATCCCTGGTTCTCCTTGCTGTCTGCCCTTCTGCTGAATTTTGCCCCGTTTCTGCTTATCCACCTCTTGGGCACTAATCTCTATCTTTTGCACACTGCTTTGCAGAGATAGCCACTCCTCTGGTTCACTGGTTCCACTGCTAGCTGTGGGGGTGAGCAAGTAGGTACCCTCCTTGCTGGCCTGCCACCCCTTTGCTAGTTTAAATGCTTGTCAATGTAGCATTTAAACTTATCATTGAGTGTGGATTCCCTCCAGGATGGATGCAGGCCGTCAGGCTAGAAAAACCTCCATCCCTCCAGGTGGGTCCCCAGTCACCAATGAATCACCCTTCCTCACAGCACCAGTTCTTTAACCATGAGTTAAAGTTCCTGGTGCATGAACTCTATGCTTTCCCTTGCCTCTCACAGGTAGTACTTCGAGAAAGTGACAGAAGTAGCTACTTGCTTGAGACCCCTTCCCAGTTTCCTAAACTCTTCCTGAACTTCCTTTGGCTCCCCATTTGCCAGATCATTAGTACCTAGGTGGATAATGACATCCAGCTCACCCTCCCGTCTTGCCTTCCCAGTGATCCCCAGGATCTTCCTTCCATCCCTCCATGCCGTGGCACCTGGTAGGCACCTCACCTCCCTATTCAAAGTCTTCCATCTGATAAATCCCCTGGTCAGAATGGATTTTCTACCAACTTCTATAAAAAATTTCACAAGCTACTTCTTCTCCTATTATTGCCTCTACTTCAGTACATCTTGTCAGGTGCATCTGTGGATCCCTCTTTATTTGAAGCCCTAATTGTCCTGCTGTCCAAATCAGAAACATAGAAACATAGCCTTTGACAGCAGATAAGGACCACTTGGCCCACCCAGTCTGCCCATTTCCCTACCTATTGGATAAGCTGCAGATTCTAGTTAACCAACAGCCTATTTCTTGCAACCCCCAGCTATAATTGCCTTATGTCTGTCCCATGCATGTTTGAATTCCTCCAATATTTTATACCCCACAACCTCTCCTGGAAGGCAGTTCCATGTGTCCACCACTCTCTCCGTGAAAAAGAATTTCCTCACATTACCCCTAAGCCGTCCCCCCTCTAACTTTAAATTGTGCCCCCTTGTTCTTACACATCTCTTTTTCTGAAAAATGCTACCCTCCTGGACTTTCTTGATTCCCTTGAGGGACTAAAAAGTTTCAATCATGTCCCCCTTGTCCCTCCTTTCATCAAGGGTATACATATTAAGCTCTCTCAGTCTCTCTTTATATGGTTTCTGATGTAGACCCTGCAACATTTTAGTTGCCCTCTTCTGGACTGCTTCCATCATGTCTATGTCCTTGCATAGATGAGGTCTCCAAAACTGCATGCAGTACTCCAGATGGGGTCTCATCAACTGTCTGTATAGAGGGATAACCACTTCCCTTTTTCTACTTGTGATGCCCCTCCCAATGCATCCCAGTATCCCCCTGGCTTTCTCTACTGACTTCTCACATTGCATACCCACCTTTAGGTCATCTGATATGACTACACCCAGATCCCTTTCCAATATTGTTGTTAATACCTCCCCTACTATTGTGTACTCTTCTCCTGGATTTTTATTTCCCAGGTGCATTACTTTGCACTTCTTTGCATTGAATCTAAGTTGCCATATGTCTGACCATTCCTCCAGCCATGCCAAGTCCCTTCTCATCCTTTCTACCCCACCTTGTGTATCAACTCTGTTACAGATCTTTGTGTCATCCATAAAGAGGCATACCTTTCCTTCCAGACCCTCTGCAATGTCACCTATAAAGACATTAAAGAGGACTGGACCCAGTACTGAGCCCTGAGGTACTTCACTAGTAACCCCCCTTTCTTCAGAATGTGTTCCATTCACTATTACCTTCTGTGTCCTGTTGTGCAGCCAGTTTTCTACCCAAGCTACCACCCTGGGACCCACTCCCAGGCTGGCTAACTTGATTAATAATCTTTTGTGTGGGACTGTGTCAAATGCCTTGCTAAAGTCTAGGTAGGCCATATCCACAGCCCCTTCCTGGTTTATTACTTTGGTCACCCAGTCAAAGAAATCAATTAGATTTGTCTGACATGACCTTCCTGCTGTGAATCCATGCTGCTTTGGGTCCAGTGCCCCACTGGGCTCAAGGTACTCAACAATTATTTCTTTCAGAAGTGATTCCATCATTTTCCCCACCACTGAGGCCAAAATAACAGGTCTGTAGTTTCCTGCTTCTGCCTTGCTCCCACTTTTGTGAAGGGGAATCACATCTGCCCTCCGCCAGTCCTCAGGTACCACCCCATCTTCCCATGATTTGTTAAAACGTGTGGTTAGTGGTGTCACTAGGTCCTCCCTTAGCTCTTTTGGGATTCTAGGGTGAATTCCGTCAGGCCCCATTGCTTTGTCCACCTTGAGTTTTAGGAGTTCTTCCAGTACTCTTTCTTCTGTAAATGGACTGGTATCAACCCCACTATCCAGAGTGCTTCCACTGTTTGGTTTAGGTAACTCCTCCTCTTCTTCTTTTGTGAATACTGAGCAAAAGTATTCATTCATTATATCTGCCTTTTCACTGTCTCCCTCTGCCCACCTCCACTCTCCTTTATTAATCTTCCCTATCCCTTCCTTAACCTTTCTATGTTCCCTAATGTACCTATAAAAGGTTTTATCCCCCATCTTAACTGAGTTGGCTATCCTTTCCTCGGTTTGGGCCTTTGCTTTTCTGACTGCCTTCCCCACTTCTTTCTGCTTTAATTGATGCAGTTCCCTGTCGTGCTCCATCTGTGATTCCTTATTCTTTTTGAATGCAGCCTTTTTCTCCTTAACCTTCCCTGACACCTCTTTTGAGAGCCATAGTGGTTTTTTATTCCACTTTGTGTTCTTTATTTGTTTCACAAAAAGGCTTGTTGCCGCCATGATGGCAGTTTTGATTTTTCTCCATTGTTCTTCCACCCCTCCTTTCTGGCCATTTGCTAATGCATTCCTCAGGTATTCACCCATTATGCCAAAGTCAGCCCTTCTAAAGTCCAGTATCCTTGCATTTGTGTGGCTTGTCTCCCTGGTTGTGTTTATTGTGAAGCACACTGTGCAGTGGTCGCTTGTTCCCAGGTGTCTACTGACTTCTAATTTTGTGATCCTCTCTCCATTTGAGAGTACCAGGTCTAATATCGCTCCCTCCCGAGTGGGTTCCACCACTGGCTGTCTAAGGCATGCTCCCTGTAGGGCATCAAGAATGACCCTGCTCTTGGATGTGGCTGCAGTCCTTGTTGCCCAGTTAACATCTGGCATATTCAGGTCCCCCATCAACAGTATCTCCCCTTTTTCAGCCATTTTGAGAATGCCCTCTATCATTTTCTTGTCCATTTCCTTCCCTTAAGATGGGGGTCTTTATACAACCCCTGTGCGGATTGTGATGCCATTCCCTGTCTCCAATGTGACCCAGAGTTACTCTTGTCCTCCCCCTTTACTTTTTAGTTCTGTAGCTTTGATCCCTTCCCTTATGTAGAGAGCTACTCCACCACCTCTTTTACCCTCCCTGTCCCTTCTGTAGATTGTGTACCCTGGTATGTTGACATCCCAGTCATGGTTCTCCATGTACCATGTTTCTGTGACTGCCACAATATCCAAGTGTTCCTCTTCCATCAGGGCTACTAGCTCTGGAAGCTTGTTTCCCAGACTACGGGCATTGGTACTCATTGCCCTCCATTTAATGTTGGCTTTATCCTTTTTTACCCCATCCCTGCTCTTATTGCCCTTGTCCATTTTTCCATTTACCCCTGTCCTGCCCTCTGTCAAGCTCTGTACCTCAGTGTTTACCCTACTACCTGCCATGCTTTGCGGGGGGAACCTTGAACTTTCCTGTTTCCTATCAGCACCTCGCCCCTTGGCTAGTTTAAAAGCTTGCCAAGGAAGCCTTTAAACCAGTCAACTAGGAATGTGTTTCCCTTCCTGGACAGATGCAGACAATCATGCCAGTATAGACCTTCATCTCTCCAGGTGGACCCCCAGTCCCCAATGAAGCCAAAACCCTGTGCTCTGCACCAGTTTTGCAACCATTCATTAAACCACATGGTGTGCAGTACCCTAGCCTCACCCCTGCCATGAACTGGCAGCACCTCTGAAGGTTACCATGCTTGCTGCCTGTCTGAGGCCCCTCCCCAACTCCACAAATTCATCCTGCACTGCACTGATCTCATGCCTAGCTAGGTCATTTGTCCTGAGGTGGACAATGATAGCTAGTTTCCTCTCCTGTGATGCTGCTTCTGCAATCCTGAAGATTCGCTTCCTGTCCCTCCAAGCCACGGCACTAGTCAGGCACCTTACTTCCCTCTCCTCTCCCTTCCCCAGGTATACTCCTCTCCCTTGCCACTCTTTTCTTGGTCTCCCTTGTGGATGCCCCCAGCATTCTTCTTGGTCTCTAATGAGGGTATCATCATAGAGGAAATCCAGAGTTAGTTTCCAGCTACCATCCCATATCACTATTGAATCAGGATATTAAAATCTTAACCAACTTGATTGCTGACTGCATTAACATTATATTGTCAGAGCTTATTGGTCCAGAACACATAGGTTTCATGAAAGGACATTCTTCAGTTGACCACCTCCTAACTTTGTCACATGTCCTCTTGTCGGCCAGAGACACTCCCTTTCCTGCAGTCTTAGTTTCTCTGGATGCCAACAAGGCTTTTGACAGAGTGGATTGGAACTTCTTGTTTTGTACTCTTAATGCCTACAAGTTCCCTTTACAATTCCATCTTTGGATACAAGCATTATAACACTCTCCCATAGCTCAGGTCATGGCCAATGGGGCGGTATCAAGTTCCTTCCCTTTACCATCTGGTACCAGACAGGGCTGCCCCCTATCCCCATTACTATTCAATTTATACTTGGGACCCCTTATTCGGCTACTGATATTGTGCAATAGGATTCAAGGAATATCCATTCTGGGTCACGAAATTAAGGTATCTGCTTATGCGAATGACCTTCTTTTACAAATATCACACCCAACTGATTCCATCCCCCCCCCATGTTATCCCTTATTGAAAAATACAGCCAATTGTCCAACTATAAGCTAAACCTGGATAAAACCATAGTTTTCCCTCTCAAACACAAGTCACTTAAAAGCTCTATCAGCACTCTGGGGCTTTCTTGGAAGCAGGACTCATTCAGGTATTTGGGTATAGAAATATCAAGGAACCCAGATTTACCCAGAAATTGAATCTTGATTCCTTAGTGAAAATCATCACTGTGGATCTTGAAAGATGGTCTAAACTTCTGATTTCTCTCTGGTCAAAGTTAATTTAGTCAAGATAAATGTTTTCCCTCTGCTTTTTAATCCTCTCCATTTACTTAATATCTGGTTACCTCTTACCTGGTTCCAGAATATTCATAGTCTCATTACCAAATTCATTTGATCTAACAAACAACCCAGGTTAACATATTACAAACTGCTGCCCCTAAGGTTAAAGGGGGCTACAACTACCTCACTTAGCCTTCTACTACTGGGCCAGTCATACCACCAAATACCTTCGATGGCTGTCTTTCCCTGATGAAACATCCTCTCCCCTTTCACCCCATTGGCTCAGAACTGAGATAGTACATATTAGGGCCTGTGGTATAATGTCAGTCAATCTCTTATATATTAAAGCTAAGGCTATTCTTTCCAGTTTAAAATCTACCCCCCCCCCCCAGCAATTTCGGTCAGGATTCATACACAGCTGTGTTCTTTCCTTAAATATATGCACACTCAAGACTTAGCACAATCTATATGGGGTAATCCTAAGCTCAGGATAGATAACAAAATGCTTAATGCCCTTTGGCTGCCATACCTGGGGGATGGAAACCTTTTTCTTTTTGTGACAGAGGAGGGTTCTAGGCTCTCCACCACCGAGATTATAAACAAATTTAATATCCCCACCCTTAATGTTTTCAAACTTTTTCAATCAAGGTATCTAATTTTGAAGGTGTTTGGCTTAACTCCTTCACAACCCAGCTAATATATCTTACTCAAAGGAATTGAAGTCATTTGTAGGTGTTCAACAGGCAGTATCCAAGACTTATGGGATCTTGTACAATTGGGACTACCTGAGCTGTTTTGCTCCCTCAGCCTACTGGTCTATAGCATTTCCCACTCTAGATTTAGATTGGGCAACTTTATGGCACAATTGCCATAAGTACTTTACCCAAGATAGACTGGGCATTACTCAATTCCATATATTATACAATTTATATTATTCCCCACAAAAGTTATTTAAATTTGGTCTTCTTCCATCTCCCACCTGTGTTCGCTGTCACCAAGAAGAAGGTTCCCTGTACCATATCTTTTGGACTTGTCCCAAGGTATCAGTACTCTGGACTAACATTCAACAAAGAGTGGACCCCTTACTGGACATGAATGCCCTATTTACCCCAGAAATCTGTGTACTGGGTGATTTTTTTCTGAGGTCTCGGTACTTAATCGCAGACATTACATGGCTCTTTTTTCCATATCTGTCAAAAAAGTGATACTGTGCCATTGGAAGGACAGTGTAGACATATATTTCTCCAAGTGGCTTAAGGAGCTTCTTGCAAATCTCAGAACAGAGAATGCCACAGCTAGTCTTAAAAATAGGCTGAAGAAATATAGGAATATCTGGGATCCCATGCATGCTCTTTATTCTCTTTAGCCTCACTATGCCAGCATATATTCAATCCTGTGTTTTTCCCATTTTTACATTCGCTTGCACGCATGCACAAGGAATGTCTTGGGAGAACGGGACACTTTGGAGGTGTGCCCCTCTCCAGCAATCCCCTGCTCCATTGAGCAGGCGTGGCAGTCCTGCACCAATCAAACATGGTGCTGTGTATGACAGCGGTGGTCTTCTCTTCAAAGAAAACCACCACTGTCATACACAGTGCCGCATCACACTGCCCCCCAAAGCTTTGCTGCCATGCTGGGAGCCCACCTCAGTGTGGCAAATGTCCCATCCCGTGTCATCTGCCAATGGGGGTGCCCAATCTCCCGTCAGCTCCATGGCCCCCCCAGCCATCCTTCTGCCACATTGGGACTCCACCCCAGCATGGTAAATGTCCCACATCATCATTTTTTTAAGCCTGTAAATTGAAAATGGTCCCACAGTGCTTTTCCCAGGCCGCCTCCCACAACCCCCACCCACCCACTGCACACCTGCCTCCCCACCCCCTCACCCCATACTTACCTCTGGAGCTCAGTGTGATGATCTTCGTGGACCGAACACGTCTGACTCTTCAAAGCTGACCGCAAACTGAGGAAATGCCGTAAGCTGTATAATGGGCTAGATAGGGGTTTTTCAACTTTATTGCATATCTCAGGCATTTTTTGGAATTTTTGCACCAAATTTTCAACATGGGGTTTTTGGGACCCCTTCTCATGAATTATGTCACTGTCATGGTGTTATTCAGGCCTGAAGGGTGATTTTGCAGTCACTGCGCAGTCACTGTGTGAAATCACCCTATGGGCCTGAATAATGCCATGACAGTGACATCATGGAGGCAGTATAGCACAGTGGTCTAAGGCTCTGAGCTGCAAATTTGGTGACATCCAGCAGACTAGACCTGGGTTTGAATCCCACAGCTTCCACTTGCATACTGTGTGACCCTGAGCAAGTCACTTAACCTCCTTGTGCTCCCAGGTCGCTCCTGTAAAAAAGCTTTCAGCTTAGTGTGCTATACCTGGTTAAACAACTAAATAAATAAAAATAAAAAAAAATCATTCATGAGAAGGGGTTCCAAAAACCCCATGTTGAAAATTTGGTGCAAAAATTCCAAAAAATGACTGTTTTACAAGCGTGCGTTGTGCAGTTCCTACGCAGGCTCATAAGTTCACAAATTTTCAATATTTTTACTCCAGATTTCCAACATTGCCATTTTACCACACCTCCTTATGAGCGGTACAGCTGTCATTTTTCACATCCTGCCCAAAATGTGTTTCCTCTCATGTAGCGCACAATGACGCAGTAGGTGTGTGAAATCAATGTATGAGACACATTAAGAAAATCAGCATGACACCGTTCATTAGCAGAGGTGTTAGAGTGGCTATGTTGAAAATTTGGTGAAAAAATTCCTTAAAATGACTGTTTTATGAGCGTGATTTGTGCAGTTCCTACACAGGCTCATAAGTTCGCAAATTTTTAATATTTCCACTCCAGATTTTCAACATTGTGATTTTACCACACCTCCTCATGAGCAGTATAGCTGTCATTTTTCACATCCTGCCCAAAACATGTTTCCATCCATGTAGCGTACAATAGCGCAGTCGGTGTGCGAAATCAATGTATGGGACACATTAAGAAAATTACAGTGACACTGTTCATGAGCAGAGATCTTAAAATGGCTATGTTGAAAATTTGGTGAAAATATTCCTAAAATGACTGTTTTATATGTTGCAGCTATACAGTTCCTACGACGTCAGAAGTTCGTGAAGTTTCATATTTTCACTCCAATGACTTCCAAATACCTAAACAGCACATAGAAGCAAGCAACATTCGGCATTGACAAATGCTTGTACTTCTTTGTTACTGATTTTTTTAAGCCATGTCCAAGTGCCAAATACCACTGCAAATACCTGCAAGCGAACGTTCGACATTGACAAATACTTGTTATTAAATATGTGTGTAGGGTGGTGGGTGGGTATGAGGTGGGTTAGAAAAGGGTTGGTGGGGCTGGGAACAGTTCCTATACATTGTTTTGTACTGGATGACTGTATTTTCCATTTGTTGGTCCTGTTCTCTGTATTGTTAAAACCTAATAAACTTTGAATAAAAAAGAAATCCCATACCTGCAGTATTTTAAAAATTGCACACAACTTTGTCATTCTAAAGCCCTGTTTGCTGCTTCATTCCAACTCCCCCCCATCACATTCTGAAGTAATGCAACTTGCATCTGCACATTATGGAAGTGCATGTGCTGACCCACCCAGTGTCAGTTTTCATTTTTCCCTCTTAGATGTTTACTACAACTGCAGTTTTAAGTAACATAGGTGAAACAAGCCTTATAAGGTAGCTTGCAGGTAGGACTAGGTTGTGAGTTCAGGAAATGGCAGCATCAGTAGCTCTTCTCTGAAACTGGATTTTTTGAACAGGCAGTGAATTAAGGCAGGGTTACAAAATAATTTATAACTTATAAACAAAGTAACTTACAGATCTGATTTTTGGCATGAGGCTGATTGAGGATACGCTAATTCAAATTCTGAATTTACTGATGCCAAAAATGTTGGCCTCAGTTCCTCTTTAAGTAAAAATTTGTAAAAAAAAATAATATGCTGCGCAGAGTGTTTTGATTTGTAGGTGAACTACTAGTAAGGCCTTCCCTTTATTTGCTGAAAAGAGTTTTTTTCTAAATTTGAGCTCATTTGCATATGCACACTAGCACTGTAACATCATGATGGCTGAGAGAAGCGAGAGAGATGGCCCTGGTTAGAGAATGCCTATTTAAGCAAAGGTTAGAACACTGACACAGCAAGGCAGGGGTTGAGTTTTTTTTTTAGCTCACTGTTTTTGGCTTAATTTGAAAGGGAAAGCAAGTGTAAACTGAGCCTCATTAGTTTTCTTTACCGGTCGGCATCTCTGGGAACAGCTGCGTTAGCTATAAAAAAATGTCCCTTGAAACTCTAAAAGCTCACTGACTGTCAGGTAAAAGAAGTGACATAGCAGACTGTACAGCAAGTGGTTTTACCCTTGCCATGACAGATTCCAAGTACATGATGAGCCTCTTTAGCGAGGGGAAAAAATGGCGTGTTTAAAAAACGAGCATTCTAATGGCACATTCCTTTTTTGGGTCCTGTGGTCCTTCTTCCAAGTACTTGTTTTTACCTGTGCATCAAACTGATTTGATGCACAGGTAAGAACCAATCAAAAAGCAGGATTTCATGTCCCCATTTTATAAAAGGAGATTTGTGTATTCCTGGATGGTTGATGTCACTTAGTCACTCTCCAGTGCATTGTGCCCACTGTACATCTGAGGCATGCACTTATTGCATACAATGCCCACCCTAGCATGGCATAGTGCTTACTTAATTTAGTGCCTGTTATATAGGATTTTATTAACCTTGTAAACTTATTCAGGAACAACCACTGAGCCTGAAATCAGTCTTACCCTGTGCCTCTGCATTTGATACCAAAATCTGTCTGTAGAGCTCCTCTTGCCTGAAGGTTGATTCTGTAACTGGCAGCTTATAAAATTTAGTAGCCCAGCACAAATATCTAAAGATTCTTTTGGCTTAGCAGTTTGAATCTTACTCTATAAAAATTCCCAAGTCAGCTGTTTATGAGACGTTCAGTGCCCTCTGTCACAAGGATTTAAATATTGCCTTATTGAACACAAGTTGCAGCCAACAAAGGAAGCAGCATGAGTAATGATTATCAATTTCTAAATACCACAAATAATGGGATACCCGGTACTTGGGACTCTAATCTGGGTAGTGTTCATTATTCATGGTACTCATATTCAGGGGAATCTGTGGCCAACCCTACCTTACTCCCAGTTATCTCCCCCTTCTGGTTGCTGGGCACTGGCATTGGCACTGCACAAGGAACTGATACCATCTTTTAATTGATTATCCCATCCACAGCCCAACTCCCCTAGCCTTAAAAGGCCAATTTAAAAAATATCCCACCTCTGATCTGTGATTAGGAAATGCTAGTAGTAGTGGAATCTAGGCTAACACAGTGCCCCCTAACCCTTACATACAGCACACTGTTCCTGGGTTAAGTCAGACTGTCACTAGTGGTGGGCAAAGTGGCAGAAATTCGCTCCAAGCAGCAATTAGCGTAGTAGTGGGGAATCCGCATAGTACCCCACAATGTGAAGCGGAGTACTTTGCGTCATAATAAGGATCACAAAGTCATTGAGTTTAATGCATTTTGCATTACTCCACCTTTCCCCATCCACTTCTGTGCCCATTTTAGGTGAAGTACATTGATTACAATGTACTTCACATCACTTCACCTTGTTTTTTGGCTCCAAGTCAAATTTTGCATTGATTCATGGGACTGCAGGTCACATGGGCACCAGATTGTTCAGCACAGCCTCAGTTCTGTCAGTGTAGTGTGTGTGTGTGTGTGTGTGTGTGTGTAGTGGAAGACTAGTTGGAGACAGTTTGCTGTCAGAGCTCTGCAACTGAAACCCTGTAAAGCTGTTATAAAATCCTTTTTGATCTATTTTTGTTGCTTAAAACAGAGTACATCGATTGCAGGAAACTTTGCTGTACTCATCTCATCAAGTGCTTATTGTTTGTGAGTGGATTTTGAATGTTAATTTTGAACATTCAGTCTGTGTACTGAAAGCCAGTTGAAGTGTGCTTTGGTGGAGGGGCATATCTGTGTGTTGTAGATAGATTTAGACTAAATGTCTAAGAGAAAAAGGCAGTCTTTTTGTTTTGCTTTTCTTTTTGTTGTATAACTGTGTTAAGATATACACAGTAATATTTTCAGTAATTTTTAACATTTGTTTTTGCTGAATTTTGTGTTGCAGCAGTGCATAATTGCAGTTTGATGAAAAGATCTGGTTATATTACCAAAGTTTTCAATTTGCCATGTATTACTTGTAGTGTGTGTGTGTGTGTGTGTGTGTGTGTGTGAGTGTGTGTGTGATGTCACTTGTGCCATCAAATCACAGTTCGCCAACACCTTTTATTGTGCTGCAGAGTAACTGCAGCAGTGTGAACCTGCTATCCACCACAGCTGCATGATTTTGCACTACTCTGTGGTCGGGATTTGTGGTATATTGATTTTATACGGTTACTGCAGTGCACTGCCCCACCACCCCCCCCAACTGGCAAAAAGTATTCTTTTACATATTTGATTTGGATTGTAACTGTTGTGAGTAGCAGTGGTTAAGGTGTTGTTGTGACTTTGCGTCTGCATCTTTTTCTTGATTATGCATTACAGTCTAATCTGTCTGTGCCTGCCTTTGCATCTGCTTAGTTTTCAGTCTACATCTGCAAGCCACTGTTGTTGTTTTTGGCTTCACACATCACATCCGCCATGCCAGAGTTAGAGTTCTGAAATTTAAATAGGTTTAAAATGTTCTTGGTTATCCCCAAAATTTCCACTAAGAGATGTGCAAGCAAAGCTGTTTCTGGCCATGGCACTGCTGCCAGGAGTAAGATTGTCTGTGGGCATGACAGTACACAGACTTGCATAGGTGATGTGAGGAGAAGGATTTCTCCATCAGTGTTTTTTACAGTGCAATCTGTAGCTTCACTCATAGTTGGAGGAAGTGATGATGTCCCAACTGGTGGTCTTAGTGCAGTTTCTGCTGGCATGAGTATTGCTGCTTCAAGTTCCACTTCTGACCATTTAACCATGTCAAAAAATATAGTTATGTCTAAAGCAATGAGTGACAGTGTAGATGATGTCATACTCCCTGTCCCCAGTAACATCCCCGTGGTAGATGAACATGATTCTGATCATGGCGATGATAACTCTCAATGTTACATTTCTTCCACTGTGATGGAGGTCATGCCTTTGCCATCCAATGATTCACAGTGAGGTGCAAAAATAACAGGTGATAATGATGATAATGATGATGATGTTGCTGTGGTTGCAACATGTAGTCCACATGACACCATCCAAGCAGAAAATGTGAATGCAGATGATGTTGATGAATATGATGATGATGTCAGTGACCCCTGTTGGGAACTTGAGGAAAAGAAAGTTAAGGTGGCTGCGTCTGGGTCTGTTGGCATTAAATCCCCACCTCTTGAAAAATATTGTGATTTAACGGTTCTAGTTGATGATGATAATGATGATAATGACCCAGTAATAATCATAGGTTGCAATGATACTTAGTTGCAGTCCAAGTGTGTCCCACCTGATAAATCTTGTAGCACACTCCCCATTTCAGGGCTTAAGAAAACAGGGTCCAATAAGCAGCATCAGGGACATGTTAAAAGTAGGGGATCACAATCCCTTGTTTGGCATTTTTTTGTTCAAGATGCAAATGATGACTCAGTTGCTATCTGCCAGCTTTGCCATGTGCGTGTGACTCGAGGTAAAAAGGAGCGTCATCTTAGCATGGGGGGGCAGCATACACATCTTAAGAACAGGCACATGGCACTTTGGACCTGGCACCAGATGGCAGCTAATGCCATAGTGGGGCATACACCCTCATTGTCAACCTTAATGAGCATGTTATCCCCTTACATGACTGTAAGAGGGTGTATGCCCCACTATGGCATTAGCTGCCATCTGGTGCCAGGTCCAAAGTGCCATGTCTGTAGTAGCAATGAAATAACAGCAGAGGATTACTACAGGTATGATGAGGTGGAGGATAATGATTTTGAACTCTTGCCAAGTGGTGGTCAGAGTAGCAGTGGTGGTGGTGTTGGACAATGCAGTACATCTAGTACAAGTGGTACATCAACCCCAGTGTGTAAATCTAGGAAAATAACTTCATTTGTGGATATGTCACCTGTGCAGACCTCTTCATCACATGTTTACACCCCCATCCATTCAAAAAACAGAGCCATTTGTCACACCCCGTGCAAAAGTGTAAATCAGCCCACATTTCAGAGTGTTTTGGCCCATAAGCTGAAGTACCCACCCAGTCATGCAGTGTCTCATGAACTTAATGCTGCTGTAGCTGTAATGCTGGCAATTGATCTTTTGCCCTTTTTTTGGGGGGGGAGAATTCTGGATTCAGCGGTTTGCAGCACGCGTCTGTCTGAAATGGAAAGTCCCATCCAGGACATACTTTTCCACACATGCTGTTCCCGAGTTGTAGCGTACTATGTCCTACTCTATAAGACATGCCCTTCAACATTCCTTTTCTCCATTCATTCATTTAAGTATGGATATGTGGACAAGAGGCAAAACAGTGGGAAGTTCATATTTGTGTATAACTGCACAGTGGGTGCAGGTGCTGGGGATTGTTTGTGCTGGTGGTAGTGTGAGAAATCAGTGTAGTAAGGTGGACTGTCGTGGTAGCAATCTTCCTGGAATTTGACAGCATGCAACGCTTGCTATGTGCTGTGTGACCATTTACACACTGGTGAAAACATGCTGGACTAGCTACTGACTGGAACTGATGAGTGGCTGAACCCCCTGTCAATGAGAGCTGGGTTTAAAGCAAGTGACAATGAGTCAAATGTGGTTAAATGCATCATGAATGGTGGCTTTGTTTATGTTCCATGCATGGCCCACTGTTTAAAACTTGTGGTGCAGGAATTTCTGCAGCACCTTAATATAAAGGAGATGATGACAGTTGCACGCCATATCTATTCTAACTTTTCACACTCTGCAAAGGTCCGTGATGAGCTTCAGCAGTTGCAGATCCAAAACAGCCTACCGCAGCACTGCCTCAAGCTGGAAGCTGTCACACAGAGGAACTCCACTTTATACATGGCAGAGAGGTTGTATGAACAATACAAAGCCATCTCAGAATATCTTATCGTTCACACTAGCTATGACACTTCCGTGGCCTCCATGTCTCTCACGACTGATCAATGGCACCTCATGGACTCCCTAATAACAATTTTGAGGCCTTTTGAACATGCCACACAGGCAGTGAGTGGTGAGTCTACCTCCATTTGTTAATCAGTTACACTGCTGTGGGTATTGAAGCTGACATTGCTGAATCTACCACCTGGCCTTTATGGTTTCTGAGACTGTGCTAGCAGTGCATTGTTGAAACATGTCCTGACACTATTTGAGTGCAATTGGCACTTGAGAATTCAGCAGAGTGACAATTTTGCAATAGTAACAATGCTGGACCCATGATACAAATGTGGAATTGCCTCACTACTGGAGGGAGGGCCTTAACAAGTAAGAAATGTCAGTGGCAACTGGTGCACTTGGTTCATGGGGCACTGAAGTCATGAGCCAAGATCAAAAACCTCAGCAGCATAATCAGGTCGAAGGTCAGTTTGGAGTCGTATCAAACACATCCTGTAAAGGGGGCCTGCAGTTCCAGGAAGTCTGTCATCAAGAGCGGTTGTCATTAACCCACTTTGGGATGTTTTGCCCCAAGTCAGAATTTGTGACGTAAATGATTCCAGAGAACAGGATGATGAATCAACCACTGGACTTCATGCAGCATAGTGAATGGTTAACTCATATTTAGCTGAAAACAGGTATCTGTGTTGTTCCTTTTTTATACTGGAGTGGACATGTCAGTGAATGGCCAGAGCTGACCTCAGTGGCACTGAAGTACCTGACGTGCCCACCCTCCAGTGTAAGTGTTGAGAGATTATTCAGTTCTGTGGGTGCAATAGTTCAGGATCATCACGCAAACTTCTTTCCTGCAAATGTTAGCTTGCTAACATTCATAAAAATTAATGAGGGTCACATACCAGCTCGAACTGCAACCTTAGTATTCATGCACTGGCATGGCCATGGTTATGCTGCTGATGTTATAGAAATGGACTATCCTGGTGGAACTGGCAGCATTAAACAGCCTACCCATGAAGCAGATGATGACATGATGGAGAAATAATTCCCTAGTGGGTAGAATTCAGACATTGATGACTGAGAGGGCAGATTTCTGTATGAGGATGACAATGAGGTTGATGTTGGTAGGTTTTAAGTGAAGTGGTTAAAGGCTGTCACATTTTTTCTATGGTGCATGTTTGGTTTTCCATAAAGTTAAAGCAGTGTCCCACTCCAAATGACACAAATTATATTTGTAACACAGTACACACTGTATCCCACCCGCCACCCATCTGTGTGTGTCTATCAATGATAATGAATGTGTTGCAGACTGCAGCTGTTCCCCTATGATCACCACCTGAAAAGCTCTGTTAGCCAAAGCCACCAGATGCAGAGAAATGTGAAAGGGAATGTCAAAATCATGTGCCCCCATGACCACCCACCACCATCAGTACACTGATGTTTTCCATTCTGTGTCCTGCACATTCCATGGCAGACGGAATCGGACAGGAAAGACCACATACATCAGCCACAGCCACAAGGATTATTTTACTATCATAGAAACATAGAAACATAGAATTTGACGACGGATAAGGACCGCTTGGCCCACCCAGTCTGCCCATTTCCCTACCTACTGGATAAGCTGCAGATCCTAGTTAACCAGCAGCCTACTTCTTCCTACCCCCACCCCCGGAATTGCCTTATGACTATTCCATGCATGCTTGAATTCCGCCACTGATTTTGACTCCACAACCTCCTCAGGAAGGCCATTCCATGCATCCACGACCCTCTCTGTGAAAAATACTTCCTTAAATTACCTCTGAGCTGGCCCCTCTATCTTCAAATTGTGCCTCTTGTTCTTACACACTCTTTTTTGAAGATGCTAACCTCTTGGACTTTGTTGATTCCCTTGAGGTACTTGAAAGTTTCTATCATCCCTCCCTCCTCCTTTCCTCGAGGCTATACATATTAAGCTCCTTAAGTCTCTCTTCATATGTCTTCCGGTGCAGACCCTGCACCATCTTAGTTGCCCTCCTCTGGACAGCTTCCATCCTGTCTATGTCTTTGAGGAGATTGGGTCTCCAGAACTGCACACAGTACTCAGATGGGGTCTCACCAGTTGTCTGTACAGAGGATAATAATCCCTGTTTTCTACTGGTGATGCCTCTCCCATGCATCCCAGTATACCCCCAGCCCTCCTTGCTGCCCTCTCACATTGCTTGCCCATCTTTAGGTCATCTGATATGACTACCCCAGGTCCCTTTCCATTTTTGTCATTGTTAGCACTCCCCCCCATTGTGTACTCTTCCCCTGGGTTTTTGTTTCCCAGGTGCATTACCTTGCACTTAGCATTGAATCTAAGCTGCCATACATTTGACCATTCCTCTAACCTTGCCAAGTCCCTTCTCATCCTTTCCACCCCACCCTGTGCATCAACTCTGTTGCAGATCTTAGTGTCATCTGCAAAGAGACATACTTTTCCTTCCAGTCCTTCTGCAATGTCGCTTATAAAGACATTGAAGAGGACCGGTCCTAATACTGAACCCTGCGGTACCCCACTAGTAACCCTCCTTTCTTCTGAGTGGACTCCATTTACTATTACTCTCTGTGTCCTATTCTCCAGCCAATTCTTTACCCAGGCTGTCATCTTGGGACCCACTCCCAGGCTGGCTAACTTGTATATTAATCTTTTATGTGGGACTGTGTCAAATGCCTTACTCAAAAGTCTAGGTAGGCCATGTCACAGTCCCTCCCTGATCTACTACTTTGGTCACCCAGTCAAAGAAATCTATCAGATTACGTCTGACATGACCTTCCCTGTGAATCCATGCTGCCTTGGGTCCTGTGCCCTCTGCCTCTAGATACTCAACAATTCTTTCCTTTAGAAGTGATTCCATCATTTCCCCTATCACTGAGGTTAAACTAACAGGTCTGTAGTTTCCTGCTTCTGCCTTGCTCCCACTTTTGTGAAGGGAATCACATCTGCCCTCCTCCAATCCTTGGGTACCACCCCTTCCTCCCATGATTTGTTAAAAAGGGTAGTCAGTGGTGTCACTAGTTCTACCTTAGTTGTTTTAGAATTCTGGGATGAATCCCATCAGGCCCCATTGCTTTGTCCACCTTCAGTTTTAAGAGTTCTTTCAGAACCCTTTCTTCTGTAAATGGGCTGGTATCAACTTCTGTATTCAGAGTGTTACTACGGTTTGTTTTATGTACCTCCCCCTCTTCATTTGTAAATACTGAGCAAAAATATTTGTTTAGTATCTCTGCCTTTTCACAGTCTCCCTCTGCCCACCCTCCTCCCCTTTATTAACAGCACTATCCCTCCCTTGGTCTTACTTTTGCTCCCTGATGTACCTATAAAAGGTTTTATCCCCCTTCTTAACTGAGTTGGCTATCTTTTCCTCGGTTTGGGCCTTTGCTGTTCTGACTGCCTTCCTAGCCTCCTTTTGCTTTAACTGATACAATTCTCTGTCCTGCTCCTTCTGTGATTCCTTGTACTTCCTGAATGCTTTCTTTTTCTCTTGAACCTTCACTGCCACTTCCTTTGAGAACCATAGTGGTTTCTTACATCGTCTTGTTTTGTTTATTTGCCTCACACAAGGTTTGTTACCTCTGTGATGGCAGTTTTAATATTCCCATTGTTCTTCACCTCCTTCCTGCCCATTTGCTAGTGCATTCCTTAGGCACTCACCCATTTTGGCAAAGTCAGCCCTCCTAAAGTCCAGTACTTTTGTCTTTGTATGGCTTGACTCTATTGCTGTGTTTATTGTGAACCCATACTGTTCGATGGTCGCTAGCTCCCAGATGGCTACCCACTTCTACATCTGTGATCCTCTCTCCATCTCCATTTGAGAGTATCAAGTCTAATATTGCTCCCTCTTGAGTGGGCTCCAGTACTAGTTGTCTAAGGCATGCCCCCTGTAGGGCATCTAGAATAACTGCACTCTTCAAAGTGGCAGATGCAACTGCACTCCAGTTAACATCTGGCATATTCAGATCACCCATCAGCAATAACTACCCTCTTTCTACCATTCTAAGTATTCTTTCTATCATTTCCTTGTCCATTTCCTCCCCCTGAGAAGGGGGTCTGTATACAACCCCTGTGCGGATTGTGGTGCCATTGCCTTTCTCCAAATTTACCCACAGTGCTTCTTCTTCTCCCTGTTTACCCTTCTGTTCTGTTGCTTTTATTCCTTCCCTTATGTAAAGAACTACTCCTCCTCCTCTTTTACCCTCCCTGTCCCTCCTGTAGATAGTGTATCCTGGTATGTTTATGTCCCAGTCATGGCTTTGTGTGTACCATGTTTCTGTGACTACCACGATATCCAGATGTTCCTTCTCCATCAAGGCCACTAATTCAGGGAGCTTGTTACCTAGACTATGGACATTGGTACTCATTGCTCTCCATTTTTTGATGGCTTTACCTTCTGTTGCAGCATCCCCCACTGACCGTTCTACCTCGGTCTTTTTCTCATTTAGTACCCTGTTTTGTAGGGAGAGGCTGGGATTTTTCTGCTGCTTGTCAGTGCCTCCCCCTTTGATTAGTTTAAAAGCTTGCCAATGAATCATTTAAACTGATTGCTCAAAAGACTTGTTCCCTTCCTGGACAGATGCAGACCATCCTGCCAGTATAGGCTGGTGTCCCACCAGGTGGACCCCAGTCCCCAATGAAGCCAAACCCCTGTGCTCTGCACCATTTTCTCAACCATTCATTAAACTGCATGGTGCCAATTACCCTCGCCTCACCATGCCTTTGACAGGCAGCACATCTGAGAAGCATACTGTGTGTGCTAATTGTCATAGGCCCCTCCCCAACTCTGCAATGTCCTCCTGCACTGCTCTAACCTCATGATGAGCCAAGTCATTTGTCCCTAGGTGGACAATTACGTCCAGCTCAGAATCCCTTGCAGCTGTTCTCATGATCCTGAGGATGCGCTTCCTGTCCCTCCAAGCCATGGCACCAGGCAGGCACCTTACTTCAGTTTTCCCGGCTCCTCCCAGTTCTATCCCCCAATAATTGTGTCCCCCACCAGGAGCTGCTTCCTTTCCTTGTGGTGTCCTCTGCTGCCTTCCTGTGGGCCTCCCTTGTGACAGTTGTCCTCAGCCTCCTTAGTCTCCTCTGCGGGTGTATCCATAGGGGAGCTATGCTCCCCCAGAATGGTGTATGGATTGTGGTGTGGAACAACTGATTGGGTGTGCCTCTGTTCCACTATCCTCACCCTCCCTTGAGCCCACTGTGGTCCAACTGCTGTGCTTTCTTTGCAACCTCTGAGGTAGTGGTGGTGGCTCTGGTGCTCCCTGGATGGAGGAGGTTCCCTTCCTACTGTCCAGTGTGGCCTGGGGGAAGGTTCTCGTACTACTGTCCAGTGTGACCTGAAAATGGGCAATTTCCTCCCTCAGGGCAGAGAGTTGTCTGCAAATAGGGCAGCATCTCAGCCTCCAGAAAGACTCCCGGAAGACTGCTGCCCCACAGCCATTACATTGCACTACTCCCCACATTTTTTTTGTTTTTGTTTTTGTTGTGTGTGTGTGTGTGTGTGTGTGTGTGTGTGTGTGATTGGTTTGTAATATAGAAATATATATATATTTATATTATACAATGTGTATGCTTATATTGTCAGTGCAGTGTGCTAGAGAGGATATGACAGTGACATGCACCTTGCACTCTTGAGAAATGATGTTAGAACCCCAGATATAATGGAACTATTTCCAGGGGTGGGTGGGGTGAGGGTGGGAAGGGTTGGGCCTAAACTGTGCCTTAGCAAAACAATCAGCTAAAAGCTCTGACCCACTGCTGCAATGAGTGCCTTCCTGTCAGCAAGATGCCCTACACAACAATTTGATAGAGAAATACCCTGCTAATCAGACAGAGAAAAATCCACACATCCAAGTCAGACACAGGAAAACCTCCCCAGCCCCAAAACAGGCCTGGCAGTTTGTGCTCTGAGAGCTGTCAGCCCCAAAATAAGTCAGCTGTGCTTTAAACTCCTCCTGCACTGAAAATCTTAAGAATTGTAACAAACAAACATAACTTCAATACCTTAAAGTGAGTATGTGTACTAATGTTTCATATTGCGCAACTTCCTTTAGATGTTTTATGTGTTCTGTTGATTTTATGAGATGCAGTGGTCAGACACATACAGTCAACTTATTTTCTTTTTTTACAGGTAACCATCCACTCTCCTTCAATGGAGGACTATGGTACTGCAGTACTGTCTAGAGTCACCTACAGGATTTTTTTTTAACTTTCATTCTTTTTCTTTGCCTACTGCCCCCCCATTCTCCATTCTCTCCCAGTCCTCCCTACCTACATCACTCTCCCATTATTCCAAGGTTTGCTCTAGAGTGCACAGCTCTGTTCCTATGAACCATGATGCCTGGATAACCCCCCAGTGTAGGGTGAGGAGAGGGCCAACCTCCTCAACGACAGCTAGGGAGTGGGCTGGCATAGTGGAGTCTGCCCTGATGGCCAAAGGATTCTGCAGGACAGAGAAACCATCATCTACAAGAAGCAGGGGTTGTTTCCACCATTCTTGTCCCCTAGACATTCACATACAAGGAGGGCCAATGAGCAATGAGGCATGCTGAGAAGTGCCTCCTTCTCCGCCCCTCTGCTGATGTCTACCCTATCTCTAATGCTGCTATTTCCTTTACTACACCTACCACCTGAGCTCCCCCAGGTGGTGGTATTGCAGTGGGAGGCTGCAGTTCCCCCCTGGAGAAGGAGAGCAGCCTTTGGGCACTCTATCCTTCTCCTCCCACAGCCGACCACTGGCAGCCCATGCCCATTCCCAAAGAAAGGTCACCTGCATGGTACAAGGTAAGGCAACTAGTGCCTCAGCACTCAGTGCCACCGGGCCGGCCCTACAGGATTGGATATCCATTTCCAGACCGGTAAGTATATCAGTTTTATTTAGTCATTTCTTTTTTGTATTTAATTTTTTCAAAACAGTGCAAATCCAACTGATAAGTCATATAAAGTAGGTGTCATGACATGTATGTCACATAATACATTTGTCATGCACATTACACACTATATTGCTGCAGCAGCCATGCCAGTGTGAACATAGCTTGATCCAGGTAGTGAATTCACAAGGTGTGTTTTCAATGTAACTTGAGTTAAGACATAATTAGGGACAGTGACACAGTGTATGGGTTACAGGTACTGAATTCATGATTGTGATAATGATTTCACCTTCATGTGGCTTTGGCTTAGTGACACAACTTGGTATCTGTTAATCAGCATATATGACCGGATGGAATAGCCATACTTTGAACATAATGTGTTACTGCAGTCATGTACTAATATCTCCTTGTTCATCTCTTTTAGGAGGAAACATTCTGACACTGTGTGCTGTCATTGTTGCTGTCTCCAAATACCAAGTTCAACACCATACCTCCCAGCCTGACAGACATGACACAACAAGTAGTATGAATCCATGACCATGACCATCAGTACTGGATGGAGGAGGATGCAGATAAAACCTGTGAAGAATTTACCGAACAATAAACCAACCATTTATGAAACTTTCTTGAAATTGAAATTTCCCCCCAGAAACAAAAAAAAACTTATCTTCACTGGCTTAACAGTATTCTAACACCACAATTTCTCATCAAGCACAGAAATGTGCATACCAAGTATGACTATGTGATCTGTGACACAAAACAAAACAGTGATTACGTGTGTGTGTGTGTGTGTGTGTGTGTGTGTGTGTGTGTGTATATACAGTATATATATATATATATATATATATATACAGTATATAATATATATATATATAGGGGATATGTGGCCCGATGAAGTGTCATATTTATCTTCACGAGGGGCCAATGATATCATGATGTCATTGCCCCGAGTGAAGCAACATGACACTTCAGTCGGGCCATGTAGTATTCGGGTTTATACTATGTATGTTTTGGGCTGCATTCAACAAAGCTCCAAATGTGCACTTAATACATTGCACTACATAGAGATGTTGGCTGTTTCAACACAAATCTGCAGTATGTCTATCAGCACAACAGATGCATATGTTGTTTAAAATGTATATGTAGTTGATCCTGCTACTTTAAAATTATTATGCCAAAATGTGTCTGGATTCTGGCTAACCTTGCCCTGACCACCCCAATACAACTCTCTATAGCCCCTCCCTCAAAAGAGCAGATTACATATATTGTTAAATAAAATTGTTTCATGTTGCTGCAGTAAACTCATTGAATAATACATATCTGGTTGATCCTGTCTACATCTTAACACAAATAATTAAATATAAACATATCTGGTTGATCCTGTGACTTCCTTTCACCCATTGACCGATCAGAGCGCATTGAATGTAGCGTGACCCGGCGCAACAATATTGAAATCTCGGTACTTTCAATTATACATGCCTGTGCTGTAAATTGCTCAAAAACTGTAACTGTTTCTAATACTGGCTATGTTTTAAGCAGAAGCTGACCAACAGTAAGAGAAGAGCGAGTGAGTCGGCAGCTCAGAACAGCAGACGAAAGTACGAGCATGCGTTGCTATGGCAACTGACACTCGCGCTTTCGTCTGCTGTTCTGAAGCTGCCGACTCACTCGCTCTTCTCTTACTGTTGTCGGCAGCTTCTTCTGTTAAAATATAGCCAGTATTAGGAAAGCATTACAGTTTTTGAGCAATTTACAGCACAGGCTGTATAATTGAAAGTAACTGAGATTTCACTATTGTTGCGCTCGGTCATGCTACATTTCAATGCGTACTGATCGGTCAATGGGTGAAAGGAAGTCGCAGGATCAACCAGATATGTTTAAATTTAATTATTTGTGTTAAGATGTAGGCAGGATCAACCAGATGGAAGAAATGTGTGGTTTTTTTTTTGGGGGGGGTTACTTGTACAGGGCAGAGGAAAGAGAGACAGGTGTCTGATGAAAAGTGAAACACTTTCACTTTCATCAAGATGATGTATAGGAATGTGGAGATAAATGTATGACATATAGGAACATGAAGATAACAATGTTATCTTCACTGGGCAGTCTAGATAGCATTTTTTATCCTTGTATTTATCCCAAAACATATGTATAAATATATATATATATATATATATATATATATATATATATATATACAGTATATAGTATATATATAACAAATTATATATATATATGTGTGTATATATATATATATATATATATATATAGGTACCCATATGCTACTCGAGAGACAAAGTGTGACAATCAGGTTCCAAAATTTATTTGGGCCAATTGTCATAACCATATCATATTTATATTGGGTGCATGTGGTAGTATTTCAGTCCACAACATAAAGATAGTTTGTAGTTCAGAGGTGCTAAAAAATGGGATTAAAAGTTCCCACAAGGGCAACGTAATGTGAGTAACATCGTGTCCTTGACAGCAAATTTGTCACATTATCAAACATATATTTTTTGATATTACTATGTCTATGGTATCTTTTTAGGTAGCATAATATCTAATTTTTTCATTTTTTTGTCATAAACTTAACTTGTTGGTAATTATGCCACAATATGTTTACTGATCACAGTATGCCCAAATCTGGACGTGTTTAAGTTTGGCTACCACATTCATGTCCTTGATTTTCTAGCCCATTGTTGTTTTGCACAACTATATTACCCTTATAGGAAAAGACAGAAATCACTTAATTTTCAGAAAGTGAATTATACTTTATTTACAAGGGTTTTTTCCACAGGATGTCACGTGAGTAACTCAGACTACACAGGACGTCATGCGAGTAACACAGACACAACACAAGAAGTCACATGAGTAACACAGACACCTGAACAGTAGTATCAGCATCATACCAAGTGTCTCACTAAGTCATACCAAAAGTTATTGCTAATGTTCAACCCAAAAAATGATTGTCATACTATGGATATTTGGTATACCATTTTTTGAACATTTTGAAGATTGTACTGTAGTCACAACATTATATTAACTTAAGATAATCACAAATGTTTTATGTTACAGTGTAGTATGGATTGAATCTCACCTGGTCTGTCAATTACATATACCAGCTGGTCCCAAGCCTACAATAAGAGAGAGGGAAACCAACTATATCTTTATGAGATGAATGGGGATGTTTGGGATTAATGCATGCCCTTGCTTCTTGTGATATTCAAAGCTGAAGGCAAAACACTGAAAGTGTATTAGTGACTTATAACATGGGGTAGATTAAGGCAGGTGAGTGGTAAACAACCATCAAGTGACCATTGCTTACTCCACAATATATGACAGCTAGTGGTGAACCATCCCTCTGAGAGATCAGCCTGTGTTTCTGTTCTGATCTTGTTATAGTGCAAAACTGCAGTCTGTGGAGCAACCATTACTATCCATGCTTAGTGAGCGAGAGCCAAGGCCTGCCATGTAGTTCCAGGCAGTGCAGCAACAGTAGCTGTAGTGTTCAAAGTTTGTAGTCTTGCTTCTTACCCAAGCTTGTTCCCAGAGTGAAGTGTGTGGTCCCCATGGTCATTTTTCTGTTGCACAGCCAGATTGACAGGTAAATCCCGTAGTTGTGGCATAAAGTCGTATGGAACAGTGTGAAGAGAGGGAGACCCCCCCAATGATGTCACGATCTGAAAGTGAGCTTTATGCTGGCAGGCAGAGAAACAGAGTTCCAGAAAGACCTGCAAGCTCTGAGTCCCATTATTTGCCATTTCTTAATTGGTAGAATACAGTCTGGTAGACTGTGTGACTGCACTGCTGGGGAAAATGTTTACTTGCTTGCCATGCATTAATGTAACCACAGACAGAGATACAGAGCAGCTAAGCCAGTGGAGGTATAGACACTGTGTCTGTACCACAAGAGGCAACTTCATATTTTGCACTTCAGAGCTACTGTGCTGTCTCAGAAGGCATATCATGCACAACAAATGTCAGAGAAAGCATAGCAACACTTTCCTTCTGACATCTGTATGTGCATGACAGCCATTTTGTTGGGGACTATTTTTTGAGGCAGCAGAATGCAGTAATTTGCTTGTCTTTTAGAAAAGGAGAAAACATGTATATTGCTTTCTCCTTGTTTTGTAGTGCACCCTCTGTTATAGTGTAATAGCCCACCCAGGGTGTGCGGTTATTGGGGATTAAGCAACACACTGGGTGTTGTGAGGACACTCAGCCAGCAGCCTTGTGCTTCACAATGCACTTGGGGTATTGATTAATCCCTAATAACTGCACACCCTGGAGTGGATTACTTCCTACTAATAGAACTATGCCCTTGAGTGGGTTGCTACAATCTTAAAATGTGTTTTAAGAAGTGAAAATGAAATTAAAAACTGACTTCAGGGCCAGATCTTCAAAAGCTTGCCCATGTGCAAAGCCTAGTTTTTCTGCACAAACCCAGATTTTCGCAGATGTCCATATTTTAAAGCCCTGTTATGGGCAAACAAGGCTTGTGTCCAGGAGATTTTCTGAGGTTGGCACAATAAAAATGGAAAGTCATGGACATGAAATCTGGTGAAGTCCTGTAATCACAGAGTGCAAGGTAATTTTGCATGGTTCCCTTGTGTGGTGCAGATATACACAATTATCCCTGTTACTAGTGATGCCATCCCACAGATCACAGCCACAGCTGAAGACACAGCCCCTTCCTGTTGTCAAATGGACCCGTCCATGGTACCGTCACTCACTGTGTCCACAGCATGGTCCTGCAGGTGCATATGGCAACCAGTGCATTTTGGGAGAGGGTGCACTTTTATGTTATTAAAACATCTTTATTGTTTTCACCAAAGTCTCATCAAAAATATAACCTAGTAGGCAGAGTTAAAGGTACGAATTATTGTAACATTTAACAGCTAAATTTTAACTCACACATTAAATTCACCACTTAAACCCCTCCCTCTCCCCCTCCCCTTCCAAGGCTACACACATAAACAGACCCTAATTTGTTGTCTCTGAGGTAGTCTGATCATCAGGTTTCCACGCCATTAGGAGTGCTTCTAATGAACTCCAAAGTGACATATATATTTTCAGTCTACCTCGCATACAAACAATATGCCTTTCTAGCTGCAGTGCCAGAATGCACTCTCTATACCACTCCATCAAGGAAGGGGATTTGTCACTAGCCCAATGCCTCAAAATTATCAATTTAGCAACGGCTGATATGAGTGATATTTGGGCCTTTTTAATCTTAGAGATACCTACTGGGAAAAGACTCATCAGACATACCTCAGGGGTGAACATGGTTTCCAAGCCAAGGATAGGTGTCTAATAGGTTATTAATGGACCGGCCAAAGGTCTGTGTGGAGGGCATAACCAGACCATATGGTACAAGTACCATCGCTCTTCCTGCATTTGCCACAAGGGCGTATCCTTTACCCCAAATTTACGTAACTGGATTGTAGTAAGGTACATATTATGCATTATATTAAAATGCACCATTCTCAGCCTATCTTGCTTTATGTATTTATACATTGTAAGCCAAAGCTTCTTCCAAAGACTAGGTACCTCCGGTATTCCCAACTCCCTCATCCAGTAAAAACACACCCCTGATGGAAGTCTAAAGTCCCACTCCTGGAGTGTTTTGTATATCTTGGAGACTGGGCGTGGCTGAGAAGCTATACATAAAAGTGTATTAAGATCTCTTTCCCCATGGTCGACGGGTGCTACCTGAGAAAAGAAGGAGGTTAGGGCCTTGCTGACTTGTAACCACTTAAATAAATCCTGATGCGTAACTCCTAAAGATCTCATCAGCTGATCAAAGGGCAGAGGTCTCCCATTCACCCAAAGGTCCGAGACCCCAAGGTGACTTACCTGGGGCCAAAATGCAGGGGACAATGTCACACCCCCAACCTTAATATGTGGGTTACCAAAAATGGGTTGGCCGACCGAAAGGTACCATTTTACTGTAAGGTATTTTTGGAGCTGATGAAAGGCCTTTAATGACCATCCCATAGGGTTGCTTTTCAAGGGCTTAGGGATAGCCAACAGGGAGACATATAGCAGGGCCCGCAGCGAGCAATTCACCCTCTTCGCCAAATGTTGCTCTATGTCTACCCACAATGGTAAGTAAGTCAGTTGACTGTTCCCTCCATTCCAATAACCCAGCTTGCTTATGTGCTGTGCAGTGTAATATAGGAAAAGGGAGGGAGCGGCTAATCCTCCCTTTAACTTCGGGGCTGTCAATTTAATGTAAGATCTGTGAACCCTTTTCCCGTTCCACATAAATAGATTAAATGCCCTCTGTAAATTGGAAAACCACCCTTTCAAGAGATATATACCCATCATACCCAGAGGATATAATAATCTTGGCAATATGTTCATTTTAATAATACTCAGCCTTCCCCAAAGTGAAAAAGAGAGCAGTCGCCACCTCTCCATATCCCCCATTATTGTTTTAACTAAACTACCCAGGTTATTCTTAATCATGGAGTTCAGTTCTGTACAGATATTTATTCCTAGGTACATAAGTGACTTTGCTTCCCAACAAAGGCCAAATGACAACAAGTCTGACTTAGTAACTTTGTTATTTAAGGGAAGGATCTTCGTCTTCGCTCGATTTAACTTGTAGTAAGATATTTTAGAGAAGGAGTCAATTTCTGCCAAAATAGCTGGGACTGGGGCCTCAGGGTCTTGAATATGTAGTAATATATCATCTGCATATACCGAATACACATACCTGGCCTCTCCCACTTGTATACCCTTAATAAGAATATTCCCTGCCAATCTATGCAATAATGGCTCTAAATATAAATTGAATAGTAAAGGGGACAAGGGACATCCTTGCCTCGTGCCCCATTCCAACTTTATTACCGGGGATAATATCCCATTGCACTTTACCCTGGCAGAAGGAAAGGAGCATAACATTTGTACCCATCTCTGGAAATCATTAGGCAGGCCAAAGGCGGACAGGGTGACAAAAAGGTAATCCCAAGATACCCTATCGAATGCCTTTTCGGCATCCAATGATATGAGAATTGCTGGATGATTGGCGTCCCTTGCAATTGTAATGAGATGTAATAATTTCCTCATGTGATCTTGGGGTGACCTCCCCATCATAAATCTCACTTGTTCTTGACTGACAAGATTACCTATAACTTTGGATAGCCTATTTGCCAGAACTTTGGCTAGGATTTTAATATATGTGTTCAATAGGGAGATAGGGCGGTAACTAGCCATACTAAAAGGATCTTTCCCTTGCTTTAGGATTAAAGAGACCGTCGCTTCTTGGAAGCTAGGATCCGATAATCCATTATCAAACCAATACTGAAAGACCTCTTTAAAACTGGGGTTATTAACGAATGGCATACCTTGTAAAGTTACTGGGGAACCTGTCTGGTCCAGGAGACCTGTCTCGGGCATTTTTGAATGGCCTGCTGATTTCTAGAATCGAAATTGGAGCACTCATGGCAAGCCGCTTCTCCATCTGTTACTTTTGGTAAATCCATTGAACTTAAAAATAGATTGATGTCATCCACAGTGGGTTTTGTCTTTGGATCTACCGCATATAACGCCTGGAAATAAGATCCAAAGGCCTTAGCCATTTCCCCTGGGTCCGTACATACCTGCTCACTCTGTCTCTTGAGAATTGCAGTGATAAATTGGGTTGAGTCTAAGTGACGTATACGCATGGCGATTAACTTACTCGCCCTCTCCCCTGTATCTAAGTATTGAAGCCTGGTCCTCAAAAGGGCCAGTTCCGCTTTCTGTGACATCAGGCCTGAATATTGGGCCTGCAACTGGTAGAGTCTGGCCCAACTACCCACAGTCGAGGTACAGGATAGATTGTGTTCTATACTCCTAATGGAATCAAGCAAGGAATCTAATTGTACCTTTTGTGCACGCTTCTTTTTGGAGGCCATCTTAATCAATTCTCCCCTCAGGGAGCATTTTAAGGCAGCCCAAATTAGGTCCTTTTTAGCCATTGAGCCTTGATTGCCTTCGAGAAAACCCTTGATAAAAACTACTATGTGCCTCAGTGAAGATTCATCCTTCAGCATCTGGCAATTTTGTCTCCATTGCGGAGACCGTCTACACCCCACAGTTAGCCGAAATTCCAGACTGACCGGTGCATGGTCAGATATCACTCTGGCAGATATACCTGCCTGTATTACCCCTGACATTGCAAATGAACTAATTAACACATAGTCAATTCGTGAGTATGTCTTGTGTGCTGCAGAAAAAAAAGCGTATTGCCGTGCTGTTGGATTGATTACACGCCAAACATCTACCAGGGCGGCCTCACTAATGAGATCTTTCAGCGTTCTTTGTGCTGGTGATAGTCCTCACCTCTCCCTACCTGATATATCCAAGTCGTTTTAAAGTATTAGATTCCAGTCCCCACCTAATACCATAAGCTTCCCAGGATTAGACACAACCATATTCAGTAATCTCATAAAAAAGGCTGGGGAATCGCAATTGGGGCCATATATTGACCCCAGTAATACCGGGTGTGATTCTAGCAAGCCATGTACTATAATGTATCGACCTTCCGGATCCCAAATTTCTTCCACCATTTTAAAAGGAGTGCTCCTTGCTATGAGGATGGCTACCCCTCCCCTACTCATGGATGTCCCTGCCCCCAAAAACTTGCCCTACCCATGCCCTTCTGAAGTAATGGATATCACTTCTCTTTAGGTGCGTCTCTTGCAGAAAGGCGAGTTGTACTCCCAATTGACATAGGTGCCTTAATATAATTTGTCTCTTAACCCTATCCTTGGCTCCTTTAACATTCCAGCTGACAAACTTATATAGGTTACTCATGTTTCCCAACCATTAATCTTAAACACAAGTGCATAAAAGATATATTGGTGGATTGTACCACAGTTCTATTAAAGTAATTACAGACCCCCTGACTTAAAAGATCCTTGAAGAACCCTGACGATGTGTAGCCTTGGATCCCCCACTCACTCCATAATTCCCAACCTTCTCCTTCCATCCCACAGCACTCCAACCCCTCTGTCCTATTATCACCAAACTAAAACCCCCCCTGCCCCAATAACCCAAACATGCCCCAGTTCAAATAAACTGCACTCCTATTCACTTTATACCAAGTGATTCACTTCCAAGCAGCCCAAACTACTCAGCCCTCCCCCCAGAGCCCCCCTCCCTCGCTAATAAACTATGCATAAAACTATATTTTAACAACAACGAACAAAGTTAGCAGATCTTAACTCTAACAGTTATGGAGCTGCTCACCCCAATAAGTTTAAGCAGACTATTTCCAATGAGGTGTCTTAAATCATCAATTAAAATACTTTAATGTACCAGTGCAGAGATCAATAGCCCCCACAGCAAATCACTGACTCAAAAAAAAAAACACAGAGGAAAGAATCCTTCGAAATCAGATCCTGTATGCAAGTCTGATGCACATTGCATGTCCCAAGCCATAGATTCTACTTGATCATTCCAGGACAGACCCCCGAAAGTCTCCGTTCGGCATCCACCGTCTTGACTAATCACTCTCCTACTGCCATCACTCTTTCAACTTGTGAAGCCGGTGCTCCCAGGTTGTACCATAAACCAAGGGAAGGAGTGACTACACATCGTTTCATCATCATAAACAAGTCCTTCCTTGTAGAATGCACAGATCCACGCTACCAAGCCATGCGAATCAAATTTACATTGTGCTCACAGATACGAGTGAAACAGGGCGAAGGATCATATTCATATCGGAGTATCAGAGTACATGTAAGCTTATTTCCATGTGAAGATTAACTACTTTAAACAGCTCCGATCCACTCTGGAAGACTCAGTTACGGGCAGCCCTGTTCTATTCTGCATTACCTAAGACCACCAGCAGGGATCTATTATCGCTAAGCGACAAATCACCACAAAGAGACAATATTAATATTCCTCTGTTACTTCTCGCTGAGAAATCAGTCCACACATAAAATATTACCAGCTGGACCCTCAGTTTACATTATAGTTTCACAGTTTACAGTGTCCTTGTTAAAGGATCTTCCTTCTGCTGATCATTTGTAGAGATCTGGAAAGATGTTTTTCAGCTCCTGTATAGCTTGCACAGGGGACTCAAATGCCAGCCATTTGTCCTCATGTTTTATCATCAGTACAGCAGGGTACTTAACCCTGAATGGTTTAGAAGCCGCCACAAACTTGGACACAATCGGGTGCAGCTCTTACCTCCGTACCCTCACTGAGTGAGGCAGGTCCTGAGTGATACGTATCTTCTTGCCCTCCTATATCAGCTCACTAACATCTCTAGCCTTGGAAAGCACATGTTGTTTGTCCAGGTAGTTCAAAAATTTGAAAATTATTGGTCTGGGTGGCTGGCTCTGGGTTGGTGGTGGGCGCAGCACTCGGTGGGCTCTCTCAATTACGTACTCTCCACCCCCTGGAGGAGCGCCAGCTATTTTGCAACAGAATTTCTGCAAGAAAGTTATTATAGCACTCCCTTCTTCCTTTTCCAGCAACCTGATTATTATCAAGTTATTCCTCCTACTGCAACCTTCTAAATCCTCCAGCTTGTCTTCTAACTTCTTCATTCTACGTTTTGCATTAATTAACTCTGTCTCACTCCTCTCTTGTTTTCTCTCCAACGATGTGATCCTGGACACCGAGTCCCCGACCCTTCTAGTCAGCCCGTCCACTGCCCATTTAATCTCTTGTAAATCCTCTGAAATTGAGGTGATAGCAGTCTGAGAGGTTGCATGATCTCCATAAACCTGCTTTCAGACAGAGCAGCTTCTGATGTGGGCATCTTGGGTACGCTTAGCGCCTGCTGCTTAGCCCGCTTTGCGCCTTTTCTTTTCTCCGCCGCCGTGGGGAGGGAGTGCCTCGGGGTGCCTTCTTCATGTACACTTCCATTAAACCACCGAGTTCTAGCGTTGGAGGTAAATCTGCAGTTGCTCACCCTTATTGGAGTCATTTTTTGTGTGAAGATACCACTATATAAAGTCTAAATCGGGAGACTGAGAGCGGAGCTCCGGGAAGAAACTGTCTTCACTCAAGCTGCCATCATGTGACCTGCCTGGGTGCACTTTTAGGTTTCTTCAACTATTGTAGTTAATGTCAGTAATTGTTTGATATACCATGTTAGGCCCTCAGCCTATCATGCAGCACATGGCACACCAAACAATTACTGAGATTCACTGCAACAGCAAAGCAAGACTAAAAGTGCACAAAAAAAGCAGAATAAAAAATAATTACAGAACAAAGGGTAACACTTTAACAGTCACTGACAGCAGTTATCCCAGTAAGGAAAAAAACAGTATTTTTCTTCACTTGTACTGCCATGGAAGCCATTTAAGGCATACCATGTAACACATAGCCCAGTTACTGAGATACACTGCAACAGCAGCAGCCAAATGAGCCTAAAACTGCACAAAAACAATGAACAGGGTTGATGTTTTTGGTGACTGCTACCCGGTTACCATCAATTACAGTCATTTTACATCCATTTTTTGGTGTTTGTGCCCTTTTAGGCTCATTTTACTGTTGCAGTGAATCTCAGTAATTGTTTACTGTGCCATGCTAAACTTTTGGCCTAACATGCAGCACATGGCACACCTAATGATCACAAAACATATTGCTGAAATGTAAATGGTTCTGTGCTGGCGTTTGAGTGCTCATTGTTAAGTTGGTGGGTGCAATATGTTTTTTTTTTAAGTTGCCATCTTATAGACTCCTGTGGATCTGAGAAATTTGTGGATTATGCAACGCTTTGTTTACTGCTGCAGTTATTTGCTTTTCTGCTGCTAAATGGCTTTGATGCACTTGCACATAAAATAAATAAGTACTGTTAGTATGTTTGGAGTGCTGACCGTTTTTCTGTTCTACAGAAGTGTTTTTACAAAAATAAATATGATATTAACTAGGATTTCTTTTTAAGTTTAGCAGATAAGCAGGTAGTTTAAAAGTAGTTCTGGTGTTCTGATGCCTCCAACACAATATAAGCCCCTAAAGAGATCAGGTCTACACAAACTGAGCACCTGCAGAGACCAGTTCCTATTCATTTACTCCCCAACACAACATATATTTTATTTCTCATTACAGGACTCTACAAACTGTAGATATGGGGCCAGATATTCAAACTGCACCATTCACATATCTGGACTGCCTTGTATGGTATGGGCTGCATGCCCATTGGCTCTTGCTCTGAACCAATGGGTGTGCAGCCCTACCGAGCTGTCAGTTGGCGGGCAGTGGGGCAGCAGGCGGGTGGGGTGCTGCCACCTGCAGGCTGACAGGAGGGAGCGGGTAGGGGCTCCATGGGTGGGTGGGATGGGGGCCACTGGACCACCAGGGGATATTGGACATTGGGGAGTCTGATGGACATGATCGGGCTGCTCATGAGGAGACATACCATTCTGCCCATGATCGGGCTAATCTGGGGAGGAATAACATTCTGCCGAGATCGGGCTAATGGAGGTAACGTTATATCTGCGATTGGGCTAATGGGGAATAATGTTATGCCCATGATCGGGCTAATGGGGGACACTTCAGCCCATGATCGGGGCATGGGGGGGCACCACCGGGAATGAGTGGAGGGCCACCCACAGGTGGCAGCTGCTGTGTTGTGCCCTGCAATGAGGCAGCTCACCTGTGGGTGGCCCTCGACTTGATCCTTTTTTTTTTTGGCATCAAGTTGTGCAGGCGCAGGTAGGGGGTTATGCCTGCATAACTCTGCATGGCCCGGCTGAATATCGGGCTGTGCAGTTTATGTATGGTTCTTCCCCCTTCGGTTGCGCATGCCTTCATTATCATTGCACTGTTGCTCAGCATGATTTGGGGGGGGCGCAACTGCCTCCTGCTGAATATCACAGGATGGCGCATTTCAGACTTGCGCAGGTGCAATCCTATTGAGCATGGCTCAACTCTTTTGAATATCTGGGCCATGGTGTTCTGATGCCTAATACAAAATGAGCCCCAGCACTAACCATGTCCAATTGAAATACTCCCCAAAACTGCAGTTTTTTAGCCCAGTACAGAACAAACTATTTAGCAGCAGTAACATTAAAGGTGTCCCTGATAGAGAATAGGATCACACAAAATGCCCCCACCCCCCACAGGGACCAGGCCACACAGAATGATCCCCATGTACAGACTTGATCTATAGAATAGGTAAATATGTATAACCATTTAATCTAGGAAACCTGCTGTTGTTCAACTTTAAAATGCTTTATAATCAACTCTCTCTGCCCCTACCCCACCCTTCATACCCCAAGCTCAGCATCTTGGGACCATGAGGCAAGGTCCGACTACATGTCTCTGTGTTTCCCAAAAAGTAAATGTGTACCTTTACAATCTGCAGACATCTGACACACCGGGGAACAAAAGAGCAGCTGAGATGCAGAGAGAATAGCTCACTGTAGTGCCCGTAACATGCATAACTCCAAACTTCAGAAGGACAGCACGTATTGTCCAGAATGTAGGTGGCAGTACAAAGAATACAGACCCACCAGGTCCACAG
This sequence comes from Neoceratodus forsteri, assembly GCA_016271365.2. Taxonomy (NCBI): domain Eukaryota; kingdom Metazoa; phylum Chordata; order Ceratodontiformes; family Ceratodontidae; genus Neoceratodus; species Neoceratodus forsteri. Next base: position 620,063,043 of record CM028138.1, on the reverse strand, counting down.
CTTTAAAGAGCCATGGGGTGATGACTGAAGGTGTCAGCATGCATTTCTGGTTCTGAACATTCTGGGCCAGTGGAGGAACCAATAATAACGTGGGCAACAAAAGGACACAAAAATAACACGCCATGGAAAAAGGGAATTTTCTAAATAAATGAGTTATAACAAACTGAAAGGTTTTTGCAGCATGTCAGTAACAAAAAGAAGGTCACCAAACACAATAATGCTTTTGGACCACAATTCATGCAAATTAAAGGCACAGTCCGCTTAGGATGAGGTACTAGATAGACACTACATGTAATGAACGTTACAGCTGTATAAAATGATTAAATAAAAGGCAAAAACTTTTATTCTGTACAGGGAGTTCTTGGTGGAGGCTTAAATGAAGTAATTAGATAACACATTAACAACAGTTGGATTTCTAAGGCACAATAAAGGGCTGTATTTAAATATTTAAATTGAGAGTGGAAGCAATGTCACAAAATGGAACCCTTTTTGAAGGGGTAAATCAATGTTTGTGATAAAACTGAAAGAGCACAGTGGAACCAAACTGGGACATGTTATGTTTAATATCTCTCCTAATGTGGGACTACAAATTAGGCGTGTCATGTGAACCTTTTAACAATTCAGCAAAAAGTTACAGGGTGTCAATGTGCAGTAGGTATGAGTCTCTCGAATACTGTATTCATGCCTATATATATATATATATATATAAAACATGGGGCACAGTCATCCCCCTATATTTAGGGTTATGAAGGCACTTCTATGTTAAACTTGACATTTTGTGTGTTAATAACTCGGACCCATTCAATAGATTTGCATGAAATGTGGTATGCTTGGTGGGGCATGGTAGATCTCTTGGTCTGCCAAATTTTGTTTTGGTCAGACTTACATTTTTTGCACACCAAAATGCTGAAAAATGCACTTTTCACCAGTTATGTGGGCAGTTTTTCAGATTTTGTCCATGGTGCTCCATGGCCATTGTGTGGTGTGCCACTCTGCGACTTGGCTTGTCTGAAAGAGCTTGGGTCAAGGAATGTGCCACTTTTCATTTGGTGAAAAGTATTAATCTATTCAAAAGGTATTAATAACAATAATAATAACTTTATTTTTATGGCGCCTTTCAAAACCAAGGCGCCTAACAAAAGTAAAATCACATAATTAAAATTCCACAGCAGCATAATCAATAAGACATCTCAAAGCCAATAATATAATAATATAGTCTTAGACTCTTTCCATCCATTTAAATGCCATAAGCCTGGCTCCATAACTAAGTTTTCATTGTTCTTTTAAAATCCTCCATTGTTGTGTGCTCACGTAACCAATGGGGTAGAGAATTCCAGAGGGTAAGGGCCACATACATAAATGTTTTGGCCCCAGAAGATTTAAAGCATACCCTCTGAATATCTAGCAACCCCTCATTGGCTGAAAGGAGCTATCACATGGGGTAGTGAGGAAGCAGGAGCTCTTTCATGTAGTCTGGGCCAAGTCCGTGTAGGGCTTTAAAATCAGCAAACTGACTTTAAAGGTGATCCGCCACTGAACTGGCAGCCAGTGCAGTCCACACAGCACTGGCAAAATATGGCATGATCACAAGGACCCTGTTAACAGCTGTGCCACAGTGTTCTGCACTAGCTGCAAGCAGCAGATTTCCACCCCAGGAAGCCCTAGGTAGAGAGAGTTGCAGTAGTCCAAATGCGAGGGTCACATAGGGGGTGAATCAGAGTGGAAAGGTCATCAGACAGAACAAGATGCCAGACCCTGGCTATATTCCTCAGATGATAGAATGAGAAACTGATGACAGCCATCACCTGAGCATGCAGGGTTAGCCCATCATCAAAAATTTCCCCCAGGTTCCGCACCGGTTCAGAGGTTAAGAGTGGCTCACACCCAAGATATAACCCAGAGTGCGAGCCCCCCTGACTTCTCTATCTGGTGACCAGGATCCATTACTAATACTTTGGCCTTATCAGAGTTCATCTTTAGCCAGCTGGTATTCATCCACTCCGGGGTTTTAGCAAGACAGCTCCATCCTGATCGGGAGTAAAAGAAAGGTAGAGCTGGGTATCATCAGCATAGCAGTGAAACCTCAGCCTATACCTTCTTACAATGTCTCTGATAGGTAGCATATACACTCTGAACAACATGGGGGACAGCACTGATCCCTGAGGAACTTCACACATTAATGGGACCGGGTTGGAGGGGAAAAAAATGACACCACCCTCTGAGATCTGTCCGTGAGGAATGTTGTAAACCACTTGTGGACCACACCCAACTGTACACAAATGAACATCAGGTGATCAAGCAGCACCCCATGGTCCACAGTATCAAATGCTGATGAGCAATCTAGGAGGACCAAGATAGAACAGCTCCTCCCATCTCTAGCCATCAGGAGATCATTGAGCACCCGAATCAGCGCTGTCTCAGTACTATGCTTTTTTCCAAATCCAGATGGTTAAGTGGTTCTCCAGCTGTGTGGCCACTACTTTCTCAATCACCTTCCCCACAAATTGAAGGTTAGAGATTGGTCTGTAGTAAGCAAGGCAGTCTGAGTCCAAAGAAGCTTTCTTCAAGAGTGGTGTTACCATCGCCTCTTTTAGGGAGCTTGGAATTCACCCACCTCCAGGGAGCACCAGACTATCCATGCTTGGACTGGGTCAATGACATCACTACAACCCAAAATAAGGGAAGTGGATCATGGATCCAAACTACAGCATGTAGGACACACACTCTGGACAATCCACATGACATCCACGAAAGCCAGCTGGCCTAAGGTGCTCCAAGGAAGGCCAAGATAAGCGAACCCACATTGGTCCGCCACAGTGCCCAGGAAGTGTACATAATATTTCCATTGTGGTAGTGCCTTGAAATTTGCAGGGTAACTAGCCTTATTGCGATGAATGTACTTTTCAGTCATTAGGAGTCTAAAATCTTAACGTGTGTTGAACTCTGCCACTATAATGAATGAAAATCTCAGACTTTCACACAGTATAGCTCAGAAACGGTTTCATCCTTTACAGATTTGAATACATGTGAATTATGGTGTTTAGGTGTTTGAAAATTAATCTGCTGCACACATATTGCATGACACACTTTCTGTTTTGCATATGGCATTTTGCATTGTGGTACTGGCTTGACATTTATAGGGTGCCTAGTGTTACTGTCATGGAGGTACTTTGAAGTGGTTACATGTCTGACATGTAAATAGGTGTTGAATTATGCCACTCTGATGACTGACACTTTGCTTTCTTTCAACATGATGGGAGCTTTCGGGCACCACACTCCCACCCATATGTGCTCCCACCAATACATATGATATTCAGTACTTGTACTCTTATCTTATACAGACATTTATAAGTTGGTGAGAGTGTGGAGTCTAAAGGGCCTATGCTCCCACCAAGTTCCTCAACTCTGTACTTTTCTATTCTTTCTCAGAAAGTAAGAAAATTCTATGCAAAAAACTGTGTTAATGCATCATTTAGGGTTAAAACACAAAAAGTCAGGAAATGAGACCTTTAGGGTTGCTGCTCTCCCTTCATGGATGTGCCCATCATCCCAAGATTGACAGCTGACAGGGTGTATCATTGGAGTTGTGACAGAAACATAGGCTTTGTATAATGACAACTGGCACTCGATGGTCCCTGGGTACTCAAAGTTAAGGTTGGACAGAGGAGCAGCTAAAGGGGTGAAGTGTCCTTTTTGTCAAGGTTGGCACTGAGGTGGCAGAAAATATGTGCATCCAGGGTATTACTGGTAAGACATACTTGCTGTAGAGGAAACTCATTTCAGCTTCAAACAAGAAACTGTGTGTAGAGCTAATGCATAGACCACTGGGGCAAGGGGGGAAAGAGGGACTGAGAGCCCTGGAATGAACTCAAGAAATTTGTGTCAAAGGGGAAGTAGTGGTGCTGGGGAATCTTAACCTGCCAGACATTGGGATGTTCTAGTGGCCCAGTGCACCAGAAGTCAGGTCTTTCAATTGTTGATGTGGTGCTCACTAACTTAAAGGTGGTAGAAGCTGTGAGAATAGGGGTGCCACTGAGGAACAGGGACCATAACTCCAGTTGGTTTGAACTGACCCTTGGGTCCAGAAAATCCCAGTCAAGAGCTAAAGTCTTTGATTTTAGAAGGACAGACTTAAACTGGCTGAGGGAGTTAGTGAGGGAAAAGTAGGTTGAGGTGGAAAACATTGGGAGGTGAAGGAGGGATGGAGGCATTAAATCAAGCCACTCTTGAGGCATCTAAGTTATGCATGAGAACAGTAACCAATAAGAACAGGTGCAAGAGATCATTATGCTTCTCAACAAGAATCACAGAAGAGCAGCAGGGGGTAGAAGAATAGGGAGAATACTTATTGAAGATAGGGATGCAAAGAGGATGCTTAGGAAGGCAAAAGCAGACACAGAGCTGCATATTGCAGGAGGATCAAGTGGATATAAACTGTTTTCCAATATATTAGGAATAAATGAAGAAAAGAGGGGGGCATTGTAAGGCTAGCTGAGGGGTTAGGGTGATAGAAGAGGATGGGCAGGCCGTCATTAGTGATTATGTTTGCTCAGTTTTCATTAGGGAGGATAGTGGGCCCTAGCTAGAGAGTGGTATCAAAGGGGCTGTTAAACTGGCCCCAGAAATGAGGCAGCCAAAATTTACAAGCCAAAGGGTCCAAAAGGTCTGACAACATTAGAGCTAGATAAGGCCCTGTTGCCAGGTGGGTTGTATCTGAAGTTTGTCAGGGGAGCTGGCAGTGGTACTGGCTGAACCTCTGACAGATCTATTCAATAGCTCACTATGGACGGGGTAGTTCTGAAGGATTGGAGGGTTGTGGATGAGTTCTGCATATTGGGGAGGAGAAGCAAGTGGGGAACTACAGATCTGTCAGTCATACCTCTATTGTAGGGAAACTGGTGGAGTCACTGGTCAAAGAGGACCTTGTGGACTACTTGGATGGCAATGGTCTCCAAGATAGTAAACAGCACAGATGTATGGCAGAAAGATCCTGACAGGCTAACCTGACAGTTTTCTTTGACTGGGTGATGAGAAAATTGGATCGGGGCTATGCTGTGGTTTTGATCTACTTCAATTTCAACAAGGCATTTGACTCTGTGCATCACAGATGCTTGCTGAAGAAGATGAAGGATCTGGGTGTGACTAAGGTTATAGTTAACTACATAGGTAACTGGCAGCAAAGGATTTTGGTCAACAGAGTTTCAGATTAGAAGACAGGGAGGTCATGAGCTGGGTACCAAAGGGCTCTCTCCTGGATCCACTGCTCTTCAATACATTCATCAGTGACACTGGAGAAGGTATCCAGAAGAGGCTATGTCTCTTTGCAGATGACTCTGAGCTCTGTGGTAGCCTAGGCTAGATAGTGACAAGGGAATCAGGGAAAAAACAGAATCATTTACAAAAGCTAGAGGGGTGGACTAAGGACTGGCAGTTGAAATTCAGCACCAAACAGTGTAAGGTAATGTACCTAAGGAACAAAAACTCCAGGACAGAGTATTGAATGGAAGAGGTGAGACTTTTTTTTCTTTATTAGGATTTTCCAGTTATGACAACAATCAACATGTTGGGAAAGGAAACTATTAAGGTGTGGCTGGCATTTCTTTTCCCTTGTATGCCTTATCATCCACCCAGCAGCCCCCAACTGAAAACTAAAGATATTGGGAGGGAACCCACATTCCTTAGATTTTCTCAACAATCAGAATGTTCCCTACAAAACTACACATTACAAATGTTATACTCTATTAACACACAGTAAATCCCCCCCAAGTCACCTCTACCTCCCCATCCTTCATCCTCTTAAGGGAGAAATCCACCAAGAAAGTGTTATACATTACTAAGGAAATATAACTTAAGGTTTTATAATACAGCTCCATGAGAGAAAAAGCCACCAACTAATTTATAGAATAAGTAAGAGTACTAGTAAAATAACAAAGGGATAAGTCTCCTTTACACAATTTAATAGAGAATCTTCTTAGGGTGAGCGATTGAAAAACCTAGTTTACACTTACAGCATTTTGTAAGGTGACTATCTGATCTAGGAGTTTTTTCCAGAATTTTCTAAAGGATGGTGTTTATTATGAAGGTAAGAGACAATGCGAATCATCAGTAAATTATGTTTTAATTGTGATATCTATTCCCTAAAACCAGTAGTAGACTGCTCTATCCAATGTTTAAGTAACAGTTGCCAAGTTGTCACACCATTCAGTACTAAAATGGATTTATCACTAAGGGACATGTTGGTTGGAAGATGGATTTTTAAGACCCATTTTCTACAGTCATAGGGGAGTGAAATAAGCATTGTGCAATATTTTATAGTGAATTAGTCTCAAAGAGCTTAAAGGGATTAATTTATAGGTATTATTTCATTAATTTTCCCAGATCAAAGAATGGGTCGAGGCACATTTGTCCCCAAATATATCGTGGAGAGGTTTATCAGACAAATTCAATCTCAAAAAAAGACTATATAGGTTTGAGATTGGGTGATGCTTGTTAACTGCTGAAACCATATCAGATAGAAAATTATAATTTTGGTTACTCACCAAAAAACCCTTTAAGTGTACATATAAAATAAGCTTTAAAATGTGAAAGTTTATTATGTATTTCTTAGACCAGTTCTGGGTTTTAGCACTTTCCAGAAAAGAGCAAAATTTACTCTTAGCTAGCAAAGTTTCCACATGGAGGTTACTTGAGGAGGATAGAAGTTTTGAATTAAGAGGTTTTCCATGTGATCTAAAGTTTGGATTATATAAAATAGGCTGATAAGTGCTGAGGGCTATGTTAATTTTGAGAAACTGACAAAGATGGTTATGAATTTTTAAAAATAAGACAACCATTGAGTTTTTGAGTTGCTTAGGAATGTATTTAAGTGAGGCATATAGAATAGTTTCAGTGCAAATGTTATAATGCTTAAGTAATTGTTTTTCTAGTAGGATCCAGGTAGGGGTATATGAGTTGGACAAGGTGTTATTGATTAACCATTTCAGATATTTATTAATATGTGAGAATATGTAATAAAAAAAGTTAGGAATTCTTTGTCCCCCTAGATGCCTTGGAGACATATGTTTATGGGAAGCTATTCTGGGTGTGTCATTTAACCATAATAATGGATTAATGGTTGAATGGAGTTCAGTTAAGGGGAAGATGAACATTGACCTTATTAATAGGAAAAAATACTCTAGTAAGGATGTTCATTTTTGTAATATTAACTATGCCTTGGAGAGGAAATAGAAAGAGTAGCCCATCTTCTCAAATCTTGTGTATTTTTTATACATTCATCCAGATTCCTTTTTATTAGTTGGGATTCCTATTTAGATTTCAAAATTCATAGGTATTTAATCTCAGATGGGTTCCAAGCTAAACCTAAGTTACAAATTCCTTCTTTATGAAACAAATTTGACCAGGGCATAACTTTGTTTTTTCTTTCCTCAGTTTATAGTCTGATACTTGACTAAAGGCATCAATAACTGTTGAAGTTGCTTTAATTGAGTTTAAGGGGTCCGACACATGTAATAGTATATCATCTGCAAATGCTGACAATTTTAATTGAAATTTTGAAATAGTAATTCCCTTAGCAGTTACCTCAGAATTTAGAAAATAAATTGGGGGTTCTACATAAAAGTTGAATAGGATGGGAACACGAGGGCACCCCTGTATAGTGCCCTGAGCCAGCTGGGGGATTATTACAGCTAATTCTTGCTGTTGGATTTGAGTATATTTTTAACCAGGAAAGTAACATTGAAGGAAAGCCAAATCTTTGTAAAGTAGTATACAAAACATTATGATGAACTCAATCAAAAGCTTTGTCTGCATCCAGGGAGACCAGAGCAAAGGAATATCCGGTCTCCCTGGCTGCAGAAAGTATGTAGAAAAGTATCCTTAAGTGGTCTGATGCTTATCTGGATGCCATAAAACCAACTTGATCATAACTGTTTAGTGTTTTTCAGATTTTTGTTTTATTTTTTGGGCCAAAATATGGATTAACATTTTTACATCATAGTTAATTAGAGAGATGGGGTGACAGTTGAAGACTTTTTGATTGGATTTGTTTGGGTTTGAGAAAAGAATTATAAGTGCCTCTAAAAGAGTCAGGTCCAAAAACCATTGGATAAAATGAAGTTAAACAACTCTTTTAATATAGGGATCAAGGAACCTTTGAATGTTTTATAAAAATTTGCAGTAAGGCCATCAGGCCATGGAGCTTTATTAATGGCAACATTACTTATGGCTTCATCTGTCTCTTTTGCTGTAATCAATGAGATCAACTTAGAAGCATCTGAGTCTTTTATGCAGGGGCAAGAAAAGTTGGATAAGTAGTTGTCTATCATCTCAGAAGTAGGGGGATTAGAGATAGGACCACATAACTCTGAGTAGAAATCAAAGAATGTGTTAAAATATCTCTGTAATCTGTTAATACTTTATTTTGGTTATCAGAAATCATAGAATCAATGTTTTATCTTTTTTTACTTTTTTATCAAGTCTGGGATTACAAATACCTTTGAGTCTTGGCTCTTTTACAAAGGTTCCATGTCAGAGAAATACAAATTATGGGGAACATCAAGACAGACATTACAACAATGTGGACATTGCCAACAGAGTACAGATTAATACAATTCAGGGGTAGCATTGTAACAAGGCCGCCAGCTGCATTTGTCAGAGAAAATAGACAACAGATAAGAAGTGCCAGAGTTATAGGGAGAGAGAAGAGAGGAGGGGGGAGAAGGAATGAAGGAAGGGTGGAGAGATGGTGAAAAGTGCAGCATTGGGTATACCAAGATGTGAGGGTAGAATCCAGTGAGAAGGGGAGGGGAGGGGGGACCACTAGAGCAGGAAGAGAAGTGGAAAAATGAGGTTAAGATGGGCAGTCACAGGAGCTGTTGGTAGTGAGATAGTCCCAGAGCCTAGTTTTAAACATACCAACTGTTGAGGCAGAGGAAATGGTGGGGCTGAGGCCATTGAACCAGAGAGGGGCTCGATAAGCAAAAGAGCATTGTTCCTGTGACGTGCGACAGTGGGGACTTTCAATAGCTGTAGCGTGGATCTCCTAAAGCACCATTTGTTAATTTGGTGTTGTAACAGAGTTGAGACCCCAGAAGGTGCAAGACCAAGGTAGATTTTTTTCACGATGGAGCAGGTGAGAAACTTTATGTGGTTTGATAGTTGGAGCCAGCTGGCCTGAGTGCACAGATCACATGTGTGGGTGAGACAGTGAGCACCAGTGATGAGCTGACATGCCTTATTTAATGCAGTTGAGAGGCGTCTAAGGGTTGTGGTTGTGGCCGAGCCATAAATGATGAGACCATAGTCTATTACAGAGATCACAGAGCTCAAGACTGCAACCTTCAAAGCTTCTGGGAGGTGTGGTCTGTGTTTGTAGAGAAACCAAGCCGTGTAATAGCAGCTCTAGCTACATTATCTACATGAATGCCATAGGAGATTATTAGGTAGCTGTATCCCTAAGTATTTGAAAGACCCTCCTGATCTAGAGTGTTCCCTGCGGTGGAAAGATAGCCAAGTGGTGTAGCTTATGGGTTATGGAGAGCTGCAGAAGAGCATAGATTTGGTTTTGTGTCATTGAGGACCAGTTTATTATTAAGAAACCATGTCTCTACAGAACTGAAACCAAGTTGAAGGTTGTGTTGAAGAGTTGCAGGATCTTTGTGAGTGGAGAATACAACAGCATCATTGGCATATAGTATGATCTGCTCAGAGCAGAGGTAAGGGAGGGAGTTTAAGAAAAGTCTAAAAAGGAGGGGGGCCCAGTATGGATCCCTGTGGGACACCCGAGTGAACAGGCAGGTTGTCAGAAAGAGCGTCCACAATTTTTACTCTCTGTGACCAATTTTCTAAGTAGCTTTTAAACCACAGAGAAGAGTCAGGTGATAGCCTGGCATTCAGTAGTTGGTGAATTAGTAGTCCAGGGTGTACTGTATCAAAGGCCTTGGAGAGGTTGACAAAAACGTCCCCTGTGAGAAGGCCGTTGTCAAGGGATTTGTGCAAAGCTCCAGTGAACTCAAGAAGGGCTGTGTCGGTGCTGTGACCTTTCCAGAAGCCGTATTGTTGTAGACAAGGTATATTGTATTTATCCAAGTGGTCGGTAAGTTGATCAACCACGATGTGCTTAGAGTGCCTTAGGAAGTGGGGCAGTATGCGAATGGGGCAATAATTTAGGTAATTACGTCTTATCCCCACTTTTATTGATGGGTTATCCACGGTGGCTGTTTTCCATAGGTCTGGGAATTTTCCACAGCTGAGAGAGAGGTTTAGGATTTTTGTTAATGGATGAATTACCTTATCAAGGGTGAGCAACAGAAGCTTAAGGTCCAGGGTGTTGCTGCTTGATCTAGATTTAGAGATAGCTGCAGTAATATAGCGGCAAGTTTCATTCAGCCTTACCTCCCTGAAGTAGAAGAGGGGATGGTTAGACTGAGGGGCTGAGGTATTTGGGGAGTAGGCCCTGTTTTCAAAAAAGTCATGGGATGGAACAGCACTAATGTGTTTAGATAGTTCCAACTTTTTGATCCTATGGGCTTAACATTTACTAGGTTTCTCCCCTAAATCTGCATATGAGGCTTTTGATCTAATAATGAGAAATTCAGCTTGTTCTTTAGAAGTAAATTGTAATTCACCTTTAAGAGATTGGATTTCCTGAATGTCTTGCAAAGTAGGTGTCATTTGGTCTTTTGCTTCCAGTTCCCCTAGTTTTTTCCTTGTAGTCTTTCAGGTTTTTGGTTTTTAATCTTGACTCTGAATATAATAAATCCCCCCCTTAAGTAGCACTTACAAAAATGCCCAAGTAGTATCAATTTTCCCTATAGAGTGGACGTTTTGCTCCCAAAAGATGTCTATGGCATTATTAATATATTTTACTTTGTAGTCTTGTCTAAGTAAATTAGGGTTTGACCTCCATGAAAAGATTTTCAAATAAAGAAAATATAATTTTAAAAAATAATATGGAGTAGGGAATGATCAGAAAGAGTGTGGGGTAGAATTTGTGGGTCATGAGTTAAGGGGAGGAAATCACTGGAAACAAGAAAATAATCTATTCTAGAAAGTGAATTATGGGCTTGCTAGAAAAAAGTAAAAGTTATTTTTTTTATCAGGGAAGTATGTCCTCCACAGATCAGAGAGGTTGTAAATCCTAATAAGATCTAGAAGGGCTTTATTATCCACTAAGATCATGTAATTTGAGGTACATGATTTATCCATATGTTGTCTCAAAGGCAAGTTCCAATCTCCTCCTAAAATAATATATTGAGTGAGAAAAGGTGAAATAACTGTGATTAATTTCATGTAAAAGGATGTCAAACCTGTATTTGGTCCATATATTGAGCCCAAAACATAATTGATTTGGCCAGATTTCCTACTACTGATTCTTAGTTGCCTTCCTGGTCAACCATGAGCTTTGAAAGCTGGAAATCCATGTGTGAGTCTATTAAAATGACCACACCAGCTTTAGCTGTGTATTTACCTGCCCCATAAACTGTTTTAAAATTAAACCTTCTAAAAGCGTTGATTTCAGATTTTAATAAGTGGGTTTCCTGGAGGAAAAAGATATTATAACCCAGAGAATTTATATAAGATCAGCATTCTTTTTGTTTTCGATTGCATCCCCTTCACATTCCAGGATGCCATTTTAAGATTCATATTAGTTATATAAAATTATTATTGTTGAAAGTTTAGGAAGAACAAGGTATCTCTGAGTAGCTCCCCCCCCCCAGCATCACATACAACAAAGCAAAAATGTAAAATAAATCCTGATGAACAGAGGTGAAAAATAGATATACTCTAAAGCTACTGCTCACCCCAGTCATTGAGCCTGAACTCCAAATGACATCTAAGCAATGATGAATCCCAACCATCCCCTCAGTACCCTCAACCTATTAATTTTCCTGAAACTTTTATGCCAAAGCATCACACAGAACCATAATCCCTAATAGCCCACCTATGTCAGAGTTGTAGTCAACAGAGTATTTAAAAACAATTAACATAGTAATCACCTCTAACTCTTAAGCATAGAAAGGGTGTTCACCAACTCTGCATAAACCTTATCGAGCTGGGTTGAAAAGAGTTTAATCCTCAAAATCAATATACCAGTGTCTCTTTGGGCTCTTCTGTTTACCTATATATTAATGGTTAAACCAGTTTAAGCTTTCAGCTGTTGACAGAATTAGAATGTGTAGGAATTTTGGACTGATATATCAGTTTGTGGCTCTGCAAGTGTTAACTTTATAAATAAAATTAACAATTACTAAATAGGAATTGCAGCCACCTGATTTACAATTATAGTAGTTATCATCAATATCCTAAGAAAAAGGAGTCTGGCAGCTCAAAAATAAATAAATAAGCTAAGTTGGAAATACCTTTTGTGAAATGGTGTATGTAGTAAAAGAAAGAACTATGGGTATGTAAGTAAGAGAAAAAAGATATAAAGAAAAAGGCATTTTAGATATGGAGTGACACAAAACAAAATAAAGGAACCTACCTGAAACCACCTCTCTCAGTAGGTAGGCTACCATGATTACTGGCCTGAAGGAGACATCTTCTTGCCTGGTGCTCCATCCATTTGATTTAGTCAGTCATTGTATTTGTAGTACAGTGGTATCAGAAATATAGAATTGCCTTATCCCCTGTTTAACAGGAATATGAGTAGCAAGTATTCTGACCTGTGTCTTTAATGGGGACTCATGAGTGACAACAACACATCCTAGAGGACAGTCATCCTATCTAATGGAAGGGGATCTCCCCCCCAAAATGGGGTAAACACCAGCTCCCATTTGTATATGTTGGTGTTCTAAAAAATAAAACCTTGAGGTCCCTTTAACTTTTCCCAAGTCTAATGAGTATATACTGTAAATGGATGGGTTAAAAAAGGTGACACAGATAGTAGAAAAAAAAATATATATATATATAGTGACGCCTACACCCCCAGGGTATGATAGATCTTATTTTAAATACTTATAGACAATGATTTACCTTGTCTTAGCCCTATTTAACAGGCAGTATTAGAAGTTGGATGCAGACTATAATCTCATCAAGAGGCCATATATGTAATCTCTGAGAAAAAAGTATCCTACCTCTCCTTAAGTAACCGCCATCTAACAGAGAATTTATACCAGTCGGAGAAGTGATTGTTGAATTTATTTAATTCTTGAGGACATGTCTGATTCCATTAAAAAATAAATCCAACTATGAGAGGATAGGGATATAATTACCCACCAGCCCTATTTAATGGACAGTGGATAACCATAAATATTATTCAAAACAGAAAAACAGTTATTTTGTTCTGTACACACTCCCTGAACTTCTTATGAACTTTAATGTGTAACCAATAACAGCTAAAAAACATGTCTTTGTATATGAAATATTGCAAAGCTCCTTAAAAGTCCTAAAAGAACTGGGGCTTCCCTCTCATTCACAGACTTGTACTGCAAGCTACAATGGCCCATTTTGCAATTGATTAAAAGTTAGGCCATATGCTCCTCTCTTTTGAACTGTATAGAGTCAAAAGAACAATTGGACCACTGGAATCTATCAAAGTATCTTAGACTCAGCTCGCATTTTAAACCATAACTTTTAGCTTTGCATAACTATAATTCCACATTGCAATGTAACTCTGGGCAGTATAAACAATTCAATAGGTTAACCCAAAATAAAAAAAAAATACTACTGAAAGTGCAAAGCAAATCTATTTGCAGTGGAGATCACTTAAATTCAGAGAAATTTCAAATTACTTGTGATGACGTTTGTAAAACCCTCTGGAAAGGTCCATAGAATGAGTTAGTCCAATTAAGAAGAGCGAGTCTTTCTAAAATAAAAGGGAGGGGGGTTTATGGAATTAAAACTGCAAAATTGACCAAAATAATTTAAGACCCCCCAAAAAAATATATTTTTGGCAATAGACACAAGGTAACCTTTAACCACTTATAAATTTACAGTCTCAGGAGTTGGACCCCCATTCTCTAAAGTGTAAATGAGACATGAGGAGAAAGTTCCCATGAAATAAAAACTGAGAGTGAGTGCAAACTTCATTGATAAATTCAGCTTTGCAGCTGGGTCTCACTGATCTAACATAAATCAAGGAACATTCTTAACCATTCACAATGCAACTGTATGCCTACCATATAAAGTCTCTGACAGTCATTCAACTTTTCTTAAATTGGGAAGCAGAGTAATCAGTTGTGAATGTGTTGCTCTGGTGATTCAAACACATGTGATTTGCCTTATTTATAAATGGAAAGCCTTGCTGGGTATAAAATCCTAAATTTAATATCAGTTAAAATGAGCATAGTCACAATTGATCTTACTTCATGTGGGAGATCTTGTGAAATTCAAATCCATTTCCCATCCCAAGACAGATTGCTGGAGTCTTTAATTCTACTCAGCACATGAACTCTTTTGAGATAATTTAAAAAAACACACAATAAAGGGTCTTGGGGGTTCTTCTTTTGCAGAAAGAGGTCTTAAAGCTCTGATGATATGCCATTTTGGGATTTTCTGGCTACATTCTCACACAAGACTTGAGCAAAGTGTATTGGATCAGACCCCTTAGAGGATTCTGGAAGGCCAAAAATCATGACGTTGTTCCTACATGAGAGTTTATTAATTTTGTGCCTACTCAATGGGAATTTTGGCTCAGTCCTAGTTCGCCACTCCTCTACAGATGATATCCAGGAGTCTGCATCAGTGAGCCTAATGTTTATGCTTTCAATTTCTCCCTGCATGGCTTTGGACTCCTGAACCAAGGTGGCGATGGATTCTTTCAAATCTTTTAACTCTTCTAAGAATCCTTCTTCTGATAATGGAGTACAATCTGATGAGTTGGCAGTTTTTTCAAATGATGCCTGCTTAGATAATTTCAAGCTCCCCGCCCAGTTTGGAGTTGGTCGTGGAGTATGTTTGATAGGATTGTTCATTTCTACCTCCATGTTACCACCGAGTAGTGACTGTGATAAAGTAAAATCCAGAATTTCTTAGCACAGGGTGTCTAAAAAAGTTATATAACAAGGCCTTAGTAAATAAACTTTTATTTTTTATAGGTCAGGGCATGGAGTACCGCAAAACGCAGCTTACCTCATCGTGCTTATCACCGGCAGTCACCAAGGTGAGACTTAACATTACCACTGAAGAATGGAACCTTGGAGTCATCATCAGTGACTCTCAATCAATCAAGCTGATAATAAGATGTTTTTAATGCAGTATTAGCTATTGTTGAGCAATTAAAATTACAGATTGTAGTAAGAAATAAATAATGTGGCCTACTGGGAAATGAACGCAGGTCACTGGAATATCATTACAGTGTTCTAACCACTGATCTACAGGCTCACATGGTTGGACATGGGGTTCCTGGATGCATCTCCTTTCTTTGGCATTTCATATCCTGCAGCTTGGAATAATCAAGATGACAATTATGTGTAGAAAGATTTGCAAAGTAGGGGGAGTTGCTTAGCTAGAAGGAGCCAGGTTAAAACCAGATTTAACACTGTCCTAGGTAGCTTCTGCCAGAGAACAAGCAGAGCACCAGGAGGAAGGAGCTGCTAGTATAACTAAACTTCTCTACTGGGACTAAGAACTAGAACTCTTGTACTGGGACCATCAATTTAGGGTAAAAAGAAGTTAGTTTGTTTGTCAGAGTTAGTTGAAGTGAATTGTTACCTGTTATCTGTGTAGTTATCGAGGTGCTTGTGACAAGTGGCTGAAGGGAATTATCAATCAATCAACCAATCAACTTTTATTTATAAAAAAGCGCTTTTCCCAAATCAAATTGTCTGCACAATATCAAAAAACAATAAATAGACAGAATTTAAAACTATTATAAATCATTAAAAGCTATACTAAAAAGGTGAGTCTTCAAGGCTCCTTTAAAGCTCAGGACAGTCGGACTATTTCACATCTGACGAGGTAGAGAATTCCACAGGGTCAGGACCATAGAGCCAAATGACCTAGCCCCTGAAGATTTCAAATGAACCCTGGGAATCTCCAGCAATCCCTCGTCAGTGAATCGGAAGGGGCGGTAGAGACTGTAGGGGCGAAGGAGCTCTTTCAGGTAAGTTGATCCCTGGTCATGTAGAGCTTTATAGGTCAGCAAACTGACCTTGAAGGTGATTCACCAAAATACTGGCAGCCAGTGCAGTCCACGGAACTAAGTGTAGAAAGATTTGAAAAGTAGGGGGAGTGGCTTACTGTAGCTAGAAGGAGCCAGGTTAAAACCAGATTTAAACACTGCACTAGATAACTTCTGCCAGAGTACAAGCAGAGCACCAGGAGGAAGGAGCTACTGGTATAACTAAACTTCTCTATTGGGACTAAGAACTAGAACACTTGTACTGGGACCTTCAATTTAGGGTAAAAAAAGTTAGTGTGTTTGTCAGAGTTAGTTGAAGTGAATTGTTACCTGTTATCGGTGTTATCTTTGTAGTCATCTAGGTGCTTGTCACAGGTAGCTGAAGGGGATTATCTGTGAAATTAATGAAGTGTAGAAACATTTGCAAAGTAGGGGGAGTTGCTCAGCTCGAAGGAACCAGGTTAAAGCCAGATTTAAACACTGCCCTTAATAACTTCTGCCAGAGAACAAGCAGCGCACCAGGAGGAAGGACCTGCGGGTATAATTAAACTTCTCTACTGGGACTATATTACCCTCCTCCACCCAAAGGCAGTTCTACTTTTATAGGCACAGGATTTAACTGACAATAGAAACTTCCTGTTTGGGAGCAGGAAGTGAGTGATCACAAAGCCACCAAAGACTCACCATCCTAAAACGGCTAGAGTAGCTCTCCTCCCCCACCCCCAGCTGCTGGAGGTCTGACTCTGAGCAAATAAGAAGACTACTGAGAAATATAGGAACTTCTTGTCTCAGAACAGGAAGATTGGGAGCTAAAAGGGCACAGATGCAGTATGTAAGTAGGGACAGAAAAAAAAGAAATAAACAAACAGAGGAATGAGTAAGTATTCCAAACAACAATTAGGGGGCCAGAAATAAGACATGATGTAAGTGGTGCAGTGCAGTGGCTGTGGCAAAGCAGTCTTCCAGGAGATGTTCAGGAGGATGCGGTGTTGTCCCATCTGCAGGCATCTCTCTGAGGTGAGGGAGGAGGCTGCTCATCTCCAGGCTGAGTGGGCCAGAATTTGTGGGACCTCCTCTTCCACCCAAGGACCACCTGGGTCACTGCTGTTGCCTCAGAGGTTGCAAGAAAGATGAGTGGTTGGACCACAGTAGGCTAAGGGAGGGGGATGGTGGGGGAACAGAGGTTCATCCCTCCAGTTGTACCTGTCCACAGTTTCTATGCCCTTCTGGAAAAGTGCGGTTCCCCTATGGAGGCACCCACAGTGGAGACCAAGGAGGATGCTGGGAATCTCCACAAAGGAGACCCACAGGAGGGTGGCATGGGACCCCACAGGGGAAAAAAAACTCCTGGTGGGGGACTCCATTGTTAGGAAGGTAGTACTGGGGGAGGAAGGGGAAAGAGTGGTAAGGTGCCTGCTTGGTGCCATGGCTTGGAGGGACAGGAAGCGAATCCTCAGGATCACAGAAGCAGCTGCAGAGGGGAGGGAGCTGGATGTCATTGTCCACCTAGGGACAAATGACATGGCTAAGAAAGGGATTAGAGCAGTGCAAGCAACATTTGTGGAGATGGGGAGGGGCCTTAGACAAATAGCATGCACAGTAACCTTCTCGGAGGTGCTGCCTGTCTGTGGCATGGATGAGGTTAGGTTGCTCCGCACCATGGGATTCAATCAGTGGTTGAAAAACTGGGGCAGAGCTCAGGGATTTGGCTTCTTTGGGGTCTGGGTGTCCACCTACAGGGATGCAGGCCTATACTGGCATGATGGTCTGCATCTGTCCAGGAGGGAAACTGGGATCCTAGGTGATAGGTTTAAATGCTTCATTGGCAAGCATTTAAACTAGCCAAGGGGGGGAGGCACTGGAGTGGAGCAGGGAAATCCTAGCCCCCCCAAAAAATCAGGGTACTAAGTGAGGTAGACACCAACATAGAGATGTCGATAGGGAGAAGTGTGGGAGTAAATGGAGGATGTGACAAATGCAATAAGGACAGGGATGGGGCAAAACCGGGTAAGACCATCAAGAAATGGAGGGTAATGAGTACCAATGCCCGTAGTCTGGGCAATAAGCTCCTTGAACTGGTGGTCTTGATGGAAGAGGGATGTCTGGATATCGTAGCAGTTACAGAAACATGGTACACAGAGAACCAAGACTGGGATGTTAACACACCAGGATACACAACCTACAGGAGAGACAGGGAGGGGAGAACAGGGTGCGGAGTAGCTCTCTATATAAGGGAAGGGATAAAAGCAACTAAACAAAAGAATAAACAGGGAGGAGAGGAGGCACTGTGGGTAACCTTAAAGACTGGAAATGGCACCACAATCTGCACAGGGGTTGTATACAGACCCCCATGTCAGGGGGAAGGAATGGACAAGGATATGATAGAAGGCATACTTAGGATGGCAGAGAAAGGGGACATACTGTTGATGTGGGACCTTAGAATGCTGGATGTCAACTGGAGCACCTTTGCTGCAGCCACATCCAAAAGCAGGGCCATTCTCGATGCCCTTCAGGTGGCATGCCTCAGACAGCTAATTTTGGAACCTACTCATGAGGGAGCAATCTTACACCTTGTACTTTCAAATGGGGACAATGAGAGGATTTCAGATCTAGAAGTGGGTAGCCATTTGAGAACAAGTCACCACCAAACTGTGTGGTTCATGATAAACTCAGCTGCAGAGTCAAGCCATACAAAAGTGAGGGTTCTGGACTTCAGGAGGGCTAACTTTGGCAAGATGGGAGAGTGCCTTAGAAAAGCACTAGCAAACAGGCTAGAAGGAGGGGTGGAGCAACAATGGGAAAATATAAAAACTGCCATCACAGAGGCAACAGGCATTTGTGTGAAGCAAATAAACAAATCAAAATGAAAGAAAACGCCACTATGGTTCTCAAAAGAGGTGGTGGTGAAGATTAGGGAGAAAAAGATAGCATTAAGGATATATATGAAAACACAGAAGGAGCAGGACAGAGAACTGTACCAGTTAAGGCAGATGGAAGCAGGGAGGGTAGTCAGAATAGCAAAGGCCCAAACTGAGGAAAAAATAGCCAACTCAGTTAAGAAGAGGGATAAAACCTTTTATAGGTATATCAGGGAGTGTAGAAAGATAAAGGGAGGGATAGTGAGGCTGAATAAAATGGACTGTGGGTGGGCAGTGAGGGACAGTGAAAAAGCAGGGATACTGAATTAAGACTTCTGTTCAGTATTCACAAAAGAGGAGGTGGGGGAGGTGCCTAATCCAATTAACAGAAGCACTCTGGATAAGGGGTTGATCCCAGTCCTTTCACAGAAGAAAGGATTCCAAAAGAACTCCTAAAACTGAAGGTGGACAAAATAATGGGGCCAGATGGGATTCACCCACAAATTCTAACAGAATTAAGCAGAGAACTAGTGACACCACTGACTACCCTTTTTAATAAATCATGGGAGGATGGTGTAGTACCTGAGGACTGGAGGAAGGCAGATGTGATTCCCCTTCACAAAAGTGGGAGCAAGACAGAGGCAGAAAACTACAGACCTGTCAGTTTGACCTCTGTGGTAGGGAAAGTGATGGAATCAATTCTGAAGGAAAGAATTATTGAGTACCTAGAGGCCAGTGGGGCACAGGACCCAAGGCAACATGGGTTCACAGTGGGAAGGTCATGTCAGATGAATCTAATTGATTTCTTTGACTGGGTGACCAAAGTAGTAGACCAGGGAGGGGCTGTGGACATGGCCTACCTAGACTTTAGCAAGGCATTTGACACAGTCCCACACAAAAGATTAAAAGTCAAATTAACCAGCCTAGGAGTGGGTCCCAGGGTGAAACCTGGGTAATACATTGGCTGGACAACAGGACACAGAAAGTAATTGTAAATGAAGTCCACTCTGAAGAAACAGGGGTTACTAGTGCGGTGCCGCAGGGTTGAGTACTGGGTCCAGTCCTTTTTAATGTCTTTATAAGTGACATTGCAGAGAGACTGGAAGGAAAAGTATGCCTTTTTGCAGATGATACAAAGATCTGCAACAGGGTTGATACACAAGGAGTAGTGGAAAGGATGAGAAGGGACTTGGCAAGGTTGGAGGAATGGTCAGGAGTATGGCAGCTTGATTTCAATGCAAAGAAGTGCTAAATAATGCACCTGGGAAACAAAACTCCAGGGGAAGATTACACAGTGGGGGGGGTAGTAACAACAACAAAAATGGAAAGGGAACTGGGGGTAATCATATCAGATGACCTTAAGGTTGGCAAGCAATGTGAGAATGTGGTAGGGAGGGCTGGGGGGATACTGAGATGCATAGGGAGAGGCATCACCAGCAGAAAACAGGAAGGTGTTATCCACCTGTGCAGACAGTTGGTGAGACCCCATCTGGAGTACTGTGTCCAGTTATGGACACCACATCTCCGCAAAGACATAGATAGGATGGAGGCAGTTCAGAGGAGGCCAACTAAAATGGTGCAGGGTCTGCAAAAGGAACCATATGAGGAGAGACAAAAGGAGCTTAATATGTATAACCTTGAGGAAAGGAGGGAGAGGGGAGACATGATAGAAATGTTTAAGTACCTCAGTGGAATCAACAAAGTCCAAGAGAGTAGCACCTTTCAGAAAAAGAGATGTGCAAGAACAAGGGGACATAATTTGAATAAAGAGGGGGATGGCTCAGGGGCAATGTGAGGAGGTATTTTTCACAGAGAGGGTGTTAGATGCATGGAACAGTTATCCTGAGGAGGTTTTGGGGTCTAAAACTGTGGGATAATTCAGGAATACATGGGTCAGACATAAGACAATTTTTGTGGGGGTAGGAAGAAATAGGCTGTTGGTTAAATAGGATCTGCAGCTTATTCTGTAGGTAGGGAAATGGGCAGACTAGGTGGGCCAAGTGGTCCTTATCTGTCGTCAATGTCTATGTTTCAATGTTTCTGTCTTTTGGTGCAGTATTAGCCATTATAAGCAACTGAAATCACAAATTGTAGTAAGAAAGAAATAATGTGACATAGTGGGAACTGAACCCAGGCCCCCAGAATACCACTCAAGTGCTCTCATGAAAAGGAAATCATTCCTGCAAAACCATACTGCCGTACAGGGTCCTCATCTTTGACATTCTGCATTGTCAGTATTCATTTTTTGTTCACAATAATTTCCTTGTTATGATTACAAGTCAATATTTTTATACATGGAAAACTGTTGTAATTTTCTATTGTGCAAGGCCTGCCTGCACCCCCCATTGGGGGCTCTGCTCCCTCAACCCCTGTAACTAAATAACCAACTTTGAGGGGCAGCGGACCTTGGAATATGTTACGATAAGTTACAGGAGGCAAAAGTGCACCGACAAAAGAGTTGCCTTCCAGGAACAGAACCCGGGTCTGAGTGCATGGCTAGTGGCAGGGTAGCAGTTTGTCACATCTGCTACCTTACCCCTGCTGGCGCTAGCTTCTGTCTGTGGGGCAGGTGTGTGTCAGGCGGTCAAACTCAGGATCCTGAATGTCAGGATTCTGAGTTTCGCCATTTAGTCATACTCCGGTTAAAATAACCATGAAGTGAGCAGAGGGATTTAAACTCACAGTCATCCAATCCTCAAGCAAAAGTTCTACGAGATAGGATGAAGGGACAGTTCTGGTAGAGTTACTAAAGAGCACTGTGTTATACTAAATGGGACCAAATACAAGCATGAAGGGTAATTTCATTCACATTGTGGAATGATAGTAGTGGTGATAAATATGTTTATTGTGCAAATATCAGGAAAAAACATTAAGCTTACACTCTTTAATACCATACATTACAACATTTGTTATATAATATACCAACTACATATGCACCTTGTAATAAACTGCCATAGTAAAAATGAAGTATGCTGCTGAAACCCTGCAAACACAGAGACATCACATTGTGATGAGGATCTATGGTATAAATGCCTTTATGGCTTCATATAGTCCAATGCAAAATCTGTGAATCGATACCCTTAACCCGCCCATGCAAAACAACAACCAGAATAGTATATTCACATCCACACAAAACTACAAGTTTATCTTTGGAGGCAGTGTATTGTGGACAGTGCACAGCTGACAGGCAAGCAATAAGTAGCTTCCAGTGTCTTGATGTTGCGAGCCTTACCTTCCAGGACTTGGGTGGCTGTGGTGCCCAGACTGCAGGACCAACATAGAAACTGCAGCAGCTGTTGCAAACCCATCCAATGGCAACCCCTGGATGGCATTAAATGAAACCCACTGTCAGACATTAGCTGAACTCAGAGCTTTAAAAGTAAAATACAACATGCACCATGAAAATAAAGAAATACACAAAATAATTCTAACACTTACTGTTTTACTAGTTTGCTAATGAAACAAAGACCTGAGTAAAAACTTAAGCTGTACTGTGCACTTTTGAAAATATTAGCATACTTGGACCCTGCTTTTCACTCTTCCGCTTGCAGCTTCAGAATTAAACAAAGGCTGCTCTCAATTCTTCAATGACTCACAGCAATCAGCTCTCAAACACTGAAATTTGATCCTTTGATTTCTTCACTCAGATCACCAGAATTAAAACTCTAGACCTTCTCCGCCACCTTATTACTGTTGGCCGGAAATCCACTTCACTGTCAGCCAACCACAGCATCTTGTTTAGATTTTTTTAAACAACTTGGCAACAACAGCATCAACAGTTAGCATTCTGCACTCTGACAATAAACAAGCTGTTCGCTAGTTGAAAAAAAACTGTTTTGTGTTGTGCTTATATTGGTATGTGCTGAGGGAGACAGAAAGCCTACCTATTGCTCTTGTGGGACACCTCTCCCTTATCTTGCTGGTCATCAATCCCTTCACTCCCAGTAGTAATGTTCTGCTTAACCTACAGTAGCTCCTCACTGCTCTGATTACTGATCCTCAGTGTCAGCAACTCAAGTATTCTGTCAGTTCACTCCTGGCAGCTACTTGCTTCCTTCCGCACTCCAGTGGAATGCTGTTATTTGGCAGGAGGCACAGAATGCTGCAGTAGTGATAAACACTACAGTGCTTCCCACATTGCATGTCCCATAAAGCTCCGCATGCACCATGCAGCCATAAAAAATAATAAAAATTAAATGAAAATAAATAAAAATGAAATGTTAAAACAGTAAACTAAATACTGGCTCCCAAAAGTGAACTGGAAGCAAGCAGAGCAAAAAAATAGTGCAACAGAGAGATGAAGGGAAAAGACAAAAGTACAGTGCTGGGGTGAATGGAGAGGACCACATGTGCTTTGGATCCACTGTGGAAAGGCAAAGTCCAGATATCTGGTCACGTGTTTCCATGGTCCCTTCTCTCTCTCCTACATCATGCCAATATGTTAGCATGGATCCATCCATGTAGCCATAAAAATAGAGTTACACATCTATTTTACTGAGCTGCACGTGGAAGAGCTTAACACCTTAATATCAGAAGTCATAAATTTAAAAAAAAAATAAAGGTAGGGATGTGTAATTTTGTTTTATATACACCCTTGGTGTGTGATGCCTTAAAAACCCTTTATATTTTGCTCATGGACTTTATGTGGCATCACATTCCTCAGTAGTGTGTGAAACATCATTACACATGTCTACCAATACATTATTCTCCATATATGCTCAATTTAACAATAGAACATTGACATTGGCTATCCACTCTTACTCCTGCCATTTCTGCTCTAAAATCCATGCTCTATGACCTCACTTTGTTCCATGCCTGCTCCTGACACTAATTTGAGTTTAACCAGCTGCTATGCTCTCTGCAGCACAGTGTTGCCCTCTTCTCTCAATGTTGCGTTGCCTAATTGATGCTTCCCTTCTCCCCTTTTACTTAGCAGCTATCTGAAACAGCTAAATGGGAGGGGCCTGTGACCTGTGAAAAAAGAGTCAGGAGTGTACCAGATCCATTTTAAGCCTCTCTCTACCAGCAGCCCTCTGTGCTAAGGATTGGAACACAAAGGACAACAAAGAAGTGGAATCTGCCTGACGTCAGTCATGAGGCAGCCAGCCGCAAGGAATCTTGCCCATCATACCACAGGTATACCTGTATTGTTTGTGAGAGAAAGGTTTTGGGAACTTGTTGCTAGTTTGATATATATTTAAGTGTGTATTGTTTGCTTATACTATCTGCTTAACTTGGCTAGTGTCTAGAGCAGTTAGACTCTTTGTGCCAGCTGAGGAAATTAAATCCTTCGAGTGTGTTGTGGTCACAGGTGTAGGGAGCAGGATCATTCTCATCTACCGTCTACCCTGAGCTGAGAAGATGTTCCTACAGGAAGTCACAGACTTTGCCATCAACATGGTACTGGAGTCCCCTAGAATGATGGTGCTGGCTGACATCATTGCCTGGGTCGAAGATGAACTTTCGCTATTTGGTCAAGACTTCCTGCAACCTATGCTTTCATTGGACTTCACACAGGCAGTTGCCTCTGCCACTGACATTCATGGCCACTTGTTAGATCTGATTTTCATCCTGAGGATGGAGACCTCTGACTTGGTGGTGGAATGGATTGGTTGGTCTAATCTCCACTCCATAGGGTTCAGTCTCTGTGCTGCACCTTATTGACGTGCCCCTGTGGAGATGGTCCAATACTACCCTTTGTGGGATGTGACCCCAGACGGTCTTTTGGCAGAATTGGACCTATCAGGACTACCGGGTACAAACAAGGGTCCTGAGAACCTCCTACAAGCCTATAATTGGGATGTGGAGGGGGCTTTGGATGCCTTGACTCCTGTCTGTGTTTGCTCTCTCACCATCTGCCCTTGGGCTCCATGGTTTGATGGGGCCTTGAGGGAGTTGAGGTGAATAGGGCAAAGATTAGAATGTAGCTGGCAGAAAACCAGCATGGATGCTGATAGACTTAAACTTATGGGACATTTTAGGGACTATCAGTCAGCAATCATCCATAAGAAGGCAGAATTCCTGTCCAGGGAGATTGCTGCAGCTCAGAATCAACCAGCTCAGCTCCTCTGAACTGTGGACAGACTGTACAATCCAGCCTGTCTACAAGATCAGAGAACATTTTCTCATGAAAAGTGCGAGTAGTTTGCTCAATTCTTTGCTGATAAGGTTGCCGGCATCCAGTTGGAGATCAGTTCAGCTCATTCTTTGTGGGGGACGGGGGTCAGCTGGATGCTGTGACACCTCGGTTTTGATGGATGGAGTTTGATCGACTAGGGATCGAGGATGTCATGTGGGTTCTCAAGGATATGTACCCGACCACTAGTAGTTTGGATCTGGGCCCTACTTGCCTTTTATTAGGCTGTATTGACATCATTGGCCCGTTCCTTGCAGGAATAGTCTGGTGTTCACTGGAGATGGGTGAGTTTCCTTGCTCCCTAAAGGAAGCAGTGGTGACTTCCCTTCTCAAGAAATCCTCACTTGACCAAGACTGTCCCACTAACTATCATCCTAGCTCTAGTCTTCCCTTTGTGGGGAAGGTTATTAAGAAGGTTGTGACGCTACAGTTGGAGAACCATCTTACTATCCATGACATCTTTGACCCTCTCCAATCCAGATTTTGTAAAAGGCATAGTATCGAGCCTTCTCTAGTTCAGGTGCTCAATGATCTCCTGATTGTGAGAGATCAGAGATCCTGTACCATCTTGGTATTACTTGATCTCTCCTCAGCCTTTGACACCGTGGGCCATAGTGTGCTGCTGGATTGCCTACATGCTATCTGTGGCCTGTCTGGTAGAGTCCTCAGATGGTTTCATTCATTCCTGACTGGTAGATCACAGATGGTGGTCTTGGGGGTTTATTCCTCTGAAGCATTCCCTCTGTCTTTTGTGGTGCTGCAGGGCTCTGTGCTGTCCTTCATGTTGTTTGCAGTGTATATGATGCCATTAGGAAACATTGTGAGATGATATGGGCTGAGGTTTCACTGTTATGCAGATGATTCACAGCTCTACCTGTCCTTTGCGCCCGACCAGGATACTTTGCTCTCAGTCTTTGACAACTGCCTGGTAGAAATCCAGGACTGGATGAATTCCAGATAGTTGAAGCATAATTTGATGAGACTGAAGTGTTGGTGGTGGATCTTGGTCGCCGGATAGAGAGATCGGGGACAGGGTGCCCCTCAGCACTTTGGCTTGGAGGGTCCCAGTAACCAACCTCTGAACAGGTGTGAAATCGGGCGGTAATTCTTGATGATGGTTTGACACTTAGTTCTCAGGTGTCTGCTGTCATTAAGTCCTCTTTTTTCCATCTGAGGAATATCACCAAGATTAAGCTCCTAGTTCTGTCCGGCAACTTGCCAACCTTGATTCAAGCCTTTGTGACTTCACGCCTTGACTACTGTAACTCCCTTTACCAAGGGCTTACGAGGATTGATATCTGCAGCCTGCAGCTGGTGCAGAATGTGGCAGCAAGGCTTTTATCTGGATCATCTTTATTCAATCATAGTGCACCTGTGCTGTGCGATCTGCACTCACTGTCAGTTCAGTGGTGGATCACCTTCAGGGTTGGCTTGCTGACCTACAAAGCCCTACATGGACTGGGACCAGGCTACCCACAAGATCTTCTTACTGCCCCATCCAGCTGCTTCTCTCAACTGGTAATGGATTGCTGGAGATTCCCAGGGTATTATTAAAAACATCTGGTTCAAGTGTGTTTTCAATTGTGGCCCACACTCTGTGGAATTCTGCACCTCATCGGGTACTTGAGTGCCTGACACCAGAGAGCTTCAAGACTGCCCTTAAAACCCACTAATTTCAACTGGCATTTGGTGCTGTCTTGTAACTAATTGTTTTATGAGTAATGGGGACTACTGAATTATGGAACGGTATTTTAATATTTTATGGTTTAAATTGTTTTATTGTACAGCGCTCAGATACACGGTGAAGCGTGCTATATAAATAAAGTTTATTATTATTATTATTATTTCTTTATCATACTATCTGCTACAGCTTAACTTGACTTAGCTTCCATACATAGCAGCCTGATTGTGCTGAGTATACCTGCATGTTGGTTAGGATAGAATGGGGATTGTCAATTGTAATGGCTGTGGGGCACTCATCTCCAAGGGACTGGTCTGAAGATGTGTGCATTACCCCATTTGCAGGACCTTAACAGAGATCAAGGCTCTGCTAGAGGCAGCAAGGGTAGTGAAATTCAAGATGCTTCTCCATCTCATCTGGAGCTTGCCCTCCTACTCCCACATCCACAGAGGCCACTGGCCCAACAGGATGTAGAGTGGTAGGAAGCACTCAGGGGGGCAGGGCTAACCACAAGGGAGTTGTTCTGACCATCTCCTTCCTGATAGCAAACTGCTTTGCACCTCAGAAGGAGATAAAAGAGTCTGACTCCACTTGGGGGCACTCTAAGTCAATTGTGGGATTAAGGCAAGACAACAGTGGCTCCCAGGTGTAAGAAAGCCGGGAAAGTCTTTGTGGTCAGGGGAGTGGAAAAAGTGGTGGGTGAGAAATCACCAGAGAAAGGGATTGTTAACTGCATTCTGGATGCCCTGGCAATCTGTGATCTGTATTGAATAAGGAGGAACATGGAGAGTGAACGGGGAGATCTGGGGGTGCCAGTAGACCTGGGTAGCAATGATCTGGCAAACCAATCAGTGGATGTGGTTAAACAACACTTCCAGAAACTAGGAAACAGATTGTCAGCTATTCAGCGTCCCTGGCCTTCTCTGAGATCCTCCTAAAGTGGAGCAGGAAGGAAGTCAGAATAAAGAAACAGGCGATAGATGAGTTTAACAGGAGACTTAAGGAAGAGTGTCATGGGAAGTGGTATCATTTTATAGGTGACTGGGGGCAATTTGGGGATAGGATACTTCTTAATGGGGCAGACTCCATCTGAATAATGAAAAGACCAGTGCACTGGGGCAGACATTTGATGTCTATATCAGGCATTTAAGCTGACCGAGAGAGATATTGGTACTAGGGGAACCAATTAAATAAACAAAATGAAGGGGATCCTAGCTAGTTCTTCCCCGCATCCGGAGGCTTGAAGTAGCACAAAAGGCAAAAACTCTATTCAGGCTGAAAATAAAGCAAGGAATAAACTAACGGTAAGCATGTACAAAAAGGGTGATGCAAACAACATGAAACCAAAAAGGCCAAGGAAGAAAACAAGTAAAATTCACACAAAATAACAAGCATTCAGTGACTAGCTGGAAAGGAATCTTCTTCAGCACCAGAAATCTGGGCAATAAAGTCAGGGAGTTCAGACAATGATATCAGATACTAAGATGGACCTCATATCCATGACTGAAACATGAGTCATGGATAAAAATGTTTTGTAATTGAAAGAGCCTTGGTACCTACTTCTAAGGAATGACAAAGGAACTGGTAGAGGGGGCTGACTATCCCTCTATGTCACTGCCTCCTTTGATTCAAATGCACCATTTGGTGTTCAGTCCCTGTTTACTCACTGGAGATCTCCTTGATATGATGAGGAACTCAGGAGGTTAGAGAATAGGGTCTGGAGATTAGAAAGATGTTGGAATAGATCTGGGCTGGTGGAGGACAAATTGGCTCTAAAGTCGCATTATGCTAACTATCAGGGGAAATCTCCTGAAAGAAAGCTGATTTTTTTGTCAAGGAAGATTGTTGCAGCAAGGAGCAGACCAGCTCAGCTCTTCCACATGGTAGATGGCCTTTTACATCTTGCATATCTTCGTGTTTGTGGGGCAGGTTCAAGCACTAGGTACGAAGAGCTTGCTCTGTTCTTTGCTGATAAAGTGTCCTTTATCAGGGTCAGAATCTCTTCTGGCATCACTCAAAGGGGATTCAGGGTCCATGCTGAGCCATGTCGAAACACTCCTCCTGTCCCAGGATGAGTTTGAGCTAGTTGGGATGGAGGATGTAGTGAAAATAGCCTTGAGGCTTCAATCAACACAGTGTGATCAGGACCCAAGTTAACCCCGCCTTTTGCTTGGTTGTTTGGACCTGACTGGACCTGTGGTTGTAGAGATCATCCGGAGTTCCTTGTGGAGTGGGGTCTTTCTATTGGCCTTGAAAGAGGCCCTGGTTAGACCTATTCTGAAGATGCCCTCTTTGGACCCAGAGTGCCTTGGCAACTACAGGCCAGCCTCTATCCTCCCATTTTTAAGGAAGGCTATAGAAAAAGTGGTGGCTTTGTTCTGTAATTTGTTGCTGTTAAATCTTTAATAAATTGATAATTACAAAAAAAAAAAAAAAGAAAAACTGGTGGCCATCCAGCTCAAAGAATACCTTGCCTCCTCCTTCACCTATGAGTGTTTTCAGTCTGGATTCTGAGTTGGGCATAGTACGGAGACTGCCCAGTTGAGGGTGATGAATGATCTCCTGATAGTGAGGAACAGGAGACAGTGTACCATCTTAGTCCTCCTGGACCTCTTAGCAGAATTTGACACTGTGGACCACAAGATGCTACTTGACTGCCTGAGGATCTGGTGTGGTCTTTCCGGTAATGTCATCAACTGGCTTAGGTCATACATGGCAGGCAGAATGCAAAGGGTGTCAATGTGATTGGCATCGTCAAACCCAAAGCTTCTGCTCTGTGGGGTTCCACAAGGTTCAGTCATGTTACCTTTGTTGTTCATAGTGTATATGCTGCCATTGGGAGACATTATCAGGCAGTATGGGCCGGGTTTTCACTGTTATGCAGATGATACCCAGCTATACCTGTCCTGTGCACCCAAGACCCAGATGGCGGCCTCTGTATTTAACAACTGCCTAGAGGAAATTCAGACTTGGATGACTCAAAATTGACTTAGACTTAACCCAGACAAGACTGAGGTACAAGTGGTGGATCAGGGTCATTGTGGTGGGGGAGGGCAGGAGGACCCCCTAACTTAGTGCTATGGGGGTTCCTCTGGCCCTGTCCAGACAGGTGAAGGATCTGAGCATGATCCTTGATGACGGCTTTACATTTGATGCTCAGATGTCGGCTGTGGTTAAAATTGGATTTTACCATCTTAGGAACATTGCCTGGATCCAAGTCCTGAACCAGCCTGAGGACCTGACTACACTAGTGTATGATTTAGTTATGTCCAGGTTGGATTACTGTAATAACCTGTACCTGGGGTTATCTGGAGGCTGCCTCTGCTGGCTGCAACTGGTGCAGAACACAGTAGCAAGACTGTTGATGGGAGTGAAAGGGAGTGATCATATCACCCCAGCCCTCCTCGAACTTCACTGGCCACCAGTTAGGTGGAGGGTTGTCTTTAAGGTACTGTAGGGCTCCTGACCTACAAGACCCTGCACAAAAGGGGGCCAGTCTATCTGCAAGATCTTCTTGCCCCTACCACCTGAACCAGACACTCCGTTCTGTTGAGGGCTTCCTCCTTGGAGTTCCCAAGGCTAGGTTATAGCATTCAAGAGACCGAGCATTTTCAGTTGCCGCACCTACCTCATGGAGCTCATTTCCTTGGTATCTTAGGGAGAATCCCTCAGTAGAAGCCTTCAAAAAGGGTCTTAAGACCTATTTGTTCCAGAAAGCCTTTAATAGCTAAATTTATTTTATTGTTGTTTTAAATGGAATAGATAGATAATTTTAATTTATTGTTGACTCTCAGTTATCATATTACAATAATACTGTTATTTTAATATCTGTATTGTGCCTTGAATGCATAGCTCTCCGAGTCCCTGAAAAGTGATGCTTTATTTATTTAGTTTTTGTTTACCAGGTAAATGCACTAGACAACAAGCATCACCCATTTTCAGGCATGACCCGGAGAGTTACAGACAAGATCAGCACATTATATCATAACATGAGAGGTTATAGTCAGCAAGCAATACAACAAAAGTCAGTGGGATAACAGGATTATCACATTGCCTACAGTGGGTGGACCAGAGAACAAGAATTACAAAGAGTACAAAGTTGCAAAGCAGTCATTCTTTACAGAACAAAGATCCTATCGCATACAAGTACTGAGAGCATATAAAGGGCAAAAAGAGAAAAGAACATCCCCCAAAGGACTATTGGAGGGAAGGAGGCAAACACCCCAGCATTTTAGATCTTAGGGCAGTGCGCTGGAGTAGGACAGCCTTAGAAGTACTGAAGGGCCAAGGGGAGAGACAAGGGCTAGATTCAGAACTTAGTGTCATTTAGGGACAAGAGCACTTGTCTTTGATTTGTAGATGTCTTTTGAGGCTATTTTTAAGGATTTGGTGGACTAAGTGTTTCAGCTCATTTGGGAAAGAGTTCCAGAGTTTTGTTCCAGATACCGCAAAAGCTGTCTCACTAATTCTGGTACTGCATTGGGGAGTTTCCAGTAAAGAATTGTCCATCGATTGCAGGGAGTAGGTCTGTAAAGAAGGTCTGAACCAGCAAGCAATGGTTTCAGGGAGGCCCTCTCTAATTAATTTGTTGAAACATACTGCAGCATATGATCAGTAAGAAGGGGGCTGAGGCAGCCACGGTCATCGTAGAGCAAACAGCGATGTGTACGCTTTGGCCTGGATAAAGCAAAGCGACAGATGCAGTTTTAACAGGTCCCCCATTTGTTTAGAGCAGTTTTAGTCGGTAGCCAGTGATTATAATAATAATAATTCAGCAACTGTAGAAACAGCGACTCATTTATAGAGCTATCATGAAGAGCTACCCTGCTAGGGTAGCGATCCTATAGCAAGGAGAGCGACCAGAAGTGGAGGGATAGGGAGGTGGGGGGGAGGGATTGGAAGGAGGGTTTGTATGGGTAGGGGTTCCTGCTGCAGCCGAGTCAGCCCTGTTCTGTGGTGGTGAGGGTGGCTGGTTACAGTGCAGCAGGCATTGTGTTCTGGACCTGCTGGGGGCAATTATTTTACTGCTGCATGTGACTCTTTTTTTGGTTTTTTCATCAGTGTTTTGCCCCCTCCTCAATATGCACACCCCTGGAGTTAACAATCCTTATTCTGGGTTGGTGAGCAAGGGGGGAGAACAGCCACCCTGAAAAAACACTTGAAAATTGCCGGAAGCTGGGTCGCTTGTGTTTGTATATCAACAAAATGCATTTCAGTGATATGCATTCACTAAGATAGTGATTACTGTTTTGCAATTGCTATGATAACATGGAACCATTTTAGTTGCACCTATGAAAGATAGGAGCCTATATGTCAGCCCACGACTTAGTACACCATGAACGATGGTGGGTCTCACAGAAGTGTTAAGGTTGTGATGTGTTTTATACAATGCCCCGCTTAATATGGACTGACTTACATACAGTTGCTCTGTGGAGACTGAAATCAAGAGACGGGTCAAGAGTGATGCCCTTTCTGCTTGCTGTGCTGGGATTCCAGGTTCGGGAACAGACTCCGGGAACTGGAGGGCTGGCTGGGGGAGAAGGATTGAGTGTCCCTTGGACTGCTCTCCTTCTCTCGAGGCAGGGTGGGGTACAGTGTCCAGTGCTCAAAGGGCTCCTGGCAGAGGCCGGGAGAATCTCGGGTGATCTGTGCCTTGAGGTAGGAGGGGCGGGGCAGATGCAGGATGTCATTGCACGTCCCCACCCCGGGGGCAACCAGAAAATCATACTGCTGGCTGCTATGGGTGAAGCCTGCTCTCGGCTTTGATTAACTCCCAGGCCAGCTCCACAATCCAATCCAATGGTTGCAGCACTATAGGCCCAGTGCCACAACCTCACCCTGGGGGGGTAAGCCAGGTGTGTTGGGGAGCTGAGGCCGATATAGGAATGGGAGCATGAGGGTCCATGACCAGGCAGAAGGAATAGGTGGCTGGTGGCAGGAAGAAAGTGAAACATAAAAAAAAGTGTGATGCCCAAGTACTTGAAAGACTCCACCATGTCAAGGGAGGTGCCTCTAGGCCCCCTGATACAGTGCAAGGAAGGACATGTTCTGAGTCTGGGTTCTAAGCCAAAGAGCCTGATGACTGTTTTTTGGGTGTTGAGAAGGAGTTTGTGTGTGACAACCATGAATAGACAGTGGCAAAATCTGAGTTGAGCTTAGTGTTAATGTCAGTGATATAAGCTGTACTGGTGTATAGGACCATTTTGTCCTCATACAGGAGTGCATTGCATGAGCCAAGATACTTGGGCAGATTGTCGATAAATTGAGAGAATAAGAGTGGCCCAAGGATGGACCCCATGGAGATTCCTACCCCTATGGAGGCAAGATCAGATGTGGATCCAGTTATTTCAACAAATTGTCATCTATCATCCCGGTAACTTTTAACCCAAGATAGCAAGAGTGGTGAGAAACCAATGACAAGCAGATTATCAAGGAGCAGGGATTGATCAACCAGGTAGAATGCTTTGGTTAAGTATATGAATATCACTCCTGTAAGCAACCCCTGTTCATGGCAGTTCTAATGTCACTCGTCTGTTTTACAAGGGCTGTAGTGGTGCTGTGGCCACTCCTGAAACCATGTTGGCATGGAGTAAGTCATTTTATTTGTTGAAGAAAGTCCATGACCTGCGAAGCAACAATTTTCTCAAGGAGTTTGCTGAGAGTGGAAAGCATTGCAATGGGCCGACAATCATCCATACATCTAGTGTTACCTTTTTCATGTTCAGGGACAATTCACACAGTCCTCCAGAGCACAGGCACACACCCTGAATTGAGAGACAGATTGACCAATCTGGTGGTGGGGGCTTCTATGAGGGGGGTGGCTAGTTTGAGAAACCTTGGGAGGAGCCCATTAGATCCAGCAGAACCATAGTTGGGGATGGATCTATGAAGCCAAAAATGTATCTCCTGGTAACTGGCTTAAGGTCGAGGTGAGAGGAGCTTGGGACTCATAGATCCAAAGGAAAGGGTGGATCCTGATCAAATTGGCAGGAGAAACAGGAGAGGTTTCAGAAGTGGATATATAGGGCATTGGCAATGGTGGTCAAGTTGTTGCTGTTGGTACTGTCCGAGGTCATGTCAGTTATTGTTGTGTTATAACCCTGATCCATGCTGGATTTCATGTGGTTCCAAAAACTGCAGGGATCACATGTAGCTGAGCGGAGGAGCTGCTTGTAATAGGTGCTTTTAGCTTTGCAGATGGATATATTACATTTCTTTTGCAGTTGTCTGTATGTAGTCCAGTGGGTGTGAAACTGGGTGCATTTAGAAGTGGACCATGCTTTAGCCCTCTTTTTCATTAGTGCTAGATGCTGGCTGTTAATCCACCCGGTCATGGACTCTCTGATGTGGCGCTTTTTGAGGGGGAAAGGAGCTCATCTTGGAGATTAAGAAGAGTGGTATGAAGAAAGATGAAAGCTTCATTTATATCAGAGGTCTGGGCAGTTAGAGACAGTGATCCTTAATCAAGGTTAGAGAAGTCCCGGAACTGGATTGCCTTGGGAGGAGGTTTTCGAGAGCATGTTCTCAATGTACAAAAAACTGGTGCATAGTTACTAATCAAGTCGGGCAGCATTCTGGCATTAGCGATCCTATCCTTCCTATTTGTAAGAATCCAGTCAATAAGCAATTGATATTTATTGTTGGTTGTAACACTGGTCGGACTTGCTACCATTTGAGGGAGATGTAGCTTTCCTAGGATTTCCTCCAGTTGACTGGTATTGCACCCTAGCCAGTCCAGGCTAAAATCCCCATTGATGAGTAGTTGTGACTTCTCCTTCAGTGATGCTAGGTACTGTGTGACATCTGTTAAGCCTTTAAGTCCATTCTTTCTAGGGTTGTAAAAACAGAGGATGTTCAGTTTCTTGAAGTTCCCTAGAAGAAGCACAACGTGCAATAGTTTACAGCCTTTAGGAGGTGACTCAGGTGCCGAGTAGCTAGAGAAGCACTCTTTATAATGTAGTGCCACACCTCCCCCATATTTAGATGTAGAATGATCAGCCATCAAGAACTTGTACACTCTTAGAACACTCGGAGTTTATGGGGAATCACACACCTTGGGTGTGCATTAAGTCCTCATTAACCACACTTCCCAATGCATTATTCTATATTTTATCACCTTGTTGTCTGGGTAAGCTCACTGGACCAAGGCACATTGTCAGTAACCATCCAGATCCACTACATGTGTGGCTGAGATGATACAGAGTACATTAAATACATACCATTAACAACAACACACAATTCACAATGTGCAACATAGTGTCACATTGCAAACCATTTCTGCTACAGGTGCTGTTTCTTTTCAGTTCTATTGATAACAGGATGGTTGTCTTCTAAGCAATATTACTGCATTGTATTCCCCAATTTGGCTGCCTGTGCATATGGAGCTGCCCAGGGTGGCCGACCACCCACACTGCCTCCCCACTGGCTGCATACAGCCTTGTTCCCTGTTTCTGCTATGTGTACACCCCCATCCTTGTTTTGCCAAGAGTTAAGACTACCTTCTCCTCGGCTGTAATTTGCACCATGCAAAGTGTCACGCAAAGTTGCGAAAACATACTTTGCATGGTGCTAGTGCACTGAATATAGCATAACACCTTTGTTCATATACATGTCCTTTCTCTTTTCACATTGCATACATTATATCTTTGCTGAGTGCTAATGCAGTTTGCCTGTGCTATTTGGCCTTTTAAATATAGGCAACCTGTGCAAACCTGGTGCAAATCTGGCACAAACGGTTTGTGCCCAGTACAAATTTTTAAATATCTGGCCCCTGATGCTCCCTTTTTCATAACACTTTTATAGGTGGGGGGGTGTGGGCAATCCTGAGGAGACCTAAAACAAAGGGATAGTAAGACAAGTACATTTGCAGGTGGCCTGCTTGCAAATGGTGAAACATAGTTGTTAGAGAAAGGATATATGAAGGAGAAGAGAAGAGATGCTGCTGCAGCAGACTTTAGGGAAGGAAAAAGGGTCTCTCAGGATGCAAGGCACACTGTGACATATTCCTCCCACCTAGGAAGAAACCAGGGGACTCCAATCCCTACATATACACAGATCTGGTTTTCTTATTTACCATCATGGAAAAACACTGCACATTCAGGCACAGTGTCATCAGATCTCTCACTAAATGGAGAGATGGAGCTTTGGCCCGCCCTCTCCCAAAGCTCCACCTTAGGATATCTAAATGAAAATAAAACGAACAGGTTAAGAGACTTTCCTCTTAACCATTCTCAACTCATTACGCCGAGGTCTGATTGTGCCTGTATGTCTGGGTCTGCCTCAAAACGAGACATAAAATCTGCATTTTTATTTGCAGTTCCTGGTCTTTCTGATAGTAAACTTGTAAGGCTGTCAAGCCAGGTACCACCACATTATGCATAAATTCTTATCTTTCATCCCCTGTAGCCAACACAGAAGGTTGTGATCTGTGGTCAATTCAAACTCAGATCCCCAAAGATAAAATTTTAATGCTTCAATAGCCCATTTCACTACATGGCACTCCTTTTCAATAGTAGAATAGCTTGTCTCACTCTCATGCAGCTTGCAACTTATAAAAATTATGGGGTGTTCTTCCCCTTCCGACATTTAGGATAAATCTGCCCCAATACCCATGTCAGAGGCATTGGTCTGCACTGTGAAAGGCAAGGTAAAATAAAGGATCTTCAGTACTGGTGAAGAACACAAGCTTGCTTTTTCAGCGCAGAATGCCTTCTCACATTCTGCAGTCCACTTAGCCTTAGTCAGGTTATTCTTTTTTTGTAAGGTCTGTCAGGGGTGTGGCTAACGTAGCAAAAATGGGAACAAATCTCCTGTAGCATCTGACTAGCCTGAGAAAGGACCTAACATGTTTCTTTGTGGTGGGGCATGGACTGTTAGCCACTGCATCCACATTTCCAATGCCTGGTCTAACCTGGCCATTACCAATCATAAATCCCAGATATCTGGTTTCTTGCATGGCAATGGAGCACTTTGTTGGGTTAATAGTCAGGTCTACGTTCATGATGGCCTTTAATACAGCAGTAAAATGTTGTATGTGTCTCTTCCAGTTGGGACTAAAGTCTACCATGTCATCTAGATAAGCAGTGCAATATGCCATGTGATGTTTCAGTGTACTGTCCATAAAGCACTGAAAGGTGGCAGGGGCCCCGTACAAGCCAAAAGGCATTGTAACAAACTGGAAAACTGCTGGGGTACTAAATGCTGTTTTATCCCTAGAAATCATATCTAAATGGATCTGCCAGTACCCCTTTGTGAGATCTAGAGTGGTGGTGTACCTGGCATTTCCAAGTCTGTTGACTTTATCATCTATTCGTGGCATTGGATAGCTGTCAGACTTGGAGATGGCATTCAAGTGATGAAAGTCAAGGCAGAGTCTTATGCTCCCTTCCTTTTTTTCTACCACCACTATTGGAAATGCCCATTCACCGTTAGAAGGTTCTATAACACCCAACTGTTGCATTTTGCTGATCTCTTTCACCACCTCCCCTCAGACCTTCTCCAGTAACCTATAGGGCTTTTGACTAATGGGTTTGCTCTGTGTGACCTCTATGTGGTGCATAAGTACACTAACTTTATCGAGAATACTGGTGAATGTGTGTTCGAAGCCTAACAACAGGTTGTCTAACTCTTGCCTTTGCTGGGGCTCTAGAATAGGGTTGAATGTTAACTCATTCAGCTCCCCCTGTTTTTCCATTCTTTGACAGGTGACCTCTGATTCACTCTCACCCTGGTCTGGGTACACATATAAAACAGGACTAGGCCTTTCATGCCATATTTTTATAAACAGGTCCAACATAAACAGGTCTAATACAGACATCTTGAGGGATATACATAAGAAAGGGGAAGCAAATAAATAACAGTGACAAACTTACAACATGGGATATAGTTGAAGGATCAATTCAGGAACATGGACAGCTGGTGATGCACCAAAAAGAGAAAGTGCAAGTCCTGGGGCACCCAAATCCTGCATATGGAGAAGCATTTCCACTGCATGATCTGCCTAGGCCCCAAACACCGGGTCAAGGACTGTATGCCCTGCCAATCCTTCAACCAGGCCACATGGATTAGGCACCAGAAAAAGCTTGAAGCCCACTTGCTGGAGAAGTGCCTAGCTTTGATGGAAAAGGATCTGCAGAATCTGCAGGAGAAATCTTCTCCAATGCCAGAACCCAAAAATAAGAAAAAGGACAAGGAGAGGCACCAGAACTGGGATAGGTCTCCATCCACTTGACAATGACCTATGGGCACCACTGACTCCTGAGGGACTTCCACTTTGGTAAGTACCCTTACTGCCAGGTCTCCTTCCACTCCGGCAGATCAGACCATGTGCTCCCTGTCTGTTTTACTAACGGTGCAGTTGGGGCTCTTCTTGGATGATGGAACCCCTATTGTGCTCCTTAGGCCCATAGCTTCATCAGGGTTTATCTCCAGCAGCCAGGTCAATAAGTCACTCCCCAGTTCCAACAAGGAGTGCATGGTCACAGCCAGTAAACTGGACTCCAGCTCAGCTGTTTTCTGCGTGGCCCATGCTGATAAGTTGGACATGTACTCTTCTCACATCTGCACTGCCATAGCTGATAAGTTGCTCCCCGGTTCCTCTGGGGACAGCACAACTTTCCTGTCAGGGTTGTGGAATACCCCTAACATTGAGTTGAACCATCTGCTGGACATTCAACAGTCTTTTAAGGGTTCCTTGCTCCCACTAACCCTACCAGACCCTCTAGGCTTGTCTGAAGATGAAGAGCCAGAGGTGGACACTAATCTGGAGGTTCCCCCTCCTTCACTGGGTCAGTTTCATCATGGTTTGCTTACTGAGCCTATTGCTAATTCCTCCTGGAACCATCCATCAGGACCTCCTCAACTCAAGCCCCCTTGGACCACCAGATTCCACCATTTTGGATTCCAGCTCTTCGGATGATGGCAGGTCTTCCATTGGATTCTACTCACACCCTGTTGCCAAATGACCCTTTTCCATGTGACCCTTCACTGACTCAGGGTATGTCTGGCACTCCAGCC
Organism: Neoceratodus forsteri; assembly: GCA_016271365.2. Lineage (NCBI taxonomy): Eukaryota > Metazoa > Chordata > Ceratodontiformes > Ceratodontidae > Neoceratodus > Neoceratodus forsteri. The sequence continues at coordinate 620,024,293 of CM028138.1, read as the reverse complement.
ATTCCTAAAATGCTGAATGGCATTCCATCAGGCACCCAGGAGCCGAATCTTCTGGTGCTGGACATTTCTGTGCCTGATCCAGTGCCAGCCCCTTAGAATTCCCCTAAAGAGCGAATGCCTGGTTCTTCTGGGCCTCCAACCAGGCCTTCGGCCCTACCTCCTGCCGGGTCTTCAGCTCTGACTCTGGCTGGACCTATGGGCAATGGTCCATGCTATCCATCCCCACAGTACCCAATGTACTCTTCACTGGGGTATCCAATGCTTGGTCATCAACCCCATTATGTACTGGGGTACTAGACACTTGTCTATGTCTAATCAAGGGTATGCTCCTTCTGGCTTTCTCTACTCCTATCAGGCTCATGAAAACCCTCAATATCAGATGCCTGGCTATCCATTATACCAGCCTCCTTTTCCACCTCCTCCTCCTCAGTCACAGTCTCCGCCTCCTCAGTCTCTGCCTCCACAGCAGCCTCAGGCTGATATCCAGGCAGTGTTGGTTAACTACGATCTGCAGCTTATCCATTAGGTAGGGAAATGGGAAGACTAGGTGGGCCAAGCTGTTCTTACCTGCCATCAGATTCTATGTTTCTATGTTTATAGGTCTCAGACCCTGATTCAGGAGGCCAGGACTCAACTAGCCTCAGAGCTTGACCATTGGAAACCAGTGGCTGCCTCTACTCCTGCTTCCTTTCCAACCCCTAGGTAAGCCTCTCCTGTGGATTCCCACCTTTCTGGAAAAGATTATTTTTGACACCAGGTCTGGGATAAAACCCAGGACACTACTCTAAGGAGAGTTCAGACCCCCAGGAGGTGCTTTTTGGACTCTGACTTGTTCTGTAGCTCTGGTATGCATACACCTATAGAGCCTCAACCTAAGGAGTCTCCAAAGTCCCCTCTGGTGCACAATTCCTTTGCAGAACTCCTCTTAGCCATACAACATGCATGTGGCTGGGCTATCCAGGAACAGGATCCAAAGTAGAAAAGGCTTGTGGAGCATCTAGACATGACTGACACAGCTCCTATGCCCATACTGCCTTGGACTGGGCCCCATCAAGACCTGACATCCATTGTCTGGCAACAACCTTCCACCATTCTGGCTGTTTAAAAAAAGGCAGACAGAATGTACCACCCCCATATGGGGTCAAACACCTTACTGGCCATCCTAATGCAGACTCAGTTGTTATAATGGCTGCCCATGATAAATCATCTAAACCTAATATTTGAGCATGTCTCCTCCTGATAAGGAGTCTAAGCAGCTGGACAATTTCAGTTGCAAGATCCATTCCTCCTCTACTTGTGCCCTCAGGTCCCTTAATTATGTGGCTCATATGGTTTCCTTTCAGATATCTTCCCTGGCCTCATTCGAGTCAAAGCTGGAAGAAGGACACAAGGGCTTAAGGCTGAGATTGCCAAGACAGTGAGAATGGCTAAAATCTCCTATCGTAATGCTCTCTGGGTCACTTATGTCACAGTAGACTCAGTTGCTCGGACCACAGCCGCTGCTGTCTGCATTAGGTGACATTCATGGCTCAGGATTTCTGGCCTGGCACAAGACATCCAGACCTCTATCCTGGATGCCCCTTTCAGGGATCTGTGTTATTCAGAGGTGACACCAAGGATATTATCACTGAGTTACAGGAAAATCCATCCACAATGTCTGCTTTATGTACAGAGGGGGTTAGAAAGGCAAACAGACTTTTCATTTATTTATTTAGCTTTTGTTGACCGGGTAAGTACACTAGACAAATCCTGTCTATTTTCAGGCATGACCCGGGGGAGGGGAAATACAGATGAATGCCAACTGACCTTGAACCAGATTAAGCTGTTGACATTGGCAACAGGGATGCCAGACGAAAGAGGCACCTGCCAAACACTAGGCCAAATGCTCATATCCAGCATCAGGATCCCCCTACCCCCCCTGCCAAGTCCTCAAAGCCCCCTGGAGGAGCTGCCAACTCCCTCTGCTTGGCCTCCTGACTCCTGGGGGAACCCCCTGCCACCTCCAGATTCTCTAGGGGAACTAGTAGGGGGGCAGATTTGCCTTCCATCTTCCGGAGGTGCAGGACATAACCACAGATTCTTGGGTCCTTCAGTTGATAGCAAGAGGTCACACCACAGAGTTCCTAGACAGGCCTCTGGACAACCCCCCAGGCCTCTTCCATTATCCTTCAAGGCACCTCTCATTGATGAGGGACAAGATCCAGGCTCTTCTGCAAAGTCAGCAATAGAGCATGTGTCTCCAGCATAGATAGGAAAAGGTTACTACTTTCATTTCTTCCCAGTGCCCAAAAAGATCGGTGACCTAAGACACATGGACCATGGACCTCAGCATGCTCAACCTGTACATTGAGTATGTTGAGAACAAGAGGTTCCACATGCACACCATCCAGGGACTTCTATTCCTGCTCCACAAGGGCCATTGGCATTGTGCACTGGACATGCAGGATGCTTACTTGCACATTCCTGTGTTCCAGGCCCACCACCCATTTCTTTGATTTGCCTTCCAGGGGAATCATTACCAGTTCAAGGCTCTTCCTTTTGGCCTATCTTCGGTACCTTGTGTTTTTATCATATGCTAGGCAGTGGTGGCTTTGGCCCTATGTGCCTGTATTTTGATGACTGGCTTCTGTCAGCCCCATCAAAGAGCAGTCTGAGAGAGTCACTCTCCTTCACCCTGGACCTCTTTTCCAGACTTGGAATAACAATCAACTATCTCATGTCCCACCTCTCCCCTCTCAGGGCCTACAATTCCTTTGGAGTCGTGCTGGGTATGGTTCAGGGCATGGCCTTTCTCCCATCAGACAGATCAGAGACCTTGCAGGAACAAACAGGCCAGATTAGTGGCCAACTCACACTGGAATACAGCCATGGCAGCTGTGATCCCTACAGTACCTTTAGCAAGACTGCATATAAGGGTGAGCAAATGGACTCTTCATGTCCAATGGGATCAGTGGCTATACACCTGGACCACAGCATCCTAGTGTCTGGGTACATGAAGAAGGAGCTTCTTTGGTGGCAGGAGTTGTCCAATCTTTCCACGGTGTTCCCCTTTCAACCCCCTGCTCCCACCATGACCCTTACAATGTATGCTTCATGTCAAGGCTAGGGATCCCACCAAGGAGACCATCAGACCCAGGGAACATGGTCTCAACTGGAAGCATTTCTACACATCAATGTGTTTGAAATGAGGGCAGTACTGTATGCCCTCCAGGCCTTTCCTGCCTCTTCTATGTCTGGGGACACTCCTGGTTCAGATCAACAATATGCCTGTGGTCTGGTATCTGAACAAACAGGGAGTCACTCACACATACCATCTATGCCATGAAGCAATGCTAGTGTGGTACTGGGCAGTCCTGCACAACCTCTGCCTGACTGCTTTCCATGTTCCAGGTGTCAGCAATGTCCTGGCAGATGGTCTCAGCAACACCACTGTCAGGGCTCATGAGTGGGAGCTAAATCAAGAGGTGGTTGAAAGCTTATTCAACCTGTGTGGTCAGTCAGAGATAGACCTCTTCGTATCCCCATCCAATGCAAAAACTACCCACTCTTTGTTCACTTGTTCCTGAGCAGATTTTTTTCTGGTGAGACACACTGTCTCTTTGCTGAACAGGGAGGTTCTTGTATGCCTTTCCTCTCTTCCCAGTGCTTCAGAGGGTTCTCCTGAAACTACAAGTGGAAGGGGCTAACATGATTCTAAAAGTGCCTCTTTGGTCTCATTATATTTGGTTCCCTCTGCTTCAACAGCTATCAATGGAATCCAGAGTACATCTGCCTCTCAGTCATGATCTCCTGACTCAGGAGCAGAGCAGACTGGTACAACCGGGCCTCAGATTCCTCAACCTCCATGCGTGGCACCTGTCGACATATGTGGAATAACTCCCTTTGTTATTATTTTTTTACAAAAATTGTCAACTGTGCAGATGCATTTGTAAAAAATGAATAATAATATGGTATTTGACTTATTTATTATAAGATAATTGGTTTATCATATTGACTTACCATACTCATGCTTGTCTGCCCACTTACTCAGTCTCCTACTTGTTTCTGTCCTTGTACTAAATAATTCCTGTTGCTTCATATCAAGAGGTTGTTGATTTCCACATTGTGTGTGCAAGGGAGAGGGGCAGCAATTCAAGATAAACTATGCAATACCCTCAATAACTCACCTACCACAGTTTGCTTTTACCTAACACCCATTTTTAGGTATTTTACTGTAAGATCTTCCTTCAACAGAACAACTTGCAATGAAATGTGTAAGATTTACATTGATATTTGGGTATATGCACTTTTATATTATACTAATTATGTGTGTGAACTATATAGCAATCTCTAAAAAAATCAATTAAACGTATCAGATGTCTTCCTAAACATATCTGAACATTGTGTTTATCTTCCACCTTGTCACAACATATAGTTGTCTCAGCAGTGTTTACTATTAAGGTACAGTACCATCATTTATATTATAGCCTGGTTCTGTTGAACTGATTGCTATAACAGTGCATAGAATAAAATATGAAACATATAAGTAACTGTAATACAGACGGTGGCATTATTTTTATATCTCCTCTTTCTCAATGTACCACACTTTGATTCAGTTAATGTATGCAATGGCAATTCATGTTTATGTTTAACATCATGAAACACCCTTATCTAGTTAATGCATTTACAGTCTTAGTGGTTCTGTCAAAACTTGTCGTTATGTTTACCACCTTTTGGCACTGCTTTCACCTGTGGCAGTGTTCTGCCACCTGATCATGGATAGCTGCCTAGTAAAACCAATGGAGGCATCTGCTCAGGGTGCAGTCTCTACTTAGATGCCCCACTAAGGGAATGTCATTAGCCAGGTGCAATAACTGAGTCCTATACTTACTAGGAACCAATAGCTGTTCTGCTATCTCCCCAGCAACATGATTTGTATATTCCTTATATAGCAAATGTCCCCTTAAAACACATTTTGGCCCTTTCTGAACCTCTTGGTCCACCACCTGAAAGAAAGGTATTAAGGTAACACCATGCATTTGGTCAAGAGCAATGTCATTTTTGTTAACCACCTTCAACATTGTATCACATGAGTCCATACATTTTTGAATCTATTGGACTCTGCCCATTCTTTTGTACCTTTTAATTTTCTGGGTTTTCCTCTGGGGCTAATAAACCTCATCCTCAAAAGGGAACAGCTGTGCTGAATGCCTTTCCTGTTTTGTCTGTCCTCGGGTTGTGACTTCACTTAGACTGTTAGTATTAGCCACAAATGTCTCAAATACAAGGTGGTCCTGTCCAATGACAACTAGGACAGGCAAGTGAGGGACAAGACCAACATTTATCTGGTGCACAGTTTCTTGTACCCGTAAATCTATCTTGGTGAGAGGATAAAAATGGGTATCCCCAGGAATACACATGACACTAGTTTTTGGGCCCTTAACATTATCCCCTTTCACAAAATCAGCCCTCACCAGAGTTTGTCTGCACCCTGAATCTATCAGGCCACTCACTTCATGATCTCTTCTCTTCACAGGGATAGTGTACTGCCCCCAGTTGGCCAAGGTGAACTGGGCATATTCAGTTCATTTTTGGGGGCAGAACCTGGCTATATGCCCCTTCCCTTGACACTCCCAGCAGACAATATTGGGTTGTAAGGCCTCCCAGGTTTAAAAGTCTTATTTCCCCCTGTAGCTTGAGAAGTAGAATAATTGGTTCTTACCGTGGGTGGGCTAGTACCACTCCCAGAATTTCCCCTCTGTCTGTTGGGTCTGGCTGCAAAGTAGTCCTCAGTGAGGGTTATAGCTTGTTTCTACTGTCTCTGGGTGATGCTCCTTGACCCATACCTGGAAATCCTGTGGTAACACTTACACAAATTGCTCCATGATGACAGTCCCCACCATCTGTTTTGTGGTTTTAAGTCTGGGTTGAAGCCATTTATAACATAACTCTTTGAGACAGACAAAAGCTTCTCATGGGGCATCAGTGGCATGGAATCTAAAAGTTCTGAACCGTGAGGGTGTGGTCAACAGCCGAGCTATGAACAGCAAACTTTTACAGCTCTCCACATCTCACCTATAAAATGCAGAAATTTGTCATGAAAAGTTCTACGATTTTATTTTTAAGGAGATATATAAATGCAGAACAGTATCCCGATCATTTAGATATCAAAAAGAAAGTGGTTGCTGAAATGGGTTGACCTAAAACTGTGGCAGAAACCTCAGAGATGAAGGCAAGCAGAAGGAGATGAGATCAGGCCCAAGCAAAGAAGGTGATCCTCTCATCTGTACATCAGGCCATCCATCTAATGTGGCTCTACTAAAAGCAATTCAAATGACTTATAAAAAAAATGGACAACTTCACAGCTAGAATGCTGATGGTTGAAATGTTGCTACAGGCAGTAGTGGAGGAAGCAAAAGGGGCTAATACAATGGCAGATTAAGCTATGGCATTCATGTTGGGCTTCATGAAGGAGAACACACTGCTCAGACACAGACTGGAAAATCTAGAAAATGGGGCGCAGGTGTCCCATATACTGTAAGTATCCTGGGACTACCAGAGACTATGGAGGGGGAAGACCTAGGTAGTTTCCTAGAACAGTGGCTCCCTGACACCTTAAAAATGGAATCTCTGATTACAGTTCCAAAAGCTTACCGGGTGACACCTCAAGGTGTCCAACTTCATACAGATGCAGCTAACTCACAGGCACACATTATCTTAGCAGTCCTGGGCACTAAGAGGGAATGGGACTGTGTCCTTCAAGTGGCAAAACAATAGAGCTCACTGCCGTAGCAGGATACCGCTATCCATATTTTTACTGACTTGATTTTTGCTACCCGACAACATCATAAGGGGTTCGATGGGGTAAGAACAAAACAACACCAGCTCGGAGTTCACCACGTAACACTAATGCCAGCAAGCCTCAAAGTTGTCTATGGCAATAAAACTTTCCATTTTACTGATCCACATGATGCAGGTAAGCTGCTTACCAAAACAGAGAAGGACTGTTCTGCCTGTGGCTCAGATTCAGATCTGGACATGGAGATACTCTATGAGGTTGGAAGAGCAGAGGTTTGATAAGACCATGAAGATGCTGGAAGGTGAAAGAGAACTGAAGGTTCAGGACTACTATTAGCTATTTCCCCACAATTATGGACTCTTTTTTTATATGTATAGTCTTAGATTATACCATAATAAAATTCGATGTTAAATGTTTTTATATAAATTGTCCATTAACAGTGGGGGATTTTGAGTTAAGCATCCCTGATGGTGCATATTTATTTTCTCTCCTTCTCTATCATGTTCAGTTTTTTAGCTTGTTCTGTGGTGTGACGTCTCCGCACTTGTGTCGAAAGTTGTTTCTTTTTTCATGGACAAAGATTTAGGGCTTTCAGTGGATTACTACTGTAAAATGTTAGTATTTTAAAGTTAAATACATAAACAGTTTGCTTGAAAGTTGGTGTGAGAATTACTTAGGGGATCTGTGTTTGATAGGGTTTTGGGATGTTGCAGGGTAGGGAGAAAGCTCTGAGTATTAAGTATACTTATTATGGGTGTTGGGGATGTTAAACCTATTAAAAGGGATGTTATTGTGGGGATTTAGCTTATACCTTCTTGGATATATCCTCCCTTATGGCAGCAATAGGCTATTGGGTGTTTCTCTAATGTAAACATGTTATAGACAATCCTCAATTGTTGGACCACATATAGGAGTGCTATGGTGATGTACTGTAACAATATTGATGTCTCTTTTTAATAAGTACTGTCCTACAGGCTATGCTTATATAGACTGATTTTACAAATTCAATAAATATTAGTTACAAAAAGTAAACAAAAAAAGATCTGAACCTCTGCTGGTACATCTCTGGGCTAATGTCATACCTGTGCAAGATCTCCTGCTGTACAGAATCATAATTTTCTGCCTGCTGACTGTCCATATGGCTATAGGCGAGTTGGGATTTTCCAGTTAGGCAGGGCACTAACCTGATTATCCACTGCTCCCTAGGCCAATTGTATGCTCTCGCCACCCTTTCAAAAGTCATTAAGTAGGCTTCAGTGTCATCTGACTCCCCCAACTTAATGATTTTTATGTCTTTTGGTGTGTCAATTCATGTGGGGTTATGGGTTGTACCCATGGCCTGAATAGCATGAATTGTATCAGACCACCTCCGCTCACTCATCTGGTGGTCCCTCTCTCCTTCCTTGTCCATGATTAACTGTTTCACACAAAGCCATCTTAGTAATTATTGCAAGTCCTCAGGAGGGTCTGTCTCTGGAGGTTCATCAGGGTCAGTATCTGCACCTTTCTATTCAAGTTCCTCATTTGTTTTGGGCATCTTCCTCCTCATATCCTCTTGGCCTGTCAGTGGTGTTTCCACAAACTTTTCCACCATGGCTTTGGTCAAGACACCACTGGGCTTCACCTGGTCTGCTGGTACTGACTGCATACAATGTCAACCTGGACATCAGCCAATACCTTTGATGAAGCGCCACGGACTAAAGTACTTCAGCCTATCCCACTGCTCACACCAAGCATGAGGATGAACAATCAGAAGTCAGGTTTGGCAAATAAAAATAAATATTTATTTACATACAGCAAAATTAGTGGACTGGATATGACAAAATAAAGGAAAGCAAAAATAACTAAGCAAAATCACAGTTAGCTTCACTGTTTGCTAATACCTTAAGCTCTAGAAAATGGTTAGAGGTCACTCAGGCTGGGTGAAAATCCCACCTGGACTATAAGAACTGAAGGTTATTGCAGACTTTATTATCTGGGTCAGAACAGTATTGATCCCAATACGAATCTAATGTGTACACTAGGTTGGACTCCTTTTATACCCAGAGTCAACCATGTGACCACATCAGGCTCCACCCACTTACAGAAATACAGCTTATTTATTTTAAACAACCGTATTACTGTATTTATATCCAAACACTATAAATAAAAGAAAAGTCAGATATCTTTTGACTGGGTGGTAGTGTTCTTAATAAAACTTTCTCCAAATAAAACAGGTTGTAAGTTTCACATGCAGGCTCCTCCTACAGAGCTATCCAGTGTATAAAAGGTGGAGAGACAGGGCCAGCTGGAAGACTCTTGGGCAGGACCTTAAAACCAGAGAAACCTCAAGGTAGGCCGCATATACCTCTATACAGTTGCATATCACATATGTAGTTTGTGTACTACATTTCAACTGTTTCCTTTTATGCAGTGCAGCCCTTCTAGGCACAACCATGCTCTGCTTTCACTGTGAGTTTACTTATTTTCCCTTTTATACTCTGCTATAATAAGTAAGCATTAATGCAACGACAGGGTATGCTGATAATGAGGATTAATACACACCTCGGTGGTGTTGTGAGGCGCGAGGGCTCAGCCCTAGTGTCCTCACAGCACCCAGGGTGTATGCTAATTCACATAATCAGTGTCACAACCCCACTCAGCAGGTCAGACCCTCTGCTCCCACAGTGCCAACCTCTGAGTGAAGTATTGTGAACAGTTAACAGAACAGGGTAACCCTACTGTCTGTTTTGTGGGTTCAAATCAAATGTTGGTCTCAAGTTCTGGAGGGATTCAAATCGTGAACATCTTGCTAGAATACCCAAGGTACAGGATCAGATAATTCTGCTCTTTGGGGGGCCAGATATCTTTCGCCTATAGCCACCTAACCAGGGGTACAAAATGAACCCTTAAAACTCTATGAAAAGACCTCAGAATAAACTCTTACCTTTTCCCAGTTTAGTATTACCAATAGCTTTGCACAGTGTCAACTTTAACCATATATGCTTCACTTGTCAAATAGAGAATTTCAAAGGTACACCAAGTAGTCTGTAAAAATGAGATGTTTACTTAAAAATATCTAAAAATATAAAATGTAAATACAGAACCATATATCACAAAAACATACAATCACTTAAAAAATAAGGTTTTAAATATAAACAAAATTTCCTACCACGGTACCCTTAGACTTGTCTAATCTAATGGATTCTTATCTCCTTCCAGTGCTGATGTTGCTTTTTTCAGAGTCCAAACATGTGTGTATCTCTACAGATCACTCACAGCATAATTAAAATGCTGTCTTGAACCTGCCTTCTCCATGATGTCACCCAGCTCCTCCTCCTCGGTTTATTAAAAATTATACAATCAGTGTATCTTGTGTCAGGAGGTAAATTAATAGGTGACTTCATCAAAACTTTGTTTCCCCAAGTGACTTCCCAGTCAAGTCTGAAAATTTCCAGTTTCTTTCTTTCACCCATGAGTAACATCCTGCTCTTTACAAAGACATGAAATAACTTTTTATGACTCTCTCTCTCTCTCTCTCTGCCAGTTCTCACTGAGGTGTAATATTCTTTTGACATCAGCTGCAATTAACTAACCTTCCTGAAGATGCCATAAAATGGATATTTCAGGGCTTAGCTACAAACAACCCATATCCTAAAAAAGGCTATAAAATGCGAGTTCATAGAAGTTGTCCTGTTAGAACTGAAATCTTTGGGGGGTTGGTTATCCAGGCCCAGCATTTCTCATGACAGACAATCACACTACATTTTTTTTAATATTCCAAAAAGCATAGATTAATCAGAACCAGCTGTCCAAGTCTCACAATTCCTCCCCACCTAGACTGAATTTAGGGGTTTTATCCCTTGCATGGGATGAGCTTTCCAAGTCAGTTCACTACTCATAGACACGAGACAACCCATCTGAGATATGATTTTTCACTCCAGCCCTATGTAGAATTGTCATGCCATACCCTTGTAAAGCAAGACTCCATCATAGCAATCTACAATTGTTCTTGCTCATCTGCATCAGCCAAACCAGGGGGTTGTGGTCAGTCTGTACCACAAAATGCTGCCCATATAAGTATGGTTCTAATTTCTTAAGGGCCCACACTATGGCAAGACACTCCTTTTCCACAGTGGAGTATGCCTGCTCCCTGAGAAGTAACTTTTTATTCAGATACGCTACATGATGATCTTTCCCTTGGCTGGATATCTGACTCAGTACTGCCCCAATATTTACGTCTGAGGTGTCAGTCTGAAGTATAAAGGGTCTGCTATAGTCAGGACTTGTCAAAACAGGAGCACTGCACAGTGCCTCTTTCAATCTGGTAAAGGCTTTCTCACAGGCTGGGTCCCAAGTAATTTTCTTTGTCATTCTTTTCTTTACCAGGTCAGATAGGGGAGCAGCCAGGGCACTGTAATTGGGTACACATGTTCTATAGTACCCTGCTGTACCAAGAAAACTCCTGACCTGCTTCTGCATTTCTGGTCTGGGCCATGCCTCGATTACCTCTATTTTTATTTGGTTAGGACAGAGCTGTCCCTGGCCTACCACATGCTCGAGATATGCCACTTCTCCCATGGCCACCTGGCACTTCCTGGCTTTGACAGTGAGCCTGACTCTCTGCATCCTTTCCAGCACTTTCCTAAGGTGGGACAGGTGTTCCTCCCAGCTGGCACTAAAGATGGCAATGTCATCCAGGTACACCACAGCATACTCCTCAGCACCATTTAACACCTGGTTCACCAACCTTTGGAAAGTGGCTGAGGCATTCTTCATTCTGAAAGGCATTACTTTAAATTCAAATAAGCCTATCAGAGTGATGAAGGCTGACCTCTTCCTAGCTCTGTCCATTTACTCTACCTGCCAATGCCCCTTGGTCAGGTCATTCATCATAAGGTAGGTCGCCCCTCCCAACTTGTCCAGGACTTTGTCCATCCGGGGCATCGGGTGGGTGTCTGACTTCATGACTGCATTTAGTCCATGATAGTGCACACAGAAATGAGTAGAGCCATCTGGCTTAGGCACAAGGACTATGGATGAGGCCCAGGGACTATGGGATCTCTGAATTTCACCTAAATCCAGCATCTCCTCCACTTCCCTCCTAATGTCCATTTGGACAGCATCTGATACCTGATATGCTATCCACCGTATGGGCATCTGTGTCCCTGTCTCTACATTGTGTGTCACTAAGGGGGTTAGTCCAGGTTTGGTGTTAAACAACGGGGAAAAGTCTGCTAAAACCTCCCTTACTGTCTGGATCTGGTCCAGGTCCAGCTGAGGAGACAATTTTACAGTCTCCACAGAGGACTCCCACTTGCCTTCTTCCAGCAAATCCAGAAGGGGGTCTCCTTCATCCATCCCCTCCCCCGACTACACACTGCAAACACTATGTCAGCCCTATTTGCATATGGCTTCATCACATTGACATGGTACATTCTTTCTGTCTGTCTTCTTTCAGGTAACTCTATGATATGGTTCACATAATTTATCTTCCTAACCACTTTGTACAGTCCTACCCACTCAGCCTGCAGCTTGTCTTTCCAGACCGGAATAAGGACCATGACTTCCTGACCCACCGTGTATGAGGGAGCTCTGGCTCTGCAGTCAGACCACATTTTTTGTTTCTGTTGGACAGCTTCCAGGTTGCTCTGGGCTGTCCCCATAAGCTCCTTTAGCCTTTCCCTTAACTTAAGGATGTAATCCACTATGGGAGTTCCCTGGGTGGTGTGCTTGCCTTCCCAGTTCTCCTGGACCAAGTCTAGGGGCTCACGTACCCCACGTCCATGTAAGAGTTCAAAGGGGGAAAATCCTGTCGACTCTTGGGGCACCTCAATGCATGCAAACAACAGGTGGGGAAGGTATTTCTCCCAGTCTCTCTCATGCTGTTCAGCAAATGCCTGGAGCATTGACTTCAGGGTACCATTGAATCTTTCCACAAGCCCATTGGCTTGTGGGTGATATGGTGTCATACATCTCTGCACCACCCCACACTTCTCCCATAAGCATTTCATCAGGTCCGACATGAAGGAACCCCCTCGATTGATGATAATCTCCTGTAGAAACCCAGCACAGGGAAAATCCCAAGTAAGGCATCTGCCACTTTGTCTGTCCTCAGTGAGGATAGAGTGATTGCCTCTGGGTTCCAGGTGGCTTAAGCCACCACAGTCAGGATGAATCTCTTCCCTGAGGAGCTGGGGGTATTTAAAGGCCCAACAATATCCATTCCCACCCTCTGGAATGGCTGCTCCTCTATGGGCAATGGAATCAGGGCTGCTTGGGTTTTGTAGCACTGGAGACAAGATCTGCAATACTCCTTCACCTGCTGGGTGAAGTTAGGCCAATAGAAATTCTGGGCCAACTGCTGCATAGTGCAAGTGATTCCCAGATGACCAGACAAGGGAATATCATGTGCAATCTTGAGCAACTTCTCACAATACCCCTGGGGAATGAAAAGCTGCCTGTCTAGCACCCCTCCCTCAGTCTGCACAGTCTGAGTATACATCAGTCCATTTTCTTAATAAACCTTATGTCTGCTATCACCTCCCTGTGCCCCGTCAGAGTCTGCCTAAGCTCTCAGCTTCTCTAAACTAGAGTCTCTTCTCTGAGCAGCTGCAAACTCCTTACACTTTCCCAAAGCATGGGACAGGTCTCTATCAGTTGCTAAACTAGGGTCGCTAGCACCAGCATAAGGGCACTTAGGATCACTGTCAATCCCAACCCTCTGACAATGAGTCACCCCTCCCTCTTCAGAGTAACCCTCCGTAGCTGTGTGGTTAACTGTTACTGGTGAAATTTCTATCCCTTTTCATTAATCTCCCCATCTGGAGACACAGGCTGGGGAACCAGCCTCTCAGTTGTTTCCACAATGGTTTCTGTGAGGTTCAGGGAACTACAATTTTACTTTGCAGCTTGGCTATGGGTAACTGCACACACCATCTCCTGTTTGAGATTGTTGCCCAGGATCACATCCATTGTTAAGGTTTGGGCTACAGCCACCTGTTGCACAGTTCCCCCGTTCCACCCCAGTCTAGGAGAACACTAGTGAGGGGTAATGTTTTCTCTTCAACAGTAAAGTCCTGTACAGTGACATATTTATTGGGTATAAGCTGACCTGGCTCTACTAGATCCCCTTTTTACCAATGACAGGGATGCCTCTGTGTACCTTAACCCTTGCGTCTGTACACCATTCATCATGACTGGGTGCATGTGTTCCCTAATGTTCACAGGCATGCTTTCAGGGACACACAAACAGCCCACTTCCTTCCTAGCACCACCTTGTGTATTATTGCTCGTCCATTTGGGACACTGTCTGGCAATACGCCCAGTATCTTTATACAGCCAACATTCATTTCTTTTCTCAGAGAAATATTTTCTCTGAAACCTGGGGCTAACTGGTTTTGGTGGAGGCAGTGAGGGTTTTTGCTGCCCTGAAGGCATGTTTTTCCCTTTCTGTGCTCCCATGGCCACTCCATTCGCTCTCAGGGCAGGTCTGCTCTTGGCATAGTGGTCCGAGGGTTCAGCAGCCTCTTGCACTGTTTTAGGATCTCAATCCTCCAGCCAGGTTTTTAGCTGAGCTGGGCATGCCCGATAAAACTGTTCTAACAGAATCACATTTTCAATTTTGTCAACAGAGTTTGCTTCAGTTCCTTCCCACCAACATTTTAAAAACTGACATTGTTTCGTGGCTAACTCCTCGTAGCTCACGTCAGCTTCTCCTGAACTTACAGAATTTTGCTCTGTATGATTCAGTAGTTAATACAAATTTTTTTTTAACAGTGCAGCTTTAAGTTGGCTGTAATCATCACTGTCCTCATTGTCTATTTGACCCAATGCATCCCAAGCTTTCCCGGTAAATAGCGGAGATAGCTGGAAGCTCCAGGACTCCCTAGGTATTTTAGCCTGAATACAAATGTTTGCAAAAGAATTTAGAAAGACATCCATATCCTCCCCCTCTTTAAATGTGGGTATCAATTTGTAATTTAATTTGTAACCCAGTCCTGTAGTCCCAGTTAAAGCCAAGCCACTTGTCTGCTCTGGTACTGCTGGTTGGAGTTGTAGCCTCTTCATTTCATGTTGCCTCTAGCGCTCACACTCCTCATGGTCTGTCTTTCACTGTTCATGGTCTGCCTCTTGCTGTTCTTGCTCCCTCTTCTCCTCTGCAGCTCACTGGTGCTCACAATCCTTACACTCAGCCTCCCGCTGTTCCCGCTCTGCCTCTCATCTCTCTGATTCCACCTCTCACTGTTCTTGCTCTTTCTTCTCCTAGAAATCCAGCTCCATTCAGTGCAACTCAGTCTGCAGCCTGAGTACTTATGGATTCAGGATACTGGTGACCTTTCCCTGCTGCTGTGACCCTTCACTGGCAATGGCCCTGTTGCCTTCTTCATCGGATCTGGACACTGCACTGGACGCTAGCCCTGCCACACTCAAGGTTTCATCCTTTACAGTCACTGTCTGTGACATGATGCTCTGGGTATCTGCTACCATCAGGGCATCCATGAGGTTCTGTTTGGTGGCTTTCACCTTGAACTGGTCTCCTCTGTCCCTGCTTTAAGTAGTCTACAGTGTTCCTGCAGTAGTTGGAAGCAATCTTCTTCCCTAACTATGGCTACTCTGACTTGCACTTTAGAAAGAAAAAGAGAAACGGGTAGGAACTTGACTGTATGCCAAGTGATATAGTTCTGTCTCCTTTTTAAAAATAAATCACTGCCTTTTTCTTTCTTTGCAAGTGAGCTGATGGTCTCAAGCTGACACACTGAACAATAAAAGGAAGTAATACCAAAATGATCACACTGCTGCCAACCAGTCTGTCACAACCCCACTCAGCAGGTCAGGCCCTCTGATCCCACAGTACCTACCTCTGAGCGCAGTATTGTAAACAGTTAACAGAACAGGGTAACCCTCCTGTCTGTTTTGTGGGTTTGAAGCAAACTTTGGTCTCATGTTCTGGAGGGATTCAAACTGTGAACCTCTGCTAGCGTACCCAATGTATAAGCTCAGATAATTCTGCTCTTCAGGAGGGCCAGATATCTTTCATCTACATGCACCTAACCAGGGGTACAAAATGAACCCTTCAAACTCTATGAAAAGACCTCAGAATAAACTCTTACCTTTTCCCAGTTTGGTATTACCAATAGCCTTGCACAGTGTCAACTTTAACCATATATGCTTCACTTGTCAAATAAAGAATTTCAAAGGTACATCAAGTAGTCTGTAAAAATGAGAAGTATACTTAAAAATAGATAAAAATGTAAAATGTAAATACAGAACCATATATTACAAAAAACAACAATCACTTAAAATGATAAGGTTTTAAATATAAACAAAATCTCCTACCACAGTACCCTTAGACTTGTCTAATCTAATGGATTCTTATCTCCTTCCAGTGCTGATGTTGCTTTTTTCAGAGTCCAAACATGTGTGTGTCTCTACAGATCACTCACAGCATAATTAAAATGCTGTCTTGAACCTGCCTTCTCCATGATGTCACCCAACTCCTCCTCTGTTTATTAAAAATTATACAGTCAGGGTTTCTTGTGTCAGAAGGTAAATTAATAGGTGACTTCATCAAAACTTTGTTTCCCCATGTGACTTCCCAGTCAAGTCTGAAATTTTCCAATTTCTTTCTTTCATCCATGAGCAACATCCTGCTCTTTACAAAGACATGCAAGAACTTTTTATGACTCTCTCTCTCTTCTAGTTCTCACTGATGTGTAATATTCTTTTGACACCAGCTGCAATTAACTGACCTCCCTGAGGATGCAATAAAATGGATATTTCAGGGCTTAGCTACAAACAACCCATATCCTAAATAAGGCTATAAAACATGAGTTCTTAGGAGTTAATCTCATCACAGAGATCTGCTGTTCAACATATATCCTGTCCTGTTAGAACTGAAACCTGAGGGGTGGTGTTGGTTATCCAGGCACAGCATTTCTCGTGACAGACAATCGCACTACATTTTTTTTATATTCCGTTAAGCATAGATTAATCAGAACCAGCTGTCCAAGTGTCAGAATTAGCACACCCTGGAGTGCATTAATGCACTCATAACATGGGCTATGTTTAAACAGCAGAAAAATATCTGAAAAGGTGTTTTTTTTGCTGTTTAAACAGGAAAAAGATATTATGTCCTGCCACCTTGCAAAATAGTCCCTAACAAATAATGCAACCTACACTGCTGTTATGCACATAGAAATGTCACAGATACATGACTCATACGATTTGTGACATTTCCTGTGCATAATATTGTCTGTTAACTTGCCTACCATGGTTACTGTAAGCCCCCCAAAATATACACACACACACACACACACACACACACACCAGACACACACAAAACAGTGCAGATCTCATGAGCTGCTAAACTAGCTCCCGTGCACAGTGACTGCCTTCTGCTGTCTTGCTCTCTCTGTCTTGCTGCACTGTGATACAGGAAAGCAAAGCTTTTATAGTTAATGGAGACAGAGAGAGGATTTGCAGCTATTGTCCCAGTGTAAAACACACCGCTTCGCTCAGACAACTGACTGCAGTTAACAGTAACTTTTTTTTTTTATTTACATTTTTTCTGCCACCTAGCTGCCGGCCACCCAGTACTTTCAGCCCAGTCATGGGCCGACGGCTTCCACCCCCCAAATCGGTCTCGGGTCCTCCGATAGCCCGTGGCTTACCCCCCACAGTGGGGCCGCGGGATGCAGAGGGGAGACATCCCGCAGAGACTGGGATAGGTCAGAGGACTGGCTGGGGGGCTAATTAAAGCCGCAGTGGGCTTCATGGAGGGCGGCCGGCAGCCGTCCATTTTCCGGTTTTCTCGGAGGAGGCGGAGTCGTGCAATGAAGTCAGATGTCTGCCCCACCTCCGATGTGTGTGTGCCGGTAGCTGTGTGACTCCCCGGCCTCCGCCAGGGGTCACTAGTGCTCCGAGCACCGTCCCACCCTCCCCCCTGGAGAAGGAGAGCAGTCTATAGGGCGCTCAATCCTTCTCCCCCGCCAACCCTTCCAGCGACCGAGTCCATTCCCAAACCCAGGTCACCACGTCATAGCGGAAATCCAACGCTCGTAGCGAACGGAGCATCAGTTAACAGTAACTGGGGGGCAACAGTAAGTGTGCAGTAGCTGCTCTACAAAACTGCTTACACTCCCTGTCTTTCTCTCCAAAGCATGCTGTTCATTTTTTGGCTGGAGGACCCAGGAAAGCCACAGGAGCAGTACTGATGCTGATGCTGCAGTTTGTATCCTGCTTCTCTAAAACAATACTGTGGGATGCTAAGTGTGGTACTGAGGTACTGTTCAGAGAGAGAGACACACATGCCTGTGCTGGTACCTGTGTGTGTCTCTCTCTCTCAGGGCTAACAACTGCCGCTCATCAATGAGTCCCTTGTTACGTTCTTGCCATGGTCCCTGACAAACACCCAGCCATGGTGACTGCAGTAGAATTTAGACAGGGGAGACATGTGAGGTACTGCATGCAGCACAATAGGGCCAGACATCCCTGGGATGGTGCGCTGTGCTGACATTGTCGAGGGTGAGCATGCATCCTTGGGGGGGCCAGCACAGAATGGGAGACAAAGTCACACAGGGGGCAAAGCAGAAGAAGAACCAGTTCTCATGCTCTCTCTCTTTCTCTCTGATCTTCATTTCAAGGTGCTTCTAAGAGGGAGAGAGAGAGGGAGAGATAGAGAGGCAGAGTGAGCATGCAGTGCAGTTGCAGGAGGTGGAACTACTATGGAAGAAAGAAGACGTCACTGGGTATTTATAGTCACTCTGGCCGTCTCTCACTTTTCAGTGGCTGCAGCACTATGGCAGGGCATTTTCAGGTTCTGTGCACTAATCTCACTCTGTGTCGGGGGAAGGGGCTTCCTCTTGCTGTCTCTTTATTTTCCACAGCTCAGGGTTCACTTGATCGATGTGTGTGAATTACTACTGTTCATTCTCTTTTTCTCTGTCACAGTCACACCAGGTGCTGCTTTCTCCCACATTTCATTACCACATGGCTAGCGCAAATCCACGAGTCCGGACTGGGCTGCAGTTTACAAACAGAGAGAGAACACTGCTGCTACAGGATCAACTGGCATGCCTCACATGGGGAGAGAGATAAAGAAAGAGAGAGAGAGAGAGAGAGCTAGAGACAGAGACAAATGCACAGATACGGGATTCATGAAGTAAAGGTGTCCCTCTCTCATCTCTTTGTCACTCTGTCTCACTAGCACTCCCTCTCTCCAGTCAGTGTACTGGACACAGTGGTCCATGGGGTGGATGGGTGAGGAGGACAACAGATACAGGGCCCGATTGACAAGTAGGGGAAAATAGATATCACTGTCTCCACTTACACCATACCTGCACTTCTTGTGTACAGGAGAATAATTTTACAAATACAGTGGGAGTCCCTTACCGAAGATTCCAAATAGTTGCGTTTGTAAAATTATTTTCCCCTACAGAACAAGTGCAGGTCTGCCCAGGGATTTCAGATCTGGGGGACATGTTCACCCTGACTGTGCTGATAATGTACATTATCGCACAGTCAAGTGACAGTCCTGCACCAATCAGGAAACTCCTTGTGCCCCATGTTATAAAATATATTAGTAAACACAAAGGAGAAAGTTTTGTCTCTGTTTAAAATGGGAAAACTAATAGAAGTAATTGCACAAGGGAAGCTGCAGAGCACAATGTGAGAGGTACAATGGTGGACACCTGTAATTTCTCAGTATTTGGCTGAAATGTGAGTCTGTGGTTGAATTGTTCTCTCGGTTGTATTTTAACTTTGTTTCTTTGTTTTACAAGAAATACAAAGTGAGAGAGAAACCAACAAACTGGAGTGCAGTCTTTTCTAACTGAGAAATAAACGTTTGTTTCAGAGGTCCCAACACACTACAAAGGGGGAAAATACTATTTTTATACATTTCTCACTTCATTCCTTCTTAGCACCTTATGGGGAGCATAACTTTACAGAAGGCATGTCTTTCTCAAGCACAGCACTTCCAGGATAAAAACAAAATAAGGTGCTCCTCTGTCACAATGATTTTGTAGGCGGGGGTGGATTCTGAAGAGACCTGAAACAAAGGGATAGTAAGGTAAGTACATTTGTCGGTGGCCTGCCTGCAGATGGCAAAACATTGTGGTTAGAGAAAGGGTATATGAAGGAGAAGAGAAGAGATGCTGCTGCAGCAGACTTTAGGAAAGGAAAAAGGTTCTCTCAGGATACAAGGCACACTGTGACAATAAAGTAGGGCCCAAAATGGATCCCAGTGGGACTCCTGATACAATTTGGTCTAGACTTGACTCCCATACATTAATGGCCACTGTTTGAAGCCTACCCTTTAAATAAGCTCTAAACTATTCCACCACATTATCAAATATTCCAATGGACTTGAGCCTGGACAGGAGGATGTCATGTTCCAGTGTACCAAATGCTTTGGATAAATCTATGTAGATTGCCCCTACTGACATCTCCCTGTCTAGGCTCTCACTTATATGCCTGGTAACTTTGAGCAGAGCTGAGGTGGTACCATGCAAGGGTCTGAATCTTGACTGATATTTATTGGTTATTTTTTCCTTTCTCTAAGTAGTCTTGCAGTTGTTTGGCCACCAGACGTTCAAACACTTTGTCAACCGTAGGCAAAAGAGACACAGGACAATAATTCTCCAGTTGATTTTTATGTCTTGATTTAAAGATTGGGACCACCTTTGCTGCTTTCCATTTTATAGGAACATCTGTTTGTGTTAATGACATATTAAATATTCTGGACAAAGGATATGATATAACAGGTGCTGCATGTTTTATTAAATGTGTTTATAACACAAGAACTCTGTTTTATCAACAATATATGTATTCATTTTTGATATAAAGGGAACCAAAGAAAAATATAGTGGTAAATATTAAAATTCAATTGTACAAACATTTTACCAAAATAATTTTGGAAAGTGATATATTTTTTATTTTATTTTACTGTTTATGCCCCTTTTGTCTCCCCACTGGACTCCAACCTTCAGGGATACCTAGGCAGTATGCACTCCTGTAGTTCCACCCCGGGTAACACCCAGGAGGGACCAGAGGACCCACCCCCATCCTGCCTCAGTTTACGCCCCCTGGGGGAAGGGAAGGGACCCTGCTTCATCCCCCCAGTCCTTAAATCTCCATCATGTGGTCCTGCTGGCTTCCCCAAGGAGCCCGGTTAAGGAATCTTGTGGCTGCCAGGTCCCGTCTACAGGAGTCCGGTGTGGGGGGGGCACTTTTCTCTTCTGTCCCCCCTGATGTTGGCATGCAGTGAGAACCAAGAGATGGAGCATGCTGAGATATGCTGCTGCTCCAGTTCCCTGCTGACTTCCTCCTACACGCAGTTCTGCTGTCCTGCTGCACCTCAACCCATGATCACCCAAGTGGCAGTAAAGCAGACGGATGAGCATCCACCCTCCCTGGAGAAGGAGAGCAGCCCATCGGGTGCTGGATCCTGCTCCCCCTGGATGGCCCTCCAGCAACCAAAGAGTGTTGCTGATCCCAAGTCACTAGTGTCACAATCAGTAGTTCTGCCGCTGTGCTGGTGACCCAGTGGTAAGTGATATCTAAACACATTTAGGATTTATAATTACTGACTAGCAGTTTTAATGATCAGATAACCAGGTTGTAATTTTGCATTACAAGTGAGTGGTTGTAACCTTGAGGTGTCACTCAAGCTCACTCTACTAAGAAGTGCACGCTGCAGTCCCACAGCTGCAGCCTAACTAAATGAAGTTTAAAACATAATCATGTTGTTGTTTTTATCTATGTTAATGAGTTCAACTTGTAAAATAGAGAAGTATCAAGCATGCTTTTTCTTATTTCTATTTGTTCAAAGCTACACACCCAAACTGATCATTTCCATTTTTATTTTAGTATAAATAGGTGGGATTGCTAATGGTTTACTGATTGTTATTATGGCCTCAAGACCACTCTTATGGTTGTAAGAGTGGTGCCACATGCCTTCTTAGGGTATGGGAAGCACTGACTGAAGTTGAACAGTTCTGATACCCTCAGAATGTGTGTGAGGCACTCTTACTGTAAGAATGGTATTGTGGTAGTATTTATACATTATATATGGATAATACTAATAATAATCTTTATTTGTTAAATGCAATTCGTGATGTACTAAAGCGCTGTACAAAAAAATGAGATTAACAATTTCAAATTGGTAGGAATACTAAAACATAAAAACACTCCAATTCCTAACCTTATCTTAAAACCAATAAAAAATACTTGAAATCTTAACATCTTACTCCTCATCAATTTAAATACGTTCAGTAAAAGCAAGTCCATAAAGATGTGTTTTTAAATGGTTTTAAAGCTCTCCACTGTCAGGCACTTTCGTATCTGATGAGGCAGAGAATTCCACAGGGTGAAGCAGCAAATGCAAATGCCCAAGCTCCAGAAATTTTCAATCATACCCTGGGAATCTCCAGCAATCCCTCATTGGCTGAGCAGATTGATTGGAGGGGACAATAAGGATTCAGAAGATCTTGCAGATGACTCGGACCCTGTCTGTGTAGGGCTTTATAGGTCAGCAAGCCGACCTTGTAGGTGACCTGCCACTGAACTGGCAGCTAGTGCAGTTCGCACAGCACAAGTTCTGCACCAGCTGCAAGCAGCAGATATCAACCCCCAGAAACCCTAGGTACAGAGAGTTACAGTAGTCAAGGCATGAGGTCACAAAGGAGTGGACCAAAGTTGTAAGGTCACCAGATGGAAGAAGGTGCTTAATCCTGGTGATGTTTATCAAATGGTAAAAAGAGGACTTGATCACAGCCAACACCTGCAAATGAAGTGTCAGCCGGTCATCAAGTATAATACCAGGATTCCATTTCCATTCAGAGGTCAGCAACTGGGTACCCCCAAGCCAAAGCCCTGAGGGACATCTCACTGCTAACCCCTCTATCTAGTGACCTGGTTCCACCACCAACACCTCAGCCTTGTCGGAATTGAGTTTTAACCAGTTGCTATTCATTCAGTTCTAAATTTCTGCTAGGCAGTTTTTAAACACTGACAACGAACTATCTAGGTTGGGCACAAAGGACAGGTAGAGCTGAGTATCATCTGCATGGCAGTGAAAACTCAGTCCATATCACCTCACAATGTCTCCTAATGGTGGCATATACACCTTAAACAACATGGGGGACAGCACAGAGCCTTGCTGGCCCCCACATGGCAGAGAGAATGGATCAGAGAAACAAGTCCCTGTCACTACTTTCTGTGACCTGCCAGTGAAGAAAGAATGAAACCTTCTGAGAACTGTACCAGACAGGCCACAGATTACCCACAGGCACTCAAGCAGCACCCCATGGTCCACAGTGTCAAAGGCTGGTGAGAGATCAAGAAGCATCAAGATGGAATGGTGCTTCTGGTCTCTTGCAATTAGGAGATCATTCAGTATCTGAACCAGAGCAGTCTCTGTGCTATGTCTCTTGTGAAATCCAGACTGGAGGGAATCATAGATATAATGGATGGTTAGATGGTTCTCCAGCTGTAGTGCAACAACTTTCTTGATAATCTTCCCTCCCTACAAAGGGAAGGTTAGAGACTGGTTTGTAGTTTGCAGGACAATATGGGTCAAGAGAAGATTTTTTGAGAAGGGGTGTTACCATTGCCTCCTTAAAGGAGTGAGGAAACTCACTCATCTCAAGTGAACACCAAATTAATTTTGCTAGAACCAGGCCAATGACATCCATACACCCTATTAAAAGGTGAGTAGTGCCCGGATCTAAACTACAGCTGGTTGGCCAAATGTCTTGGAGAATCCACATGATATCCATGATCTCTGGCCAGTCAAACTCCATCCAACAGAACTGAGGGACAGTCACCTCACACCAACCACCACTACCCCCCCATAGAGTGCAATATGCAAATCTCCGATCTGATGTTGGCATCCTAATCAACAAAGAAGCGAGCAAGCTCCTCACACTTAGCTTGAGAAAATACTCTCCAATCTTGCAGACAGGCTGGATTACATAGTCTATCTACAGTCTGAAAAAGCTGAGCTGGTCAGTTCTGAGCTGCAGCAATCTTCCTGCACAGAAAGTCTGCCTTCTTATGTGAGATTGCTGACTGGTAGTCTCTGTAATGCTCCATCAGTCTAAGTTTGTCAGCATCCATAGAAACATAGAATTTGACCGCAGATAAGGACCGCTTGGCCCACCCAGTTTGCCCATTTCCCTACCTGATGGATAAGTTGCAGATCCTAGTTAACCAGCAGTCTACTTCTTCCTACCCCCACCCCCTAGAATTGCCTTATGACTGTCCCATGCATGCTTGAATTCCACCACTATTTTTGACTCCACAACCTCCTCTGAAGGCGGTTCCATACATCCACAACCTCTCTGTGAAAAAATACTTCCTTAAATTACCTCTGAGCCGCCTCTTCTATCTTCAAATTGTGCCCCTTGTTCTTGCACACTCTTTTTGAAAGATGCTACCCTCTTGGACTTTGTTGATTCCCTTGAGGTACTTGAAAGTTTATATCATGTCCCCTCCTTTCCTCAAGGCTATACATATTAAGCTCCTTAAGTCTCTCTTCATATGTCTTCCAGTGCAGACCCTGCATCATTTTAGTTGCCCTCCTCTGGACAGCTTCCATCCTTTCTATGTCTTTGCAGAGACTGGGTCTCCAGAACTGCATGCAGTACTCCAGATGTGGTCTCACCAGCTGTCTGTACAGAGGGATAATAACTTCTTGTTTTCTACTTGTGATGCCTCTCTCTATGCATCCCAGTATTCACCCAGTCCTCCTTGCTGCCCGCTCACATTGCTTGCCCACCTTTAGGTCATCTGATATGACTACCCCCAGGTCCCTTTCCATTTTTGTTGTTGTTAGTATCTCACCCCCCATTGTGTACTCTTCCCCCTGGGTTTTTGTTTTCCAGGTGCATTACCTTGCACTTCTTAGCATTGAATCTAAGCTGCCATACATTTGACCATTCCTCTAACCTTGCCAAGTCCCTTCTCATCCTTTCCACCCTACCTTGTGCATCAACTCTGTTGCAGATCTTTGTGTCATCTGCAAGAAGACATACTTTTCCTTCCAGTCCCTCTGCAATGTCGCTTATAAAGACATTGAAGAGGACCGGTCCTAATACTGAACCCTGCGGTACCGCACTACTAACCCCCCTTTTTTCAGAGTGGACTCCATTTACTATTACTCTCTGTGCCCTATTCTCCAGCCAATTCTTTACCTAGGCTGTCATCTTGGGACCCACTCCCAGGCTGGCTAACTTGTATATTAATCTTTTGTGTGGGACTGTGTCAAATGCCTTGCTAAAGTCTAGATAGGCCATGTCACAGCCCCTCCCTGATCAACTACTTTGGTCACCCAGTCAAAGAAATCTATCAGATTTGTCTGTCATGACCTCCCCTCTGTGAATCCATGCTGCCTTGGGTCCTGTGCCCCTCTGGCCTCTAGATACTCAACAATTCTTTCCTTCAGAAGTGATTCCATCATTTTCCCTACCACTGAGGTTAAACTAACAGGTCTGTAGTTTTGTGCTTCTGCCTTGCTCCCACTTTTGTGAAGGGGAATCACATCTGCCCTCCTCCAGTCCTCAGGTACCACCCCATCCTCCTGTGATTTGTTAAAGAGGGTAGTCAATGGTGTCACTAGTTCTACCCTTAGTTCTTTTAGAATTCTGGGATGAATCCCATCAGGCCCCATTGCATTGTCCACCTTCAGTTTTAAGAGCTCTTTCAGAACCCTTTCTTCTGTAAATGGGCTGGTATCAACTTCTGTATCCAGAGTGTTTCTGCTGTTTGTTTTAGGAACCTCCACCTCTTCCTTTGTAAATACTGAGCAAAAATATTTGTTTAGTATCTCTGCCTTTTCACAGTCACCCTCTGCCCACCCTCCCTCGCCTTTATTAAGCCTCACTAGCCCTCCCTTGGTCTTCCTTCGCTCCCTGATGTACCTATAAAAGGTTTTATCCCCCTTCTTAACTGAGTTAGCTATCTTTTCCTCGGTTTGGGCCTTTGCTGTTCTAACTGCCTTTCCAGCTTCCTTTTGCTTTAACTGATACAGTTATCTGTCCTGTTCCTTCTGTGATTCCTTGTACTTCCTGAATGCTTTCTTTTTCTCTTGAACCTTCACTGCTACTTCCTTTGAGAACCATAGTGGTTTCTTACTCGTTTCATTTTATTTGCTTTAACGAAGGCTTGTTACCTCTGTGATGGCAGTTTTTATTATTCCCCATTGTTCTTCCACCCCTCCTTCCTGCCCATTTGCTAGTGCATTCCTTAGGCACTCACCCATTTTGGCAAAGTCAGCCCTCCTAAAATCCAGTACCTTTGTCTTTGTATGGCTTGACTCTATTGCTGTTTATTGTGAACCATACTGTTCGATGGTCCCTAGTTTCCAGATGGTTACCCACTTCTACATCGGTGATCCTCTCTTCATCTCCATTTGAGAGAACCAGATCTAAGCTTGCTCCCTCTCAAGTGGGCTCCAATACTATAATCACACATTCCCCCACAATGCAAAGCATCATGGGCTGCATATGAAAATCACCACAGAATGTTATGCTGGTCCAACTTTAAGCAGAATTGCATGGTGCCGAAATGCCTCTCACACAGTTTGAAAAGGGTGCTAACAGAAGACATAGACACGTGTTTCATCCAACCAGGACTCATCAGTATGCCTCGTCTGTTTGACACCCCAGTGGAATGGACCAGCTACCCCTAAGGCAGTGTGCCTGGGATATATTGTGGTGAACCCATTAAAATAAAAAACTATTTAAAAGACAAAGAACCTCTGTGCGTAAACACTGAGGCAAGGGTTACCCCAAAGGGCATTTGGCTGGGAAGCCAAGTTTCAAGAAAATACAAAATCACACATTCCCCACAATGCAAAGCATCATGGGCTGCATATGCAAATCACCACAGAATGTTATGCTGGTCCAACTTTAAGCAGAATTGCATGGTGCCGAAATGCCTCTCACACAGTTTGCAAAGGGTGCTAACAGAAGACATAGACACGTGTTTCGTCCTACCAGGACTCATCAGTATGCCTCGTCTGTTTGACACCCCAGTGGAATGGACCAGCTACCCCTAAGGCAGTGTGTCTGAGATATATTGTGGTGAACCCATTAAAATAAAAAACTATTTAAAAGACAAAGAACCTCTGTGCGTAAACACTGAGGCAAGGGTTACCCCAAAGGGCATTTGGCTGGGAAGTCAAGTTTCAAGAAAATACAAAATCACACATTCCCCCACAATGCAAAGCATCATGGGCTGCATATGCAAATCACCACAGAATGTTATGCTGGTCCAACTTTAAGCAGAATTGCATGGTGCCGAAATGCCTCGCACACAGTTTGCAAAGGGTGCTAACAGAAGACATAGACACGTGTTTCATCCTACCAGGACTCATCAGTATGCCTCGTCTGTTTGACACCCCAGTGGAATAGACCAGCTACAGCTACCTCACACAGAGGTTCTTTGTCTTCTCCAATACTAGTTGTCTAAGGCATGCCCCCTGTAGGGCATCTAGAATAACCCCACTCTTAGAAGTGGCTGCTGCAACTGCACTCCAGTTAACATCTGGCATATTCAGATCACCCATCAGCAATATATCCCCTTTATCTGCCATTCTAAGTATACTTTCTATCATTTTCTTGTCCATTTCCTCCCCCTGTGAGGGGGGTCAGTATACAACCCCTGTGTGGATTGTGGTGCCATTGCCTGTCTCCAAATTGACCCACAGTGCTTCTTCTCCTCCCTGTTTACCCTTTTGTTCTGTTGCTTTGATTTCTTCTCTTATGTAGAGAGCTTCTCCTCCTCCCCTTTTACCCTCCCTGTCCCTCCTGTAGATAGTGTATCCTGGTATGTTTACATCCCAGTCATGGTTCTGTGTGTACCATGTTTCTGTGACTGCCACAATATCCAGATCTTCCTCCTCTATCAAGGCCACTAATTCAGGAAGCTTGTTACCCAGACTACGGGCATTGGTACTTATTGCTCTCCATTTTTTGATGGCTTTACCTTCTGTAGCGGCATCCCCCATTGACCTTTCTACCTTGGTCTTTTTCTCATTTAGTACCCTGTTTTGTAGGGGGAGGCTGGGATTTTCCTGCTGCTTATCAGTGCCTCCCCCCTTGACTAGTTTAAAGGCTTGCCAATGAAGCATTTAAACAGATTGCCCAAAAGACTTGTTCCCTTCCTGGACGGATGCAGACCATCCTGCCAGTATAGGCTGGTGTCCCTCCAGGTGGTACCCCAGTCCATAATGAAGCCAAACCCCTGTGCTCCACACCATTTTTTCAACCATTTGTTAAACTGCATGGTGCAAAGTACCCTCGCCTCACCCATGTCACTGACAGGCAGTACCACTGAGAAGGATACTGTGCGTGCTACTTGTCTTAAGCCCTCCCCAACTCTACAAAGTCCTTCTGCACTGCTCTAATCTCATGATGAGCTAAATCATTTGTCCCTAGGTGGACAATGACGTCCAGGTCAGACTCCCGTGCAACTGTTCTCATGATCCTAAGGATGCGCTTCCTATCCCTCCAAGCCATGGACCAGGCAGGCACCTTACTTCAGTTTTCCCTGCTTCCCCAAGTTCTATCCCCCTAATAATTGAGTCCCCCACCAGGAGCTGCTTTCTTTCCCTGTGGTGCCCTCTGCCTCCTTCCTGAGGGCCTCCCTTGTAACAGTTGTCTGCATCCTCCTTAGTCTCCTCTGTGGGTGTATCCATAGGGGAACTATTCTCCCCCATAATGGTGTATGGATTGTGGAGTGGAACAACTGACTGGGTGTGCCTCTGTTCCACCACCCTTACCCTCCCTGAGCCCACTGTGGTCCAACTGCTGTGCTTTCTTTGCAACCTCGGAGGTAGTGGTGGTGGCTCTGGTGCTCCCTGGATTGGGGAGGTTCCCATGCCACTGTCCAGTGCGGCCTGAAGATGGGCAACTTCCTCCCTCAGGGCAGATAGTTGTCTGCAAACAGGGCAGCATCTCAGCCTCCAGAAAGACTCCCAGAAGACTGCTGCCCCACAGCCATTACATTGTACTACTCCCACATAACTGTCTACCTTGTTTAGTTGTTTTTTTTGTTTTGTTTTTTTGTGTGTAGATTGGTGCATTATATAGAAATATATGTATTTATATAATGTGTATGTTTATATTGTCAGTGCAGTGTGCTAGACAGGATATGACAGTGATATGTACCTTGCCCTCTTGAGGAAATGATGTCAGAACCCCAGGTATAAATGAACTATTTCCAGGGGTGGGAAGGGGTTGGGACTCAACTGAGCCCTCATGAAAAAACAATCAGCTAAATGCTCTGACCTAGCGATGCAATGAGTGCCTTCCTGTCAGCAAGATGCCATACACGACAATTTGTAATACTGTTTCAAACCGATTTGACAGAGAAAATACCCTGCTATTCAAACAGAGAAAAATCCAAACATCCAAGTCAGACACAGGTAAATCTCCCCAGCCCCAAAAGAGCCTGGTGACTTGTGCTCTGAAAACAGTCAGCCCCACAACACGTCAGCTGTGCAGAAGGGCAGACACAGAAAACAGTATTCAGCCTATGTGGGTTTAACCTCTTCCTGTACTGAAAACCTTAACACTTGTAACAAAAGTAAAGCAAACTCCACCTCCCTCTGTTGATTGAAAGACTGCCTTTTCTGATAATTTTAAGTTCCTTATTTCACCCTTCAGTTAGAAGTATCCTCCACCTGAAGAATATTAACTTTCCTAAGGAATCTGCTTCAAACCAAAGACAATTGTAAATTGTAAGGTTCACCTCCCTCTGTTGTGAACACTACTCACTTTCTTGCAAATCTTAAGTCCAATGTTGCAGCTTGCAGCCAGAGGTAGCTTCACCTGAAGACTATGAGGTTATCCAGGCAGTATCTACGCCAAATGCGCTCTAGCCTTTGTCCAAGTCATCTCAGCTCCCTCAAGGCCTCATAAAACCAAGGGGCTGAGGGCATGATTGAAAGGGGGACCATGGACAGGAGGCTAGATATCCAGAGGCCCTGCCATTGCTCTATTATAAGCCTGAAGCAGATTCTCTGGACCCTCACTTGCACCCGGCATTCCTGATAGATCTAACACTGCCAATAGGCCTTCAGGGGTCACTCCCTGCAAAGGGCAGTATCAGACTATCTCCACAGGGGCAGGCCTATAAGGGGGAGACAAGAAATTGAACCTTATGATGTGGTGATCAGACCATCCAACCAGTTCCACCACCAGGTTAGAGGTCTCCATCCCCAGGAGGAAAACCTGATCCAATGACTGACCATGATTATGAGTCACAGAGGTAACTACCTGCTTAAAGCCCAACAAAGTCATAAGACGGAGGAAGTTCTGACCAAATTGTGAAAGTTCATCATTGATCCAGGCATTAAAGTCCCCCAGTACCATCAGCCTGGGAGACTTCAACATCATATTGACAACAAAGTCCGCAACTTCCTGCATGAACAGATTCTCACCTCTGGGTAGATGATAGATGATAATGATCCTGAACCCCACACTTACAACCACTGTACACTCAAAAGACCTGGTATCCTTAACTGGCATATCAACAAGGCCCAATTCTAACTGAAAAAAATTGCTACCACCCACACCCCTGCAATCCGATCACTCATGGTGTATCACTTGGAAACCGTCCAGATAAGCAATATAATAATCAAAGTCGATGTAGAAGATTTCCCATAATGACACATTTCAAACCCTATAATACCACTGTTGCATTCTCATAATACTATCATTCTGTACTCATAAAACTATCATTCTCAGCTCTCAACAACAGTAATATGAGTTAGATCCATGTTCACGCAATGATGAAAACCTCATACTCAGCATGAGCCAGCTTTTACTGTAACTATTGAGTGTAGTAAAAGACAACTCATTGCTGATGAGACATGCAGAAAAATGGCTTGCAGTATTAATGTTATTGATTGAGCTTGACCAGTAATATAATAATTAAAAAAAAACTTACCAGAACTTGCCTGTTTGCAAGGCAGCTTTGCATGGGACACTCTTCACAGAATGAGTGTCTCATACAGAGGAATTGAGCACTGTGATTATTAAGGAGTGCTCCCTCAATCTTTGTTTTTGTATAATATTTTTATTAAAATAAGTCATAGGTGACATTAACAGTAACATTAGTTACAGGATACAGGTACAAGTCCACAAACAGCTCAAGTCACATCATGTTATCACAGACAAAAAGAAAATAGGCCATACCTGAATTATGATCCTTGTTTCTGAAGCACCTATCTCTTAATACAGGCAATAAGGCTTCAATGTAATATTGTAAGTGTCCCATTAGATCAGTACAGTAACTTCATTAATGCTCTTATTTAAGCTATTTTCAAGCCTCTTACATTTAGTATAGTAATAAAGATGGAAGTTAGTTTGAGTTGAGTTGAACTAAGTAAATGCAGAATAGATTGTAAGTAAGATTAGAGTATATAAAACATGGCTGTGCTCTGTATATTTAACAGTCATATGGGAGGTCCATATGCACCTTATCTAAGGTGCAGTGATACAACAATATAGAGGAGAGTGAAATAAATGACTTGTTTTCTGAATATTGTCTCCTGTGTGGTTATTGCGCTCAGATTATACTTCCCTCCTGCAATATGGCCAGTCCTCCATGGGAGAGCACACTCAGCAAACACCCCATGCATCCAGAAAGGCCTCCTCCCTACCTCAGAGAGCATATGTCAGCCTATCAGTCGAAAGGGTCTTAATAGCTAAATTTCTCCACTGGTTCATTGTAGGGGTATGGCTCATGATCCACATGTTTTGTATACCCTGTTGGGCTATAGCCAACATAATTATAATCCATCTGGGGTATAGTTCCCACTCTTCCTCTTCTTGGACAACAATACCCATCAAGAGGGAGCATGGAGAAGATGTCACAGCTTCCCCCTTCCCATTTTAACAAGTTCTCCCCAAATTTCTTTCCAATATTTCTGGATTCCTGGGCATTCCCAGTAATTATGAATAATTGTACCCCTGGCTTCACCACATTTTCCACAAAGGGGGGATATTACTGGGCAAAAACTGTGTACTATACTTGGTGAGCAATAAAGTCTATGTAGGAATTTATACTGCAGTTCCTTGAATTTATTGCATAGGAGTAACCCCATATGGGTACCGAGAAGCATTTCACAGTTTGCTATCTAGATCTCTACTAGGAGATCTCGCTCCAATTTTTGTTTATCTTTTTGTGTTTCTCCCTGGAAGTGCATCCTATCGAACTTGGCCATCCTCCTGTTAAGTCCCCTTTCCTTATCTTTTGCTCCTAGTATCAATCTCTTTAACTCTTGGCTAGCAGGTTCCTGATCCAGTGGTCTGTTTTAACTTTTTTCAGATAATCTCTTGTTTGGAAGTATCTGAATAGATGAGATGCAAGCACATTTAGTGCATTCTGGATTGTTTGGAAAGTGTGTAACCCATCTCTCTCTCTCTATTAGTCTCATAGGCAACAGATTCCTTTCCTTTACCAATCCCTGCATCCCTCATCTTCTAGGCCAGGTAGAAAATCTGGGTTGTTGGCTATGGGTACTAGTAGAGTGATAATATGATTTAAGTTTTGTGTTTTTTTCATCAGTCTGCATGCTTCTAGGCTGGCTACAACCAATACGTTATGATTCTCAAGTGCTTTATATGCCCTTAGTCCATTCTCCCCAGGTATGCTGAAATTCTCCCCGGGCTACCTTTTTCTTCTAGGTCGAGCCAGTTTGCTGCCTCATCCCTATTAACCCAGTTGTGTAAGTATTGAAATTGTGTGGCCAAGTAGTATCCCTTAATATCTGGGAAGTTTAGTCATCCCTTCTAGTTGTCAGTTTTTTAGCCTTGCAATCAGTCAATCAATCAATCACTCAAATTTTATTTAACGAGGCAAAATCATCCTTGAGCAGGATCATTTTCAAGATGGTCCTGGACATGTAGGACATATACAACTACAGCAAAATTACCAGATAAGCAGTGTACACACAATGAGCAAATTAAAGACAGTTACAGAGAAACAAATAAGATTAGGGCTGGGAGTACATATAGTGGGATCCATGACAGGAGTCCAACAGAAATTCTGTTGAATGCCCTGTCAGCGACACCGGCAGGTCGACTGCATTCTGCAGTTGGCTGCCAGTTCGATATTGATTTCTTTGTTTTCTTCAGGGAGCTTTGCCCCCGAACCCCCCACATGGGGTGCTGTGCCCCCACACCCAGACCTAAGGATTCTCAACTCCAGTCAGAGCTGATTGGGGGGTGCAGGACCTCCGACTGGCAGTGCTGGGTTCTAGTGGGTCTCCCACCATGGCTAGGCACTGTAGTCACTATGGGGGACCTTGCTGGTGAAATGTCACTGTGAGGGAGGGTAAACGCATATGGTGAACACTATTTGGGTTGATAATTGACTGTATATATAAAGGATTCCCACAAGATGTGGGATTATTCAGACAAAGGTCACAATGTTACAATAAGATTAGGGATACCAGGTAGGGTAAGTGAGGGAATAACAACAGAAGGCTTATGGATGGGGGTGAACAAAGAAAAGGGCCAGTGAGGGGTGGAAATAGATGTAGTTAAACAAACAGATGGGAGTTGGCAGAATGATCCCAAAGTGGAAAGAAGAAGATAAGTACTAGGGGAATACATGTAAGTGGCAAGAGTTTGGGGAGTCACAAGAGATGGAGGAGGTGGTTATTTGCAGCATACACACAGGGCTTTCAGTTTGAGAGCGAGCAGCCTCCTGAAAGAGTAGGGCCCCGGAAGGGAGGACAGCGTGAGAGTTTTTTTCATTTCATTCTAAAGGATGGACAGAGAAAAGATGATAGCCGCTAAGCCATGTCATGTCCTTATTTTGAGTACTTTAAGAGACACAAGAGACAAACTCCTTAGACCATATGTTCCCTCAGTATGCTGAAACAGCATAGAAACATAGGTTGGTAGTTTATCGGTTAAGGCCCAGTATGTCCACATGAGGGCATTTTATTGCCTCCTCAGAGTGAGGGAGGGCCAGTCTAGCACCAGATAGAGCAGGCAGTGCAAGACTAATCCATGGCCTTTTCCCTTGCCATATAACATTTGTGAAACCCCTTTCTAGTTGTTTTATATCCTTCCTATTAAGTCCCCAGGGCAACATTTGCACAATATACAAAATTCTTGGTAACACATTCATTTTTAGGAGATTAATCCTGCCCATCGACAAGATGGGCAGGGCTCTCAACCTATTTAGGTCTTTAAGTATTGTATCTATGATTGGGAGATAATTCAGCTTGTATAAATCTTTTACGTCCATCCCCACCCTTATTCCCAAGTAGGTAAAGGCATCCTTCACCATTTTCAAGCATCATGAATTCTCCTCTCCCCTCCTGCCCGCCTTTAAGTACATTGGTTCTGATTTATTAATGTTGTGCTCATATCCTGAAAATGTGTCAAAGGCCTCCACAGTATCTAGGATGCCAGGGATTGATTGTTCAGGTTGCTTCTCAGAGAAGAGGATGTCGTCAGCATACATAGTGATAGTATGCTGCCCCCTGCCTATCCGGATAGGCCAATGTTGGGGTTTTCCCTGATTTTGATGGCCAAGGGGTCTCTGGCTATTGCAAAAAGCAGGGGGAGAAGAGGGCAACCCTGCCTTGTGCCTCATGCCAAAGTGAACTCCTGAGATACTGACCCATTAATGATGACTCTGGCAGTTGGTGTTCTGTAGAATGCCCCTACCAGCTGAGTGAACTTTTCTCCCACCCCAAATTTAGTTAGTATATGCATTAAATATTCCCATTCAGTTCTGTCAAAGGTCTTCTCAGCATCCACTGATGTAACACATGTTTGATCCAAAACTTTAGATCCCCAATGAATGATATTCTGCAGCAGTAGTCTGATATTGTGGTAGGACATTCTGCCTTGTATGAATCCTGTCTGATCTGGGTGTATGATGGAGGGCAACATTTTTTCTAGTCTGAGTGCCAGTACCTTAGTCATGATTTTACAGTTGTAGTTTAGCAAAGAAATGGGTCAGTATGAGGCACACTCTGTTTCATTCTTGTTTGGTTTAGGGATGACATATATGTTGGCTTCAAAGCATGTTCTAGGGATCCTTCTCTCCTCCTTGCCTCCTCAAGAACATCTTGTAGAGTAGCTGCAACCTCTTTCCTAAGCTTCTTATAATATTCACTGCCAAAGCTGTCTGGTCATGCTGCTTTACCACTCTTAAGCATCCCAATTGCCCTGGCTACTTTCTCTACCATGACTTTACCCCTTAATATAATCCTTTATTGCTCATTGAGTTGTGATATTGGTAAGCCCTCCAGGAATCTGTCAATATCAGCTTTCGTACCCTTGCATTCAGCTTTATACAATGCTTCATAAAGTTGTTTAAAGCGTGTCTTTGTGCCTCCCTCCTCATGTACTAAGGTTCCTGTTTTGCCTCTAATGGCTT
This sequence comes from Neoceratodus forsteri, assembly GCA_016271365.2. Classification (NCBI taxonomy): domain Eukaryota; kingdom Metazoa; phylum Chordata; order Ceratodontiformes; family Ceratodontidae; genus Neoceratodus; species Neoceratodus forsteri. The sequence goes on along the minus strand of CM028138.1, from coordinate 619,989,120 downwards.
CTATTTGTTTTGTAGTTCTGCCTCCCTTCATTAACCTCACTAGCAGGGAGCCAGGCCTGTTTCCCCATTCATAGATTCTGTGTTGCACAAAGAATATCCTTCTTCTAGCTTCCTCCATCACATTTAAATTCAGGACCTCTCATACTGTGTTCAGCTCTCTCCTATGGGTAGGGTCCCCCATCTGAGCTGCCAATGCTTCTAAGACCTTAACCCTCTCTTCTAGGACATGTTGTTTCTTTTTCTGGTCTCACTTAAGTTTAGCCACATATCCAATTATAACTCCCCTCATGAAAGCTTTACTGGCTTCCCAGTATGTACCCACTGAGTCTAGTTATCTTTGATTTGTAAACTTCAAATTTGGTCCACTTATCTCTAAGGAATTGTTTAAACTCTTGCTTGGCCAGAAGATAAGTTGGGAAACACCATGACCCCCTCCCCTCCCATGTGTGCAGCAGCCCTATGTCCAGTTGGACCACTGCATGGTCTGACAAAAAAATAGGGCTATAGGTCACCTTTTGCATCCTAGGGTTAAGATCACTATGCACAAATATATTGTCCAATCTGGACCACGTACCATGTGAGTTTGAAAAAAAATTATATTCTCAGGCTCCTAGATTTGCCACCCACCAGGCATCCACTAGATCAAGGTCTGCCAGACCTTGTTGCCATTGTTTTACACAGATGGTTCCCCTCAGCCTCATACCTGAGTAATCCATTTTAGGGTCTATGATGCAATTAAAATCCCCCACTAGAATCAAGTTGGGGAATTGATCTCTAAACTTCAGGTCCAGCATGCTTTGGTAAAATTCCAGGGTCCACCACTGCTAGCACATAGATATTTCCCAGTGTAATCTCCTCCCCTCGGATTTTTCCAACTACAAAAATATGTCATCCCCCTACTGGGTCCCTGACCATATGAGTATGCTCAAAGGGGAGATTTCTATGCAAAAGAATCACCACTCCTCTTTTATGAGAGCTGTATGAGGATGCATGGCAGGCCCCATCCCACCCCCACCCCCAAAAGCTTATCATGCTCTTTATGTGTTAAATGCATCTCTTATAACATGGATATCATTTCATTCTTCCTTTTAAGTGCCACCAAGATTTTGGCTCTTTTAGAAGGTGAGGTGAAACCCCTAACATTCCATGAAATGATACTATATTGTTGTAGCCTAGCCATGATCCGCCATTCATGCTCTCCATGTATTGCACCTTAAATTCTTGGGATGTTAGCTCAGGCCCCTCTCATTTCCAATTAGTAAGCAGTAGTCAAAGCACAGCCATAAAGACACAGAAATATGTAAAAACTGATATAACACTCTCAGACAGTAACTAGTCTGGGCAAATCTCAAGCCCAGCCATAGCAAACTATTCTCTAACAATTTATATGAAGTCATTTTAGTATTAAATTATTTTTAAAAGTACATGTCTTGTCTCATATAGTAGAATCCCCAACACCCCCCTCCCTCCACACCCCCTTTATCAATCATCATTTTCCATTAACTCTCATACACTCCAAATCTCTTATCCTCACCAGTGCAATTTCTTTGATCCCTTTTGGTGTTGCTTTTCCCATTCTCCCAATATCTTTTCCCTTCCTGCTCCCTGTTTTACCATGTCCACCTCCTTCATTGCTCAGGGCAAAGCAGAACAAGCAGTGCTCTGTGTCACCCCCCCCCCCAGAAAGCTTGAAATCAGCCTTCCATCCCTCCACCCCATAAGTGGGAGAAACCATGCTCCACTGATGGATTTCACTGCAGACTTCGCCCCCACTAAGTAAACCTCTTATGAGTTAAAAATCCAGTTGGGGAAACCTTGGTTAACGATTATAAAGTTTCTAAACCAATACAGAGGTCTTAAAGTCCATGTCCCATGTCATAGATGCATGGCTCCCTGGAAAGGCCCTCATGATGTCTTGGGCCAGAATAATTTTGGCGTGTTGCAACTTCCTGCCAAATTCACATGGGATCCATAGTATGTTCGTGACACTGGACTACATTTTCTTTTATTATTCTTTCCCTCGTTTAAGGCAATAAAGCAATAATAGGAAAGGAGATAGAGAAAAAACAAAACACCCCACCTCCCTTCCTCCAGATAAAATCCAAAGTTTTCCTCTTGTGGCGTCAGCCATGGGGGAAGGTGTCCCTTCAGCCTCATGGCAGGTCGAACAGTCCCCTCCTAGGCTGGTGGCAGAGTCGTGAGAAAAACATATCCCCAAGTAGAAGTGGAAACAACAACCAAGATATAAAAATTCTTTTGAAGATTCTAGCCACTAGGTTAACTGTAGTTCTTCATGAGATAATAGGTATGAACCAGGTAGGATTTATGAAAGGGTGCTCATCATCCGATCATTTGCATACCTTATCTCGTGTCTTCTCGGCTACCAGGGATGCTGAGTCCCCTGCAGGACTGGTTTCCCTGGATGCCAAGAAGGCATTTGATTATGTGAATTGGAATATTTTGTTCAGAGTTTTGGAAGCTTTTCAATTCTCATCTGTATTTATATCCTGGATAGCTACATTATATAAAACCCCTACAGCAAGGATTTCTGGGAACGGGGCCTTCTCCAAATCTTTTCCACTCCATTCAGGGACTAGACAGGGTTGCCCCTTATCTCCTCTGTTATTTAATTTATATCTGGAACCTCTCATCCAAAATATTCTCAATAATGGCTCTATACAAGGCATTTGGATTGGGCATCATGAAATTAAAGTCACTGCATACGCGGATGACTTGTTGATACATTTATCCCATCCGGTATCTTCCGTACCAGCTTTGTTGAATGAAATAGCAAGATTTAGTGACCTGTCCAATTACAAACTGAATGCCAATAAATCCTCATTCTTTCCATTAAACCATAAGGCATTCAAGAATGACATTAGTCCCTTTGGTCTATGTTGGACTCCCAGGTGATTTAAATACTTGGGCATAAAGCTATCCTGTAACCCCCAACATGGTTTAAGGAAAATCTTGAATCTCTCCCACAGCTAATAATCCATTACCTTGATAGGTGGTCCAAACTTTTCATATCATTATGGGGCCGGATCAACATAATTAAGATGAATGAATATATTCCCTAGAATTTTTTACCCTTTATCTCTTCTCAGCACTTTTATCCCATTACACTGGTTTAAAAAGTTACATGGCATATTTACTAGGTTTGTTTGGGCTGATAAATATCCTCGATTGGCCTATTATAAACTGGCAGCTCCAAAACTTGAGTGGGGTTTGTGGATTCCTCATCTGGCTATTTACCATTGGGCCAGTCATTTAGCAAAATGTTTGAGATGGATATCTCCCGGCCTGGAAAAAGAACAACCAGTTTGGCTTAGGATTGAATTGGATGTAATAAGGTCTAAGAATCTGGACCCCCTAACCTTATTTTATCTTAAAATCTCCCAGGTGTGTATGGTTGAGGAATGCCCTACAGTAGTTACCTCATTAAGGGTATATGCACAATTATGTTCATTTTTACATTATACCCCTCAGTTGGACTTGGCTCAGTCTATTTGGAATTCCTCATCTTTCACTATTAACAAGAAGCAGATTTCCTGTAAATGGTTGTCCCAACTGGGAGATGGGAAACTACTCTCTTTGGTGGATGAAGAGGGGCAATAGTTGTCTGTAGGAGACATTATTAAGAAATGTCTTATTCTGGTTCCCTCTCATTTCAAAGTTATGCAGTTAAGGCACTTACTTACAATAGTTTTTGGTAATACCCACCTCCCAGATTGTCTTAGCCCTGATACCTGAGGTTTCATCACTTATTGGATCTTCAGGTGTTACATCTAAATTATATCAAGTTTTGTTTTACAAAAGATATAGAGATTCTTTCGGACCCACAAGATTCTGGAACTCTATTCTTCCTCAGTATCATCTGGATTGGCAATCCTTGTGGAGACCCTGTCATAAATATGTTTCTCAAGACAGACTGCATCTCATGCAATATAATATACAGTATTACATAACATGTATTGCATTCCAGTAAAATTAAAGAAATGGGGTCTTTTGAACTTCAATATTTGTATTAAGTGTTTGAGGGAAGAAGGAACATTTCTTCACATGTTCTGGTCCTGTCCCAAAATTTCCATTTTATGGGATTCAATCAAGACTTCCCTGGATTCTTTACTGGACCTTCAGGAGTATTTTACTCCTAATATATTCCTTTCAGGGGACCTGTCTTCTTTCAGAGTTAAAGTAAGAAAATTTCATATTTCTATGATTGCCTTATCTGTCAAGAAGAAAGACAAGTCCACCCCAACCTTTCAAGAATGGATGAATGAAATTCTAGCCAATCTACGCACGGAAAAAGCGATTGCCAGCCTTCACAACAGATTGGCAGCATATACCAAAATATGAGATCCCCTTCACTCTCTAATTTTATTGGCTCAGTTGTAATCATGTCACACTCTAAAATATCCTGCAGGTTCTTAGGGAAAGAGCTCAGTACTTAGGGGATACATGGATTAGTTGCTGCTGTAAGGGGACGGAGGTGAGAGTTGGGAGGGTTGGGCAGTTATGTCTTCATAAATGGCTGTATTTACATCTCATTCTCATTGTAACTGCCTTTTATTATGAAAAATGTATTAATAAAGTTTGAATTGAAAAAAAAAGAAGTGAGAACAAAGTTCAATCTACCTCACCCTTTCTTATGCTTTTTGTCCCATTCTTTAGTGAAATTGTGCAACTTCTCTGGTTCCCAAAAAGTAAAGGTGGCTCCTTCCCATTTCACCTTAACAACTGCAGGGTAGATCATGAAAAACTCTATTTCTCATTCCCTGAGATGACCCTTATGTGGATTAAACTGCTGCCTCTTTATTTATTTATTGAAATGTTTCACCAGGAGGGTGCACTGAACAACAAGTTGCTCATCTCACAGTGTGGCCTGGGGGGGAAGGGTTACATAGGGCTGTGAAGGATGATCAGTTACAATAGTATGTGGGTAGTACAAACAATACAATATTGTAAGATTGTGCAACAGTTGGAACGCAAGGTATTGTACAATAAAGACTAGTGGAACATTGGGTAAATTACAATACATGTCCAAAATCATACAAAAGAACATATAAATGTACAAGATAGTAATAATGTTATAGAACCATTTATAGTGCATGAGTGTACCAGGAGCAGGCTCAAGGTAGTATGCAAGTGCTGTTGGAGTAAAAAGGATGGAGTTAGGTTGTGCACACTGGTGACCCAGAAGGGCAGGTAGAGAAGGGGGGGAGAGGCAAGAACTGAATATGAGGAGAAGGGATAGCCATTTCCTGATTTTCACCCTTCAGGATGTTGAGAATCCTGCGGGGGTCACAGTAGGACGGCAGAAACTGGGGACAGGTATTAGAGTGGAAAGCAGAAACAGCTGAAGGAAAGGTAATTGTGTAGGGCAGAGGTAAGGGAGTAGTTGGAGGAGGAGTGTCATATTTCGGGGGGGGGGGAGGAATTTTAGATTTTAGGGAAACGATGGGTGAAACCAGTCTGACTGATGATCTTCTGGACACGCATGTAGATATCCTGATGAATAGTAAGTCAATGCCCTTCATGTTTTAACTCCTTTAAATTCCTGTATGATACAAATATTGCTTGTTGATCTGGGTAATGGTGGAGTCAAAATATGACTTGTCTGGGCAGTTGGTCTCCTGGAGGTCTCAGGGCCAGCACTCTGTGGCCCTGCTCCACTTTAAGGCCTTTCAACTTGATGGGCATTTTGAGCAAGCTAGGGAGGAAGGTGGTGCAAAAAGTCATTAAATCTCCCCTTTCCATGCCTTCCGGTAAGCCCCTGATCTGGAGATCATTTTTGCAGCTATAATTTTCAGGCATAGTCCAGGAGGCATCTTCAAAATCCGATATTTGTTGTCCCACTTCAGATACTCATCCCAAGTATTGCTTCAGTTCTGAAGTGAGCCCTTCCAGTGATTTATCAACTTTACCCAATGCAGTTACAAGTCTGCCATCACTTGTCCGATACCACTTTATTGATAACTGCTAGCTCAGTTGCAGAAAAGGAGATTGGGCTCAGTCCAGACGGCGGATTCTCCTGTGGGTTTCTCTGCTGATTTTTAGCCCCTTGCCTCGACGTTTTCCCTGATGCCAGGTACTCATCCATATCAGCAGTAATTTTCAGGCTATTTTCTAGAGTTTAGATTATTTGAAGCTGTAAAAGTATTATTTTTAAAGTCATTATGGTGCGAAGCACTGGAGGTGTGCATCTTGTCTCTTTAGCTGCTCATTAGCACCTCTCTCACTTGATCTTTAATTAAATGTATAACTTTTGTTTTGATACTTGGTAGTAGGTAATGTTATGGTCTTTTGATATGGGGCGGTGCTGTGGCAATATGTTTTCTTTTAAAGCATACTGTATATTAGAATGTGGACCTATCAAGCCAAAGGAGGATCTGCTCATTAGTTTGATTTTAAGGACTTTCTATTTTGGTCCATCACTATGTGGTACACAACAGACTTTCTTTTTTTCCACCAAATGGTTATTTTTATAATTTCACATATAAACACCCCAATTTATGTAATACCCTGGGCATACAAGCTATGTATCCTAATGTGATGTATTTTAAGTACAGTAGCTATTTGAGGGTCTGTTTGCTGTGGATCAAGTGTATATATTTCCATTATCATTCATTCATTCATTCATTCATATTTTATTTAATAAAGCACACTTTCTCATTTTGGCTCAAGGTGCTGTACATAAAACATTTGAAAACATTTAAAATACATATCAAATAATAAATAATTCACCACTGCTTACTAAATTAAAACTCAGAGAAATTGCCTGCCTAAACAAGAATGCTTTAAGCTCCTATTTAAATAGATCCAATGTATCAAAACTAAGAAAATATTAATTTAAAAAGGCTTTTCTGTAATTATAAAAAAAAGCAAAAAACTATCTGAGTAGGTGTGCATAACTCAGAATTTTATAGACACACTGAATGTGGGATACTTTTATAAAGCCATGGAACTTGCTTTCAGGATTTATGTAGCATCTTACACCTCATTTGTGTATAAAATATTAGTTAAACCCAGTCACCCACATATCATTCTCTCTATATTACATATGTTTTATGGTTGTTTAACTGTTAGGTAGTGTGCAGAACCCTATATTCCAAATATGCAGTGTGCTGTTAGTAGGCTAATCCGTACTGTCATCGGGCAGTTGCAGCATGCCCAGAGTGGGGGTGTGGGGACAGCACTGATGATGCTAGACAGACTAGTTAGATAGACTGCTGAGTATAATCAATGATGTAGGACAGCGGACTGCTCCCCCTCCATTTTCTCACAAGTATGATGTAGCTGTCAGTTGACAGTTGGACTTAGCCTAGGAACAATCCACTGTGGATGAGGGTTGGGGGTTCCTAGTTAGCTTAGGTTTCACTGCTATTGGCATTCCCTAATTATGAAGAGGGGGACTCTTTGTTTTAATTGGTCCCTTGTGGCCAGGAGGTTGGGCTAGGGATGGGATAATGATACTGAATTGAAAGATGGAGTCAGGTTATAGCACAATATTAATGCCCAGCAACCAGAGAGTGGAGATAACTGGGAGTAGAGGAATTTATCCCTTAAAATGAGTACCATGAATAAGGAACAATACCTAGTATAGGGTCCCAAGTACTGGGTATCCCATTATTTGTGGTATTTGGGAATTGATATACAATATATTAACCATGCTACACTTTTCAGCAGCAAACATGCGTTCAATGATGCTCTATGTAACTCCCAATAACACTAATCATATACTCTGCAGAGGGCCCTGAATTTCTGTTTAAGTTCCTGTGATAGACATTCTTTTACTTTGTAGATGGCCCAGGATTTCTCATAAACTCTGGTGACTAGGGCATTTTCATGGAGTGAGAATTCAAACTGCTAATCCAAAAAGCATCTTTAGATATTTGTCCAGAGTTACTAAATTCTGTCAACTGCCAGTTATAGAATCAACTTGCAGGCAAAAGGAGTTCTGCAGACAGATTTTGGTACCAAAAGCAGAGGTGCAGGCTAAGATGGGGTTCAGGCTAAGTGGTTGTTCCTGAATCAAGATTTGGAGGTCAATGAAATCCTATATAATGGGGCACATAATTAAGCAAGCAATAAGGCATGCAAGGGTGAGCACTGTAGGGGACCAATGCATGCCCCAGATGTGTTGTGGAGCACAGAGCTCTGTCATGTAACTGAGTGACAGCAACAATCCAGGGGTGCACCAGTCTCTTTGCAGTGCCTATGGGGCTTATTGAACTTATTGTTTTTATAAGACAAAGAACCTCAGTGCATTGTTATTATAACATTCTAAGAAAATGTCAAACATTTTTTAAAAGCATTTTATTCAAATTTGGTCACATTCCTCTGCTATGTTTCTTTTGTTTACATTTTTTAAATGTAAGTGGATTATTACCATAGTTTGGCAGGATAATGGGCACTCATCACCACATAGAGACACAGAGGCTACAAGGTACTCAAAAACTTCCATTTATTAGAAAAAACTCATGTTGCACGCTTGACGCATTTCAGACTATGGCCCTTTATCAAACTTGTGGATTATTACTATAAAGTTCTAGAGAACTCTGATTATTGTTTGCATTGCTAAGATACAGAAAAATGTTTTCACAGCTGATCATATGTGAGCATTAATACTCCATCATGAGACACCATTTGGCCAGTGGCAGGGTAGGTAGAGTGGAAACCAAATATGAATGTGAGTGCTGCTGGTGGGAGACTTCAATATGCCTGATGTGGATTGCAGCACTCAGGCTGCAGCCACGGCCAGGAGCAGAGACATCATGGATGCCATGCAGAGGGCATGCCTTAAGCAGCTTGTGGTGGAACCCACCAGAGAAGGAGCAATATTGGACTCTGTACTCACCAATGGGAACAGAGTCATCAATGTAATGGTGGGTAGCCACCTTTGGTCCAATGATCATCGTACAGTGTTGTTCAATGTGAGAACAGTGGAAGAGCCAAACCACTCAAAAGTAAGGGTCCTGGATTTCAGATGGATCAACTTTGCAAAAATTGGGGAATGTCTCAAGGAAGCCCTCGCAGCAAGAGAAGAAGAAGAAAAGAGGGATGTAGAGAAACAGTGGATTAACATTAAGGGAGCCATAGCAGAGGCAAAATATATTTGTGTTAGGCAACTAAGCAAAACAAAGAGAAAGAAAAAACATGATGGTTCTTCTCAAAAGACATGGCCAGGAATGGGTAACCCATGAGGTGGGCGCATGAGGAAGGGCGCCGTCCGTTACAGTGACTCCTTCCCGGCGCAATCCCTCTCAGCGATGGAGAGGGGAGGGCGACAGGATGTCGGTATGCGTACACCCACAGAGGGGGTGGGAATGAGCACAGCAAGCGTGGGTTGGGAGGGGGTGGAGAGGAAGTAAGGGGTGGTGCTGCAGTGGCTGGCTGAGCTGTGTTGTGGCATCCAGGGTTGGTGAGTGGATGCAGTGGGAGAGGTACCGGGTTTAGGTCCAGGCTCTGGTGTGATTTTATTGTGCCCAGCCCAAAACTTTTTTTTTCCTGCTTTCACCCCCCCAAAAAATGCACCCCTTTGGGTTGAGGAATCCTTAAGGTAGGGGGTGCAGGGGGAGTGACCTCCCAGCAGAGTGAGAGCACAGCCCCACCCCCTGTAACAGTAAATAATGTCTTGGTGCCATTGTCCTGAGGTGCCGGGGTTGTCAGAGTGCTGAAAATGTTTTCGTCATTCTGACTGAGTGATAATGGTAATCACCTTTAGGCTTTCACTGTTATCACATAAACCCCTAGGAAAATAAGAGAGAAAAGGTCATCTTTCAGTAGGTTCAAGGAAACACAGAGGAGGGAAGACAGACACATGTATCTGGAAAAGCAAAGGGAGGTGGGTAAAGCAGTCAGGAGCACAAAGGTGCAAATGGAGGAAAAAATAGCACAGGCAATGAAGAAAGGAGACACAACCTTTTTCAGATACATTAGTAAAAGAAAGAAAACTAGGAGGGGGGATTGTGAGGTTAAAAGGGGAGTGTGTGGTGTGTGCAGAGGGGGACCTAGAAAAAGCAACAATTCTAGACTAATATTTTTCTTCAGTTTTCACAGAAGAAAGGGAAGAAGGACCACTATTGGGTGACTGGGGCACCAATGAGAAAGAGGTGGATACCAGCCCATCTATGGAGGAAAGAGTCCTAAAGCAACTCAAGATTCTGAAAGGGGACAAGGCTATGGGGCTGGATGGGATACATCACATAATATTAAAAGAACTTAGAGAGGTGCTGGCAGCCGAATTAACAGCCCTATTCAACAAATCGATAAAGACTGAGGTGGTTCCATGGAACTGGAGGAGGGAACATTTTTTAATTTTATTTATTTTTTATTTATTCAAACTTGGATTACAAGTAACTTTGAGCGCCATGCAAAATGTAGTCCCTCTTCACAAAAGTGGAAACAGGGAAGATGCTGACAACTATAGGCCTGTCAATCTGACCTCAGTAGTGTGAAAAATAATGGAGTCACTGCTAAAAGAAAAGATTGGGATATTTCTTGAATCCAGAGGAGCAGAGGATCCAAAGCAGCATGGATTCACAGCGTGATGGTCTTATCAAAGAAAGATAGATTTCTTTGACTGGTGACCAGTGAAGTAGATCAATGAGGGGCTGTGGATGTGGCCTACCTAGATTTCAACAAGGTCTTTGTGACCGTGCCACATAGGAGGTTGGTAAATAAGTTGGGCAGCATGGGAGTTGGCCCCAAGGTGGTAAACTCGGTCAGAAACTGATTGAGTGACAGGACAGAGGGTGGTTGTAAATGGTGGCCAGTCCGAGGAGTGGGAGGGTGACCATCAGGGTGCCATATGGATCTGTGCTGGGACCAGTCCTCTTTAATGTATGCTAAGCAACATTGCAGATGGGATGGAGGGGAAAGTATGCCTCTTTGCAGATAATACTGAGATCTGCAACAGGGTTGACACTCGGGGGGGGGGTTAAAAATAAGAAGGACCTAAACATGAGTTAAGGAGTGGTTGAGAATGTGGCAGCTAAGATTCAATGCAAAGAAGTGCAAAATCATGCATTTGGGGCATAGAAATCAAAGGGAAGAGTACAAGAAGGGGGGAGAGGTACTGATGGCCACCAATCAAGAAAGGGATCTGAAGGTAATCATATCTGATGAACTAAATGTAACTAAACAATGTGAGAAGGTTGTGTGGAGAGCCAGTGGGATGCTAGGGTGTACAGAGAGAGCTATCACCAGCAGAAAAAAAGAAGGTGGTTACACCACTGTACAGGCCACTAGTGAGTCCTTATCTGAATTTCTATGTCCAGTTTTGGGGGCCACATCTCCAGAAGGACATAAAGCAGAGGCAGTCCAGAGAAGGATGACAAAAATGGTGCAAGAACTGCACCAAAGGTCAGAAGAGGAAAGTCTGGAGGACCTCAATGTGTATTTCCTGGAGTACAGGAGAGAGAGGGGGTATGATAGAGACATTCAAGTACCTCAGGGCATAAACAAGGTACAGGAGGGTAGCATCTTTCAGAAAAAAAGATGTACAAGAACAATGGGATATGAAATGAGGTTAGAGGTGGGTAGGCTCTTGGGCAATGTGAGTAAGTACTTTTTCTCAGAAAGAGTAGTGGCTGCTTGAAACAGCTTCAATGTGGAGGTGGTGAGGGCAAAAATGGTAGGGAATTCAAGACTGCATGGCATAGACATAAGACTACTCTCGTAGTAAGGAAGAGAGGGTAAGCCACAGATCAACTAGACTCTGCAGTATTGCCTTAGTTAGGGAAAAGGGGCAGACTAGGTGGGCCACATGGTCCTTATCTGCAGTCAACATCTATATATCTATGAATGAGGAGAAGCCAGTCTTTGAAAAAACATTGGTCTGCTGTTTACTATTAAGCTTTTTAAGGAATTTATTGAGGGTCCCCCTATGTGAAGCGGTGTAACTATTATGTGTTTCCAGGCTAAGGGGGGTTACCAGAACACAGAGAACAGTGTGATATGTGTTGTCAATGTCTGGGGCACACAGATTAAGAAATGTATGGGTAAGGCCATCAGGACCACTACAAGAATTTAGGTTTAGGTAAGACAGCTTTTTCCAGACATTGGATGGGTTAAAATGAATAATGGGTTATGTAACACAGGAGATGGGCTGGGAATAAGAAGGAAATCCACAGTTTCAGAAAATACATAAAATATTGTATGAGGGCATTAACAGAAAAGCAATGGTCATCATAAATGGTTGCCACAATGCATCACTTGGAGATAGCACTGGGCTTACCAAGAGGATTGTTTTGAATGACCTTTTGAAACATGTCTGTCTGTGTTGCGATAGAATTTTGTGTGAAAGTAGTTTACTTTCACCTTCTATGTAGTACTGGTGAATAGACTGTGGAGTCATTTGTAACAGAGTCTGTCAGAATGGATTGTGGAAGTTTAGTGTTTGACCCTAGTTTTGCCTCTAAGACAAAACCAATCTTTAAGTTCTTAATGTTTTAGGATAAAGTTTTAATAAATCCATGAAAGGTGGGTACATCTCATGATAACCTGCATAAAAAAGACTTACTTGTTGTAAATATTGGTAGAAGTGGAGTGGGAATGGAGCAAAGCCTACTCGAGGTTATGATGCTGTTCCACTAATAACCAGTCAGCAGTGGCCAGGCATGGAAGACTTCTGAACTGCAGCCTTAGAAAACCCTCACCCAGATAAGCACTAATGGGGCCCTAAGGGTTCTGACACAATAAGAGAGGTAGTGACACTAAAGATTTCAGGCAGAATATCAGCAGTCACAATCCAAGGGGCAGGGGGGTGTGCTGGAAGGTAGGATCCAATGCAACCAGTTGTTACCAGGAGAGCAGTAGATACTGGAGAGATTATAACTGACAATGAGTAGTTAATGAGAAGTTAACTGTAATGGACTTTACGGGATTTAGGCACAGACTTTCAGAAGAGGGGATGATGATTTAGGGCAGAGTCAATATAATAATCATTGCCACCACCACTATGTTTGCTCCTGTCCAGTTGGCATACAGCTGATTCATGGAGGATAAAATCTTCTGTTGATATTAGAAACATAGAAACATAGAAGATGATGGCAGAAGCAGACCTCTGGTCCATTGAGCCTGCCCAAGCGAGATATCCTGGGACCTATTGTGCACCGGTGTTATGATTTATAGCCACTTCTTTGTTAAAATCACCATGCAGAGTCCCCCCTTGTCATTTTCAACTTGCGTGCCTTCTAGTCCCTAGACCTATACTCACTTCATAATGACTTGACCAATATTTACTGGACTCCAATTACCACTGCCTCCTCCATTAACTTCGCCCTCTCCATCTTCAATTCTCAGTTTTGAACATCTGGGACCGTCTCACTCTATTTTAGGAAGGCAAAGGTCCATGGGAGTCAACTCCTCTGGGTTACCACTGAACTTTTAGTATGCCAATGTGCAAGAAACCATGCATGGGCTGTGTATAAAACCTCTGGCACCCCCCCTTGACCTCAGCATTATTGCTCACTCCTCAACTCATGCACCAAGGCCATCCACCTCACTAAAGCGAGTACTTCCAAGCTTCCTTCCAGAACAACATCAGCAATCCCTCCAAATTCTGAAAGGTTATCCACATCCTGTTCTCCCCCCTTACCCACTCCCCATTTCCTATTCTAAAAGTCGACACCCGCACAGTTTAAGATTCTCCCTCCATAGTCGCTGAATTTAACAAATGCTTCACTACTTGCGCCTCTTCCCTACTTGCTTCTCTTCCCACCATTGCTCCTAGGGACCCACAGTTCACCCTATGCCCCCCAAGTCAACTCCATATTTCTCCTTTCAGCTCATTTTTCCAGAAAACATACTACATGTACTACTTACCCTAAACTCACTCAAAGGAAAAAGCCCTGATAGCCTTGACCACAAGTTACTCCACCTTTTTACATACTCTAATGCTTCTCCTTTAACTAATCTTCTAAATCTCTAATTTCTTCACACTACTGTGCCAGAAACTTAGAATTCTGCTACCGTGATCACACTCCTTAAAGGTGGGGATACTTCCAGCCCTTGCAACTACTGTCCCATCTTCCTTCTCCCCAGTCTGGCTAAACTGCAGGAACATCTAGCCCTGGAACAACTTTCCCCCTTCTTCAACTCACCCTCCTTTTTCACCCTTTTCCAGTCCGGGTTTTGTAAAGACCACCACCACCTCACTTCTCTGGCTCACTGACTCCATTCTCTCAGGCATGGATCAGGTACGCATCACCTCTACCATCTTTGTCGACTTGGCCAAAGCTTCTGACACTGTCTCTTACCCCTTCTTCTCAGTAAGCTATCCATAGCCAGCCTCTCTGACTCAGCCACTAGCAGGTTCCAGTCCTACCTTGTAGGCCATGCTCAGTCCCTTAGAGTAGGCAGCTCCCTCTCCCCTCCTCTCCCAATCAACACCATTGTCCCCAAGGCTCAGTACTTGGCCCCATATTATTTTCTATATTCCTAAATGAACTCACTAGTGCCTGCACATCTTCAAATATACACATGTACACAGACGATACTGTGCTATTCTTCTCCGGGAACTCCCCCTCCGAGGTGTCAACTAGCCTTCAGCTGGATTTTAACAATGTCCAAAACTGGTTTATTACAAACTAACTGTCCATGAAAGTAAAAAAACATTATCCATGACCTTTGGCTCAAGGCAAAAACTGGCCAGACTTGTTTCTTACTTCCACATCCCACACCCTCTCTGGCTCAACACTTGACGACGTTGCCTCATTTAAGTACCTTGGAATATAGCTAGACAAGAATCCAGACTTCAGGGTACACATCCACAAAACATTACTCTCTATACTCAGTGCTCTGTACATACACTGCAGCTGCCTCCCACAGCACACCAGGAGAGAAATCATTCAAAAGACGATTCTCCCTGTCCTGGATTTCTGGGACATAGTCTATAGCTCAGCCCCCAAAACCACCATATCCAGACTGGTCACTCTCTTCCATTCCTTCTGCCACTACATTCTGGGCTGCTCCCCTTGCACTCATCACTGTGAACTTTTTCTCACTCTCTTTTCCCTCCCTCCAAGCCAGGCACATGTCACACATCGCTAACCTTGTTGGGAAATTCTGGTTCAGTTCTCTGCCACCCTACTTGTTCTTCCTCTTATTAATGCCCCTTCTGTCCAGCTATACCCTCCACACCTCCACCCATAGATCCTTTGCACTCCCACCTTAGTGAACCTCATTGGGCCGCTCTGCCTGCTGTTTTAAGTTTCCCTATATCTGGAACTCCCTACCACTTGAAATATGCTTTACACAATCCCACCACTCTCACTCCTCCTCTACAAGCACACTACTCATGTCTGTAACTGCACCTAATACGCTTCTCTACAAATCAACTGCCCAATGTTCCTCACTCTCTTGCTCCACACCTCTCGACATCACCTCCACCCCAGTTGACATACCCCTTATCATCCCCGTCCACCTCCATAATGTCCTCCTCCTTCATCTCTAGGCTTACCTCTAGTTGGAGCCATCTGCCCCCCCCCACTATCACCCTGTCTCCTGCTCTGCAGGGTTCTCGACATCCTGAAGGGAAACAGTTCTTGGCTACTCCCTCTCCCTCTCCCTTCCCCCCTGCACCCTCCCTTTCTTAACCTGACCCAGTCTCCTTGCAGGGTTCCCAGCATCCTGAGGGGATATGTTCTTGATCTCCCCTACATCCCTTACTCCCCCTCCACATGTCCTTCTCTTTTCCTCCTTTTCTGTCGGGTCCTGTCCCCTTGCAGGGTTCTCGACATCCTGAAGGGGAACAGTTCTTAGCTTCCTCCTCCCCTCTCCCCTCCCTTTCCTAGTCAGACCCAGTCCCCTTGTGGGGTTCTCAGCATCCTGAAGGGATAGGTTCTTGGTCTCCCCTATATCACCCCCCTCCTGCCCCTTGCTGGGTCCTGTCCCCTTGCAGGGTACCCAGAATCCTGAAGGGGTATAGTTCTTGTCTTGTCCTTCCTCTCACCCACCCCCCTTGACTTGTCCCTCCCGTCTCCTCCCTATCAACCGGGTCCTGACTCTTGCAGGGTTCTCAGCATCCTGAAGGTGTTTCAGTTCTTGGCTGTTCCCTCCTCAACTCCCTCCTCCCCTCAGTTTGCCCCTCCTCTCACTTCCCTTTATCGGCTGGGTCCTGCCCCTTGCAGTGTTCTCAGCACCAGAAGGGGTTCTGTCTTGACTTGCCCCTCAACCTCACTTCTTCCCTTCCCCCAACACTCTATCCTCTCCCTTTCTTTTCTACCAGATCCTGTCTCTTGCAGGGTTTTCAGCATCCTGATGGTGAACTCATTTATGGTATGCCCCCCTTATCTCTCCCTCATACCCTTACTCCCTTCCCTGTTCCATTCACCACCTTTTCTACTACTTGTGTTACACTCTTCCATTCCTTTATTTCCATAGAGCACTTTGTACCCCTTTTTTTTTAACTAATTAGCACTTATTGTTCCCTGTGCTCAGCCTGCTATTCCTTGCTCTTCTTCTTCTGGCCTATATCTTCTGGGTCACCTTTTCCTGATTGTTACTATATATGTTATATCTGTATATAGCACTGCTTACCCTGGTATGTCTCATCCATTGTTTCCACTCATTACCTTGTAGCCACACTATCTGCTTGCAATACTGCCCGCTGTCTAGGTTTTAATATACACTGTATTAGTTCCTCTCTTTATGAACTGAATTTTCTCTGCATGTGTTGTATTTGTATTACGTTTTTGCTCTGTAGGCATTGTATTTTATTACATTTTTGTTCAATCTCCCCCTTTATGTATCCCTTCCCCCCAGGACGTTTCTGGAAATGAGCTGTTCACTATTCATGTTGTCTCTCCTGGTGAATCCTTTTCAAATAAATGAATCAACAGAGTAATGCTCTTGTGATGCTGTATCAGTTCCTGTCTTTATGAACTGAATTTTCTCTGCATGTATCGTATTTGTATTACATTTTTGCTCTGTAGGCATTGTATTTTATTACATTTTTGTTCAATCTCCCCCTTTATGTATCCCCTCCCCCAAGGATGTTTCTGGAAATTAGCTGTTCACTATTCATGTTGTCTCTCCTGGTGAATCCTTTTCAAATAAATGAATCAACAGAGTAATGCTCTTTTTCAGGCCCCGACCCTGACCTGGTCAATTTTTGGAGAAAGTTATGAAAGTCAGTATGGATTATTACAAGGATTCAAAGAACTGAGAGCAGAAGAAGGCTCTTGACCCATCTGGTTTGTACACCCTTCCTAAATATTGTGCTATGCCCTAGTTGCAATTCCCCTCTTCGTTACATTTCCCTCCTTTTTAACTAAGCCCACATGCCTGTCTGATCCCTGCTTTAAGGTGCTGATGGATTTGGCTTGTACCACTTTCTCTGGATACTTATTCCAGTTGTCCATCTCCCTTCCAATGAAGAAGTGCTTATGGATGTCCTTTTTGAATCTCCCCTTGTCAGATTTATTGAATTCCCTGGCATCCAGTATGTTATTTCCTCAATGCCATGGATCATCTTAGTCACCCAGCATTGTACTGCCTCCACCCTGCTGCATTCCCTTCAGGTGTGGACTCCAGCACTTTGTGGAGTATTCCAGGTGTGTCCTTTTTAAAATTAACCTTTTGTAAAGCAGAACCCATGATATGGTGGAAGTTTCAAACCTGTACCATTTTATTCT
Source organism: Neoceratodus forsteri (assembly GCA_016271365.2). Lineage (NCBI taxonomy): Eukaryota > Metazoa > Chordata > Ceratodontiformes > Ceratodontidae > Neoceratodus > Neoceratodus forsteri. The sequence goes on along the minus strand of CM028138.1, from coordinate 619,971,478 downwards.
GTTTAGCTTGTTCATTTCTCCTGTCTAGTAAGATGCCTTTTTTCCTGTTTTGAGTCTGCATTAGCAGTATGGCTGCCATGTGCTCATCAATATTCCTTCTCAGCTTCTATACACTTTTACTGTGACTAACACGAACCGGCATGCAACTCCCTGATCTTATGGGACACTGCAGGCCACAAACCTCAAGCTGTAGCATGGTAAATATGAAATGAACTGTGATATTAAGGAAATGGATTTAAATATAAAAATCAGCAGCGGGGATGAAGATTGTGGAAAAGGAGTGCAAAAGGCATGGTGTAAAAATGTTTTGACATGAATTATCATGTTCCACTTCATTTGCTGGTCATCTTTTTCCTCATGATTCCTCTGCCACAACTGCAGTTACAATGGGATGACCCTTTTAAACATCACATCATTTCTTCTTTTAAGGAAAGGATGATGGCATTGCCCACTGAATAGCATGCAGAGCTGTAAATATGAATATTTATGTTTGAAGTCCACCACTCTTGCACACTGTGTAACCCTGAGCAAGTCACTTAACCTCTGTGTGCACAACTATGCACACACACAGTCACACACACTCACATCTCACATATACACACACACACTTTCTCTCTCTCTCTCTTCTCCTCACCCCCATCCTTGGGTGCCTTATTATCATGCCCAATCATTATTGGGGGGAGTTAGTAGGGGTATACTGGGGAAGTGAGTTGTCAGTCACTAGGAATAAAACCTTTTAGAGGCAGTGTAGCCCAATGATTACATCACAGAGCTGTCACCCCAGAGACCCAGGAGTGACTTTCACCACCACTATCACTACCACCAATAACCAATACATATTCTCTTTTGAAATTATTTCTGAATAAGTTATATTTTCAAAGTCCATTTTGATTCAACTCTCGCCCCCCCACACACACACACACACTGTGTCAAAATGGTTTAACTTATACCTAACAATGTGTCAGGGCTGGATGGATTTTCTTTTTCCTTTTTTTTCTAAGAATTTATGTTTATTAAAGAGCATATAATTTACTTCTACAGTAAATGGAAAATCTGTTCTTTTCTTGGAAAACAAAAAGAAAAAAATGAATATAATAAAAGTGAGATAAAAATGTTCAAACATTTAGATCATGGTAATGTAAATCAACACACATTTAGTTACATATTTTTTGTATTGCTCTTTATTAACTGTGATCTTTACATCTAAAGAAAGCAGATATGAGAACAAAAGGGACTATGCCAAGAAATATCTGAAGTTGTTGCTTCCACAGATCCGGAATGTCTCACAAAGGGTTTTCTCTTCATTGTGGGTTCTAAATGCTGAGAAAAGAAATGAAAACTGTGTTAACAATAAATTAATCTCTTTGGACATGCAGATTCTAAAAAGGTCATGTTAACAGCAAAAAAAAAAAGTAATCTCTAACTACAGAAGCAGAATCAAGCAAAATAAGACAGTCACATAATATGTGAGTCTTCTTCTTGACAGTCATAGAGCCTCTTATTAGAAAGATCTCAGACTATCAAGAAACAAAAAGTTAAAAAATGGGAAGACTAATAATAAAACATGCTTATGTTGATGATCTAGTCTTCACCTTCAAAGATCCAATCTCAGCCTCTAACATACTTAAACTGATCTATTTGAATTTGGTAAATTTCCAGGACTACAAATTAAAGGGAAATAGCCATGTCAGATCAGGCCCCATCTCTGTATGAAACATGGCCTTACTAGCAGTCTCTGAAATAATACAAATTTGTAAACTTACTGTGCCATATTTTATTTTATATTGTTTCTGGTTGATCCTGTGACCTCCCCCACAAGCATTTTACAACTAAGCAACTAAAAGCCTTCCCCAAAGTGCCCCCAAGCAGTCATAGCTGTTCACAGTATGATGTGTCCTGCAGGGAGCAGCCAGGGCTCGTCCATAGTAATATAGTAATCTGTTTTGCTGTACCTTCAAATAGCTCTGGTTTGGAGCCTACGTGTGTTCATGCTATAAAAAGACCAGGTACCCTGACAGCCTATACTGGTATTGGTATATCATGGAGGAACGTAGGCTCCAAACTGGAGCTATATGAATGTTCCCCAATATAGCAATCTTATGGATGAGCCCCAGCTGCTCCACGCAGGACACAACATACTGAGAAAAGCTGTGGGTCGTTGTGGGTGCACCAGGGAGGGTTCTCAGTTGTAAAATGCTGGTGGGGTGGGTGCAGGGTAAACCAGATACAATTTAAAATAAAGGATGGCACAGTAAGTTTTCACATTTGTACTATTTCTGACACTGCTATTCAGGCCCTGCTTCACACTGAGGTGGTCCCCGATCAGATGTGGACATTTCCCTTTAATTGGCACTAATCAGAAGCTACACTATTAATTTCAAAAATAAAACATTCTAAGGATTTAAAAGAGCAGATTCCACTTCCATGGCTGAAGGAAAATATTAAATATCTTGTTCTGAGAATATGCTCTAGTGTCTCAAACTTGGTAACATATAATCATTCTCCTTTATTAAAAGACTTTGAAAATTACCTTTGCTAATGAAAGAAACTTTCTGACTCTTTAGGATAAAATAAACTCAGTAAAATGAATTATTGTCCATACAACATTGTGGTTCCATGTCAAGTTTAGGCTGTCTCAGACAGTTAAAACAGAAATTTGGATGGTGATTCTACCTGGATTTGTTTAAAAAGTTCTCAGCTTCAATGCAGAGTTTCTTTTGGAGAGAGTTTCCCAAATGAATTCTGTTCAAAACATTAGAAAGTGCATCTCCGTGGAGTTAAACTAATCAGTTTATGGTTGTGACGGAAAGCATAGTCCGAGTCCTCTGACTTACTCCACATAAATTAACAAATAAAATGAATTTTATAATGTTTTCAAAAGAATTTGTTAAGGTAATTCCTCCCAAAATGAATTCCAAATTGAAGTTTAGAACTTTTTAATGAAATTTAGGTAGAAACTCTGTCCAAAGTTCCATTTTAGCTGTCTCAGATGGCATGGACTTGACATTATACAATATTTTTTTTTACAATCTTAATCATGTACGAGTTCACATTTCTTTAAGATTGTTTAAAAAGTGTTACAGAATATTTAAGAATTTTCTGTGGAATAACAAACGTCCCAAAATTAATTTAGCTAAGCTTATGAGACCATGGAATGAGAAAGGAATGAGCATGCCTTGGCGACAGAGGGTTCACCCATGGTGGTGCAACATGAATCTGGTTGCTGTCAATTAGAGTGCCAGAAACATATCACCTGCAATGACTGCAGCCTCACATTGTGCTGCAAGACATGTCACCAACAACAGACACTAGTATGAAACAAGATGTTTTTGCAGGGGGAGTCCCCATCCTCACCTTTCTACATTAAATATAATCCCATCTGTGACTGGGCTTGAATGAAAGGAGACCAGTGTGGACAGCAAAAATGTCATGAGTGGGGGTACAGCAAAACCTAACATGCCCCTGTCACTCACTATCTATTTCCGTCACCCTAACTGCAGCACCCTAATAGCGGCACCCATCTAACGGTATACTGTGGCAGAAACATCCTATCTCTTTCCCGATAAAACATTGGCTCCCATTCAATCAAACTCCACAAGCCTCCTTGTGGGCTTTTAAGGAACATCAACTCCTGTCACCTCCCAAACTGCTAGAATATTTATTTATTGAAATCCTTAAGAATATATCCTCCCATCCATGACTTTAGGGTTCCTTATGAGCTTTTAAAATAATCTGAAGGAAATACTGAAATGGGATAATATATTCCTTTTAAGATAATACCTATTTGGGATCATTCAAACCTGTAAGTGAACACTAACTCTATGAACAATACAACTTGGTGATGAGAAACCACCTGTTCAATAGGAGATATAAATAATACTGTACAAAAGATAATACATTATGCTTCTTTGAGATTTAAATTCTGCACTTACCTGCAGATCAGGCAAAGCCTAGGAAAAAACCTACAAAAAATTAGACAACACAATTACACATAACCCAATAATGCAACGCATCATGGGAAACATGCAAATCCCTATAAGAGAACTTGGACTGGCTCACCTTTAAGCAGAATTGTATGGTGCCAGAAGGCCTCACAGTGCAATCAGCAAAGGCTAAGAGGAGCAGACATACATATGTGTTTCATCCTCATTTGGACTCAACATAGTGCCATATCTGTGTTTTAGCCCAGGGAGAAGGAGGGGATCCAACCACCCTTTAAGGGGGATGTTATTTGTTTGGGTCGTGGAGAGTCCAAAATAGAGAAGGAAAATAACTACAAAAGAACCCAAAGCAAATGCCCTGAGGCATAGGTTATTCCAGAGGATATTGGCCATACAGCCAAATTTTAAAGAGAACACAACTGCACATACCCAAATAAGGCACAGCATCAAGGGAAACATATGTAAATCCCCATGGGAGAATTCAGATTCAAATTCAATGGATGATGGTCCATGCTAGAGATGTAATAAAACACATACTTCTTTGGGTTATATGTAATGGTGCTGTACTTGTTTCAGAAAAATCTGGAAAACAATCTTTGTGATACTTCCTCAAGAATAATAAATGCTAAATTACCTCTTTGCCCAGAATTGGTGAAATTAGGCAACACTAAACCCATGCCTTACATCCCATACCAACATATAATATGGGTTGTCTTGGCAGCACTACAGCTTAAATAAATGATTACATGTGATTGGAAAAATAATTATCCCATAGCGATGGAGTTATGGTGGCAAGACATGGCTATTTTAGCCCAGAATGAAGGAATAAGTCACTCTGTGTTAGACAAACTAGACAACTACCATAATATTTGATCAGCATTTTTGTCCAGACTGAATGATCTGTAACATCTTAATCTGAGTTAGTAGTTTTTAGATTATTGCTTATGGCTTATGCACTGTACATTTGTTGTAAATGTTATTGTTGTATTTTTAAATTATTAATAAAAATAATGATTTAAAAAACATGAAAAAAGCAACAGACATAGTAATGCAGTGAGCTATGTGGTAACATTAATTTAAAGAGCAGGTGTAGTGTCTGAAGTTAAGATTAACTTTTAAAAGTAGTTTGATTTTTAGTACACGTTCTTTATGCAGCTGCAAATTAGAAGATTTCTACTAGACTGTAATGGATGTAATCTCCTTTTCATACCTCATCTGCCATAGAAATTGCACATATTCATAAAAACTAGAGGGGTCATCACATGACTCCTCCATACAGTTGCATAATAGCTCCATAGAGATCATACAGGCTATTTGCAAATGGAGGCAAGAAAGACCCCATTCCATCATGTCATGACCCCTCAAGATTGTAACATATGAGATCTCTGTCATCAGCACTGTGACCTCACCAACAAGTGACATCACAACTATTCAGAAAAAGTCAACCATCTCCTGCCAGATGAGTCATTTGTGATTTCACATTGAGTAAGGTTTCAGTGCTGATGAGGTATTAAGACAAAGAAAAGCAGATACTGCACAGCAGCATTCAGGTAAAGCATAGCTCTTTAAATCATATCCAGAACCCCAGGTAGAAAACCTTCTAATAGTCCACCTGGTGGCTCAGATGGCTGAGGCATTTCTACCTTACCTCATACCATGCTGGCAACCAGGGTTCAGGAATGACCTCAGGTCATCAAGGTGCTGGCAAGAGGGGGAGGGTGGGAGCTGGACTGAGCTATCTAGCTGCCATTTTCCTCTGCCAGAAAGGGGGAAGGGTCCTTCTACAGTCCCGCCATCACTAGGTGGAGGTCTGGTGGTGGGGCAGGTGGATATGGGTGACCGGTATGGTGGTGTGTTCCATAGTATGTGGCATGTATGTGCCTCCATATGTGCAAGCTCACGTCAAGGACATGAGGACAGGGGAATGAAAAACCAGGAAAAAATAAATAAATAATGGAGGAAAAAAATGTTCCAAAGAGCAAAAGGAAAAAAAAAATACTGCCAAAATACAAAGTAAGAACTAACCACTTTAAAAAATATTAAGAACTTATTGCTGCTAGTTTTTGTGCTACTGAATCTTTAACGTTCATAAGGGACTAGGTCTATTAACTCTGCCCTGCTCCCACTTCATAAATAGTGACAAACAGGCACACTGTGGAAACAGGACAAGTACTTTTTGGAATGCCTTCCTACCCTACTACCATACTTTCTATAATACTGTATAGGTATTTTAAGGGTCACTTTAGCATTTCATTGCAACATAAGGGCATGTACAGTAGTACTAAGCTTCTCCTTATACCTTATTACAAAACTAGAGTGAAATTAACTTATGTTACACTAAATTCTAGTCATCCTTTAATGCTTAAATAATTCTTCAATTACAGCCAAGAATTTACAGTCAACACTGGTAGCACCCAGTTCCACCAAATTCAAATTACAGAACCTTAAAAAGATATACGTTATATGATATATTGCACAAAGAACCTTAGTATGCCAGCACTGAGGCAAGAGTTACCTCAAAGGGCATTGGCCGGGAAGCCAAGTTTCAAAGAAATACAGACTCACACATACCCGCATAATGCAAAGCATCATGGGATGTATATGCAAATCACCACAACATATTATGCTAGTTCAACTTTAAGCAGAAACGCATGGTGCTGAAAGGGCTCTCACACAAATCAAGTCCCAGCAAAAAATATACATATTAATTAAAAATGAAGATAAGTTAATTTCAGTGTGATCTTTTCCCTTTCAGCACCATCTGGTCCTGTTTCTTATTCAGTCTGTAAAGTCATAATCCTCTGCTTATGACATCAGAAATTGCTACAAATGTGATTGAGATGTCACAGGTAGAGGACTATGACTTAAGGGTATGGAATGCAGCAGCAACAGATGAAGTCTAAGAGGGCAATGAGCCTGTTTTTTTTTTAATAATAAGGAATGGAATGTACTAAAAATTAAATTATTCTTGTGACAGATAGAGCCAGCTATAATTTGTTCAGCAGAAAATGGAAAATTGCTTTATCTCCTGAGTCTATATTGCCTAGTATATTCCTTGTAGATTAAGAGTCCAGATGAAATTGTAAATGCCCGACAACTCAGGGAAAGACAGAAAGGCAAAGCAGAATCTCAGCATTATTTGAGCAGCCCATTTCCAGAATCTAATTCTCACTTTCATTTCTTGGTGCCCAGATTTTCAAAACCTTTTTGCCATTGGCATAGAATGGCAGAAAGCCTTCTGAAAATATGGTGCAGGCTAGGTAGTCTCTGCGCTCTTCCTACCTTGAGACACAGCCTGTCACCTTTATGGGCAGGTGCCCCCAATCAGCCTGAATATAAAATTCTGGGGCTTGAACTGAAGCCCAAGTTCCACATGTGGCAGCACAATAACCTGCATCCAAACTACTGGGCCAGTGAAGGAAGGGGCTTTTGAGTCCAGTTTTAAATAGTTAACTTTGAGAATGCTTTTCGTTACCCTGATTTGTCAGTTATGGATAATTTCACTATCAAAGTCTCATGGTCTCCATCACATCATTGCCCCTTACTAGATGCAGTGTGAACTAAGGATATTCTCCTGTGTGGATCACATCCATTTTCTGTTCAGTCACTCACTCATCAGAATAGCTGCATATATACCTGTCCTCTGGCTGGGAGGACGGGGCCAATGATTGCCTTTACAGTCAGTGCATTATGCCACATGGAGGTTAGTCATCAGTTGGCACGCAAATGCCAGGTGGCCAGTGCCCTCTCTCCAGAGGAACTGAGTGATTCCCTACAACAACATACCAGGCCCTCTTTGTCAGTCCCAGAGCAGGATTTCTCAATTTACTCTCAAAACCATATCTCCCAACTAATAAGGTAGAGCGCTACAATTTCTCTGCAGGGGCCAGCAACAGCTATAATAAGACTGTTTTCCTGTCACAGTTTCATGCAGTGTCTTACCTTTCCATTAGGTGGATTGCCAGCAGGTGGATTACTAGCAGGTGGATTAACAGGATTTGCAGCGCTCTGACCTATAGCACAGTTAAAGAGAAAGAAATTCCATTAAGATAGTTCAGGACTCCATCTGGGTTACCCAGCTACAAAGTAGATATTTATTTTTTCTTTTCAGGTACTAAGTCAAACCTATTCTAACCTCAAGAAACCAGAATCAAACACTGTAACAGCAGAAGAGGCCCCTTGGGGTAATTCATGAGACTGCAGATATAACATCACTGGAGCACTGTATCCCAGAATGCTAACCTTCGAGATAGGAGGGATTTCACTTTTGTTAGAAGGTAGAGTTGCTGATTCAGGGCTTGGGTAGCAGGTCCGAGTCCCTGCAAAAGCCAGAAGGAGCATTTGCCCCATTAGAGAGAGGTACTATAACACCAAGGTGATGAAGGGTGCATGCCTTACACTTAAAAAGGGGGAAGTAGCACTGCATATAGGGAAAGGCTGCCTGTGCAAGCCTGGGCAGACCTATGCTACCTAGCGGTGAAACCTTTGAAAAACCGAGTCAAAACAGCAGTGAGTAGTTGTAGCATCAAAAGAGACCTCAAGTGTTGATCCATGATATTTCAGGAATAAAAGCCAATGGTGCACACCAGCCTCCCAGCTAAAGTTCTGTACACTGAACTTTAACGGAATTGTTAGAACTACTGCATTGGGACCCAGGGTGTCAGGTTTCATTCCCACTGAGGCCTGGATGGATGTCTGCCCAGTAGAGGGGACAGAATTGACAGTAGCGATGAGGATAGAATACTTCACCTGTAATAAAATCACAAAGGGAAAAAAATGGCAAGATAAAAATGCTATTTTAATTTGTTTCAGTCCTTTTGGCCACACTGGATGTGCTCAGATATTTATTCTCACAAGATATGACACATTTTTTTTTTTGCATTTGCTGCACTTGCGCACCAAACATTTTTTACAATGAACGGCATTTTCAGAAGTGTGTCACTGCCGAGCCAGTTGCAACTGAAATTCCAAGGGGCTTAGCAGTACAGACCAATCACCTGACATTCTCATGGTGACACTACTCAATGCTTTCTGGATGGAAACTTTATGTACTTGAGAAAAAGACAGTGACTCCTATGAGACATTTCATTTAATGTATGACTCCGCCCTGCAACCAGCTTACAGATCTTGTGTCAGTGGCTGTTCCCTATATCAATGACAGCAGTGATGTAAACAGAAATACTTCCCATTACAGGTTATACATATTAGGCAGCAGTGCCTTGGAATGAGCTCCATCACCCTTACATTCTTTGTACTACTCTGGTGAGAGTTGAGCTGCTGCGCATAACCTGTTGTGAGGCAGAACTGGCTGTTATGCAGAAGCAGCATTTGGCACATGCAAAACATCAGCTACGCTGAGTGCCAGCACAGACTGTGGTCCCTAGTCCACTAAATGTGCATGTGTTTGTATTTTTTGTCAGATGACCCTGGAGTGAAAAATGGTCTTTGCTAAATATAGCGTCTTTTTTGGGGGGATGAGTGGTGAACTAAGACTTGTGCCACATATTTGCTGCTGTGTGCTTGCCTTCCTGCACCCTTCCCACTGCATCCACCACCCCCTTGCCTAATGGTTATAGCATTTGCCACCAAACGCTAGACTGCAGGCACAGAGTGGTGTGGAGCAGTTGACACTCAGTTTCGGTGGCAGTGCAGCAGCAGTTGATGACTGTAGGCTGCAGCATGTGAGTGGCATTAATGAGCAAGCGAGGTGAGCAGTGACTTGAGTCCGGGTCAAGAGAGCTGAGTTCAGAAGCTGGCTATAAAAGAAAAGAGCCACAGCAAAAAATGTCAAAGTGAGTGTGGATTCTGTGTTGCTCTGCTTAGTGCTACACAGACCTGGCCAGAACTGAGGCCCTCATCCCATCTCAGTTCTCCTGACCCACCTGTGCCAAGACATATCATCTAATCTCACATCCTGATTCCCATTCTCAAATAAAAAAAGTTAGAATCACATGCCAGTGATGCCAAGCAGTGCTATTTATGCTGAGCACTGGGTACAGGGCGTGCCTCATGGCAGCAGATGTCAGTGTCAGCAGCTAATACCAGCCAGGGCTCCATGCAGCAACTGGCAGATGGCAGGGCAAGCTAGTGCATTAGGAAGGCTCAGAACAGGGGACCTCAAGCAGTGGCATCATCATGTTGTTTTTGGGGAGACCATATCCCCCGAATGCAGCTTTATGGCCCTCACAATCATTTTCCCCATCAGAAAAATAAGAATTCTTTAACCTTCTTTTTTATCAAGGTGCAATGCTTCACAGAGTCTGACAAAGATTGGGAGAGCTCGCAGCAGCAATTCTGATGGAGCTGTGGCAATGGCAGCTGCCTCACTGAGTTAACTCCTGATAGCACTTTGTTGGGCTGTTAAGAACTACTGTAGATGGCTCAGTCAGTAGTAGGGGTGGTGGGTACAGGTAAACCATGACCTCCTCACTCATATAGGAAAAGAACAAGATCTGTATGTGGTACAATTCAAAATGTTTGCAGCAATCATTTTATTTTGTGTATTATAGGCATTATAATTTGTTGTCACTTGTATTTATGACTAAAGATATTTAGTTGATGCTCAATGCAATATTAATTAGGTGAATTTTGTAGTAGTACTATTTCATAATTATTTTAAATGGAAACTGAAGCTTTGACACATTTTTAAAAAGTTAAGGAACTTGTTGTATTTGACTAAGTGAAGAATTTTGGATTGAGGCACTTGCCAGTTTCACCTGTTCCATAATATTGATGGTTTGTGGAGCTACTTGTCTAATCTAAGCTGCCAAACTTCCTAAAATGAAGGTGCACATTCCTGTAGTTGTAGCATTTACTTGCGGAGTCAACTAATGCTGGTGGTGATCGTGGGGTTCAGTGCCCTGCCCCTCCCCTTCTCAGGTTAGATTTTAGACAGCACTGCTCAGCTCTGAGTGGGATAGAGTGCAGGGTTCATGTGCAGGGTTGCAACAGTCCAACAAACTCCTCTTCTCTTTTAGCATAATCTGTATTGAGTATCTGTGTTGTGTTTCTGGCACAAAATAGAATTTTTTTTTAATATATAGATATACAAGATCAGTTTTTTATTAAAATAATGTACAGTATAATATTAAAGCATATCCAACAAAAGATTTTAAACACATAAGGCAAATGAGAGACATGTGGCAACCTTTTCTGTGCCACATTGTTTTTTGCAGAATGCACCCTGGTTTATGATTCTTTTTTTTTTAATTGTACTTATGCTCCTACCCTGAACTCTCTAAGGCTGCCCTGAACTCACTTGGTGTGCTCTACCGCCTACCGTGGTCCTCCTACTATATATGGTTACTGCCTCTTGGTTGCCTACTCCAGGCAAGCCCCCTGACTCCTAGCCACTCAGTGCAGGGCCGCCAACCACTTGAGTGCTCTATCTTGAATCCAGATAACCTAGATTCAGCCACTGAGAGACTGAAGGGCGGAGAGACGACCTGATGTTGAGCATGTGGCAAGCAGCAGTGCGAGGACCCATCGCTTATCAGGGAAGGGGATTTTCTTAGGTTACACCCCAGATGCTGGACATGCAATGCTGCCCAGCCCATGACGTGGATGCTCCCATCCATGTCTGGAAGGTAGCCATCCAATGACTTATCCAATGTGGATTGCAGAGTCTCTGGTCTCCACTAGGGGCCTCTGTGATGCTGGGCTGATCCCGAAACCCTCCCTGAGAGAGGAGAGCATTCCTCCAGATGCACAATCTTCTCCCGCCCCTGCTGACCCAGGCTCATTCCTGAACTAGGGTTGCTGGCATGGTGCAAGGTGTGGCATTCAGCGCCTCAACCCTCAGCGCCACCGGGCCAGCTCTGGTTTATGTGGATTAAGAACACATAATGGATTTTCATGGGATTACAACTCTCACAGTTAGGAGAGCAGCATTTGATCAGAACAGCTGCCCTGGGTGAACTTGGGCCACTATGCACTGAATGTGTGTTGTTTGGGGAAATCCACTGTGCAATGTAATCTGTAACTTGGGTAGTGGCAACGTAAGTGCTCTTTTGTGACTTTGTGAACAGTATTATGGGTTCCATGTAATGATTCATGCAAATAGGGCTTTCAGAAACCTTTGTAACCTTCCTAACAGATTTGCTGGGATAATGTTGTATCTTTATCAATTGTTCTCTGGGGTCATGTAAGCTTTCCATCCCAACTGATCTGCTGGGATAATAGCATTGATGAATGCTTGTTTTAACTTACTTTTATTGAGTTGACAATAAAAACAGTAAGTCTTTATACTCAAGCCAGGCATCAAATACAGTACTTGTATAGTAACCATATACATTCAATGTACGTAAGAGGAAAAGAGCCTAAGTATTCTGAATTTCAGATCTGGAGGAATACTCTACAGGGTTAAAACAGTAACAATGTAAAGCAATAGCTGCACCTTGCCAGACTGAGAGAGCATCCACAACAGAAATCTTCAAACATTTCTTAGATTCTCATATGAAAATGAGATGTGCTCTCTGTCCAAACATTGGGTAAATCCCAAACATGGGAGGCATCCCCAACACAGACATCAATCTTTAAAGTCAACAGAGCCCTCATATTCTTTTTCCATGCCTCTTCATCAGTGCTTGATAAGCATGCCTCTCTGTGCACTCACAGAGTTAAAGCAAAAAAAAAAACCTGTGGTTCACAAATGACATATTCTTCCTCATGCACAAAATGGATACTTCCTGGGCTAACTGTAAAACTACAATCCACACCTATGATTGGGATATTTATGGCTATTTACAGTATACAACAATTGTAAGCATTTAATTCATGGTACCAAATGTCAGTAAACATAGAAAAATAGAATTTGACAGCAGATATGGACCGCTTGGCCCACCTAGTCTGCCCATTTCCTTACCTAATACATAGGCTGCAGATCCTAGTTAACCAACAGCCTACTTCCTCCTACCCCCTTACTCGAATTGCCTTATGTCTGTCCCATGCATTCTTGAATTCCTCCACTGTTTTATGAGTCCACTACCTCTTCAGGAAGGCTTTTCCTTGTATCCACAACACTCTCCATGAAAAAATACTTCCTCATATTACCTTTGAGCCATTCCCCTCCCCATCTTCAAATTGTGCCCCCTTGTTCTTGCACATCTACTTTTCCGAAAGATGCTACCATCTTGGACTCTGGTGATTCCCTTGACGTACTTGAAAGTTTCTGTCATGTTCCCCCTCTCCCTCCTCTCCTCAAATGTATACATATTAAGCATCTTTAATCTATCTTCGTATGTCTTCTGTGCAGACCCTGCACCATTTTATTGCCCACATCTGGACTGCCTCCATCCTGTCTATGTCCTTGCAGAGATGGGTTCTCCAGAATTTGATGCAGAACTCCAGATAGGGTTTCACCAACTGTCTTTACAGATGGATAACAATTTCCTGTTTTCTACTGGTGATGCCTCTCACTATTTATCCCAGTATCCCACCAACCCCCGTTATTGCCTTTTTCACATTGTTTGTCTACCTTAAGGTCATCTGATATGACTACCCCCAGGTCCCTTTCTATTTCTGTTGTTGTTGTTATTATCTCACCTTCCACTGTGTACTCTTCCCCTGGATTTTTGTTTCCCAGGTGTATTACTTTGCACTTCTTTGCATTGAATCTAAGTTCCCATATATTTGACCATTCCTCCAACCTTGCCAAGTCCCTTTGCATCCTCTCCACCCCACCTTCTGTATCAACCCTGTTGCAGATCTTTGTGTCATCTGCAAAGAGACATACTTTTCCTTCCAGTCCCCCTGCAATGTCACTCATAAAGACATTAAAGAGGACCGTTCTCAGTACTGAACCCTGTGGTACCCCACTAGTAATCCCCCTTTCTTCAGAGTAAACTCTGTTTATTATTACCCTCTGTATCCTGTTGTCCAGCCAATTTTTAACCCAGCGTACCACCTTGGGACCCTCTCCAAGGCTGGCTAACTTGTATATTCATCTTTTGTGTGGGACTGTGTCAAATGCCTTGCTAAATTCTAAGTAGGTCATGTCCACTGCCCTCCATTGTCCACCACATTGGTCACCCAGTCAAACAAATCTATTAGATTCATCTGACATGACCTTCCTGCTGTGAATCCATGCTGCTTTGGGTTCTGTGCCACACCAACCTCTAGGAACTCAGCAATTCTTTCCTTTAGAAGTGATTCCATCATTTTCACTACCACTGAAGTCAAACTAACAGGTCTGTAGTTTCCTGCTTCTGTCTTGCTCCCACTTTGGTGAAGGGGAATTACATCTGCCCTCCTCCAGTCCTCTAGTTCTACACCATCCTCCCATGATTTGTTAACAAGGATAGTCAGTGGTGTCACTAATTTTACCCTTAGTTCTTTTAGAATTCTTGGGTGAATCCCATCAGGCCTCATTGCATTGTCCAGCTTCAGTTTTAAGAGTTCTTTCATGACCCTTTCTTCTATGAATGGACTGGTATCGACCTCCCTCTCCACAGTGCTTCTATTCTTTGATTTTGGTACCTTCCCCTCCTCTTCTTTTGTGAATACTGAGCAGAAGTATTCATTCAGTATACCTGCTTTTTCACTGTCATCCTCTGCCCAGCCTCCCTTCCCTTTAGTAAGCCTCATTATCCCTTCCTTCATCCTTCTTCACCACCTAATGTACCTATAAAAGGTTTTATCCCCCTTCTTAACTGAGTTGGCTACCTTTTCCTCAGTTTGGGCTTTTGCTAGTCTGACTGCCTTCCCCACTTCCTTCTGATTTAACTGGTACAGTTCTCTGTCCTGCTCCTTCTGTGTTTCCTTATACTTCCTGAATGCTACCTTTTTCTCCTTAACCTTCCCCGCCACCTCTTTTGAGAACCATAGTGGGTTTTTTTCCTTCATTTTGCTTTGTTGATTTGCTTCACACAAAGGCTTGTTGCCTCTGTGATGGCTGTTTTGATTTTTTCCCATTGTTCCTCCACCCCTCCTTCTTGCCAGTTTGCTAGTGCTTTTCTGAAGCACTCTCCCATTTTCCCAAAGTCAGCCCTCCTAAAGTCCAGCACTCTTGCTTTTGTATGGCTCGACTCTATGGCTGTGTTTATCATGAACCACACTGTTTTGTGGTCACTTGTTCCCATATGGCTACCCACTTCTAAATCTGAGATCCTTTCCCCATCCCCATTTGACAGTACCAGGGACTTGTGTCCATTTCTGCACCATTCCCACCCCTTGTACTCCCCCCAGACCTATTACCCTCCTCTTTCTCAGTAAAGACTCAGCAAAAATACCTGATGAAGATATGCATATCGAGGGTGAAAGCTTGATAAACCCTCTTGCCAATCAGGTCCAACTTCTTTGATTTCCTGTCTGGCAGAAGGGAGCTGAGGTGCTTCAGATGTTTAGTCCAGTCATGGGCAGCATTTATGACCACTGAATCTGCCTGTGGAGCAGGAGCAAAAAATGGATGGTCAGTGGGAGCCTGGTAGAGCAATACACTTTCTTTTTAACTGGAGGGATAGTAGAAGGGCAGTGCCAAGCTGCATGTACCACATCTTGGTATGCCTGTATAAGTGGAGGGACAATAATGGTGGGATCCTGCAGAATAGCCAGGTAATCTGCCAGGTTTTGTCAGTGCCAGTCCTGCTCTGTTGTGGTAAATACCATAACTTGCTGCATTTGGGCCATGATGTCCAAAAAAGTAGGATTATCAGGGGCGAGCAGGGGTGTACAGTCCAGCATCCTCATCTACAGAGGACACAGTGGAGATACTGGATGTGGTGTGAACCCCATCCCAATTTGGACAAATCCTAATCATCATCTTCCCCATAATCATCTGGGTGCTCCCCATTCAAGCAAATTCAAAAATAGCATGCTCAAACCTTTTATGTTACTTCACACACTGGAATTCACATTTCTTCTAAGGGCTGCTGCTAGGCTACTAGATTAAGTCCCTAACTTTCCAGTGCCTCAGTGGCTACTAATTACAGAGGAAAGTTTAAATATGTTATGCTGTGTATCGGAGGGTGTGTGCTAGTATCTTTGGATTGCATGTTGTTTGCCACAACCTAGCAGTGTGCCTTAGAATAAATGTGAATTCCAGTGTGTGAAGTAACTTGAAAGGTTTGAGCATGCTATTTTTGGATTAGTTTGAGTTTAGGAGGTCTGTGGTGCTCTTTCTCAGCATGCTCTCTTTGGAACACCTGTGTAAAATTCTTGATGGGAGCACAGTATAAAAGGAGTCAATTAGTAGTCATTGAGGCACTGGAAAGTTAGGGACTAAATTGAAGAGTCCTGCTTTGACATTGGTGATTTAGCTTACTCAAATTGGAATTCCAGTGTGAAACTACGTTGACCCACTCCTCACATGGCGTTCAAAGTAAATGTAGCCAATTTTGGCAGAGGAAAGTTTAAATATGCTATCCTGTGTGGGGGCGTGTGTTTACTAGTATCTTTGGATTGCTCCGCTTTCAAGGCCTGGAGTGAAGGGGGAGGAGAAGAGTTCTTGTGCAGCTTCTTGCAAGAAGGAGCAGAGGGAGAAGAGGAAGGCTGAGGTTGAGGCTGTTGCATGACCTTCATACCCTTTAATACCGGCTGTACAATCAAATCCATGGCAATGGTAGCAGTCTTTGATGGGGCTGGAGAAGCAGTTGGAGGTGCCCTAACTGGGGGGCAAGACTAAAGCCTTTGAGTGAGGCTGTGGATATAGCCAAAAGCTCTAATCAAGTGTTGTCACTTCAGGAGGTGGGACCACCAAGCCCCTGTAGGAGATGAGCTTGGAAGATGGTGGCAATGCTGGTAAAACCTCCTGGGTAAACCTCGGGTCCATGCTGGAGGACTTTTTGAATGGGATCTGAAATGGCAAAGTCTTAGATTGTGGAAAAGTAGCCATCATTGATAAACAGCCCTGGTCCATTCAGGAGGACTGAGCTGTTGATGAGGAGTTATCAGATGTTGATGAAGGAGCCATCATGGTCAAGACCAACAAGGCCTAAGTGAGCATCACAGATTATAAAACAGGCTTGTTGATGGTTTTTCCTTATCTCAACATTGGTGATTCGAGGAAAGTTTTTTTTTTTGAGCTCCACTGATCAGCCACTCCTTCAGGCTGCCTGAACCCTGCCAGCACTTATCCCACTTCAAGCCACCACCTCAGGTTGCAGCCCTCCCCAGGTAAGCTGGCATAATGCTTTCCTTGATGGGTCCCTACACTGTGAAGTTAAGGGTTCAGTGGAGTGCCAGCACACTCTCAATTGGCCCAGGGTGCTGCTGAGGTGATCCAGTTGTCTGGGGCTTTTGGCAGCACTGGGGGCTGGCAACCATCATCCAGTCAGGGAGCATGCTTTCCACTTTTCTCCCCATGGGAGCAGGATGTGCCACTGACATCAGGGCATATGCTGACATCCATTATGCTACCTAGGCAATGGGGCCCCACTGCATTAATGTTCTTCCGGACTCTGTCAGGAGTCAGCAAGCACTGGACCACAGTCCTCCCTCCCTCCATCCAGAAAAAGGCAATCAATCTTTGGACTCTCAAGCCTTCTCCCCCTGGCTGGCCCTCTAATGGCTGAGTCTGTTCCCACACCCTGGTAGCCAGTGCCACAATGGTGAATCCACTGCACTGGCAGACTGGCTTGGAGAATGTTGTAACTGCGATGTCTGGGAGGTCGTCAATAGTGAATGAGATGAGGAAGATGAGAAGTGGGATTTCATGTCCTGCTTGAGGATCGCTACCTTCTGCTCCACAAAGAAAGCTTCTAGTTCTGGAGTCATAAACAATGGATCACTTAATTAAATCCCTAGCAGTGGGCACAGGAGTGAACATTGTAGCAGCCCCCAGACAGCGGATGCAAAGCACATGGATGTCAAACTGATAAATCTTCTGATCATAATGGCACTTACAGAATAATGAATCTAAAGTAGACATAAGGTTGAAAAGAAAATATTGAAGCAGGAGTGTTGTTTTCCATGTCAATGATCATGTCATTACACTAGCAGTGAGAGCTACACATCCAGCAAGCTGGGAGATGGCAGGAAAGAACTGAGGCTGCTAGGGGCTGCTCACATATTTATAGATACAAACAGAGTAATGTCATTGTGGGCAGCCCCCAGTCAGCACTGCTGGTGAAAGCTACCATTGACAAGAGTACCCTCCGGCAGACACCCAAGAGTATGACTTGCTGCAAGAGATTTCCTCAAAGAAGATTTAGCTACTTTGGATCAGGTGGCCTTTTCTGGTAAAACTCTTTCAATAAATAAACTGTTACAGTAATGGTGGATCAGATTTAATTACAAATATCATCTGCTATTTTAAGATAAGCTACTACCCCTCCCATTGCTCCTCCTCTGAAGTTATTTGTAATGTCAGAGAAGTTTTTAAAAGTAATAGGAACTATTTCATACTATTTAGTACTTTATTTTCCATGTAAGTCATGTATAGCTGATAGCTTGATATGCTTAGACACATTTTTTTATAAATTACCTAAATTTTCAGTGTCATCAAATTGAGATTGTGTTCCTTTCATCTCATCAGCTACTGCTCTCTCTTCCTTTTCTCATTTCTGTGGCTTAGCCTGACAATAGCCATACCATTCTGTGCTGTGCATATGAAAAGCCAAGAATGGTGTTCTTGGAATATCCAGGTAGTAAGAAATTGACAGCAATAGCTACTGAGAATAGAGGGGTCTAGTATTGCTAGAAATGGAATAAAATATTAGATTAATTAAACAACAAAAATGGTATACCAAATATTTTAAAATAGGCCGTACCCTAAAAGATCAGAAAGATCAGGTGAGCATATAAAGCTATAAAACTATTTTCTATCACAGCAAGAAAAGACAATACTCATGATGTAGTCTGGAAAGGATTAGGTTGATTTGTTGCTAATGGTCTTTATAGCACTGCAGTACTTTACGCCTCTCATACTGGCTGGTTTGCAAGTAAAGCTCTGCATAACATCAGAACTTGTTCGGAACCTAAACATGCATGTAAATGCATTCATTGAATGACCTAAGAAAATCTGTTCTATAAGTATGTGAGCACTCAAAATGAATGAAAAAGTACTACCTCCAAATAAAACTGGATGACCAGATAAGATTTCTGAAATACAGATTATACAGTCCACACTGGGACAGGAGGCAACCATGATGTGTTGCCTGTCTGCAGGTTTCAGAAAAATGAAAGTGTTAATCAAGGTGGTATCGTTTACCCTTCCCAGGAATAACCTACAAATTTACTATTGTGAAGTTAGAGGTGACAATTGGGAAGACAGAAACACATTAGTCTCCTTTTTGTGCCCTGCTCTTAAAGGCACTTCCTGATTAGCATGCACTGCAAGTTTGCATACTAAAATGTCAGACAGTTGCTTACAGTCATATAAGAAAACAAGCATTTGCCAATGCCGAATGTTGGCTTGCTGGCATTGGCAGTGCAGGAGTTAGAGAGATGCATCATAGGAATGGCAGTGAAGTATTGAACTGATGCCAACCCATCCCCACCCTGCAGAGAGTGACAGGCATTAGGGTGTCCCTTTGGATGTTTGGTAGTGCAGTGTGGGAAAACATGTTGGGCAGGATGTGAAAAATGACAGCAGCACAGTTCATAAGGAGGTGTAAAAAAATGCCAGTGTTGAAAATGTGGCATGTAAATATACCAAATTTGCAAAGTTACAAGGGTGCGTGGGAAATATGCAACGCACGCTTATAACACTGCCATTTTATGGACATTTGGCACAAAATTTTCAGCATAGGTATTTTAGCACCTCTGCTCATGCACAGTGTCACTGTTATTTCCTCAAAGTGTCCCAAGAAGTGATTTCGCATAGCGACCACGCTATTCTGTGCCAGAAGTGTGATAAACACATTTTGGGCAGGATATGTGAAATGACAGCAGTACTGTTCATCAAGAGGTATAGAAAAATGGCAATGGTGAAAATCCAGAGTGAAAATATCACAAATGCACAACAGTACGAGCATGCGTGCAATCTGCCAATGCATGCTCGTAACACAGTCTTTTTATGAAGTATCATCACCAAATTTTCAACATAGGCATTTTAGGACCTCTGCTCATGAACTATGTCACTGTCATTTTCATAATTTGGCCCAAACACTGATTTCCCACAGTGACTGTGCTATTGTGCATTGGACGTGCGGAAACACATTTCAGGCAGGTTGTGGAAAATGTCGACTGTACTGTTCACAAGGAGGTGTAAAAAAATGATAATGGTGAAAATCCGGTGTTAAAATATTGCAAATGCATGAAG
This sequence comes from Neoceratodus forsteri, assembly GCA_016271365.2. NCBI lineage: Eukaryota > Metazoa > Chordata > Ceratodontiformes > Ceratodontidae > Neoceratodus > Neoceratodus forsteri. The sequence continues at coordinate 619,951,339 of CM028138.1, read as the reverse complement.
TTACGAGCCCGCATAGCAACTGTGCAATGCATGCTTGTAAAACAGGCATTTGTTGGATTTTTTCCACCAAATTTGGAACATAGGGCTTTTTGAGAGGCTACCTCGTGAACACTGGTGCTGTCATTTCATTAATGGGTCCCAAAAGATTTTGTGCAGTGACTGCAAAATCACCTTTTGAGGCAGATTAACACCATGACAGTGATAGAATTCATGAGGAGGGGCCCCAAAAACCCCATGTTGAAAATTTGGTGCCAAGATTCCAAGAAATGCCTGAGATATGCAGCAAAGTTGAAAAAACCCTATTCATTGCATTATACAGCTTACCAGCATTTCCTCAGTTCGAGGTCAGCTTTGAAGAGTGCAGACATGTTCCTGGTCCACCAAAAATCATCGCGCCAGACTCCAGAGGTAAGCATTGGATGGGGGGTGAGGAGGCAGAGTGCACAGTGGGTGGGTGTGGGTGGGGGAGGAGGCATCAAGACTACGAGGGACAGTTTTCATTTTACAGGGCTAAAAAAAACAGGGAAAACCACTGCGGGACAGTTTTCATTTTCCAGGGCATTTGGCATGCTGGGGTGGGCTCCCAGCATGCCACCTAACAGTTTGGGGGGTGTCAGTAGCCAATGGGGGATTGTGCACCCTCGTCAGCACACAAAGACAGTGGGGGGCCGTGACCTGAGGGGGATTGAGCACCCCCCCTCGGCATTCAATATTTGGGGGGGTTTATGCCGACAGGGAGTGGGCTTCCCCGTCAGCACACAAAAACAGCGGGGGATTACCGACAGGGGGATTGGGCCCCCCTGATGTCAGCAGACATGAGGCGGCTTCCCACTCGTCAACCATGTTCATAATGGCAGTGAGCACGGTATGCAAAGAACTGCGTATGATGAACTTTGCTAGGATTGCAGCAGACATTTGCTTAAATGTGCTTGCCCCATTATGTATGCATGGTGTGGTGCCAGCATGCAGGTTGACTGAGGAATGAGGGACATACCTACTGATGCGTGCCCTGCATTCACCCAACAGCAGCTGCACCCCAACTCTGCCCTCTCCCAAGATGTTGGCTTGCGCTTGTGCAGAAAGCCAACATAAAAATGAAATGAAGTTAGTGGAAGATCTCATGGATGCTGCTTGACCCACAATAAAAACTCAATTTTCAATGGTGAAAACAAGATGACTGAATCTGGACCTAGAAAGCTTTTCTTTTTAGTTGTTTAACCAGGAGTTACTGAATCCGTTCAGTCAAAAACTGAATAAGTGGTAACCTTAGAGCATGGGACTCTATGTCAAAGAATGGGCACTGCCTGGTACAAATGGAGGAAAGAGATGGGGTAGCCCTTTTGATCCTGAAGCAATATTCACAAAGGCTGATTTACAAAAGGAATGCTCAGTCATACCCAGTAATAATTTCAAACAATCCTTCCTGATCTTGCAACACAAATCAATACTTAAGAAGATCTAAAAAGGCCTACAAAAATACTATTACATTGTAAGCAAAATCTCATACACTGGCATTTGTGATGACCTGTAATAATTGCACTTCCTTAGGTGATTGAAGGCAATCTGATGCTTTCAGTGAATGGGGTCATGTGTGACACTGGCAAGCCTCACTTTGCACATTAATTTGCAAACTTTTCCAAATTCATGAAAGTGCATACTATAAACTGAATATGATATGGTCCAACTTAAGGTATTCTCATCTTCTTTGAGGTGTCAAATGACTGCCTCACCACTCATGAGATACTCATGAGACAGCAACAGACCAACATCCTCTCAAGAAGATAAAATTGTATTTTAAGTGGTGTCATGTCATAGTCCCTATATGTGAGGAAAGACAGTCTGTGAAACAGTCTGCATGAAGTACCATATAGCAGTGAACACTATGACTAACAGAGTCAAAGTGGTGTTGAGTAACAATTACAGAAAACATGAGTGGTGTTATATGAAGTTACAAGTATGAAAATCAACAAGCCCTCCCTCTCCTTCTGTAGCTTGGAGGAACTGCCCTTTAGCTGAATAGTTAGAGCAACAGGTTTTAGTTGGCAGGGTCCGTGGTTCCATTAGCAGAAATCTTGGGAATCAAATTTGGGGACCCAGAGTCCTGAAGGCAGTAACTCTAAGAATTCAGCAGAAGGGATATTCTCATGAGCTGGAAGAAAAAAATTCACCTTTGACTTAATATTGTAGACTGCAATCTCCATAATCACCAATTGTACTCCTGCTGTATACTTCAGCCCTGTAGGGCTTTGTCATTTGTAATACAATGACTAATAGATGGCACTGCTTTACTCAGACTGTCTGATATATGCCATATTTCCTCAGTTAGAAGTAGTCCTCTAATAGAAGCCACCCTCTATTAAAATCTGAACAGAAAAAAAACAGACTTTCAATTGAACCCTATCTCTTGCCTGTCTGATTGAGTAATCAAATTTTCCTTATTGCATCTTAGATTTGGACACTCCGATGGTCCCAAAATTTCTCTATTTTCTCTCTTCCATTTCTTGTTGTTTCTATTGTTTCTTTCTTTGCTTGCTTCTATGTTGTTAAAAGACAAATTTGGATTTGTATGTGAAACTCAGATCCCCTGGTTTGCCAATGTATACAGTTATATTGCTGAAATGTTTACAGACAGCAATTTGGATTTATTAGGAACACAGTGAGTCAACTTTCAGGTGCATTTTGACATCCACAAGCTTGTTTGCAGAATTATCAGCAAGGAATCATCCTTTAGACAGGAAGTCTTAAATGGCTGCACCTGTTAAGAAGACTAATGTAGTATTCAGGTTGGTCACAGAAAAGAAATTGACAAAGTCATAATACATTTTGTGGAGTACATGTGGTTTAATTTACAAGAAAAGGATGCAGAATTTAATTTCCTGGGGGAGAAATTATACAAAGAGAGCAATGTTTTGTTTAGAGATAGAGAGAGAGGTGGATATTTAAAAGTGACTCTCAAGTAGAAGTACTTCTCTATATCTGAACTGTCTCTTTCAAGAGCTATCCCACACAATGATATTTGTTATTTTGTTCTTATATATAATGGTAAAACACTACTTGTGAATTTTACAACTTCTCCTGTTTTGCCCATGCTTCCTGAACTATGCTACTACATTAATTATCAAATGATGTGAGGTCAAACTGAAGCCTTGTAATTGGAAGTAAAGCATCGGCTCTGGTCACTAGCTTATCTCACCCTCATCTGTCGATCTGCGAGAAATTCTTCTCCAACATTTGCTTAGCCACATGATCCCAGCAGAAAAGGCAAATTAAAAATATAACTAAATTTCAATTTAAATGGAATACTGCTAACTGAACTAAACTGAAGTGTGTTGCACACAGAGAAACTGGAATCACATGGCATAGTGCTACTGCTTTTACTGAAGTACTGTAAGATAGGCTTCCAAGAGCAGTTTCAATAGAAGCTGCCCTCGAACACTTGCCACCCTCAAATAGAAGCTGTGACTGAAAATGACTATTTGCTAATAGAAGTTGCGGCTTCTAATCAAGGAAATGCGGTACTGCTAATACATCCCTAAACTCTGTGACTTGTTTCACAAGTGACCTCGCATGCTCATTTAAGGGTAACATATGTACTGTCAAATACAGCTCTCTTTCTTCATATTTGATCATGTATTCTTGAACCTTACACAGCTGAAATGATTACAAACTGTTCATGAATGTTCATGAACCATTTATGAACAGTTCAGAAATTCAATAGATGAGAGTTCATGAAGCATACATCAGACTCTTCATGAATGTTCAGGAACTGTAAATGAACATTAAATGGCACTCCTTTGTTCACAGACATTCATGAACATAAAAGTTCATAAAGATCCAGCAATGTTCATGAAACTCTTTTACTGAGCCTTTTTTTGGAAAAGTCCATCAGTAACCAGAAATACCACTCTTTTGTAATTTGTTTAGTTTCATTGGTTAACTCCAGTAACAATAATAATAACTTTATTTATTATGCACCTTTCAGGTGTGTCAAGACTCATTATATAAAATTAGTAAAATAGAAGAAATGGGTCGGCCCGGTGGTGCTGAGGGTTGAAGCGCTGGATGCACACACCTCACACCATGCCAGTGACCCATGTTTGGGAACTGGTATGGGCTGCCATGGGTCAGCAGGGAAGAGATGGACTGAGCATCCAATGGACTTCTCTCCTTCTCTGGGAGGAGGGTTTCCTGTGGCTAGTGCTTTCCTGACCCCTAGCAGAGGTTGGGGATCAGTGGCATGCAGCCACATGCCATGGGGGTGGGAGGCTTCAGACACTTGATTGGGGCACACATGGGAGCGTGCAGGCACCCAGTCACTGGCATCATTGCATGCCATCAGCCTGCAGGGGGGAAAAGTGGAAAAGTGAATTCCAGTCACAGCAGCTTGATTGCCATCTGTGAGCATCTGTGCTGGCTCCAGGAGGGAGAACGCTAAGTGTGGATCTGTATTAGGTGGGGGAATTGGCCGCCCCTTACCTCCCACCATGGGAGTAAGCCATGGGGCAATTGGGTGGTTGCCCTCCATGGAGACTGGTACGAGTCAGACAGCAGCTAGAGAAAGTGAAGTGAGGACAGATTGGCTGACTGGAAGCCCCAGGAGAAACAATACCTACAAAAGAATACAGAAGAAATAAAACAACTATATAAAATGTATTCAATGAAAACCCAGTACTCAGGATTAATAACTAGAAAATGCTCAGTGCTATAACTAAGACCTTAATGGATGTTTAAAGCCTCCCATGGTCATGCACTCATGTAGCGGATGGGGTAGAGAATTTCAAAGGGCTAGGGCTGCACTAAATGCATGGGCCCCTGAGGATTTTAAAAATACCCTTGGAATCTCTAGCAACCCTCTCATCAGCTGGGGGGAGCAATTGCTTGCAGCAGTAAAGGGACAGAAGCTCTTTCAGGTGGTCCAGGCCAAGTCCATGTAGGGCTTTGTAAGTCAGTAATCCTACTTTGAAGGTGATCCACCACTGAATCAACAGCCAGTGCAGTTTGCGCAACACCAGTGTGATATGACATGTTGGGGAGACCCTGTCAATAACTGGGCTGCAGCATTCTGCACCAACTGCAGGAGGTGGATATCAACCCCCAGTAGCCCTAAGTAGAGGGAGTTGCAGTAATAAAGGCATAAGGTCACAAAGGCATAGATCAGTGTGGGAAGGTCACCTGATGGAACAAGGTGCTTGATCCTAGTGATATTTCTCCGATGGTAAAAGGATGACTTGATGACTGCCAATACCTGAGATTGCAGTGTCAGACCATCATCAAGCATCACCCCTAGGTCCCACTCCAGTTCAGAGGTAAGGAGCTGGGAGCCCCCAGAAAAAGTCATGTAGGCTGACCAGCCCCAACCCTCCCATCCAGTGACCTGGATCCACAACCATCACCACAGTCTTTCCCGAGTTCAACTTTAGCCAGCTGGAATTCATCCAGTCCTGGATTTCAGCAAGGCAGTTATTAAATACCAAGAGTGCAGTATCCTGGTCAGGTGCGAAAGACAGGTACAGCTGGGTGCCATCAGCATAGCAGTGAAACCTCAGCCCATACCATCTTACAATGCCTCCAATGGGCAGCATATACATTGCAAACAACATGGGGGACAGCACTGAGCCCTGAGGGACCCCACATGACAAAGAGAGTGGGTTAGAGAAAAAAATCCCAGATACCACCCTCTGAGTTCTGCCAGTGAGGAAGGCCTTAAACCACCTGAGAACAGTACTAGTCAGGCCACAGATGAACCTCAGGTGCTCAAGTAGTACCCCATGGTCCACGATGCTAAAAACTGAGGAAAGATCAAGGATCACCAAGATGGAATGGTTTTTCCAATCTCTTGCCCTCAGAAGATCATTGAATACCTGAACATAGAAACATAGAAACATAGACTTTGATGGCAGATAAGGACCGCTAGGCCCATCTAGTCTGCCCATTTCCCTACCTACAGGATAGGCCGCAGATCCTAGTTAACCAACAGCCTATATCTTCCTGCCCCCCACAAGAATTGCCTTATGTCTGTCCCATGCATTCTTGAATTCTCCCACAGTTTTAGACCCCACAACTTCCTCAGGAAGGTTGTTCCATGCATCCACTACCCTTTCTGTGAAATAATACTTCCTCACTTACCAGAGCAAGGGAGAAGGATTAAGACTTAGTTTGGCTAAGCAGATTTACTGTGTGGTGGTGTTTTTATATTTTTACTCACAGGGATTGCTACTGTTTGTTGCTAACATTTCATTGCTTTATTTTTTTCTCTGATTCAAATTGTTGTTGCTGGTATACCTTCTTCTGCATTATTACAAAGTGTGCCTACAGGTGTGTGCTAACAGATTACTGCTGTAATCTTCTGATTCAAATTGTCTTTTGCAAGGTATATCTTCTGTTACTGCTTTATTTTTCTCTGGAGCAAAGTGTTTCTTACAGGGTATATCTTCTCTGAAATTATTACAGGTGGTGCTTTACAGGTTTTACAGTTTTATCTAACATTAGGATAAGCTTTCAGGGTTACTGCATTTGTTGTTGACTGATTGTTTCTGCTCTTACCTCCTTGTTCTTTCGTCCGTGGTTCTTCTTTTAGGCAGAGGAAGGGCCCAGCCACCCACCCCATTCTCGAATCACCCCACGCTACACTCCTTTATAGGGTACCACAGTTGTGACATTTCCTGTGGCAGAGCAGGAAGGAGGGATCAGTGGGGCCTCCACAAGGTGATCTCATTTACAGGGCACTAGTAATTTAACTTGTTATAACAAGTTAAACAAAGCACAATTAAACCATTACTTGCATTTTTTCCTTTTTTTCCTTCTAATTACTCTGATTAGGTTACAACCCAGCAACTTATTTGGAATGGATTTCATTAACTGCAGGTACTGTGGAACAATTTTCAGAAGGACAGTCTTACAGGATTTAGGACACTGTCCTAAATGCTGGGCCTTTGGAGATCTTAGGTCTCAGCTCTAGGCAGCATGGGCAGAGATTGCACGCCTCAAATTTCATATTGAAGAGGAAATACATTATAAGAACCACCCGACATTTCCCCAGCATCCAACAGAAAAACCTCGACCGCAGAGGGTAGTTGTTCCAGGAGGTTGGCAGGTGGTTAGGAGGAGCAAATCAGGTGCCCCATCACTCTCTGCTCTCCAACACATTACCTCCAAAAACCAAATAAACACTACAAACAGGTATCTGCCTCTATCTCTGAAATCAAATAAAGAGGCAGAAGACACTGCAGAGCAGGACACTGCGGCACAGGAGCTAGCACAACAATACTCACCCAAATCAGGAACCAAAACTAAACAAGCACAAAGGAAATCCAAAAAACTTCTGATCATAGGAGACTCCATGATTCGGGGAGTTGATACCCATCTCCAGCCAGGGGTAATGGTCAGATGTCTCCAGGTACATCAGCATGGAGAGACACTGACCGCATTGCTAAAATTGTTCACAAAGCAGGAGAAAACATTGATGTCCTAGTACACATAGGACTAATGATCTCACCGGCCGGTCAGTTGTGGAGACCAAGGAACACCTGACTAGGCTGGGTGACAAACTATCATCTATTTCATCCGGCATCTCCTTCTCTGAGATCCTGCCAGTCTGGGAGAAGGGAGCAGATGAACGGAAGGTCAGAGAAGGGGAGATAGGGGAGCTAAACACGTGGCTCAAGGACTGGTGCCAGGAAAAAGGACACAGATTTGTAGGGAACTGGCAACAGTTCTGGGAGTGAAAGTTCTTTAAATTTGATGGACTGCATCTGACTAAAGAGGAGTCAGTGCATTGGGGCAGAAGTTTGCCGTCTTTGCAGAATATTTAAACTAGCAAATGGGAGAGGGTGCAGCACCCATCGTCGAATGGGAAGAACACCCCTCCCTCAGCTAGTGATCAAACAGGAATTCAGCGGTTTGCCGCTCATTTGCATCACCAGGTAAGAAAAAGGTTTGTCTCCCCATACGATGCACAGGGGTAATGCCAAACTTCACCCAACAACTAACACACCAAAATCTGGCCAATGGAAAATCATGTACACAAATGCTCACAGCCTGGGAAATAAGATCCCAGACCTGCAGGCAATAATGTCAGAGGCTAAACTGGACATAGTAGCAATTAGTGAGACGTGGTTTACCAGTAACTACACTTGAGAGACTTCAGTACCTGGCTATGTATTGTTCAGAAGAGACCGAGGTGCAAAAAGGGGGGGAGGAGTGGCCCTGTATGTTAATGAAAATATCAAAGCTACAGAAATTCAGAATACACATAAGGAGCCAGAAGAACTGTGGGTCACCCTGGAAACAGGAAATGGGACAGCCATAAGAACTGGGGTTGTCTACAGGCCCCCAGACCCGGGAAGACATAGACACATTACTGTTAGAAGATATACAAAACATGACAGCTAAAGGGGAGGTTCTGATAATGGGAGACTTCAACATGCCAGATACAGATTGGTCAATACCAGCAGGAACATCTGCCAGAACTAGACTCATAGTGGATTCCCTGCAGGGGGAGGGCCTCAAACAACTGGTACAGCAACCCACAAGAGACAGGGCTATCCTAGATATAGTACTGACTAACAAGGAAGGGATCACAGATCTCCAGGTAGAAGGTCACCTGGGGGCCAGTGACCATCACATGGTATGGTTCAATTTAGCTACTACATATCATCCCATTCCAAGGCAAAAATATGGGACTTCAGAGGAGCTGACTTTGATAAGATGGCCAACAGAGTTAAGCTAGCCCTGGCAAAAAGAAACACAGGTGAGGAGGTACAGGCAAAGTGGGCAAGCATTAAGGATGCAATACTTGAAGCAACATCCCATTGTGTTAGACAGAAAAGGAAGTGCAAAAGAAGAAGGAAACCACTTTGGTTCTCAAATACAGTAGCAGAAAAGGTCAGAGCCAAAAGGCTGGCCTTCAGGAAATATAAGGGAACACAGCGGGATGAAGATAGGAGGCATACCAAACTGCCCTAAGGGAAGCAGGTAAGGCAGTAAGGCAGGCAAAGTCCCAAACTGAGGAAACACTAGCACGAACAGTAAAAGAAGGTGATAAGACTTTCTATAGATACATTAGTGAAAGGAGAAAGTCCAGAGGGTATTACTAAGCTTAATGGAGAAAAGGGAGCAAGTGAGGAGGAGGACCCTGTAAAGGCATCTATCCTAAATAGATACTTTTGCTCAGTATTTACTGAAGAGAAGGTAGGGCAGGGCCCATAGCTCAGCATCATGGACACAGGGGGGAGGGAGGTGAGCACTACTCCCTTCACAAAAGAAAGGGTCCTACAAGAGCTTGCTAAGCTCAGGGTGGATAAGGCAATGGGACCTGATGGCATACATCCCAGGGTACTTAAGGAGCTAAAGGAGGAACTAGCAGAGCCATTAGCAGAATTGTTTAGTGAGTCTCTGAGCACAGGAGAGGTCCCAGAAGACTGGAGAAGGGCTCATGTGATCCCACTCCACAAGAGTGGTAGCAGGGAGGAGGCGGGAACTACAGACCGGTCAGTCTTACCTCAGTAGTGGCAAGTTTATGAGGCAATCCTTTAAGGAAAGGATAGTGCAACACCTGGAATCCATAGGGCACAGGATCCAAGACAGCATGGGTTTACAAAAGGAAGGTCCTGTCAAACTAATCTCATAGATTTCTTTGACTGGGTAACCAGAGTGGTGGACCAAGGGGGCGCAGTTGATGTCGCCTACCTTGACTTCAGCAAAGCTTTTGACACTGTTCCACATAGAAGATTGATAAATAAGCTAGGTAGGCTCAGGGTGGGTCAGAAGTTGGTCAACTGGGTGGCAAACTGGTTGACTGGCAGAAAACAGAGAGTGATGGTAAATGGTATACAGTCAGAAGAGATGCAAGTCACAAGTGGGGTACCTCAGGGATCAGTCCTGGGGCCAGTCCTATTCAACATCTTCATTAGTGACCTCGCAGATGGACTAGAGGGTAAGGCTTGTCTGTTTGCAGATGACACCAAGATCTGCAACAGAGTAGATGATCCAGATGGGGTGGGCAGAATGAGAAGAGATCTGGATAAACTAGCAGAATGGTCAGAAGAGTGGCAACTGGGATTTAATGCAAAGAGTGCAAAATCATGCACATAGGAAGAGAAACCCTGAAGCCACTTATAGGCTGGGAGGGGAGTTGCTAGCAGTCACAAAGGAAGAAAGAGACTTGGGCATCATCATCACTGATGACCTGAAATCATCCAAGCAGACCTCTAAAGCAGTAGGTAAGGCTAGGGGGGTGTTAGGGTGTATTAGTAGGGGTATCACAAGTCGTAAGAGGGAGGTAATAATCCCTCTGTACAAGACATTGGTTAGGCCCTATCTGGAGTACTGCGTGCAGTATTGGAGGCCACACCTTCAAAAGGACATTAACCAAATTGAGGCAGTCCAGAGAAGGGCAACCAAAATGGTGCAGGGACTGCATCAGAAGACATATGAGGACAGATTAACGGACTCAATATGTATACCCTTGAGCAAAGGAGGGAGAGGGTGATATGATCGAGGCATTCAAACACCTTAAGGGCATAAACAAGGTGAAAGAGTCTAACATGTTTAAATATAAGAAAATAGCAGGACAAGAGGACACAGCATGAGATTAGAGGGAGCCGATTAAGAGGGAATGTGAGGAAATTCTTTTTCACATAAAGGGTGGTAGATGCATGGAATGGCTTACCACAAGAAGTGGTGGCTATGAATACAGTGCAGGGCTTCAAACAGGCATGGATAGGCATAAGGGAGCAATACAAATGACTATGAATAGATAGGTCACTGACAAAGGCCAATGGCACATTTATAAGGTAGAAAAAGAAATGGGCAGACTGGATGGGCCTTGCGGTCCTTATCTGCCATCAACTTCTATGTTTCTATGTTTCTCACATTGCCCCTGAACCGCCCTCCTTCTATCTTTAAATTGTGTCCTCTTGTTCTTGCAAGTCTCTTTTTCTGAAGGATGCTACCCTCTTGGACTTTGTTGATTCCCTTGAGGTACTTGAAAGTTTCTATCATGTCCCCCCTCTCCTTCTTTCCTCAAGGGTAAACATATTAAGCTCTTTAGTCTCTCCTCATACGGCTTCTCTTGCAGACCTTGCACCATTTTAGTTGCCCTCCTCTGGACTGCCTCCATCCTGTCTATGTCCTTGCAGAGATGGGGTCTCCAGAACTGGACACAGTATTCCAGATGGGGTCTCACCAACTGTCTGTACAGAGGATAACAACTTCCTGTTTCTGCTGCTGATGCCTCTCCCTATACATCCCAGTATACCCCGGCCCTCCTACTGCCTTCTCACATTGCTTGCTAACCTTAAGGTCATCTGATATGATTACCCCAGGTCCCCTTCCTGTTTTGTTGTTGTTACTACCTCCCCACCCATTGTGTATTCTTCCCCTGGGTTCTTATTTCCCAGGTGCATTATTTTGCACTTTTTTGCATTGAATCCCAGCTGCCATATGTCTGACCATTCCTCCAACCTTGCCAAGTCCCTTTTCATCCTTTCCACGCCTCCTTGTGTATCAACCCTGTTGCAGATCTTTGTGTCATCTGCAAAAAGGCATACTTTTCCTTCCAGTCCCTCTGCAATATCACTGATGAAGACATTAAAAAGGACTGGACCTGATACTGAACCCTGCGGTACCGCACTGGTAACCGCCCTTTCTTCAGAGTGGACTCCATTTACAATTACCTTCTGTGTCCTGTTGTCCAGCCAATGTTTTACTCAGGCTACCACCCTGGGACCCACTCCCAGGCTGGTTAATTTGACAAATAATCTTTTGTGTGGGACTGTGTCAAATGCCTTGCTAAAGTCTAGGCAGGCCATGTTCACAGCACCTCCCTGGTCTACTACTTTGGTCACCCAGTCAAAGAAATGTATTAGATTTGTCTGACATGACCTTCCTGCTGTGAACCCATGCTGCCTTGGATTGTGTGCTCCACTGACCTCTAGGTATGCAATTATTCTTTCCTTCAGAAGTGACTCCATCACTTTCCCTACCACAGAGGTCAGACTGACAGGTCTGTAGTTTCCTGCCTCTGTCTTGTCCCACTTTTGTGAAGGGGAATTACCTCGGGTACCACACCATCCTCCCATGATTTATTAAAAAGATTATCCAGTGGCTTCACTAGTTCCTTCCTTAATTCTTTTAGAATTCTGGGGTGAATTCCATCAGGACCCATTGCTTTGTCCACCTTCAGTTTCAGGAGTTCTTGCAGAACCCTTTCTTCTGTGAAAGGATTGGGATCGACCCCCCTATCAAGAGTGCTTCTGTTAATTGGATTAGGCACCTCCCCCTCCTCTTTTGTGAATACTGAGCAGAAACCAGAACAGTCTTGCTACTGTGCCTCTTTTGAAAACTGAAACTGGATTGGAGAGGTTTGTTGATGTTATGGATAGTCAGGTGGTTCTCCAGCTGTGCCACCACTACCTTCTCAATCACTTTCCCCACGAAGAGGAGGTTAGAGATAGGTCTGTAGTTAGCAAGACAGTCTGGGTCCAGAGAAGCTTTCTTCAAGAGGGGTGTCACCACTGCCTCCTTCAGGGAGCTAGGAAACTCACCCAGCTCAAGGGAGCACCAGACTATCTGTGTCAGGAACGAGCTGATGATGTCACAACAACCCAAAATTAGGGAAGCTGGGTCAATGATCTCAAAAGTTGTTTGCCCCATGTATAAAGCAGCGACATGCCTTTTCAGCACTTTAGTTGTTTTATCAAGCAATTAACCATGACAGGTTTTCTTTCCATACACTTCAGAATTGGTAATTTACCATATAATTACTTTTTTTTCCTGAAACGGAATCACTGATCAGTGTTTATTCATAACTAAAAAGGGATGATTGCCATTTACAGTATATCAGAAAAATCTTTCCCACTTTTAAAATGTGGTGACTGACTTACAGAAACATATTTTATGCTCCTAATCTGAAAAGTTTCTAACTTTGACAGGCTGTATTACTCTTACAAAGGGGAGATAGCGTACTTTAATATGCAAATTAGGTATGCAAATTTATTTTTGTCCTGGTTTATTATAGATGGTACTTCAAATGTTCAGCAACTTCATGAACCTTGTGTTGATGAACAGTTTAGGAACTTCGTTCAAGGACTGAGTTAAAGAACAGTTGATGAACTTTGATCAATGTCCATGAATCATGAAAATTCATGGTTCCTCAAAGTTCATGAGTTGATGAACTCATTTCACCCTGGTGCATTTCTTGTGCTGTTTTACAAAAATAAAATCATGTACAACCAGATATAGTCATATATATATATCTATATAGCATATCCATTCATTTTTGTGAGGTATCAATAATATATGTATTTTGTGATTTCTTTTTATAAATGCATGAAACATTTTTCTATTCATGAATTATGATAAAAGTAATGAAAAGAAAGAAAAAAAAATATAAAAAGATAAAGATATCTCTCAGCTGCCACCATTAACCTAAAGGTCAAAAGGGCAGAGCATTAGATTCTTCTAAGTGACTGAGCAATGCAACTCCATACTGTATGTTGTCTGCATTTAAAATAATTTCAGAGGCGATCTCATTTAAAATAATTCAGAATTACTTAACCATAGTACCTGATAGAACTTACCAATAGGGGAAAATGGTGGTGGTGAGAAACATGTTTTCCCACAAGGAGTACTGCAGCATGGGATTCCAGGCTTACAGTCTGAGTCCACTTTACAGTTATCTCTTCTGCAATTACCATCAGGACAGAGAGTGCAGTTCCAGTTTTTGGGAAAGGCTGGACACTGCCCAGGCACAAATAAAGGAAAAGGATGTGATAGCTCATTTGACCCTACAAAGAGAAAATATGTCTATTTCATCAAACAGATTTCAGAAAGGTTGACTTACAAAAGGAATGCTCAACCACACCAAGTGACAGTTTCAAACATTCCTTCCTGATCTTGCAGCACCAAGATCTTGCAACACCAACTAGTACTTAAGAAAATCTCAAAAGATCCACTAAAACCCTATTACATTGGAATCTCACACACTGGCTTTTGTGATGATCTGTGATAATTGTACCTAGGTGGTTGAATGCTCTCTGCTGGAAGCTGACATACTTTTGGTGAATGGTGTCCTTACAGGATCCCCCCCCTCCCCATTAGAGATGTGTGAAGCTGGCAAACTTCACTTTGCACATTAATTTGCAGAGCTTGCCAAATTTATGAATGTCTGTGCAAGTTCATATTATCAACTGAATATGACATGGCCTGAATTAAGATATTCTTATCTTCCTTTGAGGTGTGGATTCACTGCTTCACCACTCATGAGACGTCAACAGACCAACACCATCTCAAGAAGATTTAATGATATTTTAATTTGTGTCATGTCAGATTCCGTATATGTGAGGAAAGACAATCTCTAAAACAGTCTCTGCAAAAAAGTACCATCTAGCAGTGAAAGCCATGACTAATGGAGATGAAGCAGTGCTGATTAGCTGTGACAGCTACAGTCACTTTGAGTAGTGGTACATTAAATTGCAAGTATAAAAGTCAACCAAGCACTCCACCTACTTCTGTAGCTAGGAGCAACTTCCCTTTAGCTGAATGATTAGAGATACAGTCTTCTGTTTGCAGGCTCCCTGGTTCAATTAACTGAAATCTGAGGAATCAAACTTGGGGACCCAGAGTCCCACAGGCAGTAACTGAATGAATTCAGTTGAAGTGATACTTTCACAAGCTGGAAGGCAAAATTCTCCTTTAACTTTATGTTGTACACCACATTCTCCAAAACCACAGCTAGTGTTCCTAGTCTATCCTTCAGCCCAGTAGGGCTCGGTCATTTGTAACACTGACTAATAGATGGCAGAGATTTACACAGACTGTCTGATATACACATAGTTTCTCAGTTACAAGCCACACTCTAACAGAAGCCACCCTTTATTAAAAGCTGCATTCCAAAAAAAGCAGACTTTCACTTGAAGTCACCCTCTTTAAGATGCTGCAGCTTATACTTGAGAGTACAGCTGCAGGCAATAGTTTAACCCATCTCATCCCACCCTGTGCCAGACTCCTGCCAGACAACCCTCTACCCATCCCTAAACCATATGAAACAAATAAAAGTAAATGAAAATAGATGGAAACACATTTTTGTAAGAGACTTGGGTAAGATCCTATCTCATCTGTTATCAAAGCCAGTTAAAAACAAGAATGTGTTCTGCCCTCTCTTATTCTGTTACTTGTCTGTCAGATTGTACAACCAAATTTTCCTTGTTGCACCTAGGATTTGGCCACTGTAACAATCCCTCAAATTTCCAATTTTCTCCGTTCCTTTACTTGCTATTTATACTCTTTCATTCTTCACTTACTTCTCTGTTGTTAAAAGATATATGTGAATGTTTATGTTAAACTGAGATTCATTGGTTTGCAAATATATACAGTTATAGTGTTGAAATGATTCCAGACAACCATTTGGATTTATCTGGAGAACAGTGGGTTAACTTTGAGGTGCACTGTGACCTCCACAAGCTTGTATGCAGAATTATCTGCAGGGAATCAGGTCAGGGACAGGATGTCTTAATTGGCTGCACCTATTAAGAAGACTAATGCAGTCTTTAGGTTGGTACTGGAACTACATTGATAAAGGTATAATACATTTTATGGAACACAGGTGGTTTAATTTACAAGAATAGGATGCAGAATTTAATTGCCAGGGAAAAAATCTTAGAAAAAGAGAGCAATATTATCTTTTATATATATATATATATATATATATATATATATATATATATATATATATACACAGAGAGAGAGAGAAAAGAGAGAGTTAGCTATATAAAAGAGAGTCTCAGGTGAAGGACTTCTGTTTGTCTGAACTGCCTGTGTTAAAAGCTATGCTGCCCAATGATATTTTTTATTTTACTGTTATACATAATCATAAAACACTACTTGTGAATTGTGCAACTTCAGTTTTGCCTATGCTTTCTGACCTATGCTTCTACAACAATTACCAAATGATGTGAGCTCAAAACTGAAGCCTTGTAATCAGCAGTACCATAGCAGTACAACATCTGCTCTGGTCACTTGTTTATCCCACCCTAATCCTGCAATCTTTAGATCTGCTTTTACCCCCTTCCCTTGGCCCACATGATCCCAGCAGATAAGGTAAAATAAATAAGTAAATTAATTAAATGAAAATGGAATACTGGTAACTGAGCTAAACTGCAGCTTGTTGGACACAGAGATTGTGGAATCATTTGGCATGTTGCTACTGTATGTACTGAAGTACTATAAGATCAGTTTTCTGGAGCTATTTCAATAGGGAGGCACCAAGGGAAGTCAACAGTGAAAATGCCGACCTCCCACACAGCAATGGCACAATACCGATCCAGGTATTGTGCTGCCCAATCAACAAGTGTTTTCTGTGGGGGGTGTGCCCCCCACATCCCCAGACATTGGGATTATCAACTCCAGGTCAGAGTTGGCCTAAGGATGGGGCAGAACACTGGTGGAAAGTGGAACATGAAAAGGACCATTACAGTGACTGTTGCTGTAATGGTCTTTTTTTGCCTTTTGTCAGCGGGGTGTTGAGCTGGAGGGGGACACCTTTTCAATAGAAGCTCTATTGGACACTAGCTGCCCTAAAATAGAATCTTTGACTGAAAATTACTATTTCTTAACAGAAGCTACAGCTTATAGCTGAGGAAATATGGTAATGCATCCCTAAACTCTGACTTGTTTCACAAGTTACCCTGTATGCCCATTCAAGGGTATCAAATGTATTGTCTAATACAGCTTTCTTTTTCCATATTTGTGCATGTATTCTTGAACCTTATGTACAGTAGCAGAAATGATTACAAACCTTTCATGAATGTTACTGAATTAGTTATGAACAATTCATGTCTTCAATAAATGAGAGTTTGTCAAGTGTACAATAAACTCTTTATGAATATTCAAGAATGATGCATGAACTTTTAATGGCACTCCTTTGTTCACGGACATTCATGAACATAAAAGTTCATAAATATCTATCAAAGTTCATGAAACTCTTCTACTGAACATTTATAGGAAAAGTCCATCAATATTTTCAGAAACCAGAGATACCACACTTTTGTAATTTGTTTAGTTCCATCGGTTAACCCTGGTTCAGCCAAAAATCTCAAAAGATGTTTGCCCCATGTACACACCAGGGCAGGGTTGTTCAGTACATTCATTGTTTTATAAGCCATTACAGTTTTTTTTTTCTATACAGCTCATAACTGCTAATTTACATTATATGTGCTCCTTTTTCTTCTTCCTTCATATAAAATCACTGATCAGATTTCTTTCAAAACAAAAAAGTCTTGATTGCCATTTATATCAGCAAAATCTTCTTACTTTTAATATGTGGTGATTGACCTGCAGTAATATAATTTCCACTCCCAGACTGAAAGGTTCTGATGTTGTTGTGCTGCATTATTCTTACACTGGGAGACAGTGTACTCTAATATGCAAATTAAGAAGGCAAATAGATTTTTGTCTTGGTATATCATGGTCTTTCAAAGGTTCAACAACTTAATTAATGTGCTGATGAACATTTTATGGACTTTGTTCATGAACTGAGGTGAAGAACAGTTGTTGAACTTTGATCAATGTCAGTAAATAATGAGCATTCATGAGTCATCAAAGTTCACGAGTTAATGAACTCATTTCACCTGGGTGCACCTCTTGTGCTGTTGCACTAAGTTAAAATCATGATGTATAGTATATTCATTTATATTTATATACAGCAGTATATTCATTTCTGTGAGGCACCAAAAATGTATGTATTTTATTTCTTTTTTTAAATGCATGAAACTTTTTTACATTCCTGAATTATGATAAAAGTAATAAAAATAAAGTGTAAGAAATATAAAAAAGATGATGACATCTCACAACTGTCAACATTAGCCTGTATTTCAAAGGAGCAGAGGATTAAATTCTGCCAGGTGACTAAGCAATGTAGCTCCACATGTGTCTGCATTTAAAATGTTTTCAAATGGTGATCTCATTTAAAATACACCAGAATTACTTCACCATAGTACCCGATAGAACTTACCATTAGGGGAAAATGGTGGAAGTGAGAAACACACTTTCCCACAAGGAGTGCTGCAGCATGGGACTCCAGGCTTACAGTCTGAGTTCACATTGCAATTATCTCTTCTACAACTATCATCAGGACAGAGAAGGCAGGTCCAGTTTTTGGGAATGGCTGGGCACTGCCCTGGCATAATTGAAGGAAATGGATGAGGTAGTCCGTTCAGTCCTACAAAGAGAAAATATGTTTATTTCATCAAACATCTTTCACAAAGGCTGACCTACAAACAGAAGTCTCAGAACTCTCAACCACAGACACTGAACATTTCAAACAATCCTTCCTGCTCCTGCATCACAAATCAATGCTCAAAAAGTCCTTAAAAGATCTACAAAAACCTTATTACATTGTTAGTGGAATCTCACACACTGGCTTTCAAGATAACGCTCTAATAACTACACTTCCTTTAGTGGTTGAAGGCCTTTCCTAGCAGCTGACATGCTTTCAGTGATTGGGTTCCTTGAATGATCCCCCCCCCAACTAGAGATGTGTGAAGCTGGCAAACTTCGCTTCACACATTAATTTGCAGAGTTTGCCAGATTTGAGAAAGTGTATACTATAAACTGAATATGAAATGATTCCACTTAAGATATTCTTATCTTATTTTGAATTGGCTGCTACACCACTCATGAGATATCAACAGATAGTCACCCTCTCAAGAAGATAAAATTATATTTTAAGTTGTGTTATGTCATATTTCCTTTATGTGAATAAAGACAGTCTGTGCAACAGTATCTGCAAAGAAGTATTGACTAGTTGTGAAAGCTATGACTGAGTCAAAGTGGTTGAATTAATCAGTGGGTAGAGGGGACAAAACCTTTTACAGGTACATAAGTGAAAAAAGAGAGGCAAAGGGAGGGATAGTGAGACTGAAGGGGGAGGATGGGGGCCGCGTGGAGGATGACAATAGTAAAGCTGACATACCGAACAGGTATTTCTGCTCAGTCTTTACTGAGGAAGAGGAGGGTAATGGGTCTGAAGGGAGTACAAGGGGTGAGAATGGTGCAGAAATGGACACAAGTCCCTTTACATGAGAAAGGGTCCTGAAGGAACTGGAAGTATAAGAGTTGATAAAGCAATGGGACCAGATGGGGGGGAGGCCCAGGGTCCTTAAAGAACTAAGAGAGGTGGTGGCTGAACCTCTGACTATCCTGTCTAGCCAATCACTGGAAACAGTAGAGGTATCCAAAGACTGGAGGACAGCAGATGTAGTCCCCTTATACAAAAGTGGGAACAAAGAGGAAGCCGGGAACTACAGAACAGTCAGGCTCACCTCAGTAGTGGGGAAGATCATGGAAGCACTACTGAAGGAGAGATTGGTGAAACATCTGATTGTCAATGGACTACAGGACCCAAGGCAGCATGGTTTCACCAGGGGGAGGTCATGTCAGACCAACCTTGTTGAATTTTTTTGACTGGGTGACTAGCAAGGTGGATCGGGGAGGGCAGTGAACAAGGCCTCTCTGGACTTCAGCAAGGCCTTTGACACTGTGCCACATAGAAGACTATTACACAAACTGGGGAATATGGGTGAGGGCAGGTCAGTAGTGTGGTGGGTAGGTAACTGGATGGCAGGACACAGAGGGTAGTGGTAAATGCTGTCACTCCACAGAGGGGAAGAGTGACCAGTGGGGTACCACAGGGATCAGTGCTGGGACCAGTCCTATTCAACATCTTCATCAGTGACATTGCGCAGGACCTAGAAGGCAGAATTTCACTGTTCGCTGATGACACAAAGCTCTGTAACAGAGTAGACACACCAGAGGGTGTAGACAGAATGAGAAGTGACCTGCAGAAACTTGAAGAATGGTCAAGGGTTTGGCAGTTGAAATTCAATGCAAAGAAGTGCAAGATAATGCATATGGGGCACAAAAACCCTGGCACAATATATCAGTTGGGGGGGTGAGGATATAGCATGCACCAAGCAGGAAAGGGATCTTGGGGTTATCATCTCTGATGACCTCAAGGTAGGGAAACAGTGTGACAAGGCAGCAGGTAAAGCAAATAGGATGCTGGGATGTATAGACAGGGGCATTACCAGCAGGAAAAGGGAGGTCATAATTCCGCTATACAAGACACTAGTGAGGCCCCACCTGGAGTACAGTGTACAGTTCTGGAGACCATACCTATGTAAGGACATAGACAGGGTAGAGAAGGTTCAGAGGAGGGCAACAAAGATGGTGCATGGATTGCATAACAAGTCATATGAAGTCAGGTTGAAGGAACTGAACATGTACTCCCTGGAGGAGAGGAGGGAGAGAGGGAATATGATAGAGACATACAAGTATCTTACAGGGAGGAACAGGGTGCAGGAATACATTATTTTTAAGTGAAAAAGATGTTCTAGGACTAGAGGTCATGGGATGAAGTTGGAGGGAGGACAATTCAGAGGAAACGTGAGGAAGAATTTCTTCACAGATTGGGTGGTCGACAAGTGGAACACCCTGCCAGAGGAAGTGGTGGGGGCTGAAACAATCATGGGATTTAAAAATGTATGGGATAGGCATAAAGGAATTCTGGAGGTCAGGAGTAAGGTGCAACAGACTTCTAGGAAAACAAACTGAACTTACAAGCTCAAATGGGCAGGCTGGGTGAGCCATAGGCCCTTATCTGCCGACACTGTCTATGTATCTATGTATCTATGAAATTCAGCCAGGAGCTGTCTCACCGAGTGGGGCAGGTCTTGTTTAATGCGTACCTTTCTCCCCTCCCAAAGCACCTTTCAAAGGTCACACACTTTGTTTAACACATGTTGATGGTCTAAATAGTACAAGAACTATTAGGCCGAGGCTGGGAATCATTCGAGGGTGTTGAGCATAGGGACCGGTGCACTCATTCTATAACATATGCCGGTCCATTCAGAGAGTGTCCTGTGATTTTTCTAACATCTTTTGCAGGAAGAGGATAGCCTGGGGGCCCTCCGCTCCCTCCAGGAGGCCCAAGATGACAATATTGTTGTGATGGGACCATCCTTCTATGTCCTCTAGCCACTCTTCAATCTTTCGCAGGCGTTGCTGCAGAGTATTGATTTCAAGTACAATCCCTCCAGTCATCAAGAGAGGAGATGTGGACACCTGCATCTCCTACCTGCCATGTGACAGTTTCCATCGATGTCCTCATTTGCTGGATCTACTCAGTTAACAGGTGCACAGCATTTTGCAGCAGTGCCATCTCAGCCATGAACTTCTCCTCCATAATGGCTGTAGAGGAGGAAGGAGTCTTGGTAGCCCACAAAGCCTGGAATTTTGAACACTTTGTGGTCTTGTCTCACTTGGACATGTTTGGAGAAGTGTGACAAGGAGCGGATGTTTTAATTTTGGGGTTCATTATTGGGGTAATAGGCACTGAAAGTCCTTCTGAAGGGATCCACAGAGCACAGGTAAGCTGAGCTACAAAAAATTGGTGTCAGCAGCTGAGATTTAAGTAAATAGAGTATTGCTTTAATCGAGGAAGGTAGGAGCCGAGGAGATATGCATCCACACACTCAGGCTGCCATCACATGACTCCTGAAAATGGCTTTCTGCTAATAGAAGTCATGGCTTATAGTTGAGGAAATATGGTAATACTAATGCATCCCTAAACTCTATGATTTGTGTAACAAGTGACCCATGTACTGTCTAATACAGCTTTCTTTTTCAATATTTGCCCATGTATTCTTGAACCTTATGCAGCTGAAATTGTTACAAACTGTTCATGAATGTTCATAAATTATTTATGAACTGTTCATGAATTTAATACCTGATAGCTCATCAGGCATACATCAGACTCTTCATGAATGTTCAGGAATTGTGCATGAACATTAAATGGCAGTCCTCTGTTTACGAACATTCATGAACATAAAAGTTCAGAAAGATCCATAAAAAGTTACTGAAATTCTTCTACTGAACTTTTATGGGAAAATACCATCAATATTTTTAGTAACAAGAAATACTACACTTTTGTAATTTGTTTATTTTCATGGGTAACCGTGGTTGAGCCAATAATCTCAAAAGGTGTTGGGCCCCATGTTCAAACCAGGATCAGGCCTGTTCAGCACTTTAGTTGTTTTATCATGCAATTAACCATTACAGGTTTTCTTTTCATACTTGTCAGAACTGATAATTTACATTACCCTTACTTTCTTTTTCTCTTTCCGGTATCACATCCCTCCCGACTCACCCCCTCACTGCTGCACTCCGTGCCAGTCGGCAAGTAGTACAGCCCTTCACACACCTCCATGACTGCCCGCTGACTGAACCATCAGGGGTATCAATATTATAGTAGCGTACTGCAAGCCCATTGCTTGACGCTCAACCAATGGATTTGCAGTGCGTACTGTAAGCAGTCATTCAGTTACAGTTTAGTCAGTGCATAGCTGTGGAGGTATGTGGAGGGATATGCTGCTCGTAACCAGTGAGGGTTGCTTTGAAGGGAAAAGCAAGGAGGGATGTGAAACTGGCATGGCTGGAGGCGATTGAGGGAACCAGTACACTATGAAAAAATTGTCAGACATTATGGGTGGGAGATTGGGACCGGGGTGGGGGTGGGACCTTTGTTACTATCACTGCGATCAGGGACTGAGGAAGGGGTTGGGATAATTTGGATTTTTACTGGGATCATGGATGGGAGACAGGGGTGGAAATAATGTTATTATTGCCGGGATTGGGGATCAGGGTTGGAGGGGAGGGACCAATACACTACGGAACCTGGTCTATAGTATTTCATGTAATGGTGATCTGAGACCAGGGTGGGGGTGGGCAGCAGTGGACTGGGGGGAGTGTAACTGCATTACTCTTGTGCTACTGAGGGAAGGAGGCACTATCACATGCTCACGGCATACAAATAAGCTGATAATGGGCATGCTAAAGGCCTCTAGCACCTTGCATGCCCAATGGGCTCATTTGCATGACAACTTTCATGAATATTACTTTAGCACCTGAGTGCTATTAGCTGCGGGGAGGTGTTCCTGGATGGCTGTGGGGGCAGCAGTACCACCCATGCCACTGTATTGTCTGGGTTAATGCTGCCCCCTGCTGGCCCCATTCACAGTCAGATAGCCCACCAGTGCAACCTGGAAGCGCAGCACAAACTTCAGCACTCACTTTGTGCAATCTTTGTAATCCTGCTCTTGATTGCTTCTTATATTAGCAGAATATTTCCCTCAGTTAAAATGTGGTGTTTGACTTGCAGAAATATATTTTTCACTCCTAATCTGAAATGGTTCTGATTTTGTCAGGCTGCTTTACTCTCAGAGTGGGGAGACAGTGTACTCTGATATGCAAATTAGTTGGGCAAACTGATTTTTGTCTTGGGTCATCATGATCCTTCAAAGGTTCTGCAACTCCACTAACTGCACAGATGAATATTTTATGAACTTTGTTCATGAACTGAGTTGAAGAATAGTTGGTGAACTTTGATCAATGTCCATGACTCATGAACATTCATGATTAATCAAAGTTCATGAATTGATGAAATCATTTCACCTGGGGACATCACTTTTGCTGTTGTAGTAAGCTAAAATCATGATGTATAGTATATTCAAGAATACTGATATAAAATATTCATTCATTTCGGTGAATGACCGTTAAGGCAAGGCAAGGCAAATTTTATTTTAAGACTCCCATGGAGGCTCTGGGTGCCATACAATCAAAAATACAGAATATACAGGTTAAAAATAACTACAATAGATACAAAACAAGCATAAATATAAATAATCTTAAATACAATATATAAAAACAGCAGGCTATAACAGAGGTAAGAACAGCTGCCTGCAAAACAGATAGTATAACTCAGAACTTATCAGTTAAAAGACACTGTCTGGGAATGCCTGATTGAATAAATAGGTCTTGAGGTGGGCTTTGAATACCTCAAGTGAAAGGCCTCCCTTTCAGCTGGAGGAAGCAAACTCCACAGGACAGGAACGGCAACACTAAAAACTCTGTCACCAGCAGTTCTTAACCTTGCCCTGGGAATTATGAGGTGGCCTCTATAGGAGGAGTGGAGGGAGTGGGCTGATGCAGCATGTGTTAGAAGGTCACTCAAGTAGTTAGGGCAAGGTCCGCATAGGGCCTTAGAGGTGAGCAAGCCCACCTTAAAGAGGACCCTCCACCTGACCACAGCCAGTGCAGTTCATGCAGTACGAGGGTTGTATAACAGCATTTATGCTTCCCCATCAGTAGCCTGGCAGCTGCATTCTGCACTAGCTGCAGCCAGTACAGGGTGCCTCCAGAGACCCCAAAATAGAGCACATTACAGTAATCAAGTCACAACTTCACAAAGACATGCAGTAAGGTGGGGAGGTCCTCAGGCAGAACTAGGGGTTTGAGCCTATCTATATTCCTAAGATGGTAAAAGCTGGAATGAACAACAGACAACTCCTCAGATTCAAATGTCAGTCTGTTGCTGAGAATAATGCCCAGATCATGCACCCTAGAAGAGGCCTTCAATGGTGCAGGAATAGTCCTGTTGCCACAACACAGGTCATCCTATCATGCCCTCTGTTCTACTCTGCCACCGATACCTCCATCTTTTCAGGGCTCAGTCACATCCAGCTGGAGGCCATCCAATCATTGATCTTGGCAAGGCAGTTGTTCAGTACTTCCACTGCAATGGATGTCACAGGGGCAAAGGAAAGCTACAGCTAGCTATCATATGCATAGGAATGAAAACCCACACTGTACTTCCAAATTAGATCACCCAGGGACATCATGTACACAGCAAACAACATTGGTGACAGGACTGAACCCTGAAGCACCCCATAAGACATGAGAATCGGGGAGGAGGAGAAATTCCCCATCACCACCTGTTGCCTCTTATTTGTGAGGTAGGACTCAAACCAGCAGATGACAGTGCCAATGAGTCCACAATATTCTCTCAGCCGGTTGAGTAACACACAATGATTCACTGTGTCAAATGGTGAAGAAAGATCAAGGAGAACAAGAACTGACCCCTCCACTTGATCTCTTACCCTAAGGAGGTCATTGTGCACATGAACTAATGCAGTTTCCATGCTATGCCTCACACAAAACCCAGACTGGAATTGCTCATAAAGATCAAATGTCACAAGATACTCCTCAAGCTGTTGCACCACAATCTTCTCAATGTTCTTACCTAAAAACAGAAGGCTGAAGATAGGACAATAATTCACCTTGGTGTCAGGGTCTAAAGTTGGTTTCTTCAGAAGGGTTCTCACCAGTGCCTCTTTCAAGGAATCTGTGAAAAAAAACTCCAATAAAGAGCACTGGACAATCAAGGAAAACACCGGGCCAATGGAGTCGATTCATCCCATTAAGAAACACGTCAGCACCAGGTCCAGTTCATAATACATGTGCTTAAGTTTGAAAGCAACCTCAATGACCTTGGCCACCTCCAACAGTTTAAATTCACCCAAACAGAAGAAGCACCCTTCCGACATACAAGGCAATTGATGTCAGCCATATTTTGGCTCTCTGGCAGAATCCCTTGCCTGATGGCACACATCCTGTCAGAGAAGAACCGAGCAAACTCTTCACATACGTCTGAAAAATCTTTTTTCGGCTGTAGGCAGACTGGGTGTAATAGTCTGTCTACAGTCCAAAAGAGCACAGCTGGTCAGTTCTTCCATGCAGCTATCTTCCTGGACAGGAACTCTGCCTTCTTACAGTTTATTGCCCCTTGGTGCTCACTATAGTGGGCATGCAGGGCCAGTTTATCCACCTCCAGCCCAGTCTTCCATGGTGCTCCAACTTCTGACCCACAATCTTCATCACCTTGAGATTCCCATCAAACCATGGGAATCTCAAGTGAGAGGACATGTGTTGTATGTGGATCAGTACAAGAGTGTTGAGCATGTTGGACCTTGCCTTATAGGAGGCAACCACCTAACTAGGTCCCCTTACACATGCATTTCCTACACTAGATAGATCAGCCACCACCAAGAATCCCTCTGTAGTCAAACCCTTCAAAGGGTGATAGCTGACCTTCTCTGCAGGCGGAGGGCTCTCATGGGTGGCCCAAATGAGAACTTCGCTGTGCAATGATCAGACCAAGAGACCAGGTCAGTATTGGAACTGTTAATCTCAAGCCCCAGTGAGAACACCAGGTCCAACCTGTGACCACCCTGATGGGTCGCAGAAGAAACGTCTTGTGACAGGCCCAGAGATGACATCATCTGGAGGATGTTGAACTCTAGCCTAGAAGATTAGTCATCGGCCCACACATTGAAGTCCCCCAGTACTAAGCATTTGGGGCCTCCATTGTTTCTTGACGATAAAGTCAGCTACCTCTTGTAGGAACTCTCCAGCCACCCCAAGGGGGTGGTAAATCAAGTGAATCCTGCAGCCTGCACCCAGATCCTCATGTACTGCAACACATTCAAAGGAGCCAGGTATTTCCACTGGGTGCATGGTGAAGCCAAGATCAGCTCTAAAACAGATGGCCACTTCCCCACCCCTGCACTCAACTCTGGGACAATGCACAACAGAGTACCCAGGGGGAATGGCAGCCTCCAAAACTGGGCCTGCATCATCATCTGCCAAGATCTCCATAATGCAAGCCAGATCAACTGCAGAAATCATGTCCGCTATAATTGTGGTCTTGTTTCTGATTGATCTGGCATTGCAGAGCACTTCCCTCAGGAGACTGGTAGGCAATGCCACCTCACTGGCTGCTTGCCCACTCAGTCTGGTGGGAACCCTGGGGACAGGGACCAAACATGACAAGCCTCTCTCTTAGGTCTGTCTAACCCCCAGAGTGCTTTTTACACCTAACTACCTCTGTCATATGTCTGAGGCACCTGATTGATGTGGCATCTCCTAATTCCAACCTTCCAACAGCAATGAGCTATAGTGATGGAAACAGGGAGGTCAGTGAAGGGCCACAGACTAAGTAGTTGGGGCATCTCATAGACAATCCTAGCCTGCCTCAGACTTTTACACATCCCATAGCAAAGACTAATTAACTATACTTATCCCCAGCAACAAATAAATGCCTGCTATGTATTCCAAACACACTCCCAGGCACACCACCAATACAAAAGGAACCTAAACATTCATATACCACACCACACACTAAGCAACGCTTAAAACCCCTACCTCCCCCTTAACCCTTCCCCACACCAAGAGAGCAAATAAGACAGAAACTTAAATTTCCAAATCTCAGGAGAGCAAACATGCAGCACTCAATCAATACAAATGGCTCTTTGAGACATGTCCATCAGTTATAGTTCAAGGTCACAATCAGAATTGTTCCAGGGCCCAAGAACTTTAAGGAGCAGTTACCCTTTAACTGACCCCATTGTCTTCAAGGGCAAGATGATACAATACTGGAGAAAATATTAGTCTGAGTACAAATAACCAGTAAAGCACCTACATTCAGCTAGAGAATTCTCTCACAAGCTCCAGAGAAAGAACAGAGGAGAAGAGGTCACGTGATGGCAGCCTAGATAGTAAGCAGCAGACTCCCTTCGCTCCATTCTGAGCCTGCAAAAACCCATTCCTAAACTACTTTCTTAGAGGACACTACAAGCAATTTTTGACTGATTCAGCATCTAAGTTCCTTCTGGCTCCTAATAACTTCCAACAATGGAAGCTTATATGCACAAAGCACTACCACGGCATTCCCCGCCACTGTCTCCCGAAAAGGACAAGGCCCCGAAATGGCCTAAACAAGAAACACCAAAAGCAACTAATGGGACTACTCCAGTGATAGAAGAACACTTTTTAGAAATTATGAGACCTATGCAGGAGTCAATAACTAACATAACGGAAGAACTGCATGAAATTAAAATAGCTACAGACTCCCTTACACCGCAAGTCAGTGATTCGGAAACTTGCCTAGTCTCTTTGGAAAAGAAACAAGACAAATCTGCCATAGACCAAACCCTAGTACATCATAGAATTAAAAAATTGGAGGAGAAACTCGAGGATTTGGAGGGGAGAAGCTGCAGGAATAATCTCCTGGTGATTGGCATCACAGAACAAGAAGAGGGTGCTTTGCCTATTCTTTTCATCCAGAGATTTTGTGAGAAAATAACAGACCCTTCTCCAAATGGTACTACTTACGTAGTTGAGAGATCTCACCGGGTGCTTCGTCCACCTCCACCACCCAGCTCACCGCCCAGGCCTATTATTTTTACACTGCTCAATTTTTTAGATAAACAACAAATTTTGGCCTGGGTGAAAGCTCTACAGGTCTTATGGGAAGGAAGGCGAGTATGAATATCTCAAGACTTGCCCCAATTGGTCAGGCTGAAACATCAGCAATTATGTCCACTTGTCTCTAAATTGATCGCAGCTGACAAGCCATTCCATGTCAGATACCCTGCAGTCTTACAAGTTAAGTGGGGGGACCACTGGCAGACCTATGAATCTCAGGATCAAGCGCTGAGTGAATTAAAAACTGCATTTCCAGATCTGTTCAGATGAATCCCTCACTCGAAATAAAATGGTAATCCAACTGAATGATGGTAGTGGAAGTTTTTTTGTACCATTGCTACCAGGTCTTTACACTTCTTTTATTGAACTTGGAAAGCGACTGCAACATGACAATTTACCTATCACCCACTTCGCTATCTAACTCACTTCATCGCTTTAAAAGGATTAGTTTCTCAACAAGCATTTCTTCACCATCAATCTTACAGAACTCACTTTTCTTAGAAAAGGGTTCATATTTTCTCCAGCTTCATGTTTAATTCCATGGACAGTCTACTTATTTTTTTTTGGAAATAGTAATTTTATTATTTTTTTCCAGAAGCAATAGTCTAGACATGTATAACATAATCCTGAAGGATAAGACCTCGGAACTTGATACAGCAATACATTTTCATCATATCACCAATTTCAGTTCTCATTCCCCCCTAACAGGGAGAAGAAAGAGGAGCAAATAGAGGGATCCAAACTCCCTAAAAGTCTATTACAATAAACTCAGTTACAAAAAAAAGAGAACCTTATGGTATGAATTAGCATAGCCAGTTCCTGAGATTACAAAATGGTCTAGCCCTTATTGCGTCCTTCCTATTTTACAGAAACCTACGGGGTAAGGGGGATAAAATAAAAAAAAAAAGGGGGAGGGTGGATCAACAACATTAATATCTGTAGCATATTAATTCATTGCCCTGTGGTAGAAGGAGCAGTCTAAATACATTTCTTAGATGTTTCATTCTTTCATCCTCCCTTACTCACCGGGGAGGTCTTAGCATTATTTGCGACTGTTAAGATAATTTAGCCAGAATTTCCAAAATAACTGCCTGTTCCTTTTGTGCCTGAAACTCAAAAAAGGGCATCCAATACATTATAAGCCTGTCCCTTTGTAGTCTCACTTTCGCCATGAGAAACTCCATGTCCATGATCGACAAACAGTTCTTGTACCATAACTCATATGTGGGGGCGGTCTTGGAGAACCAACATTGTGTAATTGCTTTGAGAGCTGAGGCCACCAGAACATTGAACAGGTATCTCAGTGATTTTAACTTAACCTGATCCGGGTACAACCTGAGAATCCAATGAATAGGGTTATCCGGAATGAGAGACCCCAATATCCCACAGATCTGTTCTCTCACCTTTTCCCAATAGCTAAAAATAATTTGACAATCCCAAAATATGTGTAAGTGCGTGCCTCTCTGGCCGCATTCCCTCCAGCACAGGTCAGAGAAGTTCCGGTAAAAATGTTTGGTGATTACTGGGGTTCGGAAATACCTGGAAACCACCTTCCATAAAACTCTGGCCAACTATTAGAAGCGGTGGTGGAATGTATAGCTATCCATATTTGACTCCAGTCTGGAGCAGCAATCTCCGCCCCAATTTCTGTGGCCCAATTTGTTTTTATGGAGAGCGTCGGGTCGGGTTCTAGTTCCGATATACATTTCATCAGCCGAGATATAAATCCTTTTGTCCCCGTTCTGGCAACCTCCGACCCCATCATCTCCTGCAAGGGATTCCCATCTCCCCCCATCGCCTTATCATCTATGTATTTTTTACACAACAAAAAATGCCTAAACTGCAAATATCTGAAGAAGTCTGAGGTTGGGAGGGTGAACTCCATTGAGATTTGCTGAAAGGATTTAATTCCTTCGAAAGAAAAAACTGACCAATTTTACTAAGGCCCCTTCGATACCAGCGCTTAAAACCCAGATCCCACCCTAGTGGTCTAAAATCTAGGCAAGCCCTAATTGGGGAGTCTGCACTCAGTTCTAACATGGTACCTAGCTTCTTATTGATTTCTACCCAAGAAGCAATAACCAACTCCGACCAGGGATTACAACTATTCAACTGCCGGACTCCCGAATGATCCATATAAATCAAATCCCTAATATCTCCTAGTGACGAGTCAGGCCGTTCTATTGCTACCCAAGTCGGGGGATCCTCTTCCCTCATTAGGGGGATAAGAGGTTGAAGTTGTGCAGCTAAATAATATTTTCTTAAATCTGGAAGTCACAGTCCTCCCTTCCTTTTATCCCTAAGCAGGACCGACCATTTTACTCTAGGGGAACAGCGCTCCCAAATAAACCTAGATATCGAGATCTTGATTTTTTTCCAGAACTGGCTGGGGGGGGGTAGTCGGGAGAGATTGGAACAGAAACAAAAAACGGGGCAATATGTTCATTTTTATACAGTCTACTCTGCCCATTAGAGAGAGGGGCAATTCGGCCCATCTACTCAAGTCTTCCTGCATCAGTTGTAGCAATCTACCATAATTAAGGGCATAGAGCTTAGACACGTCCCTAGGCATACTTATCCCCAAATATTTAATTTCATCTTTCGCCCATTTATATTTGCCTAATACTGGAGGTTTCCCACCCTGTTGTTCACCCAAAAGCATAATTTCTGATTTAGAGTCATTAACCTTGAATCCTGATACCTCACCAAATAGTTGGATTAGAGTTAACCTGGGGCAATTGTCTTTCCACATCCGCGATATACAAAAGCGTGTCATCCGCATATAGTGAAATTTTTACTTCCACCCCCTGGATTTGTATACCCTTGTACTCTACCGATTGTCTTATAAGGCAGCAAAGGGCTCCATACATAAAGCAAAAACAAGGGGTGAAACGGGACATCCTTGTCTAGTTCCTCTGTTAATATTAAATTTATCTGATATTACTCCATTCACTTTAACTCTCACCCAAGGATTTCTGTATAAATTTGAAATCCAGTTACAAAATCTGTCCCCAAATCCAAATTTTACCAGGACGTTTTCCAGGAACATCCAGTCTAGGTGATCAAATGCCTTCTCTGCATCAAGTGTTCTATGCCGACCCGGGATAAACCCCGTCTGATCCCTGTGCACCAAGTCCGGGATATATTCCTGCACCCGAAGACTCAAGATTTTAGTGAGTATTTTGGCATCCTGATTAATCAGCGAAATAGGCTGATAACTACCGCATTCGGTTGGATCTTTACCCGGCTTCGGTACCACAGTAATCAGTGCCTCCTCCCAGGAAGGTGGAAGATTACCTTGATCCTGTACCCCATTACATACTCTACATAGCAAAGGGGTCAAATCATCTATAAAAGCATTATAAAATTCTCCCGTGAACCCGTCAGGCCCCGGGGCCTTCCCTGTTTTTAAGCTCTTAATGGCCGTCCTCACCTCTAATTCAGATATTGCTTCTATCCAATTTGTCCCTTTGTGGATCCCCTAATGTAGGTAGCTCAAATGTATGCAAGAATCTCTGAACCTTATCACTATGGTCAGGAGTTCTTTCCTGCGTATAGAGCTCCTGATAAAACTTACAGAAGCTATCCGCAATCTGCTTGGGGTCAGAGGACATAGCCCGCGACCCATGTATCTTAAGTCGCGGGATATATCTCTCAGCCTCCTGTTTCCTTAGTCTAAGGGCTAGCAATCTACTCGCCCTCCCACCTACCTCATAGTATCTTTGCCTAGTATATCTTAAGGCATTTACCGTTTTTGCATTCATTGCCTTATTATAATGCTCTCTAGCCCTTATTTACTCCTCTAAAACCATGGTTTCCCCTGTAATTTTATGTTCCCTTTCCAGGGCTCTGATTTTATCCAACAAATTACCTGTCTTGGCCAGGGAGCTACGATGTTTGAATGAGGCATAACTAATGATCTGACCCCTTAAGACAGCCTTTAAACCATCCCATATAAAACGGATATGAGTATCTTCTTCCCTATTTTCTAATATATACGGCCTAATAGACTCTTTCAGCTGGTTGACAAACCCCACATCGTTTAAGATGCCCGGGTCGAATCTCCAACCTCCCCTGGTCTTGACCTCTGAGCACCAAAGATTCGCGCTCACCATAGCGTGGTCCGAGAAGGTCACCGGGTGGATTGTTGTGTCCCTCAGATCATCAAAATATTTTGATTGGATATAAAATCTGTCTAGTCTGGAATAAGTTTTGGTCACTGAGGAAAAAAATGTGTAATCTCTAACTTGGGGGTATCGTTACCTCCATGGGTCCGTCCAGCCACCATCCATGAATAGAGTTCTAAGGAGCCTGGAACATGCCACTCGGTGGCCCCCCCACTCCTGTCTAAGTCACCATTCTCCACACAATTCCAATCACCTACCAGTACTACTCTCCCTGGAGCCAAGGAGTCTATCTGACTAAAAAATCTTCTGAGAAAGCTCCCTGAAGGGGGTGTAGGCCCATATACAGCCGCCACATGAAGGACTTGCCCCGTACATTCTCCAGATATTATTACAAAATGGCCAGACCCTTCTGCTTGTACTCGGTGAATTGTTATTGGGAGCCCCTTATGAATGAGTATGACGACCTCTGCTCTGGGTCCATTCAGACACGAATCTGAGTATACCTTTCCCACCCAGGCTCTACACAGTTTAGCGTGTTCTAAATCTGATAATTTGGTTTCTTGTAAACATGCTATATCACAATTTAACCTTCCCAACTCCTGCAAGATTCGTGCTCTTTTCACCACCCCATTTATCCCCTTCACATTAATCGATACAATTTTAAGTGAGGTCATATTTGTATCTTTGAGTTATTATACAACCCACAACAAACAACCACCCACTCCTCCCACCAGGCAATGCCACATCATGATATACCAAAACATTAACAAAATAAAAATCATATAAAGAAAAAAAACAAAAGAAAAATAATAAGAGCAATACAATAAAAAGAGTATGAACATAGATTTTACAAACCTTGAACAACACTCATTTTAAGTCAACCAAGGATGAACTGTCCTCCCCCATCAGAACTCAGGGGAGGAGTATGTAAACTTTAGACACCATCCGCCCAAGTAGAGTACCTGGTGTCGGGATACTCGTAAGCTCAATCAGAGCTAATTGACTGGAGGTTAGAGGTAAGCGCTCCAGAGCTAGGCACTTAAGGTCCTAGAGTGGTAGGTGCGGATGCTCAACAGCATCCAAGGCAGGCTTCGGCTCCCCAAGAGTCCAGACTTCTCCTGCCTAATGCGCTTCGGTTTGGCTAGCCATCGAGGCCAGGCACCAGGGGTGCTACTATTGTCCTATAGAAACTATGGTAAGGCACAGAGTGTGTAACACACCAATTCTCCTTCCCACCAAATCAAAATTAGGAGTATTTTACTTAGGGGCCGGGTTAACGCTACCTGCCCCAACCATTCTCTCATGTAGGATCTGGTATCTCTGTGCCCACCACCACTTCAGGTCATCATCAAGACTCCCCCACAAATTCAAAAAAAAAAAAAAACACCTTATACTTTACACCCCTCTTAAACTGTCCCATTACTCAACCCTTGCATTACATAATTAGTCCCCAGTAACTGGGCAGTCATTTTAGTCCAAAATGAGCAGGGGGGCCATTTTCCAGGTGCTACTGAAATTAGATCCAGTTAAGAAAAGGATCCGAAGGGGCCCATTCAATGATCCATCTAGGCCTATGAGAGCAATCCGAGGGACCAGAGAGAGATGCAGGGGGGAAGAACCGAGATCTCCACCACACCGGGTATGATTGCTAAACATACACCAGCACTTCTCCCTCTGAAATTAGTTTAAAAGCAGTCTACGACCCTCAGAGACACCATCTCACCGAGGTAAATTTCAAGATTCCTTCGCTTGGACCCATCTTGCCAGGTCTGCATGCAGTGGTAGCAGTGCCTCCCCTCGTCTCTTCGCCCGCTTCCTTGGGCCTGGAGCAACCGACCATAACAGCTCTTCTATTTCCTTCTCAGCTTGTTCTTCCTTTAGATCTGGCATCGGGACTTCGGGTGACGACAGAAAAGAAGTTGCCGCCAGCAGTGAATCAAAAACTTTAATACCGTCGTCATTCTGAACCCACAGCCTGGCAGGATATCTAATGTGAGCCTTCAACCCTTTTTCCCTCAAGACTTCGACAACCTGAAGCACCTTTTTCCGCTGTGCAAACATAGACGGAGGGAAATCTTGGTCCACATACACTTTCTGGCCATCTAGATTCAAATCTCTCTTTGCCCACGCCAGTTTTAATATTTTTTCTTTGGTTGTAAAGCGTAGAAATCTCACAATTATTGATCGTGGTTGCATTCCAGGTTTGGGTTTGGGTGCAATTGATCTATGGGCCCGCTCTACCTCTGTATCAAAGCCTTCTTCCAAACTTAGTTCTTGTTTCAGCCAGGTATCAATAAAGCTATCCATACTGGGGGGGGGGGTCCACTCCCTCTGGAATTCCGAAAATTCTGATGTTGTTACGGCGAGCTCTCGCCTCAGCATCCTCCGCCCTGGCCATAAGTTCTTTCTCACATTTATGCAGGTAGGCCAGCGATCTGCCAAATGCCATATGTTCTCCTTGTATCGTGTCCATCTGTCTCGCCATCGTGGTCGTGCGAGCTTCCAATTTTTTGAAATCGTTCTGTAAGCCCATAATCCTTGCTTCGATCCGATGCAGGATCTTAAGCATTCTATGACCATCTGCTTTGGTGAAAGTGGCCTCCGAGCCTGATCCATCTGAGTCTTCCCCCGAGACAGTCAGTAGCGATGAGCGGGACTCGGCAGGGCTCGTAGGCCGCAAACCACGGCGGCTACGCGATCGTCCCCTTTCCCCTTTGGCGAGCATTTTTTTAGAGTGGCTCATTAAAAACCTTGGGCAGGTGGATTAAATCTTGCGATCTAAATATCTGACTGCTTCTCGACAATGACTGAAACCGCTAGAGTGTTACACCTGAGGTACCCACGACTCGATTCAGACCGCCATCAGGTTGGTGACGTCACCAGAACAGATTATTGATGGACAGTCTACTTAAAAATAGATGACGACCGATTCCATAAACTGCTTGTGAAGTAACAAGCAACTTTATAAGACTTACCTACTTGAGCATAGTAATATTACTCAAGGGTCATTTTTTCTTCTTTTTTTTTTAATATATCAGCATTTATTAATCAATAGAACAATAGATCTTAATTCATCAGCAAGAGAGATATCTTTACTTAGAAGAAGGAACAGTTCCCTTCAGATAAGTTAACTTCTTCTATTTTCAACAATTTGACAGTTCATTTGTTGCCTTTTTTTTCCTTTTTATTATGAATGGATATTTACTTCTTAAATAATGGAGGGCAGGGGGGCTGCGGAGGGAACTATTGTTAACAGGTTTGCTTTACAACATCACCTGACAGATTAAACTTGGTGGTACAGCTGAAAGAACTGGGGGTAGTTAATAAGGGACTTTTGGGGGCTTTTGGGGGTGGGGGAAGGAAAAAAGATTCTTGGATTATTCCTTTTCCTTGAGATAGAAAAAGACATCAAGTATTTATATCTACTACTACATTTGCTTTACCTCATGTTTATATGCTCCATATCCCCATTTAATTAATAAAAAATGTCTGGTCCATTTACAGTCTTAAGCTGGAATGTGAAAGGTGCCAGGGATAGATGTAAGCAATAGGTCATCCTAAAACATTTATGGAATCTCAAAGTTAATATTGTTTGCCTGCAGGAAACCCACCTCAGAAGGAAGGATACTCTCTTCTTGCACAGTGGATGGGTAGGACAAGCTTTTGGAGCAGGGACAGCTACCAACCAAGGGGGAGTTGCAATCTTATTTCACAAAAATGTTACCTTTAAGCAGGAACACATGCTCTGAGATAGCCAGGGGCACTATCTATTACTTCACGGCACCCTTGGTTCTCACCAAATTACAATTGGCTCTATATACAGCCCAAACATAGACTCCCCAAAATTTTTTACAAATCTGACAGAATTGGCCTCCTCCAACTCACCCTGAACAATCTTTTTAGGAGGCGATTGGAATATTACCCCTCAGCTTATTCTAGATAGATCATACTCTAAGCGGTCTGGTCTCTTGCCTGCACAGAAAGCCCTAAAAGAACTTATAAATGGACTAGGCCTACTTGATATTTGGAGAGTGCTGAATCCTACTGAAAAGCAGTATACTTTTTTCTCTTTCCCCCACCACACATGCTCGCGTATAGATTACTTTCTGATTAGTTCCCACACTCTACCAGGAATATTGGGTGCAACAGTTCACCCGTGGGTTATATCTGACCATTCCCCTGTTTCCTTTACATGTATTTTAGGATGTGGGATCAAAAAAGACTCACTGTGGTGACTAAACACGTAGTTACTCCAAATACCCGCTACCAAGACCCATCTTAAAAATGTCATTACACCCTTCATAGAGTACAACATCAGCTCAGTTCCCTGCATTGATGTAGTCTGGTCAGCCCTAAAATGTGCTTTAAGGGGGGAATGTATATGTCTAGCCTCTACCAAAGCTAAGAAATTTTAAATTCAGACTGAGAAAATATTACAGGATATTAAATCCTTGGAAATATCCATTAGCCAACATTCCTTAGAAACTGATTGGATCAAACTACATTCTCTCCATTCCCAGTTCTCAGACCTTATGTCCCAAAAAGTTGAGCTTTCCTTAAAAAGAACCAAAATTAAATATCTAGAATCTGGGGAATGGGCCAGCAAGCTCTTGGCTATTCATATCAAGCAAGCTGAGTCTACTCGACAGGTACCAGGCTTGTAGCTTATAAGAAATGGCCCACTAATTACTAATCCATGAGAGATTGTCTCAGGTTTTGCACAATACTATGGGGATTTGAATAATGTAGTAAAAGAAGAGATCCCAATAGAACAACAAATTCAAAGCTATTTTGATCAACTGACTCTTCTGACTTTACCCACAAATAAAAGCCCGCTCTTGAGTTCTTACATTCAAGAATGGGAAGTTGAGTAAGTGGTTAAACAACTCCCCATAGATAAATCACCTGGACCAGATGGCTTCCCAGCTAATCTATATAAACCATATGTCAAGGGAGCTTCCCCTCTTTTGACAAAAGTATTTAACTTTTGGTATGAAAATGGCATCACTGATTGCACATATTTTGAGGCTCTGATTACCATAATCCCCAAACCGAGTTGCGAGCCCCATTATACTGAAAATTACCATCCCATTTCTTTACTTAATGTAGATGTCAAAATTCTAGCTAAAGTATTAGCTAACCATATGGGACCCTTACTGGACACACTAATTACTAAACAGCAGGTCGGCTTTATGTCAGGTAGATCCTTGGGGGATCATATGCATCTCTTGTTACACCTTCTCTCCCTACCTGGCAATTCAATCATTCCAACTGCCCTTATTGCCCTAGACACAGAGAAAGCTTTCAATCATGTCTCATGGCATGTCCTCTTCACTGCCTTACTTCATTTTTGCTTCCCACAGTCATTCATTGACTGGGTCAAATTGCTATACACGTCCCAAACAGCCCATGTTTGGTTCAGTGGTTACCTATCTAACCCATTCCCGCTGCTCCATGGCACCAGACAAGGCTGTCCTCTTTCCACCCTTCTTTTCAACCTTTATTTAGAACCCTTTATACGGAAATTACTTATAACACAAAACCTACAGGGAATCCATATAGGAGCACAACAACACCTTTTATCAGCTTATGCTGACGATTTACTATTACACATACAAAACCCAGTAGACGGTATACCAGCCAAACTAAAGGAAATTGAGTCCTTCTCAAAAGTTTCATACTATAAGCTTAATTTAGCAAAATCTAGTATCTTCCCTCTCAATAACAAACTATTACATGCAGATGCAGAAAAATTTGGATTACATTGGGAATCCAAAATTCTAACCTACTTGGGCATTAAAATCTCCAAAGAATTTCCCATGATTATCAAAGAGAACTTCACTAAATTAATTCAGATAACAAAATTGGACCTTGAGAGGTGGAGTGCTTTACCAATTTCCTTGTGGGGAAGGATCAGCACAGTCAAGATGAATGTGCTAACCCCGGTCTTATACCCCCTAAATATGTTAGCTCCATATTTTCCTAAATCATGGTTTCCCACTCTTCAGAATTTACTTAATAGGTAGATCTGGAAAAACAGAACAGTTTGTAGGGCATATCATAAATTAACCACACCAAATTCTAATGGTGGCCTCTCTCTACCGACCTTTTTTACTTATTATGGCGCTATTCATATTACTAAATTAGCACAGTGGGCATCTTTACCATACGGTGAACATACAGGGTCGTATTTCCCTTCCTGGCTAGATATTGAAAGAACCCTGGCATCTAAAATTCTATCCTCTCTACCAGTGCTCATATATTCCTCTCCAAAATATATCCCCAGAGCACTCTGGAAAAATCCAATGGGATGGTCATTGAGAGCTTTGCATCATATACAGTGGCATCTGAATTTAAACTGGCACATAACTGGGGAACAACCACTTTCAAACAACCCTCATTTTAAAATTCAGCAACGGCCTATTCCAATAGCATTCTGGCCCTCTCTGATGGAAATGAGACTTACAGATATTGCTCCCAATGGCAAAGTGCTTTCATATAACCAGTTATTACAAAACTTTCCCGAAATAGAGGAGTGCCCCTTTAAATCCTGACAGGTTAGACACACAGTAGTCTCCTTTTTACCTACAATGGGAAAACTTGACTTTTCCAACACTGACCTATCTTCCTTTTTAAATATTGCAGGTCAATCACACCCAATCTCCAAGGTATATAAAGAATTACAGGTTCTAGATGCCCAATTACCCAAAGGTACATGTTACTGCTGGGTCCATATTTTATCTCTCCCACCAGAAGCAGACTTCTGGCAGCGAACATGGATTAATTTATACAGATTTGTTAAACAAGATCAACTGCATCTTACACAATTTAACATTATGCATAATCTTTATTTTACCCTCCAGAAATTTCACAAGATTGGGAAAATTCCCTCTTCTCAGTGTCCCTGATGTTCAGCAGTAAATGGAGATCTCTATCATATGTTATGGACATGTCCTAAAATTCAAATATGTTGGCATAACATCAATAACTCACTAGATCCTCTGTTGGAATTGGATCCTTTATTCCTGCCAGAAGTTTGCTTACTTAATCACTATCCCAGAGGAACACTGAAATCAAGAAAACTCTTTATAGCCCTAATTACTGCTGTGGCTAAACTTATAATTCTGAGACACTGGATAGATGGCTCTTTGCCTACAATGTTGGAATGGCATAGAGAAATGTTACTGGCCCTTCAATTAGAAAAGCATATTGCCAGGATGAGTAATAGATTGCAACATTACCTAGATAAATGGGGCACCCTAGATGCTTTATTAACTGCATGGAAATCCTAATGAACTTAACTTCCATATCAGGTTTGTTACTGATTGTTTTATCACTTTTGGTGAGGTGAGCTTATACACTTGATGTCCTTGGGGGGGGGGGTTATTAAAGATTTAATTTGAAAATGTTTGTTTTATTTTATTAGAGTTTTGAGATTGTGTAGTTTTCAGACATAACTACGCCTGACAAGCAGTCTTACAAATGTTTCTGAATGTTGAACATATGATGTTGACTGTTATCTTTTTCCTGTAATTGATTTTGTAACTTGTTCAAAAATTGAATAAAATTTATTGAATTAAAAAAAAGAACAGAGGAGAAATTAGTAGCAACTCAGCAGCCACTGAGTCCCTTCACAGTCCAGTTCCTTCTCCAATACTCCACTAATAAGGTCTAGCTTGGCACATGAAAAGTTCAAGCTGACATGGCGACTGGCAAAATGAGAGAAACCGAAACCAGCATTTATGTATTTTGTTTGTGATTTCTTTTTTTTAAATGCATGAAACTTTTTTACATTCCTGAATTATTATAAAAGTAATAAAAATAAAGTATAAAAAGTATAAAAAAAGATGATGACATCTCTCAGCTGCTATGGTTAACCTAAAGGGTAGAAGAGCAGAGCATTAGGTTCTGCCTGGTGACTGAGTAGTGCCACTCTATATGTTGTCTGCATTTAAAATATTTTCAAAGGGTGATCCCATTTAAAATACACCAGAATTACTTCCCAATAGTACCTGATAGAAGTTACCATTAGGAGAAAATGATGGAAGTGAGAAACCCATTTTCCCACAAAGAGTGTTGCGGAATGGGACTCCAGTCTTACAGTCCAAGTCCACATTACAATTATCTCTTCTGCAATTACCACCAGGACAGAAAGGGCAGGTGCAGTTTTTGGAAAAGGCTGGGCACTGCCCTGCCAGAAATGAAGGAAAGGAATGGGGTAGCCCATTTGACCCTACAAAGAAAAAATATGTTTATTTCATCAGTCAGCTTTCACAAAGGTTGATTTAATACAGGAATGCTAAATCACACCCAGTGAAAATTTCAAATAATCCATCCTGATCATGCAACACAGATCAATACTTCTAAAGATCCTAAAAGATCCATAAAAATCCTATTTCATTGTAAGTGGGATCTCACACAACGGCTTTTGCGATATGCTGTAATACATGTACTTCCTCAGGTGGTTGAAGGCCCTTTGCTGGAAGCTGACATGCTTTTAGTGAATGGGATCATTGCAGGATCCCACCCCCAACTACAGATGGGTGAAGCTGGCAAACTTCACTTTGCACATTCATTTTCAGAGTTTACCAAATTTATGAAAGTGTACATAATACTCTGAATGTGTTATCATCAGACTTAAGATATTCTTATCTTCTTTTGAGGTGTCAATCGGCTGCTTCACCACTCATGACATGTCAACAGATGAACACCTTCTCAAGAAGATAAAATTACATTTTAAGTTGTGTCATGTCAGATTGCATATATGTGAGGAAAGACAGTCTGTGCAACAGTGTCTGCAAAGAAGTACCATCTAGTACTGAAAGCTATGACTAAGAGTCAAAGTGGTGCTAAGTAGCTGCAGCAGCTATAGACACCTTGAGTGGTGATCCATGAATTTGCAAGTGTGAAAGTCAACCAACCACTCCATTTCCTTCTGTAGCTTGGAGGTACTTCTCTTTAGCTGAATGGTGAGAGCTATAGCCTTCAGTTTGCAGAGTTCCTGGTATGATTAGCAGAAATCCTAGGAATCACATTTGTGGACCCAGGATCCTGCAGGCAGTAACTCTAGGAATTCAGTTGAAGGGATATTTTCATAAGCTGGAAGGCAAATTTCTCCTTTGACTTTATACTGTTCACTCTAGTCATCAAAAGTACCACTAGTGCTCCTACTCTGTCCTTCAGCCCTGTAGGGCTCTGTCATTTGTAACATTGACTAATAGATAGAACTCCTTTGCACCGACTGTCTGATATATGACACATTTCCTCAATTAAAAGCCACCCTCTAATAGAAGCCACTCATGAAAAGTTGCCGAGAAAAAGGCAAACTTTCAATTGAAGCGAACCTCTATTAGATGCCACAGCTTTTACTTGGGAGTATACCTCCAGTTAATAGTTTAACCCACCTCATCCCACCCTCTGCCAGACTCCTGCCAGACCACCCAAGACTCATCCTTAAGCCCACATTATTCTAATGAAACAAATAAATGTAAATTAAAATAAATGGAAGCAAATTACTGTGGCAGGTTTGGATAAGACCCTGTTCCATCTGTTATGCAGAAAGAGTTGAAAACAAGGATCTAGCCTGCTCTCTCTTATTCTGTCACTTGTTTTTCTCTTGTCTGTCTGACTGTGCAATCAAAATGTCCTTGTTGCAGCTAGGAACTGGCCACACCAATATTCCAACCATTTCTCCTTGTTTTCTCCCTTCCTTTACTTGCTGTTTCTGTTCCTCATTTCTTTGCTTGCTTCCCTGTGATTAAGAGATAAATGTCAATGTTTATAGGAAACTGAGATCTATTGGTTTGCAAATGTATGCAGTTATGTTGTTGAAATGATTACTGACAGCCATTTGGAATTATCTGGAACACAGTGGGTTAACTGTGAGGTGTATTTTGACCTGCTACAAGTTTGTTTGCAGAATTATCAGCAGGGAATCAGTGCTGTAACAGGGATGTCTTAATTGGCTGTGCCTGTTAAGAAGACTAATTTAGTCTTCAGGTTGGTCATAGGAAAGAAACTGACAAAGTCATAATACATTTTATGGAACACAGGTGGTATAATTTACAAGAACAGGATGCAGAATTGAACTGGCAGGGAAAAAAATCTTAGAAAAAGAGAGCAATGTTTTCTTCAGAGATAGAGAAAACTTGATATTTTAAAGAGGATCTCAGTTGAAGGACTTCTGTTTCTCTGAACTGCCTGTATCAAGAGCTAGCCAACACAATGTCATTTTTTATTGTGTTGTTATTCACAATAATAAAACACTATTTGTGAATTTTGCAACTTCTCCTGTTTTGCTTGTGCTTCCTGATGTATGCTTCTATATCAATTACCAAATTATGTGAGCTCAAAACTGAAGCCTTATAATCATCAATACCATGGCAGTAAAACATCTTCTCTGGTCACCAGTTTATCCCACCA
The DNA here is from genome assembly GCA_016271365.2 of Neoceratodus forsteri. Taxonomy (NCBI): domain Eukaryota; kingdom Metazoa; phylum Chordata; order Ceratodontiformes; family Ceratodontidae; genus Neoceratodus; species Neoceratodus forsteri. Next base: position 619,908,632 of record CM028138.1, on the reverse strand, counting down.
TCATCCTGCCATCTGCCAGACCTTCTTTTATTGCCTTTACTTAGCCCACATGATCCCAGAAGATTAGGCAATAAAAAATATTATTAAACTAGAACAGAATAATGGTAACTGAACTAAATTGAAGCCTGTTGGATACAGAGTTGCTGGAATCATGTGGCATGCTGCTAATGTAGATACTGAAGTACTATATATTCAGCTTTCTCGATCAGTTTCAATAGAAGCTGCCCTCAAACACTAGTGGCCTTCAAATCAAAGCTGTCATTGAGAATTACTACTTGCTAATAGAAGCCGTTACTTCTAGTTGAGGAAATACAGCAATGTTAAAATATCCCTAAACTCTGTGACTTGTGTCATAAGTGACCTCTGTATGCCCTTTTGAGGGTATCATATGTACTGCCTAATACAGCTTTCTTTTTCCATATTTGCTCATGTATTCTTGTACTTTAGGCATCTAAAATGATCAAACTCTTTATGAATGTTCATGAATTATTTATTAACAGTAAATTAATTTAATACATGAGAGTTCATCAAACATACATCAGACTCTTCATGAATGTTCAGGAATTGTGTACGAACATTAAATGGCACTACTGTGTTCACGAACATTCATGAACATAGAAGTTCATAAAGCTCCATCAAAGTTAATGAAACTCTTCTACTGAACTTTTATGGGAAAAGTCAATTATTTTTAGTAACCAGGAATACCACACTTTTGTAATTTGTTTAGTTACATCAGGTAACCCTCTTTGAGCCAATAATCTCAATATGTTTTCCCTATGTACAAAACAGAGGAAGGCCTATTCATCACTTTAATTATTTTATCAAGCAATTAACAATGTGTGGTTTTCTTTCCCTACATTTCAGAATTGGTAATTTACTTTATACTTACTTTTTATTCTATTTCCTTCAAATATAATCACTGATCAACTTTCTTTGAAAACTAAAAAGGCTTAATTCCTACTTGTATCAGCAGATTCTCCCCCACTTTTTAAATGTTGTGATTGACTTGCAGAAATGTATTTTCCACTTTTAAACTAAAAAGGTTCTGATGTTGTTGGCTGTATTACTCTTACAGTGGGGAGACAGTGCACTTTAATAGGCAAATTAGGGAGGTAAAGCAACATTTGTCTTGGTTCATTATGGTCCTTCAAATGTTCAGCCAAATCATGAACTTTGTGTTGATGAACAGTTTATGAACTTTTATAAACTGAATTAAAGAACAGTTGGTGAACATTGATCGATGTCCACGAATCATGAACATTCATGATTCATCAAAGTTCAGGAGCTGATTAACTTATTTCACTTGGGTACATATCTTGTGCTGTTGAACTCAGATAAAGTCACAATGTACAGTATACACATGTATTTTCATATAGGAGGGACCAGTAATATCTGTATTTTGTGATTTATTTTTTTAAATGCTCGAAACATGTTTACAATCATGAATTATTATAAAAGTAATAATAATAAGGCATAAAAATATAAAAAAGATAATCTCGGCTGCCACCATAAACCTAAAGGTTACAGAAACAGAGCATTAGATTCTGCTTGGTAACTGAGCAATGCAACTCCATATGTTGTCTGTATTTAAAATATTTTTAAAGGGTGATCTCATTTAAAATGCACCAAAAGTATGTCCCCATAGTACCTGATAGAACTTACCATTAAGGGAATATGGTGGAAGTGAGAAACACATTTTCCCACATGGAGTGCTGCAGCATGGGACTCCAGGCTTACAGTCTGAGTTCACATTACAGTTGTCTCTTCTGCAATTGCCATCAGGACAGAGAGGGCAGATCCAGTTTTTGGGAAAGGCTGGGCACTGCCCAGGCACAAATGAAGGAAAGGGATGGGGCAGCCCATTCGATCCTAGAAAAGAAAAGACTTTCACAAAGACTGATTTTCAACCACACCCACTTACAATTTTTAAAAAGTCTTTCCTGTTCTTGCAACATAAATCAATAATTCAGGAGATATTAAAAGATCTACAAAAACCCTATTACATTGTGAATAGAATGTCAAACAATGGCTTTTGTGACGTGCTGTAATAATTGCACTTCATTAGGTGATTGAAGGCTCTTTGCTGGAAGCTGACATGCTTTCATTGAATGGGGTCCTTACACGATCCCCCGCCACCCCAAATTAGAGATGTGTGAAGCTGGCAAACTTAATTTGCAAACTTTGCCAATTTTGTTAAAGTGTACACTATAAATTGAATATGACATGGTCCAACTTAAGATATTCTTATTTTCTTTTGAGGTATCAATCGACTGCTTCAACAATTATGAGAGATCAACAGAACAACACCCTCTCAAGAAGATAAAACAATATTTTAAGATGTGTCATGTCGTATTCCCTGTATCTGATTAAAGGCAGTCTGTGCAACAGTCTCTGCAAAGAAGTATCATCTAGTAGTGAAAGCTATCACTAACAGAGCCAAAGTGGAGCTAAGTTGCTGAAACAGCTACAAACACCTTGAGTGGTGGTCCTTGAAATTGCAAGTATGAAAGTCAACCAAGCACACCATCTCCTTCTGTAGCTTAGAATAACTTCCCATTAGCTGAATTATTAGAGCTACAGCCTTTAGTTTGCAGGGTGCCTGGTCTGATTAACAGAAATCCTGGGAATCAAATTTGGGGACCCACTGTCTCACAGGCAGTAACTCCAGGAATTCAGTTGAAGGGATATTTTCCCAAGCCTGAAGGCAACATTCTCCATTGACTTGTTACTGTGGACTGCAATCTCCAAACCCACCACTAGTGCTCCTGCTGTAGCCTTCAGCCCAGTAGGAATCTGTCATTTGAAACATTGACTACTAGATGACTGTCTGATATATACCGTATTTCCTCAATTAGAAGCTGCCCTTTCATAGAAGCCAACCTGTCATTTGTAACACTAATAGAAGACACTGCTTTACACAAACTGTCTGATATATACTGTATTTCCTCAATTAGAAGCTGCCCCCTAATAGAAGCCACCACCTATTAAAAGCTGCATGGAAAAAAGCAGACTTTCAAGATAAGCCACCCTCTTTTAGATGCCACAGTTTGTACTTGGGAGCACACCTTCAGTAAATAGTTAACCCACCTCATCCCACCCTTTGCCAGACCCCTGACAGAACACCCTATATCCCTCTCTAAGCCCTCATGATCCCAGTGAAAAAAATAAAAGTGAATAAAAATAAATGGAATTACATTACTGTGACAGGCTTGGGTAAGACCCTGTCCCATCAGGTATGCAGAGAGAGTTAATACCAAGGATCTATTCTGCCTTCTCTTATTCTGTCACTTATTTATCTCTTGTCTGTCTGACTGGGGAATCACATTTTCCTTGTTGCAACTAGGAACTGGCCATTTTTAATAGTCCCTCAATTCCCCTGCTTTCTCCCTTAATTTGCTTGCTTTTTCGATTCTTCATTTCTTTGCTTGCTTCACTGTGATTAAAAGATATATGTCAATCTTTATATGAAAATGAGATCCATTGGTTTGCATACATATACAATTATATTGTTGACGTGATTACAGACAGCCATTTTGAATTATCTGGAACACAGTGGGTTTACTGTGAGGTGCATTTTGACCCCCATGAGCTTGTTTACAGAATTAAAAAGCACTGACTCAGCCCTGTCCTAATTGGCTGCACCTGTTAAGAAGACTAACGTAGTCTTCAGATTGGTCACAGGAAAGGAACTGACAAAGTCATAATACATTTAATGGAACACAGGTGGTTTAATTTACAAGAAAAGGATTCAGAATTTAATTGCCAGGGAAAAATCTTTTAAAAAGAGAGCAATGTTTTGCTCAGAGATAGACAGAGCTGGATGAGCTGGATATTTTACAGAGACTCTCAGGTGAAGGATTTCTTTTTGTCTGATTTTTCTGGATCAAGAGCTATCCAAAACAAGGTTATTTTTTGTTTTGTTTTATTCATAATAATAAAATATTATTTTTGAATTTTACACCTTCTCCTGTTTTGTCTGCACTACCTGACATATGCTTCTACATCAGTTACCAAATGATGTGAGCTCAAAAATGAATCTTTGTAATTGTCAGTACCATAGCAGTACAATATCTACCTGCTCACCAGTTTATCCCACCTTCATCCTGCCATCTGCCAGACCTTCTTCTGCCTCATTCCCTATGACCACATGATCCCAGAGGATTTAGCAAGTAAAAAAATAACTAAAATTAAACTAAAATTGAATACTGCTAACTGAACTAAACTGAAGCCTATGGGACACAGTGATGCTGGAATCACATGGCATGCTGATGCTGCCACTGTATGTGCTGAAGTACTATAAGACTGGCTTTCTGGTACAATTTCAATAGAAGCTGCCCCTGAACACTAGCCATCCTCAAATAAATGCTGTGACTGAAAATGGCTAGTTGCTAATACAAGCTACAGTTTCTAGTCAAGGAAATATGGTAATCCTAATACTTCCCTGAACTCTGACTTGTGTCACAAGTGACCCTACATGCCCATTAAAGGGTATCATCTGTACTAATACAGCTTTCTTTTTACACATTTGCTAATGCATTCTTGTACTTTATGTGTCTGAAAAGATTACAAATTTCATGAATGTTCATAAATTATTTATGAACATTTTATGCATTCAGTACATGAGAGTTCATACATCTGACTCTTCATGAATGTTCAGGAATTGTACATGAACATTAAATGGCACTATTGTATTCACAAACATTAATGAACATAAAAGTTCATAAAGATTCATCAAAGTTCATGAAACTCTTCTACTGAACCTTTATGGGAAAAGTTAATTAATATTTTTAAAGCCAAAAATACCACATTTTTGTTATTTGTTTAGTATAATTGGGAAACAAGTTTTGAGAAAATCTCAAAACATGCTTGCCCCATGTACAAACCAGGGGAAGGCCTTTTCAGTACTTTAGTTGTTTTATCAAGTAATTAACCATGACATGTTTTTCTTTTCATACAGTTCAGATCTGGTAATTTTCCTCATACTTACTTTTTTTCTCTATATCCTTTGTGTGTGTGTGTGTGTGTGTGTGTGTGTGTGTGTATATATATATATATATATATATATATATATACACACACACACAGTGGTAGATATCAAAAAGTTTCCTATCTCAAGGTACCACCAAGGTACCACTGAGGTAATCTGCATTGACAGTAATGTGATCCTGCCTCATTCTGCCTCAGAATACCTAGGTATACCTCAGTAATGCAAAACTTTTCTATGACTACCACTGTGTGTGTGTGTATATATATATATATATATATATATATATATATCTACACATACATACATATATAATATGTATATACTTTTTTTTTCAATTGTTTAACCAGGAGTGGCACACTAAGCTGAAAACTTGTTTACCGGTGCAACCTGGGAGCATAGGGAAGTTAAATGACTTGCTCAGGGCCTCACAGTTTGCAAGTGGGGACTGTGGGATTCAAACCCAGGTCTCCAGATTTGCATCTCAGAGCCTTAAACCACTGCAATATACTGCCTCATATAGAATCACTGATCAGCATTCTTTCAAAGCTGAAAATATTTGATTGCTAATTATATCAGCAGAATCTCCTTACTTTTAATTTGTGGTGATTACTTTGCAGAAATGTATTTTCCACTCGTAAACTGAAAAGGTTCTGATTTTGTTGGACTGCATTATTCTTACAGTCCAGAGTCAGTGAACTTTGACAGGCAAATTTGAGAAGCACAATTATTTTTGTCTTGGTTCATCATGGTCCTTCAAAGGTTCAGCAACTTTATGAATTTTGTGCTGATGAACAGTTTTTGAACTTTGTTCATGAACTGAGTTGAAGAACAGTTGTTGAACTTTAATCAATGTCCATTAATCATGAACATTCTTTGTTCATCAAAGTGCATAAGTTGATTAACTTATTTCACCTGGGTGCATTTTTTGTTCCTTTGTACGAAGCTAAAATCATGATGTATAGTATATTCATGCATATTCATATAGTACATTCATTCATTTCTGTGAGGGATTAATAATGTCTATATTTTGTGATTTGTTTTTTAAAATGCATGAAACTTTTTTACATTCATGAATTATTGTAAAAGAAATACAAATAAAGTATAGAAAATATAAAAAAGATAATGACATCTCTCGACTGTCACCACTAACCTAAAGGTCAAAGGAGCAGGGCATTAGCTTCTGCTAGGAGACTGAGCAGAGCAACTCTACATGTTGTCTGTATTTAAAATATTTTCAAAGGGTGATCTCATTTAAAATGCATGGAATAGTGGAAGTAATAGCAGTAAAAGTTTTATTCTAAGAAAATTTTCCAGATAAGAATAGCCCAGTTTAGCTGAGGATCATTTTCAATAGAATCCCTTTGCAGCAAAAAAAAAAAAAAAAACAATTCTCAAAAAAGTTACAACAATACATAATAAGGACATACAATAAAGTACATCTACAAAGCACAAAATTATCTCCCCCATAGCACCTGATAGAACTTACCATTAGAGGAAAATGGTGGAAGTGAGAAACATATTTTCCCACAAGGAGTGCTGCAGCATGGGACTCCAGATGTACAGTCCGCATTCACATTACAATTATCTCTTCTACAATTACCATCAGGACAGAGAGGGCAGGTACAGTTTTTGGTAAAGGCTGGGCACTGCCCTGGTACAATTGAAGGAATGAGATGGGGCAGCCCGTTCAATCCTACAAAAAGCAAAGATGTTTATTTCATCAAATAGCTTTAACAAAGGCTGATTTACCAAAGGAATGTTCAACCACACCCAGTGACAACTTCAAACAATCTTTTCAGATCTTGCGACACAAATCAATGCTTCAGAAGATCTTAAAAGATCTACATAAACCCTATTACATTATAAGCAGAAACTCACACAATGGCTTTTGTGATGTACTCTAATAATTGTACTTCCTTTAGTGGTTTAAGGCTCTGTGCTGGAAGCTGACATGCTTTTGGTGAATGGGGTCCTTACAGAACCCCCCCAATAGAGATGTGTGAAGCTACCAAACTTCCCCTTGTACATTAATTTGCAGAGTTTGACAAATGTGTGAAAGTGTATACTGTAAACGAAATATGATATAGTCCGACATAAAATATTTTTATCTCCTTTTCTCCTTTTGAGGTGTCAGTCAACTACTTCTCCACTCATGAGATATCAAGAGACCAACTCAAGAAGATAAAATTATATTTTAAGTTGTGTCATGTGACATTCCCGATATGTGAGGAAAGGCAGTCTATGCAACAGTCTCTGCAAAGAAGTACTGACTAGTAGTGAAAGCTATGACTAACATAGTCAAAGTGGTGCTGAGTAGCTGTAACAACTACAGACACCTTGAGTGGTGGTCCATGAAATTGCAGATATGAAAGTCAACCAAGCACTCCATCTCCTTCTGTAGCTAGGAAGAACTGCACTTTAGTTCAATGGTTGGAGCTATAGCCTTCAATTTACAGGGTGCCTGGTTTGATTAGCAGGGTCCCGCAGGCAGTAACTCAAGGAATTCAGCTGACAAGATATTTTCTCAAGCTGTAATGCAAAATTGTCCTTTGACTTTATACTGTGCACTGCAATCACCAAAACCAGCACTAGTCCTTCTACTTTAATCTTTAGCACAGTAGGGCTCTGTCATTTGTAACACTGACTAAAATATGACAATGCTGTAAGCAAGCTGTCTGATATGTATCATATTTCCTCAGTTAGAAGCTGCCCTCAAATAGAAACCAGCCTCTATTAAAAGCTGCACAGAAAATGCAGACTTTCAGTTGAAGCCACCTTCTAATAGATGCTGCAGCTTGTACTTGGGAGTACACAACCAGTCAATAGTTTAAGCCACCTCAACCCACCCTCTGCCAGACTCCTGACAGAACCCACTTTATCCCTCACTAAGCCTGCATGGTCCCAGATGAAACAAATAAAAGTAAATTAATATAAATGGAAGCACATTACTGTGACAGGCTTGGGTAAGACCCTGTCCCATCTTTTGTGTAGAGAGTTAAAAACAAGGATCTGTTCTGTCCTGTCTTATTCTGTCACATGGCTATCTCTTGACTGTCTGATTTTGCAATCACATTTTCCTTGATTCACCTCAGAATTGACCACTCCAACGGTCCCACAATTTCCCTGTTTTCTCCCCTCCTTTGCTTATTGTTTCTATTCATTCTTTCTTCACTTGCTTCTTTGTCATTAAAACATATGTGTAACTGTTTATGTGAAACTAAGATCCCTTGGTTTGCAAATGAATAGATTTATGTTGTTGAAATGATTACAGACAGCCATTTGGATTTATCTGGAACATAGTGTGTTAACATTTGAGGTGCAGAATTATCAGGACGGACACAGGCTTGGGATGGGATGTCTCAATTGGTTGACCTGTTAAGAAGACTAATGTGCTCTTCAGGTTGGTTACAGGAAAGAAATCAACAATGTCATAATACTTTTTATGAAACACAGGTGGTTTCATTCAGAGGAACAGGATGCAGAATTTATTTTCCAGGGGAAAAATATTTTAAAAAGGGAACAATGTTTTGTTCAGATATATAGAGAGCTGCACATTTTAATTAGACTCTCAGGTGGAGGACTTCGGTTTGTCAGAAATGCTTGTATCAAGAGGTATCCTGTACAATGTTATTTTTTATTTTGTTTTTATTTATAATAATAAAACACTACTTGTGAATTTTACAGCTTCTCCTATTTTGCCCATGCTTCCTGACCTATGCTTCTACATCAATGACCCAATGATGTGAGCTCATAACTGAAGCCTCATAATTAGCAGTACCACAGCAGTACATTTGATCTTGTCACCAGTTTAACCAACCCTCATCCTGCCATTTGCCATACCTTCTTCTACCCCCTTCCCATTGTCCACATGATCCCAGCAGATAAGGCAAATAAAAAAATACACTAAAATTAAACTGAAACAAAATACTGGTGACTGAATTAAACTGAAGTGTGTTGGACACAGAGACACTGGAATCAAGTGGCAAGCTGCTTCTGTATGTACTGAAGTAGTGTATCATCAGCTTTCAGGAACTGTTTCAATAGAAACTGCCCTCAAACACTACTCACCCTCAAACAGGAGCTGTGACTGAAAATTACTATTTGCTAATAGAAGCCATGACTTCTAGTCAAGGAAGTATGGTAATGCTAAAACATCCCTAAACTCAATGACCTTTGTCACAAGTGACCTTGTATGCCCATTTCTCCATATTTATTCAAGTATTCATGAACCTTACACAGCTCAGATGATTACAAACTGTTCATGAAGGTTCATGAATTATTTATGAACAGTTCATGTATTTAATACATGAAAGATCATAAAGCAAACATCAGACTCTAAATTAATGTTCAGGAATTGTGCATGAACATTAAATGACACTCCTGTGTTCACAAACATTCATGAACATAAAAGATCATAAAGACCCATGACAGTTCATGAAACTGTTCTACTGAACATTTATCTGAAAAGTCTATCAATATTTTTAGTAACCAGAAATATAATACTTTTGTAATTTGTTTAGTTCCATCGGGTAACCTTGGTTGAGCCAATAATCTCAAAGGTTGATTGCCCCATGTACAAACTAGGGGCAGGCGTTTTCAACACATTGTTTTATCACGCAATTAACCATGACTGGTTTTCTTTCCACAATGTTCATATCTAGTAATTTACTTTATACTTAATTTTTTTCTTATTCCTACAAATAGAGTCACTGATCAGCTTTCTTTCAAGACTAAAGGGCTTGATTGCTTATTACATCAGCAGAATCTTTCCCATTTCTAAAATGTGTTGACTGACTTGCAGAAATATATTTTCCACTCTGAAACTGAAAAGGTTCTGATTTTGTGAGGCTGCATTACTCTTACAGTGGGTAGACAGTGTACTCTGATGTGCAAATTAGGTAGGCAAATTGAATTTTGTCTTGGTTTATCATTGTCCTTCAATTGTTTAACAACTTTGTGGACTTTGTGTCGATGAACAGTTTATGAATTTTGTTCATCAGCTGAATTGAAGAAAGGTTGATGAACTTTGAACAATATCTATGATTCATGAACATTCATGATTCATCAAAGTTCGTAAGTTGAACTAATTTCACCTGGGTGCATCTCTTGTGCTGATGTACTAATATAAAACATAAAGTATATTCATGTATATTCATATACAAGATTCATTCCTTTCATTGAGGGACAAATAATGTAGGAATTTCTGATTTATTTTTTAAAATGTATGAACATTTTTTACATTCATGAACTACTATAAAAGTAATAAAAAAATACTGTATAAAAAAGGTGATGATATCTCTCAGCTGCCACCATTAACCTAATGGTCAATGGAGCAGAGCATTAGATTCTACCAGGTGAGTGAGCCATTCAACTCTATATATTGTCTGCATTAAAAATATTTTCAAAGGGTGAACCCATTTAAAATACACCAAAAGTACTTCCCTATAGTACCTGATAGAACTTATCATTAGGAGAAAAAGGTGGAAGTGAGAAACACATTTTCCAACAAGGAGCACTGCATTATGGAACACCAGGCTTACAGTCTAAGTCCACTTTACAATTATCTCTTCTGCAATTACCATCAGGACAGAGAGGGCAGGTGCAGTTTTTAGAAAAGACAGGGCACTGCCCAGGCACAAATGAAGGAAAGGGATGGGGTAGCCTGTTTGATCCTTCAAAAAGAAAATATATTTATTTCATCAAACAGCTTTTACAAAGGCTGATTTACTAAAGGAATGCTGAACAAAACATATTGAAAATTTCAAACAATCCTTCTTGATTTTGCAACACAAATCAATACTTCAGAAGATCTTGAAAGATCTACCAAAGCCCTACTACATCATAAGTGGAATCTCACACACTGGCTTTTGAGATGTCCATAATAATTGTACTTTTTTAGGTGGTTGAAGGCCCCCTGCTGAAAGCTGACCTGCTTTAAGAGAATGGGGTAATTGCAGGATTCCACCCCTTCTAGAGATGTGTAAACTGGCAGATTTTGCTTTGCACATTAATTTGCAGAGTTTTTCAAATTCGTAAAAGTGTATAATATAAACTGAATATAACATGATCCCACCTAAGATATTTTTATCTTCTTTTGAGGTGTCAATCAACTGCTTCACCACTCATGAGATATTAACAGACAAACACCCTCTCAAGAAGATAAAATGATATTTTAAGTTATGTCATGTCAGATTCCCTATATGTGAGGAAAGACAGTCTGTGCAACAGTCTCTGCAAAGAAGTAATGACTAGTAGTGGAAGCTATGACTAACACAGTCAAAGTGGTGCTGAGTAGCTGTAACAGCTACAGTCACCTTGAGTGGTGGTATATGAAATTGGAAGTACGAAAGTCAACCGAGCACTCTGTCTCCTTCTGTAGCTTGGAAGAACTGCCCTTTAGATGAATGTTAGAGCTACAGCCTTTGGACTGGTGGGACCCTGTTTTGATTAGCAGAATTCCTAGGAATGAAATTTCGGGACCCAGGGTCCTGCTAGCAGTAAATCTAGGAATTCAGTGGAAGGGATATTTTCACAAGTTGGGAGGCAATATTCACCTTTGACTTCATACTGCACACTGCAATCTCCAAAACCGCCACTTGTGCTTCTACTCTACCCTTTGGCCCTGTAGGGCTCTGTCATTTGCAACACTGACTAATAGATGGCGCTGCTTTTCACAGATTGTCTGCTATATAGCATATTTCCTCAATTAAAAGCAGCCCTCTAATAGAAGCCAGTGTATATTAAAAGCTACGCAGAAAAAAGCAGACTCTCCTAAGTGCGGTTTACTTTATTTTTCTCATTTAAGGCTTAGCAAAGCTTGTACTGTAAACAGGTTTTTTTTTTAATAATGTTTTTTTAGCAATCTTGCATTGAAACTTTCCTGAATGTGGTTTACTATACTTTTCGTATTTAAGGTGAAGTGTGTGTGTGTGTGTGTGTGTGTGTGTGTGTGAGTGGGGAGTTAGCATGGCTTGTAAAAGGGATTTTTTTTTGCACATTAAAGTTTTTAGCAATCTTTCACTGAAACTCTCCTGAGTGCAGTTTACTTTATTTTTCTCATTTGGTTCATGAACTTTGTTCATGAACTGAGTTGAAGAACAGTTGTTGAACTTTGGTTGATGTACATGAATCATAAACATTCATGATTCATTGAAGTGCATGACTTGATGAACTGATTTCACCTGGGTGCATCTCTTGTGCTGTTGTACTAAGCTAAAATCTTGATGTATGGGTATATTCATGTTTATTCATATAGTATATCCATTCATTTCTGTGAGTGATCAATCACTGGCCCTGTGCCATGTAAACCGGATGCACTGGCATAGCGAAGTTGGAATGCTGCAAAGCAGTAGTCGCAGGCATTCATGACTGTTGCACACAGCTGGTATGTTCCCAATCCTCAGGCCATGTAAACAGCAATGCACTGGGGGTGGGCAGGAGGCATGCTGGTAGTATGCCAACACTATGCACCATGCACCATGGTGAGAAATGCTATGCAACAGGGCACATAGACCAGCTGGTATGCCAGGGACAGTCCTTCCATAAGTGCCCTTATGTGCCCAGCCCCCATGCACACCAAACAGTGGAATGGCCCTGTGACCAAAAGGCAGTCCTCCAACACAAAACTTGGACTGACCTCACACCTCCATGGCAGATACCACAGCACACACAACAGTGTGGTCCTGACCCCCTGATGCTGCACCCCCATCCCAGGGCAGCTCTGCAGTGCCCATGCAGCCAATCAGGACACAGTGCCAGCATTGCACTACTGAGACACAGCCAGCCCCCACTCCTGGTAGTACCCCTCCATATACCATCCCTCCCCATGGGGGTCACCAGACCCAGGTGGTACTCAGCAGACCACCCAACTACACATAGTTAGGGCAGTCTGTGTCACACCCTGACCCCATACCAGACCACCACCCTATTATGTGAGGTCCCATCCTGTGGCACCAGCTCTCTATATCTGCAGCGTCAGCGTCACGGTCAGTGACAGACAGTGCCACAGCCCTCCATATACCTTCATGGAGACAAGACATCTGACATACACAGGGGCATGCAACTGATTTGTGCCGATGTATGTCAGATGGTCAGTGGCCATGGAGGTGTGCAAAGGGCTCTGCCACTGGTCATCTCTGACCATGGCACTGACATTGCAGGTATGGAGGATGCGGTGCCTCAGGAGGTTGTTACACTGCTACCACTGGGGGTACTGGAATGGGGGGTCAGTGTGTGCATGTGTTACCACATTGAGGCAGGCACAGATGTGTGGTGGGATGAAATTGGGGTCCACCTGCTTAAGTTCCTGCATTGTGCCTGGAGGGTGCTGTGCATCATGGGCAGGGCCAGGGGTTATGCTGGACATCTGGTCCATGTTGCACACATCCGGGTGCTTGTGTTAGATATTCACATACCAGGACCCATGCCACACCATGCAAGCTATCCAGTATTGGCCCAGTACAGGTATCGGACTGCATACCCACCTGAACTGCAACTCAATCCTGGACCCCCAGCATAGTCTTGCATGCCATGGGGACAGGGCCACAAACAGTTGGCCAGTGGTGTTGCATACCAGCATGTGTGCACTTGTTCAAAGGTGTGGAGCTACGTGGGCAGAATATATGCCTTTGGTGTGTATTTCATGCCCATTAGTTCATAGGGACCATTGTATGTATTTTTGGATTTCTTTTTTTAAATGGATGAAACTTTTTTGCATTCAAGAATTATTATAAAAGTAATAAAAATAAAGTATAAAAAATATAAAAAGATAATGATGACTCTCCAGTGCTCTGCTTCTTTGACCTTTACGTAAATGGTGGCATTGGATTCTGCTAGTTGACTGAGCAATGCAACTTCATATATTGTCTGCATTTAAAATATTTTCAAAGGGTGATCTAATTTAAAATACACCAACATTACTTCCCCATAGTACCTAATAGAACTTACCATTAGGGGAAGGTAGTGGAACTGAGAAGCATGTTTTCCCACAAGGAGTGCTGCAGCATGGGACTCCAGGTTTTCAGTCCAAATTCACATTACAATCATCTCTTCTGCAGTTACCATCAGGGCAGAGAGGGCAGGTCCAGTTTTTGGGAAAGGCAGGGCACTGCCCTGGCACAAATGAAGGAAAGTGAAAGGGAAGGGGTAGTCCATTCGATCCTACAAGCAGAAACGATGTTTATTTCATCAAGCAGCTTTCTCAAAGGCTGATTTACAAAATGAATGTTCAACCATACCCTGTGACAATTTCTTATTCTGTCACTTGTCTATCTCTTGTCATTGCACCTAGAAATTGGCCACTCCAATGGTCCTACAATACCTCCCTGTTTTCTCCCTTCCATTACTTGCTGTTTCTACTCTCTCTTTTTTTGCTTGTTTCTCTGTGGTTTAAAGATATATGTGAATGTTTATGTAAAATGGAGATCCCTTGGTTTGCAAATGTGTACAGTTATGTTGTTGAAATGATTACAGACAGTCATTTGGATAAATCTAGAACACAGTGAATTAACTATGAGGTACATTTTGACCTCCATGAGCCATGTGTATCACAAAGTTGTGAGTGACAGCATACAGTACAGGCTGCAAACCCATTGGTCGACATGATCCCCCAATAAGTTTCCACTTGTACAGTATGTTGTCAGTCACAGACAGCATGGTTGGTGAGCAGCCATGGCAGTGTGTGGGTGGGTTGTGCTGCCTACCATACCGATACTACTACTGCTTGGATGTGGGAGTGGGCTGGGAGGGAGCCTGAGTAGGTAGAGGGGGGGTGGTGGGACCACTGGGCTACTAGGCTGCATGGGTGGGAGGGTTTCTCATTGCAGTTTAGGTGGGGATCAAAAGGATCCACTATACCACTAGGGCACTGACAGGTGCACTTTATGGGGAATTCTCATTATGGGTGGGGAAGGGGAATTCACTATGCCACCTGGGACCATAACAGGTGACAGGTGGTGGTATAGTGCTGTGGGCTAGTTGGAGGGGAGCTTTGGACTGCCAGGGTATGCAGGCCACCATGCTGCTGTCTGCAGTATTGCAGCCTGCCTGTGGGTGGCCACCAATGTAAGTCTAGTTTATATAGACTTAACTTTGGGAGGTGCATTCCAGGACATGCCCCAGGGATGCACCTCCAAGTTGGGCTCTGAATGGGGCTGCACTCCATATGCATGGGCACACCCCCTTCACAGCCCCTCCAGATGCGCCGTATATCATTATGGTCAGTATGCGGCACATCAGTGATGTGTTGACAAATCAGGGTTGTGCCTGCACTTCAGCCCCATCCCTGAATCACACTACGTTGCATGTCAGGGATGCACCGGTGCATCCCTTTTGTGAATCCTGCCCTAATTGTGACTTTTGCAACTTCTGTTTTGCCTGTGCTTCCTGACCTATGTTTCTGCATCAGTTACCAAATCATGTGAGCTGAAAACTGAAGCCTTGTAATTGGCAGTACCATATCAGTACAACATCTGCTCTGGTCACCAGTTCATCCCACACTCATCCTGCAATCTGCCAGACCTTCCTCTACCCCTTTCCTTTAGCCCACATGATCCCAGAAGATTAGGATATGAAAACAAAACTAAAATTAAACTAAAATGGAATATAGGTAATTGAAATCAACTGAAGCTTGTTGGACACTGAGACAATGAAATCACGTGGCAAGCTACTACTGAATGGGCAGAAGAATGGTAAGACTGACTTTCTGGAGCAGTTTCAATAGCAGCTGCCCTCAATCACTAGCCACCTTCAAATAGAAACTGTGACTGTAAATGTCTATTTGCTAATAGAAGGTGTGGCTTCCAGTAAAGGAAATATGGTAATGTGAATACATCCCTAAACTTTGTGACTTGTGTCAGAAGTGACCCTGTATGCTCATTAGAGGATATCATATGCACTGTCTGATACAGTTTTCTTTTTCCATATGTGCTCAGGTATTCTTGAACCTTATGCAGCTGAAATGATTACAAGCTGTTCATAAATGTTCATGAATTATTTAAGGACGGTTCATGATCTCAGTACACAAGAGTTAATCAAGTGTACATCAGACTCTTCATGAATATTCAGGAACTGTGCAAGAACATTAAATGGTACTCTTCTATTCACAAACATTCATGAACATAAAAGTTCATAAAGATCCATCAAAGTTCATGAAACTCTTCTACTTGAACATTTATGAGAAAAGTCCTTCAATATTTTTAGTCACCAGAAATACCACTAGTTGTATTATTAAGCAATGTACCATGACAGGTTTTCTTTCCATAAAGTTCAGACCTGGTAATTTATATTATACTTACTTTTTTTCACATTCCTTCAAATAGATACACTGATCAGCTTTCTTTCAAAACTAAAAACACTTGATTGTAAATTATATCAGCAGAATATTTCCCACCTTTAAAATGTAGTGATTGACTTGTAGAAATATATTTTCCATTCTTAAACAGAAAAGATTCTGATTCTGTCAGGGTGCATTACTCTTACAATGGGGAGACAGTGTACTGTTATATGCAAATTAGGTATGTAAGTTAATTTGTATCTTTGTTTATCTTGGTCCTTCAGTGGTTCAGCAAATTTCTGAACTTTGTGTTGATGAACGACTTATGAACTTTGTTCATGGACTGAGTTGAAGAGCAATTGGAGAACTTTGATTGATATCCACGAATCTTGAACATTCATGACTCATCAAAGTTCATGAGATGATGAACTCTTTTCAACTGGCTGCATCTCTTGTACTGTTGTACTAAGCTAACATCATGATGTATAGTATATTCATGTATATTCATGTAGTATATTCATTCATTTCTGTGAGGGACCAGTAATGTATGTATTTTGTGATAGCTGTTTTTTAAAATGCATGAAACTTTTATTACATTCATGAATTATTATAAAAGTAATAAAAATGAAGTATAAAAAATATTAAAAGATGAGGTCAGTGAGCTGCCACCATTTACCCAAAGGTCAATGGAGCACAGTATTAGATTTTTCCAGGTGACTGAGCAATGCAGCTCTACATGTTGTCTGTATTTATAATATTTACAAAGGGTGATCTCATTTAGCATACACCAAAATTACCTCCCCATAGTACCTGATAGAACATACCATTAGGAGAAAATGGTGGAAGTGAGAAACATGTTTTCCCACAAGGTGTGCTGCAGCATGGGACTCCACGCTTACAGTCTGAGTCCACATTGCAATTATCTCTTCTGCATTTACCATCAGGACAGAGAGGGCAGGTGCAGTTTTGGGAAAAGGCTGGGCACTGCCCCTGGCACAAATGAAGGAAAGGGATATGGTAGTTCATTCAATCCTAGAAAAAGAAAAGAAAAGATGTTTATGTCATCAAACAACTTTCACAAAGGTCGATTTACAAAAGGAATGCTCAACCACACCCAGTGACAATTTCAAACAATCCTTCCTGATATTGCAACACTAATCAATACTTAAGAAGATCTTTAAAGAGCTACAAAAACCCTATTATATTGTGTGTGGAATCTCAGGCACTGAGTTTTATGATGTGCTGTAATAATTGCTCTTCTTTAGGTGGTTGAAGGAACTTTGCTGGAAGCTGCCATTCATTCGGTGAATGGGGTTCTTACAGGATTCCTCATCCCCCAACTAGAGATATGTGAAGCTTCCAAACTTCTCTTCACACATTAAGTAGCAGTGTTTACCAAATTTGAGAAAGTGCATACTATAAATTGATTATTACATGGTCTGATGTAAGATATTCTTATCTTCTTTTGAGGTGTCAATCAACTGCTTCACCACTAATGAAATAGTAACACACCAACACCATCTTAAGATGATAAAAAGAAAGATATTTTGAGTTGCATCATGTCATATTCCCTATATGTAAGGAAAGATAGTGGGTGCAACAGTTTCTGCAAGGAAATACCATCTAGTAGTGAAAGCTGTGACTAACAGAGTCAAAGAGGTGCTGAGGAGCTATAACAGCTACAGACACCAAGAGTGACGGTAGATGAAATTGCAAGTAAGGCAGTCAACCAAGCACTTCATCTTCTTCTGTAGATTGGAGGATCTGCTCTCTATCTGAATGGTTAGAGCTACATCCTATGGTTTGTAGGGTCCCTGGTTTGTTTAACAGAAATCCTTGGACTCAAACTTGGGGACCCAGGGTCCCACAGGAAGTAACTCTAGGAATTTATATGAAGGGATATTTTCACCAGCTGGACGGCAACATTTTCCTTTGATTCTATACTGCACACTGCAATCTTCAAAACCACCATAAGTGGTCCTACTGTATCCTTCAGCTGTGTAGAGCTCTGTCATTTGTAACACTGACTAACAGATGGCACTCCTTTACTCAGACAGTCTGATATGCACTATATGTTCTCAGTTAGAAGCCACAGTCTAATAGAAGCCACCCTCTATAAAAAGCTGCACAGAAAAAAACAGTCTTTCAGTTGAAGCCACCCTGTATTACTGTATATGCCACAGCATGTACTTGGGAGTACACCTCCAGTCAATAGTTTCACCCACCTCATCCCACACTCTGCCAGAATCCTGTAAGACCACCCTGTACCCCTCCCTAAGCCCACAAGATTCCACATGAAACAAATAAAAGTAAATTAAAATAAATGAAAGCACATTACTGTGACAGGCTTGGGTAAGATCCTGCCCCATCTATTATTCAGAGAGAGTTAAAAACCAGGATCTGCTCTGCCCTCTTGTATTCTGTCACATGTCTATTTCTTATCTTCCTGACTGCGCTATTAAATTTTCCTTTTTGCACCTAGGAATTGGTCACCCCAGTGGTCCCACTATTTACCCCTGTTTCCCCCTTCCTTTACTTGCTGTTTCTATACTTTCTGTCTTAGCTTGCTTCTCTGTGGTTAAATATGTATGTGGTGATGGGGTGATGTCAGCTTCACCTCCTAGGAGCTGAGTGAGACACTGGACACCTGCACCAGACTAAGAAGCAGCATGTGAAGAATTCCCCAGAACTGACCTTTCTCTACTTTAGTTTCACTCAAGTTTGTTTGTTTGCTACTTATCTCTATACTTGCGCAAATTTGTAATTTGTACCATACCATGCGGCTACATAAAAACTATGTGGTCAGTCGCAAACCCAGAGAAGAAAAGAGTCATGCCTATTTAGAATAAAATTAAGTAGACTCACAGTATTTTCTTTTTTTCTTTTCCTCTATTCCTGAAACTAAGCTCCTACCATGAAAAGCAACTGCACATGAAACAGATGACTCAAGCTGATGAGTAACTTTACAACTGTACGAGCCTGAATACCCACTCGAGTTGATAAGTGAAGGAAAAAAGAAAATACAGTAAGCCTCTGTATCCAGTTAAGCTGTTTACAAAAATAGAAGGCACACTTGGAACACAGAACTAGGCAAACTAAACTTGGCTGCACTTTTTGGAGAGAAGTGCTGTAAACCCACAATGTGAGCCACATTCTAGCAAACCTCAAGAAAAGCTTATGCATGACCTATCGGCTCAGTGAGGAAAAAAAAAATAACAAACAAAGGAAATTGTAGTCTCTTTTCTTTCCTCATGGCTGTGTATCTAGTGAGATTCCAGCAGCCTATTGAACTGATCATGGGGCAGATTATAGAGGAATGTCTAAATCAATATGGAGAGTGAGAGAAACGAACCACAGGGAAGTGACAAAAGTGCAGAAATACCTGTATTAGAAGCACCTGCACAATTTACTCTTTCTTCAACAGCTCCCAATACTAATTTAATTTGGGTCACACCTGTATCTCCTATTCCTTTAACCCTAGAAGGTTTACAGAGGGATCCAAGAAGTCTGGGAAAGATTCTATACTACTGTAAACAGGCAGAGAAAAGAATGGGCCCTGACTCACCATAAACTGCTAATTCTGACAACATGCCTCAGAACCAATCCCAATCCCAAATAAAGGAGAGGGGACCTGAACCCGACAGACCAGGATCTGAATGTGATAGGCTTCATAACAAGGGAGCGGGAGACAGTATCTCAGATGCAACAGCAGGACCAAGCAACCTAGGGGAAACTGAAACTTAAAAAAGGGATTTTACTGAGTCATGAACAGGAACAGACTCAGATACTCTCCTGGATCCTAAAGGATCTAAAAAAATGTCTGAAGACTCCCCAACCATTATGGAGGAAATAATCTCTCTCTAAAGGCAGAAGCTTTGAATGCAATAAGCAAAACTAATACATCAAATAATGGCATAACTATGTCTCTTAATACTTTATCAGAAAAACTCACGAGTTTAACTATACAAATTCAGGGCTTAGAGGATAGAGTATCCAAAATAGAGGACATAAAAGGATCCATTCTAAAAACCCAAACTCTTCATGATAAACAACTACAGAATTTAACATAAAAAGTGGCGGAAATGGAAGATCGATTTAGAAGGGGTAATATATACTAATTTTTTGCTAGGCATGGCCCATGAGGACCTACAGCAAGATTTCATCTCCCTACAACATAATCTTATGAAGCACAAGCTACTGCTTAATTCCAAAAAAACTAAAGCTATGATCCTCTCTCTGAGCATCACCTCAGGGCCTATATGCAACCTGAAGATTCTAACTTTGTTAGGTGAACCCTTGGAAACCATTGCCACCTTTAAATAGCTAGGATTCTGGCATGACAATAAGCTTAATTTCCTATGCCACTTGAACGAACTATCAAAAAAATGAAGACAATGCTTAGATATTCTATACTGCATTAAACACCTTCTTACCATTGATGCCAGAATGAAACTAGTACAATTGACATTTCTACCCCTTTTAGATTACGTTTACTTTCTCTACATTAACTGCTGTCCTACAGTACTCTGTAACCTTGACACTCTCTAGCACAGGGCCCTTCAGTTCATTCTTAGCCTGCCTCTTCACACCCATCACTGTCTGCTGAACCAAGAGTTGGGATGGACCTCATTTACCATAAGGAGGAAAAGAACTGCCCTCCTTTGGATAAATAGGGCATTGTCCGACAAGTTACCAATGTGCATCTCAAGCCTATTTGAGCATGCCATGGGGTTGTACAGGCTGAGAAGGTTCCCATTAATCTGCTTCCAAATACCCAGAGTAAGGTCTTCACATGGTTTATCTGCTATCAGCTGCTCCCTCTCTTCCATTTGGAACACTATGCAAAAGTCACTGAGGTTCTCAACCCTCCCCAGCCCCTTCACCCTCAAGGCATTGATTATAAAGTAGCTTAAATATATCTCTATCTGTTATAGATGACCAGTGTGACACTATTTGCTCACTGTACCCTTCTACTCTCCAGAAACTTGCAGTTCCCAAATGGACCTCAAATTTTCTCGCATCCTCTTCCTCTGTCTCCCACTACCATATCATACCACCCAGTCTTCAATATCTTCACATGCCTAAGCTCTCCCTCATTCATGCCCCAGCTGTGAAACATGAACTATTTACAATAGCTGTCCACCATACCATATCATACCTACCTACCTACCTGTCCTCTTTACCTCCCACTCTTTATATCTATCTCTCTCAAGCCTCATCTGTGAACAACCACCAAGTTATAATAGCACTAGCCCTAGTATCTTTGGGTTTGTTTAACTTATGCATTAGGTCATAAATATGTTAGCTCTAATGGTTAAGGCCTGTGTTAGCCATGTTTATGTTCATTATCTACTGCTTTTTGTATTTTTTTATACTGTATTGTACTCTCATGTGAATCTGTTGTCTATGTCCAGGACCAGTTTGAAAATGTGCTTGCTCAATGGTGTTACACCTGGTTAAATTAAGTTTTTGATTGATTGATATGAATACAGAATGACCCAGAAGGTCTAGAAGGCACTGGGGACCCTCTCCCCATTTTTGAGAAACTGCTTACAGAAGTAATTGGTAAACAATATCCAGAGCAAAAGATATATCTGTAAAGGCCAGTAAACCTCTCTCAAGACCACATCCATATCAATCAGATCTCAGTACAGAAAACAAGACATTTAAAAAAAAATAGCAGCATACCTGGAGTTTCAGGGAATGGAAGACAGAAAAGACAAGAATAAAATGAGAAGAAGGGGAAGGAGGAAGAGAAGAAGTTGGAAAAAGAAAAAGGTAGAAAACAAAGAAATTAACTTATTTGAGAGTACAGCATTATGAAGGAGAAAAAAGAAGTATGAAGAAATGGTTAATGGGAAAAAAGGAGGAATCAAAACATGTAATACACCTATCTGGGCAGTATTTTACTGGTGCAAGAGATGACATTAAATGCATCTCTGCTACTATTGGGGGGGAGGTGGGCAAAGAAAAAATAATTTCTCCAAGGGCTTATGGGGTCATGTTGGTGTAATTAATTTGGTGAAGGGGTGTACATGATAATTAAAAACATAATACTAAAATCTAAACAACAAGAAATAGAAAATAAGAAGTTGATCCATGAGCCTAATCAGGATATAAAAAGAAAAAGCAGCAAAACACAATGGCAGCTACGCTATTCATAGCAACATGGAATGCTAAAGGGCTAAGACACCATACTAAAATGAATAAAATCATAAGCTACCTAAATAAAATCCAGATAAATTGTATATTAATGTAGGAGACCCATTTTCTGGCCAAAAACTTTCTGTGGTTTCAAACAAAATTTTGACCCGCTTTTTTTTTCATCATTTAATTCAAGTTCAAGGGGTGTAGCAATTTTTTTCACAAAAAGGCACTCAGACCACACTCTATTAAAAGCAATAGAGAAAAGAGTGGTAGATATATAATTTTACAGCTGGAACTTGGGTATGAACCTTTCATCTTAGCCACAATATACGGCCATAACAATAATAACCCTAATTTCTACATATAATTTTTTTGTAGTTATCAGTAAACAACCCTCCCATATATTATAGGGGGTGATTTCAACTTGGTACTAAATAAATAGGATAGAACTTCCAAATCTACAGATTACCATAAATCATCTATTAGAATAATTAAACATTTTATGCTGGATTATAAACTGATTGATCCTAAAGCACAACATAATTCCAGTTCAAGACAATTTTCTTATTATTCCAGTGTACACCATTCATATTCCCATATTGATTATTTCTTAATATCTGAAACACTCAATTATTACAAAAAACATAAAATACCCAGGAATCATAATTTCTGATCACTCTCCCTGTATTCTAGACTTGGAATGGATCAGATTATCTCAAATAATTAACAATTGGAAAATGGATGCTTCCTTATTTAAAGACCAGGAAATATACAACACAGTAGCATCAGAAATTAAAGATTTCTTTAACAGGAATACTGAACATGACACTAATATTTTAATGATATGGAATGTCTTCAAAGCATGGATGCGGGGAAGACTACATAATTTATCTGGGAGAAGGAAAAACATGGGAACAGCAAAAAAATTAGAAGATGAAATATACACTTTAGAACAATTACATACAAGAACATTAGATAAGCATAACTATAACACACTGATTCAAAAGAAAAGAAGCACTTAATACTTTATTAACAGAACAGGCAGAAAAACAAATTATGCTTGCTAAATCATATTACTATATAAATTCCAATAAGCCTGTTAAACTCTTGGCACGGCAATTAAAAAAAGACCAAGAGAACAATCAAATTATACAAATAAGAGATAAAACAGGTAACCTCCATAGGAAACCTATTGAAATAAGTAAAATATTTACAGAATATTATAAAGATTTATACACATCACAAACAGGCCAGAATATTGATACTCAAAGTAATTTCTTAGAAAAAATGGATTTAAAATAACTATTATTCAATCAGAAGAATATATTAGACTCTTTCATAACACCTTTAGAAGTTGAGACTGCAATAGGGGATCTTAAACCTGGCAAAGCCCTTGGTCCTGATGGCTTTCAAGCAGAATTCTTTAAGAAATATAAAGAGATACTCATTCCAATCCTTACAATAGTATTCAATAAAATAAATCTATGCAATCAAATTCCTAGATCTTTCACTGAAGCCCACATCATGTATTTCACAAGCTAGGGAATGATACAGAATATTGCCAGTCATACATCCCTATCTCCCTATTTAACACTGATTACAAAATTCTAGCAAAAGGTCTTGCTAACAGACTGGAAATAATTTAACCAGACCTAATTAACCAAGACCAAAATGGATTTATTAAGGGGAGAAAAATAATGGAAAATATTAGGAGGACTTTAAATATAGTAACACATGAGAAGTCAAATGCTATTCTCCTCATGGCTGATGCAGAAAAAGCATGTGACAGTGCAGAATGAAGCTTTATTACAGCAACATTGCACAAAATGAACTCTGGATTACATTTTATTAACTGGGTTAAACATCTCTATCAGGCTCCAATTGCACAAGTTAAGGCAAATAATATACTATTCTCCACTATTAAACTCTCCAGGGGTACAAGGCAGGGCTGTCCAATCTCCCTATTAATCTTCACCTTAGTGATAGAACCCCTAGCAGAAACCATTAGATCTAGCCCCATAAAGAGCATAAAATAAACCTCTGTGCAGATGATGCTTTATTATTTTTAACCAAATGCCAAGATTCATTAGATGAATTTACTGGAATCACAGAAGAATATGGAAAAGCCTCCAGCTATAAGATTAATCTTCAAAAGTCACTAATTATCAGACTGAACAATAAACTTAACACAGATTCATTAAAGAACTTCCCATGCCCTGTAGTGGAGTCCTTTAAATACATGGGGATAAAGCTTACTAATGATATAAAGGATCTTTACAAATTAAATTTAGAGCCACTGTTACAAGAGGTTAAAAAAAAAGATATAAATCGGTGGTCATCTCTACCATTAACTTTAATATGAAGGGTTAACATTATAAAAATGCTAATTCTACCCAAAATACTGTATGTATTTCAGTCTCTCCAAATTAATATTCTGATGGAGTACTTTAAAAGTAAAAAAAAAAAAATAATCACACATTTCATATGGTGTAATAAGAACCCAATAATATTAGATAACAAATTAGTACTACCAAAAGAATATGGAGGCCTTTCTCTTCTGGACTTTCATAAATATTATCTGGTATCCCAAATAACTATAATCTGGCACTGGCTTAATCTTCACCAACATCAGTGTTTAACAGCTGAAATGGAAGCCTTTATGTTCAATTATACATCTCCTCTAAACTTACTTTTTTTCTGTGTATTGTAAAATTAATAAAAATAAGGATGAAGGTCATCCAACTACAGTTATAACAATTCGAGTTTGGTATGAACTTCATAAAATTATAAAATTTAATAGAGGAGTTATTCAATACTTCCCAATATAAAATAAGTTTTACTTCCCTCCCTCCATAAATAATAATAAGATATTTAAACAATGGTGTACACTAGGCCTCTATGAATATGGGCGATTTTTTCATAACAACCAATTCAGACATTTGACCAGATCAGAATCCAATATGGTATAACAGCTAGCCATTTTTTTTAAATATCTGCAAATCAAAGATTTCATAACCAAAACCAATGGATCTCTGAAATGAGTATTTACTACTATTTTGGACTTGGTAATTGAACAAAAATCCAGTAAAAATTTAATTTCTAAATTATATGCAAGTCTGCTTTCCACAACAATACCAGACATGAACATATTAAAACAAAGATGGAGTCAGGATTTGGGAATTACAATATCAGAAGAATTATGGACATTTATTCTCTCACTGCCTACTACCAATATTAAATCATGTAAACTATAACAAATCCAATATAACATACTACACAGGCTCTATCTTACTATGTACAAGCTTCATAAAATGAACACTAATTTATCAGATAAATGTCCCACATGCCTCAATACTATGGGCACATTAATGCATCTAATTCATTAGTGCTCATACTTATCAAATTTTTGGTCAAAGATTTCACAAATCATTGATAAAACAATAAATATTGGCATTCATAGTTCACCATTATTACCTTTTTTTCCTACAGATGTGGACCTATGGGACACTGATCAATACCAATAAACTTTTATTACCATAGCTATGATTCTTGCAAAAAAATGTATATTGCTCAGATGGAAGGATTCAAACTCACCAGTAACAGACATGTGGATACATTTAATGTCAGAAGCAATGAAAATGGAAGAAATTCAATATATATGAGCAGAACAAAGCACACTTCTCAGGAAAATATGACAGCCCTTTAAAACACTGATAAATCAGGGTATACATTAAATGTAATATCTAATTAGTTTAGATGACAATAACAGTGACTCATGGATCATTAAATAGGCAAGTATAGTGTAGGGGGTCATGATGAGGTAACTAGAAGCAATAGTGTTTACTGATCTTAACCAATATCAGATATTTACACTATTTATGTATTCCTTTTAGTAACTATCTGAACCCCAAAGGAAAAAAAAAAGGAAAAAAGTTACACAGTATGTGAATACTTATGGGAAACTGAGATCCCTTGGTTTGCAGATCTATACATTTACATTATGAAATGATTACAGACAGCAATGTGGATTTATCTGAAATTTTTGACCTCCACAAGCTTACTTGCAGAATTATCAGCAGGGAATCAGCTCTAGGACACGTTGTCCTAATTGGCTGCTTGTGTTAAGAAGACTAATGTAGTATTCAGGTTGGTCACAGGAAAGAAACTGACAAAGTCATAATACATTTTATAGAACACAGGAGGATTAATTTACAAGAACAGAATGCAGAATTTAATTCCCAAGGGAAAAAATCTTATAAAAGGAGAGCAATGTTTTGTTCAGAGATAGAGAGAACTATACATTTTAAAGAGAGTCTCAGGCAAAGGACTTCTGTTTGTCTAAACTGCCCGTATCAAGAGCTATCCAACGGATTATTATTTTTAGTTTGTTGTTATTCATAATAATAAAACACGACTTGTGAATTTTTCAGCTTCTACTGTTTTGCATATGCTTCCTGATTTATGCTTCAACATCAATTACCAAATGATGTGAGCACATAACTGAAGCCTTGCAATTGGCAGTATGACAGCAGTACAACATCTGATCTTGTCACCAGTTTAACCCACCCTCATCCTGCCATCTGCCATACCTTCATCTACCCCCTTCAGGTTGGTCACAGGAAATAAATTGACAGTCATAATGCATTTTATGGAATATAAGTGGTTTAATTTACAAGAACAGGATGCAGAATTTAATTGCCAAGGGAAAAAAAGTTTTATAAAAAGACAGCAATGTTTTGTTCAGAGGTAGACAGAGCTGAATATTTTAAAGAGACTCACAGGGGAAGTACTTCTATTTGTCTGAACTGCCTGTATCAAGAGCTATCCTGTACAATGTTATTTTTATTTTGTTATTATGCATAATGATAAAACACTAATTGTGAATTTTACAACTTCTCCTGCTTTACCTATGCTTCTACATCAATTACCAAATGATGTGATCTTAAAACTGAAGCCTTATAATTGTCAGTACCACAGCAGTACAACATCGGCTCTGGTCACTAGTTTATTCCACCCTCATCCTGTCATCTGTCAGACCTTCATCTACCCCTTTCCCTTAGCACACATGATTCCAGCAGATTAGGCAAATAAAAAAAAAACTAAAATCAAACTAAAACAGAATACTGGTAACTGAACTAAACTGAAGTTTGTTTGACACAGAGATATTGGAATCAAGTGGCATGCTGCTACTGTATGTACTGAAGTACTATAAGAGCTGCTTTCCGGAGCCGTTTCAATAGAAGCTGCCCTCAAACACTAGCTGCCCTCCAATAGAAGCTGTGACTGAAAATAACTACTTGCTGATAGAAGCTGTGATTTCTAGTCAAGAAAATATGGTAATGCTAATACATCCTTAAACTCTGGGACTTGCGTCAGAAGTGATTCTGTATGGCCATTTCAGGATATCATATATGCAGTCTAATATAGCTTTCTTTTTTACATATTTGCTCATGTATTCTTGGATCTTACACAGCTGAAATGATTACAAATGTTTATGAATGTTCATGAATTATTTATGAACAGTTCATGAATTCAATACATGAAAGTTCATTGAGCATACATCAGACTTTTCATGAATGCTCAGGAATTGTGAATGAACAAAAAATGACACTCATGTGTTCACTAACATTCATGAACAAAAAAGTTCATAACGATCCATCAAAGTTCAAGAAACTCTTCTACTAAACTTTTATGGGAAAACTCCATTAATTTTTTTTAGTAACCAGAAATACCACACTTTTGTAACTTGATTAGTTTCATTGGGTAACCCTGGCTTAGCCAATAATCTCAACAGGTGTTTGCTCCATGTTCAAACCAGCAGCAGGCTTGTTCAGCATGTTCGATGATATGTTTGCTTGCATGCACGTGCATGAAACATAGTGCAACCATAAGAGTTTTCATAGGCGTGCCACCCCCACTTCTAATGCCCTGCTCCTTTTTGCAGGCATGGCTGCACCACACCAATGAATGTCCTAGCTGTCTATGACAGCCATTCAGATGCAGTGCTGTGCAGTTCTGAGAAAACCACCACTACAGTCAGTGGTGGTAACGTGTAGGCAATTTGCATACTGCCATCTGCAGTATGCAGATTGCTTACGTATCAGCACTGCATCTGAACTGTCATAGACAGTTGTTTCTGTTGGATCCAGTCCCCCCAACAAACACCTAGGTAGCACACTGGGAGCCCACTCCAGAGTGCTCATGCACTCCACTCCACCCCACACACTGTATGAGTGACAGGCGTGCCCAATCCCCCGTCAGCTCCACTGGCCCCCCAAGGCAAACTTCCAGGTGCCACGCTTGGAGCCCAACCCTGCATGGTAAAAGTCTGTGGCCCACAGAGGTGCCCAATCCCCTGTCAGCTCCACTGCCCCCCAACAAAGTTCTATGTCCCACACTGGGAGCCAACCCCAGTGTGGCAAAAGTCCCACGTTGTCTTTTTAAAAAAAAAAAATAGAACAAAAGAAAACGGTCCCTCGTTGACTCTCCTGCCACCTCCCCAACCCGCGCCCCCACCCTCTGCGTACCCACTCCCACACACCTCACCCCAAACTTACCTCCGAAGGCCTGTGCAACGATCTTCGGTGGACCGGGAACACATCTGCACTCTTCAAAGCTGATCACAAAATGAAGAAATGCCGGTAAGCTGTGTAATAACATAAATGTTTTTTTTTTCAACTTTGGTGCATATCTCAGCCATTTTGGGGAATTTTTCACCAAACTTTCAACATGGGGTTCTTTGTACCCCATCTCATGAACTCAACCACTGTCATTTTGTTATTCGGTCCTGAAAGGTGGTTTCACAGTCACTGCGCAGAACCACCTTTTGGGACTGAGTAATGAAAGACGGTGTCACAGTTCAAGAGGTAGGCCCCCTAAAACCCTATGTTGAAAATTTGGTGAAAAAATTCTCTAAAATGATTATTTTATGAGTGTGCATTGTGCAGTTCCTACGCATGCTCATAACTTCAAGAACTTTTACTATTTTCACTTCAGATTTTCAACACTGTCATTTTACCATGCCTCCTTATGAGCAGTATAGCTGTCATTTTTCACATCTTTCCCAAAATGTGTTTTCGTGCATGTAGTGCACAATGGAGCAGTCAGTGTGCAAAATCAATGTTTGGGACACATATAGAAAATCACAGTGACACTGTTCATGAGCAGAGGTCTTAAAATGGCTATGTTGAAAATTTGGTGACAAAAGTCCATAAAATGACTGTCTTATGAGGGTGCATTTCGCAGCTCCCATGCACCCTTGTAAGTTCACGAATTTGTAATATTTTCAGTCCAGATTTTCAACACTGGCATTTTCAACACCTCCTTATGAACAGTACATCTGTCATTTTTTCACACCCTAGCTGAAATTTTTTTTCTCACTTCCGGTGCAGAAATGCGCTGTCACTATGAGAAATCAGTGTTCAGGACAGATTAAGAAAATCACATTGACACTGTTCATGAGCAGAGGTCCCAAAATGCCTGTGTTGACAATCTGCTATAAAAAATCCCCAAATGAATTACATTACGGGTGTGTGTTGCGCAGTTTCTACTCACACTCATGACTTCACCATTTTTTATTATTGTCCCTCCAGATTTTCAACATTGCCATTTTTTACACCTTCCCATGAACAGTACAGCTGTCATTTTTCACATCCTGTTCGAAACATGTTTTTGCACCTGTGGTGCCAAATGGCATAGTCACTGTGCAAAACCAGCTTTTGGCTAACAAACTGATATTGCCACTGTTCATGAGGTAGGGTCATAGAAAAACCATGCTAAAAATTTGGAGTGATAATACCATCAAACTCCTGGGGCATTAGGGTTTCCAACAATAACACCTTACCCTGTAGAGACTGACAGGCATCATCTGTGTTGTGACTTGGGACTGTCACCTGTAATGTTCATGCCATTCCACCCCCACCCACACCCAGCAGCCAATGACAGGCATCGAGGAGTGCCTTGGACTCTTCAGCCCCAAAGTTCACCCCAATCTGCTATACTGCACCCCATCTCTCCATATTTCCTTATGGAATGGGGTGAGCATAAGGCCCAAACACTCCAAGGCACACTGTGACACTTGTTGGTGTCTGTAGGGTAGGGTGTGGTGAAATGGCATTTGTGTTATGGCTGACAACCCAAAGGCACACCCCAATGCCTGTCAGTCTCTGCAGGATGGTGGTGGGATTGGCTTCAGTTCAATACTTCACTGCCATTCCTATTATGCATACCTCTAACTCCTACACTACAAATGCCAATGCCGGCAATCAAACATTTGGCATTGACAAATGCTTGTTTTATTAAGCAATTAACCATGACAAGTTTTCTTGCCATATAGTTCAGAACAAGTAATTTACATCATACATACTTTTTTCTTTCCTTCAAATAGATTCACTGATCAGCTTTCTTGCAAAATTAATAAGACTTGATTGCTCTTATATCAGCAGAATCTCTCCCACTTTTAAAATGTGGTGGTTGACTTGCAGAAATATATGTTTCACTCCCAAACTGAGAAGGTTCTGCTTTGTTGAGCTGCTACACTTACAGTAGGGAGACAGTGTACTCTGATTTGCAAATTAGGTAGGCAAATAGATTTTTGTCTTGGTTCATCATGGTCCTTCAAAGGTTCACCAACTTCATGAACTTCGTGTTTATGAACAGTTTATAAACTTTGTTCATGAACTGAGTTGAAAAACAGTTGGTGAAGTTTGATCGATGTCCATGAACCATGAATATTCATGATTCATCAAAGTTCATGAGTTGATGAACTCATTTCACCTAGGTATATCTCATGTGCTGTTGCACTAAGCTAAAATCATGACATGTAGTATATTTCAGCAATAAACCACAACAGTGTGGATTATGCTGGGATTTATCTATGGCTAGCATGGTTTGGCTATGACACCACAGGCCTAGTAGCCAAAGCAGGTCATTTGTGAGCAAATCCCTGCATAACCAATACCCCAGAGTGATTTATTGCAATTATACAATGTCCCACTTTAGTTTTTGTAAGAAAAAATGAAGTAAATCACAGTTTGTCATTTTATTTTAGTTATATTACATATATTCTTATGCCTCAAAAAGTAGTCCCTTGTGGATAGTGATAGTTTAGAGCACACTAAGCATAGTACTGAGCACATGTCCCCCCCTCCACACACACACACCGTGATGGTTATTTACTAATTTATTATAAGCAATAGTGGAGAGAGAGGGAGACAGTGTATGTTGGCTGAACTGAGGCACTGGAATTTCGAGATGTAAAATAAAAGCGATAATTGCAGCATGACTGTTGGTGCCATGGCTGACACAGTGACAGCGCAAATCTTGAGGGACTTAGCGAGATCAGGTATCATGATTCTTGAGCTTGGACTGGCAGCAGTATTTTTTTCCTTTGCTTTTCTGCTCTGTAGTTATGGACCATAATAATGTGTCACACACAGTGTGGTGTGAGCACTGAGGTCCTACCGACAGTTGCCCAGTATGTGTGTTTGGGTTGACTGTCTTCTGTGGTTGGGCTAAAGTGCCAGAGTTTATTTATATTTTAAGTGATCAGAAGACATGACATTGCATGTGGAGGATCCCAGGAAATTGAAAAGGTACCAACTGGCAAGTAACATGTTCTAGTGAGTGCAAGGTAAATGTAGGCAGTGCAAGCAGCAGTAACTGAGTGCTGCTACTTGTACAAAAATAAAAAAAATGAAAAATCCTGTTCACTCTGCCAAGTACATGAATAAACTGACATTTGTGGTCAGTGTATTTTTATATCGGGGTAGAAGTCAGTGTTACTAGAGCCTGTGGTGACTGCCACAAAAGCGAGCATTACAAGAGCTTGAAAATTTAGGAGTGATGTAGAATGGTAGAATTTCTTTTAGTAATTATGGGGCTTATACTGATTTTGATAAAATGACTGACTGGCAACTTTTCTTGTGGGTTATGCCAGGATTTACCACAGGTAAAAGGTGCCAGGAAGCAAATCACAATGCATAATTCTATGACCCCATGGAATATCATATATATATATATATATATATATATATATACATGATAGGCATGAGTGTGATATGACAAATATTGTCACTCCTGCAGAGTGAGATATCCAGAGTTCACGATGCAGGAGTGACAATATTTGCCATAGCACACGATCTGACCATCATGTATTCAATATATACAATAGGGACAAGAGTTTTAGAAGTTTTGTTATGCTGTCTTGTGTTCTGCTCCTGTTTATGTGTTTGCTCATTTTGTGTGAGCTTTTCTGAATGGGCTGGCAGTGTTATAAACTCTGGGAGACACATGAGTGTGTTTTGCAATGCTAAATGAGTTAGTTTCAGGTAGGAGTGAGAAACATAATTTTGTGAGACTGTATTGTTTAGAAGTCTGGCTGCAGTGAAGCTGAGAGCATCACAGTAATTGTAATGAGCTGAGAGGCAGAGTGTCAGAACAGCTGATACTGTTTTCAGTAGTAAGTTAGCTGCAGGCAGAGTGCAGAGTGTTCTGTGAAATTGTGCTCTTAAGGATTCTGGCTGCAGTCAAGCTGAAAGTATCACATTAATTGTAATGGGTGAGAATCAGAGTTTGAGGAACAAGTGAGAGTGTGTTTCAGTGGTAGTTGAGTTAGCTGCAGGCAATAGTTTAGACTGTTCTGTGAAGCTGTGCTGTTTAGAATTCTGGCTGCAGTCACAGTAATGAGCTGGAAGTTGGGGGAAATAGGTGTGTTTTGTGATGCTCACTGAGTTAGCTGTAGGCAGCAGTGAGACCTCTGAAGTAGTTCTGCATTTGTGTCTGTGGTAACAGCACAGGTGTTTCTTGCATGCTGAGGAGAAAACTGCCTAGAGTGATGACCTTTTGTGACCTGTGTGTGTAAATGGCTGATATCATCACAGTAGAGCAGAGGATAAAAATATCACACTGCAGTGGATGATACACTATTTTACCTCACTCATTTACCATGCACCCCTAATATATATAAAAATATATATATACATACATATAGCATGTTCATTCATTTCTGTGAGGTACCAGTAATGCACTGTATGTATTTTGTGACTTATTTTTTAAATGCATTAAACGTTTTACATTTATGAATCATTATAAAAATAGTTAAAATAAAGTATAAATATATATTTTTTAAAAGGATGATGACATCTCTAAGCTATCACAATTAACCTAAAGGTCACAGGAGTAGAGCATTAGATTCTGCCAGGTGACTGAGCAATGCAACTCTATATCATGTCTGCATTTAAAATATTTTAAAGGGACAATCTCATTTAAAATACATCAAAATTACTTCTCTGTAGTACCCAATTGAGCTTACCATTAGGGAAAAATGCTTGAAGTGAGAAACACATTTTCCCACAAGGAGCGCTGCAGCATGGGATTCCAGGTTTACAGTCTGAGTCCACATTACAATTATCTGTTTTGCAATTACCATCAGGACAGAGAGGGCAGATCCAATTTTTGGGAAAGGCTGGACACTTCCCTGCACAAATGAAGGAAAGGTCTGGGGTAGCTCTTTCGATCCTTAAAAGAGAAAATATGTTTATTTCATCAAACAGCTTTCACAAAGGCTGATTTGCAAAATGAATGTTCAGCCATACCCAGTGACAATTTCAAACAATCCTTCCTGATCTTTCAAAATAATTCAGTACTTAAGAAGTCCTTAAAAGATCTACTAAAACCCTACTACATTGTAAGTGGAATCTCACACACTGGCATTTGCTAAGTGCTGTAAAAGTTGTACTTCCTTAGGTGGCTGAAGGCTCTTTGCTGGAAGTTACATGATTTTGGTGAATGGGATCCTTACAGAACCCCCCCCCCCAACTCGAGTTGAGTGAAACTGGCAAACTTTGAATTAGACATTAATTTGCTGAGTTTGCCAAATTCGTGAAAGTGCCATACTATAAACTGAATATGACATGGTCCGACTTACGATATTCATATCTACCTTTGAGGTGTCAATTGACTGCTTCACCACTCGTGAGATATCAACAGACCAACACCCTCTAAATAAGATGTTTTAAGTTGTTTCATGTCATATTCCCTATATGTCAGGAAAGGCAGTCTATGCAATAGTCTCTGCAAACAAGTACTTACTAGTTATGACTAACAGAGTCAAAGTGGTGCTGAGTAGCAGTAACAGCTAAAAAGATCTTGTGCGGTGGTCCATGAAATTGAAAGTATGAAAGTCAACCAAGCCCTCCATCTCCTTCTGTAGCTTGGGGCAGCTGCTATTTTGCTGAATGGTTAAAGCTACAGCCTCTGATTTTCAGGGTCCTTGGTTTGATTAGCAGAAATGCTGGGACTCAAACATGGGAACCCATGGTCCCACAGACAGTAACTCTAGAAATTTAACTGAAGGGATTTTTTCATAAGATTGAAGGCAAAATTCTCCTTTGGCTTTATACTGTACACTGCAATCTCCAAAACCAACACTAATGCCCCTACTGTATTCTTCAGTCCTGTAGGGTTCTGTCATTTGCAACACTGACTAATAAATGGCATTGCTTTACACAGACTGTCTGATACATGTTGTATTTTCTCAATTAGAAACAGCCCTATAATAGAAACCACCCCCATTAAAAGCTGCACAGAAAAAAGCAGACTTTCAATTGAAGCCACCCTCTATTAGATCCCGCATCTTGTACTTGGGAGTACACCTCCAGTCAATAGTTTGACCTACCTCATCTCATTCTCTGCCAGACTCCTGCCAGACCACCCTCTACTGCTTTCTAAACCCACATGATTTTGGATGAAATAAATAAATGTAACTTAAAATAAATGGAAGCACATTACTGTGGCAGGCTTGGGTAAGACTCTATCCCATCTGTTATGCAAAAAGAGTTGAAAACAAGGATATTTTCTGACCTCTTTTATTCTGTCACTTGTCTATCTCTGATTATTATTATTTTAATTTATTGTATAATCAGATTTACAACCTTTGAGCCAGTGGCTCATTTACAAAGGTACCTCATCACAGGGGGGACACACATGGTTAACATAGTTTACAGAGTACAGTCAAGACAGAGTAAAATATTTTTACATGTTTACAGAATACAGACATACAGAGTCAACACAGTATTACATAGGTTGCATGAACAGAGATACATATTATTACATACAATTGCTTGAACATGTGTAGATAAATAAACATTTCAAGCAGTGCCAGCAGGTACTGGCAGAGGAGAGAGGGCCGAGGGAATTGGGGGGTGGGGTGGGTGGATGTTCAGCCCAGTGAGCCATGTCAATAGTGCCAGAGGAAACAGTAGAGTATCTTTGGTGACAGGTGCAGCAGCGGGTGTTGAACAGCAGGTCTCATAAGGCAGCTTTGAAGGGGGCAATTTTGGCGACTGATCGTGCAATAACATTTTCCTTGTGCACCTAGGAATTGGCCAATCCAATGGTCCCACAATTTCCTCCTGTTTTTTTCCATTCCTTAACTTGCTGTTTCTATTCTTTCTTTCTTTGCTTATTTCTCTGCTGATAAAAATATATATGAATGTTTATGTGAAACTGAGATCCCTTGGTTTGAATATGCATACAGTTATATTGCTGAAATGATTACAGACACCATTTGGATTTGTCAGGCACACAGTTGCTTAAATGTGAGGTGCATTTAGACCCCACAAGCTTTTTTGCAGATTTATCAGCAGGGAATCAGCCCCAGGACAGGATGTCTTAATCGACTGTACATGTTAGGAATACTAATGTAGTCTTCAGGTTGGTCACAGAAAAGAAACTGACAAAGTCATAATACCTTTAATGGGACACAGGTGTATTAATTTACAAGAATAGGATGCATAATTTAATTGCCAAAAAAAATATATCTTATAAAAAGATATCAATGTTTTGTTCCGAGATAGAGAGAGCTGGATATTTTAAATTAGCTCTCAAGTGAAGGACTTCTGTTTTCTGAACTCCTGTATCAAGAGCTATCATGCAGAATGATATTTTTGTTGTTGTTATTCATAATAATAAAATATTACTTGTGAATTTTACAACTTCTCCTGTTTTGCCCATACTTCCTGACCTATTCTTCTACTGCAATTACCAAATGATGTGAACTCAAAATTAAAGCCTTGTAATCAGCAGTACCACAGCAGTACAACATCTGCTCTGGTCACCTGTTTATCACAACCTCATCCTGCCATCTTCCAGAAATTCTACCCCCTTCCATCGGCCCAGATGATCCCAGAAAATTAGTCAAATAAAAATAAACTAAAATTAAACTAAAATGGAATACTGGGAAGTTTGCTGGACACAGAGACGTTGGAATCACATGGCATGCTGCCACTGTATGTACTGAAGTACTGTAAGGTCAGCTTTCTGGAGCAGTTTCAATAGAATCTGCCCTCAAACACTAGCCACCCTCAAATAGAAGCTGTGACTGAAAATGGATATTCACTAAAGGAAGACACAGTTTCTATTTGAGGAAATATGGTAATGCTGATACATCCCTAAACTCTGTGACTTGTGTCTGCCTCTGTATCTCCAGTTTTGGGTATCATATGTACTGTCTAATAACAGCTTTCTTTTTCCATATTTGCTCATGTAGTGTTGAACCTTACCCAGCTGAAATGTTTACAAACTGTTCATGAATGTTCGTGAATTATTTATGAACAGTTCATAAATTCAATACATGAGAGTTCATCAAGTGTACATCAGAATCTTTATGAATGTTCAGGAATTGTGCATGAACATTAAATGGCACTCTTGTGTTCACAAACATTTATGAACATAAACGTTCATAAAGATCCATCAAAGTTCATGAAACTCTTCCTCTGAACTTTTATGGGAAAAGTCCATCAATATTTTTAGTAACAAGAAATACCAATTTGTTCAGTTTCATGGGGTAACCCTGGTTGAGCCAATAATCTCAAAAGGTGTTTGTCACATGTACAAACCAGAGGCATACCTGTTCAGCACTTGTTGTTTTGGCAATTAATCAAATCAAATGCTTTATTTGTTCAGCAGAAAGCCATTACAATACATAGATAATACTTTGTATCAATATTAAAATGTAAGCCCTGTCATATCAAATAATTACATCTCATGATACATTTTAAAATGTACATGGCATTGCTAGATTTAGTACATCAGGTACAATCAAATTCCCTGTAATTCAATACACCTTTGTACAACACATGCGCTACAATTTAATCGATTTTAAAAACATGTTAGTCTTGTCAATACATGCTTATCACTGGAACTGTACAACTCTGTTATTATCTGATCCATGGGGAGATCAATGTTCTTTATAATAGGACCCAGTCAGAAGCTCTTTGTTTCTCATATAATGGACAAATCACAGTTACATGTTTTAAATCATCCACCATATTTAAATTACAAGCACATTTTTCCCTTTCCACACCCACTCTTTTTTGGGCATAATGTACCTACTTGTATTGACAATTATATAGTTCCTTCCTAAATCTCATTATTATTCTCCTTAAATCTGGACAAACTAATATTGCTATATAAGATTCCAATTAAGTCATGGTTTCAACATTTTATACCACTTAAAATGTGTATATATCATTATCTGTTCCATGTCTTTACTATTATTAATATCTCTAATTCTCACCATAACCTGAAATTATACTTCTTTAAAAGGAATACAATATACAGTACTTGATATAGGAGGTGTCCCAACCCTATTAGATAAAGATATTTTGCCACACATTCTAAAGTTGGGGATCTAAATCCAACTAGAGTATAATCTGACAGATTCAGAAGTTTTGCCTAGCTTTGCTGCTGTTCTGCTTTTGAGATGCAGAGTCGAAAAGATTAGATTAAGTATCCACTAATGGTCTTAATGACCATATTTTACACCTCCCAAGTTGTCTGCTTTTATAAACAAACTCTGGTCAGAGCCAACATGCAGCATAAAATCAAATGCAGCACTCATGGAGAGCATGGAGTGCATGCAGGAAAGTTAGAAACATAGAAAACTGATGGCAGATAAGGACCACTAGCTCCATCTAGTCTTACCTTTTTCTTTACCTTTGACACTGGCTGGTGACCCTATTTGGCTATCAGCATAGCCTCTCCTTCCCACTTCTAGGGTTCCTTTATGTCTATCCCAAGCATACTTGAATCCCTCAACAGTGCTTGCTCCCACCACCTCTTGGGGCAGGCCATTCCATGTATCCAACAGCCTATCAGTGGAGAAGAACAACTTCCTCATATTTCTTTTATCCTTCCCCCCTCCTATCTCATATTTTGCCCCCTTGTACTAATTCTATACTGGAAAATGTCACCTACTTGCACCTTGTTTGTGCCTTTAAGATACCTAAAGGTTTCTATTATATCTCCACTTTGTCTTCACCCCTCCAGCAAATACATATTGAGGTCCCTCAATTTCTCTTCATATGTCATGTGGTGTAAGCCCTGTACCATCTTAGCTGCCCTTCTCTGAAACACATCCACCCTGTCGACATCTTTATGAAGATGTGGCTCCAGAAATGCACAAGACATTCCAGTTGAGAGCTTACCAGCATTCTGTACAGTGGTACCACTACCTCATTTTTTCTGTTTGTAATACCCTTCAGTGCACCCCAGCATGCCACTGATTCTCTCTATAACCTTTGTGCATTGTTTGGCCACTATTAAGTCATCCAAGATGATAATCCCCAAGTATCTTTCTTTCCAAGTGATTGGCAGTTCCACCCCCCACATCCAACCCCCATCCTGTAGCTCTCTGCAGAGTTTCTGCATTCCAGGTGCATGACTTTGCACTTCTTCACATTGAATCTCAGTTGTCACACTTTGGACCATTTTTTCTAGCTTTTCTAGGTACCTCCTAATTTTCTCCACCCCATCTAGAGTGTCTACTCTATTGCAGATCTTGGTATTAACTGTTAACAGGTGACCCTTTCTTTCCAGTTCTTCTGTAATGTCAGTAATGAAGACATTGAAAAGGACAGGCCCCCGGATTGATCACTGAAGTACCCCACTAGTCACCTCCCTTTCCTCAGACTGGAAATTGTTATGCACCACCCTCTGCTTCCTATCCACCAGCCAATGCCTAACCCAGTTTCTGTGATGAAAATCTCCTGAAGATGGAGCTCATGGCAGATAAGTGTGCCATGTCCAAGATGTCCACTGTGGTTTGCACATCTGCAATGACTCGAGAGATCCATGGCAATCAGAATCATGAGGTAGCATAATACACTGTTTGAGAATAAAGTCATTCACCCTGTATGTTTATATTGTATAGTAATTTTTTAAATCATTTGTTAACTGGGTTGGTGCACTGGTCCAAAGACCTTTTTCAGGCATGGCCTGGACCAGAGACTGGCACAATCAATGAACAACAGTAGTGACTCATTCAGAAGCAAGTACAGAATCCAGTGCAGTCAGGCAACATGCAGAGGTGGACAAATAATAATAATACAAGCACACAGTGCAAGATACAACAAACAAGGTGGGCATTATACAAGATATATAAATACATACATGCAGGCAAGGTATCAATGTCCTGTAACAATAGGTCATGTTACAGATATGTGATATGTGCACACAGCAGTTCTCTGGCTTTCAGAATGAAACTGTTGTATGTAGTCTCTAGAGGTTCCAAAATGGTTTTGTACCACAGAAGGGTACAATCACATTCCAAGACCTTTGAAGTGTGTTAAAACAACATTTTGAAAGGGATGGAATTATATGCAGAGCAGTCCTCTGTTTTAAACTGTATATCAGTTCTTGGCAGATACTGTAAGGATGTCTTTCCCCATCTAGACAGCCTGTTTTCCCTACCTACTATAATGCAACATACCTTACTTATTTGCTGACTTTATCACCATTTCCACTGCATCAATGTTTCATTATTCATATCTTATACATTTGTGAATGCCAGTGTCATTTCTGACCCCAACACATCTATTTTGAGGAAGTTCAATGCATTCACCACGCTATTAGAGAAGAAGGACTTTCACACATTTTGCCTTTATCTGCCCTCCCTCAGCTTCATATCATGACCTCTTGTTCTTGGAGGCCTTTTAATCTGAGTATGCTTCCTTCTTGAACCTTATTTATACCTGTGAGATATTTGAAAGTCCTTTTCTTTTCCTATCATACCATATCACATCCGTAGTTTCTCTTTCTTCAACCAGCTCAACATCTACAAACAAAAACAACATATCTGGTTGATCCCGTCATTCAGAACCTGCAGTGGACAACTACCACCAGGGGAAACCGGGAACAGCTCAGAGGCTGAAGTGCCTTACACAAGCCCGATTGTGATTGCAATTCAAATGTCCAGCACTGCAAGTCTGCAAGTAAAAAGATAAATGGCAGATTAAATGAAAAAGCTTTACAAGTAAGAAAAAAAAAGGAAAAGAGACAAAGATAGACTGTGTGTGTGTGTGTGTGTGTGTGACTGAAATATGAGTGAGACACAGCAATACCAAATGCACTTTGGCAAAATAAATTGCTGATCAGCAATGATAAAAAATAAAAGATGGGTGAGTTTTCTACTCGTATACAATGGTCGCTCTCAGTGTGGGATGCTTTAATAGCCCCTTCAGGCTTTGCGCTCTGGGTTTATGTAGCATCCCACACCTCGGACGACCATTAAAGTCTCCTAACACACACTTCCCCATCCATTATTCTACATGTTACAGTCACTGCACCATTTTTTTAATCATAAACATTTTTAGAATGATTTTTCAACAATGTAACACACACGAAGCAGAGATGACTTGGCATCAAACCTGGTAGGTAACTGTTGTATACTTAACTTTTGCTTATAGGATACACTGTTAGTAAATATATGCATGCACTGAAGGAATTTAACACTAAGTAGAACTCTACATTGGGATGATTAGTCCCTTTCTATATTAACCATAATAAGTAAGAACATCAACCATTGCATTGTGAACCATACCCTCTAGCCCTGAGTCAATAAAGGAGTATGCAGCCTGGGTATACGTTGGCCTGGAAGTGGTGTGGGCTCATCTTGCTGCACCATTACAGAAGAGTACTGAGCAAAATCCTGATTATTTCCAGCCATTGCTGACCCATCTGGCTGGGTGGGGGGCTTAACCTGTATTATTAAGAGTGACCCCTTTCTAAGACCTTTCAGCCTACTGTATAAGGACTGAAGTGAACCAGTTCAGTTGGAAGCTTAAAGTGGAGTAAGAGTGTTGTCTGGGTCAGAAGGGTGGGTTGCCAGGTGGTGGGATGAGGGTACAGCATAGCTGTGATCTGAGATAAAGGTCCCATTTCTTGCTGCAAACCTGCGTGTGGTTAGTGGCGGTGTATGTCAACCATTTGAAAAGTGCTAACTAACCCACTGTTATATGCCATGTAAGTAGAGAGAGAGGTATATTCTGGTACCACCTCATTAGGATAGCTTTTTGGCTTCGAGTAGTACCACAAGGAGCCATTTTTTGGATTGTTTGGAACAGTATGACACCTTCAAGG
Organism: Neoceratodus forsteri; assembly: GCA_016271365.2. Classification (NCBI taxonomy): domain Eukaryota; kingdom Metazoa; phylum Chordata; order Ceratodontiformes; family Ceratodontidae; genus Neoceratodus; species Neoceratodus forsteri. The sequence continues at coordinate 619,866,807 of CM028138.1, read as the reverse complement.
TACTGCCCAAGAGGCTAAGGGTTGGGGTAGCAGGGCCTTTTGTTTGCAGAATCTTGGTGTAGTCCTGAATTACCCCTGTCCAGAAGGGCACTAGTATGGGACACTGCCACAGTATGTGCAGCAAATTGGCCTGTGAGGTCTGGCACCTCCAGCATGCAGAATGGGATATGAATCTCATCTTTTGGAGTGTGTTTGGGGTACGGTACCATCTTAGCAGTACCTTAAGGTGTATAAGCTGGCTCCCAAAGTCCCTGTAGACCAGATGGGTATCCTTGAGCTGTTGTCACCCTTCCGTGCCTGTTGTCTTTGTTTGCAGGTCCTGCTCCCATTGCACCTTACACTTAATCAAGGTATTGGGTAGGGAGTCCCTAAGCATACCATACATCTTGCCTGCAGTGCCCTTTACTTTGCCTTGTTTATGCAAGATGGTCAGCTATTTCCACCCATCTCTCATAGGTGCTGTGGCTCTGAGGGTCTTGGGTGCATCCCAGATCTGGAAAAATCTCCAGAAGCCTATTTTGGGTAGTAGATATAGTGCCTGCATTTTCAGGAAGGACATCATGGCTTCAGAATCCAGTGCGTAAAGATCTGGTATTGTACAGATACCTGCCTGCTTCCAAGAGTGCCAGCTGATGGTTTGTCCCCCCACTAGCACATTTGGGTTGCCCCATAAGGGGCTGTACTATGCAGGTGGTGCTCATAAGGGGGCTGGACATTAAGTGAGATGTTTGCACCTGTGCCAGATTTCTCTTGTCTCTCAGATAAAAGGAGGAAGGTGGACCTTTGGGTGCCCCTGTTATCTCAGCAAATTCCCCAGCAATTTGGATTCTGATAGGTTCATTTCCAGATTCACCCATACAGGGGTATCTGGGTTTTTAAAGAGAAATCTTCTGATTGCTTGTGCAGCCCTATGTGCTAGTAAATATCACTGTAGCTGAGGGAGAACCATTTCTCTCAGATAAGTGCCCCCTTATGCTAGTTTTTCCAAATCTTGGGGCTTTGCCTTACCAGATGAACCCAGCTATCACCTTGTTGATTTTCAGAAGTGTGTTTGGTTGTGTAGGGATTGGTAGGTTGAACATGAGGTATGCTATCTTAAGCAACATGAACATGCATACAGCTTCTACCTTGCCTTTCAGGGATAGGTGTAGCTTAGTTTATCTTTATGTTTCCGCTCTGATGGAAGCTGTGATGGGTGTATAGTTTGCCTAAACTAAGTTCCTTCATAGTGTGGTGATGTGTATTCCCAAGTATGCAAAACCATATGGCACCCATTCCACTGGATGCCCTGTAGGCATTCCTTCATTCAGGGCAAGTGTAGTGATGACAGCATGCCACTACACCATTTTAGTGCCCTCATCTAGACCGCCTATAACCTGAGCATGTCCATTCAGAGATGGTCTCCAGAACTGGACACAGTAAACTAGCTAAGGATTCATCAATTACTAAATTTTACAGTGGTGTAAACACCTCATACAGTACTTCTTCCTGGTGATACCTATGCACCGCAACATCTCACTGGTGCTCCCGTCTGCTTTGTCACACTGCTTGGCTTCTTTTAGGCCATCAGAAATGACAGTCTCCAATCTTCTTTTCTCTTTTATGCTCACCATTGCAGTACCCTCTTCATGTACTTCACCTCTTGGTTTCTATGCACCAATTACTTGATTTCTCATTTATTCACTCACAATGAATATATGGTATATTATAGTGTGTTGTTCTGCATATAATTCCATGCCTTTTAATATGCTGTTGTACCACAGTTCAAAGGTCATGGAATGTGATTGAACCGCTTTGTGTTACAACATCATTCTGAAAGCTAAAGAGACTGCACACCTCAATATCATTCCAAAAGCAACATAACTGCCACATGCATATTTAACCCAGTACTACATATATTAAATACAATACAGGGGGCTGGATTCAGAAAGGTCTGCTGCAGGCTGTGGCAATGGCAGCTTGTGGCAACCTTCCCTGCAACCTGGCCCATTCACTGGATTCAGTATCGGAGCGGGTGCAGCTGTCTGCGTCCTGTGACTTGTGGCAGCTGCACAAGGTAGGGTGCAGCACCTGAGAATGCTGCAGGTTGCAGGACAGGACACATGGCAGTTGCACCAGTCAAGGGCCACCATGGCACCTCCATGCACACCTCTGAGGCTAGTATGGTGTGGGTGCCAGCCCCATGCCCCCTTGCCATGGACCCCCCCAGATCAAGGACCCTTACCTACCCTGGTGGCTCAGTGGTCCCCCACCTCTCAACACACACACATACCTGGCGGGTGAGTTGGTGACTGGCTCTGGTGGTGAGGGAGGGCTGTGCTAGTCACCAGTGGGGTATTGGGGTGTGTGAGGGGGCTCACACTGTGGGATGGGGGCCACTAGAATACCAGGGGGTTATGGGGATGGCAGGGGGATCATGCCCCAGGGCATGGGGGGCCTAGACATATGAGTGTGTGTGGGGGGTCTGGGCATTGGGGTTTAGCCACACACCCAGCCTGGCATGGTGCACACACATTCCTTTGCAAATTACCCCATTCACCACTGACTTTAGATACATCCTTGAAGGAATTGACAGGTCTGCACAGAAGGGAGGAAGGGAGAATGCACACACACACACACACACACACACACACACACATACACACACACACACACACACACACACAAAGCCTAACCAATTCTAAACAAAGCAGAGCACAGATCCTGGGAACAGCATAACAGGCTTACAAATGTAAACAAAAACAAAGAAGAAACTGGGCTCAAATGCTGCACTGCACAGCATAATTTTAAACAGCTGTATGCTCAACAGATCAGAAGAAACACATCTATGTGGTACTGACTTTTTTTATGTAGTACTGCTGCTTTAAACAGGAGGCAGAGATCTGTGCCTCTACACCAGTCGAAACACCAAGCGTAGGACAACTGTACCTCACATTCTGGCTATCACACTCTGTTTTCTCTCTTACATCATGGCAATATGTCTGCATGGCTCCACCCCTGCTGCTGTAGTAAAGTGCTATATTCACAATACAACTAGTTTCAAACCTGGAAATGCAGCTGAAACAATACAAGATCTGACAAAATCTGTTTCTAAGTTATGTGAGTACTCAAAATGGCTCACAAACCTACCACTGAGCAAAACTGGGTTGCCTGATAGGGGCCCTGAAAACCTGATCACCAGATAAAAATCCTCACAGGTGGCAACCCTAGCCCTGGCACAATTGAAGGAAAGGGATGGGGTAATCCTTTTCATCCTAGAAAGAGAAAACATGTTCATATCATCAAACAGCTTTCACAAAGGCTGATTTTCAAAAAGAAAGCTCAACCACACCCAGTGACAATTTCAAACAATCCTTCCTGATCTTGCAGCACAATTCAATACTTAAGCCTTTAAAAGAGCTATAAAAACCCTGGTACATTGTAAGTGGAATCTCACATACTGGCATTTGTGATGTGCTATAATAATTGCATTCCTTTTGGTGGTGAAGATATTTTGTAGGCAGCTGACATGCTTTTGGTGAATGGGGTCCTTACAGGATCCCCCCTTCCCTGCTAGAGATGTGTGAAGCTGGCACATTTTGCTTTGCACATTAATTTGCAGAGTTTGCCAAATTTGAGAAAGTGCAGACTCTGCAACATTTTCTGCAGGTGAATTGCCACTTTTTTCATGAAAAGTCAAGGAAATTCATTGGCAAACATACAACTTCACCTGATTTCACCTAGAAAAGTACCACTTTGCCAGAAAAACTCTTTGCAATGTGGCAAAGTGGTGACATTGCAAAGATTTTGATGAAGGCAAATTTTGCGCCATCACTGGAATTTTACTGGCAAAGTAAAATATCACATTTCTACCCCACACCCTCTTGTGTTTTCATTCTTTATGAGAGGAGCACTCTTACAGCTATACACCTCTTCTTTTGAATCCTTAAGAAGCTAGTATAGCAGAACTGTGTTTTAGGCTGATTGCTACAGCCAAACATACGAACATACAAAAACACCAGCAGAAACAGCCCTCACGTTCTATTGAGTCTCCCTGATTGTGCAGTTAGCCCCTCAACTTGCAGCTGCCCCTCCCCTCCTTACAATTACCTCCCCCATCCCGTCCCTTCTTAAAACTGTCTACTGTGCTACAGGCTACCACCTCCTCCGGCAGAGAATTCCACTTATCCACCACCATCTCAGTGGAATAATGTCTCCTCACTTCCCTCCTGAATCTTCCCCTCTCCAACCTCATCTGATGCCACCTGGTGACCCTCTCCCTTCTAATCTGAAAAATATCTTCTGTAGTGGCCTTGTTAATCCCCTTTAATGATTTAAAGGTTTTGATCACGTTCCCCCATCCCTCCTTTCCTACGGGGAATATGTGTTCAGCTCGCCCAGCCTCTTCTCATAGGGGTATCCCTCTAATCCCTGGATCAACTTTGTCACCCTCCATTGAACACCTTTCAACAATTTAATGTCCTTCTTCAGGAATTGGTGCCAGAACTGCATGCAATGTTCCAAGTGTGGCCTGACCAGTGACCTGTAGAGGGGCAGGATCACCTTCCTATTTCTGGTGGAGAGTCCCCTCACTGTTCACCCTAGCATCCTGTTGACTTTTGATGCCACCTTCCTGCACTGAGTCGAGTTGTTTATGCTCCCCATTATAAGCACCCCCAGATCCTTTCCCTCCTCGGTGCATTCTAGCTGCACATCCCCAGCTGAGAGCACCACCCCATGTTGTTGGCTCCAAAGTGCAAGACCTTGCACTTTTTTGGTGTTAACCCCAGCTGCCATGCATCTGACTACTAATGTAGTTTGGTTAGGTCCTCATGCAGTCACCTCCACTCTTTGATGTCATCAACCATAGAACCCATGTTTGTGTCATCTGCGAAGAGACAGATCTTACTTTGTACCCTTTGGGAGATATCAGCTATGAATATTCTGAACAACAGAAGTCTCAGTACTGATCCTTGCAGCACCCTGCTTGTGACATCCTTCGATGAAGAGAGTTCCCCCCCACCACACTTTACTGCCTTACCTTCAGTCAATTGGTGATCTAACTTACCATCTTTGTTCCCACCCTTATATATTCCAGCTTTCCCCCCAGCTTCCCATGTGGCATGGAATAAAAGGCCTTACTGAAATCAAAATACAGGACATCTACCACATGGCCTTTGTCTGGTTCCTTTGTCACCCAGTCCTAATACTCAATTAGGTTTGTCTGGTACGATCTTCTCCAGACAAACCCATGCTTCTGACCATCCCAGAGACCATTGATCTCCAAAAAGGTCATCAGCTTCTCTGTTAGGATCATATACACAAGTTTTCCCACAATTGACATACAATAGGTATCCGCCTAATTAAATGAATTACTCTAGTAGCCAAAGTGAGAGGTGAATGTGACGGGTTCCTCAAAGTCTGAAAGTCCATGAAAAAATATTTTAAATGTGGTATTTGGCATATGTTTAGGTGTCAGCAGTCTGGAGCTATCCAATTCTATAGTAAATCAGTCCATTATCAGCAGCAACAAGTTTAGGAAATCATGAGACAGAATGTGATGTCAGAGATGGGCAAGCTGTGCTTAACAGCATATAGCCTGCCTCTCACTGACATCACAGGAAAGTAGTCAAGGCAATCTGGATGCTGGAACACATAGTGAGGGGACCTCTAGCAGGAGAAAGGAGGTGGTGTTGCCTCTGTATTGCTCGCTTGTAAGATCCCCCTCCCAGAATACTGTGCCCAGTTCTGGAGACGCACCTCCGTACAGACAGAAGCAGGGTGGAAGCAGTCCACCTGAGGGCTACCAAAATGGTGTGGGGGTTGCATGAGAAACCATATGAGAAGAGGCTGTGGGAACTCAACATGTACTGCCTGGAGGAGAGGAGAGGAGATGAGAGTGAGATGAGACATGACTGAGACCTCTAAGTACCTCACATGAGTGAACAAAGTGCAAGAGGGGAGTCTCTCACAACAGGAAGAGCACCAGAATACAGGGGCATGCTATGAAGCTTAAGGGTGGCAGGTTTAAGAGGGATATGGGTAAATACTTCTTCACAGAACAGTTGGCGGATGCCTGGAACAGCCTGTTAGAAGAGGTTGTAGGGGTGAAGACAGTGAAGAGCTTCGAACATGTGTGGGAGAGACATAGGTATAATAAACAGTGGTAATAGAGGAGGGAGGGACTCCAAGGAACAAATAGAGTACAGGGTGTAGTATTAGAGAGGGACAATAGGTCAGACTAGATGAGCCAGTTGGTCCTTTTCTGCTGACACATGCAATGGTTCTATGAGTCTATGATGATTCTATCACTTTCTGCTCTCAGGTACCATGACAAAGCTGATGCCTTGATTTAATAAAGGAGCTACTTAGATGTAGATAAGTCTGGGCTGCAGACACTGAAAGGCAAGGCAAATTACTTTAAAAAAAAGGCACAGATAGAGCTGGCCCAGTGGCTCAGCAGTACTGCTACCACCTGCCATACTGGCAACCCCAGTTCAGAAGAGGACTTGGGTTTTGGGGAGTTGGCTGGGGGAGAGAATCGATCATCCCAAGGAATGATCTCCTTTCCTGTGGAGGGGAGGCAAGTCATCTCAGTTTCAAACTACCACCTGGAGAAACCTTGGTTGTAGTGCAGACATAAGTGACTCTAGCAAGGGGCTGTGGTTCTGCAGTGCATGCTTTCCTCCACACATGTGCCCTCACATGCACTATAGCAGGGATTTGAGGGAAACAATGAAAAATGAAGCTGGATGGGCTTCATGAAGCCCTGTCCATGCCCTCCCAGCCTGCACTGTAGCCCAGACCCCACAGCTATCAAAATATGTGCACTGAGGTGGGAGGGTAGGGTAATCCAAGCAGAAATCAACTCTGGCTCTACCGAGAGAGGCACATGTTGGGTAGGAGGCAAAGGGCAAGGCTGAGGGCCTTCCTGCCTGGCATCAGTAAACTAAAAAACTCTGTGGAAAAAAAATGGGACAAATAAAAGGAAACACACACTCCCTCCCTCAGGTAATGCCCACATTTATAATAGCCTGTTTCCACCCTTGTTGTCCTCTTCAATAATTTAATTGCAAATCCACTTACTTTTATCAAGGGAGTTTGTGCTCCCCATGAAGGTGGAAGGGACTAGCTCTGCCTTCTCGATGACATTCATGGGGTAAATGAACAGGCTGGTGCTGGGGACTGCCATGACATTGCCCCATCCAGACCCTTTAACTTTCACCCTCTAATGTAAAACTTAAGCATTATGTAATGTGCTCATACAGTACTTACATCCCCACTAGTACTTGAGTTTTATTTTGTAAAGTGAAAGTAGATCAGCTGTATGCATTAAGCAACATTTTAGCTGGCTGCTGTGCCACCCCGCTGGAAAATGTTTCCACTCGGAGGTCATCAAGGAGTGAGACAAAAGTTATTTTATCTCCATTTGGCAATATTCTCTGCCAACAGGGAGAGGAGAATTCCCAGTAGAATCAGTAAGGAGATTGGGGGTGTACTTGGGAGGAGGTGGGAGGTCTGGATAGTCGACAACATGGGTTTGTGCCAGGTAGATCATGTCAAACCAACCTTGTGGAGTTCTATGAATGGGTAACATCAGAACTGGACAGGGGTAAGCCTGTGGATATATTATTCTTGGACTTCAGCAAGGCGTTTGACTCTGTCCCCCACAATGGTCTGGTGGAGAAACTGATGGGGATAGGAGTAGGCCCTTTGATGGTCAGATGGATTGAAAACTGGCTAGCTGGACGCATTCAGAGAGTAGTGGTCTGTGGGGAGCTCTCGAACCCTAGAGAGGTTGGTAGTGGGGTACCGCAGGGCTTGGTCCTGGGTCCAATCCTGTTTAATGCATACATATCGGACATCAGGGAGGGTATAGGGTGTGAAATGAGTCTCTTCATGGATGACTCCAAGATGGGAGCAGTAGTTGAGGGAGAAGAGGGGAGGTTGGCCTGCAAGAGACCTGGACACCCTGAAGCTGGGCTCACACATGAATTAAATTTCAATATCACCAGGTGCAGGGTGTTGCATCTTGGTTGGAAACCCTAAACACAGGTACACCCTGGGAGGGGAGGTGCTGGAGGCCTCAATAGGGGAAAAAGACCTAGGGGTCATGGTGGATGCATGTATGAATAACTCTGAGCAGTGCAGGTGAGCGGCTAGCAAGGCTAGGATGTTGGGATGCATCGTAAGGGGGATCACCTCTAGGAGCAAGGAAGTGATTCTGCCGCCGTACAATGGACTGGTTCGACCACACCTTGAGTACTGTGTACAGTACTGGAGACCACACTTAAAGAGGGACATACAGCTCCTAGAGAGGGTACAGAGGAGAGCAACAATGATGATACGAGGGCTAGGGGATTTGACGTATGAGGACAGACTTAAGGAGCTCTGCCTGTTTTCACTGGAGGAGAGGAGAGACAGGGGGGACATGATTGAGGTCTTCAAGTACCTCAAGGGAATAAATAGGGTAAACATGGAGGGATCTTTAGACTAAAGCAGGAGGTATCACCAGAGGGCATGGTTTGAAGTTGGAAGGTGGAAGGGTAAGGGGAAAAGAGGAGGAGGTTTTTCACTGAGAGGGTGGTGGACCCTTGGAATGCACTGCCTGGTGAGCTAGTTCAGAGATCCACAGTGGAGGCTTCAGAGAGGATGGGACAGACACAGAAAGTGGATGTATCAGATGATGTCCTGTCCCAGGGGGTGGGATGGATGATACAGGTTTCTGGAGCACAAGGGATGGGAGGGTCTCGGCACCCAACTAAGGATCTAAAGTTCGAGCAGACTCGATAGACCATAAGGCCTAATCTGCTGGCAAATAGTATGTTAGTATGTTAGTATATACAATAAATACAATACAGCAAGCCATGGATGTGTTAAGAAGGTCTTACCTTTACTAGTGAGGATTAATAGCAGAAAGAGAATGGCCTTACAAAATATGCAATTTTTTTTTTAAAGTTAGTATACTTTTTTCCCCAGTTGCTCCACTATCAGCCCCACTCTGTTCACCTGCCTCACTCCCCAGTGACTGCCTTCCACAACTGATACTCCCTGGCTTATCCCCCAGGCCGGTGCCATAGCACCACAAATTGCCTGTCTATGACAGGGAAAGGTGTTGGCAGAGCCAACATTGCCTACCTTGCTTCCCCGGGCAGGGTTCAGAGCCTGTGGTGGCACCTGTGGAGCTGTAATTTAGTCAGTGAGTGAAGCAGCGGAGAGTTATGGAGGCCAGGTGTTGGGGCGGCATCATCTAGTGTGAACAGGATGATTTTCTTGTGTTTTTCCTGGGGACAGGGATGTGTAATGACATCCGGCGTCCGCCCCGCCTCCCTGAACACACAGATGCCGGTCATAGTGGTATCCTTGGCCTCCGCCAGGGGTTCATCAAGCACCGGATGTACTCACAACCCTACTCCTGGATAAGAAAAGCAGTCCTTGGGACTTTCCATCCTTTTCCCGCCAGCTGTCCCTCTGACACCTCAGGTCCATTCCCAAACCCTGGTTGCTGGAGTTGCAAGCAGAAATCCAAGTTCGGCACTGATGGGCCTGCACAAAATATGGAATTTTTGTCTTCATGTATGATGAGGCAGGGTCATAACCCATGACTGGCAGAGTCACAAGAGTGTTAAATCCCACCCCTCTTAAAAGAGATGATAAGCTGTGTATTTTGAATCAGATCATTATGTAATTGTAACCCTGGTACCATTATATTAAGAGCTACTACCCCTGCCTGTATCCCTAATAACAGGTTGAGGGGCCTGGGTACCTAGTGGGGGGGCCTACCAGAAGTAGTGCTATAATTTTGGTGCCTCCACCCAGAGTAATTACATGGGTAACTATCACAATAGGTACAGCCATTTGGGAAGCTAACACCACCCACAATCCTGCCTAGTGACCTTTTATAAAAACCTGAACAGTTGTGTTCAGCAATTAAAATACCAAACGGTTTGACCAGTAATGATATGCTCACATTCAGCCCACTTACCAACAGGGTCAGGTTCTCTGGCTTGTGCCCTGTACTACCCCTGTAAAGACAATGTTCAAAGATAACAAAAATACTTTCAGCCCCAGACACATATGGTGCCCCCTTATACCAGGTGATAATATGCTCACAGACCTGGTTAACCATAAAGAAGATAACAGATTTATTGGGGGGAAAGGACAGGGGTACTGGGCAAGGCATTCAAGGTAAATCACTGTACTATTAGGCTTTCTATAATCTCATGCAAATCAGCCCCTAACAGTTTAGTCCACAAGCACTGGGTACCAAGGTTAAGGTGCAGGCATGCTTGACTGTTGCCAAAGGTTGCTGGCATTACAGCTGATATCAGGGTCCTTGTTGAAAGAAAATTATTAACAAGGCACAACACTTTAAACACCCCAACCATAACTGTATTCCTGGCCAGATGGCCCAGTCTCAATTAAGCATATTAACTAGTAAGCAAGAATTAGTTGGCATCACAGAATTGGCTTTGTTGCTGGGAGCTACCCTGAGATTACTCACTGTACCCAGACTGGGGATTGAAGGTTGATGTCTTCATGACCTTTCCCACAAGTGACCTCACCTCTCTTCACTGCCTTTCCCACAGGTGACAGCAACCTCTCTTCATGGCCTTTCTCTAAGGTGGCCTCAACCTACGATGGACAACAGAACGATGTGCTTCCCTGGAGGCAGTCACTCACTGAGCTGACAGGCAAGGTGGCTCTGGGACACTCTGCATGGGCTCAAGATGACATGAGCCCAGGTAAAACATGTGAAGGTTGTGAGAACAGTAACTGTGCTGATGAAACCTCCAGATAGTATTTGGTTAAGTTCTCTGGTCTTGCAGATGACTTCTGAATTGAAACAGGCACTTTGGGACAAAAAGTGCTTAAAATCTCCTTAATTTTCCATTAATTGACCCTTGAATTTAGAATCTGTCCCTTAATTTAAAATTAAGGGTGCCTTAAAAATAAGTTTGTAAACCCCAAACCCCTTAATTATCCTTAATTACTTGAATGGAATATACAGAATTAAAATTAAGATACTAATTAATGAAGTCTTTTGTGCTTCATTTAAAATAATTGAAAGATTAAGAATAAAAAATCTGCTGAATTAAAATGGCCTAACAAATCTTCTTTCTCTTTAATTTTAATTAATGGTTGCATTAGCAAAAAAATTATGCTGAATTCAAATTATGAGAAAACAGTCAAAGTATGAAAACAAAGAGGCCCAGATATTCAAAAGGGTTGCGCATGGCGCAACAGTGTTGCGCCATGTACAACCCACTGATGCCCGCGATATTCAAAGAGAAAAGTGCGACGACAATCCCAATGCACTGAGTGCATCAGTAATGTATGCAGGCACAGGTGGGTGTGTGTGCCCATGCATAACCTGCACAGCCCGATATTCAGCCTGGGATCTGCAGAGTCATGCATGTGCAACCGCTTCCTGTGCCAGCACAAAGTTAAACCAAATAAAAAGGAAAAAGTGATGGCCACCCACAGGTGAGCTGCCGCATTGCATGGCGCAACATGGCAGCTGCCACCTGTGGATGGCCACCTGAGTTCCTGCCGCACCTGGTGGCACCCCCCATGCCCCATCGTGGGCATCTGTGTAGAAAAATCCCACCTCCTATATCCCTAGTGGTCCAGTGGACTGCTATGTGCCCGATCGTGGGCATTTGTCCAGAAGAATAAGCTTATTCTTCTAGAATAGGCTTATTCTTCTAGACAAATGCCTGCGATTGGGCTGCAGGGGGCATCGGTCCCCAACGGCTGTTGCCTGGCAGGGCACCAGGCACAAGTCGTTGGGGATCGGTGCACCTGCATGCTAATGGCATGCAAATGGGGCCATAATGAGATGCAAATGGTCTCCGTGCCTTGCATAAATTATGGTCCATTTGCATGCCCCCTTTGAATATTAGAGTGCTGTGCAGGGCGCGAATATAATTCTGCGCCTAGCGCATCTCCGCTGCTCCACTCTGGCTACTTGCACCATGCACAGTGGGGGTGGCCAGGGTGCGATATTCAAAGCTGCTGTGCCATAGCGCAGCTCCATTGAATATTGCCCAGACGACACCCCTCAAGAAAATTGAGCTGCACCCAGGCTTGCGCCACAGCCTGTTGCAGTTTGAATATCCAGGCCAGAATACCTATATACATTAATAACGAAGGTGCCAATGCACCAATGGGTGGAAAGTACACCCCATAGGCATGTACCCTGCCTATGCAGCTCTGCAGCCAAGGTGTGCACAGGCTGATATTCCCTAATGGCCACCACCTGTCCATGGACCTGTCCCCCAGTGTGCAGGTATGTGCAAGGCAGACGGAGGTGAAGTGGCAGATCCAGGTAGGCAGCCAATCTGATGTCCGTCCTGGGTCCCGGACTGGATCCCCTGTTCATGCTGGTGCAGGTCCTGGTAACTGCATCCCACGCAGGCACCCCCAGAGAGGATGGTCCCCATTGGCAGCACAACACCCCCTGCCTGAAACCTATCCCTGTGGTACCACCCATGTCCATTGCCCAGCTGCCCCCATACATGGTGAAGCACCTGCCCCAGTCCCTGATGCCTGACCATTGTCCTGGCACATAGCAGAGCCACATCCCCAGCAATTCAGCCCCACCAAACAGACATAGAGGTACCAGCCCCTTGAATACAGACTCCCACCAGCACATGTAGAGGCACTGATGCCATGAATGCAGACATCCCAACACATGTAAGGGTACTGGATGTGTTAATGCAGACACCCCCCCCAACATATGAAGAGGCACCACCTCCTGAATAGTGTAACTCCTCCCCACATACACATACAGGTGCCCCGGACCACACTATCCATATCCCCAGCCTCAGTACCCCACCTCCTCATTGGTGTTCAGTGGCCTTATCCCACCCCACCTCACCCCCCGCAGCACTGACAACCCCCTGACCCCTGTGCTGCACTAAGCGACCACTAGTGGTACAGCCCTCCTCCCACCTATTCGTCCACCAGCCATCCAAGGGATGGTGGGACCGTGCTGCCTATATATAGGGGTGCGCTCCCTGCATCACTTGGACAGCCAAGGAGGTGTGAGGAGGGCTGTGTTGCTGGCCATTCCATGCTGCAGCACCGATGGCCAGGTACGTGGTTCAGAGGGTGTTGTCGGTGCCGCAGTGGGATGAGGGGAGACCACTGAACATCAATGGGGGTGCGGTGGTGCCGGGATCAGGGGGTGTATGAGATGCTCTTCACTGCACCAGGCAAATCAAATTTGGGCCCTTGTTGAGGGGGGGGGGCATCAGGTACCTTGGGAATGGGGTACTGATGTGACTTTGGGGATGAGAAGCGGGTACCACCACTGCAGGACTGAGCACAGATGTGTAGCAGGTGGGTTCCTGCACAGTAATGGGGTCATGGCAGAGCTGTATGGTGGGGAAGGGGTGGCCACATAGGGTAGGGAATAGGCCAGAGATGTGTAGCAGGAGGGGGTTGCAGCACATGGATGGGGACAGTGTGCCGATGTGTGTGTGTGTGGGGGTGGGGGTCTGCCAGTCTGGAATGGGGCGGGGAGACTGGCATGTGGGAGGGCTATACTATATGGTGAGGACTGGGCCAGTGTCCTGCGTGCCACAGGCTGGGCACATTGATTTGTTACAGTAGGGTCTCCCCTATCATAACTGGCACCCTGCTATGCTCTCGGTGCCCAGCACTACACTCCTTAGTGAATGGTGCACAGTGTTGGCCTGCCCCAGGCATGTCACTCTCCATGCAGCCAGGAGATTGGTTGTGTATGTATGCCCCTTTTGTGTATCCCCTACAGGGGGCGCAATTGGTGCGGGTGCCTACACACTGATGATCCACGGCACGTAGTCACTCCACACAATTTGGCCATAGCGCCAAAAGTGTTTATTTAAAATTTAGGAAAATTGTATAGGAAATATTTATATAAATATTAAAGTTGATAAAAAGTACACAGTTGTGAACACTTAAATCAAGAATGTTCAATGGGCCCAAGTTACCACAAAACATTTCAAATGTTTATTATATGCATCACATACAGTATATACATCATCAAATATTTTATTGTAATACACTGAGACACACATACCAAAAGTTAAAAATAAAACCTTGTGTGTCAGACATAATGCAATAGTTAATTCTATTTAAATGATTGTTCCAAAATTTGAATTGATCATCCTAATCATTGCAGTACTAGAGAATGAAAAACTGACAAGAAAAATTCATGCAATACGATCAGGCTTGTGACAGTGTAAATGTCAGTACCATAACATTTTTCAAGCAGGCAACAGAGTGCAGTGGTTTAAGGCTCTGAGCTGTAAACCTGGAGACATTGGTTTGAATCCCGCAAACCCCACTTGCATACTGTGTGAATATAAGCAAGTCATTTAACTTCCCAGGTTGCACCTGTAAACAAACTTTCAGCTTAATGTGTCTCTCCTGGTTGAAAACAAAATAGAGAGTAATATAGGCTATCAAAAGGCAAACAGCCAATCAGAATGTAGCATTTCCAATACCATTTGTTTTTAATTTTTTATGTTGATTGTGCTCATATGCAAGAAACATATTGTGGCAGCTTTCTCCAGAAGCAGGTTATGGAGGCATGGCACTGTTGTGGCCAATGCCCGCACAGCCTTTAAAGGCTTGGTCCACTTCCCCCAATTCCATGGCACACTGCTGCTGACACTAGTTCAGCCAGTGTGCCACCAACTTTTAAAATTTAGCCGCTACAATCAGGGGCCAACTCATCATTGCAGCATCAGCCATTCGCTGCAATGAGGGAGCAACCCGTCATTGCAGGACGGGATCTTGAAACATTGATATTGTTTGTGAACATGGTGGTGGCTTGCTGCCATGTTCACAAACAATATTAACCCCCCCATGCCGAGGGAGTGCCCAATCCCCCTTGGCAGCATGTGCCCTTCTGACCATGTTTATTTGCTGACGGGGGCCCCAATCCCCATCAGCTTCAGTGCCGCAAGATTTATGCTGCCGATGAGGAAGCCCACTCCCCATCAGTATTATGTAACCGCCCCACTTTTGTTGTCTGCCAACAGGGTGCCCAATCCCCGTTGGCATAATGTCACCCCCCCCTTGTTGTGTGCCAACGGGAGTGCCCAATCCTCATCAGAATAATGTAATAACTTCCCCTTTTGTTGTGTGCCGTCGGGGCTGCCCAATCCCCCATCGGCTACAGCACCCTCCCAAAAGAAAGTCTCTGTTGACACACTGGGAACCCACCCCAGCGTGCCACATGCCCCTGTAAAATAAAAAATGGTCCCACAATGTCTTTTTTTTTTTAAAAACCTGTAAAACAGGAAACAGTCCCTTGGCAGTCTCCCTGCCCCCCTCCCACAACCCGCACCCACCCACTGCACACCCTGCCTCCCCACACCCCCCTTACCCCATATTTACTTCCAGAGTCTTGCATGATGATCTTCGGTGGACCGGGAACACGTCTGCACTCTTCAAAGCTGACCGTGAACTGAGGAAATGGCGGTAAGCTGTATAATAGAATAAACAGGGTTTTTTTCAACTTTGATGCATATCTCAGGCATTTTTTGGAATTTTAGCACCAAATTTTCAACATGGGTTTTTTTGGGACCCCTCCTCATGTATTCTGACACTGTCATGTCATTATTTGGCCCTGAAAGGCGATTTTACGGTCACTGCATGGAATCCCCTTTCTGGACCGATTAACAAAACGACAGTGCCAGTGTTCATGATGTGGGCTCTCAAAAAGCCTGTACTGCAAATTTGGTGGAAAAATTCCAAAAATGACTGTTTTATGAGTGTGCATTGCGCAGTTGCTATGCATGCTCATAACTTTATGAATCTGCAATATTTTCATGCCAGATTTTCAACACTGAAAATTTGGTGATGGTACTCCATAAAATGACTGTGTCATGAGTGTGCATTGCACGCACACTCATAACTTCACGATTTAATAATATTTTCACTCCAGGTTTTCAACATTGCCATTGTTCTGCTCCTCCTTATGAACAGTACAGCTGTCATTTTTTTTACATCCTGGCGGAAATGTGTTTTCGCAGTTCCGGCCCAAAATCACGTGGTTGCTGTGGGAAATCAGTGTCCGGGACACTTTATGAAAATGACAGTGGCACAGTTCATTAGCTGAGGTCCTAAAATGCCTATATTGAAACTTTGGTGATGAAAGTCCATAACATGAGTGTGTTACGAATGTGCATCGCACAGTTTCCATGCACGCTCTTACATTCACAGCTTTGCAATATTTTCACCTCAGATTTTCAGCATTGCCATTTTAACACACCTCCTTATGAACAGTGCAGTTGTAATTTTTCAGATCCTGGCCGAAATGTGTTTTCGCTCTTCCAGCACGTAATAGCACAGTCGCTGTGGGAAATCAGTGTTCAGGACATATTAAGAAAATTGCACAGACACTGTTCATGAACAGAGGTCCTAAAATGTCTATGATGAAAATTTTGTGATGAAACTCCATCAACTGACTGTGTTATGAGCGTGTGTTTGTGGAAGTTTCACACACCCTTGTAAGTTTGCAAATTAATAATATGTTCACGACAGATTTTCAACACTGGCATTTGTTCACACCTCCTTATGAACAGTACAGCTGTCATTTTTCACAACCTGGCCAAAATGTGTTTCTGTGCTTCCAGCGCACAGTACCGCAGCCGATGTCATAAATCAGTGTTTGGGACAGATTAGGATCTAGCGATTGGGGGGGGGGGAGTGACAGAGTTCAACTGAGCTCTGTCGGAACTGCTGGATAACTCTCAAGATGGTTTGTTTTTCTACCGGGATACATATTTTCATGCTTGTTTGGGAATCCAAATGCCAGCTGTGCATATTTTGGAAATCTAAATCAGGATTTTAGAAACCTGTAGGGATGCATATACTGCAACTGTGAGAGGCCCCCAGAACACACCGGCAGAGGTTTTTTTTTTCCAGGATACATGTTTTCCAATTTCTTTCAGCAGCCTACAGCCAAATGTGCATATTTTGGAACTCTATAGCAGAATTTTTGAAACCTGTGGGGATGCACATCCTGCAACTGGTTCTGAAGTCAGATGTTGTTGAAACAGCCTAATAGGTGGTGTATCAGTGTGTGAACATCGGATGTGGTTTGTAGAGATTTGCTTCAAAAAGTGATCAAGCACCAGTTCTTAATGCAAGCTGCTGTCAGTTATGGAAAATGTTGCAAAAAACGAGGAAGCTTTGGAAGTTAGGATGCCTGAGGTTTAGCACAGTCAGAAGGACAAATATAAATACCTTTGTGTCTGCATCTGAGCTGCTTCAAATTCTCCCTCTTGCCTTTATGCACTTTTAGGGTGAAGGAGCAGCACAATGTTTATCCAGTATCTCCAGGGACATCCTCAGAGGTTATAACACTTGTAAATTCTAGTGACTACCCCTGGAAATTCTAGGTTGCCAGTTTTGTGCCACTAAAATGTTTATAAATATGTCCTGAATTAATGTGGCCCACAGCATTGCTTGTAAATCTCAGTCTTACTCACCAACCTCTTGCAAGCTTAAGCAAATAAATCCACCTAATCCTGCAATGAGTTATAGGAACTTACCGTTACTGCCAGGGCTGCCAGGACCACCAGGGCCATGAGGACCACCAGGATTGCCAGGGCCACCAGGACCACCAGTGCTGCTAGGACCATTAGGACCCCCAGAATGATTATTATCCAGGCTGACAGGGACACATTCAACTGCCATGGCCACCACAAGAATCAATGCAGCCAGCACACATTCTTTCATGGTTATCTTTTCCTCCTTGCAGTTATGAATCAGAGATCTGTTAGAAAAGTTGTGTTGCCTCTCTCCATCAGATCCCAGCTGTAATTATTGTAGCTTGCTACCTCAGCAGAAATCTCAGAACCCCACCTCTACTCTGTACTTAATGTTCTACAAAGGGAGAACACTCCAATTATGTCATTTACTTCTCATATTCCACACTCTTTCCCTCCCACTATTTGATTTTAAATTGAAGCTTCAACTAATTGACTGAAATCCCATAATAACAGTACTTCTATTATTTAATTTTTCAACTCCATTTATTATTTTGCGATAGGAACAAAACAAGGTAGAAAAGCATTTTCATTTTTCTTTTATTGTTGACCATAGCAGCGGCTCTGAAACTGTTCAAACCCTTTTTGTGTTGTTATTGGACCTTCAGAGCAGGTTGGATATTTGGAATTTCTGTGATTTTTTCTTAGGATGTTAATAACAGGATCTGCAATATTTAATTAATTTATTTATTTCATTTTTGTTTACTGGTTAGATGCGCTAGTCACAGAAATGACTATTTAAGCAATAAGCCATGAGGGGGTGTGGGTTATCGGAGGATTTACCACGGCTGAAGTGGTCTGCCCATGAGGTGCAGCTGAGTGGGTAAATCCTTGCCAGCCATGGTAAATCCCCCGATAACCCATATCCTCTGAGTGGCTTATTGCGATTATACCAAGGTTATTTTTTTTTACTATAATAAAATACAACTTTTAGAGAGGTTGCTTTGTTGTTTTATTTTTATTGTATTTATTCCTGGGCTGCAGAGGATTAGGATGTAGATGACCATTTGCACCATTATTATTTTCTCATCAGCCAGTGGTTATCAGAGGTGGACAAGGCAATGGGACCTGATGGCATACATCCCAGGGTACTTATGGAGCTAAGGGTGGAACTTGCAGAGCCATTAGCAGAACTGTTTAGTGAGTTTCTGAGCACAGAAGAGGTCCCAGAAGACTGGGGAAGGGCTCATGTGATCCCCCTCCACAAGAGTGGTGGCAAGGAACTACAGACCAGTCAGTCTTACCTCAGTAGTGGGCAAGATTATGGAGGCACTCCTTATGGAAAGGATAGTGCAACACCTAGAATCCATAGGGGCACAGGATCCAAGACAGCATGGGTTTACAAAAGGAAGGTCCTGTCAAACTAATCTCATAGATTTCTTTGACTGGGTAACAAGAGTGGTGGACCAAGGGGGAGCAGATGATGTCACCTATCTTGACTTCAGCAAAGCTTTCAACACTGTTCCACATAGAAGATTGATAAATAAGCTGGGTAGGCTCTGGGTGGGTCAGAAGTTGGTCAACTGGGTGGTAAACTAGTTGACGGGCAGAAAACAGAGAGTGGTGGTAAATGGTATACAGTCAGAAGAGATGCAAGTCACAAGTGGGGTAACTCAGGGATCAGTCCTGGGGCCAATCCTCTTCAATATCTTCATTAGTGACATTGCAGATGGACTAGAGGGTAAGACTTGTCTGTTTGCAGATGACAACAAGATCTGCAACAGAGTAGATGATCCAGATGGAGTGGGCAGAATGAGAAGAGATCTGGATAAACTAGGAAAATGGTCAGAAGAGTGGCAACTGGGATTTAATGCAAAGAAGTGCATGATCATGCACTTAGGGAAGAGAATCCCTGAAGCCACCTATAGCCTGGGAGGGGAGTTGCTGGCAGTCACAAAGGAAGAAAGAGACTTGAGCATCATCATCACCGATGACCTGAAATCATCCAAGCAGACCTCTAAAGCAGTAGGTAAGGCTAGGGGGATGTTAGGGTGTATTAGTAGGGGTATCACAAGTCATAAGAGGGAGGTAATAATCCCTCTTTACAAGACACTGGTTAGGCCCCATCTGGAGTACTGCGTGCAGTACTGGAAGCCACACCTTCATAAGGATATTAACCAAATTGAGGCAGTCCAGAGAAGGGCATCCAAAATGGTGCAGGGACTGTATCACAAGACATATGAGGACAGATTAACAGAGCTCAATATGTATACCCTTGAGCAAAGGAGGGAGAGAGGTGATATGATCAAAACATTCAAACACCTTAAGGGCATTAACAAGGTGAAAGAATATAACATGTCTAAATATAAGAAAAATAGCAGGACAAGAGGACACAGCATGAGATTAGAGGGAGGCCGATTAAGGGGGAATGTGAGGAAATTCTTTTTCACAGAAAGGGTGGTAGATGCATGGAATGGCCTACCTCAGGAGGTGGTGGCTATGAATACAGTGCAGGGCTTTAAACAGGCATGGGATAGGCATAAGGGAGCAATACAGATGAGTATGAATAGATAGGCCATTGACTGAGCAAAGGCTGATGGCACATTTATAAGGTAGAAAAAGAAATGGGCAGACTGGATGGGCCTTGTGGTCCTCATCTGCCATCAACTTCTATGTTTCTATGTTTCTATTTACACCGGTGGTAAACTGCCAGTCTGACCGTTTCATTGGCTGTTCACTTATGTCCATGGTATAATTTCAGACATGACCCGGGAGGTTACAGGAAGCAGTGTAATCCAGAACAAGGTACAGTTGTATGAAATAGAGCAAAGTACAAAAAAATAGCAAAAGTCAATGCAAAATATGAATAAGCAGTAGAAAACAGGTAAAATAAGGTATACACAGTAAGTGCTAACATAAGTACAACATTATGGCAGGGATGAGCAGAAAGGAACATATATAATGCAGTGAAGAGATAAGAAATATGTGAGGAAAATCACAGTGGAAAAAACATACATAGTAAGGTGATAAATCATAAAGTCAATTACAATAGAAGCAAGAGCTGGACAAAGTGGCCCAAAGGTGAAAACATGATGTCAGCAAGGAAGGGGCTTACATAGGGCAGCAGCTGATAGTGATTAAAGCGTTTGCTGTTTGACAAGTTAGAATAACCTGCTCAACCAGGAGAAGGCAGAGGGTTGGTGGGGTAGAGCAGCAATCAGACAAGATAGAAGTAAGATAAGGTGGATTAAAGCATGTACGAGGGGATGTTTGGACAAGAAGGTTCAAAGGTCCATTTTAAAGATGATGTGACTTGGGGAATGGTGGATACCTAGCGGGAGGGAGTTCCAGAGCTTAGGGGCAATGTATGGGAGAAAGCACTAGCACCCTTAAAAATCTTACATCTAGGTACATGTAGGAGAGATTTGTTGACCAATTGTAGGCTGTACGTGGAAGACTGAGGGAGTAACAGGGAGGCAAGAGATGAAGGGGTTTGAGATCTGATGATGCTATCCATCAGGGATCCAAGAGATAGAAGTCTAAAAGAGGAGGGGAAAGGCCAACTTTAGTCAGCACAGAGCAGGGCTGAGGAGGCTTGATAGGAGGGAGTTCTCCCTATCCCAGAGGGAATTTTCAACAAGGGGACACATAAGGTAGTTGCAGTGGACCTGTGTAGTGAGCCAGCCAAATGACTGATATAAGGAGCAATGGTGAGTGTTGTAAGGGACCAACGAGGCAAACCTACAGATACTGTTGAATGTAGTGTTCAGTCTAGTGAGGCTGTGATTGGAGGTTTAGTTGTAAATAGAACTGCAGTAATCCAGGAGGGGGAGAATCATGCCTTGGCAAATGGCCAGCAGCACTACAGGGGTTATAAACTGCTTTAGCCTAAAGCAGACTCCCAGTTTCTGGTTAAAGGTCTTGCTTAGATCCAACCTGGAGTGAGGTGCTACTTCTGATCATGGCAGTACAGAAAGAGCATTATTGAGGGGTCTATCTATACTGGGGAAACCAAACTGATTATGGGGGTGCCAGAACTTGCAAGAGAAATTGGACTGACCCACCCTCCCTTCCTCCCTTCCTCCTTCCTCCCTCCCTCCCTCCTCCTTCCCTTCCTTCCCTTTCTTTCTTTTTTCTTCTTTTCTTTTGCACACCAGGATAGGGTTATTCAGGTGAGGCATTTATATTTCAAGAGGATCTCAAGGTGACAAGACCATGGCAGGATTTGCACAATATACATCTAACAGTTACACTCTTGGATACAGAATTAAATACTGTACAACTTATGATTCATGTAAGATGACAATTTTGTTTATTTTTACTTTACAGTTAATTTACTGGGATGGCCCAGCTAAGGTGCAGTCTTGGTTTCATTGGGGGAAGGTGTGCAGCCTGCCTCTGCTCAGGTTTGCAGAGGGGTTGTACAGAAATACAGGAAGGTCAGGTGACTTGTTCAGGGTCATGCTGTGAGCCAATGATATGGGTTGGCCCACCTCAAACTGGGGTTTCCAAGCTGGCAGGAGTAAATTATAACCTCTATACTACTCTGTCTTCCACCCTGTAAATGTGGCAGGATCTGACATATTCTAGTTACATAGAATCATAAAAATTGATGGCAGACACGGACCGCTTGGCCCACCTAATGTGTCCATTTTCCCTGCCTTTAGTAATGCCACAGTCTCTGCATGATCTCGGCATAGCCCTCCCTTCCTAACCACTATGGTTCACTAATGTCAATCCCATGCTTTCTTGAGTCCCATTAGTTTTTGCTCCAACTACCTCTGCTGGGAGGCTGTACCAGGCATCCCCTATTCTGTCTGTAAAGAAGTACTTCCTCATGTTTCCCCTGAGTCTACCCCCCAGGCTTAATAGCATGCCGCCTTGTTCTTGAGCATCTTCATTACCCCCTATTTCCATGGTGTACATGTGCAGGTCCTTCAGTCTCTCCTCATAGGATCACCGATGCAGACCCTGCACCATTTTAGTTGCCCTCCTTTGGACTGCCTCTACCCTGTCTGTGTCATTCCAGAAATGTGGTCTCCAGAGCTGGTCACAGTACTCTAGATGAGGTCTCACCAGTGATCTATACAGCGGTATCAGCACCTCCCTTTTTCTGCTATGCATCTCAGCATCCCACTGGCTCATCTCGCTGCCTTATCACACTGTTTGGCCAAGTTTAGATCATCATATATGATTACCCTAGCTCTCTCAATGCCATTTGGCAGTTGATAGTACCACTCCCACCATCTTGTACTCTGCCCCTGAGTTTCTGTGTCCCAAGTGCATGATTTTGTACCTATTCACACTGAAACTTAGTTGCCACACTCTTGACCATTTTGTAAGCTTTCTTAGATCCCTATTCATCCCCCCTCCAAGTGTCTACCCTTTCGCAGATTTTAGTGTCATCTGCAAAAAGATGTACCTTCCCTTCTAGCCCATCTGCAGTATTGCTGATAAAGACATTAAAATGGACCAGTCCCAGTACTGATCTTTGTGGCACCCCACTGGGCACCCTTCCTTCGTTCCTCTGAATGAACTCTGTTTACCACCACCCTTTAGTTCCCTTTAAAGAGCCAGAGTATCTTGATTCAAGAAAAGCTCCATGACCTTTTGTCTAAGTCTTTTTATTTGGTTATTAATTTAAACATTATTTTCACTGCAATAGCATGAAATTAATAAATCAATGATGAAATCAAATACATCATGTACTTTTCTAGCAAATTGATTGCAGTGGTAATGATGTTAAAGTGCTACTTACTAAACTGAGTACTCACAAGCACATATTGGGATTTAAGGCAATGTACAGAGCAGTTACTATAAACATAGAGTACAGTATGTAAGAGGTAGCAAGTTATCACACATGGGGAGGAGTGTGAATGATAGAGCATGTGGAGGGCAGCACAGGAATAGAGACAATGGAGGGATAATTAATGATTGGCAGGTGCATGGACAGCATAGATAGGTGAATAAGTGCCCATTTGAAATCCCACAAGTTTCTTTAACTTTGTCAGTGAACAGGGGGGCCCATCAATGTCATGGCTCATGGCAGCTTTGACACTTACAACATCCCTAAATAAGGCCTGTCGGCTGCTCACTGGTGCACATCGACATACCCACACATGTGAACTCTATGCTGACTCAGGTTGGTTGCAACTCTCAAACCAGATAAAGTACCTTACCTGCCCGATGGCGAAAAAATCCACTCTGGGCCTCACTCCACCTTGTATCCAAGACCTGTTATGCCCAAGCGCTAGCACCCGTTTTACCAGAAGATCAGAACACCAGCCTCTCCAAGTCCCCCGATGCTGGACTTCTCAGGGACAAAGATCATTTGCCTATTGTGCCCCCAGCTGGTTAAATGCCCTCAGCACTCATATTACTGCCTCCACCTCTCTAGGTATTTTCAAATCAAGGCTGTTCTCTCACCTTGCCACCTCCAGCTCCTGTGACTGCCCTGATTAAACCTCCTATTTTCTCACTACCTACCCTGTTCCGTTATTTGACAAAGACATGTTTGGGAAACCTTTTCTCCTGCTATTGTCTGCTCCCCACACCTTTCACTTACACTCTCTGTTCTGGACTTTTTCCCTATTTGTTTCTCCTAATCTGGCATGACCTCTTTCTTGTAATAATAACGTGATTATTGATATCTCATGTCCTTTTGCACAAATGATTTGATATGTATTTGTATATGTTTTCTTGCTCTTGACACAGCACAGATTGTTGTGTTATCTATGTAACCTTTTTTGTACTGTACCTAATTGACGTGGAACCTTTGTAAAAGAGCCTCTGTCTCAAAGGTAGTAATTCCTAGAACAATAAACTTAACTAAGCTAAACTAAACTAAACAACACTGGTGATCAAGGGTCGAGAATAAGGTGAGTCATTAGAGGGATGGCAAGGAGGAGGAGATGGTTCAAGCACCTCAGAGGGTGCACTCCATCTCTGGAATGGGAGGGCTGCTGTTTCCAATAAGCTACAGCCACCAGGTAACTACAGGTGATGCAAGCAGAGCTGGCAATGTGGGTGGGAGAATGTAGTTGGAAGCAGGTGTCCATGGATCCACGGGAATCTCAGAAAAATTTGATCCAAGAGGTATTTTATCATGGAAACTATTCTAGAGATTTATCATGCAAATGAACAATTACCTAAGGATTACCATACAGCCAACATGCAAATTATTAGGATTGAAGAGTTCTGAATATACTCCAACAACCTCCAGGAACCTTTTGGAGATGTAAATAGAATAATTTGTAATTACAACCAGGAAGGGTACAACCATCACTGGAATAGCTGTAGATACAGAAGATGAAATAAGACCTAACTTGGCACAATGGAGATCTGGATTTGTGATCTATGCCTGGAACAGCTGGAGCAGAGACAGACTGGTAGGGCAAAGGATGTCCACATGGATGATCTCCTTCCTCAGAGAGAAGGTTTGGTGTGCTCTACTCATAGAGTGACTCGTGGGTGACCTAGTGGTGGCACACTTGATAGCATACGGTAGGGGACCTTGAACTGCTGTGCTCCTAGGATGTTGTGACATGTGTGGCCATGTGTGGAAGGTAGGTGAAAGGACAGAAAAGAAATGGAAGCATACCCACATGCAGCACACTGGATGATGGCGACCCATCTCCTCCCCAGGCCTACCAACCCTTTAGTGATGTGCAGCTCCCAGATATCAGGAAACTGAATTTTCTCCGCGGGCAGCAGTGATGCCCCCCTCCCTGGGGCCAAGTGAGAGATGCACAGCTCAAGGTGTTTGATGATGAGGGATGGCAGTGGATGGTGAGTCAAACAGATAGAAGGGATACATGTGGGGCATGAAGCTGTTGGATGCCAAGCGACATGGGGAGGAATATATAACTGGAAACATAAACCATGCAAATGGGCAGTGATTTTCTTCTTCTGAACTACAAAGGAGCCAGACAGGATGCAGCACAGTATCTTGCAATAGTGCTGTAGAGTGCTGCAGTAGGCTGCAGGGGAAACTGTAGTTCAAGGGCAGTTAAGCCTTTTTATCATCCAGTATTTGTAAGCTGGACTAAAACCAGCATTCATGAATACTGAGTCTCTTTAAAGAGGCTAATAAAGTACATCAGTAATAAAACTGGAAAGACAGGCAGACCAGTGGTGAGATGAACTGATGAATGAACCTAATGCTTTTTGGGTGCCAAAAATCTTAGGGGTTTTCAGGCTCATCTTTGGAGTTCTGAGATTATCGCTCCCGTGGCACTTTTGGTGGTACATTGTCGCCACAAGTGTCCAGAAAAGTACAGTAAGTGCCCAGGTCACAGGTGCACAATTTCCTGGAAACTAGCCCATAGACCAGCAGACTAATTTGTGCCACATGTCAAAGGCATGGACATGTCTTAATGGCAGCTTGTGAAACTCCTACCCTTGGAGCTACGTGGCCATGCAGCTGAAGAGGTTAAGAGAGGAAGGCAAATAGTTTGCAAAAACTGAGCCCTTTCCCAGAGTGTTATATTCAGCCTTCAATCACGCTCTCCCTTGTTCCTCAACAAATAGCTTAATCCTTTGTGCAGATTAAATAGCACAGAAACAAAACCAGCAAGGAAACCTGTAATGCCCACTGCCTAAGGTCATATAAGGTATTCATATTTTATTGAAACCAGTGGCAAAACAGTAGTCCTTATGATCTGTTGTCTGGAGCTCTGTTTAAGACAGCATCAGGGCTCAGTTGCTAGCTCTCTCACCACTGGGCCAGGAAAATTAGATGGTACTGGGTTCATATCCAGCATCAGATACTTGGGTTAATACCCAACATTATAGAATACTAAGAGAATCCCAACCTGTAATTGGTCAGATGCGACCACATGATTGTTAGTCTAGCACAGCAGCACATGTGAGAAATAATAAAATTTCTGAAACTCATTACTCAGTTTTAAAACAAAAGAAAAAACAGGACCATTTTATGACCACAATAAGGCTCTCCTGTATGTTCATTATTGTGGGATAAAAGCACTTCATGGGTGCATTAGTCACTTGGCATAGCCATGTGCCTCTCTTCCCAAGGTATGCTGTTATCCCACATTATATGATAGGGATCTGTTCTCAGCTTATCGGAACCCAGGAAAAGTGTCAGTTATTCTCACACAAATTGTAACCCCTCCCACAGTCAATTAGTCACCCTCTAATCATGCTTGCAGTTGGTTAATGGCCCTCTAATAATGCTCACAATTGGTTGATCATCATCTAACCACAATCTCAGTTGTTATTCAGTCACTGAATAATCACAGCTAACCCCCCCACCACAAAAAAAAATATCGGCAAAAAGACCATCCACTTCGGCTGGTATGTAGCAAATAAATAGCAAGCTGTGTGCCACTTTTGTAAAACAATCATATTTATGTTTTTTGTTAAGCATTCTGTGTTTCAGTCACCAGAGTCCTGAATTCTGTGCAGACCACCATTCTCACACCCTCACTGGTCACATAACTCCCAAGTGGCTCCATGCTCCAGTGTGAAAGACTTTCCTTTTTTTTGCGTATTGATGTTTTTACTTTCACTTTTAACTCTCTGCCGCTTGTGAACAGTGGTGACATTCTGCCCTGTACTGATCGATGACCTGGATGTGGCAGTGAATCATGAGACTCAGTCACACTTTCAAAACTCCAAAGACGAGCCTGAAAATCCCTAAGATATTTGGCACCCAGAAAGCACTAGGTTCATTCATTTGCCAGTTCATCTCACCACTGGTCTGTGTGTCTTTCTAGTTTTATTACTGATGTACTTTACTAGCCTCCCTCATGAGACTCAGTATTGATGCATCCATAGGATTAAGACTGAGGTTCCGTTCAGATCAACTCAGCAGTGGGGACTGGTGCTGAGGGGATCTGCCAATATATTTTCACCGAACCGTAAGTAATACGCAGTGACGCCCAGACTGTATGTCTGAACCCGAGGCTGAGTTACATGCCAGCCAGCTTCTACCACTGACCCATTAGAGTGACAGGGTATAAAATGTCATATAGTAGTTATAACATTCTGTGAGCCGAGTATACTCAGAATAACTGGCTTCAGGGGTGATTAAATGCCTTGGCTTTTAGCCTCGGCATTTAATCAACACTTCAGCCAGTTATTCCTTCATATACTCCAGCTCATTGAATGTTATCACTTGAATAATCTCCACCTTGTCATACATTACTGCTTAACTAACACTGCAGTTAGAATGCTGCACTGTCAGGGGGATGCTGTTTGTATGAGAAATTTCTCATTATTTTTTTTTTTTTTATTTGCTTCCACTACCCTCTCCTTCCACTCATTCAGACCTCTGATCAATCCCCTGTGAGCACCCCTCACGGAGTCTGCCCCTAGAGTATCACGCTATCTCCATTCCTCTCTTTTCTGGCTCCTCTACCTAGGAGTGCCTGCACACAGTGGGATCTGCCCGTGTGAGGGTGATCGGAGGTACAGATCAGTCTTCATCTAGGACTGAGAGGGTTTTTTTCTGTTTTTCTTCCCTGTCTGTTCCTGTAACCCATCTTCCCCCCTGAGGACATCGGTGTGCAGGACTTGACGTCCAGACAGACGATGGGCAGATGCACATCGCCATCAAGTGCCCACAACGTCCTCTCCACCCGACTCTGCAGAGCCACCTGGTGCCTCTATGTCCATGCTTCCACAGGCACAAGAGCATTGGGTGTCCAAGAGCACCCCAGGATCCCACCCCTGGTGGAGGAGAGCACCCACTGGGGTGCTCAATCCTCCTCCTCCCCTTTGACCCCTGGTGGCCCGAGTCTGTTCCCGAACCAGGGTCGCCAGCGTGGTGCGAGGTGTGACATCCAGCGCCTCAACCCTCAGTGCCACCGGGCTGGCCCCAATTATTTAGTTTTTATAGGGTGCACTAAGCAAGTAACTAGCTAGTTATACAGTAGGTATGATCAGAAAGCATACAACAATGTGAACAATAAACACAAGATAATACATAGTACAGAAAAGTAGCCAGGGATCAGGCAAATAATGTACAACAGGAGCAATCAACAGTTACAGAAATTTACATGCAGAGAATTACAAATATAAATATACAAAAAAAATCTGAGAGCTACTCCCAGTGTCCTGGCCGACAATCTCGCTCTCAGTACTATGGGTTCTACTGTAGTACAACAGGCTTTGTCCCATTAGTGGGCTTATAGAAGGCAGCATGTGTTCTGCAAACAGTCCCAGTACAGTCGTTATTTAATTCAAGCGCTTTGGAAAAGGGTTTACATGAATGGCACTATATAAATACACATTTTATTTTTTTTTATTAGTGTATTTTTTTTCCTATTTTCTCCCCAGACTTGGGACCCTGGCAGACATGCACGTACACGTGCGCTGAGATGCACAAGCATGCTGGGTACAGGCTTGGCCTTATCCGCCCCACCCCTGTCAATCGCCGCCACCCACTCCCACCTATGCTTCCCATTGGACCTATACCTCATGGGAGCAGAACTACGGGGGGGAAGGTGCAGACAACCACCCTGGGAGAGGAGAGCTGCCTTTCTGCTGCTCAGTTGCACTCCCTCCCTCCCCTACCATGCCGGCTCACTGATGACCCAGGTTTTTCCCTAACCCAGGTCACTGGCATGGCATGAGGTAAGGCATTCAGCACCTCAACCCTCTGTGCGACCGAGCTGGCTAATCCAAATTCTATTTAACAGTACCAGCTCTACCAGTATCAAACTCATTGCTTTGTTAAACACTTAGGATGCAATATATAGGAAAGGCAATATATAAATCAGAATTCGAGAGATGCGTGTATGGTTCACTTATTCATACTTCTGACAGTCTTCCTTAAGAGGCTGATTTGCTTGGTCATCTTTAAGAGAAGGTCTTCCAACCACCTGGATGATATTCCCTCGACTCATCCCCATGATGTCAGATCTTTCTTTCTGCTGGAAGAGTCAGTTCTCCTCTTCAGCTCTGAGTGCAGTGTAGGTAAACATCCCTCTACGGGCACCATTTGGAAAACTTGTTACTTCATTTCTCAACTTCTCCTTCATTTTCACTCTTGCAATTTTTTTCCTTGGTTCCACTCTTGACCTTATTTTCAAAGATTGCAAAAACTCTAAGCCAACTCCCAGCTTCAAATGGTGCATCCAGTGCCATCAAAGATGTCCTGAATGGACACACATATTTTGTGCCTGTACTGCCTAAGGGCATTGCACAATGTCATTGCTTGTAGCCTGTGCAAAACTATGCTACCTTCATCCTGGAAGACTGTCAGGCTCACCTTCTTCTTGATCAACTAGGCAATCAGGGTCCAATGCATAAGATTAAAGCAGCT
This sequence comes from Neoceratodus forsteri, assembly GCA_016271365.2. Lineage (NCBI taxonomy): Eukaryota > Metazoa > Chordata > Ceratodontiformes > Ceratodontidae > Neoceratodus > Neoceratodus forsteri. Next base: position 619,837,047 of record CM028138.1, on the reverse strand, counting down.
TGCAATACAATCCCTGAGGCTGCATGGTCCATAGCCCAGTTGTCAGTGCTGAAAGAGGTGTCAGCCAAAGCTATGGCGGATACCTCGTCGATTGTGGCACTGCCCATGGTGACAGCCAGCACTACAACACCCTTCACAGTGGAATTCTGTGAGATTTATTTGGCCTGCTAGATGAGCCCTTCCCATTACATGAAGAAATCCAAGAATGCCCGCCTCAGTCATAGGACCAGGAACAGGCACACTCTTCCCACTCCTGTGAGCCCCCGCCCCAACTGCTTGAGGAAGGAATTCCATTTTTCAACCTTTAGCCACCAGTTATTCTTATGACAGATGTGTCTCTGGTAGGGTGAGGAGTGCACCTGGGAAACCACAGATCCCATAGGCTCTAGGCTCCCAGGAAGTCCCATCATCACATCAACCCGCTGGAGCTTCCTGCAGTGAATTTAGCTCTGATAGAATTTGCTCCTCATGTCGGGGGTCAGCTTGTGCAAGTTCACATGGACAACAGCATGACCATATTCTATCTGTACAAACAGGGCAGAATGCACTCCCTTCCATTGTAAGGCTCACTTTCCTCAGCTTTTTGTAATTCCAGTAAGTTATGAAAAAACTGTCCTCAAGATATCTCATCACAGAAACTAGCTTGTTTGTTCAGTTAAAAAAGCATATAAACAACCAGGATTCATTATAAATCTGGTTATACGTCTCTTCTGGACTGGATCTTGGTCTCTGACACTGATAACATTGTACAATTAGGCGTCCTGTTGGACAGAGTCAGTGACCATAGCCCAGTGTATTGCTGTTGGATGGCAAGAAGGAAGAAGGTTCCCCTAGTATTTGTATTTTCCGGCAGTATAAAAAATCTAGACACTGAGAAATTTAGAACAGCTGTTTCTTCCATTGATTGGTCAGGAATGGGGCAGACAAATGACATCCATGAAGAATTGTCTACCCTTTGTTCCCTATTTAACACTATTTGTAATAGGTCTGCACCACTTTGGAAATTAAGGGAAACAAACACAAATGGGTAACCCCTGAGATTTTAAAACTATTGAGAGATTGTGAAAGTCTGTGGAAAATCTATAGGAAAACTCATAGCCAGTCCTCTCTGATGGCATATAAGGCTGCAAGAAATAAATTCAAAATGCTAGTTTGAAGATTAAAAATAAATTATTTTGTGGCTAGACAGAAAGAATTTAAGGGCTAGAATATATCTGACACTTGGAAACTGATTAATGAACTAAAGTGCAAAAAATGCTCTTCTTGCATATCATGTTTAAACACCCCTACTGAGACAATGGAGTTTGCCCTTTAAGGGGCAAACCTGGTTGTCCTGGTGCACCCCTTCCCTTTCCATCAAGACGGTGTGCTGAGAAGGGGAAGGGGGAGGAAAGGGATGGCCAGGGGATAGAACAATGGGCAAGCAACAGGAAGGGGAGGGGCAAGTGGAGGTACATAAGGGACAGCACCGAGGTGGTTCAGACACTTTTGCTGGAGTTTTGATCTACATCGGAACTGCAGCACTTCAGATTGGCAAAGTAGGATCTTATTTTGGAGCTGAGGTTCATGCACTACTGACAAGAAGGTAAGGCAAGAAACAAGTGGGCTTAAAAAAAAGAATAAAAAGAGTATAGAATATATATATATATATATATATATATATATACATATATAATAAGGTGATACTCGAGGAAAATGGTACTGTATGGGGATGCATTTAGATAAAGAATTGTGAGGATCAGCAATTGGTTGATAAGAGTTTTGTCCAGAAGGGCTGGTTTATAAACTTTGCATAGGTGAGTTCTAGCATTTGTTGCCTGGAGAGGGTATCACTTGTGATAGTCAACTGAGTCTTGGGGGGAAGTGGAAGAATGTCTTTACAGCATGGGGACAAGCCTTGGACACTATGTTAAGGAAAGTGGGGCCTTGCATGATGGCAGAGGGAAGGTTTCCCTAGCGATGGGAGCGTCGTATTGTCCCAAGGGCAGCTTGCCCTGGAAATGCATATATTTGATGATTATACTACTCACTGAATTGACTGGGGGGTTTATGAGTGGAATCGCAGGCAGAAGTAGGGCACGGAGGGTAAGATGTGGAGCGAAGCGGCAGATGGGCAAGCAGGTAGAAGCACCTGCGAGTGATGACCATGTGGTGTGACGTCAGACGCCACAGGTGCAGTGCAGTGAGAAGCAGTGCTTTTCTAAGCACATAGCACAGTAGCTGGTGCCTCTCTGGGTGATTTAAATTGTTGCTACTTTGTTTTAAAAGCAGAATCCCAGTCGGAATTACGGTGTAGGGCATAGAGGCAGAAGAGCATGCCAGGAGAGCTTCTGTGAGCGGAGACCATGTGACGTTAGATGCTGTGGGGCGCTTTTCAGCGAGAGATAGCACTTCTTTAAGTGCATGGCCCAGCATTTGGTTTCCCTACGGAGGAGTTTCTCAGTTGTTTAAAGGACATAGCAGGCCGATGCAGTAGCAGGAAAGGAGGCAGATGAGCATGGCAAGAGAGGCCCGAAAGCGGCAACCACATGGTGTGACGTCAGACCCCATGGGTGTGACCGGTGAGGGACAGTATTGCTAGGCTGTAGGCCATTGGGGGAGGGACAGCAGAAACACACAGAAGCGTTGATACTTGAGGCCCCTCAGGAGAGGGGGTGAGGAGGCCTACTGTCCGCTTGGGATCGACAAGGCATGTGGGAGCGGATAGGGGGCAAGGACAGAACAGGCTTAGAAGGCCTGCAGCCAGAGGCATGCGAAAGCATGTGGGGAGGGCATTTACAGGCCAGGAGGCCACAAGATGAAGCGCAAAGGGGCAGTTTGGCAATAAGTGATCGGAGGCTGATGGAGGGGGGTACAGGAAGAGAGACTAGGCCCAACAGGCCAGGAACATGGTGGTGGAGGCCTCAGGGGGCAGAATAGCAATGTTGGGACTCCTCAGGGGAAGGGAGGTGAGCGCTTATGCTGGGAGGCCATGTGGCGCACCCCGAGAAATGGTATATGCAGGGAGGATATGTCTAGGCCTGGAAGGCCATAAGAGGTGGTGCATGAGGTACTTAGCGGCCATGAATAGAGGCCAGGGGGGCACACACAAAGAGAGGTTTTTGGCCTTCCTTACCTGGGATGGGGCGGTATAAACTAGGGCATAATTTTGGGCAGACAGTATTAAATGGTGGAGGATAAACAATTTGGGGGCCAGGAGTGCAGTTTTAGTGTGGGAAAAGGCGCGTTTTGAATATTAGCTGGCAGGCTTTGGGAGCAGGCCTGGCCCTGTGAGATACTTTTACAGGCAGAACTTTTAATAACGGAATTTTCTTGTCCTTTTCTTCAGTTATATTTACAGGAGCAAGAAGGAAGGAACAATGGCACCAAAGAAGAGCAGGCCTTTGAAAGAGGATGCCTACAGGGCAGTAGTGGAGCTGGCAGAGAAAGCTAACAGAATGTGGAAGTTAGTGGAAGGAGAGGAGCCTGGGAGATCTGGGGAGAAAAGGAAAGCAGGGAAGGGAAAAGGGGGCAGAGGAAAATGGGTGCCCAAGCCATGCAGCCCAATCAGGCTACAGACACCGATAGTGGGGCCTACCAGGGACAGCTAGCCCAGTACCTCTGCAGCCCATTTGACCCGGTACCATCAGTACCTCCCCAGGACAAGGTTGTGGTTCCCATAGTGGATCCCAGACCGGATCCCCAATGCACAGCACTTCCTCCACAGCCGCATTTAGGGCAACCACCCCTTCAACCAATAGGGACCATGCTTGGAAACCAAGAGAACAGCAGGCAGGAAGGAACAGATAAGGCCACAGGTAACTCACCCAGCTCCGTGGGTGATAGCATTAAAGAATATATAAGCCAGATCATTTCGGCACTCGGGACAGGGGGTTTGGGGCAAATGGAGTCAGCACTGGCTGAGATCAGGGTAGGGAAAGAGGTGCTGAAAGTAAAGGAAGGGAGAGTAGAAAAAGATGGAAAAGGAACAAGAGAGATAGGAGCTCCTGGGATGAGAGTGGGGGAACATGTACCAGTGGCCACAAAAGAAAAAATATGGAAGGGAGAGAATGTGAATATTTTCACTTTTGTAAGCCAGGAAGTGGCAGTGAAATACCAGAAAGCAGAGAATATATGTAAGAGTGAAATGGCAGCAGCGGTAGTTTTGTTATGCAAAAAGGAGGAGGACAAATTCACTAAAGGGAAGACTTGGGAAGGGTGGTTTGTAGGTTTTGCCACATTCTCAGCCATAGTATTGGAGAAGAGGTCTGAGTTGGGCATCCCACTTATCACATATTCATTGATTATCAGGAGAGTGAAAGCAAAAGGAGTAGTAGGATGGATAAATTATGATGAATTCTTTCGTCAGAGAATGGCAATGTATGGGGATGTAAGATGGGACATGAAACAGCTAGACTTGTGGACAGACTATGTAACGGATCAGTCCACGCCAGAGGGAGAGTTTTGGAAAAAAGGTGCCATGCCACAGAGATGTTGCTGAGCCTACAATAGGGCCCTTTGCTCCTGGCCGCAGTCCTGTTTTCGGCATGCCTGTTCGAAATGTGGGTGATCGCATCCAGCGAGCAGATGCAGGACGACATGGGTCTAGAGAGCCCAAGGATCTGGAGGGCAAGGGTCAGGTCAGCAATTTTTTCAGGAAGGGCAGGGATATAAAGGGCAGACATGGAATAGAGGGGGAAGGGACATGCAAATAGAGGGAGTCAGAACCATTGACCAGCAAGGCCGGACATCAACAAGAAGGGGAGACCTGGGTGGAGAAAAATAAATGAAGACAAGACAGCAATTTAAAGAAGCTAGAACCCCCATCAGGATAGAGGCATGGAGAGAGAGTGGTTAGACAGATACCCAGATAAGAAAACAGCAGAAATGATTAAAAAAGGTTTTTCCACAGGGTTTTTTGATGCAGTGTGAGGGCCCAAAGTGAGCCAGAGAAGCGAACAATCTGGTTTCAGTGAGGGGGAGGGAAGAAATGTTAAGACAAAAAATAGAGGAGGAAAGGGCAGCAGGGAGAATAGAAGGACCATATGATATCCCCCCAATGCAGAATATGAGGATTTCTCCATTGGGTTTGGTCCCCAAAAAACAGGAAGGGGAGTGCTTGGTGACTCATCACCTATCCTTTCTGGAAGGTGATTTCGGTGAACGATTTTATCAGTGAGAAATATAGTAAAGTGACATATTCCACTCTGAAAGATGCAGTCCAGATTATCTGGGCAACTGCGGATGCATGGATGGCAAAGACAGATATAGAGTCAGCTTTCAGATTACTTCCAGTTAGAAGAGAGGATTGGGACCTATTGGGTATAAAATTGGGGGGCAGTACTATTTTTACAAAGCCATGCCCATGGGCTGCTCTATAGCATGTGAGACATTCGAAGCATTCAGCACATGTTTGCAGTGGATATTTCAAGAAAGAACTGGTTATAAAGCAGTGATTCACTATTTGGATGATCTCCTTTTTATAGGCAGTGGGAGAAGAGAGACAGAAAAAATGTTGGCCAGCTTCCAAGAGTTGTGTAAAGAACTAGGGGTCCCATTGGCACCTGAAAAAATGGAAGTGCCCAGTAATTTGTTAGAATTTCTGGGTATTGAGATAGATGCTCCAGGGGAAATATTTCGGCTGCCAGACAAAAAAGTGAAAAAATTGAAGGAACCGATTCAGATACCAGTAGAAGAAGAGTACAGCTGAATCAGGTACAACAGGTATTGGGACACCCGAACTCTGCATGCAGGGGGATTGGGCCAGGGAGGGCTTTCACCAAAAGTTTAGCTAGGGTTACAGCCGGAGTGACCAGACCACACCATACGGTAGACATGACAAAAGGAGTCAAGGAGGATTTTAAAGTATGGGAGGAATTCCTGAGGGATTATAATGGCTGTTCCTTCTGGCAAGAGGAATGGGTGTATAACACAGACTTCGATCTTTACACAGATGTAGCCAGGGGCCTAGGCATGGGGTGCTACCTGAGGGGCAGATGGTTTGCAGAACCATGGCCATTTGACAGGGTAAGGGATGGTAAGGTAAAAGATATAGCATTGTTAGCGATCATGCCCAACTGGGCATGCACCCTGGTGTGGGGGGAAGAATTACGGGATCAAAAAGTGACATTTTGATGTGACAATAGAGCAGTGGTAGAGGTCCTAAACAACAGGGGAGCCAGGTCAGAGATGGTCATGCAAGTTTTGCGACTTCTAGTGCTAAGGGCATTGCAGTTGTACATATCATTCAGAGCGAAACACATAGAAGGGGTACACAATACCCTGACTGAAAGCCTTTCCTGTCTGCAGCTGGAATATTTCTGGAGGCTGGCACCAACAGCGGAGGAGCAAAAAACTCCCATACCAAAGGACATATGGGACATTGACAGGAAGGCGCAGAAATATTGTTCCGCAGTTCATGGGCGCTACGGACTCTGAGGGCCTATGATGGGGCCTGGCGAGTGTTTCAAACATTCAGGGCAACACACCACATGGAGGTAAGTAGGCCACTCACAGAAGAACAATTGGGGAAGTTCACCATACAGCAATGGCAAAAAGGAACAGCACACGCCACCATGGGGGTCTACTTGGCAGGGATTAGTGTTATCTGCAGTCTAAAAGGAGGGAAGGATCCAACAAAATCAATGATCATTAGAAGAATGATGCAAGGATGGAGTAGGTTAAAACAAGGGACGGTGGATAATAGAAGTCCAATAGGGGAACAGTGGCTGGCAAAACTGAAGGGTGTGTTACCAGCAATATGCAGATCAAAGGCCGAGGCCCAGTTATTTCATATGATTTATGTGGTAATGTTTGCAGGGGCCTTGAGAGTGAGTGAGGTGGTAGGCCACGGCAAGGAAGACAGGAAAGGGGGATTAGAATGGGAAGATATAAGCTGAGGATGAAGAAGATACAGCTAATGATTAAGAGGTCAAAAATGGATCAAAGGGGACAAGGTTGCATGGTAACATTAAAGAAACATGTAGAAGGTGCAGTGTGCCCAGTACAGGCTTTGTGGGCTTTCACCGCAGAGTGTGGGAATAGGACAGGGAGATTATTTCTGCATGGCGATGGAAGTAGACTCACAAGTTATCAAGTCACAGCATTGCTCAAGAAAGGCATGCAATTCCTAGGGGAGGATCCGATTAATTATTCCCACTCCTTATTGATAGGGGCTGCCTCACAGTGGGCAGTGGCAGGGGAGATGGTGAATAATATTTTGGAGAAGAGGTGCTGGTGGTCAGCCAGTTATAAAAGATACATTCAAACACTGCAGCGTGGAGACTAATGGATCACCTATGTTTTGTTAAAGATATGGAGACACGGGGGGGTAGGGAGAGGTGATATGATGGTAAGAAACCAAGACCATATATAAGATATTTATTCTGTTTAAACCCTATAGGAAAAGGGAGGAGCATGGAAGTCTGGATCTGTGGCCTCTCTTATGCATATTGGGCAGAAAGGAGAGCTGAGAAAAAGGTTGGGGAAAGCAACTTTACCAGGATGTGAAGCAATGTAAATTGGTATGGCGTGGCATCCGAGGGATGAGCTGGGCACAACTGCTCCCCACCTTGAAAGAGCTGAAGGAGCGGCGACCCATTCCAGACTTAATTATTATACATTTAGGGAGTAATGACCTTGGGGGCAAGCCATGGGTGGACAATTACATGCAGATAATAAGGGACTTAGGGACAATACAGCAGTGGTGGCCTGAGGTATGCCTTGCCTGGTCGGATATGACACCAAGGAGGGTTTGGAGACATGAGCACAGCCATAGAGCTGTGGATAGGGCCAGGAGAAAGATGAACAGAAGGGTGGGGACACTGGTAAGGAAAATGGGAGGACAAGTAACACTGCAGGGTGCGGAAGAATGGGTAGAAGACTTCTACAGGTCAGATCTAGCCATAGATATGTTCAATACAGAAATGATGGGTTTTATAGAGACATGGAGAAGGCATGGAAAAACAGATAAAAAAAAAGGGGAAGAGAAGGATTGGAAAGTGGGTTCCTCAAGGTATGGGGGAACGATACCCTAAGTGAGGGGAAAGCTGGTTATCCAATGCAAGCTGGAGGCCAGCTAGTAGGGAAAAGGGGTGGGAGGGGGGAAAAAAGGAATAAGATGAATAGAGGAAGAAGCTGAAGGAGAAAAGCGGTCTTGGTTTTCACCGTTACCTAAGAGAAAGGAGAAGAAGAAGGCACCCAGGTTTTCACCTGGGGGGGTGCAAAAAGAAGAAGAAAGAGGGATGATCAGAGATTGCTATATGGATGAAAATAAATGAAACTGTGAGAGATATAAGAATAAAAGATGATAAAATGGAACATGGAATTATGATATATAAATAAATTAATTGCCGATCTGAGCACAACAAACAATGGTCTCTGTCTTTTTGTGAGGGAAAAGGGGGGAATCCAGGACAATGGAGTTTGCCCTTTAAGGGGCAGATCAGGTTGTCCTGGTGCACCCCTTCCCTTTCCATCAAGATGGTGTGCTCAGAAGGGGAAGGGAGAAGGAAAGGGAGGGCCAGGGGATAGAATAGTGGGCAAGTAACAGGAAGGGGAGGGGCAAGTGGAGGTACATAAGGGACAGCACAGAGGTGGTTCAGCCACTTTGCTGGAGTTTTGATCCCTCCCACCACCTACAACCCAGAGCAAGAGAGGAAGACAGTCAATAAGGGACTGTACGGTAGGTCTGCCAAAGGTGGATGACAGATGTGTCCGGTAGGATGATTATTGGACTGCCAAAGGTGGATGGCAGTAAACAATATGGTTATTTAGACTGCCAAAGGTGGATGGCAGAGAAAAGAAGGAAAAGGGGGGGAAGGGGGGAAGAAAAAGGAATAAGTCGAAAAGAGGAAAAAGCTGAAGGAGAAAGCGGTCTCGGTTTTCACTGTTACCTAACAGAAAGGAGAAGAAGAAGGCACCCAGGTTTTCACCTGGGGAGAGCAAAAAGAGGAAGAAAGAGGGATGATCAGAGATTGATATATGGATGAAAATAAATGAAATTGTGAGAGATATAAGAATAAAAGATGATAAAATGGAACATGGAATCATGATATATAAATAAATTAATTGCCAGTCTAAGCACAACAAAAAATGGTCTCTGTCTTTTTGTGAGGGAAAAGGGGGGAATCCGGGACAATTACTGATCCACAGCTAATAGCACAGGAATTTAACAAAACATTCACTGATCTATCAAAATATATTCCCACTGGTGATGCTAGTGTAACCCCCTTGCAAATGGGGGTTCCAAAAAATGCTAGCCTGGGCTAGACCCTGGAGTCAGTTGAAAAAACAGTTATGACTGACTTACTACCCATTATGACTGATTTTTTCAACTAGTTTGACATTTATGACTTCGACTAACTAAAGAAAATTCAATCAATTTTTTCAACTTTCACCAGAGTTGAATTTTATTGATGTACTAGTTTGTCATACTATTTTAGTACAATTTGTGGAAAAACTTTACAGCACATTCATTTACTTAGCGAATACACTAGTAAGTTGTACTTTGAGTGCAAATAGTGGAAAAACTGTTGGTGTACCACAGCTTCTATAGCAAGCAGCCTTCATTTGATGTGGACCCAGGGCTGTACTGCTGACATCACTGTAAGGCAAAATAGTAACTTATACTGTGCAGTGCAGTGCAGTGCCAGGCTTGGTTTTACAAGGGTAAACTAACTACTCAGTGTACATACCAGGTGCCCCTTTCCCAAGCCACCCACCTTTTAGCAATGCATTATGCAAAAATCCAAATGCCTTGTTGTCAGTATGTTTTTTTTGTAAAACTGTTCTGCCTGTGTAGCAAAGCAACATGGGGACTGAAAGAACATTTATGCAAGAATGTACCATAACAGTAGATCTTCGAGGGGATCTCAGCCATCAGGTACCACCGCAGGAACAAGTCCCAAGCATTGACATATAGGAACAACTGACTGGGAGGCTGGATTTCCATAAACTTAAGACAGGAGATTTAAATTGTAATGATGTATGCAAACCTGCTCATTCAGTGACCTTCATAAACTTACAACAGAAGGCCTTGATACTGAACCAGCATAGGATTCCATAAGCTTAAGACAGGAGTCTCTGCAGAAGTGGTGGAACCATCCATGTGGCAGCTGCACAAATATCAGCAGCAGTGGTACCTGATGTCTGAGATAGCCACGAAGATGATGAGCAAGTTGCAGTCAGTGTCAGCTGAGAGAGCTGTCAGTTTATGCATCATTGTCGTGATTACTCTCTGTACATTGATACTTTGAAAGCAGTAATGCCTCCTTAATCATTCCATACTGGTGCCTTATATTTGATTGGGGTGACTGCCAAGCATTTTACTACAGAAAGACATGGAAGGCACTAGTATGGCATGGGTAAGGAGGCATTACTGCTGTGAAATTATCTTGGTATAGACACTATTTACACTGATGCAGAGGCAGAAGACAGTTTGACAAGAACACATACTGACAAGACATACAGATTTTTTTTGGCATAATGCACTGCTGACAGGTGGATGTCTTGGGGAACGGGAACACCTGAAGCTACATAAACAGAGTAAAGTTAGACCATGGCATTTGATATTGCTGCAGTGATAGTTTAGTACATCACTTTAAAGTTCAAAATTCAGATCAACAGAAACAGCGTTAGAGACCTTTATGTGGGTGGATCTGCTACACCCCTGAAGGCAAGCCACATAAACAGCAGCTGCAGCCTTACATCCTGGTGTGGAATGCTGCAGTAAACCCCTAACCTGAATCAGTCTCACTTTTCTTTGTACACACCACAAGGACTCACACACTGTCCAGCCGACTCCAGCTTCAGACTGCAACAGATAGTGCTGCAGGGCATGCCTGCACAACCCAGACAGAAGGCATGCATGCATGCCTACTTGACCAGGTCAGACATCTGTAGTATATACATAATACTTGTGCCAGATTAAAACAGAAAATGTTGGTAATTTTTAACTAGAAACAATATGATGCAAAAAAGGTTGACAGTGTCCCTCTAAAGTGACTTAAAATGCTCCATATTTATTTCTGACACACAAAGTTAACAGTTCCAAAAAGACTGAGTCTCCTGCTCCCATGGCGTATAACTGTAAAGCCCCCCCCCCCAAAAAAAAATGCTGAGCATAAGATACAACAATGAAGCAGCATAAAATGCAAAATCTGATTCTGGAGTTTGTGAGTACCTTGTTCATTCATTGTAAAGTGTAAAGGGAAATTTGCTAAATAAATTGCTTTCATATGCAACAGTTTTCTGATTGTCTCCTGAAGTGCAAAATCAAATCTGTGCTGTATTGTTGCCAGATTTAAGGGCAAAATATTGCAAGAACTGCAGTTATTTAATCAGTCAGATAGACACTGGAATAATTGCAGATTCATTTTAATGTCCACTGCACGTTGGCACACTGACAATTGACTGACTAATAATAAATCAATTTTTCTCGTTCTCAGCAGAGGAACAAGAAAGTTTCAGTTAATTAACAGAAATGGAATTCTGCTCCAAAAATGGAACCAAGTACAATATACAATACAAAACATAGCTTGCTTTCAATCAATCACAGCAATAGCACTGGCAGATGTTAACATGATTCAAGGGATATTCATAATGTTAGGAAGACAAATGACTTTATTGCCAATAGCACAGCACAACAGCAGCATCTGTCAGGTGAAGACACACACATATGACTGTCAGTTAACCTAATCCTGCATTGCATGCTGCTGCAGTCATATCACATGCTGTAACAGTATGCAAATGAATCAAATCAACAACATGCCAGCTGCAAGCCTATCTCACATAGCAATAAATAACATGCGCTAAATAAAGAAGCACCTTCAATTCAAAAGTCTGGCAGCTGAAGTCTGCAGATGATAAAATAATTTCTTTCAATTATGATATAGTGATGGTCAGACAGACCCAGATTATAAAATAATCTATGACAACTCAATCTGTGAATAAATTGAAAAGGAACAGAAATTAGAAATGCAATATTTTTAAATGATTTTTTAATTCACTTTCACTTACTTTACTAGTCCAAGCTCAACTCTCTCCTCCAAGCTCCTCTCCTCCAACCTCTCTGACTTCGACTCCTTGTGCCATGGGCTCAACTCCAGCCACGTGGGGCCTGCCTGGTTGTGCCACCTGCAGACTAGTCTCCATGAGGATCATCCAAGGCCACCGGTCCATGCCATGTGACCAACACTGACTTGGTGTGCCCAAAGAATGAATGAATGCCCTGACCAGGCCAGCCCCTGCTCCATGACCTGACTCTTCTTGGTTGGTGTTGGCTTGTACTGTGCCTTTTTCAATGCTGCTGAAGCTGGTGACCATTTTCCTTTAGTGCAAATAAATGCTTGCTTATTAAATCTATTTGGCTCAGCTGGCTGAGTGGCTAGCTATGGCTTTCTTCTTAAGGACAGACGACCACGGACTGCCAATGATGACTGGACTGACTCCCACCCTCCTCCTCAAATATGCAGCACTACCACTCACTGCACCAATACTTTTCTGTCCCGAGCACTTGCCACTGGCACTTTCTCAGTTCCACAAGTCAGAAACTCACTCTCTTCTAGTGCCCAAGGCTCACTCAGCTCAGGAGCAGTCTGCAATGCAGCTGATCTGCTCCCAGTTGACCTGTCTGCTTAACATCTCGTGGCTCGCCTCACCTCACTCCTCAGTGCTAGAAGCTGCTGGCTCACTGGATGTTCTGCTCTCTTCCAACTCCACCGTCCACCAGTCCTCCTTGCTCAAGCTTCATGCCTACACACTGCTCCCAGTCCTGAGTTAACTCCCAAGAGTCACTGACTGCTCTCCAACTCCTCTTCGCATCAGTCAGCACTGCATCACCACCTCCCCTCGAGTCTACCCTTCATCCCGTCTGGTTCCTCACCTCTTCTGTCCAGTCCCTAGTACCAGACCACCTCACTAGTACACTCTCCCCTTCTTTTTGACTCACTCACAAAAAAGTAATTTTTTTTTAAACATTACTCCAGTCTGTCCTGAACGATCTCTCTCTGATGACCAATGAAGACTGGACCAGACCACTACCCACCTCACTGCTGCTACCAACAACTCCTCATCAGCATTTCACTACCTCGTGCAGTCCAGTCCCAGACAGTGCGCACACAGCTACTGGTTCCTCCCTCTGTCTTTAGTCATTGGTGGAGGGTTGGTGCCCAAGAGCCACGGGTGCATTTATTGGATGAAAGAAGCACTGCTGTGCTGACAGACAAGTAGAACAGTTAGAACTTCCACCCTCATACACACACAAAAAAAAAAGAGTAAACTGTTAATGGAGACAGCAAGTTTGAATGCCTTAATGTCTGGAAGCATGTTCAGGCAAGCCAGAATGTAAATAAGCCATAATGGGATCATCGACTTAAGGGAAATACAGCTGCACTATATTACCACTGCAATTCAATGCAATTGCAACTAATTCCAACTGCACAAAATTGCAACCCATGATTCTGATGGTCGACGGTGGCTCCTCAGTCTAGCCTGGGCTTACCTTAGCCCTGCACCTTCTGTTCTCCTCTCGCTGTCTCCTGGGCTTCTCCTGATTTTGGCCACCAATTTTTTCCAGGTCCTCCAAGTCTGCTTTGCTCCTCTAGTGCCCCAGCCTGCAGCCCAATTGAAAATACAGCCCCTTGGGGCATAAAAACGCCACTCTTGAGCGTCACTGTAAAAGTGCTGCCTCCAGGGCAGCAAGAATTGCATTGTGAATGTGCATATGTTAAAAGTGCTGCCTCCAGGGCAACAGTACTCATGATGGTATAATGTTGCCCTCAAAATGGAACCACTCAGTTTGTGGTCCCCTCGGAGACTGTGTCATAGATCCCAGGATCCCTGCCACCTAAATAGGACCCGGTGACCATGGACAGCCTGCTGGGGAACCACTCCTGTGCAAATCCAGCAAGTCTTACCTGGGCTTAGGGCAAGCATGCCTGAGCAGGACCCCAGTCATCAGTATAATTAATAACAGAGTGTCTGACTGCCTCCAGGGTAGCCCTCAATGGTTTCATCCAAAAAGAAAGAAATAAAATAAATGTTTTAAAAATATGTAAACTGTTGCTACTTGTTGGGAATATGCTGTACATGTGGGGAAAAGTGTTTTAAATTAAAATAAGTGCTTTTTCCTGCCTTCATCAGTGCTTTGGGTCTTGTGTGTCAACTTGTCAGCTGCTACGGGGAGCATTATTAAGTGCAGTAGCAGCAGGAAACACAAAGGTGCCACACCCTTCATCTGTGCAGCAACTTCAAGTACAACCACTGAGCTCGAGAACTGTGGGGCATTGGGGCAAATATTTTTTTTTTCCTGGTTGCCCCAGGATAGTATTCAGGACTGTATCTAATCTTCTATGAGGGACAGTGGGATAAGCAGCCATTGCAAACAGCCATAACTAATTGGGAGCCTGCAATAGAAAGCCAGGACTTATGGGACATTCACTACACCTCATGGGTAACCACCCAAGTGCTCATGGGGACTTACAGGGACATTGTTTTAGGTACCAATTCTCCAATCCAATTGTGCCTTGAGTGTTCTGATTGACAGGTCCCTCAGCCATTTAGATACCTGTCACCCCATCTCTGCTGCCAATCAGGAGTCAAACTAGGAGTCCTATAAGAGACAGTGTTGCCAGTTTTTCATCAGATCTGCCTGGGTGAGAAGCGGAGCCTGCTGGGAGCGCCCCACAGGGGTGGGGGTTCAGGCACTGCCATGCCACCAGGCCTGGGCCACTTAGCTAGGCCTCTCCAGTCATCAGGGGGCATTTGTTATTTTTAGTTAAAGTTACCAGTTAAAGTAAATTTAGAGTTTCTGCAACAGCTAGTCTGGAAGTTGCCAGATATGTCCTCCAGAAGCTAGCCCTTCCTCCCACATCAGGGTAAGATGTGGAAGAAGAAGACCATCTACTCTGCCTCAGTTGTGAGAGAGTTGAAGAAGAATTCAGGAAGCCTATGATTGTGGGATGAGACCCGTGGAGGACCTGAGTGAATACCCTCATACCCCGGCCCCGGTGTGAGGGAGAAGATTTAAGAGTAATCTTGGGGGCCTCAAGCCTCGCTACTAGATATTTCTACTGTGTGAAAAGATCTCTAAATTATCAGTCTGGACTATTAACTCCATCAAAGACTGCTTAGTTCAAGTTAATATACAGTAGATGCATCTTGTCTGTGGCCCAAATGGCTAAATCACAGGTGCAGCAAGATGCCTTGATGGTAAATCATATAAATGTGTTGTTAGTTGTTGCTGCACTATGTCCTGCCCTTGTAGAGCTGACTGTCATGCCGCATTTGCCACTTCACTGGACAGGAGGCCCTAGAGCATATAATCTGACTGATTCTGAAGAGAATCTACTGTGGTCTTACCCAGATGTCATCTGAGAGCACTTGCCGTAAGTGTAAAAATGTTTGGACATGCTGGATGAGACTTTGTCAATGAATGTTGTCTTTGGTATAGTAAATGTACTGGATTTGACTTCAAGTAACTCATTGCCTCTACAGGAGGCTCTCTGAAGTTGCACCACTTGTCTTCCGTATACTGTTAATAGTAAATCCTGGGCCTTTCTAAGCAAAATCAAGCTATAGTCAGCATGCCACAAACAAATTCTAATAGCTGAAGAACCATACGTGCTAGACACAAAGTATGAGTGGCAAAGTTATTCAGCACAAAATTATCTTTCCAATGGTGGTATGCAAAGAATAATATGTAATTTTGTTTTTTTTCTATGCTGGTTGAAACAGCAAAAGAAAATAGTTGTTTTCACTAAAACAGGCAACATAAGCCATAAACACCATACCATAAACAAATGTGAATAATTTCTAAAGTATACATGATTTACACAGAATATCAGTGGCAAAGTTGTTCAGCATAAAATTACCTTTCCAACAGTGCTATGCAGTCAAATTTATATTCTATTCTGTCATGTTATATGTTAAGATATATAAGTGATGTCTCCAGATGTTCCCAGGGCACACAGGAAGTCAGTAGCAGACTTCTGTAGGTGTCCTCAGGACACTCCAGTGTATTTTATTGATGACTACAGGTGTCTACTAGCAGACAATGAGGTGACTGACATTAGGATGCTTGCTGAAAGTGTCGCTGTTTTCTTAGGCTAGATGGAAGCCTATTTTGGCATAGTAAATGTACTGGATGTGACATCATATCAAGGAAATTTGGATGCTTGGCAAAAGTATCAACTTTTATATATATTGGATGGGATTGTTGAGTGTTGTGCTGAATATTTAGGATGTTAAATACAAGTAACTGGTCCTAAAATGTTCAGAATTCAGTAAATGCAGGGCAATCCCTGTCATTCTATAATGCGCAGGGCACTCACTGGCTCTTCTTGACCAGCAGGGTCAAATTGGCTAATCGTAAGGCAATCCCTGCCTGTATTGTATACAGTGTCTGCAGCCATTGCAGAAATCTGTTTCCAAGTTGCCCCCTCCCTCAAATCAATAGCCGTCCACCTCAACCAGCTGCAACATCTACCAGGCTTGCAACACCTATCACTGTGGTATCTGTTTATCCAGTATGATATGGGATTGTGGGGTTCTGTATGGCTCTGGGTACCGGTACCAGTGTGGGTAAAAATGATCATTATTATGTACCATCTGATTTGTCAGCAGCCAGATAGCCAGAGCTCTGGGTATCATAAGTCAAATGGTAAAATTTGGTGGCTTTAGGCCTATTAGTACGTAGCCACCCAGCTGGAAGGTTCACCTGCAAAAGCCAAACAAGCTGTGTACATATCTAAAAAGTGATCAAATAACCTCTGCTCCACATCCCCATTCCAGCTTAACCACGTAAAGCATCCTGAGTGGAGGCACTGCTCAAAAGTTTTAAGAATAAGGTTATCAGTTAGTGAACCCAAACCTTTTAGCCTATGTCCAGGGTAGTAGGCAGGGGTGTAACACTGGGGATAGCGCCACCCAGGGGTTACACTAATTTGAGCAATACAAATAATGATGTTGATTTGCAGTACCCAAGGTACTATGTTAGATCACTCTCTCCAGAGGAGGTTATGAGATATCTTTTAAAGATGGACCCCTGTCCCTTAGTTGGAAGGGATGGGATTGATTACCATCTCATGAGGATCACCACAGACATACTCTGTTGCCTGTTATTATTTATTTTTAATTCATCACTGTGTAATTCTGACTTTCCCACAGTATGGAAGGATTCTGTTGTTGTACCAATATTTAAGGCTGGTGACACAACAAGAGTCCAAAACTGTCGTCCAATCTCACATTTGGCCCCACTTTCTAAGGTCTTAGAGAGAATAATCTCTGATCAAATGACTATCTCTTAAAATACAATGTTCTTATGCCTGCTCAACAAGGTTTTAGGCCTGGTCATAGAACCATCACGACCTTGATGGGGTTCATAAGCACAGTCCAGTTGGCCATGGACAGGGGCCAATATATTGAGGCTGTGTTCATGGACCTCACCAAGGCCTTTGGCCTAGTTGATCATAACCTTTTATTATCTTCAATAGATAGACTAGGCCTGTCTGGTGATATGATGGGGTGGTTTAGGAGCTATTTGAATCAATGCACACAGGTAACAAATATTGATAGTCATTTTTACCATTCTGCATCAGTCTCACTGGGGTCAGTTTTGGGTCCTCTTTTGTTTAGTCTTTTTTTAAACACTCTTCCCTCAGTCTGCAATAATTCTCAGATTTTACTTTATGCTTATGACGCAGAGATTCTCACGAGTGGATCAAACCTTAACATTGTCTGTAAACATTTTTCATGTGATTTTCAGGCAGCCCACAACCTGGTTTATTAAGAATAATTTGGTCCTAAATGAAAACAAAAGTCTATGGTTTTCCTGAAATCAAGAAACAGAACAGGGGAGGATACTGTGTTATCATTACAGACAGCGCAGGGAGATAATATTGAACAAGTACAACAATTTAAATATTTGGGACTTCTAATTTATGAGGTCTTGATGTTTAAACTGCATATTTCTAATATGATCAAAGTTACTCACCAAAGATTAGTGGTTTTATACAGACTTAACTCACTTCTAGTACCATCTGCTAGAAAAATACTTGCCCAGAACTTCCTTATTCCTATCATTGATTATGGTGTATTGATTTATTTTACTGCTTGGGAGGGACTACTAAATACTCCCAGGTTTGATAAAATGGATGAACAGTTGGTTACAGGATAGAATGCAGAGAGTGGGACTTAGGGGATACTACTCTGAGTGGGAAGAGGTGACCAGAGGAGTGCCGCATGGGTCCGTGCTTGTCCGAGCACTGTTCAATATTCTTGTCTCTAATATGAAAACATCAGACAGAGTTTGGATCTGCAAGTATGCAGATGACAATAAGGTTGAGGCAACAGTAAACAATAAGGTTGCAGAGGACCTACTGCAGGAGGAACTGACCACCTTGGGAACACTGGGCTTACGAAAACAAACTTATATTTAATATTGAAAAATGTTGAGTAATGCACTTTGGACATCAAAACAAATGCTTTACTTACAAGTTAAACAATACTGTCTTACAAGAAACTGAAAGTGAAAGAGAGCTAGGGATAATAGTAGCCCATAATCTATCCTTCGATATGCACATTAAAACTACAGTTAAAAATGCAACAAACTCATAGCATGCATTTTTAAATGCATTAAGAGCAGGGACCCCTCTGTTATTATTCCACTATACTCTTCACTAATAAGGCCACAACTGGAGTATTGTTCCATTTCTGTGCTCCACAAAGCATAGGTAGTACCCAACTAGTGGAAAAAGTGCAGAGGGAACAACCAAGAGGATTAAAGATATGAAGGACAAACAATGCAGAGATAGACTGAAGCATCTGGACCTGTATTCACTGCAGTACAGGAGACTGAGAGGTGACATGTGCTTGGTCTATAGTGCAACACAAAATGAGGAACTGTAGGAACTTTAGCTAAGTATCAAAATAATAAAAATACAAGATCATATAGATATACACTATTAGGGGAAGTCAGTACAACAAATAAAAGACAGAAATGGTTCGGTCATAGAATTATTAATATGTGGAATGCACTTCCAGAAGCTGTAGTTATTAGTGAAACCATGTATATGTTTAAGACGGCTTAGGATAAACAAATGGGTTTAGAGAAATATGTATAAGGATTCACTAAATAGTGGTGAGCTATACATAAGTTGATAAGACCTCCAATGCTTGTAAAACACCTATGAACCTATGAATCTATAAGGTTAAAATTATTTTCAATCAAATTGATAGAATTTCAACACAGCTTTCAGCGAGGACACATCATCTATTATTAAGGTTGGCAGGTCTCCTGCCTTTAGATCTAAGCTTCAAATTTCAATCTTGTGTACTGACAAAGGAAATGATATTAAATAGGGTACCAGTGGTCTTTGACACTTTATTTAAGAGGCATATTAGCTCTGCTTGCACAAGGTCTGCTGACAAAACATTATTTGCAATACCTAGGATAAAATCTATTATGGGACAAAAATCACAACAGCTTTTTTTTTTTTTTTTTATCTCTATGCTAACTACTCTAGGTGGTCTGAATGGATCACTGATGATTTTCCGGGAAACACTTAAAGATTACCTTATGCTAGAAAGTGAATGCAAATGTTTTACTTGAAATGCCTTATTGCTATGTCTATTATTGATTATATGTAATAATATGTTCTTTGTATTGTTGCATGTTTTTTAGGGCTGCAGGTAGGCGGAGCCTGCAGCCCTATTGCGTCAGCTCTAAAAATGAGCTACAGGATTCAGACTGAAGAACACTTTTTTGGAGTTTTCACATGATCCTTCCTGCAGACTAAACATCTGTGCAGAGCTCAGTCAACTAGATTAATTCTAGTTCTTTTGGAAGCCTATATATTTATATATGCATATACACACACATATACCTACAAACACACACACACACACACACACATATATATATATATATATATATATATATATAGTAATAAGCCACAACAGGGTATGCATTAAATGTTTTAATGCATGCCCCAGGGGTGTGCTAAGGCACAAAGCCAAGTATAGTTACACCCCTTGGAAGTGCATTAAAATCCTTTAATACACACCCTGGAGTGGCTTAACACACTTGTAAAATGGGCCACTATCATAAAATAATTAGTTTGATTTACTCTGATAGGGATTAAAACTTATTTACTATTTTCAAAAGAGTGTACAATACATTACCTCTACATCTAAAATCTGAAAAAGTAGTCCCTATTAATGAATAAAATAGCACATCTCTGCAATAGGTTAACTAGTGCAGTACTTTGCAGTAAAAGTATTTATTAGTAGAGTTGGTTGAAAATAAATATTTTCTCTGTAACATGTAAATTATCATATAAATGCACTGTAACATCTGTAAATTTGTAAAACATAAGTAGTGTTTAAAACTTAATTTTCATTACACGGTAGTTATATAATTTCATTGACGGCAACCTTCTCTTTATTTTTGTTTTTTACTTATGTGTTGTGGTCTAGTACATAAAAGGAAAACTGCTTTAGAATTGAGGTGAAAGGTTAGTAAGAAAAAAAGGTTAAACCTGCCAAGTTGCCTTTTTTTTGGTGGTGGTGGTGGGGAGGGGGGTTAGATTTCACCTGAAAACACCTATATATGATTATAATGTATTGTTGTTGAGGATCACAAAAAAGTAGACACAAAGAAGTAGGTGACAGTGCTTAAACTATATATTTAAAAGGTATGCCACCATTGTCTATTGTCTGCTCGCTATCCGGTTAATCTTTTTATGACTGACCGTTCACGTGTGTGTCTGTATTTTTGCTTTATTTTTAGATCAGGAGAGTCAGTGGTGGTGGTGGCCTCCCAGGGACTGGGGGGTTCAGCAGCTGTTCACAACCTATAGTTGAGAGATCAGCTCTGACTTTAACTTCAGCTTATCGAGGGGGCCCGCTAATCCTATGAGACCCAGGACTCTAGAACTCTAGAACTTTGAGGCTTTGGAATTACAGGATTTTAAGAAAAGGATTTACAGAAGGAGAAGGAAGGAGCTGTGAGAGCTACAAGAGCCTAAGGACCTTGAAGAGCTTTCAAACAACCCAAGTCGGATCTGGGCTTACAAGCTGAGTGGTTTTCTCTCAGTTATTGTTAGTTATTATCTCTCTTTTGATTTCTTCTTGTATTTCTCATTTGCCCAGGAAAGATAAATGCGATTACAAGATTTTTGGGCCTCTGAAAATGTGTACCTTTTATGCTGTGGAGCTTCAGCGTTCTTCATCTTTCTTTTCATGTTTTTTTCTTTTATTTTTTGTGTTTAAATTACTTTCAAACTTACATTGCTTCTGGTACTCCAATTTGTATTTTAAAAGTGTGCCGACGGTTGTAAATCTCTAAGTCAGGTTAGCTGTGACAGCTGAGGTACTTAAGGTTGTTTTAAATTGATTTTACATGTGTTTTATGTTTTCTCAAGTGTTTGTGCGATTTCTGACTTGGATCTTGTGCTATATGCTAGTCATGCTAGTTATCTAATCAGCTGTTAATTAACTGATAGCTCATGCGGGGGAATTAGGATGCATGAGCAAGCGTTTACCTGCTCAGTTCCTCTTGAATCCCTGAAGTGAGAACAGTAAAGAAAAACTAGGGAATATGATTTTAAGAGCACAGGGAAGCCAAGTTTTGCTTTATTTCTGAAGCGTTTGCAAGTCCTGCTTTATGCAATCAGGATCAATGAGAACCATCCATTACACTGTAATAGATGGTTCTCCTTGATCCTCTATTTAGTTTTAAGCTACCAAGATGTTTGACACAGTGTCCTCAGGGTTTTAGTGATGTGTTTTTGAGCTGTGTTTCTGCCGAGGGAAGACACTTGTTAGCGAGAGGCTATGCCAAGTCCTTTTTAACCACTTGTAACTCTGAAAAGCAGAAGAAGTAACTAAGGGTTTTATAAGTGTGTACTGCTGCGGGGAAGCAGCTCAGTGGGATAGTGCATGCTTTGCATATACAGTATGAGGTCCTGGGTTCAATCCCCAGCATCTCCAAAAATGAATTTCTTGAGCTTCTGCCAGAGAACAGGCAGAGAACATGAAGAAGAAGGAGCTGCTATTATAACTATACTTCTCTACTGGGACTAAAGAACTAGAACTCTACTACTGGGACCTTCAATTTAGGGTAGAAAACAAAAGAAAAAAGTTAGTGTGTTTGTCTGAGTTGGCTGAAGTGAACTGTTATCTGTGCAGTTATCTAGATGTTTGTCTCAGGTTGTTGAAGGGAATTGGTATCTGCAATTAACTAAGTGTAGAAAGAGCTGTGCAGTAGGGGGAGTGACTTAACTAGAAGGAAGCCAGGTCAAAGCCAGATTTAAAAACTGCCCTAGATAGCTTTTGCCAGAGAACAGGTAGAGAACATCAAGAAGGAGAAGCTGCTGTTATAACTATACTTCTGTGCTGGGACTATATTGCCCTCCTTCCCCCACCCTAAGCCAGTTCTACTTTATAAGCACAGGATTTGACTGACAACAGAAACTACCTACTGTATTTGGGAGCAGGAAGCAAATGATCACAGAGCCATGAAAGACTCGCCGTCCTAGAAGGAAAAGAGTAGCTCTCTGTCCCCTCCCCCCGGCTGCTAGAGGTCTGACTCTGAGCAAGTAAGGAGACTACTGAGAAATATAGGAACTTCTTGTCTCAGAACAGGAAGATCAGGAGCTTAAAGTGCACAGAGGCAGTAAGTTAGTAAGGGAAAAAATTAAAAAAATAAACAGAGGAAAGAGTAAGTATTCCAAACAACAGTTAAGGGGCCAGAAATAAGACATGATGGGAGTGGTGCAGTGCAGTGGCTGTGGAGCATTCTGGAGGATGCCATGTTACCCCATCTGCAGGCATCTCTCTAGGCTGAGGGAGGATGTTGCTCATCTCCAGGTTGAGTTGGCCAGGATTTGGGGGACCTTCTCTACCACACAGGGACCACCAGAGCCACTGCCATTGCCTCAGAGGTTGCCAAGAAAGAGGAGTGGTTGGACCACAGTGGTCTCAGGAAGGGTTAGGGTGGTGGAACAGAGGTGCACCCCTCCAGTTGTACCTCTCCAAATTTCATATGCCGTTCTGACAAAGTATGGTTCCTCTATGGAGGTTTCTGCAGTGGAGACCAAAGAGGATGCTGGGAACCTCCACAAAGGACACCCACAGGAGGGTGGCATGGGACCCCACAGGGTAAGGAAACAACTCCTAGTGAGGGACTCCATTGTTAGGGGGTAGAACTGGGGGAGGAAGGGGAGAGGGAGGTAAGGTGCTTGCCTGGCACCATGGCTTGAAGGGACAGGGAGCGAATCCTCAGGATTACTGATACAGCTGCATGGGGAGGGAGCTGGATGTCATTGTTCACCTAGGGAAAAATGACCTGGCTGAGAAAAGGATCAGAGCAGTGCAGGAAGAGTTTGTGGAGATGGGGAGGAGCCTTAGACAAGTAGCATGCGCAGTAAACTTCTCGGAGGTGCTGCTTATCTATGGCATAGGAGAGGCTAGGGTGCTCCACACCATGGGATTCAATCAGGGGTCTACCTGGAGTGATGCAGGCCTATGCTGGTGTGATGGTCTGCATTTGTCCAGGAGGGGAACCAGGATCTAGGTGATAGGTTTAAATGCTTCATTGGCAAGCATTTAAACTAGCCAAGGGGGGAGGCACTGGAAAGGAGCAGGGAAATCCTAGCCCCCCCCAAAAAAAATCAGGGTAGTAAGTGAGGTAAACACCAAGATAGAGATATTGATAGGGAGAAAGGCAGGGGTAAATGGAGAAAATTACAAAGGCAATAAGGACAGGGATGGGGCAAAAAGGGGTAAGGCCATGGAGGGTAATGAGTACTAAAGCCCGTAGTCTGGGCAACAAGCTCCCTGAGCTTGTGGCCTTGATGGAAGAGGGTGCCTGGATATCATAGCAGTCACAGAAACATGGTACATGGACAACCATGACTGGGATGTTAACATACCAGGGCACAACACCTACAGGAGAGACAGGGAGGGTAGAAGAGGGGAGGAGTAGCTCTCTATGTAAGGGAAGGGATAAAGGCAACAGAACAAAACAGTAAACAGGGAGGAGAGGAGAAACTGTGGGTCACCTTAGAGACTGGAAATGGCACCACAATACGCACAGGGGTTGTATACAGACCCCCATGTCAGGGAGAGAGAATGGACAAGGATATGATAGAATGCATCCTTAGGATGGCAGAGAAAGGGGAGGTACTGTTGATGGGGGCCCTGAATATGCCAGATGTTAACTGGAGCACCTTTGCTGCAGCCACATCCAAGAGCAGGGCCATTCTCGATGCCCTACAGGTGGCATGCCTCAGACAGCTAGTTTTGGAACCCACTCATGAAAGAGCAATCTTAGACCTCATACTCTTAAATGGGGACAGTGAGAGGATCTCAGAAGTAGAAGTGGGTAGCCATCTGGGAACAAGTGACTACCAAACAGTGTGGTTCATGATAAAATCAGCTACAGAGTCAAGCAATGCAAAAGTGAGGGTACTGGACTTCAGGAGGGCTGACTTTGGCAAGATGGGAGAGTGTCTTAGAAAAGCACTAGCAAACAGGCTAGAAGAAGGGGTGGAGCAACAATGGGGAAACATCAAAACTGTCATCACAGAGGCAACAAGCCTTTGTGTGAAGCAAATAAACAAATCAAATGAAAGAAAAATCCACTATGGTTCTCCAAAGAGGTGGCGGGGAAGGTTAGGGAGAAAAAGATAGCATTTAGGAAGTATAAGGAAACACAGAAGGAGCAGGACAGAGAATTGTACCAGTTAAGGCAGAAGAAAGCAGGGAAGGAAGTCAGAATGGCAAAGGCTCAAACTGAGGAAAAGATAGCCAACTTGGTTAAGAAGGGGGATAAAACCTTTTATAGGTACATCAGGGAGTGTAGAAAGACAAAGGGAGGGATAGTGAGGCTGAACAGAAAAGACGGTGGGTGGGCAGAGAGGGACAGTGAAAAAGCAGGGATACTGAAGGAATACTTCTGCTCAATATTCACAAAACAGGAGGAAGGGGAGGCTTCTTATCCAATTAACAGGAGCACTCTGGATAGGGGGTCGAACCCAGTCCTTTCACAGAAGAAAGGATTCGGAAAGAACTCCTAAAACTGAAGGTGGACAAAGCAATGGGGCCTGATGGAATTCACCTCAGAATTCTAAAAGAATTAAGGGGAGAACTAGTAACACCACTGACTACCCTTTTTAACAAATCATGGGAGGATGATGTAGTAGCTGAGGACTGGAGGAAGGCAGATGTGATTTCCCTTCACAAAAGTGGGGGCAAGACAGAGGCTGAAAACTACAGACCTGTCAATTTGACTTCTGTGATAGGGGAAGTGATGGAATCACTTCTGAAGGAAAGAATTGTGGGGACCTAGAGGCCAGTGGGGCACAGGACCCAAGGTAGCATGGGTTCCCAGTGGGAAGGTCATATCAGATGAATCTAATTGATTTCTTTGATTGGGTGACCAAAGTAGTACACCAGGGAGGGGCTGTGGACATGGCCTACCTAGACTTTAGCAAGGCATTTGACACAGGCACACACAAAAGATTTATAATCATATTGACCAGCCTGGGAGTGGGTCCCAGGTGGTAGCCTAGGTAAAACATTGGCTGGACAACAGGACACAGAAGGTAATTGTAAATGGAGTCCACTCTGAAGAAAGAGGGGTTACTAGTGGGGTACCACAAGGTTCATTACTGGGTCCAGTCCTTTTTAATGTCTTTGTAAGTGACATTGCAGAGGGACTGGAAGGAAAAATATGCCTTTTTGTGGATGACACAAAGATCTGCAACAGGGTTAATACACAAGGAGGCGTGGAAAGGATGAGAAGGGACTTGGCAAGGTTGCAGGAATGGTCAGAAGTATGGCTGCTTGGATTCAATGCAAAGAAGTGCAAAATAATGCACCTGGGAAATAAAATTTCAGTGGAATATTACACAATGGGGATGAGGTAGTAACAACAATAAAAATGGAAAGGGATGTGGGGGTAATCATATAAGATGACCTTAAGGTTAGCAAGCAATGCGAGAAGCCAGTAGGGGGGGCTGGGGGGATACTGGAATGTATAGGGATGGGCATGACCAGCAGAAAACAGGAATTTGTTATCCCGCTGTACAGACAGTTGGTGAGACACCATCTGGAGTACTGCATCCAGTTCTGGAGACCCCATCTCCGTAAAGACATAGACATGATGGAGGCAGTCCAGAGGAAGGCAAATAAAATGGTGCAGGATCTGCAAGAGAAGCCATACAAGAAGAGACTACATGAGCTTAATATGTATACTCTTGAGGAAAAGGAGGGAAGGGAGGACATGATAGAAACTTTTAAATACCTCAGTGGAATCAATAAAGTCCAAGAGGGTAGCATCTTTCAGAAAAAGAGATGTGCAAGAACAAGGGGACACAATTTGAAGATAGAGGAGGGACAGCGCAGGGACAATATGAGGAAGTATTTTTTCACAGAGATGGAGGTGGACACATGGAACAGCCTTCCTGAGGAGGTTGTGGGGTCTACAACTGTGGAAGAATTTAAGAATGCATGGGACAGACATAAGGCAATTCTTGTGGGGGTAGGAAGAAATAGGCTGTTGGTTAACTAGGATCTGCAGCTTATCCTGTAGATAGGGAAATGGGCAGACGAGATGGGCCAAGCAGTCCTTATCTGCCATCAAAGTCTATGTTTCTATGTTTGCATGCTGTGTTTTTCTAGAGTTCCTTTTATTTTTTACCCCTCATTAGGCTGATTTTAAGTCAGCTTTTAGTTCTTCATGCTTTGAGGTAGCTCTGCTCAGCATAGTTTGTAGTTATATGGTAAAAGGTAATTTATCTTGTTAATTTGCTGCTCTGATTAAAATTGCTTGTTCTGTTATAATTTTAGAAACAGGATTATTATTAGCCACTGGTAGTGAATAATGTTTAAATGCAATTGGTAAAATTTTTACTTAAGCATATTATTTATTTCTGTTTGTAGTGGAAGTACCACATGCACTTAAGAAGTGGATTTGGGGTTATTACCGGTCCTTCTTATCTGAACTTCCATGCTTACATGTGTGTCTGCATAAAAGAGTGAAGTATAAATTCTACTGGCCTCTATCTACCTGGTCTTTCTTTATGATGCTGGTTTGGATCCCGTGAACTATAATCAGGTAAACTTCTGAACCTGACCTTAAACCTTCTGTACTGCTGTTTTATTGCTAGTTGGGACATATATCTGCCTTGGAAAACCTACTGAAAGAACAATTGACTATTTGTCAGCATGGCTCAGTTGGTAGCACATCTGCCTCTAGACCAGAAGGTCATGGGTTCTCGTCCCACACCACGATGGACTTGCACCTAAAAATCACTGGCATCTGAGTGCAGTATTGGGGGGTGCTGTACTGTTGGGGTGTGCCATCCTTCGGATGAGATGTTAAACCGAGGTCCCTTCTGCCCATCCTGGTGTTGTCCTGGTGGGTGTCCAGGTGGAAGTAAAAGATCCCAGGGTACTCTTCGTAAAGAGCAGGGAACATTCCCGGTGTCCTGGCCAACATTCCCCTTCCCATAAACCGGTTCAAGCAATCATCCAGGCTGTGTGTGGGTGATGATGTGAGATATGGCCGCCACCACACATTCAGTCACTTCACTACCATTCTAGCATTGCTTGTAAAGTGCTTTGGGATACTGTGTATGAAAAGCGCTATATAAATGCTGATTCTTCTTCTTCTTATTTATAGAGAACATGATGACTTTACAAATATCCAGGACTTGTATAATTATTTAGGAATCGAGGAGTTTATTTCTGTGGTCATAATATTTATTGAATTCTCCACCTTTTTAATTAGAGTGGATTGGGTGTTTTAGGTGATATAATGCAGCACAAAGCAGGCAAGGGAGCAATTAAAATATACAGTAAAAAGCATAATAAAATGCTAAGAACAAAGAGGATGGTGGAGTGAAACTGGGGAGTGATAAGACTGGTAATCAGAAAATAACTCTCTTTACAGTATGTGCCCTTCAGCTGCTCACATTGAACTTAGGGGCAATAAGAAAGTGATAAAAAATGTCCAGCAAAAATTAGCTTCATCCCCAGCAGAGACATTACATGAAAGTATTCACTCCTCATCTCACCCTCTGCTAAAGCGAAGTAGAAGTTTGGAAGAACCAATGGTTTCTAAACAGTTAGAAAAAGTAATTATTTCTAAAAAATAAGAATCATCCAAGTCTCCACCAGTTTGAGCAGAATGTAAGAGATCAAATTTATTACTCATAGGAATAGTGACAGAGATTTCCTTCTTTTTTTGAGCCAAGGCCCGTGTTTTATGTTTAACTACCGGGATCCAGCCTTCTGGCCTACCTGGAGGGTGTGATGGTGGAGGCATAAGGTCATCCGTAACAGCTAATCCAGAAGTGGAGGCAGTTTCTAGATTCCTGTCTTCTACCCGTAAATCTTCCCGTACAACAGCTGTCTGTGGAGGCCTAAATCTCTCTTCTTTGTCAGAGACAAACCTCAGAGCCATATTCCCCCACAGTATCCAATGGAAGCTGAGCATCAAAACACGGCATCTTAGAAGGTTGTATAACCTTTTCATTCTGTTTGTTGCCCAAAGTCTTTTTCTGTGTTAGGGTGATGAGCAGATGCTGCTCATCACCGGCAGCCTGATCAGGAAGATTATGAGCCGCCCACTTACAATTTTGAAAAGTGTGACCAGGCATATCACACAAGTTACAGTTACATTCATTAGTGCAGTCAGAACTTAAATGCCCCAATTCCCCACAGACATTACATCGCGCCTTATCACATACACTACTAATATGCGCCATTGAACCACAACGGTAACACAT
Source organism: Neoceratodus forsteri (assembly GCA_016271365.2). Taxonomy (NCBI): domain Eukaryota; kingdom Metazoa; phylum Chordata; order Ceratodontiformes; family Ceratodontidae; genus Neoceratodus; species Neoceratodus forsteri. The sequence goes on along the minus strand of CM028138.1, from coordinate 619,808,272 downwards.
CTTAGGTTGTCCAACATAAAATAAAATGCCAATGTCCCATCCTAGAAAAATATAATTGCCAAATGTATCACCCCAGTATCAGAGGTTTTAAGCAGAACCTTTACCCTCCACCCCCCAGTCCAAATATGCTTAGACTCAAGAATTGCCTCAGGATCCTTCATAATAGTACATCTCTGTTTCAACCAGTAAATTAAGTCATAAACACTCACACCCTCATTTCGAAACAGAACTGTAATAACCTTTTGAACTGGTTTAGAAAGAGGGATTGCAACAAAAGGAGCCCGTAAAGGGGAGTTTTTCAGACGGAATACTTCAGCCAGAAACATTCCAGACCTGATACAGACTTGAAACTCACATCAACTATAGTTTCCCCTGAAATGTGAATCAGGGCATAGAGTTCAGTAGTGAAAAACTTCATTGAATCCTTTAAGAGAGATTTAGCTACAAATAATCTGTCTGGTGAGTCCTGCATACCACCAATATAAGACAGACGGACTACATTGTGTCTTTTAGCTGGATAAATTGGCAGTTTAAATAAGGAAGAAAAGGAATGAGGAGCATCTGTATTAATGACATTCAAAGGCCTCTGTGGTTTAGGCAATGCAATGCTCGGGAGTGACTCAGTTGCAGCCAAACAGGCCAGTACATCATCAGACTGCATTTTACAAGCAATCTGTAGAACCGGGTTCTGTGTTAATTTCAAATGCTCTGGTAGCTCCAGCGCAGTATCCTGAGGCTCCCCTCACATCCTAGGCAAAGATATGGGGGAACTCCCTGCAACCCACTGACCTGAGGTGGTGGCCTTCTCCCAGCCAGCTCCAAGAAGAGCCTTTTCCATCGACCACTTTTCCCCACCAGTTTCCCGAGCAATGTTTTGAGGTTCAGTTACTGTCAGATTTGGCTTTATTGCTCCTCCCATCACCATGCCCAAATCAGCCTTATCAGGCTTAGTCGGTAACGGTACATGTAAACAAGCTTCCTGTTCCATAGTTTCTGCCCAAGAACTCGGCAGAGCCATACTGTTTTCACTATCAGTCCCAACAGTAGGTAAAACAGGCCCCAGCCCCTTACCAGCCTTCAACTCCCTCAGCCACTTCTGTAGCTACAGCTTCCGTGATAAGAACACTCATTCTGCCGAATCCAGAACCCTCAGTAAATCCTTTTCCTCCAGACTAACAATAACCCATTCAGGGAAAGACACCTCTGAAGCAATATCACAATCCGGTAAAATACTTTGTGGTAATACCAAAGCAAAACCCGGGGTATCAGCAACAGGTAATATTGTAACCACCTCTTGCATTACCTCTGCCACATCTGAAATATTCTGATCATCCATCAATGCTGTAACAGAAGAGTTTTGCAGTGCAGCACACTCGATCTCCATCTCCACACCTTCCTGCCTCTGACCAGCAACATGTAGAGTCGCCATGTTGGACGGGAGTCCGGGAGACCAACTCTCCCCCCTCTGAGCAGTAGGAGAATTTCCCCGGTGTTCTGGCCAAATTTCTCCCAGTCACTAAAAATACCACCAGCAGCTTAATCTGGTTCAATTTCAGTTGCTTAATATCTGTATCCCCCCAGTCGTCCCTGAAAAAAGGACTTCTAGGCCCAGTGGGCTTACCGGGTCAACAAAATTCAATAAATAAATAAATAACTAATGATACAGTGTCATCTCCATTCATGCTTACCAGGGGCACTTGGCAGGGATGCCGCTTTCCCTCCTCTTGTATGTCCTCACTATAGAGGCATTGGCAGCAGTGGTTCGGACAAAGCAAAACCTGAAAGGCTTGGAATGGCAAGGGGAGAGCCATATTATTTCCTTATGACATATTGCTCTTTGTTGCCAACCCAGAGAAGGCACTTCAAACCCTTACAGACTTATTCTCAATTTATGGCTCAATGTCTGGCCATAAAATTAACTGGGGGTAAATGCAAGTGGCTCCCACTGGGGACTAGAAGGGATCCAGTGAAAACGTGAGGATTAACAGTACACCCCTCTACAACAATTAAATATCTGGGGATTAAGTTAACTCAAAAAACATCTAGGTTAGAGGAAACAAATATGAAACCCTTGGTGCACAAGGTAAAAGAGGAATGTCAGAGATGGCAGGCCATCCCTCTCTCATTACCTGGGAGAGTCAACATGGTCAAAATGTGTGTACTACCCAAATGCTTATACTTTTTTCTGTATATCCCTGTTCAAATCCCGCTAAAATGTATCTACGCCCTCAAAGGGGCAATGACCTCCCTGGTTTGGCAGGACAGACATTCAAGGATAAAAATGCAGCCTTGTGGCCCAAGATGAGGAGGGGCAACCTACACCTGCCCAATCTGCATCTGTACTACTTAGCTGCCTAGTTACCCTCTATGAAGGACGTAATGCCCCATAATAAAAAAGAGGGAAGAGCCTGGGTACAGATGGAGGGGGCATTTTCCCTCATTTTTGGGTCCCAGTCTTATGAACCTAAATACTACAGGAATTATTAATCCACTTACAAGAAACTCAGTTAAGGCTTGGGTCAAAGTGCATAATGTATTGAGGATAATAGAGTTCCTGTCCACTGAGGCCTGTTTGGGAGTTATACTGAAACAGTGGGGATTGGATTCTACAGGGGACAGGAGGACTTTGAAGGAATGGAACAGAGTGGGGGTTGTCTACCTAGCTCACCTGCTCAAAGACGGGACATTCAGGTCCTTTCCAATACTTAAAAAAATAAATATGGGAGACAGGTCTACGTTTTTTACCTACTGTAAAATAAGGACCAAACTACTGGAGAGAGGTCACCTTGCTACACCAAATTGATCCCCCCCTTGAAGAAGTTCCTTCATGTAGTGCCCTCCAAACTAAAAGTAAACCCCAAAGTAAATGCTATAGGGCTCTACTGGGAGCACTGCTGGATCCCCTAGTAAATTTAAAGTCAAAATGGGGCATGGACCTGGACCTGAAAGCCTAACAGGAGGAGATTGGGAAGAGATACTACAATACAGTTTGAAATGTTCAGTAAATAATAGACTAAGGGCAATTCATCTTAACTACCTCCATAGGACTTACTTCACCCCAGAGGTAGCACATAGAATCGCCCTCACTATCCCAAATATTTGCCCTAAGTGTAAAGCAACTCCCAGAACTTTCTTACACATGACATGGGACTGCTCCCTGGTCCTTGGATTCTGGGAGGAAGTGAACAAGATTCTTGCTCGTACTCTTTCAATATAAATAGAATTAGTCCCTATAGGGATTCTCTTGGTCCTCCCTAGGGGAATAGCCAGAAGAAAGAAGGGGTGAAGGAAACGATTGGCCTTAGGATATGTTAATGCAAAAAAGGTTTTGGCGATGCTCTGGAATCTGGACACAATACCTACTATCACCCAATGTGCCCAGTCCCTTCTTCACTGTATGAAACTAGAACACGTACAATATGTAGTGAAGGGACATGTAGATAGATATTCATCCATCTGGGATCCTGTGGAAGCAGCAATATGCAATAAGACATTTCCCATATGTAGAACCTGTTAACTTACACCCTTTTCTGTTTTGAAAGGCTACGCCTTCTAACTACTGTCATCTGTCAGTCAACTAGAGAAAATGTTTACACCATCAAGTTAAGGGAAATATCGCTCAAAGTAATACCAGACTTTCTAGATCTGGTTCAGAAAATTGTAAGAGTTTTGACACTGTTATGTTTTGAAGCTGTAAATATGTAACATACTTAAGTATAAGATGCACTGATCTCTATGCATATATGATTCTTCCTAATCCACTGTCTCTAATTTTCTTAAATAAAGTTGACAAAAAAAAGATATGACAACTATAGTTCCTTCAAGTTGTTCTGCTGAAAGTTAACATTGTTGACATAAAAACAAGTAAGTTAAAGTTTTCCTATCTGAATATACAACCCTCAACTACTAATTACACTTTCATAGAGTTGCTAATGCTTTTATATTAATTACCCCCAGTTTGGCCCTTACTGCTACTCTAGGGATACTACAGTATATGGGATGCCTAAAATGGCTCTGTAAAACCTGGTAAATACTTTTTGAACCCTTTTTGGGTAAGCTAGCCCCATATCTCTGAGCCACATAGGGCCTGTGTGTTAATTTTATTTTAACCATAATGAATAGGGTTTTATTTTCATTCCCTCTATATTTAATATTGCACTTTATCAAAAATGCCAATTACTTGCTTCTCCATTTGTTCACCTTGTGTTATTTTTGTCTTATATTATTCCAAATACTGATAATCTTCTATAATCTCCACTTGATCTGCTATGTTCTCTTGATCTCGATATGCTATGGGAGAGTGAGGGGTCTTCATCAAAAGCACTATGAGGAGATACTAAAGGAGCTTAATATGTACAACCTGCAAGGCAAAAGAAAGCTGTGAAATGATAGGTCCTTCAAATACCTCATGGGTTATAAATAAGGTACAGGAGGCAAGTTTTTTTTTTTAGAAAAATAGGTGCTCAAGAACAAGGGAATGTGCCATGAAGCTGAATAATGGTAAATTCAAGAGAGATGTGAGGAAGCATTTCTTCATAGAAAACGTTGTGATTTTCTGCAACAGCCTACCAGCTGAGGTGGTGGGTTTTCCTTTTACAGAGTTCCCCCAATATTTTCCTTGATACAAGGTCAAAGACCAACTTGAAGCTGATAAATATAAGTTCTCTTTCTTGAAAGAGCTATAGTTGAACATGTGCCATAATAAAACATTGCTGAATAGCTGATTTATGTTTACTTAAAGAGAAAAATTCATACATAATGGCTGACACAGTTTAAAAAACCATGAAAAGCTATTTCAAATGAGATAAAGGGCTCACATATAGCTGGAGGTACTTCAGAGATGTGGATGACAGAGTCTGTTCAATATTAATGCTACACTGCAGTCATTTGAATAACATTGTGATGTTGAGAAATAAATTGTACTTGACACAAAGTAGTTACACACAGCTTGTTCCTCCATGACATCACAGTGTTCTAACAATGGCTGAAATGCAGTAGTAATGTTAAACAGACTCAGCCATCTATGTGTTTGAACTACTACCAGATACAGATGAGCCCAATTCCTTATTTGAAAGAGCTGTTCATGTGCTTTCAAACTGTGATGGCCACTGGTCATGAAAGCATCCCTTTAACCAAATCTTGAATAAGATGTTGTGCCTCTAAACCCATGACTTCAAGTATTTTAAAATGATTTCGGAAAAAAAAATTGCATCAATGATGTCTATTACACTAATCAGTCTAATTTGCAGGATCAGTTATGTTATCTTATTATGAATTTGGAAATGTCCCTCACTAACTGGATGGAATACATGTTATGCAATACATATTAAAAAGCTGGCCATTTATTAAGCACACCAAACCACATTCAGTTAATATATTTAAGCATGTATCAGATCTACTGTACATCAGGAGCTCTGTTTATTTTTAAATTGTTGATAGCATGTATGTAACGGTAATTTTGTGTGTCTTGGCTGGGTCAAATTATACTTTCTGTTTCACTTGAAATTGTATAAAAATACCTTCAGAGGAGCCACCCAGTGAGCAGGCTCAATGTGGGACTGACTCTTCCTTCTGAAATTATTGGTTCCTACTGCAACCACATGCCAGGGTTTCTTGTTACCCTTGGATTCAATGAATTGTTGCATTTCCTTCCATAATTTCTACTGGTAAATGTATTTTTAATTTTCCAGAAAAATTCTCATGATACTTCCTAGACTTATTTAGTATAAGCAGTTGGGCCCTGGTAGGATCCTTTCTGGTGAGCCTCATTTGTTTATTCATAAGTTTCCTTTGTGCTCTGCATTATACCTTAAAACAACTTTCACAATGCTTCCTGTTAGATTATAATGGAGTGGTAGTACCAGTACAGGAAAAACAGTAATTTGTGTCACTCACTCATGCCAAAGAATAAGGCATCCAAGAAGTATGATGCTAAAAAGTCCTTTTATTACAATATTCAGCATGACCAGGATCTTCACCACACCAACCCAGAAAAACTCAACGTTTCATGCAGGTGTACTGTGCTTTATCAAGAGATACATCACTAGTGCATGAAAACATTTAAATAGTGAACACAACCACTTAAAACCAGGTGCAAATAATATCATTGTGAATTAATTACAATCAAAACCATGAGCATATGCTCCAGATAAACGCATTGGAGGGTTAGCATATAGCAGACTCATACTCACAACATGAATATACCAGTGAAAGGGGTGCCAGAGAGCCAGCTTCAAGGCAGGACATGTTTTCTGCAGCTCTGCACTCCTTGCTCCTAATTTACTGACTAAAACATATAATTTTAGCTGAACTTTTTATTTCAACTGAACTCAGTGAATTCTGCAGATTCTTAGCTCTCTAATGATACCAGACTTGTGATGGGGCGTACCAAGCAAAATCAGACTCATTCGGCTGCAATTTGAAGGCTTCTACTGCATATCAACCTCAGCCTCCTAGGTCTGATCAAGACCACGTGGTGGGGCCTGCTTCTTCTAAGGACCCTCCGTGGCAAGCACTTGTAGAATCAGAGTGATGGACTCAAAACTTTGAAAAACACTCTCTAAATTGGGGGCCCATGATACAGCGATAACAGTACTGAGTTCAATTACTACTGATGCAGACTAGTGATCTCTAGCAGCTCAGACTACCGCAACCACTCTGGTGAAAGAAGACCAGTAACTAAGATATTGCCTGGAGGGAGAGGAGAATATGATTTGGGCCGGGAACGTCTGAGTAGTTGGCCTACCTGAAGGTGTGGAAGGGGTGAACCTCTTGTCCTTTATGCGGCAGTGGCTGGCTGAGACCCTATCAATCCCTGAGGATTTTGAGTGGACAGCTCTCTGGCAGGCATACCAAGAAAACCCAAGGGTATGACCTGCAGAAGCGGGTCAGCTGAGGACAGTGATTCTGAAGACGATGGGGCCGGGGGTCTGGGATATCTTAATTGGGGCAGTTTGTGCAGCTTCTCCCTTGGAGATCCAGAACCACAAAATCAAGCTATTTCCTGATCTCTCCTACCAGACATGCTCAAGGAGGAAACAATTCAACGGAGTTAGTAAGAAGCTTCACTCGTTGGGGATAGCACACTCCTTCTTGCTACCAGCCCATCTAAGAGTCACATATGGGGGTCAGAGCTGGCAATTTACAGACCTGAAGGACTTGGGTCGCTGGGCCAAAAAAGCAGCTACTGAATTTAACAGTAAACCAGGACTGGAAAATGTGGTGGTCAGCTCTGATTCAGAGGAAGGCTGAGTACAGACTTTTTCTTTAGTCATTCATTTTATTTTGCCTAATAGTTAAAAGTTAGAAACTGGGATACCAAGGGTGAAGTGATATTTTGGGAGAGGGGGTACTGTTGTTTAATCTCTTCTCATAGTTATACTGACCCAGTTTAAATTTTTTTCATGTTATCTCAATTGCTCATATTGTATACTGAGATCTGTTTTAAGCTAATTGTTTGTATGGAGCATGGGTAGGAGCAAGAGACAGCAGCATGCACGAGAACCATGTCTACCTTTAATATATTTTCTCTTTAAAAGGACACAGCACTACTCGTTGGTGCAGTTCACATTTTGGGATATTCTACCTAATAAATGGACTATCACCTTATCCATGAAGTGGCTAGCAACTTGGACTTTCTTATGGGACAATTGGTGAAATTTGGCAATTATTTTATTTTATCCCCCACTCCTGCTGTATACTATGTAAGAGCTAGAACGTAGTGATATTCCACATTTTGCCATTGTAACTGAATGAATCCTCTTGCATGAGGGAAAAAAGCTGCAATGTCTTTTTATTAAATCAATAAAAAGGGAGTACAAAAAAAAAAGGAAAAGAATATACCAGTGACTTCAGAGCCCCAGATCAGAACAACTGAGGAGGCAAATTGAGTGACTCTGCCCACCAACCCAGGTATGAACTTCATGGACTCCCTGTTACAAAAACCTGTTGTAAACATTGCTTTACATTCGGATAATGGACATAGCCATGTGGCTGATACACAAATGATTGCAGTTCATCCTGCACCCACTATCCATATAACATTTGCAGAATATCAGAAAATAGTTTTTAAAATTAAGAGGCTAGTATGACATAAGTCATGATGAAGATATATTTGGAAGTGAAATGAGTACCAAGGGGTCTTCATATTTTAAAATTTCCATCTTTTGCACAAGATAAAAAAAGGTTCTTTGATCCCTGGTTGGAAAAGATTCATTCCTCCTCGTTACAGTTGATACAATTGATTATTAATATGTTAACTGTGGAACAGAAGAAGTTAATTGAGACCCTTAGAAGTAAAGAGGACTTGTTTAATAAATTTGCTGATCATTCAGATTATAATGTAATGAAACAGTCTCTAAACAATTCAATTGAACAATTAGACAAGAAATTAAAAGCGCAAAAAGAGAGAAAATTCCTTTGAGATGAGCAGGACTACATTAATAATTGGGTATTCAATTGGAAAAAGCAGTCTAAATCAATTTTGAAGACTGGTAATGGACAAAATGGACAGAATTTAGAACAATCTAGCACCAGGGAATCAGATGCTGTCTCTTTGGTTTTTATGGAGGACAGTAGATACAAGGTGATAGAGCCACAGAACATGGTGGTACCTGCACAGGTACAACAGGTCATTCCATGATGCAGTCCCTGTATAGCATTGAAAAATCCAAATGTACGAGAAGAGGAAGAAGATGAAAACAACACCAGGTTCCAATACCAACTCCAGGGATAAGGGAATGGATGAGGCCAGAGGAGATTCAGGGGTCGTCACAACCAGAATTGGAGATGAGGGAGGAGGAGGAGACAGTACTGAACAGGACTGATTACCAACTGAGTGAGTGTAATGTTGTCAATTTATCTGATTATAGACTCTCTGTGACCGAAACAGCTGTCCTGAGCAAGGGGTTGACATTTATAGCTACACATTCATTTAATGCATTTGATGTGTTCTTGGATTTAAATAAATTCACACATAATTTAAATTTAAAATGCTTTTTTTTGAACACTGAATTAGATGAAAGTAATTTGATTGAGAAAGGGAATGTTAATAATTCTTCTGACAGGCAGGAATTGATTTCTAGTCCCACCACTGATGTTAGCCATCAAGTTAAATGTTTCAGGGCTAAATCCCAATTCGTGCCACTCCAGAACTCAACTGTACAAGTCTTTTACAGGGCATGTGAAAGGGATTTTTGGAAATTGGCTGAAGAAAAAGGTAAACCATGTTACTTTAATTTTACGAAAGATTAGCAAGCAGTCAAAGTGTTGGAAAAAAGACTCAGCAGTAACTATTAAACAAGCTGATAAGGGGGGGCAGCATTGTGGTTTTAAATATGGTAGATTACAACAGTGAAGTGGAACTCCAGTTGTCAGCTGGGAAGTTCTATAAACATTTAAATAATAATCCAACTTTAGCCTTTAAAAAGTGCATAGATGAATTTTTACATAACACCTTGGTGGTGTGTGTGTGTGGGGGAGGGAGGGAGGTCATTGACACAGATACACATGGACTCCTCACACTTAAACATCCAGTATGTCCAGCTCTTGCTTCCAAAAATACACAAAAGTTTGATCACACCCCCTGGTCAGTCTATTGTGGCAGGCACTGGCTCCATTACGGAGCCTCTTAACCAGTATATTGATTAGTATATCAAGCCCTTTGTACCTCAGTAGAGATCTTATGCAAGGGATACAAAGCATGCTTTATCAATTTTTGGAGATCTCTATATTGAGAGTACAGATTTGTTGGTCACTTTCGATGTGGAGTCCCTTTATACTAATATCCATCATGTAGCGGGACTGGATACAATTCATATTTTTTGGATAAGGGAGACCTTCCAGACCCTCCCATGGAATTTCTTGTGGATATGGCGCATTTTGTACTTAAATGCAATACATTCATGTTTGGAGGCCAGTACTTTTTGCAAACCAATGGGACAGCTATGGGGGTGTCGTTTGACCCCAATTATGCAAATTTGTATATGGGGAAATGGGAGAAACAGTACATCTTTGAATCAGATGTAAACCCTTTTTATAGCCAGATTTCTATTTTTAAGAGATACATTGATGATTGTTTTTTAATTTGGCAGGATACTGAGGAAGAACTGTTCAAGTTTGTCCAGTATTTGGAACAGACAAATCCAAATTTGTGTTTCGTAGTATGTGTACAGAAGGAAAGGGTTTCATTTTTGGACTTGTCTGTGTACAGAGATGGTGAAAATGGCCTCTCCATAACTTTATTTTGTAAACCTACAGATCAAAACTCTGTATTGTTGGCCAGTTCTTGTCAACCCAGACATACAGTTAAGCATATACAGAAAGGACAGTTCATACGTGCATGCAGAAATTGCAGCAAGGATGTAGAATTTGAACATTGGGCTGGGGATTTGGAAATTAGATTTTAACAGTGGGATTACAGTGACACTGATGTAAAATGTGCTAGAAATATGGTTGCAAATATTTCTAGAGAGACCCTGTTAAAGGATAGAGAGGATATAGAAGGCAACATACAGAAGATGAATTTTGTTACAACTTACTGTGTTGAGTCTAATAAAATTAAACAGATCTTATGACAGCACTGGCCAATATTACAAACAGAAGCAAAATTACAACAATATGTTAGACAGCCACCATAGATGGTGTTTAAAAGGGCAAATAATTTGGGGGATATGCTGACAAGCAGCTATCAACATATGCAGAAAGTAAAAAATAATGTGGGGATGCGACCCTACTTGGATCCCCCCCATCTCTATTACCATTGGTTACTATGGATGTTCACTCCATTCAGGAATATGTTCCAGAAGGGGTACATCATGTAAGATCAGGAACTGACTGGCTCCCAACCTTTCCACATGGATGTTATAGATGTTTAAGGTGCAAGTATTGTGCCAACATAAAGGCTACAAAACAGTTTTTAAATCCTATGGATGGGAAGGTATTGGCCATTAATCATTTCATTAATTGTGATAGTTGCAATATCATTTATCTTGCCACATGTAAATTATAAGCCTATTATATAGGCGGCATAAAAAGAAAGTTCAAATAGAGAGTTGGAGACCATATGTGGGCCATATTTAGTGGCAATTTGGAATATGCTACAGTGTTACATATTCATAATTCATTAGATAAAACGCAGCATATGTGATAATTTATGGGTACTGAGAAAGTTCAACTTGGTCCAAGGGGAGGTGACTTAAATAATAAATTGTCTTGTAGAGAGAATTATTGGATTTTTAAGTTACAGGCCACTGTATTTCCAGGACTTAATGATAGGGTGGAATTACTACTACATCTGTGATTGTGTCTGTTCTAAATAAATGTTGTTGTTAAATGCCGTATAGGATATTAATTACGAAAGGATATTTTCTATGTAATTTTGGATATATCTGCTATATGTATATGAGCAATTGATTTAAACAGAATTTATATTTATTTAAAATTAGGACAGAAAAAGTCTGTTTTGGTATAAGTAACTGTTAATGATGTTGTGAATAGCCATTAGACAACTAAATGCATTAACTAAGTATATTGTATTTAAACAGTCTTTTTAACATGGGAGCCCATGTTTTTGATTGTAATTAATTCACAGTGATATTATTTGCACCTGGTTTTAAGTGGTTGTGTTCACTGTTTAAATGTCTTCATGCACTAGTGATGTATCTTTTAACAAAGCACAGTACGCCTGCGAGAAACGTTGAGTTTTTCTGGGCTGGTGTGGTGAAGATCCTGGTCATGATGAATATCGCATTAAAAGGACTTTTTAGCATCATATTTCTTGGATGCCTTATTCCTTGGCATGAGAGAGTAACACAATTTGCTGTTTTTCCTGTATCATTGATATTGTGGGCACAACAGTCCATGAGCAGCTCTGGCCATTTTTTTGTTGGCTCGCGCATACACAGCTAACATATTAGGGTAGTACTACATTGGGAGGTGCAGTCACTGTTGGGTGAATGCAGGGCACGCATCAATAGGTGCATCCCTCATCCCTCAATTAGCCTGCGTGCTGGTGCCACACCCATGGAGGTGAGCACATCTAAGAAAAGGTCCGCTGCAATGCGAGAAAAGCTTGTCACATGCAGCAGACCTCCCGATGTGCTTACCCTGCTGAGACAGGAAAAAAAAAAACATGGCGGCACACTGTTAGCCATAATGCCGACTTCAGGGGTGCCCAATCCCCATGTCGTTATGCCCTGCCCCTATGTATGAGCCGACAGGGGAGCCCACTCCCCATCAGCATAAAGCACCCCCTCATTTGTTATATGTTGAGGGTGTGCCCAATCCCCCATTGGCTCTTGTGCCCCCCTGCTTTCCTTGTGTTGATGGGGGTGCCCAATCCCTCATCGGCTTAAGCATCCCCCCCAAAAAAACACTTAGGTGGCACACCAGGAGCCCACCCCAGCATGCCAAATCCCCTAAAAAATAAAAACAGTCCTGCAATATTTGTTTTTACCTGTGAAAAAAGAAAACAGTCCCTCGCCATCTCCCTGCCCCCTTCCTGCAACCCGCACCCACCCTCTGCACACCCTGCCTCCCCACACCCCCCTTACCCCAAACTTACCTCTGGAGTCTGGTGCAACGATCTTCGGTGGACCGGGAACACATCTGCACTCTTCAAAGCCAACCGTAAACTGAAGAAATGCCGGTAAGCTGTATGAGGGCATAAAAAGGGTTTTTTTCAACTTTCGTGCAATTTTTGCACCAAATTTTCAACATGGGGTTATTGGGACCCCTCCTCATGAATTCAGTCACAGTCATGCCATTATTCAGTCCCAAAAGGTGATTTTGCAGTCTCTGCACGGAATTGCCTTTCGGGACTGAGTAACAAAACACCAGTGCCACTGTTCATGAGGGGGGCTCTCAAAAAGCCTATGTTGCAAATTTGCAGAAAAATCCCAAAATGGTTGTTTATAGGTATATGCGTTGCGCTGTTTCCATGCACGCTTGTAACTTTGTGCATTTATAATATTTTCAATCCAGATTTTCATAATTGGCATTTTTCCACACCTCCTGATGAACAGTACACCTGCAATTTTACATATCCTGGCTGAAATGTGTCTTCGCATGTCCTACGCAGAATAGCGTGGTCGCTGTGCGAAATCAGTTTTCAGAACAGTTTGAGGAAATGACGGTAACACTGTTCATGAGCAGAGGTCCAAGAATGCCTATGTTGAAAATTTGGTGCCAAAAGTCCTTAAAATGACTGTGTTACAAGTGTGTGTTGCGCAGTTTCCACACACCCTTGTGACTTCGCAAATTTGCAATATTTCCATGCCAGATTTTCAACACTGGCATTTTTTCACATCTCCTTATGAACAGTACAACTGTCATTTATGACATCCTGCCCAAAATGTGTTTCTGCACCTGTGGCACACAATGGAGTGGTCGCTGTGGGAAATCAACTTTTGGGACAGATTAACAAAATCACAGTGCCACTGTTCATGAAGGGAGGTCCCAAAATGCCTATGTTAAAAATGTGCCTAACAATTGGGTTATGGATGTGTGTTGCACAGTTTCTATGCATGCTCATGACTTCACCAATTTTTCATACTTTCACTCCAGATTTTCAACATTGTCCTTTTTTCACGCCTTTTCATGAACAATACAGTTGTCATTTTCCACATCCTGCCCAAAATGTGTTTTCGTCCCTGTGTCACCAAATGGCACAGCAGCTGTGCAAAACCCCCTTTCAGCTAACAAACTGATTGTGCCGCTTTTTATGAGGTGGGCTCATAAAAAGCCCATGTTGGAAATTTGGAGTGAAAATACCAACACACGCCCTATGGTGTTAGGGTTCCCAACTGTAGCATCCCACCCTGTGGAGACTGACAGGTAGCAGGGGTGTGACTTGGGATCATCGGCTGAAATGCTCATGCCAATGAGGAGACAGAAGTACTGTTGCAATTGGGGCATCCTGGTTTCAGCAGTGGAGCTAGAAATGTTTCATGGAGGTGCAGTTTTATCTAGCAGGTATCACTTTCCCTGGAAAAAATTAAATGTTACTTTTAAAAGTTCTGATTAGCTTAAAACAGCTGCTTTGCACTGACCTAAGAGGGTAGTAGTAATAATAGGAGTAGATTTTATTTATTTGTGGCACCCTTTCCCAGAGGCCCAGAACACCAGTACAGAGCAGAGATTCCAATTAGCACAGCCACTATCATAAATACACTCTTATGGTCGTGTGCTTGGCACCAAGAAAGATGAACGCATAGTTACGGTTGGAGTTAGAGATGTGGTTTAAAATCCTTTAGGAATCCTGTTTTAACCTTTTGTCAACCATCAAAAATCAGGCCATAAATTAATACTTTACCTCTATGACATATCAGTTGAACCTGAACTCCACAAATGAAAGGCTGTCTCAATTTCTATCACAATAACTTTTTTTCTCTCAAAGCTTCACGTTACAATGCCATTGACAGTTAAATCAGTGGGGCCAACTGAAGTACTGAATGGGGCAGGGGCACTGTCTCTAATAGTGCTGCTCAGAAATCTGGCATCACCACAATTAAAGAAATGCTGAAAGCCATCAGTTTAAGCCAGACTGAAATTAAAAGTGAATTGACTGACTAAAAAAATGTTGTAGACATTATCAAGCACAATTCAAAACAAATTAATGAATGGCTCTCAGAGGCAGAGTCTAGAATGTCTATAGTTGAAGACAGAGTTAGCAGGCTAGAGGAACACTCTGAATTTTACAATGGACATAAACAGTTATTGTGGAAAAAGATTGATGATCTCAAAAACAGAGGACATCAAATTAATCTATGAATTGTTGGCATCCCAGATGGGGCTGAAGGGCAGAATGTAGTATTCCAGGTACTTTAGCAGGGACTCATCCTGTTCATTTAATTCCTCAGCTGCCTATTCCAAATAGCTCCACCTACCTCAACCCAGCTGGGAAACCTGCTGCAGGGAGCTGCTAGAAGGTATATAGTTCCTTTCTTTAGCATTTTACATCTGCAGATATGCAGTAGCCCTCTCTCCCCAACCACCCCCCACCCAGGAGTGGTGCTGGTTTAACTACCTGTTTAACCAATCAGGACAGTTTCCCATCTGCTCCTCATGCAGCTATTCCACTAGGTTGTGCTGTAAATCTCTGGACACTTTCAATCCCCCTCATTAACATAAATTGACATTTTTGTTGTCGTTTTTCACCTACTAAGCTCTTTCAGCAAGCTCTTCTTGGAGCCCTTAATAATTCCCTATTTTTCCCTTAGCAACCCCCACCTTGCTATTTGTACTACTCCCCCTGCAAATCTTGAATCCCACCCCCTCCAAAGCTGTGCCCTACTGCCAGCTGTTGTTTTTCCTCTAGGCCATCCTGACAGTGCTACTCTTTTCATGTTTTGCTGTCACTGAACCTCCACCCCTCCCCCGCCTTACCTAGCACTTTTCCTCTATATTCTATCTCCTATCTCCCTAAACACTACCTGCTTGTTGCATGATCACTCCACTAGTGGCCTCCTTCAAGCATTACTTTCTCCTGAACCTTTAAGGAGCACCAGCTCGTCTTTACTAATAATCACTAACTTGTATTTGTAGAAGTCACTCTTCACATCCCCTTTTTTCCTGTCTCCCCCTTCTCAGTTCATGCAAATTAATGACTATCAGAGTGCCTTCCATTCCCATTTCTCACAATACTCCTCCCCTTATTCCATAACTCTAAACCATGTGTTCTCTAAACTGTATAATTCCCCTTCTCCTCATGTTTACCCCTACCACTGCCATACAAACCTACCTATGAACAAACTTCTACCCACTTATTATCCACACTGAGTGCCATCCCTATCGTTTCTGAGACCTCAGTCGCTCCATTAACCCACATGACATGTTTGCCTAGGGTATGCGCCCCCTTCCAACCACCCACACTCTCTCAATACTCCCTCCTCCTACCCCACCTCTCCTTCCAGCCCACATCTCCCAAGGACACTAAACTGAGATACATCAGAGCCACATCTCACCTGAAAATGCTCAGGCACCTTTTTACCCATAATTCTATACTACTGCTACTTTTGTGAGGGAATGTCCACCCCAACTCTGGTCCCATGCCATGCCCCTTCCCACCCAATTATGACCTTAAACTTGCTTCTGTAAATATCTGCAGCCTCCTCCAAAAGATAGATCTCCTTCAGGCATGGGTGTTCCAGGACAACCCTGATGTGCTCACGACTGTTGAAACCTGTTTGTCCCCTAAGGGTCCTGACCATGCTCTCTCCCATGATGGCTATACCCTATTTAGGGAAGACAGAGTAGGAAAAAGAAATGGAGGATGTGCAGTGTACATTAGGACATAACCCAAAGGACATGTCCTCCTTAAAATTTTCTTTGGAAGTAGCACTCAGGTACTTGCATTAAAATTGCTCCTGCGTCAAAAAGGAAAAGCCCTCACACTCCTCATAGCCTACATCCCCTCACATGACCAATCAAATGGTTTCAACTCCATCCTCGACTATATATCTAAATTACTCCACCCCACCAAAGTAATACTCCTTGGTGACTTTGATATCAATTGGCTCTCGCCGGATGCCAACCCCTACAAAATTGCAGCTGCAACTATTGACCTATCTCAAGTTGTGTCTACCCCTACCAAATTCAGTTACAAGACCGGTACATGCACCCTACTTGATCTGGTTTTTACTAACTGTGCAGAGCATATATAGGGTACAGTGGTCTTCTCAGACTCTTTCAGAGACCACTCCACTGTCATCCACTGTCATCTGCCACTAATCCAACAGGTCCCCCAAGCAACCCTGCAACTAGTCGTACCACTATGTCCTTAAACAGGGACAACTTAAACAACTTCAACACACCTCCAAAACTGTGACTGGTCACCATTGGATGCTGCACCTAGTGCTGATCAGGCCCTCAATTAATTTATTTCCCAATTCAACACCACTTGTGACACCTAGGCCCCCTATAGAAAACTTAAGATAAAAAATGCTAACAACCCATGGATCACCTCCACACTGCTAAATCAAATGTTCATTAGGGATCACCTATGGCACAAAGCACAGGCCACTGGAAAACCAGCTGACTGTCAGCAGTACAAGGTGGCCAGAAATGCATGCACCCAAGCTACCAGCCTAGCCAAAGCTGTCTATTACAATGATGATCTAATCAATTCTTGGGGAGACAGCAGGACATTTTGGGACAATCTCAGGGAACTGTCAGGGAAGCCCAGCAAACCCCTCATCCATGCTTAATTTATGTAGTGCAACCATTCTGGACCCAAAACGCATAGCAGACACTTTCAACTCTGCATTCATTGACCTAAGTTGTGTACTCCCACCTGATTTTTTCAACACACATTCCAACCTACATGACTCTAAGAACCCAACCCCACCATCACTTAACCCACCTTTCCGCTTCAAAAAAGTCTCACTCACAAAGTCGAAAAAATACCTTCTTAGGTTACTCGGCATGGCCCATTTTATTAGTGACTCACTGGACCTAAAGCTTCTGCACCTCAAAGTAGATGTGCTTCTGCACCTCACAAAAATTCTATACATGTCACCATGCCTAAGTCAATTCCCCATGTTATGGAAAACAGTATTAGTGATCCCTACTCATAAATTTGGGGACAGGGAGGGTCCCTCAAACTATCGCTCAATTTCCATTCTCCCTCCACACTCCAAAGTACTTGAATGTATAGTTACAGGCCAGCTCACTGGCTACATTTCCAAGTACAACATCCAATGTCCAGAACAGCACGGCTTCAGAGCAGGCCATAATATCACATCTGCCCTCCTTCAGTAAACAGATTTTATACATCAGGCAATTGATCATGATCACTTAGTAGGGTCAGTGTACAGTGACCTCACTAAGGCATCTGATACTGTTATCACCCCCTCTGATTCAGTTCCCTTTTTAATACTGGTTTATCAATGGATGCAGTAGCTTGGTTTAAAACCTGTCTAGAGGGGGGTGACCAGCAGGGTACCACAGGTATCAGTACTAGTACCAGTCCTGTTCAATGTCTTCATTAGTGACATTGCAGAGGGGCTGGAAGGAAAGTCTGCCTGTTTGCATATGACACCAAGATCTGCAACAGGGTGGATACTCCAGAAGGGGTGCAGAAAATGAAGAGGGACCTGGAGAAGCTTGAAAGATGGTCAGAGATGTGGCAACTGAGGTTCAATGTAAAGAAGTGCAAAATAATGCACCTGGATAGAGGGAACCCTGGAGAGAGCTACAGGTTGTAGGGGAAGAAGCTGACTGTCAACAAGGAGGAAAAGGACCTAGTGGTTATCATCTCTAACGATTTTAAGGTATCAAAGCAGAGTGCAAAGGCAGCACGGAGAGCCAGTGGTATGCTGGGGTGCATAGGAAGAGGTATCACTAGCAGGAGGGTGGGAGGTGGTGTTGATATTGTATAAAACATTGGTAAGGCCTCTCCTGAAGTACTGCTTGCAGTTCTGGAGGCCACACCTGTGCAACAACATAGATAAGGTGGAGACTATCCAGAAAAGGGCAACAAAGAAGGTGCAAGGCTTACACCACAAAACATATAAGGAGAGACTAAGGGATCTCAATATGTGCTCACTGGAGGAGAGGAGACAACAGGGGGACATGACTGAAACTTTCAAGTATCATAAGGGCATAAACAAGGTGCAGGTGGGGGAGCTTTTCCAATGTAGAAAAAGTACTAGAACAAGGGGCACAATATGAAATTGGAAGGGGGTAGATTAAGAGATAATGTGATGAAGTTTTTCTACACAGAAAGGGTGGTCAACACATGGAATGGTCTGCCACAGAAGGTGGTGGGGCAAGCACAGTGGAGGGGTTTAAGTATGCTTGGGACCGGCACAAGGGAAGGCTGAGAGGGGAGAGAGTGATGACAAGCCATTGATCAGATAGGGTCTGTGGCCACATATCCCTCTCAGCAGTTCATCATGCATGCTCCCAACTAGTGCAGCACCAGGAGTGCCTCCAGGCACACTTACCTGACCCCTTTCTTTTGGACCACACAAGCCCAATGGTCCTTCAGGTATTGTGCTTCTAACTGGATAAATAAATTCCCTGTTGACATCCTAGAAGAAGATTGAGCTACCCATCGGCAAATGAACTGGAGAGAGGGCATGCCAACATGGGGGATTGGGCACCCTCTTTGGCTTTAATGGGGACTGTGTGAGGTGGCAGCTGTCATTCAGCTTTCGTGGGGGCTTTGAGAGGCCCTCAGAGAAGCTGCCACCATGTTTATTGAAAGAGGACACCAGACAATGCAACTGTAATTAGCTGCTGAAGTCAGGGACCACCCTGCAGCAAGAACAGTTGATTGCTGATGATGGGGCATTCTCTGATTGCAGTGGCAAGTTTGTTTCAAGTTGGTGGCAAGCTACACTACTGCTGACATGGACAGCATGATCCTTTATTGCTGCCACACAGACCAGCTCCAAAATGGGCTGCTGGCAATGGCAACAACACTGCCACGCCTCCACAACTCGCTACTGCAGCAAGTTGCCCCACTATGTTTCTTGCATATGCATGCAAGGAAACATAAAAATAATCTAATCTACTTAGAGTGCCAAATCTGTCTGATTTGAGGAGAAAGTCAGTAGAGCTAGGGTTTGAAATTCTCCAAATGTCTGATGGCCTTAAATCATTCATAAGACAATTAAGGACCTCTCTGGCTTTCTTTTTTTTTTTAAATTGTAAATTTTTATTTTATTTTATTTATACAGCAACACAATTCACAATATGAATTTTCTAGGCACATATGATGGTATGCAGATGTTATGGGAATATAAAACGTTACTTCAATAAAATATTCCACAGAAATATTTTCCTAGTGCACACTTAATGATAGACATTAGGGTACTGAAAGAAAAAGGAAGGGATGAGAGACACGAAATCAGAAAGGAAGAGGAGAGATAATGATATAGGTGGGTGGGTGTGCCCCCCACTCCCAGCACTGTAAAAGGGGGAGTCCCATATCCAGCGTTTTCATTCTACCTCTCTTTGTGGTAAGAAATCTGGATAGTGGTTTAATTGATATTGAGTCCACTTACTCCACCTGTTATTAAAAACTGTAGTCTGAGTTTTTAATTTTGCTGAGATCTGTTTCAGATTATATACTTTGTAGGTCAATGTCATCCAGGCTTTTTTAATGGGGGGAGTGTGTGTAAGCCAAAGTTTGGTAATTACCTTCTTAGCTATTAGTATCAGGAGTGCTATAAGCCTATATAATACTTTACTTATCTTGAACCCGGCTGGGGGAACCACGGTAAGAATGAAGGCAGGCATGAGTAGTTTGGGGGGCTTCAAATGTATCTATCAATTCCACAGTCACTTCTTGCCAGTACCATTGTAGGGGCAGGCAGGACCATATTATGTGTTCCGTACCTGCCCATGTCTGTTCACATCCTCTCCAGCATCTACCATGTTCAAGTTCCCTGAATTTATCAGTGATGTCTGGGGTTCGGAAGAAACGGACTCTAGACTTCCAAGCATATTCTCTCCACTATATGGTGGAAGAGATTTTTGAGGAAGGGAGGCTGGATAATTGCCATAATGCTTTGTCCAACTATTTGCCCAACTCCTTGGACTATTTAATTCTAAAGTAGTATAAGTTATCAATGGAGTATGCTTGTACTGCTTGATATAGGTTGCTGATGATATGGTACTGGGTTTTCCCTTTTAGATGAAAGATGACCATTTGTATCAAGTTTGAGGGGGATTCTGCAATCTTAGACAAAGCCTTCTCATATGGGAGGAGTACATTTTTCAAAGTAAGATACAATGGGTATTGACCTGAGGGAAGATTGTAAGTGGCCTGTAGATATGTGAAGGAGTGAATGCCTAGGGTCCTACTATTTGGAATGTGAAGCAGAGGTGATATCGCTCTCATGCCCAGAAGATGGTGGCCAGCTGGGGGTGGTGGAATGAAGTGGTATCATATGATAAGGCTCAAAGATAGATTCTTTCAGACAGGCGCATGAGATGATGTAGTATCTGTAACCACTGCCAGAAGAATTCAGCTGTGAAATTAGGGAAACATCTCAGGGGAAGGTATGTCAGGGGGTTTCATAGGACATATGGAGTGAGATCTGTTAGCCCATTAAGGGTAACCTCAATATCTTTCCAGTGGGCCTGATATGCAGTCGCCATGTGATATAAGGTTGTGCAAATTTGTGTCACCTGTGCATATCTTTTCATGTTTGGTAGGTTGAGCCCCCTTGGACCCTGGATAGTTGTAGTGAGGTATACTTTATTTGTGGTGAACTTCCACCCCAAATAAACCTAGAAATTAATTTGTCCCAGGCTCCAAAATGTGTGTTTGAGGGAAAAATAGGTAGGGTCTGCATAAAGAAAAGGAGGCGTGGGAGTATGTTTTGCTGTTATTGGTTTAAATTCAGCTTAATAGTCCAAGGGGTAGTTGTGTCCTATGGGACAGCTCAGTGGTAATCTATTGGGTGATGGGTTATAAATTTACCAGCTCCAGATGAACTGTTTTAGGGAGTATCTTAATCTCCAGATAACGCATCTCCATTTTGTTCCAACGGAACAGGAAGTGCATCTTTAGCACCTGGGAGGGATCAAAAAAATATTTGAGAACTTCTGTTTTAGAGCTGTTCACTCTATACCCTGCCAGGCATCTGAAAGCTTCAGGTTGCTCCCATACCACCAGAATAGAAGATGCCGGCGAAGTAAAAGTTAAGAGGATATCATCTGCAAAGAGCGCAGCTTTATAAGAACATCCTCCCACAGGGATACCCTCAATATTACTTGTGCTCATATATTCCCAACTAATGGTTCTAGGTAAAGGGCAAATAATAGTGGGATAGCGGACATCCCTGACCTGTGCTCCTAGACAAAGGGAATGGCACAAAAGTGATCCATCCAATTTGAGGTATGCAATAGGGGTTTGGTACATGGCTTTAGTTTGGGATATAAACTTGTCTCGGAAGGCAAAATGCTGCAGGGTGGCCCATAGTAAAGGACAAGACACTCTATCAAAAGCCTTCTCTGCATCTAACCCGAGAACAGCTAATGGTATCTGCCTTTGCAAGGCATACTCTGTAAGTATCAGGACCCGTCTAACTGCGTCATGCACTTGCCATTTTCTGATGAAGCCAACTTGGCCTCCATCAAGTAAGTTGGGGGAGGAGTAGGTCCATCCTTTTTTTTGAAATTCAACATTTTTTATTGGATTTTAGTAAAATAAACATAATACAAAGTAAGGTACATGATCAAGGAGTGACATTCAGAAAACATAGACAAAACTAACAAACAATCCCCATCCCCATCCCACCCCTACTCCCCCATTACCCCGGGTGTACCTCTGTAAAAAGGGTGGAAACATATGGAACAAAAATGCATTAATGACTGTAACACAATAGGGAGTTAGACAAAAGTAACTACACCTATTCTTACTTTAGGTAGAGAGCATATAGTTTTCCCCATTTTTTGTCAAAGGAGGGCAAGTTATTACAAGAACTAGCAATCAAGTTTTCTGTTCTAAAACATACAGGCAAGTTATTTAACCATTCAATGTAGGATATAACCAGTTGATCCATCCAGTGCTTAAGTACAAGCTTTTTGACCATAATTGATATTAATGCCATGTGGAATCTGCGTTCCTTAACCTTAATGCTGGAATATATGCCCAAAATACATATTTCTATTGTGAAATGGTCTTCCAAACCCAACAGGTGGTCTAGTTTGGATTGAATTGTTTGCCAAACAGGGGCCACTTTTTCACAATACCAGAAGATATGTACAAGAGTCCCTTCCGCTTTACCACACCTAGTACAAGTGGGATCTAGGAGTCTGCCCAATTTAGCCAGTATGATGGGAGTGTGGTACATATTGTTTAGAATATGGTATTAGGTGAGTCTAAGTCTGTCTTGAGTATGGTAAATATAAAGGTCCTTCCAAATTTCAGCCCAGTTACTGGTCAAATCAGGCAATAGGGAGTTCTAAACCTTTGATCCTGGTAGGGGATTAAAGCAGTTATTGTTTAATAGGAAGGAGTAGGTCGTGGAAATACAGTGAGGATTAGATGAGTATTCAATCAGCTGGGTTAAGATGGGCCTAGCTTGAGATACTTGGAGGGTAGCATCAAAAGAGTTACCTATTAGATGTCTTAGTTGAAACATCTTGAAGATCTGATTCCTTGGGATGTGAAATTTTGTGAGAATTTCAGGGAAGAAAGAAAATGGTCCTGGGAGAAAAAAATCTTCCACCCTTGGAGCTGTGGTAGCCAATGAGAAGAAAGACGAGAACCACCTGTCTTTATATTGGGGGTTGGAGAGAAGTGATTGGCCAAAGTCATATTTTAGGAATATCTTGAAATAAGCTCAACATTGAGAGATGACCTTAAGGGAGGTACTAATCACAGAATTTTGTAGTGGAGTTGGAAGTGTTGACCTTGACAGATAAAAGATGACAGAGGGGTCCAGATTATATGACCTCAAAAGACTATTTTTTAGTTGAAGCCATATGGGAATATAATCCGTACAACTGTTAGAGAACCATCTCCCAGATCTGGTTAAGTGGCTTGCCCAATAGCATAGAGGTGAGTTGGGAAGATGAAGGCCTCCTAAATCCTTAGGAAGGCTGAGATTAAGGAAAGAATGGTGGGGATGCTTGCCTAGCCAAATAAATTTTGAGATGATGGAGTGTATATGTTGAAAGAAGAATAACAGGAGCCAGAGGTTCAGCAAGTTTAAGGGATAGAAAATGCGGGGAAGAACATTAATTTTAATAATGCTTATTTGACCCCATAGAGATAGAGGCAGATTGGTCCATCTCTGGAGAGCCTGTTGAATGGTAACCACTAAATCGTCAAGGTTTAGTTTCTTCATTTTAATGGGGTTACTAGTTAAGAATATACCTAGGTATTTAATTGACTGCAGTGACCACTTCATACTGAAGTGTGTGAACTCAGATTTCAGAGTGAAGCTGTTCAGTGGAAAGATCTCCATTTTGGTGAGGTTTAGCTTATACTTTGATAAGCAACCATATTGGCCAATAACCTCCAGAGTGTGCTCAAGGGAAGACACTGGTTGTCCTAAGTGAAGAAGAATGTCATCAGCATATACTGAGAAAGTAAAGGTTTAGTTAAGCATTTGAATACTTCTAATCTGGGGGACCGTTTATTGTGAAGTAGAAGAAGTTCCAAATAAAGATTTAAAAAGGAAAGGTGAGAGAGGGCAGCCCTGTTTAGTGCCAGTAAATAGAGAGAATCTGGCAGAGAAAACACCATTACAATAAATCTTGGCTGAGGGTGAGGAGTAAACTGATTGTATCCATTGTATGAAAAGGGGGGAAGCCCATGTTCTTTAATGTTACCCAGAGAAACTCCCAGTCCACCCTGTCAAAGGCTTTTTCAGCATCTAAGGAGATAAATGCCATAGGAGACTGGGAGGATTGGGCTGCATGAAACACATGCTTGAGTGTCCTGAGATGGTCAGCAGAGGAGTGACCTGGCACAAATTCAACTTGTTTGGCACTTAATAGATGAGTCCAGAGTTTTTTTAATCCAGAGTGAGAGAATTTTGGTTAGAATTTTAATGTCGCAGTTAAGGAGCAAAATCGGCTGATAACTAGCTGGATCAAGATGGGACTTGTCTGGTTTAAGTAAGAGGATAATTGTGGCTTCCAGTAATGTTGGATCTAGTGTGTCAGCCTTGAACATGTAGGTATATAAGTTAAGAAGTAAGGGAGCTAATTCATTGGAGAAAATTTTATAGAAATTGAAGGGAAATCCATCAGATCCAGATGCTTTATTTAAAGGTAGACTATTAATAGTCTTCACTATTTCAGCAAGAGTAATAGGAGTGATTAGAGATGTCTGAAGGTGATTAGGTAGACAGGGGAGTTTAAGGGAATCTAGGAAGGCCTCTATTGCTTGGGTAGATACAGAGGAAGGGTTTTTGCCATAAAGCGTAAGATAAAAGGTCTCAAAAACATGAGCAATGTCACGCGGCATAGTTTTAGTGGAGCCATGCAGGGCCCATATGGAGAGCATTGGTCTGGAACTATCTTGTTTGTGTAGTTGTGAAGCTAGCAGTCTACCTGCCTTTCCTCCCTGGTCTACATATTTGGATTTAGTCTTTAAGATGGCTAATTCCGCTTTTTCCCTTATCAAATCTGCATATTCATTTTTAGAGCTAGAAGCAATTCTAGGGAGGCCAGGGATGTGGTAGAAGATAAAGAGTTTTCTGCCACCCTAACCTGAGTTAATAGAAATAGTGCTCTAGCTTCCCTTAGTCTTTTCCTCCTAGAAGCTATCTTAATAAACTCACCTCTGAGATAACATTTGAGTGTGCACCACACCAAATCCTCCCTTTGTATAGAACCTCTATTAAGATCCATGAAACAGAGGATGAGTGATTTTATGTGATTTTAGAGACAGTAGTATTATCCTTTAACAGTTGTGTGTTCAGCCTCCAGGCTGTGTCTTTCTGAATGTTTGGATCAGGGGACAGAACCAACCATGCCACTGAATGGTCCGACAGAATGATAGGTTCTATTCCAGCTTGGCAGAGAGCCATCATGAGAGTAAGACTAATTAGGATGCAGTCAAGTCTAGACCAGGATTGATAGACGCTTGAGTAAAATGTATATAGCTGATGAGAGGGGTTTAGGATTAGCCATGGGTTGCAAACGCCCAACATATCTATGAAGTCAGTCAGTGCTTTCTGGGAGGGGGAAGGAGGTTTTAATGGTAGATAAGATCTATCCAGATCCTGAGTTGGTGGTATGTTCTAATCTCCCCCAGAATCATGGGGGAAGGCAGGAAGGTTGTGATTCTGTTAGCTAATTCCATTAAAAATCTTGTATCACCTCTCACAGGACCATATATAGAACCTAAGACTATTGTGGTGCTATTTAGGATCCCTTTAACTAAAATAAACCTGCCATTCGGATCTGCGATGGTCGCCTCTGCTTGAAAGGAAATATGCCCTTTTATTAAAATAGCCACACCTCGACTTGATGAGGAATCACCTGCTGTGAAAATTTGGGAAACCCCCTGCCTGCATAGCCAGGTTGATTCAGTGACCAATAGAGGAGTTTCTTGAAGCAAAATTATTTCGGCATTGAGTAGGGCACAATTTTGAAGAACTTGATACCTTTTTGATAAATCTCTAACTCCTCTAACATTCTACGTGACAATTTTAACTGAGTTACTAGCCATTATCATCAGAAACAGGCATACCTCTCAACCTCTTGCCTCATGAATCAGGGACAAGGCTTAAAAAAATCAGGGACAAAGACTCAAAATCAGGGACACATCTTAGATATTGGTACTATTCATTTAGAAAGCTGATAGAATAAAAGGATACGTGTTAAGATGCATTTTCTGAAGAAGAACAAGTCTATAACTTTAATGTTTAACATTATTTTGTGATTTTAAGCCCCACTGTTCTGTCACAAAAATACAAATTTTATGAGGGACAGAGGAAAATTCTGAGACAAAATCAGGGACATCCCTGAAAATCAGGGACAGTTGAGAGGTATGGAAACAGGTAACAACCAGGATCCATTATTTGGTGCGTAATCATACCCCACAAGGCACACTCCACCCCTTCCCTCTCAACCCAACCTCCTTTCCTCCCCATTGGCTAGCTTTTAAACTAATCAAGGGAGGAGGCACTGATAAGCCGCAGGGAATTTCCAGCCTCCACCTACAAAACAGGGTACTAAATGAGGGAAAGACCAAGGTACAAAGGTCAGTAGGGAGCAGAAAAGGGGTGAATGGAGAAAGCAAAGCCAATGAGGAGAGGGATAGTGCTACAAGGGGTAAAGCCATCAAAAAATGGAGAGCAATGAGTACTAATGCCTGTAGTCTGGGTAACAAGCTTCCTGAATTAGTGGCCTTGATGGAGGAGGAACATCTGGATTTTGTGGCAGTCACAGAAACATGGTACACACAGAACTATGACTGGGACGTAAACATACCAGGATACATGGGACAGGGAGCGTAAAAGTGGAGGAGGATTAGCTCTCTACATAAGGGAAGGAAAAAAGCTATAGAACAAAAGGGTAAACAGGGAGGGGAGGAAACACTGTGGGTCAATTTGGAGACAGGCAATGTCACCACAATCCGCACAGGGGTTGTATACAGACCCCCATCTCAGGGGGTAGGACATGGACAAGAAAATGATAGGAAGTATCCTTAGAATGGCAGAAAAAGGTGAGATATTGCTGATGGGGGGTCTGAATATGCCAGATGTTAATTGGAGTACATTTGCAGCAGCCACTTCTAAGAGTGGGATCATTCTAGATGCCCTACAGGGGGCATGCCTTAGACAACTAGTATTGGAACCCACTCGAGAGGGAGCAATCTTAGACCTGGTACTCTCAAATGGGGATGGTGACAGTATCACAGATTTAGAAGAGGGTAGCCATCTGGGAACTAGTGACCATCGAACAGTATGGTTCACAATAAACACAGCAGTAGAGTCAAGCACACAAAGGCAAGGTACTGGACGCCAGGAGGGCTGACTTACAAAATGGGTGAGGCTTCAAGGAATGCACTAGCAAATGGGCAGGAAGGAGGGTGGAAGAATAATGGGAATAATCAAACTGCCATCACAGAGGCAACAAGTCTTTGTGTGAAGCAAATAAACAAAACAAAACAATGTAAGAAACCACTATGGTTCTCAAAGGAGGTGGCAGGAAAGGTTAGGGAGAAAAAGAATGCATTCAAGAAGTACAAGGAATCACAGAAGGAGCAGGACAGAGAAGTGTATCAGTTAAAGCAAAAGGAAGCTGGGAAGGCAGCCAGAACAGCAAAGGCCCAAACCGAGGAAAAGATAGCCAACACACAGTTAAGAAGGCGGCTAAAACGTTTTATAGGTACATCAGGGAATGAAGGAAGACCAAGGGAGGGATAGTAAGGCTTAATAAAGAGGCGGGTGGGGTGGGCAGAGGGTGACTGTGAAAAGGCAGAGATACTAAACACATATTTTTGCTCAGTATTCACAAATGAAGAGGGGGAGGTACCTAAACCAAACAATAGAAACACTCTGGATACAGAAGTTGGATACCAACCCATTTACAGAAGAAAGGGTTATGAAAGAGCTATTAAAACTGAAGGTGGACAAAGCAATGGGGCCTGATGGGGTTCATCCCAGAATTCTAAAAGAACTAAGGGTAGAACTAGTGACACCACTGACTACCCTCTTTAACAAATCATAGGAGGATGGGGTGGTACCTGAGGACTGAAGGAGGGCAGATGTGATTCCACTTCACAAAAGTGGGAGCAGGGCAGAAGCAGGCAACAACAGACCAGTTAGTTTAACCTCAGTGATAGGGAAAATGATGGAATCACTTCTGAAGGAAAGAATTGTCCAGTATCTAGAGGCCAGAGGGGCACAGGACCCAAAGCAGCATGGATTCACAGCAGGAAGGTCATGTCAGATGAATCTAATTGATTTCTTTGACTTGGTGACCAAAGTAGTAGATCAGGGAGGAGCTGTGGACTTGGCCTACCTAGACTTTAGCAAGGCATTTGACACACTCCCACACAAAAGATATATATACAAGTTAGCCAGCCTGGGAGTGGGTCCCAAGATGGTAGCCTAGGTAAAGAATTGGCTGGAGAACAGGACACAGAGGGTAATAGTAAATGGATTCCACTCTGAAGAAAGAGGGGTTACTAGTGGGGTACTGAAGGGTTCAGTACTAGGACCAGTTCTCTTCAATGTCTTTATAAGCGACATTGCAGAGGGACTGGAAGGAAAAGTATGTCTCTTTGCAGATGACACAAAGATCTGCAACAGAGTTGATACACAAGGTGGGGTGGAAAGGATGACAAGGGACTTGGCAAGGTTGGAGGAATGGACAAATGTATGGCAGCTTAGATTCAGTGCTAAGAAGTGCAAGGTAATGCACCTGGGAAACAAAAACCCCGGGGAAGAGTACACAATGGGGGGTGAGATACTAACAACAACAAAAATGGAAAGGGACCTGGGGGCAGTCATATCAGATGACCTAAAGGTGGGCAAGCAATGTGAGAGGGCAGTAAGGAGGGCTGGGGGGATACTGGGATGCATAGGGAGCGGCATCACCAGTAGAAAACAGGAAGTTTTTATCCCTCTGTACAGACAGATGGTGAGACCCCATCTGAAGTACTTCGTGCAGTTCTGGAGACCCAATCTCCGCAAAAACATGAACAGGATGGAGGTAGTCCAGAAGAGGGCAATTAAAATGGTGCATGGTCTGCACCGGAAGACATATGAAGAAAGACTTAAGGAGCTTAATGGAAAGGCCTTCTGAAGGAGGTTGTGGGGTCAAAAACAGTGGTGGAATTCAAGCATGCATGGGACAGTCATAAGGCAATTCTAGCGGGTGGGGGTAGGAAGAAGTAGACTGTTGGTTAACTAGGATCTGCAGCTTATCCATTAGGTAGGGATATGGGCAGACTAGGTGGGCCAAGCGGTCCTTATCTGCTATCAGATTCTATGTTTCTATGTTTCTATAACTGTTGTGATAGGAAAGCAAAGTTCCAGCCTGGAATTAGTTATTATGGTAGCTGATACATATAGAGGATAATGGCTTGGGATCGGGATAACCCACTGTAATCACTTTTCGAGTGGCTAGGCAGCATGGTAAACCCCGAGAGCGCAGCTCGAGAGGTTTACTGTAGCCCTAGCAACCACAAGAGGTGATTTCAGCGTGGTTATCACCCGATCACCAGCCATCATCTTTTATAGTGTATGGTCAAAATAACACTGTTTGCATTATATGTGTGAGAATTATGGAACTCTGGTGCATTCTTTTCTGTTATGCCACTGTTTGGAAGTTCTGAAGTGTGGTTAACAACTTTCAAAATTCTAAACAGTGCATAGCAAAGCTGTGTGACTTCTGATTATGGTGGTTAATAGGCACTTACCATACATTATAACTTACTCCTAGTACACATAACTGAAGGATAGCTACTGTAGACAACAGAAATATGGATGACAGCAAGTCATATGGAAACCTACCCTCCCCTGCCCTTAATAAAGCCCAACAACTATTTACACAAGACCTCCCACATAAAAACAAACCAAATTTTAGCTTGTAAGGAAACTTGTTCGGAGGCCATCCCCACATGGCAATAATTCTCCCTGTAATATAAAGGAGTATTTGAAAGGTTAACATTAATGGAACCCCAAACACTGTAGCTGACAGCTGGATTGGTGGGTACCCTGTGCAAATGAGGATAAAATAAGAAAGGAAAATAAAGCCATCTCCCCCCGGAACTGGTATGTTATGCAGCTCTACCTTGAGCCTGCGCCATGTAGGAGACCCTCACTGCACCCCCCACCTCCCTTAGTTGCCCTGCCTCTCTCTAAAACATATAGCTATAACAATATAATAGTTATAGTGGAAAAGATGCAACCAGCAAAACGCACATTGGTCTTACTCCTTCAGGAAATAAACTAAATGAAACAAAATGTAACACCCCTTAACTTGATGTGAGCCAGTGGGGATTTAGGGAACCCATTGGTGAATCGACATGAGAACACCCTTGATTCATACCCGACCACGAAGGTCACCAAATAGTTTAAGTATCTGTTCCACTCTGGAGCAAAAATCAGGCCTTAAAAGAAACCCCAGGTAGTGAGAAAGAAATACTTCATGATCCCCATTACAGGCCTAACTTACAGCCATTGTCGGTATTCACCTCACCCCTAATCTAGTATTCAGTTCCAAAATTCATGCCTATAAAATACTGTCTCAAATAGTATTGCTTAAGTTAAAGAAAAAAAAATACTTGCAGGAGGTTTGCAGTCCAAGATCCATTGGTAATATTAGACTGAGGAACTAGGAGGGGGAAGGAATAAGGATGGTACCAGAATTGGTCCTAGCACAAAAGCGCCCCCTTGAAACCACCCCTAGAAATTTGGTTTCTGCTCCTTATTGAAAGGAGACCATGGAGATTCTCTGGCCTAGGGTTGTGGCCTAAACATTATCATCGAGGCCTAAACGACCTATAATCATCAAGGATTTAGCCCGATGGAGATAGGAAAAACTAACAACTACCATCAGGTAACTCACATTTTAAAGCCCCTTCACATCAGCAGTTGAGCACAGCAAGTATCAGGCAACAATGCTTTTCTAATAAAAGATGCAAGATATTCAGCCCATTTTAAATAAATTAGGCAGTCTAGTGATTAGGTCCAATGATGCCTGGGCTGGTGAGTCGTAGGAAACCAAAGAGCCTTCTACCAAAACTTGTAGTCTCACTCGATACAGCATCTTGAAGGGGTTGCCTGCCGCTGTCAATTTGCTGACTGTGGGGTGGAAGGCTGAGCGCTTTTGGAATGTTTCAAAAGGCAAATCCTGTGTAATTCAAAGTGTTGACTTTTCCCAGGTGATTGTTTGCAGTTCCTTTATTTTCGAGAAAACATGTTGCTTCTCAACAAAGCTCAGGAATTGTAGGATATTTGGCCTGGGGGGGGGGCTCCTAGTGGAAATCCCAGTCTGAGAGAATGATGAGCCCTTTCAATTTGGTAGGTAGAATTAAGTGGGAAAGGGCCCAGAATTTTTTGGAGAAACTTCTGCAGAAAAGCCATGATATTAGTCCCCTGCTCAGACTCCGTTAGACCAATAATCAGGATGTTATTTCTTCTACTTCTTCCTTCAAGATCCTCAGTTTTTAATTGCAGTTTATGTATTTGCTGGCGGAGTTGTACTATTTCTGGCTCGGTTTTATCTCTCTATTTTTCTAGGGACACTGAGTGAGCTTCAGTGTTACCCACTCTCCTTGTGAGGCCAGTAAGATCGCTTCGGAGAGATTTTAGCTCTGTCGAGATGTCAGATAGTGTTTCACTAAAGGGCATAAGCTCTTGCAAGAAGCGGTCCTCAGTCAGAGGGATTGTTGCAGAAGTTGAGGGACTCAGTTTGCTGGTTACAATTCCTTGAGCCCATGTTTTTTTTGGCATCTTTTCAGGAGTAGTAGGTGGCGTGTGTTCAATCGGGGCCTGCCTCATGTCAGTGTCCATCACGGCGATTGGAGCCAAATGCGATGCAAGTCTCTGATATAACTGATCTCTGAAGGCAGGATATCTTAACTGAAGTTTATGTTGTAAGAAATTGTCCCAATCTAGATGTTATAAAGTGGTGGTGAGAGATGTAGGGCAGTAGCTCCAGATCAGTGCTGCTACCAGGTTCCCTGCATCATGTGATCTCCGAGTACATCCATCCTGTGTGCGAGTATATACATGGAAAGCTTATACTCGCAGTTAAGCTTCGCGATTAGGTGGTATGATGTCATTAGCAGCAGATCTTTTCAAGGTTTAGGGATGGCTGCTATTTCTGCATATTTCCTGGAGGGTAGAGGTGATTTCCCATCCTGTATGTCTGTAAAGGCTTTGCTTAGGGCTGAAATATTCACCTGTCTTAACTTCCTCTAAAATTCTGCAACATAACCATTTGGGCCTAGAGCCTTTAGGGATTTTATTAACTTGAGTGTATCTAAGACCTCTTCATTCATGATTGGGTGTCGCAAATTCTTAACTTGGGATGGGGACAGTTTTGGTAGTGAGACATTCTGTAAGTACGTTTTAATTTGTTGAGGGAAAGGGTGGATATCATACGAGTATAAGGATTTATAAAAACCTGCCATAGCTTGTCTGATGTCCTTTGGATGATGGAGAAGATGACCATCTCTTAAGTCTTATAATCTGGTAACTGTAGCGTGGCCCCCCCCTTCCTCAAATTCCTAGCTCCCCGGGACCCTCCCTCATGGCAATTACGTTTTAGATACAGTACTTGCTGTTCTATTTTCTGGTCCAATAGTTTTTGAAGTTTTTTGTTTTATTATCTGCAGCTGGTGTTTAACCATTGTTTCTTCCTGGAATAGTTTAGTTTGCAAGTGTTGTAAGTCTGTTTGTAATTTGGTCTGCAATGCCTCCCAGATCATCTTCTTATGGGCAGAAAATCGAATTATTTCCCTCCACAGTACTGCTTTGAGGGCATCCCAGCTGATCGTGTGTGAGATATCGCGAGAGGTATTATCTGCCAGTATTCTAGGGATTGCATCTTTGCTCTGAGGGAAGTGAAGTGTTCAAAGAGTCACTATATGGTGTTATTTCAGTGTTACAGTAGCAGTGTACACTTCATGCACACTTCATTCCATAATGCAGTCCATCAGTGTTTAATTAGTGCATCTTCAGGTCTCTGTTGGTGTGCATGCAGTGCTGACACAGTGTGTGCAAATTATGTTAATTAGCACAGCAATCACACTGCAAAAGTACTGCAATTAGCATTGTTTTGACATCAACACTGCCTGAAGCAGTGTTGGTGCAGCAATACTGGCTGAAGCAGTTTATGTCAGCAACATTGCCTAAAGTAGTTTTGCACTGCTTTTTCAGTGTGTGCGAATTATGTTAATTAGCACTGCATCAACACCTGTAGTGCACTTCAGTGTGCAGTGTGATTTTAGTAACACTCCTGTCAGCAGTGTTGCAGTTCTGTTTCAGCATATTAGGCTGCATTAAAGATGGTATCACATAAAATTCAACAAAAACACAAGTATTCATCTGCAAGTATCTGCAACCACAGCAGAGGAAGCTTTGCTTAAGGGTTCCTGAGTGAGAAAGTCATCTGTGAATTCCAAAGAAGATGGAGATCTTGGGGGCTATGTCTGTAGGAGGTACTAAAGTCTGTCACCCCATGTTTGACTCAGAGTCACAAGGAAGGAGGTGGACGTTTAGTTAAAGGAATGACCACCAATGGTTCTGGTTTGCAGAAAATGGATGTGTGAAAAATGGATGGTTCTGGTCTATAGAAAATGGTATGGGAGCCTCCTTGACATGCAGGGCCTCACCAGTATTTCCAGGTTTATCTTCAAAAGGAGAAGAGAGCCTCTTCAGATTGGGAGCACTTGCACAGTAAGAAAAATTATTTTCAGTATCAAGGGGATGTTCAAGTGACATGTGTGTGTATATATATTATATCTATAATGGGATTATCAATCGCATTGGACAAACACCATCAGATAGACATAGAAACATAGAAACATAGACTTTGACGGCAGATAAGGACCGCTAGGCCCATCTAGTCTGCCCATTTCTCTACCTACAGGATAGGCCGCAGATCCTAGTTAACCAACAGCCTATATCTTCCTGCCCCCCACAAGAATTGCCTTATGTCTGTCCCATGCATTCTTGAATTCTCCCACAGTTTTAGTCCCCACAACTTCCTCAGGAAGGCTTGTTCCATGCATCCACTACCCTCTCTGTGATAATACTTCATCACATTGCCCCTGAACCGCCCTCCTTCTACCTTTAAATTGTGTCCCTTGTTCTTGCAAGTCTCTTTTTCTGAAAGATGCTACCCTCTTGGACTTTGTTGATTCCCTTGAGGTACTTGAATGTTTCTATCATGTCCCCTCTCCCTTCTTTCCTCAAGGGTATACATATTAAGCTCCTTAGTCTCTCCTCATACGGCTTCTTTTGCAGGCCCTGCACCATTTTAGTTGCCTCCTCTGACTGCCTCTATCCTGTCTATGTCCTTGCGAGATGGGGTCTCCAGAACTGGACACAGTATTCCAGATGGGGTCTCACCAACTGTCTGTACAGAGGGATAACAACTTCCTGTTTTCTGCTGCTGATGCCTCCCTATACATCCCAGTATACCCCCGCCCTCCCTACTGCCTCTCACATTGCTTGCTAACCTTAAGGTCATCTGATATGATTACCCCAGGTCCCTTTCCTGTTTTGTTGTTGTTACTACCTCCCACCCATTGTGTATTCTTCCCTGGGTTCTTGTTTCCAGGTGCATTATTTTGCACTTTTTGCATTGAACTTAGCTGCCATATCGTCTGACCATTCCTCCAACCTTGCCAAGTCCCTTTCATCCTTTCCACGCCTCCTTGTGTATCAACCCTGTTGCAGATCTTTGTGTCATCTGCAGAAAGGCATACTTTTCCTTCCAGTCCCTCTGCAATGTCACTGATGAAGACATTAAAAAGGACTGGACCCAATACTGAACCCTGCGGTACCCCACTAGTAACCGCCCTTTCTTCAGAGTGGACTCCATTTACAATTACCTTCTGTGTCCTGTTGTCCAGCCAATGTTTTACCCAGGCTACCACCCTGGGACCCACTCCCAGACTGGTTAATTTGACTAATAATCTTTTGTGTGGGACTGTGTCAAATGCCTTGCTAAAGTCTAGATGACCGTGCGTATATCAGAGTGCGACCACACACCTGCACTTTTACTCCCCTCCAAAACAATTTTGCCATTTTATAAGATAGATTACCCACTGTGGGGTGTGTGGTCGCGCAATGATATATGCACGGCTTGGGTGGTTGATGCACTTGGCCTGCGGCCTCATGTGTAACAACGCACACCAAGGTGTGCGTATATCAGAGCATGACCACACACCCTACAGTAGGTTATCTATTACACATACACACAAACTTATATGAGATAGTACTTGTTGCAAAACAAAAACACTACATTAATACAGGCATTAGAATGTAAAGCACACAAAGCAAGAAAACAAAAAACAGGGTTTGAGCCTCACGAGTCTTGGCAAATTGGTTGTGTGGTGTTCTCTGGAGTTCCCAACCTTAATGCCCATCCCATACCCCCCAGTACATAGCCTCCTTTCTAAAGCACAAGGTACAGCTCCAACCCAGTGCCTCCCATAGCAGCCATTCGTACCTGTAAAACAAGAACAGCAATGGGCTCACAAAGGATCTGCAGCTCGTTATGAACTACTATATGACAAACAATATAGGGTAAATAAAAAAATAATACTCATCTGACACATATGGTCAGTGTCCTCCTACTCCTGGTCAATGTCCTCTCAGACCTGTAGATATAAAAGAGAAAATGGGTCAGTATGAAAAATAAAAATACTGATCAGCTGGGTCAGTTAGGAAGGCTCTGTAGAGGTTAACATAAAAAAAGTGGGTTGGGGGAGGGATACCAGACCTGTACCACACCATCAACCTTGCTTTTAGAATGGACTCGGTCACTCAGGGGATATCATGGCTGGGAGAGGGAGGAAGACTCCTTGGCCCCATGCCCCTAGAACTGACCTTTTTTTGAGTAAGAGGTCATGTTGCTCCACACATCAACCAACACAGGGCAGGATAAAGACACCAAGGGACAGATATTCAAGGCACAATGAATGTTTCCCTGGTGGTGTAGTGGATCCCCCTCCCTTTTCCCAATCTACCTAAAGAATACATAGGAACATAGGTATGTGACAGCAGAAAGGGACCGCAAGCCCACCTAGTCTGCCCAGTTTGCCTAGATATCCACTAGGCCTTTTCTGTAGTCCCCCCATGCCAGTTGCCCTCTGTGCTTATCCCATGCCCTCAAGAACCCTCTCACCATTTCCCTCAGCAGCCCATTCCAGTTGTCCACCAACATCTCAGTGAAGAAGTACTTCCTACTCCTTCCTCTAAATTCCCCCTTCCCTCACTGATTTGGAATTTCCAACTACCATCCATTGCAGTATAGCACACCGCAGCACGCCAACTGTGACCATCTCTAGGCAGATATCCGCAGCCACAACCAGTCCCAGAACTCCCTGCAGCTGGCACCAGAACAACAGGCAATAGAAGTTCTAATAGGCTGCAGTGCACATTTAAGCTTCCACAATCTCTGATCAGATGTTGTCCACTTCTGCTCTTCTCCAGGGGATAAGTCAGTCCATGACAGAACTTAGCCCAGGGAGTACAGTGGGACCAGTAAACAAAAGATTAGAGCCTATATTAACTCTTAACATGCACTGTAGGACAATCTCCCACCGCAAAGGACTCCAGGATCTGCTGCAATTGAAGCTGTCAGTGCATAATCAAGCAAAACCAGTTCATCATAATCCACTACACTACAGTGCACAGCAGGCAAACCAACATGGCTCCACATGCAAAGTGCACATTGACACCAGACCCACACTTGTGTGGGACCATTGGCACAAGTCAGCCAGTGGGTACTGTGGTAAGGAGGAACAAAACCTTTTACATGCAGGTACATCAGGGAGAAAAGGAAGGAAAGGGGAGATATTGAGTGTCTGAAAAGGGTGGATGGAGGGAGGGTAAAAGATGACCACCAAAAAGCAGAAGTACTGAACAAATACTTCTGTTCGTTTTTTACAAATGAGGGGGTAGGAAATGGGCCAGCATTAAGTAATAAGGATGGAGAGATCACAGAAAAGGACACAGGTTCCTTTGCAAAAGAAAGGATCCTCATGGAACTGGCAGCAATAAGGCTATGGGCCAGATAGATGCACCCCTGGACACTGAGGCAGCTAAGGGAGGTGTTAGTAGAGTCTCCGACTACCCTGTTCACACTGTCTTTGTAAACTGGTGACATGCCCAGGGATTGGAGGAGGGCTGATGTGGTCTCACTATACTAAAGTGTTAACAGGGAGGATGCAGGAGCTACATACTGGTCAGCCTGACCACAACAGTGGGAAAAGTAATGGAAATACTGCTGAAGGAAAGAATAGTGGAACACCTGGTTGTCAATGGTCTACAGGGAAAGTGGGGGAAGGGAACATTGTTTAACCAGGGGTAGCACACTAAGCTGAAGCTTGTTTCCAGATGCAACCTGGTGCACAGGGAAGTTAAGCAACTTGCTCAGGATCACACAGTATGCACTTAGACGGCTGTTGGATTCAAACCCAGGTCTCCAGATCTGTATGTAGCTCAGAGCCTTTACCCAATGTGCTATGCTGCCTCTAGGACACAAGGCAGTTTGGTTTTATGGGTGAGAGGTTGTGCCCAACAAACTTAACTGAGTTTGTTGACTGGGTAACAAGGAAGGTGGATGGGGGAGGATGTGGCCTACCCAGATTTCAGCAAGGCCTTTAACACTTTGCCATATGAAAGGCTGGTAAATGAGCTGGAAGGCTTAGGGGTGGGATAGAAAATAACAAGATGGGTGGAGAACTGGTTGAAGGACTGAAACCAGAGAGTGGTGGTAATGTAAATGGGGTGCATTCCAGGGTGGGAGTGGTGTGCCCCAGAGGTTGGTGCTGGGACCCATCCTTTTTTAATATCTATAGCAATGATTAGCCCAGTTGCAATCAGGGGAGGAGAGTTGTTCTTTCCAGATGGGTGATTGTCACTAGAAGGGGTCAGGGCAGGCATTCTGGGGCTGCATCGGTGGTGGGAGAGGATGGGATCACATCCATGATCGACAAGGAAGCTCTTGTTGGCGGGGGACAGGCCATGCATACTGGGGCCACATCGGCCACAACTTTGCAAGCCAGCAACTCAGGAAGGAGTGGCCATTCAGTGAATATGGCGTGAACCTTTGACTGTGTGACTGGGCCATAAAAGGCAAATAGTCCAGTCACAATCAGAGGAGGAGGACTGTTCTTTGTTCCGCACCATCCACCCTGGCCCCAATCTCTATTAAATGGTCGGTGAGGGTGGAGCCTTGGAGGAGGGCAAGTCGAGATTGGGTGAACTCGAACACTCGGAAGCTGGATTGTTATTGATTGGGGGAAAAGGGTTCTGTATGCTGTACTGCTTGGGCAACATTTGACTACTACCAGGAAGGAACATAATGAAGCAGACTGTATAAATGACTGTGTATGCCAACTACATCTGAGGGAGTAGGCAAACTGTGTGTGAATTGATTACTGCTAGGGCCTCTGAACTGGCTAGTGTTGTTGTGGGCTAATTTTGCTTGTAAACTGTCTACTGCTAGGTCTAGAAAACTGGCTACTGGCATGCACTCAGTCTACCTGGTCAGATTTTCACTGGCTGGAGTTCACTGACATTGTGAAGATCATCCAAACATTGCGACCAACTAGTTGTAGTCTGGATCCGGGCCCTACACCTCTCTTAGTAGGATGTGTAGAAGTTATCTGCCCAATCCTTGCTGACATTGTCTGGAAGTCTTTGAAGAGGGGGTCTTTCCTGACCCCCTCAAGGAGGCGGTCGTTCGACCACTCCTTAAAAAACCCTCCTTGGATCCAGATTGTCTAGCTAACTACCGGTCTATCTCTAACCTGCCATTTGTTGGTAAGGTTATTGAAAAGGTGGTTGCATTGCAACAGGATGATCATCTTATAACTCACAATGTCTATGATACTCTCCAGTCTGGTTTTAGGAAGAAGCATAGCACAGAGACTGCCCTTGTCAGGGTATTGAGTGACCTCCTAATGGCTAGAGATCAAAAGGCATGTACCATTCTGGTCCTTCTCGATCTCTCTGCTGCATTTGACTCTGTAGACCATGGTATGCTGTTGGAGCGCCTGTGGGTTTTTTGTGGTCTGTCTGGTACAGTCCTCAAATGGTTTCATTCTTACCCCACGGGCAGGTCCCAGAGAGTTGCCACTGGAATTTATTCCTCTGGCGCTGACTCTCTGCCTTGTGGGGTACCGCAGGGTTTCATTTTAGCTCCCATGTTGTTTGCAGTGTATATGCTGCCATTGGGAGAAATCATCAGGTTATACAGTCTGGGTTTTTACTGCTGTGCAGATGATACTCAGCTTTATTTGTCCTTTCTGCCCGGTCAGGGTGATGCACTCTCCGTGCTAAATAACTGCCTTGCTGAGATCAGACTTTGGATAAGTTCCAGCTGGCTGAGACTGAATCCGAATAAGACTGAGGTACTGGTAGTGGACCCAGGTCATCCGGGGGTGGGTTTGGGAGCTGGACAACCATCAGGCTTATTACTTGGGGTATGTCGCTCTCTACCTCTGATCAGGTGCGTAATCTGGGTGTTATTTTTGATGATGGTCTGACCCTAAAATCTCAGGTGTCAGCTGTCGTCAAATCCTCTTTTTACCATCTGAGGAATATCACCCGGGTGAAACACCTGGTTCCTCTGGGTGATCTTCCAACATTGATCCATGCCTTTGTCACTACCCATCTTGATTACTGCAATTCCCTCTACCTAGGGCTACCTGGGATTGATATCCGCCACCTGCAGCTGGTGCAGAACGCGGTGGCCAGGTTTTTGACTGGGACTTCTAGAGTCAGTCACATCACACCTGTGCTCAGCAAACTGCACTGGCTGCCTGTTTGGTGGCGGATCACCTTTAAGGTTGGTTTACTAACCTTTAAAGCCCTACATGATCAGGGACCCAGTTACCTGAAAGATCTCCTGATACCTTACTGCGCCCTCCATCCTCTCTATTCTGCCAACGAAGGATGCTGGAGATTCCCAGGTTTCAATTAAAGACATCAGGATCCCATGCTTTTGCTTTCTCAGCACCAATCCTGTGGAATTCTCTACCTCATGAGTTGAGAGAATGCCCAACTGTCGATAGATTTAAAGTTGGGTTAAAGATATATTTATTTTTAAATTCTTATTATTATGTATATGTTTTTATGTACAGCTGCTTGGCTTTGAAAGGCGCTATAAAAATAAAGTTGATTTGATTTGATTTGAAGAAAGAGAGAAAATTGCTGTAATCAGAGGGGGCAAACTGCTTGGGTTTTAGTGTAACACTGACTGAATTATTTCTGTTAGAGGGCTGCATTGCTTACCTAAAATGAGGGTAGACTTGGGGGTGGCCAAAGCGGGCACCTTCGGTAGAGTGATTGGGTGTACAGGATGTGGGGCGGCAATACTATTAAATTGGGCATGGAGGTTAAGAGGGTGCCCAGTGTGCTTTCAGTTGGCAGGTCTTACGGAGGAGGTAGAGTGGATAAGAAGGCAGCTGGAAGGTGGGAGGGGTGGAGAGGAAAGGTGTGGAAAGGACCTCATGAGAGTAGATGAGGCCAATATGGCATAACCCAGGGAACAGGTGGACAAAGATCATATTGGTTACT
This sequence comes from Neoceratodus forsteri, assembly GCA_016271365.2. Lineage (NCBI taxonomy): Eukaryota > Metazoa > Chordata > Ceratodontiformes > Ceratodontidae > Neoceratodus > Neoceratodus forsteri. Next base: position 619,767,578 of record CM028138.1, on the reverse strand, counting down.
CAGGAGGGTGGGGCATGAAACAAGCAATGTACGGAAATCACTTCATAGGGAGGTGGCTGACCAGAAGGAGGGGGGGACAGCAGAGAGCAAGTCGGGGGCAAGCGTCACACTTACTAATCGATTCGCCCTGCTATATCCGGGAGATGAGGTGGAGAGTCTGGCGGGAGGAGGGGAGCAGGCAGACAGAGATGGTTTGGTCAGTAAGCTGAGTGGGATGGGGCAGGAGAAAGAGGAGGGGGGGAGACATTAGCCTTGGTGGGAGGGAGGTGGGGAGGATGAGGGAGTGCAGAGTGAAGCCATGGTGGGAGGCTGGAGGACTAGGGTTGGGCAAGCATCCAGGTTAGGGAAGTCAGCCAAGGGTAAGGAGTACTCTAGATAGGCCAGCTTCAGGGTGGAGAAAACCAAATGAGGTGGAGAAGAGGGGGAACTGGGGTAGGGAGAAACACAGCAGATGAGGTGAAGGATGGAGAACTTGGGGGGGGCAAGGAGGGAAGCAGTAGAAGGGAGCCTGGGTGGGGGATCTGAGGATACCAGCCCAGAAAGAGAGTCTGGGGAGATCTGGTGGGGGCAATTTGTGCCCACCAGGAGGTTGGGGGGGGCGAGGAGCAAGCTAGGAGCTACAGGTAGAAGAATGAGCATGGTAGGGCAAGCACAGGCTTGTGATCCCCAGGCTGAGGGGGGCAAAAGAAGTAAGCTGGGAGTTGATGACAGAAGGAAGAGCCTGGATGGACTCAAACAGGCCAGTAAAGTTGGGGGTGAAGGTGATCCTGCTGGGTGACTCCATGACCTGGGGGATCCAGGGGGAAGGGGCAGGGGAGGAAAAAAGCAGCCAAGACAAGGCTAAATGTATTCCAGGCCTATCTGAACACAAGACTAAATTCCAGCTATACTCGATAGCATTGCAATGTGGGGAATCCCCAGACTTCCTAATACATCTGGGAACAAATGACTTCGAGGGGAACAGTGAACTAGAAATCCAGGCAAGATTCTGGGAACTGGCCAGGGTTTACCACTCTATAGTAAGCGCAATATCCTTCTTTGAGATTCTGCCAGTACCTAGGGCATCCAGGGAGACCAAACATAAACTTAGAGGTGTCAACCAGTGGCTCAGGGACTGGCACAGGGCAGAAGGATATGGGCTGGTGGGGGACTGGGGGATACATGGAGGACAAGGGGTTATATGCCAGGGATAGGCTACACCTCAACTTGGAGGGGAGGGAGATCTTGAAACTAAAACTTGCTGGATTCATAGTCGAGAGGTGGAGTTTAAATTTGTAAAGGGGGAGTTAAGTAAAAGAGTGGCTCCAGGAGGGCTGCTCGAGGGTCCAGGTCTATGGCATGAAAAGAAGGCAGGTGACTGCGATGTAAATCCATCCAGAGCTGTACAGAAAAGGGCATCTAGGGACTACTCAGGGCCAAGACGACTGGAGAAGGGAGAGGGGTCGGGGTGGAGTACCGTCCTGATCAATGCCGGGAGCATGGGCAACAAAATGCCCAAGCTCCAGGCGATGCTGGTCGAGGGATCAGTGGATGTGGCAGCAATTACTGAGACATGGGCCACTCAGAAAAATGATTGGGACCTAAATTTGGTGGGCTACAAAATATTCAAGAAGGACAGAGAAGAGGGAAGAGGAGGGGGTGTAGCGCTGATAGTCAAAAATGACATAGTGCTTAGTGGAGGAGGCTGTGGGGGGGGTGGAGGAGATCTGGGTAACCCTACAAATGAGGGGAGATAAAAGATTGAACATAGGGGTGGTGTATAGACCCCACAACGATGGAAAAGGCCCTGGAGGACAAACTAGTTGAGAACATCAAGGGGCACTGTGACCGTGGAAAGGGTATGGTGGTGGTCATGGGTGACCTTAATTTGCCGGGGACATACTGGGACACTATGGCATCCTCTGTGGCCAGGGAACAGAGACTGATGGATGTGTTCCAGGATGCCTTCCTGGTCCAGAAGGAGTGGATACTGGACATTGTCCTAGCAGACAGTGACCAGATAAAGGGCCTGGAGGTCTGCAGCCCGCTGGCAGGTGGTGACCACACTATGGTCTGGTTTCTGCTGTATCTGGGGAGGGGGAGGATAACCAATTTTAATGCAGTAGTAGTGAACTTCAGGCGGGGGTGGACTTCATGGGCATAGGCAGGATTCTACAGGGGCGCTTGGACAAGATTAGGCCTGACATGGATTCTGGCAGCTCATGGGAGGCCATTAAGAAGGGGGTGCAGGAGACTACTAACTCCTATACAAAGGTAAGATGTTAGCATGGTAGAGCCAACAAGCCGTGTTGGTGGACCAGGGAGGTACAGGAGGCGGTGAGGGATAAAAAGGCTGCCTATGCATGTTTTAAGCGCTCTTGGGGGGTAAGGAGAGGGGTATGAGTTGATGGCTAGAAGGGTTACCACAGTGGTGAGGGGAGCCAAGGTGAGGAGGAGCAAAACCTGGCTAGAGATATCCAGAGGGGAGAAAAGGGATTCTATAGATACACAAGGGAGAAGAGAAAAGCGAGGGCACAGATCAGCATGATTAGGACTGAGAAGGGATGGACTCAGGAGGTGAGGGAATCAGGCAGAGGTGCTAAATGAGTACTTTGCCTTGATATTTATGGGGGGAGGCAGAGGATCCCTCCAGCCCAATGGGAGGGAAGAGGAGCCAGCAGAGTCAAGAGGTCAGATGGAGTCTAGAGAACTGAAAGAAGTTGGGGTACAGGCTGGGCCAAGTCGAGAAGGAGATGGATGGTTAAATGAGAGGATGGGCTGGGAGGGAGAAATCACAATGGAAAGGGAGAGGGAGGCCCTTCGGACACTAAAAACTGATAAGGCACCAGGGCCAGATGGGCTGCATCTGAGGGTTATGAAGGAATTGGCAGATGAGCTAGCAGCACCATTGGCAGCACTCTTTAACACCTCTCTGCTGACAGGATGGGTGCTTCAAGACTAGAGGGTGGCTCATGTGGTGCCTATCCACAAATGGGGGGTCTAGATAGGAGATGGGGAATTATAGGCCTGTCAGCCTAACGTCAAGGGTGGGCAAAGTAATGGAGGGCATTATCAAGGATAGGCTCAGGAGGCAGCTGGAAAGGTTGGGGCAACTGGATGACAAACAGTATGGTTTCATCCCGGGGAGATCGTGTTAGACCAACCCTATAGATTTGTATGACTGGGGCCCTGGACCGGCATAGACCAGAGGATGTCCTATTCCTGGATTTCAGTAAGGCGTTCGATTTGGTACCCCAAAATGGGCTGTTAATAAAGCTGGGGGGATGGGGGTGAGAGGACAGTTGCTCAGATGGGTAGAAAATTGGCCAACAGGGCAAACACAGAGGGTAGTGGTGGGTGTAGTCTCCTCCCCAGGAAAGTCACCATTGGGGTCCCCAAGGTTCAATACTGGGGCCACTCCTGTTCAATGCCTATGTCTTGGATGTGGGGAGGGCGATTAAGAGTAGGATGAGTCTCTTTGTGGATGACTCAAAACTGGGAGCATTGGTGGACATGGACGAAGTGAGAGAGACTGTCCAGAAGGACCTGGATACCCAGGAGGGGTGGTCAAGGAGGTGGGGACTGAGGTTTAATGTAGGGAAATGTAGGGTGCTGCATCTGGAGGTCAGAAACTTGGGCCATGTATACACCCTGGGGGGTCATACTGCAAGCTACAATGAGTGAGAGGGATCTAGGGGTGGTGGTAGACATCAAAATGAATAACACTGAAAATTGCAGAAGAACTGCAGCCAAAGCAAACTGGATACTGCATAGCCAGGGGGATTACGTCCAGGAGGAGGGAGGGAGGTGATCCTTCCTCTGTATAGTGCCTTGATCAGACCACATCTCGAGTACTGCATGCAGTTCTGGAGACCTCACCTCAAGAAGGACATAACACTGCTGGAGAGTGTCCAGAGGAGGGCAACCAGGATGATTCAGGGCATGGGAGGAAGGCCCTATGAGGAAAGGCTGGAAGAGCTTGGGCTGTACTCACTGGAGGAGAGGAGAGATGGGGGGACATGATATGGGTTTTCAAATATGTAAAAGGAATAAACAGGGGTGGTGCCAAAGAGATGTTCAGACTAAAGAAGGTGGGGAACAACCAGGTGACATGAGTGGAAGCTAGAGGGGGGAAATTACAGAGGGGAATGCAGGAGACATTAATTCATTGAGAGGGTGGTAGAGCGCTGGAATGCACTGTCCAGGAGTCTGGTGGAAGAGGGCACAGTGGAGGGCTTCAAGAGGGAGTGGGACAGGTACAAGGGTAAACTGAAGCAAAGGATGACCCTCTCTGGGGCTGGGAGGGAAAGAAAGCACCAATTAGGAGGCTGGCTACTGAGCAGACACAACAGACCATCAGGCCTATTCTGCTGGCTTTTAGTATGTTAGGCATAGCAGAGGGACTGCAGGGGAAGGTGTGCCTATTTGTAGAGAATATGAAGATCTGCAATAGGGTAGACACGCTGGTAGGGGAAGTGGAGGCAGTGAGGGAGGGCCTAAAAATTCTGGAGAAGTGGTTGGAAACTTGGCAGCTGAAATTTAATGCCAAAAAGTGCACAGTAATGCACTTGGGTGTAATAACCCACAAACCATTTACACACTGGGGGGGGGGGGTAAGGAAACTCAACAGGAGAGAGATCTGGGGATTATAATTTCAGATAACCTTAAGGCAGAGAACCAGTGCAGCACAGTGGTGGGCAAAGTGAATAGAATGCTGGTGTGCATAGGCAGGGGTATAAAACAGAAAGAGGGAGGTGCTGATGCACCTTTATAAATCCATGGTGAGGCCTCACCTGGAGTATGGGGTTTAGTTCTGGAGGCCTCACCTACACAAGGACATAAGACAGGATTGAAAGGGTTCAGACAAGGGCAACCAAGATAGTGTATGCTATGCATAGGAAGCCCTATGAGGAGAGGTGGAGGAAATCCGATCTGTACCCGCTGGAGACTAGTAAGGTGAGAGTGAGAAGCTTATTTGCAAGGAAAATAAGTGCTAGAACTAGGGATCATAAACTAAGATTAGAAGAAGGAAGGTTTAGGGTAATGTGAGGGGCATTACATCACTGAGAAGGTGGTGGAGTCCTGGAACAGACTACCGGGAAGAGGTGGTGTGTGTGTGAAAATGGTGAAAGGATTCAAGGGGGCATGGGACAGACACCAGGAGCTGACCAGTGGGCAGAGTGGGGTGTCTCTTGACAAAGATTATATGGGGGGGGGGGGTAAGGACCAGACTCGAATTGCCAAAATGGTCCTTTTTTGTCACCAGATTTCTATGATTCTAAGGCAGTTAAGTAATTAGGACTTACCTGCTGCATCATAGTAGGGGAGTCCAGAGCTCAGGTGCCCTTGGTTCGGGGAATTCTGGTAGGACCTGAAAGGGAAGAACAGAGAAGGCTGAGGGGACACAAAGGGTCGGAGGTGCTAGAGGAGAGATTAGAGTGTTAGAATTAAACAAAGATACTTATTTGATTGGTATGTTTGGCCAGACCTGTAGAAATAAAGGGAAAAATAGATCAGTATGGGGAAGTTACAGTAGCAAGAGTAGAGAGATACAAAAAGGGTATATAGCACAGGAGTAAAGGAAGAGGAGTTTTAGAGGAAAAGACAAACTAGATCAAAGTAAGCAAACTAGAGGTGGAATAAAAATGCAGACAGCTACTAACAGAGAATAAAGTGGTATTTGGACTCAGCAAACCCCCCTTACGCCTCCTAGGTGACCTGCAGTAGCCAATAAATTTGCAAGGGCAGTCCAGATTGGCAGGTGGGGATGCGTTTGGGCTAGTGGCCCCTATATTAGTTTAAAAAGAGGACACTGGTGGTTCAGGAGTCTTGAGTTGTCCCAGGAGGCCAGTGGTTTGAAAGGTATAGCTCTGGTGATATAATGGGTCACTCCCTCATTGACAGTGGCAATTTCTTTTATTTTTATATTATCTTTCCCTGGAACCTACTGTGGAGGGGGGGTGTCCTTGGGCCCAGACTGTATGTAGCAGGCAGAAGGCTGTTCAGAAAAATGCTGACCAGAAATGCTGCGGCTGTTGCTAGGCAGCCAGTTTAGTGCTATGGAACTACAGTGACAGTAATGGCAGGCACTTTCAACTGTCAGCCCAGAGGAGGGCAACTAAAATAGCGAAGTGTCTGCACCAGAAGCCATACAAAGAGAGACAAGCTGAATATGTATGCCCTTGAGGAAAAGGGGGGGGATGATGGAAAATTTCAAGCACCTCATGGGAATCAACAAAGTCCAAGAGAATAGCATCTTTCAGAAAAAGAGATGCACAAGAACAAGGGGCAGAGTTTGAAGATAGAGGGGACGGCTCAGGGGCAACATGAGGAAGTATTTTTTTCACAGAGAGGGTGGTGAACGCATGGAATGGCCTTCCTGAGGAGGTTGTGGGGTCAAAAATAGTGGGGGACTTCAAGAATACATGGAACAGACATGAACCAATTCTATTGGTGGGTAGGAGAAAGTCAGCTGTTGGATAACTAGGATCTGCAGCTTATCCACTAGGTAGGGAAATGGGCTGACTGAGTGGGCCAAGCAGTCCTTATCTGCCATCAAGGTCTATGTGTCTATGATTCAGCCCACAGAGCTCAGGCTGCAGCCTGCTCCATGTGTGTGGGAATGAAGATGGGATATTTTTGGGGGGTGGAGGAGGCTAGAGCAAATATGCCCCCCTTTACCCATCAACCACAAAGTAGCATGTGAAGAGCCCCCATGAGGCAGGTTAAGAGGGTCTGGAGGGTGGGCAGCCAGCAGTAGGTGGCAGGAACCTTTAGCTAATCCACATGGTGGCAGCCTGTTGGTGCCCTGAGGGGCCTGGAAGAAAGGGACTGGGAGAGCAAATGCACAAGATAGGGGCCACTAAGGAAAATCCACAGTGCAGCTGAAGGGCAATGCCTGAAATTGACTTAAAAGTAGCTGTGGTGGGAGGCAAACAAGAGAAATCAGTGGACTCCCTGAGGGGACCATGAAAGCAGAAAGCACTGCATACAATAGAGTTGCACAGCAGCTAATGTCAAACTACCAGGGGCTAACAAAAGGATTTGGGGGAGGAAAAGAATAGCATAAGGTCCAGGACAGCTCACAATTAAAAACACAGAGCAGTAAAGAGAAAGAGCCCTGATGGGTTATAAATATTAAGTAAATTTATGCAATGGGGTGGACATAAATGGAGTGTGATAAATCCATTTTATCTGAGCATGTACATGTATACATGCAGAATCTTACATTTATACGTATAGTTATTACGCTATCCTTGATTAATGTGCATAGTGGATCATGCCACACATCCCCATCCCTCACCCCCGTTGTTTGGCACTTCTTACTGGTATCTTGCTTTTAGTTTTGTTTCTTCCAGGTTGACCGTCCCTCAGCCACGCCACCTGCCATTTAGTCATACTTCTCCCCATTCTTCCCACTATCATCACTATCATTTGTTTCTGTTTAACAGTTTTAGTTTTTTGCCTTTTTACCAAACCTTTATCAAATGGCTGCTCCAAGCTGCGCTCCAGCTGTCACACTCCTCTTCACACCTCTCGATATACAAAACAGACATTTTTTTTACTGCTTCCTCAAAAACTGATAAGCCTTCACTGTTACTCTTCCACTCTGGTTTCCAAACCTCGCTACAACTGCCACCAGAGCTCCCCCAACACACAGAAACTGTCAGAAGATATTTTTTTCCTTAAACTGCATGCTCACAAACCCCACTGCTGATGAGCCCTCACTCTAGGTCACACTTCTGCTCTGGTTTCCAGACCTCGCTACAACCGCAAACAGAGGCTCCTGTGAAGTCCTTTTCTGTAAACTCTAAGTGGTCTCTTGTGGCCTTTATGGCCCTCCCTCTTCCCTGCTTATTTACTGATATTTCCCTATGTCTATATGCCACACATGTTTTAAGCCCCCCCCACCATTTTTCACTTCTGACCTCCAACTCTATAATGCTGTTTGTCTGTTCCAGGTGTCTACTACCCTTTCAGTGAAATAGTAATTCCTCACATCTGTCTTACCCCCACCATAAGCTTCATCACATGCCCCATGGTCCTTTTTCTATGTGAAGGAGCCCCCCCAGCACCCTGTTCATCCTTGTAAGGTACTTGTGGGTCTCCATCATGTCCCCTCTCTTTCAGGGTTTATATGTTAAGATCCCAGTCTCCTCACAGGGCTTTTGACACAGCCCATGTACAATTTTAGTTGCCCTTCATACTGCCTCCACCCTATGGCCTTCTTAGGTGCATCCTCCAAACCTGGACACAGTACTCTAAGTCAGATCTCACTAATAAGGGATTACTTGCAACACCACCACTTCCCTCTCCCTGCTGAAGATATCCCTCCCTATGCAGCCCCAGCATCCTTCTAGCCCTACCCACTACTTTGTCACACAGTCCAGCAAGTTTAAAGAGACTCACCACGGTAACTGAGTTGGCCTACACATACCATCGGTTCCTTGCTGTTAGAGGACCCATGGAGTTAATATAGTCCCCAAATTTTTAGAGCTAAAAGTTCTGTCCCTCATAAAAATATACAAACCTGGTCTCAAGGACTTCCCCATTGCTTGCTGCTGCTGCCTCAGCCTCAGCTCTCACTAGCAGGATGACGAGATGCCAGTGAGCAGCCTTCATTGTCTGTAATGGGCGGGTAGCTTTTTTATTGATTTTAAATGATCTAGTGGCCACCTGGCACTGAAGCGGGCATGGCCCGGGCAACAAGGCCCTTGTTGGTTGAATGATGCCCACATTTTATTGCCAGGTAGCCACTATATCATTTAAAATCAATAGAAACACTGCCACCCATTACATATAATGGAGCACACCCTCACACTTTCACTGGCATCTCGTCATCCTGCTAGTGAGCATTAGGGTGGAGCTGGTGCAGCAGAAAAAAAAACTGAAAGTCCTTGGGACCTGGTTTGTATATTTTTTACAAGGGAGAGAACTTTTTAATGGCTTATAAGTTTAGGGACATATTAATGTCCTTGGGGTCTTCTGGTGGCAAGGCACCGATGGGTGTAGTACAGGGCAGTATCTTGGTGAGTCCCTTTAAGATCATACTAACCCCAAGGTCCTCCCCTGCTTAGTGATCATCAGTACCACCCCCAACCCTATAAAGCAGCACCTGGTTTCCTATGCCCTAGGTGCACGATTCTGCATGTTGTCATTGAACCCCAACTGCCCCAATCTTGACCACTTTTCAAGTTTCTCCAAGAGGCATGTGCATGCTCTCTGCTCCCTTCTTAGTGCCCACCTTACAAATGTTGGTATTGTCTTCAAAAAGGCATTCCCATCTTTGCCAGTTTTTCTGCAATGTAACTTATGAAGACACTGAAGAGGATCTGAGCCAGTACTGAGCTGAGTTACTTATTGTCCCATCACTGTAATGAGTGGCATTAACCATCACCCTCTGACACGTTAACCCCCACCCCAGCTACTATTCTGTTTTTCAACCTGCATCTCTGGTTGCCTCCCTTCTGTTCAGCTACCACAATACCATCACTCTGGCATCTGCCAGGACTTGCTCCACTGTAGAATGAATCCAATATGCAGAGGAGCTGCCTAGGTAGTCAGGATATGTTCGCATGTTCTTCCATCTCCTAGGACATAAGTGGCAAGGGGGCACAAACACGTGCACAGACATGTGTGGCACAGCACCAGTCAATGTCTTGACCCACCCATGGGCTGCTCCCACCTGCACTGCCACTTGTGGTCACTCAGTCGGCAGTACTACAGCTGAGCTAGCTGTCCTCCTTCCCCAGAAGTGAACCTCTTGTATAACAGTTGATCCTCCTCCTCTTCCAAGAGAGCCCCTGATGTGAGCTCATTCCTGAACTAAGATCACCTCTGCTGCAGGTCATTGCACTACTGTTAAGCTGAAGGGCAGACATGTTAACCAGTTTCTAATTATTTTCACCACTTTGGATCCCTCCTAGGCTGATCAATCTCTTTAGCCTCGCCCCCCCCAAAAAAAAGTCATCCACCCTCCTCTCTGCTAGATCACCCTTCCAGGCACCAGCCTATCCTCCATGCAGCTGGACAACCCTTCTAGCCCCAGCCTTTCACATAATGAGCACTGGTGTTAGAGCACCACACAGGCTTCGGGCCAGCTGCCACTCCAGCCAGCCACCCTCCCTCACATCTAGACCATGCCCAACTGCATTCTATACAACCTCATGTAGCTGGGCACCACCCCAACCTCCACCTAACAGACCACATATCTGAAGCTGTCCCTCCAAGTCCCTGGACCAGCAGTCCCCCACCCAACCACTCAACCTACAGCTAGATCCACCAGAAGCCCCATACCAGCCTCACCATCCAACCACCCAACCTGCAGCTGGACCTCACTTCCAACCTTAACTAGCCTCGCCACCACCACCACCACCAGCCACCCTCCCTGCTGCTGGCTCACTCTTTCATGCCCTGGACTAGCCTCCCCCAGCAGACAATCCTCCCTGCAGCTGGACCCCTGTGTTCATTCTCAGTCACAGACCAGCTCCTTCTCCCCTCTGCAGGTTGAGTAACCTCCCCAGAGCTGGACACCCTTTCCAAAAGCTGGACACACCCTCTGTCCAGAGCACAACCTCCCTACACCTAGACCCCCCCGATCACCCTTCTTCCACCATGGACCCCTATACTCGTAACGAGTAGCAAAAAATAAATATGTGACACTAACATATTGTATTGCATTTGGTAGTGTCAGTGGCTCAGCAGGTAGCATACTCACCTCTGAGGCTGGGATCAGAAGGTAGGGTCTTACTCCCACATCAGACACTTGGGTTAATATCCTAATACTTGGACGCTGTAGTGCAGCAGAGGGGATGGCTGCACTCGAGGCACTGCTTTAGACAGACAGTTAAACCAAGGTCCCATCTACCTGTTCTGGTGGTAGTTCAGGTGGATATTAAAGACCCCATGGCACTTCTCAAAAAAAAGCAGAGGAATTTTCTACGGTGCCCTGACCAAATTTCCCCCCAATTCACTAAAAATACCACCAACAGCTTAATCTGGTTCAAAATCAGTTGGCTTTTATCTGTATCTCCCTTCCTCCGGCTTGAGCCTGAAAATAGGCAAGAATCTGTCTAGTGCACTTAGCCGGTCAACGAAAATGAAATAAAATAAATATGAAATATAAATTAATGCAGTCTTCAGCAAAAGAAAAAAAAAATACACTGATCCCCAGATTACAAAATGGATTAACACATGCAGCTGTTAAATACAAATATTAAATGCAAAAAAACAGTTCCCCCACAAACATACTCAAATATCTGCAGTAAATAATTATTTCTTTATCGGAAGGTAACTCCAGATTTTCTCAAATTAAAAAAGTTGTAATATTTTCTCTGTAAATATAGTTAAATAGGTTACTAAATGGATACACACAGAAAATGCATTCTGAATTTGCTCAGTTATATAATCTTCCTGCTGTTCATTCTCCTGCCCCCACCGCCACTACTTTAAAGTAACTAAATCAGCAAAACTTCCACAAATAACAAGTAATCTAGAGGCACAATGCATCCTAGACACTTTGGGAGGGGGGGTTGATTGAAAATAAAATGTATTTTGAAATTTAGCCACTAGTTCAGAGAAGAGAAAATGTTTTCAAGACAAAACATTGATAGTGAAACCTGCACAGCATTTCATTTAGGAGAAAAAACACCTGAGTGATAATTCCCTTACTGTATTTAACATTTCAGGGAGTTAAAAATATGTACTCTTAACACATAAATCTTAGCTGTAGGAAACCCCAGTTGTTCAAAAATGGAGACCACAGAGTGCTTGTGCAGTTCCATCAGGCAGGACACAGACAGGAAGTGAGCTGTGACAATGTAGTAACTCTGACTGAGCAGACTTACGAAAATGTGTTTAGAACAGACTTCGAAGGGACACTGCCAACTTTTTTTGGCACCATATTATTTGTTGTAAAAACCCACATTTTGTGATTGCTTACCTTCTCTAAAATTCATTGGTGTTGCTGGTTGTTTTATCTGTCTCCTTGCTTAGTAGAGCTGAAATGCACGGTAATGTACCCAGCTTTGATTGACTAATTTAAATCCTAAAACTACTCTGCTGACTGTAATCTTCATTTATGATTCAGTAGTATTAAAGAAATTGTACTTTTAAGAGCATTGCAGATCTATTTCTAATCCTCATTTAGCAATAACTTACTCTTGAACAACTAGTCTGCTGAAATACTTCTTAGAATTTAGTATTCTTAGAGGTTGTATTTTTGAATGATGTTTAAAGATGATTAAAAATGACTAAAATTAGTCTTTGAGGCAAATTAATGAATGCTTTAATACTCAAATTTAGTATTTGACTTCAGTGAAGGTTCCTGGCACAGCCCTTTGGGCCTGCACCCCCATGACCACCTTCAGATTCTTGAACACCCCTGCCCGGATGACCACCCAGGCTGGACAACCATATCAACATCCCAATAGACCTCTCCCAAGCTGTGTACCTTGCCTGCAGCTAGTCCACCCTACAAGCCCTAAACCAGCCTGTCCTCATCAACTATCACCCTCCCTGTAGATGGCTGCTCCAGGCCATCCTTCCTACCCTCAGACAAGATCTCCCTGCAGATGGACCCCCCCAGACCTGCCTCCCCCGCTCAGTAGACTACCTTCCCTGCAGCTGGACCAACCTCCCAGCCTCACCAAACAAATCACCCTCCTTGAGAGCTGGACCAGCACCACCTAGATAATAACTCTTCTTGTAGCTGTCCACCCAGACCACCTATCTTGCCCACATACCAGTTACCCATCCAACCACTGACCACTCTCCTTACACATAGAAAACCCTGCCCTGCTAGGTACCCTTTTATAATCCCGATGCTTACTAGTCTGACATGCTGCATCCCACACACAATAACCCAACAGCCCCAGCAGCCTGCCACACAGTGGCCTGACCCAGGACAGCACCTGATACACTGTCAGGCCAGAGGAGGTCGGGATGCCGTGCGGCTGTTGAGTGGATTTTTCACAAACACATGAAGCACCCAATCTCAACCTACGCCACCCATCCCAAGACCTGAGCCACTACTGAACAGCACAGATGATGTGAAAACACCCACTCCCTATGTGGTGCAGCCTCCAAAGACACACTGACCTGATCTCAGACCCCCACTAAGGATGACTGTCTCACCATCCATGGGACAGGGACAAAATAAATAGCTGTGCATGCCCCAGTGTGTTGACCAGCCATCCCAGGCAACATGGCCAACTGTCTGTGCATCCCTGCATGCATGATGATGTCAGATGACAGCCAGCCAGCTGTCATGCATGAAGGAATGGAGTACCATGCCTGTTGGTCAGTGCATGTTGACATCAGGTCATGCAGAGCAGAGCAGCACAGCAAGAGCATGGATATTTGCACCAGGAAATGGTCCACAGTAACACCACATGTGGATGCCGACAGAGTAGCATGCTATCGCATCAACCGTGCAATGTGTGCATGTGGTCGTGGCTCATGCTAGCCTGCCTGCGGGCTTGCAGGCGCACAGAAAAAGTCTGGATGTGTTTGGGGTGCTGCTGCCACAGAAGCCCATTGTGGCATGAAGCTGCCAGGTGTGTTGTGGGGGTTCCACAAGGGCCCATTGCAGGAATGCTGTTACCACACAGTTGTACAGCTGGAAGGATTGGGGGGCACTCAAACAGCTTCAGGCCTGTGCAATGTGTAGCACACATGAACTGCTGAAAGGATTTTGGGGGGGCTCTCACAGAGTCAGTCCTGTGCAACATGCGACACACAGTGCAGATGTGGCAGTGTGCAGTGGACTGCTTGATGATACCCAGCAAGTATGATGAGACATGGCCACCAGGTTGGGGTGCATGTGTGTAATGTGGTGAGGCTTTATTCAACGGTAAGGGGCCACAGTGGCAACACATGGTGGCTGTGCATGATGTGTACTGTGAGTGTACAACTGTCAGTGCCATGTCACCACTGGAAATTCCCACAGGGTGATGTTGTACCATGTTGCAGAGGAACTTCTGCAGCTTGCACTTGTCCTGGCTGCCAGTACCATCCTTATCCACTCCTCATAGCTCTTCTTGGGTGGTGTCCATGGCAGTCCACAATGAATGCCTTCCCTGGTGACACTGATCCATTGATGTTCCTGTGGAGCTCTGCTAGCATTGTCATGACCCCTACATGCACCTTCCTGAGCAGGGTATGGAGATGTGAGTGCCAGTTCTTGACATTGTTTTGGGTCCACAGTATACTTTTGCTCATTGAGATTCGTAACCAACCACAGCTGAGGTGGGAAATATTAGTCATATCTCATGGCACCTTTGGCCAGCCCCATTGCACAGCCGGGTTATCCTGCCCAGCACATGTGTCTGCTCTCAAACAATAGAGGAGTGGCATTGCTGGAATGAAGTTGGCTCAGGAGGGCTGAATGGTACTGGAATGTCCTGTGCCAGGAGATGGATGAGGGCCATGAGTTCATGGATCTTCAGGCTGAAGTCTGGGTCCCTTCTGTATTGTGGTGCAAGGCCAAAGCTCTGGACCTTCGGCCTCACAATCTGTCTGAAGTGGAACAGGCAACCCTTGTTCATGGCTTGCAGAAATTTCATCTTACAGGCATTGATCGCAGCCTGCTCAAAGTCAGTGATGATCGTAGGTGGTTTGAGGGAACAGGACTGTATTCGGCATATTTATTCAGCTCCTGGAACAAGGTGCAGTGATCAAGCTCTTGTCATCATCAGTGTATACACCAATGACATGATCAGGGTTGTTAGCCCATCCCCATAGGTGCATGGATGGTGTCAACTGAGTGAACAGGTGTGCTCAGTCTTGAATGGTACCATCCATCACCCAGAAGGGTGCTTTTGCCAGGTCCTGATGTTGTCCTCTGTGGTGGTAGAAGGACCTGGTTGGTGGTGCTGGGGTGATATTGCTGTACCATGGCCATCCAGTCACCGTCTATAGCTACTTGGGGATAGTGAGGTCAGCTAGTGTCACTGGTTCTGGTGAGAGGCCTGCATGGTCATGTTCACAATCTGCAGCAGGGCCTCTTGCTTGACTGTTGCCACAGCTCAGTAGTCATTGCAGTTGCCTCACTCTGCAGTAGCTGTGCGGGGCTAGCCTGTGGTGCTGTGTGCCTTCTACTTGATGCCAGCCAGTGCCTGTGCCGGTAGAGCATCTGTCACCTCCAGAGCATGATTATGCTCATTCTTTTTCTTTATGTGGTGCTGGCCATCCTGGAGCAGTGTGATGGCCTGGCCAAGGCAGGACTTGGACTTATGGTGCTGGCAGCACCAGTACACTGTCTCAGACTGGCCTGGTGATGCTGAAGGTTGAGGTGCTGGATGCCAAACCTTGTGCCATGCCAATGACCCGGGTTCAGGAATGAGCCCAGGCCGTCGGGGGTCAGCAGGGGAGGACTGGGATCAAACCTCCATATACTGCTCTCCCAGTCCTGGGGTGGGCTGGGAAATTTCATCATGCTGTAGCGGCCCCCTGGGGATGCCATGGGGCACTATTAGTGTCAGTGACACTAGATGGGGAGCAAGGCGTAAGTCAGCATGTTGCAACTGGACATCATTGCACATCCGTGCTACAGGGGCCAATCGCAGGAAAATGGCTGGGCATGACCTTGCAGCTTGAAGGATGGGCTCCGAGCCACCTGGAGGACTTTAGTGGAGTCCAGTTGGGGAGGGTCTGGGGCTGTCCTGGCTGGTAGAGGCAGAGGGGGAGCCCTCCAGCAGGATGGCATGATGGCCATCCCAGATCCTCCTGGGTGCAGTCTGAGCCACTCCCAGCTCTCCAGATGGGTGGAGCTGGTGGCTGGATGCCCCAAGCCGGAGTGTAAAGTGTAGCAGGTGAAAAATATGATATGATAAAAAAAAAATTACACTGTCTCATTGCATGTCCATTCATGGACTAGGAGGTGGTGCCATTCACATTCAGCTTGACTTTCCCTTCCTGGATGGTACCACCTCACAGGATTGTCCCTGTTGGGGTTGCAGTTGCCACCCTGCCCTCTCCATTTCCACACTGTCTCCACAGCGAGTGCGTCTGTGCACACTGACTGGCTTTGGTTCCAGCTCAGGCATGCGGGTGTGATTGCTTGCACATCATACTCCATGGGCTGGGCCACGTGGCAGCTGCCACTTGTCTGTGGGTGGTTTGTACCAGTACTACAGTGCCACTGTCTGCCCACAGTCTCAGTGCTTGATGGCTGTGCTGTGCACCATGGTCACATTCAAGTTCTGTGTCCACAGTGTCCTGGGCCCCTATAGCTACTGTGCTGCAGCGGGGCTATGCACCATGGTACACTTCCCTGCTATCCAGCATGCAGGGATCCCTGTGTGTTGTGTACTCTACCTACAGGTCAGTGTCCACTTCATGCAGCTGGCCTTTGCACCCCCGGTGCATTGGCATCCCGGCATCTGTAGTTCCTATGCATGCCGCCATGAGTGCATGTCCGCGTTGTCCCATGCATCATTTTCCGATGCCTGTCTGTTCTCCATGTTCTATTCAGCTGTAGTTCCCTGACCTGTGACTTCTCCGGTAAATGACCTATTGTAGCCCTTACTGTGCTCTTTCCTATGGGGCTTGCATATGCTGCCCCATGCCGGTTTGTTTTTCAGAGTTCCAGTTCACCTGCTTTGATTACTAACCACTCTCCCTGCATCTGAAATGGGCCCTGCCCAGCCAAGCACACTTGCTGCAGCCGAACCATCCTTTTGGTCCCTGGAGAAACTTAACCCAAGGAAATCACTGTCCATGGACCATTCCACAGTTACAAGGAGGGAGGAAGAGGCCCCCAGCTGAGTAGGAAGCAACTGCTGGTGGAGGACTTAATTAGGGGGCTAGACTTGCGAGCAGGGTGGGGTAAAGGAGAGGGAGGTGAAATACCTGAGGTACTTGGCTTGGAGGATGAGAGCAGAAACGTGTGGATCATTAGGCAGCAGGAGATGAGAGGGAGCTAGATGTCATTGTCCACCTGGGACAAATGACCTAGCAAGTGACCGGGTTGGGTAATGCAAGGCATTTCAGGGATGGGGGAGGTCCTCAAGCATGCATGGTGGCTTTTTGCCAAAAGGTTGTCTATATAAATCTGGAGAGAGATAGTATTTCCACACCAGCTTCAGCAGTTGGTTAAAAGCATGGTAGGGTGGGGCTCAGTACTAGGATTGGGCCACTTCAATGTCTTCATAAGTGAAATTGCAGAGGAACTGAATGGGAAGGTATGCCTTTTGTGTATGCCACTAAAGCCTGTTATAGGTGGACACTCAGGAGGGTGATGGAGAAAGGGTTCACCATGCTGGTGTGACAGCCATGTTGCTCATGTTGATTACAGCAGAGGCCACATTACAGCACCAGGCATAACGTATCCTGGGAGTTAGCACCACCAAAGCACCTCCTGGAAACAGCGTCTCCATTGGGCCCCCTCCCTAATTATCCCATAGGTCCAGGAAGGTTCTTAACTTACCTTTCTCCAGTTCTACCCCATCCTACAATCACCCTGCAGATATACAGTAGAGTGTTACTATCCCTGATGTCCAGTGGTTGCCATTTTTTTGTTTATTCATTCATTTGTACTAGTAGGGTGCACTGGTCCGAACCATTTTTCAGGCATGACCTTGGCCATTGAGGATTGCACAGAATACAAGGCAAAGGGAGGCTGGGACAAGGCATACAATAGACAGATAATAAAAATATACAGGATATTTATATGAAGATATATATAAACTTGCGGCAATTGGATAAATAACTATTTATGACAATAGCAGGTACAGTAGTAGTAAGTTGTAATACAGGTTAGGCATGATATGAGATGAGTAAAGGAAAGTGCATCATGGCAGTGTAGGTATGGTCCATAAGGAAAGGAGGAAGGAGTAGAGACATGATAATAAGTTGGAGGGCAGGAGCAAGGAGTGGAGGACAGGAGGTGAGATCCAAGGAGAGGTGGAAGAGTCCTGGAGATTGTGGTACTAAGTGGAGTGGGCAGGTTGTTCCAAAGGAAAGGGGCTGCAGATGAGAATGCACATTTACCCATACAGGTGGAGACTAGGGGGCACTCAAGCATGGATCCAGCAGTGAGGCAGAGCTCTCAAACAAATGCTTTTGGCCAAAGGAGGTGGGATTGCGGAGAGGTAGCTCAGATTTGGATGGCCTTATTGACTGTGCTGGCCAGGAGATAGGTCCATTGGGCTGATGGGGGAAGCCAGCCCAGGGCCTGATAGAGTGAGTAGGGGTGTGTTGAGTGAAAGCCCTTTCCTCCTGTATATCCAAAGTCCCCACCATGACCCAGTTAGTTCTTAGCAAATGGCTCACCCTGGTCCCTGTGGCTGCATTTATATATTTCTGACACCTTTCCATATCTGCAACAGACCATCCTCTCAGCCTTGATCAGGTGCAAACACTGGATGATAGTTCACAATCATGTGCTAACTTACACAGCTGTTTACATGTAGCCACATGAGTGCAAAACTGGTATTCTGTCCTCAGTTGGTCACAGAGGTTGAGAGTGTCTCTGCCAATTGCCACTGTGGGAGGTGCGTAAGACATGGTGGGGGCCATGAATGGTGGGAGCGGTGGGGTTAGGTGGGCAGGTATGTATTGGCAGTTTCCGATGTACGGAATGGACAGCAGCACCACTGAACACCAGGGGAAGTGTGTTATTACTGATGGTGGGAGCTCAAAGGGTCAGGGGTAGGAGGCAAAGGTGATAATACCTGGTTTAGGGAGGAAACATCTTTTAGAGCCATTCACCAACTGGTCAGAGACTCACTAATTATGCTATTCAAGATATCATTTTGTGATCCTACCCTGTTTTTGGGGTGCAAAGTGCTGTTTGAGAGTCACTTACCCATTTAGCTATTGCAAATGCTCTTTGAATGTTCTGGTCTATGTGAACAATAACAGTCCATTACTAGTAAGATAAAGACAAGTGAACAAATAAAAATATGGAATTGAGAGCTGTTCTCCATGAGGTTGATAATGTAATTTATCTTAACAATGCATTAGAGTGCAGAGTATAATGAGATTAATACTGGTACCGCTGTACTACCATATGAGTCTGGGGTTGCTGTGAGAAGTACCAAATACTGAAATGTCAAAATAACGCAGTACCATTGTGCTACCAGTGTACCAGTATTTGTGGGAGCCAACAAAAATCTAAAAATTTCATGATACCATTGTATTACCAGTGTATGTGTGAAAGACAGAGAAAATGGTAAAAAATGCCATAGGGATACCATTCTGCCAGTGCACTACCAATGCACAGAGGAAAATCTATATATCACCTACCACTGTGATACCAGAGTACCACTGGATAGTACCATTGTGGATTTTTTAGCTGACCACAGTATTGCCATTGCTATACCACTGTAATGCCATTGTGACAAATTCAGTAAGGGTAACCAGATTGCTGAGACAATGCAATGCTAAAGAAGTGTGATAAAAATTATAACGTGTTGCCAGTACTACTGCAGTGTACAGCAAAAATTAGTGAAGGAAATACAGTGCTAAAGAAGTGTGCATGACAATCTAATAATTATTTGCAGTGCTGTTACAGTCTGCATCAAAAAACAAGAAAGATTGAGCAGTGGTACAACAGTGTAGCAGAAAGTCAATGTAGTGTATTAACAGTGCACTGATGAACAGCAGTGCTTTGTCAGTCTGGACTGAATTAACACCGAAATGAGACTCAAGATGGAAGTGTGCATTCCACTTCCCTCTGGGTGACCATTTGAATGAATTCTGGGTCCTCTAGATGCATCAGTTTCAGATGCCAGAAAGATTGCCTTTTAGGCTTGTCTAGATCTTGTTAAGGTAGAGTGGGGAGTGGTCCGACAAAATCATTGCCCCCTTGGAAATATCCCTCACTGGTCCAGATGTTCAATTGAAAGAAAAAAATAATCTAATCTGGATGAGGTATGGGTCTTCAGAGAGTAGTACGTATAGGCCCTAACTGAGGGGAAGAAGAGTCTCCAGAGGTTTACTAGGCCTAATTTTGGCAGGGTGGCCTTTAAAATGTTTTGCAGGGGTGTAGCCCTGTGATTAGAAGGTGTGGAGGTGTCTTGGTCTGCATTTAGTGTGACCTTAGAGTCCCCGTCTTCTATAAGCAGCCCCTGTGCAACAGAGAGAAGGTCACTTGAAAAACTTTTTGGCTACTTGTGCTGCAGAGCCTGGAGGTAAATAGACCAAGGCCATTGTTACCTGCATGGAGTAACCTCCCAATTGTTATAACATATCTACCCTCTTTATCTAGGATTTGATTTTGAAGGTGAAAGTTGACCCCATATGGGATTAAAATAGCTGTCCCCTGCCTCCTACCTGAGGTGTGTGAGGAGGAGAGTACCGTCTGGTACCCCATGGTTTTAAATTTTAGATGCTCCGCTTGGGAGAGATGCATTTCTTGCAAGAAGATCATATCAGGCTTATCCTGTTTAAGAAAGGGAAGCAGCCTGGTCCACTTTATTGGACTGTGAATGCCATTCATGTTGAATGAAAGTATTATATATTTATTAGCCACTATAAGTGTATAATGTAGTGCTGGGACAAGTGAGGCACCCCCCACCCTCCCCATGCACATCAACAAAGATCCTAAAAGAGAAGATTATAGAGGTAACATGCATTTTCAGTGTATGAGTGCTTGGTTTAAACAGGTTATCCCATATTGCAACGATTTTTAATGCCATCCTTTGTTTTGTGGGCTTTTTGGCTATTATGCCCTCAATTAATCTAAAAAATAAACACTCCAGTAGCCCATTGTGGGGTAATAGAGAGAAATACTAATAATGTTATCATCTGATTATATATTGCAGCTTTACACCTGAGGTGTAGAGATATAACGGCCAACTGGGCCCAACATGAACTATAAAAACTAACAAAACACTTTAAACAAGTTAGTATTGTTTCAGAGCGTAGAGCAACAATTACTGTCATCCTCATTTGAAACAAGCAGGTATACAGAATGCTAATATGGACTTCCAAGGTGAAGGGGATCTAGGGTTCCTCCCTAATGGTACCAGTGGAGAGACAGAGTGGATAAACTTCCAACCTGGAGGGGGGGTATGGCCAATGCTCCACAGGCTCTGGGCCCCCTGGGGACCCAAACAGTCCCAAATCAAACACAGTAAAAGGGGAGAAACTGATAAGGGGATCAGGTAAATAACAGCCTGATAAGGCTGAAGCAGCCCAGTGCCCAAGTCTCGATCCATGTCCTGCTTTCTCCCCCTCGTAGATATAACCACTTTGTGCTATGAAGAGCCTGAGAAGCCAATATAGAAAAATCTAGTTTTCAATTATGTAATAACCAACAGTATCCACACGGTGGTGCAATTCAATAATAAATAAGGAAAAAAAAAAGAACAAGCAGGTTGTTCTAACAGATTCCACTATTTACTGCAGCCTCAGTATTCTGCTGGCAAAGTAGTGTTCACAGGCATTTATTACGGTCTGGATATGACATCACAAAAGTCCGATGTTCTTATAGAGTTCAGACGTGTCTCCAGAAGGAATGCGCAGTGTTCATGCCCCAGGCACTGGGGCGTCTCAGTTCCTCAAAAGATATATCTTCTATATTAAAGAAGAGAGGTTTGCTTTATGCCATAGTAAATGGCCTGAATCTAAGTCAGTTAGAGGTTTTGGAGCAGCCGCTCATGTGTAGTGGAGATTTACAGCAGCAGAGTCAGTGGGGGCGCAGGGGGAGGGACGACCCTCAGGCATCACCACAACATGCGATCGCATACTACCCAGTTTGATAGAGGGTATTTTTGTTCATATACTCTGATCTAGAGTTGGGCCAGCGAAAGACCCCAGGATGGGAGCAGTACCCTCCTGACCTCACCCATCTCCCCACACCCACCCAGCCCGCCTACCTCAATCTTAATATGATGAGAGGATGCTTAAGGAGGGTTCAGGTCTCCTGTGAGTTGTTTCCTTTTTGGAATTCTGCCATGCACTGTTTCAGGTCAGTAGGAGTACATCTCACATCCTCCCGGGTGGATTGTGTAGCGGTTTCTGTTTTCCGTCTTGAAGGTTGGGCACCCAAGTTGGCGAGATTGCTGGAGCGTCCAGGAAAAACAATCCTTTGCTTGGTTAGTTCTTCCCTAGCCTCCTCAGCTGATGTAAATTCCTTTTCCCCTATGGTGAGAGCCACTACCAGCTTTGCATGATACGGGGTTGTGAATTTGATCCCTTTGGCTTTTTAAGTAGGTAGCAATGGGAGGTAGACTCTGCGGAGTTTCATAGTTTTGGGTGCACAGTCTTGGTCAACATAAAACTGCTGTTGGCCATAGAAGACTTTTTGCTTTCGCCATGCTGTTAGTAGAATTTGCTCCTTCACAGTGTAGTTATTAAATCTGGCTATGAAAGAGAGGGGACTTGCAGTAGGCAAAGTAGGTTTGGGGGCCAAGGCCCAATGAACTCTTTCCAGATCTAGAGGCATATCGGTGCTGAGTTCCAGGGTAGTTTTTAACAGAGTGGAGGCATATTCTTTTATATCATTGCCATCTATGCAGTAGTGGCAAATATTTTCATGCCTAGCTCTATTTTCAGCATCCTCCTGCCATGCATCTAAAAGTTTTTGCTGCTCTTGGAGTTGCTGCATCAGGCCTTCCAGGTCATTGACCCAATTTTCAGTGGCAGTAGTTTGTCTTTTGGCAACATCTGGTGGTGCAGTGGATGTGTTTTGGCTTTACAATCAAAGGGTCAGGGGTTTGATCCTAGATGAGGCCACTCGTGTACTGCCTTATCAAGGTCACTCAAGAATTGTGTAGTCTCTAGGAAAGGGTCCTAAGGGTTATCATCTCCGATGATCTTAACGTATCAAAGCAGTATACAAAGGCAGTAGGGAGGGCCAGTAGTATGCTGTGGTGCATAGGCAGAGGTATCACTAGCAGGAGATGGTGATATCATTGTATAACACATTGGTAAGGCTTTACCTGGAGTACTGCATGCAGTTCTGGAGACTACACCTGCACAAGGACATAGATAAGGTGGAGACTATCCAGAGAAGGGCAACAAAGATGGTGCAGGGCTTACACCACAAAACATATAAGGAGAGACCAAGGGACCTCAATATGTACTCACTGAAGGAGAGAAGACAGTGGGGGGACATGACTGAAACTTTCAGGTATCTTAAGGGCATAAACAAGGTGCAGGCGGGGGAACCATAGAACATAGAAACATACTTTGATGCAGATAAGGACCGCATGGCCCTCCTAGTCTGCTCATTTCCCAACCTACAGGATAAGCTGCAGATCTTGGTTAACCAACAGCTTATTTCTTCCTACCTCCACAAGAATTGCCTTATGTCTGTCCCATGTATTCTTGAATTCTCCCACAGTTTTAGACCCCACAACCTCCTCAGAAAGGCTGTTCCATGAGTCCACCACTCTCTCTGTGAAAAAATACTTCCTCACATTGCTCCTGAGCAGTTCTCCTTCTATCTTCAGATTGTGTCCCCTTGTTCTTACACATCTCTTTTTCTGAAAGATGCTACCCTCTTGGACTTTGTTGATTCCACTGAGGTACTTAAAAGTTTCTATCATGCCCCGCTTCCTTTCCTCAAGGGTATACAAATTAAGCTCCTATAGTATCTCCTCATATGGCTTCTCTTGCAGACCCTGCACCATTTTAGTTGCCCTCCTCTGGACTGCCTCCATCCTGTCTATGTCCTTTCGGAGATGGGGTCTCCAGAACTGGATGCAGTACTCCAGATAGGGTCTCACCAACTGTCTGAACAGAGGGATAATAACTTCCTGTTTTCTGGCAGTGATGCCTCTCTCTATACATCCCAGTATCCCCCCAGCCCTCCCTACTGCCTTCTCACATTGCTTGCCAGCCTTAAGGTCATCTGATGTAATTACCCCTAGGTCCCTTTCCATTTTTGCTGTTGTTACTACCTCCCCCCCCCCCCAATTTTGTAATCTTCCCCTGGGTTTTTGTTTCCCATGTGCATTATTTTGCACTTCTTTGTATTGAATCCAAGCTGCCCTACTTCTGACTATTCCTCCAACCTTGCCAAGTCCCTTCTCATCCTTTCCACACCTCCAGTGTAGAAAAAGTATTAGAACAAGTGGGCACAATATGAAATTGGAGGGGGGTAGATTAAGAGGTTTGTTTGTTTGTTTGTTTATTTTTATACTGGATAACCAGTGAGCAAAAAATGCCCATTTTCACTGGTAATGTGAGGAAGTTTTTCTACACAGAAAGGGTGGCCAACACATGGAATAGTCTGCAACAGTGCAGGGGTTTAAGTATGCTTGGGACAGGCACAAGGGAAGCCTGAGAGGGGAGGGAGTGATGACAAGCCATTGATCACATAGGGTCAGTGGCCACTCACAATGTATAGGGCCTATGGGCAGACTGGATGGGCCTAGCAGTCCTTATCTGCTGACAATTTTTATGTTTCTATGTTCTGTGTCTGCCTGTTCTAATTAATTAATGTCCTTGCACATTTCCTTGTACATATGTTTTATGTCTGCTCAAAACGCACACAGTTCGTGATAGATGATGTCCAATTTTATTTTTTTGTCTTTTGTTTTAGGTGCGTGCGGCTCACTGTGTTGGCATATTTAGCAGCTGAGAGCATGGTATGTGAGGATACGTTGTCTGTGTCAGAGGCCTCCGAACAGGATCCTTCTGCATCACCTTGGCAATCGTTCATCTCCCGAGTGATTGAAGGCTTGTTACCTTTATTTCCCCTTATTCATCATCAGGTAAGGTTTTGTTGTGCATAGCTATATGATGGAGGTGGAAATTCTGAGGGGGAGTGGAGGAGCTGTTGTCCTAGGCTGTCATATACCTCGCAGGCAGAACCAGAAGTCCCTCTCTGGCTTTCTTATGTGAAGGGTTATGAAATTCTCTGGCAACCTATCTAGAAGGGGATCCGAAACCAAGTTAAAGTCACCTCCAACTATTAGTTCAGCTGTAAGAGAAGAGAGCTGAATAGTTCTTTGAGATAAATCATGAAAGAATTTGCCATTATCATCATTGGGAACATATAAATTCACCATTATTATTTCTCTACCCTGAATATTACCCTTAAGCATAACCCATTCCCTTCTTTATCTTGTTGAGTTACAGACACATGAAAATGAAAACCCTACTTCATTAAAATTGATGCACCTCTTTTCTTTTTAGAGTAGCAGCTAGAAGCTTCAAAACCAACCCATCCTCTTTTAAGCTTAGCAGCTTCCTCTTCCATCGAGTGAGTTGTCTGTAACAAAAAGCACATCACATTTGTGATGATTCAGGAAGGTTAGAACTTTCTTTCTTTTTGTGGGATTATTGATACCCTGCACATTCCAGGACATATATTTTATATCCACCATGTTATAACCAAACAATAAAATATACAATAATGTATGGGAAAGTGTGCTTAATGAGAAATTAATGGTTGCCCGAGGTGTGGGATGCTACATAAACCCAGAGGGCGAAGCCCGAGGGGTTTATTAAAGCATCCCACACCGAGGGCAACCATTAATTTCTCATTAAGCACACTTTCCCATAGTTTATTATTTATAATAGCTGGACAGCAATTTTTTCCAGCCCTGTGTCTGAATCTCACACACACTCTGACTCTCTGTCTCTCTCACACACACACACACACACACACACACACACACACACACACACACACACACATCTGACTCTCTGTCTCACATACATACACACACTCTCTCTCTCTCTCTCACACACACACACACACACACACCTGTCTGTCTTCCCATTCGTCTTTTTTTTTTTCAGTTTCCTTTTTAAACGTTACTGTTTTATTTATTTTTTTCACTTTGGCCAAAGTCCTGTGTTGAAATCATGATTGTCTTACCTCAAGGAGCGAGGTATGAGCCGTTGTTCATGGCAGTTGTCTTCTACGGCTTTCGAATGGTGCGATCAACCAGATATTCACATGACTGTTTTATTTTTATTTAAAAAAAAGGACTTTGAGAACTTTCGGTCTGGCGGCTCCTCGCTATGCGGATAAGGAGCTTCCATGTTTGCTCACGAGTGGAAGCCTGCCCAGTAGGACATTAACAGCCAATCAGGGAGTGGCTATTCTCGATTGACGTGGCGCGTGTTTGCCGTTATAACCCGCAGGTTATAACGGCAAATTATAACTGGCTCAGCCTATAGAAAAAATTGCTGGCCAGTTATTATAGAACAGTTAATATTTACTATAGGACCCCAGCTCAATAATGAAGGCATTATGCATCTATATTCCCAGATCATTTGAAAGACATTTCTTATAAAAAGGAATATCTCTATCTATTTAATCCACAAACAGAATTCAACAGGTAACATCATATACAATAGACCTAAATGTAACAAAATGACCCTGTTCAGCTTGGAAAATACAATAAAAAGCATAAGAAGAAATAAAATTACCAAGAAACTTATATAAAAAGCATTCTTAACCAGCTCATAGCAATTAATAATCTGACGTAATTCTACCTGGCAGAGGTAAACAACTAAAATCTGTATATATAATATCCAAGGTGGAAAGTTAGATATATTGGACTACATATTCAAAGGAGTTG
Source organism: Neoceratodus forsteri (assembly GCA_016271365.2). Lineage (NCBI taxonomy): Eukaryota > Metazoa > Chordata > Ceratodontiformes > Ceratodontidae > Neoceratodus > Neoceratodus forsteri. Next base: position 619,741,110 of record CM028138.1, on the reverse strand, counting down.
TGCATGGCGCAACCGAAATGCACCAGCGCAATCACAGAATTGTGCCCTGTAGACATATTTAAACAGCAGTATTGCGCAGCGCAATTCCTGATGTGCTGAAGCACAACAGTAATGTATGCTGCGCAAGCATGGTGGGGGGGGGCAACGGCATATTTAGCTGAAACACACAGTGCAATGGTGGAGCAATTAACAAATTGCACCACACCAAGTTGAGCATAAATGAAAGAGGTTCAACTACACACACAGCAGAGGCACAAAACAGTAGGGCCAGTATAATGGATGCAGCACCTATCCTGATGGAGCAGTTAATAAGGGGGGTGAGGAGGAGGAAGGAACAACAACATGGCCAAGGAAGGGCCCATTGGCAGTGTGCCCAACACAGACAGTACTGTGCCCACCTCACATTCGAGAACGATAGTGATACCGAGATAGTGGGCCGGGCCCGACTGAACAGGGCAATTCTGAGGCAGCTATATGAACTGTGCCATTATAAGCTGAAAGCAACCACCTGAAAGAGTTACGCCATAATGGTAGAGACCAAAGTAACAGCGGTAATGTGCCTGCTGACAACGGGCACCTTCCAGAAACCAGTAGGTGCCACTGCTGGCATATTACAGGCAGCCACATCCCGCCTCCTCACCCAGGTCCTCAATGCTCTGCTGCCACATGCTTCAGAGTACATAACATTCCCAAGCACACAGGCAAAATGCACAGCAAATATGCAGGCATTCCACAGGATGGCATGCATGCCAGGCATGATAGGAGAAATTGAATGCACCCATATGGCCTTATATATACCACCTGGCCTGGAAGGTGCTGTATACATGAACAGAAAGGGATACCACTCCGTCAACTGCCAGGCGGTGTGCAATGCCACTGGGCTCATCATTAATGTGTGCACCACACACCCTGGGAGTACACATGATGCATTTATGTGGCAACACTCCATCCTGTACCAGCATTTTGAGAGTGGGGGTGATCCCCATGGGGCACTTAAATGGGGAGTAGGATCTGGAAAGAGGTGAAACCAGCAGCGGTGTGCTACACCACACAGCAGCAGGATGGGGAGGTGGAGAACAGGGACAGTGCTAGGTGAGGAGGCAGGACTGGAAAGGAGGATGGCAACAGTACAGGAGAGCATGGATAGAGGTGCCAAGGGATGTAGAACACATATGGTGAGCCATGAATGGTGGCACAGCAGCTGTGCATGGGAGACATTGGACAGGGCTCGCTGAGTGGCAGGTGCTGGCAGTGTGATCTGGAAGGGGGGAGTGGAAACAGTCAATGACAGGTAGTAACCAACACATGTGACCTCCGCACAGGTGACAGTGTGTATCCCCTCTGACCCTGGCTGCTCACCTCCATACGGACAACCAGCAATGATGCTGAGGAGAGGTACAATGAAGCACACATTACAACATGCAGCATCATAGAGCATGTCTTTCCATTGCCTAGACATATCCAATGGTGCCCTACAACCCAAAGCCAACAATACATAAAGCCTTGAAACCTGTAGCATATTCCTGGCCTGTTGTGTAACACCAACATGGCCAGTGACCAGATACCTATCCAGCTGGATGAGGAAAATACAGATGATGATGATCATGACAGATGATGATGATGGGAGACCAGCTGGATGGGGGTGTGCAGCCAGCCATAGAGAGGAGGGACCCCAGGCTGGCTGCACTTGCCAGAAGGCAGAGGGACACTATAGTTAAGGAGCACTATGGGAACTGCAGGTGAATACCACACAGGGCAGCAGGGCATGCATAGCACCACACACCCACAGACAGACATGCACGGACACACTGTGATGCATGCAGGGACACATGATCGCACACTGCTCACACAGGTGGACACTCACGCATGCACACACATCCCTACAACCCCATGGAGCAACAGATACAGATGCAACCACCCATGTGCCATGTGCTGTATACCCATATGGGCAATTACAGGTAGCCACATGCAGCAGTACCACCACAAGGTGCACAGCAGGGCACAGAACACCTGGTGGGACACACACAACAGTGCAGCCAGGGACAGGGAGACACACACAGCAGTGCAGTAGGATGTGGCATGGATGTGGCATGGATCAGAGGGTAAGCACTGGCACACAGGCAATGCCAACACAGTGCTGCACTCATCACGTCCATGCCACATGGTCCAGCAGAACTGCCCACACACATGCTGGATATGAGCCAGACCACACGTGTGCCACAGCACGTGAACCAAGCCATGACCAGACATGCGCACAGCTGGCAACAGCAGCAGGAGACTGTACTGGGAAACACACCTGTCAGGACTACCATGCAGAACTATGACCGCTACAGCCATGTGCCAGCTACGCCCTTACCCTGTGGCAGCCACAGGCTGCTCAACAGCCACAAATGGTATCATCAACACAGAGGCCTGAGAATGCAACCGGGTCCTCACGGGTGTGTACATACTGGAAACAGACTATTACCGGGTGTGGCAGGGATGGGCATGGCAGTGGGTGGTGTCAGCATCGATGGGGTCACCATATGATGAGTCCATGGTGTAGACGTAGCTCTACAGGGAGTCCTGCATGTCATGCTGCGACTATTGGATGCCAGTGCTGCAAAGCCCACAGTGATGGTCTCTGCAATGTGGTCCAGTGATATGGTAATGGCCTCCCGCAGTTGCCAGATCTCACCAATCAGCTGTGCATGTCCATTCTTCCCTTGCTCAGCCAGTTAACGCACCTCAGTGCATGTATCTCTGCCCCAAGCATTGCCTTGTTGCCCACAGAATCCCGTAGCAGCCTGCTGTGCTCATCCAGCCTGTCTGCACCAGGAGTATCATGGTGCTGATGCTGACAGGCTGGAGTGGTGGCAGCATGCCATGCAACATCCCTTGACTGGGAATGCTGCACAGGGGACTGCGCATGTGGAGGGGACTGATTGTGGGTGCTGACGGTGGACCCTGGGTATTGGAACACAGTGTCCCCCACAGGATGTTGCGTCATGACAGCAGCCTGCTGGACTGGACCAGTGGCACCAGTGACCACACCTGTTCCCTGTCCCTGGTCAGCACTGGCAGCAGTGCCACATGAAGCCAAGCAGGCAAGTGGAGGAGCCCTGCATGTCCACTAGGCCGCCAGAGCTACTTGCCACTGCCTGTGTCACTACCTGACCTCGGGGAAGGGTGTCAATACCAGTGCAACCCAGGATCAGGGAGAGTTCATCATAACTGTCATATGAATCATTATCCTGTCTTGCTGGCACAAGCACCGTTAGGTTGTCCTAGAGAAGGAGGTCGGCCAGTTGATCCTCATCCCCCAGTCAAGGATATCTGCCAATCCAAGTCTAGTATGGTGCCCCCTGGCAGTGGCCATGATGCCGGCGGATGTGGATGGCACGGCATCGTCATATGCAACATTGCCGGTCTCATCCTGCACAGTACCCCTATGGCGTGATGGAGTTGAAAGACAGAATTGGTAGTGTTAACCATATGTGGTTGCAATGCGTATAGTCTGGTGTACTGTCCAATGTCTGCATGTGTGCCACAGGTGTGCCAAGCCTCACCTGCGTGTGGTGTGGTGTGGCAGCACCACAGGTCATGCCTGGCACAACACATGCATTGCTCAGGACATGTGTTCACATCTGTGCATACAGCCAGCACTGTGATGCACATGCACATGCATGACAGGCATGCTCCCCCAAACAGCACACATGTGCTTGCCCTGTGCAGTGTGACATGCCGATGATGGTGACAACTTTGTCTGTGTGTGTGCCAGCACATTCTGCAGTGCTAACACAACCGACAGGCATGCCAGGTGATGTGCACCCCCTGGACCCTGCACATCCCAACCATTACATGCCTCATGCTGCTGTCACACAGCACACAAGGGACATGTTGTTGCACAGTGTGGCTGTGCAGGCCATGCACCACAGCATGAAGCAATGAGTTCAGGTGACACACACCCATGCTGTGTACCTGGCACCTAGGTGTCATGCACAAACTGCCCCCCCGATGACATGCTCACAGTGCTGTGATGGGCTGCCTCCTGTCTAGAATCCAACCCATGGGACACCCTCATCGACTGCCCAGCTGATGGTGGCCACTACCAGCTCCTCCTCTGCTGACAGGAAGGGTGCTGTGAATGGCCCACTACCTATCCTGTTGCATGATGCCCTGATGGCAGCTATCTTCTCCTTTATACACCTCCTGTCAGTGCCCATCTTCTTTTTGCACTCCTGTGCACTGTGGTTGTGGCGGCCATGGGTGTTGACATATGTCGCCACCTCATCCCACCCACTGACCCATTCCAGTGTGGTCCCTGTGGCCCCACTCAGGAGATCCTCCCTCTCAAAGAAGGCCTCAAACAGTGCCTGCTTCTCATCCTTGCTGAAGTTCGGCCTGCGCTTCCTGGCAGGCACCTGCTCCTCAGCACCCTCTGATTCTGACATTGTGCGTCCTGTGAACAGTAATGGTGCAGCGATGAGCTGCATAGTAGCATTCCCTGTTGCAGTGCAACATTATATTGTAGCAGTGCAATAACAGTGTCATTTAGCAAAATGTGAACAGACCTACCTTAAAGGCTACAATTCCTATCAGTGACCGGTGCTATATGGTGTCAACTTAATGGCTCAAGTCATGCAAATGAGCTTGTGAGTAACCAGTAATGAGATGCTAATGTGAGCACTTGTGCCTGGCATTGGCTCATGAGGCTATCTGCATATTCCGGTTGAATATTGCAGATTTGCTCCATGCGCAATGGACTGTGTCATGCACAACATGAATGCGCCTGAGCAAATCACAGGCACATTAATAGCACATGCTGCACAGTACTGCAATTTCCATGTGCACAGACCACTGTGCTCTCTACATGTCTGTGTATCGTGTATCTGATTGAGCTGCGCATGCATGTCCTTTAACACATACATCCATGGGTGTGTGCTGTGCATGTGGCAGTGCTGCACATTACATATCTATCATGCATCTGGCCCTGTAGAGGCATTAATATGTGCCTCTCATGTGCGGTCAATGCACCATTGGCCTGCAGTGTGTGTGGCAATGCATGACCTTCACAAGGTGGTATCTACACACCCTTGTGCATACATGGGTCATAGATGTTATCCTAGTCTCCCGCCAGCATGTCCGGCTTTGCGCATGTGTGGTACTGCACGATCATCCCCAAAAATGCTCATCTATTGTGCATTTATGTGCTGTGCAACAGTGCACTCTGTGTTTCTGTCATGTAACAGGTACAGCAGTGCTATATGGGTCACCACATTGATCAGTCAGGCAGGTGTACTGTGCAGTGATCGTGGCATGTGCTGTGGAACTCGGACATATGAAACTGGAGCAAGATGGAGATAGCTAACCTGGTGGCAGTGGTGGCCCCATTGGAGGATCAATTGTTCAGGGCGGGGGACCTGCATGAGGCAAGGTCCCAGGTGTGGACCAGTGTGGGCCCGTGTGGCTGAGGGCCTGGAGAGGCACACTGGTGTGCCTAGGAATGGGGAACAGTGCCAGCACTTCTATGGGGACCTGCATCACCATGATTTAGAGTGGCTGAGGAGACTGCAGGATGGTGCACACCATGGTGTGGTCCCACAACCAGATATGTGTGTCCGTGCATGGAGCATGCTGCCTCTGTACAGGCATGGTGCATTGAGGTGTGCAGACAATGCATGTGCACCTGCACACAGGGCTGGCCAGCCCTGTTACAGAGTGTGGGTACTGTGGTGTGGCCGTGCTGTGCTCTGTGTGACACTTTGTTGCACCATGCCAGTGGCCCTCAACGGTGGGCCCATCTCATGGGCTAGGGTCCCAGCATGGTGCTCTGCATTGCAGTGTGCTGTGTCTGGCCTGCATGGGTGAATGATGGGTGTCTGTTGTTGGCATGCCTCTCATGGTCCTTTCTGAATGTGTTTCCTCCTCAGGCCAGGGATGCGCAGGCGGGACAGGGCCAAGGTCGATAGGCAAGGCAGGCAAGCAGACGATGGTGCTGCATCTGAGCCAGCAGGATGAGTGGCAGGTCAGTGTGTGCAATATGCATTTAATATCAGTTGCTGAGGATGGGTGTTGGGGGTGCAGTACACATAGTAGGGCAATGCCAGCATGCAGTGCTATGGCATGTGCTGGCTCACTGTCACTGCTGCTTGTGTTGGTTGGCAGCATGTGGTGGTCCCATAGTGTGCATGGCATCTGTATGGTGGTAACCTGTTGCTGTCACTGGTGCTGTCCATGTGTGACCCACAGTAGACACATGCAGCTGCTGCCCAGCCGGTTTGCGTGTTGCCTTTGGGGGCATTGGTCCCTCGCTGTGGGGTGTCTGTGCACATGTGACAGTGCTAGGTACTCCCTGGTGATCTGCACAGTCCGCATGTGGCACGGTGTCCTGGGCTGCTGTGGGTGTCTGCTGTGCATGTGCTGCTGGTATCATCATCCATGGGTGTGTCCCACCTCAGTCCCCTATGCACACAGCCCTGGGTGGGGGGTGGTGGCCATTTACTGTTTGGGACCTGTCACTTAGTGGCTATTCTGTGTTTCCCTGCATAGATCGTCCAGGGCCAGGGAGAGGTCGTCAAGGTGTGGGCATCCTGGGAGGCAGCATTCTTCATCTTCAGATCCTGACTATGCACATAATGACCCGACTGGCAATATACATCCTCCTGCCCAGGAGGCATCTGGCGGTGACAAGGGAGCTGGTGGTAGAGGTGCGCAGGATGAGGGCAAACATCTTCCAGCTGAAGTGATGATCTTTGGACATTTCTCTGTTTAGCCCCATGTTTCCCTTCCATTCACCCCATCCCACTTGGACTGTTGTGGCATCTCCCCTTCCACTCCCTCTACATTCCCATCCCCATACTGGTTTGTACACCATTGGACTGTGCACATTATTTTTTATTTATCTTTCCTGTATCCATCACATTGGCTGTTTCACACTGTGTTGTTTTGCTTTCTCCATTCTGTTTGATTAAAGCATTTTACCATAATCTGTGTGTGTGTTTCTGTGTCTCCCTCACATGCATGTTGCTGCTCTGTGCTGGTGATGAACATTGCTGGGGTCTGGCTGGTACATGACTTGGCAAGTGATGTCCCTGCAGTGTTGGTCTGGTAGGTGCCCAGTGACTTGACTGTTGCATCCCTTTGTGTCACTGTTACATGTTTTTCGACTGTTGCTCACCTCTGTGCATGCCACAGTACAATGTACCATGTCCACATATACAGCACGGTACCCCCCCCCACTGTGTTGCCCCTTCCCATTCTGATGTGCTCAGTGATGCTGTGACCTATGTCTGTGTGGGACTGTGTGGCATGTGCGGCATACCACCATATGCCAGTGTGGCAGTGCAGCTGTGGCTCACCATGCATATGGTCCCTTCACACGGTGGCTACGGTGCTTGTCTATCCCATGTTGGCTGTTGGGACTGAGCTCCTGGGGTGCTCAGTCCCTGCCTCCATCTGTTGCATGTCCATTCCATGACCTGTCATATTGGTTCCCCAGATCTATGTGGGGCTCTGTGCCTTGTCCATGGCCATTGGGCTCCAGGCTTGTTCTGTGCCTTCTGCACCTTTTTCCCCTTGTGGTTCTACCCTGCATCCACTTCCATGGTCCTGTGCCTTTGTGCAGCCCTGCCTGTGTTCCCTTGTGCATGGTGCACTTTGTTCCACTTGCTATATTCAGCATGCACTGTTGTTCCTGCACAGTTCAGATTGCTCCGGCACATGTCTATTTGTTCAATGGCACATTTGTGCTATTTTCAGTGTGGTTTGACCAGGTGCATTTTTTGGCACAACTGCTGAATATTGCATATTGTTGCTGTGGCGTAACTGGAGTGTGCTGTACATCCCATTGCATATATTCTGAGTGCCCTTTTGATTATCTAACCCATTATGAAAAAATAAACAAAAGGTAGACCAAACGGACAAAGGTGAAGTACATACACCCAGAACGGCAGTCGTCAGACTACCTGCTTCCTACGTCCTCATACCTAGCTATCACCTAACAGCATTCCATGTCCCAACTCAGCCAACCCAAAATATAGCCCAAATCCTTCCAAAGCAACCGATGCCAGAGTCTTATTATAAATAAATCTGGTGTGAGCCCCTCAAAGTAAGTCAAGCATAATCATCGGGTAGGGCATAATGTACATAATGTACAAAACTTGATGGCGGGGCAAAAGAAAAAAAGAGAGGTAGTATTTAACAAAATACCCCAATAATGTAGAGTCAGCCCACAAAGCTCCTTAATTATTACCAAAATAGAACCAAACTCCCCTTTAGTAGTTAAACCTCTCACCATAAAGGAGGACTTGACTGTAGTTCAAAGTTCGAGTTCTCCTCTGGCTCCAAGTTTAAAAGCGTTATGGGAGCCCCCCCTTTTTTTCCTCTTTTTCTTTTAGTCAAAGGTTACAGAAAAACTCTATAAAATAAATGTAAATCAGCTCCAAATTGACTTCCCCGTCGTTCCCAGTTTTTACTTCCTCAAATAACTTCCCAAACACATACTTACCTGAAAAAGAAAGAGACAGTAAAGAAAAGAGCAAATAAAAAGGAGTAAAGAAAGTAAAAGGAAAGAACAGAGGGGAAGAGAAATAGAAGCTGATAACGCTCAAAGTTCAGAGCCCATCACATGGAAAAGGTTGTTTTCTTGAGCTTCCAAGTGCATTTTATTCTTCCTTCAAAATAAGGAGATATCAAGAGGGTTCAGGATCATTGTGACTGTCCTTGACAATTGTTTGACAGAACTCTGTGACAGTTCCTTTTTAATCCATTACTGCAGTCGCCAAAGAAGGTCATGGGGAAAAATCCTCATCTGAATGATGCTGGTCCTCGTACTCCATGGCTTCAGAAGTAGCCAGCAACTAAATGGTTTTTGAACTGGATTGCGATGCAGCATCCAAACGACTCCTTGACAATTTATTAATCCAAAAAGGATCTTCCGATGGCAGGCTCAACTCAGGGATCAGGTGCCTGGAGCCTCTATTCCTACTCCTTGAACACTGCATATTGCTCACCATCATTGATTGAGAGGTTCAAGACTGACCTCTGTCTCTCCTTTCTGGCTTGACAGCCTGCCAACCTTCTGAAGTCTGTTTGAGTTCATTCTTTGAAGTTTGTCGAGCACCCTGTTGCAATCCAGGACTTGATTTACTCATTTCTGACCACAATTTTGAAGCAGTAGGCTGCCTAATAAACCCCACTCATCTTCCTTTTTGTTCAGACAGAAACTTTTTAACAGCTTTCTCAGCCAACATGTAAAGGAGTACTATTTGTCATAAAATTGAACTTGTAAGGTGGCAGGATATTTGAGAGAAAGTGAAATTCTGTTTTCGCCAATTCTTTTTTTCATGGGTTAAAAGCTTTTCTTCTGTCTATTTTATTTATTTATTTATTTATTTGGAATTACAAACCTTTGAGGCAGGGACACATTTCCAAAGGCTCCATGTCAGATTACATACAGATTCACAGGCTTAAAATACAGGATGCATAATAATATTATACAGAGTAAATGCGTATAGGCAAGAAACAGGAGAATGATGGTGTAAGGATACAGTCTTAGCAGGTGGCAGTACAAAGCGCATACAGTATTACAGACCTTAGTCATACAGCAGATACAAGAGTAGTAGGTAGGCACTATACAGGATAGCAGCTAACTTTGCCAGATCTTTAGAGAACTCTTGAAAAATCATAACTTATGGCCATTCCAAAGGAGACTTTTCTTTACTCTAGCCAATTTTAATATTTGTTCTTTCACCAAAAATCTCAGAAAGTACACCAAACTCGGACGAGGTGGCATACCTCGAGAAGGTTTGGGTCCCAACGATCAGTATGCTTTATCGATTTCGGGGGGGCATCCCAGTAGTGATTCAGAAATTTTGGTAAAAACATCTGTAGGAAGGTAATCATATCCCCTTCTTCAGTCCCCACAGGCAAACCCACAATTCGAAGGTTATTCCTCCTTCCCCAATTTCCCAGGTCATCAACTTTGGTAAATAGGTACTGTACTTGTTTTTCAAGTTTTGAAATCTTCTCATCTTGTGGGAATACCAACTGACTTCTGAGAATCCAGCTGTCTATGGCTTAACTAAGCATCTGCAATTATGCATTCTGCAGCCTCCACCTTTTCCTCCAAGTCTGTGAGTTTTTTTCTTATAACTGGTGACTTGTCCAGTAACTTTTGTAGCATTTATTTTATTTCCAACAAGTCTAAGGAGGTATTTTTAGTAACGGGAGAAACCATTTTAATGTTTGTCCACTTAGAAAAAGCACAGGAGATGCCTCAGCTTTAACTCGACGAATGTTTAAATAAAATGAGCTTCCGAAGAGCAAATTTCTATTACTGCTCGAATGCACTGGAACTCTGACTGAGTCTAAAATAAGAACCAGATGCAAGAATGTACAAAATGTTGGCTTATTATAGAATTATTGAGATTGGCTGTGGGAGGCTAAAATCAGGCTGCCATCTCTGTGAAGGTGGAACTGGAAGTCAGTCCACATGAATCCTGGCCAGACCATGTGTGTGTGAGCGGGTTACCTGCATGTTTCTACAGCCTGCATGTGTGAGAATAGCAGTTCAGTGTTGCCATCTAAATGAACTGTGTGCTTGTTTAACAGCTGAAGCTGTTTCTGTGAGAGCCCCTGTGAGACACTGCAATCTTCGGGTTCAGAACATAACCGGTGTGCTGAGAACTGCATCTATTGGCCGGTAATTGACTAAAGGGGCAGGGGGATCTGTAGTTAAATTGCCCGTGCCGCTCGCAAGCGTGAGCGTTAGCACGAGCGTTTGAGTGGGGCGAGCTCCACTTGGGGTAGAAAACTTGGTAGAGAACATAGCCATTTCTGCAGCTATTTGCACAAACAGGTATGTTTAGATACAAAATGGGTTTTAATTGGGCAAGGATGTGCTTAATCAGTTTTATGTTCATAATATGTCTGGATTATTTAAACTTTGGGTTTAAAGGAAGAGGATCTTTTGGGTGGGACTTGACCAAACCAGGGAAGTTTACCAATGCAGAATGTAAATGATGGGGAGAGTTCCATCAACAAACGAGATTTTCAGATGGGATACAATGTAGCAGCTATAATGAATTTGGGGGTAGTTACTCCATCTACTGCATTTACTACCTCCTGGTACTTATTGCACAAGGGTCATCAGATTAGGGGTTTGAGAATTGGTACAATTTTGAGGGTAAAAAATAGCAAAATAAACAGCTTTTGCCTAATATTGTTAATTATATTAGCAGGAGATATAGGGTCAGATATTCAAAGCTTTGCACAGTCCACAAACAGTCTGTGCAGGAATAGTGCGGGATTAGCGTGGGTCTGCCATATTCAAAAGGCCAACTAGTGCGGGCAAACAGCAGTAGCACCGGGCTAAGCATAATGATATGCAAGGGGCATAGTGAACATGCATAAATTCGCTATGAGATATTCAGTGACTAGCGCTGCACTAAGGTGTTTAGCGTGACATGGCGCAACCCATAGCGTGGTACAATTTACCACCCAGGAAAAGCTGGTCTTAACCCTGGGCAAACAGCGTTTTATGTCATTGGTGCATTGCGTGGTGCTTGCATGGGATCTGCGCGGCTTGCACAGCCCTAACATAGGCGTACAACATTTAGAAAATGCCAGACATGGAGGACACATGCTGCTCGCTGATGGCACCACCATGATGCCAGCAGTTGCCACCAGTCTGAACCAAGCACAAACAGTGAGGGGTGATCTGACCCACAGGGGACAGCATGGTAGTGAGGCCATATAGCACACACCTGCAGACCATACGTCTGTGGTGCATAACAGATAGATGCCAGCACACACATGCAGCACTGTGGGCATGGTGGCCAGTGAGGGGAGGGTGTATGGGTGGCCAGACCTCACCACAGCCCAGGTAAGCCACAAGGCTGGGACACATAGCTCAGTGCACATGGGCCAGTAGTGGGATTATGCCACCACCTGTGTGCCTGTCAGATCCTACATGCCCCCCAGCCACCTACCACACAACTGTACAGATGTCACAGCACACACTGCCAGCCACGTACATGACACTGTGTGCATCCCATGCCACAGGTGTAGCATCTGTGGATCACACAACAGCGTGATAGTACTGTCCACTGTTAGTACTTACCTGCAAGCTGTGCCTGTCACTGTGTACAGTGCAGTGGTCATCACTGCCCTACATACCATAGGCAGTGTTGTGTCCCTCACACTACCAGCCCTCTTGCTACTGTAGTGTCTGCTGTGCACTGTAGCATTACCTACAGTGTGAAGGTTGCATGCAGCACCACCACCACCTGTGCCTATGCTGTGTTGTCTCCTGGGGTACGATATGCTATGCTATGCTGTACTGTTTACATGAAGCCTGCAGCTATCATCATGCACTGCCTGACTGACCTACAGGTGGAGCTGCGGTCAGACCTGGCCAGCCCCTGTACCTCCAGACTGACCTACAGGTGGAGCTGTGGGACCCTGCAGTAACACTGTGCAAACTGCATGCAAATCAGGGCATGATGAGATGCTAATGTGGCTGTTTGCCCAGAGACTATCTAAGTAGGCTCATTTGCATGTCACTTTTGAATATGGCAAAGTTTAGCGCGGTGCTAACGTGTTTGCACTGGGCAAACTGCTTAGCTCCACGCAAAAGTGGCGCTAACGGTTCGGGGAATATTATACAGTTTTGATCGCTATTTTTTCATGTTTGCTGCTGCCTGCAGCTGTACTGGGTCCATGCATTTGCTAGAACACACATTGGCCACATAGTTCCTCTCTACCTACCCTAACGTCGCTGTGCACTGTGTTGTTGTTGTGGTTTGCACTTCCTGGTTGCTATATTCAGTACTGTCAAATTCGAGGGCTACGGTTGCCCTGTACTCCCAGTCCAGTTTGCATGGCCTCTTTCTCATGCTATATTCAGAGGCTGTTTGCCCCAGGATATTCCTTTTGAATATAGCTTGCTTTGTGCTCCAGGCTAAGTTTGCACACCAGGCAGTGTTAACTTACCGCAGGGGCAAAGTTTTGAATATCTGGCTCATAGAGTCTAATCCAGGCCCTTTAATTATGCAGGACCTGTCGGGAAGAAATCACACCAGGGGGCTGCAACTGGTAGCAGTGAATATAAGGAGCCTGCAATCCCATTTAGATGAACTAAGGGTTTGGATTGAGCAGGGTAAATATGTTGTTGTTGGTATAACAGAGACATGGTTAAAACCTCATGTTTCTTCAAGTCATATTACGGTTGATGGTTATTCAGTTTATAGGCAAGATAGAGTAGGGGAAAAAAAGGGGGGGTGCTGTTGTATATAAAGGATGATATAACAGCTGAGGTTGTTGATAGCGGCCCTTTGGACAATTCTATTGATTATTTAACTGTTAAAATTTTATTAGGCACATTAGGCTGTAAGCATTTATATTGCATTTGTTTTTACTGCGCTCCTAAATCAAAATTGGCTAACTATTCTATTTTTGATGTATGGACTAGTATTCACCAAAACAGAAGGGAGCACATTATTATGGCGAGATGCAAATACTGATTGGGGTCATGAAAATGAAGCTGTAAAATTAAAATCTCAAATGAATGCTTTTTGTTTTGTATAGCTGGTTAGGGTTCCTACTCACTTTAATTACAAAACAAATAATCATTCTATTATTGATTGGATCATGACAAATCGTCCTGATGCCTTGTGTAACCTGGACGTTTTGTCTGACTCTATTTCAGATCATTGTCCTGCATTTTGTAAAAGAAAAATGATTAAGCAACAAGTTCCTCCAAAATTTATTTTCAAGAGGAATATTAACAGACTTAATGTGGAAGCATTTAGTAAAGAACTGGAATCTACCGATTGGACTAAAATAATGGACTCATCTACCCTTAATCACAAAGCAGACCAATTTACAAACTACTTAGTTGATTTGTTTAATAAAAATACTCCAGTGACAAAATGGAGGGTAAAGGGTAAATATTCACCATGGTTAAAAAAAGACCTACGTGATTTGATTAAACTTAGGGAAAATAAAAGAAAGTATTACTTAAAGGTTAGGGACACTGAATCTTTGAGGCAGTATAAGACCTATAGAAACAAAGTTAAAAAAAAAAGAAGCTAAAGCTCAATACTTTAAATCCAAACAGTTACGAAATCTGAAAGACCCTACAAAATTCTGGCACTCCTTTAAACATATCTATAAACCATAGGAATCTAGAGGTATTAAAGGACTTAGGGAGGATGGGATTCTGATGTCAGATGGGTTAATTATGGCAAATACCCTTAATAACTTTTTTGTTTCTAAAACTGTTAATGGGGAAGTCATTGAGCCAGCCAAGGGGATTGAAGAACACACTGAAAGGGACAATAAACAGTTATGTTTTTAATTTTCTGAGATTGAGGAATCAGAGATTCTAAAACTGTTATTAAAACTGAAGGATGGTAAGGTGGGAGGAAGCGATATGATTTTGTCTACCTTATTAAAATATTCTGCCCCCATGTGAAATGTCCCTTGGTGACATTATTCAATTTGCCACTGCAACAGGGTATTTTTCCAGCTCTGTGGAAGGATTCCATTGTGGTTCCTTTTTATAAGAGCAGCGACGCACTTGTTAAGTCAAATTACAGGCCTATGTCCCTGTTGTATGAGATTGGCAAACTACTGGAGAAATGTGTTCACCAGCAAATTCAGGTGAATTTTCAAGAAAATGACATCCTTCTTGAACAACAACATGGATTTCGTGCTGGACGATCTACTGTGACGGCGCTGGCCGGGTTTGCGGATGCTGTACTGGTGGCTGCTGAGGAAGGTAAAGCCACCAGTGCAGTCTTCGTGGACCTGGCCAGTGCCTTCGATATGGTGGATCACAGGATTTTGTTAAATAAATTAAAGAAACAGGGAATTAGGGATGTTCAATTAAATTGGTTTGCAAATTATTTGTCAAAATGTACTCAAAGAACTAAGGTAAATGATTGCCTGTCCCAACCCAGAGAAATACTGGCTTCGGTTCCTCAAGGCTCAATGCTTGGTCCCCTTTGATTTCCATTTTCATTAATGATCTACCCCTTCCTTTACAAATGCTAATAGTTTACTGTATGCAGATGATACTGTATTTTGGGTCACAGGAGTAAACCGTAGTGAAATACAAGATTCTCTTCAAAAACATTATAATGCATTTTCCAATTGGATTCAGTCAAACAAACTGGTCATTAATGAAATTAAAACCAATGTTATGTTATTTGGTTCTTTAAAAAAACTTAAGAAGATTGATTCCCAGCACATAACGGGACTTGCTGGTGATCTCCCTTTGGTTACCATGGTCAAATATTTGGGTTTGTATTTGGACTCAAACTTGAGCATGGTTCCTCATTCAGAAAGAGTAGGCACTAAAATACACCAGAAGCTTGGCTTTCTTTATGGAAATAGTACGTTTTTGTCCAGAGAGGCTCGTCACATTATAGAGCAACAGGTACTATTTCCAATATTAGAGAATAGAAGTGTTAATTTTACAAACTGTAATCAGTTGTTTTAGTCAAAACTGAAAGTTTTGTACAATGATATTTGTAGATTTGCATTACATGTTTCAGTTGGAACCCACCACTGTCAGTTATATAGTGATCTTGGGGTTCTTTCCCCAACTAACCGTTTGAAATGTATACTAGGGAATTTTGTTTTTCGGATAAAAGGTCGCGTAGATCCATTAACTTTATCCAAATATATAGTAAGAAAAGTCCATGGCAGAGATACTAGACAAAACTGTTTAAATCAATATGTTGTTCCAGTCTATAAGCTTCAAATGAGTAGGAAGGCATTTTCTTGGTATGCACCTTCATTTTTCAGTGAATTTGGTGATTTAATTCAAAAAGCACATTCAGAATCTCATTTTAAATATTTATTGTTAAAGAAACTTTATTGTGACATTGTTTGTAATTGTGATTAATGTATGGATTTTTGTGTAAATGTCATTTTTTATCGTACTGTATTATTATATGTCAGATGTGGCTGAAAAAAGGCTGTGCCCAGTCCACTTCCTCGTTATAAATAAAAACAAACAAACAAACATAGACTTTGGGCCTGTAACCATATAGATTTCTGGCCTGTAACTGCGGCCAGAACACATGTGAGTGTCACAGTGGCCATCATTCATGGCTATGTGCCAGAGTAATGTCCAGTAATAATGCTTGGAGTAGTAGGACTGGACACATCCTGTTAAGCCTATGTTGCCTTGTTAGCTGTTCTGCATAGCATGATCATGTGGATACTGACCATATTCTATATGTCACAGCACTAAATGCCCTTGTTTCCAGATATACCTTTCAGGGGCCTGATACCCCACATAGCAGTTGTGTGCTGTGTGATCATGTGTGATGATGACATATCTGTCCTTTCAGATGGATAGCATGGCAGTGATGTTGAGAAGCATGGCTGATGTGGGGCATATGGGGGTGTACCCCATAAGCTGTGGTGCATTTCTGAAAGATACCATCAGGATGCCCTGGAGGGTGACACGATATGGCACATAACAGAGCTTGAAGAGGTGGGCATATGGTGTTGTGTGGGCACGTGTGCAGGCCACATGCGTATGACCTGTCCTGATGTTATACTCCATCTTGTGTTTCAATAAAACTTTGGTGCCCATAGAGGATTGGTATGTAGCTGTGTACTATGGGGGATGGACCATAGGACAGTTGGTCACCAGGCAAAAGCGTTGACCCAACAACCTCCAGAATTTCTGAGCCACAGGGTGGGCAGCTCAGATATATATTATAAAGATGACTTGGGAGAGCTGTGTGCCATTCTGGAGCCATCTAAGGTAGAGACTACATTCAAATGTTTGTGTTTGGTACTGTTGTCGCACTGCATGTGCATCCCACTCATGTACACCAGTCTATGTTTTCTTTTCATTGCAGGAATACAGTGGTCCACTGTGCCACATGGTGTTGGTCCTGTGGACCTTCTTTGACATCACACCACTAAGGGCATGAGACAGCTCCGAAGAGGAGGGGCAGAAGGCATACTGAATTGCAACAAACCACTTGGAGGGGTTGTTTCTCAGTGTCATAATAAATGATATTCTGACAGTATAACATGTCTGTCTTCTGAATTATAATATGATTCTTCTTGGTTTCAGTCTGAACAGCTAATATTCTTCAGGTGAAGCTACCTCTAGCTGGAAGCTGCAATACTGAACATAGGATTTGCAAGAAAGCGGGTTGTGCTCACAACAGAGGGAGGTGAACCTTACAACTGTATTTGGTTTGTAGCAGATATTCTGCAGGTGGAGGCTACTTCTAACTGAAAGGTGAAATAAGGAACTTAGAATTATCAGGAAAAGACAGTCTTTCAAGCAACCAAGGGAGGTGGATCTAGCTTTACTTTTGTTACGATTCTTAAGATTGTCAGTGCAGGAATAGTTTAAAGCACAGCTGACTTATTTTGGGGCTGACTGCTTTCAGAGCACAAACCACCAGTCTGTTTTGGGGCTGGGAAGGTTTACCTATGTCTGACTTGGATGTCTGGATTTTTCTCTGTTTGATTAGCAGGGTATTTTCTCTGTCAAATTGTTGTGTAGGGCATCTTGCTGACAGGGAGGCACTAATCGCAGTGGTGGGTCAGAGCTTTTAGCTGATTGTTTCATGAGGGCACAGTTTAGGCCCAACCCTGCCCACCCCTCACCCCACCCACCCCTGGAAATAGTTCCTTTATACCTGTGGTTCTGACATCATTTCCTCAAGAGTGCAAGGTGCATGTCACTGTCATGTCCTCTCTAGCACACTGCACTGACAATATAAGCATGCACATTGTATAATATGTATATTTCTATATAACAAACCAATCACACACACACACACAAAAAAAAGTAGATACACATGTGGGGAGTAATGCAATGTAATGGCTGTGGGGCAGCAGTCTTCCGGGAGTCTTTCTGGAGACTGAGATGCTCCCCTATTTGCAGACAACTCTCTGCCCTGAGGGAAGAAGTTGTCCGTCTTCAGGCCACACTGGACAGTAGTAAGGGAACCTTCACCCAGGCCACACTGGACAGTAAGAAGGGAACCTCTCCCATCCAGGGAGCACCAGAGCCACCACCACTACCCCAGAGGTTGTGAAGAAAGCACAGCTGTTGGACCACAGTGGGCTCAGGGAGGGTGAGGATGGTGGAACAGAGGCACACCCAGTCAGTTGTTCCACTCCACAATCCATACACCATTCTGGAGGAGCATAGCTCCCCTATGAGTGCACCCTCAGAGGAGACTAAGGAGGCTGAGGACAACTGTCACAAGGGAGGCCCACAGGAAGGAGGCAGAGGACACCACAGGGAAAGGAAGCAGCTTCTGGTGGGGGACTCAATTATTAGGGGGATAGAACTGGGGGGAGCAGGGAAAACTGAAGTAAGGTGCCTGCCTGGTGCCATGGCTTGGAGGAACAGGAAGCACATCCTCAGGATCACGAGAACAACTGCCGAGGTCTGGGTTGGACGTCATTGTCCACCTAGGGACAAATGACTTGGCTCATCATGAGATTAGAGCAGTGCAAGAGGACTTTGTAGAGTTGGGGAGGGCCTAAGACAAGTAGCACACACAGTATCCTTCTCAGAGGTGCTGCCTGTCAATGGCATGGGTGAGGCGAGGCACTTTGCACCATGCAGTTTAATGAATGGTTAAAAAATGGTGTGGAGCACAGGGTTTGGCTTTATTGGGGACTGGGGTTCCACCTGGAGGGACACCAGCCTATACTGGCAGGATGGTCTGCATCTGTCCAGGAAGGGAACAAGTCTTTTGAGCAATCGGTTTAAATGCTTCATTGGCAAGCTTTTAAACTAGTCAAGAGGGATGCACCGATAAGCAGCAGGAAAATCACAGCCTCTCCCTACAAAACAGGGTACTAAATGAGAAAAAGACCGAGGTAGAAAGGTCAGTGGGGGATGCTGCAACAGAAGGTAAAGCCATCAAAAAATGGAGAGCAATGAGTACCAATGCCCGTAGTCTGAGTAACAAGCTTCCTGAATTAGTGGCCTTGATGGAGGAGGAACATCTGGATATCGTGGCAGTCACAGAAAATTGGTACACACAAAACCATGACTGGGATGTAAACATACCAGGATACACTATCTAAAGGAGGGACAGGGAGGGTGAAAGAGGAGGAGGAGTAGCTCTTTACATAAGGGAAGGAATCAAAGCAACAGAACAAAAGGGTAAACAGGGAGGAGAAGAAGCACTGTGGGTAAATTTGGAGACAGGCAATGGCACCACAATCCGCACAGGGGTTGCATGCAGACCCCCTTCTCAGGGGGAGGAAATGGACAAGGAAATGATAGAAAGTATACTTAGAATGGCAGAAAAAAGGAGATATTGCTGATGGGTGATCTGAATATGCCAGATGTTAACTGGAGTGCAGTTGCAGCAGCCACTTTGAAGAGTGGGGTTATTCTAGATGCCCTACAGGGGCATGTGTAGACAACTAGTATTGGAGCCCTCGAGAGGGAGCAATCTTAGACCTGGTTCTCTCAAATGGAGATGGAGAGAGGATCACAGATGTAGAGTGGGTAGCCATCTGGGAACTAGCGACCATCAGACAGTATAGTTCACAATAAACACAGCAATAGAGTCAAGCCATACAAAGGCAAAAGTACTGGACTTTAGGAGGCTGACTTTGCCAAAATAGGTGAGTGCCTAAGGAATGCAGTAGCAAATGGGCAGGAAGGAGGGTGGAAGAACAATGGGAATAATAAAACTGCCATCACAGAGGTAATAAGCTTTTGTGTGAAGCAAATAAACAAAACAAAACAATGTAAGAAACCACTATGGTTTTCAAAGGAAGTGGCAGTGAAGGTTCAAGAAAAAAAGAAAGCATTCAGGAAGTACAAGGAATCACAGAAGGAGCAGGACAGAAAAAACTGTATCAGTTAAAGCAAAAGGAAGCTGGGAAGGCAGTCAGAACAGCAAAGGCCCAAGCCAAGAAAAAGATAGCCAATGCAGTTAATAAGGGGATAAAACCTTTTATAGGTACATCAGGAGAAAAGAGACCAACGGAGGGATAGTGAGGCTTAATAAAGGGAGGGAGGGTGGGCACAGGGTAACTGTGAAAAAGCAGAGATACTAAACAAACATTTTTGCTCAGTATTTACAAATGAAGAGGGGCAGGTACCTAAAACAAACAGTAGAAACACTCTGGATACAGTAGTTGATACCAGTCCATTTACAGAAGAAAGGGTTCTGAAAGAACTCTTAAAACTGAAGGTGGACAAAGCAATGGGGCTTGATGGGATTCATCCCAGAGTTCTAAAAGAACTAAGGGTAGAACTAGTGACACCACTGACTGCCCTCTTTAACAAATCATGGGAGGATGGGGTGGTACCTGATGACTGGAGGAGGGCAGATGTGATTCCCCTTCACAAAAGTGGGAGCAAGGCAGAAGCAGGAAACTACAGACCTGTTAGTTTAACCTCAGTGATAGGGAAAATGATGGAATCACTTCTGAAGGAAAGAATTGTCGAGTATCTAGAGGCCAGAGGGGCACAGGACCCAAGGCAGCATGGATTCACAGCGGGGAAGGTCATGCCAGACGAATCTGATAGATTTCTTTGACTGGGTGACCAAAGTAATGGATCAGGGAGGGGCTGTGGACATGGCCTACCTAGACTTTAGCAAGGCATTTGACACAGTCCCACACAAAAGATTAATATACAAGTTAGCCAGCCTGGGAGTATGTCCCAAGATGACAGCCTGGGTAAAAAATTGGCTGGAGAATAGGACACAGAGTAATGAGTAAATGAGTCCACTCTGAAGAGAGTTTACTAGTGGGGTACATGAGGTTCAGTATTAGACCAGTCCTCTTCAATGTCTTTATGTTTACATTGCAGAGGGACTGGAAGAAAAGTATGTCTCTTTGCAGATGACACAAAGATCTGCAACAGAGTTGATGCACAAGGTGGGGTGGAAAGGATGAGAAGGGACTTGCAAGGTTAAGGAATGGTCAAATGTATGGCAGCTTAGATTCAGTGCTAAGAAGTGCAAGGTAATGCACCTGGGAAACAAAAACCCAGGGAAGAGTACACAATGGGGGTGAGACACTAACAACAACAAAATGGAAAGGGACCTGGGGGTAGTCATATCAGATGACCTAAAGGTGGGCAAGCAATGTGAGAGAGGCAGTAAGGAGGGCTGGGGGATACTGGGATGCATGGGAGAGGCATCACCAGTAGAAAACAGGAAGTTGTTATCCTCTGTACAGACAGCTGGTCAGACCCCATCTGGAGTACTGCGTGCAGTTCTGGAGACCCAATCTCCGCAAAGACATAGACAGGATGGAAGCTGTTCAGAGGAGGCAACTGAAATGGTGCAGGGTCTGCACGGGAGACATATGAAGAGACTTAAGGAGCTTAATATGTATGCCTCGGGAAGAAAGGAGGAGAGGGGAACATGATGGAAACTTTCAAGTACCTCAAGGGAATCAACAAAGTCAAGAGGTAGCATCTTTCAAAAAGAGTGTGCAAGAACAAGGAGGCACAATTTGAAGATGGGGGGGGGGCAGCTCAGAGGTAATTTAAGGAAGTATTTTTTCACAGAGAGGGTTGTGGATGCATGGAATAGCCTTCCAGAGGAGGTTGTGGAGTCAAAAACAGTGGTGGAATTCTTTTTTTTTTCCCCTTTTTTTCTTCCGAGCTGCCGTCCGCCTGATGTATCTCGGCCCAGCCACGGGCCACGGGCTTCCACTCCCGACTAGCCAAGGAGCCCCGATACCCATGGCTTGCCCCCACGATGGGGCTGTGGCACTCTCCCCTGCATGCCGCAGACATTCGGACTAGGTTGGGGGGCTTGGCCCGGGGAGCTAATTGAAGCCGTGGCGAGCCTCATTAGCGGTGGTCGGCAGCTCCTTTTTTTCCAGTTTTCTTGAGGAGGCGGGGTCGTGCAAAGACGCCAGTGTCTGCCCCGCCTCCTAGGTATTCGAGCGCGGTAGCGGTACTCCTGGCCTCTGCCAGGGGTCGCCGATGCTCTGGGTGCTTCCCCACCCTCCCCCCAGAGAAGGAGAGCAGTCCCTAGGACGTTCCATCCTTCTCTCCCCAGCCGGCCCTCCAGCGACCCTGGTCTGTTCCCAAACCTGGGTCGCCGGTGTCGCATGCGGAAATCCAACTGCTGCGCCGACGGGCCAGCTTCAGTGGTGGAATTCAAGCATGCATGGGACAGTCATAAGGCAATTCTAGGGGGTTGGGGTAGGAAGAAGTAGGCTGCTGGTTAACTAGGATCTGCAGTTTATCCATTAGGTAGGGAAATGGACAGACTGGGTGGGCCAAGCGGTCCTTATCTGCCATCAGAGTCTATGTTTCTGTGTTTCTATGTTTCTTTCTGGTGATGATGCCATACCAGCACAGGGGGATGGCATGTGGTGGGGATGGTGTGTGGTGGAACTGACTGGAACCAGCCATCGGCAGCTGCCTTTGGTACTTCAGGGCTGTGTGCAACAGGGGACACAACACTGGCCACACTCAGGGTGTCACTTGCTCTGTATTCTGCTGCATGATGTTGACTGGTGTGGCTGACATTGGCATCCATTGCTGTTGTATGTGCATTACACCCACACTGGGTATGTGCTGTGCTGCTGCATGTCTGTTCTCAGGTGTGTACAGTGGACAGCCGCTTTCATGGTTTCAGTCTGAGACAGACATCGGGTTGTGTACAGTGATGGTCCTGAATGTGTACAGTGACTGTACACCACTTGACCTAGCAGTATGTACATTGTTATTGTGCTTCATGGTGCTCGTGACAACTTTCATGTCTGTGCTGCCTTGCTGTTCTACACTGCCATGTGCATAAGCTTTGCCTGGCTGCACTTTACAGCTGCCCACGCTGTGGCATAGTGCTTCATGTGGTGCTGCACACACTTTGTCGATGTATTTAGCATTGTGCATACATGTACTTGGGGTATGCGTGGTCCATAGCATGGCTATACCCCTTCAAACATGTATAGCCTCTATGTTGTGCAAGTCTACAGGGGTTGCTTTTCTGCACACATATATGCCTTTTGTGCATACCACACATGCATGTTCTGTATGCAGAACTGATGTGCCCCCATATGCATGGTGGCTGTATGCCTCATATAGCTTTGTGAATAGTGCCCAATATTCATAGCATAATGAATAAATCTTAGAATAGCCTTACAAATACTAAGGAAGTTAATAAGGTATTCTATGAGTTCTATTAGGATTTACAGTGGTAGTCACACAAAAGAATCCTGGTATTGTGCAACGCACGTCATTGTGCAGTAGTGGTATACATGTTATTCAATGGGTATCGCATTTGCACAGTGCTTGGTATACCGTGCAACTTTGAAACTTTTTGCGTTATTACTAAAAGTAAACAAATTAACAGCTCAGACAGAATTCGTAATTTCCTGTCTAATACCAAAGATCCCGAGATCTCACAATTAGATCAACAGAATCTTGGTAAAGAAGTTCTGATATATAAAATTAAATGGGCAATTCATGATCTACCCACAGCTAAAGCCTCTGGATCTGATGGCCTGCAAGCTGAACTTTGTTCATTAATAAATGAAAAGACTCCAAAAAGTGTTTAAATAGGGCTGTAATAAAGGGGGATCCACGACAGTGGGTCAACAAATCTGTTGTCGACCAACATTACAGTGGCTCCTTTATGTGGACCACATTTGCC
The DNA here is from genome assembly GCA_016271365.2 of Neoceratodus forsteri. Classification (NCBI taxonomy): domain Eukaryota; kingdom Metazoa; phylum Chordata; order Ceratodontiformes; family Ceratodontidae; genus Neoceratodus; species Neoceratodus forsteri. The sequence continues at coordinate 619,717,486 of CM028138.1, read as the reverse complement.
CCCCACACCACCAGAACTAAATTTATCAATTTTGAGTCGGAGTTGATTTGGGGAGGGGGTGCAAGACCCCCTGAAAGCAGTGCCAGGGTCCTGCACTGACTCTACAGCGACCAGGCGCTATTGCTGCTATAGTGTCAGTTGCAGTTAAATTGTCACCGTAGTGATGGCATTCCAGGGAAGGGCACCTACCCCATATGATATCAAAAGCCATCATTACTGTCCTTTTGGAAAAGGGTAAAAATGTTCTAGATCAGGTCAGTTTGCACCCAATATCCCTTATAAATGCTGACTATAAAATTTGGACAAAGATCTTAGCTAGCAGAGTACAGAAAATTCTTGGTCATTGTATACATAGAGATCAAGTGGGTTTCATCAAAGGGAGATCTGGTTTTGAAAATATTAGGAGATTGTTGTTAACAATTTGGGTGGCCTTCAAACATGAAGTGTGTCTATTCTCTTTCCTCTAGATGCAGACAGAGCATTTGATTCTATCAAATGGAACTACTTGCACAAAGTACTAAATTCTTCTAGTCTAAGAGACAACTTCATTTCATGGGTGGCTACAATGTTCCACTCCTCACAGCTGGAATATGCACCAACAAAACACTGTCTGAGAATTCTGAACTTGATAGGGGGACAAGGAAGGGGTGTCCCTTATCCCCATTACTTTTCATTCTAGCTCTGGAACTCGTATTAGGTCTTATTAGTCAAAACACACTCCTTTCAGGTATTAAATGTAATAGGCTAGAACAGAAAGCATTGACATACTCTTGACGATTTACTGCTATCTCTATCAAACCCATATATATCCTTTGGGCCTCCTATGGAGCTTTTGGTGGAATTTAGGTCAATATCTGGCCCATCTATTGACTGGTCAAAACAGAAGTGCTCCTACTGAATGGCAATACAGAAGGTATTACATTACTCTGCTCTAAGAATAATCTAAAATGGGCAGGAGACCATATAACCTATCTAGCCATATGCAAGCGCAAGGTAAAATGTGCTATTGGACACATTCCAGGATAGTTTCCTAGCACAGATGGTCAGTGGGCCAACTTGGTTGGAAAACACTCTGGATCTAGTGCTAACTAACAGGGATATTGTGAGAGAGCTGACGGTGGGGGACCCACTAGCTGGGAGAGACCGCCATTCAGTGTGGTTCACGCTCATCATGGGCAAGGAGACTGTAGATACAGGAACCAGGGTGGTTGACTTCAGGCAGGCAGACTTTAACAAGATGGGGGAAATTCTGGGAAGGCACCTGGATGGAATTAGGCCTGATATGGATGCATATCAGAAGTGGGATATTATAAAATTGGGCTGATTGAGGACACTGGGTCATGTACCAAGATGCTGAGCAAGAGGAGTAGGGCTAAGAAGCCAAGCTGGCTGAACAAGGAGGTTCTGGAAGGGGTAAGGGAAAAAAAAAACAGGTTTTTGGAGGTGCAAGAAGTCCAGGAGGGGAAGGACATGGAATTGTATGAGAAGAAGTCCAAGGAGGTAACCAGATTAGTCAGGGTGGCCAAGGCTTCCAGGAAGCTGAGGCTGGCACAGGGCATCAAGGAAGGGGAGAAAGACATTTTCAGATATATAAGGGAGAGAAGGAGCTTCAGGTGCCAGATAGTGAGGATTAGGAAAGACGGGGGCGTTGGAGAAGGGGGCAGAACAGGCAGAAGCACTTAATGAGTACTTCTGTTCTGTGTTCACAAAGGAGAAGGGTGGACAGCTATCTCAGGGAATGGGGAAGGTGGGAAAGGGGGGAAGGGATGATGAATGGGCAATTACAGAGGGCAGGATGCTGGAGAGTCTGAAGGCACGAAGGGTGGATAAGGCACCAGGTCCATATGGTATTCACCCCAGGGTGCTGAAAGATCTGGCAGAGGTATTGGCAGGGCCACTTGTGAACCTGTTCAATTCCTCCCTGGACACAGGTTGTATACCACAGAATTGGAGGATGCCTCATGTGGTACCCCTCCACAATAGTGGCCCAAAGGATGAACCAGGCAGTTACAGACTTGTAAGCCTCACATCCATTGTAGGAAAACTTATGGAATCAATCCTGAAAGAGAGGCTGGTGACCCTTTTGGAGGAAAATGGACTCCAGGATGGTCAGCAGCATGGCTACATCTCTGGAAGATCCTGCCAGACTGACCTGAGTACTGTGATTGGGTAATGAGGGAAATGGATAAAGACCATGCAGTGAATGTACTGTAGTTAGACTTCGGCTATGCCTTTGATTCAGTGCCTCATGGGCAGCCGGGGTAAGTTGCAATATGTGCTGGCAGGGACAAAGATGGTTAACTGGATCATGAACTGGCTGAAGGGGAGGCAGCAATGGGTGGTTGGGGGCACTCTCATCCCCAAGGGTGGTGACAAGCAGGGTACCGCAGGGCTCAGTACTGGGTCTGGTGTTGTTCGTGTTATTCATATTGGATATCTCACATGGCATTAGGAGCAAGATCAGTCTGTTCGCAGATGATACCAAGATGGGTCAGTGGTGGATGACATAGAGGGGAGGTACAGGAGGACCTGGCTAAACTGTAGGAGTGGTCAGAAAAGTGGCAATTGAGCTTCAATGTGAAGAAGTGCAAGGTTATACACTTCGAAGTAAGCAACCCAGGGAGGCATTACCACTTGGGAAGGATTCAGACAGAGGTCACAGAGGAGGAGCGGACCTAGGTGTGATAATAGCTGGAAACATGGACAACTCAGCTCGGTGTAGGAAGGCAGCAGCTAAGGCCAACAAGATGCTGGGGTGAACTGTGAGAGTAATCTCATCCAAAAATAAGGATGTGATCCTGACGCTGTACAGAAAACTAGTCAGGCATCATTTGGAGTACTGTATGCAGTACTTGCATTCCTTTCTTAAAAAGGATATCAGATTTCTGAAGGGGGTGAAGCACAGGGCAACAAAGATGATCCAGGGGCTGGAGGGCAAAGCCTACGAGGACATGGTGACTGAGTTGAATATGTACACCCTGGAGGAGAGGAAGGAATGGAGGTATGTGATTGAGACCTTCAAATATTTGAAGGGGATTAACAAAATGGGCACAGAAGAGATATTTAAGCTGAGGAGATGAAGGAACATGAGAGCGCATGGTCTCAGGTTCGAGGGTAGAAGATATCGAAGAGAGATAAGGAGGTATTTTTTTCACAGAGAGGGTGGTGAAGAAATGGAACACTCTACCTGAGGAGGTGGTATCCTGTAGGATGTGAGCAGTTTCAGATGGGCATGGGACAGAGTGCAAAGCTGGGTAGAGGTAAGGGGGAAGAGGAGATGGGGCAGCTGCAATATAAGGGTGATAGCAGCGCATTCGAGCAGACTAACTGGATAGACCTTAAGGCCTGTCTCTGCTGGCAGATTTGTATGTTCATATGAATACAACAAAAATTAAATATCTAGTTGTTATTGTAATAATAATATGAGACTCTTAATTAAGCAAATTGTTATTAGTCAGGAGAAATGGGATACGCTCAGCTTGTCTCTGTGGGGAAAAAGTGAATGCACTTAAAATGATGTTAGCACTCAAAGTTTTGTACTTATTAAATAATATTCTGATGAATACAGTCTGTTTGGTTTAATAAGATTACTTTCCTTACCAGGTTATTCATATGCAAAAGAAAAAAGAAACAAGTTTGAGCTTAGAAAAACTGAGGAAAACAAGGCAAAAAGGAGGCATGGGCCTCCCAGTTTTTGAACTTTATCATCAGGCTTTTCTATTAGGCAGACCAATCACTGTTTTTTGTCTGGGAGTGATAAGCCACTATGGGTCAGATATGAATAATCCATTACCAGACCTTATCTTTTATTCCATGTTATGACGCATGTACATTCTGCTCACCTAGGCTCTCACCCTTATTTAAAGGCATCTGCTATATATGTCAAACAGTTTGCTGATTATCCAGCACTGTCTTTAATACCACAAGCATACTTCATTTATGGAGGAACGTCATTGCTAAAACTGGGGGTCATATGGGAAGCCAGGGGAATTTCATTGCTAAATGATATAGTAGATTCCAAGTCAGGTATTGTTTGGGCTTTTACAGAACCCAAGGGAGCATATAAGTTGCCCTATAGACAATTCCATTACTATCTACAAATAAGAGAAGTACAGAAGGACATTCTGAATGACACTTATGAGGTACAACTATTTAATGAATTTGAGAACTTAAACACAAATGCTAGGAGTAAAGGAGGTTTTGGGAATTACACAAACTCTCAATAAATCCAGGGTCTGGTTCATCTCAAAAGACTATAGAAGTATGGGAAAACAGCTTGGGTCATACAATAACCCAGACATTGTGGGATCTTGTGGCATAACTCGTACAAAGCCAGTAGGAACTTGCATGATCACATAATACAGTTCAGAGTACTGCATAATTGGTAGTGTACTGATGATAACTTACACAAATTTGGCCTTGCTCCAGACAGTATTTGTTGGAAATGCAGTAGCTCAAATACTAACCTGCTTCACATGCTATGGGATTGCCCACTCATTAAACAAATTGAGATAATTATCTAGGAATCCTGTAAACAAATTCTTAATAATACCTTGCCATTTGAAGCTGAAGTTTTTTATACTAGGGGACACATTTAATTTGTTCATCTTGGAACAGACAGAAAAAAAAGATGGCTCCTGATAATAGCATTAGAATTTAATTGCCCACTTCTTAGCCACTGGAAGGACACATCTTCTCCCAGTATACAGACAAATGGGCTGATTACTTGAGTCACTTAATTAAGATGACCTTAGTCAAATTTGATACAGTGTGGAACCACTTTTTTAAATGTTTAGAGTCGTAATAAGTAATAAAATAGTTTTTGTTGCTTGTTTTCCCAAGTACAGGTTCCTTGAATAGTTTTGTGATGTGTGGAGGCTTACAAACAACCTCTTTATGACTATTCTAAGTCTATATTTCATTCTAATGTATATTGTATCTATGATACATTAAAACTGTATGTAATATATGTTAAACTATCACAGTATTTTTTGTTATTACATGCTTTGTTGTTTCATTTCTTTCTGTTGAAAACTAATAAAATTTGCATGAAAAAATTAATATAATCTTAAATAAAACAAACACAAACAAAATAAAAATTACCCTCATACAAAAACTGTCCTTGAATCTTCAAATGATATTACACTTAACTAAAGGTCAACTGTTAAGGTTGGTTGGGACTTAGACCCTAAAGGCTGGAGAGAAAGGGAATTCCATAACACAGGGCCAGCCACTTAGAAAGCTCAGTCCCCAGAAGTTTTCAAGTCTTGCAGTGGGGACCACAAGGAAATCCTTCTCACCAGAGCAAAGGAGGAGGGTGCATGGACATGTATGGATGCAGGAGGTATCGGAGGTAACGCAGACCTGGCCAATGTAGGGCCTTGTAGGTTAACAAGACAAATTTATAGGACATTTGCCACTTCACCAGCAGCCAGTTCAGTTCATGCAGTGCCAGGGAGACATGATCTGGCCTGTAATGGCCAGTTAACACGCTAACAGCTGCTTTCTGCATGAGCTGCAGGCACCACAATGTATCTCCACTGATCCCAAGGTAAGGAACATTACAATAATTGAGCCTCCAGGTCAAAATGCATGCATTAGTGGGGGCAAGCCTTCTGAGGGGATCAGGGACTGAATCCAGATGACAGTCCTAAAATGGTAAAAGGCATTCCAGACTACAGCTGACACCTGAACCTTGAATGTCAGCCCTTCATCCAGAATAAGACCCAGACTATTGACCTTATCAGAAGCCATAAGCCTGGAAGCATGAGACAAAGTCCTGTCTCCCTCCCAGCTGATGATACACCACCCCTGAACAATATGACTCAGTCACCACTTCTTCATTTTTATCAGGGTTAAGTCTTAGCCAGCTAGAAGATATCCAGTCCTTGATCTCAGATAAGTACCAATTTAACAAATCTACCATGCTCCTTGTCTCAGGTGCAGAAGATAGAGCAGATCATAATCAGCATAACAATGAAATCCATCTCCATACCACCTGATGATCCTTCACAGGGGTAGAAAATAAAATGCAAACAACTTGGGTGAGAGGACAGACCTTTGAGGTTAACACACCTGGTTACATAGCGGGATCTGCTTGTGCATGGTTTTCTATATGCAGATGCATAAGTGCAGGTCCCAGAGGGGCCTGCTTTTCAGCAACCAGAAATTAGTGTTTATGTCTTACATCTGTAGCTAAAGAGGCACTTGTCCCTGAGGGGCCTGTGCATCTACAGGCAGGAGTATTGTTGCAATTTTGCTATAATGGATTTTGTGGCACCTGCACTTCTGCAGTCAGATGTCAGTGTGTATGTCTTACACCTGTGGCTACATTCTGCATACAGAACTGTGTGTGTCTTACAATATTGATTAATACATGTGACTACAGAAGTGCTGGTCCCATATGGGCTTGCACTTCTGCAGACAAAAAACTCTTATAATTTGGGTATCCTAGATTTGTATCTATGGCTGCATGAGCCACTGCTTCTTCACACAAAAGTAGTGCTGTGAGTTGGCTATTGTAGATTTTTATCTGCAACCAAAAGTGAATCTGTATGCGTTTCAGTATGCATAACACGGACACACATCAACAAAGATAGCACATCAGTGCTACTGCCTTTGTGCATGTTGTTTGTCTTACCCTATGATGGCTATTTACAGTTGCTCGTGTTATCTTATCTTTTGCTGCTGGTGGTGGGGATGGGGGTTGGGGTGGGCTGGAATCCCTAATGCCACATTTCCCTAATTTTGTTGCAGTTAGGTGAACCCTAACTGTTACATTAATGCATTTTTTGCAAATAATTTTAGTGTTGCAGTAGTGTCACTATAGTTTGGGTTGAGAAAGGGTTTCTTGTTAAACCCCAAACTTTTCACTTTAATAACTTTGCAACTGTTCAACAGAAATGCACAACATTTGGCATGTGTGTCTTAGTGGCAAGCTCGCTTGACTTGACAAGTTTTAATCTGGTTGTATTTGAGAATTCTGACATAGAGATAGTCAAAATGTGAGATAAAGTGTTTTGTTTGTTGCTGTTTTTTTCCATCAATTAGCAACCAGACAGTTTGGAACTTTGCTATGAAATGTTTAGGGTACATGGGGCTTGGTCCACAGTGGTACCTTTTGTGGTTTAGTGAAAAAATATTAATCCATTCCAAAGTTAAACAAATTTTAAGTTTCAGGTCTGAGAATGCACAGTTCATGTTTTTGAATAGCTGTTTGGAACAAAAATAGAATTTTGGCCATACTAAAAAAGGTTTTCTTTTGTATGGAGCTAATCTATGTTCATGAGGAAAACATCTTTTTGTATGCTTGCCATTTTGTTTCCCTTTAAAAAAAAATCAAAACCTATACAAATGTGTCATACAAGGGAACCAACATAGGTATCTTGCTAATCAGGACACTATTAGGTGGATTCTGCAGATATGTTTTGGAAAAATGATCAAGTAATGTGTTTTTCAACTGTCTTAAAATATTTTCTTTGTGACTCAATTTTTTCTATGGCCACATGAAAAAAGAATCAGCTATATGAAGCAAAATTGCCTTCACACTAAGAAATTATTTGGACCTAGTTATTTTCCTGGTTCTTTTTTGTATGAAGGATTCTTTTTTCAAGAGTACAACCCAATCTCACAAAAAATAATTCTTCATGCAAAAAAAATGAATCAGAAAAAAAAATAAGTTTAAAATATTTTTTTCATATGAAGCATTCTTTTTCTTATGAGCCTGACACAATCTCATGAAAAAGATGCCTTCATATGAAAAAAGAATTTGGACTAAGGTTTTTATCCATTTTTTTTTGTATCAAAGATTATTTTTTTGTGAGGTTGGGTCATACTCATAAAAAAAGAATCTGCCATATGAAAAAAGAATTTAGACTTAGGTTTGTTTTCATATCCTTTTTTGTATTAATGGTTCTTTTTTCATGAAACCGTTTTGATGTCACAAAAAGAAAATATGTTATATGAGAAAGAATTTGGATTTAGTTTTTTTTCCCACATTTCAGCTTTAACAAGCCATAACTCCCTGAACATTTGCATTTAAGGGAACAACTTTCTATATCAAAACAAAGGTCTTGATGAGAGCAACAAAACAAACAAATCGTATCCCCAACATATTCAGGACCCATATTAAAAAAAAAAAGTAACAAGCAAAAACAAAATTGCCATAGGAAAACATTGGAAGTTTAACAAAGCACACAAACAAGAAAAAAAATTGCTATTTTGGACAAATGGAAGTGCTTGGCCTGGAGGCCATGTGCTTCCACACCAACATGGATGTACTGTATGCATCTATGGAGGGATGCAAGCACAGGGCCTGGTGGGCCATGTGCTTCCATAGACAAATGGATATGTTCACACAGGTCCCAAAGGGACCTGCTTGAATGATGATATGATTATACTATCTCAAAAAGTAAGGAAATCCTTAACAAAAAAAAATTAACAGCTAATGTTCAGATTAAAGTGACAAAAATAGAAAAATGTGGTGTCAGAGTTCCTAACCCTAATACCCTATACCCACCCTGCAGGCACCAAAAGGAAAAATACATTACAACTTCACCTCACCTGAGTCTTTGCACATCTGGCCTGGGGTATTCTTTGGGCTTGTCAGCTCTAACACACACACACACACACACACACACACACCATTCAATCAGCAATCTGCACTTCTGAGCTTATTTGCTGATGGAATGGGGTGAGTATTAGGGTTGACAACCCCCAAGGAAGACCCCAAGCCTAATTTGTGAAGACTCTAGAAAGGTGAATTTGTATCAGTTTTTCCTTGTTGTGACTTCAGGGTGGGATGGTGTGCTGGAGCTAGGGATCCTACCACCACATTTCACTGCTTTTGTTGCTTTAATCTGAACCCTAACTATTGCATTGTCAAATATTTTTGCAAAGAATATACTGTATGAATGTGAAATTACTAACTCACGTGTTTCCTTAAAGGTATAATACAATCAGATGTGCCTTAGTATCTAAAAATACCCTACTAGTTAACATATAAGATCAGTTAGTCAAATCTAGATCTAGAAACAGAAGCATTTACATCCTTCGCCATCCATTCTTTTCTCTTTCTTGAGCAATTTATTCCACCCTTGTTCTTTCTCCATTCCCTGACACATCATTTTTCGCCACCCCTTCAGAAATGTTTAGCTGTACCTCTGCTTTGATCCTCCTTACTGCCAGATTAGTGTCTTTTGTATTGACAAGACTGAGCTCTCTGCTTGCCTCCGCTTATATGGCCTTGTACATTTTGAATACCTTTCCCCCCCTTCACTTCTGCCCCACCCTCCCATGAAAGCCACATAGGCCTGTTGCTGATTCCTTTGCCCACTTGTTTGAGGCACCCTTCCATTACAGCTAGAATCCCTTCATTGCTGTGATCCCACTTGCTCTAAGGTTCATCCTTGGCCAGTTGCTAGGATTCACAATGTAAGACTGAATTCCAAATATTTGGGAACAATTTCCAAATAAATCATTATTCATGTGTTTGGGTACTTGTCTCAATTGCATTAAATAAAAAAGGCATCCATTATTACAGTACACTGAAGCACTATATTTAATATCCATAACTGGGCCCTCCTTAATGTCTTTCAGGACTGCAGGTTGGTACAGCTGGTCAGGGGATTCCACTGACAGTTGGGTTGTGCAAATCCCTTATCCCAAATGTTCAGCCAAATATTTGTATTCTGTGCCTGAATATTTGAGTATTTGGTATACATTATTTGTGTATTCAGCTGGTTTGCCTATTCACTAAAAACCCTTTCCCTGTTCCTCAAGGGGTCAGGGCTAGACCCCTGGCAACACATCTTACCCATTTAAGACAATAGGGAGACAAGGTCTTCCTCCCCCTTTCCCCTTATCTCAAGTCCCAGAGTTATAAAACTGCCTGACTAGCATAGCCGCCTCCTAGCACACTGCCAGCAGCCAACACCGTAACTGTATAATACTATAAAAGCTTCCACTGACAGTACATTGTTAGTCCCTCCCTGCCCACATGCCCAAACACCATCCATTCTCTTACCTCCATTGCCCCGATCCTTGATTTTGACTTAAGGCTACCAAGACAAAAACTAGCTAGCCAGATGGACATACGAACATACGAACATACGAAATTTGCCAGCAGATAAAGGCCTAGAGGTCTATCAAGTCTGCTCGAATGTGCAGCTAGCACCCCTTATTCTGCAGCTGCCCCTCCCTTCCACCCTTCCCCTTCATTAACCCTCCCCCTTGTCCTGTCCCATCCTCATTTGAAGCAGTCCACTGTTCTACTGCATACCACTTCTGCAGGTAATGCATTCCACCCAGCCACCACCCTCTCTGTAAAAAAGTGTCTCCTCATCTCCCTCCTGAACCTTCCTCGCTCCAGTCTCATATCATGGCCCCTGGTGGCCCTCCCCTTCCTTACTTTGAACAGCCCCTCTGTACCTGTCTTGTTTATTCCTTTCATGTATTTAAAGGTTTCAATCATGTCCCCCTGTCTCTCCTCTCCTCCAGTGAGTACATGTTCAACTCCTTCAACCTCCTCTCATATGATAAGTCCCCAGACCCTTGATCATCTTTGAGCCCTGCATGCACTCCCTCCAGTAACTTAATGTCCCTTTTCAGATACGGACGCCAGAATCACGCAGTACTCCAGGTGTGGTCTAACTAATGACCTATACAGTGGCAGAATCACCTCCTCCCTCCTTGAGGATATACCCTTGCAATACAACCCAGCATTTTGTTGGCCTTTGCAGCTGCCTTCCTACACTGTGCGAGTTGTTCATTGACCCTGAGATGAGCACACCCAGATCCTTCTCCTCCTCTGTCTGGGCTAGCTGCACTCCCCTAGCTGGTAAGTCCTCCTTGGGTTCTTCATCCCAAAATGCATCACCTTGCACTTTTGGCATTAAGCCCAGTTGCCAGGTGTCTGACCAGGTTTCAAGCTTTGCCAGATCATCCTGCAATCCCTGCCATCCCCTAGGTCATCCACCACCGCCAACCTTGGTATCATCAGCAAACAGACTGATCTTGCTCTTGATGTCCCATGATATGTCTGCAATGAATATCCCAAACAACACTGGTCCCAACACCGAGCCCTGTGGGACACCACTCGTCACTGCCCTTGGGTGTGAGCTCCCACCACCACCACCCTCTGTTGCCTTCCTGCAGTCAGTTTCCTACCCATCTCACCAGCATTGCACCTGCCCCTGTGCCTACTAACTTCCTTCCCAGCCTTCCATGTGGCACTGGGTCAGAATGCCTTACTGAAGTCCAGATACAGGACATCCACTGCATGTCCCCGTCCAGTTGCCTAGTTACCCAGTCATAGAACCAGACCAGGTTGGTTTGGCAGGATCGGCCATGTGAAGCCATGCTGTCTGCTGTCCTGTAGTCCTTTGGCCTCTAAGAGGGCCACCAGCCTCTCCTTCAGGGATAGTCTCCATTAGCTTACCCACGATGGATGTGAGGCTCACTGGTCTGTAGTTTCCCGGTTCATCCTTGGGGCCACTCTTGTGGAGGGGCACCACATGAGCCATCCTCCAGTCCTGAGGTACACACCCAGAATGTAGTGAGGCATTAAATAGGTCTGCCAAAGGTCCTGCAAGGACCTCTGCCAGCTCCTTCAGTACCCTGGGGTGGATGCCATCTGGGCCTGGTGCCTTGTCCACCCTCAGTGCCTTCAAACCCTCTCGAACTCTGTCCTCCATGATTTCCCCATCTGTCACCACTTCCCCCTCGTCTGCCATTTCACCCATCTTGGGTGTCACCCCCCTCTTCTCTTTAGTAAATACTGAGCAGAAGTACTCATTTAGTGCTTCCGCCTTATCATACCCTGCTTCCACCCAACCCCTCCTTCCTAATCCTTACTATGTGGTCCTTACAGCTCCTTTTCTCCTGATGTGTAAAAGTCCTTCTCCCCTTCTTAATGCCTTGTGCCAGCCTGAGTTCGTAGATGCTTTGGCTCCCCTTACTGCCCTTGTCACCTCCTTCGATTCTGTCAAGTACCTCTCTGTCCTCCCCTCCCTGTTTTCTTGTATTTCCTAAAGGCAGCTCTTTTCCTCCTTACCTTTTCCATGACCTCTTTGCTCAACCAGCTCGGTTTCTTAGCTCTAGCCTTCTTGCTCTGGGCTTTGCAGCAGGTTTTGGTTGCCTCCACTATCCCCACCCACCCCACAGTGTGCAGCTGCAAGGTACTGTAACAGCACCTGTTGATACTTGCAAGTCAATGAAGAAGTGAATTGTAGAAGTAGTAGTAGTAGTAGTCTAGGAGCAATTATCACATGGAAGGGGGTGGGGAAGGAGGAGTATCTTAATGACACAAGGAAGTCTGAGTCAATCAGACTGCCTAGCACCACAATGATGCTCCTACTTTTCCATGCCCCCCCTTGCGAGCATAGCTTTTAGACTAGTCCTACTACAACTTCCTTACCAGGATGGACAATGGCCTCATCCACCTATACTATTTTTGTTGACCTCACCAAGGCTTTCGACACAGTCTCCCATGCCCTGCTTCTCGACTTATTATGTTATTTATTTATTGAAATTTCAGAAATACAACCTTTGAGTCAGAGACTCATTTACAAAGGCTCCACATCATAAAACAAAATACTCAACAGAAATAAACAATATTTACAAAAAGGATAACAGCACAATTCAGTTTCAGGAGAACTAACAAATTAATGGTTTAAGCTGGTGGTTACAGTTCAGTGTTTCAGGGTAAAACAGACTACTATCAGCCAGGGGTGAGACAGTGGTGTCATTCTTAATGCAATAGTGCAGAGACATGCGATGGTACAGGCGAAGATCCTTTCTCAAGAGTGAGGTTGGCCTAAGGACAGTCACAGCCATTTGTAGCCTGAAGGTGAGCCTTGAGGAGGGTTTTAAAATGGCCAAGCTTACATTCAGAAGTTATGGAGTGAGGAGTGTCATTCAACCAGAGAGGGGCTCTGTAGGAGAAAGTTCTTTAGCCAAATGAGATTCTGAAATGGGGAACAAGGAGCAGGGATTTAGTGGAGCTGTGGGTGGCTCTGGAAAGGGGAACTGGTTTCACTAGAGTAGAGAGTCCAGAGGAAGACAGACCAGTGGTGATCTTTTTAGCCTAGAGGCAGGTATGGTAAGTGAGCCTGCTGTGAAAGTTGAGCCAGTTGGTCAGCTGGTAGAGGGTGCAGGTGTGCATGTCATGGTCACAGCCAAGGACAAGGTGGCAAGCCTTGCTGAGGGCAATCCAAACCATCTTGAGGGACATGTTATCAGCAGCACCATAGACTAGAATGCCATAGTCAATAAGGGCTAGAATGGTGGAGGAGACTGCAAGAGGGAGGTTGGAGGGCATCTGGGGTGAGGCAGTGCTTGACTCTGTAGAGTAAGCCAGTTCTGGCATTGACAGCAGTACAGAGGTGGTGTATGTGTTCATGGAAGTTAGGTGTTGAATCAAGGGTGAAGCAGAGGTATCTGAAGGAGGTAGCCTGGTCAAGTGGCTGAGACTGGGAATTGAGTAGGCGGAGGGTGTGTCCCTTATGTTTGTTTTGGTGGCTGGCGAACAGCATGACCTTCATCTTTTTGTAGTCTAAGACTAAGCGGTGCTCAGAAAACCAGGCCTCTGCCTCTATGAAGGACTTCTGGAGGGAAAGTTGGAGCTGATGAGGATTGGAGTGTGAAGAGAACGAGACAGCATCATCAGCATATAGTATCAATTGTACAGAGCAAGCTGTTGGGAGGGTGTTAAGGAATAGGCTGTAAAGGAAGGGTGTGAGGATGGAACCCTGTGGAACCCCAGATTTGACTGGGAGAGAGGACAAGAGGGTATCACCTATTCTGACTTGTGATCTTTCGGACAGATAGTCGGAAAACCAGTTTGAGGTTTCAGTAGAGAGGCCAGTGCCAGTGAGGATAGTGATGAAGAGGGAGTGGTTTATTGTGTCGAAGATTTTCAACAAGTCCACAAAGGCAGCCCCAGCAAGGCAGCCTTTGTCAAGTGCTGAGTGAAGAAAAGATGTGAACTCCAATAATACAGATGTGGTGCTATGGCCCTGGTGAAAGCTATGTTGTTCCTGGCATAGTAGGTTGTATTTAGAGAGATGTTTTGTAAGTTGATCCAATGTGATTCTTTCTGGGGCTTTGGAGGGGGGATAGAGATGGGGTGGTAGTTCCCAGGGGAGGCACAGTTACCACTTTTGTGGATAGGGGTGATGACCGTGGCTTTCCACTTGAAGGGGAAAGTCCAAAGACAAAGGGAGCAGTTGGTGATACTGGTGAGGGGAAAGAGGACTTCCTCGAGGGTGAGGGACAGGAGCTTGAGGCCCAGGGTGTCCCCACTGAAGCATGAGTGCCCTAAGGGTTTTAGGAGATAGAGCTGAGCTTCTACAGGGTTGACAATCCTGAAGCAAAATAGGGGGGAGGAGGGGGGGTTGGGACTGTGCTGGAGGCCAGGGGGTCAAAAATGTTGGGTGGGAGTATAGTGCTGAGGTCTGAGAAGGATGCATTTAGAGCATTGGCTATTTGTTTGGGATCAGTGGTAGGCGTATCAATCCTGTCGAGGATGGAGAGGGGATAAGGTTTTCCCATTAAGTTCTTTCAGGTTGTCTCAGAATTTTCTACCTGAGCCCCAGTTAGAGGTGAGGAAGGCCTTGTAATGCTCCACTTTGGCTTTACATATCTGTCCGATGCACTTTTTTCTCATTGCATGGTAAAGTTGTCTGTTAACTGGTTTGCTTGAGTCAAGGGCAATCTGCCAGAGGGAGTCCCTTTGTTGCATCAGGTTTAAGTGACTTAGAGATCCAGGGGTGGATGGTCCCTTGATAACATGCTTTGTGAGTGGGGTGTAAATATCACAGTCGGTGGAGAAAGTGAAGATAAAGTATTCTGATGCCTTGTTGATATTGTAGGACTTGTGCATGAGGGACCATTCACAATGGCTGAGGTGATGTTTTACATGTTGGAGCATCCCAGGCTTCAGGTGGTGCTGAAGCAGGATTTTTGGTGGAGGTTTTGACCTCTTAGAGGACCAGATGCAGGTTATGGGGGAATGGTCACTTAAGGAGTTAGGAAGTACTGAGACATTCAAAATTCTGGAGGGGCAGTTGGTTAGTATTAGATCTAGTAGGGTAGCAGTACCAGTTTTTGGGGGTTGTGTCTAGTGGATGAAGGGACAATTTGAGAGAGGTCCATCGTGATGATGGCATCTTTGAGTGGGGTGAAGGTGGGGAGAGCCAACTGACATTGAACTCACCAAGAGATAAGCATTCAGACTTGGGGGTAAGTGGGAAAGGTAGCTGAGGACAGAGAGAAAAGTGGGTTTTTGATTACTTGAAGGAATATTGACGGAGGTGACACAGAGAGGGGCAGTGGCTTTGCTAGTGGTAATTTTCAGGATGAGGGCTTGTGCACCATCATCAAAAAAGGTGGGGGAGAGAGGGCTTGGCACTGTAGGGTGCTACCCAGATAGATGGCACAGCCCTCTCCACTTTTGCCACATCTATTGGCTTGGAAGACTGAGTACCCAGAGATGGAGATTGCTGAGTTAGGGGTATTTTTGGATAACCATGAGTCCACCAGAGAGATAATGTCAGGTTGGTGTTGGATAATCCATCCCTGTAGGGAGTCAAATTTGTTCAGCAGTCTTCAGATGTTGATTGAGGCTAGTCGCAGGCCACTGGTGGCAGAGTGGCTGAGGTTTGTAGCAAAGACAGGGCCAGGGTTGGGGTGTATGTTGACTAACATTAGTATAAAAAGTAGAAGTAGGTGCTTGAGCAGGGCGAGTCATAGTTGTTTGTGAGAATGACGACCTAAGGGGTAACGTTTGGAGGACTTGGGGCCTGTGACAGGGATAGGAAGAGAAAGTATGTGTGGGGTAGTAAGCAGGGATGGGTGGGGTCTGTTGGCGTGGCTGTGGTGTGGGGGGAGTGTTGGGAGGCATAGGGCTGCTAAGAGTGTACAGGTGGTGGAGGGATAGTGAAAGGAGATGGGATCGGGGGGGCATGTGGAGGTATGCATGGGGCAAGGACTATTGCGGGGAGGAACAAGAGGTAGAGGATGGTGGAATGGGGGGTGAATGTGGCCATGAGGAGAAGTGTTCGAGCAGGGGTTGAAGGGGGAAATGTTCAAAGGGGTGTTAGAGCAGGACCCTTTCAGGTGTGCAGTCATAGCACAGAAGTGGTAACACTTCCTATACTGCAGAAGGTGCAGGGTTCAAGTCTGGCTGGGGAGAGAAGAGAGGAGAGGCAGAGAAAGTAGGAAACAAAGACCAGTGTGAGGCAGGTCACGTGACCTGGGTGAGACAGTAAATTGGGAGACGCCCCTGGGAGGGTGAGCGGAGCAGTCAATACAAAACACTGATGGGCTAATACCCCCCTCAAAGAGTGTGTAGCAGGGTAGTAGTAATGACTCCCTTGCAAATGCTGGTCTGTCACCTCCTGCTCATAACTGGTTTAGAGCTTACCTCACAGGCAGAACACAATCAGTCAAGATTCAGGATGCAATCTCTCCCCCTCCTAATCCTAATCCCTGGAGTCCCCCAGGGCTCTGTGCTCAGTCCAGTTCTCTTCTCGACCTTCCTACAGTATGTTCCCCCTCCTCTTCAATCCAAATGTATGCCGATGACACTGTTCTGGTTACCTCTGGCAAATGCCCATAGATGTAGCAACCACCCTTCAGCATGACTTCCTCCAGGTTCAGCGTTGGTTTGCCTTACATCAGCTTTTCCTAAATGCCAAAAATACAGTCTCCATGACCTTTGGCACTTGGCAGAGACTCTCTAGGCTTCACCCTTTACCCTTTTTCCATATCCTTGATGGGACAATCCTTGAGGACACCTCCTTCTTCAGATACCTTGGGGTCTGACTGGATCAACACCTCAGCTTCTCTGGCCACATCGACGCCATTCTGAAAAAACTGCGCCCCAAGCTTGGTGCCTTATTTAGATATCATAGTTGCATCCCTCCTACGGCATGGCACAAACTTGTCCAGAAGATGATCCTCCCTGTTTTTGACTACTGTGATGTAGTCTATGGTGCTGCTCCCAAATCCACCTTAACCAGATTGAATTCTCTCTTTAAATCCTTTTGCCACATTGTCCTCGATGCTCCTCCCTGCGCTCATCATTGTGACCTGCACCATGCATTGTCCTTTCCCCCGCTTGCTAACAGATGCCTCACACTCTGCAAAACTCACTTCCAGATTCTGGCTAGAAGAACTTCCTCCCTACCTCTCATTCTCCCTCTCCCCTTCCCCTCCTCCCTCCCACTCCCTTAGATCCTCCAACAGACGCACAATGCTGGTCCCTCACCATTCCACCCTTATCAGTCAATCAGGCTTTACCCATCACTTCCCTCCCCCCCAGATATGACATTCTTCCACCTCTGAATCACTAGTTTCTGCCTTACACAACTACCTCTCAGTAAACTGTTCCTGTTTTAATCCCCCCAATATAGTTCCCCTTCAATGCCTTCTCTGCTACTCACTAAACAGTCTGTTGTTAAATCCCTCCCTCCCCCAAGAGCCTTCTCCACTCCCCTTACCAAAACTATTTACATTTCATCACCTCCCCACTCTGCCCCTCTTCCTTCCTCTCTCTCCCCCACTCCACCTCCTGGCCTCCATGCATCAGCCCCTGACAGGGTTCTCAGCATCCTGGTGGGTCAGCTCTAGGCTGCACCTTTTGCCTCATATCTTTTCTGCTGCACACCCTGCACCATTTTTTTTACCCTCCTCTGAACAGCATGCACTCTGTCTATGTCTTTACAGAGATCGGGTCTGTCTGTGATTGGTTGTATTTCCTTGTACTGCCCATAGTTGTGTGGTTGTGTGCGTGTGTGTGTGTCTGTTTCATCCTGTGTGTGTGTGTGTGTGCCAGTGAGGATGGGGTGGGTGGGGGGTGGTGCTGGGGGAGCTGGAGTTAGGGTTAAAAACCCTAACGACGAATTTCCTTGCTTTTGACGCTACAAAAAAAAACTAACTATTGCGTTACTGCAGTTTTTTGCAATAAATTTCCTGACTTTTTGAGAAATAAAAAAAAATGTTATTTTTCTGACCACACCTTGAAAAATATTATCTATGCTAGGCATAATACTTTTGATATACAATACCTTTCCCAGTTTCAGAGGACATCTCAGCATAGCAGTATTGCATCATGCAATTGTACTCACAGACATTGACACCTATTTGTTCATATTTCAAGAAATTTCTGCACCAGTTCTCTCTTCTGCCTCTACTATTTAAATGCATAAAGCAGAAGATGGGTCTCAATAAATCAGAGAAATTCAGCAAATACGTATCACTGTGTGTGGCTCTAACTGTAATGCTAAAATTATAACCCAAAACAAACCAACATCATTAACACTATATTACTTTCATACCAAGTATTAAGTTAGTGTGACAGTCATTTTTACTATACTGTCACGTATCTATTACCTCAAGCCTCTGTAACCAATAACAATATTATATACATATGTATAATAATGAGACAAACACATTCTTGAAAAAGTACAATATTTACTATGAGATTGTTATAGAAAAAATATAACATTTTTAGGTACAAAGATTTTTTAAAACAGAAATACAAAAATTCATGTTCAAGTCACACATTCAAATAAAGAGGAAATAAATAAATAAAACATAACATTTAACTTTTAATAAATTAAATAAAAGTGTTCCTCACACTGTAAAAATAAATAGTGGGTGGGGACATATAAATAAATAAAAATAATTATTTAAAGTAACTATTTACAACAACTGGCCAGGGAGTGATAGAGAGGTGCTGGCCGTTCAGGCTGTAGGGACTTGGGGAGACGATGGTGCCGAGGAAGTGGAAGGTTGCTCGGCAGTAGGTGCGGCTATGTGCCCCTCTTCTTCAGGTGTTGTTGATGTTGTTGTTGGAGGAGCACTTTCGAGAGGCTCTTGCTGAGGTGCTTCGGAGGGCTGGTCATCCTCTAGATGCTGCAGGTCCCGGTGCAGAAGCTGGTGTTTTGCTTCTGTGGCCTCCAGCTGGTTCTCAGCCAGCCGCACCGTGAGACCATGTGTGGACTTGAGTGAAGCGAAAGAGGCCTCTTCCAATTCCCTCAGCAAATCTATGACTTTGGTGAGGCCACTGTTTCTCTACTCGAGCCCACAAGTGGCAACTAAGGCCGCATGACCCACATGCCCGTGACACTGCAGCAAATCGATGATCTCTGAACCTTGAGAGATTATCTCACGAGCCTGACCCACAAGATAATTTAATTTTGCTGCAGTTTGTCAGCAGCTCTGTTCCCACTCTGCACAGTCTCCAGCAGCTGGCTGAGGGTATCACTGATGGTACTGAGAATGGCAAGTTGCCCTGTGGAGACAAAGCAAAAAAAACCAAAAACAACAAAAAAAATGTGAATAGATGAAAGTCTTCTGTAGTTTTCTGAAAATAGACTACACAATAGTCTGTTTTTGTAATATTAATAACAACTCAGATGTATTGACATCTATGGTACTTAAAAAAAACTGTATTGATTTAAGAATACTATTATATCTGTATGTTGTTCACACAGCTACCCTTCTATTTAAGATACTACAATAGCAGACACATTCCACTAGAATTAGGGTCTGTGAACCTAAGAATAGATGCTTACTAATGCTGTTTCTTAAACTTTATTCATGACAATATTCAGTATGTGTAAAAGTAGTACATTAATGGAAAGATCAGCACATGTACATAATACCCATTGTACCACCCTTCTGTGCAATTCTGTCTTCTAGAACCACATCTCAGAACTGTGGCACCATCGTAACTATGTAACATACAGTGACACACAGCAATACACACTCACTAACACTAGTTAATGCTCATTCTGTTCGAGAAAGTGTTCAACAAGACAGCACATTTGAAAGTTGAGTTCTTAAGGCACCAGAACTCCCCCCGACACAGCTATACAGAAATACTCTATTTCACTCACACAGTACAGCACTGTTACACTCCATACCGTCCTATGAGTCTCAGCACCATTCGACTGTGGTTCTGTTAGGGTATGGTGTAACTGAAACATTGTACCTGTACAGAACAACTAGTAGAGAGATACCATATTGCGAAGAACCAATAGTGCAGAACTGTTTGATCTCTTTACACCATATGAGATCTGTCAACCTCATACGTGACACTTCAAAATATAACACTGTAACAGCATTTCATGGTACATATCACAGATTAAACCACTATAACTGTAGTTCAACACTACATTTAAGAGCACTAAAGATGCAAAAAAAAAAAAAACATTGTATACTCCCCTGGTTCTGCACAGTTGCCCATCCAGTATTCTCTAAATGATTCAACTTCTTGAGGACACACATATATACATAGAAAATAAATTGATAAAAGTCACACCAGTCAGCAGCAGGCAGCCAAGTAAGATGACTGACCATATCAACAGATAATGTACGCCTTATTACATACTCCAGAAGAACAGATTCAGCTCCTCCTGTTACACAGTTCCATGTAAGAGTAGCTATCACCATAGTACACATGGAACCTAGATAAGATTTTCCTTTCATCCTTTTTCATGTACAGTTTTCACAGAGGACAAATGTTAATACATGATACATAAGATTTACAATGGTGATATATCATTAAATAGTGCTAACACATTCTACTGTGTCATGTAATACTGCTAACTCTTTCATTACTGCATACTCTATAGTGTGTGTATATCTGTCTGTGTGTGACTGCTACTTTTTTAAAACATCACTGAACTGGGACAAGAGTAAATCATGGCAGTAAATCTGTTCACAATGTATTATGACTTAATCAAACATGGACCTGCTACTGGTTGACTGATCACCAGTTTTAAGCAGGAAATACTAATTGTCTAACACCAAGGTAACAAGGGTCAGAGCAAATGCAGTACACAGCCAGAGCCCCAGACTGCAGAGTTAAGTGGAGTGTAGCAAATATGATAAACCCACACAGAAGACGCTGCAGAGAACCATGCATGATGAACAACTGTGCAGAGGATGTGATCAAAATGCAGCAGGACTAGCTAGTGCAAGTCACAATATTCTTATAACTAATCACGGGGACACCCAGTAACAGTTGAAGGAGACCATATAGCCTGGGGTTGTACACAAAGTGCAGCACAACCACCAGTGAAAATCAGAATACTGACCACCCTGTACTGCTCTTTAAAAAGGAATTCAGAAACATAATAAAAACTACTTACGTTCCTCAGCTGGAGGCCCACCTGGACCTGCAGCTGTTGAAGGACGACCTGCTGCTGGAGATTCTGGCATAACCTCCACAGAGGGCTCCCTCCATCTCAATGCACTCTGTGGAGTCTTCTCCTCCAGCAGCGCCCTCCACAGATGGTTCATCCTCTGTGAAAACATAGTAAAAGAAAATAATTCACTGATCTCTCAATATTAGTATCAGAATATATATATATATATATATATATATATATATATAGATATTTCACCACTAACACTTGTACAATATCCTTTATGTTCACGACAATGATAGTATGTAGTGATAACTGTATAACAGTATATACATCTGTTCTGTTAACCAGTACAGTAACTAGAATTATTAGTATATATATACAGTCATCTGCTCTTCAATTCACAGATTATGACACTCTGTTACTTGCTAAAACATCCTTAACAGCTACTAATCATTACACCAAAGACAGAAATAAGCAGTACTTGTGAAAACTGTTTCTCATGAAATATTTGTCTTACCACATGCCATAGTCAAAACATATTTTAAATGTTCTGGGTTTTTTTTTTTCTGTCTCTCTTTTTCCTAATAAAACTAACTACTAAAGTCTCTACACTTTCTATCAAATTTGTCACCACAGAATAAATTGAAGGATTCACCAATGTGTCAAAATTGTAACTGATTCTGCTGCAGTAATGATATCAGTACTATTCCAGAACAACAGAATGATATTAATACTACAACAGAACGACCATTTTCCAGACATGGACTGCCATGCATAACAACACTCCCCAATACACTATTTTAACATAAATCAGTATATGCCTTAAGTAGTCACCGTATATGAGACTATGAACATGAGGAATAATATGTATAGTGTATCATGAAAGATTGTTCTCGTTAGAATAGCGAAATCTGAGGTAAAATTAAATAATCACATGGTAAAACATAGACACATAAATAAATTACCTCAACAAAGAGCTACATATCATATTCTCATACCATATGACAGATATACTACATATTAATGTAAAATACACACATCAGTACATTGTTGAAACTCACCAGCAGAGTCGAGCACCGGTAGCTGCTCGACTGGAGCCCCTTGAGCTGCACCTTCCGGGAGTGGTTGCAGCTGCACAGGATGGGAAGATGCAGGTTCCATAGGTGTTGTGGCTCAGTGTGAAAACAAAAATAAAAATTATTTTTGTAGCCATTTAAGAATTAACATAATTATCTCTATATTGTTTTTGTACTTTGATTTGCACAATTACTTTTTAACACTTGTTTTTCCTACTCTCACTATCAAGTCATTTGCCCTGTGAAAACCAACTCAACACCTCAAACCTACACTCGAACTTCTAGAATTGCAAATGTATTATGACTGTACTATCTTGCCCTCTGATAACAGTGATGCCATACCGCCACTTACGCTAATCATCAAGAGCTGTGACATGATCACATTCAGTACCCTACCATATGACAGACAATACCCCATCTCTGATATCTAAATTATACAATAGAACTTCTATAATTGAAAAAAACAACACCCTCAACTTGCAACCTGACCATGAACATTGTGGAAACCATGCAGTATGCTTCAGACTGTCTCCTACTGTAGTGCTCTAATACATATGCTAAGTACTAATTACATGTGTCTATGTTTCTAAATAATATATTAAGAGTATTTAAATGTTATTGTATGTCATGTCTTCTACATTTCATACATAACCATACCATTGGACAAGTCTCATTACCTGTTTTCAAGGAAGGAAACAATTGTTTGCTCATGGCTCTCAATTAAAATACAATATCACAACATCTACAATCTTCAGATTTTAGTTATTTAACTGAACTTTTGATACGCTGTATCTTTACATATGACAACTTCCAGAAGTATAATACAACATACCACCTGTTTTTACATTTTTTTCAAATGTGAATATTTTACTTAAATAAAATATTTAACCACCTTCTAATTACAGTACACAACAACAAATAACATAAACAGGATATTTGCCTGTATAGTAATATGTCAACATTTACAAATATAGACTCACAGGTATGATGACGATCTTCAAATTCCAGTTTTCCTGCATCCTCCCACATAGCATATGCTATGTCGTACCACTCCCGGACACTCCATCGCATATCACCCGCCACTGATTTAGCCTTGAAAAAGGTCTGGCGGGTGAGTTTCCACTTCCTGTGACACTCATCTGGAGATTTTCTCATCTTCTGTCTTCCCAAGGCACAACTAACCTAAAGAAAAAAAGAAAATGAAACGTATGGTCAGTATTCTTCCTAATATAAAAATATATTACTTTTCAAATACCACTACCTCAGCACTTATTCACTAAATCTAACAACATGGAGTCAGATGAGCAGATTTTTACATATTCAAGTAATTATACATGACAGACTTTGTTGCAGTGCTGTAATGACAGACATCTGGATTAAGGGGATGAGATTGTGCACACTGTTAAACGGCAACTTAATCCAATACTCCAGTATAACCATTTTTCAAAACAAGCTACACCCTTCAGTCCATTGTCTTATACAACAGAAAACCCTGTAGGCATATATAAACAATATCACTGTTTAAAAAATGTATTTACATTAATATCGAACATTGTTTTTTTTATTTATGTCTTGTGAACAAGACATCCTCCATATATACACATACATCTTACCACAGTGTTAACAGGAAATGTGTCTCATAGGCAATACAAAATCACACATGCACACAGAATGCAAAGCATCATGGGCTGCATATGCAAATCACCACAGAATATTATGCTGGTTCAGCTTTAAGCAGAATTGCATGGTGCCGAAAGGCCTTTCACACAGTTTGCAAAGGGTGCTAACAGATGACATAAATATGTATTTCATCCTACACCACAACATAACCCAGACAGACTGTCTTAGGGTAGCTGTTCATTCCACTGGGGTGTCAAACAGACGAGGCATACTGATGAGTCCTGGTAGGACAAAACACGTGTCTATGTCATCTGTCAGCACCTTTGCAAACTGTGTGAGACCTACCGGCACCATCTAATTCGCAAAGACAAACAATATATGTGGTCATGCAACATGATCTTGAACGTGTGTAATATGTTTGGATTTCAGAAAAAGCTTCCCAGCCAAAATGCCGTAAGGGAACCATTGCCTCAGTGTTTGCGCACAGAGGTTCTTTGTCTTTTAAATAGTTTTTTGTTTTAATGGGTTCACCACAACATAACCCAGACAAACCGTCTTAGGGAAGCTGGTTCATTCCACTGGGGCATCAAACAGATGAGGCATACTGATGAGTCCTGGTAGGACAAAACATGTGTCTATGTCATCTTTTATCACCCTTTGCAAACTGTGTGAGAGGCCTTTCGACACCATGCAATTCTGCGTAAAGTTGCACCAGCATAATATTCTGTGGTGATTTGCATATGCAGCCCATAATGCTTTGCATTGTGTGGGCATGTGTAATTTTGTATTTCCTATTAATATGATGACTACACACTGTCATAGTGACACTGAACATCTGTGCAGCATGCAGCCAGCCTGAAGGTAATTCCCACTATTCCATATACAACGAAAACACTCCTACAAACAAATATTAATACCCAACAGGTTAAACAATATTGCAAAATGCCACACCACCCATGTATGTAATTATGCCCAACTGGCCACCCTGTGGGACATAATTGCACTCTCAAAATGTCTAGTGTGTGAAATGCATTAAAAATATATGTATTAATAACTTTGAATAGTGCCTTTTTTCATTAACTTGTATATACATGAAGAAATCCTTCCACCTGTTTTTTTTTTGCTTTCTATACATAATATTTAGACTCACAACTTCCCCCCTCCCTGTTGTCGCCACACACATGGACACAGTATTGAAACTTTTTCTAATGTTTTTCAGACAGGCAGCAGTTAGTGAGGATCATCCGAGGTTGTAATGGTTACACTCACTGTCCCTCCCCTTCCCCACCAGCACACAGAGACACAAGCACTATAAATATTTTAAAATATTATTTTCAGTGCTTTTGAATTTTGCTTCTTTGCAGCTATTGATCAGGCAGTAGTCAGCAGCCGACGAAGTCCCTGAAAGTTCAGAATATGTTAATAGAACATAACACTTTGAAAATTAACAACTGAAGCTGGAAGTCAGAGGAGTTGAAAGAAAATAATACTATACTACAGAAACCAAGGAACCAAAGCTAGAATTAAGAAACCTGTGAATCTGCACACTGACATAGCAGTTGGAGGAAACTGGGATATTGCATAGTACAGATATTAGAGACCTAAGTCACTAACAATCAAAAAATGGTGCCACATCAGTACACTAATTCAGGGTACCCAAACATACTCTTAGCTAATGTGGTAAATTGGATTCACAGTTTTTTTTTTCAAGGTGGACATCTATTGTAAGTTAATGTACCCTCACTACTATACATATGAGCCAATCAGAGACGTGGCAGAGTCTACATCATTTTCTAATAGCTCAAGAGGTAAATGGTGGACAACACAATGGGGATCCATAGAATACATCCTGGGATACTAAAACATTATTCACTTTATCATCACTGTAGTAATCTGCTGTACATACAGGTAATACATTAAAAAAATAATACTGAACAGTGCATATACAGTATGAGTGAACTGTAAAGCTCTATATGTATCTGTTGAAATTAAAAAAGAGAATATATCAGAGAACTGCCATGCAACATAGACATTAATAACAACCAAAAACAATCTCTGAGTTGCCCAGAGAATACGGTCCTATCAGCACAGTAGCTAGTACATCAATACCATACATGCATTTATGTCATAACCTTACCCTTTCTTAGCAGTCCACCTTTACAAACGCAGAGAAATTTCATCCATAGTCCAAAAATGCATTCCCCCTTAAAAGCAAGCATAGTCAATCGTCACTAAAAATCTACATTCCCCCAAAAATGTTGAATACTGACACTACAGAAACCCCACATCACATGGAAATTTCACAAAGCAAACACTATTTGTATACCTACAGCCAAGCAATATGGCATGTAACCCTGCACCCCAAAAACACATATTACACACCAAGTACAAATGAACATCCCAGTGAGCTGATAACAATTACTATAACACCTGTTTGCTGGAAAAGTACCACACAATCTCAGTTCCACACACACTGACAGTGTAATATACAGACAACAATGTAGAAGATAAAAATTGTTTTATTTTTTGACCATTGATATTGGCTCTAAAAAGAGCCTTTTTTGTCAGTGCATATGTGATGCGCTTGAGAAGTACACTTATACAGGTGCACAATCACAGAACTGTAAGGATACCATGTTGAAGGTCCCCAACAAAAATGTTATTACCATTGTTAGAGAGATGCACACCATCTTTTAGATATAGCCAATATTTCTCATAACTAATTTGGGAGTGACAAATGGTATGCATTTCCATAACATGAAGGAATCCAAATATTTGTATGTTCACCTTCCTGAGTGATCTTTCAAGTGCAGGACAATAATCCTCACCTTTCCAGACCATGCACTGTGTAATGTCTGAATACAGAATTTTACAAGCTGGCAACATACTGATAAGATGCTGCAAGTCAGACTGTGCAGCTTCTATTAAATCTATTGCCCTTTTGTTCCCCATATCATTGCCTCCAAGATGGATAAGGAATATGTCTGGTTCTGGGTGTGTCTCCAGCAAGTGGTACATGGTTGGCATGAGTTGCTACCACCTCATGCCACCCTTCCCAAACCAAGAAACTGAGCATCCAGGTAAGTGTAAATCATTGGCAAAAAATTACTACATCTTCTGAACACTGCTGTCCTTCTCACCAAACCTGATCCCACTATCCATACAGTCAATGTTGATTTTTCTCCCATGCTGAGTGAGAAATCTCAAAAACTCAGATGTAGAAATATCACAATTGTGTCTGTCTGACTACCAAGCACGACCAAGTCTAATCAGCACAATGACCAGTATTCAGTTGTATCATAAAGATAAATACAGTCAAAACAATCGCAAGTAATAACCTGTTTCCATATTGGCTCAAACAGCCTAAAAGATCTAGCTATGTATGTAAAGCCTCTTTCTATTGGCATTATGTTTATGAAACATTTTGTTTTCTTGTTTTGGTGGGACAATAGTGTCTTCTCATTGGCACAGTTCATGACTTGCCAACAACACAAATTTTCATTGGTCTAACTTACTGGCCATTATGCTCTGTCAAAGTAAATTCCCTCTCTTTATCAGCCAGCAGCCTGAGTGGTGAGTGGAACCATACCTTTGTACTTAACAGACATAATGTACAAGAATTTACAATTGTACTATGTTAATTAGCCTGTAATAGTCTTATAACTGCAGTAGAATTTAACAGTTAAGAATTCCTACTAAGAATTACTGTAATTCTAAATGTCAAGTTAAATATATTCATGTGTGTCTGTGTTTTAGCAATTTAAATGTACTATCAAATTAACCTAGATAGTACATAACTTTTTTTCTGAGATGGGATTGCACAACTGAGAAAACACACACATATGTAACCAAATATTCCTAATGTTGTCAGATTATCAAGTAATTCTTACAAACTAACAGACCACTAAAATGCAGTACATCTGCTGTAGACAGTAACTATTAAGTTTTCAGATAGTGTCACAGAAAAATGAGAAACTGTTATAGCCAATACTAAACCTGAAGCACTTTTTCCAGTCATAAACAATAACTCTAAAAGTAACAAATTTGACAAAACTCCCAATCAGCAGCCAAAAGCACTAATTTTCAAAATAGAAATATCATAATACAAGCTTTAAAATCATTCCTTAACAGTTTTTTTTTCCTGGGAAAATTCTAACAATTAACAAAGTATTTACATGGTTTTTCTAGAAGTTTTCTGTGACTAAAACAAAAGAAGTGAAATTCCATGCATTCAAAAAAGTTTAACACTTTTCTGAGCATAATGGAATGAAACTTTAAGACTGAAAAAAAAACCCTGTACATCACACCAAAAAAGCAGTATACAGTGTCAAAATCAAGCAGTAACCATGGCACAACCCTTCCTAACTTGTCAATATGTGAAAAACCTACTTTAAGTAATAAAAAACATACGTTTCAGCAAGTTTAATTTAAGTTAGTTAAAGCACTCACTGTTGTCTCCTAGAGTGTTAGCTGCTTGAACATTCAGTCTAAAATGGTCCCAGAATGTTATTCTTTGATTCTGTTGGCTTAGAAAAGTCACATGACAAAGTTACCTGTTTCTTTGATCATGAGCATGCAAATTATTTGACTGCGACTTGGTTTGGCCACAAGGATCGACCACGAGCGTGCAAAATCTTTGATCGTGAGAATAATGAGAGACTTCATTTTGAGAGTGTGCCTGTCTGAAGAAAACAGTACATTTAATAATTCTTGAACACAGTAAGTCCTGAGCCCATTCCTAGGACTCATAACTAAGAAAAATAGTAAAAATATCTATTTTTAAAATGTTTGCTAATAATTCCCACATTTTTACGATCTTTGACTGTGAGTGTGCAAATTCTTTGACCACGAATTGGTTTGACCATGAGGATTGGCCGCGAGCATACAAAATCTTTGATCATGAGAATAACATGAGACTTTGTTGTCAAAGTGTGCCTGGTTGAGAAAATAGTAGATTTAATAATTTTGCAATACAGTAAACCCCAGGGGCATTTCTACGACTCACAACTAAGGAATATAGTGTAAATATCTATTTTTGAAACATTAGCAAATAATTCCCACATTTTTACGATCTTTGACAGCGAGCATGCAAATTCTTTGACCACGACCCGGTTTGACCGTGAGGATTGACCTCGAGCATGCAAAATCTTTGATCGTGACAGTAATGTGAGACTTCATTGTCAGAGTGTGTATGGTTGATAAAAACAGTAGATTTAATCATTTTTGAACACAGTAAACCCTGAGGATGTTTCTAGGGCTTATAACTAAGGAATATACTATACATATCTATTTTAAAATGTTTGCAAATAATTCCTGCACTTTTACGATCTTTGACCGCAAGCATGCAAATTCTTTGATCGCGATCGTCTTTGATCATGAGGATCGTTTGTGAGGCAACAAATTGTTTGATTGTGACAAAAAAATTCACATTAACAATTTTAAACTCATGCAACTCTCTATAGCTTCACTTTCCCACACAATTCACGTTATATAAATATGAATATGTCATCACAACAAGCAAGAAACCTAATATTATGCATCCAACACAAGATTATTAACACCATTAGCACCTTCATACACACCCATGCCACTATCATGACCACAATTGACTAATAGCACCCTGCCTATACCATCATTATAATATGTTAACATAAGTGGTTGGAAAGATGTAACAACTAACATTTAACTATTGCAAAAACTTCCAACTTGCTAGTACCCAAACACAGCAACCAATGAAGTTGCCAGACATATTCTTTTCCCAAGTATTACCGTTTTACAATCTCACCCAATATTCAGACCACACTGCAGTGCAGAGAACAATTAAATGTTTTCACACAAAGTGATATAAATCAAAGCATAAAAATAGATTTTTTGTAACTATACTATGCTGTCAATAATCCTTATGCAGTATTTTTTTTATTATCGTATGGCACATGTTTCTTACTACTCTATATATTCTTTTTATTTTTTTAGGAGACTACAACCCCGAAAAGATTGAAGAAATACTTGAGCTCTTTCATTATGGCCATGTGCAGTAAACCTAGAGCACAAAGAAAAACTGCTAGCTGTACTGCTTGTTCATCATCATGCCATGTATGAACCAAACGTAAAACTTGTCGACAGAAGCAAGAAAATTTGTCTTCTGTTCAAAATACACATATAATTAAACATACACATTTAAACCAAGAGAAATCCTCTTCTAGTAAAACTGCAAGAAGTAAGCTTCCAACAGAAACATTGCAGTTACAACGTCCAGCACTGTCATCAACAAAGCATACACATGTGAGACAGAAAAAAAATGCTAGACGTGTGACTTCTGCTACTGCACAACAGAGCAAGGCAATTTTTTTTCCAAAAGTGGTCCATAGAGCTAGAATTGAATGTGTGATCTCCAAAATAGTGAGACACAAAGTGAACAGATTGTGTACTAAGATCTCATTGATGAAACTGCGCTTAAGAGTAAGACGATTTGTCAATGTGGCTCTAGCAATGCGTTCCCAATTATGGGCCGAAATGATGTCAGCCATTGATAAATTGAGTGTAAAGATTGAGGAGATAAAAAACAAAATATTGTCTTTTGAACACTTCAGCAGACAAAATATCTGTTGTGTTTCAAGGAGACTGGTTTCATTCAGAATATTCAAAAGCATTCTTCTGGAAAGAAACATACCATGCACACAACTGAAACATCACTTTCAGAACTGATGAACAGAGAAAAGTGCAGAATGTCTTAGCTCTATCTCATGAATCCCTTCACTTGGAGAATGACAATCAAGTTGTACAGGTTGAAAGTCATCCAAAGTCATCAACTAAGAAATGGGCATGTGACAACACATGTAATATTAGAGAAGAATCAGTCATGTCTATTGCAGGTTTCCTCTGAACATTTCTAACAACCAAGAGATCTGAATGACATACACTGCTTCACACCATTGACAAGTGTGAGATCCAGCCTCACAAAGTCCTAATGGGTCACTCCTTTGCATGTTTAGAGAGCATGAATGTGACAGCACATTCCGTCACTTTCGTATGCTGGCAGTTCATAGCTCTGGCATCCGGAAATTTGTACAAAGGTTATATTGAGTGAGATCTGTCATTTGAGACTACATGCAATTCCAAGCATTGCTCGATGATGGAGATGTGGAAGGACTTACAGAGTTCATAAAACAGTTACAAACAACCCATAGATTGAGGTCTAATGCTACTGTCCCTGAACAAACAAACACAATGCACAAATCACTGGTGCAAGAAGCTCAGCTTCTGAAAAAGTTTGGTCGTGAGTTAGCTAAATTTGAAATTAGCAAAACACAAAAATTTGATGTAATCTGTGTATCATGTGAATGCTTGTTCTATAAGCACTTATCTGTCACAGTGAACCTGCAGAACATTCCACACTGGAATGTAATGTGGGGTCATCTCCATGCATACCTTCTCTTATAGTCTGACTTTGAAGAAGTTGCAACTGTGTCACTCTGTTCTTACTGTCATAACAAGATTAGGAGTAACAGTTTGCCTCCTCGGTCTGTACTTAATAAAATGGAAGTTGAACCAACTCCTGATGAGATAGCAGTCTTGAACTTGTTTGAAAGGATTCTCATTCAGACCATGAAGCCATTTCAAACAATCATCAGGCTGAACACAAAGACATGAGACCTGCTGAGCAAAGAATTGGTACGCTCTCTGAAAGGTTCTGTTGTCTACTTGCCTTTACCTTTGCAAGAAAATGTCAACACTATTTCTCAGAACAATAGTGTAGTAGTCTTGGTGAGTGGTGTACCAACAAAAGCAAAAACAATATGGCAGGACATAGTCAATGTAGACAAGGTAAAGCATGCTTTGCAATACCTAAAAAAGCACAATATTTTTTTTATGCTGACATTGACATAGATGCGTTTGCTGGTCTTTCTACAGATATTGCTGCAGAGCACTCTGACAAAGCAATACTGGAGAAGGTTGACATCGCAACTGTACACAATGTGTATGAGCAATTCACCATACACACATTGCATGGCAAAGACCCAGTAATGGACAACACTGATTTATATCAAATGAAGCAAGTGGAGGGTAATCCTGTAAGTATATGGGAGGCTACTCTAGAAGCTTGTTGTTTCCCTGATCTATTTCCACTTGGCTCAGGTGGTTGATTAGATGAGCGTGAACTTCGAGTACCAGGAGCTGAGTATAGGGCCTCATGAGTACTACATAAGGATGGCAAGTTTTGGAGAAACATTGCATGCCTGTTCCACCTTCTTTGGGAAAGTGAACTTAGTGTCCTATCTGCTAGTATTGCTCATACATTGAGACTTGGTACAGAATTCAACAATATGACAGCTGCACAGTTACTGCAGAAGTTGCAGACCAAAGATGAAACACTGCAAGTCAGTCTTTCCTCCATTTTGTCTAGCATGCATGGTACTAAGGAATACTGGTACAGACGACACTCTGAAGTAATGTGCATGCTGAGATGATTTGGACCAGCAACATGGTTTATAATGCTGAGTTGTGCTGAATATTATTGGGATGATCTGCTTGATCTTCTCAGATGGGCAAACTCTGATGTAGAGAACATACAAATTATGACTCTCAATGAACTATGTTCACTTGATCCAGTAACAGTTTCATGTTACTTTCACCACTGGTTCCACAGTCTTTTAAAGTTCATACTGTCTAAGACAAATCCTTCTCTCAGCGTTGTCGAGCACTGCTTCTGGAGGGTTGAGTACCAAGCTTGTGGAGCTACACACATACATATGTTGCTGTGAATAAAAGATGCTCCACGTATTGGAGACAACAACACAACTGACATTCTAAGCTTCATATTGAAGTATGTCACATGTCAGATACCAGACAGGTATGACAGTGCAACACTTTGGGAAGTGGTTCAGAAATTCCAGTGACACCTGTGTGGCAAATACTGTTGTAGGAAAGCAAGAACAAAGATCAGTGGTACACCTGATGCCATTTTGGCTTCCCAAGGTGAGCTTGCCTACATGTTTCTCTGAATGATGTATTTTCAGCCATGCGACACCACCTGAAAGCAAAGTCAACAAAGCGAGTCTATGAACTACCTCACACAGAATCAGAAGCCTATATCAATGACTATAGTCCTTCCCTTCTGTTGATGTGGCAGGCAAACATTGATGTTCAGTTTGATGCCGACAACTCAATGGCTCTTGTAAGATATGTTACATCATACATCACTAAGCATGAGCAAACAAACCTGCAAGAGATGTGGTAAGAGTTGTCTAAATGTGATAAGTCAATGTCTTCCAGGCTTTGGTCACTGGGACTTAAGACTCTGTCACACCGTGAGTGTGGAGCCTATGAAGCAAGTGACCGACTCACAGGTGTATGTCTATATGGCAAGTCAGACTCCATTCATTTCTTGAATGTGAATCACAAGCAGAACAGGTCCCATGTCCTTAAGAGCCATGAAGAGATTGAGGATCTGGCTGCTACAAGACCAACATCCACAAATATTCTCAAGAGCAACCTAATTGGCAGCTACTGTCCACAGTGCCACAGTGCTATGGACGATCTGTGTCTCTTTGATGTTGCTGAATGGTATGATTACAAGTGGGGTGTTTCTTCTGATCCAGAAAAAGGTATGTATATATAAAGTCACTGGGTTTGAACGCTCACTTGTTAAAAAGTGGAAACCATGGCTAATTGACCACTGTAAACTCACCTTGAACACAACAGAAAGCAAAAAACATTATTACTTTGCTTTATTGTTTCTGTTTAAGCCTTGGAGATCAGAATCTGAATTAAAAGGATTATTTGACACATATGAACAACAGTTCATGGAAACATATCATACCTTCCAGAGTCATGTCTCTGAGACTTACATTGACAGACTTGAAATAGAAAAAAATCACCTAGAGAACACAAAGAAAACTCTGGAGGATGACACACCAGTAACATCACAGGAAATGGTTGATGTTGAAGGAGAAGGGACTCTCGGTGCTCCTTTTCCTCCTAATGACCCAGCTGTGCTAATGTCAGAGGTAGAGGGCACAATGCAACAAAGCATGCACTTGTCAGAGTCAGCTACAGACATTGTTGACAGGTTGAACTGACACCAAAGAGTCGTGTATCACTCTGTGATACATGCTGTGAAACATGCTATTCAGCACAGTACCAAGCAGTGTGTTTGTGAGGAACAGACACCAATCTGGATGTTTTTTAGTGGTGCTGCTGGAACTGGAAAAAGTTTCTTGATCGAAGCTATAAGCAAAGGTGTGTGTGAGCTTTGCAATGCAGCAACATCTGTTATTGTTGCTGCTCCTACAGGTTTGGCAGCTTATAACATAGGTGGTATCACACTTCATATGTTATTCATGTTGCCAGTTGAGCATGGTAAGAGTGGTGATTGCAGGAAATTGTCATATGACGTTGCATCTGAACTGAGGTCAATTTTTGACAAGATGTATTTGCTGATAATAGGTGAGATCAGCATGGTTTCAAATGTTCCCCTCACATATGTTCACCTATGTCTACAGGAGATAATAGGGACTAATGATGACATACCATTTGGTTGAAAGAACATTCTTGTTCTTGGAGACCTCCTTCAGTTGGCTCCTGTAAATGGCAAACATGTTTTCTGTAGTCTTTCCATTGAAGAGGCAAAGAAAACAATTGGATGCATAAGTGGAGTCAATCTGTGGGAGTTCTTCTCATATGTTGAACTCACACAGAATATGAGACAGCAAGGTGATATGTCTTACAAAGCATTACTTGATGAGGCATGAATTGGTACACTGTCACCCACCCGTGTTGAAATGCTGAGACAGTGCATGATCACAAGAAATGATGCTCCTATTCGGGATACATGTGATATCTTTGCACATGTACAGAAATCTGGGGTACATGTTGTATGTCTATTCCCAAGACTTAAGCAGTGTGCTGAGTTCAATGAGATCATGATGCAGAAAGAACAGCAACCTGTTGTCAGTCTGCCATGCATAGATACCATAGACCATGTCACCCTATCACAAACAATGATACTGAAAATGGTTGAGCGTCTGAGAGAGCTCACAAGTGATGTGTCACACACAGCTGGCTAGGAAGTTGTGCTAGCACCATGTAGAAATGCATGTATCATGCTTCGAAGAAACATTGACATTGTGCGAGGTCTCATGAATAGAGCCATGGAGTATATTCATGAGTTCCAGTACAATGTGCAGAGCACAGCTGTGGACTTTGTAGTTGTTAAGCTTGACAACTGTGAAACTCCTCTCCCAATAGACAGAGTAACAGTCAAGTTTGAGCTTGTGAAAGACATATATGTGACAAGGAAACAATTTCCATTGTGTGCTGCTTATGCAGTCACAAGGGCTCAGCCTTGATAGTGCCATTGTAGATATAGGCAGTGGTATATTCAAGGATGGGATGTCTTATGTTGCCTTGTCTCATGTACGACAATTGTCTGGAGTACACATAGTGAATGTGGCAGAAAGAAAAATATGTGCTGACACAAAATGCATAGTTGAGTACAACAGATTACGTATATTGTACCAACCAAATGCTCCTTTGCTACCAGTTCCCAGATATGCATCCAGTACAACTATCACAATGGATGAAGCACACAAACTAAAAAGAAAGCACACTAAAACTCCACAGTCATCACCGCAGCATTTCATTACAGAGCACTCTCTGCATAAACAACTTGCTTCTCCACCTGCAAAAAGATGTATTGGAGTCAACATACTGCCAATATTTGACAACAGCACAGGAGTAAACTGCTATGCAAATGCAACTATGCAAGCACTTCTCCACATACCTGAGTTTGCTAATGTGTTAAACTCAAGTCAGTTGACACCTCTGTCGGAAGCATTAAAGAGAGCCATTAGAGGTACTCAAGACTAGTTCCCCAGTTTACAAAGCTTGACTTCTCTATGACTAACTCTTGGACAATATGCAGGACAATCAATGTTTGCTGACAATGCACAAGATGTCACAGAGTTCATGATGGGAATGATAAACAGTTTAGCAGATGATGGCATTGATCTGCATCAACACTTTAAAGTTGACTATGTGTCCAAGTACACATGTTTGTCACGCAGCCACAATGAATCACAAACAACTCAGGATATGCTCTGGCTGTCTGTCTATGTCCCTGAACAGAGAACTGTAAAGTTCTGCAAGTTATTTACAAATGCAGAAACTGGTTTGCTGTGCCGAAGATGTGGTCATTCTTGTGTTTTCTCTCTGAGAGTTACATATTCAAGTTCATACATAATTATTGTATTGCAACGCTTTAACTCTCAAGGCATGAAAGTCACAATGCCAATTTCACACTTCATTGCTGAAAGAACTATGTTCTCAGGAAGTCAATTTGGCACACATGCAATAATCTTCTATCACGGCCTATCCATTCACTCTGGCCACTATGTCACAAATGCACTAAATCACCACAGCCCACGGTAATTGCTCTGACTTCTCTGCCATTGCAGAAGATACCACAACAGTACAGCAATACAGCTACCTGTGGTACACAATTACTTGTTTATCACACTGCTATCCTCATACATTGGATACAGAACAACACTTTTCCCATAATTCATTGCAATAAAATTTCCACAGACATTGTATTGTAATATTCAGCATTTGCAAGTTTGATATACTCACAACAAAAACTGCATTGATACTCTTTAAGAAAACTTGAGGGTATTGAACTGTAATCAATAGACAGTCAGTTAGTTACATCTTTTTGCAGATGCCTTACTTAACACTCAATGTCTCAGCAGATATTGTTGTTTATTCAGTTGTTTCACAGTACAATCTTACATGGTAATGACAAACTCACTAACTTATTTAAAAGCTTATCAGAGATGCAACTACTGTTCTCCACATATTGTGTTGAGAACTCTACTTGTTTCAACAATACACATCAGGTTAAGTTCTCACTCCTTCTCCTGCTGTTGTCTACATTCTTGACCTTTACTGTAATACTTACTAAATTGACTTCCACCAAATCCAAGCAGACTTGAGGGCACTGGATATTACTCAATGTCAATTAGTAAGTTATGTCTTGGCAAATGTAGTTATCACACCCATGTTAAAAGCATGACTACCTACATGATGGTATCATCTCTAGTACTATACTGAAATTGTTGACAACAATCTGATAGCATTTTCTGTCAGTGTTCTAGCACTCTGAATGCTAAATATGACAAACTCTCACAAAAAAATGTGACTCAGACTTGTACATATGTATATAATGCTGAGCTTCAAATAACATGTACATAGCTTAAAAAGACGTTCATGTATAAATGTTTATTGTAAAATAACTAAATACATAAATTATACGAATACGTTAATTATGTTTGCAGGATTATCTGCCACTGCTCTTGGACTTCCAACATTGAATATGACAAACTATTCCCAAGAAAAGTGACTCAGACTTGTACATATGTATATCATACTGAGCTTCCAATTGAATGTGTATAACTTAATTAGACTTAGAAACGTGAATGTTTGTTTATGAAAAACAATATACTAAAATAACATTATTCATTTATTACTGTTCCAAATGTACTCTGTCCATTCATTTAATGGTATTGCATTGCATTAAGTGCAACTGTTTATATGATTCATAGCTTATAATAGAGATGTATACATGTGATTATCTGGCCTATTTCCACTGTATGATGCATTTCTATATATCTGTGCAGATGTCTACAACTCATAACTGAGTAAAAAATGCTCACAATGATTGTGTTCTTCTGCAGTACAATGCAAACTATTGGTATGCTCTTGCTTTAACAGGATCATCCATATTTTTGGAGGTTGGATGAGGAATTTTTCCCAGTTCACCAAATAAAAAATACTTGCAAAAACTCATCAATTTGCAGCTTGACCAACAATCTCGCCATCAGTAAAAAATTGGATGTGAAATGAGTGTCCTCAGCACACCATGACATACTCAAAATGTAACAAATGTGTGTAATACTTCCATCTTTTTTCACTTCTTGATATTGTTAGATCTACCTTAAAATAAATAACTGCAACTTTATCAAATGTCATAGCAACACATATGTAGATATCACTAATATAGTACTCAAATGACAAATTAAATCATATCTGTCATTTAACTAAAATACAATAAAAACATAGCAACAAATTAAACTTCATAATATGATTATTGATATCAAACTAAACATCTCTATTCACAGGCAACATATTACCACCAGCTTTCACACTGTTAGAATAATCTACACATGTGGTTATCCTACAGGGAAATGTATGAATACACTCATGGGAAACCGTAAATGTTTCTTACTGTCTCATGTGAACATGTAGTCAATAATTAAACGCCATCAAATATTGATTAGGTGAAAAACTAACAATATTCTAATCAGTTCCACAAAATACCAGTAAAATGTTGAGAACCACATGTCAAATAACATTGTATTAGTATCCATTCTCTTAATATCTAAGTGGCCACTGAATGTGATAATAAAATATTGTCAATAGACACATAACTAATACCACTCAGCAATAAATGTGACATAGGTAACTGTTTGCTAACTAAATATTCTATAACATTTACACCCATATAAACCAGTTACCAAATATATACACAATCTTAACTCTAAATGCTATTCATATACAAAAGAAACAGTGTAGATAAAGTCACTGAAATAGCAACAAACAAAAAACATCCTCAAAAATGATTGTGGATGTATATAACAAACTGTTTTTTTGACCATCCCAAGAGCAACCAAACAATTTGGACTATATATATATATATATATATATATATATATATATATAAATAGTTAAATAATAAATACATTTTCAACCTTATGCTATGTCTCCTGAGTTTTATTTTTAAGCTGTTACTGTTATAGAGTTGTTATGTTGATCTACATGTCTTCTATTGAACTGTGACTTCATAGCTTTGACTATACAGAGAAAGTAGAACATTAGAGAGAGATGATCTCCTGGGAGGGGTAGGGGTGGGGAGTTGGGACAGGCACCTAACTAAGAGTATCATGGAACAGAGTTCACATGGGTGCTGACTCACAACAGTATCAGTTCTTGTCAATTTATTCCTTCCATTCCACATACTACCTCACAGATAACAGTGAGAAATATCTGACTGCTGGCAAATGGTGTGGGCTGCACCTCAGCTGGCTGTGGCTCTGCACCACTGGGCTGCAGCCCTCACCGACAGTCAGTCGGGTGGGCGACGGCAGGCGGGTGGGATGCTGTCGCCTAGCTGTGGGGGGGAGTGGGGGTGAGGGCCTGGGTGGGTGGGGGGGACACTAGACACCAGGGAGATTTTGGGGGGGTTGTGATGACATTCTGCCCGCCGACTGGCTTTACGATCCACTGGACCACCAGGGAGATATTCGGTTGGGGGTTACATATCTGCCCGTGATTGGGCATGGGGGGTTCATATACATTCTGCCCATGATTGGGCTGTGAGATGTGCGGTGTAGGGGGTGTCATGTAACCTGACTGCTCAAGCATCAGGCTTCAGGATATGTGAGGGGGTGTGTCATGTACCTGGACTGCCCGCGATCGGGCTGTGGGAGATGTGTGGGCGGGGGAGGGGTTCGTGTTACACTATGCCCACGATCGGGCTGGTGGGGGGACACAGGGACCGAGTTGGGGGCCAGCCAGGGGTGGCAGCTGCTGTGTTGTCGCCCTGCAATGCAGCAGCTCACCTGTGGGTGGCCCTCAACTTAAGCCTTTTTTTTTGGCTCAAGGTTGTGCAGGCGAGTGTTTTGGTTACAAGATGTGCACAACTCTGCACAACCCGACTGAATATCGGGTTGCGCAGGTTATGCATGGATCCTCCCCCTCCTGTTGAGCATGCATTCATTTGCATTGCTCTCTTGCGCAACCTGTTGCCAGTGGCGTAACTGCCTCCTGCTGAATATCACAGCATGGCGCATTTTGGACTTGCGCATGCACAACCCTGTTGCGCATGGCGCAACCCTTTTGAATATCCAGGCCCGGACATTAAGAAAATCAAGGGTAAATCCTCTTCCCAAGCAGCATGCAGGTGCCTGCCTTCACACACAGACCTCATACTCATCAACTCAGGCAGCCATCTAGACTGGAGTATGAGCTCTCCAGAGGGGTTTGAGGCCCCCAAAGGTTTTGTAATGGGGGAAGCAAGTCAAATTAGCCACAGTGCAACATGATAAGTTCTTGGAGAAGGTGAGGTGCTGGAGCTGGTGTGTGGGGGTCAAGTACTGGATCATTAATTCTCCAATGCCAAGTGAACACAGCTGGAAAAACAATTATTCAAAAAATATGTACTCAAAGTGCTGGCCTTGAATTGTTGGTAGCCAAAAGACGCACTTCTCCTATTTCCATCAGTGTGGCTCAGTTGGTAGCACATCTGCCTCTGGACCAAAAGGTTGTTGGTTCTGGTCCCACATCGGGATTGAGCTCATACCTAAATGCTGGCTCCTGAGTGCAATATTAGGCAGGGGCTGTACAGTTGGGGTATGCTTCCTTTGGATGAGATGTTAAGCAGAGGTCCCTTCTACCCATCCTTTAGGAAAATAATCTTTCAACAAGTGCTGTGTGGTGTAAAGGGATGTGCAGGGTGTTTCTTGCCTTTCCTTTGCTCAGATGTGAATTTAGTTCTGGTTTGAGAAGCCTCCAGACAGATTTTGGGGTAAGGCATAGGAGTTTTTTTTTTTTTTTTACCTAGAAGGCAGACTTGATACTTGATTCTCCTGTGTAGGTTCTGCTGCTTAGTTTGGGTACAGAGAGCACAGGCATGTGTAAGGATATCTGCATCTAGCACCAGCCTGAAGGCCTTGTTCAGTGCTGTTCTATACTTACCTATAATCTTTTTGCATAATTCCTATGTTTATACTTGGCAGTTATTAGAGTTATTAAGAATTTTCAGATTTTCAACTGCACATCTGTTGTTTCTTGTGATATTTTTGTAGAATATTAGATACACTTATATGAAAACACGTAATATTGGATTGTTTTTAGAAGATGTAGTTTATCATGAGCAGACTGGGGAATCAAATTGCTTTGGGCAGCACATCTCATCATGAGCAAAGATTTATGTGTCTTTTACATCATTAGACTGTTTCTGGTATAAGAACGCTTGTTTATAACACAAGGACTCTGTTCAACAATAGTTGTATTAATTTTTGCTATAAAGAGAACCTTTCACATTTCAAGTTTAAGTTTATTTGTTTGGCAGATTGCCATTACAAAAACAAAGGATTAAAAAAGACATACAACATTTTCATATACAGTTCATACACATGACAATATTCATGACATAAGTTAAAATATAAAAGGTTTCATGTACGTTTTTATAAATATGCTTTAACAAGGGAGATAATTAGAGTGCATTCCTGACCAACCAGGGATTGATATTTAACTGCACTAAACAAAATGGTATACTCTTTTTCCTTATTTTCTTGATTTCACCTAAATAAATTGCCAGATTGTTGAGAATTCCATGGTTCTCTGAATTGAATAGCAGGTCTAATGCATACCTGGTTGGTTTGTATAGTGAATTAATAAACTTCCCTAGACTTATGACCTATACTTGCTCATACCATGGGTATCATAGCACCACATGGTTTAAATCTTCCATCTTTTGCAGCTTGCAGCAACAATTCATTGTAATGTTTTGTTCTTTATAATATCTAGATTCAGTGATGTTGCTTGGAAATACTTCAAATCTAAATTGAGTGATTATACTTCTGTAATCAGGTTTCTTTACTATTATTAAGTAGGGTTTCAACAAATGTTCTTTTGTGTTATTGGATAGCCAGGTAGCAACCTTTAATGTTTTTTATAGCCCTTAGATGTGTTTCCTGTGATCTTTTCTTTATTGTTTTAGAAACATATTTTTATTAGTGTTTGTCATATATACAGCATCCATATATGAGACATATCAGAACATGTTTTTCCGTTTTGAATACAGGTTCTTATACATTTGATTATACAAATAAAAATACCTACAAAACCAAACAGAAAAAACAAAACAAAAAAAAAACAAGAAAACACACAAAACACATCATTATATAGCATTGTGCACAGTCAGCATAATCTTTTACACATTTCAGTGATACAGATTTTATAACCATATGCTGTAATATCTCATTCCTGTACTTTACCTGCTTAATCTTCATCAAGCTAAGCTAGCTGTAACACCAGTTAATATAAAGATGTTTTATAGTTTCATGGCTTCAAACTTATTCTTAAAGGGTTGCCATATTTTCTCATATCTATTCATTTGTTTAATAGAAATAAAATTTATCCATTCTAATGCATGTATATTTGAGATAGTATTTAACGAATTTCTAAAATGAGATGGTTCTGAGTCCTTCTATTTTAAGAGAATCTGTTTGTAGGCTTGGGTCAAACTGACATT
The DNA here is from genome assembly GCA_016271365.2 of Neoceratodus forsteri. Taxonomy (NCBI): domain Eukaryota; kingdom Metazoa; phylum Chordata; order Ceratodontiformes; family Ceratodontidae; genus Neoceratodus; species Neoceratodus forsteri. The sequence goes on along the minus strand of CM028138.1, from coordinate 619,675,256 downwards.
CACCACAATTTGTTTGGATAACAATAAAGTAGTATACGGTGACCCAGCGCTCAATAACATCCATGTGGGTTTCTTAGCTAATGTAGTGTTTATAGCCTGTGAAATAAATGTTAGAATTGCTTCCTGCCATTCAGCTAATTTAGGACATTATATAAACATATGCCTCAGGGTTACATTGTCTGTCTGGCATCTGGGACAAAATGAGGGGATGGTGGTATTAATTGTATTTAAAAAATTGGGAGTATAGTATGTTTGATGCAAGATATTAAATATCTGTTGCATTCTAATAGATTTTAATTCCCTACCATAATATTGACGGCTTTTTCCCAATCCTTTGATGAAATCTTTTCATTCAGTTTCTCTTCCCACTTAACATTTAATGCATGAATGTAACTATTTCCTATAAATTATGGTAGAAGATTTACATACATTTTTAAGATCAGTTTCGGTTGCACTGGTTGACTGAACAGATTTACTAACTGACCTAATCTATCATTCCGTTTATTCAGATTTTTTATTAATATAACTACGTATTTGTAAAAAACAATAGAATTGGGAATTGGGTATATCATATTTTTTACTTAAAACATCAAATTCCATCACTACCCCATTTTCTATACATTGCCCCATCTCTCTAGGTCCTTTACCATACCATGACTTAAATATACAGTTATTCAAAGATGGATGAAAACTAATGTTACAATATATGGCGCATGTTGTGAAAATGAGTCTTGGTACCACCTATGCCCCATTATCTTATTCCATGCACTAATTGTAGTTCTTGTGGTGAATGCCAGTTTCAAACTTGCCTTCCTAGTAGCTGTATATAAAGCATATTTTATACTATAATAAGGGGTCTGGACTAATTCAATATTAGTTGAATCATTTTTATAACTTTCTTTAAACTACAGTCATTATACATAAATTTGCTGCTAAATAATACAATCTACAATGTGGAAATGCCAGCCCCCCCACCCCCCAGGTAATGGGGTGCATTAGTTTCTCCAATTTTAGCCTCGGTCTTTTCCCTTTCCATAAAATTGTTTTGATCACCACCTCTAGCCTCTTAAAGAAATTATCTGTGATAATTATAGCCAAGACCCAAAATAGAAGCATGACTTTTGGGAGAGTGAACATTTTAATTACATTAACACTTCCCATCAATGTATATGGGAGGGAATCCCAATGTTTCAATTGTCCTTTAACTTCCTCCATTAATGGATCAAAATTTAACTTATGAAGACACTGAAGCTTATCATCTAATTTAACACCCATATATGATATTTGTGATACTTTCTTTATGTTAAATTGTGCAGGTGGGAAAAAAGGATTATTATACCATGGATATAAGTGAACAGCTAATGAAACCATCAGACTGGCAGTCTACCACCATTGTAAATCCTCTGATAACCAATGGCTGTTGATGAGTATATAATCTATAATATCTTCAGCATAGGAATAATTACTTTACAAATGAAAAAAAAAAATCAACCTCTTTAATATTTGCCTTTTATTATAGTAAAAAAATGAACCTTGGTATAATCATAAAAAGCCACTTGGAGGATGTGGGTTATCGGAGGATTACCACAGCTGGCGAGGATTTAAGCACTCAGCTGTACTTTATGGGCAAACCACTCCAGCCGTGATAACTCCCCTGGTAACCCACACCCCCTCGTGGCTTATTGCTTAAGTATGGCATGATGATGCCAGATGCCAGCCTGAACACAGCAAGCTCCATCCTGGAGCTGGGACACAGTGAGCACCATTAAGAGGTAAACACTGCCTCCTTCACTGCAGCATCCTCTTGTAGGTTGTTGGCCCATCTATATTGTGTGTCAACTGCCCCACCAGCCCCAGCCACCCAAGCCTGACCCTCAATTTACTGTCCCCATCCTATGACATCACTTCCTGCTGTCACTGCTATGTCTCCACTTCTCCATTTGCAGGTTATACCCATTGGCCACTAGAGGGATCTCCTGCCTGCAACTCTATTTCCACCTCAGTCCCACTTCCTCTTATAACCTAAGAGCCCTTCTATCCACCTCTGATACTTCTCTCCCTCACCCATGCTTAACCCCTTCTTTGTACCCATACCACCTATTTCTCAGCCCAGTCCATTGACCTGTCACCACACACCCATACTCCTGCCCCCAGCTGACCATCCCATCCCACCTTTCTATACCCCCTGTGACTACTAGGAGTCACTATTTCACCACCCTATCATGCCTCAAACCCAGCCTAATCAAGCCCCATCAACGTCTGGAATCCCATCTCATCCTGGTCCTAGGACACTCACCCCCCCCGGGTTCTTGAACCTGGTACCTAGCACATTAAAGTCCGCAGCCCTACCACTACTCTAAAGTGGTATCCACCCTTTCAGAAGTGCAGCCTAGACTCTTATACTATCTGCCTCTATTGCAACCTTAGGTGTCATGAATGCAAGCTTCCTACTAACGTGCCTCATTTTCTTAACCATCCTGGTGCTTGCCTCTCACCAGCCAGATCACACCCTCAGCCCACAGAGGACTGCAACCCCATATCTCCCTGGATTATCTCGGCCTCCCCCAACTCTGGCCTCACATCCAGGGCCCCGGCACCCACCTCCTGGCAACCCTTTCAACCCCTCTGCCTACCCGGGCTCCCCCTGGATCCACCTCCTCTTTGCCATTCCAACCCTTCAAGCCCTACCCATCCCCTGTTCCCCTGTGGCCTCCCCTACATATCGACGTACATCCAAGGAGGTCAACAGCTACCACCCCCTGGTTAGAATCATTACTTTACTACTGCTCCTCTCTAGTAATGTCCACCCTAACCTGGGCCCTACCTCCACCAGTCCTCCCCAGACCCTGTCTTCAGGACTCTGCATTGCCTCCTTGAAGATATGCAGCCTGTTGAAAAAATCTGCCCCCTCCAATGCTGGGTCATTCTTGACCAGCCTGACATCATCACCGTAGTGGAGACCTGGCTTTCCAAATCCACCCCTGACTCCTTTGTCTCTCTTCCTGGGTACACCCTATACCGGGAGGATTGAGTAGGTAAACGTGGTGGTGGCTGTGAGGTTTTTATACATGCCACTATTGTTGAACATGCACTCCCTGCCCCCAAGCTCAATAATTGTGCCCAGGCCCTCACCCTCAAACTCATCCCTGATCCCTCTAGGGGACCGCTCTACCTCATGGTCTCCTGTGTTCCCCCAAGGAACCAGAATCTGGAAATCTTGACTCTTACAGATAATCTCACCACCATCCCTCACAAAGCAGAACAAGTCCTTGTTGGAGATCTCAATGTGAATTGGCTTAGTCCCTCCACCTCCCAAGCAAGGGACACCTTTGCTGCCCTTGACCTGACCCAACTAGTCTCTTAGCCCACTAGACTCAACCCCTCTATTGGAACCAGCACCCTCCTGGATGTCATAGTCACCAACCTCACCCACAAATTCCAGGACATACAAATCCTCCCTGACTCTTTAAGTGACCACTCTCTGTTCCTATTCCTCTGGTCCACCTCTACCCCCAAACCAGTAGCTCAAACCACCTTCCGCAGGTGCCTCCGCCCTGGGGGCCTGAATAAACTCAAGCAATTCCTCACCTAGATTGGCTGGTCCCCCATCAACCAGGCACCCAGCATTGACTCTGCCCTCGGCCTTTTCACAAAAGCTTTTAACAAGGCCTGTGAGCTCTACACACCGCCTACCAGACTTCTCTCCAAAAAGCAAAATGTACCATGAGTCACTCCTGCCCTACTCCTAAAACTCAGGGGAAGGGATAACCTCTGGCATCTAGCCACTGAGACTGGCAGAACAGCAGACAGACAGGCCTACAGTGCTGCATGGAATAGGTGCATGTGAGCCATCCCTAAGGCCAAGGCTGATCACTACCAGGCCATCCTCACCTCCTCATGCAGGTCTGCCAGGACCTTTTGGGACAGTATTAAAGAACTGAATGGAAAATCATGCCCACCTCCCCATCCCAGCTTACTATTGATGGCTCTATTACCACTGGCCCCCTTAACATAGCAAACTGCCTCAACACCTCCTTCATGGATCTTAGCTCTGTCCTTCCCAGTAATTTCCTTGACTCAGCGCCCGATTCCCAGACCCCTGTCCTTCAACATGCCCAGTTCTAGTTGCACAAAATATCTACCTATGAAGCCAGACCATTCCTATTAAAAGCATTAGGCAGCAAAAGCCCAAGCAACAACTCCTTGGGTCCCAAAATACTACGACTGGTCCTGGATGACATCTTAGTCCCACTTACGAGATTGCTAAACTGATCCCTCTGCCTGGGTCAATTTCCCAGTGTTTGGAAAGCGGCAGTTGTCACACCTATTCATAAAGGTGGGGACAGGTCCACCCCCAGCAACTATCGGCCAATTTCCATCCTTCACCCACTCTCCAAAGCCATAGAAAAAGTGGTGGCTACACAGCTCACCGAGTATCTGACTAAATATGCCATTCTGTGCCCAGAGCAGCATGGTTTCTGTGCAGGCCATAGCACTGGTACAGTCTTACTGGAATTCTCCAACTTTCTGCACTCCTCTCTTGACTCTGGCAACCTTGCTGGAGCAATGTTCATTGACCTCTCAAAGGCCCTTGACACTGTCTGCAATCCCCTCCTACTTGACACCCTCTTCCATATGGTTTCTCTACTAGTCCCCTTGCATGGTGCTCTAGCTACCTATCAGCTCATTCTCAGTGCATCAAAATCAATGGGACCCTCTCATAGACCCTCCCTGTCTGCTCTTGAGGTACCCCAGGGCTCCATCCTGGCCCCCTTCTTTTTAGTCTCCACCTAAACACCCTGCCCAGTGCCTGCACTGGTAAAATTCTTCTATACACAGATGATGCCATTCTTTATGCCTCTCACTGAAATTCTACCTCCTTCCAGGACTCTCTCCAGCACACCTTCAACCAAGCAGAAAGCTGGTTCAAGGAGCACAGACTTGTCATTAACCTCAAAAAGACCAAGTCAATGCTCTTCTCCCACCATCAAAACAAAGCAAGAAATAACCCCCTCCACATCCTCCCCAGCACTCAACACCCACTCGAGCAAGTACACACCTACAAATATCTTGGGATTACTTTCAGCACTGCCCTCACTTTTCACACCCATGTTAATGCCCTTGTGTCGGCCACCAACACCTGGATTGGTATCCTTTACTGCCATAGGGACTACCTTCCACTCAATGCTCTGTGGCTGGCCATCACATCCTCAGCACTATCCTGAGTGGATTATGGCCTTCCAGTATATGGAGCCGCCGATAATACAGCATTCAGTAAGATCTGACTCACTCTGAACAAGGCCTGTAAACTATGGACCAGTGTCCCCAGGCTCACCCACACCTTTCATCTCTATTCCACTGCTAATCTCTTCAACCTTGAAGAACGTCTCCACTACCATACCTGCCTACTAGCCAAGAAAATTCTGCTTGGGCTCTACCCCCCGGGTATCTGTTTCCCTCCACCATACCTCCCCCACAGTCTCCACCCACAGCTTGGACAAGGCTACTCTACTGGTACCCAGAACTAGGACCTCCCCAGCTCAGAGATCCTTTTGCTACAGGCCCCCTTCCTGGTTTAACACTCTCCCTGTAACTGTCACTAACACTCCCAAAAATGCCTCCTTTAAAACTGCTCTTCAGAACCACCTGTTCAACACCTGCTGCTGTACCTGTCACTAATAGGTTGCTCACATACTACTAAGTGCACTTCGACCGAGTCCTCAGGACTGCCTCCTCCGCCTCCCTCCCCCCTCCTCCCACTTGGTTCCCTCATTCCCCCCCTGCCAGATGTCTGTATATATGTACTACTGTGTATGAAATGAACAAAATACATGTAACAATGTCTGTATATAGCTGTGTAAAATCTGTGTAAATCTGTATGTCAACCTTTTGTAATATTGTAACATTGTTGTCCTCTCTGTGAAGAGGCACCTTTGTAAACGAGCCTCTGGCTCAAAGGTTGTAAATCTGATTGTACAAATAAATAAATAAATAAAATGATTCTAACATTTCTGTTTTTAGCCAATTAACCTTATAGCCAGAAATATGACCAAACTGATTTGTTAATTGAAGGATATATGGGAATGCTTTATTAAGATCATTATCAAAAAGTAACAGGTCATCTGCATATAGACTCACACATTGCTCCTGATTACATATAATTGGGCCTAGAATATCTGAAGATAATCTTAATGCATTTGCCAATGGCTTAATGGCCAATGCAAATATTAAAGGAGATAGTGGGCATCCTTGACGTGTGCCATGCTGTAGACAAATATTTGGTGAAAGAATCCGATTTGTTTTGACCATGGCTTCCAGGCTCGAGTATAAAATACTAATCCAACTGTAGAATTTAGGCCCAAATCCATATTTTTTAATTATCAAATTAATATATTGTCATTCCACTCTATCGAAGGCATTTTCCATGTTGATCAATACCATTGACAAATCTAAATTGCGACAATAGTCCATTATATTTATTACTTGACGTATATTAGATCTTATATTTCTACCTTTTATAAAACCATTCTGATCAGGATGTATCAACTTTGTTAGTATTTTCTTGAGTCTGGTAGCCAGGGTCTTAGTCAAAATCTTTGCATCCGAATTGAGCAAAAATATAGGTCTATATGACGCTGGATCATTCGGATCTTTGTCTTTGTTCAATAAAAATGAAGTAATAGCCTCCTTAAAAGAGGGGGCCAATGAGTTATAGCTCAACATTTAATCAAACAATTTTTTTAGATGTGTGGCCAGCTGTTAACAAAAGCTTTTATAAAAGTCAGTAGGTATTCCATCCGGTCCCGGTGTTTTTCCCCCAGGTAATCTTGAGATTGCATGATTAATTTCTTCCATCAAAATATCCTGATTCATTTCCTACAACTGTTGTTCTGATACGGTGGATATTACATTATTAGAAATAAATTCTATTTCAGTATCTAAGAGACATGAGCTTTTTTGTAGAATATAAATTCTGATAATATTGATAAAAAATTCTATTAATTTCTTTAGGACCTGTATAGTCTTGTCCTTTTTCGTCTGAAACCTGTATTATAATATTCTTCTGGCTTTCAGGTTTTATTTGCCAGGCCATAATTTTTTGAATTCATTCTCCAATTAAATAATATTTTCTTTTGGTACCCAGAACTTGTTTCTTAGCACTCTCTGTTGTTAAACTATCATAGTCCTCTTTAACAGAGACTAATTACTGAAACACTTACTGACTATCGTGAGCCATATGAGCATGTTCTAATTCCATAATCGTTTTTTCAGCTCTCTCTCAATTTGCCCCCCCTCTTTTTTCTATGTGCTATTTGATATGAGGTAATTGAGCCCCATATGGGTGCTTTAAAAGCTTCCCAGATCATTATCATATTAGTGGCTGCTACTGTATTTATTACAGAAAATAATTCTATTTCTTTTTTTTATAAATTCAATAAACTGCATCTCCTTTAATAGAATAGAGTCTGATTTAAAACAAGGAATATTTATACTAGTTGCTATTGGTATAGTAAATAGTATTAGAAAAATGTTTTGCATATGCAACTTTAAGCTGTATCTTTTGCTCTAACCAGCTCAGCAAATAATTTAAATCAATTTTTCTAGTATTATATGAATTTTTTTCAGCCATCTTGTTTTAGTATGTTCAAGAAGCTGCACTTTCTCTTTTAGGCACTCTCCTAGTATGGAATTTTCATTTTCTGATATTAATTTAACCCAGTAATTTTTTCTAGTTTGTATCATATGCTGGAAGCTTGATTGCCCAAGCTGCGTTCTGACCAGTGTACTAAGCACACTATTGGGAATTCTTAATATTTGCTTATATGTTTTATTTATTATACCCTCAATCTTGATTGAGCTTTCTATCACCAAAAACATTCACTGCATACAATGCTTGATTTATTACTTTTGCATTTATTTCTTTTATCATTGGTATAATATTACTACCACTGTATAAGTGGGTGAATTTCTTAAGTGTCTTTACTGAGTTGTGCAACTCCTTAGCACAAATCTCTATATGTTTATTCCACTTTTGATTTTTGGAAAAAGTCACTCACAGATATAAGAATTTATTTACATATTTCAGGTGAGTGCCAAAATGATTAAATTTCCTATATTTCTTTTTACTACCAAACACTATAACCTTTGTTTTCCTTATATTGGGTTTTTAAGTTGTGTTGTAAACATGGGTGGGGGTGATTCTAAAAGAATGGCACAAGTCACCACCAAAGCTGACTTGTGCCAAACTCAGTTGCAACAAGGACCCTGTGCCTGATCCTAGAAAGGACAGGGTTCCTGCAGCTAAGTCCTGTGACTTGCAACATCTAGCCAGGTACACTGAAAAGAGGGCATACCTGGTGAGTTCATCGCAAGCTGCTACCACTGTCTGGCATGGCACAAGTGCCCCCCATGCCCAATCCCCCAGACAGAGCAGACAGAGTCCCTCAGGGCTAGAGAACTCCCCCACCCACTATCAGTGCCCCACAGATCCCCCACCTCAACTCCTGAGTGGCACCCCAAGGCAGCTGTGTACTGTACAGTATGTACAGTACACATACCAGACAGTCCCTGGTAGTCTAGTGGCCTTCCACCCCCCCACCCTGCAGTGCCAGTCCACCAAGCACCCCCGACCCATCCCCAGCCAGCAACTGGCACAGCCCACCTCTCACCACTGCAGCCAGCAGTCAACTGAGCTCCATAGGAGCACATACTGTATATATGCACTCAAAGAATCAATGAACTAATTCATTCATTGAGCGTGTATATACAGTACGTACTCATATGAAGCTCAGTCGGTGGCTGGTCATATTAGTGAGAGGTGGGCTGTGCCAGTCGCAGGTTGGGTGGGTGGAGCAGGGATGTCTGCCACTGCTGGGTGGTGGGGTGGGGGGCCACTTTACTACCAGGTCTAAGGGCTATCTAATTAAATAAATAAAATAATAAATGCCATGTACAGTTGTCAGTTTGTTATGCCATCACCCAAGAGATTTGTGTTGCAGGAGGTGGCTGCTCTGGGATCAGAGCATGGGAGAGCATGAATAGCCCTGTGAGGCTTTGGCATGCATGTTTGGAGGTCAGGGCATAGGGGGCATGGATAGCCCTGTGGGGCTTTAACTCAGTTGTTAGGTGGTTGTGGCATTTGGGAGGATAGGGCATTACATGTGGCTTTGTGGTGAGTGGGCAGTGGTGGAGGAGGGTGACATGGCATTGGGCATTGGACCAGTGGCACATACATGCAACCCCCAGAGGGTATAAGTACACTTACACCAGCTAAATGGTGGTGTAACTGTACATTGATGGATGTCCTCCCAGGGTTGTTCTAGAATAGAAAGTATGGGGACTTAGTTGCTGCCCTTCCAGAACAGGGTACAACAGCTGCTGTAACCCCCCCAGCACCATGTCACATGGGGTTTGGAATGTAACTGGTGGTGTAACTCCACTTTGGCACAAACAGCCTGCAGCATGTCACAGTCTGCTTTGCAGAATTCCAAATGATGCAACTGGTGCCGTAATTTGCTACTTGTACCATTTTTTGGAGTGCAAATCAAATTATGCCAGATGTAACCTTTTGAAAATCAAGCCCATAATGTCTCCATTTTGTTTAAGGTTATTTGAAGACCCAGTCAACTTGTAGATAATATTGCCAAGTCATTGGTGTATACTAGCACAGAAATTCTTCTTCTACCCAGTTTTGGCATATGAAAATCCGGTTCATAAAGCGCCACAATTATATTATTTATATAGATGTTAAATACTGTTGGGGCTTGCACACATCCTTGTCTGACTCCATCTCTGTCATGAAATTTTTTGTCAATAAACCTTTTCCTGTATATTTTATTTTGGTCCACGTATCACTATAGATCATTTTTATTAGTATTATTAAATTTGGGTCTATTCCAAGTGTAAACATCTTCTCCCATAATAGTGATCTAAATATTGTGTCAAAAGCTGAGTAATAGTCTACAAATGCGACAAAAATTGATTGTTTCTTAATGTTACAATCTTTTTCTATCATATGGTTAAGGAGAAATAATTTATTTATACTTCCAGTCCTTTTTTTGGAATCCAGCTTGAAGCTTTGAAATCAGGTTATGTTGTTCTAACCATGTAGTTATTCTAGTTAGGAGGACTTTAGCATGTATCTTGGAAACAGTGTTCAACAGGCTGATCAGCCTGTAGTTTGCTAGATTGATGTATGAGCCCTTTTTATGTTTGCTTGTGCATGCACAAGAAACATTATATGACAGCTTAGGAGAGAAGGGGTTGTGGAGGCGTGGCACTGTTACAGCCAAGGGATGCACTGCATTTGGGGGTTTGGCACTGGTGGATCAATGGAGGCACAGTGTGCCTATGACACTGGTCTTCCAAAAGTACACCAAGTTGTAACGTTTTCGCTGCTGCAATCAGGGGCCACCTTGTCATTGCAGTGTCAGCCATTCTGCTGCAATGAGGGAGCAACCCGTCATTGCAGGGCGGAATATTAGCTAGCCTAATACTGTTTGTGAACATGGTGGGCAGCTTTCTGCTGCATTCACAAACAGTATTAGACAGCCAGCCCCCTTGCCGAGGGGGTGCCCAATCCCCCTCAGCAGCATGTGCCCCCTAAATAGTCTTTGTTTTCCAGCGGGAACCCCAATCCCCATTGGCTGCAGTGACCCAGGTATTTTGCCAATGGGGGAGCCCCCTCTCCATCGGCATGATGTAACCCCCACCCGTTTTCCTTGTCTGCCGACAGGGTGCCCAATTCCCGTCAGCATAAGTTCCCCTCCCCATTTTGCCATGTGCTGATGGGGGTGCCCAATCCCCATCGGCATAATGGCCCCCACTTTAGTTGTGTGCTGACAGGGGTGCCCAATCCCCCATCAGCTACAGTTGGCCCCCCAACAAAAAACTCCTGAGGCATGCTGGGAGCCTACCTCAGCATGCCAAATGCCCCTGTGAAGTTAAAAACCATCCCACGTTGTCTTTTTTTTCCTGTGAAGAAAAAATGGTCCCTTGTGGACTCCCAGATACCCCTCCCACAGCCCGCACCCACCCACTGTGCACCCTGCCTCCCCACACCCCCCTCACCCCATACTTACCTATGGAATCTGGTGTGACGATCTTCGGTGGACCGGGAATATGTCTGCACTCTTTAAAGCCAACCACGAACTGAGGAAATGTTAGTAAGCTGTATAATGGAGTAAATAGGTTTTTTTCAACCTTGCTGCATATCTCAGGCATTTTTGGGAATTTTGGCACCAAATTTTCAACATGGGGTTTTTGGGACCCCTCCTCATGAATTCTGTCACTGTCATGGCGTTAATCGGGCCCGAAGAGTGATTTCACGGTCACTAAATCACCCTTCAGGGCCACTAATGAAATGACAGTGCCAGTGTTCATAAGGTGGGCTCTCAAAAAGCCTATGTTGCAAATTTGGTGAAAAATTCATAAAATGACTGTTTTACTAGCACCGCTATGCAGTTCCTAAATCTCATAAGTTCATAAATCGTAACATTTGCACTCAGATTTTCAACATTGCTATTTTATCACACCTACTTATGAGCAGTACAGCTGTCATTTTCACATCTGCCCAAAATGTGTTTCCAATGCATGTAGCAATACAATGGACATTCGTGTGCAAAATCAATGTTTGGGACAGATTAAGAAAATCACAGTGATACTGTTCATAAGCAGAGGTCTTAAATGGCTATGTTGAAAATTTGGGGGAAAAATTCCTTAAAATTACTGTGTTATGAGCATGCATTACGAATTCTCACGCACGCTCGTAAGTTCTCAAATTTTTAATATTTGCACTCCAGATTTTCAACAATGCCATTTTACCATACCTTCTTATAAGCAGTACAGCTGTCATTTTTCACATCTCACCTAAAATGTGTTTCCACGCATGTAGTGCACAATGGTGCAGTCAGTGTGCAAAATCAATGTTTGGGACAGATTAAGATAAGCACAGTGACACTGTTCATTAGCAGAGGTCCCAAAATGTCTATGTTGAAAATTTTGTGAGAAAAGTCCATAAAATGACTGTGTTACAAGTGTGCGTTGCGCAGTTTCCATGCACGCTCATACCTTCACATATTTGCAATACTTTCACTCCAGATTGTCAACACTGCCATTTGTCCGCACCTCCTTATGAACAGTGCAGCTGTCATTTTTCACATCCCAGCCGAAATGTGATTCTGCACTTCCGTTGCAGAATAGCGCTGTTGCTGTGGGAAATCCATGTTTGGGACACATTACGAAAATTACACTGACACTGTTAAGTAGCAGAGTGCCTATGTTGAAAATGTGGTGAGAAAAGTCCATGAAATCACTGTGTTATGAGTGTGCATTGCACAGGTTACATGCATGCTTGTGCCTTCGCACATTAGCAATATTTACACTCCACTTTGTCAACACTACCATTTGTCTGCACCTCTTTATGAACAGTACAGCTGTCATTTTTCACATTCCAGCCCAAATGTGTTTTTGCACTACGGGCGCAGAATAGCACGATCGTTGTGGGAAATCCATGTTCGGGACACATCAGCAAAATCATATTGACACTGTTCAATAGCAGAGGTCCTAAAATAGCTATGTTGAAAATTTGGTGACAAAAGTCCATGAAATGACTGTGTTATGAGCGTGCATTGAGCACTTTCCATGCATGCTCATAATTTCGCACATTTGCAATACATTCATGCCATATTTTCAACATTGCCATTTTTCTGCACCTCCTTATGAACAGTACAGCTGTCATTTTTCATTTCCTGGCCTAAATGTGTTTTCGCGCTTCCAATGCAGAATAGCACAGTCGCTGTGGGAAATCACTGTTCGGGACACATTACAAAAATGACAGTGATGCTATTCATTAGCAGAGGTGCTAAAATGCCTACGTTGAAGGTTTGGTGATGAAAGTCCATAAAATGACTCTTATGAGCCTGCATTGCTCAGTTTCTATGCACTCTTAGAACTTTGCACATTTGTAATATTTTCACTCCAGATTTTCAACATTGCCATTTTTTCCTCATCTCCTTATGAACAGTGCAGCTGTCATTTTTCATATCCTGGTCGAAATGTGTTTTTGCCGTTCCAGCGCAGAATACCGTGATTGCTGTGGGAAATCAGTGTTCAGGACACATTAACAAAATCACAGTGACACTGTTCATGACCACAGGTCGTGCAATGCCTATGTTGAAAATCTGGTGACAAAACTCTATAAAATGACTGTGTTATGTGCATGCATTGCGTGATTTCCACGTATGCTTGGAACTGCGAGCATTTTTAATATTTCCACTACACATTTTCAACATTGCCATCTCTTCATACCTCCGTATGGATAGTATAGCTGTCATGCTTCACATCCTGCCCGATCTGTCTTTTCGTACATGTGGTGCAGAATGGCACTGTCGCTGTTCAAAGTCAGTTTTCGGGACACATTGTCAAAATCACACTACCACTGTTCATGACAAGAGGTCCCAAATGCTTTCATGTGGTGGGGTCACAAAAAGGCCATGTTCAAAATTTGTACTATAAATACCAACAAATGCCCAAGGCATTACGGTCTCTAACCATAATGTACTACCCTGTACAGACAGACAGGCATCAGGGTGTGCCTTTGAATTGCCATCTGTACTCCTCATGCCATCCCACCCCCACCACATGACAGGCATCGAGCTGTACCTTGGACTCTTTGGCCCAAGATTTCACCCCATTCTCCTATGCTGCATCCATTTCACCATATGTCCTTATGGAATGGGGTGACTGCAAAGCTGAACACCCTAATGCACAGCTCAACACAAGTCTGCAGAATATGGTGAGGTTACACGGCTTGACTGTCATGGGCGATGACCCAAACACTTACCCTAAATCCTGTTCATCTCTACAGGATGGAGGTGGACTTCATGTGAACTTCAGTACTTCACTGCCATTCTTATTCTGTATCTGTCTAACACCTGCATTTCTAATGCTCATACCAGCAAGCAAATATTCGGGGTTGACAAATGCTTGTTATGTACTGGCACAATGTAACTTACTAGCCAGCTATCAGGTGTAAAAGCATACAGTTCATGACTCACTGGTTTTAGAAACTGGAAAGTATCTTGGCTTACCAGTCTACTTTTAGTTTAATAAAATCTATTGATATATTATCTGGCCCTGGGGACTTGTGGTTTCTGAAACTTTCTGTAGCTGTTTTCACTTCCATTTCTGTAAACCAAGTAAAATACTCACCTATGTAATTCATCTCTAAATTATTTAGTGGTTCTACCAATATAAATATTCTTTGAAAATATTAAACCCACACATCTGGTTCAATATATGAGTCATATTGTTTTTTGTAAGTATGTGTTCCTTTAGGCCACAAGTGTCCAAAAAGTGTTATCATCCTTCTGTGTTATTGCAATTTGCTACTTTCACCATTTCTGGGGGCACAAGTCAAATTATGCCAGGCATAACCTTCTGTGTTATTGCATTTTGCATAGTGCCCCATAATTCCATCTGGTGCTGTTGTCTTTGAATATTGACATGCTTTCTACACTGCCTTTTATTATTTCATTCTAGTATTTCATTTTTGTTGACTGTTTTTTGACTTTCCTCACAAGACCTGCCACCTTTTTCTTTTCCTCTCTGAAGTTTTTTTATAAAACCAATTTTCATATCTTATTTTTTGGTTATTTTTCCTTCCTTTCCCTATTTTAATCTCAAATTCTGTATACTGTGCAATTATTAGGTCATATATATTTGTTGGACCAATTTCATATTAAATTTAGCTGTTAATTCTTGTATAAATTCTTTCCTGAGGGTTTCTGCCTTTCTCTTTGGTAAATAATCACATTTAATTAAACCTTAAGGCTTGCTACCCCTGTCACGTTCTCCCTCTTCAAATCTTTGTTCCTGAGGATCTTCTCCGAGGTGTGTCATTCTTTCAAGTCAAGGTCTTAACATCATGATTTGTTACTGCTTTAAATTCTGGATTTAAACCTCAACCATTGCCTGAGGTGTCATTTGAGTCCTCCCTTCTGTCATTGTCCAAATCAAAGCCCCAACATCACAATCTGCCTTTGCTTCAAATATTGGACTTAAACCCCAACCATTGCCTGTTGCATCTGTTGTATTCTTCCTCGGAACAGTCCTTCCTCCCTAGGCCATCCTGTCCAACCCTCTCCTATCTCAGCTGACCTTCCCTCCCCACTTGCCAGGCCATGCCTACAGTACTTATCAAAGGACTCTTGCATCTCAATCTTATTCACACTTTGACACTACAGGAACTGCCACTCCTTCTCACTATGACTCCTCCAATGATGTTTACTGTATAAACTTTAGCTCATTACCTTACATCCATATATCTGTATCCATGCAATTGTATTTAAATGACACTACCTCCTGTTGAACCTATTGCTATGTTCTGGTGCAAGTATCTTGTCACATGCAATGGTCATATGTTATTGTGTTGTAATAACTGGTTAGCAATTTTTCTCATAGAGGGAGCAGGTTATAATTTGCCATTATAACCCATGGGTTATAATAGTGAACATGCACCACCTGTTCCTTCTCTTGACTTGTGCTGCACCTCAGTGCACAACAAACAGTGAAGTGGGCAAACTGAAATACCCCAGAAAACTCCAATGTGGCAAAGTAGTGGCAACAATCAGAAAAACAAAGAAAAAGAAATCTAATGTCGCTAACCTTCCAAGAAAACATACCTTACTCTCATCTCCATAGAAATGACAAAGCCATGTGACATCACCGGCTCATTACCATATCCCCAAGGCAATCACTCCCGATACAGCCGATGAAAAAAAAAAACTGGAGTAGAAGCAGTAAAGTACTTTACAAAAAAAATGACTTAATTTACTGTTCTTTAGCACAGAAGTGAAAATTTCTTCTAAAGTTCATTCCATTTAAGCAAGTTTTTTTTGCAAAGATCAGTTTCCTAGTTCAATCATGTTGCCATGTGCTGTTCCCACACAAAACATCCATGTTGTAGCATAAATCAATTCAAATCTTTTTTAAAGAAGCTATTTAAGAAAATGTGTTTAACTGTCTGATTGTGCATTGTGCCACAGACATTTTCAACTACTTACATTTCACAAATGTTAAAAATGGTTCCAAGTTGAGCTAAATAACCTTCTTGCCCAAAACCCTGCATAACAGCCTTTTTTTCTCAATGAAGAGAATAAACACAAACCAATTACATAAAATAATGCATGGGGGTGAGTGAATAAATAAGAAATTATGTGTACACTTGGTGTGGGATGCTCCTATAAACCCCTTAGGTTTCACCCTTGGGGGTTATGTAGCATCCCACACTTCAGGTGCACATAATTTCTCATTATGCACTCACCCCCATGCATTATTGTATATGTTATTATTACTATGTAATTGTTATGTACATTCACTCAACCTGTGATGTCTTAACCCTGTTGGCAATTGTTTTTGCCCCAGGTCCATCTTGTAAATGAGCTTGTCTCAATGGTGTTCTGCCTGGCAAAATAAAGATTTTGATTGATTGATTGATTAATTTTATTATTAATAATTTGCACTTCTTGCTGTTCTTCAATTATTATAGCATTTGTGGTTTTCTTAATCAGTACCAATGAATAACAGTCACTTTCTGTTCTACTGATTATCTTAAAGTCTTCGGCCCAGATATTCAAAAGAGTTGAGCCATGCACAATAGGGTTGCACCTGCGCAAGTCCGAATTTGCACCATTCTGCGATATTCAGCAGGAGGCAGTTGCGCCCCCCAAATCACGCTGAGCAACAGCGCAATGATAATGAAGGTATACGCTACTGAAGGGGGAGGAACCATGCATAAATGGCATAGTACGATATTCAACAACTTGCGCCATGCACAATAAGGGAGCAAGCGGAAGTTGTGCCATAGCAGAAATGAGCCAAAATAAAAAGGAGCAAGGGAGAGGTGCAAGAACGCTACAGGGAAGGCACATGAGGCAGAACTTTAGCCACACAGACAGGGCAGGAGGGACACACAGGGCAGGCCAGGAAAAGGGAACCATGAACACAGAGGCACAGGGAAGGTGTGGGGAGCCACAGCCAGTGCAGAAGGGGGAAGTGCCACACAGCACAGAGGCCACCACAGGCAGGTGTTCCTGATGCAGGGAAAGTAGCAGTGAGGACAGTGGGGGGAATACAGTAACAGCTGCCAGAGGGAGTGAACACAAGCCAGAGACATGGCCAGTGCCACCTTCCAGATGGAGGCCATTATGGAGGGTGAGAAGGCGGGCGGCAGGGGAGCATGGCCATGGAAGGGCCCGTCAGCGGTATGCCCCCAACAGGCAATACCAAGCCCGCACCAGCTTTGAGCTGTACAGTGATACTTGGATTGTGGGCTGGTACCGCCTGAATAGGGCAATTCTGAGGTGGCTCTGTGAGCTGTGCAGTGATGTGATGCAGGCACCCACACGACGGAGCCATGCCCTGTCAGCGGAGACTAAAGTGACAGCTTGCATGTGCTTGCTCACCACAGGTACCTTCCAGAGACCAACTGGGGGACACCACAGGCATAACCCAGTTGGCCACATCATGCCACCTCATCCAATTCCTCAGCGCACTGCTGCCACATGCTGTGGAGTACATCCATTTCCCCAGCACACTGGTGGAGCGCACAACAAACATACAGGAGTTCCACAGGGTAGCACATATGCTTGGCATGCTAGGGGCAATAGACTGCACCCATGTGGCCATACGCACACCACCTGGCCCTGAGGGGGCCGCATACATCAATCACAAGGGCTATGCCAGCATCAACTACCAGGTAGTGTGCGATGCCAGCGGGTGCATAATCAATGTCTGTGCCATGCACCCTGGGGGACCACATGATACCTTCATCTGGCACCAGTCAGCACTGTGCCACAGATTTGAGAGTGGGGACATCCCCACTGGACACCTAGTGGGTGAGTATGCAAACCACATGGACAATCATAGGGCCTGGGGGGGCATGGCCAGAGGTGACATGGGTAGTGGCCTACATGACTTGGGGCAGGGTGATACTGATTACCAAACTAACCTCCACCCTCTACACACAGGTGACAGTGGATACCCACTCCATCCCTGGCTGCTCACACCCTACCCGTGGCCCACGACCCCATTGCAGCAATGCTACAATAAGGCACATGCCACGACACATAATGTCATCGAGTGGGTGTTTGAGATGCAGAAGGCATGTTTCCATTGCCTGGACACCTCCGGCGGTGCCCTACAGTACAGCCCCTCAAAGGCCTGCGGGCTATTCCTGGCCTGTTGCATCCTGCACAACATGGCCAACGAATGTGGGATAGCCATACAGGTCGAAGAGGGGGACAGCGATGGGGACGATGAGGATGCCAGTGATGATGGTGATGGGCAGCCTCCCCTTGGGCGACGGGACCCCCGACTGATCCGGCTGGCACTGCTGCACCGGGACACCATCATGGAGGAGCACTTCAGCCAACCAAGGTAAGTCATGGGGCTATGTGCAGCCAACAGTGGCTAAGGCACAACCCAGAAACACGCATGGACACACACACCAGGGGTGCATGCCATCTAGGGAAGTAGCAGGGCATGGGACCACACACACAACCATGGATGGGTGAGGACTAACATGCCATGTGGATGGACACACACACACGCACACACACACAATGCACCAAAATTGCACAAAGGGCAGGAGGCACACCTACCCAGAATGCCAACCCTAGCCACACACAGGTCCACAGGCCACCACACCCACTGCCTGTCCATGTGCGTGTGTCAGATGCTAAGCACCATTGCACATTGGTGTACAGCACAATGCAGGCATCATCATGCACATGCAACTGCGGACAGCAGCTGGGAGGATGTGCAGGTGGACTCTGTGTCCGCATACAGGGCTGGGACCCACCCGTGCACTGCCCACTGAAAGACACAATGCACAAAGGGCAGCACCAGACAGTAGCCGCACTGGGAGACAGGTCAGTCACGCGACACAGTGCCCCGGCCACCCCGGATGCATGGGCGGCCCCGCCGAGACCCACCAGCACTGACAGGCTGGCCACTGGCCTCATGGGGTGGCACCGATGGTCCCCCAGGGGTTCCACTGCATGAACACGACTGTGCTCGCGCAGGGGTCTGCAGCACACCGAACATGCCTGCGCCAGGTGAGCTCGGGATGCCCACAGCTGAACCCGGTGTTGACAGGGAGGGAGCTGTATGATGCCGGGAATGGGGGGTGGACAGTGCACTGCGTGGTGTCCGCAACGCATGGGCACATGACTGTGTGCCCATTGTGGTAATGACAGCAGTGAATGCCTGTCAATGGCAGCAGTCACATCCTCCTGCAACCGGTCCATCCCTGCCAGGATCAGAGCGGTGTCCCTGCTGTGACACTCCTCTGCCCACTCCAGAGCTGCATGCAGTGCATCCACCAACATCGCAAGCTGCATCTGCTGCTGGACTGATGCTTGCAGTAGGTGGGTATGCTCATCCACGAGGTCATCTGCCTCCTCGGCATCCTGTCCCTCAGGGTGTGCACAGCCCTGATGCTCAGCACCCCTTGAGGGTGGGCGCTGTGCACCAGGACCAGGTCTGGGCATATCCACAGACGGTGCACAGATGCCGCTGCTGAACCCTGTACCCCCAAGCCCATTGGCCGACTGCTGATGTTGCCCCTCCAGCTGCCGCTCTCCAGGGCTCAGTGGTGCTGCTGCAGTGGCCGCAACAGTCCCACTGTCCTGAACAAACACCAGTGCTGCCCCACTGGTGCTGACAGGCACAGGCTGGGACTGTGATGACATGCAGGCCTCCACAGCAGCACCACCCACAGCCATGGCCATGATGTGTCCTGTTGTGGGGCCATCCCGTGGCACACACGTGTCACTGCCCATGACGTTAGCGACATCATCATCAGTGACGGACTCTGCACTGGCCACAGGCACAGCATACTGGCATCTGTGGATGCCGGCATGCTGGGAGACAGGCAGGGCTTCCTCCGCACCTGTTACAACAACATCAGTGTGGACAGCCAGGCGTCCCCACTGTCACACTGAGCCACGTATACCTGTGGAGGTGGATGGACCCTCCTCCATCTCCAGCTGACTGTCCTCAGTAGACAGTCCCACCACTGCTGACCCATGCAGATGCTCAGGATCTTTAAGGGAAAGCAATGTCATGTTACTGCATGTGACCTACCCTACCCCCCCCCATAGACAGACCATGACTTACCATGCAGTGATGAGCCACCACCCATCAGGAAGCCACCATCCGGAACACCCTCAATGGCACTACGCTGCATGCTTCCAGCAATCCTTTCCTCCTGTGAGGTCAGGTGTACCACCTCCGGCTGTCCCTCACCTGTTGCAGCTCATGCTGTCCTGATGGCAGCCACCTTCTCCTTTATCCTCCTCCTGTCCGTGCCCATCTTTTTCTTGCACTCCTGCATGGAGCGTTGGTGGCTGCCATGCAGGTTCACAGCATGTGCCACCTCCTCCCATGCAGCAGCAGTAGTGTGCATGGCGTCAGGGGTGGTGCGGTCATGGGTATGTGTGTGTGTCCATGTGGAGGTGACTATGGTGTAGGGGGTAGCTATCAGTCAGTGTCTGTGGTGTGTGTGTTGTTCCCTGTGCACTGGATGACTGTGTGCAGTGGTCCATGGTGCGTGCTCTGTGTCCATGGAGCCCCTATCAGCCTGTCCATGGCCTGTGCAGCTGACACACATGCATGTCTGTGACCTGCACGGTCTGCTGGCATGTCAGTCGCGGCAGTCCCTGTAGGGCAGCCACTGTACCCGTCACACTGCTGGGTTGCCTCCTGTCACTGGTGTGGTTCATGTCTGCCTCGGGTGACACTGTGGCCTTCACAGTTGTTGTCCCACCTCCAATGCTGTGACTTGTGTGTGTTGCAGGGGATGTGCACCACTGTCTGTGACCTGTGCTCTGGGTAAATGATGATGGCGTACGGGTCCACAGTGCCTGTGCAGGGTGGCTGGCACTCCAGTGCCATGGAGGACTGTGGGTTGTGTGTACACAGTTTACATGGGCCCCCGCTGGGGGCATGGTTGCCCCGCCACTGCGTCCCTGTGTTGTTGTGCCCTTGGGTATGAGTGGGTGTCTGTCCATGCACTGTGTGGCATCCGGTGTGGTGCATGCTTCCATGCACCACTGTGGGTGTCTGTGCTGGCTGTTGTGGACAGTGCTGGGTTGGGGTGTGTCATTGGGATACTGTGCAGGGTGCTGTACCACTGGTGGTGGTGTCCGGGGCAAGCCCTGTCCCGTGTGGGGTACCTTATGTGCCGATGCATGGTTGGTCTCTCAGCAGTACCTCGGGGGGACTGTGCATGGTGGCACTGTGTATGCCATTGTTGCACTGCTGTGTGCTGCCACCCACTGATGGGTGCTCGTGGTGGGGCTGCCTTGCATGGTTCTGTGGTGCACAGGGCTGCAGTGTCACAGTCGGGGTGGTGGCATGCATGGGGTTTCCTGCAGTGGTGGTCACTGCTCCTGAGGAGGGTGTCTGGGGGTCACAGTGCAGGGTGTGCTCTGCATTGGGGGAATGGTGTGGCACGGGGTGGTCAGCCCTCCTTGTGTGCCAGTCACAGCTTGCCGGGG
This sequence comes from Neoceratodus forsteri, assembly GCA_016271365.2. Classification (NCBI taxonomy): domain Eukaryota; kingdom Metazoa; phylum Chordata; order Ceratodontiformes; family Ceratodontidae; genus Neoceratodus; species Neoceratodus forsteri. The sequence goes on along the minus strand of CM028138.1, from coordinate 619,653,693 downwards.
GTGTGATGGGGCACCATGGCCCAGCTGAGGGTTGTTTGCTTGTCTCCATGGGCTGGTGGTTATTCCAGCCTTCCCCCAGTTGTGCAGTGCATGGGATGTGTGGGGACGATGTCTGTTCTGCTGTGTGTTCCTGTGCCCATCTGTGGCATGGGTGGTGGGCCCCTACCTCCCTGCTTGTGCAGTTGAATTGCTCTGCTGCTGGGGGCATCCCTGTTTGCACTATGGCGCCTCTGGACTGCTCAGCTGCACATCCCTTGTTGCGCTATGGTGCATCAGATCTGCTCAGCTTCCCCTCCCTAGTTGTGCTATGGCACAGGTGGTGCAATATTTAGTCGTCAGCTGTAGGCACAGTTTGGCCTGCTCCATTTTTGAATATCATGCCTCTTACGCATGGGTGCAATGGACTTGTGCTTGCTCCTGCTATTGCGCACTTTCTGGGCGCAGTTTGAATATATGGGCCTTCATATTTATTATAGTCATATTTTGGAGTGACCATATAATACACAATAGTGGAGCCCCTTGATGTTACACAGGTCATATTATCATCACTGTCTGAAGGAAAATGCCCATTTAGTATTATTAACTGCAAGGAGTCAAGTAAATACTCTATTTGTTCATGTACATCTGTGTTTTTTTTTTTTTGTTAAGTGAGTGTCTTTTTGGGATATTTAAAACCCTCATTAATTCCTCAGATTCATCTTCTTGTTTACTTTTTTCTATATTGAATATTAAAATCACCCAAGAAGAGTATGTCAGTGTATTTAGTATTATCCAACTTTTTTATATCAGTCACAATTTGTTCGATTAAGTGGCTGTCATATGCAGCAGAGTTTATGAGTGGATTATAGAGATTTACAACTATTACAATTTCTTCCCAAACAGTTAATGTTACTACTATATAATTTGAGTCTACTATCGAGTTTTCAACCTTCAGAAAATCAACGATTTTTATATAAGTAGCTAGTCCTCCTAGGCTCCTACCTGCTTTCTTATTTTTTTTTTTGCTGGTGAGTGTACCAATGAAGATCCATTCATATTCTTATTTCCTATCTGTTCTTCCCCGTGCCATGTTTCTTGTATTCCTATCACATCCATTTTCTTTACAAAATCACAAACTTCCACCTCCATAAACTTAGAAATCAGACCTACTGTGTTCCAATACATAATCCCCAATTTTTTCAGCATGTTTCTTCACATACAGAGTTCCACTATCATTCAGATCATTTTTTGTAGCTTCAGTATCCTGCATATTTTGTAGTACCTCTTTGTTAAGACAGCTATAGACTTCTGCTGCCATTGACTGAAATCTGTTACAGGTCTCAATGCTGTAAATCAGTTCTTGTGGGTCAGCTTCATTATGTTGTAACCCCTTTTGTTCGCATTGTATCTCATTTGTATTTATAATTAATATGTTCATTTTATCCAATTTAGTACTGGCATCTAAAATTGTCTTAACCAATACACTGTTTTGTAGTGTTAAATCAATTTAATCTCCACTTATCGAGTTTATAATGTGCTGCGGTTTATACTGTGGTACTAGGATGACAGAAGGCTAAAAGCACATGTAAGTCATCCCCACTTCTCAGTGGTTAAATGTTATACATACTATAAAAGTGAGCATCTAGTTTAGTTTTAAATCTGGTAAACGTTGGTTGCTCAATTACCACCTGTGGAAGTTTGTTCCACAGTCTGATTGCTCTTGGAAGAAAAGCATTGTTTCTGATCTTTGTTTTGGCCCCAATTATTGTAACAGCTTTGTTATGCATTCTATGTACTCTTTCAACTTTGATTGTATCATCCTCATAAACTTCAATAGCTAGGAGATTTTCCAACAAATAGACCATAAACGCTTAAACCTAACCTTTTTTGGCCCAACATGGGAGCTGAGAGAGTGAATGAGTTGGCCAGAAACCACAAACTGAAGCGAATGCAGGAGGTCTATACTCTTTATCATTGGAATTCTACCCACATATTCACATACTTGAAGATTTCCCACCTGTTACTGCAACATTTTTGCACTGGATTGTGGACTAAGACCTTATCAGCTGTCCTGACCCCCTATGTTAACTCCCTCCCATCAGCTCACTTAATTTCATATGCTTACAGAGTTTTACAAACCACAGTTGCTGGACTAGAAGGACAAAGAAGTTTCTGGTGGGACCATTCTTTACCAACTCCAACACCTCCTAGTTGCTGGTCAAGAATCTGGAACCATTTATATAGATACATTAAATGAGATAGGTACAGATACTTGCAGTTTCAGATTAACCATAATCTGTACTATACCCTGGTTAAATTACATCGGAGGATGTCCCTGTCATCTAATCTTTGTGCCAAATGTTCACAGTTCCTGGGGAATTTGTTGCATATGTTATGGTCCTGTGACAAGGTTTCCCCATTCTGGAATTGTGTTAAATCTTGCTTGGATCTGCTGCTATCTCTTTCAGACAAGTTTACCCCTGAGATCTGCATTTTAGAATATGCAAATCTCCAAGGTCATACTCAAAGAGCTTATATGGCACTAATCTCAACGTGTGCTAAAAAAGTACTGCTTAGACACTGGATGGATGTATTTACACCTTCTTACCTGGAATGGTACAAAGACATAATGTTTGCTACACAGGCAGAATGGGTTATTGCTGGGATTACCCATAGAATGGAAAAATACAAAAACGTTAGGGATCCTCTTTACAATCTGTTGTTAATTCAACCTAGTCCAGCAACTTCTAGTACAAGTGCCCTTCCGTAACCTAACCTTCCCTTTTCTTTAAGGTATGTTTAAGAGTACACCCAGAAATTAGAAATGGCTGTAATCATGTGGTGGGGGGGGGCGTTGTTTGGAGGTGGGTGTTGGAAGGGGGTTTGGTTTGGGGGATTGGGGGTAGGAGGGAGGAGGGATACAGGCATTAATCCATAATTTGTTTGACAATTGCTGTATTTTCATGTCTCTAGAAATTGTGTCTTATGTATATATAGTCAGCAATGTATGACTTGCTTCTTTAATGATGCCTGTATGTTAGAGAAGAAAACTCAATAAAGCTTATTTAAGAAAAAAACAAAAACAAATATACCATCATTGCATTTAACCTTGCCTGTGTTTCAACTTTAATATGTGACATACCAAAGATCGATAATGTAACATCAGTTACATAATTCTCATCTTGTAGCCACAGGTCTTGCAATGAAAAACAGTAGCCATCTCTAATAAAAGTTCAGTTTTCATCTGTATTTGCTTGTAATGTAATGACCATATTGCTTGTGGATAATCCACACTTAAGTTTCTTGGGTAGTATTCTCAAAGCATTTGGATTTGGCACATCTTGGATGCACCAACACAAATGAGATGCACTGAGTGCCAACCTTGATATTCACAGAAGATGCACCAGGGAATGCCCCCCAGTGCATCCTCACTGTGAATACCACAATTGCATCCAGCTCTCGATGCACCGGTGCAACACCCTGGAGGGGCTGTGAATATAATGGGGAAGTGCATCTCCCAATGTGCTGTGCCAAAAGCTGCCATTCACAGCCACTAACACACAAACGGGCCCATCAGGCATGCAAGGTGCAATGGGGCCATTTGCATGTCATTATGGTCCCATTTGCATGAATACTGCAGGGGTGAACCCAGTGGAATGTGCTGGGTACAATGCAGGGCCATCAATACAGCCACAACCCAACACCCCGGTAGTCTAATGGCCCCTTCCCTGCCTACAACACTGATCCCTTGAAAATAATCATTGTTATGTTACCTGGTGGAATAGTGGTATCTCCCCCTCATCCCCACATTGACTGCATTCTGAAACATGATGTCTGAAATAACCCTGGAGGTCCAGTGGTCCCCCCTACCCACTCAGGCATCCCAACCTCAGCCCACTCACCTGACCCAGCATGGGTAGAATGCCGGCAGGAAGCTCAACCAACCCACACACTACCATGGCTGCCCATTGGCTGTACTGTCCATGTACCGTACAGTACATTGCCATTCACAACTTTGTGAATGAAAAAGTTGTGAATTATAGTGTATAGTACATGCTGCAAGCTCATTGATCGACAAGGTCTGCCAATGCACTTACAGTTGTACAGTACACTGTCATTCATGGACAGCACAGTCAGTGAGTTGTACTGCCATCCAGCATTCTACCCATGCTGGGATGGAGGGAGTAGGCTGGGGTTCGGGTGCGTGAGAGGATGGGGAGGTGGGGGGATCACTGGACCACCAGGGTTGTTTTGGACATCATGCTTTGAAATGCAGTCGGTGTGGGGATGGGAGGTGGTACCAGTATACCACCAGGGAACATAACAGTGACTATTTTCAAGGAATCAGTGCTACAAGCAGGAAGTGGGGACCACTATACCACCAGGGAACATAACAATAACATTTATCAGGGGATCGGTGCTACAAGTAGGGTGGGGGTACCAGTATGCTACCATGGAGCCATACTAGGCTATTTCCTACAGGATCACTGATATGGGCAGGGTGAGGGACTGGACTGCCAGGGTGGGCAGGCTGCCATACTGCTGTCTGCAGTAAAGCAGCCTGCCTGTGGGTGGCTACCCACTTAAGTCTACTTGAAGTAGACTTATCATTGGGAGGTGCATCTCTGGACTTGCCCAGGGATGGGCCTCCAAGTTGGGCCATGAATGGAGCTGCGCTCCATATGCCTACGCCCCTTCACAGCCACTCCAGATGTGCTGCATATCATTATGGGTGGTATGCAGTGCATCTGTGATGCTTCGGAGTATCAGGGATGCAGCGGCTCATCGTCCCCCTTCCAGAATCATGCCACAGTACACATTGGGGATACGCCATGCATCTCGGATGTGCTGGGCACATCTCTTTTGAGAATCCTGCCCCTTTAGGTTATACGAATTTCTCCATAGACATTGTGCAACTCTCTCATGTTTAAAAAATAAAAATATCACATCTCTTGATGTCAGATTATCTACTCTTATAGCATCCACAATATAATCTTCCAGTATATCCAGTTCCAGTATCTTAGTATGTATCAGTTTCCATAGTTCAATCAACACCAAACAATTTTCAATTTCTTCTCTTCATACACCTCTCAGCACAATTATTGCTTGTGCCTCACTGTTTAAAGGGTTCTCTTGGTCAGTCTATCATTAAGATGAACATTATTAACAGTATCCTGTACATATTGTTGTTGTCTGTTATCTTTTTTTTGATTAATTTCTTTTAGCATCCATTTCCACTCTCGTACTATCACTTCCCTTTGGACCATCTTCTCTATTCCCAATCATGTCTGCTCATGTTGTTAATTACTTCTTAATTTATTATATAATCTCTTTCCATTCTTTTTCTTACTTTTCTTGATTTTTACTTTGTTAATTTAACTCCCCCCCCCCCTCCGAGGGCCTTATGTTTGATAACACAGTTCCTACTTCTGCCATTCAGACCATCTTCTGTATGGCTTTCTGGGTTTTGCACCACCAGATGTTCTTGCAGTGTTGGATACTTCTTATCCACTCCAACATTTAAATGTTTCCCATGCTCCACCTCCAGATTATATGCATCATGGGTAAGTTTCTGTACATTTACATTCATAAAGAATCCATCATTTGGACAGAGTTGTTTCAGGGCATTGACTTATTTTTCTAAAGATGCCAGATGTTGTTCTAAGTTTGTCTCCAGTGAAGCCACATTATAGTAAGGGGGAAGTCTTATTCAACGTTTTATTAGCTAAATTTACAATGTTGGGATCCCTGACCTCAGCTTGATTGCTTTTCTTGCTTTCCCTATTTGTTAATTCTTTACTATTTTGTTGTTCTTGTACTCTTTTTTCCCTCTGGGGAAGGGGTTTGTTCTTCTTGTTTCTAAGCCTTTGTCACCTTTTCCTTTCTCTTTTTCCTTTTGCTTTTTTTGGCATAATAACAGAGTCAGGTATTTCAATTATGGAGAAGTCAGGTCTCATACTCAGGTATGATTTCTTCATTTGCTGGGATTCTGTATATATAACAGCATCTGATAATGGGGTAGGAAACACCATTTCTAGTTTCTTTGCATTTGTTACCAGTTTACCATCGCTAACAGCAATATCAAGCCTAACATTCTCTAATTCATTCTTAAGTACTAACATACTATTTGCCAGCAGATTAGGCCTTACGGTCTATCGAGTCTGCTCGAACCTCAGATCCCTAGTTGGGTGCCGAGTCCCTCTCCTCCCTTGTGTTCCAGAAACCTCTATAATCCATCCCCACCCCCCTGGGACAGGCCATCATCTGATACATCCACTTTCTGTGTCTGTCCCACCCTCTCTTGAAGCCCTCCACTGTGGATCTCTGAACCAGCTCGCCAGGCAGTGCATTCCAAGGGTCCACCACCCTCTCAGTGAAAAACCTCCTCCTCTTCCCTCCCCTCACCCTTCCTCCTTCCAATTTCAAACCATGCCCTCTGGTAATACCTCCCCTCTTTAGTCTAAAGATCCCCTCCATGTTTACCCTATTTATTCCCTTGAGGTACTTGAAGACCTCAATCATGTCCCCCCTGTCTCTGCTCTCCTCCAATGAAAACAGGCAGAGCTCCTAAAGTCTGTCCTCATACGTCAAATCCCCTAGCCCTCATATCATCTTAGTTGCCCTCCTCTGTACCCTCTCCAGGAGCTGCAAGTCCCTCTTCAAGTGTGGTCTCCATCCAGTACTGCACACAGTACTCAAGGTGTGGTCTAACCAGTCCATTGTACAGCGGCAAAATCACTTCCTTGCTCCTAGAGGTGATCCCCCTTATGATGCATCCCAACATCCTGTTTTCCTCGCTAGCCGCTCTCCTGCAATGCTCAGAGTTATTCATACATGCATCCACCATGACCCCTAGGTCTTTTTCCCCTATTGAAGCCTAAGTACAATTAGTTGTTCCATTATGATGAGATTAGCTGTGTACTGGTGTCCCAAATGAGCAATCAGTCCTTCACTAATGGAGATAGGAATATACTGGGGGGTATCATCAGATCATTTGTGCTCACCCCTCTCCATATTTCCTATCTGGTCTACATATGAGTGTATTCTATGAGAACTCTCATTCTGTTTAGGTGTGATTATGGCAATTACTTGATGCTAATTATTTTATCCCTTTTATATTTTTCTGTAATTTGCTATTTACTTTCCCAAGTTCACATCCAGAGATCATCACCATGCCATCTTGTGTTAGTTGACATTTTGGTGTATTTTCCCCAATTTTGGACATTTTTTTCAATATTTGAGAGATTTACAAATTCTGGATCTAGGCCATAGCTAACATTCCCAGAAACTTCCTATTCCAGAATATCTCTATTCCATGTAGCAGTGGAATCTGGCAAGGTGCCCTTGCATTTCGCAGAACTGTCCACCACTACAGAAGTTTCACTGTTGCATATAACTGGGGTGTCTTTAATTGAGTCATCATAGCAATTAATTGGGTAATTATTAGTAACAGATATATTGGGGTATATATTTTATCCCCTTTCAATAACTGTAACTTCATATGGTCAGTGATCTTAATTTGCCTTGGTTTACCTGTTTCCCCTTCCTCCTCTCTTTAACAAGGGCAGATTCACTTAGTAAGGGGGAATAACTTTGATTTTCCTCTGTAGCCTGGTATTTGCCATTTTGATGAACCAGTAATCTTGTGACCTAATAATGCAGTAATCTTGTATAAGAAGTGTATAAAAAAGTGCTACCTAACTCATAGTTTTAAATGCTTCATTGGCAAGCATTTAAACTAGCCAGAGGGGGAAGGCACTGAAAAGGAGAGAGGAATCCTAGCCCCCCCAAAAAAATCTTGGTAGTTAGTGAGGTAAACACCAAGATAGAGCAGTCAGTAGGGAGAATGGCAGGGGTAAATGGAGAAAAAGAGAAAGGCAGTAAGGACAAGGACGGGGCAAAAAGAAATAGAGCCATACAAAAATGGAGGGTAATGAGTACCAATGCCCATAGTCTAGGTAAAAAGTTCTCTGAAATGATGGCCTTGATGGAAGAGGGATGCCTGGATATTGTGGCAGTCACAGAAACATGGTACACAGAGAACCATGATTGGGATGTCAACCATACCAGGGTACACAATCTACAGGAGGGACTGGGAAGGAAGAAGAGGAGGAGGAAGAGTAGCTCTCTATGTAAGGGAAGGGATCAAAGCAACAGAACTAAAGGGTAAACAGGTAGGAGAGGAGGCACTGTGGGTCACCCTGGAGACTGGCAATGGCACCACAATCCGCACAGGGGTTGTATACAGACCCCCCATCTCAGGGGAGGAAATTGACAAGGAAATGATTGAAGGTATCCTTAGGATGGCAGAGAAAGGGGACATATTGCTGATGGGGGACCTGGATATGCCAGATGTTAACTGGAGCACCTTTGCTGCAGCCACATACATGAGCAGGGCCATTCTTGATGTCCTACAGGGGCATGCCTCAGACAGCTAATTTTGGAATCCACTCAGGAAGGAGCAATCTTAGACCTGGTACTCTCAAATGGGGATGGAGAGAAGATCTCCGATCTTGAAGTGGGTAGCCATCTGGGAACAAGTGACCACCAAACAGTGTGGTTCACAATAAACTTAGCTGTAGAGTCAAGCCATACAAAAGCAAAGGTACTGGACTTCAGGAGGGCTGATTTTGTCAAAATGGGAGAGTGCCTCAGAAAAGCACTAGCAAACAGGCAAAAAGGTGGGGTGGAGCAACAATGGGGAAACATTAAAACCACTATCACACAGGAACAAGCCTTTGTGTGAAGCAAATAAACAAATAAAAACAAAAGAAAAAAATACTATAGCTCTCAAAGAAGTGGTGGGGAAGGTTAGGGAGTAAAAGATAGTATTCAGGAAGTATAAGGAAAAACAGAAGGAGCAGGACAGAGAACTGTACCAGTTAAAGCAGAAGGAAGTGGGGAAGGCACTCAGAATAGCAAAGGCCCAAACCAAGAAAAAGATAACCAAGTCGGTTAAGAAGAGGGATTAAACCTTTTATAGGTATATTAGGTAGCAAAGAAAGACTAAGGCTGGGATACTGAGGTTGAATAAAGAGGAAGGTGGTTGGGCAGAGAGCAACAGTGAAAAATCAGTGATACTGAACAAATACTTCTGCTCAGTATTCACAATGAAAAAGCAGGGGGAGATACTTAATCCAGTCAATAGAAGCACTCTGGATAGGGGGGTTGATATTAGTCCTTTCACAGAAGTAAGGGTTCTGAAAGAACTCTTAAAACTGAAGGTGGTTAAAGCAATGGGGCCTGATGGGATTCACCCCAGAATTCTAAAAAAACTAAGGGAAAAACTAGCAACACTACTGACTACACTTTTTAATAAATCATGGAAGGATGGTGTGGTACCTGAGGACTGGAGGAGGGTGGATGTGATTCCCCTTCACAAAAGTGGAAGCAAGACAGAGGCAGGAAACTACAGACCTGTCAGTTTGACCTCAGTGGTCAATTCTGAAGGAAAGAATTGTTGTGTACCTAGAGGCCAGTGGGGCACAGGACCCATGGCAGCATGGAGTCACAGCAGGAAGGTCATGTCAGACAAATCTAATTGATTTGTTTTACTATGTGACCAAAGTAATAGACCAGGGAGGGGCTGTGGACATGGCCTACCTAGACTTTAGCAAGGCATTTGACACAGTCCTGCACAAAAGATTAATAAATAATTTAGCCAGCCTGGGAGTGGGTCCCAGGGTGGTAACCTGGGTAAAACACTGGTTAGACAACAGGACACTGAAGGTAATAGTAAACGGAATATACAGTGAAGAAAGGGGGGTTACTAGTTGGGTTCTGCAGGGTTCAGTACTGAGGCCGGTCCTTGTTAATGTCTTCATAAGAGATATTGCAGAGAGACTGGAAGGAAAAGTACTGTATGTCTCTTTGCAAATGATACAAAGGTCTGCAACAGGGTTGATGTGCAAGGTGGGGTGGAAAGGATGAAAAGGGACTTGGCAAGGTTGGAGGAATGGTCAAATGTATGGCAGATTAGATTCAACACAGAGAAGTGCAAAGTAAGGCACATGGGAAACAAAAACCCAGGGGAAGAGTACACAATGGGGGTGAGAAAATGACAACAACAAAAATGGAAAGGGGCCTGGGGATAGTCATATCAGATGACCTAAAGGTGGGCCAGCAATGTGAGAAGGCAGTAAGGAGGCTGGTGGGATACTGGGATGCATAGGTAGAGGCACCACCAGTAGAAAACAGGAAGTTTTTGGCCTTCTGTACAGACAGTTGGTAAGACCACATCTTGAGTACTGTGAACAGTTCTGAAGACCCCATCTCAGCAAAGACATAGACAGGATGGAGGCTGTCCAGAGGAGGGCAACCTAAATGGTGCAGTGTCTGCAGCAGAAGACATATGAAGAAAGACTAAAGGAGCTTAAAATGTATAGCCTCGAGAAAAGGAGGGAGAGGGGTGACATGATAGAAACTTTCAAATACCTCAAGGGAATCAACAAAGTCCAAGAGGGCAGCATCTTTCAGAAAAAGAGATGTGCAAGAACAAGATAATGGGGGCACGGCTAAGAGGTAAAGCGAGGAAGTATTTCTTCACAGAGAGGGTTGTAGATGAATGGAACAGCCTTTCTGAGGAGGTCATAGAGTCAAAAACAGTAGGGGAATTCAAGAATGCATGGGACAGACATAAAGCAATTCTAGTGGGGGGGTAGGAGGAAGTAGGCTTTTGGTTAACTAGGATCTGCAGCTTATCCATTAGGTAGGGAAAGAGGCAGACTAGGTGGGCCAAGCGGTCCTTATCTGCCATCAAATTCTATGTTTCTATGTTACCAGATCTTATCAAAAGGTAATAGTAAGTAATATTAGGCCACAGAAAAATATTGCAGGGGTCTCAACAACCTTCCATTTGAAATAGCAAGAGCTATGATAAAATTCTATGTATGAGATATATATAGTGAAGAAGGAATCTCCTTGTACACCTATAAACCCATGTAGTTATGTGAAGTCTTTAAGTATCACAGATTAAATATTACAGATAGCAGGGCTTAAATGGTACAAAAGAATAAATAGCACAATGAATTTCAGAACTTCAAAAATTCATAATGCGAATTCCTGGCCAGTCCATTACATCTGTTCAAATCCAGTGTGTGAAAATGTGATGTGTAAAAAGATTTTTCCATAAAGTGTAAATTCAATACAGGGTGCCGTACAAAGTTCTATCCACAGCAATCTCCACGGTTGTGATGACAGATGTTCAATGTTCAGGGTCAGAAAAAAAAACTCGAGAGATTTAATTCTGCATCAGCACAATCCACAGTCCACCAGTATCTAGTTCTTGCTTCTGGAACTATACCAGCTTCAGTGAATAGCTTCTGATAGGATCTAAACACCTCAGTTGTTTGCACAAATTCAAAACTCAGCCCCAGTGTTTGTCTGTATCTTAGTGCGTACTCCACTAGAAAAAATGAAAATAATTTATTAAATAACAGTACCCAGTTAAAAAATCCTTCTAAAAGTTTTTTATATAATAGCTAAATGCTAAAATATAAATATAAATCTACCAGATACCAAGTGAGATTTATGTACATAAAAGAAGAGGTAGTAGTTCTGAAAGACCCCTACTACATCCTATCAGGTGTTTTAATTTAACTTAGTTTATCGTCTAAACTTCCGTACTTCAAAACAAAAGGAAAAAAACAGTCACTTTAGGCTAAAAATGATTTACATATACATAGTTATTTCAAGTAAATTAGAAAGGACCAAAAACTAAACTGAACTTGCTTCTACACGATTTTCTCTGGGCACAAAATAAAGCTTATGCTGTTCTACTATTCTGCTGTTGTTCAAGATGCACGGTTGAAAAATCTGCAGTTATGACGGTTAATTTTTAGGTGCTGGTCTGTGCACTGGCATTTAATGCTGGTCACATATTCGATCTCTATGCTCTTCTCAAATTACAGCAAAAATAAAGCAGACACCATATGCACAAAAAGCCAAATATGTTAGAGATATTCTGGTTCAGCTCAGTCTTGATAACAATACTGAGTGCCAAGTAGAATACGAAGTAAATAAGATAAAAGGTATAAAAAAAAACACTCCACCATTTTCAAGCTGCATCTTGATCTAGTGCTGGACATTTACTGAAAGTTTGACTCACCCACATTTCTGCAGCCATGTCATGTGACCAGAATTTGCATATGGTGTGAAAATATATTTTAAGATAAATGTAAAATATATGTAATAGAGCAGAAAAATAAAAACTCCAAGGGACCTCAATTTATAGCTTTATAACTCATGAATCCTCATTAGTCCTGTAGAAGTTTGTCTAAAAGGGGACGCACCAAGTAAAATTCAATAAGCTTTAAGAGCTTTACTCGCTATACACAGTGTGCATAAACATGCTCAAAGAAAACATGAGGCAAAAACACAAAACACATTAAATTTTAACACAATTTATAAGGGAACATCCCTTAATATTATCAGCTGCACTGTTGTGTTGGGTAAATAGGTTGACTATAGAGTACTGCGAAAAAAATGCTTCTCTATGGAATGGTTTTCCTCTCTGGGTCGTAAGCCTTTCTGACGGGCTCTCTGTCTCTGACTTGGTCCTGCACCACATCAGGAAATTTCCCAGACTTCACCAACAGTGGGCCTTCTTCCCTGGGGAGAGACAAACCAACACAGGGGAAACCAAATGACCAGTGGTTTACAAAAAGAGTAACTGTTAAGGAAACAGACCTTTTACAAAAAAAAAATTCAAGCACTGTTCCCTTGCTTCTCTGCCTTGCTCCCCAAGGTCAGAGAGCATGTAATAAACTCTGTGTCACAAGCAGCAGCTCCTAAAGCAATAAAGATTTCTACAGTCAGAACCTTACAGAAATATATTGGTAAATACTAGCACTCAATTGTGCAAACAGTTTACCAAAACAGTTTTGATAAGTGATTTCTTTTTTTTTTGCCAATAACTTTATTATAATTATTATAGAGACAGCACCATTACACCAATGAGTAATGAATATAGAAATGAAGGAGGTACACAGGTTGGTGCAAACTGAATATACAAAAACTGTTATAATCTTTCAATTAATCAAGAAAACTAAAACAATAAAAAGAGAAAAGAACCAAATAATGGAAAGGGAATATAAAAACAGTCCCACCACCCACCACCCACAGCTATCCATAACATTGATAAAAACCGGAATAAAAACCTGGAATAAGTGAAGTTATATTGAAAACCTTGGTTCAGCTGGAATATGAACAATTAAGGGGAGGGATGGAATGACAACATTGGAGGAAGGAAAATCGTATTGGTTAGAAGAAAACATTATTTAATTAGGATTTATAAGACCAAGGGTGTCTCAATGCCACTACCGTAAAAAGGGGAACTTGTCCCGCAGACATTGGTTAAAGTCCTTCCAATATTTGTCAAATTTGTGCTGTATGTCAGAGGTCACGTAGACAGTCCTTTCAGCAAGTAGTGCATTCATGAATACCTCCCACCATTCCTTAAAAGAAGGAGTCCATATCTCCCGCCAGTGACGTAATATCACCAGCTTAGTAACCATTACCAATGCCATCCGGGCTCTAGAGGCAGTGCCTGGGATAAGGTCATACCTCCCAAACACACAAATCTCTGGCAAAAAAAAACCAGAGAGATCTTGAAAAGGTCTCAATCCTGACTTAACTAGTTCCCATAACTCCCTACTTTTAGGGCATGTCCACACCTTGTGAAAAGTTGTAGCTAAAGAGCCATTACAGTTCTCACAGGCTGAAGAGCAGTTGTTATTCCAACGAGACAACCTAGCCGGGGACCAATAAATGTTGTGCAATAATTTAAACTGGATTTCTCTTAATCTTTCCTGTTTAATAAAAGCATATATGTCTGTCCAGATTCTCTCCCATACTGACTCCGACCAATTCAAAGACATACTAACCGCCCAATGGAAGGGAATGGAGAAGAATAAAGGTCAGTCTTTTGATGATGCCCTGGTAAAGTTTAGAAACCAGTTTACCTGATAAACAGGCATCGGATAGATATATCCAGAGGTCCCCACTAGGTTAGATCCATTGCCATGCTTCAGAAAGGACTGTCGCAGCTTCTGATTTGAGCCAGATTTAACATAGCTTGGGGTCTAACCCCAAATTTTACTGCTAGTGATGAAAGTGGGAGCAAAGCATTGCCCACATAAAAATCGGTAATCCGAATTTTTGATGGGAATAATGAAGCAAATTGGTGTATAGGCTGATTGCCAATTAAAAGGTTGGGGTTCTTTAAAAGAGGTTGCGACACGTCGAACCGGGGGTTAATCTTTAAACAGGTGTATAGTTGATGAATAGCCCTAATATCCCACCCTATAGGGGTATTCCTAATTTTATTCGGTATTTTAATCCAAGGGGTAAAGAGGAGGGACTCTAAATCTAACTTTAACCCTTTAACTATAGCCCTGTCTAACTCAAGACGTATGGCAGGAATATTAATTTTCCCGGACCATAGAACCGCTCTCTAGCGCGTGAATAGCTAAGTAATATTTGAAAAGTCCGGTAATTGTAGGCCACCCAACTTACGACCGACAAAGTTTAAGATAAGCTCTACGTGGAGTTTATATTTCCATATAAAATCTGAGCAGTACCTGCATAGATTCTTAAAAAGACTTGGGAAGATATATGTTCAAGTTAAGGAGGATAAAGAATCTCGGCAGAACCACCATTTTAACAACATTGGTTCTCGAGAAAAAAGACAATGGCAGTTTCGACCATCTATCCAAATCTTCTCTAACAGATTTAATGACAGGTAGTAAGTTCATTTTGGCCAGTTCTTCTAAGTTCTTAGAAATCTGAATGCCTAGATATTTAAGTGATTTAGATTGCCACTGTAGGCCTAAAGACATACACCAACTTTTCACAAGGGTGGCCGAGAGGGGAAAAAAAGTTGTTTTTGAGGTTTAATTTAAAACCGGAAAAACTACTAAAATTTTCAATTAAAGTGAGGGCTCTAGGTAGGGATAAAGTTGTATCTCTAATATGTAATAAGACGTCATCTGCGAATGCTGACAATTTGTGTTCCTGGTCTCAATTTTAATGCCAAAAATCCGTTTGTCTATCTTAATTGTCCTAATAAGGGGCTCTAAATACAAATTAAACAGATAAGGTGACAACGGACAGCCCTGACGGGTTCCCCTCAGCAACGGAAAAATATCAGATATTAGGTTATTGCATTGTATTCTAGCAGTTGGACACGAATAGAGAATCCTAATTAGATGTATGAATTGTTGGGGAAAACCAAATCTAACCAAAACCTCGAACATATACACCCATTCCACGCGGTCGAATGCTTTTTCCGCATCTAAAGAAATTAAAGATGCATCCTCATTAAAAACTTCAGGGGTTGACATTAAATAAAACAACTTTCTAAAATGGTCTGCCGAGGTGCGTCCCTCCACGAAGCCAGCTTGTTCCATACTAATCAAATCTAGCCAGACACTCTTAAGTCTGGTTGCCAATATTTTAGCAAAAATTTTTACATCTATATTCAACAAGGATATTGGTCTATAATTACTAACAGAGTCGGTGGACTTCGGCTTAGGTAACAGAATTATTCTGGCTTCGAAGAGAGACGCATCCCTCACTCCATGATCAAACCAAAAAGTAAATAACTCACACAACAACGGGCCACTTCTACTTTAAATAATTTATAAAAAAGAGGTGAGAACCCATCAGGGCCTGCTGCCTTGTCAGCTTTAAGTGAATCAATGGCAGATATAATCTCCTCATTTGATATAGAGGATATTAGTTTCGCTTTAGAGTCTTGTGGCAGGTTAGGGAGTGGTATTCCGTCCAGGAACCTCCGCATCTGTGATAACATAAGTGCGGTAGGGGGCTGGGTCGAATATAAATCTCTATAGAGGAGACAACGATTGTAGGATTCCCTTAGGGTCGGTAATCAGGTTGTCAGAGTCCAGAGATTTTAGGGCGGAACCCATCTGGAATCAGCCTTACGTTTTAGCTGCCATGCCAGTAATTTCCCGGCTTTACTGCCCTGACCAGGTATAGCATGTAGATTTAGTTGACATGCTAACAACCTTATCGTTCCAGAGCCCCTGCATAGCATGTTCTCACAGCGGCCAGCTCACGTTCCTAGTCCTAGTCCTCGAGGCCCTGCATAGCCTCTAATTGATTGATCCTTATAAGATAGTTGGACAACTTCAATTGTATTTGGCTTTCCTCACGAGCTGTTCTAATCAACTCACCCTCCATACCGATTTAAGAGCAGCCCAGGCCTGGTCAGTATTGGGATCGTACCCCAATTAAATTTAATTGACTCTATCAAAAGATACAGAAACGTTCTAGTGTCTGAGCATCTTTAAATATATTATTGTTTAAGGCCCATGTGTAAGATCTCTTGGGATAGGAGGCGAAGTCCAAACAATTTTAATTGGAGAGTGGTCAGATATCACCCTTGGAGATGCTCAGCATTCTTTATCTCGGGACAACCTGGCAATTTACTAAAAATAATCCAGCCTAGAAAGGATTTGTGCATCGGTGAAAAAAGGTGTAATGCGGACAGTTGGATTGAGTAGCCTCCACGGTCTGTCAGGCCTAGAAAGACTTACATTCAGCCAATGCTTTTTAAGCTAAAGCAGGAAATGATTTCCTACAGGTCGATCTGTCTAGTATATCCGACTGAACAAGGTTCCAGTCACCCCAAAATAAGCGGCAACTCCTTAAAGGGAGACAAAAGCACGGCCAAATGGGAAAAGAAGGAGGGGGACTCTATATTGGGGCCATAAATTGATCCCAAAACTAGGGGCTTTCCTCCAAGCTTGCCAGAAACGATAATATATCTGCCATTCGGATCAGCAATTGTGTCCGAATGTACAAAGGGGACCCCCCGGGCTATCAAAATAGCTACACCCCGGCTTGAGGAAGAGTACCCCGCCCCAAACACTTGGCCTACCCATTTTTCCCAAAGTATGAAAGATGGCTTGAAAGGACATGAGTTTCCTGCAAAAAGACAATTGCTGGTTGATAACCGTCTAAATGGTTTAGGACTACATATTTTTTACAATTGTCCTTCCCCCCTTTGATGTTCCATGACAGAAGATTCAGGTTAAATGCCATTGGTCGTTACTTGTCCATGAAACAATGTCTGGATAGCTGCCCTCCCCCAAAAAAACAAAAAACAAAACAAAACCTAACCAACACCAACCCTCATATCCCCAATAGAAGATCAACCCCAACTAAACCCATAAACAACCACCCCCAGGCCGAAGCCAACTCCTCTACGCACTGATCCAAAGTGCTATAGAGGTCGGCCCCCCACACCACTCTTAAACTTGAATCAGCAACAATAAACGCTTTAAACTCAAGAACGACCCCAATAAGAATTGGTTAACATACCTTACCCCAAAACAATTATTGAGTTGTCAAGATTAAACTAATATATTAGGGTTATCATTGCAATAGGAGATCCATATATAAAATCTTATAGAAGATTATAAACTAAACATTCAAAAGCATAATCTCCTTCCAATGCTCCCTGAATAAAATGGGGAACAGAAAAAAACAGAAGGGTTAAACTGGCCCTATTATATGGAGATCCCCTGCCTGTTGAGGCCTCCCCGCCCTCTCCAAATGTCACCATATCAGACGATGGCTAAATAATAGTCCAACAAGGAACATCGGTGGCTTATTAAACATTGCCACAGCAAAAGGGACTAGTAATTCAGTGGAGTGGCGGGGGGTGGGAGGGATAGCCTTTATTTGGCTGAGCCAAACAACTCGCTGGTCCTTCCTAGAATGAGGTTACTCAGCCCTGCCATATACATATGGGCCATTCAGACCACTTATCACATGGTTAAGGCAGTAAAACTGTGAGTAAGCCTGATTACAGCAACCCCACAATTGTTGTAACATCAGTGCACTGACGGTGTAACACTAATTTAACCCCCTCCTGGGCAATACCAAAAATAAATTGTTTATGAAAAACTAATATAACAGGTATTCATTTAACAGTTCAGCTCGAATTAAAATATCCGTCCTGGTATGGTAAGATATAATATAATTTTTTAGTAAAGCCCATGGAGCCTCTGTGTAACACCGAAGTTAAACATAATATAGTTCACTGTTCTATATATTAGCGTGACAGTCTAATCATACTGACTCTTGGAGCATCTAATCCCACTAGATCAGCATTAAACGTCCCGTGGCTCAACCTTTGGCGAACAAATCTGGCATCAGTGTTCCGAGTGAGTTCAGAGCTTCTTCCACTGATTCATATCGCTTCGCTCCCTCCTTAGTGGTGACCTCGAGCTTTGCTGGATATAACATCAATGTGGCGAATCCCTGCCGCCCACAGCTCAAGTGACGGGGAAAGGAGGCTCTGGTCTACCTCATCTTCCAGGTCAGGTCGGGACTAGCGGCTTGCTGCCTTCCATTGAAAAGAAGACAATTTCCTTGTCTCTTTTAAAATGTGTTCCCTGTCAGGAAATTAAGCAGTTTAAAGATAATGGGACGTGGTGGTTCTGTCGTTGATGGTCTAGCTCTTAAGGCTCTGTGCCCCCGCTCAATAATATATTCTGGCCCATTTTGGTGAAGGGCCTGCAGATTTCCTCAGCAATTTTGTAAAAAAGTAGCATGCTTGTGCCTTCTTCCCCTCCAGTAAACCAAGTAAAACCAGGTTATAGCACCGACTGCGCCCTTCAAGGTCATCCACTCTTTCTTCTAATTTGGCCACAGCTTTCTTGCTTTCAGTGATCATGGGTTTTGCTTTATCTAACGCTCGCTCCACAGACGATATGCGAGCCTCTGAATCTGTCACCCTGCGTGCAAGCTGCGTAAGGGCTGGTTTAATATCAGCCATTTCATCTACCAACTTAAACAGTGCCTCCTTGATAATGGCTAGATCACTGCTAATGTTGCGGTAGAAGTACCTTCTTCCCTCGGTACATGGTGAGGTGCTGCGGCGAGGCCGCTTCGCTTCTGACTCCTGATCGCCGCCCTGCATTTCTCCCCCGATCGGAGCGCCGGAAAAATGTTAAACCCGTTTTACCATTGATCTCGTAGCTCAGGAAGGTAAATATAAGTGATCTTGGTGGTCGGGAACAGCAGGATTGCCGGTTTGGTGCGGGAGCTCCGGTTAACAGCAGCTACACCTCCATAGACGTCACGTGGTCCACCTGATAAGTGATTTCTAAACACATGTGCACTGACCAAAGATGAGCAGTACATATACTCTATGGACATATGTGACTTCACTCATAAGAGTGGTCACAATGGTGGTTTTAATGTGACCATTTACAGTCAGAGCAGTGCCATGAAAGAGGGAGTGTGGAGTGGAATGACGTACGCAAGGCTGGTGGGGGTTTAAGTATTGTATTGGTATTTTTCCTTTGAGCATGCAAGACCGCAAAGTTTGGGGAGTTTACTTTGATTAATTTCTGGGTGAGGGAACCAGGTAGAGTTCCATAGTTTGCAGTGGATTGACAGTTCCAGCTGACAAGGGGTGCTGCTGCTGCAGTACTGACCTGGAGGACATGGCAAAGGAGAAAAGGAGTGGCAACGATGATGCAAAGGGAAGTGCTCTGTGGATAAGCCAAAAGGGAAGTACTTGTGATTTATTTTTTAGAAAGGGCTGCATTTTAGTCAGTAGTGCAATGCTTGCAACTATACTTGGTCTGCATTGAAACTGTCCATGGAACTATTTTGGGGATTAGTACATTTTAAAGACATTTAAGCATATCAGGAGGGGCTCTGTGTTTGGAACAGGCACTCCAATGCTCCATTGTATTTTAGTCCAATAGTACTCATCTGCTGGTGTGCACTCTGTTCAGAATGGCTTTTATGAGTCATACTTCTGCTTGTATTGTGCTTTTTTTTTGTTTCCAGGGGAGTTGGAGTCATCGTTGAATTCGGAGAGGTGTTGGGTTTAGGGGAAGGGAAAAGAGGGCTAGGGGTCCACTCTGGTGCACAGGAGCTGACTGACTCATTGGAGTCTGTGGGTGGTTGTGTGAGCCAATCCATGACTGGGAAAAAGAGTGCCAATTTAGAACAAAGGAAAAGAGGGCCTACATAATCCTGTGGCCTAATCCCCACCACACAGTTGGAGCAGTGCCACAAGAGAGAAGTGGGGAATAGAATGCCATATACAAGACTGGTTGTGGTTTAAGTATTTTACTGGTATTTTTACTTTAAGCATGCATGACCGCAATGATTGGGAATTTATTTTGATTCATTTCTGGGTGAGACAACTGAGTGGAGTTCCATAACTTGCAGTGGAGCTGCAGTTTCCAACAGATGAGGGGTGCTACTGAATGATTGAGCCAGATGAGCCAGTTGACATGGCAAAGGAGAAAAGGAGTGGAAAGGACGAAACAAAAAGAAGTGCTCTGCTGATTAGCAGAAAGTGAAGTACTTTGGGATTTGTTTTTAAAGAGGGCTGCAGTTTAGTCTGTAGTGCAATGCTTGCAACTATACTTGGTCTGCATTTAAACTGTACATGGAACTATTTTTTTGATTAGTACATTTCAACAGTCCATTGTATTTTAGCCCAATGGTACTCATCTGCTGGTATGCATGCTGTTCAGAGGGGCGTTTGTGAGTCGTACTTCTGCTTGTGTGGTGTTTTTTTTTTTGTCTCCAGGGGAAACACAGAAACATAGACTTTGCTGGCAGGTAAGGACTGCTTGGCCCACCCAATCTGCCCATGTCCCTACCTATTGGATATGCTGCACATCCTAGTTTTACCAACAGCCTACTTCCTCCTACCTCTTAGAATTGCCTTATGACTGTCTCATGCATTCTTAAATTCCCCCATTGTTTTTCATCCCACAACCTCCTCAGGAAGACTGTTCCATGCATCCACTACCATTTCTGTGAAAAAATATTTTCTCACATTGCTCCAGAGTAGTCCCCCCCTCTATCTTCAAATTGTGCCCTCTTGTTCTTGCACATCATTTTTTTCTAAAAGATGCTACCCTCTTGGACTTTGTTGATTCTCTTGAGGTACTTGAAAGTTTCTATCATGTCCCCTCTCTCCCTTCTTTCCTCAGGGGTGCACATATTAAACTCTTTTAGTATCTTTTCATATGGCTTCTGGTTCATACCCTGCACTATTTTAGTTACCCTCCTGTAGACTGCCTCCATCCTGTATATGTCCTTGTGGAGATGGGGTCTCCAAAACTGCACACAGTACTCCAGATGGGATCTCACCAACTGTCTGTACAGAGGAATAACAACTTCCTGTTTTCGATTGGTGATACCTCTCCATATGCATCCCAGTATCCACCCCAGCCCTCCTTACTGCCTTCTCACATTGCTTGCCTACCTTTAGATTGTCTGACATGACTACCCCTAGGTCCCTTTCCATTTTTGTTGTCATTAATACCTCCCCACCCATTCTGTACTCTTCCTTTGGGTTTTTGTTTCCCAGGTGCATTACTTTGCACTTCTTTGCATTGAATCAAAGCTGCAATACTTTTGACCATTCTTCCAAACTTGCCAAGTCCCTTCTCATCCTTTCCACCCCTCCCCCTTTGTGTATCAACCCTGTTGCAGATCTTTGTGTCATCTGCAAAGAGGCATACTTTTCCTTCCAGTCCATCTGCAATGTCACCTATAAAGACATTAAAGAGGACCTGTCACAGTACTGAACCCTGTGGTACCCCACTAGTAACCCCCCTTTCTTTGGAGTGGATTCTGTTTACTATTGCAGTCTCTGTTCTGTTGTCCAGCCAATATTTTACCCAGGTTACCACACTGGGACCCACTCTCAAGCTGGCTAATGTGTTTATTCTTCTTTTCTGTGGTACTGTGTCAAATGCCTTGCTAATGTCCGGGTAGGCCATGTGCACAGTCCCTCCCTCGTCTACTACTTTGATCACCCAGTCAGAATAAATATTTTAGATTTATCTGACATGACCTTCCTGCTGTGAATCCCTGCTGCCTTGGGTCATGTGCCCTGCTGGCCTCTAGGCACTCAACAATTCTTTCTTTCTTTCCGAAGTGATTCCATCATTTTACCTACCACTGAGGACAAATAACAGGTCTGTAGTTTTCTGCCTCTGCCTTGCTCCCACTTTTGTGAAGGGGAATCACATCTGCCCTCCTCCAGTCCTCAGGTACCACACTAACATCCCATGATTTGTTAAAAAGGGTAGTCAGTGGTGCCACTAGTTCTTCTCTAATTTCTTTTGGAATTCTGGGCTGAATCCCATCAGGTTCCATTGGTTTGTTCACCTATTGTACAGTTCTAGTAGTTCTTTCAGGACTCTTTCTTGTGTGAATGGATTGGTATTGACACCACTATCCTGTGTGCTTCAATTATTTGGCCTAGATACCTCCACATCCTCTCCTTCTGTGAATATTGAGCAGAAGTATTCACTCCTCACTTCTCTCTGCCCCTCCATTCCCTGCTTCTCCCTGTCTCTTTCCAACCCTCACCTACCATTCTACCCCCTCTCTCCTCCCACTTATCATTCCTCCCCTCTCCCGCTCCTCTCCTCCTGTCTCCCCCTCCCTATCATCCTATCTCTTGTTGCTCCACTCCCAGACTACCTAGCACTTCTCATTCTGTTCTTGCACTTACAACAATGTCAAATCCTTGACTGCCTATCCCCCTTTTCCCTACCCCTTCCCCTCTCATCCCCAACCCCTTGCTCCACTTATGTCAATCCCAGGATGGTTTTCATTTGTGTCTATGTCTTGTTATATATACACTCGTATTGTTAATTGTGCATTTTTATTTGCCACTGACTGTTTGCTACTGTGCTAGTCTATATACATGTACTGTCTTTTGCTACTAAGTTAACCTCATGACCTGTATTGTATCTTAACTCTGCTTACTTCTATGTTAACCTCCTGTCCGTGTAATGTATCTTACCACTGTTTTGCTTGCACCCATTGCTGACACGGCACCTTTGTTTTTGCAAATAGATGTACTTTATTACATAATTTGAACATAACAGTGACATACACATTATATAAAAAACATACACACAACACAAATACAAAAACAGATAGCAGTGGTCCCTAAACCATAGCATATGATAAAAAGCATTTAATGTGTAAGCTAATCCAAAAGGGACCCACTGCCCCCCCTACCCTCTCCCCTTCCCCCACATGGCACCTTTGTAAAAGAACCCTTGGTTCAAAGGTATTTGTAATCCTAGTAATCAATAAATAAATAAATAAATAAAATTAAAAAAAATCAGTATCTCTGCTTTGTCACTCCCTTCCCCTTTATTAAGCCTACCTATCTCTCCCCTAGTCTTTCTTCACTCCCTTATGTACCTATAAAAAGTTTTATCCCCCTTCATAACTGAGTTGGCTATCTTTTCCTTGGTTTAGGTCTTTGCTATTCTGACTGCCTTCTCCGCTTCCTCCTGCTTTAACTGGTACAGTTCTCTGCCCTGTTCCTTCTGTGTTTCCTTATACTTCCTGAATGCTATCTTTTTCTCCCTAACCTTCTCCCCAACTCATTTGAGAACAATGGTAGTTTTTTCCTTTGCTTTGTTTTATTTGCTTCACACAAAGGCTTGTTGCCTCTGTGATGGCAGCTTTGATTTTTTCCCCATTGTTCCTCCACCCCTCCTTCTTGCCTGTTTACTAGTGCTTTTCTGAGGCACTCCCCAATTTTGACAAAGTCAGCCCTCCTAAAGTCCAATACTATGTATATCGTGAACCGCACTGTTTTGTGGTTGCTCATTCCAAGATGGCTGCCCACTTCTAAATCTGAGATCCTCTCTCTTTCCCCATTTGAGAGTACCAGATCTAAGATTGCTCCTACTGAGTGAGTTCCAAAACTAGCTGTCTGAGGCATGCCCCAAGTAGAGCATCGAGAATTACCCTGCTCTTGGATGTGGCTACAGCAAAGGTGTTCCAGTTAACATCTGACATATTCAGGTTCACAGTCAACAATATCTCCCCCTTTTCTGCCATTCTAAGGATGCCTCCTATCATTTCCTTGTCCATTTCCTCCCCCTGAAATGGGGGTCTGTATACAAACACCATATGGATTGTGATGCTACTTCCTACCTCCAGGGTGACCCACAGTGCCTCCTCTCCTGCCTGTTTACCCTTTAGCTCTCTTGCTTTGATCCCTTCCCTTACCTAGCAAGCTACTCCTCCTCCTCCTCTTTTACCATCCCTGTGCCTCTTGTAGATTGTGTACCCTATTATGTTGACATCCCAGTCATGGTTCTCTGTGTACCATGTTTCTATGACCGCCACAATATCCAGGTGTCCCTCTTCCATCTAGGCCACTAGTTCAGGGAGCTTGTTAACCAGACTATGTGCATAGGTACTCATTGCCTTCCATTTTTTTTATAGTCTTACTCCTTTTAGCCCAATCCCTGTCCATACTGTCTTTACCTTTTTCTCCATTGACCCCATCCTACTCCCTGTTGACTTCTCTACCTAAGTGTTTAGCTCACTAACTATCCTGTTTTGTTGGGGGGATTCCCATGCTTCATCTCAGTGCCTCTCCTTTGGCTAGTTTAAATGCTTGCCAATAAAGCATTTAAACCTGTCACCTAAGGTCCCGATTTCCCTAATGGACAGATGTAGACCATTGCACCAGTATAGGCCTGCATCACTCCAGGTGGAACCCAGTCCGGAATGAAGCCAACCCCCTGAGCTCCACATCAGTTTTTTAACCTTTAATTGAAGTGCATGGTACAGAATACCCTAGCCTCACCCAGGGCCATAGACAGGCAGCACCTATGAGAAAGTTATCATACATACTACTTGTCTAAGTCAGACCCCCAACTCTACAAGCTCCTCATGCTCTGCTCTGATTCCATTCCCAGCCAGGTAATTTGTCCCTAGGTGGACAGTGATGTCCCATCCCCTCCCCCGTGTTGCTGCTGCTCCCACAATCCTGAGGAGTCACTTCCTGTCCCTCCCAGCCATTGCACCAGTCAGGCACCTTACCTCCCTCACCCCTCCATCCCAGAGTTCTGCCCTCCTAATGACTGAGTCCCCCACCAGGAGTTGTTTCCTTCCCCTGTGGGGTCTTGTGCCAGCCTCCTGTGGGCCTCCTCTGTGAAAGTTCCTTGCATTCTTCTTGGTCTCCACTGTGGTTGCCTTCATAGAGGAACCATGCTTCACCAGAATGGCATATGCATTTTGTAAGGGTACAACTGGAGGGAATTGCCTCTGATCCACCACCCTCACCCTCCCTGAGCCCACTGTGGTCCAACTGGTCATCTTTCTTGGCAACCTCTGAGGCAGTTGCAGTGGCTGTGGTTGTTGCTGGGTGGGGGAGGAGGATTCCTGATTCCCCACCAGGTCAGCCTAGAGATCAGCAACCTCCTCCCTAAGACCAGAGAGGCATCTGCAAATAGGGCAGCATTGCAGCCTCCAGAATGTCTCCCAACAGACTGCTTCCCCACAGCCAGTGCACTGCACAACTCCTCACCTGTGTCTCCCATATGCAACATGCTGGGCTATTAAGATTATGACAGGTGTACATCCTTTGCCCTTTTGGGGAACTGATTTCAGAACCTCTGGTGTATAAACAAATTGATACACTTAAGGTGGGTGGAGTGATATGCAGGGTTGGCAGGACGAAGCCTGTGCCCTCCAGAAACAATCAGTTGCAGCTCTGACCCACCACCCCAGTGAGTGTTTTCCTTCCTTTCAGCAAGACAACCTGCACAGCAATTTAAAAGAAAATACATTGTGCAAAAAACAATTTCAAATAGAGAAAAGTAAAGCAGTAAACTACTAAAACCTGTAAACATAACTTGTAAGCACAAAACAAAATAGTAACAGAACAGTAACTTTGCTTAGCCAAAATAAGCTTTAATGTTTCTCCTTGCTCTGTTAATGTTGCTCCTTGCTCTGTCCTTTCAAGCAAACCCTAGAAGAAAAGATCTCAGGTGAAGCTAGATGCTTTATGCTAGCAAACCCAATCTTTAGTTGGAGTCATCATTGGATTCGGAGGGGTGTTGGATGTAGGGGAAGTGGAAGGGGAAGGGAAAAGAGGACAGGGGATCCACTCTGGTAAACTGGGGCTTATTGACTCACTGGAGTCTGTGAATGGCTGCTTGAGCCAATAGGGGTTAGTATTTTATTGACATTGTTACTTTAAGTATGTAAGACTACAAGGTTTGGGAAATGTAATTTGATTCATTTCTGGGTGAGGGAATCTGTTGGAGTTCCATAGTTTGTAGTGGATCTCCAGTTTCTGATAGACGAGGGGTGCTTCTACATGACTGAGCCAGAGGACACAGCAAAGGAAGAAAGGAGTAGAGAGGATGACACAAAGGGAAGCCCTCTGTTGATAAGCAGAAAAGGAGGTATTTTGTGATATATTTTTAAAAACGGCTGCAGTTTAATCTGTAATGCAATGCTTGCAACTATACTTAGTCTGCATTTAAACTGTATGTGGAACTAATTTTGGGATTAGTACATTTAAAAGTCTTTTAAGCATATCGGAAGGGGTTCTGCATTTGGAACAGGCATTCAGATGGTCCATTGTATCTTAGCCCAACAGTACTCATCCACTTGTGTGCATGCTGTTCAGAGGGGCTTTTGTGAGTCATACTTCTGCTTGCATGGTGTTTTTTTTTTTTTTTTTTTTATTTCCAGGGGAGTTGGAGTCATCATTAGATTTGAAGGGATGGAGAGAAATTGAAAAGAGGGTTGGGGGGCCATTCTGGTGCGCAAGGGCTGATTAACTCACTGTAGTCTGTGGACGGTTGTGTGAGCCAATCAGTGACTGGGAAATGAGCACCAATTTTGAACAAAGGGAAAGAGGGTCTACATAATCATGTGGTCTAATCCCCATCACACAGTCAGTGCAGCGCCAAGAGTGAGTGGAGGGGGAGTGGATTGCCATCCACAAGGCTGGTGGGGAGTTTAAATATTTTGTT
Source organism: Neoceratodus forsteri (assembly GCA_016271365.2). NCBI lineage: Eukaryota > Metazoa > Chordata > Ceratodontiformes > Ceratodontidae > Neoceratodus > Neoceratodus forsteri. The sequence continues at coordinate 619,626,892 of CM028138.1, read as the reverse complement.
ATTTTTACTTTAAGCATGCAAAACTGCAAGATGTGTTGAATTTACTTTGATTAATTTCTGGGTGAGGGAATTGGATGGAGTGCCATAGTTTGCAGCAAATTTGTAGTTTCTGACAGACAAGGGGTGCTGCTGCACAACTGAGCCAGAGGACACGGCAAAGGGGAAAAGGAGTGGCGAGGATGACACAAAGATGAGCTCTGCTGATAAGTAGAAAGGGAAGTACTTTGTGATTTATTTTTAAAAAGGGCTGCATTTTAATCTGTAGTGCAACGCTTGCAACTATACTTTGTCTGCATTGAAACTGTCCATAGAACTATTTTTGGGATTAATACATTTTTTAAGCATATCGGGAGGTACTCTGCATTTGGAACAGGCATGCCAATGGTCTGTAGAATTTTAGTGCAACTGTACTTGTATGCTGGTGTGCATGTTGTTCACAGTGGCTTTTGTGAGTCATACTTCTGCTTGTGTGTTTTTTTATTTTTCCTGGGGATTTGGAGACATCATTGCATTGGGATAGGTGTTGAGTTGTAGAGGAAGGAAAAAGAGGTCTGGGGATCCACTCTGGTGCACATGGGCTGATTAACTCACTGTAGTCTGTGGTAGGAGCAACAAAAGCAAATGCACAGGCTCCACAAGTCTTCAGGGGAACCCTGGCAATCTATAGCAATCCCTCATCAGCTGAATGTAGTGATCAGAGGGTGCAATAGGGATGAAGGCGCTCTTGCAGGTAACTTGGTCCCTATTCGTATAGGGCCTTAAAGGTCAGCAAGGCAAACTTGAAGGTGATCTGCCACTGAACTTGCAGCCAGTGCAGCCCAGGCAGCACAGGTGTGACATGGCTAGATAAAGAAAGCTCAGTCAGCAACCTTGCCGCAGCATTCTGCATCAGCTGCAGGCGGTGGATATCAGCCCCTGGAAGCCATAGGTACAAGGCACTGAAGTAATCAAGGTGGGAGGTCACAAAGGTATGGCCTAATGTTGGTAGATCATCATGAGGAACAAGATGCTTAATTAGGGCGATTCTCCTCAGATGGTAAAATGAGGTCTTGATCACGAATCACAACAGGGATTTCATAGTCAACCTCTCATCAAAAGTAATGCCCAGACTCCACACCCATTCAAAGGCCAATGGCTGGTGACTGCCTAGCAAAAGCTCAGAAGCCTGCTCAGCTAAAGACCCCAATACCCGGTGACCTGGGTCCAATACCAAAACCTCAGTTTTGTCAGAAGAAGAGACTACTCAGTCAGCTTAGTAGCAAGCTTTGAGGTGGAGTAATTAAATGAGCCTGGACTGCCATATAAGCAAAAACCAAAGGAACAAGACTCAGGGAAGTGGACGGTGGTCAAAAGCAAAGGGAAAACAAAGCCTAGGGTGGGGCAGGAAGGAACAGTGACCAACGGAACACCAGGGGATACTCAAGGCAAGGCAAAGGATAGGAATAATATATTCTCAGCATTTGCAGGCCTAGAGGACCAGGGTCTGGGGGATCTCAGAGAGGAGATAGAAGAGAGGGGTAGAGAAAACAATGTGACTAACAGTCAGGGGGAAAGATAAGATGGGGAGGAGGGGGGACATGCAGGGGCACAGAAACAAAGATGGGTAGTAGCATGGAGGGAGCAAAGGAGTGTAATGGTGATTGGGTGAGGGGGAAAGTGGGGTGATGATGATATTCCAGGCAGGAGGTGGGGAAGGGGGAACAGGAGGAAAGCAGTATGGTAGGTGGGAAAGGGGCGATGAGGATGTTCCAGGCAGGAAAAGAGAGAGAGGGTGGGGGATCAGGGGGCTGATAGGCTGAGAAGGGATGGAGATGGACAAAGTGGTGGAGATAGCGGGAGGGTGTGTGGGGGAGAACCAATTGGTGGGGATAGGGGGAGGGTGCGTGGCGGAGGAGTGTAGGAAGAAATGGGTGGGGCAGGAGGCAACAAAAGCATGGGGAAAGAAGATATTGAGCGATTTTGTGACCAGGAGAGGGGAACACATATAAGAGGGAAGTGGGAAGGAGTAGGTATGGTCTTAGTTTTGGGGGACTCCATTCTAAAAAGCGTGAAATGGGGAGATCATTAGGAGGGGACACATATGGGTGGAATGCCAGGCATGACAGCAGGGAGGGTGAGGCAACTTCTTCCTAAAATTGTGGGAAAGGAACAGGACAACCCACACATTGTGGTGCAACTGGGCACCAATGACCTGGCTAGGTTCACAGTCAGGGAGGTGCAAGAGAGGTTTAGGGAGGTGGATAGACTATGTGAGAAAGCAGGGTGCTCAGTTTCTTTCTCAAAAGTTCTACCAGTACCCAGGGCTAGCACACACAGGAATCAGTGGATAGAGGAGTTGAACATGTGTTTGGGGCAATGGTGAAAGTCTAAGGGGTATGGGAGGGTGGAGGTGCTTGGGATGGTACATGGGGAATCAAGAACCTGTATACCCCAGACAGGCTACACTTGAGTAGAGAAGGCATAGTAGTTCTGAAGCAGAGACTAGGGGAGTATATAGCTACAAGGATACCATTAAACTAGCCAGGGGGGCAGAAGGCTGGTTGACAAGCTGGGTCTCTTGGCCTGGGGGGGCCAGTAGGCCTCCCCCCAAGCCAGTAGAAAAGGGAAAAGGGTGAAGTCAAACTCAGAGAAGGAGATTAGTAGGAAAGATCTAGATGAAAGAATAGAAGGGGGAGGGACAAACTGGAGGGTGGTATCCCTGAATGCGAGGAGCCGGGGGAACAAGGCAGCTGAGCTGCAGGCACTGATGGCAAAAGGGGAGGTTTACATAGCTGCAATCACTGAAACGTGGGCAACCCAGTACCTGGACTGGGACCTAGTGGTCCCAAGGTACAAGATGTATCTGAAAGGGGGAAGGGGGGGAGGGGTGGCAATTTATGTAATGGAAGGAATACCCTGTAGCAGGGACAAGGAAGGGATGGCAGGGTGGAACCCTTATAGGTACACATACATGACCAAAAAGGTAGGAGGACAAGGCTAGTAGTGGTGTATAGTCCACCAACTCAAAGTGAAAAGGTATGGAGCTAGAGAAGCAGTTAAGGCGAGTCTGTGTAAATGGTCACACCTTGATAGTAGGGGACTTCAGCATGCCAAGGTTGGAGTGGAGTACCCCTGCTACCACAAATGCCAAGGAACAGATCATCCTGGATGCTATCCAGGACAGTTTCTTTGTACAACTGGTAAGGGAGACAGCCAGAGGAGGAAACATACTGGACCTAGTGCTGACAAATGGCAAGGGTGTGTAGAAGGTGAGGATGAAGAACTCCCTGGCAGGCAGCAACCATCATACAGAGTGATTTTTACTTAGTATGAGTATGGAGACAGCTAGTACCAGGACTAAGGTGATTGATTTTAGGCAGGCAAACTTCAGAAAGATGAGGGTCATACTGGAGTGGCATCTAACCAGAATACAACCACACATGAATGCTATCCCTAAAAGGGGAATTATTAAGCTTGGGTTAGCAGAGGCCACAAACTCATGCTCAAAACTCAGAAGCAAGAAGACCAGGTCCAGGAGACCAAGATGGTTAAACACAAAGGTGTTATTGAGGATTAGGGAGAACAAGGCCACCTTCAAAAAAATACATGAAATCCAAACGGGAAGTGGACAGGGAGGATTATGTGAAGAAATCAAGAGAGCGAGCAGATCTGTCAGAGCAGCCAAGGCAGCAAAAGTGCTTAAGCTGGTGAAGGGGATAGGGGAAGGGAAAAAAGATTTCTTCAGATACGCAAGAGAGAGAATAAGCTGTAAGGATCAGATTGTTAGATTTAAGGTGGATGAAGTATGGGCAGAGAAGGAGGAGGAGCAGGTGGAAGCACTCAGTGAATACTTCTGCTCTGTATTTACCAGAGAACCCAGGGCCAATCCCACAGAGGAAAGGAGCAAAGGGTACAGGCATGGTGGGGCAAAGCTTATGCAAGGGGTTATCCAAGAGAGCAGATCACTGGAAGGTCTGAAATACCTGAGGGTAGGCAAGGCACTGGGTCCAGATAGCAAATACTCAAGAGTGCTGAGGGAGATGGCAGAGGTCCTGGCAGGACCACTGGCAGACTTATTCAGTACTTCCTTGGGGACAGGTTGCATGCCCCAGGACTGGAGGATGGAATATGTGGTGCCCATCCATAGGAGAGAGCCAAAGGATTTCTGTTTATTTATTTTTTTTGGTATAGTGCATGGAGGTGCCTAGATCACAGTACCATCAAGATATCGTTCGACTATTCCCTGTAGTAATGGAAGCTTACAACATGTTTGGATTTTCCTTTTTCTTGGTTGGACTATTGGCAGAATGCCCCCTGGAGCCCATTGCAGGGATATGGAGACTTTGGACAGGTATATTACTTACTGAGTACTATAAACTGTAATGGTGTTTAATTTTGATTTTTGTTGTAATCTTACATGTCTGGCTGCTAGTCCAGTTGTGGAAGGTCCATTATGAGGACCATGGGAGTTGAGGGAGGTTTTGGTTCTGGGTTTTAGTGTTTGTCATTATCATTTCTTTAAACTACAAAAGACCTCCAGAGCAAGTGCCCTGAGGCATGGGTTATCCTGGAGGATATTGGCCTTACAGCCAAATTTTGAAGAAAAACACAATTGCACATACCCCAATAATGTTAAGCATCATAGGAAACATATGCAAATCCCCATGAGATAATTTGGACTGGCTCAACTTTAAGCAGAATTGCATGGTGTGTCTCTCTCTCTCTCCTCTCTCTCTCTCTCTCTCTCTCTCTCTCTCTCTCTCTCTCTCTTTCTGGCTAAGACACAGATATGGCAAACTGATGAGTCCAAATAAGGATGAAGCACATGTATGTGTCTGCTGTTCTTAGCTTTTGCTGATTGCACTGTGAGGCCTTCCAGCACCATGCAATTCTGCTTAAAGTTGAGCCAGTCTAAATTCTCTCATGGGGATTTGCATATGTTTCCTATGATGCTTTGCATTATTGGGGTATGTGCAATTGTGTTTTTCTTTAAAATGTGGCTGTAAGACCAGTATCCTCTAGGATAACCCATGCCTCAAGGCATTTGCTCTGGGGTTCTTTTGCAGATTTTTTCCTTCACTATTTTGGGATCCCCATGGCCCAAACAAATAACATCCCCCTTAAGGGGTGGCTGTCTCTCTCTCTCCCTGGGATAAGACACAGATATGGCACACTGATGAGTCCAAATGAGGACGAAACACCTGCATGTGTCTGCTGTTCTTAGCTTTTGGTGATTGCACTGTGAGGTCTTTCAGCACCATACAGTTCTGCTTAAAGTTGAGCCAGTCCAAATTCTCTCATGGGGATTTGCATAAATTCACTAAAAATACCACCAACAGTTAAATCTAGTTCAAGGTCAGTTGACATTCATCTGTATCCGCCGCCCCTCAGTCATGCCTGAAAATAGGCAGAATTTGTCTAGTGCATGTACCAGGTCAACAAAAACTAAAATAAAATATGTTTTCTATGATGCTTTGCATTACTGGGGTATGTGCAATTGTGTTTTTCTTTATAATTTCTTTGATGTCAAGTTACAATAAAGTTTAAATTACAAAAAAAAAAAAATAAGAGTGGGCCCAAGGATGAACCAGGGAACTATAAGCCAGTCAGTCTCACCTCCATCATGGGGAAGTTCATGGAGTCCTCCCTCAAGGAGAGGACGGTAGCATTCTGGAGGAGAATGGACCCCCGGAACACAGGCAGCATGGGTTTGTCTCTGGCAGATCCTGCCAGACAAACAGGGTCGACTTCTATGACTGGGTAACAAGGGCAATCGACGGGGCAGTCAGTAGATGTCCTGTACTCGGGCTTCAGCAAGGCCTTTGATTCCGTGCCACATGGGAGGTTAGTTTGCAAGATGAGGTATCTGGACATGGGAGAGAGGATGGTAGAGTGGGTCAAAAACTGGTTTGGTGACAGGCAGTAGAGTTGTTGTAAGAAGAAAACTCTAATCTCCAAGGGCTGTGACTAGTGGGGTTCCACAAGGCTTGGTGCTGGGTCCAGTGCTGTTTGACATATTAATTGCAGACATAGCAGAAGGGGTAAGCAATAAGATCAGCCTGTTTGCAGATGGCACAAAGATAGGTGCAGTGGTGGACAACACAGAGGGCTGGCTAGGACTGCAAGAAGACCTGGATAAACTTAAACACTGGTTGGACACATGGCAGCTGGGTTTCAATGCAGAAAAGTGCAAAGTTATGCACGTCGGTGCCAGGAACCACAGGTTTTGCTACAAACTTGGGGGTGGGGAATACAGTTAGCCACCACAGATGAGGAAAAGGATCTTGGGGTGCTAATCACAGGGTGAATGAACCATTCAGCACAGTGTAGGAAGGTAGCAGCTAAGGCTAATAAGATGCTGGGGTGTATTGCCAGGGGTATCACCTCATGGAGGAGGGAGGTTATCTTACCACTGTACAGGTCACTAGTCAGGCCAAACCTGGAGTACTGCGTGCAGTTCTGGCATCCCTACTTATAGAAAAATATCAAGATGATGGAGGGTGTCCAACGCATAGCAACCAGGGTGATGACAGGAATGGAGGAGAAACCCTACGAGGACAGGCTAAGGGAACTCAACATGTACTCCTTGGAGGAAGGTAGGGATAGAGTAGATATGATCAAAACCTTTAAATATATGAAAGGCCTAAACAGGGACAGCAAGAGAGGATTTTTACATTAAAAGGAGGGAAGGATACAAGGGGGCACAGTTTGAAACTGAAGGGGTGAAGGTTCAAGAGGGAGATGAGAAGACATTACTTCACAGAGAGGGCAGTGGCAGGGTAGAACACACTACCAGAGGAGGTGGTATCATTGAGCTCAGTGGGCAGTTTTAAGAGACAGCAGGACAGAATCAGGGGATGATTATTACTGGAAGGAGAGAGGGGCAGCTGTGGAGTAAAATCTGATTGCTGCACACTCGAGCAGGCTCGATAGACCTCAAGGTCTGTATCTACTGCTGCTTTTCATATGTTTGTAATATATGGATAAGCCATATAATATCGAAATTGTTGTCAAACATTCCTCATAATACCACAGTTGCATTCTCAGAATACTGTTGTTCGGCGATCATAATACTATCGTTCTGAGCTCTCAACAATAGCATTACAAAACAGATCCATGTCCACGTAATGATGAAATCCTCATACTCAGTGTGAGCCACTTTTACTGTGACTGATGTGTATAGTAAAACCCAGCTCACTGCTGACGAGACATGCAGAAAAATGCCTTGCAGTGTTAATATATTATTGATCAAGCTTGATCAGTAACATGAATTTATAAAAAAAAAACCTTACCTGAACTTTCCTGTTTACAGTGCAGCTGCACAAGGGATACTCTTCACACAATGAGTGTCTTACACACAGATAAATGGAGCTCTGTGATTGGTAGTGAGTGGCATCTTTGAGTTAGCAGCTATTATCGAGGGTAGTATTTATAAATCTTATTACAATTGTTGTAGTACTGTATACTTATCTCTTATATTGTGTTATTTGTATATATATAATTTATTGATTGAGTTTTCTATGAAGTGTTAGTATGTTTGGCGTCCAGAGCCTCCGGGATGGAAGTCTTTTCTTTAAAATAATATTTGCCATTCCTTGCCTTGCCTTCCCTTGTCCTTGCCCTTGATAGTTAATTAAATGTATACATTTCATTTTGATTCCTGGTGATAAGTAATGTTATGGTCTTTTGATATGGGACTAAAGGGAAGTACTATGCAAATACATTTTTTTAAGGTGTTTTTTTCTAGATCATGTGATGCTATCCTCTTGAGCAGAAGCACAACTAACCTACTTCCACCCCATACTGCAAATAAAAGCTTTAAAATACTGGATTTGGGACAAGAAATCCTCAGCATGACCCAGCTATTGCTCACTAATCAACTGGAGACACCAGCGATCAGTTCTGAGGTGAAGCAATTCAGATTTTGCTCCGAGATGGAGATAGAAATGCCACAGGCTCTCCCAGCCCACACACCTCTCCAGACAACAGATAAGGCCCTGAAGAAGCCTAAAACACAATCTGGAGTTGCTGGCAAATTTTCTCATCCATCTAATGGCAGGGCTGTGCTGTCGGAAGACAGGTTTCTGGCTGAAATCACTGCAATTAAAACTGCCTTCTTAGAATTTGCCACAGATCTTAAAAATATTCAGTCCTATTTGAAGGAGACCAACAAGAAATTCACTGATATAGCCATGCACCACATCATTAGAAGGCTGACAAGCTCTCATTGACCCAGATTATATTCCTGAGGCACAAGTTAAACAAGTTAGATCTCAAGTTGAAGGATTTAACAGGAGGAACAAGAGGAATAACCTAATCATCTTTGGTCTGCCTGAAGAAGCCGAAGGATCCTCCCCTGTGCTATTCACACAGAAGCTTCTTGCTAAAATTGCTGGTCCACCACCACATTCCACCACCTATTATGTGGAAAGGGCCCATCATCTTAAAAACCTCAACCCCCACCTGATGCTAAGCCAAGGCCACTTATCATTCACCTTTTAAGTTATATAGACAGGCAACACATCCTGGCAAATTCTAAAGAGATACAAACTATTAAATGGGAGGATTCGTAGTTTAAGATTTCCCAAGATCTTCCCGTGGCCACCTGGCAGAAGTGGACCGAATACCACGCCTAGTTGTCTAAGCTGATAGTGGCCGGAATCAGATTTTGCATGCTCTACTCAGCAAAATTGTCCATGCAATTTCAGGGCAGCTGGAAATTGTTTGAGAATGTGGAACAAGCAGCAGGGAGCTCCCTAATATGTTCCCAAACCTTTACATGAAACACTTAATGCTATACTCCAAATTTTACCTTCGTCGTTAATGGTATGAAGATGGGTAACGTTATAGTGACATATATGTGGCATCATCGGGTTTAAGGAGCTGCTAATTATCTGTTCAGTAAATTGGTGGAGTTGTTTGATGGCCCCCTTTCCTCCCTCCCTCCCTCCATCCTTTTTTTTTTTTGGCTGGCTGTGTTCCCGAACTTGGTCTCAGTCTTTAATCCCACTGCCGGTAGATGAACAGTCCTTTGAGTCTTAAATGCCCCCATCATTTGGATTACCTGCTTTTCCATGAGATTCGCTGGTCAGTTGTCACTCTTAATCCTCACTTTAGTCCACCATTTTTCCACTGAGGCTTGTTAGCACAATCACCGACTTCAGACTTGTCCTGACTGGCTCCTTCTCAATGGTGCAAACTTTTCTCTATTTCTTGAATTTGCACACATTTGCTGAGTCTACTGCTTTATTACGCAAATGTTATGAACAGTACTAATCCATCAGGCACATTCATTAGGCTTTTGGAGTCCATCCAGTTCACCTTCCAGAAGAAAAAAAGCTAATCCTTGTTTTTTGGAGTGTAACTTAATGAAATATTAATGTTGTGCCTTCTTTTTCAGTCCTTGGTTTTTAATTCCCCTTTTTTTTTACTTACATGGAGTGGGCATGCAGTGGCCTGACACATGTTTACTATGGTCCCTGTACCTTTTCTTTCTTGTTCTTTCTTCGGTTTCTTTTTTTTTCTGTTCTTCCTCTTCTGTTATTCCAATAACCTACATTTTTGGACTCTGTTTCTATAATAAGTAGGGTCACCCCCCTCCATTTTTTTGTCATTATCGAGCCCCCCCTTGACAAGTAATGGGGTAATCTTAACTACCAACTCTTTAAATTGCAGTGTCTGCATACCACAGCCGCTGCATCTGAGACTGCTGGTTCTGGTTCTGATTAATATGTTACAGTTAATGGTTAAATTGTTGACTCGTTAATAGCCATTCTAAGTTAGGTTGCAGATGTAAAAAGTTTATTCAATGTTAAGGTAGAGTGAGAGCTTGAGTATTATCTTTATTGCAGGTTCACATTTTTGTGTAAAGTTTATGACGTACAGTACTTCTCAGGCTGGGATGGAGGGTGGGGAGGGTTAGTGCTGTGTAACTGTGGAGGAAGCAGTCATGTCTTTGTGTAGGGGATTAGAACCTCCATTACTGTTTGTCTACTATGGGACATATGGAATAAAAACTGCCTTTGTCTTATTGTGGGGTTCGGGGAAATGTTATTGTTTGGTTTATTTGGGGGATTATGGGGTCTTGGATTGGGGGCAGGGGCTAAGGGGGACAGGGAGGGAGGGTGCTGCCACTGGTATAGAGTCTACCATCATTTATGCATCACATTGAATCCTTGCCACTTCTTTTTGTAGTAGGATATTATACCCCCCTTCTTAGGTAATATGGCAGGGTTTAGATTATGTATGTTGAATATCTAAGGGGCACAAACTCCTGCTAAGTGGATGAAGGTTTTACTCAACCTGTGAAATCTGCAAGCAGACGTTGCCTTCTTGCAAATCTCCCACCCAGTCAAATTCACTACCTTCACAGGAATTGGGTAGGTCAGGTATTTGGCTCATGATTAGACTCCTGCAAGAGGGGAGTTGCTATTCTCATTGCACGCAAACTCCCATTTCATATAATTCAAGAAATCTCAGACCCTGAGGGGGCGTTATGCATTATTAAGGTCCATTATAAGACAGTCAGAAGTAGTTCTGAGCTCGATCGATGGACCTAACCTGGATAATCCAGAGTTTTTCACCAATTTAATGGCTGTCGTAGCTGCATGGTCTACCATCCCACTAATATTTGGGGGGAGTGGAACCATGTTCTTTCTAACCTACTGGACAGATCAGGTAAACCCAGACACTCCTTATAACCAGGGCAAAAGGCTTTACATGAGTTCATGCACTCCCTAGGTTTAGCAGACCCTTGGAGGATAGCTTATCTAGACAGAAGAAAATATTAATTTCACTCCCTTCCTCACCAGTCATTCTCAGGTATCAATTACTTTCTTATGTGTGCTGATCATCTCCCTGGAGTCTCTCTGGTTTTCTACTACTTTAAAATTTTCTCTGATCATAACATTACGCATTTACACCTGGACCTCTCACCCAACCTTCAAAAGGATAGAATTCGGAAGATTAATAATCAAATTTTAAAATCAGAAGACCTTTTGCAACATTTGCATGCATTTATTTTCAATTTCATAGAATATAATTCCTCCTCAATGCACAGACTCGATATATTGAATTAATTCATCTGACGTCGAAATGCAAGAAACACAGAAATCAGGATCTCTCTTCTCTATTCCATCAAATCACAAAAGCTGAGTCAAGTCTTTCCATGTCCTCCCCTATGGAGGATTGGGAAAAAGTCAAATCCCTCCAGGTCCAGTATAATCAACTATTAGCTGATAAGGCCGAATTTCTCATGCTGTGGTCTAAAACATCTTATTTTGACCACAGGGAGAGAGCCGGCAAGCTTTTAGCCCATCAGATCCAAGCCCAGACTTTTGATAGAATTGTCACCTCAATCTATTCACTTTCAGGCAGCCTTCCCATGTCTCCCAAAGATATTGTCGAGGAGTTTAAAGATTATTATAATGCTCTATGCACACCATCTGCATCCTTATTTTCTCAACCAATGATGGATTCCTTTATGAGGGATATTGATCTTCCCATTTTATCCAACCTCTAAAGTGAGAGCTTAAAAGTCCCCATCAGCATACAAGAAGTACTTGAGGCCATGGACTCACTGCCATTGGACAAAGCACTCAGCCCTGACGGGTTTTCTACCAATTTTGACACATTTCTTAAAGGTACTATGGTCCCAATTCTCTTGAATACTTTCCAATACTTCTTTGAAGAAGGTATTTACGATACATCCCTAACTCAAGCCACCATAGTCGTCAGCCACAAGCCTGGCAGAGACCCCTTATACATCCCCAACTATAGCCCCATCTCTTTAATTAATGTTTATTTAAAAATCCTTGCCAAGATAATGGCCTTGTGATTAAGCCGTGGCTAGGACTCACTTATTAGCCAAGAACAAGTCGGGTTTGTGAGAGACTGTCTATTATCTGACTACCTTAGGAAAATAGCATATCTCTTTTCTGTGTCCAAGGATTCTTCCACACCAGCAGCTTTAGTCTCCTTGGATGCAGAAAAGGCATTTGACAGAGTATCATGGGAATATATTTTTTCCTTACTCCCAAAATATAGTATTACCCAAGAATTCATAAACTGGATTAAAATCCTCTACTCCTCTCCCTCAGCAAGACTCCAATGCAATGGAGTGCTTTCTACACCCTTTATATTCCACCAGTGAACTCAACAGGGTTGTCCCCTCTCACCCTACTTATTTAATCTTTTCCTAGAGCCTCTTATAAGATGGTTAAACACTTCCCCACTTATTTCTGGTATTGCCATAGGAGACACAAATTATAAGATCTCCACATATGCGGATGACATATTATTACATATTTCATCCCCTGTGCAATCTCTTCCTGCAGTCTTTCAGATTATTTCTCAGTTTGGGTTAATTTCAAATTACAAGCTAAATCTAGACAAAAACAGAAGTTTTTCCTCTCAGTAAGTATACTCAGAAGGAAGACTTTGAAAATCTTGGTCTTCAGTGGTGCACAGATAAGCTAAAATACCTCGACATTAACCTCCACTCTTCCCCTAAAGGTATGAAAAGGCTTAATCTTGATACTATTATTAACACCTTTAAAGAGAATATGAAGCATTGGTCTCATTTACCCCTGTCCTTGAGGGGCCAGATGAGCAATGTAAAAATGAATATTTTAACACACATTCTATACCCTCTACAAATGTATAACTGGGCCCTACTACTGTCATGGTTCTTCCAAGTGCATAAAATTATTAGTTTCTTCCTATGGGCAGGGAAAAAATCAAGACGAAATTACATAAAACTTATCCGCCAAAAATTAGATGGTGGATTACAGGCTCCCAACTTTTATCTATATTATCTGGCTATACATTTAACCAGATTTAGATTCTAGCTACTTCCCACATGCAATTCCTCTGGTTCCTCCTACAGCCCACTTTGGTTAAAAATAGAACAAGACCTACGTACTACACAGATTTTAAACTTTAAAGTACTGCCCTTCATAAAACAAAAAAAACTCGCTAGCAAATTGAAAGACTCCCTACTAGGCTGTACACTCCAAACACATCACCAGCTGTGTACGTTCCTAAAATAGATGGACACAGAGATATAGGACAACCTCTTTTTAATCATCCTAACCTTTTAATTTTGGGTAAGCCCCTTAACCTAATTCTTTCTGGCCTAACATGAGTGTTATCAAAGTTGAAGGTCTTGTCTCTAACCAAAAATTGATTGCATTCCAGGATGCTTGTCCTCTCTATAAGTGGTCCCACACATACTTTTTCAAATATTTACAAATAGCTCACATGCTTTTGAAATACTTTGGTGCTGGATAAGTCATATTCTTCCACTCTTGCCCCATATGTTGATTCTCTTTCAACATCTCATTTTATAACACATGCATACAGATTTCTACTGGTCACAGTATCCGAGAATGTGGGCCAAAGATGTTATTGGTGGGACCAGTCATTACCGGCATCTACTTCCCATAGATCTTGGTCAAAAATCTGGAAGCAGTTGTATAGGTATATTAAATGGGACAGATACAGGTATATGCAGTTCCAGATCATTCATCATTTATATTATACCCCAGTTAAGCTTCAATGCATGGGATCTTTACTCTCTAACCAGTGTACAAAATGTCAGGAAGCTCCTGGTACTATATTGCATATGCTATGGTCTTGTGGAAAAATCTCTCCATTGTGGAATTGCATCAAGTCTCATCTGGACCCATTATTATCCCTGTCAGACAAGTTTACTCCCAATATTTGAATCTTGAGGGACTATACGAATCTTCAGGGTCGTTCCCAACAAACACATATGGCATGAATTGCTGCTTGTGCCAAAAAGGTAATACTTAGACATTGGCTAGATCAGATTACACCCACCCAAATTGAATGGTATAAAGAGGTTATGTTTTCTATACAGGATGTGTGCATTACTGCATGCATAACCAATAGATTGGCAAAATATAGACAAGTTTTGGAGCCACTCTTTAACCTATTACTGATTCACTCTAGCTCTGAACAGTCCCAGAGTTAGTGACCTCTTCTACATCATTTACCAAAGGAATTGTGACACACAGTTGTACCCTAGTTTCACAATCTAGTGGCAGCGGGTTGGGATGGAGTGTGGGGGGTACACACAGCTGCTTAGTCTTGTGTTTTATTTAAAAAAACTTTATTTAGTCAATAAACTTATGCCTCCATTCATATGTTTTATATTGGCATTCCATAGTCTTCTCTGAATGTCAACTGTCTACATGGATAATGTGCTGACTTAATAAAGTTTATTTAATAAAAAAAGTGTTTTTTATCATAAGCCCCTATCAAGCCATAGAAGAAGCTCTGGGCATTTTTTTTTATTTTATGGACTTCCTATTTTGGTCCATTGCTATGAGGTACTTAACAGACTTTCCTGGTTTCCTCTGAATCCACTCAATCTATGTACTCTAATGTGATGTATCAATTTGAGGATCCGCACATATGTTTTCTTATCAAAACAAATTAAACATTAATTAGAAAAGTCTCTTCAGTCAGAATTTTGTACACATACTCAGTGTGAGATACTTTTATAAAACCCTCAAGCATTGCCTTTGGGAATTATGTAGCATATCACACCATGGGTGTGCATAAAATATTAGTTACACTCACTCACCCATGTAGTATTCTCAATATTACATGTGTTTTAGGATTGTTTAACTGTTAGATGGTGTGCAGAGTCCTCCATTCCAAACCCACGGTGGGATGTTAGTAGACTAACTCATACTGTCATCGGGTAGTTGCAGCATGACCAGAGTTGGGGGGGGGTGGTCTTACATCACTGATGTTGTAGATAGACTAGTTTGATAGGCTGTTGGGAATAATCAATGATGTAGAACTGCTCCACCTCCATTTCCTCCCAATCATGGTGTAGCTGTCAGATGACATTCAGGCTTAGCTATAGGAACAGTCCATTGTGGATAAAGGGTGTAGGTGGTGGTTCCAAGTTAGCCTTGATTTTGCTACTATCGGGATTCACTAATGATGGATCAGAGAACAAGGGGAACTGTTTGTTTTAATTGGCCCCTTATTTCAAGGGGGTTGGGCTAGGGATGGGATAATAAATTAAAAGTTGGAATCAAGTCATAGCACATCGCCAATACCAGTGCCCAGCAAACAGAGGGTGGAGGTAGCTGGGAATAGGGGAGGTTCCCCCTAAAAATGGAAACCACGAATAATGAACAATGCCCAATATAGCCTCCCAAGTTGAGGGTATTCCATTATTTGTGGTATTTGGTAATTAATATATTCATTACTCATGCTGCCCTCATTGGTCATGAAGCTCCATTTAAATCCCTGTGACAGGAAATCCTTTATTGTGTATAGGGCCCTGAATTTCACTTTAAATCCTTTTGAGAAGCAATTGTTTACTTTGTAGAGGGCCCCAAATTTCTAGTAAACTGCTGACAAAGGGATTTTTATGGACCGAGAATTCAAATTGCTTATCTAAGAGAATCTTTAGATATTTGTACTGACTTACTAAACTTAGTAAGCTGCCCGTTATAAAATAAATCTGCAGGCAGGAGGGGTTCCACAAAGAGGGTTTGGTACCAAAAGAAGAGTCACAAGATAAGATGGGTTTGGGGCTCAGTGGTTGTTCCTGAATCAGTTTACAAGTTTAATAAAATTCCACGATTGGGCACTGAATTAAGCAACCAATAAACCGTGACATTGTTGGTGATCAATGCATGTCCCACATGTTTTATGGGGTACAAAACAGTACTATGTAACTGAGTGACATCTGCTATCCAGGAGTGTACCAAGCCCCTTACAGTGCCCATCTAAAAAGGGCTTATTGAACTTATGAAACTGTAAGTGGATTATTACAATTGAGTTGTACAGAATTCTGATTAATGTTGTTTGCATTGCTAAGATATAGAAAATAGTTTTCATAGTTCCATGTCATAATAGTGATTGCAAAATAGTGACCACTATTATGGAGAGTTTATAGTGCTGAAAAGCAAATTGAAGATATACAGTACACCTGGCAATCAAAACAGTTTTTTTGTGGCAGGGGGCTACGCATCCCCCCATGTCCCCCCTTGTGAAAGGCTTTGCCCCCCCATGCCCTCCTGAATTTAGATTGCTAACTCCAGGGGGGAGCATGTCAGGGAGGTGCAACACATTGGTTGCTGCAGCAAAAATAAAGGCAGCAGCTACAGGCAGCGGCAAAAGTTCTTATGACAGTCCCCAACCAGAACCCAGGACCTGCTCTGCTAGAGCTAGCCACCCTCACCACCATACCACACAGTTGGCTTGGTGGCAGCAGGCACACCAGTCTCCTAAACACCCCTTCCCTGTCCCTCCCCTTACTCTCGCTATCCCCCCCTTCCAGTTGCTGTTCCCTACCTTTGCCTTCATGTAGGGTTGCTATCCTTGCAGCAGGGGTTGATCTTAACATTGTTTTACTAGCCCAAACCCTAGTGCAAATTGACCAGGGCTAGTGCAGCTAACGCTCTACTTTTTTTTTATTTTAGTCTTTGGTAACCAGGTAAGGCCCACTAGGCACAAGTGCCTGTTTTCAGGGGGAACCTGGGAGCACTGGGTGGTTAAGTGACTTGCTCAGAGTCACACAGTATGCAAGTGGAGGTTGTCTGTCTTGACTAGTGCAGGTTTTCATGGCTGTTAACAAAGTTAAAAAATTCTCTACTTTAACAGGCTTTCCTCACACTAATCTTTCTCAATGTTCCAGATAGCCTAGTGTGAATAACAGTTCATTATGAACTGCAATTATCTGGCAGTTCAAGAGGGGGATCCCACAAAATACTTAATGTAAGTCATGATCACTCCACTGTTATGACTTTCAAATAGTGTCCAGGGTGCGATCAAGGGTAGAGTGCTGTTAAGTCACTAGCTTTCAGTCTTCTGAATGTGTCTCTGTCTGACAATTTGTCCCATATTATTAAGACCAGTGCCTGTCAATTCCCTACATTCTGAGTGTCTGTATCCAACATTTCAGTGACAAATTGTTAAGAGGTATACAGGGTCAGCTCTGCAGGTGGTGAGTTTTACCCCAGCCTCTCCACAGCTTCTCTCTCTCTCTCTCCTCCAAATCTCTTTACTCAGTTTTTTTCCCCAGACACCACTGCAGACCAGACTCTGAAATGATCATCCACAGATCTATAGCTGCCATTACTGGCAAGAGTACGGGGCCCCCAGCTCTTCTAAATGGACAATGTCAGCCATCACAATCCATACAGTCCTACCTTATCCCACATAGCATGTTCTTTCATCCTAAAAACAAAGCTTTGGATTATATATGGTACAAAAATAAACCTTAAAAAAATACATAAGTTGAAAGCTTAAAATTGGCATTCCTGGGATGCATAGATCATCCTATATAGAAACAGAGATCATATAGCATTATGCCTGTGTACTGTTTCCCCTGAGCTGATGAAAGGACAATGTTAAAGAAAAATATGTTATTGTTGGGACAGACCATATTAAAGTCAGTGCTTTTAAAAATAAAAATGTCATAGTTTTCTATTTCCCAAGCCCCTTAGGTTTGTGTAGTCCCCACCCCAAAGAAATCTTAGATGTGCTCCTGGCTCACTAGAAACTGTACAAAAACTTATAGAAGTGCAGTCTCCAGTTGACTATAGGGTAGGGGCTGAGAGTGTCTTTCTCTGCCTGACTCTGTTCATTGCCCTGTGGGTGGTGGTGAGAGTGTGGTGAGGTGCATAATGATTTCTGCTATTGCATGTGCAGAGCTAGGACTGCTTGATTGAACATTTGCTGTTGTGATGTTCTCTGGTTTTGTCGGTGGGGGGCATAAAGAGGAAGAGAGGAGGGCATGGTACAAAACAAGGGTGGGGGTCTCACTGAGTATGATGACATTACGGTCTTTTTTTCTGTTGGGGGCAGGAAGCAATGTGGGAAAAGGGTAACTGTAATAATCAGAGTATTTCTTAACTTGCATTGTTTCCTGTATAAGTGATCAAAATGTACCATTATAATTGAGGGCTAGTGCAACCATCTGTGGGCTAGTGCTATTTTGAATCAACTTACCCTACTGGCTAGTGCAAAAAAAGGTTAAGATTGACCACTGCTTGCAGAGTAGCCCATGAGTATAGCGCCCAAATATAAGTTGCCATTTTGACGGTCACTCATATTGGTTCACTATATTCACTGGATACCGTTTTCACAGCTGCTCATATGTGCATATTAATGTACCATCATATGACACCTTTTTGCCAGCAGCAAATTAGGTAGAGTGGAATCCAGATAGGATTGAGCAGAAGATATTCCTTGAATAAACATTTGTCTGTTGTTTACTACCAAGCTTTTTCAAGGACATTGTAGATGCCCTCCCTATCTGAAGAAGTGTAACTATTTGTTTCTAAGCTGTGGGGAAATAACAGCAAATAGAGAAAAGTGTGATAAGTGTGGCCAATGTCTGGGGAACAAAGATTAAGAAATGTAAGGTGGAGGCTATCACTGACCCGTGAAAATCTTTTTATGTTTTATAATTTTTCTTTTTATTTTTCTGGAATTTCTTGTTGTTTTTTTTTTAATCATTGAAAATTTGGTTTTATTTTTTGTTATGGCATTTACATTCATAAACTACCTCAAAATAACTTTATACACACTACAAATCACATTCCTAGTATACTACATTGTATTAAGCAGCATTATGCTGTGGTCTCGAAAGGTTTTGTGAATGAAACAAATTTGCTGTCGCTTCCTTGTGGACCATCGGTGGTAACAACAGAGCCTAAACAACAACTGCTACAAGCATTTATTTAGTTTTTGCTCCCCCAAAAGCAACTTTTTCACTTTATTCATATGTTTGTTTTTGTTTTATTCTTTTTATATGTTGAATTTTTTATTTCTTGTTATACCTTGAATTTTTGTTATTTCTTGTTATGCCTTGAATTTGTGTTATTTCTTGCTATTTCTTATTTAAGAAAAATATGAGTCTCTAGTCATAAGGACCTCTACGAGAATCTGGATTTAGGTGGGACAACTTTTTCCAGACATTGGATGGGTTGAAAAGGGGTAACAGATTATGCAGCAGAGGAGTGGGAAAGGAGATAAGAAGGTAACCCACAGTTTCAGACCAGACATAAAATACTGTATGAGGACATTAACAAAAAAGCAATGGTCACCATCAATGGCTGTGCTGGTGTATCATCTGGGGATAGCATTGAAGTTACCAAGAGGATTCAGAATGTTTTGAATGACCCTTTGAAATGTGTTGGTGCAGTTCAAGTCACATTAAACTGTTTCTCCAACTCACTGGTTTAGCATTTTTCAGTGAGTTGCTAAATGTGAGCACTGCTCACTGCAATGAATTATTAAAAGTTTCCTAAAGGTTTTCCTCTCACTGATGTTCAGTTTTGGCTTACTTTGCAGTTCTCTGAAAACTTTTATTAATGCAGTACAACACTTTAAGCAACCCATACAAAATAATAAACCACTGATTTGGAGCCCAATTTCACTACTGCTGTGTGCAGTACAACCTGATTGACATGTCATTTTACCCAGTCCCCTGAAGAACCTCACACCCAATTCTAGCCACTAGCAATCCTGCATTTGGATTGAAAACCCTGCCCCGAAGCCATGTTGCTTTCGCTGCGTATGAGGACTCATACCATGTTATTTCTTTTATTCCCCCCAAATGCATCTGTTTCTGGCTCCATCTGTACTGCAGCAGCTGAAGAAAACTGCTGCTTTTTGCTGTATTCAGGAATGGTGGAATTTTGCCCATGAACGGCAGAGGTTCATCCGCAGACTTCAGCATTTTGCCTTAAATGGCAGAATTTCGATTTTTGTAGGTAAAGTTCTGCCATTTGTGGGCAAAACTCTGCCATTTGTGGGTAGAATTTCACCATTTGTAGGTGAAATTCTGCCATTCATGTGCAAAATGACTCTGTTTGCAGCACAATTCCACCATTTGTTGGTGAAATTCCACCATTCCTAAATACAGCATGGTTTTTGTGCACAGATTCTTGGTAAAGGGGTTGATAATTTATGGTACAGTAAAATCAAAATATAAATCAAAGCCCGTATCATCATGTCTGCTCCTGTTCAGCTGACACACCATAGTCTGTTCAGCTGACACACCACGGCATGATCTCAGCACTGGCCAAAGTATCCAATAATTGGCTCAATGCCTTGGGTGATAAACTCTATGTGGGTGCCTTGTTTTTGGACCTAAGCAAGGCCTTTGATACTGTGGACCATGCCAACCTTCTTGACATTCTCCTCAACTTTGGCTTTGATGATATGACTCTTAAATGGTTTAACAGCTGAACAGTTATCTGATTGGTCGAACTCAACAGGTGAAAGCAGGAGACCTCTCCCCCGTAAAAACACTGTCAAGAGGTGTCCCTCAGGAATCCATATTGGGCCCCCTCTTATTTGCAATGTATATTAGCAATATACATACAAGAATTAAATTGGTGAATATACAACTATTCGCTGACGACACTAATGTACATCTCTAGGCCAACTCTTGAAAACTCTTTGGGAGACAGTATAGCACAGTGGTTTAAGGCTCTGATCTGCAAATCTAGAAAACTGGGTTTGAATCCCACAGCCCCCACTTGCATACTGTGTGACCCTGAGCAAGCCACTTAACTTCTCTGTGTTCCCAGGTTGCACCTGTAAACAAGCTTTCAGCTTAGTGTGTCTCACCTGGTTAAACAATTGGAAAAAAAAATACCTGCCTTGACCTGCAACAGGAATTCGACTGTCTCCAAAAAAACCTGCTCCAACTAAACCTACTCCTAAAGTTGAAAAAGACTAAAGCAATGCTCTTCACACTGTATTCGAAGAACTCCTATGCCTCCATCCTGAATCACATACCCCAGATTTTCACCTTCCCTAGTGAACTCCTCGAAGTTGTGTCAAAATTTAAATACTTGGGGTTCTGGATTGACACCAAACTGACCTTCTCCGTTCATATAGATGCACCAGTAAAAAACTCAAGCAGAGACCTGGCATATTCTTTCAGATCAGTCAGCTACTCACTGTCAAAGCAAAGACTTAACTCATCCCAACTACATTTCTCTCCCTACTGGATTATGTAGACCTCCTATCTGGAAAAGGCACTAGCTCGGCCCTAAACAAATTCAACTCCTTATACCGCCAGGCTCTAAGATTTATAACTGGTGCTCCTTATTCCACCCACCACTGTGATTTATACAGACTACTAGGTTGGACATCCCTTAACTACAGATGACAGAAAAATGCAACCCTTTGGACATTCTGAGCCATCACTAAGATGCTCCCCCCATATATCTCTAATTGCCTCTACCTTTGTTCTCCCAGAAGTTAAGCTCTGAGAAGTCTCACATACAGTACATATCTCTATCAATTCCTAAAGCCAGAACTCGCTTTGGCAAATCAGCCTTCAGTCACTCCTTACTGTCCTTGTGGAACAAGTTGCAAAAATGCTTTAGAATCTCTGCTTCGATTAAACTATCCACCTTTAAGCCCTTGTTTACCTGAGCCTTCTCTGAACCTTACAGTTGTAGAACCTGAGGCATTGTGTATAGCACCTTGCTATTTGCCACTTTTAGGCTCTATTCCTTCCTTTACAAACCCACTGCTTGCCCTCTCTCTCCTCTTGAACTTACTACTCCTTGTTTACCACAAAGTACAGCTTCTCCTTTTCTACTATTCTTAGACATGTTAAAATTTTGTCATTGTTATATATTGCATTATGTTCTTATAACCATGTAAATGATGTATTGTATCAACCTTCCCTTTAGTTGTCATACTGTTGTCGTTGTTAGTTTTTATATGTGCAGGACCATCTTGTAAATGTGTTCTTCTCAATGATGTTTCACATGGATGAATAAAGACTTGATTGACAGATTGATTGATTGAGTGATTGATTGGTATACATTTGATGAAGGGAGGATGAAGAGACTATCTTCTGCTGATATTCTAACTTAAAGCCCCATCTTTGTTAAAATCAATATAGTACGGCTCTTTTTCTGGCACTGATCCTGAGCAGGTCAATTTTTGAAGAATGTTTTGAAAGTTGGCTTGGACACTTACATAGACACATAGAAGCACACAACTGACAGCAGGAAAAAGTTCCTCACTCTTCCAGTCCATGCACACCAAGTAAATAAATCACCTTGCCATAGTGGTAATCCCCTTCTTTGTTACTGTTCTTCCTTTTTAACTAAACCCACATGATTGCCTCATCCCCTGATTGATTTGGCCTATACCACTTCCTCTTGCAGCTTATTCCCTTGTCTACCACCCTTACAATGAAGAGGTGCTTACTGATGTCCTTTTTGAACCTCCCCAGTCAGCTTTATTGAATACCCTCTCATCCAGGTATTTGAACTCAAGCAGAAGCCTTCCATGATATCCGCTCTATTTATCTCATGATGGTATTGTATGTCTCAGCCATGTCACCCCTTTTCCCTCCATTTTTCTTGGATAACAGTGGGGATTCAAGCATGCATGGGATAGACATACAGAAATATTAGTGAAGACAAGGAGGTGAGAGGATCACCTGATAGGGTCTACAGAGCTAGACTAAGCAGGGGCCACATGGGCAGACTGGGTGTGCCTAGCAGTCTTTTGTGCTGGCAAATTCTATGTTCCTATGTTTCCATGTTTACAAGCTTAAACATTCCCCACTGTAAATCATTTCCTCAAGGTCATGCATTATTGCAGATTTCCTTCAGGTATGGATTCCGGCACTTTCTGCAGCATTCCAGGTGCATCCAGACCATTTTAACCATTTGTAATGCAGAAATCCATGTTATGATGGATGTTCTGTACCAGTACCATTTTATTCTATTTTGGTTTTCCATTTCTCCTATCCTTCTATCACACACACATTCTCTCTCTCTCTCTCTCTCTCTCTCTCTCTATCTTCACCCCCAGGCTGGGGTGCCTTACCATTCTCTATCATTATGGGAGAGCAGTATGGGTATATTACGGAAGTGGTTTGTCAATCACCAGGAATAAAAAATGTTTGAAGGCAGTGATTAGATCACAGAACTGTCACCCAAGAGACCCATATTTGACTCTCACCACCACCACCAATATCAAGTACATATTCTCTTTTAAAAATAGTGTCTTAATTAGGTGAATCTTCTGAGCCCATTTTGGATTACCCCCACACACACACACACACACACACACACACACACACAGAGTAAGCTGACATGGGCTAACTTATACGCAGCAAATTATCAGTTCTGCATTGTTTCCTTTTTCCCCTTTTTTGTAAGAGTCTGTTTTTATTATGGTACGTATATGGTGTTTAAAAGGAAGTTACTGTTAAGAACTTTGCAGGGTTTTGGTACAGAGTCTCATAAAAGCGGTTGATTATTTAGGGTAGAATCCAAATATGTCAGCACCTCATCACCACGTGCACTCCTGTCCAGCTGGTACACTGTTTATGCAGGGAGGATGTGGATGATATCTTCTGTAGATATTCTGATTTATAGCCCCATCTATGTTTAAATCAGTATAGCACGGCTCTTTTTCTGGTTCTGATCTTGATCGGGTGTTTTTTTTTTGAGAAAGTAATGAAAGGCGGCATGGACAATTACATACAGTAGACACTGAGATACTGTATAACAGAAAATATTGGTGCCCATTAATATTGACGCTCTGCCTTCCACAAATATTAGCGCCCAATAATATTCGCGATCAGACTGTGCAGACAATTAGCGCATCCAACAGTATGCTGTTGCACCTGTTAACTGTAGGTCTGTCTAACTAGCTGTTGCCATTGCTGTTAATTACAGCAATCAGCTAACGTACATGATGTACAGTAGCCGGCAACAGCGAGGGGGCAGCTGTATAAAATCAACCATACTGCATGGCACAACTCGCAGCTCCAGCTTCTATATCCCACTCCATGTATGAGACATACCTGCCAGCATATATCTAGTGAAACTCTTGTGGCATTACCTCACCACATCAACATTTAGTACTGCTCTCCTCTCCCCCCGCCCCCATCCACAACCAATTACATGCCCGCGAGCTAGCTCCCTATGCCACCTACTGCTTCCTCCTCTCAGCGTTCTCCAGAGTTTCCTTCTGCCAGACACCAGCTGACTGAAAAAAATTGTTTTTTTTTTTAAATATAAAATGGAGCCACGAAGTACAAGGGAGAGAGCCAAGGGAGCATGCACAGTGCATATGCTCTCACTCGCTCCATCCATGCCCACAGCCACACTGTATTATGACTGACATAAAAAGCTACGATACAATATACATATTTGTGATCCGCAAATATTAGTGCATTCACTATAAATAGCGAATATAGCGAATATTAATGGATCACGAATATTTCCTTTTATACAGTATATAGAACTAAAAGCAGAAAAAGATTCTTGACCCATACAGTCTTCACACCCTATCTAAGCATTCTGCCTTGTCCTAGTGGCAATCCCCCTTTTTGTTACTGTTCCCCCTTTCAAACTAAACCCACATGCCTGTCCCATCACTGCTTGATGGTGGTCATTGATTTGGCATATACCATTTCCTGGGAGGGGGGCATATTCCACTTGCCCATCACCCTCTCTGTGAAGACGTGCTTACAGATGTCCATTCTGAATCTCTCCCTGGCAGTTTTATTGAATTCCCTCACATCCATGTATTTGAACTCAAAGAAAAGAGTTCTTTGATGTCCATTCAATTTATCTCAGGCAGGTAGTTGAATGTCTCATCCATGTCACCCCTTTCTCTCCAGTTTCAAGGATGACATTGGGGGACTTCAAGCATGTGTGGGATAAATACAAGGGAATATTAGTGAGAAGGCAGGAAGGAGAGAAGGATGCTGGACACCAGTCAGGGTCTGCAGGAACAGACTAGGCAGAGACCATCTGAGGCTGAGCAGACTGGCTGGGTCAAGTGGTCCTTTTCTTCTAACAAATTCTGTTTCCATGTTTATTTACATGGCTAAAGCCTGACAATTTTCTTTTGTATATAATTTTATCAAGGCCTTGGATCATCTTAGTCACCCTCTGCTGTTCTTACTCCACCTCATTGTCGTCTTCCTTCAGGTGTGGATTCCAGCACTTTGTGCAGTATTGCATGTGCATCCTTTTTAAAACTAGCATTTTGTAAACCAGAATCTAGGTTAGATTGCAAGTGTGGTACCCCCAACATTTTATTATATTAAACTTGTTCATGTCTCCTGTCTTCTAATATGCCCTTTTCCTGTTTTTAGTTTGCATTAACAATATGGCGTCCCATATACACTTCAATGTTCTTCCTCAGCCGTATTTGAACACCTGTTTGTTCACCATTACTTGTGACTTAGATGAACTGGCACACAACTGAAACAGTTCCTTGATATTATGGGACATTAGCACTAACTCCAGGTCACAAAACTCATGCTGTATCATAGTAAATATAAAGTAAAATGTGGTACCAAAGAAACTGATGTTAACATAGAACTCAACAGTAAGGATGAAGATTGGGGATAGTAAATAAGAAGAAAAGAGAGGTCATAAAGATATTATTAACATATAATATATGGTATATGACATGGGTGAGAGTGAGATGGCAGAAATATCTTCACAAGCTGCCATTGAACTCTTGATATCCCATGAGCGATGAAGCCACAAGTTGGATACCAGAGTTCAATGACAGTGGTGAGTGGAGATACTTCTACTACCTCACTGCCACCCATGTCATATGCAATGTATACAACAATTATTGTTCTCTCTTCTTCATTTTTAAAGTTTTTTATATTTGTTTGTTGCAAAAAGTGAAATAAATGGATTTTGTGCTGTTTTTTTGCCAATTATAAAAAAACTAAAAGGTATCTGTAAATGAAACACCACTTATTTTGTAGCTCTTTTTGTACTGAACAACTTTCGTACTCACCTTACAGTGCTTTTTTCATTTTAAAGTTATTTGCATTTGAATATGGTTAGTACTGTTACTGAAGCCGAACATTCTATATGAGTTCCAAACCTTTGTGACATACCCAGCTAACCAAGATATCCATTGTGACATACCCAGCTGTGAAGATATAAATGATATCTCATGTTGTCAGTGAGATATCTCTTTTATCTTCATAACGAGAGACTCACACATGTTATATAAACTATGTTACATTTCATTTAGTGGTCATCTGTTTTCTCATGTCTCCTTCCATGCCACAACAACTGTGGTAACAATGGGTTAGGCCTTTTAAACATCCCATCAATACTTTTTTCACAGAAAGAATGGTGGCATTGCCTACTGAATAGCAGGCAGAGCTATAACTCTGAGGATTTGGGTTTGAAGCCCACCACTGTTATTCACTGTGTAATCTTGAGCAAGTCACTCAAAGTTCCTGTGCTCAGTAACACACACACACACACACACACACACACACACACACACTTGAAATGGGCTAATGTGTACCTAACAGTTTATAAGGGCTGCATGGATTGTCTTTCCTTTTTTTTTTTTCTTTATTTTTATTATGGTGCCTATAATTTAATTCTGTAGTAATTGAAAAAATTGTTTTTTCTTGTAAAACACCAAGAGTAAAATGAATATAATAAAAGAGAGGAAAAAAAAGGTCAAACACTCAGATCAAGTGTAATGATGTAAGACACTCTTGAAACACCAGTCATGTCACTTACTATCTTTTCCCCTGATCCAGGAGGGTAAGTTTTGCTGCCTAGGTTGGCTCAAATAAATGAAGTTTAAGCTAAAGAAATATGCATGAGACTCTTCATTATATTATGCCCTTCGTAAGTGTCATGAATGATGTTTCAGAATTGTATCTCTGTTGTTACTGAGCAACTCAGGTCACCTTAGTGACGTTCTGTAGTGTTCTGTAATATAAGACAAAACACACATTTAGTTGCAGACAATTTCTTTTATTGTTTTTCATTAACTGGGATCATCACTTCTAAAGAAAGTAGGAATAAGAACAAAAGTGACTAAGTCTAGAAATATCTGATGGTCTTCTTCCACAAATCTGGATTGTCTCACACAAGATTTTCTCTTTATGGAGTGCTCTAAATGCAAGGAAATAAAATAAAAAATGTGTTAAGAATAAAGTAATCACTTTGGACATGCATTTTCTAAAAGGGCAATGTTAGCAGCAGCAAAAAACTCATCTGTAACTTCAGATGCAGCACCTTACAACATAGGAAAGATAGACATAGTCAGATAACACACATAGTAACATACTGTACACAGTAACATACAAACTTATGAAAGAACCAACAGAAGACATCCAAAATGGGCTATCAAGTTTGCTCTTTAGTATTGCAGTGTCGAGGGCTTACAACATTGACCCTGCAACCACTTCCCCTGTCAAACTTTCCTTCATAACTCCCCTCTTATGGTCTCACAGGTTCCATTTGTGCATATCCTAGGCCCTCTTAAAGCTGCCCACTATCTTCACTGAGAGCACCTCTTCTGGCAGTGCATTCTATGCTTCCACCATCCTCTCCATGAAAAAGTGCTTCCTAATATCTGTCCTAAACCCCCCCAACATCATATTGTTTGTGCCCTCTCATGGTTCTGTTGTCACTTAGCCTAAAGAGACTGTCTCTATTCACTCTGTTTATTCCCTGCAGGTACTTTAACGCCTCTGTCATATCCTCTCTCTCTCTTCCAGGGAATAGAGTCTTAGGTCTCCCAACCTCTCTTCATATTACTTCCCCTGCTGATCCCTAATCATCTTGGTTGCCCTCCTTTGTATCTTCTGTAACAAGCTGATGTCCTTCTTATAATATAGATGCCAATACCTTACCCCAGATTCTAAATTTATCTTACCGGCGATCTGTACAAGGGCAGTATGACCTCACTCCATCTACTGATGAATCCCCTTGCTATACATTCCAAATCTAATGTATGTGTAACACTCATAGTAATGCAGCAAGATACGTGGTAACATATTAATTCAAAAAGCTTGTGTAATGTCTGAAATGAACATTTTCAAAAGTTGTCAGCTACTCTTTGGATTTTTACTAGATTTTCTTTCTCCATATGCAGATTAGAAGAGTTCTATTAGACAGTACTGGATGTAATGTTTGGAACAACAGTTTGCCTAAATGCTAGCATGTATTGTTTTATTCCTCTTCATACATCACCAGCCATAGAAATCGCATATATTAGAAATTAAAACTAGAGGACTCATCACGTGACCCCTCCAGTCAGTTGAGTAATCGCTCTTTAGAGATCATATAAGCTAAATGCAAATGGTGATGTGAAAGTTCCCATTTGTTATTATGTGATGACCCCTTTAGTTTGTAATACATGAGATCTCTAGGGCATCAGCACTGTGACATCACTGACAAGGGATATTACAACTATTCAAAAAGAGCCAATCACCTACTGCCAGATCTATCACTTGTGATTTCACAGTGCCTGAGGCTGCAGTGCTGATGTGGTATGATAGCAAAGAAAACTAGATACTGTAAAGCAGTAGCCAGGTAAAGCATTGCTCTACAGTTCAGAGCCCGTACCTCAGGTAGAAAACCTTCTAATGAGCAAAAGACAAACGAGAAAAAAACACTGCATAAATAAAAAGTAAGAATTAACTGCTTTAAAATTTGTAAAAAAAAAAAAATTATGACTGCTACAGTAGGTTGGTGCTACTAAATGTTTAAGGTCAAAAGGGACTTTAAGTATATTAGGTCTGACCCTTTATAAAGAGAGGCAAGCATGTACACTGTGAAAATAAGTACTTATTTATATGGAATGCCTATCTACCCAGCTACTATACTTTTTATAATACTGTGAAGGAATTTTAATGGTCAGTTTAGAATCTAATAACAACATAAGGGAATGTAGCACTCAGCTTCTCCTTGTACTTCATTACAAAGATACATAGAGATTAGCTCATTACTCTAAATGCTAGCCATTCATTAATGCTTAATGAAATGTTTTGTTTGCATCCAAGAATTTACAGTCAACATCAGCAGCACGCAGTTTTTCCAAATTTAAACTCCAGAACCTTAAAAATGGATATTTTTGTTTTTGTTGTCATTAATAAAGATCTGTTCACTTCAGTGAGATCTTTTAAACTTAAGCTTCATATGTCCCTATTGCTTATTCTAGCTATGAAGACATAATACTCTGTTTATGATATCAGAAGTTGCCACAAATGTGATTCAGATGTCACAAGCACTTTGGGGCAGGAATTGTATTATAGCAGCAGTAGATGAAGTCTAAGGGCAACAAGCCTATTTCCATGTAAATCCCTTTAGTAATAAGGAAAGGAATGGAACTTATTGAACATTTTATTAATTTTATTTTTAGAAGGTTTAAGTCCTGCCAGTGCCAGTTGTAATTTGTTTTTCAGAAAACTGAAAAATTACTTGAAGTGTTTATATTTTTCCCAATATATCCCCTGTAGATTAGAAGTCCAGATGATGAGGTAAATACTGAAGCCCAGTAACTCAGGGGAAGTAAAAAGGCATAGAATAATCTTTGCATTACATGAGAGGACCATTTTCAGGATCTAATTCTCAGTTTCCCTTCTTGTGGCCCAGCTTTTCAAACATTTTTTGCCATAGGCATAGAATGGGATAAACCCTTCTGAAAATAGGGAGGAGGCTTGGTGATTTCTGTGCTCCCCCTACCAGAAGCAACAGCCTTTCACCTTTATGGTGCAAGTGGCCACAATTGGCCTGAATGTGGAATTTTGGGGCTAGCATCAAAGCACAAGTTCCCCATGTGGCAGCACAGTAAATATTACTACCAAGCCACTGGGCCAGAAAAGGAAGAGGCTTTTGAGTTCAGTTTTAAACTGTTATATTTGAGTGTGCTTTTTATAAACTAAATCTGTCAGTTTGGGATAAATTTCACTATCCAAGTCTCAGAGTCTCCATCACAGCATTGCCCCTTACTAGATGCAGTGTGAATTGATGACATTCTGTTATGGGAATCACACCCATTTTCAGTCCAGTCACTCACTGCAACATCAGGGTGGTTGCAGGTGTACCTGTCCTCTGGCTGGGGTTGGGGGGCATGATTGCCTTCCCAGTCAATGTATTAGGCCACATGGAGATTAGTCAGCAGTTGGTACACAGATGCTAGCTGGTCAGTGCCCTCCCTCCAGAGGAACTGACTTTCCTCCACAACACACCTGGAACCCTCCTTCAATCCCATAGCAAGATTCCCCAGTTCATGCTCAACCCCATATCTCCCAGGAAATAAGGCAGATCACTACAGTTTCTCCACTGGGGCCAGCAACAGCTAAG
Source organism: Neoceratodus forsteri (assembly GCA_016271365.2). Taxonomy (NCBI): domain Eukaryota; kingdom Metazoa; phylum Chordata; order Ceratodontiformes; family Ceratodontidae; genus Neoceratodus; species Neoceratodus forsteri. The sequence continues at coordinate 619,596,770 of CM028138.1, read as the reverse complement.
GCTGCTTTTCTATCAAAGTTTGATGAGGAGGCTTACCTGTCCTCCAAGTGGATTGCCAGTAGGTGGATTACCAGCAGGTGGATTACCAGTAGGTGGATTACCAGCAGGTGGATTACCAGCAGGTGGATTACCAGCAGGTGGATTGCGGGGAGGTGGATTGCCAGGAGGTGGATTACCAGGCTTTCCAGGTCTCTGACCTACAATACAGTTGAAGAGAAAAAATCCATTAGGATAGTAAAGGATTCCATTTGCGTTACACAGCTACAAAGCAGATATTTATTTAACCTTTTTAAGTTCTAAGTCAAAGGTAACTTAACCTGAAGAACTCAGAAACAAACATTGCAACAACAAGAGGCCTCAAGTGGTGGTCCATGAAACTGCAACTATGAACATCATTGGAGCACTGTAAACCAAGACTCTAGCCATTCAGATAGCAGGAATTTCTTATTTGTCAGATGGTTAGAGTGGCTGCTTCAGGACTCTGGGTAGCAGGTTTGATTCCCAACAAAAGCCAGAAGGAGCATCTGCCCCAATAGAAACGGGAAATATAGCACCAAGGTGAAGCAGGGTGCATGCCTCACCCATGGAAAAGGGGAAAAGTAGCACTGCATGCAATAAAATGCAGCCTATGCAAGCCTGCAACCCTGTGCTACATGATATTGAAACCTTTGAATGACAGAGTCAAAGCAGCGCAGAGCCGTTGTAACATCAAATGAGACCTCGAGTGTTGGTCCATGATATTTCAGTTATATAAGTCAATGCTTTACACTAGCCTCCCAGCTTAAGTACACTGAACTTTAACTGAATGGTCAGAGCTGCTTCATTGGGATCCTGGATCCCAGGTTTCATTCCCACTAAGTGCTGGATGGATGCCTTCCCAGTTAGAGGGGACTCACTTGACAGTGACATTGAGGATAGGACGCTTTACGTGTCATAAAATTACAAAGGACAAAATATTTGGCAAGATAAATATGCTATGTTTAGCAATATTAGCAAAATAAATGAAGTTGGTCAGTGAACATGCTTAGAAATTTGTTTCAGTCCTTTTGGCCGCACTAAACATGCTTAAATATTTATTCTCACATATTTAAAGGCATCTATTTTTTTTAATGATTTTTTTATTAAGTTGATAATGAAAACAGTTAGTCTTTGCACTCATGCCAGATGTCAGATAGAGGTACAGTATACAGTCAATGTATACAAGAGGGAAAAGGACTAAGCATTCTGAATTACAGATCTGGGGGAATACTCCATAAAGTTTGAACAGTAATAATATAAAACAATAGCTACACCTTGCCAGAGTGAGAGAGTGTCCACAGCAGAAATCTCCAAACATTGCTTGGATTCCCAAATGAAAATGAGGTATGCACTCAGCCCAAATATATGATGAACTGTAAACATGGGAGGCATCCCCAAACCAACACTTCCATCGCAATTCCGGAGCCCAACAAAATCAGCAACCTTTCTCAAATGGGCATAACATACTGCATTATTGATAATAACATACAGTAGCAGCTAAGGGAAACTGGTACAGAGTAACACTGTCACTCATGTGTGTATATATATATATATATATGTGTGTGTGTGTATGTGTGTGTATATATATACACATGACTTTAACAAGTGGTTAGCTAGAAAAAGTAACAGTAAGAAAAATACCATTAATGTAAATAATCCCCCCCCACCATGGGTAAGAGGCTCAGGAAGGAAGAAGGAAATGCCAAACTCCAACAGTAATGCAACTGCATACCACCACAATGTTGCCATGTCAGTGTCTATGGGGCTGTCACACACCTACTGTAAAAGCTCACCACGTGGTTGCTCCCATGACAGCCATGAGTTTGTGCATTACAAATGAATCCCAATTAAAATTCAAACTTTACCAGCATGACTGAAACAATCCTATTAGAAATAAATGTGTGATTGTTATAATGCAAAGCTTGAACCCCTGTATTTCAACATATTTCCCTCCAAACCAAAGCCAAATTGAACCCCTGAGACAGTTAAGTCTATGAAGAAGAAAAATTCACTGAGAAAAAAATCTGCAGTCCATCCAGTATCGTCTTCTTCATCTGGATCTCCTACTTGTCCTGTGGCCACAGTCTTGAATGCTCTTCAGATAAGCTCAGCCCTTTTACCTGCCTCCACTCCATAGCATTGTTAAACTGATAGGTGTGTCCACCATAAAATATGCATAGATTGGCAGGCATACATAAGGAGTGGGTAACTCCATTGCTATTTAATTGGGCCTATACTGCGTTGAATTTCTTTTGCCAAGACTGGGTGGTGAATAAGAAATCTGGAAATAAATGAAGAGTAGTCCCATTAAAGTTCAAATGTTAAGAGTCCAGAGAAGCCTGTAGTAAAATGTCTTTGGTCACTACCAATACGGTGATGAGTACACAGTCTGTGGCAAAGCCCCTTGCTGATCTGCCCATCAGGGAAATTTCTGGTGAGCCTTAACAAAAGCAGGGGCTATGGCTCCTGAATCAAGACCCAAAGCATCTGGCAGCCAAGTTTTTAAAAACTGAAGTAGCTGTTCTACTTCACTCCCTTCTGGGAGCCAACCAGTCACACAATGGAAGTCCTGGATGAGTTTTCCAAGAACTCCAACCAATATTATAGCTGCATGTTCTCCTGTGCGATCTTACTGGTCACCGCCAGGGTCTGGGTCACTGACTGCTCTGCAGTGCTTGCAGCCTTTATAACAACCTGTATTTTGATGTCCTGCTGAGTATTGTTTCAACTTTTCAGTAAATAGCTTGCATGGCAGTCATCAGAGATTGCCACAGAGCTTCGGCTCCAGGACGACTGGTGGGCTACATAGAGGACATCCTGATGTGTTGCTTAGGTGGTGGTGGCTGATTCTTCTGTCCTCCTCTGGTTCCTTTAGGATGACCCACCCAAGTTTAATGACAAACTGTGCACCAGGACAAGAAAGATCCAAATGCTGAATGCTAAATTAGATTATTAGCAATTTTAATGTTGAATACGATAAGGTGAAAACCAGAAAGGTGTTGAGCTGCGATGAGAAGCGTCTTCTCAACAGTCATGCTCAACAGCTTCCCCCTGATGCCATTACTTTTTTGACTGCACACGTACTATGAGATGCCATTTATTTTTTTGACTGCACTTGAACAAGTGGAGCTTGTAATTTGGTAGCAGTTGCCTTTATACTGTGCTATTGAAACAAGGAGCATGGTTTAGATGTACTTTTTTTCCTTTTCTAACTTCTTACCATTTCTACCACAAAACCACTTATACACCTGCTGTAAAAATGGAATATGACACAATCTGACTTAGGATATTTTTATCTTCTTTTGAGGTATTAATTGACTGCTTTGTCATTCATGAGGTATCAATAGACCAGTAGACTCTTGAAGATAACATGATATCTTATGTTCTACCATGTCATATTCTTTATATGTGAGGAAAGACCTTCTAGTAGTGAAAACGGTGACTAACAGTGTTAAAGAGGTGCTGAGTAACTGTAACAGCTAAAGCAACCTAAAGTGGTGGTCCATGAAATTTCAAGTATGAAAGTTATCTAAGCACTTCATCTCCTTCTGTAGCTTGGAGGAACTGCCCTTTAGCTGAAAGGTTGCAGCTGCAGCCTTCAGGTTGCAAGGTCCCTGGTTCAATTAGCAGAAATCCAGAGAATCAAACTTAGGTCCCCAGCGTCCCACAGGCAGTAACTCTAGGAATTCAGATGCAGGAATATTTTTCCAAGTTGGAAGGTAAAATTCTCCTTTAACATTATGCAGTGCAATCTCCACAACTGCCACTAGTTCTCTTACCGTAGCTGTCAGTCCTGTAGGGCTCTGTCATTTGTAATACTGATTACTGGATGGCACTGCTTTACACAGACTTTCTGATATATACTGCATTTCCTCAGTTAGAAACCACCCTCTAATGGAAGCGACCCTCTATTAAAAGATGCATGAAAAATGCAGTCTTTCAATAGAAGCCACCTCTATTAGATGTCACAGCTTATAATCAGGAGTACACCTCCAGTCAATGGTTTAACCCACTTTAGCCTGCCCTCTGCCACACCCCTGCTAGACCATCATCTACTCCCTCTCTTAGCCCACACGATCCCAGATGAAACAAATACATGTAAATTTATTTTTTTTCTTTTTCTGGGCTGGAAAAGGAGGACTAGACAGTTCTGCTTATTTTCAGCCTTGTCCCGGGGAAGGGGATACAGATTGATGCCAACTGACATTGAACCAGATTAAGCTATTGGTGGTACTTTTAGTGAATGGGGGAAATTTGGCTAGGACACTGGGAAAATTTCCCTGCTCTTTTCAAGAAGTGCCATGGGATTTTTAACATCCACCTGTACAGACAGATGGGCCCTCGGTTTAACGTCTCATCTGAAAAAAACAGCACCTCAGAAGTGCAGCACCCTATCTTATGTTACACCACCATGTCAGTATTTAAACCAAGTGCCTGATGTGGGGATAGAACCCACAGCCTTTTGATCTTCAAGCCTCAGAAGTGAGTGTGCAACCTGCTGAGCCACAGCCACTGCTAAATGTGAACCACTAACTAAAATAAATAGAAGTACATTACTGTGACAGGCTTGGGTAAGACCCTGTCCAATCTGCTGTGCACAAAGAGTTAAAAGAAAGCAACATTTCTGTCCTGTCTTATTCTGTTACTTGTCTATATTTTGCTATCTAACTGTGCAATCAAATTTCCTTGTGACACCTAGGAGCCTTAAGAACTGGCTACTCTGATGGTCCCTCAATTTCCCCATTTTCTCCATTTCTTTACTTGCTGATTCTATTCTCTCTCTCTCTCTCTTCGCTTGCTTCTCTGTGGTTAACATATATGTGAAACAGAGATCCCTTGGTTTGCAAATATATGCAGTTATATTGTTGAAATGATTACAGACAGCCATTTTGGTTTTGTTGGAACCCAGGAGGTTCACCTTGAGGTGCATTTGGACCTCTGTAAGCTTGTTTGCAGAATTTTCAGCAGTGAATCAGCCCTGGGACTGGAAGTCTTAATTGGTTGCACTTATTAAGATTGCTAATGTAGTTTTCAGGTTGGTCACAGGATTGTAAAGAGGCTTTCAGATGAAGGACTTCTGTTTTGTCTGAACTGCCTGCATCAAGAGCTATACTGCACATTTTTTTTTATTATTATTGATATTGAATGTCACATGAGAATTTAACAGCTTCTCCTGTTTTGCCTATGCTTCCTGACCTATGCTTCCATCTCAATTACCAAACAATCTGAGCTCAAAACTGAAGCATTGTAATTGGCAGTACCAACCACAGTATGTATGCTAACCCACATTCATCTCAGTCATCTGCCAGACCTTCCTCTAGCCACCTCCCTTAGCCCACACAATTCCAACAGATAAGTAAAAAAAAAAATAAACTTAAACTAAAAAGGAATGCTAGTAACTGAACTAACTCATGCTGGTTGCATGCTAAGACACTGGAATCACATGGCACGCTGCTACTGTATGTACTGAAGTACTGTAAGATCGACTTTCTAGAGCTGTTTCAGAAGAAATTGTGCTTACAGTAAATAGAAGCTGCAGCTGAAAACAGCCATTTGCTAATAGATGCTGTGGCTTCTATTCGAGGAAACACGATAATGCTAATATCCCTGAACTCTGAGACACTTACAAGTGACTATGTATGTCCATTTGCAAGTATCATACATGTTGTCTAATGCAGCTTTCTTTTTCCATATTTGCTCATGTATTCTTGAAACCTACCCAGTTGAAATTGCTACAAACTGTTCACAAATATTCATGAATTATTTTTGAACAGTTCATGAATTCAATACATGCGTGTTCATCAAGCATACGTCATACTCTTCATGAATGTTCAGGATTTGTGCAAGAATATGAGATGGCATTCTTGTGTTCACAAAGATCCATCAATGTTCATGAAAGTCTTCTACTCAACTTTTATCGGAAAAGTCTAATCAATATTTTTAGTAACCAGAAATACCACACTTTTGTAATTTGTTTAGTTTCATTGGGAAACCCTGGTTTAGCCAATAATCTCAAAAGGAGTTGGCCCCATGTATAAACCAGAGGCAGGACTGGTTTGCACTTTAGTTGTTTTATCAAGCAATTAACCATGATAGTTTTTTTCCATTCATTTCAGAACTAGTCATTTATGTTATACTTACTGTTTTTCTTTAACTCAAATAAAATCACTGCTCAGCTTTCTTTCAAAACTAAAAGGGCCAGATTGAAACATAGAAACACAGAAAGTGACAGCAGAAGGAGACCATACAGCTTATCTAATCTGCCCATAGATCTACCCCTTGCCTTTAACCAGTGTTATGGTGCCCTTGTACCTATCCCAAGCATTTTTGTAACTTCTCACCATTTTTGCCTCCACAACTACCTGAGGAAGGCAGTTCCATGCATCTGCCACCCTCTTGGTAAAGAAGAACCTTCCCCCCTCCAGCTTCATGTTATGCCTACTACTTCTTGTGTGATTTTTGACCTGAAACAGGTCTTGAGTTTGCTCCTTGTTTATTCCTTTTCAGAACTTGAAGGTTTCGATCATGTCCCCTCTCTCCTGCAGCTGCTCTAGGGAGTACTTGTTCAGGTCATGCAGATACTCTTCATAAGTTTTGTTCTGTTGTCCATGTATAATTTTTGAAGCTCTCCTTTGCACAGTTTCCAGTCTATAAATATTCTTTTTAAGGTGTGGTCTCCAGAACTGTACACTGTACTCCAGGTGTGGCCTAACCAGAGATCTATGGAGTGTCAGGATGACCTCCCTTTTTCTGCTAGTAATCCTTCTGCCTAGGCAGCCCAACATACCATTTGCCTGTAGTGCAGCTTTCTCGCATTGTTTGGGCATCCTTAAGTTATTTGTTATAATTACTGCCAGATCCCTTTCTTGTTTAGAGGATTCCAATTGTACTCCTAGGTACTAATCCTCTCCTGGGTTAACCCTTCCAAGGTGCATGATCTTGCATCTTTTTTTGCATTAAAATTTAGTTGCCATGTTTTTGACCATTTTTCCAGATACCCTAATGTTGGCCTTCATCTTTTCCAGCCCACCTGGAGTGTCTACCTTATCGGCTATTTTTACATCATTTGCGAATAAGCTCTCCTCCCCTTCTAGCCCCTCAGATATGTCACAAATGAAATCATTGAATAGGATCAGACCGAGCACTGATCCCTGTGGGACTCCACTAGCTACTGCTCTTTCTTCTGAAACTGAGCCATATACTAGTACCCTCTGGGTCCTTTCAGTAAGCCAGCTCTGTACCCAGTTCACCACTTGCTGTCTTACTCCTACACTGTCCAGCTTGTTGAGTAGTCTTCTATGAGGGAACGGGTAGAAGGCCTTGCTAAAATCCAGGTATACTATGTCTACCGCTCCTCCCTGGTCTATTATTTATGTCATCCAGTTAAAGAAAGTCAATTAGATTGGCTTGGCATGACCTTCCTGTGGTAAAGCTGAGTGGTTAATTTCCCCGGTTACCAGTGCCCCTAGATCCTTCTCCTCTTTGGATGTGTATAACTGCAATCCCTCAACCAGCAACTGTATCCTGGGTTCCTGGCTCCTAAATGCATTACCTTGTACTTCTTGGCATTGAATCCAAGCTACCAAATATGAGACCATTTTTCCAGTTGTGCCCAATCCTCCTGGAGTATTTTACCACCCTTCCACCATCCGTGTGGCACCAAATCAAAGGCCTTGCTGAAATCCAGGTAGAGAATCCAACTCCGCACAGATCTTGGTGTCATCTGCAAAGTGACTGATCTTACTCTTGATCCCTACTGCGATGTCAGCAATGCAGATGTTAATCAGAGCCGGAAGCAGCACCGAGCCCTGGCGGACATCGCTTGTTACTGCCCTGGGTTCCGATGCCTCACCTCCCCCCACTATTATCTTCTGCTACCTATCCTGCAGCCAGCTCTTAACCCATCTGACCAGTTTCTTTCCTGCTCCCAGACCACTCAACTTGCTGGTCAACCTACTGTGTGGCACCAAACCAAAAGCCTTGCTGAAATCCAGGTAGAGGATGTCTACAACATGACCACTGTCCAGTGCCCGTGTCACCAGTCAAAAATGTCAACCAGGTTCTTCTGGTAGGATCTGTCCAAGACAAACCCATGCTACCTGCCATCCTGGATGTTATTATCCTCAAGAAATTTTATCATGGATGCCACACCTCGCTCCATGCTGGTGACCCGGGTTCGGGTGCAGACTCGGGCCATCAGGGGCTGTCCAGGGGAGAGAAGGAGCAAGCGCCCAATGGCCGCTCTCCTTCTCTGGGAGGGCAGGGGAGATTGTCTCACCATTTTACCGACACCTTCTGGGGGAGCCCAGAGGTGCTGGCATGGTCAAGACAGCATAGAGGGCTGACACTGGCAGAGGACAGGAGCTGACGCACGTATCGGCATGCACTGGCTTGTTGGTACTCATTGCATGCTGATGTCAAGGAATTAAATCAAAGGAGCAAAAATTCCCCCCGATAATCCAGATGACGATCCCCTGCTCCACTTCCATGATGCGAGGGGGCAGACTCTGCTGTGTATGCATGCTTCCCTGAGGTCCAGAGAAAGGTAAGAGGGCCTTTCTTACACCGCGTGGAGGGTCAACCTGGAGTAACTTGTATAACTTGAGGTGGGCACACACTCTAGGGGCAGACTCCACCGTGGACTTGGAAGAATGGTAGATTTGGAGGATCTGAGAGAAAGGAGGGTCTGGGGCCATAGGAGAATAAATAATAAGTAAAAAAAAAAAAAAATTACCAGCCTTTCCTTGAGGATAGTCTCCATCAATTTTCCCACAATGACAGTAAGAATCACAAGTCTGTATCTCCCTGGTTCATCCTTGGGCACACTATTATGGAGAAGCACCACATACACCACCCTCCAATCCCTGGGTATGCACCCCATTTCCAGAGAGGCATTGAACAGGTCCACCAGTGGCCCCACCAGAACTTCTGCCAACTCTCCCAGCACTGTGGGATGAACTTTGTCTGCCCAGGTGCCTTGTCTACCCTCAGGGCCTTAAGGCCCTCCCTCGCCTTTTCCACCATGATTTCCCCATATGTGGTCCCCCCATTTCTCTCAAGTACAGACCCATCTCTCTCTGGAGAATACTGAACAGAAGTACTCACTGAGTACTTCTGCCTGCTCAATCCCTTTTTCTACCCAACCACTGCCTTTCTTGATGCTAACAATCTAAACATAGAAACATAGACTTTGACGGCAGATAAGGACCGCTTGGCCCACCTAGTCTGCCCATTTCCCTACCTGATGGATAAGCTGCAGATTCCAGTTAATCAACAGCTTACTTCCTCCTAACCCCCACTAGAATTGCATGCATTCTTGAATTCTCCCACTGTTCCTGACTCCACAACCTCCTCAGGAAGACTGTTCCATGCATCCACAACCCTCTCTGTGAAAAAATACTTTCTAACATTACCTCTGAGCCGCCCCCATCTTCAAATTGTGCCCCCTTGTTCTTGCACATCTCTTCTTCTGAAAGATGCTACCCTCTTGTACTTGTTAATTCCCTTGAGATACTTGAAAGTTTCTATCATGTCCCCCCTCTCCCTCCTTTCCTCAAGGGTATTCATATTAAGCTGCTTTAGTCTTTCCTCGTATGTCTTCTAGTGCAGACCGTGCACCACTTTGGTTGCCCTACTCTGAACAGCCTCCACTCTGTCTATGTCTTTGCAGAGATGGGGTCTCCAGAAAAGCATGCAGTACTCCAGATGGGGTCTCACCAACTGTCTGTACAGAGGGATAACAACATCCTGTTTACTACTATTGATGCCTTTCCCTATGCATCCCAGTATCCCCCAGCCCTCCTTACTGCCTCCTCACATTACTTGCCCACCTTTAGGTCATCTGATATAATTACTCCTAAGTGTCTTTTGATTTTTATTGTTGTTATTAACTCACCCCCCATTGTGTACTCTTCCCCTGTTTTTTTGTTTCCCAGATGCATTACCTTGCAGTTCTTTGTATTGAATCTGAGCTGCCACATACTTGACCATTCCTCCAACCTTGCCAAGTCCCTTTTCATCCTTTCCACCCCACCTTGTGTATCAGCCCTGTTGCAGATCTTTGTGTCATCTGCAAAGAGACATACCTTTCCTTCCAGGTGCTCTCCAATGTCACTTATAAAGACATTAAAGAGGACCGGTCACAGTACCAAACCCTGCGGTACCCCACTAGTTACCCTCCTTTCTTCACAGTGGACTCAGTTTATTATTACCCTTTGTGTCCTGTTGTCCAGCCAGTTTTTAATCCAGGCTACCACCTTGGGACCCACTCCAAGGCTGGCTAACTTGTATATTAATGTTTTGTGTGAGACTGTGTCAAATGCCTTGCTAAAATGTAGGTTGGACATATCCACGCCCCCTCCCTGGTCTACTACTTTGGTTACCCAGTCAAAGAAATCTATTAGGTTCATCTGAGATGACCTTCCTGCTGTGAAACCATGCTGCCTTGGGTCCTGTGCCCCACTGACCTCTAGGTATTCAACAATTCTTTCCTTCAGAAGTGATTCCATCATTTTCCCTACCACTGAGGTCAAACTAACTGGCCTGTAGTTTCCTGCCTCTGCTCTGCTCCCACTTTTGTGAAGTGGAATCACATTTGCCCTCCTCCAGTCCTCAGGCACCACCCCATCCTCCCATGATTTGTTAGAGAGTAGTCAGTGGTGTTACTAGTTCTACCCTTAGTTCTTTTAGAATTCATTGGTGAATCCTATCAAGACTCATTGCTTTGTCCACCCTCAATTTCAAGAGTTCTTTCAAAACCCTTTCTTCTGTGAATGGACTGGTATCGACCCCCCCATTCAGAGTTTCTCTCTTGTTTGGTTTAGTTACCTCCCCCTCATCTTCTGTTGTGAATACTAAGCAGAAATATTTGTTCAGTATCCCTGCTTTTTCACTGTCACCCTCTGCCCACAATCTCTCCCCTTTATTAAGTCTCTGTATCCCTCCCTTGGTCTTTCTTCACTCCCTAATGTACCTATAAAAGGTTTTATCCCCCTTCTTAACAGAGTTGTCTATCTTTTCCTCAGTTTGTGCCTTTGCTATTCTGACTGCCTTCCCTGCCTCCTTCTGCTTTAACTGATAAAGTTCTCTGTCCTGCTCCTTCTGTGTTTCCTTATATTTTCTGAATGCTATCCTTTTCTCCTTAACCTCCCCTTCCATCTCTTTTGAGAACCCTAGTGTTTTTTTCCTTTGTTTCTGTTTTGTTGATTTGCTTCATACAAAGGCATGTTCCCTATGTGATGGCTGTTTTGTTTATTCCCAATTTTGCCTCCACCCCTCCTTCTTGCCCATTTGCCAGTGCTTTTCTTAGACACTCTCTCATTTTCCCAAAGTCAGCCTTCCTAAAGTCCAATACTCTTGTTTTTGTATGGCTTGACTCTATGGCTGTGTTTATTGTGAACCACACAGTTTGGTGGTCACTTGATCCCAGATGGCTACCCACTTCTATTTGAGAGTACTGTACCAGGTCTAAGATTGCTCCCTCCTGAGTGGGTTCCAGCACTAGCTGTCTGAGGCATGCCTCCTGTAGGGCACCAAGAATGACCCTGATCTTTGATGTGCCTGCAGCATAGGTACTTCAGTTAACATCTTGCATATTCAGGTCCCCTATCAACAATATCTCCCCTTTTTCTGCCATTTTAAGGATGCCTTCTATCATTTCCTTGTCCATTTCCTCTTCCTGAGATGGGGGTCTGTACACAACCCCCTTGCCTTTTTCTGCATTTACCCTGTCCTGCTCCCTACTGACTTCTCTACCTTGGTGTTTACCTCTCTAACTACTGTGTTTTGTAGGGGGAAGGCTGGGATTTCCCTGCACCTTTTCAGTGCCCTCCCCCTTGGCTAGTTTAAATGCTTGCCAATGAAGCATTTAAACCTGTCACCTAGGATCCTGATTCCCACCTGGACAGATGCAGCCCATCATGCCAGTATAGGCCTGCATCCCTCCAGGTAGATCCCCAGTCCCCAGTGAAGCCAAAACCCTGAGCTCCACACCAGTTTTTCAACCATTCATTGAATACCATGGTGCAGAGTACCCTAGCATCATCCATGCCATAGACAGGCAGCACCCCCGAGGAGGTTACCGTACATGCTACTTGTCTAAGGCCCCTCCCCAACTCTACAAACTCCTTTTGCACTGCTCTGATCCCATTCACAGCAAGGTAATTTGTCCCTAGGTGAACAGTGACATCCAGCTCCCTCCCTCATGCAGTTGCTCCTGTGATCCTGAGGATTCGCCTACTGTCCCTCCAAGTTGTGGTGCCAGCCAGGCACCTTATCTCCCTATCCCCTTGCTCCCCCACTTCTACCCCCTAATGATCAAGTCCCCCACCAGGAGTTGTTTCCTCCCCCTGTGGGGTCTTGTGCCACCCTCCTGTGGGTCTCCTTTGTGGAGGTTCCGGGCATCCTCCTTGGTCTCCACTGCAGGTGCCTCCATAGAGGAACCACTCTTTGCGAGAACAGCATATGAATTGTGGAGAGGTACAACTGGAGGGATGCACCTCTTTTCCACCACCATCTCCCTCCCTGAGCCCACCTTTGTCCAACCGCTCTTCTTTTTTGGCAACCTCTGAGGTAGCGGTGGTGGCTCTGGTGGTCCCTGGGTAGGGGAAGAGGTTTCATGAATTCTAACCAGGTCAGCCTGGAGACAGGCAACCTCCTCCCTCAGACCAGAGAGGTGCCTGCAAACAGGGCAGCATCACAGCCTCCAGAATGTCTCCCTGAACACTGCTGCCCCACAGCCATTGCACTGCAGCACTCCCACCTTGATTTATTTTGTTTCCCCTCTCCTGTTGCTTTGTATGCTTACTGTCTCCTCCCTCTATGTATTGTTACACTTACTTTCCTACTGCCTATGTGCCCTTACAACTCTCGCCCTTCCTGTTCTGAGACAGGAGCTTCCTGTAGTCTTCAGTAGTCTCCTTCATCCATGCTTGGATTCAAACCTCCAGCAGCCGGGGGGGGGGGAGAGAAAGAGTTATTTTTTAGGTTCCTTCAAGGTTGATGAAACTAATGTGTTTCATTTGATCCTTCCCTTCCTACTGCCAAACAGGAAGTTCCTGTTGTCAGTCAAATCCAGTGTCTATAAAAGTAGAACTGGCTTAGGGTAGGAAGCAGGGCAATTAGTAAAAAAGCTGTAGTTGTAGACTGCTGTTTCTTGCTCTGAAAGCAAAGTTCTCCTCTGTCAAAAACAGCATGAAGCTGTAATTGGAGACACCTGCTTTTGTACTCCTAAGCTCCTAAGCCACACCCCAATTAGATTCACTCTCTGCTCCTGACTCAGTAAATTAAGCTGATACAGCCCCCTTCCTCAGAGAAACACACAGTGACTTTCTTTTTTTTTCTTAAATGAGTCCCCCTTCTTCTAATAAAGTATCTGTTTGCTTAATCCAAACAGGCACTGACTCCTGCTGAGGTAGAAGTGAATTTGATCCTAACTCATACTCTTCACTGGGATATATCTGAAGAAATATTTTTCTCCTTCTTTAATCCCCTGCGCTAGCCTCAGTCCTCTAGCTGCCCTGGCTGCCCTCACCATTCTGCTTACTTTCCGGGATTTCCTCCCATATTCCTCTCTGTCCTTTGCCCTGTTCAATCTCTTGTAGGTTTGAAATGCAACTCTCTTCTCCCTCAGCTTCTTCACTACTTCCATATTCAACCTGGTTGACTTCTTGGTCCTCGATTTCTTGATCTGGCTCTTGACATAAATATTAATGACTTCAGTCAGCCCTAGCTGGGTGACTACATTTTATTGTTCGGCATCCATGTCTGGGCAGATGTAAGCTATGTGCCTCTCCAGTATGCTACCCATCTTTCCAAAGTCTGCCCTCTTGAAGTCCAGGACCTTAGTTTTAGTAGTGGCTACCTCATTACCCAGTTTGATTGAGAACCACAGTGTGCACTGATCATTACCTTCTAGTGGTTCCTCCATCCTAACATCCCCTACCAGCTGCCCCATCATCCAACACGAGGTCTAGAATGTTCCCCTCCTTCATTGGCTCTTTTACCCTCTGGGTCAGGAAGCCATCCTGGAAGGCTTCCAGGAGAATCTGCTCCCTGGTGCTTGAGGTAGCCGGGATGCTCCAATCCACCCCTGGCAGATTAAAGTCCCCCACCACAACTGCCACAGTGCTCCCTTTGCCACTACACCTCCTTAACTGCTCCCATAGCTCTCTATCAATCTCTTCCTTCTGGACTGGAAGCTTGTATACAACCCAAAATCTGATGTTAGCACCTCTTGAGTTGTGCAGTTTCAGTCAAAGGGCTTCTGACCTGCCTTCATCCCCTCCTCCTCCCTATTACATCTGATCCCTTCCCTAACATAAATGGCCACTCCCCCCTTTCCCTTTTTCCATGTCCCTCTGGAATAATTTGAAACTTGGGATGACTAGGTCCCAGTCATAATGTTGGATTGCCCTCATCTCAGTAATGGCAGCTATGTCCACCTCCCCCTCTGCCATCAATGTCTGCAGCTCAGCCACCTTGTTCACCAGGCTCCTAGCATTAAATGATACTATCCGTCACCCTGATCCTGTCCTGCTGTGTCATTTTCCGCACCATCATCCCCTGTCCTGCTTAGGTTTGGCTCTAGTCTTGCTATTGGGAAGGTCCAGGGGACTACCTCTCCTGGTGATAGCCACCTCCAGTGCCCCCCTTACCTAGTTTCAATTATATCTCTCTTTGATAAATTCCCCAGCCTCTGCTTCAAAGCCTGTGAACCTTCCTTATTAAGATGCAGCCTACTAGCTGCATACAGATCCATGTTATCCCACTTGCTACCCCACTCCTCCACCAGTCCATACCCCCGGTCCCACACCATTCCCTCAGCCAGTTATTGGAATTCATGATTTTCTGCTTCCTAGTTGAGCTCACCCTTGGTACTGGTAGGACTTCTGAGAAGGCCACCGACCTCCCCCATTAACTGCATAGCTTCCCTAGTTCCTTGAAACTATTCTGCACCTCCTCTGTCCTTCTGCCTTCCCGGTCATTCATTACCAGGTGCACCAGAATGTATGGTTTAACCCCTACTTTCCTCACACATCAGGCAATATGCTGACATACACCTCCTGCTGTCATGCCTGGCATGCATTCCACCCCAATGCTTTTTCTGTCACCTCGTCCACCCCATCTCAAACCCTTGAGTCCCCCAGAATTAAGTCCCTTTCACTCTTACCTTGTTCATCCTCAGGATGCCTAATAAACTCCTGCCCTCAACTTAGTTTCCACTTCCATCACCCTTGTTTCTGAAACCATTTTCCTCTCCTAATCTTTGCCCTGTCTTCTCTCCATAACAACTTTAGTTGATCTGTCAGTTACCACTTTGGAACTACTACCCCTCTACCCTCCCTCCCCTTCTCTCACACCTGCTATACCACCTGCTTTATACCACCCCTTCTTCTATCGCTCTCTGTGTCACTCCTGAATTACACTCATCTGGTACATTGTTTTCCTTCCTTTCCCTTGTGCCCTCCTTACCCGGGCTGTCTGCTGTTTCCCCCATCCCCTTATCTACCTGCTCCTTCCTTCCCACTACAGTTTCAAATCCTCTACCAACTTCCTTCTGCCCTCCCCTGCCTCTGCTGCTTCATGGGAATCTATTAGTGTCATCCAATACCCTGCTGCATCCCTTCTCCCCTATAGTGTTTTCCTCCCTTACCTTCACTATAGCTTTTCTTCCTGCCTCTTTCTGCTCCTCCAGGCTAGTTAAGACTGACTGACTAATAATCCATTCATAATTTTAATCCATTTTTTCTGAGCTATCCCAGTCTTCACTCCCTGAGATTTATATCCCTGCCCAGCCTTGTTCCAGTCTTGCCCCTGAGCATGACAATCCTCCAAATGTTGTTCCTTGCCCCCAACAACCCCTGATTGTATGTCACTCCCATTCCCCCACATTATTCTTACAGCGAGGAGACAGTGTACTCTGATATGCAAATTAGGTATGCACATTGATTTTGGTCTTTGCTCATCATGGTCCATCAAAGGTTCAGAAACTTCATGAACTTTGTGCAGATGAACAGTTCATGAAGTTTGTTCATGAACTGAGTTGAAAAACAGTTGGTGAACTTTGATCGATGTCAGTGAAACATGAACATTCAAGATTCATAAAAGCTGATGAACTCATTTTACCTGGGTGCACTCTTGTGCTGTTGTACTAAGCTAAAATCATAAGAAAACACAATTGCACATAGTCCAATAATGCAAAGCATCATGGCAAACATATGCAAATCCCAGTGAGATAATTTTGACTAGCTCAACTTTGAGCAGAATTGCATGGTGCTAGAAGGTCCCACAGTGCAATCAACAAAGGCTAAGAACAGCAGACAAGCTAAAATCATGATGTGTAATTTATTCATGTATATTCATATAGTATATTCATTCATTTCTGTGAGGGAAATGTACTGTATGTATTTTGTCATTTCATTTTTTAAATGCATGACACTTTTTAACATGCATTATTATAAAAGTAATAAAATATAGAAAAACATAAAAAAGCTGACATCTATCATCCTCCACCTTAACCTAAAGGTCAGAAGAGCAGAGTATTAGGTTCTGTCAGGTGACTGAGCCATACAACTCCATATGTTGTCTGCATTTAAACTATTTTTAAAGGGTGATCTCATTTAAAATATACCCAATTTACTTCCCCATAGTACCTGATAGAACTTACCATTACTGCCTCTATCTCTGTTGCCTCTGCCAGCACTCCCAGTTCCAAACAGACCTCTTTATCACTAATCCCATCTTCAGCTAATTCCTCAGCTTCTCACCTCATCTCATACAATCGCAATGTCAATAGTATGCCTTGCTATGTCAATGCTTTTGAGAACTATAAGTTGTGGACCTTTAGCTCTATTGACCTGTAATGTGGAAACTTCTGCTGGATCTGTCGATAGTCAAACAATCAACTTGTAAATACTGTAACTGTCTAAATTTTGTAAATATCCTGTCTGCGTTATCACTGTATATACTCCTTTATCCCCTCTCCTGGGTTGCACCTAGAAATGAGTCTCATCTCAGTGTGCCTGTCTCTGTCAACAGATGTTTAAATAAATAAAAACTGTGAGAAAGGGCTGAGGTGAGAAATATTTTTTCCACAAGGAGTGATGTGCATGGGACTCCAGGTTGACAGCCCAAGTTCATATTACAATCATCTTTTCTGCAGCTACCGTCAGGACAGAAAGGGCAGGTCCAGCTTTTGTCAAAGACTGGACACTGCCCTGGCACAACTGAAGGAAAGGGATTGGGTAGCTCTTTCGATCCTAGAAAAATAAAATATGTTTATTTCGTAAAGCAGCATTCACAAAGGCTGATTTATGAAAAGAATGCTCAGCTACACCAAGTGACAATTTCAGACAATCTTTCTTGATCGTTCAGCACAATTCAATACTTAAGAAGATCTTAAAATATCTACAAAAAACCTAATTACATTGTTAGTACAGTCTTCCACACTGGCTTTGCCATGTGCTACAATAATTGTACTTCCTTAGGTGGTTGAAGACCCTTTCCTGGCAGCACTTGTGCTTTTGGAGATCATGGTCCTTACAGGACCCCCCCCCACCACTAGAAATTTGTGAAGCTGGCAAACTTCACTTCGCACATTAGTTTGCGGTGTGTGCCAAATTCACGAAAGTGCAGACTCTGCAACCTTTTCTGTAGGTGAGGTGGCACATTGTTTATGGGAAGTCATGGAACTTCACTGCCAAACATACATCGTTACCTGACTTCACCTACAAAAAAGTGCTACTTTGACTGGAAAACTCATTATAATGTAACAAAGTAGCAACACTGCAAAGATTTTGGCAAAGGTGAATTTTGCACCTTTGCCAGAATTTCACTGGAGCTGTAAAAACATTACATCATCTCTGCCCCACACCCTGTTGTGTTTTTATTACTTATTAGTGTAGTCGTATGGCTATGCACTTCTTCTTTTGAATCACTAAGTAGCTACTAATATAGCAGAACTGTGTCTTAGGCTGATTGCTACTGCCAAACAATAGCTGTCAACTACTTAAGTGAATTACTCTAGTAGTTGAAGTAGGAGGTGAATGTAATGGCCTCCCAGCATGTGAAGCAGCATGGGTTCATGGGGCGAAGATCGTGCCAATTGAAACTGATTGACCTCTTTTACTGGGTCACTAAGACAGTAGACAGGGGCCAAGCTATAGACATCCTCTATCTGGATTTCAGCAAGATTGTTGACTCTGTACGCCACCAAAGTTTGATCATGAAGTTGGCAGATCTCGGGGTTGAGGCTAAGATGTTCAGATGGGTGTAAAACTGGCTGAGGTACAGAAGGCAGATGGTGGTTTTGGGTGGAGAGTTATCTGGCACCAGAGAGGTTACCAGTGAGGTCACACAGGGGTTGGTGCTGGGGGCCAGTGTTGTTCAGTGTCTTCATCAATGACATTAGGCATGGCATTACATACAAAATGTGCCTATTTGTGAATGATACCAAGCTCTGTGGGAGAGTGGACACAGCTGAAGGGATACAGGACCTACAAGATGATCTGGAAAAGCTGGGAAGGTGATGCAGGATCTGGCAGCATGGCTTCAATGCCAAGAAATTCAAAGTTATATACACTGGGGCCAAGACTCCAAGGACAGAGTACTACCTGTGAGATGTCCAGGTATCTGCATCAGAGGAGGTGAAGGACCTGGGAGTGATTATCACTAGTGAACTGAAGCGAGAAAACAGCAGCAAGGGCAAACAAGATGCTGGGATGCATAGCTAGGGGGATCAGTAGTAGGAGACAGGAGGTTATGCTAGCCTTCTACAGGTCACTGGTGAGGCCACATCCAGAGTATGGAGTTCAGTACTCACTCAGAGGTCATCAAGGAGGTGGGGCTTAGTCCTTCTTTCTCCATCTGGCAACATTCTGGGCCAACAGGGGAAGGATAACTTCCCAATTGAAAAAGAAGGGCAGAGTTTGGGTGGGTTTGAAGGCACTGAGAGTGGACAAGGCACCATGCCCAGATGGCATCCACCCCAGGGTACTGAAGGAGCTGGCAGAGGCTCTTGCAGGACCTTTGGCAGACCTATTTAATGCCTCACTACATTCGGGGTGTGTACCTCAGGACTGGAGGATGGCTCATGTGGTGCCCCTCCACAAGAGTGGCCCCAAGGATGAACCGGGAAACTACAGACCAGTGAGCCTCACATCCATCATGGGTAAGCTAATGGAGACTATCCTGAAGGAGAGGCTGGTGGCCCTCCTAGAGGCCAAAGAACTACAGGACAGCAGACAGCATGGCTTCATACGGGGCAGATCCTGCCAAACCACTCTGGTGGAGTTTTATGACTGGGTAACTAGGCAACTGGACAGGGGCCATGCAGTGGATGTTCTGTATCTGGACTTCAGTAAGGCATTCGACTCGGTGCCACATGGAAGGCTAGGAAGTAAGTTAGTAGGCACAGGGCCGGGTGCAAAGCTGGTGAGATGGGTAGGAAACTGGCTTCAGGGAAGGCAACAGAGGGTGGTGGTGGGTGAGGAGCTCTCACACCCAAGGGTAGTGATGAGCGGTGTTCCACAGGGCTCAGTGTTGGGACCAGTGTTGTTTGGGATATTCGTTGGAGACATATCATGGGACATCAAGAGCAAGATCAGTCTGTTTGCTGATGATATCAAGGTAGAAGCGGTGGTGGATGACCTAGGGGGATGGCAGGGGTTGCAGGATGATCTGGCAAAGCTTGAAACCTGGTCAGACACCTGGCAACTGGGGTTTAATGCCAAAAAGTGCAAGGTACTGCATTTTTGGATGAAGAACCCAAGAAGTAGTTACCAGCTGTGGGGGAGTGCAGCTAGCCCAGACAGAGGAGGAGGAGAAGGATCTGGGGGTGCTCATTACAGGGTCAATGAACAACTCAGCACAATGTAGGAAGGCAGCTGCAAAGGCCAACAAAATGCTGGGTTGTATTGCAAGGGGTATATCCTCGAGGAGGGAGGAGGTGATTCTGCCATTGTATAGGCATTAGTTAGACTGCAACTGGAATACTGCATGCAGTACTGGTGCCAGTATCTGAGGAGGGACATTAAGTTTACTGAAGGGGGTGCAGCGCAGGGTGGCAAAGATGATCAAGGGGCTGGGGGACTTATCATATGAGAGGAGGCTGAGGGAGTTGAACATGTAGTCACTGGAGGAGATGAGGGACAAGGGGGACATGATTGTAACCTTTAAGTACATGAAAGGAATAAACAAGTCAGGTACAGAGGGGCTGTTCAAAGTAAGGGAGGGGAGAGACACCAGGGGCCATGATATGAGACTGAAGGGAGCAAGGTTCAGGAGGGAGATGGGAAGACACTTTTTTACAGAGAGGGTGGTGGCTGGGTGGAATGCGTTACCTGCAGAAGTGGTATCCAGTAGAACAGTGGACTGCTTCAAAAGGGGATGGGACAGGACAAGGGGGGAGAGTTAATGAAGGGGAAGGGTGGAAGGAAGGGGCAGCTGCAGAATAAGGGGTGCTAGCTGCACATTCGAGCAGGCTTTATAGACCTCTAGGCCTTTATCTGCTGGCAAATTTTGTATGTTCGTAAGTACAATATGGCACAGCCATGAGTGTGTTAAGAATGCTTTACCTTTACTAGTGGGGATGATAGGGGATACACAATGGCCTGACTCAAAATATGCAGTTTGTCTTTAAGTGTGACAGGCAGGGCCATACCCATGATGACTCGCAGAGTCACAAGTGCGTTACATCCTGTCACCTCAAAAGTGATGATCAGTTGTGTACTTTGAATCAGACCATTGTGTAATTAATTTATCTAACAAGCAGTTACTACTTAAAAACTTTAAAGCATCTTTTTATTTCCCTGAGCTCAACTGCAGGCTTTGGTGCTTTACAAGGCTATTGTGATATTGTCAGTATTATGAACAATGCTCTATGCTTGTTTTGTTTTCAATTTCTTATGAAGCTAATCTTCAAGGTGTCCATTGCAGCAACTCTAGCAACACAGACTACTAGTGTAATAGCTAACAGACAAATAATGTAAGAGTGTAATTATACAAATAGTGTAATAGCTGTATAAGTGCAGTGGGGAGAGGTGCAATGCAGTGGATGTGAGGCAGCCATATTCAGGCAGACATTCTGGATGCCGAGGAGCTGCCCTATCTGTGTGCATCTCTCTGGACTGCAGGATGAGGTTGCCAGACTCAGAGCAGAGGTAAATTGGGTCAGGAGTACCTTTGCCCTCATTCAGAGACCACCCAGTCCAATGCCACTGCCTCAAATGATGTCACGAATGAGGAGAACTTGGACAACGGTGGGCTCGGGAAGGGATAAGATGGTCAGGCAGAGGCATATCCCAAATCCTATTCCACTCCAGAACTCATATGTCACACTGGCAAATGGGGTGAACCTGACAAAGGCACCCAGGGAAGTGGAAAGGAAGGATGTGGAGGTCAACCAAGGAGGTGATTTCGGGGGTGGCAGTGGACCCCAGCGGAGGAGGAGGCAAATCCTGATGGGGGACTTTTTCATATGGGGGCTCAATCTATGAACATGCAAGGGGGAAGACACTGAGGTGAGGTGCCTACCAGGTGCCACGGTATGAAGGGTTGGTAGGAAGATCCTGAGGATCACCAGGAAGGCAAGATGGGAGGGAGAGCTTGATGTCATAACCACCTAGGAACTAATGACCTGGCAAACTGGGATCCTTAGGAAGTTTAGGAAGAGTTTGGAAAACTGGGGAGGGGTCTCAAGCAAGTAGCTACATCTGTCACCTTCTCGAAAGTACTACCTGTGAGAGAAGTGGGAGAATGTAGGGGTGCATGCACCAGGAACTTTAACACAAGATTCAAGAACTGGTGCTGCAAGGAAGGGTTCAGATTCATTGGTGACTCTGGACCCACTTGGAGGGATGGGGGCTTGTTCAAGCTTGATGCCTGCATCCATCCTAGAGGGGAATCAAAGCACTCAATGAAAAGTTCAAATGCTACATGGACAAGCATTTAAACTAGCCAGGGGGGCAGTGAGAAGGGTGCATAATTGCCCACCCCCCATAGCTAGCAGTGGAACCAGAGAACAGGAGGAGGAGGTATCACTACAGAACAGTGTGCAAAAGATGGAGATAGGCACCCAAGGAGCAGATAGGCAGAAAAAGGAAAAAATACAACTGGAGGGCAGACAACTGAGAGAACCAGGGATAAAGGGCAACCAGGAAGGGGACTATAGTAGAACAGCAAAATAGACCAGGGAGATCACATTATGTAAAGTCATGTGTGCCAATACCAGGAGCCTTAGCAATAAGATGGAGGATTTGGAGGCTGCTTGGCGCAGTCAGACCTGGACAGTGTGACCATCACAGAGACCTAGTGTAATGATAGCCGTGACTAGGAGATTGTCATACCCAGCTACAACATATTCAGAAGAGAAGGGCAGGCAGGAAGGGAGGGAGGAGGAGTGGCACTTTATGAAAAAGATGGCATAGAGGCCACAGAGATCCAGGAGGAACAAAATGGGTGGGGAGATACTGTGGGTTAAGCTGGAAAGAAAAATAGGGTCAGCCATCTGAACAGGGGTGGACTACAGACCACCAGCCCAGGAGGAATAGACAGAAAGGGACTTAATGCTAACCATCCAAAGGATGGCAGACAAGGGGGAGGTGGTGCTGGTTGGAGACATCAATATTCCAAATGTGGACTGTAGCCTTCCAGCATCAGCATCAACTAGAAGCAGATTTTTCCTGGATGTCCCTCAGGTACCTTCCTTAAGAAACTGGTCATGGAACCAACTCAGCAGGAGGCAATACTGGACCTCATGCTCACAAACAGGGAAAGAGTAATAGGGGCAACAGTGGGGGAGCACCTGGGAAACAGTGTCCACTGGTCACAGTGGTTTGAAATCACAGAAGGAGCAGAACCAAGCTGCACAAAAACAGGTATCCTGGATTTTAGGAGGACAGATTTTGGGAAAATGGGGACATGTTTTAAAGAGTCACTAATAGGAATGGGAGGAAATTGGGGATGGAGAAACAGTGGGCAATATTTAAAACAGGGATTACAAGAGCAACAGAATTATGCATTATGTAGTTTAGCAAGGGGAAAAGGAAGTGGAGTCCATTATGGTTTTCCAAGGAGGTAGCAGAGAAAGTGAAAGATAAAAATATTGCATTAAGGCAATACAAAAGGGCACAGGCAGAAGAAGAAGATAGAGAGAAGTATGAGGAGAAGCAAAGGGAGGCAGGGAGGTCAGTAAGGAAGCCAAAACTCAGATAAAAGAGAGCATTGTAAAAAGATATACTATGGTATCACTAAACTCAGTTTCCTGAGTCTCGGGATACCAACCCACTGGCCCGAACTGAACCCCCCCAAAGTCAGTCAGATGCCAGAATATACAATTTCAGGCATCTGATTGGAATATAACAGTGCAAGTTGAGGGGTTCCACCCCCGAACTTCACCTTTGTGAGGGCTCCACCCCCAACACCCTGTAACTAATCTATCCTGTTCTGAGGGTGAGCGGACTTCAGAGTTAAGAAAAAATAGTTACGGGGGTACAAACAGCAATAAAAAATATGAGCACACAGCAGCAGGACTGAACCCACATCTCCCAGAGAATGATGGACGAGCTGCCAGTGGTTTAGCCTGCAACAACACTGGGGCAGCTTGGCCAGCCTCCCAAAACCTCCACAACTTCTGTTCCATCCACAGGGCTAAGGAAGGTGCTGTCGCATCCACTACCTTACCCCTGTAATGTCCGTCAGGTTTTCGGCATGCCGGGATGCTCACTGTCTGGGACACTGAACATGTCAGGCAATACTGCCATGGCAGGTCAGTGTCAGGATAGTGAGCCTCAGCAAAACATAAGAGTACCTCGCAAAATCAGTGGTTAGAGGGGACAAACCTTTTACAGGTACATAAGTGAAAAAAGAAGGGTGAAGGGTGGGATAGTGAGACCAAAGAGGGAGGACCTGGGCAGAGTGGAGGATGACAACAGTAAAGGTGACCTACTAAACAGATATTTCAGCTCAGTCTTTTCTGAGAAAGGAAAGGAAAGGGGAAATTGTTTAATCAGGAAAGGTACACTAAGCTGAAGCTTGTTTCCAGCTGTGACCTGGGAGCACAAGGAAATAAAGTGAATTGCTTAGGGTCACACCTGGGGGCTGTGGGATTCAAACACAGATCTCCAGGTTTATAGCTCAGAGTCCTAAACCTCTGCATTAAAGGAGAGGGTAATAGGCCTGAAGGGAATACAAGGGGTGGGAAGGGCACAGAAATGGACACAAGCCCCTTTACATGGGAAAGGGTCCTAAAGGAACTGGAAGGAAGAATCAATAAAGCAATGGGGCCAGATGGGGTGCACCCCAGGGTCCTAAAGAAACTAAGAGAGATGGTGGTGGAAACTCTGGCAATTCTGCTTAGCCAATTACTGGAAATAATGGAGGTACCCAAAGACTGGAGGTTAGCACATGTAGTCCCCTTATACAAAAGCGTGAACAAAGAGGAAGTGGGGAACTACAGACCAGTCAGCCTGACCTCGGTAGGGGGAAACATCATGGAAGCAGTACTGAAGGAGAGATTGGTGGAACATCTGGTTGACAACTGAATGCAGGACACAAGGCATCGTGGTTTCACCAGGGAGAAGTCATGCCAGACCAAACTCATTGAATTTTTTGACTGGGTGACTAGGGAGGTGGATCAGGAGAGGGCAGTGGACATGGCCTATCTGGATTTCAGCAAGGCCTTTGACACTGTGCTGCATAGAAGGCTGTTCAACAAACTGGGGAACATGGGAGTGGGCAGGACAGTAGTGTGGTGGGTGGGTAATTGGCTGGGTGGCTGGACACAGAGGGTGGTAGTAAATGGCAGTCACTCCACAAAGGGAAGAGTGATCAGTGGGGTGCTGCAGGGATCAGTACTGCTGGGTCCTATTAAACATCTTCATTGGTGACATTGCACAGGACTTAGAAGGCAGAATTTCCCTATTTCCCTGATGACACAAAGCTCTGTAGCAGAGCAGACATGCCGGAGGGTATAGGCAGGATGAGGAGGGACATGCAGAAGCTTGAAGAATGGGTAAGGGTTTTACAGTTGAAATTTAATGTAAAAAAAATGTAAAATAATGCATATGGGCCACAAAAACCCGGGAACAACATATCATTTGGGGGAGTGAGGATATAGCATGCACCAAGAAGGAAAGGGACCTTGGGGTTATCATCTCTGATGACCTCAAGGTAGGACAAGGTGGCAGGTAAAGCAAATATTATGCAAGGATGCATAGGCAGGGGTGTCGCCCAGCAGGAAAAAGGAGGTTATAATTCCACTATACAAGACACTAGTGAGGCCCCACTTGGAATACAGGGCTCCGTGTCATATTAGTGATCGCAAAACAGCAATCACTATTATGGTGAGTGTATATCACTGAACAGCAAATCAGCGATATGCAGATTATCATGACCTAATATCTGGCAACACTAAATAGTGTTTATGTGGGGTGTGTGCTGCACCCCCCAAAGGGGGCTTTGCCCCAGAACCCCCTAACTTAAGGATCACTAACGCCAGGGTGGTGCATGTCGGGGATGGAGTGATACTCCCATTGCGGCAAAAAAGTGTGTTGTTCCCCAGCCCCAAACCAAGTACCAGCTGCACCAGAGCTAGCCACCCTCACCACACCACACAACCAACTCAGCTACAGCAGGTTCACGACTCCCCTACAAACCCTTCTGCTATCCCTCCCCTCCCCTTCCCCTCGCTATCCCCTCATTCTGGTCTCCCTTCCTTACACTCGCTTTCGTGTAGGGTTGCAACCCTTCCAGAGCAGCCCATGAGAATAGGGCTAAATATGAATTGCCGTTTTTACGGTCACTCATATTTAGTCACTATCGTCAAGTGATACCTGAGTACAGTGTCCAGTTCTGGAGACCTTATCTATGTAATGACATAGGGTAGAAAAGGTTCAGAAGAGGGCAACAAAGATGATACAGGGATTACATCACAAGTCCTATGAGGACAGACTGAAGTACTTGAATATGTACTCCCTGGAGGAAAGAAGGGAGAGGGTATATTATAGAGACATACAAGTACCTAATAGGTAGGAACAGGGTGCAGGAAAACACTATTTTCCAGAGAAAAAGGTGTTCCAGGACTAGAGGCTATGGAATGAGGTTGGAGGGAGTGCAATTCAGAGGGAAATGTGAGGAAGAATTTCTTCACAGAAAGGGTGGTGGCAAATGGAACACCCTGCCTGAGGAAGTGGTTGGGGCTGAAACAATCATGAGATTTAATAATGCATGGGATAGACATAAGGGAATCCTGAAGGTCAGGGGCAAGGGCCAAAAGACTTCTAGAAAAACTTAAAGTGACCTTACGAGCTCAAATGGGCAAACTGAGTGGGCCATAGGTCCTTATCTGCCGACAGTATCTACAGTATGTATCTATGTAACTATTATGATGTCCTGGAGAATAATGTACTATATGGGAAACACATGTGAATAACTGTTTTTTTTTACACCTGAGGTGTGAGATACCCCATAAATCACAAGAGCAAAAGTCAAGTAATTTGTAAAGGTATCACACAGAGCATATATAGAAAAACAAGTATTTACTGTTGCCCATTTATTAGTTTTATAACTACTGTTTACAGAGCCATTATCAGTAGGTGGTAGTACAGCCAACTGAAAATGAAAGTACATTTTGCCAGTAGCTGTGTCCCCTGTTCCTTCAGAAACTTCTGTATACACACGTGTGTAAAGCAGTATGTGTGGAGAATGTTAGGTGTTGGATTTGGGTTGTCATCGATCCTAATGCGTAATTCTGTGAAGATATCTCATTATCTTCTCAGTTTTTTAAATATCCACAGGTGGTGTATAAATATGGTTCTTGAACTGCACATAATGCGTGTTTTTTTCCCAGCAAATAGCAGAAGAAGAAGAAGAATCAGAATCAGAATTTATATAGCGCTTTTCATACAGAATCCCAAAGCACTTTACAAGCAATGCTAGACTGGTAATGAAGTGACTGAATGTGTGGTGGTGGCCATATCGCACATCATCACCCTCACACAGCCTGGATAATTGCATGAACTGGTTTATGGGAAGGGGAATGTTGGCCAGGACACCAGGAATGTTCCCTGCTCTTTGTGAAGAGTGCCCCGGATTCTTTTACTTCCACCTGGACACCCACCAGGTCAATGACAGGATGGGCAGAAGGGACCTCGGTTTAACATCTCATCCAAAGGACGGCACACCCCAGCAGTACAGCACCCCCCAAAACTGCAGTCAGATGCCAGCGATTTTTAGGTGCAAGTCCAATCCTGGTGTGGGACGAGAACCTACAACCTTCTGGTCCATAGGCAGATGTGCTACCAACTGAGCCACGCTGCCACCTAAGCACCTAAGCAGCAGAGAGAATTGAAGCAAAAATAAATATGTGAACCTGGCATTGATATAAGCCAAATAACAGGTATCAACTTTTGTTATATAATTTTTTTAATCACTTTTTTTATGTTCCCTTCTCTTTCTCTTGGGATCTCCCATGGTGTACCTAGTTAACCCTATACCACAGACCTTTGTCTTGGCCTCCATGTAACCTTGGTGTGCTCTCCAGGCAGGGTTACAGTGATGGTGGTGGTGGGGTATACCTGAGAATCATATGTCATCAGACTGCTGCATTCAAGTAGAGTTTCAAAAACTGTTGTGCTTGAAAATTGGATGTGGAGCTGAGCAAGACAACCAACCTGCTAATCAGATAGTTAGAATGAACTTTGCAGTCATACAAAGAAGCCAGCAGAAGAAGGTGACCTGGTCTATCGAATCTGCTCATATTGCAGGGTCCACAGTTTGAGCTAATTTCCCTGGCCTCCCTCCCCACTACTCCCATCCTCACTACCCATGCTCCTTACTTCCCCCTATGCCTATCCCAGTTTCTCTTAAAGCTGCTCACTGTCTTTAATGAGATGACCTCTTCCAGCAGTGCAGTCCAAATGTCCACCACCCTCTCTGTGAAGAAGTGCCACCTGACCTCCATCCTAAACCTCCCACCGTCCATCTTTAGATTGTGCCTCTAGTGTTATGGTTGCCACTCAGCTTAAAGAGACTCCTCTTATCAGCCTTATTTGTCCCTTTCAAGTACAGTCCCCACCACTTATAACAGGCAACTTTGTGTAGTAAGGTTTTGCCCATTATAATCAGTGGATAGTTAAACCAAAAGAAAATATTTCCGACAAACTTGTTTAAAGGCTAAAAAGCAAGACTTTGTTGAATTTAATTAAAACTAGATATAATTAAATTAAATGTAACAACACCACAAAACTAGAGGTGCATCAGTTTCTCCCCGATTCTCTCCAATGCAGAGCAAGAAGTGAATTACAGCACTTCATTATTAAAGTCGGCTTTGTCCTACTTGAGAATCGGAAAACTCTGTTATCTGCTTCTGCACCTTCCGTGTCTCGCAGTACGGTTTCCACACTCTCTCCACCCTCGTCAGTGTGCCCCAGTCCAGTTTGAGTGCATCATGTTGCTCCATTGCTCTTCTTAGCGTCAAGATAGCTGGCCGCACATCAGCTGGAATTGCAACAGTCTCTTCCTGAGTTTGCTCAGCCTCGTCTGCATCATCATCATCGGCATCTGTAGTGGGGACAATTGAGTTCATAATCTCAGCTATGACATCCTCTGCATCAGGTTGCTCCTTGTTGTTCTCAAGGTGACACAGTTCATTGAACTCATCGGGAGACATGCCTTCTGGCATGAGGACTGTGCTTTCCTCTTCTTGGTCTTGGGAGTCTTCTAAATCAAGCTGTATGTCAGCGACCACAAACCCACTTTTTCAGAAACACAGGCACTTAAGCACTTGTCAATGAACACAAAGGTTCTGTACCTGTGAAAATGGCACACCTAGGATTATACTTAATCAGTTTAAAAAAAGCACTGACAGCTTAGCAGACATTTCGTAGCTCATTTATTCATCCCAAAAAATGCCCGCTATGTACAGTGGGCAACGACCGCTGTAACCATTGATTCCAATGATGGGTTTAATGAGCGCTGGCAAATGGCAACACAGATCTGCCCACAATATCCAATAGCCCACATTATCAGTGGGTGGTATAAGTGGTGGGACTGTACTTAAAGGTCCCAATCATGTTATCTCTCTCTCTCTCTCTCTCTCTCTCTCTCTCTCTCTCTCTCTCTCTCTCTCTATCTCTACTGTCTTCCAGGGAGTACATATTCAGTGCCCTCAACCTCTCCTCATATGCCTTACCCTGCTGACCTACTATCATCTTTGCAGCCCTCCTCTGGAGCTTTTTCAAAAGGTTAATGTCCTTTTGGAGGTGTGTGGGTACCAGTGCTGAACCCCCATACTCTAGATGTGGCCTTACCAATGACCTGTACAAGGGCAGTATATCCTTCTCTCTCTCCTACTAATGATCCCCCTAGATATGCATCCCAGCATCTTGTTTGCCTTTGCTGCTGCTTTCTTGCATTGCATGGAGTTCTTCAGGTCACTAGTGATCATCATTCCCAGGTCCTTCTCCTCCTCTGATGCAGATACTCTGACTCCACCTAGGTAGTACTCTGTCCTGGGATTCTTGGCTCCAATATGCTGAACTTTGCATTTCTTGACATTGAAGCCAAGCTGTCAGATCCTAGACCACCTCCCCAGCTTTTCCAGATCTTCCTGCAGGTCCTGTATCCATTCAGCTGGGTCCACTCTCCTGCAGAGCTCGGTGTCATTCGTGAATAGACACATTTTTCCCTTAATGCTATCCCCAATGTCTTTGATGAAGACATTGAACATCACCGGCCCCAGCACAGAGCCCTGTGGGACCCAACTGGTTACCTTTCTGGTACAAGATAACTCTCCCCAACAACCACCCTCTGGTTTCTGTCCCTCAGCCAGTTTTCCACCCATCTGGCCATCTTCTCCCCAATCCCAAGATCCACCAACTTCTTGATCAACCTTCTGGGGGGCACAGAGTCAAAGGCCTTGCTGAAATCAAGATAGAGGATGACTACCACTTGGCCCCTGTCTACTATCTTAGTGACACAGTCAAAGAAGTCAATCAGATTAGTTTGACATGATCCCCCCCCCCCATGAACCCATGCTGCTTCGCATCCTGGAGACCATGCTCCTTGAGATATTCTACCAACCTTTCCTTTAGTATGGTCTCCATGAGCTTGCCCACAATAGAGGTCAGACCGACTGGTTTGTAATTCCCTTGGTCATCCTTTGGACCACTTTTGTGAAGGGGCACTACATGTGCTGCTCTCCAATCCTGTGGTACCACACATGTCTAATAGTGAACTATTAAATAGGTGTGTAGTGCCCCTGCCAGCTCCTCAGCCAGTTCCTTTAGTACCCTTGGATGTACTCTGTCCGGGCCTGGTGATTTGTCCACCTTCAGTGCCAGCAGCCCTTCCCTCACTCTATCCTTCTGTATCACTACATCTGTGTTCCCTTCCCTCCCTGCTCCTCTTTTCGCTCCTGAAGGTACTGGTCCATCCTTCTCCCAGGTGAAGACAGAACAGAAGCATTCATTTAGTATCTCTGCTTCTCCCCCATTATCCCACAACCACTCCACCCCTTTCTTAAGCTTAACAATCCCTTCCTTCTTGTCCATTTTCTCACTAATATAGCAAAAGAAAGCCTTCTCCCTCTTCTTTCCTTCAGCTATCTGCAGCTTCTTGTGTGCCTTTGCTAGCCGGACTTCCTTACTTGCCTCATTAGCCAGCCTTAGGTAATTTTCACTATCCACCTCTCTTTTGGTCTTTCTGAATTTTCTATAGGCCAACCTCTTTTTCCATACTGCCTGGGCAACCCCAAAACTGAACCAGCTGGGCACTTTGGCCCTTGTGTTCTTACCCCTGAGCCTAATGCACACATCTGTGGCAACTGGTATTCCTTCCTTAATGATGGACCTCCTTTGGTCCACCCCCATAGCTGCTTTTTTTTTTTTTGGTTAGTACTTTTTGTCCCTGGCCACCAGTCTGCTTATCTCTGCATGCATCCAGGCATCCCTCCTGAGGTTTCCGGCCACCATCCCAAGGACTCCTGGCTCCACATTCGGGCCAGTGGCATACCCCCATGGCAGGGAGGTGGAGAGCCCCCCCATGCTCTCTCACTAGGACTGGATCCAGGAGAGTCACGCACCCTCTGCGCTGAATGAGTCCCTCCGGAGACGGCCATCATGTCGCCGTGACTGGTGCCCATGTTTTTCCCATGTTCTCCCCCATAACATCTGTGGCATGTAATGACGCCAAGGGACAGGAACCCACACACTACTGCATGCACCCCTTCCCGCCGTCAGCCACAGTACATCCCCCAAGTCTGCCTGTGACCTGCCATCAGCCACAGCCATCACTAGGGGCCACTAGGACACGAGGCTTCCGCCCCCGAGAGGAGGCGCAGTCCTATGGATGCTCAATCCTTCTCCTCCCCTGCTGACCCCCGATGATCCAGGCTCATTCCCGCACCCGGGTCACCAGCGTGGTGTAAGGTGTGGCATCCAACGCCTCAACCCTCAGCGCCACTGGGCCAGCCCCATAGCTGCTTTGATGCTCACCAGATGATTCCTTAGCACTTTGCTCATTTTCCTGAAGTCCGCCCTCCTTAAATCTAAAATTCTGGTTTTAGTCGGTATGCTTTCCTTGCCTATATCCCACCTGAACTACACTGTGCAATGGTCACTTCCAGCCAGTATCTCCCTGACCATTATTTTCTGTATGTACTCCCCAATTCTGAGTACTAGATTAAGAATTGCATGCGCTCTTGTTGGTTCAGTGATGCCCTAAGTCAGGAACCCGCTCTGCAGTCCTTGCAGGATCACCTGACTCCTAGTATATGTTTTGGATTGTATGCTCCAGTCCACCTTGGGCAGGTTAAAGTCCCCCACAATTACCACCTTTCCTTTCCCTTCCCCACAGCTTCAAATATTTGTGAGCTCAGTTCCCTCTCCCTCTCCTCATCCTGATTGGGTGATCTGTAAACAACCCCTAACCTCACCTTTCTTTCTCTATTGGACCTTATCTGAACCCATAACTCCACCACCTCCTCTTCCTCCGACTCCTCCCTCGTGCAAGTTATTGATTCACAAGGTCCCAGTCATGGTGTGATGTTGCCCAATTCTCGGTTTCTGCAGCTATGTCCTCCCTCCTCTCTGCTAATAGTGCCTGCAGGTCATCCATCTTGTTTCCTAGACTGAACACACTCAGAGACACCACCCTCCACTGAGAATCTGACTTTCCTTCTCTTCCCTCTATTCTTCTATTCACATTTATTTCCTCTGTGTGCACCCCTCCACATACCCTTGTTATGTGGTGTGTGACATCACAGGGTAACTAGGAAAATTATCACATTTAGGCAGAATCAACTTATAAATAATATATTTCCTGTATTTACCATATTTGTACCGATGACATTTACATGTAAACAGGATGTCTGTCACTTTGCATTCATCAGCTTTGGCTGCTTGGCTACAAGCACCGTCATAATCCTCTGCTTATGACATAATACTGCTAGACACACTAGTTATGATGTCACAGGCATAGAAATGTGATGTCACACATAGACAAACAGGAGCACACAGAGGTCACATGACACAGATCCTGTTGCCATTAAAACTGTTTAGAAAATGGGCTTTTTATTTAAAGGCATCTGATTGACTGGTACCCTTGCCAGGGGGGTATATTAACTTTCAATAGATGCCCACCAAATAAAACGTCCAGGCCCAAAACTGCCTCATGCCCAGCCAAGTATCATTGTGCTCATGCTGCTTCATCATTGGCTGAAGCACCAGGCACACAATTTCAATCTGCAGCCATTTATTTTCATGTCGGTTAGCGTGTGACCAGGTCCACCAGCACAAAGTCAAATTCAAAGTGAAACAAAAACGGCATGTTTTCCCTCAAGTAGCAAACAAGATGCCCAGCCGCTGGCTCCCCCGGCCCCATCTTGGTGAGTTAATAATCAACCTAATATACAAACAATAAACAGTCCTGTTTGCTGCCGCACCCCCCCCCCACTGACTTGGTCTTGTGGACTCGGTGAGCAACCCAATAGGGTATTTAAACACAAAGAAAAGAACAGTCTCAATTTGTTTTTTTAATGTAATAATTAAAACTGCTGCTGCTCTGTCCCTACACTGTACAGCAGCTTACAGCTCCCACAGCTCTTTTGAGCTTCCAATCCATGGAAGTAGCTTGTTACAGTATTGCTCAGTGGGCAGCGCTACTGTAGATAACTTTCCCTTCTTGCTCACGCTGCCTCGACCCCCACTTCGGTCCCTATCCCCATCACTCCAAGTTTTAAGAACTCTGTTATTCAGGACAGAACAAATAAAAAAAGCTGTACCTGAACAGATTGCTGAGATCACTGGCATTACTTAATGTCTCCCATTCCTGATGTCAGGGTGTTCCACAGAATCTAAGCTGCTGACAGACCACACACCCACCCACTCTACATCACGTTCCCCAAGTTCACTGCTGGACTCCCTGACAGTAATTTAAACAGGGCAGACCTTGTTTCAGTCAGTCATAAGGCCCTGCCCGATCACAGTACTGTCCTTCAAATGTAAAGGGAAGTAAACTACCATAGAGGTAGCGGGGCTTGAGGGGAGTGACAGGTGAACTGCAGTTTCAAAAACAATAAATGGACCACAGAGGTAGCTGAAAGTGACATCTAAAATACAGGCAGCTTATCGGTAAATTGGTAAACAGAGAGCTGGGCTTGAGAGAAGGTAAAATTGATAAAATAGAGCCTACAGTATCTTCTTGTCTTCTTGAAGTACAGAAAACAGATGTTGGGGGGGGGGGGGGTTTGAAGACAATCACACTCTGGAGTGTCCAGTAGTAGAAAACTCCATAGCTCATGCAGGCGGAGGAACTATTTTATTACAAAACTAATAATAAACTAACTTCATTAACAATTTATTAGATTTTATCTTTTTTTTTTTTACAGTGCCCATTTTCTAAGTGCAATAATACCCTCCAGGGTGGGTGGTATGGGCAATACCGGACCTTCAAGGGGTTATAAGGCCCTCCGCCTGCGGCTTTGGGCCTCATTACACCCTGGGTGGTCCAGTATTACCCAATACCACCCAATCTCTCAGGAATTACTGCTTGCATAATTAACAACATATGAGAGAAATGGTAAGTATCTGAAATATAACCTAAATGTGTCTACTTGTTTTATATTATTTCATAGCTCTTCATGTTGTAGGTGGCTGTTAAACTTTGACACAGATTTCCTGGTTTCCAGAAAATAATTCACAGTGATGCATCAGCAGACCTCTATTATATAAAATTCTCCCAAAATGTGAAATTGGGAGACTGCCTATATTTTACAATATAACTGAAGGCATATTCATTTAAATATGTTATTTCCCCTTTAGTCTGTATCTGTTAACATTTCTTTTCCTAGTTATGAAGTCATAATCCTCTGCCTATGTCATCACAATTTGTTGCCAGAGGGACTCATGCTTTTATACTTATGTTTAATTGAACCATGTGAATTATTGTGATGTCACAGGCAAAGGATACTCTGCCCATGGCAATAAATGCAGCAGCAGGAACAGATGACTTCTATGGTACAAAATTATTGTTTTGTATGCAGATATCTTTAGTAATAGAGAGTGGAATGTGCTGAAATGTTTATTTATTTTTTTATATTATAGGATCTGAGTCCTGCAGTTTTCAGAAACATTTATTTTTTATGTACTAAACTGGAAAATCACTTTAAATTCAAATAACCTTTAAAAATAAGCAATAATTTGGACAGATGTACAGAAAAAAACATTAACTGAAATAATATTTTTTACATGAATATTTTCTTTTCTAAAGCTTGACTTGGAACAATGATTCCTCTTTAAACCCCAATAGTTAGACATTCAATAGGTTAAAGGGACACTCACAGGCCTTGAAATGTCCATATTTTAAAAAACACGTGATTACTGTAGGTGCATTCTGTAGAGATTTCTGATGAAGCTGACAGTTTGATTCTAATTCAATTTTGTTTTTATTTTTAAAAGTGAAAAACAGATTGCCAATCATACTGGTGCCATCATATGAAAAGGTGCTTGTTTACAATCCATGACCAACTCCCACTGTATCTTTCCTAGACTTGAGAACACCTGTAACAGAGTTTAGCCATGCATGTGATGTAGTGGGAAGAAAGGAAACTATTACATATGAACATATGAAAATGCTAGCAGATACAAGCCTCATGGTCTATCACGTCTGCTCTGTTGTGCAGCTCACAATTCAGACAACTGCTGCTGCACCCCTTGCCCTTCCACCCCATTGTGAACCCAAACTGAGTTCCCCACTCTCATCAACCTCCCTGACTTGTAGTCTGCCTTGTACCCTATCCCTCCCTCTTTTAAAACTTCCCAATGATTTCAGAGAGATAAATTTCCTCTGGCAGTGCTTTTCATGCCACCACCACCCTCTCCATGGAGTAGTGCCTTCTCATCTCCTACCTGAACCTACCCCCTCTATTTTCAGACTATGCCTTCTCCCTCTTCCACCTAAACATACCCTCAGTACTAACTCTGTTTATGCCCTTCAAGTACTTAAAGGTCTCAGTCATATCAACTCTGTCCATTCTTTCCTACTGGGGGTACATGTTGAGCTCCTGCAACCTGTTCTCATTAGGGTTTCTCTCTCAACCCCATGACCATCTTGTTTGCCCACCTCAGGACCCCCTCCAAAAGCTTGATGTTCTTCTTTAAGTAGATGTGTTAGAATTGTGCACTGTACTCCAAGTGAGGCCTCGCTAATGATTTGTACAGTGGAAGGATTACTTCCTCACTCCTAGAGGTGATACTCCTAGCATGCAGCCCAGTATTTTATTGGTCTTGGCAGCTGCTTTTCTACACTGTGTTAAGTGATTCATATTCCTTGTGACCACCAGATCCTTTTCCTCCACAGAGACAGAAAACCGTTCCCCGCCCAAATGAGAACTATACTCTGGGTTTCTGGTTAGAAGTGTGTGCCCTTGCACTTCCTAGCATTGAATCTCAGCTGCCATGTGTTTGACCAGTGCTCAAGTCTTTTCCAATCTTACCGGAGCACCCTCCCTTCTTCCACGCTATCCACCACCACACCTATTTTGGTGTCATTGACGAACAAACACATATTGCTTTTAACCCACTTCAGCTATATCAGCTATGAAGATGTTAAATAGCATTGGCCCAAGAACTGAGCCTTGTGAGACCCCACTGATGACTACTTAAGGTGTAGAGAGTTCCTTCCCTACCACCACACTCTGCTGTTTGTTCCTCAACCAGTTTGTTATCCACCTGACCAGTTTCTCTCCTGCCCCAGGTACTTCAGCTTGCTAGCCAATCTCCCATGTGGTACTGAGTCAAAGACCTTGCTGATGTTCACATACAGGACATCAACTGCCTGACTACCATTCAGTGCCTTAGTCACCCAGTCAAAAAAGTGCACCAGGTTTGTCTGACAGGACCTCCTCAGGTCAAACTCATGATGCTGGTCATCCTGAAGACCGTTCTCTTCCAAAAATGCCATCATCCTCTCTTTCAGTATAGTCTAAATTAGTTTCCCAACTATGGACATGAGGATGACTGGCTTTTAATTACTCAGCTCATCCTGAGGTCCGTTGTCATGGAGGGGCACCACATGTGCTGTCCTCCTGTCTAGAGGCACACATCCTGACTGCAGGGAGGTATTAAACAATCTGCCAGAGGTGATGCCTGGACATCTACCAGTTCCTTCAGAACTCATGGATGTATCCCATCTGGTCCTGGCACCTTGTCAGTCCACAAGCACTTAAGGCCCTCCAACACTCTTTTCACAGGGATGTCACCATCCGTTATCCCCTCTCCCCCCCCCCCCACCACCTACTCTGTTCTTTCCTTGAGGTATGGGCCCATCCCGCTCCCTGGTAAATACTGCACAGAAGTACTCATTTTGTACCTCTGCCTGTTCAGCCCCTTTCTCTTCCCACCTTCCTTCCTGATTCAGGTGATCTGTTCTCTTCAGCTCCTCCACTCCCTGACATACTTAAAGAAATCTTTTTCACCTTCTTTAAACCCCTGTGCAAGCCTTAGCTCCTCTGAGACTTTAACTGTCCTATCAACCCTGCTCACTTCCTTGGTTTTCTTGTTTTACTCTTCCTCATCCACCTAACTACTGGTCCATTTGTAAATTTTTAAGGCTATCCTTTTTTCATTCACCCTCCTTTGCACAATCATGGTTTTCTGAACCTTGCCTTTTGACTACTGGTCCTTGTAAATGAGTTTGTGGCCTCCACCAAACCCAGCTTCAAGACAAACCATTTCTGGTTGGCATCCATATCTGGGCTGATGCATAATTGCAGCATGAGACGTTTCACTGTTTTGGGGGGTGTTTCTAATGTTCTGGAAGTATTTGATATGACTAGATAAATTTAAAACAAAACAAGGTTGGGTGTAATTACACTATTAGCCGGCATTTTAGTCCTACCAAGAAAGGAAGCTAGTAAAAAAAAACAGCAGCATCAATGAATTTGAGAAAAGGTCAGCAACCATAAAATATGGGATTTAAAGAACAAATAGTATGATGCCAAAATGGTTGACAGTGTCCCTTTAACATAGAGGTCTTAGGAATCAAAGGAACATGCAAGGCATTGAAGACCTTAGGTCCATAAAGCCAGCATCATGTCTAATTCTTATACCCCATCATCTGCTCAATCCTACAATATGTATGCATTTTAACTTTAAATTCTGAAATATTTCTGCTGGCTATAATTGTTTCCAGAAATGAGTCCCAAATTGGTACTACCTTTTGATTTAATTAGTACTTTCTTCTATTTGTTCTTCATGTTTCATCTGATAATTGTAGTGAATGTGATCTCATATTACACACTTGATGTTTCATATCGGTATACTGACGCTACCACAACATTTTTACATCGCCCAACACTACAATGACAACAATGCCAGGTCACTGTAGTGTTGGCAAGGGGACCCTGGCACTGCTTTCTGGGGGTATTACCACATTCCCCTGAAACAACTCTGACTCAGAGTTGATTATTTTAGTGGCAGAGGGTGCAGGTGCAGAGCCCCCTACATGGGGGGTTCATGGGTGAAGCCCCCCCAAAGAAATGAATATTTCCTGTGACTCCATTTATGCCATCCATAAATGCGGTTGACATAAAGGAGTAGCTGTACTGTCAGTCAACAACTAAATTGTCTACCGACTGTCACAGATCCTTTCATATCCAGCCCTAGGCAATCCCACAAGTCATTGTTAGTCATTGCCTTATATAATAAACACATATCACCTCTTAATCTACAATATTCTAGCGTAAATATGCCCAGATGCTCCAATCTAACCTCATATTTTGAGGTCTTAATGTTAACAATCCTTCTTGTAGCTCTTCTCTGGACATTCTCTAATAATTGAATTTCTGTTTTACTGCTCGATGCCCAGAACTGTATACAGTATTCCAGTACAGTCTAATCAAAGCAGTGTATAATGACACTATCACTTCCTCTACTTCTGCTCTTGATATGTCTACTAATGCAGTTTAGTTTATTTGTCACCTTCCGAACAATTTGCCTACAGTGGTTTTTAAAAGTTAACTCACTATCCACTAGTGCACCCTGTTCTCTTTCCTCAGTAACAGCTTTCAAATATGTATTATTTAACATTGTTTTATTTTTTTATGTGGAATGTGGTTTCTCAAGATTTTCTAGGATACTTTGTTTTGGCACAAAATGCCAGTCCATATTTCTTCAGTGATGGCTAGAGATTAAGAATGTTCACCTTTCTGGTGAGGTTAGCAGATCTCACAGGCAGCTGTTTCTGCAAGGGATACATGTTTTTACAGCTGGACCATCGGCACAGCAGTTGGATTTCTGCTTGCAATGCCGGCGACCAGGGTTCAGGAGCAGACTCGGGTCACTGGAGGGTTGGCCCGGGGAGAATAGCTTGAGTGTCACACGACGGCTTGCCTTCTTGAGGGGGAAAGAGGGAGCCAATGCCTGCAACATGACTGACCCCAAGCGGAGGCTTGAGGTACAGCAAGCCCTGTTCACAGGGAGGGGGCCAGCTGTGATGTGTGGTGGATGTTGGCACATAGCACCTTGACATCAGTGTGCACAACACACGAGGGGGAGAAAACTGGAGGGAATCAGCCTTCCATTGATGGGAAGATGTGGCACCAGGAGCATGCCCTCAATGTGTCACCACTCACCCAGACTACCTTGCCCGATGAAATCAAGTAAGTGTACAAGGTGTATGGGCTTCACCTTGTTCCCTGCCCGGGGGTATAACCACAGCTACATGGGTCGTGAGGTTGGCGATGGGTTGGGTGATTGGCAGAGGGATGACTCCCAGTTGCCCCTGAAAGGTCAGAGATGGAGGGCTAGTAGAAGGTGGAAAAATAGAAAGGATACATGTTTTCATGCTTGTGTGGGCAGCCAACAGTCAAGTGTACACATTTTGGAAATCTGGAGCAGGAATTTGGAAACCTATGGGTATGTATATCCTGCAACTGTCTCTGAAGCTGGATGCAGGTTAAACTGACTAATAGGTGGTGTACCAGGTTGTGATGTCAGCTGCTGACAGTCTTGCAAAATGTTCCAAAAATGTGAGACCTTTAGAACTTATGACACCCAAGGGTTAACACAATCAGAAAGACAAATATAAAGGCCTTTGTGTCTACATCCGAACTGTTCAAAATTCTGCCCCTAGCAATTATGCACTTTTGGGGTGGGTGGCAAAAGAATCATTATCCTGTGTCTCCAGGGACATCCCCAGAGGTTATAACTCTTGTAAATTCTAGTGACTATCCATGGAAATTCTTGGCAGCCAATTCTATGCCACCAAAATATTTATAAATGTGACCAAAATCAATGTGTCCCACAGCATCACTTGTAAATTTCAGTCTTACTCTACAAACTCCTCCAGGCTTTAGCAAATGAACCCACCTAATCCTGCAATGAGCTATATTAATTTATTTATTTATTTTATTTTATTTATTCAATACTAGGATTTTGACCTTTGAGCTAGGAGCTCATTTACAAAGCTTCTCCATCAGTGTATACATACATCACAGGAACATTGCAAACACAGTACAGAGTAAAATTGGCTTGATACAGTATAAAATTATTAGATTTACAGTAACAAAACTAATATGGTCAAGAAGAAAGGAAAGTTTGGGAGCTAACAGTTGTAAATGAATGAACAATTACAATGAAAACTAAAAGGTCTTAAATGAAAAGAAAACTTTGGTGGAACAGGAGGAAGGCAGGTGTTCTTGGGGAAGGGATAAGGGTGATTGCAGGGAGAACTATTTCCCTTTGTCTGGAGGAGAGAGAGACAGGGTGGGGGCAGGGATTAGGTAGAGGGAATGAGTGTTAGCGAGGTGGGGGGCAAGAAAGGCGGTATCGTGCAAAGTGGGAGGTGCCAGGAAGAAGGGGGTTGAGAGGGTAGTGGAGGCAGGGGTGGGGTGGGGGGTAAGAGGAGTAGAGATTAGCAGGAGGTGGGGGAAAGGGGTGAGAAGGCAGAGGGGCAAGAGGACAGCAGCAAAGGGAGAGATAGGAAATTAGTTAGGAAGGGTAGAGA
Source organism: Neoceratodus forsteri (assembly GCA_016271365.2). NCBI lineage: Eukaryota > Metazoa > Chordata > Ceratodontiformes > Ceratodontidae > Neoceratodus > Neoceratodus forsteri. The sequence continues at coordinate 619,556,252 of CM028138.1, read as the reverse complement.
GGACATAGGTGGGTAGTGGGACTTCAGGAGGGTTATGTTGCTGGTAGACCAGATCCAGATTGGGGGGGATATGTGCTGAGCAGATGTGATATTAGGCCAGCCACTTGCTGCCAGTTATTGGTAGCAGGAGCACTGCATTTGATTAGAGAGGAGAGCATGTAGTTCAGAGTTGAACAGCCCAATTTTTGGTTCAACTTGAAGGTCACTTGGGAATGAGTTTAGCCATGGTATGCAAAGGATCACTGTCCTTGAGAAATGCGGTGGAAAAGAACCTTGAAGGGGTTGTTTTGAGACCCTCGAGTCAGCCTAGCAGGTGCAACAGGGCATAGAAGAGCTTGGACCCCTGTAGAGGTTAGACTAAGGGCTGCCTTCTTGGCGAGGAGACATTGTAGGTAGCGAGTGAGGTTTTCCAAGTTCATCCAGCCCATGATGGAATAGAGTTCACAGGTGTGAGTTAGGTGAGGAGATCCCAGGAGAAGCCTACAAGATTTGTTTGATGTTGGGGCAATTCTTTTTAAGACGTGACATTGACTAAACTGTATTAAATGAGGCCATAATCTATTACCAAGAAAACAGAACTATTTATGGCTAGTTTGAGGGCTTCATTAGTGAAGCAGGGTCTGAGTCTGTACAGTTGACCAATTTTCTTGTAAGTACTGTAGATCTAGAAACCTGGTCTATGTGTTGTGAATAAGATAAGGAGGTGTCCAGTGTTATCCCAAGGTACTTGAATGTGTGGACCATCGTGAGTGTTTTTGTTGTTGTTGTTGTGGATGGATAATTAGAATGTCTTGTGTTTGTGTGTAGAGGCAAACAGCGTTGTTTTAGTTTTCTTGTAGTTATGTAGCAGTCGAGAATCAATGAACCAGTCTTTGGCAAGCTTAAAATTACTCTTAAGACGTTGTTCAAGGGTGGCAGGATTAGGGCGTCTAGTATCGAGGACTGCATCATCCACATATAGGAGGATGTTGTCCTGACATGCATGTGGGACGGAGTTTAAGAAAACGCTAAATAGCAGTGGGCCCAGGATGGACCCTTAGGGAACACCGGTGTTTACTCTGAGACTGTCTGAGAGTGTGGTGCCGATTTTAACCAGTTGAACCCTGCCAGTGAGGTAGCTCTGAAACCAGCTTAGAGGGGGATGAGGAAATGGTTGACCCACCTAGTTTACTTAGTAGTAATTTGTGATTGACAGTGTTGAAGGCCTTAGTAAGGTCAATGTAGGTAGTGCCCACTAAGTGCCCTTGTTCTAGAACATCATGGATAAAACAAGTAAATTCAACTAAGGCTGTTGTTGTACTGTGTTGTTTCCTTTTCTTTTTTTTTTTCTCTCTTTTTGGCCCCGGCTTTTCCTAAACCCGGCGGGGTTCCCCCTGCCCCAGCCATCGACCCAACTTACCGGACTGATCCCTCCCTAATGGGGCTGCCGTAGGCATTCTAGGTGGCCAGAGGGTCAGCTAACTGGAGCCAGCCCATTAGCGGGAGCTGAGGAATTTTTCTGTTGTTTTTTCCCTGGGGATAGCAATGACGCCAGCCCCGCCCCACCCCCATCCAGCAGGCGCCAGAGCACTTGTGGTACCTCCAGCTTTTCCGCTGGAGGTCCATGTTGCACCGAACACTCGACCTCCTCCCCCATGAGCAGGACAGCAGTCCTATGAACACTCAATCCTGCTCCCCCAGCCGGCCCTCCGACACCCGGATCCATTCCCGAACCCGATTCATCGGCGCCACAGACAGCCACCATGCCTCTGCACCAGCAGGCCGGCTACCGTGTTGTTTTCTAAAGCCATGTTGTAACTGACATTGAAGCTGTAAGAACTTACCATCTCTTGGAGGGCCACCAGGACTGCCAGGGCCATGTGGACCACCAGGACCATTAGGGCCACCAGGACCGCCAGGACCACCAGGACCACCAGGACGGCCAGGACCACCAGGACCGCCAGGACCACCAGGACCACCAGGACGGCCAGGACCACCAGGATGGTCAGGGCCACCAAAACGATGATCTTCTGAGCTAATAGGGTTGCATTCAACTGCTACGGCCACCACAAGGACCAACGCAGCTAGTAGAAATCCCTTCATGGTTTTCTTTTTCTCCTTTCGCTGATGAAGCAGAGATCTGTTAGAAAAGTTGTGTTGTCTCTCCCCATCAGATCCCAGCTGTATTTATTGTAGCTGCTCACTGCAGGAGAAATCCCAAAAACCCCGCCTCTAGTCTGGATTTATTGTTCTACAAAGGGAGAAGTCTCCAATTATGTCATTTACTGTTCTCATATTCCAAATTCTTTCCCTCCCACTCTTATTTTTAAATGAAGCTTAAACTACGTAATTGAAATCCCATAATAACAGTACTTCAGTTTTTAATTTTTTGACTATGTTTCTCATTTTGTGAAGGGAACAAAACATGGCAGAAAAGCCTTTTCATTTTTCTTTTATTGTTGATCACAACAGTTGCTCTGGAACTGTCCAACCCCTTTTTGTGTTGTTATCAGACCTTCAGAGCAGGTTGGATTTTTGTTGTTCTGGGTGTAATTAGGCGGATACAGAACGCTGCCCACTTCATCTCAGGATGTTAATAACAGGGCCTGCAGTATTTAATCCCTTTTTTGTTTTGCTCTCTTTCTGCTTTGTGTTACTGTTGTTGGTTAATGTGTGAGAACTGCACAGTGACTAAGGTAATTTATTTTTTTAAAGGAGTAGAGCATGAAAGAATGCCAAGTATAAATAACTCTTTTGGAAAGTTTCGATGTTTGTATAGCTCTCAGATCCATTTGTTTACCTTTCTTAACCCCTTCATGGTCACCAGCTGCTGTACTCAGCTGCACATGTACAATTTATTTGATAACCAGGTACTGTAGGTAGGTACAATGGTCTGAGGGACCATTTTCAGGTTTAATGTGGGCCATCAAGGCAGCACATACAACAGTCAAAGCATCGTACTGTAGATATCAAGATGATGCATACAGCAGAGTTAAAGTATTGTGTATAACAGTTAGTACAGGTAGAATCAATACAGCCTTACAAAGATGCAATAAATGACCAGTTCATCAAAAAAAGGGTTTAAGCACGTCAAACCAGTAAAGGACGATCGAGAAGCAGACTATGAAAAACAGTTCATTTCATTCAAATGTGCTCCACAAACATTCTCATTCCAGTGCTTCAGCCCTTCAAATGTGCCTTCATCAGGGGTTACATCTCAGGTACTCAGACACAACTTTATTCAGACCATAGTAAAGTGATACATACATAATTAGAAATCAGAAATAAAAAAAAAAGAATAACATTCTCAGTATTAAATGCATAAAAATAAAACAATCATCATTTGCAACACTATTTATTTGTGTTAACAAGCTTGGGTACCAAAGTAAACAGAGTTTGTTAATTTTTAATTTTTTATTTTTAATTATGTATAGATTACTTTAACATGGTCTGAATAAAGGTGTTTCTCTGAGTATCTGAGACACATTCCCTGATGAAGGCCCATCTTGGTTTAAATAAAATGAACTGATTACCATAGCCTGGCTCTCGATTGTTCTTTACTGGTTTGGAGTGCTTAAAACCTTTTTTTGATGTACTTGTGTTGGGCTTTGCCACCCATTACCGAAGGTAAACGCTATGTCACACCTGCAAACCTTTTTTCACAATAGATGACCAGTTACAATTGGGGCTCCCAGTCTGAAGCACAAGCCAGGCATAGAAAAGGTTTACAGTACAGAACAATAACATCATGGTTTATTTGGAGGTGGACTCCAGACAACAGACAGCAGTGTAGTACAGTTAATTGACCACTTATCAACTAATAGACAAATACTTTGAAGAATAAAATGCCCAATGGACTGAGGAGGAATATAAGAATTCCCTCCATCCCAAGGCAGGTGGGAAACTTGCATACAGAGGTGATTAAAAGGGTATTTCTGAAATGAGATTTGAAGAGGGGACTTGCCTAAAGGGTGGATGTAGGTTGGCAATCCATTCCAAAACCTAGATGCAGCAAGGAATAAGTGAAGGGAACATTGTTTATCCAGGAGTAGCACACTAAGCCCAAGCTTGTTTCCAGATGTGATATGGGAGCACAAGGAAGTTATATAGGATAGTGCATGAGTAACAGTTAACAACAGGGCTATTCTTTCACCGAGTTGGTACTATGATGACAGATTACCTCAAGAGCGCAGCTCAAGAGGTAATCTGTCATCATAGTAACAAAATAACATCTACCAATTAAACGATATGTATGCACTGTTCTGTATAGTGCATAGTGTATAGTGGAGCGTCCCGCCCTGAAAAAAATGTTAACACATCTTTCTTTTTAAAATTAGACTAACTGTAAGATTGCTACTCGAGGACACAATGTGTGATGTCCGCACTGCAGCAGAACAAAAAGTCATTCTGCTGTCCTGCGGATGTCACTTTTTGGTTCTGCTGCACTGAGGATGTCACTAGTGCAGCAGAACAACATTTTGAGTGCTAGATTTCAGTGAACAATGACGTTCCACTATACACTATAAGTGACTTGCTCAGAATTACACATTATGCACCTAGGTGACTGTGGGGTTCAAACCCAGGTCTCCACTTCTGCAGCTCAGAGCCCTAACCCACTGTGCTCTTTCTGATCCATCTCAGTTGGTGTCTGGGATAGTCAAGAAGATGTTGAGAGGACCTGAGATTTCGTATGCCAGTCTTAAGACTGAGGAGGCTTGATGGGGTGAGTTCTCCCTGTCCCAGAGTGAATTTTTAACAAGGATTCTCATAAGGTAGTCGCAGTGGACCTGGGTGAAGAGCCAGCCAAGTGAGTGATATAAGGAGCAATGCTGTGTGTTGTAAGGGGCAGCACGGTAACCCTACAGATACTGTTGTAGGTACTGTAGTGTTCAATCTTGTGAGGCTGTACAGTAAATAGAGATTTAGGTGTAAATAGGAGAGCTGTAATCCATGAGGTAGAGAAGCATGCCTTGGGAAATGGTCAACTGCACTACAGGGATCATGAGTTACGTTAGCCAAAAGCAGACTCCCAGTTTCTTTTTAAAAGCCTTAGTTAGATACAACCTGGAGTATGATGCCTCTTCTCATCATGGCAGTATAGAAAGGGCATTAAAGAGAATGAGGGGATCTTTGCAGCCCAGGGAAACCAAACTTATAATGGAGGATTCCAGAGCTTACAAGAGACGTTGGACATTCATTTCTTTCTTTCTTTCTTTCTTTCTTTCTTTCTTTCTTTCTTTCTTTCTTTCTTTCTTTCTTTCTTTTCTTTCTTCTTTCTTTCTCTTTCTTCCTTCCTTCCTTCTTTTTTTTGTTTCTTTTCTTTCTTTTGTTTTGGGAGGGCTTTAAGCCCGGGGTTCAATGGAGAACAACCTCACTATCGGGCTTAAAAGCTCACACATCCTGAGCCTCGCCAGGATTCATTTTTCATTGAAGCTGGAGGCTCTGTTGGCTGTTCTTTCTCTGCATTTTCCTCAATGCCTCGCATTTTTGGTCTCGTCTAGTGCTGTTGCTGTGTCCGTCACCCAGTCTGGGCCCTGCTGTGGCCACTCTGCCTGACCCTCCGCTGTGCTGCCTTCTGGTGTGCAGCATCGACTCTCTTCAGTGCTCCTTTCCACAGCTCCGATTGAACCCCCATCCCCCATTGCCTGCTTTCTCTTGCTGCCCTGCTTTGTCCGCTTCCTTCACCGCATGCTGCAGCTCTCCATCTCCCTTCCCATCCTCTGGCCCCCTCCCCCATACCTGCTCTTCCGGGTTTCTGCCTACTTTGCTGCTTTGTTTCTTCCTCTGCTGGCATGCTGGGTGACCTGTCTCCTATCTTTCATTTCATGGTGCTTCTCCTCCCTTTGTCCTCCTCACTGCTATGGCGCATGCTTCGCTTCCTGTTTCATTCCTACTGCTGCACCTCTTTTCCTCCCAGCTCCTGCATTGCCCTACCGTGTTCCATGCTCTGGCCTTCCCATACTTCTTGCAAGTTCTTGGGCTCATGGAACAATCTGCACCTCTCCTTTCTACTGTTCTGCACCATCGCAATGGCATATGGACAGAACTTTTAGAAGCTCCATTATTCTGGGAGTCAGTCACTGAGTTTTCCTTTCGTACAACATCTTTATCATTTCTCTGTCCTGCATCACTCCCCTGCACATTCGTTTGGGGACTTTCTTCCCCCTTTCTCTGCTGGGACCCTCTCTACTGCCAGCTGCCCTAAATTTTGTTCCAGGTACCAGACTGTTTTACAGCTGTGGCGGCAATCTTATTTCCCACCTCTACTGCACTCTTTCATTTGCTCAGTAGTCTGATGGTGGTTGTACTGCATCCTGAACTGCTCGCCTCCCACCCAGACACCTGGTCTGTTTGCATTCCTTCTGCATGGCTATGAGAACTGTGGAGTTGCTGTTCTCTGCCAGTGGATGTGTGACATACTATTATGGAAGCATCTCAGTGCTTCTCGGGGACATCTTCGATCTGCTGCTTGCAATCTTCTGGGGCTCTCCTTGCCACCTGTGCTTCTTCATGCCTGTCCTCCATCCATCTCCTCCAGTGTTCCTGACTCCTGACTCCTCTGTGCTGTGGTCTCACTGTTCCATGCTCCTTTGACCATCGCCTCTTCTGCTTCCTCATCTCTTGCCCTCCTCCCCATGTTCCTGCCTCCTTCCATTCTGTTCCTTCTCTGACATTTCTCTCGTTCTTCCCTCTCGTGCATGCTCACCTTCCTTCCTCATCCAGTACTTTCTTTTGGGGTTTCCCCTATCCTGTATCACCTTCCCTATTCATGTCCCCCTCTTCCTTTAGTCCGTCTGGTGTCCCGGTGCCAGAGTCTGGTTCTCCTTTGCTCATTCCAACCTCAGGGTCTAATCTTTCACATCACTTAAGAGAGCATACCTCTCATTGGGTCTTCTGCTACTTCATCATCAGCTTTCTGGTTATTATCACTCTCAGTCTTCCCCTGACCACATCTGGATATCCTCGCTCATCTGACCTTCATGTGGGTCTATTCCATTGCATTGACTACTCATCCAGCCTCTAGGTAGGTCTTTTCCTTTACATCACTGCTCCTCTCTCCATTATGCTCCTTCTCTGACATGTGCGTTCTTTTGGGTTTTTTCCCTATCCTGCCATCACCTTCTCTACTCGTACCCTTCTCTTTAGCCATATGTGCCCTGGTTCATGAGTCCGGTCGTCATTCACACATTCTGACCTCATGGGTCATCTATTTACATCGCTTAATCGAGCATAACTATCATTGAATCCTATGCTTCCTCATCAAACTGCAGCTGTCCTGCATTCATTATCATCATCAGTCTTCTCACGCCCATCTGAGTATTCCTCACTCATCCAACCTTCATGTAGATTTATTCCGTCACATCGACTATTCGAGTATAACCCTCTAGGGTCCATGCTACCTCGACATCAACCTGTTCTCCACTCAGAAACATGCCTTAATGTCCACTGCCCCTTTGCTAGGGCAGGCAGGCTGCTCTCCATCATTGTTCAAGGTTCATGTCATGTCTCACCTTCAATCTTTCAAGATTTCAATTCATGTCTAGCCTTCAACCATCCAAGCCTTCATAGCTTCTTTCCATCATCGTTCTTCCTCTCTCACTTTCGAGTGTCTAGTTCAAGACATCGCCCGCATCCCTTGACAGATGTACGTTTAGAAGGACCAGTTCTCTCCATCATTGTACATTGTTCATTTCATACTTCCCCTCAACTTCCTCTTTCCTCGATCTTGACTTTAAACTACTGTAATCATTGACTGCAACATCAGTGTGTCAGCATTCACATCGCATAATCATGCCTTATTGGCCTCAGTATCTACTTACTTGCCTTGCTCAATCAAGCATACCGTACAAGTCACATTAAACTGTTCCCTCAACTCACTGGTGTAGCATTGTTCAATGAGTTTCCTAATCTGTGCAGTGTTTAATTCAATTAGTTAGTAAAAGGTTAGTATTGGTTTGCAACTAGCTGTTAGGACTATAAGCTTTATTTTCAGCCGAGTGCTTATGAGTTTCATTTCAGAAGGCAGACTAAACAACTCTTAAGGAATGCTGTGATAGTTATAAACAACGCTCTTAAGGAATGCTGTGATAATTATAAACAATGCTTTTAAGGAATGCTGTGATAATTGTAAACAATGCTCTTAAGGAATGCTGTGATATTTATAAACAATGCCATGAAAATGCATTGCATAAACACTGCAAAACAGCTACTGCCATATCAATAAACAGGTACAAGTGAGTTGAATAGGCAGTGAAGAATGGTTAGAAAACAATTAAAAGCTTCAACAATTCAATTTGCCACTGCAGTAGAATCACAAAATAAAATGCTACACCAATGAGTTTATGGAACAGTTTAATGTGACTTGTACTGTACCTTTCATTGGATCTTATGCTACCTCATCGACCTGCCACCCTCCTGCAGTCTCCATTATCCTCGATCTCCTTGTGAGCACATATGGATACCCCTTGCCCTCTGACTTCTACATGGACCCTCCTGCAGTGATCATCATCATTAGTCTTCATCGCTGCCTCATGTTCCTTCTTCGATCTGTGCCTTCTTATTTTTCCCTATCCCATTATCATCTTCCCTACTCATACCTTTCTGTTTGCTGAATCATTCTCTTTACCAGCATACATCCTCAAATCAAATGTCATCAGCCTGGAGGGAAGGCAACCTAGGCCTTGGATCCACAGAGGTTTCCTCCTCAAAGGTTTTTTTTCCTCTCCTCTGTGTCAATGGTCATAATATTAGTTAGAGTTAGTGCTTTCTTCAGGTTAGTCAGTTAGGTTCCGCTGTTGGATGGAGGCAGATAGTAGCCCTGACTTTCCCCTCTCCCCTTAGGAGGTCAGCAATTATCTTCTCAGACTTCATTCATCATCCTCGCCTCTTTGAACTCTTTGAAGCTCAGCATCTTTGGGTATTCTTTTTGGGCTTCTTCCTAACCTACATTTAGCCGATGCATTCATTTACATGGCACCTATGGGGGGGGAACCCTCCTCTAGGGTTTCTTGCATCATACCCCTACAGGGTGGTATATCCCATGGATAGAGAGGTGGAAAGCCACAAAGCAAATCAAGTTACACAAGCATCATCTCATATCATCTCATCTGGTTGTGTAAGCATATCAAATGGGAGGGCTTTAATCCTGAGGTTCAATGAGTGGAGCAACGTTACTCCCCCATCGGGCTTAAAAACTCATACATCCTGGGCATCGCCAGGATTCATTTTTTGTTGCCCACCATCCACCCATCCTCCTCCAGCAGCTTATCTCTCTTATCCATGGGCTTCTTCCTAACCTACTTTTAGCTTACACATTCATTTCCACAGCATCTGTAGGGGGGGAACCCTCTCTAGGGTTCCCTGCTTCATACCCCTACAGGATGATTTTTCCCACTGATAGAGAGGCTGAAAGCCACAAAGCAAATCAAGTTACACAAGCATCATCTCATATCATCTCATCTGGTTGCGTAAGCACATCAAACTTTTTTTTCTTCTTTTCTTTTGTACACCAGCATAGGGTTATTCAGACAAGGCCTCTGTATTTCAAGAGGATCTTAGGGTGACAAAACCATCGCAAGATTTGCTCAATATAAATCTAACAGTTACATTCTTAGATACAGAATTAAATACAACTTACAGTAGTATAATTCATGTAAAACTACAGTTTTGTTTATTTTTACTTTACAATTAATTTACTTGAGATGGCCCAGCTGAGGTGTAATCTTCATTTCTATAGGGGGAAGGGAGGATCCTGCCTCTGCTCAGTTTTACAGAAGGGTGGTACAAAAATATAGGAAGGTCAGGAGACCTCTAAAACCTGCACTGAAAGTCTGTAATCCTTGATTTTATACTAATGTTAAATCTCTTTTTCAAGTATTTGAATGTTGAGGGTTGGAATTTAAGTGATTACAGCCCTGTCCTGAACTTGTGTGCTTCGGCCAGACTTTAGGAGCCAAAGTACGCAAACTTTTGTTCTGCAAATTCAGGACCCCCGCTGGTTTAGTCGGCCTTTGTCTATGTCCAGCTTTCAAATTTGACCTCTCCTTTCTCTCCTCAGCTGAGGACAAGCAGCCCAGAGGCTCCCAGCTCTCCAGCTGAGGGAGACTCGACCAGCGGGTGGATGGCACTTTCCCAGCCGCCGCCCGAGACCACAAGCCCAGATCCCCAGCAAGTAAGGCACAGCTAAAGCCGCTAACCTATCAGAAAGTGAGCGCTCTTTTGCCCTGGCTTCTGATTGGTTCCTGCAGTGTTCTCCTTTATGGTCCTTGAAAGTCTGCAAAAAGACTGCTTTTTCCTGTAAAACATGAACTGAAAGTCTGTAATCCTTGATTTTTTATTGATGTTAAGTCTATTTTACAAGTATTTGAATGCTGAGGATTGGAATTTAAGTAATTATAGCCCTGTCCTGAACTTGCATGCTTCGGTCAGACTTTAGCCGCCAAAGCAATACACAAACTTTTGTTCTGCAAATTCGGGACCCCCGCTGGTTTAGTAGGCCTTTGTTTATGGCCAGCTTTTAAATCTGACCTTTCCTTTCTCTCTTCAACTGAGGACAAGCTTACCAGAGGCTCCCAGCTCTCCAGCCAAGGGAGACTCGGCCAGCGGGTGGATGGCACTTTCCCAGCTGCCGCCCAAGACCACAAGCCCGGATCCCCAGCAAGCAAGGTATGGCTAAAGTCACTAATGTTTTGCCCATCCACCCTTCCCCCATCCCTTCCTATTGTTAAATACACCCTCATACTGCCCCTTTTCTGAGGAATGCCCCTTACGTTAGCTACCACCAAACTCTGACAAATCTCTGCTCCTCCCCCAAGTTCTGATTATTACTTTTCTACTAGTTCTGAATATCAGTTTTCCACAAGTGCTGATACTGCTAATTTTTCTCTGAACCAGGGGATCCCTTCTACTGCTGAAATCTGAAACCCCTAGTGGTCTGCCTGTCATAGACTTATACCTGACAGTGTCTTAGGTCTCTACCTGACAGGATCTTTTTGTTAACAAAAGTCCCTAGTATTCCTAGAGACTGAGTGCTGCTGTAAGCCTAATCATGCAGGGAATCTCTGCACTCCTCGTACTGTTTATCCTTTCCCTTCTTACCGGGGATGCTCTATGGGCCCAAACTCCCTCCACAACTTGGCGATCATGAACTCACTCCTGAATGCCTACTGCTAAATAAGTCTAGCTACATATATCTTTGTGTGATTCTGCTTCCTCATCTTCCAGCTCACCAACAGGGTATTCCATGGGGCTGTACCTGCATTAAACAGTCCTTTTGAGCTATCCCTCCTAAACACCTCAGCACCTGTCTTTCCCTGCAATTCTCTGCCAGAGTATTGGCCTCCCTAGCTTTGGGTCAGTACACCCCTAAAGGAAATGTCTGGCATTCAGTTATTGGAAAATCGCACAGGCGAACCATGGCTAAAATACTCAGAGTAACTATCGCTGCCCTTTCCAGGATACTCTTACTTCTTCTACTATACTCCGGTAACGTTAAGCTGAATCCTGGTCCTCCTGCAGCCCTGTCATCTCACTCCGATACTGCAAATTTGAAAGAAATGAGCATCTGGCATGTTAATGTCTGCAGTCTCATGAAAAACTTTACCATGATCCAAGCATGGATTAGTCATATGTCACCAGACATATTGGTGGTCTCTGAATCATGGCTTAGGCCTGCTACCCTTGATAGTGAGATCAACATCCCTTGTTACACTCTCTTCAGAGCAGATAGAATGACTAGAGGAGGAGGTGTGGCAATCTATGTCAAGGATAAATGCTCCCTATCCTGCCTTGACTCAGCTACTGTCAAAAATGAATTTGAATGTTTGACCATTAAGAATGAGCTAGCCAATTCTCTTGTGCTCTGCGTAATTGGTTGTTATAGACCACCTTCAGCTGGGCTGCAGCTCCTAAGTTATCTTGGATCTTTACTAGAGAAAGGTAACCTCGAAACAATTATTTTAGGGGATTTCAACCTCGACTGGCTATCTAAGATTTTGACTCCATTTAATACCTTCAGTGACTCTCATGGGATGATACAAATAATTAGTGAGTCTACATGCCAGAACAAAAAGAATCCGAATAATAGTACCCTTTTAGATGTCATACCAATTAATAAGCCTCACCTATTCTCTCATTCTGGCACTTTTTTCTCTGATGTCAGTGACCATTGTTTCATTGCTGGTATCAGATCAGTTCATAACACAGTACCATCAGCTAAATTTAACACAAAAAGGTCACAGAAGAACTTCGATCAGTTTGCATACATCAATGACCTGAAACACTCTTTACTCTGACAAGACTTCTTCTTAGCCAGTGTGGTAAATTTAGCATATGATATACTTCATGAAATTCTGGTCGGGGCTCTAAACAGACATGCCCTAGTGGTAAAAATTTGTGTAAGGAGCGAAGCTTGCCGTTAGTTTTCGGCTGAACTGAAGGCTGCAATGCTAGCAAGAGGCAAACTCTGGAAAAAGACTTGCAGAACCAAGCTGGACGCAGACTGGTGTCAGTTCAAGAAAGCATGGAACTTATGTACAAAAATGATCAGAGAAGCAAAGGCTGCTTTCTATCGTAATGAACTGGACTCCACCGCAAAATCCCCCTTTTAATTCTGGAGTACTATTAAGAAAATGTCAGGGCACACACCTGGCAACTCCCTACCTACAAAAATCATCTCAGGGAATACTACTATATGTGAGAAAAAGGGGATCCTTGACTTCTTTAACAATCATTTTGCTATGGCTGGTCTTACATTTGATAACTCTCCTGTATACTTGGCACGCTCTCAATTAGGAGTACAAGATGATGACTCTGATGTCCCCGCTCCTGATTTCTCCTTCCAACCTGTATCTCTGAAAGAGGTCGATGACCTCCTACTGCAGCTGAACTCGAAGAAAAGTGCTGGTGCTGATTCACTAGATCCCTACTTCATTAAGATTGCATTTCATGTTGTAGCTGTACCAATCACTCACCATTTTAATCTATCTTTGTCACAAGGGCTTATTCCCTCAATATGGAAAATTGTGCATGTCATTCCTTTATTCAAGTCAAGAGACCCTTGTGATCTGAACAATTGCAGACCAATATTTCTCTTGCCAGTTCTATCAAAACGTATAGAAAACAAAGTGAGTACCCAGCTCAGGAATTATTTAGAATTGAAAAACCTCTTAAATCCTTTGCAATCTGGTTTCAGAACAAGACATAGTACTAGTTCGGCCCTTGCTAAAGTGACCAATGATTGGTACCATGATCTGGATAGTAAAAAATTCACCTGTGCCATATTATTAGACCTAAGCAAGGCTTTTAATGCTGTGGATCACAGCCGGCTTCTCTCATCATTGAGGAGCATAGGTCTGGACACAGTATCACTGCATTGGTTCACTGATTACCTCTTAGGACAGTTCCAGCAGATTAAGGCTGATGGTGAGCTCTCCTTACTAAAACCTCTCCAGAGGGGAGTGCTGCAGGGGTCAATACTTGGCCCCCTACTATTTTCTATCTATATTAATAAAATTTATGATAGTATATCCAAAGCAAATATACACCTGTTTGCAGACGACACAGTTCTGTACCTTAGTCTCCCGACTCCTGAAGCCACCTGTGCAGGCCTCCAGGAGGAATTCAACCATCTTCAGAATCAGCTTCTCTTCAAAAAAATCCTGTTAAATGCCAAAAAAATAAAAGTGATGCTTTTCTCGCCCTACAGTCATGCTAGGAACCTGGTTAGTACTGGAGCGTTACCTCACATCATTACAGTCCTTGAAGAAAATCTGGAGTTTGTCACGAAATTCAAATACCTGGGAGTGTGGCTGGACCAAAATCTTTCATTTCTGGAGCATATTGAGGACTTGCTTAAAAACTAAGGCAGAGGCTGGGTCTCTTCTTTAGGATTAGCTGGTTCTTGACTACAGATGCTAAAAAGCACCTGGTCCAATCAACATTCCTATCACTGGTTGACTATGCAGACTTCTTATACAGTCAGTGCCCAAATGCTTCCTTTGCTAAACAGGACACACATTATCACAGAGCTATCAGATGTATAACAGGCCTTCCCCTTTCTACCCACCACTGCTTGCTGTATGCTGCTGTAGGCTGGTCCTCCCTTATGTATAGAAGATATAGAAATGTGGCATTTTGGACTCTTAGAGCTGTCACAAAAAAGCTTCCCCAATATATCTTTGACTGTCTCCTGCTAAGCATCCCAGGAACTTATGCCTTAAGAAGTGACTCATTTTTCAAACTTTGTATTCCCAATGTCTCTTCTCACTTTGGTAGAGCAGCATTTAACTTTGTACTGCCCATCTTACTGAATAAATTGCAAACATTTTCTGAAATTGAGCGTACCCATCAGCTTGGATTCCTTCAAGACCTTATTTGCCCGGACTATGAGGGAACACTAACTGTTTCCCTCACTCCAGAACCTATCCGGGTGTAAGCCCCCTACAAATGGGGGTTCCCAAAAAGTCTTCCTCGAGCTTGCCTAAATGCTCACTGCCAGGCTGGTGTCCTGCATTTTAGCAGTTTAAATGTGATTGCCAGAGAGTACCTGTATAGCCTCTGTGTACTGTCTATTTAAGAGCTGCCTGGATTGCAGTCATAAGTAATCTGAGAGGGAGCTCTGTTGAAAGATGTAACTATTTGCTGAAAATCATTTAGATTGATAATGATAATGTAGTTTGTCTAACCTGCCTTCTTTGCAGCAAGGACTGTTTTGTTTATCTCCACTATCTTGGTCCTGGACTGCATATTGGACCAATCGGTACTGGTGGGACCTAAAATGGAGATGGACTACAGGAGCTGTCTGGAGTCAAAATCTGTAGGGATTATAGTTTTGGGCTTTTTGCGCCTTTTTGCACTTGAAGGGGGAGCCTTTGTTGTGATTGACTGGAGGATCAGCCAACCGAACCTTTTGGATCTTGAGGAATTTCCCAGGCTGCTGCAGCTAGTTTCAGTTTTGAGCTGAGAAGTGAAGAAGTAACAGCTCAAGTGATTTTGAGCAGCAGTTCTGTGTAGTTTTGCATGGCAGAACTGGGAAAGGGCCAATTTTTGGCCTGCCTATCTGCCTGCTGTCCCTGAGAGGGGAAAATAGAGTTTATTTAGAATGAGTCCAAGTTGTGAGGACTATTTAAGCCACTGGACTGTGACCAGGCTTTAACCTAAAGAAAACCTAAGATTTGCTGAATGCGTTGGCCTGTCAGGATTTCCAGCTGCTTTTGAATCCCAGGTTTGTGCAGAGACTTTGTGATCGTGACCGGAGAGCATTTTGCCTGGTACAGTAGAATTTCCTTAAATGTACAGTAAATGTGCTGTGTATTGAAAGTGGGTCATGATTTGTTTCCCCACTGCGTGAACTGTGTTCTGCTTACTGGAAGTTTTATCCACCCTAATCGGACTAAATTCACATTCATCTCCATTCGGCCTGGGCCATGCCACCCTGGCCCTGCCAAACTACCCCACTGTACAGAGAAAGCCACTGATGAGAGATCTGCCTGGGAATCAGCCCCCTGCTCCATACTTGAACAGGAACGACACCTCAGCGAATCATGTGGGAACTGCTTCTCCTGGCACTCCAGATTAATCACCTGCTGTCTCGATTTTTGTCCAGCCTATGTCCAGTCTTGGGTATCATGAGTAATCATCAGAGTAGCTCCCTGCAACAACAGGGTAATCGAAAAGTGTGTCACCTGATTGTCTTGTTGTTTTCTTTTCACAAACTGAGCCCTCCACCTCTGGATTACAAATACTGTGTGTTGTGCATGTTGTTTTCTTCCATTACAGGGTTCCAACTAGCTGCAACGTTCCTGGCTAGCCCACCATACTCCATCTGGGTACCCAGAGTGTGTGACTGTTTATGGACCCTGAAGCACATGCATAACTGTTTGAATGATAGAGTCTTTAAGCAAATTAGCCTGATTACGCCCCCACCTTGTTCAAGCCCTTTAAATAAATCAGATCTAACTCTTTTTTGCATTTACCCTGACTGTGGTTCCAGTTTGTGCAAGAGTACTGTACTGCTGTTATTTGCTGTGTGTAACCTTGTTTTACATGGAATCCCCAGGGCTGGGCCAGAGGAAAGCCCTGGTGGTAAGTGCAAACAGTGTGGGTACTTGTGTAGTGTATCAGGGGTGTTATGAAAGTGATTATTGTGTATTGTTCCAGCCATTAGTAAGGAAAGAGGGGGGTTACAGTGACCCGGAGGGCTGTGCCCAAATTAGTTTCACCACTACCAACCTTGACCTCCTGGTGGAGAGGCACCCGTTTCAGAACTCAGGACCCTTAACCTGCTACTAGCCAAGTAGTCAGAGGTAGTAGCCCCTGGGATAACTCCACCTAGGGGTTACATTTTGGAGGCTAACCGCTGGGATTTTGTGCCTTCTAGTGACCAAAAATTATGAATTATTGTTAAAGATTAATAGCTACCCCAGTAGAAATGGATGTACACCACTTGGTGGGGTGGTGTACTGGGCAGGAGATCGACCACCAATATGCTGTACTTATACTGGATATCTCCCCTGGGTACCAGTAAAGACACTGTAGAGAGAGCACTCTCCAAAGTTAAATGTTTAAAAAAAACCCTGAGGTGGTGGGTTGGCAGGCTGATTTGATTGCCCAACCTTTCAAAGCCTTGGTAGAGTGTAGTGACCTCATGGACAGCCCTAAAGTGCCACAGACTATTACCCCAGAAGGGGTTCCACCTGCCTGGAGAGTGATAACAAAAGACAGTAAAGACCGCGGGGAGGATGAGCTCCCACCACTATCTGAGACTTTTGTGGAAAAATTTGCTAAGTTGTTGCTGGAGGAAGGGAAAATCATAGAGGATTTTTAAAAACTATTCCTGCGACCTGACGGGTGTTCCATCCCCAACACCCCCTCCCACTAAAGGACCTGTTACTGCCACACCTTCTGTGCCCATGCCAATACTGGCCCCTATATCTATACCTGCCATTAGTCACAACTTCTACCGAAGGCTGAGAATCTTCTTGGGCACCTTCCCCACCCTCAGGGGGAGGATGACAGGGAGACCTGGATAGACTATGTTGCCCCTCTAGTACTTGAATGGCAATGCTCAGAAGCAGAGAAATGAAAGAGGTTGAGTGAGAGCATCTGAAGCCCTGCCCTAGCTACCATCTGTGCCAAGCAGGTCAATAACTCTAAGCAACTGCACAGGGCTATCTTGATACACCTGGAAAATGTGTATGGGAGCCCGAATTCAGATGAGGATCTGTGGTGGAGAGTAAGAAACACCCAGCAGTACCCAGGGGAGCCATTGTCTGTGTATGTACCTTGGCTTGAAAAGCTGCTACAGCTGTGCCTCAGAATAGGGGTAGGGTTGTTTGCCCTAGTTTGCTATCAAATGAATTAGATCGAACTAGGCTGGACTGAATTCTTAAGTCTGCTCCATTTTCACAATTGTTACTGCTTCAGTTGCGCCATGCCACCCGACTGGAATCGCCCCCGTCCTATGATGAGCTAATGAAAGAAATTCGGGGGGTTGAGCAAAGGTGACCCTGTGGGGGAATTGCATCCATATCTGCTGCTGCTGCCCAAGTGACCGAGAGTGATCAGCCAAGTGAAGTTCAGGGGCAAAAGTCGGCACTTAATGAGCACTCTGAGAATGCAAAGGACTTCCCACCATGTGCCCAACATTGGAAAGATGAGCTACTAAAGGAAGTCCAAGAGTTGAAGATGGGTGACTTTGCAAGGGTTTCCCCCATGGAACAAGATTTTGGCTCCTTTCAGGATGTGACTGCCATGGGGGTGGGGGTGCACCCTCAGGTATCTGCTACCAAGGGTGGCTCCAAGGCTGAGATCAGCAGATTGACTGCCACTCTAAAGAAACTGTTAAGATATGTTGCACCACTCTCACCGCTGCAAGCAGATACTAGACCCCAATCTCTTACTACTGCTTCAGTTCCTCATATGAAGTTCTCTCTCAGGATAACCCAGGAGTCTATCATTTATCACAACTGTGGAAAGGACGGCCATATGAAAAGAGAATGCCGGTCTCAGAAGGACTTAGAAAGAGTAGTAAACAGACTCCAAGGGGAGCTCCGAAAAGCAAATCAATGGCCAAGGGGTGCCCGAAATGACCGCAGTGAGGGTTTGAGAAACCCTAACTCAAATTTCTTTGTGACTAAATCATCTGTCCAGGCCTCTGCTACTGCCCCTCCAGATTGGTCCAAAATAGTGGGCCCTTCAATGGAGACTGCTGTGACTGTGATTGGTATTCATACTCAGGCTATGCTTGACAGTGGGTTGCAAGTGACCATTGTAATACAGGACTGGTATGACAAACACTTATCTGATGTGCCTTTGCAGTCCCTGGAAGGCCTACATGTGTGGGGCCTGAGCGACAAGTCTTATCCCTACCTAGGGTATGTCCACCTCTGGTTGTCTTTTCCTGCAACTGTAACAGGTGTAGAGGAGTGAGTAGAGACATTAGCCCTAGTGTGTCCCCCCACCGGACTGTGTGATGGGGTCCCCCTGTTAATTGGGACAAACACCCATATGCTTGGGAGACTGGCGCAACTCTGTAATGAGAAACAAGTGTGATGGACTGGGAGGGCCCTGAGAATTCTGGCTCTGATCAAGAGGGGCTATGATTTGCAACAGAAACCCAAGGAAGCAGACCAGGGTGAACCGGTGGGGATCGTGTGGAAGAAGGATCCCGATTCAATGGTACTGGTCCCTAATGCCCAGTGTACAATTCAAGGGGAGGTCTGCCTCCAGAAAGATGTCAAGAACAAAATACTGATGTTGGATGTGCCAGGCAATGGAAAATTGCCAGAAGGATTATTGGTCAAGCCCAGCATTTTGTCTGCTCGTGCCCATGCCTATGCATGATGAGTGATGGGCCAGATTCACAATGTGTCAGATTGGGAGATCTGGGTGAACAGAGGGTGCACCTTAGCTATGGTACACTGTGCAGATGCTGCAGTATTGTCCAGCAACAAGCACCCTGGTGAAAAGGAGAGAGTGACCCCAGACTTGTTTGACTTTGGTGACTCCTCATTGCCAGCTGAATGGAAGTCTAGAATTAGCAAGAGACTTGCCCAGAGAGACCAAGTGTTTTCATTGAAGGATTGGGATGTGGGATGTGTCCAGGGTGTGAAGCATAACATACGCCTGTAAGATGAATGGTCATTTCGAGAGAGGTCCCAATGCCTACCCCCAGCAGACATAGATGATGTGAGAAACACCTGCAGGAAATGCTCGCTGCTTGTATGATACAAGAATCAAAGAGCCATACACCTCTCCCATTGTGGTTGTGTGTAAGAAGAATGGGTCTGTGAGGATGTGTGTTGATTATCGAACCCTGAACTGGCGGACCATCCGAGTCCAATACAATTATGCCTCATATACAAGATGCCCTGGACTGTTTGAATGGGAGCAAATGGTTCTCAGTGTTGGATCTTCGCAGCGGATACTACCAGATCCCGATTGCCCTGGAAGACCATGAAAAAACAGCCTTCATCTATCCATTGGGGTTCTATGAGTTTCTGAGGATGCCACAGGGGATATCAGGCACCCCCGCCACCTTTCAGCGACTGAAGGAACATGTGGTGGGAGATATGAATTTTCTGGAATGCCTAGTGTACTTGGACAATGTCATTGTGTTTGGAAGCATCTTAGAGGAGCATGAGAACCGACTATTTAAAGTCCTAGACAGACTGGAAGACTTCCGCCTCAAGCTGTCCATTGACAAGTGCCAGTTTTTCCAAACCTCTGTAAAGTATGTGGGGCACATAGTATCTACAAACGGGCTAGAGACTGATCCCAGTAAGGTTGAAGCACTGACTACTTGGCCCCAGCCCCATAATCTGAAAGAAATACAACATTTCCTGGGGTTCTGTGGCTACTACCGCAGGTTCATAAAAGACTATTCCAAGGTGATTTGCCCACTCTTGAACCTTACCCAGGGTTACCCTCCTTCCAATCGTTAATACAAAAAAGGGTCCATTAAAGAGCCAGAAAAAGTATACTTCCGCCCAGGTGAACTCTTCGGGCCCCGCTGGATGCTCGACTGTGAAGCAGCCTTCCATGAGATCACATTCCAGCTCACCTACGCACCATCCTCGCCTATGCTGACCCTACCAAACCCTATGCATTGCATATGGACGCTAGTCTGCGGGGTCTAGGAGTGGTGCTGTATCAAGACCATGAGGATGGCCTGAAACCAGTAGCTTTTTCCAGGAGGAGCTTGACCCCGTCTGAACGAATCTACCCTGTGCATAAGTGGGTCGTGATTTGGTTCCCCACTGTGTGAACTGTGATCTGCTTGCTAGTACTGTAGAATCCTTTAAATGTAAATGTGCTGTGTAATGAAAGTGGGTCGTGATTTGGTTCCCCACTGTATGAACTGTGTTCTCCTTCCTGCAAGCTTTATCCAGCCTAATCAGACTGAATCCGTGTTCATCTCAATTTGGCCTGGGCCATGCCATGCTGGCCCTGCCAGACTACCCCACTTCACAGAAAAAGCCACTGATGAGAGACCTGCCTGGGGATCAGCCCCCTGCTCCACGCTTGAACAGGAACGATGCCTTGGTGAATCGTGTGGGCCCTGCTTCTCCTGGCACTCCAGATTAACCACCTGCTGTCTCGATTTTTGTCCAGCCTATGTCCAGTCTTGGGTATCATAAGTAATCATCAGGGTAGCTCCCTGCAACAACAGGGTAATTGAAAAGTGTGTCACCTGATTGTCTTGTTGTTTTCTTTTCACAAACTGAGCCCTCCACCTCCGGATTACAAATACTGCATGTTGTGCATGTTGTTTTCTTCCATCACAGGGTCCCAACCAGCTGCAACGTTCCTGGCTGGCCCACCATTCTCCGTCTGGGTGCACAGAGTGTGTGACTGTTTATGGACCCTGAAGTGCAAACATAACTGTTTGAATGATAGAGCCTTTAAGCAAATTAGCCTGATTATGCCCCCCAACCCCGTTCAAGCCCTTTAAATAAATCAGATCTAACTCTTTTTTGCATTTACCCTGACCGTGGTTCCAGTTTGTGCAAGAGTACTGTACTGCTATTATTTGCTGTGTATAACCTTGTTTTACATGGGGTCCCCAGGGCCGGGCCAGAGGAAAGCCCTGGTGGTAAGAGCAAACAGTATGGGTACTTGTGTAGTGTATCAGGGGTATTGTGAAAGCGATTATTGTGTATTGTTCCAGCCACTAGTAAGGAAAGAGGGGGTTACAGTACCCTGGAGGGCTGTGCCTAGGTTAGCTTGACCACTATCAACCCTGACTTCCAGGTGAAGGCACCCATTTCAGAACTCAGGCCCCTTAACCTGCTACTGACCAAGCAGGCAGTGGTAGTAGCCCTTGGTATAGTCCCACCTAGGGGTTACACTGAGTCCTAGGCTCCCAGCTCTCAGCTGCCTTTAGTGCAGACTAGAGTACTGCTGGTCCAATGGATCCATCTCATGTTGTGAGCAAACCTTTTAATTTCTCTCTGCCCACTTAGGTTGCTTCTGCATGCTAGCTATCTGTATTCTGGCTTAGGCCCTCCACCTCCCTCTCTTATGCTCTCCCGTACCCACCATGCCCTCCCAGCTCCCCAACCTCACTATTCCCTTCTGTTTTATTCTGTTGCCACATTGATCACCTACCTTGCATTATTTGTATCATATAATGTACTGTCACTGTTGAATATAAATCTATTGTGTCCTGGTATTAACCAGGCCCATCCTGTAAATGAGTTCTGTATTTATTTGTTGCCTTAATGATATATTGTCACTGTTGTATGTAACTCTATTTTGACCGGCCTTTACCAGGTCCATCCTTTAAATAAGCTTTGCTCAATGATGTTCGCCTGGATAAATAAAGATTTTGATTGATTGATTGATTGAGAGTTGTTCAGTGTCATGCCATTAAATAATGGTTATGGTTTGGCCCAACACAACCAGGGATCTCCAAGTTGGCAGGAGTGAGTTATAACCTCTACACTACACTGACTCTTACCCTGTGGATGTGACAGGGTCTGGCGTATTCTAATCACATAGACATGTAGAAGCTGATGGCATCTAAGGACCTCTTGGCACATCTAGTCTGTCCATTTTCCCTACATTCTGTAATGTTGCAGACCCCACTTGATCTCCAGTATATCCCTCCCTTCCCTAACCACTGAGGTTTCTTATATCGGTCCCATGCATTCTTGAGTCTCTTTACAGTTTTTGTTCCCACCACCTCTTCTGGGAGGCTGTTCCAGGCATCCACTACTCTTTCTGTAAAGAATTTCTTCCTTATGTTTCCCCTGGGTCTTCTCACCCCCACCAGACTTCATAGCATGCCCCCTTGTTCTTGAGCAGCTTTTTTCTGAAAAATGTTTCCCTTCTGTACCTTATTTGTACCTGTAAGGTATTTGAAAGTAGCTATCATATCCCCGCTTTTCCTCCTTTCTTCCTGGGTGAACATATTGAGGTCCTTTAGTGTCTCCTCATAGGGTCTCTGGTGCAGACCCTACACCATTTTTGTTGCCCTCCTTTGAACGGCCTCTACCCTGTCTATGTCCTTCCAGAGATGTGGTATCAAGAACTGGGCACAGTGCTCTAGATGAGGTCTCGCCAGTGATCTACACAGGGGTAGCAGCACCTCCATATTTCTACTGGTAATACCCTTCCCTATGTATCCCAGCATCCCACTGGCTCTTCTCACTGTCTTGTCACACTGTTTGGCAACCTTTAGGTCATCGGATATGATTACCCCTATCTCTATTTCCTGTTTGGTGCTTGTTGGTACCACTCCCCAACCCCACATATCTTGTACTCTGTCCCAGGTTTCTGTGCCCCAAGTGCATAATTTTGCACTTCTTCTCATTGAAAGTTAGTTGCCACCCTCTTGACCATTCATTAGCTCTCTTAGAGCCATATTAATTTTTACATACATACACACACACACACACACACACACACACACACACACACAGTGCCTACCCTATTGCAGATTTTAGTGTCATCTGCAAAAAGGCATTCCTTTCCTTCTAGCCTCTCTGCAGTGTTGCTTGCAAAGACATTAAAGAGGACTGATCCCAGTACTGATCCTTTTGGCACTCCACTGGTCACCCTTCCTTCCTCAGAGTGAACTCCATTTGCCATCTCCCTTCATTTCCCTTTAAAGAGCCAGTATCTTGACCCAAGAAATACTCCATGAACTTTTGCCTAAACCTTTCTATTTGGTTATTGATTTAAAAGTTTTTTCACTGCAATAGCCTGAAATTAATAAATCAATGATGAAATCAGACATCATGTACTTTTGTTGCAAACTGATTGCAATGGTTATGATGTTAAAAGGCTACTTATTAAACTGAGTACTCACAAGCACATAGCAGGATGCAAGGCAGTGTACAGAGCAGTTACTATAAACACAGGGTATATAAGTGGTAGGGAAAGTTATCTCACAGAGAGGGGGATGTGAATGATAGAGCATGTGGAGGGCAGCATAGGAATAGAGTCATTGGAGGGATAATAAATGATTGGCAGGTGCATGGACAGCATAGATAGGTGAATATAGCCCATTTTAAATCCTGCAGGTTTCTTTCATACAGTATTGTCAGGGACCAGAGTGAATTATCAGTGTCGTGGTTGCTTTATCACTTAAAACACTGGTGCTCCAGCATAGAGAATGAGCTGACCCAGCAGAGAGATGACAAGGAGATGGTTCAAGCGACTCAGAGGGTTCTCTCCTTCTCTGGAGTGGGAGAGCTGCTATCCACACTGTACTACAGCCACCAGGTGACCACAGGTGATGCAGTAAGAGCTGTCAATGTGGGTGGAAGGATGTAATTCAGCACAGGTGTCCATGGATCCACAAAAAACTCAGAAAAGTTTGAACCAAGAGGAATATCCCCATGGAAACAATTCTAGAGGTTTATCACACAAATGATCAATTAGCTGAGGCATGCTTTATGGTCAACATTCAAATTACTAGGACTGAAGAGTTCGGAACATACTCTAACAACCTTTTGGAACCTTTTGAAGTTGTAATTAGAATAATTTCTAATTTGCACCAGGAAGGGTACAACCATCCTTGGAATAGTTGTAGGCAAAGAAGAAATAAAATAAGACCTAACTTGGTACACTGGAGACCCGGATTTGTGCTCTATGCCTGGAACAGCTGGAGCAGAGACAGGCTGGTAGAGAAAAGAGTGTTCATGTGGATAATCATTTTCCTTTGGAGAGAAGGCATGGTGTGCAGTACTCCAAGAGTGACTCGTGGGTGGCCCAGTTGTGGCACGCTTGGCAGCATGCAGTAGATGACCTTGAACTGCTGCATCCCCAGGATGTTGTGACATGTGTGTCCATGTGTGGGAGGCAGGTGAAAGGACAGAAAAAAATGGGAGAATATCCACATGCAGCATGCTGGATGATGGCTCCACAACTCCTCCCCAGGCCTACCAACACTTTAATGAACTGCAGCCCCCAGACTATTCATCTTGATATCAGGAGCCACATTCTCTCTCATGGCAGCAGTGCACACACACACACCTCCTGGGCCAAGGGAGAGACAGACAACTCATGGTGCTTGATGGTGAGGAACAGCAGTGGATGGTGAGTCCAAAAGGCAGAAATGGACACATGTGGGACAAGAAGTTGTGGGATGCCAAGGAACATGGGGAGGAACATATTTTATTTATTTAAAATGTGATGACCAGGAAAGGCACACTGAGCCGAGGCTCATTTCCAGGTGCCACCTGGGTACAGTTTGTACAGAGAGTAACAGTAGATTGAGGAATACAGACAGCTTGCACAACATTTTTACAAATAATTGAAATACACTGATTTGGTGGTTAAACTGCAAAAAATTGCATGTGGAGTGGGAGAAGGGAGATGAGATCAGCTTGGACTAGGTGGCTGGGGTAGGTGGGTGGGGACTGTATGGTGCATCAGATGCATACTGGGACCATTTGAGCATTTAGGGCAGTGTGGGGTGGGTTGGAGCCTGATGAGTTGAGTAAAGGCAGAACAAGAATGGGCCAGGCGAAGGTTGTGGGGGAGCATATACTGCAAGAACACAAACCATGCCAATGGACAGCGTGTTTTTCTTCTTCTTCTGAACTACAAAGGAGCCAGACAGGATGCCACACAGTACCTTGCAATATTGCTGTCATATGCTGCAGGGAACTGTGTAGTTCAATTACGTAATAGGGCATGACGGGGGGGGGTGTTATGGTGGGATAATGGACCACCTCGGTGGTTGAAGAACAAGGCGTAGCCAAGTGCTTCCACCACTTGAGAAGGGCCATTAGCTCACCATAACACACTCCCTGAACTACCTCATTGCGATTTTGAAATGGGTCATTTTAAGTAAATTTCATGCATTTTTTAAACATATAACTTTCAGCTGGGCCATTGTGCTGAGATAACAGCCCAGATGAAAGCATCTCTCAGCCAATCAGAATTTAACGTTCTTTCTACCCAATTCATAATGGCAGTTAAGCCCTTTTATCATCCAGTATTTGTGAGCTGGACTGAAACCAGCATTCATAAATATTGAGTCTAAGGAGAGGAGCCAATAAATTACATTTGTAATACAACTAGAAAGACAGACGGACCAATGGGAAGATGAACTGACAGATGAATGAACCTAATGGATTCTATGTACAAAATATCTAACGGGTTTGCAGACTCATCTTTGGAGTTTTGAAATTGTTGCTGGTGTGGCACTTTTGGTGGTACACTGTCTCCACAAGTGTCCAGAAAAGTACAGTTAGTGCCCGGACCACAGGTGCATGATTTCCTGGAAACTAGCCCATAGACTAGCAGAGCAATGTGTGCCACATGTCAGTGGCATGTTCATGTCTTAATGGCAACTTATGAAAATCCAAACCCTGGAGCTACAGCAGGTGGCCATTGCACCTGAAGGGTTAAGAGAGGAAGGCAAAGAGTCTGCCAAGCCAAAACTCAGTCCTTTCCCAGAGTGTTGTATTCAGCCTTCAGTCACGCTCTCCCTTGTTCCTCAACAAATGACTTAATGCTTTGTGCAGTTTAAATAGCACAGAAACAAAACCAGCAAGGAAACCAGTAATGCCTACTGCCTAAGGTCATGTAAGGTATTCATATTTCATTGAAGCCAGTGGAAAAAAACAGTAGTCCTTATGATCTGATGTCTGGAACTCTGTTTAAGACAGCATCAGGGCTCAGTTGCTAGCGCTCTCACCACTGGGCTGGGAAAATTGGATGGTACTGGGTTCATATCCAGAATCAGATACTTGAGCTAATACCCAACATTATAAAATGGTAAGAGAATCACAACCTGTAATTGGTCAGATGTGACAGCATGACTATGTTATTCTAGCACAACAGCACATGCAAGAAATATTTACATTTCTGAAACTCATTACTCAGTTTTAAAACAACAACAAAAAGATGACTTTTTTTATGACCACAATAAGGCACTCCCCGATGTTCATTACCATGGGACAACAGCACTTGTCGTCTAAATTAGTCACTTAGCATATTAGGCACTCGACATAGCCACTTGCCTCACTTCCCAAGGTGTGCTGTTATCCCACATTAACACCCACCCTATCATACATTACTACATAACTGACACTGCAGTTAGAATGCTGCACTGTTGGGGGGAATGCTGTTTGTATAAAACATTTGTAATTATTTATTTTACCTGGTAGGGTGCACAAGGCAAATAATTGCCTATTTCTAGGTAAGACACGGAAGGATCAACACTGTGAACAATAAACACAAAATAATAAATAGTACAGAAAAATAGCCAGGGATCAGGCAAACAACGCATGACAGGAGCAATCAACAGTTACAGAAATTTACATGCATAGAATTATAAATCTAAATATACTAATAAAAAGTCTGAGAGCCACTCCCAATTTCCTGGCCGACAATCCCCCTCTCGATAGCATGGGTTCTATTGCAGAACAGCAGGCTTTTTCCCATTAGTAGTCTTGATGCAGGCAGCATGTGTTCTGCATACAGTCCCAGCACAGCCATTGTCTAATTCAAGCACTTTGGAAAAGGGTTTGCCTGAAAGGCACAATTTAAATCTAAATTCTATGTAAACTAAAAATGCTCTTACCTGGCACCAGCTGTGGCTGTATCTTCCAATAAGATCCCTCCATGCACTAGCACTTGCCACCAGCACTGCAGACCATCCCTATTAATGCACCAGCTGTCATGGCACCTCCCCCAAAAGACCCCTCCACACACTGACACATAATGCCAGCACCAAACCCATCCCTATCAATGCCCCCTTTGACCTCTCATGCATGTACTACTCTACTGATTCTCTGTGCCATAAAAGTGCACAAATCTGTCCACCGACAATGCCTCACAGAGCTGCTACCTATGTTCAGCATTTCTATCACTGTGAACTACTAGGCCTTTTGAAATGTACCTTTGATCTGTGTACTTTGATGTTATGTTACCAACTTTTTGTTGTTAATGCTTATGCTAACTTGTCAACTTGTGAACTCTGAAGACATGTTGTAAACTGTCTGTTGTTTTGACGATGAACATTTGTAAATGAACGTTTTGCACCATGGTGTACATCCAAGTAATGAATAAAAAAAAATGAACAATACCTGCACTACCAGTATCAAACTCATTGCTTTGTAAATCACTTTGGGATGCAATGTATAGGAAAGGCAATTTATAAATCCAAATTTGAGGGATGTGGATATGGTCACTTATCCCACTTCTGTCAGTCTTCATTAAGAGGCTGATTTGCTGGACCATCTTTAAGAGAAGATCACCCCACCACCTGGGTGATATACCCCTCAGCTCCTCCCCATGATGTCAGATCTTCCTTTCTGCTGGAAGAGTCAGGTCTCCTACTTTGCAGCTCTGTGTGCACTGTTGGCCTAAATCCCTCTAAGCACACCATTTGCAAACTTGATACTTCATTCTTCAATTCCTACTTCATTTTCGCTCTTGCAATTTTTTTTCCTTGGTTCCGCTCTTGTTGATCTTATCTTCGATGGAATACAAAGTTTATAAGCTAGCTCCTAGCTTCAAACGGGGCATCCAGTGCCACCAAAGATATTCTGAATGGACAAACATGTGTTGCAACGTGATGTGCCCTTACAGCCTGGGTGTACTGTATACGATCATATGAATGTGCCAGCAAAAACAGAACACCAGGTCTATTTATGTCTGCTCGAGTGTGCAGCTAGCACCCCTAGTTTGCAGCTGCCCCACCCCCCTCCCATTTGTCATCCCACTGCCACCCCCCACCTTCCCACCCTCATTCTCCCCTGTTTCCTGTCCCATGCCCTTTTGAAACTGTTCACAGATTTACACGATACCATCCATCCTGGTAGGGCATTCCATTTTGCTACCATCATCTCTGTGAAATAGAGTCTCCTCATTTCCTTCCTAAATCTCCCCCCCCCATTCTTAAAGCATGTCTCCTGGTGACCCTCCCCCTCCTTAACTTAAAGACCCCATCTGCCCCATCCTTACTGATTCCCCTCAGATACTTGAATGTCTCTATCATGTCCCCCTGTCCCTTCTATCCTCCAGGGTGTATGTGTTCAGTTCTCTCAGCCTGCTGTTATAGTCTGTCCCTTCCATTCCACATATCATCTTTGTTGTCCTCCTCTGCACCCCCTCTAGCAGCCTGATATCACGCTTTAGGTATGGCCTCCAAAACTGCACACAGTACTCTATGTGCAGCCTTACCAGTGGCCTGTAGAGGGGCAAGATCACCTCTCTTTGCCTGGATGAAAAAACCCTCACTATGCACCCCAGCATTTTGTTTGCTTTTGCAGCCACTCTCCTGCACTGGGCAGTGTTGTCCATAGTCCCTGTTATCATTACCCCTAGGTCCTTCTCCTCCTCAGTGATCCCCAGCTTAACCCCTCCCAGCAAGTATTCTCTCCTAGGGTTCTTCACTTTAAAGTGCATAACCTTTCACTTCTTTGCATTGAACCCCAGCTGCCACCTCTCTGACCACTCCCCTAGCTTGCTTAGGTCCCCCTTCAACTGCTTCCATCTCACCTCTCCATTCACCACTGCTCCGATTTTGAAGTTGTTAGTGAACAGATTCATCTTGCTCACCACCCCATGTGCAATGTCTGATATGAAGAGCCCAAACAATACTGGCCCCAGCACAGAGCCCTGTGGCACCCCACTCGTCATTGGCCTTGGAGTTGAGAGCTCCCCTCTCACCGCCACCCATTGCAGCCTCCCACTCAGCCAGCTTGTAATCCAGTTCATCATTTTTTCCGCTACTCCTACACCAGTTAGCATCCCCCCAAGCTGCCCATGAGGCACAGAATCAAAGGCCTTGCTGAAGTCCAAGTAAAGAACATCCACCGCATGACCCTTATCCAGCTCACCTGTCACCCAGTCATAATATTGTATGAGGTTGGTTTGACAAGACTTGCCTGAAAAAAAACCATGCTGCCTCACATCCTGGAGGCCATTGTCCTCCACGTACGATACCAGTCTTTCCTTTAGCATCATTTCCATGAATTTGCACACTATGGAGGTGAGATTTACCAGACGATAATTACCTGGTTCATCCTTTGGTCTGCTCTTGTGTAATGGTACTACATGTGCCATCCTCCAGTCCAGTGGCACACATCCCAACTCCAGTGAGGTGCTGTACAGATCCACCAGCAGCTCTGCCAACACCTCCACCATCTCCCTCAGCACCCTGGGGTGGATAACATCTGGCCCTCTTGCCTTGTCTACCTTTGGTGCCCTCAGTCCCTCTAGGACTCTACTTGCCTCAATTCTTCCATCTGTTGCCTTCTCTCCCCCTGTCCCCACCTCCCAGCCCATGGTGGTAGCAGTCCCCCTTTCTTCCGTGAACAGGAACAAAAGTATTCATTCAGTGCTTTTGCCTGCTCCTACATGATGTCACTGCTTGTGGCCTGTGCAAGACTATGATACCTTCATCCCCGGAAGACCGTCAGGCTTACCTTCTTGATAACCCAGGCAATTGGGATCCAAAGCTTGTAGTTATAGCAGCTTGCAAGGCAGTTCCTGTGGCTGCAGGGTCCATGTCCCAGCTTGCAGCGATGGAAGAGGTGACAGCCATGACTATGGTGGATACATCATTAATCTTGGCACTGGGCCCATTGGGGGTCAGCATTACATTATCCTTCACAGTGGAATTCTGT
Organism: Neoceratodus forsteri; assembly: GCA_016271365.2. Classification (NCBI taxonomy): domain Eukaryota; kingdom Metazoa; phylum Chordata; order Ceratodontiformes; family Ceratodontidae; genus Neoceratodus; species Neoceratodus forsteri. Next base: position 619,526,178 of record CM028138.1, on the reverse strand, counting down.
GAGATGCATTTGGCTGGACAGACCTTTGGGAAGAGCCCTTGCTGCTGCTTTAAGAAACCCAAGAAAGCCCACCTCAGTCTTAGGACCATGAACAGGAACAGGCAAACTCTTCCCACTCCTGTGAGCCCCCCCGACTACTCAAGGCCTCTTGAGCACTCTGCTCTTTGGTCAAGAGATGAGCCATTACCTTCATGGTGAGCCCTGAGGAAGGCTGTGTGGCAAGCCCTGGGACTTGGTGGTTGCTGGCTGTATCAGGACTAGGGCAGGTCTGTATGTTTACATGCTTTTTCAACTAAATGAACAAGCTATTTTCTGTTATGAGAAACCTCGAGGAGTTTTTTCTTGACTTACTGAAATAAAAAAAGCTGAGCAACATGAGCCAATTACTGACTACCCCTGGTATGTGAAACCGTTATTCATGTGGTTCACATAAAATGCAGAATTTATATAGCAAGAACCATAGCCAGGGTATCTATAGGTGAGCACCCCACTTTTTTCTTATTCATAGAATGCACTTTTTTGTCTTTAAAAGCACTCCCTTCCACTGTGTCAGGAGGCCCTCCACACCTGGACCAGTGTGCTCAGCTTGGGTGCAGACCTCCTGGTGACCCATGTCATGGGAGCCCTCAAACAGCTAGCAGATGCCCTCAGCCGAGTGGGTGAGATGTCATATGAGTGGGCTCTAGATCAAGAAGTGGTGAACCACCTCTTCTGTCTGTGGGGCTCTCCTCTGGTAGACCTCTTTGCCCCCAAGAAGAATGTAAAGCTGAGGCTATGCTGTGATCACTCCCATAAGACTAGGATGCTTCTGGGAAACACCTTCTCAAGACATTGGATCCCAAGCATCCTGTATGCCTTCTCTCCCTTTTTCATGACCCACAAGGTGGTGGTCAAGGTACAGAGGGACAAGGCATGGATGATCTTGTTCACTCCAGACTGGCCTCACCAGTTCTGTTTTCTGAATATCCTCAGCCTCAGCAGCAAACCTCCATGGTGGTTGGGTCTGTGCCTGGGCCTGCTGACATGTCATCAGGGGAAGATCCTGCACTGGAATCTTCAATCCCTGCTCCTTTGGGTCTTTCATAGGATGTGCTCTATGTAGCGGGGGCTTCCCAAAAGAAGTTAGCTCACCAGTGGTATGTCTTTAAATGGAAAACATTTTCCATCTGGTGTCAAGGCAACAAGCTTGATCCCCTTGCCTGCCCCTTGGCTAGCATTTTGGATTTTCTGTAATCCCTCTCCCAGATGGGGCTGAGATCAACAACCCTCAAGGTGCACCTGGCAACCATTTTTACATACTGGGCATGGGCTGGTAACGGTAGCTCAGGAGAAGATGGTCAGGTACATTTTCAAATGCCTTGACCACTCAAACCTGCTGGTATGTTCACCAACACCACCTTGGGACTTGTTGCTGGTTTGGGCAATGCAAAAGGCAAGCCTTTCGAGCCTATTCACTGATGTGAGACATCACACCTGTCATGGAAAACCACCTTCTTGGTGGCTATCACCCCCACCAGAAAGATCAGTGATTTCTAGATGCTCTTGGTGGAGTTTCTGTACTTGGTATTCTACAAGGAAAAGGCAGTCCTTGACCCTCCTCTAAATGTTCCTCCTGAAGGTAGTCTTAGAGTTTCATCATAACCAAATAATTAATCTGCCAGTCTACTTCACTAAACCTTTTTTAGAGGCTGACTGCAGGGTCCATTCCTTGGATCTATGGAAGGCATTTGCTTATTAAAAGGAGTGCATGGCTGGAGCTCTGGGTCAGGCTTGCCGGCTCTTTGCCACTTATGCTAAAGTCGCACTTGTCAGACCAGCAACAAAGAGGATGATTGGCAGGTATATTCTCTCCTTGTTATCAGCTGTCTGGAAGTGAGCCTCCTGTAGGCTTCGGAATCATTTCTGCAGATATACCATTGCCTCAGTGGCTGCTTCTACGGATGTCCTGATACAGGAGATCTGTATGGTGGCTACCTGGAGGTTAACAAATGCTTTCATCTCCCATTGCAGAACTGACATTGAGTCACAATTGGATGTTGCTTTTAGGCCCTCAGTTCTCCAGTCTCTGTTTGCCAAATAGGGTGCACACCTCACCTCCTCCTCCTCCTGGAGAACTGCTAGGAGTCTGCCAGACATTTGGGTAAGTGAACCACATCCATGTCCCTAGAATGAAGGTTACTCAACAGTAACTGTAGTTGTAGGAGTGGTACATGGTTCACATCCACATAACCCAACAAATCTCTCTTGGCAAGTGGCACATTGATCCCTGCTTCCTTGCCAGAAAGTTCTAATGACACAAGGTGGAGCCGAGACATGATTCTGTATAAAAAGGGTGAAAACAAAGAAAGCGTGGTAAGAAAGGGCACAACAAAAAAAGCACCCATCAAAAAGGCGACAGGCAAAAAGGATGAAAGGACCAAATGTCTCTGGAAAACTGACCCCTAAACTAGCTTACCACATATAATCTCCTTGTGCAATGTTGCATGCTGCTCCTCTGCTGCACCCCTCAACATTGCTGTAACAAACTACTTGACAGAGCATATCGAGGATTGGGAGTCAGAGTGACGCCCACATCACACCACGCCCACACATCCCCTGCAGCCACTTGAGATGTGTCCACATTAAGCCACCCTTGTTCCTGCTCCCTTCTGATGGAATATCCTGAGGGTTATACCACCATGTGGTGGGAGGAGCTTCTTTTTAAGATGGTCTGACATATGAACCTCTTAAAGGAAGACTGACAGAAGTGTGTATGTAAACCATATACCTCTCTTAGAACTACTGTTACAGGTGAGTAACCCCAGTTTCTACTCTACTGCCCCTACACGAACATTCTCTAACTCAAGTACAAATCAGTTTGAGATACAGTGTAGCTGAAAGGTGCTATACAAATTAAAATTCTAGGTCTGGATTCACAAAGCGTTTTGGGGCTGATTCCCACTTTGCAACTACAGTTAAGGACCGAATAGTCCACAGCTGCATAGATTAGTATTCAAAGTTCCCCACTGGTGCAGAGATGTTACCCTGGGTCCCACTGGATGTAAATATTTTTTCACAGCTGCGGAGACTTCTATGGCAACACCACCCACAAGCTGCCATAATTCATGGAGCTGATTGTAAACTGGTTCCACCTTTGTGAATACTGCAGCTGTGGGAAAAACTACAGATATGCAAGTGGCAACTCACTTGCACTGGATTTTTCCTGCAGCTGCGGGACTTTCATGAGCTTTGTGACTCAGTCCTCTAGTCTCTTATGCAGCCTTATACTACCAGTATTTAACTCATCACTTTGTAAAATGCTTTGGGATACAATTTGTATGAAAAGTACTATCTAAATTCTATTACACATTGAGGGAGTGCTCCTGACCAATAGGAGCACTCCGTTTCCCAGTGTGTGAGACACTCTTATTCTGTGAAGATTGTCTCATGCACAGGTGGCCTAGAAACAGGCACAGTCAAGAAGTTTAAAAAAAAATATATATTTTATTGATCGCTCTCGATCAATATTATATTAATACATCCCTCGGAGCCACTTGTTGCTGTATCAGAGTGGTTTCACTTGCCTTCAGCTTGAGCCAGAACAGCTCAGCTTTGCTTTGCTGTTCTCGCTAGAGTCAAAGGTGCATGAAACCACTCTGATACAGAAACGAGTGGCTTCAGGGAAGTATTAACATATAAAACTGTTCTAGTAAGCATACCACACACTACTAGTATGTAATGCATCACTACGAAATGTGCTTTGGGATAATGTGTTATGGAAGGTGCTATAAAAATTCAAATTCTATTCTATAGCCCCTACACCCCCAGTATCTAATTCATTATTGTGTAAAGTACTTTGGTATCACACATTATGAAAGATGCTATATACATTTTTATTCTATTCTATTCTATTCTGTTCTATCCTGTTCTATGCCACAGTCACTGCACTACCAGTATTCAACTCATAACTGTGTGTAACCCCTAGGTGGTGTTATTGCAAGGGCTACTACCCCTACCTGCATGACTAGTTGCAGGTTAAAGGGCCTGGGTACAGAAAACTGGTGCCTCCACCTGGAGGACAGAGTTTGTGGTAGTGCAGCTGACCTGGGTACAGCCCTCTGGGACACTGTAACCCCCCTTTTTCCCCTCTAGTGGTCTAAACAGTGAACAGCATACACAGGTACAATAGCCCCTAATCAGCATAAAAATCCCCAATCTTTTTGCACTTACCACCAGGGCTGTTTCCACCAGTCCTGTCCTGGAGACCCCTTGTAAAACAAGGTTTGACACAGCAAGTAACCACAGTACAGTGTTTCTGGTACAAAATGGAACCACAGTCAGGCTAAATGCAAAAAGAACTAGATCTGATGTATTCATGGGGAATGTACAAGGGAGTGACGTAATCAGGTTGATTGGTTTAAATGCTGATTCAATCAAGCAATCATGCATGCACTTTAGAGTCCCTTCACAGTCACACACTCTGGGTACCCAGTTGGAAAAAAGGTGGGCTAGCCAGACACATTGCCCAGGGTAGGCTGGCATTGCAGCTGGTTGGGGCCCTGTGATGGAAAGAAGAAACATGCACAACCACACACAATTTGTAATCCAGAGCTGGGAGGCTGTTCATGACAAGAAAAACAACAATTGAATCAGATGACAACACTTTTGATTTAGTTGATGTTGCAGGGAACTACCCTCATGTGTACTCATGCTACCCAGTACAGGACATAGGATGGATGAAATGGAGACTGCAGGTTGACAAGCTGGTATGCCAGGAGAAGCAGTACCCACACGAGTCACTGAGGTGTCATTCCTGTTCGGGATGCTGAGCAGGGGACTGATCTTCTGGCCGGTCTTTCATCGATGGTCTTCCCTGTGGCACAAGTAGCTGGTTGGGCCAAGGTGGCAGGGCCCAGGCCAAGGGGAGATGAATGTGAATTCAGTCTGGTAAGGGCTGGATGCAGCTTCCAGCAAGCGTGACACAATTAGGCAGTGGGGAATCAAATCTCGACCCACTAACAGCATACAGCACTTTTACAGTAAAGAAAGACAATACCACAGTTCAGATAAATAGTCAGGTCGCAATCACAGTGTCTCTGTGCAAACCGTGCTCTCTGTGGTGATTTCAGATGTCCTGACAGGCTGATTGCATACAGCAAATCTTCGGTATTCTTCAGGCAAAACTACAGTCACAGTCTGGTGGCTTTTGTCATGATTAGTTTGGATAAAGTCTGGTAATCAAGACTTCAGAGGATCCCTCTTTAGGGACAAGTAGGCAGTCAGGCCAAACTCAGCCTCTCCACCAATTTCTCACGCAACTCCGCAGGGCAGCTGCTCAAATATCTTGAGCTGTTCACTCACTCAATTCTTAGCTCAGACTGACTCTTAGCTGCAGACAGCTTGGGACTTTCTTCAAAGATCCAAAAGGTTCTGTTGGCTGATCCATCTGTCTGTCACAGCAAGGGCTCTCCCTCCAGGTCCATTTAGGCACCAAAGTGTAAAAACTACAATTCCTACAGAATTTTACTCCCACAAGACTCCTGGGGACAGGCACCATTTTAGGGTCCTCAAGGGTACTGATTGGTCTAGCCTTTTAGTCCAGAACCAAGATGGTGGTGCAATACAGAAATGTCCGTGCTGCAAAGAAAGCAGGTTAGACATACTCCAATAATACTACTGTTATAATAGATAGTCAACAAATAGATACAACTTCTAACAGAGCTCCCCCTGCGCAATTAGTAATGGCAGAATGGATCAATTTTCTTGCAGCCCAGGCGGGACTCAATCATAGGAACACTCAGCCCACACCCAGATTAACTATTGCACAGCGATATAGACAGCTCTTAAAGAGATAGTACACAGTGGCTATAAAGGCACTCACAGGCAATAGCATTTAAACAATTAAGACATAGGACACCAGCTTGGCAGTGGGCATTTAGGCACACCCAAGGACGACTTTTCGGGAACCCTATTTTTAGGGCAGTTACAGATGTAAAGTGCTTTGGGATACAGTGCATTCACTCCAAGCAAGGGAGGGTGACTAGTAGGGTATCACAAGGATCAGTACTAGGACCAGGCCTCTTTCATGTCTTTATTAGCAGCAATGCAGAGGAGCTACAGTAGAAGGGAGGTATGCCTTTTTGCAGATGACACTAAGATCTGCAATAGGGTAGACACTCTGGAAAAATGAACAGGGAACTAAGAAAGCTTGAGAAGTAGTCAAGAGTGTGTCAACTAAGTTTCAATGCAAAGAAGTGTAAAATCATGCACTTTGGGTGCAGAAAGCAGGGACAGAGTACAAAATGGGGTGGAGTGGAACTGACAACTACCAAAACAGGAAAGAGACCTCAGGGTAATCATATTAGATTACCTAAAGGTGGCCACATAGATTAGAGGGTAATTAGTTGTGAATAACTGGAGAAAATGTAGAAAAATTGGAGCAGGTGGGGGGGTATTTAATGATTTGGGGGTACATTTGGATAGTGGATTGACCTTAAATGAACACATATCAAAAGTAACAATGAAAATAAATAATAAATTGGGCTTCTTATATAGAAATGCTTGTTGTTTGACAGTACAAGCTAAGCAGGTAATTGCACATCAAGTATTACTTCTAGCACTTGAATATAATAATATTTTTTTAATAAATGCTTCAGAAACCTTGTATAATAAATATACGGTAACTTTTAATAATATTGTGAGGTTTGCAGTCAGATATACTGGAAGAAGAGAACATCACTGTAATTTACATTTCATCTTTGGGACATTACCCCTAAGAGAGAGAATCATGAAAACTGCTTACTTATTTTTGCATAAAATATTCCACACACGTACTCCCTCTGTTCTAGCAGAACATCTAGAGTGTACAAACTCAGTTAGAGTGCTTAGGGACTCATCAACAAAATTATTCATGGAACGAAAAATAAATACTGAAATTGCTAAGTATTCTTTGATTAATTATGGTCCAAAATTAATAAAAGAATTACCTCTATTTAACTTAGATATACAAAAACGAGAGGTGTATTTAAAATAACTTTGGAAGATTACCTGGGTAGTGTTTCTGGTTGCAAATGTCTTGGGGTTCCATGATGTCACTTGCACTTTGAGGTGCTGTGGATAGTGTATTGTACATACTGTATGATTTTTATGACTTTTATTATTTTATGATTGACTGAATGATGTTTATACAATTGTCAGCTTATTGTATCTATTGTATTGTATTTATGTATTCTTTGTATTTTTTCCTTCCCGCGGCATGGTTGAAAAATGGTCCTTCTGGGCCCAATCCACTTTCCTGGTTAAACTAATAAGTGAAATGAAATGAAATGAATGAAATGAAATGAAACAGTGTGACAAGGCAGTGGGGAGAGTCAGTGGGATGCTAGGGTGCATATCACCAGCAGAAAGAGGGAGGTGGTGATACCACTGCATAAATCACTTATCTCTGGAAGGACACAAACAGAGAAGAGGTGGTCCAAGAAGGGCAACTAAAATGGTGCAGGGTCTGCATCAAACGCCCTATGAGGAGAGACTGAAGTGACCTCAATATGAACATCCTGGTGGAAAGGAGGGAGAGGGCAGATATGCTTGAGACTTTAAAATGCTGCCTTCAAAGCACCTACCACCCCACAACCCCCCTTGCCCCTTACCTAGCCAATGAACTCCTCCAGTTATTGGAGCATCCTGCTGAATACACCCCTGCCACATACACCATGCAAGGAAACATTCAGCGCTGACAAATGCTTGTTTATATACAATGATTTCAGTGTCAGCCTGTTTATCCCTCACTGTCTGTATGTGGGTTCAGGCAGCAGAGGGACTGGTAATTGTTTTACTTAGTAATAAAATTGGTGGTCTGCAGCTAACAGTATCAGTGGTAGTTCAGGGGTGGGCTTTAGGAAGCTTGGTGGTGTATCAGTCCATGAAGAGAGGGGTACACCAGGGTCTGGGCTCGAGGGAAAATTTGATGAGGCCTAGAAGTGGGGCTACAGGCTACAGGTTAGGGTTAGGCAACAGGTCTTAGACACTAGGTGGAGTGTGGGTTATTGCAAGACTATGCCTAGGGCTGCAGTACAATGGATCTGATGGGTGGACTGAGTAGGCACGGTGGATTTGTAGTGGTTGTAGGATGAGTGTGCACCTTACAGAGTTAGATGTGATGTCCAGTAGATATTTTGATGTCTGATTGATGATGTTGGAGGAGCTCAAACACAGTGGCTGCAATACACAGGATTAGTGTATGTGCCTGGGGTCAAGAAGCAGACTTTCTGGTTGAGCCCAAGCAGAGTGATTGCACTCTGTGGGCTTGTGTAGGGCCTGTGGATGGAAACAGGGAATTGAGGTGGACGCAGTCCTCATATCTCAGTGGTGGTGGTGTGTGGGATTATACTCCCTTGAAATACTGAGTTTGGGGGTGAGTCACTGTTTGGCAGAGGTCTTGCAGATCACAGAAATGGGAGGAAATGCACTAGGGATAGACTGCTGTGGCAGAGACAAACCATGGTACATGAAATTTGCATGTTTTTTTATTGGTCGGGGTGGGTGGCAGTTAAGAGCTGAGCGGGTGGTTGTGCCCTAGTAGATGGGCTGTTGTTCACAGTACTTGTGTGGTCTTGGGGGGGGACTGCACTAGAGATCAGAGTAGAGGGGGAGAGATGATGAGCACAGTGACTGCAGTTCACATAATCCTGATGTATCAAGATGGTTGGCACAGGTAAGTACACACATTTTATGCCACATACAATAATTTGACTGCTTTTTTTTCATGTTCAACTATCAATTTTCTCTGTCATTTGGAGGGACTTAGGCATAGAAAAGCTGTTAACATCTGTATGACAGTGGGTGTGCTGGTCCGGGACCAATCACTAGTAGAGGGCCTGCTGTCCATAGGATTAGAATGTGTATAGGGGGGGTTGCAGTATGGAGATGAGGTGGTGGATGATTCAAAAGCAGGGTTAACTTACGTTGAGATCTGACTCACATTCCTGCAGGGATGCAGACATGCAAGCATCCTCACATACTGAAGGAGCAAGGGATAATGTAAGCAAACACACAGCAAGGGTGCGTGCAAGGGAAATTCTTCCAAAGTGCCAGTTGTCCCAGCTCTCTCTGCTCTTGGCAGTGCAGTGTCCTCCCACCACAACACCCACAGTGAAACTGGAAAAAAGGGTAGGTTAGAGGCACAGACACAAATGTGTGCTCACCCAGAAGGACGGGGCAGGCCTAGTGGGTCTGGGCTTATGTAAAAGCGCCAGTATAATGCAAGCAGTAGCAAAGAATATTGTGAGCAGAAGTAGGCACATGGGGAAGGAGAAATGAGTGAAACAGGAACATTTCTGGTACACAGCAGTGGCATGTACAACCACCCCGATCTGTGTTCCTCCCAAGTGGCAGCTGAACCTGCAAGCTCCACTCTCAGCAGTTCCTCTAGTGTCCTCCCATCATGACACCACTGGTAAAATAAGAAATAAACATAAGGATAGGCAAGTGATATCAGGAACAGCAAATGCAGTGCACATGTACTGAACAGCTTACCCTTAACCTACATGAGCACTAGTGCCTTACTTTGCAGTGCAAGCCAGTTGCCAGTCCAAAACTCAAGTATATCTTTGCTGGTTGAGAGTATTTCCCACCATGCCCTGACAGTATAGATTGCATCCAAACTGTCATTCCTAAACACTGAGCACACCTACATAGTGATACACAATGAGTGGGAACTGCTGGACTGTACACATTTTATTGTGAGCAGACTGGCAGTACAGTTCAAGAGAGAAAGGGTCTATTGAATTCTTCATAATAAGGCCAGCCAAGGTAATCAGATTGCCTGCATGTTTGTATACTGCTCTCCTAATACAAAGTGTGCCTTGCTGTTCTCTCAATGCAATGCTGTGGACCTGGGCCAGATGACTAGCTCTATATTGGGCTAGGCTCCAGGATAAACTGCAACATCTCTTGTTTTGACAATCATTTGTGATATTTAGCCTCTGTAAGACCTGTGGATGAAGAAGGGAACTGAGGTGGATGTAGTCTGCTGGGTCATCAAGTGTGGCATTGTGTGGGATAGTCAGTTGAAAAATTGTGTTTGGGGGGGTGGGCTGCTGTCTAGCAGTGGGTACGAAGACCACATGCATGGGGTGGCAGACTAAGTAGAGACCGGTGTGAAAGAGACCAACTATGGGAGTTGAAGTGAGCCCTGTTTTGTGTCGGAAGGGGTGTGGGACATTTGGGAGCTGAGAAAGTGGTTCTGGCCTAGCAGATGGGCTGGTGTTCTCAGTACAGGCGTAGTCTTGAAGGGGGGTGCACTAAGGAGCTTAGTAGAAGGGGAGAGATGAAGATCACATTGACTGCAGTCAACACAACCCTGATTTATCGAGCTGATTGGCACGTGTAAGTACACACATTTTGTTATGCCACATATGATAACTTGACTGCTTTTTATGTTGATTGCGCGCAGCACAAACAACATATTAAAGCAGCTTGCTCAGTAGCAGGCTGTGGAGGCATGGCACTGTTGTGGCCAATGCCCCACAGCCTGCAAAGGCTTGTCCCACTTCCCCCAATGCCGTTGCAGGCTGCTGGTGACAGTAGTTGGGAAAGTTCGCACCAACTGCTGATAATTTCGCCGCTGCAATCAGGGGCCACCTCATCATTGCAGCGTTAGCCATCCGCTGCAGTGAGGGAGTGACCCATCATTACAGGGCGGGATGTAAAAACCCTGATATTGCTTGTGAACATGGCAGCGGGTTGCTGCCGTATTCACAAACAATATAACCCCTTACCATGTTTATGTGCCAACAGGGGCCCCAAACCCCATCGGCCTCGGTGTCCCATTGTTTCTAGTGCTGATGGGGGAGCCCACTCCCCGTCGGCATTCTGTAACACCCCCCTCCACTTTTATTCCTGCTGCGGGTGCTCAATCCCGTCGGCATGATCGAATCTCCCCCTTTGTGCCAATGGGGTGCCCAATCCCCATTGGCTACTGCCCCCCAAAGAAAGCCATTGGTGGCATGCTGGGGCTCACCCAGCGTGCCACATGCCCCTGTAAAGGAAAAACGGTCCCGCAAAGTCTTTTGTTTTTTTACCTGAAAAAAGGTAACGGTCCCTCTAGTGTCTCTGGCCCTCACCAGCAACCCGCACCCACCCACTGTGTATTCTGCCTCCCACACCCCCCACCCCATACTTACCTCCAGAGCTCAGCGCCATGATCTTCAGAGGACCGAGAACACTTCTGCACTCTTCAAAGCCGACCGCGAACTGAGGATATTCTGGTATGCTGTATAACATAATAAATAGGGTTTTTTCAACTTTAGCACATATCTTGGGCATTTTTGGGACTTTTTTCACCAAATTTTCAACATGAGGTTTTTGGGACCCCTTCTCATGAATTCTTGAACTGTCATGGCATCAATCGGCCTTGAAAGGTGATTTCACGGTCACCTTTTGGGGCCAATTAATGAAATGACAGTGCCAGTGTTCATGAGGTGGGCTCTCAAAAAGTCTATATTGCAAATTTGGTGGAAAAAATCCAAAAAATGACAGTTTTATGAGCGTGCGCTGCGCAGTTACTATGCACGCTCATAACTTTGGGAATTTGCAATATTTTCAAGCCAAATTTTCAACATTGCCATTTTTTCACACCTCCTTGTGAACAGTACATCTGTCATTGTTCACATCCTGGCAGAAATGTGTTTTCGCACTTCCGGCGCAGAATAGTGTGGTCACTGTGGGAAATCAGTGTTCAGGACAGATTAAGAAAATGACAGTGACACTGTTCATGAGTAGAGGTCCTGAAATAGCTGTGCTGAAAATTTGGTAATGATACTCCATAAAATGACTGTGTTACGAGAGTGCGTTGGGTAGTTTGCACGCACACACATAACTTTGCGAATTTATAATATTTTCACTCCAGACTTTCAACATTGCCATTTTCCCACACCTACTTATAAACAATGCAGCTGTCATTTTTCCCATCCTGGCCAAAATGTGTTTTCGCACTTCCAGTGCAGAATAAAGCGGTCGCTGTGGGAAATCACTACCCGAGACAGATTAAGAAAATGACAGTGATACTGTTCATGAGCAGAGCTCCTAAAATGCCTATGTTGAAAATTTGGTGATGACAGCCCATCAAATGACTGTGTAACAAGTGTGCGTTGCACACTTTCCCTACATCCTAGTAACTTCGCAGATTTGTAATATTGTCATGCCAGATTTTCAACAGTGGCATTTTTTCACACCTCCTTATGGGCAGTACAGCTATCACTTTTCACATCCTGACTGAATTGTGGTTTCACAGTAGTGGCACAGAATAACACGGTCGCTGTGGGAAATCGGTGTTCGGGACAGAATAAGAAAATGACAGTGGCACTGTTCACGAGCAGAGGTCCTAAAAGCCCTATGTTGAAAATTTGGTGATGAAACTCCATAACATGACTGTTACAAGCGTGCGTTAAACTGTTTCCATGCACTCTTGTACCTTTGCACATTTGTAATGTTTTCACACCACATTTTCAACAGTGGCACTTTTTCACACCTCCTTATGAACAGTACAGCTGTCATTTTTCACATCCTGGCTAAAATATGTTTTTGCACTCCTGCCAGAGAATTGCAGAGTCACTGTGGGAAATCAGTGTCTGGGACAGATTAAGATTGAATGAGTGAGGAGGGGGGAGTGACCAAGCTCAACTGAGCTCTGTCGGGACTGCTGCAGATTTGTTTGTGGGCAGAAAAAGGCCCCAGTGCAAGAGCCCAGTACAAAGGGCAGCCTGCAGCACTGGGAGAAACAGAACAAGAGAGTGAGTGGGGGGGTGAGCGAACTCACCGGAGCGCTGTCAGGACTGCTGCGGATTTCTTTGTGGGCAGAAAAAGGCGTCAAAGCAGGCAGGGGCCCAGTAGATAAGGCCAGCCTGCAGCGGTGGGAAAAACAGTATGAGTGAGTGAGACAGGGGGACTGAGTGAGCTCAATGGAGCTCTATCAGGACTGCTGCGGATTTCTTTGTGGGCAGAAAAAGGCGCTAATGCAGGCAGGAGCCCCATACAAAAGGGCCACTTGCAGTACCAGGACAAACAGAATGAGTGCGTGACAGAGGAAGACTGAGCGACCTCAATGGAGCTCTGTCGGGACAGCTGCGGATTTCTTTGTGGACACACAAAGGTGCCAATGCAGCCAGGAGCCCCATACACAAGCGCAGCCTGCAGTACCAAGAGATACAGAATGAGTGAGTGACAGTGGGGTAGTGAGTGAGCTCAACAGAGCTGTATTGTGACTGCTGCGGATTTCTTTGTGGGCAGAAAATGCAGCAACACAGGCAGGATCCCAGTACAAAAGGCCAGCTTGCAGCACCAGCAGAAATGGAATGAGTGAGTGAGAGAGGGGGAGTGAGTGAGCTCAATGGAGCTGTGTCGGGACTGCTTCAGATTTCTTTCTGGCCAGACCAAGCTGCCAATGCAGGCAGGAGCCCAGTACAAAAGGGCAGCCTGCAGCACCAGGAGACACAGAATGAGTGAGTGAGGGAGGAGGAGTGTTAGAGCTCAACGGAGCTCTGTTGGGACTGCTGCAGATTTGTTTGTGGGCAGAAAAAAGATAGCAATGCACGCAGGGGCCCAGTACAAAAGGGCAGCCTGCAGAGGCAAGAAAATCAGAATGAGCACGTGAGAGAGGGGGAGTGAGCAAGCTCAACAGAGCTCTATTGTAACTGCTGCAAATTTCTTTATGCGCATATGAAGGTGGCAACGCAGGCAGGAGCCCAATAGAAAAGGCAGCCTGCAGCGCAGGCAGAAACGGAATGAGTAAGTGAGAGAGGGGGGGAGTCAGCAAGCTCAACAGACCTGTGTCAAGACTGCTGCAGATTTCTTTGTGGCCAGAAAAAGCCACCAACAGAGACAGGAGCCCAGTACAAAAGGGCAGCCTACAGTGCCAGGAGAACCATAATGAGCAAGTGAGAGGGGGGAGTGAGCCTCCTCAATGGACCTCTGTTGGGACAGCTGCAGATTTCTTAGTGGGCAGAACAAGGTGCCAACGCAGACAGGAGCCCAGTACAAAACAGTAGCCTGCAGCCTGGGGAGACACAGACTGAGCGAGTGACAGAGGAGCAGTGAGTGAGCTCAACACACCAACGCAATCAACATTCAGCATTGACAAATGCTTGTTTCATGTTGAAATATCAATTGTCCTTGTCATTTGGAAAGTTGTCCACATCTGAAACTGGAGGTGGTGTTATGATAATATTCACCAGCAAAGTGGCTACAGTCTGTAGGATTAGCGTGTATGTTTGTAGTGGTAGTGGTGGTGGGGGGGGGGGTTGAATCATGCAGATGATGTGGTGGATGATTCAAAAGCAGATAAGTTGCATGTTTTGGTACTGTGGTTGACCTTGGAGTGGACACTAGGGAGCAGTGCCAGATGCAGTCTGCTGGAATGTAATTGTGTACCGGAGGGGTGGGAGTGGAGGGCACGCTGTAGTGAAGCAGAGGGAATGGCTATGTCCATTTAGGTGACCAGTAAAGGTAAAAAAAAAAAAGTAAAGGTAAAATTTATTTCTTAAGCGCCTTTCAGCTTATCAAGGTGCTTTACAATAAAATCCAATATAAGCAATAACAAAAATTCAAATCATACAGAAAAGGCTTGATAAAACAAATAAGTCTCAAAATCAGATTTAAAACTCATGATGGTCGGGTGTTCTCTTAACCAATGAGGTAGAGAATTCCACAGGGTAGATGCAGTATAAGAAAAGGCACGTGCCCCAGATGTTTTCAAATGAACTTTGGGAATCTCCAGCAATCCCTCATCAGTGGATCGGAGTGAACGGCAGGGACAGTAGGGAATCAGGAGCTCTTGTAGATATCAGGGTCCCAGCTCATGTAGAGCTTTGTAGATCAGCAAGCTGACCTTAAAGGTGATCCACCACTGTACCGGCAGACAGTGCAGTTCGCACAGCACAGGCGTAATATGACTAGTCCTAGACATACCAGTCAGAAGCCTGGCTGCTGTGTTCTGCACCAGCTGCAAGCATTGGATATCAACCCCAGGAAGCCCTAGGTAGAGGGAATTGCAGTAATCAAGGTGGGTGGTTATGAAGGCGTGGACCAATAGAGGGAGGTCAGCAGGAAGAACCTGGTGTTTCACCCAGGTGATATTCCTTAGATGGTAAAAGGAAGATTTAATGGCAGCAGAGACCTGAGATTTCAAAGTTAAACTGCTATTGAAAATAACACCCAGGTTACACACCTGATCTTAGGTCATGAGCTGGGCACCATCAATCCATAGACCAGAAGGTAGCCCAGACCCAAGACCTGACGCCGGACGACCTCGGTCCACAACCAACACCTCAGTCTTGTCTGGCTTTCACCTCAGCCAGCTAGTGCTCATCCAATCTTTGATCTCAGTTAGACAGTTGTTAAGCACAGAAACCGCATCATCCTGTCCAGGCATAAAGGACATATACAGTTGGGTATCATCTGCATAACAGCGAAAACCCAAACTGTACTTCCTAATGATATCACCTAATGGCAGCATGTACACTGAAAACAACATGGGTGCCAATATGGAGTCCTGCAGCACCCCACATGACGGGGAGAGCATCAGAGGAATAAATTCCAGTGACGACCCTCTGTAATCTGCCTGTGAGGAAAGATCAAACCAACTTAAGACTGTAGCAGATAATTCACAGAAATGCCGCAGGCTCTCCTAAGGCAAACCAAGGTGCACAGTGTTGAATGCCGCAGAGAGATGAAGAAGGATTAAGATAGTACAAGCCTTTCGATCTCTCGCAATTAGATCATTTAACATCTGGACAAGGGCCATCTTGGTACTATGTCTTTTCCTAAACCCAGACTGGAGAGCATCCAAGACATTGTGGGTTGTAAGATGGTCATCCAGCTGCAATGCAACCACCTTCTCAATAACCTT
The DNA here is from genome assembly GCA_016271365.2 of Neoceratodus forsteri. Taxonomy (NCBI): domain Eukaryota; kingdom Metazoa; phylum Chordata; order Ceratodontiformes; family Ceratodontidae; genus Neoceratodus; species Neoceratodus forsteri. The sequence continues at coordinate 619,510,295 of CM028138.1, read as the reverse complement.
ACCCACAAAGGGTAGATTAGAGACAGGTCTGTAGTTTGCTAGACAGTCTGGATCCAAGGAAGGTTTTTTTTAGGAGTGGTCGAATGACCACCTCCTTGAGGGGATCAGGAAAACTCCCCTTTTCCAAGGAACACCAGACAATTTCAGCAAGGATCGGGCAGATAACATCTACTCAAAGTATTATTGAGGATTGCCTTGGGTGGGAATTATGAAGTTAATTGTAGGACTGTAAGCACATGGGTAATAAGAATTAGACTGAGCAGTGAGAAAATGACACTAGTGAGTTGAAGCAGAGCTTAGATGAGCAGAGCAGAGCAGATTGTGAACCAGATTATTGGTAGCATGTCCTATGGTAAGTGCTCTAGAGAGTATCAGAGGACATCACAACAACTATGGTGACTCATGTTGTGTGAACATGTCCCTTAGTAGGTGGATGGCATGGGGCATCAAACCCCTTTTGCCACTCACCCACTCCCCAACAGAAAGAGATCTGTGTGTTGGGTGCCGTAACATAAACTCACTTAGTTAACCTTTCATGCGCAGCCAATTTTTATCCATTTGACTAATTTCTCTATTCAAAATTACAGGTGTAGGTGTATGCCTTGGAACATATTATCAGCTAAGTATTATTTTTATTTCAGTTGTTTTTAGGTTGACATTTATGTAAGCACAATGAATCCTTTATGATTTTTTATTCAATTTTTATTCACAGTTTATGAGCCTCTTTAATGATTAAGGTACTGTACTCACAAGTGTATACATATCAAGTACAGGTAGGTATGCTGTATTTTTTTTCTTATCATGATGATCAGCAAACAAGCTAGACAATCTGGGAACTGGACAAAAGGTGGTAAACTGAGTTAGAAGAAATTGGTTAAGTAATAGAAGAGAGAGGATGGTGGTAAATGGAGTTCAATCTGAGGTAAGGAGGGTTACCAGCATGGTGTCAAAGAGATCACTTCTGGGGCCAGTCATATTCAGTGAGTTCATAAGTGACATTGCAGTGGGACTGGAAGGACAAGTATGCCTTTTTGCAGATGACAATAAGATATGCAACAGGGTAGACTTCAAGGGGTAGGGGAGGAAAACATGAAGAGGGACTAAGGTAAATTAGAGGAATGACTGAGAGTGTGGCAGCTAAGATTCATTGCAACAAAGTGCAAAATCATGTGCAAAATCATGCAGTTCAGTCATAGAAACCTCAGAAAGGCATATATGATGGGGGTGGGGTGGTTGGAGATACTGACAGCCACCAAACAAGAAAGGGATCTAGGGTTATCATATCAGATGAGCAGAAGGTGACTAAACAGTGTGCCAAGGCTGTGGGTAGAGCCAGTGGTGTGTGTGTGTGTGTGTGTGTGTGTGTGTGTGTGTGTGTGTGTGTGTGTGTAGGGAGAAGTATCACCACCCAAAGAAAGGAGGTGGTGATGCCACTGTAAAAATCATCAGAGAGATCAAAAGGCAGAGGGTGTCCAGTTCTGGAGGCTACATCTCCAAAAGGACAAAGACATGTTAGATGCAGCCCAGAGAACGGCAGAAAAAAAATGGTGCAGACACTGCATCAAAAGTCATATGAGGAAAGACTGAAGGATGAGAGAAGGGGGAGGGGGATATGATTAAGACTTTCAAGTATCTCAAGGGTATAAATATGGTACAGAAGGGTAGCATGTATTGGAAAAAGGAGATGTTCTAGAATAACGGGTCATGACATGAGGCTGAAAGGAGGTAGACTAAGTGGTAAAGTGAATAAGTATTTCATCACAAAAAGGGTGATGGATGCATGAAACGGCTTCCCGGTGGAGGTGGAAGGGCACATTTAGTAGGGGAGTTCAAAAATGTATGGAATTTATAAAGGGGAACCCTGATAATAGCAAAGAGAATAAAGCTGGAAATCAAGTAGGGTATTTTTTCATGTAGAGCAGATGGACAGACTGAGTGTGCCTAGGGTTCCTTATCTGCAGGAGTTGTGTGTATGTATGATATGGAAGTCCTTCAACCCAATTCTCACCACCAGGTGTGCTCATATAAAACCCATACCCCAACTGTCCTTTGGCCATCATCACCATTCTCCATTTACTGGGGAAGAAATGTGACCTGCAATGTAATGGTCCCCAAGTCCAGTGTGTAAGCATTATTCAATGTACATTTCATTCATGGTGAACATGCATGATTGAATGGTGGCCTCTTTACTAATAGGGAATAACATTTGGCTGAATTCTATTAGGTTCATGCACTGGCAGTGTTTCACCATTCATTCATGTAGGTCTCGTTTCCTAGATGATACAGAATTCAGCATGCACAATGCACCATGGGAACTGTTTGTGGGCTGAGGAGAGTTGGTGTGCCAGAGTTGGGTGGGGATGCATCAGACTGAAGATTTTCTTTGCCTGTTGCATCATGGGTGCATGGTGTGTCTTGGTACTGTATTTAGATATTCTGTTGCAACTTTTGTTGTTGTCAAATCTGTGATGCACTGTATTTCACATTTCTGTCATTGACTCTGGTGGGATTCCAACCAGTGATACAATAGATGTACTTTTTTTAAATTGTGTATGCTCCGTCCCTTGAACATGTGATTTCTTGTTATTTGGATATTCTCTCATTGCTGTTTGTTTTTTGAGTCTGTGATGCATCGTATTTCACATTACTGTGCTATTGGCTCTGATGGGGTTCAAACCACTGATGCATCAGAAGGTTCTTTTCCCCTGCTGCTTCACTTGGACATGATCATTCTTGCAAGTGCACTCATATGCAGTACAGGTAAGTATGGCATATTTTTTTCTTCACCATGATGATCGGTAAACAAGCTAGTCAACCTGGGAATCAGACACAAGGTTGTAAATTGTGTTTGAAGAAATTGGAAGTAATAGAACAGACAGGATGGTGCTTCACTCTGACATGATAATTCTTAGGTTTTGGTTATTCTCTTAGCAATTATGTGTATTTCAAATCTGTTATGTACTGTATTTTGCATCTCTCTGCTATCAGCTCTGGTGGGATTCAAATTAATGATACGTCCAAAGGTTCTTTTGTGTTTTTTGCAGCTTCATACAGACCTGGTAATTCTTGGGGTTTGGATATTCTCATAGCACTTGTGTGTGTTTTAAATTTGTGATTTACCGTTTGTTGCATATCTGTGCTATCACCTCTAGTGGGATTCAAACCAGTGATGCATCAAATGTACTTTTTTTTTAAATTTTGCTTGCTTTAGTCTTTGAACATTTGATTTCTTGTTATTTAGATATTCTCTAATTTCTGAAGTTTGTTTTTTGAATCTGTGATGCATCATATTTGACATTACTGTGCTATTAGCTCTGGTGGGATTCAAACCAGTGATGTATTTGAAGGTGTTTTTGTGTTGTGTTGCTTCACTTCCACATGATAATTTATTGGGTTTGGGATATTCTCTTAGCACTTACATATGTTTCATATCTGTAATGTAATAGCACTTGTGTGTGTTTTAAATTTGTGATTTACCGTTTGTCGCATATCTGTGCTATCACCTCTAGTGGGATTCAAACCAGTGATGTGTCAGGTGTTTTTTTCTGCTTCACTTGGACATGATAATTCTTGGGGTTTGGATATTCTCATAGCACTTATGTGTGTTTCAAATCTGTGATGTACCATATCTTGCATATCTGTGCTATTGGCTAAGGTGGGATTCAAACCAGCGATATATCAGAAAGTTTTTTTTTTAATGTTTGCAGCTTCACTCCGACATGATAATTCTTGGGGTTTGGATATTCTCATAGCACTTACTGTATCTGTGTTGCAAATCTATGATTTACAATTTTTTACATATCTGTGCTATCAGCTCTGATGAGATTCAAACCATTCATGCATCAGATGTACTTTTTTTAATTTTGCATGCTCTGTCATTTGAAATGTGATTTCTTGTTATTTGAATATTCTCTAATTGATGTAGGTGTTTATTGAACCTGTGATGAATTGTATTTGACATTACTGTGCTACTGGATTTGGCGGGATTCAAACCGATTATGTAGTGAAAGTTTTTTTTCCTGCTGCTTTACTGAGATATGATAATTCTTGGGTTTTGGATGTTCTCATAGAACATATGTGTATTTCAAATCTGTGATGTACTGTGTTTTGCACATTTGTGCTATTGGCTCTGGTGGGATTCAAACCAGTGATTCATCAAATGTATTTTTTTTTTATTTTGCATGCTCTTCTTTTTATGTGTGATATGATTTTCAATTCACCAGCTAGATCTCAAAAACATGGTATGTGGATAAACTGGAACCCTGTCAGATGTTAAGACTAGGCAATGGGAAACCCCTAAAGCACAGCTGTCGTTTAAATCCTTAAAATTGTAGCTTTCCTTTCATGTTACCAAGTAATAATCTAAATAGATGTCAATGGTGACTGTGTTGTGAGCACAGTACACTTATCTTCCTGAGAAGGAGATCACCACAGTAATACTGGGGTTCTACCATTAAGTGAGTGGCAACAGGTACTTCTTTGTCCCTGGATTATGTTCTTACCACATAGACAGTTACTGTTGCTATGTTTGAGTCCTGCAGATCACAGTGTTATAACTTAAAATAGTATTTTCATAGTAGTTCTAACTAATATTTTCCTCCATTTACAACTTAAGGTCAGAAGGGACTCAGGGTCCTTCATGTCCACCACTGCTTCATAGGCAAGGTTGAATAACGTATGCAGTTCAGACCTTTTCTTTTATTTAAACATTTGGTAACCAGTAAAGGCACATTGGGCCAATGCTCGTTTCCAGGTGTGAACCGGGGTAAAAGGAACATAGGATAAGAGGTATGCAAGATACAATAAGAAAATCATATAGGCAAAAAAAAAACCCAGTAAGGTAGCAGCATACAAACAATACACAATCAGGTGGGAGGGGTACAAGTATTCTTCTCAATTGTCTAACCAGGAGTGGCACACTAAGCTGAAAGGTTGTTTACAGGTGCGACCTGGGAGCACAGGGAAGTTAAGTGACTTGCTTAGGGTCACACAGTATACAAGTGGGGGCAATGGGATTCAAACCCAGATCTCCAGATTTGCAGCTTAGAGCCTTAAACCACTGCGTTATACTGACTCCCAGTATGCAGGAATGCAATGTAAAATCAGTAAAAAAGAACAACCTGTAAGTTAATAGGTGGCACTAGCAAATAGGAGACATAGAGAATCATTAAACAGGTAGATGGAATACAGTAAGTGAAGGAATCTTAGTTTCATAAAGGTACTTATGGGCAGATGACAGTGAAAGACACAGTAGGACTGTGGCCTCGTGAAAAAGAAGAAAGGCTGAAGGGGGGGTCAAAAAGTAGTGGTGGCAGGAATGGAATGAGCATGGTGAGGGGGTCGAAAGGTAGCGGTGGGAGGGATGGAGTGAGCGCAGTGAGGTGAAGAGCTGTGAGAAGTGCTAGTTTCTCAGCTGAGTCAAGAACAAGTGCTATGCAATGTTATGTGAACGGGAAGGGGAGGCAGGTGGTGCAGTTGAGATTTGATAGAGGTATGTGAGGATGAGATTTGAAGCAGAGGAAACTGAGTGTTCCAGAGTGAGGGGAGCCTATAGGTGTAGGTGGATTTGACTGCATTTGAGGACTGTTTAAGAAGGGAGAAAGAGTGAGAGTCCTTAGAGCATAGGGAGTAGGATGAGGAGAGAGCAGGGGTGAGGTTGATAGAGAGGTAGGAGGGGAGCAGATTGAACCAGTACCTTGAGATAAGAGGAACAGAGTAGATGAGTAGTTGGTTGGAGAGAGAGAGAGAGAGAGAGAGAGAGAGATCCAGGGAAGAAAGAAGAGAGGGGTGGAATCTGAGGCAACCTGGCCGAAGGTGTCGAAGAGGGAGTCTAGTCTTGCAAGTAAAGATGAGGGCGCAGTGCAGTAGACTATGCAGCATAGTCAAAAATGGGTGTTGTCATTTTAGTCAGTAGTTCATGATGTACCAGAAGGGGAAGAGAATCACGGTTATGGTAGAACATGCCAAGCTTACAGCAGAGTTTAGAGGATATGGTGTAAGTGTGTTTTGAGAAGTTTCATGGTTGGTCTAGCCAAACATCTAAATATTTGTAGGATGAGACCTCGATAAGAGGAGAGCCTTCTATAGAAGTGATAGGTGGGGGGGTTGGGGCTCCGGCTAGTCTTTTAGAGGTTCTGAAAGTCATAGAAAAGGGTTTTTACATGTTTATTTTGAGTTTGTTTGCCTGGAACCAAGTTTCCACAGAGTGGAAATCTTGTTGTAGGGTGGATTGCATTGTGGGTAGGTCAGGGCCAGAGATGAGCAGGATGGTGTCATCTGCATACGTGTGAATGAGGGAGTTTAAGCAGGCCAAAGGGGAGGTTGTTTATAAAATGGGAAAAGAGAATAAGGCCAAGAATTGAGCCTTCAGGGATGCCTGCTAAAATGGGGAGGAAGGGAGATGAGGAGTTTGTGATCTTTTCCAATTGATGACAGTTTACAAGGTATGAGTGAAACCACTGTATGCTGGGGGGGGAGGCAAGCCCTGCCCCCTTGAGCGTATCTAGAAGCAGTCGGTGGGATACTGAATCAAAAGACTTAGCCAGATCAATGAAGACAGTGGCAGTGAGTTGTCCTTGGTCAGCAGGAGATTGGATGTGGCCTGTGACACATAGAAAGGAGAATATGATGGAGTGGTGTTTTCTAAACCTGGATTGGTAAGGGGACAAGAAATTAATTGAGGTGAGGACATCAGTTAGCCTTGATTGCACTAGCCGCTCATGTAATTTGGACAGGGCGGGAAAGAGGGAGATCGGTCAGTAATTTCTGGGTGAAGAGGGACCACCTCCATTGGAGAGAGGGATGACACAGGCTAACTTCTAAGCTTTGGGGACAGTGCCTGAGAAGAAGGATAGGTCTGGCAGGAAGGTAAGAGGGAGGGAAATGACTGGAGCAGAGACATGCAGCAGACTAGGCTGAATTGTGTCAAGCCTACATTTTGTCAGGTTGAGAGATAGGATTGCATCCAGTACTTAACACAGAAACACAGAAACATAGACTTTGACAGCCAATAAGGACTGATTGGCCCACCCAGTCCACCCACTTCCAAACCTCTTGGATAAGCTGCAGATCCTAGTTAACCAACAGCCTACTTCTTCCTACCCCCCACCAGCATAGTTTTATGTCTGTCCCATGCATTCTTGAATTCCCCCACTGTTTTTGATCCCATGACCTCCTCAGGAAGGCCATTCCATGCATCCATCACCCTCTCCATGAAGAAATACTTCCTCATGTTGCCTATGAGCCATATTCCCTCTATCTTTAAATTGTGCCTGCTTGTTCTTGCACATCTCATTTTCTAAAAGATGTTACCCTCTTGTAATTTGTTGATTCCCTTGAGATACTTGAAAGTTTATATCATGTCCTCTCTCTCCCTCCTTTACTCGAGAATATACATGTTAAGCTCCTTTAGTCTCTCTTCGTATGGCTTCTGGTGCAGACCCTGCACCATTTTAGTTGCCCTCCTCTGGACTGCCTCCATCCTGTTTATGTCCTTGCGCAGATGGGGTCTCGAGAACTGCATGCAGTACTATGGATGGCATCTCACCAACTGTCTGTACAGATGGATAACAACTTCCTGTTTTCTGCTGGTGATACCTCTCCTTATACATCCTAGTATCCTCCCCGCCCTCCTTACTGCCTTCTCACATTGCTTGCTTATCTTTAGGTCATCTGATATGGCTACCCCTGGCTCCCTTTCCATTTTTGTTGTTATTAGTACCCCCCCCCCATTGTGTACTCTTCCCCTAGGTTTTTGTTTACCAGGTACATTACTTTGCATTTCATCACACTGAATCTAAGCTGCCATACTTTTGACCATTCCTCCAATCTTGCAAGTCTCTTCTCATCCTTTCTACCTCTACCCCGTGTATCAATTCTGTTGCAGATCTTTGTGTGATCTTCAAGGAGCCATACTTTCCCTTCCAGTCCCTCTGCAATGTCACTTATAAAGACATTAAAAAGAACCAGACCCAATACTGAACCCTGCTGTACCCCGCTAGTAACCCATCTTTCTTTGGAGTGGACTCAGTTTACTATTACCCTCAGTGTCCTGTTCTCCAGCCAGTCTTTTACCCAGGCTACAACCCTGGGACTCACTCCCAGGCTGGCTAATTTGTTTATTAATCTTTTGTGTGGCACTGTGTTAAATACCTTGTTAAAGTCTGTTATGGCTACGTCCATAGCTCCTCCCTGGTCTTCTGCTCTGTACACCCAAAGAAATCAACTAGATATGACTGACATGACCTTCCTGCTGTGCATCCATGCTGCCTTGGGTCATGTGCCCCACTGGCCTTTAGGTACTCAACAGTTCTTTCTTTCAGAAGTGATTCCATCATTTTCCCTACCACTGAGGTCCTACTTCTTTGGAAACATCCTAGTTTACAGTGGTGCTTTATCCACTCTACAACCCTGAGTAGCCTGTGATTATTTTTGTAAGACCATTGCTAAGGACCTGAACAAGTTGTTGAATTAATCAGACTTCCTTTGTTTGTGAATGCTGTTACACTCTCTTCCATCACTGTTAAAACAGTATAACAGCTGTGTTGGCTCTGACCAGAGTTTGTTTGTAAAGCGCTTTGGTATACAGTATGCATGAAAGGCACTTTATACATCCAAATTCTGTTCTGTTCTGTTCTATTCTATTCCATTTTATTCTGTTCTATTCTACAGTTCCTGGGCTACCAGTATCTGAGTTGCTTTGTAAAGTTCTTCAGGATGCAGGGTGTACAAAAGCCTCTCAATGAAGGAAAACCAAAGCTGTTTTATTTTGCAGCCCCTGCACTACTAATAGCTAACTCATTGCTTTCTGAAACACTTCGCAACACAGTGTGCATGAAAGTTGCTATATAAAGAGCAAATGTTATTGTATTCTAAAGTTCTGGCACTGCCAGTATCTAACTCATCACTTCATAAGATACTTTGAGATGCAGTGTGTATGACATGTGCTATACAAATCCAAATTACTACACTATATTCATTTGGACTTCCCATACCAGTATCTAATTGATTTCTTTGTGAAGCACTTTGGGATACAATGTGTATGACAGGCACTCTCTAAAACTAAATTATATTCTAGTCTGAAGTCCCTACACTTTCAACATGAAACACATTGCTTAGTCAATCATTTTGGGATACAGTGTGTTTGAAAGGCACTGAAGAAACCAAAATGTTTTGTATTCTACTCTCCCTGCACTATCAATATCTAGGTGTTTGCCTTAGTAAATCACTTTAATTTGTATAAAGGTACTAAATAAATTCAAATTCCATTCTATTTTATAGGCTCTGCACAACCAGTATCTGGTGTGTTGATTAGTAAATCATTTTAAGATACAGTATGTATCAGGGGCGCTATATAACATAAGCTCAAACTGTTCTGTTCTACAGCCATGCTAGTGTTCCATGCATTTCCTTGAAAAGCACTTTGAAATACAGTACGTATGAAATACACTCTAGAAAATCAAATCATATTCTATTTTTAAGTTCCTGTCCTGCATCTAGCTAATTGCTTTACAAAGAGTTCAGGAGATGGCGTGCCTGAAAAGTGCTATATAAACTAAATTCTGTTCTGGTGTAGTCTAGCATCCTTGCACTACCAATATCTAAATTGTTGATTTGTAAAGCACTTTGGGAGATAGCGCAAATGAAAGTCACTCTATACAACCACATTCTATTGTGTTATAAAAGTTCCTGTCCTACCAGTATCTAACCCATTGCTTTGTAATGTGTTTTAGAAAATGGGTAAAAACATAATTGGGCTCTGATTGGCTGATAGGCCCCCCAAGGTGGTCATCTACCAGACAACAGAGCCCAGTCATTAATAGTACCAGCTAGACACAAGCCCTAGTGCACAGATCAAACTCCAAACAGAACGTTAGTTTTTAAAAGGTAGACATTTTTTTTCTCACTTCTCCCCGGCTAGTTTGTGGCCTTTCCCGAACCCCGAACTCAGTGCCATCACATCAGCCATCTAAAACTAATAGAAAAATGTCAGAACAGTGAAATCAGAAGCAAAATTCATAGCGATTGCCTGTGATCACTATAAAAACCTCCACAGCCACCTTCTTTACCTCATATGCTTGCCGTTTCCGAAGTCACTCTCCCACCCCGAAAAGCTGGCAGCTCAATTGAAATCCTAGAGCCAGCAGCAAGCATAGGCAAGCCTGTCAGAGCTCAACCTGTACCACAAAGAGCTCTACACAAGTAAGAGCTTCTCATTTCTCCTCATCCTCGACAGCAAGTAAAAAAAGCCACAGGATGATGCAACCAAAGGCATAAAGAAATAGGTGTGTGCAGCCTACCTAGGATTTATCTCCACAGGCCTCTTCTCGTCATTAACGCCTGTCACCCACAGAGCAGCATATAAGCAGGACACCTTCTTCACACAAAATCAAGCCTGCAGGAAACTCCTCAAATAGGCCCAAGTAGCATTCAGACCCCCAAAGGGCTGCATCCCCACACAAGACAGTCACTGTCTTCTTAATCTCACTGCAACCAGCAGTGTGACTGCACTGGACATAACGCTGTATGTATCAGGCTGCCCCTCGATGTTACTGCCACCACTGCCTCACCACATACACATATGCAAAACTGGTTTGTTTTACCTTAATGCCACTGCACTGTTGAATGCTCTCCTCTGTTAAGTGATCGTGGCTCTCCAGACTTCTGGCTTCTGTTCTCTTATCCCCCTGTGTTTGTGTCCACCACCTAAAACCTCCCAACACATTCTGCTGTCAACACAATCGCCCCCTCAAAAGCCGGCAGCTCAATGGAAGTAGCCAAACAAGTGAAAACAGTAAGAAGCAAATTCTGTGCACCCTACCTAAAAGCAATCTAAACAGGCCGCTTCTCGTCATCCACGCGTGTCCTGTGTATGCACACTGCTTTTTCTCCATGCAGGAAATGATTCCTTCTCCACAAAATATTTAGAACCCCCCACCCCAAAAAACATAAAATCCTGATCATCATGGTATTACGAATAAAACCCACTGCAAACAAATAAAAAAAATGAGTACGTGACAGCTCACCAGAATGTGAGCATGCCCATGAATATTTAATTACAAATTTAAGTGGACAGTCGCACCGTTTATATTCAGTAGTGATTTCTCTCTCTCTCTGTACTTCTCACAAACATCAATTAAAAAACTCTGGTGAAAGAGAAAAATGTCAGACAATATTAACGTAAATGTAATTTATAAAACTTTTTTTTGTCTGTGCTTATATAAAAAAAATAATATGCTGAACTAGAACTGTCCAGGTCACATGTAATTGGAAACATCTGAACAGTGGACAGTCTGTGTATATGTTGCTTCTGATCAACAGCTCTGCACTACATAAACAAGCATTTGTCAATGCCGAATGTTGATTGTTATATGTGCTGTTTAGGTATTTGGAAGTGAAAGTACCATGCCTAAGAACTGTCATGTGCCCCCCCCAAAGACATCCACTGTGCCTTTCTGTTCAGTATTCACAGAAGAGGGGAAGGGGCAAGGACCACAGCAGTACAGTAGTTGCAAAGGCATGAAGAGGTGGACAATAGTCCATTGACAGGCAGAAGAATCCTGCAGAAGGTGAGTAAATTGAAAGTGTAAAAAGCAATGGAACTAGATGGCATACACCCAAGGATATTAAAAGAACTGTGAAGGGAAATAGCAGTACCTGTGGCAGCCATGTTCCCAGAGTCATTCAACACAGGGGTGATACCAAAGAACTGGAGGAGAGCACATGTGGTCCCTCTATACAAATCCAGCAGTAGAGAGGAGGCAGGGAACTGTAGGCTGGTCAGCCTCACTTCAGTAGTGGGGAAGATCATGGAGACATTGGTTAAAGAAAGGATAGTGGGGCATCTGGAAGCCATCGGAGCCCAGGACCATAGGCAACATGGATTCACAGTGGGGCGGTCATGTCAGACAAATCTGGTTGATCTCTTTGACTGGGTGACAAAGGAAGTAAATCAGGATGGGGCAGTGGACAACGCTTACCTTGATGTAAGCAAAGCCTTTGATACCGTTCCACATAGGAGGCTGATAAACTAGCTGAGTAGGCTGGGCATGGGGGAAAGGGTGGTAAACTGGGTTAGAAACTGGGTAAGAGACAGGAGGCAGAGAGTGGTGGTAAATGGGGCTCAGTCTGGGGAGAGGGGGTGACCAGTGGGGTGCCACAGGGACTGGTCCTGGGACCAGTCCTGTTCAATGTCTTCATTAGTGTCACTGCAGAAGGGCTGAAGGGAAAGGACTGCCTGTTTGCAGATGACACCAAAATCTGTAACACAGTGGATACCCTAGAGGGGGTGGAGAAAATAAGGAGGAACTGGAAGCTTGAGAAATGGTCTGAGGATTGGCAATGAAGTTTAATTCAAAAAGTGCAAAATTGTACACCTAGGATACAGAAACCCTGGGGAAAGGTACAGGATGGTGGGGAGTTGCTGACAGTCACAAAGGAAAGGGGCCTGGGTTCTTATTTCAGATGACCTGAAAATGTCAAAGTGGTAAGGCAGCTGGGTGGGCCAGTGACATGCTGCGGAGCATAGGCAGGGGTATCACCAGCATAAGGAAGGAGGTAGTGATGCCATTATATAAAACCATGGTCAGGCTTCATATGGAGTACTGTGTGCAGTTCTGGAGGTCGCACCTTCGTAAGGATATTAACAGGATGGAGATGGTCCAGTGAAAGGCAAATGAAATGGTACAGAGCTTGCAACACAAGACTTATGAGGAGAAATTAAGAGACCTCAATACATACTCACTGGAAGAGAGGAGGGAAAGAGAGGCTATGACAGAAACATTCTAGTACCTCAAGGGTATAAATGTAAGTACTGAGAAGCAGGAGACAGCTGCTATAGGCATATGTGCCAGCTTCTGTGTGATACTCTTTTGTTCTTATAAATCTGTAATCTCCAGTATTTCAGTAACCACATGACCACACTGCCTTCTTTAGGCAATTTTATGCTGATTGATGCTTGGTGTCAGATGGCAGACAGAGAGCTCACCAGATTGTGTTGCTATGTAAAAAACTTCATAGAGTGTTCTTATACTGGTATGCATTTTGGAAAGCAGGTGAAGGTCTCAATTTTTATTGTGATTTTATCTCCTTATGTCTGTCCCCTTTAGTCCCCCCATCCCCACACCCCAACAGTTATCATTGGCCACAGCTGCAGCCTTCTGCTTGCCAAGATGGTGGGTGAGAAACATAGAAACATAGAACCTGATGGCAGATAAGGACTGGTTGACCCACCTAGTCTGCCCATTTCCCCACCTGATGGATAAGCTGCAGATTCTAGCTAATCAACAGCTCACTTCCTCCTACCCCCCAGTAGAACTGCCTTATGTCTGTCTGTGAGCATCTGCCTTCACAGTCTGTGAAGTCTGATGTCTTTCAGTGCCGCTTATTGATAATCTTCCAACACAGGTGAGGCTCTTCCAGCCTAAAACTAACTCAGGAAATGCATGTTTCAAATTGGGGAAGAAATGCAGTGAGCAAGAATCAACTACTCATTCAGATGTGGCGGTGTTTTTAAGACCAGCCTACTGGTGTGGACACTGCAAATAGAACCCCAGCTCATTAAGCAGCCTTATGAAAAGTAAAGGCTTCTCAAAGCACTGTGGTTATGTTTATTGTACTGTAAGTGGGCTGCATCTAATTAGATAATTTACTGTACTTAACATCTGTATGTATGGTAGGCCCAACTTTAAATAACCACTGCACCTGAATTAACACATGATGCCATAGAAACACAGAATTTGTTAGCAGAAAAGGATCGCTCAGCCCACCAGTCTGCACAAGTGTTTTCTACCTACTTGTAACTCCTGCCTCTATGTGTTACTGCGTGTCTTATTCTGCCTGTGTCCATCAGGACCTCCTTGTGAATGAGCTTGCTTAATGGATTTTTCCTGCAATGAACTTGAACCTACTCCACTTCCATAGCCTTATTGTTTTCAGTTGACCCCCTCCTTCTCCTTTTTCTAATATACCCCATGTTTATCCCATGCATGCTTCATTCCCCCTACCATTTTAGCTTCCACCACTTCTCCTGGCAGTCTGTTCAAGGTGTCTACCACCCTTTCAGTAAAGAAATATTTCTTCACATCTATCCTGAATGCCTCCCCCAGCTTCATTGTATGTCCCTTGGTTTGGGTGCTCATCCTCATTTGAAGGAAACTCCCCAACTGTATCCTCTTTACCCCTGTGAGGTACTTTGTAGGTCTTGATCATGTCACCTCTTGCCCTCCTCTCTTCCAGAGTATACATGTTGAGATTCTTCAGTCTTTCATTGTAGGGATTCCTGTGAAATTCTGAACCATTTTAGTTGCTCTCCTCTGGAAAACCTCCACCTTATGTCCTTTCTGAAGTGTGGACTCTAAAACTGAACACATTACTGCAGCTGGGGGTATACCAGGGAGTGATACAATGACAGCACAACATCCCTCCTCCTCCTACTGGAGATGTCACTCCTTATGCACCCCAGAATCCAATTTGCCCTGCCCATAGCCTTGTCACACTGTACTGCCATTTTGAGATCCTCTGATACAAAAACCTCAAGGACACGTTCATGTCTAGTGAGTATCAGTATCTCCCCCCATCCTATACCCAGCATCGGGGTTTCTATACCCTAAGTACATGATTTTACACTTGTTGACATTGAACCCCAAGTAAGTAAGAAAATGGAATTGATTTAAATGAATTGCAAGCTTTTAAGCAGCTTTATGGGGCATGTGTATGTGTGTGCGTGGGGGGGGGCTCTGCTACTATAATTATTTGCTTTTGATTTGGTATAATTTGCCAACAGGCTAACCCAGCTCCCCACTCCATGTGCTATATTGGAGATAAAGAGCCCAAATAGCATTGGGCCAAGAACTGAGCCTTGCAGCATCCCGCTTGTCACTGCTCTGGGTGCCGAGAGCTACCCCACCACCACCACCCTCTGCACCCTCCCCTGTAACCAGTTCTCTATCCATTTACTCAGACCACCTTCCACCCGTACCCCTCCTTCTTCTCCTCCTCCTTGGCCTGTGTCCCTCCTCCTGGTACTCCACACTCTTTCTCCTCCTTATTCTTACTGGGTGGTGGTGCCTTCTGTATTACACTCAGACCACTCCGCCCACTCCCTTCCAGAGTTACTACGCCTCTGCCTTTACCTATATCTAAGGTGGTGAGCTCATCAGGCTCACCTGTCTGGACCTTTCTACCAACCTCAGTCTTTTGGCCAAATTCACCTTAGTAGAGATATACCCCTTTAATTCTGCCTTTTTTTTTTTTTTACATATTTTCTCACTGGGCTACAGTCAGCTTGGTCATCCCAACTGATCACCATAGCCCTGCCCCCGACATCAGGCCAACCTGCTCACCTCTACTGATTACCACCGTGGTGGGGTGGTGATGAGCTTCCCAGGTCGACCCACTGGAGCAGGATCCAGTTACGGAGGCATCATTCAGGTCAGGCGGGGGTTGGGGGAAGCTCATACTGCCTCACTGTAGTCCATTTTCCACTTTTCTCCCCTTTGCGGAGTCCGGACGTGCAATGACACTTAGGCACAGCATGCCACAGTCCGCCACCCTTTACTACACCGCTGTAGTAGCGCCCATGTTCGTCACCAGAGACCGTCACAGAGCAGTGGGTCCCTGGATCCCGCCCTGTGATAGGACAGCAGTCCTCCAGATGCTCAATCCTAACCCTCACTTGCCAACCCCTGGTGGCCCAGGCTTGCATCCGAACCTGGGTCGCCAGCATGGCGGGAGAAGTGGCATCCAGTGCTACAACCCTCAGTGCTAGTGGCCCGGCAGCAATGCTGCCTTTAATACTTCCTTCCCCTTCCTGCTCCAGTGTACCCTGTCCCCCGCGTACAAGTCACTATTCCCCAGACCCTACCCCAGTTAGCCAGTAACCCATAATGTTTCATGTGGCACCAATCCCTCAGCCACTCGAACTCCTAAGCCTACCCTTCCTCCCCATGCTTGCATATGGTACTGGCAGTACCTCTAAGAATGCCACCGACTTCCCCATTCCCTCATACTGCCTGCCCAAGTACTCAAACCTCCACCTCACTACTTCCACAGTGTCCCCCGTCAAGTCATTTGTATCCACATGCAACAGTAAATGAGGTTTCTTCCTCCCCCTCGCTGCTCGCTTGAGTAGTGCCTGCCCTACCTTCCCTGCAGTCATTCTGGGTACAGCTTCAACCCAAATATGGCTGTGCCTTTCCCCTTTTCCACCCATCTCACCCATTTCAGTATAGAATCTCCCAGAAAGAGTACCCTCCACCCCTTACCCCCTTTCCATTCTAATGCCCCTTCCACCACCCCATATTCATTCTTCCCTGTCACTTATCCCCACCAACTGCACCCTCTGTGTCTTCTGTATCTGTACTCCCTACTTCCACCTCATCCTTTTTCTCTGCCTTATTCCTCCCATCCCCCATGAACCCCTTCCCAGCCCGACCACTTCCTACTGGGCTTCCCATGTCAACCTCCCCATCTTGCCTGCTGATTCCCAACCCCTCTCCTATCCCCACTGTTGTTGATTTAGAGCCCCCATTCCTTTCTACCCCAATAGTGATGCCCCTCCCATCCTTCCCCCTTCCAGTAGCCTTCTCTCCTTCAGTCACCACCCTCTCCTTCCTTACTAGCCCCTTTCTACCCTTTTGGCCTCTCTATCTCTTCCCTTACCTGTTGCCATCCCTTTCATGCCCCGCTTGTCCTCCCCCTACAGTATGTTCCTGTTCTCCCTCTCTGTCCCATAGCAGAGGTTCGAATCTATTCATATTCAATACCTGTCCTACATCTCTTCCCCCTATCGGTTCCCCCTCCTACTTGTTTCCTCAGTGTCACCCCCGGTCCCTCCCTACCCACAGCCATCTGCTCCCCCCGGTTCTCCTCAGGGTCTCTTCCTCCCCCATCAGGAGGCCCCCACCCTCACCTTGGGTACCTCCTCCCTTCTCCTCTCTTTTCTGGTAGTGCCTCTGATACTGGGGTCAGTTTCAGTCCCTAGTTATTCTTCCTCCGTCCCCATTTGCCATCCTCTCCCCCAGGATCCCTACCATAATCATCTGCCCTGCCACTTACACTCCTCCCTAACCTCCACAGTCCCTCCCTTAAACTAGCCAGTCATCTACAGATCATGCACCCCCCCCTCCCATCCTCCAAGCCCAGTCCAGGATCATGGCAGACCCACACCCTGTACACCCCTCCACCCTTCCAAAGATGCCTGCCCAATTGACATGTGGCACCTGCTCCATTTTGGCCCCCCTCTTATGTTACAGGCTCTTACTCCCAGGTTCTGTATTATTACAGCAATCATAACAGTATAGCTCAGTACTTAGCTCAGTTAGAGAAAGAAACAGAACAACTAAATCTGTATTATTACAGCAATCCTAACGTATCCAATCATTGCTTTGTCTCCACTCCAGAGACCCTGCTGTAATATAGACCACAGAGGACACTGGGCGGGAAGGTGGGCAACTGTAAAGTCCCCGCAGAGCTTCATTGAGCTCTCTCACTCCCCCTCTCTCACTCGCTCTTTCTATTTCTCCTGATGCTGCAGTCTGCCCTTTTATACTGGGCTCCTGCTTGCATTGGTACCTTTTTCTGCTCACAAAGAAATCCACAGCAGTCCCGACACAGCTCCATTGAGCTCGCTCACTCCCCCTCTCTCTCTCACTCATTCTGTTTTTGCTGACACTGCAGGCTACCCTTTTGTACTGGGCTCCTGCCTGCATTGGCACCTTTTTATGCCCACAAAGAAATCTGCAGCTGTCCTGACAGAGCTCCGTTAAGCTTGCTCACTACTTCTCTTTTACTCACTCATTATGTTTCTCCCGGAGCTGCAGGCTGCCCTTTTGTACAGGGCTCCTGCCTGCAATGGTACCTTTTTCTGCCCACAGAGAAATCTGCAGCAGTCCCGACACAGTTCCATTAAGCTCACTCACTCCCCCTCTTTCAATCCCTTGTTCTGTTTCTCCCGGCACTGCAGGCTGCCTTTTTGTACTGGGCTCCTGCCTGCATTGGCGCCTTTTTCTGCCCAAAAAGAAGTTCACAGCTGTCCCGACAGAGCTCCATTGAGGTCGCTCACTCCCCTTCTCTCACTCACTCATTCTGTTTCTCCTGGCGCTGCAGGCTGCCCTTTCGTACTGGGCTCCTGCCTCTGTTGGTGCCTTTTTCTGCCCACAAAGAAATCTGCAGCAGTTCTGACGGAGCTCCATTGAGCTCGTTCACTCCCCCTCTCTCACTCGCTCATTCCATTTCTCCCGGCGCTGCAGGCTGCCCTTTCATACTGGGCTCCTGCCTGCATTGGTACCTTTTTCTGCCCACAAAGAAATCAGCATCAGTCCCAACAGAGCTCCGTTGAGCTCACTCACTCTCCCTCTCTCACTCGCTCAATCCTAATCTGTCCCAAACACTGATTTCCCAAAGCAACTGTGCTATTCTGTGCTGGAAGCCAGAATGTGAAAAATGACAGCCATACTGTTGATAAGGAAATGTGAAAAAATGTCAGTGTTGAAAAAGTTACAAGGGTGTGTGGAAACTGCACAATGCACGCTTGTAACACAGTCATTTTTTTGATTTTTTCCACCAAATTTGCAACATAGGCTTTTTGAGAGCCCACTTCATGAACACTGTCATTGTCATTTCATTAATCAGTCCCGAAAGGTGATTCCATGAAGTGACCTCAAAATCACATTTCAGAACGGAATAATGCCATGACAGTGGCTGAATTCATGAGGAGGGGTCCAAATAACCCCTTGTTGAAAATGTGGTGCCAATATTCATAAAAATGCCTGAGATATGCAACAAAGATGAAAGAAAACCTATTTATGCCATTATACAGCTTGCCGGTATTTCTTCAGTTCATGGTTAGCTTTGAAGAGTGCAGACGTGTTCCCGGTCCAATGAAGATCATCGCGCCAGGCTCTGCAGGTAAGTCTGGGGTGAGGGGGGAGGTGGGGTATGCAGTGGGTGGGTACAGGTTGGGGAAGGGGCACAGACAGCAAGGGACAGTTTTCTTCTTTACAGGGTTAAAAAAAAATAAACATTGTGGGATGGTTTTCCCTTTTAGCAGGTACTTTTGGCACTCGGGGTGGGCTTCAGTGTGCCGCCTGTGTTTTGTGGGGTGGGGGGTTGGAGCCATTAGGACTGGGCACCCCATCGGCACATACTGGGGTCTCATGAGTTGAGAGGGATTGGGCACCCCCTCGGCACGCAAGAAATTGGTGTGGGAACATGCTGACTGGGATGGGGTACCCCCATCGGCAAAGAAACAGGGGGAGGGAACATGATGCCGAGGGGGATTGGGCACCCCCTCAGCAGACAACAGAAACCGATGGAGACTGGGCTCCCCATCAGCAAACTGGGTTGGGGGAATGCAAGGGACTGCCATGCAATGACGGGTCACTCCCTCATTGCAGCAGAATGGCTGATGCTGTAATGATGAAGTGGCCCCTGTTTGCAGCGGCTAAAATGTTTCAAGGTGGTGGCGTGCTGGCTGAACTGGTGTCAGCAGCAGCATGCCACCCCATTGGGGAAAGCAGGCCAAACCTCAAAAGGCAGTGAGGGCATTGGCCACAACAGTGCCGCATCTCCACAACCTGCTTCTGCAGCAAGCTGCAACAACAAGTTACTTGCACATGTACACAATCAACATAAAAATGGCATAGTCTATACCATTGAGTCAAACTAATTAGCCATACAAAATATAAGCCCAGGGTTAAATCCTGACTGTTCACTGTAAATGTGAAAATTCCCCATGCATATGAATTAATGCTGTGTTTTCTGTATAGCCGCAGCCCACTAGAAATGGCAAACATGTGTAAAAAAAAAAAGTTTTTCCAGTTAATTTAATAGTCTGTCCTTATGTGACCCCTTCCCCCAAAGATAAACTTTGCTGCAACCATTCGTTGGATGTTAAATAAACCTCCAGCTTTCTCTACCTCTTATTGTTGTGTGCCCAGTTGCTGTCTACACTGTTCCTGTTCACAGAAACCTACAGTATTTCAGACCACTGGCACCAGTTCCCTGAAACCTCCCACGCATGTTCTAGCATGTGGATCTGTATGTCAAACCATGCTCTCTGCACCACCCAAGGTGCGGTATTGAGTCATGACAGATGTCTCGCTTCATGTCCATGTTCCTTTTAAATTATTGTTCCAATTTAAATTAATAATGTGCCTCTGTCTAGTATCCTAGATCTTAAAAGAAAATGTATAATAGACACTATAGAAATTTAATCCTTTGTCAATGTCATCCTGTGACGCCCCAATGAAAACTAACATTTTATTTTCATTTGAAAATTAAAAGTAAACTTCAGCCTGCTGGAGACAGACAATATAACCAATCTGTTCCCCTCGCAAGAGGATGACTGTACAACACCATCTGCACCCAAGAAGATGAAAGCAGACAAAAGCAACAACGTCTAACAGATTTAAAGTGACACATACAGAACTTGACAAAATAGAAGAAGAAAACGAAGAGGTAAATACCAAAAAAAACACAGTTTGGGCAGTAAATGCTTTCAGTCAGTGGGCAAATTGTAGATGCATTGAACTGGACTGGCATACAGATGCAGTAGAACACATAAGCAGCACCTTGAGTCAGTTTTATGCTGAAGTCCGCACAACAGCAGGTGAACATTATTCGGTGTCTGGGTACTGTGCCTTAAGAGCCGGTCTAAATAGACACCTGAACAGCCCAGCCATAGGGCATAACATAAACATCATAGGTGATCAAAGATTCAAGCCTGCCAATAATGTGCTAACATCAGTTTTAAAACAAATGAGAAAGGCCCACAAAGATGAAGCAACCCACCATCCAGCAAAAACTGAGACAGATCTCAATACACTCAGAACATCAAAAGCCCTGTCTCCCGACACCGCACAAGGACTGGTGCGAAAAGTGTGGTTTGATATACAGATCCCCGTGGCCAGGCGTGGACGGGAAGGTCTCAGGGAGCTTACGCCAGACTCATTTGTACTGCATACAGATGAAAATAGCTTGCAGTGTGTAGGACTTAACTGTAACGAGCAAACAAAAAATCACAAAAATCCTTTAGAACAAAACAAAGACAGTTACAGAGGGGTTATGTACTCAGAGCCAGACAACCCCATGTGTCCTGTCAAGTCTTCCTTGAAGTACTTAATCTAAACTACCAGAAAATGCACCAGCCTTCTACTTACACCCATGGAAACAGAGTCAAGCAGTCTTAGATACACTTCCGTTCTGGTATTCCAAATCACCAATGGGGAAAAATTACCTAGGAAACTTAATGCCTAAAATTACAAAAGAGGCAGGATTAGCAAACATGTATACCAATCACAGTGCTAGAGCCACTGCTGTTCAGCTTCTGTCAAATGCAGGACTCAGCAGCAGAGAAATAACCAGCATTCATGGTCACCGTTCCGAAAACAGCCTAGCCAGCTACTGGGCTCCCAACACCAAAGATAGAAAGAACTGGAGCTCCTTCTTCGGTGGTCATAACATCCAAGAGGTAGCTACAGCAAATCAAAAAGAAACTGAAAAAATGACTGGCAAAGAAAACAACAAAGGCATGCCATCTCCAAACACCAGCACTGAAGATAGTTCATCCACAACAAACTTTTCTCCATCTAACTGCACTTTCAATGCACCAATTAGTTTCATCACATACAACAAATAATGTGCACTAACTCTAGTATTTAAAAGTACTATTTGGTAGTTAAAAAGTAGTTATTAGTGTTTTAAATGCAGTATTGCAATGCAGTTTACCTTGTTCAATTTTAGGGACTATTTTATGTCTCAGAGTTGTAATGTTAAATAACAAGCATTTGTCAATGCCGAATGTTGATTGCGTTGGTGTGTTGAGCTCACTCACTGCCCCTCTGTCACTCACTCAGTCTGTGTCTCCCTGAGCTGCAGGCTGCTGTTTTGTACTGGGCTCCTGCCTGCATTGGCACCTTGTTCTGCCTACTAAGAAATCTGCATCTGTCCCAAGAGAGCTCCATTGTGGTGGCTCACTCCCCCTCTCTCACTCGCTCATTCCGATTCTCCTGGCACTGCAGGCTGCCCTTCTGTACTGGACTCCTGCCTCTGTTGGTGGCTTTTTCTGGTTGCAAAGAAATCTGCAGCAGTCCCGACACAGGTCTGTTGAGCCTGCTGACTCCCCCTCTCTCACTCACTCATTCCGTTTCTGCCAGCGCTGCAGGCTGTCCTTTTCTATTGGGCTCCTGCCTGTTTTGCTGCCTTCGTCTGCCCACAAAGAAATTTACAGCAGTTACAATAGAGCTCGACTCAGCTCACTCACTCCCCCTCTCTCACTATCTTATTCTGGTTTTCCCACCACTGCAGGCTGCCCTTTTGTACTGGGCCCCTGCGTGCATTGCTGTATTTTTCTGCCCACAAACAAATCTGCAGCAGTCCCAACAGAGCTCCGTTGAGCTCACTCACTCCCCCTCCCTCACTCACTTGTTCTGTGTCTCCTGCCACTGCAGGCTGCCCTTTTGTACTGGGCTCCTGCCTGCATTGGTGGCTTGGTCTGGCCAGAAAGAAATCTGAAGCAGTCCCGACACAGCTCCATTGAGCTTGGTCACTCCCCCTCTCTCACTCACTCATTCCGTTTCTGCAAGCTGGCATTTTGTACTGGGCTCCTGCCTGCATTGCCGCATTTTCTGCCCAAAAAGAAATCCACAGCAGTCACAATACAGCTCTGTTGAGCTCACTCACTACTGCGCTGTCACTCACTCGTTCTGTTTCTCTTGGTGCTGCACGCTGCGCTTATGCACGGGGCTCCTAGCTGCGTTGGCATTTTTGTCTGTCCACAAAGAAATCCGCACCTGTCCTGACAGAGCTCCATTGAGGTCACTCAGTCTCCCTCTGTCACACACTCATTCTGTTTGTCCTTGTGCTGCAAGCGGCCCTTTGTACAGGGCTCCTGCCTGCATTGGCGCCTTTTTCTGCCCACAAAGAAATCTGCAGCAGTCCTGATAGAGCTCCGATGATCTCACTCAGTCCCCCTGTCTCATTCACTCATACTGTTTCTCCCACCACTGCAGGCTGGCCTTTTGTACTGAGCCCTGCCTGCTTTGATGCCTTTTTCTGTCCACAAAGAAATCTGCAGCAGTCCTGACAGTGCTCTGGTGAGTTCGCTCACTCCCCCTCCCTCACTCACTCGCTCGTTCTGTTTCTCCCAGTGCTGTAGGCTGCCCTTTTGTACTGGGTCTTGCACTGGGGCTGTTTTCTGCCCACAAACAAATCCGCAGCAGTCCAGACTGAGCTCAGTTGAGCTCAGACACTCCCCCCCACTCATTCAATCTTAATCTGTCCCAAAACACTGATTTCCCACAGCGACGTGCTATTCTCCGGCAGGAGTGCAAAATCATATTTTAGCCAGGATGTGAAAATGACAGCTGTACTGTTCATAAGGAGGTGTAAAAAAGTGCCACTGTTGAAAATATGGTGTGAAAATATTACAAATGTGTGAAGGTACAAGGGTGCATGGAAACAGTTCAATGCATGCTTGTAATACAGTCATGTTACGGAGTTTCGTCACCAAATTTTCAACATAGGGCTTTTAGGACCTCTGCTCATGAACAGTGTCACTGTCATTTTTATGTTTTTTATTTGCACGCATGTGCAAGAAACATAGTGCCATCATCCGAGTTTCTGGAGGTGTGGCACCCCCTCTTCCAGTTCCCTCTGTGTGTTTGCAGGTGCGGCCACAGTTGCCCAATGCATGCTGCAGCTGTCTATGACAGCACTCGAGAATGCAGTGGCTTACAGTTGAAAGGAAGAGAGCTGCTTCAGTAAGCATGATCAGATAAGGGAAGTGCTCACTGAAGTGCTCTCCCCCCCCAAACAGTCTTCCAGGTGCCACGCTGGGAGCCCACCCCAGTGTGGCAACAATGTGTTTGGCTGACTGGGGTGCCCAATCCCCAGTCGGCTCCTGATCCCAAGAGTACAGGTGCCACGTGGGAGCCCACCCAAGCGTGGCAACAGTCGAATGGCCGACGGGGGTGCCCAATCCCCATCGGCTCCACTGCCCCCCAAAGCTTTCCAGCTGCCATGCTGGGAGCCCACCCCAGCATGGCAAATGTCCTGCGTCATGTAATTGCCATGCTGGGAGCCCACCCTAGGATGGCTAACGTCCGCGTCGCGTAATTAAAAAAAACCTGAAAACACAAAAACAGTCCCTACGTAATCTCCTGCCCCTCCCCACCCATGCCCACCCTCTGTGCACCCTGCCTCCCCACACCCCACCTCATGCTATACTTACCTCCAGAGCTTGGCGTGACGATCTTCAGTGGACCAGGAACACGTCTGCATTCTTCAAAGCCGACGGCGAACTGAGCAAATGCCAGTAAGCTGTATAATGTAATGAATAGGTTTTTGCAACTTTGCTGCATATCTCAGGCATTTTTTGGAATTTTGGCAGCACATTTTCAACATGGGGTTTTTGGGACCCTTCCTCATGAATTCTGTCACTGTCATGGCGTTAATTGGGCCCGAAGGGTGATTTCTCGGTCACTGCGTAAAATAACCTTTTGGGACTGATTAATGAAATGACAGTGCCAGTGTTCATAAGGTGGGCTCTCAAAAAGCCTATGTTGAAAATTTGGTGAAAAAATTCCTAAAAATGACTGTTTTACGAGTGTGCGTTGTGCTGTTCCTATGCATGCGCGTAGGTTCACGAATTTTCAATATTTTCACTCCGGATTTTCAACATTGCCATTTGACCACACTTCCTTATGAGTAGTACAGCTGTCATTTTTCACATCTCACCCAAAATGTGTTTCCGCACATGTAGCGCACAATGGCGCAGTCTGTGTGCAAAATCAATGTGCAGGACACATTAAGAAAATCACAGTGACACTGTTAATGAGCAGAGGTGTTAAAATGGCTATGTAAAAAATTTGGTGAAAAAATTCCCCAAAATGACTATTTTACGAGCATGCGTTGTGCTGTTCCTATGCACGCTCGTAAGTTCGTGAATTTTCAATATTTTCACTCCATATTTTCAGCATTGCCATTTTACCACACCTCCTTATGAGCAGTACAGCTGTCATTTCTCACTTCTCATCTAAAATGTGTTTCGGCATGTAGCGCTGCTTAACTGATCGATTGTGTGAACTCAATGTATGGGACAGATTAAGAATATCACAGTCACACTGTTCATGAGCAGAAGTGTTAAAATGGCTATGTTAAAAATTTGGTGAAAAAATTCCCAGAAATGACTGTTTCTCGAGCGTTTGTTGCACTGATCCTACGCACGCTCATAAGTTCACAAACTTTCAATATTTTCACTCCAGATTTTCAACATTGCCATTTTACCACACCTCCTTATGAGCAGTACAGCTGTCATTTTTCACATCTTGCCCAAAACATGCTTCTGCCCATGTAGCGCACAGTGGTGCAGTCGGTGTGTGAAATCAATGTATGGGACACATTAAGAAAATCCCAGTAACACTGTTCATGAGCAGAGGTCTTAAAATGGCTATTTTGAAAATGTGGTGAAAATATTCGTAAAAATGACTGTTATGAGTGAGCATTGCGCAGTTTCCATGCACCCTCGTAAGTTCATGAATTTGTAAGATTTTCAGTCCAGATTTTCACCAGTGGCATTTTTCTACACTTCCTTATGAACATAACAGCTGTCATTTTTCACAACATGGCCATAATGTGTTTTCACACTTTCAGCACAGAAATGCATGGTCGCTGTGGGAAATCATTGTTCGGGACAGATAAAGAAAATCACAGTGACACTGTTCATGACCGGAAGTCCCAAAATGCCTGTGTTGACAATCTGCTGTAAACAATTCCCAAACTAATTATATTACCAGTGCACGCTACACAGTTTCTATGCACGTTCGTGACTTCACCAGTTTTTTTAATATTTTCACTGCAGATTTTCTACATTGCCATTTTTTACACCTCCCCACGAACAGTACAGCTGTAATTTTTCACATCCTGTTCAGAATGTGTTTTTGCACCTGTGGTGACAAATGCTGTAGTCACTGCTTCCGGCTAACAAACTGATATTGCCACTGTTCATGAAGTTGGGTCACAAAAAACCCATGTTGAAAATTTGGAGTGAAAATACCAATGAACGCCTGAGGCATTAGGGTTTCCGACCATAACACCCCACCCTGTAGAGAATGACAGGCATCAGGGCTGTGACTTGGGATTGTCACCTGCAATGTTCATACCATTCCACCCCCACCCACACCCTGCAGCCACTGAGAGGCATTGAGGTGGGCCTTGGACTCTTCGGCCCCAAAGTTCACCCCATTCTCCCATGCCGCACCCATCTCACAATATTTCCTGATGTAATGGGGTGCGCATAAGGGCCAAAGACCCCAAGGCACACCATGACACTTGTCAGTGTCTGCACGGTAGGGTGTGGTGAAATGGCATGGCCGTTATGCCTGATGACCCAAAGGCACACCCTAATGCCTGTCACTATCTGCAGGGTGGTGATGGGGTTGGCTTCAGTTCAATACTTCACTGCCATTCCTATTATGCAGCTCTGTAACTCCTACACTACCAATGCCAATGCTTGTCTTAATCTGTCCTGAACACTGATTTCCTACAGCGACCGTGTTATTTTGTGCCGCAACAGTGAAATCACTTTTCAGTCAGGATGTGAAAAATGACAGCTGTACTGCTCATAAGGAGGTGTGAAAAAATGCCACTGTTGAAAATCTGGCATGACAAATAGAATAATAGATAGAGGACTATGTATTATAAGGCAGTAAGACCATCGAGAGGTTTTGGGGACTTAGAACCTCGAGAGCGTAGCTCGAGAGGTTCTTAAGTCCCCAAAACCTCGAGATGGTCTGACTGCCTTATAATACATAGTCCTTTATTTGTTATTTTTTGTAATATATGGACCCCATAGTGAACATTCCTTTTTCTCATGTGCTTTTTGTGAAACAGGCTGGCCGGCAGCCGCACTCAGCATGCGTTGTCTCTGAACTACCCACAGCAGTAACGAGTGTCCCATCGTTCACTTCAAATAAAAAACATTTTCTGTTAATTTAGTAGGCAGTCCTACCTTTCAGCTTTTTTGTCATTCGGGAAATGCAGGATGAGTGACATAGTCCATTATTTGTTCAAGAAAATGAAACTACAAACTGAACAGATTAAGCGAGATGAAAAAGACTCCATGTTTTTCATGCTGTTGTGCCCGCCTACTAAAGAAAAGCTGCCAATGGAGATGCACGCTGTCAGTACGGTTGTGCAGGAAGGGACGTGTGACCATGGCAACTGGGTTTGTTGGCAGGAAGATCTGGACATGCACTCTATGACTGTAGTGATAATACTATCGTTCAGGAGTGGAACGATGGTATTATCACTTCTGAACAATAGTATTATCAGTTTGGAATGATGGTATTATCGCTTTCAGTACTGTGGTATTACAAGAACATTTTTGTATGGGATGCGATGGTATTATTAGGCTATCTCCATATATTACAATATTACAAATCTGCGAAGTTACAAGGGTGTGTGGAAAGTGTGCAACGCACACTTGTAACACAGTCATTTGAAGGGCTATCATCACCAAATTTTCAACATAGGCATTTTAGGACCTCTGCTTATGAACAGTATCACTGTCATTTTCTTAATCTGTCCCGGACAGTGATTTCCCACAGCGACCGCTCTATCCTGCACCAGAAGTACGAAAACACATTTTGGCCAGGATGGAAAAAAATAACAGCTGCACTGTTCATAAGCAGGGGTGGGAAAATAGCAATGTTGAAAATCTGGAGTGAAAATATATAAATTTGCGAAGTTATGAGCATGCGTGCAAACTGCGCTATGCATGCTCGTAACAGTCATTTTATCGAGTATCATTACCAAATTTTCAACACAGCCATTTCAGGACCTCTACTCATGAGCAGTGTGACTGTCATTTTCTTAATCTGTCCCAAACACTGATTTCCCACAGCAACTGTGCTATTCTGCACTGGAAGTGTGAAAACACATTTCCGCCAGGATGTGAACAATGACAGCTATACTATTCACAAGGAGGTGTGAAAAAATGTCAATGTTGAAAATCTGGCTTGAAAATATTGCAAATTCACGAAGTTACGAGCGTGCATAGCAACAGTGCATGCTAGTAAAACAGTAATTTTTTGGATTTTTCCACAAAATTTGCAAAATAGGCTTTTTGAGAGCCCACCTCATGAACACTGGCACTGTCGTTTCATTAATTGGCCCCAAAAGGTGATTCCATGCAGTGACTGTGAAATCACATTTTGGGGATGATTAACGCTATAACAATTGAAGAATTCATGAGGAGGGATCCCAAAAATCCCATGTTGAAAATTTGGTGAAAAAAGTCCCCAAAATGCCCGAGATATGTACTAAAGTTGAAAAAACCCTATTTATTACATTATATAGCTTATTGGCATTTTCTCAGTTTGCGGTTGGCTTTGAAGAGTGCAGACGTTTTCCCGTCCACCGAAGATCATCGCGCCGAGCTCTGGAGGTAAGTATGGGGTGAGGGGGGGTGTGTGGGGAGAAAGAGTGCACAGTGGGTGGGTGCGGGTTGCTGGTGGGGGCCAGAGACACTGTGAGGGACCCTTTCCTTTTTTTGCAGGTAAAAAAAAAAAAAAGACTTCACAGGACAGTTTTTCCCTTTACAGGGGCATGCCACCAATGGCTTTCTTTTGGGAGGGCAGCAGAATAGCCGATGGGGATTAGATTTTAGTCAGCACACAAGGGGGTGAGATTCATTATGCCGACGGGGACTGGTCACCCCATCGGCAGGAATAAAAGCAGGAGGGGGTGTTACAGAACGCCGACAGGAGTGGCTTCCCCGTCAGCACCAGAAACATTGGGGCACCGAGGCCGACGGGGTTTGTGACCCCCATCGGCACATAAACATGGTGGGGGAGTTATATTGTTTGTGAACATGGCAGCAACCAGCCACCATGTTCACAAACAATATCAGGGTTTTTACATTCCATCCTGCAATGACGGGTCGGTCCCTCATTGCAGCGAATTGCTGACGCTGCAATGACGAGCCAGCCCCTGATTGCAGCAGTGAAATTGTCAGTAGTTGGTGCGAACATTCCAAATTACTGTCACCAGCAGCCTGCAACGGCATTGGGGGAAGCGGGACAAGCCTTTGCAGGCTGTGGGAGCATTAGCCACAACAGTGCCATGCCTCCACAGCCTGCTACTGAGAAAGCTGCCACAATATGTTGTTTGCGCTGCGTGCAATCAACATAAGAATGAGTTTATTGGTTTGCAAAGTAAAATCTGTGCCACTATAGTTTTCTCAAAGTGTTATACCATTTTCTAAGTGCAATAATACCCTCCAGGGTGGGCAGTATTGGGCAAAACTGGACCTTCCAGGAGCTAAAAGGCCCTCCGCCTGTGGCGTCGGGCATCATTACGCCCCTAGATGGTCCGGTATTGCCCAATATCACCCACCCTGTTGGGTATTATTGCTTACTTTGAAGACAGTATATATGCAAGGTGATTTTCTATTCTATTCTATTATATTCTATTCTGTTCTGTTCTGTTCTGTTCTATTCTATTCTACTCTACTCTGCTCTGCTCTGCTCTACTCTACTATACTCTGTGCTGTGCTGTACTGCGCTACTGTACTCTGCGCTACTTTACACTGCTCTGCTTTGCCTAGTTCTGCTCTACTTTGCACTACTCTACTTTACACTGCACTACTTTATTCTAATCTACTCTGTTCTGTTTTATTCTATTCTATTCTATTTCTTAACAAGAAAATAAAAACTGATGGTGGGCATTCTAATGCTATAATCTCAAGGGGTTCTGGAGGCATCTTGAACCAGCTAATCCAAGAAAAAGTCTGTTAAGTTATCTGTTACACTTGGAACACTTATTAGAACATTCAACACCTTCTTAGGCACTTTTGAGCTATTGTGAATTAATTTACAAAATTTACAAACTTTGCTAAATGCCAAGTCTGAGTTTATGACGTTTTCAGCAGGCAAAATCATACTTTTTCAAGTGAAATTATGCAAATCTGCCAAAATAAACAAATAAATAAATAAATGCAAAGTGCAAGATTGGGTGAAGTGAGAACTTTGTGAAGTGGTTCAGGAAGGTGAATGTTGACACTTTGCTGGAACTTTACTGCTGAACTAAAACTTTCATAACATCTCTATCTGGCATCAAGCTATAGCCTGCGGCACCTACTGCAGTCATAATTTGTCTTTTGTTAAAGGTTAGTGTTACCTTTTAGAGTACCTGAGCTGGCCATGGTGTGTTTTGCATGGTGGTGTGATCAGCAGAATGCAGTATTGAGAAGGCCATTTCCTTGTCAAGCTACCCACAAAGACCATTACTGACATACCAGTGGAGCTTTGTTTTGGATTTATTTATTTATAGAGTCTAGGATTATCAGTGATGCAGCAACTTCACCTAGGGCCAGAGTTCAAGAGTATGTTATTGGGCCCCCCTCCCTTCCCAGGCCCCCTCCCCCATTTTGAGATCTAAAAACTTGCTAAGCTTATGTTAACCATTTTGGACAAATTATAAATTAACTACAATTTCTGTTTCCGAGCCTTTTGTTCAGCAAAGTGGCAAGGCCAACAGTAGTAGTAGTAGTAGTAGAGCATTACTTATAAGTTTGGATTTTGATTCTGTAAGTGTGGTCACTATTTGGATTTGCTTGTCATGCCTTTTGAAAAAGGACCTACAATCCAAAATGCATTAAGGGGTGTTTGAGTTTTTTGGTATTTAATAAAGTTGGCCTTTTATTTCAGTTCTGAGAGCTGCACCTTTGATATAAGGTGAAGAGTGATAGATTCTGCTGCTTTGTACATTTTAAATGTATCTACGTGCACACCATCCCAGTGTGTGTCCCTATTCTGTTCTCATGATTACAATCACCCAGTTGTAATTTGATGTCACAACTAAGTGGTTGTATCCACTGCCTGTCAATCACACTCACATTTATCTCAGTGCAAGCAAATCCAAATGACTACCACACTAAAATAATCAGAGCCCAAACTTATAAATAATACACTTACTACTACTACTACTACTAATAATAATAATAAACAAAACAAGGGTGGATGTGTCACTCAGAATTTTACACACACCCTCAGTGTGGGATGCTTCTATAAACCCCTTGTGTTTTGCTCTCTTGCAACAGATGTGCCCATGTTCCAGGTTGCAAGAAGGGTTTGCATCATGGCGGGGCTGCAACATCCAATACTTTGCTATTTTGGAACCCCACCTTGGATGCAGCAAGGGATTCAACTCAGAGCTCCAGGAGGTGGTCTAAGGGACTTGCCCTAGTACCACATACTGTGGTGATTTGGGGAGGGGAATCTGAACATGATGGGCTGGGGCAGAAGGGCACGGGCTGCCCCTGGGAACATCAGAAAAACTGCAGGCATAACAGGGAGAAATGTGCTGCCCATCAGTAGTGCCCTTTGCAGACCCATGCACCTGATCAGATGGGACCACGTTGTGGAGGGTTGGCAGGGATGGAAAGTGACATGGCCAAAGATGGTCACAGCCCTGGCAGCTGCCCCACAAGTGCAAAAAGGTGAAACCCTGTAGGCTGGAATCTGGAGCTGCAGGCTGCAGGCTACTGGAGTACCATTCACCAGGCACCATCACAGTCCCCTAGTACCCACACTCCACAATGTGGCAGGCTGTCTCCACCTACAGGGTTTTGCCTTAGTGCTTCTATGGGACAGCTGCCAGGGCTGTCCCACCTGAATCTATATCACTTTCTGTCCCTAGCAATCCCCACAATGTGGTCCCATCTGATCATGTGTGCATGGGTCTGCAAAGGACACCCCTCAATGGTGCCACATCACTCCTAACCACCTGCTCTCTCCCCAACACCCACGCACCCTTGCCCCTTGTGCTTTGACTCCCTCCCTCCCATGCAGATTCTCCTCCCCAACCC
The DNA here is from genome assembly GCA_016271365.2 of Neoceratodus forsteri. Taxonomy (NCBI): domain Eukaryota; kingdom Metazoa; phylum Chordata; order Ceratodontiformes; family Ceratodontidae; genus Neoceratodus; species Neoceratodus forsteri. The sequence continues at coordinate 619,478,428 of CM028138.1, read as the reverse complement.
TCATGGCCCCTCCATTGCTGTGTGCTGGGGGCAGATCCTGCAGCAATTCCATAGGTGCACCAAATGTTGGGCACTAGCCTGCAGCAATGTAGCTCCTGGGCTTTTGTGCAGAACCTGCTCCTTTATGCAACTCGTGCAGGGTCCCTGACACTCCTGCAGTCATCACAGCCCTAGGGAGATGCAGGAACTTGGAAAGGGCTCTTTGAAGATCAATCCCCAAGTTTTCATCTAGATGCCCTTAGTAATAAAATGGAGTTGCTTTAAAGGTAGTTTTGAATCAAACTGAAACTGATGACAACAAATTCCAAAAAAAAGCCACTGAGGAATGGAGATTTATGAGGACATGAGCACAAAAAAACACAATCCGCAATGGCGGATATGAGCAGAGGTACATTTTTTAATGGATCACAATGGCCGGAAGGGAAATGCGAGTGGAGCCCAAGGATTGAATTTTAATTTTTTTCATTCTTAGCCCAGGACAGTCCAGCAGGATCCATTAAGTTGACCCCCAGCTGGCTGAGGCAGAGCAGGGCACTTTTTAATGAATCGCGCCAGCTGAGGAGCAGAGCCGAGAGGATTGATTGAATTTTATTTTCATTTATTATCCCAGCAGTATCCATAAATTAACCCTAAATAAGCTAAATCCTTAACCCTACCTAGTCACTGCCTTGCTGCAGCCTCAAGCTTGCGACCATCCGTCACCACCTTGACCGTCCTTGTCGGCTTGTCTCTCAACTCCACCACTCTCTCTCACATGCTAACTGCAGGCCAGGGCCAGGCTGCGCTGCTGCTAACTGCAATCTCACAGTCCGAGCCATCCCACCCACTACTCGAACTGCTGACGAGAAGGTGTGCGATTTGACAGGCATGCGCACTTGTTTCCTCCTCCCTCTTTTGCCACATGACTCCACTCTTTTGGTGCTAGTCGCAAGCAACCTGCACCCCCCCTCCCACGCTGATGAGAGACAATGCTGGCCTACTGGCTTCAGAAGAAAAAGACAAAAAAAATCGGTTGCAGTAGCTCAAGCAAACAAATTCAAGGGCTTCCTAAATACTTCAGGCCCGGGTGCGACTGTACCCCCTGCACCATTCTAGCTATGCCCCTGAGGATTATAAATACCTTTGAGCTAAAAGCTTTTTTACAAAGGCTCCGCATCATATAGGAATAATACATACATATAAGCAATGAATGAACAGTAGCAATGTAATGGCAAAATCAATACAATGAGTAACAGGATGAGTGACGTTACATATCCGTTCACCTAAATGAGCAAGGTCTAACAATCAAGTGATTCTAAGTAAAAAGCATTACTTTGCTATAAGATTAACAAGACAGATGGATATCAGACAACAGGCCTTGTCTAAGGCAATGCCATGGGGAGACAGGGGGTTATGATTTCAGGGCAGGAGAAAGGTGAGTGGGGTCACTTGAAAAAGGAGAGTTAGGAAGTCTGGGGGAGGAGGAGGAGGTAAAACGGGGTCAGGCCTTGTCCAGTGGCAGGGCCACAGCAACGGGGGTATGGGGAGGGTTACTGGGAGGGAATGTAGAGGTCTGGGGGGGGGGTTTGCAGGTGAGGGGAAAATTAGAGAGTAGGGAGGAGGAGAAGGGGGTGAGATGGGGTGGGAAAGATGGGGAATTTAGTACAAGGAGAAGAGGGTCAGGCAGATTAGCTGCTATGTACTGAGGGGGACATATTAAACAGGTGTGACTTTGGGATTTTAGGGCAGAATGTCATGCACCAGTTAAGTCTGGCAGTCACAGCCACTGAGTGCTAAGAGGTGTTCATGTAGCTTGCATTTCAAGGGTTCAGTCTTTGATTCAGACATAAAGTTACAATAAATGGAGTTAAGCCACAGGGCGGCACGATATGTAAATGATGTTTGCCCCTGTGGTGTGCAGCAGAAGGGGACCTTGAACATATGTTTGTTTGTGCCTCTGTAATGATGAGGGTTAGATGCTTGGCGTATTAACCTCCCGAGACTTGGGGGAGTTAGGCCAAGGGCAATTTGTGTAGCCAGTAGGCAAGTCTAATACTTCAATCTGCCCTTAAGATGAAGTCAGACAGTTTGTATATACAGATCACATGTGTGCATGAGCCAATGGGCTCCTGCGATTAGCCTACATGCCTTGTTTAGTGTTATTGTGATCCTTTTGAGGGTTGTGTCAGCTGCAGCATCATTGATTACCAGGCCATAATCATACATGGGGATAACGAAGCTACTCACTGCAATCCAGATTGCCTTGGTGATCAGACAATGTCTACATCTCTATAGGAGACCTATTCTTGTGTTCACAGTCTTAGCGACTTGATCCACATAATATGCATAGGAGAGGGTACAGTCAAGGGTAAGCCCTAGGTACTTGAAAGTGTGGGCCTGGTCCAAGGGGATGTTGAGGCTATTTAAAATAGTGAGCCGGGATGCTCTATGCTTGTTGTGGAGGTTGGCGAAAGTCATAACATTGGTCTTCTTATAGTTCAAGAGCAGCCTTTGCTTCAAAAACCAAATTGTCAGCGCTAGTGAAATTCAGCTGGAGTTGTTTTTCCAGGGATTGCAGGTCCACATTGCAGGTATAAATCACAGCATCATCATCCACATAAAACAGGACTTTATCTGGACAAACTAAGGAGAGATGGTTGAGAAATATAGTGAAAATCAGTGGGCACAGGATGGAACCTTGTGGGACACCAGTATGTGCTTTCCATCTTTCGGAAAGTACACCATTTATCTTTACCTGCACTCTGTTTGCAAAGTAGCTTTTAACCAATTCACCTTGCTATCGGAGACTCCAGAGATGGATAGTTGGTTGAGCAGCAGTGCACAGTTAACATATCAAAGGCCTTGGTGAGGTCAATAAAGGCCGCCCCCACCATCTGACCATGGTCAAGAGTCTCATGTATATAGCTAGTAAATTCAATGAGTGCAGTGGTGCTGCTGTGTGGTTTTCGAAATCTGTGTTTTTGGGGACTTTGAATCTAATATTTATCAAGATATTCTACAAGTTGGTCAGACACTATATGATTCAATGGGGGAAAGAATGGAGATGGAGCGGTAGTTTAATGTGCATGGTTCTGTCCCTGCCTTTATGGATAGGGGTAACTACAGCATTTTTCCATTTTTGAGGATCTTGAGCCAAACGTAATGACAGGTTCAGGATATGTGTAAGCTGGGCAATTATGACATCGAGGATGAGGGTGATATGTTTGAGGTCAAATGAGTCACCACTAGTCCTTGATTTCCCTGCGGACCATAACAGGTCCTTTTTGGTTTCCCTTTTAGAAATGGAAATGAAGTAAAAAGGGGGTTGGGTTCTCAGGGGTTGTTTTTCCCCTGTACAATTATTGTTTATCCTAATTTCTTCCTAAAAGTAGTCTGGTGGGAGTATATTACTAAAGTCCATGAAAGCTGTGTTGAAAGCATCAGCAATCACTTTAGGATCTTGGGCAATAGCACCATTGATGTCCAACATGGATGTTGAGGTTTTGCTAGTTTTCCCTATGAGTTCCTTTAAGTTGCCCCAAAATCCACCCCCCCCCCAGGAGTTGGCAAGTTCTTCTTTAAAATGGTAAGAATATAGATATGTACAGGACTCAGGCCAGTCTGCTGTTCTGACAGCCAACACATGGGACAGGGTTGTGGTATTACACATGCAGGACTGATATCCAGCCTGTAGCTGTGCAGTTCATGTCAGTAAGTGTACACATCACTGTAGGCCACCAAGAAGCAGGACATCAGCACAGGCAACACAGTCACTGTCTGCACAGTACAGAATGGACTGCCATGTGGCATTGTGAGGGCTCTCTTGACACCACCCAGAGTGACATGGCTGCATCCAACATGGTAACATCACTGTTGCAGCAGGGTGTGTGCAGGCTGGGTCATTGGTGTAACCAGTGTCCATTTAGCCCCACTGGTGCTGTCAGGCAAGTAACAGCACTGCACTGTTTGGGACATCATACTGTCAACTACCATGGTGGAAGTAATGCAGCTGCTGATGGGTAGGATGTCAGGGCAATGTGCCTCTGTCACTGGAGAGGGTTCAACATGGTGAGCATGGTGTGTTGCACACACTCTATGGCAGTGCCAGGGGAGGCACAGCTGGGGTATGTGTGTGTTACAGGCCATGTGTTGCGCCATGGGGACTGGCCACATGAACCCGCACCAGGTACCATGTCCCCAGCAGGGTGCACCTGCCCATGATGATTGACACACTGCCAACATGGAGCAACTGCACTGTGTACAGACATGGCCACTGTATGCCGTGTAACACACACATGGCGGTATGGATCCATGGCAGCATATGCACTCACCACCGCACATGTGCATGTTGTGAGTCAGCGATGCATTGTGGCACACAGGCACACACTCGCCATGTCTGTACTGTGTGTTACACTGTGTGCCCAGACTGCATGGTACCTGAGGCATGCAGTGCCTGCCATTGCATGCCATGTGTGCATGTTGCCATGGTCAACAGGTACAGCAATGGTCAAGCACACATTGTACACCCCTGTGTCTAACCACTACCATTTCCTCTGCCCCATATAGGTAATGCTGCCAGGCAGGAGCATTTGTGTGCACACAAATTCACAGGAGATGAGCTGAGGGCACTAGTACATGCCTTCAATGAGAGGGAGCTGGTGATGAGGTGCAACAAGGCCACTGATGCTGTCATCCGCAGTTTGTGGGAGGAGACAGCAGCGAAGGTTAATGCAGTGGGTGGCCATGGACACAACACAGATGCAGTGCAGAAGTGCTGGAACAACCTGCTGTGATGGGCAATGGAGGAGGAGGAGGCACAGAGTCCAGGAATGGCTGCTGACAGGTGGAGGGCCACAGACCTTGGAGCAGTGCGACTGGGATCCAATCATGGCATTGGTTGCCTCAACCCTGAGGCCAGTGGCGGTGGAGGGGGTTGAAAGAGGTGGTTGTGAGATGCAGCTGACACCACCCAAGGCAGGTATGTACATGGCATGACAACAATGGTGCTTGCATGTCACCTATGAGGGGTGTGGGTCACCATCCCACTGTCGTGGCCCAGTAGCACATGCCAGACACTCACTTGGTGCAGTCGAGGTGCATTTGCGGTGCACGTGCAGCACAGCAGTGTGCATGTGTTGGCAGTCCACAGTTGTTACCAGTGAACAGTTGTATCATTCAGTGTGTGCCATGGTTGGGCCTATGTGTGCACAGAGGCTGCATCATCTTACACACAGAGAGCACTGTGAGGGTGCAGGGGCATTCTGCAGGGTCATCACTGTTGTGTGTTGCATGTCATGGTGGTGGACTTGGCGTACAGTGTACCGTACGGATCTCTGACACTGTTCTATGTGCTCCACAGTGCAGGGTGGACATACAGCCATGGGATGGGAGGAGCATGACCCAGCGGCTTTGGAGGCTAAGGAGGACACTACACAGGTGTTGCCGTCAAAGAGTGGTTGCATTGAGCTGCACTGTTAGCTTTCTGTGGGGCTGCCAGGGATCAAACGGGCCTATGCTCACTATGGCCATCAGTTTAGCTATCGCTGAACGTACTAGCTGGTGTTCACCATAGCTCTCAGTTAGGATATTGCTAATAATGCCATCTATTATTCATTACTGCCCTCTGTTGGGCTGTCACTGCTTTAATAAGCTGATGCACTTAATATGGCCTTCTCTTGTGCTGCCACTGTTCACACAGTTTGATGCACACTGTGGCCCTTGGTTGCGCTGTCACTGTTCACACACTCCAATACTTGCTATAGCCCTCTGTTGTTCTGTCACTGTTGCACAAGCCAGTGTGCACTATGGCTCTGTGTTGTGCTGTCAGCGATAAAATGGAAACAGCTGATTATCAATCTTCACACAAGCTGATACACATGATGGCCCTCTGTTGCTTGTCACTGCTTTAACCTGCCTATGGCCCTTGTTTGGGCTGTCAATGATAAAATGGCCCTCTGCTGGGCTGTCACTCTTCACGCAAGCCAACTCTTAGTATGACCCTACATTCTGGGAGATAGAACGAGAGAAACAGCTGAAGAGATCTAAGAAAATATGAAGCAAAAGTAAGAAAGATGAAAATTCACAGCTAAAAATTATGTTTACAAAATATGGACTCTAAACAAGAAAAGAGAAAAACAGTTTAAAACAAACATTTGTCAATGCTGAATATTGATTGCTTTGCTCCGTTGAGCTCGCTCAGTCCCCTTCCCTCACCCGCTCATTCTGTTTGTCCTGGTGCTGCAGGCTGCCCTTTTGTACTGGGCTCCTGCCTGTATTGGTGCCTTTTTCCTGCCCAGAAAGAAATCCGCAGCAGTCCCGACAGAGCTCAATTGAGCTCGGTCACTCCCCCTCTCTCACTCCCTCGATCCTAATCTGTCCCAAAATCTGATTTCCCAAAGCGACTGCGCTATTCTGTGCCGAAACACGAAAACACATTTTGGCCAGGATGTGAAAAATGAAAGTTGTACTGTTCATAAGGAGGTGTGAAAAAATGGCAGTGTTGAAAATCTGGCTTGAAAATATTACTAATTTGCGAAGTTACAAGGGTGCTTGGAAACTACACAAGGCACACTCGTAACACAGTCATTTTATGGAGTTTCATCACAAAATTTTCAACATAGGCATTTTAGGGCCTCTGCTCCTGAACAGTGTCACTGTAATTTTCATAATGCGTCCCGAACACTGATTTCACACAGCGTCCAAGCTATTCTGCGCTGGAAGTGCAAAAACACATTTCAGCCAGGATGTGAAAAATTACAGCTGCACTGTTCATAAGGAGGTGCAGAATAATGGCAATGTTGAAAATCTGGAGTGAAAATATTGCAAATTGGCGAAGTTACGAGCGTGCGTGGAAACTGTTCAACGCACACTCATAACACAGTCATTTTATGGACTTTCATCACCAAATTTTCAACATAGGTATTTTAGGACCTCTGCTAATCAACAGCATCACTGTGATTTTCATGTGTCCCAAACACTAATTTCCACAGCAACCATGCTATTCTGCGCCAGAAGTGCAAAAACATATTTTGGCCATGATGTGGAAAATGACAGCTGTACTGTTCATAAGGAGGTATGGGAAAATGGCAATGGTGAAAATCTGGAGTGAAAATATTGCAAATTTGCGAAGTTACGAGCATGCGTAGCAACTGCGCAACGCACACTTGTAAAACAGTCATTTCTTGGATTTTTTCCACCAAATTTGCAACAGAGACTTTTTGAGAGCCCACCTCATGAACACTGGCATTGTCGTTTCATTAATCAGTCCCAAAAGATGATTCCACGCAGTGACTGCAAAACCACCTTTCGGGGCTGAATAACGCCATGACAGTGGCTGAATTCATGAGAAGGGCTTCCAAAAACCCCATGTTGAAAATTTGGTGCCAAAAGCCCCAAAACTGCTTGAGATATGCATCAAAGTTGAAAAAAAAAACTATTTATGCCATTTTACAGCTTACTGGCATTTCCTCAGTTCGCAGTCGGCTTTGAAGAATGCAGACGTGTTTCCCAGTCCACAGGAAGATCATGGCACCAGACTCCATGAGTAAAGTATGGGGTGGTGTGTATGAGTGGGAGGCAGGGTGTGTGCAGAGGGTGGGCGCAGGCTGTGGGAGGGGGCAGGGAGACAGCAAGGACCGTTTTCTTTCTCTACAGGTTGAAAAAAACATCGTAGGATGGTTTCTTTTTTACAGAGCTATTGGCATGCTGCGTGGACTCCCAGCACCAACAGAGTGTTTCTTTGGGGCAGCTCTAGTCAATGGGGGATTGGGCACCCTCGTCGGCACAAAAGGGGGGGCACAAGAGCCGAGGGGGATTGGTCACCACCTCAGCACAACTGCATTGGGTGTTTGGGGGAGGAATTATGTCAATGGAATGTGGGCTCCCCCATTGGCAAATTAAACTGTGAAAGGGGAAATAATGCCAATGGGAAGTGGGCTCCCCCATTGGCAGTGTGAACTCAGGGCACTGAAGCTGACGGGGATTGGGGCCCCCTGTCGGCAAACAAACCCTGTGGTGGGGGGACACATGCTGCCATGGGGGATTGGGCAGCCCCTTGGCAGTGGGGGTACGTTATATTGTTTGAGAACTCGGCGACAAGCTGCCGCCATGTTCACAAACAAAATCATAGTACCAAGGTTCCGCTCAGCAATGATGGGTCGCTCCCTCATTGCAGTGGAATGGCTTACACTGCAATGATGAGGCAGCCCCTGATTGCAGCAGCTGAAACCTTACAAGGTTGTGGCACGCACGATGAACTAGTGTCAGCAGCAGCATGCCACCTCATTGGCAACAGCAGACCAAGCCTCCAAAGGTTGTGGGGGCATTGGCCACAACAGTGCCGTGCCTCCACAACCGGCTTCTGCAGCAAGCTGCCACAATATGTTTCTTTCGCATGCACGCAATCAACAAAAAAATGGAAAATTAATTACTCTACCACTGCAAACATTTAAATGTTTTAAAGCTTTCTTTGGGGTTTGCAGCTTTAGGCTGCATGTACATTTACAGAAACAAAACAAATTGGTAATTACTTGTCTTCTTGTATTCCTATATGGAAAAGATCTGTATGTTTTAATATCTGAAATATATCCTAGTATGCCCAAATATGTTTGAAACATATGTCTGATACATTCACACTTTTCGAATATATATCAAGATATATTTTAGATATTCACAGAATGATCCAAGATGTACAGTATCATATTTGGGAAACATCTTTGAGATACATAAATATAGGGGGATATATATACATATATATAGCACAGTGGTCTAAGGCTCTGAGCTGCAAATATGGTGACATCCAGCAGACCAGACCTGGGTTTGAATTCCACAGTTTCCACTTGCATACTGTGTGACCCTGAGCAAGTCACTTAACTTCCTTGTGCCCCCAGGTCACACCTGGAAACAAGCTCCGGCTTAGTGTGCCTTTCCTGGTTAAACAATTTCCCGTTTCCCTATTCTATTTCAAAGTTCAGGGTTCTGTTCTTTTAATGTTATGACTTTAAATAAAATCAAAAATACTTATTTGCGCATATGCATCATTGCAGTTTCCACGTATTTTGCATTTTAGATAAACATATATTTTAAATCTATCCAGGGATGTAATTTTGGAGTCCCCAGGTGTTGCAACTGCAACCCCTATGCATTTCTGCAATGCTATATTCTGCTTGCTACTTCTGTACTTGAGCTGGGCTGGTTTTTGGCTAACATTTCTTCCTTGTTTTTTTTTTGTTGTTTTTTTTTTGTAGTGCACTGTGGCTTCCTTGCGGCACACATTTCTTCCTCTGTGTCTGAAACCATTTCCGACAACAACACACTGATCCACATGTGATGTCACATTACATCCTGCCAACTGCACCCCACCCCCACCTTACATTTACCAGGCTTTTTGGTGCAAGAACCCTTCCATACATGTGCAGATAACAAGCCCAACTGGCTGTGATGCATCCTGAAGTGCCTATGATGATCTGAAAATGGACGCATCACAGAAACAGTCAGGAGCTGGGACCAATCAAACCCTGACTGGCTGAACTGAAATTCGCACTCGACATTCAAAATTTAGAGTCATCAGCTTCTGCCTTCCAGCCAGCCTAACTGTTGAGAAACTGCCATGATCATCACTGAGTCATTCCAGAGTCAAGAACGTCATTGTTCCAGCAAAGGGGAGCTGCTTGGGAATGCGGAGTCCTTCAAGTATGGACTTACAGGCTTGCCTTCTGGCTCTTGTTGGCCATTTGTGTATTGCAGTGCAGACAGGGCGAGAAGTCCCCTGGTACGCCTAACCCAGGAAGGGGGTGGAGGAGGTGACCGACTCCTCAGGTAAGCAGCAGTGGATGAACTAATTATAGTGGGAAGAAATGTTGAAATCTGGGTTCATATGTGAGATGCAGATATACCGTGTTGGTAAGGATAAGTGATGTGCAGGTTTTGGGCAATGTGGGTATAACTGATTAAAATTCTGATTTATGGAGGCTGATGCATTACTTAAAATATGTGGTAACATTGCTTCATGAGTTTGGCATACACCACCACCTCTGAAGTATAATACTTCATGGGTGTTTTTAGCCTCAGTGCAACGTAAATGTAAAATTGCTGTTATTTCTATCATGCTGTAAACTGACCACTTTGCAGCTTTTGTTGTCTTACTAACACTTAGAGATGGAGGGGTACATGCCCAGAAAGGCTTTCTGAAAATATAAAGAAACAGATAGAGATAGTGGGGTAAGAACACAGGACTTTATGCACATGTAAAATGGTTTCTACTGAGGAGCCTTTTGAGCTGCGTAACTAAGGTAAGGGGTTTGTAAAGCAGGGATAGTTAGCACTTGATTTTTATGAACGGTGAATACCTAGGCTGTTCAAGAATTGAAGCAGCCGCCCATTTGTCCGGGGACCACCTCCCCCCCATGGACCAAGCTATGGCAACTTGATACCATCCTGGGGAGTGGTCAGCAGGCTTGGACACACTCTAGGAATAGGGCATCACCATGTTCCTCGGGGGGGGGGTTGGGTGTGGAGAAGCTGACAGGATATCTAGGACAACTGTCTGGGGTCCTGTCCTCTTTCTTCTCGGACCACCGGAATGTAACTACAGAGCCAGAGAAAAAGGCAGTTGGGTGATGAGCTGTGTGTGGGCTTTAACAGCCATCGGTCCTGGATTTTATGCTCACTACCTGCTTTTGCTCTAAGTTACTCTTAGTGAGTTACTTTTCCTGTCAATTACACTCCTTCCCAAAAACCAAAAAAATGTGGAATTCATTGCTTTACTTGTACCACTTCTCGCTGGTTTGTTCCACACTGCCTAGCTTTGCAATGGATGATTACAAAGCTTGATGCAAGGGTTTTATAGCTCCTAGGTCAGCAAGCTGCCTCTCAGCGAATCACGGAGGCCTCAAGTGGGTGTTAGTTCTGTGATTGGCTGGGTGCTGCTGAGTGTTGGGGATGGCTGCTATGGCCAAGATACGAGCTTGCTCATTTGCAGACTGGAGGGCAGGCTCAACGCTTCTCCTCTTTTCCCCCACACCCCCTTTGGTGTCCCACAGACAAGGGTTAGGCCCCCTTCACCCCGGGCTCCTACTTTCAGCTGTGCCCCGGTTGCACCTCCTTGTGTCTGGGTGATTCCCAGTCCTTCAGTGGGCAGCACGGTGTTGGAGTGCATAATTTGCATCAGGGGCCATCAGGACATTAGTGGGGCTGCTTTCTTCACTGACATGGTGAAACCTTGCTGATACAAGACTTCAACGCTCCCGCAGCCTATGAGGTTCCAAGGTAGGAACTCGGGCTTGGATGCCGGTCACTTCTTCTTGCACAGGACGCAAGTTGGGTGGCCATATTGGGAGTTCCTGCGTAAGTGGTTGTCCTCAAGTCGGGGTTCATTCCTGGACTGTCGGCTGGCAGTATGATGGCAGCGGTTGACATCCAGGAGGGCCATAGGGACATAAGTCAAGCTCCTCTCATGTCACGGTTTATGAGGCTTCCGATTTGGAGCATGGGCTGAGAGTCCCGGTCTGAATTTCTCATAGGAGCAGTGAGATCGGTGGCCATGTTGGGAGTGGCAGCAGCCCATTCTTTCCCCAACATGATAGCGCCCATCGGGAATGGCCATTCTCATCAAGGAGGGAATCTGGCTCCTTGCATGGTCCCCACCCACATTTATATCCCCACACTGCCCTATTGCTCCTTGGAGTGTCTGCACAGTACAGCAGGAATCGACAGCACCTAGTACCACAGCTGTAGGTACTCCAATCCAACTCAGAGCCCAGGCTCTGTGTGGGGCCATTTAAATAAATACAGCATTGCTCTGAGTGGATTCCAGGAGTAAATACAACAACAAAAAAATAATAATAAAATAAAACTATATCAGCAGGAGTCCATGCCCAATTGTTCAGGTCCCCAAAGGGCTCTGCATTTTGGGACTCCATCACTCTTTGGAGAATCACTATTCATTTAGAATCCTTAAAGAGACAGTACAAAGATGTTACAAACCCATTTTATTACAGCATATATCTTTGCGGGGGTTTACCTACCAGTTTATGACCCGCATACAAATGATGACCAGGGCATGTTCACTCAGTACATGTACCACCCAAAAAAAAAAAAAAAAAGGATCAGTGGCCAAGTCAGTGATGTCATTGGCCCAAATGTTAAACTTGTGTGGTAATTTGTTCCAATTGATAGCGAATCTTTAGGGACAGAAAGTATCCTCTCCATACCATTTTTGTTTTCAAGGCAATTGGGCGGGTGTACGATGGCTTTAATCATAGCCTTCTCATTAACTCAGCTTGTTGGAGAGGGCATTAAGTTGTTGTTTCAGCACAATGTCGTCTCAGAAGAGGAATCCATCCCCCAAGGTGCTGGTGGCAGTTGAGGACAAGATTTGAGCCTTGTACAAGAAGAATACTAACATACTAGCCTCCAGCAGATTAGGCCTTATGGTCTATCAAGTCTATTCGAGCCTCAGACCCCAGGGTGGGTACCAAAGCCACCTCCCCTTGCTGTACCCCTCTGTCACCCATCCTCCATCTCAGCCCCCCGGGGCAAGCTAAGCCCTGCCTCATTCCTTTCCTGTACCTGTCCCACCCTCTCTTGAACCCCACCACCATAGCAGCCTGAACCAGCTCACCAGGCAATGCATTCCACAGTTCCACCACTCTCTCAGTGAAATACCTTCTCATCCTTTAACCCCCTAAACCTTCTTCCCCCGAGCTTCCAGTTGTGCCCCTGGTGGTTCCCCCCTTCCTCAGCCAAAAGATCCCCTCCATATTTACCCTATTTATTCCCCTGAGATACTTGAAGACCTCAATCATAACCCCCTGATCTCTCCTCTCCTCCAGCAAGTACAGGCCTAGCTCCTCTAATCTCTCGGCGTACATCATCTCCCCTAGACCTCAGATCATTTTGGTTGCTCTCCTCTGGACCCTTTCCAGAAGCGGGATGTCCTTCCTTAAGTGCGGCCTCCAGAACTGCACACAGTACTCAAGGTGTGGTCTGACCATGCCATTGTACAGTGACAGAATCATGTCCCTGCTCCTTGAGGTAATCCCCCGTGTGATGCAGCACAACATTCTGTTTGCATTTACTGCTGCCATCCTACACTGCTCAGAACTGTTCATGCTGACATCAACCAGGACCCCCAGGTCTTTCTCCCCTGCCATGGCCTTCAGCACTTCCCCACCCAGGGTATACTCATGCTTGGGGTTCCCCCACCCAAAATGTAACACCTTGCACTTGGAGGAGTTAAATATTAGTTTCCAGGTGCAGGCCCACCTATCCAGGGTCTCCAGACCCCTTTGCAGGGCAAACCTCCCCTCCTCCCCTTCCACCGCTGCCCCCAGCTTGCAATCATCCACAAAGAGACTCATTTCACACCTTTTACCTGCTCTGATATCTGAGATATAGGCATTAAACAGTACTTGCCCCAGGACCGAGCCCTGCGGTACCCCACTCATGACCTCCCTAGGAAACAAGACCTCCCCTCCAACCACTACTCTCTGGGTACATCCAGCCAGCCAATTTCTGGTCCGTCTGATTATCAATAGACCTATCCCCATCCCCCTCATTTTCTCCAGTAGCTCCATGTGAGGGACTGAGTCAAAGAACGGTACATCCACAGGTCTTCCCTTGTCTAGTTCCGATGTTGCCCATTCATAAAACTCCACAAGGTTAGTTTGACATGATCTACCAGGCACAAACCCATGTTGATGACTATCCAGAATTCTCACATCCTCCAAGAACTCTCCCAAGTGTTCCTTAAGTATCCCTTCCAGTGTCCTGTCTACTACCAATGTCAAACTGACAGGTCTATAGTTACCCAGCTCTTTCCTAGATCCTCCTTTATTGATTGGTACCACATGTGCCACCCTCCAATCCCTACATACCCCCCCATCTCCAGTGACAAATTAAAGAGTTCTGCTAGTGGTGTGGCCAGTACATCTGCCATCTCCCAAAGCACTCAGGGGTGTATGCCATCTGGGCCTGGAGATTTATCCTTTTTAAGAGCTTTAAGGGCTCTCCACACCCTTTCTGTGGGCATAGCATCATCGGTCCCTCCCTGTCTATTAGCGGGTCCTTCCTGGTGTGATACTCTTGAGGCATCGTTTGCCCCTACCCCCCTATTATTAGATCTGTCCTGATTCGATACATCTGAGGTAACTCTCCCTTCCCGCCTTTACTATATCTGGTGCTCCAGCTATCATAACCCCTGCGCCTTCCACGTCCAGCATCTCCCATTTTGCAAGTTTCCAACCCCCCCAGTGAACATGGAGGCAAAATAATTTAGCAGCTCCACCTGTTCCCCCACCTCCTCCACACACCCCTCATTTGCCCTCAGTCTGCCAATCTGTCCCTTGTTTTTTCTCCACTCCCCAATATACCTAAAGAACCCCTTTTCCCCCTCCCTGTATCCTCTCTGCAAGCCACTGTTCTTTTCTGGACGTAGCCCGCCTCACCAAACAGGTAACCTGCCTGGAGGTGAGATGGTACCTGTCCTTTTCCCTATCCCTCCTCGTTTTTTTGTATTGTCTGTAGGCGGTCCTTTTCTCCCTAACAGCATCCTGAACCTCCTTAGACCATGAGCACAGTTTACGTGACCTCACCCCTTGCACTTCACTTTTGCACAGGTCATGATGGCCTCCTGAAGCCCTGTTTAATGACCTCCCATCTCCTTTCTACATCCATCCTTTGTGTAATCCCCTTCAAATGCTCCTTGAGAATCATCGCTATACCCCTGAAGTCTGCCCCCCTAAAGTCCGCCACCATTGTCCTGGACCTTTTTCGCCCCCCCCCCCCCAACTTTAGCTGAAACCAGGCAGTATCATGATCGCTCCTGCCAGGGGATCCTCCACTGCCAGATCCTGTACCAAATCAACTTCCACCAGAACCACATCCAGGACATGCCCCCCTCATAGGTTCCATTACCTGCTGATTGAGGAACATATCCTGGAAGCCATCCAGCAGCCTCTGTTCCCTGGCCCCCATGGAAGTCATGGTTCCCCAGTCAGCGGCAGGCATATTTAGGTCCCCCATCAACAGCACTCCCTCCTCTGTTGGTTCACACTAGCTCTTGAAGTTATCCTTCAGGCACTCATCCAGAGCCTCTCCTATCCCTGTGGGCCTGTAAACCACTCCCAACTTGATCTTTCCACCTGCAGGGGTTTGCACGGTGACCTATAGGGCCTCCACATTTCCCTCTGCTTCCTCTACCTAACTAATCTCTGTATTGTCCCTAACGAACATAGCCACACCTCCCCCTCTACCCTCCTTTCTATTCTTCCTGAGCATTGTGTATTTATTTATTAGCTTTTGGTAACCGGGTAAGTGCACTAGGCAAAGAAAACCTGCTATTTTCAGGCACGACCAGGGAGAGTACAATTGGATCTCAGCATTGACAACAGTAAGGTACATCAACAACAACAGAAGGAACATATTGAAGATAAATGTAGGTACAATAAGACAGCAGTGGAGATCACAACAAATTAATACAAACAGTGATAATAGTAAGAGCTAATACAAGTTAGAGTCGTAACCAATTAAGCCATAATATGCTAATAACGGTTGAGAAGCAAACTAGGGGAGGAAAATATGTAACAGCAATGCACAGGAATACAATAGGAATTTGTTGGACTTTGCATCCAGAGGCCTAAGCACAGCTAGAGACCACTCAGTAGATTATGAGCAGTCACAGATACCAAGATTGCAGAGATGAGAAAACAGTGATTGCTTAAGTGCTAGGTGAGATAAGGAGTTCTTAAAATGGGGGGGAGTGTGTTCTAAAACCAAGGTGCAAAATATGAAAAAGCTACCTCACCCATTTTAGATGAGCAGGACCGAACAGTGAGCAGTGAGAAGGAGGCGGACCTGAGGGATCGGGAGAGAGAGACTGGGGTAAACATGTCCCCCATGGTGGCGGGATGAGGAGCTCTGGTAAGGGAGTCAATAAAACACCCTAGAGCATAGGATTGGTGGGCACTGGGAGACAGCCAGTTTAAGGCCGCGTAGAGTAGGTAGTGATGAATTAAGTGAGGGGCAGATAAGGTGAATCTACAGATATTATTATAAGAAATGTCCTACTTGTGAAGAACACCTGCACTAGCATGAGAGAGTACAGGGAGGGAATATAGGAGCTGTGGGAGTAAAACACCTCTTGCTACAGAGACCCTGGCTGCTGGGGTGAGTGAGTGATGCACTGTATAGGCTGCACCTATTTTGGCATTGACTGAGCTACATACCTCATTGACATGTGTAGCAAAATCCAAAACTGGGTCAAGCGTAACCCCAAGGTATCTGAAAGATAAGGTGTTAAGAGACGTCAGTACCATCACAGCAGTGGACTTGGAGTTATTGAGCCTCAGTGGGCACTTTTCTTGTGGACCCAAAAAGCATGGCCTGGGTCTTCACTAAGTTTAGGATTTGATGGTTGGATGACAGCCAGGATTGTAGGGACTGAAAGTCAAGAGAAATACATTAATTTATGTTCTTAATAGACTTGGAGGCAGAGTAAAGCACAATATCATCAGCGTACATGAGTATGCTGCTGTGAGCAGAAGGAACAGGGATGTCATTAAGGAAGAGAGAAAAAAGTAGGGGCCCAAGGATAGAACCCTGTAGAACACCGCAGGAAATAGGGGCAGGGTGGAGAGAACCTTGCAGAAAGAGACAGCTTGAGAGCGATTTTCCAAGTAGCTACCAAACCAGGAAAGGGCAGAGTCGGAGGCACCTAGTGCTTGCAACTTAGCCGGCAGAAGAGGGTGATGCACCATGTCAAATGCCTTAGATAGGTCTATAAACACAGATCCAGTGAGTAAGCCCTTGTCCATATTACATTTGACATCATTAGTAAACTGGGTTAGAGCAGATGTAGTACTGTGTACAGCCCTAAAGCCATGTTGTATAGGGGATTGGAGGTTAAAAGTGAGAAGGTACGCAAAGACCTGACAATGGACTAGTTTCTCAAGTAGCTTGCTGAGCGCAAGAAGAAGTGAGATGGGGCAGTAGTTAGACAGGATTTTAGGGTCACCTTTCTTGAACACAGGTATAGTTCTGGCAATTTTTCAGACAGAGGGGACTGAGCCAGAGCAGATAGAGAGATTAAACAGCCTAGATATAGGTGCTGCAAGACATGCAGCAAACTGTCTAAGAATCCTAGGATGAATCACATCAGGGCCAGTGCTACCGCAAGGAGGAATGGAAAGCAGTAACTTAAGAACATCCTGACGTGTGACCAGTAGCAGATCAAGAGCAGGGGGAGCAGTGGCATGAGTAGATGTGGGAGCCCGGATATGGAGGGAAGAGGTGGGCGAGCTGGAGGGAAGAATGAAAAAATGGGAGTTGAAGGCATTAGCAATGGTGAGAGGGTGGTTACAGTAGGTACCATTTATATACATAACCTTCGAGATCAGAAGCATATTGTTCCGAAGAATTTCTTTAGTTTGAGACCAGTAACATTTAGGATTACTGACGGAGGAACAGAGGAGGTTCTGATAGTAAGTACTCTTTGCCAGGTGTATCTCTTTTTTATAGGAGTTCCATAGTGCCCTGTAGGCTTTGAAGTCAGACTGACAGGAGGAGGACTTCCACATGGACCAGAGTTTATCCCTACATTTAAGTAGCTGTAGCAGGGGATGCATGAGCCATCTGGTGACTTTCCAATTTATAATCTAGATAAACAATTTAACAACTCATAGTTCTATCAAGCTAAACAGCTTAATAGCTAGTAGTTCTAACAGCTAAATTAGGTCCTCTGTTTATAAATCTAGCAGTTCAAAGCAGCAGAGCATCTCCCTAGATCAATTTTCTAAACTATGTAAGAAGAAAAACAATATTGCATCCTACAGTTCGAACAGTATCTGCACCCTTCCTACAGCCTGCTCCTGCCCTAATTTAAGATACTGTAATAGGTCAAACAGTTCTAAAAATTCAAAAACCACT
Source organism: Neoceratodus forsteri (assembly GCA_016271365.2). Classification (NCBI taxonomy): domain Eukaryota; kingdom Metazoa; phylum Chordata; order Ceratodontiformes; family Ceratodontidae; genus Neoceratodus; species Neoceratodus forsteri. The sequence continues at coordinate 619,460,527 of CM028138.1, read as the reverse complement.
AATTAAAATACTATAATAGGGCTAACAGTTCTAATGGATTCCAAAACAGCACCAATTATACATTTACCCCATTCACAGCACTTATTTAAACAGTTCCAATAGTTTTGTAAACAGCATCAGTTTTGTACATTACTCCTGTTCTAGCACTTATTTAAACAGCTTGAGTAAAACCCCCAAGGTTACTGTCCCCCCCTTGCAGTTTCCACCAGCCAATCTATTCCCAACCTCCTACCAAGACACACCCCCTCTGCCCATTTAATACAGGTTGGGGCCGGAGTAGGTGGGCAGGACAAACAACTCTCGTACAGTCACTGTCTCTAGTCTCAATATTTAGCTACCTGGCCTGCTGCTAGGCCCAGGCACCAGCCCTCAGTTTAAAATCTTGGTGCCTTGTTCTCCGATTGGTCACCTCCTCCCTTCTCCAAATTGCGACCGCCAGCTGTAATCCCTGAACTGTCTCCTGGCCGCTGATCCAGACATTTAGCCAAGGTAGCACCACTGAATGTGGCCTGGGTCCCTCCCGGTAAGATCTTCTGACTCTAGTGGCACAGGTAGCGAGTGGTTGTGCTACGCAACTTATGCAGCCCAGCCCAGTTCAAAATCTTGGTGCCTTGTTCTCCGATTGGTTGCCTCCTCCCTTCCCCAAATTGCAACCACTGACTGCGGTCCCTGAACTACCTCCTGGCCACTGGAGTGGCATGGCTGGAGGCTTGCTTGGAAGGGCTGGAAGACTCGTCGACATCTCCTAGGAAGAAAAGAGTAGGAAGAAGAAAACCAGTGCCACTGGCAAAGGTCCCCTGGCCAGAAGGTAAGGTGCAATCTGAAGGGTCGCTAGTAGGGGCCAGTCAGGTAAGGCATGTCTTGGGGGCAGTGAGGGGAGAGGACTCAGACTGTGAGTCAGATGGGCCAGTGGAAGCATGGGGCTAGAAGAGGGGAAGTCACTGGTGCCATGGGACTCATCTGAGGATGAAGGAGCAGGTGTCGAACTACCTGGTGCAGAGACAGGCTTGTGGGCAGTGCTGGATGAATGCTTGTTGCAGCTAGTGGGGTGGTGGTGGATCTTGTGATGGAAATTAAGAACAGAGCAGTCCCAGGTCCATCCGGTGGGTATGGGGCTGTGAAGGACAGCACAGTACCGGACCAGCCCATGCCCCCACCACCTGAGAACCCATATGCAGGCTTAGACACCCCTGTGGGTACTCACCTGATGGACAAGGTCAGGCAGCAGATAATAAAACAGTATGTGAATATCTTCTCCATCTTAAACCAGCCCATAGAGCCAATGGATGGTAAGAAGGAAAAAGGGGAAGGACAGGAGCACAAGAAGATTAATGTCCCACACACATACTACAACTGGGTAGTAGCATTTCTCATTTATGCAACTGTCTTATTGAAGTCATATGAGAAACAGGGTGTAGAGATAATCAATTACATGCATTGAATCTCCCATGATGCACAGGAAAAAAGGGGGAACTGCATGACTGGTCTATGACAAAGAGTTTCGGTGCAGGCACCGAGTGGACTCCGCATTGGGCTGGGGCAAATTGGACATGCAATGATGGTGGACATTATGCAACGTGGGGGAGTGCAGCACACGGACAGTGGATTGCCCATAAAGATCTTGGCGCTGCATGCTGTTCCAGGGTCCACCCTCCAGTTGTGCTACGCTTATAACCAATCATCATGCACGTGCAGCAGCTACAGGTTTAAGCACATGTGTATGGCCTGTGGTAGGCAGCATCCCTTTCTGCAGTGCACCTCTGCACAATGGGGAAAAGGGGCCAGGTGGGAAGGCTGGGGTAAGTTTTCTAAGGCCAGGAGGTCTCCCCAACCTGGTAAGGATAAAAAGGATTAAGCCATGGCTTGACCAGTATCCAGACAGAGCATCCACCTACTTGTTGGAACGCGGGTTCACGAAGGGTTTCAGTATTTTGTACTCTAGCCCCAAGAGGGCATTTGAGGTGGACAACCTGAGGTCAGCCAAGGACTGGACACAAGTAGTCTGGGAAAGACTGGTGAAGGAAAGGCAGATTGGTTGAGTGAGCAGACCTTACATTAGGCCTCCCTGGGAGAATTTGCGGGTCTCACCGATTAGCTTGGTACCCAAGAAAAATCTGGGGGAATTTCTCATGATTAACCATTTGTCCTACCCGGCAGGGGATTTGGTGAATCACCACATCAACCCCCAACACACTTCAGTGCATTATCAGTCCTTTGGTAGAGCCCTTGTTGTGGTGCATTTGGCAAGCCCTGGGCCGCACATGGCAAAAGCAGATATTGAGTCGTCGTTTCACTTCCTTCCAGTTCATCAGGATGATAAGGTACTGTTGGGCATGAAGTTTGAGGGCAGTTATTATTTGGCAACTGCATGCCCATGTGGTGCACAGTGGCATGCGCAATATTTGAGCTGTACAGCACTTTTCTCCACAGGTCGCAGAGCAGGTAGCAGGTAGTGAAGCCATAGTCCAGTACCTCGATGACCTCTTGTTTATGGGTCCAGCAGGCTCCATGTTGTGCAGGGAGGTGGTAGCAGTTTTCAAGCAGGTGTGCAGAGAATTCTGGGTACCTTTGGCGGCTAGCAAATCTGAGCCGCTGGGGACAGTTCTCACTTTCTTGGGTATCAAGATTCATTCAAAGTACAGGCTTTGTCAGCTGCTGCAGGATAAGTTGGAGAAATTATGGTGTCTCCTTCGCAGATTTCTGGGGATGAAGACAGTCATGCTCTGGGAGTTTTCAACAGTTGGTGGGGTACATCAACTTTGCATGCCAGGTCATTCCCATAGGCCGGATGCTCATGCGCTGGATTGCAAAGAGGGGGACAGGATATACGAACTCACACCATTGGATATGGGTCACATCTTGGTTCAGGGAGGATCTACAGCTTTGGCAGTTTTTTTAGATCACTTTAATGGAGTGGCCATGTGGCAGACTCCCATTGAGGGAGTGCCTTTGGAACTATACACTGATGCAGCTGGAAGGCTGGTATTTGGGGCCTATTTTCAAGGGGGATAGTGTGCAGGGCAGTGGCTGGAGAGATGACTGGTGGCTAGGGTAGGAAAGCAGAACACGCTGCTGGAATTCTTTCTGGTGTTAGTGTCCCCTTTGCATCTGGGGGCCTAGGTTCAGACACAGTGTAGTGCACTTCAGGTCTGACAACATGGAGTAGTTCATACCATCAGCCAGCAGTTAGGTTCTGTGGTACCTTTGGAGGATTTAATGTGGGTTTTTGTCTTGAAATGTATGCTGTTCAACATTACATTCAGGGCAGAGCATGTACTTGGATTGGATAATGGAATTGCTGATGCTTTATCTCATTCACAGTGGCAGAGATTCTTTGAGTTGGCACCAGCAGCAGACAGGTATCCTCAAAAGGTCCCTCTTTTCTTGTGGGAAGTGGTGACTGGGATGCTTGGAGATGCATAGGTAACTCTATTGCACCCAGAAGTAGAGAGTCTTATTGCCAGGGGGTTTACCACTATATCACCACACAAGAGGCTAAGGGGTGGCTGGATGTTTGGGACCATTTTGGTGGACCAACTGTGCAGATACATTTTTTTTGCCAGCAGAACAGCGGGCTGTTCACTGGGAGTGATGGGATGGTTGGTGAGAGCTATGGGGATGGTGTATAACACATGAGCATTCAGAGTGCGCAAGTTCTTAGAGGGTTGGTGTAGAGAAGTATTGACCTCTCTTAGTGCTAGGCGGCCGATTACTCCAGCTATACTGGTTAATATATGGGGTATTGCCTACGGTATGAGGTCCAATTGTTTAAAACAATATTTTTGGTAGCCTTTTGAGGGGCATTTAGGGTGTCAGAATTGACACAGGCCTCTGGAAGTACTGTAGGTGAACTCCTAGTCTGCTGCAGCAGGATGTAGTATCAGAAGGGACAAAGGTTTATCTTTGTTTACGCAGTTCAAAGAAAGAGCAGCAGGCGGCAGGGTGCTGGTATGAAGTGAAGGTGCCGTCGGGATCCGGTTGGTCGGTGGGACACATGATCGATGATTATCATGTGTTCTGTTCCAACAAAGGGGAAGCATTCTTTCATCACCAAGGGTGTATACCAGTGACAGCATACCAATTTAGGTTTATATTACAGAAAGCAATTCAGCAGCTGGGTTTGAATGTCAGTGAATATGGCACTCTTTCTTTCCATATAGGAGCAGCATGAATGCCAAGAGTTTGAGATTGTCCATCACGAAGATTCAGGCCTTGGGACGGTGGACATCCCAGGTGACCTTGCGTTATGTGAGTCCACACTTGCAGTAACTTTTTCTTGTCTCTTGCAGGCCCCAGGAATGACATCATGAGCATTTGGTGGGGAGCAAAGAGAGCAGCTGGCCTGCTGGGGGAAGCAATCTGTCCTTGCCGCAGCACACAGCCCGGACCAGGTGGCTGGGCGTCAGTGCCATGTGTTGGGAAGGGTTGCTTCCGAGATTGCAGTTAGAGGCTGGCTGGGGGAAGACACTGGACATTTTATTGGTTCACTTGTGTGGTGAAGACCTAGGCTACCGGAAGATGATGAATCTGCTGCAGGTGATGAAAGATGACTTACGTTCCATTAATGCTTGGAGGCTCCATACAATTCTCATCAAGTCTCACATGCTGATGAGGGAGCAGTGGCCACCTACAAGGGATGTAGCTGCATTGAACAGAGCTTGCATGTGGGTAAACAGGGAGATGAGAATTTTTATGGAGTCCCTGGGAGGTGCTGTAGTGAGGCACTATTCCATTTTCGTACCCACTGGGGCCTGGTAGTAGCTAGGAAGGGGCAATTGCAAGTGGTAGGTTTGGATAGCATATTAGGCTATTTTCAGAGGATCTTGGGGGATATGATTGAGCTAGCAGCTTGGGGGGGTCAGACAGGGAGACGCAGGAGTAGTGCATGAGGAAGGTAGCTGGGAAAAAGGGGATGATACCAGTTCTCCTGAAGGTGTCGTGGCCCCTAGTCGGTGTGAGGATGGGGGAATCACAAGACCTGTGCATGCATGAGGGGGTCTAGGTCCAGTCTTAGCAGTGCACACTGCAAGGTCAGTGACACCAGATAGGGGGCTCCACCAGAGCCTTGGCCTTATGACCTGTCTTGCTACCACTAGGGGGATACTTCAGCATGCACCGGAAGGGATTTCCCAGGTTGATGGGTGGTGCAGGTGCCTGAAGTGTGACACGTCCTTCCATCTGCACATGCTGCTCAAGTAATAAGATCCAAGAATATTAATATTAAAGTATGAATTAGAAATGCTAATAAAGATGAATATTAATATTTGGCATATTAAATAAATGCATGGCTGAGGCAATTTCTTCCAAGATCTGTGTGTGTGTTCTTATTGGTATTGTGCTGGAGCCTACTGGACAATACCTAGGTTGCCCAAGAATTGAAGCAGCTGTCCATTTGTCTGGGGGCCCGCTCCCCACCATGGATCAAGGCGTAGTAACAGGATACCATCCTGGGGAGTGGTCAGCAGGCCTAGACACACTCTTGGGATAGGGCAGCACCATGCCCCCCTGGAGGGGGGGTTGGGTGGGGAGAAGCTGAGAGGATATCCTGGACAGCTCTCTGGGATTCGGTCCTCTTTTTCCTCTGACCATCAGAATACCTACCAACCAGAACCTTAAGATTGGGGTGCAGGGGGGCATGGGAAGGCCCCCTTTTTTGACCCATTATAGGTAACATTAGAGAGGTTGGGAGTGGCTTTTCCGGTTTCTACTGGTGTTTTTCAGGGTTTCATCTCCTCAAAAAGTTATGTAATGAGGAGTAGGTAAAATCAAAAAAAAATAAATAAATAATAATAGAAAAAAAAGGTAAAACCTGATAGGAAACTAAAGCCTACTTTAATCTACATCGATCTTAGTCGTTAGCCTCAATATAATTTGGTAGGATGGTAGGGAGTTTGTATCAGTATAGGTAGCTGGTAGGGGAGCCATATGGTGTTGCATGTAGAAGGACAGAATGTGTGGTGCAATACTTAGGATACATGGTATGGTTAAAATATAGGAGCTAACTGTTTCAGCCAGGTGGCGGGGCGGCGCAGAAGGAGTGCATGAGGAAGGTAGCTGGTTAAAAGGGGGTGATGCCAGTTCTCCTGAAATTGTTATGACCATTGGTTGGCGTGAGGATGGGGGATCACAAGACCTGTGCCCGCTTGAGGGGTCTAGGTCCAGTCTGAGCAGTGCACACTGCAAGGTTGGCGATGACAGATGGGGGCAGCTGCCAGAGCCTTGGTCTTATGACCTATCTTGCTACCACTAGGGAGCTACTTTGGCATGCACCAGAAGGGATTTCCCAAGTTGATGGGTTGTGCCAGTGCCTGAAGTATGGCACGTCCTCTTGGCTGTTCATGCTGCTCAAGTAATAAGAGCCTAGAATATTAATATCAAAGTATGAATTTGAAATACTAATAAAGATGAATATTAATAACTGACATATTAAATAAATGCATGGCTGAAGCTATTTCTTACAAAATCTGTGTGTGTATATGTGTTGATATGGGGGACTGGGGGCCTAATGGGCAATGGTGATCAACAGTGTTGCAGCTGTAAATTAAAGGAATGATTTGCAGGAGTAGCAGGGAACCATGATCTAAGTTCTTAAAAGAGTGTCGTGGTAACTGGGTTTGAGCAGCTGAACTGAAGTCGAGTTTATTACTGAGTGGAGAGTCCATAAACTGAGCCACCATAGTTCAAGGAGAGGGTTTTGCTGAACATGATGATGCTGAATGCAGCTAAAACCAAACTAGTAGAGAATTGCTTAACAAAAAAAATCTTACTTTTGTGCCCTTTTGAGCACCATGAGGGGAGTGTGGATAATATGAGCTAGCAACAAACAAGGAATTTAAATTCACAGGAAACACTTTGGATAGCAGCACTGAATAATTATGGAGTAAGTGCCTAGAAAGAATTTGTTCAAAATTATAGTGTTTTCACAGGGAACCGCTTTTTGCTGTGGTTACTTAGGTCAGAGAGTTGTGCAGCTGGGACAGAGCTGCATTCGCTTTTGGGAGCAGAGATAAACAGTGCTGCAAGCCTCACTAAAAACGCAAGGTTTATGACTAATCTGGCATGATTTGTAAGAATAGCTTAAGAGTGTTTCGTATTTCTGTGCAAGAATTTTGTTACATGAATAAATGCAAGTTTATTGCAAAAACAAACATGTGTTCCTGCAAGATCACAGTATATGCTGTAACACTAGTCAAGAAATCTGTAAATTTAAAATGCAGCACAGTACAAAATAATTGTACATTCTGGGCCAGATATTCAGAAATGCGCCAATAGCTGGCGCAAGTCTGGCACTGCACAAATCCGATGCACCATGGCACAATGAGTGCCATATTCTGAGGCAGCACATGGTGAAATGCACCAGTGCAACATGGCTGAATATGGCAGAGGCGCACCATGGCACAACCAGACTTGCACTATGGCACAACCAGACCTGCCCCATGGCACAAAGAGCAGCCACAGGCAATGGTGGGAGCACATCAGCAAAGTAACACAGGGTGGCATAGCACAGGAAGAGACCCAGGGAAAGTGCCAGGGAAGCACAGTGGCAGGCCACAGTTGGCCATCACCAGCAGAGCACACACAGGTACCCAGACACCCCCATCCCAGAACACAACAGTGGCAGAGAAAGCAGGCAACAGGTGGCACCAATGGCCAACAGAGGGTCACCAATGGAGACCCCCCTGCTGCATGCTGCGCCCCCCACCTACCAAGACCCCAGCAAGTCAAACCTAGGACCATGCTGCCAAGCACACCCATGCTACACACCCCTGACAGCCGCCCCATGGGCACCCCAAGGGATAGCCACCGACCAAGGGGCAGGACACCACCACTGTGGGACATACCACAGCACACAGCAGTGTACCGCAGATGCACGACCTGCACACCGACACATGCACACCACATAGACAGACACCACCTTACTGCAGCATGGCTCCTCACGCCAGCTGTAAAGCAGACACTGACACAGGCAGGTAAGTCAATATAAGTATAATTAATGTATAAAACTATTTACAACAGCAAGAGGTGTGAAAGGGTAGGATAGCGAGGAAAGGGGACAGGGAACAGGGACTGTACAGTGGGAAGGGGGACAGATGGGGGAGGGACAGCAAGGGAAATAGGGAAAGGCTGGGGTTGAACTAAGGGCGGCCATGCCCTGCCACCGCCTGGTGCCTCCTTTTCCGCTGTTCAGCCATCATCAGCCAGTGATCCTGCTGGACCGTCTCCAAGGTGGTGGATGTGATGAGAATCATTTGCCACAGCAGCCTGCAGTACAGGGGCAGCCTCAACCTCCACCAGACACCTATGCCAAAGGACAGGACAGGTGAGCAGTGCAAGGTCCCAAGGTACCATGCCCACCCACTGTGCGCAATAGGCAGTGGGAACACCCCTGGAGTGGTGCCCTGGCCACCCACGGGGGGGTGGGTCAATGCCAGCCAGCAACCCAGCATGCCATGAGAGTGCACAAAGGTGGACACCTCTGCTCAATGGCTACTCGACTGTGCAGTGACAGCCAGATGGCACAGGGCACCAGCAGCACCACTGCAACACCGGTGGCAGCCAGGTGCACATCCACCCCACCAACAGCTGGTACATGTGTGCAATGGCCTCCTCACAGTGGCATGCACCACGCACAGTGTGCAACACACAGCTGCCATGGCACATGGCACAGGTGGCTATGGCCACACCCACTCCCCCACCGACCACCTTATAATGTGCACAGGAATTAAATAGTACCTACCTGCCCACTGTGTCCCCACTGGCACCTGTCCCGCTGCTGCACCACCACTGCTGGCTCCTGCTGTGGCCTGCTGGGCTGGCAACACACAGCTGCCATGGCACATGGCACAGGTGGCTATGGCCACACCCACTCCCCCACCGACCACCTTATAATGTGCACAGGAATTAAATAGTGCCTACCTGCCCACTGTGTCCCCACTGGCACCTGTCCCGCTGCTGCACCACCACTGCTGGCTCCTGCTGTGGCCTGCTGGGCTGGCCCAGGTGCTTCTGCCGCTCGATCTTGGTGCCGGGCTTCAGGTCCTGGGAGTGGAACAAAGACAGGTACACATCAGAGTACACCCACAGCATGCACCCACCACCCCCACCTCTGTGAACAACGTATGCCCCTGCCTGACATGTCCCACACAGCTGTATTGCAACATAAGTTGCGTCTGGCAATGCCACACCACAATGCGCATGACAACAGTATACCACTCTGCAGGGCATGCCAGGCAGCCAAGCCATCACCACAGTACAGCACTAGGGCACACATGCAGCATGGGAAGACTTAAGTGTCTGTGGCACGGCTCCTCGGTGGATGTGTGCCTACAGCTGTCTCAGGAGCTCTGGGTCACGCCGCATAAGGTCCCCATACTGGTGGCGGCATTGCTCCCTGGTTCTGGCCACCCTAGTGTTCTGCACCATGCTGGCAGCAATGCCCTGCCAGACCTCTGTCTGGGGCTGTTGCAGGGGCACCTGCCCAGACAGCCCTGGTGCATGTGGGTGCACACAGGCCACCATATTAACTAATTCTAGATCAGACCAGTTATGGGCCCAGCAAACTCCCCACTGCACCATTATTACAGCAGAGATATATGGAGACAAAATGGCAGCCAGAAACTCATGCGTGCACAACGTGCGTGGGATGTGCACCTTGTGGAGGCATGCGTGTGCCTGCCAATCGCGCAATGCTGGAGATGCACGACATGGGCGCGGCCTGACAGGCATGTGGTGGTGGAGTCCCAAGGGGTCAGAAGGTCACAGTAGGGGTCAGGGCTCGACCAGCACATTGTGTGCTGGTGTGCAATAGCAGCCATGGCTCACAATGTGCCATGGTCCCTATTGCGCAGTGGGGGCACAGTGCGCACTAGGCAGTAGCATACCACCAGACGCATGCGCACTTCAGTCATGTGCACTGTGCATGCCTGCACATTGCGCCTCGACTTGCTCTGGAGCAATTTCATTGTGCACAGAGCAAGTACATGATATTCAGCCTCCACATGCAAATTAGCTCATCAGCCAATGAGCAGTGCACTGGAGAAATTAGCATGTCACTACCTTTGCACCAATGCTCTTTTGCATGCGTTCCGCCATAGAAGAGCCACGGACCAGCACATGCCATGGACAGGTATTGCAACCATCTGAGGTATGTTGCGCATGCTGCTGTGCCCAGCCAGCACAGCAGGGTGGATGTGGTAGGCTGCTGCTGACACTGACACACTTGTCCACGTCCACAGGTAGCACTATGTCGGTGCGTGAAGAGAGTGAGGAGCATGGGCCTGCTCGCAAATGCAGGCCCAACTTTACTAAGGCAGAGACAGATGCCCTGTTTGAGGCCTACTTCAACTGGGAGCCACTGCTGAGTGGTGCCACAGACACACCGCAGGCCAGGGATGCAGCCTGGGAGAAGATGGTGGCATGTGTCAACCAGCAGGGCAGCCACTAGCGGTCTATGCAGGAGTGCCGTAAGAAGGTGGTCACCGATAAGAGGAGCATCAAGGAAAAGGTGGCGGCCATTCGTGCAACCCAGACAGCCACTGGAAGGGGGTCTGCTGATGTGCCACAGCTCACAGTGCAGGAGGAGCTGGTAGCAGCCACCATGCACTGCAGCACTGTCGAGGGTGTGTCAGGTGGTGGTTTTCAGACAGGTGGAAGCCTATCACTGCGTAATGCGATATGTTGGGCACACAGCAAGCAGTGGCAGGGGATGGGGTGGATGGGGAGTGGATGGGCCATGCATCACTGACACATTTGTTTCTCTTCAGCACCAGCACACCTGCATGCAGTGGATGGGGCACCAGCAGCAGCCGTGGATGCAGGCCCAGCCCCGGAGGACCAGCCGTCCACCTCTACAGGCATCCTGGGGCCTGATCAACTGCAGCAAACCACCGCTGTCCAGCCTGATGTCCTGAGGATGGGGTGAGATGAGGCCCTGGCTGTGTTTCAGCCGGATGCCAGCCATGGTGTCCTCTGTGTGGAGACACTTATCAGGGCAGGTTCTGACACCGATGACAACCTGACCATGATCCTGGACAGCATGGGTGGTGTTGTGGGGGAGACACCCATACCAGGTACCAACACAGACAGTGCACCCAGTTGCCTGTCAGCGGTGGAACAGCTGCCTGCTGCCACTGCAGGTGCTGCTGTGTGCACCACCATGGCAGTGTCTTGTGGTGGTGGTGGTGCAGCTGCGCAGGTGCTGGGCAGTGTACAGGGGCCGGAGGGTCAGCAGCAGCAGGCAGCAGGGGACATAGGGCAGCCGGACATGGGATCCACTGCCGGTGCACCTGATAGGAACCTACCCCATGGGGACCCCACTGTGCAGCATCCACCTGAGTGGGGGGCTGTGCAGCGTGGTCTTACTCCACCGGAGGGTTGGCGCCCCACCCAGTTTCCCCTGGGCACCGACCAATTGGCAGAGTACACCCTTTTTCTGCGGACCTCTGTGAAGCAACTGGTGCTGCTGGTAGCTGGGGTGCATGCACTGTGCATGGAGGTGTGCCAGGCAGCCAAGCAGCGCGAGAGAGGCACTGCGCAGCTCCTGGAGGCTATTCAGCACTTGAGGGAGGACACAACCACATCCCAAGATCTCATAGCCAATGCGATCATGGATGGCCTTGCACTGCTGACTGCCACAGGGCGTGGCCAGCCACCTCGAACACCACGTAGTACACTGTCCACCCCATGATCCCATCATCGAGCGACACTCTCCCTGTTGATGCCAGGCTTTGCTGTTGGCATCCCAGGCATGCCTGGGGCAGGCCTGTTTGGGTGTCTACACACCCCTGCGCGGACCCAGTCGCAGTCCCACAGTACAACCCATGGCGGGCTGTTGCTTACACTCCCTGTGGCTGATGTGCAGCTTTGTGGCTGCCGATCAGCCCCAGCGAGGCCGTCCCCATGGCCACGGTGGCATGGTTCTGTGCGGCAGACATTATGTGCATGCCACCTTGGCTGCAGTCTGCTGCCGCTGCCCTGTGCGCACATGGGGTGTGTGCATATGTGTGTGTGTGTGTGTGTGTGTGTGTGTGCATCCTGTGTGTCATGCCGCATGCTGCCTGTGTGCGTGCCTGCCCGGCCGCTGGCCCATGTGGCATGGTTGTGATGAGAGCAGATCCACACCGGTTGCACCTGTGCACCAGTGTACTACATCTGATCCCTGCCACATGCCAGTGCCTGGGCACCTGGGCATATGAGTGTGTGTGTGTGTGTGTGTTGCTGTTCACTGCTGTGTGCAGTTGTGAGTGGCTGTGTGGCACTGTCACTCCCACCTCTACACCATGCTTCTGTGTGTGCATGCCCATTGCCATGCATGCTCCTACCTGTGTGCTGTACCTGTGTGTGTGGCCAGTGCATGGGTGTGGCACTACCTACCTGCATGCACCATAGTGCTCCTGTGCAATTGTGTCCCTGTGCTGACGTGCCATCCTCTGCAGCTGCAGATCCCTCTGCCCGGGGGGGGGCTGTCCACCACCCTCCGGCCCACTGCCCTCATCGTCCCCACTACTGTCCTCCTCATCAGCCGCGACAGCTATCCCACGGTCAATAGCCATGTTGTGCAGTATGCAGCAGGCCAGGAATAGGCCACAGGCTTTCGAGGGGCTGTACTGTAGGGCACCACCAGACCTGTCTAGGTAATGGAACCATGCCTTCAGCATCCCAAATACATGCTCAGTTATGTTTCACATGCTGGCGTGTGCCTCATCGTACCGTTCCTCTGCTGGGGAAGATGGGCGCCGGTAGGGGGTGAGCAGCCAGGGCCTGAGTGGAAAACCACTGTCACCTGTGTGGATAATGACATGGTTAACCCTGTGTCCTCTGTTGCTGTGCTCCTTGTTGATCCCTGGCACCCTCGCCAGCGCACCTGCCCTGCTCTCCCCCATTCCATGCCCTGCTCTGCCCGGCACCCCTTGCCCATCCCATACTCACTCACTAGGCAGCCTGTGGAGATGTCCCCATGCTCAAACCTGTGGCACAGCGCAGAGCTGTGCCAGATGAATGCATCATGTGCACTCCCAGGGTGTGTGGCACAGACATTGGTGATGCGCCCCTTGGCATCGCACACCACCTGGCAGTTCACACTTGGGAACCCCTTCTTGTTCATGTATGCCACATCCTCAGGGCCAGGTGGCATGCGGATGCCCACATGGGTGCAGTCAATGGCCCCAAGCATGCCAGGCATGCGTGCTACCCTGTGGAAGTCCTACATGGTTGATGTACACTCTGCCTGTGTGCTGGGGAAATGTATGTATTTCAAAGCATGTGGCAGCAGGGCATTGAGGAACTGTGTGAGGAGGTGGGACGTGGCTGACTGGGTTATGCCTGTAGTGTCTCCTGTTGGTCTATGTAAGGTGCCCATGGTGAGCAGGCACATGACAGCTGTTACCTTTGTCTCCACAGACATTGCATGGCTCCGTCTTGTGGGTGCCTGTATCTCCTCACTGAACAGCTCACAGAGCTGCCTCAGGATGGCCCTGTTCAGGCGATACCGGTCCACAATCTCCATATTGGTGTAATTCTCAAAGGTGATGTGGGCATGGTACCACCTGTTCCGGGCGTACCGCCAACAGGCACTTCTAAGGCCACGTCGCTGTTCCTCCAGCCTCCTCATACCCCTCATTATGTGCTCTATTAGGAAGGGTGCACTGGCCATGGCCCTTGATGTCCTGTCTCCCCCTGGGCAGTCGGCTGCTGCAGGCTGAATGCCACCCTGGTGCACTGCATGGCACTTTGCCTGCCTCTTCCTCTCACTTTCTCAGCCCCTTGATCACTCTCCACTGCCACCTCTGTCCCACGCACCTGTGGCTGCCTGTGCCAGTCACGCTGTCCCTTACAGGCTCTGTCCTCCTTGCTCTGCCTTTATTTTTGTCCCGCCTCCTTCTCTTGCTACGCTGTCTCTCCCTCTCCCCTGGTGCAAGTGCTGTCTGCGTGCTTGCACCCTGTATTTATAGGGTCAATTCTGCTTGGCGCATCGAGAATCATGCCACACTTGCGCCATGGTCCCACGGTTAAATATCGTATTGTGATGTATATTCATGGGCACGCCCCCTGCTCTTATATATATATGCATTCATTATGGTTGCACATTGGCGCATTGGGATTTGCACCATGCAATGGCTCTCACTGAATATCACTCCTTGGCACAAGTCCGCACTTGCACCGGTGCAACTCAGTCACGCCATGCGCAACTGCTTTGAATATCCCGGTCTCTGTTTTTTGACTACTGTAAGCACATGAGTTTTGTCTTGCACTATTCTTACAAACACGTCTTCATTTGTAAGAATAGTGTTGGGTCAGTTTTTCGGGCTTTTCATGGACAAGTGTCTTTAATGACTATAGCTCCTTGGTAGGTAATACCTTCTCTCATAGATGATCTTCTCTGAAATGTCACAAATGAGACTGGGAACTACATACTAAGCAACAACTCTGACATAGTTAGTGTCAGTGGGTGGCTGAATCCTGAATTACTAGTTGCAGTGAAATGCAAACAAGATAATTAAACAGAAGTGCATATTACAGAGAGAATGTTGTGTTTGTACCTGTTAATCAATTTTAGATGTCCCCTTTCTCTTATTAATATGCCCTTCCCCCCAGTGTTGAGTCTGCCTTAGCATTTTTTTTAGATTTGAAATAATAAAAGTTCTTCTTTAAATATTGTAGTGCTCAGGTTTTCTTCAATATTCTCAATTGTTTTTTATTTATTTGTTTTATTTATTTATTTAAAGGTTTTACCAGGAAGGCATGCTGAGCAGACTACTGCTGGATTCCAGATGCGTCCTGGGGGTGGGGGGAAGGAGGATTATATACATATTATACAGTGTCCAAAAAATCTTACAACAAAATCATACAAGGTGTAGTGCAGTACAACAGGCAGTTGTGTGAGGCATATGGCAATAAAATCTACAGATGCATAATATATATGTAAACATATTCATGCAATGCTTCTTTCCAGTCTTGTGAAGGAGTAAGCAAGGCCCCGTTGCTAGACCTAACATGGGTGCATGTGCAGGTGGAGGAGAAATGTGCTTTGAGAAGGGAGTTGAGGTTTTGACTGAGAGAGGCATGCCAAATATCCATGCAGAGGGAGTTCCATACTTTGGGCACACAATATGGAAATGTTGACTGGCCTGCCGTGGCAGACATGAGTGAAACAGACAGGAGACGTGAGTCATTTTCCTGAGTGCGTACACTGGGAGGGTAGGGACTGAAAGGACAGATGCGAGATATGGAGGGAGGGACAGTGCCCAATATTTAGCTGTGATGCTAGCACAGTGGGAGTGTCACCGGTCCTAAATCAAGGTGAGGTCCAGGGTCTGGTATAGGCCACAGTGATGGGTGGTGGGAGGACAGTCAAGGTCAAAACAACAGGAGTGGAAGAGGGGGGACCAGTCTGGCTAAGGTGCACTTTGGGGGAGGCACTGTAGACTATGCCATCATAGTCAAAAATAGGGAGAATCATCTTTTGCAGAATTGCTCGGCAAGCTGGCAGTGGGATGCAGCCATGACTGCAGTACCAAGCAGCCAGCTTTTGATGAAGCTTTTTGTGGATGGCATCAATATGTGTGGAAAAGTCTAGGTGCTGGTCAAGCCAGACCCCAAGATTGCTGCAGGAAGTGCAACTCTCTAGAGAAGTCCCATCCAGAGTGTGGAAGGTGGGGTTAGGGGGGAGCTGTGAAAGTCTCTGCCTTGTGCTGAAGGTCATGGAAACAGTTTTCTTGGCATTTAGAAAGAGCTGATTTGAGCAAAACCAGTGCTGAACATCATTGAAGTCTGGTTGCCACATCAGCAGTCGAGGGGCCAGATGTATACAGTACTGTATCATCCGCATACATGTGAATGGATGTATGTGTGGACAGGCAGTGGGCAGATCATTGAGGAAGATGGAGAACAAAAGTAGACCAAGGACTGAGCCTTGGGGTACACCAATGGTAACAGGGAGGGAAGTTTTAGATCACAACCATTGTTTAAAATCACTTTTCTGGTGTGCAATAGCATGTCACAAACACTGGGAGAATGGCTTTCCAAAATAGCTGAAAATACTAATAAAAACCTGATGGTAGACTAAAAAGAATGTGATTTTAATGTTTTGAAATCTAGAATAATGCTGTAACAGACACAAAACAGGAAGAATTACCATTGTTGTTACTTACCATCTCATTTCACTTTGTACGGAGACTAAGGGTGTAATATTAATTCACTTGTAGTGCATAAAACTGGCCATCACTAGGACATTTGTAAATCAACATTACTCTTGATTGTAGTGTGCAGTGATTATTGTGTTTAAAAATTCTAATTACATGGCTCTAGCCTCAAACTGTGGAGGAATTTGGTTTGTTTTAGTGCATTGTTGCTATATTTTGGGTTGTTTTCCTCCTGGAACTGAGCCTAAAATGCACCAAAATGCATCATTTCACATGTTACATTTTCAAAATGTTCTGAGGGCACCCCCAGACCCCCTAGAGAGGTTTGGTTTAATGGATGTTGAGACCTGTAAGTGGGTTGCTGATTGCAGGGGACCCGTTGGGGTCTGTGGAGATCTAGGCAGGGACTATCTTAGCAGAATGGATGGGTCCAGTGGTCATTTTCTGCCAACAAATTCTATGTGTTTCTCTCTGTCACTGTCAAATTCTAGTACTTAATATTGGTAATCAGTCAGGGAGGTTGGGGTCCACTAGACAACACTGATTTGACTGCAATTGGTCACATGAGTGATCAGGGGGAGCTGGAATGGACCCTGTGAAGGAGGGCTAGGGTGTAACTTACTTATCATGGGGAAGGGGTATAAAAGTAACAAAATCTATTTCAAAGTACCCCCAAAATGCACCAGAATGCACCAAATTAAAAAACTTTTCTGGGGGCCTAGGCAACTTATAGTTTGTCTTGCAGTTCCTACGATTTCAGTGAAATGATGCCGCCTGAATCTATCCAACATACATACATATTCTGAGTAACTTGTACCTTTTCATTTTTATTTCTCTTTTAAGATTCTAAATATTTAAAAAAACACAAAAATATATTCATAACTTAGTTTTAAATTATACCCGTATGGAAAAGAACTACAGTATACTGTATTTTGTTGATATGTAAACTATGGCTGAATATGTGTAAATATATCATGTTTCAATATTAGTGCATTTTTTCAGTTATATTTTAGATAGTTCCAGAAGTCAATAAGATATGTCTTATTGGCATTGATATTCTAAATGTATATGTTTTATTATACTATCAAAGAAAATATTATGTTGTGCTTTTTCATGTTTTTATGGATCTCTGATGAAAAATTATGATAGTTTTATGCAAGTGTAATTTTACTATAATTTCTACAATAAAAGTGTACGTTAGGAAACATATATTTTCAATATATTAGAGATGTATTTTCTGAGATATATTTCATATACAGTATTTTAAAGTGGGGTTGGTCTGATTTACATTTGGAAAGTATCTGTAATATATGTATTATATAGAGAATAATGGATGGGGAAGTGTGTGATACGATAATTTAATGCACAGCCGAGGTGTGGGATGTTATATAAACCCTGAGGGTGAAGCCCGAGGGGTTTATCAAAGCATCCCACACTGAGGGTGTGCATTAAATTCTCATTATCACATATTTTCCTATCTTTTATTTTATGTAATTGCTGGTGAGCAATTTTTTCCAGCGTAAATGCTGTGACCCCCTCCCAAGAGACATATAGTCTTTACACACACACACACACACACACACACTTACTTTATCTCTCTCTGCACACACACACACACACACTTTATCTGTCTCTTTCTCTCTCATATATATATATATATATATATATATACATACACACACACACACACACACACACACACACACACACACACACACTCTGTCTCTCTCCCTCTGTCATTCTCAAAAAATCCTCATGTGGCAGTTTCACTCTAGTTCTCTGGGGCACCAAATGAAGCAGCAGCAGCTCACTGCCTTCCCAACCTCATATTTAAGGTAGGATCGATCAAATATAGTAAAAAAACAGTTACAGGAAGGTGATGGTGAAACAGTGGTGGCGCCACGCTAAGATACAGAGCCAGAGACACCATGTTTTGGGAACTGCTTAGCCTGCCCAGATACAAAACAGGAGCCACTGAGAGAGCACTCCCTTTTAATAGACAGATCGTGTGAATTCAGTAACAACCCATGGGTTATTATGGAAAATATCAACTCAGGCAGCACATACAAAAAATTGCTGACCAGTAATTATTTATCCCATTATATATACTGATAATACATTTTAAACATATGTTTTACATAGCAAATAAATATGTTTTATAGTTTGTAAATATAACTGGAATATGTATTACACATACCTTTATAATATATATATATATATTTATAAAATGAGCAGCCATATCCATATCCAAATCCAGACTTCTGATTGTATAAACACATCACATGACCCGTGCGTATATCAAGCGAGCGACCGCACACTGCACTTTACCCCCCTCAAAACAATTTTGACATTTTATAAGATAGATATACCACTCTGAGGTGTGCGGTCGCCGCTCTGATATACTGACGCTTTGGGCGGTTGGGACGTGACTGCTGCATAATGCACACCAAGGCGGCGATATCAGAGCGCTTAATTTACACCTCAGAGTGGTATATCTATATACATATATATATATATATATATATATATATATATAGACTACATTTGTAAATACACACTGAATGCACTATTTCTACATGTCTTCTTATAGTAAAATATGTATACACACAAAGAAGGCAGTTCCAAAATGTAGTGGTGCTCACAACATAAATGTAAACATCACTCACAGTAAAAGATAGGCACATGCGCACACACACACACACACACACACACACACACACACACTGGACCGGGGACTCCAGAAGACACTGTTAGATTTTCTACTACTGATTTTATTTGTACAAAAAAAATGTTCATGCTGTTCTCACACTTTTTAAAGCACAGTGTGAAATGGTGGTCCTGTGGGGAGGACTGTTTTTTTTTACTATTGCTACTTTTGCCTTTAATTTTACAACTGTTTCTTTACTGTACAAATAAACTTTGTGATGGAAAATCCAAGAAGTGCTTTCTGGAGCTCCTGGTCAGGTGTGCATGTGTGCCTAACTTCTGCTGTGAGCAAAATATGTATCTTGTTTGCTTGCAAGATACAGTATGTGTAGAATATGGCACACTATATATTTTTCTATATGTCAAATATATTTTTGAAAATGCCTGTTGTGGTATTGTGTATACATTTGCATAACTAATTTGCATGTAACCACCCAGTCCCTAGGGTTACTAGAATCTTACCAGTATTATTGTTAGGAAGGCAGCAGGCAGCTGGTAGGAAGTTCATTAGGGGCTCCTTACATAATGACATCATTGTTTACTCAGCTAGCCCGAGGGAGTAATGATTAGTTAATTTTAGAGCTCTCACAGCAGTATTAGCCACACTGTGGGGATAGCTGCTCTGGGGAGCTTGGAATGCTCAGTTTGAGCTGGGGTGTTGTTCAGCCAGTTGTGGAGTGAGGAGGTGAGAGTGGCAGAAGGACTGCAAGTGGGCTCTTAGAGAGAGCACAGGAATTCTCACCCTAGTGGAGTGTCATTTCCAGCTTCCAGTTGAAGTGGTGGAGGCAAGGCTACTGCAGGATTTCCTGATTTCTGCTCAGAGTGAAGTGGAAGGATTTGCTTCTTCTTTGTGGTCTCAAGGGGCAATCCCCTGAATTTTCTGTTGTGTTATCAGCTGCCTTGGCTAGGACCTGAAATAGACTGTTTGGACCAGCTACCCAGGAGAGGGCCTTTCCTTTCTTTTTTCCTTTTATGATGGCACACTTGCGCAGCCAACATCTTGGGACAGTGCAGCTTTGGAGACGCAGTCACTGTTGGGCGAATGCAGGGCACGCACCAGTAGGTGCGTCCCGCATTCCCCAATAAGCCTGCATGCCGCCACCACACCATGCATACATAATGTGGCAAGCACATCTAAGAAAAGGTCCGCTGCAATCCGAGCAAAGCTCATCAGATGCAGCAGTCCTCTGCTTGCCATTCTTGCCGCCATTATGTACATGGTGGCACACTGGCCGCAGAACTGCCGACGTCAGGGGTGTCCAATCCCCCTGTCGGCTGCCCCTGCCCCTGTGAATATGCCAATGGTGGAGCCCACTCCCAGTCAGCATAAAGCACCCCCCCATTTGTGATATGCTGAGGGGGTGCCCAATCAGCTCTTACTGCCCCCTTTCCTTGTGTGTCGGCCAGAGGGCCGCTCCTATCGGCCAAAATAACCCCTTGTTGTTTGCCGACGAGGGTGCCCAATCCCCGTCGGCTACAGACCCCAATCAATAGGTGCACGCTGGGAGCCCACCCAGCTGCTAAACTTCTGCAAAACAAAAACCTGTCCTGCTGATGTTTTTTTTTCATTTTGAACTTGTAAAGGAAAATGGTCCTGCGATAGTCTCTATGCCCCTCCCCACCCGCACCCACCCACTCCGCACCCTGCCTCCCACACCCCCTCACCTCATACTTACCTCCGGAGTCCAGCGCAACGATCTTCAGTGGACCGGGAACACATCTGCGCTCTTCAAAGCCGACTGCGAACTGAGGAAATGCCGGTAAGCTATATAATGGAATAAATAGGGTTTTTTCAACTTTGCTGCATATCGCAGGCATTTTTGCGAATTTTGGCCCCAAGTTTTCAACATGGGGTTTTTGGGGCCCCTTTTCATGAATTCTTGCACTGTCATGGCGTTATTCAGTCACGAAAGGTGATTTCACAATCACTGTGCAGAATCAAATTTTGGGACTGCTTAACAAAATGACAGTGGCACTGTTCATGAGGGGGGGGGGCTCCCAAAACAGCCCTATGTTGCAAATTTGGTGGGAAAAATCCAAAACATGACTGTTTTATGAGCGTGCATAGCAACTGCGCAACGCACGCTTGTAAGTTAGCAAATTCACAATATTTTCACACCAGATTCTCAACATTGGCATTTTACCACACCTTCTTGTGAACTGTATAGCTGTAATTTTTCACATCCTGGCTGAAATGTGTTTTCGCACTTCCGGCGCAGAATAGCGCAATTGTGGTGCAAAATCAGTGATTGGGACACATTACAAAAATAACAGTGACACCGTTCATGAGCAGAGGTCCTAAAATGCCTGTGTTGAAAATTTGGTGACAATACTCCATAAAATGACTGTTTTATGAGCGTGCATAGCAACTGCGCAACACATGCTCATAAGTTAGCGCACTTGCAATATTTTCATGCCAGATTCTCAACATTGGCATTTTACCACACCTTCTTGTGAACGGTACAGCTGTCATTTCTCACATCCTGGCCAAAATGTGTTTTCTCACTTCTGGCACAAAATAACGCGGTTGCTGTGTGAAATAAATGTTTGGGACATATTGCAAAAATGCCAGTGATAGTGTTCATGAGCAGAGGTCCTACAATGCCTGTGTTGAAAATTTGGTGACAATACTCAGTAAAATGACTGTTTTACAAGCATGCGTAGCAACTGTGCAACGCACACTCGTAAGTTAGATTATTCGCAATATTTTCATGCCAGATTCTCAACATTGGCATTTTACTACACCTTCTTGTGAACTGTATAGCTGTCATTTTCCACATCCTTACTGAAATGTGTTTTCACCTTTTGGCACAAAATTGCCCATCCGCTGTTTGAAATCAGTGTTTGGGACACATTACGAAAATGACAGTTGACGCTGTTTATGAGCAGAGGTCCTAAAATGCCTGTGTTGAAAATTTGGTGACAATACTCCATAAAGTGACTGTGTTATGAGTGTGCGTTGCGCAGTTTGCATGCACGCTCGTTCGCAAACTTCTAATATTTTCACTCCAGATTTTCAACAGTGCCAATGTTCTGCACCTCCTAATGAACAGTACAGCTGTCATTTTCCACATCCTGATCAAAATCTGTTTTCACAGTTCCAGCGCAGAACAGCGTGGTCACTGTGGAAAGCCCATGTTCGAGACACGTGATGAAAATGACAGTGACACTGTTCATTAGCAGATGCCCTAAAATGCCTATGTTGAAAATTTGGGAACGAAAGTCAATAAAATGAGTGTTTTATGAGCGTGCATTGCACAGTTTGCACGCACGCTCATGACTTTGTGAATCTGTAATAGTTTCACTCCAGCTGTTCATCATTGCCATTTTTCCACACCTCCTTATGAACACTACAGCTGCCTGAAATGTGTTTTTGCATGTCTGGCACAGAATTGCACAGCCGCTGTGCAAAATCAGTTTTTGGGACAGTTTGAAGAAATGATGGTGACACTATTCATGAGCAGAGGTCCTAAAATGCCTATGTTGAAAATTTGGTGCCAAAACTCCATACAATGACTGTGTTGCAAGCATGCATTGCACAGTTTCCATGCACCCTTGTAACTTCGTCAATCTGCAATATTTTCATGCCACATTTTCACACCGGCACATCTCCTTGTCAACAGTCCAGCTGCCATTTTTCAAAGCCTGCTCAAAACGTGTTTCTGCAGTTGTAGTGCAAAATGGCATGCTCGCTGTGCAAAATCACCTTTTCAGACATATTCATAAAATCACAGCACTACGCATCTCTAGCTCCACCACTCCCACTGCCAATGCCAGTGCAAAAACATTTGGCATTGACAAATGCTTGTTTAGTTGCGCCATGCTCTGTGGATGGAACAACTCCTGTGAATACTGTCTATGAGACTAGATCTCTGCAAGTTTTAAGGGGATTGGATAGTCTGTACATGTGCCCATAGATAAGGCTGGATCGCACCTGTCAGTGCCCCAGTCTCACTCCAGTGAGTGAAGTAAAGTTAAACTGTGTACCCCAGTGAGTGCAGTTTATTCTCTGGTCACCCCAGTTTGTGGCAAGTAAAAGTGTGGGACCTTTAGCATTTCAGTGGGGAATGGAGGTTTCAATGGTGTAACCCTGAAGAATGGCAGAGACTGTCGGTTGGGGCCAAGGGTGGGAGGCAATGCTTACAAGGCAGGGGTTTGTAAAGGGCAGTCCAAGGAAAAATCAGCACTCTTAGCCTGTTAATAGGATAAATCCAGGTCCAATTCCAAAGTAATGCAAAAGTGAAATATTTATTATAAACAAGGAACAAAAAGACCAACAGGCACGCAAATAATACAAAGAACAAACTTGCCCCAGCACTTCAACTCACAAACAAGTCTTCATAAGGGGTAAAGATTACATATAGACAATGCCCTTATATAGTATATCTAATTAGACACATTATTATTCAATCATTCAATTAATCTAACAAATACCAACACCTGTGAAAATGAAAAACTCCCTTCCACTTCTAATTCAAGCTAAGTTCAGTGCAATTCCTGTGCTATAACACTAGATGGTGCTATTACATTACAGCCCATACATCTTTACTAGAACAATACTTGTATATATAAGTAACTGGAAGCACAGATTACAAAAGAATGAAAGATGAACACATGAATAAATAGAAGATGGAATGAAATGAAATGAAAATACCAAACTCCAGCAACATAAAATATTATTGCAAGGCAGCCAGGATGAACCAAATAAAGGATCTCATAGAAAATGAGTACCAAGTAGCTGGAGGAAAGTCAGGTGAAATGAAAAATGAACCTATAGAAAATAAGAGAGAAAAAAGCATTAATTTACAATATGTTACATTACACATCTAACATAATTCTAAATAATCAGTGAAAAAGCTCAAAACCAGCATTATGTATTATAAAGAACTCTGCATAAATTAACTAACTTGTTACTTAAGAAAATGTTTCAAATCCCATTTGTCATTTGATCCCTGAGGTTTGACACTATGTAAAATGTGAATTCAGAAGCTCTCACGTTGTAACAAGAGATTAGATCTATCCCCTCCATTTTTGTTTGCTTGCACGCATGTGCAAGAAACATAGTGCCATCATCCGAGTTTTCAGGGGTGTGGCAGCCCTCTTCCAATTCAGTCAGTGTGTTTGCAGGCGTGGCAGCAGTTCTCCAATGCCTGCTGGAGTTGTCTATGACAGCTCCAAAATGCAGTGGCGTACAGTTGAAAGGGGGAGCTACGCTTCAGTGAGCAGCAATAAGTTATCGCCTGCTCATGCACGCTCCCCTACACACACACACACACACACACACACACACATATGCATGCATACTGCGTGCTCGTCCCCCCCACACACACACACTGTGTAGCCAACGGGGGTGCCCAATCCCCCGTCGGCTGTGCTGCTTCTCCCCCCAAAGCAGAGTTACATATGCGATGCTGGGTGCCCACCCCAGCGTGGCTGCACATCATATAGCCGACGGGGGTGCCCAATCCCCCGTCGGCTCCACTGTCCCCCCCTCCAAGTACAGTGTGCCACGCTGGAAGCCCATGCCAGCGTGGCAACAGATGCTATTGCCGACAGGGGTTCCCAATCCCCCATCAGCTCCACACACCCCCACCAGCCATCCTTGTGCCATGCTGGGAGCCCACCCCAGGGTGGCAAACGTCCCGCGTCATTTAAAAAATTGAAATTTAAAATGGTCCCTGTCTCTGCCCCCACCCACGCCCACCCACTGCGCACCCGCATCCCCACACCCCCTCTCCCATACTTACCTCCGGACTCCAGCGCGACAATCTTTGGTGGACCAGGAACACATCTGCACTCTTCAAAGCTGACTGCGAACTGAGGAAATGCCAGTAAGCTGTATAATGGGATAGATAGGGTTTTTTCAACTTTGCTGCATATCTCAGCCATTTTGGAATTTTTGCATCAAATTTTCAACATGGGGTTTTTGGAACCTCTTCTCATGAATGCTCTCACTGTCATGGCGCATCACCAAGGGTGATTTCGCAGTCACTGCACAAAATCACCTTTCAGGACTGAGTAATGAAATGACACTGCCACTGTTCATAAGGTTGGCTCTCAAAAAGCCTATGTTGAAAATTTAGTGGAAAAATTCCTAAAACTGACTGTTTTACGAGTGTGCATTGCACAGTTCCTACGCACACTCATAAGTTCACTAATTTTCAATATTTTCACTCCAGATTTTCAACATTGCCATTTTACCACACCTCCTTATGAGCAGTACAGCTGTCATTTTTCACATCTTGCCCAAAATGTGTTTCCGCCCATGTAGTACACAATGGCACAGTCAGTGTGCGAAATCAATGTATGGGACACATTAAGAAAATCACAGTGACACTGTTAATGAGCAGAGGTCTTAAAATGGCTATGTTGAAAATTTGGTGAAAAATTCCTAAAAATGACGCTGTTCTGGCGCGTGTTGCGCAGTTCCTCATACACTTTTCGTGTTTGCAATTTTCTATATTTCACTCCAGATTTTCCACATTGCCATTTTATTACATTTCCTTATGAACAGTACAGCTGCCATTTTTCACGTCACCCCAAATGTGTTTCTGCACATGTAGCGCACAATGGTGCAGTCGGTGTGCGAAAGCAATGTTTGGGACAGATTAAGAAAATCACAGTTACACTGTTCATGAGCAGAGGTCTTAAAATGGCTATGTTGAAAATTTGGTGACAAAAGTCCATAAAATGACTGTGTTATGAGTGAGCATTGTGTAGTTTCCACTCACCCTCATAAGTTCATGACTTTGTAATATTTTCAATTCAGATTTTCACCAGTGTCATTTTTCCACACTTCCTTATGAACAGTACAGCTGTCATTTTTCACAACATGGCCGAAATGTGTTTTCACACTTTCAGCGCAGAGATGCATGGTCGCTGTGGGAAATCATTGTTCAGGACAGATAAAGAAAATCACAGCGACACTGTTCATGATTGGAGGTCTCAAAATGCCTGTGTTGACAATCTGCTGTAAAAAATCCCCAACCTAATTACATTACGGGTGTGCGTTGCACAGTTTCTATGCACGCTCATGACTTCATCAGTTTTTTTTTTATATTTTTACTGCAGATTTGCAACATTGCCATTTTTTACCAGTGGTGTCACCACGCTGATTTTGGGGAGGCTACAGCCCCCCCAATCGAAGTTAAAGTCCCCCCAATGCCCAATCATTTCAGTAAAAAAGACAAAAAACAAAGAAAACAACAGAGTCCTCTCCTCCGTCTGATTTTACAGTTTTACCTCAGTCTGAACTGCATGCAGATCGCCGATCTGGTTCTGCAGCATGCAGTTCAGACTGAGATAAAAATCACTGATAATTGTGTACAAAGTTGAGTCACTAATGGAACCACGAAAGTGGAAATCACAAACCAGTTTCCCTGTTCTATAAATTGCAAAATGTAATCAGTGGCTCCGAGCAGCATTACTTAATGGCGCTCGACCAAAGGCGAATTAAATATGGCAAGCATTATTGGTGACCGTAAAATATCAACGCCGAGACATAGCAGCGAATACTGCTGCATACTTCTTAGTTCTTTACAAAAATGATTGTTTAAATTGTATACTATTTTTTGCTACTGTGCCTGTGCCCACTATCACGCACATTGCTTCTCAGTTCTCACCCCTTGCTCAGAGTCAGCACAGCTCCCGGAAGGTATGTGGTTGATCGCAACAATGCGGAAACTGGAAGTGGAAGGTATAAAGCGACGTTACCAGGTAACTAAAAATGCAAATATACGAAGCAGACAATTATCTGTCAAGCCAAGTATTTACATTCATACCAGTGGTGTTATGAATGTAAATACTTGGCTTGACAGATAATTGTACCAGTAATTAAAAGTGAAACAGGCTAACAAAGTGGATCTAAGTAAAGAGCATAAGCACTGCCATGAAAGATGGTCATGGTAGGTGGGGGGGGGATACACTGGGTGAAAACAAATAGGCAAAAAAGTGAAAAAACATGGACCATGAATGAGGCAGAAGCAGTTCGTTAGTGTTGTGCATACAGAGAGGGTGTGCATTGTTGTTGCTGCTGCTGCTGTGAAGGATGCTAGGCGTTAGGTCTACGAGGAGGTGATGAACTGTTTAATTCAAGCCAAGGTTAGTCATTCAGTAAAATTGCAGATTAACTTGGCATATCCCATTGATTTTTAGGGAAACATTTAACGGTTACCTATACTTGTCTGTGCAGGTCTTTACTCTTATTAGTCTAATAAGAGTAAAGACCTGCACAGACAAGTATGGATTAGTTCCAAACCATGAGTCAATTGCCAAACTGGACTGATACATACTGACTGGCTGCATTTAAACACTAGAATTTAATATTACACATGCAGACATGCTGCGTCCCAAAAGGAAGAGGCACTCCCTTTGGACTAAAGGAATCTGCTGTTGGAAAGTGCCGCTCCAGTGAACGAGTGGCTTGAGTGTTGTTGTAAACTGCAGCCTTTCAGACTATACAGAACCATCACACAAGGGCTGCAGTCATCTATTTGGGACTTGCAGAATGACTGATCTGGATTAAAAAAAAAAAAAGCTGCTCCTGTGTACATATATTGTGTTTGTGTGTGTGTGTGTATGTGTGCTTAATATAGTAACTCATTGTACAATATTTCAAGACACCTCAGAGGCGGAGCACTGTCTGTGATGAGTACCATTTTAAACGGCATGAAGTGGGGTTGGGGGGTGGGGTTAGAGAGAGGACTGGATGGAGGGAGGTGGGTTCTATATGTGACTGGTACCCACCTCAAGTCTTCCTACCAAACAGCACAGCAGCTGCTTGCACAGTGACCCAATCAGTACACAAACATGTGGTGTGCTTTTCCAACACACACGTGGTACAGTTAGTAGTCCCACTGTGTTGTGTAGAAAATTAGTGACGCAGTTGTTGTTGGCATTGGTAGAGTGAGCAGTGCAGCAGAGCAGATTCGGAATTTATATTTTTCCTGGCCTGAAAGAAAGTTGAAGTTCATAAATTGAATACCTACATACACAGCTCATTAACTGATTGAAAAATCAAAGCTCTCACAGTTGAGCTGAGAGTTAAATAATTATTGTAGTAAAGTTGTAGTGTTAAGTTATTTTTTTTTACTTTCTTTTTCCTGTCTGGCTGAAATGGGAGGGGGATGTGTTTGCTTTACTGTTTTTGTCTTTTTTGGTTAAATTGAGTCACAGACAACCTGAGTGCATACAGCATTTACTAAATTACTAACTGCTTATTTTTTTTATTTTGAATCATACGCCAGTTGAACAAGGGGAACCATATCTGTATAAAAAACAGTTTTCCAGTAACATAAAAGCATACTAATTATTACTTTACATACTGTGAGCCCTGCGTGTTAGGCTCCATCTATTGTATTAAATAGCAGTTTTCCAGTCGGTTACTCACTACTTTGCATACTGTGAGCCCTGCGTGTTAGGCTACGTCTATTGTATTAAATAGCAGTTTTCCAGTCGGTTACTCACTACTTTGCATACTGTGAGCCCTGCGCGTTAGGCTCCGTCTGTTGTATTAAATAACAGTTTTCCAGTAGGTTACTCACTACTTTGCATACTATGAGCCCTGCGTATTAGACTAAGTCTGTCACATAAACATTTCATCCCTGTGTGCCAGACCCAGTAAAAGGGCATTTTTCTTATAATTTACTTTTTAGTTAGTTCTTGTCACACACTCATCAGCCTTGTTAAAAATGAGTATCCGTGACTTCTTCCATCCAAAATCAAAAAATCAGAATAAAGAAAGTAACTTCCTGGACCCCAGTGATGCTCAACAGCTGCAACCAGAGCAGCCATTAAGAAATGAAGTGTAAGTTCCAGTACCAGAAGATGTAGCAAACACATCATCATCTCCCGGAACATCTCATGATGCACTTGAATCAGTAGCAAGATTTACGTCTGCTGCTACTGTTGTACCCAGTGATTTGGGAACCAAAGAAGTTGGTCCTATGCAGCCAAAGCTGTCTAGTTTTCCACAAAGGGATTTTGGAAAGCAGAAAAGTTCATTTTCAAGCAGCTGGTATGCATCATTTATATGGCTTGAATATAGTGCAAGCAATGATGTCATATTTTGCTTTGCCTGCAGAATGTTTTCAAGTTGCACTGGTCGAGCGGACACTGCTTTCACGTCCAGAGGGTTTAACAACTAAAAGAAGGCAATAGAGAAGATGAGAGAACACCAACAAACAACAACACATACAGGAGCAATGGAGGCCTGGTCTACTTATGTGAAATGTAAAGAACAAGGCAATATTATACAGCTAATGGATTCAGCAATGATTGCAGATATCAAAAAGCGAAGGGAGTACCTGAGAAGAGTAGTTGAGATTGTTTTATTGTTTGTCAGACAGGGAACTGCCTTTCGAGGCCATTGGAAGTGTGAAGGGAGCTCAAACAGGGGTAACTTTTTAGAGACTTTTGATCTTCTAAAAAAAGTTTGATCCTGAATTGCAAAATTTGCAGATTCACATGCCAGGAAATGCCACCTATCTCTCACCTCTCAGTCAAAATCAGATGATAGAATGTTGTGCAAAATTAATAAGAGAGAACATTTTAAATGAGGTAAAAGAAGCAAAGTATTTTGCAGTACTTGCCGATGAATCTAGAGATGTTGCTTGAAGAGAACAAATGAATATTTGCCTTCATTATATTCACCATGGTTCCCCTGTAGAGAAATTTTTGTGCTTCCATCAAGTAACAGCATTAGATGCCCAGAGTCTGACAAATGAACTGTGTTCAAAGCTGACTAACCAGGACCTCCATGAGAATTCTGTGACTTGCGTAGCTCAAACTTATGATGGTACATCTGTTATGAGCGGGCAACTTAAATGGAGTCCAGGAACTATTTCGTCATAAGCATCCATATGCTGTATATGTTCATTGCTATGCGCATATTCTGAATTTGGTCCTTGTAGATGCCTGTTCATCACTTCTTACTGTACGGAAATTCTTTGACATGCTTCAAGAGATACACACGTTCTTTTCCAAATCTGTCCTGACTCACCAGGTGTTCTTAAATGTTCAAAAGGAGCTTGGGTTGACTAGAATTCTTGAGATACCGGAGTTAAGTTCTACCAGGTGGGCTTGTCAAAAGCGAGCAACAAAGGCAGTAACAGAAACTTATCCAGCTCTTCTAAAATATCTTTCAGAATGTGAAGAAGGATAAATTGCAAAGGCCAGAGGACTCCACAGCAAGTTTCTAGAATTCAACAATATCTTTCTCCTTAAAATGTTTGACAAACTACTGTCAGTGGCTGATGGAACAAATAACTTACTTCAGACTCAGGCTTTGGACTTCGGGTGTGCAGTGACTGCTGTATCTGCGCTTGAGAGACACAATTGCACAATTTCATACTGAAGAGAGATTTCTAGTTTTCTCAGGAAGCTGAAAATATGGCAGAAAATATGGGACACAGACACCTGAAAACACTCTGAGTCCACAGAGGCAAAGGAAGCTACCTCGTTTGGGAGCACTTTGTTCCAACTTCACAACTGAACTGAACAAAGTGCATCAGCATCACATGAAACAAGAACTGCTGTGCATTTGAGAATCACTGTTTTTTACCCTGTGATTGACAAAATGATTGGAGAGATTGACAGAAGGTTTTCCAAGCATAACCAAACACTGATGGTTGCTATCAATGCTCTCAGACCACAGTCTAACACATTCTTGGACCAGGACAAACTGAGGTCACTTGAAGAGATGTATGACTGTCCAGTTCTGGAAGAGGAACTAGTAGTAGCAAGAAACTTCATTTGTCGGCTGCCAGAAAATGAACGTCCACACGATATGACCAATCTTTATAATGTACTTCCAGAAATCTTGTATCCAACGCTGCATAAATCACTGCAGATTACTTTAACAATCCCAGTTACCACGTGTGTGTGTGTGTGTGTGAGCACTCCTTTAGTTCCATGAGTCGCATTAAGACATATCTGAGAAACAAGACGGAAAATGACAGATTGAGTTCACTTGGAATTCTCAACATTCAGACCGAAGAAAGCAGACAACTTGACACTGATGATGTGATTGATGAATTTGCATCCCTGACAAACAGAAAGGTTGAGCTACTTCTCCCAAAATCAGCATGATACTAAAATAGTAAAACCTGTATGACACTGATATCCAGCAGATCTGCTGGGATAATGGTGTGTTTGGCTGTTCTGGTCTCTCATTTGCTCTGGGGTCCTACTGCAACCTTCTCAGCAGATCTGCTGGGATAATGGTGTGTCTGGCTGTTCTGGTCTCTTATTTGCTCTGGGGTCCTCCTGCAACCTGTCCTCAGTGGACCAGTAACCACATTTTTCCACATGTACCACATTAAATGTATGGCTGATAACTAGGCTTCTCAAACATATTTTTCACCACTAAAATGCAGGAAAAGCCACCATTTGAAGGTAAAATTTCAAACTTTTCCGGGGGGCATGCCCCCGGACCCCCCTAGCTTTGTTAGGATTTTGACTAAGGGGCATTAGCCCCCCACAACTTTGTACCCCTGGTGACGCCCCTGTTTTTTACACCTCCCCATGAACAGTACAGCTGTCATTTTTCACATCCTGTTCGGAATGTGTTTTTGCACCTGTGGTGCTAAATGCCATAGTCACTGTGCATAAGCAGCTTTCAGCCAACAAATTGATATTGCCACTGTTCATGAGGTGGGGGTCACAAAAAAAACATGTTGAAAATTTGGAGTGAAAATACCAACGAATGCCTGAGGTGTTAGGGTTTCCAGCCATAGCGCCCCACTCTGTAGAGAATGACAGGCATCAGGGGTGTGACTTGGGATTCTTGCCTGTAATGCTCATACCATTCCACATCCTGCAGCCAGTGAGAGGCATCGAGGTATGCCTTGGACTCTTTGGCCCCAAAGTTCACCCCATTCTCCTGTACCGCACCCATCTCACTGTATTTCCTGATGGAATGGGGTGCACATAAGGGCCAAAGACCCCAAGGCACACCGTGACACTTGTCAGTGTCTGCAGGGTAGGGTGTGGTGAACTGGCATGGCCATTATGCCTGACGACCCAAAGGCACACCCCAATGCCTGTCACTCTCTGTAGGGTGGTGGTGGGGTTGGCTTCAGTTCAATACTTCACTGCCATTTCTATTATGCAGCTCTGTAACTTCTACACTACCAATGCCAATGCCAGCAAGCAAACATTCGGCATTGACAAATGCTTGTTAACTTGTGGCACATGCTCTAATCCTATAAACTTTAAGCCATCAGGTTTGGAGTTATGAACTTCTGAAAAATGTGTGCCAGCTGGTGTATCTTGTTTTCCATTTACAATCAAACGAATATGTTCCTGTATCCTTTCTTTGAGTGGTCTGACAGTTTTACCAACATAAATCAATTTACAGGTACACCATAATATATAAACAACAAATGAGGTGTCACATGCAATGAGTTCTCTAATCTAAGCTTTAATACTTATATCTGCAGGGTGTATGAACTCTTTTGTTGGTGTACCATATTTACAAATGTTACAGTGGCTGCAACTGTAGTACCCAGTTGGACGACCTGGTAACCAGGTAGTGGAAACCAGGATATCACTGGCTTGTTATAGATGTTGAATCTTTGTACACCTCAATCTAATCTCTTGTTACAATGTGAGAGCTTCTGGATTAACATTTTTGCTGATTATTTAGAATTATGTTAGATGTGTAATGTAACAGATTGTAAATTAATGCTTTTTTCTCTCTTATTTTCTATGGGTTCATTTTTCATTTCACCTGACTTTCTTCCAGCTACTTGGTACTCATTTGTTATGAGATCCTTTATTTGGTTCATCCTGGCTGCCTTACAGTAATATTTTATGTTGCTGGAGGTTTGGCCTTTTCATTTCATTTCATTCCATCTTCTATTTATTCATGTGTTCATTTTTCATTCATTTATAATCTGTGCTTCCAGTTACTTATGTACAAGTATTGTTCTATTAAAGATGTATGCGCTACAATGTAATAACACCATCTAGTGCTATAGCTCAGCAATTGCACTGAACATAGCTTGAATTAGAAGTGGAAGGGAGTTTTTAATTTCACAGGTGTTGGTATTTGTTGGATTGATTGAATGACTGAATAATAATGTGTCTAATTAGATATACTATATAAGGGCATTGTCTATATGTAATCTTTAGCCCCTTATGAAGACTCGTTTGTGAGTCGAAGCGCTGGGACAAGTTTGTTCTTTGTATTATTAGCCTGCCTGTTGGTCTTTTTGCTCCTTGTTTATAATAAATATTTCACTTTTGCATTACTTTGGAATCAGACCTGGATTTATCCTATTAACAGGCTAAGAGTGCTGATTTTTCCTTGGACTGCTTCAATTTATGGGTTGGCTACCCTTAATATTAGCACCACCCCACTTTTGCTCCTGATCACAACACGGGTGTTTGGTTCTTATGTTTGTAAAGGGCCCCAGTACAGTTACCTGAGTGAGGGCCAAGCTGCAGGTTAAGGTGTGCGACTGAGTTTCACGTATCACACCTATGTCCGAAAGAGTTCTGAGTGTGTGTCTTAGATTCACTAAATGACACTCATGGGAAGAAAGATGTTCATGTGTGTGGCCCGGTGTCCATGACTGTATCTTTGGGAATTTGGGAAGAAGATATTTCTGTTGTCATTCATGAACTGTACTGCATGCAAGAGAGTTCTTGAATCTGTACCTGTCCAGCCTGAACTGACCCTTGGAGGTCTACTTCAGCTTTTACTTTCCATTTCTTGAATAAAGCCATACTTCACAATCCCAGTCACTGTTATGGAAATTCTGATTATTGCTTCTGGTTGTGTGGATTTACTGGGGCCTCCTCAGCAGGTTAGATCAAGCATATGCCTAGCAGTCTCCACCCAGGACCTGGGTTGTGTTACTTACACAAAGTTCAAGTAGGTTGATTTTGTACCCCCACCCCTCTTTTGCTCTAGAAAGTGAGCCAGGTATACATCCTAATGCCACTGGTGGTACCTACCTTTTGTAAATTGGTATGCCAGTATACGGGCAGCAGTGTTTTCCAGATAGTTAATAGGGGTGTGTTCACACTGGTGAAAAAAGTGGCCTGGGGGCTGCAAAAAATGGGGTCTCTCTTGGAATATTTAATTTGGGGTGAGAGACATGCTGTGGGTATGTCTAGGATCTTCCTGTCTGGTGGTGGTGCCCCAAACAGAAGATTGTTTACCAGAAAGCAAGTTGTGCCAAGTAAAATGCCACATGAAAGTCTTTTTGCTGCCTGAGTTTTGTGGAAAAGAAAAATGAAGAATTTGATGCTTGTGTATTTGCTTTGAAACTGTGGACTGAGAAATAATTGCCATTGCCTTGTGGAAAAAGCACTTGAAAAACTGTTTAAAAGTTGCACTTTTCCAGAAAAAAATATTTGTGGACTTCAAATACAGTGTTTTCTAACTGCTCAGAAATTTTCATGTGTGCACAGTGAAAATTTGGGGAGTTGCTAAGGAAAATGCACCAAGTACTGAGTGAAAATGCCTTAGAATGCTTGCCCCGCTGAGATTTTAAGCCAAGGAAAAAAGTGACAGTTTGCAGTTTAAATTTTGTCTTCTCAATGACCGCCATGCAAGAGTGTGGCACAAAGTGAGCTCATTTGCATGGTGTCGTGGGATTGGTCCCAGTGCACCCAAGTCCCACCCTTGCCTGAGTCTCTGTTTGTGGAACATTCATGGAGAAGCAGCCTGCAGTATACGAGCAGCTTGTAGTTCATGTGGCAGGAAGGAGAACTCACTTGCAGCAAAAGCGCTTATGCAACAGCAGTTTTTTCTATCTTTTTTTGCAAATAACCTGGGCTCAACCCATATTCCGACCAACTGCAGAGTGATCGAGGTGATCGTAATGATGATCAGTGGAAACACTAGCCCATTTCACCCCAGAGGCCTCCTTCAATTTGGCAGCAGGTAGTATTCCACTGATGGTGCAAACCATCTACTGCCTGTAAGTACTCTTGTACAAGAGCAATTGACTGTGGTGCTAAGGTTGGAAAACTGTGTAAGAACTTGTACAAATGCAGAAAAGTACTGAAGGAGAGAGAGAGTTGTGTGAACTGCTAAATCTTGGACTTTTGTGTGACATTGCTGTTTTCAAAGAAAGTTAACTTTAAAACAAACAATTCGCCTGGTCTAAGTGCTTATAAAGTAATGGACTGAGAGACAGTAAAATGAACTTGTGCTTGAGAATATCAATTGAAATGCAAAGATCCAGACAGAGTCCTAGCAATTGCTAACTGAGTGTGATGCAAAGTTACAATCACTATGTTGGGGTGTAGCCAGCTATGTAAACAAAGCAGTGCCATTTTGGAACAGAGTTTTCAAAACCAAAACAAAGTTTCAAATGGTTTCTTGCTAAGCTGTGGAATACAACTGCAGAAGCCAGGCAGCATGTTAGTGAATTTTTTCCAGTATGTTAAAACCAAATCTCAGAATGCTTGCAAACAATAATCATTTTGGGACTTGTGTTTTTGACTTTCGGAACATGGCACAGCAAATCCCTCACTACTCACTTCATGCTAGGGCATGGGTAGCCCAACAAGAATTAGCCCAATCTGAGCAATTGTATGACTGCTCAACACCACCTGCTGAGGTGGCTTTGCCAAATGATCCATGTAATGTGTGCATAGCATGCCTAAAACCAGGAAGATATGTTCTGCCATTTCCCATTGCACAAACTGTAGAACACGATTTGGGATGAGCATGGCAAGTGGCACAAGGGTAGCTACAGTGAAACACATCCATTTAGCAGCACCTTGGACACAGACAGGGGAACCTGTAGAATCGGAGTAACATTCACAGGCTGGTTGCAGTAAAAGTGACCTCATGGAGTTCATAAAGGAGTTTCCGGACATTATCTGTGCTGAGGCTTTGCAAGTCCCAAAGGAAGTGAAGTGTTCCATGTCCCAGACGGTGGAATTGGACACTGACAGTGCAGGTTCAGTAAATCTGTGGGAGGAAGGCCCAAGTCCAAGCCTCATTGGAGAATCTGAAGTGGAGGAAGCATGTTGTTGGGAGGACAGTGCCACCAATGACAGAGAATGAGCAATTTCAGGGGTTGATGCAATCACCAGCACCTGGGCAGACTGTGTGGAAGAGGAGAAAGTAGCAATGGCTTCTGTGGGCCCTTGTGAGTCAACATTGGCCTGGACTTCCATGGAGCCTCCTGATGTCCATGTGGAAGAAGGCTCAAGAAGTGTGCCCTTGAGTGCAGAGGTGGACTGCTCCTGCTGTGTACTAAGTGTTTGAGACTGGCTCAACCAGGACTGACCACGCCCAAGCCATGCTTCTTGATGTGAGTTAGTGAAAAAGAGCAACGAAGAGAGAATTGTGCATAGATGAGCTAAAGCCAAGTATGGACAGTCATACCCTTTCTAGTGTAGAACAATATGGGAAGACATAGAGAAAGACATGCATACCTGGTTGTAGGAGGAAGCTTGTGCCAACCTGCACTCTAGAGTAAATAAGTGGGTTTGAATTAATGTGTGCAATGAGAGATTGCAATTCTGGAAGTGTGACAGGACTTTGTTGATCAACTCTGTAAGAATAGTGGACAAAGCTGGTCAAGAGACATCCCATTATATTCTCATGGTTCTTCCAGATGGAGTGACAGTCTATGCCTCAGACCCGGAATGGTACTACCCCAGAAACTGGTGCCATTCTTGAAAAATGTGCACGCCTGCCAAAGGTGAATTCAGCCATTGCCAGCTCAGCTACCTGCTAATGAAGAGGCAGCAACCCAGGATGGAGGTGCCTTTCTTCTGGTGATCCAGGTCCATCTGTAGCAGCATCCGAGCTCAGCTCCAGCAGCATCCAGGCTCATCTGTGGTAACATCCAGGTTCATCAGCCCAGCTGGTTCAGAGAAGATTTCTAGTCCAGGTCCAGTAGGAGGTTGTGGAAGTATCTGTTCCAAAGATTTTGTCTACCCAGCAGCTGAAGTTCATTAGGTCACAGCTCCAGAGAGGTGATGCTGACATCCTTTTGTCATCAGGAGCTGGTAAGAGGACTTTTTCATTTTTAAGTTAACTATTTCCTGCAAGTTTGAAGACTATTTGTAATATAATCTCCAATAGACTTGCTATCTAGACTGCAGTGCTTGAAGTTCATGTGCCTGTTCCAGGACTGTGCTTCTGGAGGCTCCAGCCTAGGAGAGACTCTTGTTGTAGTGCTTCAGCACTCTGGACTCTTCCCTAGATTCGTACTTTGCATGGATCCACATAACCCAAATGTTTTGCAAATGTCTGTATGCTTTCTGTTTTTGTATTTTTGTAGAAAATCCTTTTAATAATGTTTTTTGGGCTTGTGTAGTATTCAGCGTGAGGGCTTTGGTCACTGTTTTTGGATTTACAAGTTGTAGTTGTGTGCAGAAATGTTTTATAGTGTTATCTTTTGCAGGAGTTCCTGAACAAAGACTAGAAGACCTGAAGAGGATTTGTGGGACTCATTGGAGCCCTTTCTTTGTGTAAATGTGTTAGGTTTGTGTGACTGTGTAGCACAATGTCTAACCCTTTTTCGTTGTACAGATGTAAAATGGTTTTGTTTTGGGGTTTGGGCACATGGTAGGTAGCAAAGGTCAGACAGTTTTCCCCTAGAGGGATGGGGGAAGGCAGGTTGGTGGTCCTGACTTGTAATAGGGGGTCCATAATGCTGTCTGGTAGGACACACTTCAGGCAGTTTCTTTGAGCCACTGATGATCCATAAATAGTACAGTTGTAGGACAGGAACTGAAGTTTCTTCAGTGGGTCTCTATCTTTTGGTGTCACCTGCCTATGCCTGGCACATGGTAGGGGAGGACTTGATCAACCCTCTCTGTACTGGGCATCAGAGGTAGGATGGCCTGGTGCCAGGTGAGGGAATGACTGTGGACAGTCATTTACCTGGCAAAGGGTGAGTGTAACCACCCAGTCGCTGGATTTACTAGAATCTTATCAGTATTATTGTTAGGAAGGCAGCAGGCAGCTGGTAGGGAGTTCATTAAGGGCTTCTTATATAATGGCATCATTGTTTACTCAGATAGCCTGAGGGAGTAATGATTAGGTCATTTTAGAACTCTCGCAGCAGCATAAGCCACATTGTGTGGATAGCTGCTCTGCAGAGCTTAGAATTCTCAGTCTGAGTTTGAGTGGAAGTGTTGTTCAGCCAGTAGTGGAGTGAAGAGGTGAGAGTGGCAGAAGGACTGCCAGTGGGCTCTGAGAGAGGGCCCAGGATTTCTCACCCTAGGGGATTGTCATTTCCAGCTTCCAGATGAAGTGGTGGAGACAAGGCTACAGCAGGATTTCCTGATTTCTACTTCCAGTGAAATGGAAGGGTCTGCTTGTTCTCTGAGGACTAATGGGGAAATCCCCTGAATGTTCTGTGGTGTTTTCAGCTGACTTGGATAGGACCTGAAATTGACTGTTTTGACTGGCTACCTAGGAGAGTGCCTTTCCTTTTCCTTTTTTAATTGTTCCATGCTCTGTGGATGGAAAAACTCCTGTGAGGAAACTAGATCTCCCCCAAATCTAGGAGACTAGGGCCTAGATTCTAGAAAAGTTATACCTGGCATAACTGCACTTGAGCCAAAAAGAATGGCTCAAGTAGCAAGTTATGCCAGCAGTTGCAATGTGCAGTATTCTACAAAGTGGCCTGCGACATGCAGCAGGCCACTTGTACCAAAGTGTAGATACACTCACAGTTATGCCCTAAACCCCTGCAACATGGCTCTGGGGGGTTTACGGCAGCTGTTGCGTCCTATTCCAGTAGGGCAGCAACAAAGTCCCCAATGTCAGGATTCTACAAGACCCCCCTGGAGGAGAACCGGCAAAGTAAGTTACACCAGCATTTAGCTGGCGTAATTGTATGTACGGCCTCCGAAGGTCCTATAGAACCACCTGAAGCATAGCACCCAGTCTGTGTGCCCTCCCCCATGCCCAGAACACCTCCATTGGTGCCCCACTGGGCATCTCACTCCCCCACCTCATCCCCATACAGCAGATGCCCCCCCCGTACCCCCACACAGTAAAAGCCCCACAGGACTGACCACACACCCCATGACCCTGAACCCCCCACCACTAGAGGGCCCACAGGGCGGTGCTGTCAACCCCAATCTGTGCCCAGGCTCTGAAACAGTGCCACAAACAGAACTGTGCAATATCCCTGGTAGTCTAGTGGCCCTCCACCCCCACCCAGCAGTGCTACTCCATCCAGCACCCCCCAACCATCCCCAGCCAGCTACTGGCACAACCCTCCTCTCACCACCATGGCCAGCCGCTGACTGAGCTCTGTCTGAGCGCTTACTGTAGAGACATGCTCAGAAATGAATGTACATACCAGTGTTAACCAGATAGTTAACAGGCGTGTGTGCACACTAGTTAAAAAAGTGGCCTGGGAGTTACATGCATATTTAAAAAATACAGTTTATCAACCAAAATCATTGTAATTTCTACTTTTAAAAGTGTATTGAATCAATGGTATTAGCTTACAAACCAAAGAGAGAGATAGGTAAACAGTAAAATACAAGTACATGTAATAACTCACCCTGACATAAATGGGAACCAAACAGCGGTGGTATAAATACCAATGTGAGCCTTTATAAATTGTGAGAACAAGAGGCAAGTATAAATGTATACTCTGTAATTCTGTAGTAATGGTAATGATAATTCTACTCTAAATATCTAAATGGTTACTAATAAGAGAAATTAGAAATGTACAATTAAAGATCTATTACATCAAGATTAATCTACCGCCTTTTTGTCTGGATAGTTTAAGATATTTTTACGATGTGTATATTTAAAAATTTTTTTTTTAGATATATGTCAACTACATAAAATTTATATCAATTAAGTATTCAAGATATATAAAATATATGTCATGCACCTATAGCAAATATATCATGGAAATATATTTATATCTTAAATATATCTGTCATGTATATTTTGCAAATAAATGAAATATTACAAAACCAGCCAATATGAGACATTTTACATGTGCTTTAGACATATGATCAAAAACATATTTGAAATATACTTTTATAAATATATCTAAAATATATTTCTTTTCCATATAGGTTTTTTATGCATTCTACATATTGCTCTTCTTCCAAACTGCTTCTCTGTTATGTTGCCTCTCTCCAATTGTATTGATTGTCAGATATGGTGGTCTGTAGTGGACAGGGTAATTTAGTAAGAGATTTATGCACTGAGAATTCTTATCTGCAAGAATCATATGGTTGCAGTTTGTTGCTTTGGATCTTAGGTGGCAATGAAGTAAAAGCCTGTTTGTAGGGCTCCACATAGGTAGGTAGGTAAATACTTTATTGATTAATGAAATAGCCTTGCAGTGTGTTACAAAATATGTAAAAACTATACCTAGGACTGTTGAGCTAGGACTACTGTATCACCAGAGGGGCATTTTATTGGGTTAGGAGCCTATAATACCATATATTAGGCTCATTTGAGCT
The DNA here is from genome assembly GCA_016271365.2 of Neoceratodus forsteri. Lineage (NCBI taxonomy): Eukaryota > Metazoa > Chordata > Ceratodontiformes > Ceratodontidae > Neoceratodus > Neoceratodus forsteri. Next base: position 619,420,259 of record CM028138.1, on the reverse strand, counting down.
TTGGGGACTTGTTTGGTGCAACTTTGTTAAAGCTTAGGAGCAGCTTTGGTGTAAGTGCTATTCATGACCCAAGGAGTCACTTCCGGCTCACAGCACTTAAATCCAAGGGGGAGAGTGAGAACAGTGAGCTCGAGCACAAGTCAGCATGCACAGAGATGTGCACCGAGACATGTGCATCAGCACATGTTAACATGTTGATGGGGCAATGGGGTACAGGGCCAAGAGACTACAGAACTAAAAGCACATCGTACTGATGTAACAAAGAAAATCTCTTAGCATGGCAGACTCTATACTAACTAGTGAGGGAGATCTCTGTATAAAACATAGTATTTGCTCTGTGAACAAGATAGTGGATGAGAAAATGGTTTGTTCAAACTACACATGTGGAAAGTGTAGTTATATTACAGAATTGGAACAGAACTTAAGCTTGTATATAAAAGACTAGAATACAGTACTTAGAGGAGTGTCATTCAGAAATGACAGGTAAATTACAGATACTGTCCAGTTTTAATAAGGGTGAGGGTAGGCCTGAAGTTGATGGAGTAGGTAAAAGGAAGTATAATTCTGAAAGTACACCAGTAGAGCAGAGTCATGAAGGAAATTCAGAATGGTGTAAAGTTGTGCTTTCTAAAAGGAGGAGGAGGGGAAGGACATCACTTAATAGACCAGAAGTAGAAAGTGGGGAATAGAGAGACAATTGGGACTCATCTCAAGGAAACCCAGTGAATATGGAGGAGATAAAGGAGGGGCAGGCAACACCACTCTCAAACAGCTTCCAGGTAATCGAAGGTACAGTTGACCAACAGGATAATGTAGGGAAAACTACAGGAAGGATGACATCACATATCGAAATAGGAGAAGGGGAGTGGAGGCAAGGTATAGTGATACAGTAGGAGATTCCTTCATCAAGTTTACTCATAAATACATCTGTAAGGATGATAAGGCAAACACAATGGTCAGTAGTTTTTCCGGAGCATGTGTCCTGGATTTATATGGTATGGCAGACAATATTTTCAAAGGAGCAGGTCAGAAGCCATTAAAAGTGGCTAATGTGGATATAAATGACCTAAGTAAAAGATCTGTACCAGAGATACAAAAGCATTTTGTCAATCTGGGGAAAAAACTGGAGGAGAAAGATTGTAAGATTTTAATCTCGGAGGTACTACCTGAACCTACGACAACAGTGTATAAAGAGAAATAAATAATGTTAACCAATGTATGGCTTGGCAAATGGGTACAAAGTAACAACTACCACCTTATTAAACATTGGGATACCTTTAAGGAGCATAATAATCAGTGTAGTAGGGATGGACTTCACCTGAATGTAGGAGAGAGTAGAATAGAATTAGAAATGAGATAGATAAGTATTTAAACTGAGGAATGGGGGCAAGAGGGGGTGCTGTGCAAGGCCTACTGCCGAGACTGAAGTACCTGAGGTTAAGAGGCGAATGAACAAAGCTAAAAAATAAGGAGATGGCGACCAATATAATGTTTTGCCATGCAAGGAGTTTAAATAAGGATAAATTAGCAGAATTAGAACTGTTAGGAAGTAGAGAGAGGTATGATATCACGGGGGTGGTTGAAACATGGTAGAATGATGATATAAATTGGAATATTCATATGCCATGTTATAACATATTGAATAATAATGAATTGTCTCCCCCCCCTCACTGGATTCTACCCTCCCATCTTGGTATACCCAATGCTGCACTTTTCACCCTCTTGCCACCCTTCCTACATTCCTTCTCCCCCCCCCAACCCTCTTCCCTCTCCCTATGACTCTGGCACTTCTTATCTGTTGTCTATTTTCTCTGACAAATGCCACTGGTTGCCTTGTTACAATGCTACCCTTGAACTGTATTAATCTGTACTTTGTTTGCAATGTCCACATTGTTGTAATGCCTGTCTTGATGTTCCCCATAATTTGTATTTCTCTGATGTGGAATCTTTGTAAAAGAGCCATGGCTCAAAGGTATTTGTAATCCTAGACTTGATAAATAAAAATAAATAAATAAATAGTAGGACAGATAAAAGGGGAGGGGGAGTCACATTTTATATTAGGGAGGATATTAAATGTATAGATAATAGTGTTAGTAATATTGGTAGTATATAAATCCTACAAGTGATTTTATTGGGCTTAGTGGGATTTAAAATCCATCTTATAATTTTCTGTAGATCACCAGATGCACTGGCAAATGAAACAGAATCTTCTGTGGATTTTGCCACCAAAATTGCTGAGGATAAGGATGTTGTGTTAATGGGAGACCTGAATGTTCCAGGGATTGAATGGGGAGTTTTAACAAATAATAAATCACTGACAGCTAGGATTCAAAATGAATTTTTGTCAGCAGGGTTAGACCAATGCATGCAAGTACCCACTAGAGGGCATAATTTGCTGGATGTTATTATAGCAAATGTACCTGACTGCATTACATCCATAAATGTAACCCTCACTTTAGGTTCCAGTGACCATTATGTTATTACGTTCCTTTCAATATATTAGAGTTAAAACAGTATTGAAATGAAAAACAGTTTATAAAATATATAATAAAGCAAACTATTCTGGTATAAGACAAGAGATAGAAAGATCAGATTGGAATTTGGTAACAATGAATGTCTACTGAAATGTCTTGGGAGACATTTGTAAATATTGTTAAGCAGCTGGAGGATAAATATTACCATCCAAAGCAGTTTATAACAATGGGGAAGGGGGGACACAATGGCTAAATAAAAGCATTATTACTAAGCTGTCTAAGAAAAAAAAAAGAATGAGTTATGTCAGGATGAAACATACTCAGTCAAATGAAGATAAAACAAAATATAAGAAGGCCTTATATCTTCTTAAAAAGGAAATCAGAAAAGCCAAGAAACAATTGGAATTTAGATTAGTGATATCTAAATCAGATATAAAGGCATTTTTCTCATATATAAATATCTAAAATGTAAAACATTACTAGGAAAATGTTCAAATTTGTAACGAGTGAAATTGGTTCATAACCCAGGGTCCGTTACAATATCTAAATCTTTTTTGAAATCATGGTTGTAGTTATTTAGAGCAAACCATTTAGAATAATGGGTGCTGGCAATCAAATTCAGATCTTCTTTGTTCCAATAATTCTTTAACTTTCCCTGTACGTATTTTTTTTATACTTGATACTAATCAAGATGCCTTTATCAACCATCTTCTTTAGGTATAACAGTTTATATCTCTTCAATGAAAGGATAATGGAATTTAGCCAAAATCATGACTCATACCTTAGTCCCTGCCAAAATTATTTTTCCAATAAACATTTTTTTACTAGAGTCTTCTTTTTTATTCCTAGCCCAAATCCAGAAGTTGACTTTTCTTTCATCTAGCAATGCGTTAATATTAACTAGACCCAACTCAGCTCTTATGTATGAAGAAGATTGTGAATGACCTGCCCATAATCTATATCTTAAAGATTTGTACAATTGGCTCATTTATTTATTGGGATCCTTTACTTCCCAAATGTTATGGCCATACAGCAACTGTGATTAAATATTTGCTTGAATAACTTGAACTAATGGTCAAACCATCATTTCACCATATGTATAATTAAATTTGCTTAGGCATGCTATGATTTTTGGTTTATCTCTCTAAAGTCATTGCAATATGTTTACTCCATTTACCATTTTGCTGTATCATTACACCCAAATATAAGTATTCTGACACCACTTCCACTCTATTGGGACCAATACACCAGTTCCCATTGCAGTTTGAGCTCCCAATCATCATTATTTTTGTTTTATTAGTGACACCATTGTAGGGTCTAATATTTCAGTTAGCCCAATCTCTATGGATGAAACTCATCTAACTATTTAAACCTTAAAAAGGCAAAAGGCTCCTGGCCCTGATGGGGTCCCTGCAGAAGTGTATCTCAAGGAGACTGCATCATGGTGCCACCTTTTGACAGTTTTTATAATAAATGTATTGTTGAGAAGAGCTATCCTGTCTCCTGGAAGGGTGCAGTTATTGTGACAGTACATAAAAAAGGTCTCTTGGATGATCCTGCAAAGTACAGACCTAACAGTCTAGTTGAAATCAACTTGAAAATCTTTTCCAAGATTATCGTAAAAAGATTAGTAGCTGAAGTTGATAAAACTGGAGGTAATTCCCCTTGCCAAGCAGGCTTTAGGGAAAACTTTTCAACTCTTGATAATATATTCATATTACATCACTTTGCTAAAAAGTATAGCCAATTACATAGGCAGAAACTGTATATCACATTCATAGATTACAGTACTGCATTTGATAGTGTGTCAAGGGAGATCTTGTGGCAGACCCTTCTAAAAAGAGGGACAACCCCCAATTTAGTAACAATTAAAGCACAAATATACTCTAATAGTTGGGCCAGAGTTAGATCTGGCATAGAAGGGCAACTTTCTGAGGCTTTTAAAATCGGACGAGGGGTTCACCAGGGTTGCATATTGGCCCCATTGCTTTTTGCTTTATATATGGAAACCATACATTACAGATGTAGCAATGCTGATAAGGACTGTCCTAAAATTAATGACTATGCTGTCCCTATGTTGGCATACCCCGACGATATTATAATTTTATCTTTAACAAAATTGGGCTTGCAAAAAAATTGGACTATATATATAAAGAATCAACTGCCTTACATTTAACTAACTTCCTTAGTATGTAGAGTAAATCTTTCTAAAATGCAGAAGCCATTTTTCTTCTGTAATATGGGAATCAATATTCCCCTTAAAAGTATTTTGTCTTTAGCAACTAGAATCCAATAGGCTTTTGCATCCATATTTTGCACTGCCCCAAGCAGTTTGTCCCACTTTTTCTCAAAATAAAGCTTTCTCTTTGCTATAATCAATTTTTATATGCTTTTTTTTCATTTAATTCCTTTAGTTTTACCTTAGAGGGAGCCTTATTATATACTCTGCTTAGTTTCCTAATAATTGATTTACTTCTTCTACATTTGGAGTCAAACCAAGTCTCCTCCTATTTAACTAGATATTTTTCCACATGGTGACTTCAGGGCAGCTTTTATTTCCTCAAAAAGGAATTCAAGGAGCTTTAAAATTTCTTCCCAACAAATAGCTTGAAGTGATACCTGAAAATGTGGACTTATGAAGTTCAATATTATAGGACATATATTGGTCTCTGAATCAAACTTCCAAATGATTCTTCTAGATGTTCTTATTTGAACTGTATGCGCCGCAATATTATTTTGAGTTTGTTTACAACTTACTTTCACAGTCAGAATAATAGGATAGGGGTCGCTTTATGCTCTTATTAGGACTTGACAGTTGGACCAAAAGTTCAGCTGTCCAGACCAGAAAAAAAAATTAACCACCAAGGCACCTCTTATAGATAGAAAAGTAAAGTCTCCTTCTGGATCTCCAGAAAATCTCCCATTGAGTGGATACATATTAGCTTCTTTTAGTATTTCTACCATAGTACTCCCATTTTAATACTTTTATCTTTAGTTTGGCACATTCTTAATTTGCTCATTAGACAATTCTGGGAAAAAAGGGGGTGATCCACAAATCCATCAAAGGGGCCAATTTGTGCATTAAAATCCCCAATCATTAATAATTCTTCCCCAGAAAATTTCTGTTGTACTTCTTTTGAAGTATCAGAGAGCTCACACCATATCCTCTAGGTGAAATAACAAGAATTTTCTGGGGGGAGCATAAGAGTGTATAAGTAAAATTTAGTTGCTATCATTTGGTACATAAACAATTATGAAACTTTTTGAGGCCCTCCACAACAAAGTTTTCTGAAAAATACCAACCTTAATAAGTGTGATAATACCACTAGAGTGTCTTCCCAGTTTTTTGTTTTTCATGCCCGTAACCTTAAAAAATTTGTAGCCATTCAAATTAATATTATGCCAGGTTTCCTGAAGGCATATTACCTCATAATTTATTAAAAATGAAAGGCTCTCTTTATCTGCCCAAATCGATTGCCAGACTGCTATATTCCAAGATATAAAATGGATGTTATTATTTTCAGGAAGCCTGAAATTGCCTAAATTCAGGGGTATTAAAGCATCATTATACCCCACCAGCACTCTGAATTTATTGGCCAATGGTAAATTTATATTATCTATAGCAGTACTGGGTAAATCATACCAGTGGTTTTCCACACTTAAGAATGACGAATCAACAATATAAATCCCCAAGTGGTCCAGTTTTGCTGACTGAGCTAATGATTGTTTAGCCAGTCTTTCATTGCTGATTCTAATATCAGTTTGGCTGCCTGTATGCACATGTTTTGCACACAGTTTTCTCATTTTTTCCACTGGTATTTCCAGAAAATTAGTCAATAAATCACATAAAGCCTGGGATAGCTTATTTTCTGTTTCATTAACCATTGGATTCATTCCAAATAATGTCAATATTTTATCTGATTCTTTATCTGTAGTATCAACTGCTTATTAAAGTTCTCTCTATTAGGGTAAAAGAGTAGGGGCCCAATTCCAGAATGGCATATGCCGGCATAAGGTGAGATACGCCAAACCCCAAGGCATATCTCATTACATACACTGGGGAATACACCAGCCCCTACTCCAAGATACGAGTTGTGCCTTGGCATCTGTGGGCTTTGAATTCATAGCCCACAACACCTGATGCAACTGCGGGTTATGACAGCGACCTAGCCCAATTCAAGTAGGGTGGCTGTCATAACCCACAAGCACAATTACAAAACCCATAGTGACGTGGCTAAGTAAGAACAGCTCTGAGCTGCTCTAAGTGGCAACCGATGGTGCCATCCATTGGCTGCCCACCTCCTGGTACCATGGCAATGGTGCAGACTTGTTCCCTATGTCCCCTAATGTATTCCCCTGCCTTTCACCCTCCCAAATAGAAGGGACCCCCAGGGGTCTTTTCTCCGGTGCACCCTCCTGACACCTGTTTCTCCTGTCTTGCACCCTCCATGCCCCATGGTACAGCTGGTGGTGTTCTGGGGTGGGGGGTGCTTGGGGGAGCTGCCCAGCATTTGTTGCGAGTTGCAACTTGTGGCAGGTATATGCCATGCATGGGCTACCACCACATGCATGGCATATATCACAAGTCACAATTGCTGGGACTCTGCCACTTCTGGAATGTAGCAAAGGGTCCCTGGCATAGAGGCCACCAGCGTAACTCTCAACTGCATGCAAGTTACACTGGCCATCTTGGAATCGGGCCCTAACACTTCTTCAATACTTTGATTTTGTGTATGGATCCATACTTCACTTATGTTAAGTTAAGGCAATATGATACAATTATGACTTAAGAATGCTGAGTCAACAATATAAAGCCCCAAGTGGTCCAGTTTTGCTGACTGAGCTAACAATTGTTCAGCCAGCCTTTCATTGCTGATCCTAATATCAATTTGGCTGCCTGTATGCACACGTTTTGCACACAGTTTCCCCAATGTCAAGGCATTTGACACAGTCCCAAACACAAGATTAATATACAAGTCAGCCAGCCTTGGAGTGGGTCCTAAAGTGGTAGCCTAGGTAAACAATTGGCTGGACAGCAGGATACAGAGGGCAATAGTAAACAGAGTTCACTCTGAGGAAAGGGGGGTTACTAGTGGGGTACTACAGGGTTCAGTACTGGGACCAGTCCTCTTTAATATTTTTATAGGTGACATTGCAGAGGCACTGGAAGGAAAAGTATGTCTCTTTGCAGATGACACAAAGATCTGCAACAGGGTTGGTTCAGAAGGTGGGGTGGAAAGGATGCAATGGGACTTGACAAGGTTGGAGGAATGTTCAAACGTATGGCAGCTTAGATACAATGCAAAGAAGTGCAAAGTAATGCACCTAAGAAACAAAAACCCTAGGGAAGAGTACACCATGGGGGGTGAGATAAAAACAACAATAAAAATGGAAAGATACATGTGGGTAGTTATATCAGATGACCTTTAGTTGAGCAAGCAACGTGAGAAGGCAGTAAGGAGGGCTAGTGGGATACTGGGATGCACAGGGAGAGGCATCACCAGTAGAAAACAGCAAGTTGTTATCCCTCTGTACAGACAGTTGGTGAGACCACATCTGGAGTACTGTGTACAGTTCTGGAAACTCCATCTCTGCAAAGACATAGACAGGGTGGAGGCTGTCCAGAGGAGGGCAACTAAAATGGTGCAGTGTCTGTAACAGAAGCCATATGAGGAGACACTAAAGGAGCTTAATATGTATACCCTTAACGAAAGGAGTGAGAGAGGGGACATGATAGAAACATTCAAATACCTCAAGGGAATCAACACAATTCAAGAAGGGAGCATCTTTGAGAGAAAGAGATGTGCAAGAACAAGGAAACACAGTTTGAAGATACGGGAGGGGGGACGGCTCAGGGTCAGCGTCAGAAAAGTTACAATATCATTGGACATGACAGCAGTGGATGTCATGTACCTGGACCTCAGCAAGGTGTTCGATTCACTACCACATAACAGGCTGATCAGCAAGCTGAGGGACCAGGGAACAGGGGACAAGCTGCTGGAGTTGGTCAACAGCAGAAGCCAATACAAATAAAATGCTGTGCTGCATCACCAGAGAAATCACCTCTAGGAGGGAGGAAGTTATTCTGCCACTGTACAGGTCACTGGTGAGAAAACACCTGTAATGCTGTGTTCCATTCTGGTGCCCTTATCAGACTAGGATATCAGACTACTGGAGGGGGTTCAGTAGAGGGCAACCAAAATGATCTGTGGGACAAAACATATGAGGAGAGGCTGATGGAGCTCAACATGTTCTCCCTGGAGGATAGAAGAGAAAGGGACATGACAGAAACCTTCAAGTACCTTGAGTTCATAAACAAGGATGGATCAGAGGACAACTTAAAATTAAGAAAGGAGGGTATAACAAGGAGGCATAGCCTGAAACTAGTGGGAGGTAGATTTATGAAGAAAATGAGGCGCCACTTTTTACTGGAAGGGTGGTGATGGGTTTGAATGAGTTGGCAGGGGAGGTAAATATGGTGACCAGTTTCGAGGGGTGGGGTGGAACAGGGTGAAAAAGAAAGTCAGAACTGGAGGAATCAGTACCAGGAAGTGGAAACAAAGAGCAATGGGGTGGAGGTGGATGACTCCAAGAGAAGTAGGAGAGAGGGGGCAGCTCCAGGGTACTAAATTGAGCTGCACACTCAAGCAGACTTGATAGATCATTGTGGCCTGTTTCTGCTGGCAATTTCGTATGTTGGTATTCATCTATGCTAGCCCCCATATCTCTGAGCTACATAGGGTCAGTGTGTTCATTTTACTTTAACCACAATTAATAGGGGTTTATTTTCATTCCCTCTATATTTAACATTAAAATGTGTCAAACGTGGACTTCCATTGTAATGGCTACCAGGTAGATGTGCTGTTTATCGCTTTGCTTACCCCCTTTGCTTAAAACCACCTAAAGCACTTCTAATTTCTCTGAAATCGTGGTCAGAGACATAGAAGCAATTAAACAATACATTGCTGTATCAGATTCTGCCCATCATCCCATTTATGGACATGGAAATGAAACAGCAGCGGCCCAAACACACACTGCCAAAATCCCCAGAAAAGAACAAGCTGGTAAAAAGAAACAAAGTGAGCAGCTCAGGGGACATGGCCCAAACTGCTACCCCAGGCTCTGCTAACTGAAGCGATTTTTTTTGTAAGGGACTTGCACCAATAAAGGAGTCCCTCAATGCAGTTGTTGGAGAACCACAAACTTTAAAAAACTTGATGGACCAGCTTACCATTAGAACAGAGGACAACAAAGTATGAATATTCTCCCTCAATGACTGCTTGGCCCGAATGAATCCAGAGGTGGTGAGCTTGAAACAACGGCTACACAAAGCTAAGAATAAGTTGGAAGATCTCGAAGGCCGCTTAAGAAGGAATAACCTGGTTGTTCTCAGTCTCCCAGAGGGCGAGAAAGGGGTAAAGCCCATCCACTTTGTTCAGAAGCGATGCACCAATATCATTGGGCCCTCTCCCAATGGCCCTGCATATATCGTAGAACAAGCACATCACTCTCTTCGGCCCACACCACTGACAGGATCTCCTCCACATCCTCTAATTTTTCATCTACTAAACTACCTATATAAACAGGTGATACTTTATTTTTTTTATTTTATTTAAATCTCAAAATACAAATACCTTTGAGCTTGATGCAGCTCATTCACAAAGGTTCCACATCAAAGGAAAGGGTTGCAATAAGGTAGGGAGGTATAGACAACATTCATGGTATCAAAGGAGGTACAGACAACATTCATGGTATCATCAGAGCTCAGCAAGTCAATTGGTAAATAAGTGGAAACAGCGCTACAAACTCAAGATTACAAGCAAGCATAGAAAACCATAAGGTACATTTGAAGCAACATTGCTAATCAGAGGTGGGGGGAAGGGTAACAGTAAGGAAGGGGTAGGGAAGATGAGAGGGCAGAGTCCTGATAGAGAAGGAAAAGAAAATATGGCAGCCAGAGGCCTTGTTGTAGGGTGAGAAGGATGGGAGGCTAAGGTGGGAGAAGGGGTAAAAGAGGGGAAAATGAGGGCAGATGAAGGGAAAGAAGAAAAGGGAGAGTGGTGACTAGAGTCCTGGACAGGTCCAGGAAGAGAGGGGTCAGTGGGATAAGAGCAAGAAGGGGGTGAGGTAAGGGAGGAGGTGGCAGGGGGAAAGAGGAAATTGTTCTGTCAGGAGAGGTGAAACGAAACAGGAAGCTAAGTAAGAGCCTCAGAGAGTGAAAAAAGTGGTATAGGAGTGTTTGCAGAAGTGGGAAACTAGGTGTAACAATCACAAGTGTTTTTGGTTAGGAGATGCTGATGAAGCATACGTTTAAATTAGGACATACTAGAAAGCCTAATCAGTTGGTTGCTTAGATTATTAAACCATAGGGGGGCTCTATATTGAAAGGATTGCTGGTATTGAGCAGTCCGACAGTGGGGTACTAGAAGGAGGTCAGAAACTGAGGTACGTGTGTGTTGGATCATAGGGAATTTGTTTAGCAGGCAACCAATGCTCGGGGGTAGTAATCCAAGTAGAGCTTTTTTGGACAGGAGGCAGGTTTGATATTTGATCCTGTTACTTAGCTGGAGCCAGCCAGATTAAGCATATAACTCACAGGTAGGAGTGAGGCGCGCAGCACCCGTAACTAACCTACAGGCTTTGTTCAGGGCCACCATGAATCATTTAAGAGATGTGGAGTTTGCAGCACAGTATATGATTAGACCATAATCAATGATCAAGAGGACCGAGCTGTGAACTGCAACCTTCAGGGCTTCTTGCGTAAGACTTTGTCTTTGTCTGAAAAGGAGCCCAATTCTGGTATTAACATCTCTGGCAACATTTTCAATGAGAGGCACAAAGGTAAGGTGACTATCCAGGGTAAGACCTAGGTATTTGAAAAGCTGAGTTTGTTCAAGAGCATCTCCGTGGTTGTTGGTGGTTGTGAGTTGATGGGCCTTAAACTTATTCTGAGAGGACGAAGACAGCTTGACTTTAGTTTTTTTGTAGTTTAGCACTAGTTTGTGATTATTAAACCATCTCTCTACTTCTGTGAAGCCTTGTTAAAGACTGTTTTCAAGAGCGTTGGGATCCAGGTGGCTAGTAAAGAAGACTGCGTCATCTGCGTATAGGAGAGTACGCTGTTTGCAGATAGCTGGAAGGTCGTTCAGGAAAATACTGAACAATAAGGTACCCAGGATTGAGCCTTGAGGTACCCCTGATCAGACAGCCCTCTGCTCTGAAACTACATTTGATATCCTCACCCTCTGCAGTCTATCACTGAGGTAGCTTCCAATCCATTTCAGGGTGTTTGGGGCAACACCAGTTTTAGAGAGTTTGCCAAGCAACAGTGTGATTCACTGTGTCAAAGGCTTTTGTTAGGTCAACAAAGGCTGCACCTACAGTCTTGCCTTGATCGTTGGCCTGCTGTATGAAGCTTGTGAATTCTAATAATACAGTGGTAGTACTGTGCCCCTTTCTAATGCCATGTTGTTGTAGGCACTGGATGGAGTATTTGTCCAGATAAGCACCAAGCTGGTTGGTAACAATTCACTTGAGCACCTTGGAGAGTGGAGGGAGAATGGATATAGGCCTATAGTTACCCTGTAAGGATCGATCACCGGTTTTATGCACCGGAGTTATGATGGCCATTTTCCAGGCATCAGGAAATTGTCCCAGTGTAAGAGAAAGGTTTAGAATCTTAGTTATGGGTAGGAGAACTGCATCTAGGGTTAGGGTGATAAGCTTAAGGTCTAGTCTGTCACTACTGTGTCTTGCATTTCTTAGGACCTTAGCTAGTCGTTTTCTAACCAGGTTGCATGATACCCTTTTAAAATAAAAAGGGGGGTGCTCAGGACTATTTTCATCACCGTGGCTTGTGCAGCAGGCATCGTCATCATCGAAAAGGTCAGGTGGGAGAACACAGCTCAAATTGGTAAAAGCATTGTTAAAGGCATTAGCAATTTCCAGAGGATCAGTGGTAGGGGTCCCATTTATGTTTAGCATTGTAGGTGATACTTTAGTTTTTTTGCCAGTGACATCATTTATATTAGACTAGAACCTTCTGCTATCATGCCAGGAGTTGGTAAGCATCTCCCTATGGTATTTGTCTTTTGCCTGGCAAGTCTCCCTTGTGCAATTGTTTCTAGCAGCTTTATAGGTTTGTAGGTCCTGCTGCTTACCAGTGGCTTTTGCACAGTGCCAGAGGTAGTCCCGAAACTTCATGTGGGAAAGGAGTTCAGGAGTGATCCAGGGCTTAACCATGCCAGATACCTTAATCTTTTTGAGAGGGGCATGCGCATTGCAAGCAGTGTTGAAAACCCTTATAAAGTGACAGAGGGCTACATTAACATCATTGGTTGAGTCCAGTATGTTAAAATTTTGGGCCCAAAGCTGTTGTTTTAGGAGGTCCAGGTGGCCCCTTCTGAGATCGTTTGGGGAGGGGGGGGGATAAGGAATTTATTAGTCCAACTGCATGTGATTGGGGAATGGTCACTGATGGAGTCAGGGTGCACAGTTACATTGGAAAGGTGGTTAGGTTGGTTAGAAATTATTCATTCGAGAGTGGTGCTAGTCCCCATTTTTTAGTTTATCCTAGTGAGTGTATTAACAAGTTAAGTTAGGTGAAGGGCTGTTATTGCATCCTTCAGTGAGTTGGTCGCAGGTGACAGCTAGTTTATGTTAAAATCTCCCATGATTATTGTCTCTGTGAGGTGATTTTGTGAGTGGAGATGGTCAAGAAGACTGAGGAGTCCAGTGGCCGGGTTTTTGGGAGGTATGTAGACTGAGAGTGCTGATATTGTTTCATGGTGAGCCCCCAGCACCACTTTTATCGCCAGTACCTGAGTATTGCCACTGAGATCAATTGGTGGCATAGCATACCCCTTTAGGGAAACTTTTAGAAATATAGCACATCTACCCCCATGTTTGGTCAGCCTGTTCAGCTTGAATATAGTGTATCCAGGTATAGCTGCTGCAGAATCCGGTATTTTGGGGGTCATCCATGTCTCAATGACAGATAGTATGTCTAGGTTGTGCTGGGTTACCCAGACTTTCAGGACATCAATTTTGCTTAAAAGGCTACAGATATTAATTGTGGCCAGTTTAATGGTACCTTGTTTAGGGTGCGCATTGTAGGTGGAAGATGCTTTAGGACCTGGATTAGGATGAATGTTTCCAGATAGCAGAAGTAGCATAAGGGCTATCCTGAGTAGGAGTTTTCTTTGAGCCTTGGAGAAACATTTAACCTTCATGCGAACACAGTGAGGTTTTGTCTTTTCCCTATATAAAATGAGGATGGTGTGGTCCTTAAGGACACATTGACGGGGTTGTGATCCACCTGGGGGCCAAATATTTATAGGGGGCAGGATCACTGAGGTAGACCAAGGCCCTTTATTAATAGTGAAAAAGTTCCCAGATGAGCAACCTATATTGACATGAAGGTTTTTCAAGATTTCAATATTGGGTGAGTAAACCAAACTATGGTTTGTCTTGCTTGCGGGAGTGGGCAAAGATAGAAATAAGAGAATGGGAAAGGCACTTAGTAAGAGTTTAATATTTGGGGCCATGGTTACTTAGACAGTGAGAAGGGAGCGGTAGCTGTGTACCTTTAAGATGAGAAAGGCCAGGGTACAGAAAAAAAAATAAAATAAAATAGTTTGTGTTGATCAGTATGCAGCCGATGGTAGAAAACCTGTGGCTGAGCTGCGTAAACCATTTTAAATTGTATTCCTGTGGCTATTAACTTGCTGACAGTTGGGTAGAATGCTGCAAATTTCTGTTGAGTTTCATAGGGCAGATCCTGAGAGATCCTTAACTTCTTCCCCTCCCAGAGCACAGATTGCAGTTCCCTTACTCTGGACAATACGTGTTGCTTCTCTATGAAGCTGAGGAACTTAAGAATGATTGGTCTGTGGTGAGGTCCAGTCTGGGGTCTTGGTTTCAGTGAACTATGGGCTCACTCTGTCTGGTAAATTGAATTCAGTGGGGATGGGCCCACCACATTTATAAGGAATTTCTGGAGAAAAGAGATAGTATTAGGGCCCTCCTCTGATTCTGGTAACCCCATTATTAGTATAGGTTGTTATGCCTACTCCTTCCTTCCAGATCTTCTGTTTTTAATTGTAACTTTTGAATCTGCTGCCTCAATGCCACCACCTCAGGATCAATTTCTTTCTCTCCACCACTCTAGGGAAGTGGAGCAAGCTTCTGTGTTGCCCACCCTATGGTCTAGATCAGTTAGGTCCCCTCGTTCCGATTTTAGGTCTGCAGAGATATCTGTTAAGGTTTCCTTGAAAAACAGTAGTTCCTGTAGAAAGCTGTCTTCAGTTAGAGGGACTACCACTGCTGCAAATGAGTTAGATTTGGTGGATGATGCCACTTGGACCATCGATTTCTTCAGCATTTTTTCAGGAGTAGGGGGTGGAGTGTGCCGGAGCAGGGCCTGCCACATATTTGCCTCCATCGTGGTATTTGTGATCAAGAGCAACATGGCTTTCACTTGTGCAAGTGCTACATGCAGGTTTTGTTTAGGGTGGAGAGTATTTTGGAATTTTAGTCTGAAAACTGACTAAGAAGCAATAGATTGAATAAGAGGGCTCCATGCCTCTGCTGATTTCAGGCTGCCAACATCATGTGATCTAGGAATGCTTGTTTATAGCGCAAGGACTTTGTTTATTCAGCAATAGTTGTATTCATTTATGATATAAAGAGAACCTTACAAGTTTCAAGTTTAGGTTTTAGGTTTATTTGTTTGGCAGATTGCCATTACAAAAACAAAGGATCAAAAAATACATCTATTTTCATAAAAAGATCATACACATGACAATATTCATGACATACAAGTAAAAATATAAAAGGTTTCACATACATTTTTATAAATATGCTTTAACAAGGGAGATCATGAGAGGGTGCTTTCCTGACCAACCAGAGATTAATACTTACTGCACTAAAAAACTTGCATGCATTTTTCCCTTATTTGCTTGATTTCACCTAAATACATCACCAGATTGTTGAACATGTCATCGTTATCTGAATTGAATAGCAGGTCTAATACATACCTAGTTGGTATGTATAGTGATGACCCAATAAACTTCACTAGTCTTATGACCCATATTTGCTTATACCATGGGCATCTTAGCACCACATGTTTTAAATCTTCCATCTCTTGCAGCTGGCAGTAACAATTCATTGTAATGTTTTGTTCTTTATGATATTTAGATTCAGTGATGTTGCTCAGAAATACTTCAAATCTAAATTGAGTGATTATGCTTCTATAATCAGGTTTCTTTACTATTTCTAAGTAGGATTTCAAGGAGTGTTATTTTGTGTTACTGGATAGCCGTGTTTGTTTGTTTAAAAGTTTATTTTTATACAGGTTGGTTGTTGGAGAATCAAATCTCATTTACAACAAATTCCTGTAGAACACAGTTACAATAACAAAAACAAAGTAATAAATAAGTGCATACAATATAAAATCGTATACAATCTAAAAACAATTACAGCAAATATTCAAGTATTCATGCAATTTAAGTTTAAATATGTGACAACCTTCAATGTTTTTATAGCCCTTAGGTCTATTTCCTGTGATCTTTTCTTTATTGTTTTATATAAATATTTTGTATATGCAGCTTTAAGTTGTATCTTTTGCTTTATCCAGCTCAGCAAATAATTTAAATCTTTTTTTTTCTAGTGTTACATGAATTGTAATATTTGGATAAGCCTCAATAATACTATACTGTTATACAAAAATTTCCCAGTAATACATCACTACTGTCAATAATACTTCCCTAAAAAATGATAATACTATCATTTTTGCTGATAATACTACAGTTCATAGGTCATCTTCAACTGTAGTATTATCGATGGATATATATTATAAAAAATAACAGAAAGATAAGTGTTTTACAAGGCAGTAATACCATCTCAAGGTTTTGGGGACTTTAGGATCTCTCGAGCTTTGCTCTCGAGGTTTCATGTCCCCAAAACCTCACGATGGTATTATTGCCTTATAATACACACTTATCTATTATTCTATTTGTTTTCAGCCATCCTGTTTTATTATGTTCGAGAAGCTGCACTTTCTCTTTTAGGCACTATCCTAGTATGGAATTTTCATTTTCTGATGTTAATTTAACCCAGTAATTTATTCTAGTTTGTATCATATGCTGGAAGCTTGATTGCCCAAGCTGAGTTCTTACCAGTGTACTATGCACACTATTGGGAATTTTGAATATTTGCATATATGTTTTATTTATTATACCCTCAATCTTGATTGAGCTTTCTACCCCAAAACTTCTGCTGCAAACAATGCTTGATTTATTGCTTTTGCATTTATTGCTTTTATCATTGGCATAATAGTACTATCACCATATAAGTGGGTAAATCCCTTAAGTGTCTTTTCTGAGTTGTGCAACTCCTTAGCACAAATCTGTATATGTTTATTCCACTTTTGATTTTTGGAAAAAGTCACTCCCAGATATGGGAATTCATTTACATATTTCAGGTTATTGCCCAAAAGATTACATTTCCTATGTTTCATTTTACTAACAAACACCATAGCCTTTGTTTTCCTTGTATTGGGTTTTAAATTGTGTTGTAAACATAATGTTTCCATTTTGTTTAAGACTCTTTGAAAATGAAGTCAACTTGTAGATAATATTGCAAAGTCACCGGTGTATGCTAGCACTGGAATTCTTCTTCTACCCAATTTTGGTATATGAAAATCAGGTTCATCAACAGCCACCATTATATCATTTATACAGATGTTAAACAGTGCTGGGGCTAGCACACATCCTTGTCTGACATCAACTTCCATCATGACCTTTTCTGTCAATAACCCTGTTCCTGTATTATATATATATATATATATATATATATATTGGTCCACATGTCTCTACAGATTCTTGTTATCAGTATTATTAAATCTGGGTCTATTCTGAGTCTAAACATATTATCCTATAATAGTGATCTAAATATTGTGTCAAAAGCTGAGGAATAAT
The DNA here is from genome assembly GCA_016271365.2 of Neoceratodus forsteri. Taxonomy (NCBI): domain Eukaryota; kingdom Metazoa; phylum Chordata; order Ceratodontiformes; family Ceratodontidae; genus Neoceratodus; species Neoceratodus forsteri. The sequence goes on along the minus strand of CM028138.1, from coordinate 619,402,807 downwards.
CTACAAATATGACAAAAACTGGTAGTTTCTTAATGTTACAATATTTTCCATCATATGGTTAAGGAGAAAAATGTGTTTTTTGTTTCTAGTCCTTTATTGGAACCCTGCTTGAAGCTTTGAAATCAGTTTATGTTGCTCTAACCATGTAGTTATTCTAGCTAGGAGGACTTTAGTATGTATCTTGGACATAGTGTCCAACAGGCTGATCGGTCTGTAGTTTTCTCGGTTGGTATATCAGCCTCTTTTATGTATTGGCACAATGTAACTTCCCAGCCAGCTATCAGGTGTAAAAGCATATGGTACATGACAGACTGGTTATTGAAACTGGAAAATATCTTCACCCTCCAGTCTACTTTTAGTTTAATAAAATGTAGTGATATATTATCAAGCCCAGGGGACTTCTGATTTTTGAAACTTTCTATAGCTGTTTTCACTTCCATTTCTGTAAACCTAGTAAAATGCTCATCTATCTCAACCATCTCTAAATTATTTAGTGGTTCTACCAATATAAATATTCTTTGAAAATATTGAACCCACACATCTGGTTCAATGTATGAGTCATATTGTTTTTTGAAAGTATTTGTTCCTTTGGCCAAAAGTGTCCAAAAAGTTTTATCATCCTTCTGTGTTATTGCATAGTGTTCCATAATTCCATCTGGTGCTGTTGTCTTTGATTAGAAAATGGGTCTGTCAAATTCTGCACCCTGATTGGCTGACACATCCAACCACGCAGTCCGGTATCAGGCAACAGAGACCAGAAAATAACAAGTCCCATTCTGTCTGCCTGCTTACTGGTATTTTTGGGCGATGGAATGTTAATCATGTGGATGGCTGCCATTTTTTTTTAAATGTAGCTTAGTTAGATCAAGTAACAGAGCAACTCTCCCCACCAGCCCTTTACTATTTTCTCTCTTCCCAGTTTCTCTATTGCCATTTTAAATTTAATTAAAAGTCTCTGCTCAGCGCTAGTGACAACGCGAATGCATCTTGCCCTTAGTCCAAAATGAAAGTACAGTACGATTACAGTATTCTCGGACCCACCAAACTCTTATACTGTACCTTGTCACCTGATCGATCGCAACTGATGTAAAAAAATCAGCACCTAAGCATGCTGCTGTGCCAAGTGTTCTCACCACTTACTTCCGGTCTCTGGTCATTGCAGCTCTGCCCGCTTGTGTGCTTCTGATTGTTAAAAGAAAAAACAGAAATCAGCGGCATGACTTGACTCTCCCAGTCTTCCACTGACACACAATGCTGGCAACTCCAGAGGTTTAACTGTCACACTGACGGGGGACACCATATAACGCTACGAAAGAGGGTCTGTTAAACCGAATAAAAAAAAAAGATAAGTATTGGTAAATGCTGCTGCTAGTGCCATCGAATTGTCGATCCTCCACTGCTTGTTTTACAGCCCAAGGTCGTACGCGCCTAACAGCCACATCTTCCCAATAAAAAAAAAAAGTTTCACAAAGAAGGCAGAGAAGTGTGTTTTAAACATGAAAACTATGCCAAGATATGGAAGGGGGACTTAAAAAACGCCATGTCATGTATGTGAGGGTGGGGATATGTAAATAAAGAATGGCTGGGGGCAACAGAAGATGGAACAGCTCAGAAGCAAATGGACTACTTTTACTCAAAAGAAAGTTTTTTTTAACATTTATATTTCTTTTTAAAGTTATTTACACTTTTTTTATATTCTAGTAAAAATATACACGATTATCATTTCTAAAACAATACCTCTTAGAATTAGGCGGTATTGTGCTATACGGTCCTTCAGGGCTGCTCAAAGCCCTCCCTTCTGCCAGCGTCGGGCCTCATTCGCCCTGGGCGGTTCGGTATAGCACAATACCACTCCACCTGATGGGTATTATTACTTACATATTGACATTCTCTCTATACTGCCTTTTATTATTATTTAATTCTAGTATATCATTTTTGCTGGCTGTTTCTTGACTTTCCTCACAAGACCTGCCACCTTTTCCTCTCTGCAGTTTTTATAAAGCCAGTTTTCATATCTTATTTTGTGGTTATTTTTCCTTATATTCCTTATTTTAATCTCAAATTCTTTATACTGTGCAACTATTAAGTCATGTATATTTGTTGGATCAATTTTATATTCAATTTTAGGTGTTAATTCTTGTATAAATTTTTACTAAAAGTTTCCACCTTTCTCTTTGGCAAATTATCTTTTTTATTTTATTATTAATAATTTGCACTTCTTGCTGTTGTTCATTTATTATAGTATTCTTGGTTTTCTTAATCAGTATCAATAGATAATGGTCACTTTTGGTTTTACGGATTATCTTAAAGTCTTCATATTTATTATAGTCATATACTGGAGCTATCATATCATGGTGGAGCTCCATCACTGTCTGAAAGAAAATGCCCATTTAGTATTATTTACTGCAGGGAGTCAAGTAATACTCCATTTGTTTATGTATATCTGTGTTTTTTTTGTCAAGTGAGTGTCTTTTTGAGATATTTAATACCCTCATTAATTCTTCATGTCCATCTCCTTGTTTACTTCTTCCATATCAAGTACTAAAATCACCCAAGTAAAGTATGTCAGTGTATTTAGTATTATCTATCTTTTCTTATAAGTCACAATTTGTTCGATTAAGTGGCTGTTATATGCAGTAGCATTCATAGGTATATTGTAGAGGTTTACAATAAATATATTTTCTTCCCAAACAGTTAATGTTACTACTATATAATCTGAGTTTACTGTAGAGTTTTCAACCTTCAAAACAATCAGTTGTTTTTATATAAGTAGCTAGTTCTCCTATGCTCCTACCTGCTTTCTTAATTTTTTTGCTGGCAAGTGTACCAATGTATATTCATTCATATTCATATTTCCTATCTGTTCTTCCCCATGCCATGTTTCTTGTGTTCCTATCACATACATTTTCTTTAAAAAAATCTCAAAATTCCACATCCACAAACTTAGAAATTAAGACATAACCCCCAATTTTCCAGCATGTTTCTTCATATACAGAGTTCCACTATCATTTAGGTCATTTTGTGTAACTTCAAACTCCTGTGTACTTTGCGGTACCTCTTTGTTAAGTCAGCTATTGACTTCCGCTGCCAGTGATTAAAATCTGTTAAAGGTCTCAGTGTTGTATATCAGTTCTCGTGGGTCTGCTTTATTATATTGTAACCCCTTTTGTTCGCATTGTATCTCATTTAAATTTATAATTACTATTCATTTGATCCAATTTAGTACTGGCATCTAAAATTTTCTTAACCAATGCACTGTTTTGTAGTGTTAAATCAATCTGATCTCCCCTTATCGAGTTTATACTGTACTGTGGTTTATACTGTGGTACTAGGATGACAGAATGCTGTACGCACATGTAAGTCATCCTCACTTTAACATAGATACATACATAGACAGTGTCAGCAGATAAGGGCCTATGGCCCACCCGGTCTGCCCATTTGAGCTTGTAAGTTCAGTTTATGTTTTCCTAGAAGTCTGTTGCCCCTTACCCCTGACCTCCAGAATTCCTTTATGTCTATCCCATGCATTCTTAAATCCCATGATTGTTTCAGCCCCCACCACTTCTTCTGACAGGGTGTTCCACTTGTCTACCACCCATTCTGTGAAGTTCCGTGGTTAAATGTTATACACAAAATTAAAGTGAGCATCACGTTTAGTTTTAAATCTGGTAAATGTTGGTTGCGCAATTACCTCCTGTGGGAGTTTGTTCCACAGTCTGATTGCTCTTGGAAGAATAGCATTGTTTCTGATCTTTGTTTTGGCTCCTGTTATTGTAATGGCTTTGTTATGCATTCTATGTACTTTTTCAACTTTGATTATATCATCCTCCTAAAATTCAATACCTAGGAAACTGTCAACAAATAGACCATCATCGCTTTTAACTTTGCCTGTGTTTTAGCTTTAATATGTGAAATACCAAAGACCGATATTGCAATGAGAAACAGTGGTCAGCTCAAATAAAAGTTCAGTTTTCATCTGTATTTGCTTGTAATGTAATATAATGTAATGACCATATTGCTAGTGGGTAATCCATACTTATGTTAAACTTCTTGGACAGGATTCTTAAAGCACTTGCACTTAGTGCATCTTGGATGCCCTGGTGCAAATGAGATGTGCCAAGCACCAACTGTGGTATTCACAGAAGATACACCAGGGAATGCCACCAGCAGATCCCCATTGTGAATACCACAGTTGTGCCCAGCCCTGGATGGACCAGCGCAACCCTTTTGTGAGTCTGGGATTACAATGGGGCAGCACATCTCCTGATGTGCTGTACTAAAAGCTACTATTCACAGCCACTAACTCACAAATGGAGCCATTAGGCAAGCAAGGCACAATGGGGACATTTGCATGTCATTATGGCCCCATTTGCATGAGTATTGTAGGGATGCACCCAGCAGAATGTGCTGGGTGCCCTGCAGGGCCATCAGTATGGACATAACCTAACACCCCTGGTAGTCTAATGCCCCCCTGCCTGCATCACTGATCCATTGAAATAACCACCATTATGTTCCCTGGTGTTATAGAGGTCCCCCCATTCTGCCCATAACACAGATCCCTTGAAAATAACCACCCTTATCCTCCTTGGTGGTAGAAGTGTACCCCATTCCATTCCCACCTTGATCACATTGCAAAACATGATGTCTGAAATAACCCTGGGGGTGCAGTTGTCCCCACCCCAGCCCGCTCACCTGGCCCAGTATGGGTAAAAGGCCAGCGAGCAGCACAATCCACCTGCACACCACCACCACGGCTGCCCGCAACTGTGCTCTCCATGAATGACAAGGCAAGGCAAGGCAATTTTATTTAAAAAGAAGCCCAATCCCAGAGGCCCTGGGCACCATACAAGTGAAATAAATAAATAGATCAACACAAATAATCTCAAAATAAATATAACGTTTAGCATTAAAATCCATGGCTAATGATAACATAAAATAAATTTGTCACAAAAATAAACTAAAAACAGGGAGGCCAGGAACTAGATCTAAGCCATAGCATAAAGATCTCACTAAACAGCTGATGGGAAAGGCCTGGGCAAGCAGGAGGACCATAAGGCAGGCCTTAGATACCTCCAATGATGGGCTCTCCCTAACTCCTAGGGGTAGCAAATTCCACAGGACATGGGCGGTGACACTAAAAGCCCTGTTGCCAATTGTTTTTTACCTCATCCTGGGAATTGCCAGGAGGCCCCTACAGGAGTAGTGGAGGGGACGGACCAAGAGATCCGGTGTAAGAAGGTTCATCAGGTAACCAGGTCCCTGGCTGCGTAAGGCCTTATAGGTGAGAAGACCCACCTTAAAGAGAATCCTTCACCTGATTAGCAGCCAGTGCAGTTCACACAGTACTGGTGTAATATGGCAATATTTAGGCTGCCCCGTAAGTAACCTGGCAGCTGTGTTCTGCACCAGCTGCAGTCTGAGAAGAGATCTTCCTGTGATCCTGAGATAGAGCGCATTATAGTAGTCAAGCCTTGAGGTCACCAAGGCATGTATCAAAGTGGGGAGGTCTAGAGGCAGCACAAAAGGCTTTATCCTGGCAACATTCTTAAGATGTAAAAAACAGGAGTGGATAATGGAAGACACCTGTGCTTCCATTGTCAAACCCCTGTCCAGAATGACACCAAGATTCTGCACCTCAGATGAGGCCTTCAATGGGACAGATCCCAGAACAAGTCTAGTATCTGCACAAGAAGCCATCCTATCCCACACTGTGTTCAATTCCACCACCAATAGCCCCATCTTTTCAGAGGTCAGCTGCAACCAGCTGGAGGCCATCCAGTCATTGATCTTGGCAAGGCAATTTTTTAGCCTGTTTGCCATGTTGGATGTTCCTGGGGCAAAGGACAAGTACAGCTGGGTATCATCAGCCTATCAATGAAACCTCAGACCATTCGTGCTATTGATCCTACCAGGGCAGCATGTACACTGCAAACAACATTGAGGCTAAGACCAAACCCTGGGGAATTCTGCATGACAGGAGACTAGGGGAAGAGAAGAAATTCCACATCACAACCCTTTGCCTCCTGTTGGTTAAAAATGACTCAAACCAGCAGATGACAGTGCCAGTGAGTCTGCAGAATTCCTTAAGTTGGTCAAGCAACACACAATGGTCCACAATATCAATGCTGAGGAGAGATCGAGGAGAACATGAATTATCCTTTCCCCTCAATCTCTAGCCATGAGGATATCATTCTGCACCTGAACAAATGCAGTTTCTGTGCTATGCTTCACTGGAAACCTATTACTGGAGGGGTTCATATAACTCATGGGTGACAAGGTGCTCCTCCAACTGAAGCGCCACTACGTTCTCCATGATCTTCACTAAAAATAGAGGGTTGGAGATAGGAAGGTAATTTGCCCTGACTTCTTGGTCCAAAGATGGTTTCTTAAGAAGTGGTCTCACCAAAGCCTCCTTCAAGGCATTGGGGAAGACCCCCTCTGACAAGGAACACTAGATAATCAGGGCAAACACTGGGCCAACAACGTCGAAGCATCTCATCAAGAAACGCATCGGCAACAGGTCCAGTTCACAAAAAGTGTGCTTCAGATTGGTTGCCACCTGAGTGACCTCACTTGCCTCCACTGGTCTAAACTCCCCCAACCAGATGAAGCACACTCAGGACACTTAGGGTTACCACTGTCAGTGCTGTACTGGCTGACTGAGGGAATTCCTTGCTGGATACTGGACACTCTGTCCGAGAAGAACTGAGAAAACCCTTCGCATTCAGCATTAGAAAAGGCATTCTTTGGCTGTAGGCAGGCTGGATGCTGTTGCCTGTCCACAGTCTGAAAAAGTGCAGCTGGTCAGTTCTTCCTGGCAGCAATCTCCCTGGTCAGAAATTCTGCCTTCTTACAGTTCATTGCCCCCTGGTACTCATTATAATGCGCATGCAGGGTCAGTTTGTCCTCCTCCAGCCCGGTCTTCCTCCAACAGTGCTCCAACCTCTGACCCTTCCTCTTCAACTCTTTGAGGTCCACGTCAAGCCATGGAGACCTCAAGTAGGAAGATTCGGGTCATACACGGACAGGTGTGAGGGAGTCAATGGTGTCCAATTGCACCTTATCATAGGAGCCAGCTACATCCCCAATGCCTCTGATGCATGCATTACCCACACTAGATAGATCAGCTACCACCAAAAAGCCCCCCAGGGTCAATCCCTGCAAAGGGCGATACAGTGTACTGTGCAACTGTAAGCACATTGGTAGATCTTATCAACCAGTGGGCTTGCAGCATGTACTGCATGCTGTCATTCACAACTTTGTGAATGGAAAAGTTGTGAATGACAGTGTACAGTACATGCTGCAAGCCCATTTGTTGACAAGGTCTACCAGTGCACTTACAGTTGTACAGCACGCTATCATTCATGGACAGCAGAGTCAGTGGGTAGCCGTGGCAGGCCACGCGGGTTGTGTTGCCCGCCAGCCTTCACCCACGCTGGGATAGAGGGATGGGCTGGGGTGGAGGGCCTGGAGTGGGGGGACCACTGGACCACCAAGGTTATTTCAGACATCACGTTTTGCAATGCGGTCATTGTGGGGATGGGGGGTACCACTATACCAACAGGGAATGTAACTGTGGTTATTTTCAAGGGATCGGTACTACGGACAGGGAGGGGGGGCCACTATGCCACCATGGAGCCTTACGGGGCTGTCTCCTACAGGATAGCTGATACTGGCAGGACAGGGGGCTGGACTGCCTGGGTGGGTAGGCTGCCATGCTGCTGTCTGCAGTACAGCAGCCTGACTGTGGGTGGCCACCCACATAATTCTACTTGAAATAGACTTATCTTTGGGAGGTGCATCACTGGACTTCCTCCAGGGATGCACCTCCAAGTTGGGCTGTGAATGGGGCTGCATGGGCACGCCCTCTTCACTGCCCCTCCAGATGTACTGCACATCATTATGAGCAGTATACAGTGCATCTGCAATGCATCTGCAATGCGTTAACACATCAGGGATGCGCTGGTGCATCGGACCCCTTCCAGAATCGTGCCACAGTGCAAGTCGGGGATGTGCCAGTGCATCTCAGATGTGCTGGGTGCATCCCTTTTGAGAATTCTGTTCTACCTCTTTAGGTTATGTGAATGTCTGAATTCATATTGTGCAACTTTCTCATGTTTACAAAATACAAATACCACATCTCTTGATGTTAGATTATCGACTATTATAGCTTCCACAATATAATCTTGCAGTACATCCAGTTCCAGTATCTCAGTATATATCAATTCCCCTAGTTTAATCAACTCCAAACAATTTTCAGTTTCTTCTCTTCATACACCTCCAAGTACAATTATTGCTTGTGTCTCACTGTTTATAGGGTTCTCTTGGGCAGTCTCGCCATCATTAAGATTAGCATTATTAACATTAGCCTGGAAATTGTTTTGTTGTTTGTCAGCATATTTTTGTTGATCATTTATTTTAGCATCCATTTCCACCCTCAGACTTTAATTTTCCTTTGCAGCATCTTCTCTATTCATAATCCTATCAATCTTGTCATTTTGTTCATTATGTCTTTATTATATCATCTCTTACCATTCTTTTTCTTACCTTTCTTAATTTTTACTTTACTAATTTGACCCCCCACACACACACACTTTAAGGACTTAATGTTTAATAGCACAGTTCCTACTTCTGGTGTTCAGGCCATCTTCTGAATTGCTTTCTGGGTTTTGCACCTCCAGATATTCTTGCAGCGTTTGATATTTATTATCTACTCCAACATTTACATGTTTCCCAAGCTCCACCCCAGATTATATTCATCATGTGTAAGTTTCTGTATATTTACATTCATAAAGAATCCTTCATTTGGACAGAGTTGTTTCTGGACATTGGCTTATTTTTCTAAAGATGCCAGATGTTCTAAGTTTGTCTCCCATTAAGTCACATTATAGTATGGGTGAAGTCTTATGCAATGTTTTATTAGCTACATTTACAATCTTAGAATCCCTGATCTCAGCTTGATTGCTTTTTTGCTTTCCCTAATTGTTAATTCTTTACTATTTCTCTTTCTTGTCCTCTTTTTTTCTCTGGAGGAGGGGGGTTTGTTCTTCTTGTTTCTTAGCCTATGTCACCTTTCCTTCCCTCTTTTTCCTTTTGCCTTTTTTTGTGTCATAATAACAGTGTCAGGTATTTCAATTATGGAGAAGTCAGGTCTCTTATAATCAGGTATGGCATCTTCCATTTGCTGTAGTTCTGGATATATAACAGCAACTGATAATGGGGTAGGAAACACCGTTTATAATTTATTTTCAGTTGTTACCGGTTTGGCATGGTTAACAGCAATATCACGCCTAACATTCTCTAATTTGTTCTTAAGTACAATTAGTTGTTCCATCAAGATGAGGTTAGCTGTGTACTGATGTCCCAAATGAGAAACCAGTTCTTCGCTATTGGAGATAGGAATATATTAGAGGATATCATCAGATCATTTTTGCTTACACACCTCCATATTTCCTATCTGGTCTACATGCGAGTGTATTCTATGAGAACCCTCATTCTGTTTAGGTGTTTGATTATGACAATAACTTGATGCTAATTATTTTATCCCTTTTATGGTTTTCTGTAATTTTCTATTTACTTTCCCAAGTTCAGATCCAGAGATCAACATGATGTCATCTTGTGTTATCTGATTTTTTGGTGTCTTTTCCCCAATTTTGGACAGTTGTTCAGTATTTGGGAGATTCACAAATTGTAGATTTAGGCAATGGCTAATGTTCATGAAAACATCATAGTCCAGGATTTTGCTATTCCATGTGGCAGTGGAATCTGGCTAGGTACCCTTGCATTCCATAGAATTGTTCATTACTACAGAATGTTTACTGTTGAATATAACTGGGGTGGCTTCAGTTGAGTCATTATAGCAATTTATTTGGTAATCATTAGTAGTAGATTTATTGGAGGGAGATGTTATATCCCCTTCCTATAATTGTAACTTCATATGGTCCACTTAGTTTGCCTTGGTTTACCTATTTTCCCCTTTCTCCTTTCTTTAACAAGGGCAGATTCACTTAGTTAGGGGAAACAACTTTAATTTTTCCTCTGTAGCCTGTTATTTACCATTTTGACAAACCAGTAATCTTGTAACCCAATAATGCAGTAATCTGGTATAAGAAGTGTATATAACATTGTTACCAAATGTTATCAAAAGTTAATAGTAATATTAGGCTGTGGAAAAATATTGCAGGGGGTTCAGAATAACCTTTCATCTAGAATAGTAAGATCAATGATAAAATGTGATATAGGAGTATGTGTGTGTGTGTGCGTGTGTATATGTGTGTGTATATATATATATATATATATATATATATACACACTGTAGAACGAAGCTCCTTGTACACCTATATACTCATGTAGTTATGTGAAGTCTCTAAGTAACACAGATAAAATATTACAGATATCAGGGCTTAAATGGTACAAAAGAATAAATTTCACAATGAATATCAGAACTTCAAAAATCCCTAATGCAAATTCCTGGCCAGTCCATTAAATCTGTTCAAATCCAGTGTGCGAAAATGTGATGTGCAAAAAGATTTTTTTATGAAGTGCAAAGTCAAAAAAGGGTACCATGCAAAGTTCTGTCCACAGCAATTGCCACGGTCATAATGACGAATGTTCAATGTTTGGGGTCAGAAAAAAACTTCCAGAGATTTAATTCTGCATCAATGACCGATATTAACACAATCCACAGTCCACCAGTAACAAGTTTTTGCTTCAGGAACTGTAGCGGATTCAGTGAATCGCTACTGATAGGATCTAAACACCTCAGTTGTTTGCACAAATTCAAAACTCATCCCTAGTCTTTGTCTATATCTTAGAGCATAATCCACTAGAAAGAATGAAAATAATTTATTAAATAACAGTACCCAGTTAAAAAATCCTTCTAAAAGTTATTATATAACATAAAATGCTAAAATATAAAATAAATCTACCAGATACCAACTAAGACTTGTATACATAAAAGTAGAGGCAGTGGTCCTGAAAGACCCCTGCTACATCCTATCAGGTGTTTTAATTTAACTTAGTTTACTTTCTAAACTTCTGTACTTCAAAATAAAAAAAAAAAACAGTCACTTTAGGCTAAAAAATGATTTCATATAAATAGTTATTTCAAGTAAATTAGAGAATACCAAAAACTAAACTAATCTTACATCTGTACAATTTTCTCTGGGCACAAATGAAAGCTTATGCCATTCTACTATTCCGTTATTGTTCAAGATGCATGGTGGAAAAATCTGCAGTTGTGATTCTTAATTTTTAAGTGCTGGTTTGCGTACTGGCTTTTAATGCTGGTCACACATTTGCTCTCTCTGCTCAAAATAATGCAAAAAAAAAAAAGCAAACACCGTATGCTCAAAAAGCCAGATATGTTAGTGATATTCTGGTTCAGCTTAGTCTTGATAACAGTACTGAGTGCAAAATAGAATACGAAGTAAATAAGAGATAAAAGGTAAAAAAAGCTCCACTGTTTACAAACTGTAGCTCAATCTAATGCTGGGTGTCTACTGAAAGTCTGATGCACCCATATTTATACAGCCATGTCATGTGACCAGAATTTGCATACGGCATGAAAATATATTTTCAGATAAATATAAAATATATGTAATGGAGCAGAAAAATAAAAACTCCTAGGGACCTCCATTCATAAGCGTTTTAACTCATGAATCCTGTAGAAGTTTATCTAAAAGGGGACGGGCCAAGTAAAATTCAATCAGCTTTAACAACTTTAAACGCTATACATAGTGTGCAGAAACATGCTCACAGACAACAACATGAGGCAAAAACACAAAATGCATTAAATTTTAACACAGTTTATAAGGGAACATCCTTTAATTTCAGCTGCATTGTTGTATTAGGTAAATAGGTTGGCTGTGGAGTGCTGCAAAAGAAAATGCTTATCTATGGAACAGTTTTCATCTTTGGGTTGCAAGCCTTTCAGATAGGCTCTCTGTCTCCAACCTGGTCCTGCACCACCTCTGGAAACTTTCCAGACTCCACCAACAGTGAACCTTTCTCCTTGGGGAGAGACAATCCAACGAAGGGGAAACCAAGTAACCAGTGGTTTACAAAAAGATTGACTGGTAAAGAAACAGACACACAGGCAGTGGTGGCATACCTATTATAAAAAAAAAAATCAAGCACTGTCTCCCTGCTTTTGTGCCTTACTCTCCAATGTCAGAGAGCACGTCATAAACTATGTCTCACAAGCAGCAGCTCCTAAATCAGTAAAGTTTTCTCCAGTCAGAACCTTACAAAAATACAGTGGTAAATACTAGCATTCAACTGTAGAAACATATTCCCAAAACAGTTTTGCTAAGTGATTTCTAAACACATTTTGCATTTATAATTGCTGACTAGCAGATTTAATGATCAGATAATTAGGTTATAATAATTGTGGGGCATTTTCTCACATAGGGAAACCCAGTTATAGTTTGTACATTTGCACACACATGCTTGCAACCTGCAAATTATAACTGCGAACAAGTGTGAGGGTTTCTCCTTGCTCCTCTCATGCCCCAGTCTCCACTGTTCCATTTCTTTGCATTGGCTGCTGATCCTCAGTACTGAACACTACAGCGCTGCTTGGAGTCCGCGGTAAGTACAAAAAAGGAAAAAAAAAACATATATCACTGTGCTAAAAAGCCTCTTTTTACTTTTAAACTGGGCAGCTTAAAAAAATGTTTATTTCATAAGCCACCTCTGACCATGGGCCATGCTCAAACATGGATACGTGGCTCCACACAGATAGTTGTTTATATAATTGCAGTGGTGAGATAATGATCCCCAGCAACTATATAAAATAAAGGCTGGGCAGGTGTGTAAAACTTAAATTTTACATACACCCTCAGTGTGGGTTGCCCGTATAAACCCCTTGAGCTTTACTCTCAGGGTTTATGTTGCATCCCACACCTCGGACATGTGTAAAAGTCTCATTATAAAAACCCACCTAGCCATTATGATATATAAAATAACAGGTCAGCAATTTTTTCCATAGGCAGACTGAGTTATAATTTCCCATTATAACCCCAGAGTTATAATGGCAAGCACATGCTCTGAGTCAGTCAAAAACTCTGATCCCTGCTTGGCTGCCCATCTCCTCCTGCGCAGGTTAATCACTTCCACAAACATGGCAGCTCCTTACCCACGTAGGGAGGAGACGCCAGAGTGAAAGTCTCTGCTGCTTTTTTATTTCAACAAAATAACATGCACATTAAAATGTGTGTATATATATATATATAATCTATCTGGTTGCCTGCTTGCTGGCGCAGCAGTTGGATTTCCATCTGCAATGCTGCAACCTGTGTTCGGGAGTGGACTCAGGTCACTGGAGGGCCAGTCAGGGGGAGTAGGGTTGAGCATCCCATGATGGCTCACCTTCTCCTGGGGGAGGGTGGGAAAGCAGCTCAGCATATGCTGACCCCTGGTGGAGGCCAGAAGCTTGGCAACACATCAGGTGTCTCAGGGCTTGATTGGCCTTGGACAAAGGTCTGGGGTTCAACAAGCTCAAAGGCAACTGGGGGAGGATGTTGTGGATGTCAACGCTTGTGCCTTGATGTCAGGGGCACTCGCAACATTCAATACACAGAAAAGCGGAAAATGCCTTCCAGCTCCGAAGGAAATGGAGCCCCAGAGCTTGCCCTCATTGTGCTGCTGCCTGCCTGGCCATGCTCCAACCAACAAAACAAGAAGTGTTCGGGGTGCTTGGGGGCCCCACATTGTCCCCTCCCTGGGATAAACCGTGGCTTCATGGGGAGATAAGGGCAGGTCAAGTAAGACGGCCAACAGAGGGATGACTCCTTGGGGGCTCCTGAGGAAGTTGGAGTTGGGGGGATGTAGGAGGGGAAAGAGAAATTAAAAAAAAATCTGTCTGGTTGATCCTACCATTTGAATGCTGCAACAAGCAACAACTGGCATCAAGAATGGTTCAGACGTGATGTTCCTCATTAAGGTAAGCATGATCGCGATTGCAATTTTAAAACCCAACTGTGCAAAAAGTAAAATGAAAATTAAATTAAAAAATGCAATTAAAGGAGTCACGTGATGCACCTGGAGGAATAGCAGCTGCTTTGGGACTCTCCCAACTCCGGTGTTACAATCTCCGTTTTTTTTCCACATTCTAGTGCAGTTTATTAAATCAAACCCACTCTAACAGCGATTTACTATAATTAACCCCTTTAGGCTGTTGGAGTGCGAGATGGAAGAAACCCACGCGGGAGCTTGAAAGCGGCCTGACGATTAGGTCCCAGCAGACCCTCAGCAGACGAACTAACCCCCTACACAGGTTTACGGCGAACTTCAACAATAAAGGAAGCCCTTTTCAAATTAATAGAGGATGTAGCTGAATTCAAACCTGCACTAACGCAGCTTGCTCAAAGAGTCACTGACGCAGAAGCCCGAATTTCGTTGCTGGAAAGAAGCTCAGACAAGCTCGGCCCAGCCATGGTCGAGTGCAAGAGAGCGGTGGCTAAACTGGAGGATCGTCTCGACGATCTCGAGGGAAGGAATCGCCGTAACAATTTGGTTCTCTTAGGGCTTCCAGAAGGAGAGGAGGGCCCGAATACAATTCTTTTCTTGCAAAAGTTTCTAAAGAAAACAGTCAGGCCCTCGCCTAATGGGCCGGAATACATCATCAAAAGGGGCCATCGGGCCTTAAGGGCAAAACCACCCTAAACAGACCCCCCCCCCAGGCCTATAATTTTCAAGCTCCTCAATTTCCTCGATCGGGAGCACATTCTGAAAGAGTCGAGGAAATTACCTGCAATTTTATGGGAGGGCAAGCAGCTTCGGGTGGTTCCAGATTTAACTTTAAAAATACGCCTGGCAAGGGCCAACTTCCGACCCATTACATCCAAGCTGTGGGCCGCAGGAGTCAAACACTGCATGTTATACCCGGCTAGGCTGGAGATCTCGTTCAAGGATGGCCCAAAGCAATTCAACACACCGGAGGAGACTACGAAATACCTTAACAAGATGATGCCTGATTTATTCCCAAAAGGGTGAATAGATCTGCAGTCGGGACACTATTTTTATTTCTGCTCTCAAGGACTTCAGATGGACTGCTTTCACTTTAGTGTGTTAGAGTTCCACTTGATGTTGCTATATCTGGACCTTTCCTAAGGACATTTAATTTTTCACGGACAGGGGAAAGTGTGTATTATACACAGAGGGATATCATGATTGGGAAGAGGGGTCGCCCTAATAATCTGCTTTGTACTCGCTTGATAGTGTTGGCAACCGATGTAATTATGTGCGATTTTCTGCATGCTCCCAGTTTTTTTCCTTTTCATTTAATATCCAGGATTCTGGAGGTAATTTATTTTAAAGCAAGTCTCAGCATGAGATATGTCTTTGTTTGGATACCTGATGTATGGGTAACGCTTGTTTTGATATAATGACTTGGTAACATACTAACTGGGTATTTAGAGGGGACTCTCAATGTTTCTTCTTTAGGAACTGCTGTACAAAGTTTCTGGGCCCCTCAGGTTTATTTTCTGTATTTCAGGATACTCTTCAGGTGTATCATGAGTGGTTGCCAACTTGTCTTGCCCCTTATGGGAATCTACTCTGATACCTATTATTTACAAGTGTAAATTGCACTACAGGGTGGATGTATTGTTTTTCTTCAAGGTTACCATTTATTGCACTTTTAGGGGGCAATACTCTAGTTAGGGTTTTATATAATTCTTGTTCGAGTTTCCGGGAATGTGATATCTATTCTCATTTGGTCATGGGGGGGAGGGGCTCATACTTCAGAGCACGTCATGGTCCGGTGGTTCTGGAGTCGGCCGGGGCTGGGTGGTTGGCTTAGGGTGGTTGGGTTAGGGTAAGGAAGTTTCTAATGGGTTTTCTTCTTTAAGGTTTGGGTATGTGGGGGATATTAGGGTGGGTGCAGGCAGCTTCCAAATGGTCCTATATTTTTTTGTTGAACCACTATATGGTTAGCAACCTGAATATAATTTCCTGGAATATAAAAGGGGGGAAGGATAATAAGAAAAAATATGTTATTTTAAATCATTTGGCACATCTGGATATGTCAATAGTTTTTCTTCAAGAAACTCATATGCCCCAGGAGCAGCTCCATCACTTTAAGAAAAGGTGGGTAGGTCAGGTTTTTGGAGCAGGGATCTCCTCTAGCAAAAGGGGGGTAGCCATTTTGGTGGCTAAAGTAATCCCCTTTTTTCCCTCAGAGGTTCTCTCTGACCCTAATGGTAGATATGTTATAGTCTCAGGGAAGTTGGGGGGAGTTAACTTAGTACTGGGGTCTATTTATGGCTCAAATCAAGAGTCACCCTCCTTTTTCACCCAGCTGGCTGTGTTAATTGCTCCCCTTGCAGATAGTCCCGTTATCTTAGGAGGGGACTGGAATCAGGTACAGTCCAACCGTTTTGATCGCTCATGGTCTAGAGCTGCTAGCCTGTCTCCATCCCAGAGGGTGTTGGCCGAGTTAACCTCCTCCTTGGGTCTAATTGACCCTTGGAGAATGATTAATCCCACTGCCAAAGAATTCACTTTCTACTCTCCTGTTCACAGAAGCTATTCTCGGATTGACTTTTTCCTGATTAGCTACCAGGTTCTTTCTTTTATCTATGAAGTTACTATAGAGAGTCGGGTAATCTCAGATCACTCACCCATTGGTTTTCGATGCCGTCCATTGTCTGCTCCACCTAGATCTTATTCATGGTCCTTAAATGATTCTTTATTAAAGGATCCCCAATTGCTAGGTCATTTTCGCTCCTTTATATCCTTTGCAATTACATCTAATTGGGGCTCTATCAATGCGGTGGACCAGACATGGTCCGCATTGAAAGCCATATGGAGAGGCGAGTTAATTGGACTTGCATCAGTTCGTAAGAAGAAAACGACGCGCCTTTTATCCAATTGTTTAGAGAGAGTTAAAGCTTTAGAGCTTATGGGAGCAGATGCGAGATCTACGGGTCATGATCAAGAATTAGCTATGCCCAGGGCCTGGTACACAGATATGTTACGGGAAGGAGTTGAGAATCGAGCCTCTAGACTGAAGGCTTTATATATAGGGCAGGGTAGTAAAGCTGGCAAAATTTTGGCGTGGCAGTTGAAGCAGCGAGCAACAGCTAAGAGTGTGGCAGGGCTGAAACACCCTGAGACTAATAATACAGTTTCTGATCCAGAGGGCATACTAGGTATTTTTTTTGACTTTTATAAAAACTTATACTCTAATATGCCCCTTTCTTCAGACAGGAACACTAAGATAAAGGAGTTCTTGGGAAGTGTTCCTTTCCCTTCTCTCTCGGAAGAGAGTAGGCAGAGGCTAGTGGCTCCCTTCTCTCAAAGAGAGATTGTCGAAGCTATTGATGCTCTAAGGATAGATAAAGCCCCAGGGCCGGATGGCTTTACAGCCCTTTTCTTTAAGTCGTTCAAAGATCTTTTGATACCGTTACTACAGCAACTCTTTGCCTTTTGGCAGGAACATGGGATAAAAGACCCATCCCTTTTTGAGGCGAGAATTATTTTACTACCTAAACCAGGTAAACCATTAGATTTGGTCGGCAACTATAGGCCAATCTCACTATTGAACATTGACATTAAAATCTATGCCAAGATTTTGGCCACCCGTATCAAATCCTCCTGGCTAGATCTAGTGAGTCCGGAACAGGTGGGTTTCGTGGTGGGTCGTTCGTCAGGGGACCACTTTAGAAAATTATTTTATTTAATTTCTGCATCCTCGTGCCCAGATATGGAAGCATCTCTGGTGTCTTAGACAGAGAAAGCTTTGATAGGTGGAGTGAATTTCATGTTTCAGGTATTATCCAATTTTGGTTTTCCAGAGAAATTTTGGATTATATTCGGTCCTTTATACATGTCTCTCAGCGAGGATTCAATGCAAAAATTTGATTTCAGCTGTTTTTCCCCTACTGCGAGGCACACGTCAGGGATGTCCCCTTTCCCCCACCTGTTTAATTTGTATCTAGAACCCTTAATCAGGGCCATTAATAATGACAAACAAGTTCAAGAAATTTGCATAGGGAAGTCTGAGTATAAGCTATCAGCCTTTGCTGATGATATACTCCTGCATCTCTGCAACACTCGGAAATCACTTCCCCGTTTATTTCAATTTATTTCAGATTTTAGTAAAATTTCGGGCTATAATTTGAACAAAAGTAAAACTCTGGTTTACCCGATTTCCCCCTTCTTGCAACAAAGTTGGTGTGCATCCTTGGGCCTACAATGGCAGCCTAAGTCTTTGCAATACTTAGGAATTCAAATTTCAAAGGACTTAACTGACTTGGTAGACTTAAATTTTAAACCTTTATTTGGATCGGTTAAGGAGAACCTGGAAAGGTGGTCTAAGCTTCCGTTATCCTTTTGGGGGAGAATAAATACAATCAAGATGATGATCCTACCAAAAATCTTTTACCCCCTTTATAACCTCAACTTATACCTTCCCAGATCCTTCTTTAACCCGATTTACAAATATTGTACAGATTTTTTATGGAAGGGGAAACCTCCTCGTAGGGCCTATAGGAAGCTCACCTGTTCAAGGATGGTAGGGGGTCTACAACTCCCAGATTTCTATATTTACTATCTGGCTAGCCATGTTGCCAGGGCGGCCTTATGGGTGACAGGCGGGGGGGAGTAGCTTCGGAGGGGCTTAAGCTTGATTGGTCGTTAGCACATAGTGTTAATTTAGACCTTGAAGCTTGTCTGTATATTCCGTGGTCTAAAGTTCCTGTCAAAGTAAGAGATTCCCCGGTGGGGTGGGATATAAAGGCCCTTCACAAGCTCTACTCATTTTTGAGTATCCCATATGCAAAGGATGTAATGCAGCCCCTCTTAAAGAACCCTAACCTTTTGGTTGGGAATCAGTCGATAAAGAGATGCGTAGGTAACCTCCCCCTTAAACCAAAGATAGTTGATTTCATTTCAGAAGGCTCCGTTATTTTGACCTCTGTGTTGGTGGAGGGGCTTAAGGTGGAACCCAACGATCGATTACGTTTGTACCAGATCCATAGATGTATTAGTTCCCTCCTAAGGGGGCAGTAAAGGATCGGATGAAGCTGGGGAGCTTCTAAGGAAAATGAGGGACTTGGCGTTATCTGGTAAACCAGTCTCTAAATTATATAAAGCAATTATAGCCAAGAGAGATATTAACATCTCCCTATACCCTATTACTGGGAGGCGAACCTCTCGCTGGGTTGGTCTGAGGAAGACTGGCGTAAGGTTTGGTCGGACTTATATGTATATGTCAAACAAGATAGATTAAGGGGTCTTCAATTTAACCTTCTGCATAATCTCTATCTCTCCCCGGCTAAACTCTCCCGAATATATAGTCTCAGCTCCCCAGAGTGCAAGATGTGTGGCAGCCCTGTTGGTACTACCTATCACAAATTATGGGAATGTTCTCAGGCAGTTAAACTTTGGGAGTTTGTGAAGCTATGGATAGGCCCCTATGTCAACATTTCGGAATATTTTAATGCCGATGTGTGTATTCTTGGTAAGTTTTCCCACATACCTACGGTAGCTCAGAAGTACCAAGTGGCCCTGGTGGCTTTGGTGACGAAGCTCCTCCTTCTCCGCTACTGGCATACTGACAGATCTCCTTCCTATAAAGAATGGTGGGATGAGTTTCTAGGTGCTTTAAATGGGAAGAGGACTAAAGCAAATTTCTTCAATTCAAGTAAAAAATTTAATAAGTACTGGGGTAACTTTTCGAGGTGTTTGAAGGTTAAATATTGTTATTAGAGGGGTAGGATCCTTCCCCTCCTTTGGGTACATAATTTATCCCGACATTGTAATAAATTTTCCTCTCTCTTATATTTACATCTGGAACGAATTTGGATAAGAAGGTATATTCTCTCTCCCCCTTAGGAGACACTCAGGTCGAAAGGTTTTTTTATAGGTCTAAGTAATTTAGAACTGCTTTGGTTATCTGTTTTACAGGTTGCTAATGTACTCTGGTCTATACTATCAGGTTCTCCCTTTCCTTCTTCTGTTTTATAAGGAATGCTGCCTGCGGGCTGGGGGGTTGGAGTGGTGGGCTGGGTTGGGAGGGTCTGGGAGGGTACCCCTTCGTTTGCTTCTCGATATGTGGTGACTTATAATAATCTACAGTATGGAAACTTGTAAAGGTGTTACTGTCCTTTGGGTGAGGGTTATCTATTGTATTGTTGTTTGTTATAAAATAAAGTTATTTGCAAAAAAAAAAAATGCAATTAAAAACCCCAAAAACTCAAAGATACACAGTTCCAGATTCAGAAAGAGTGTGTGTGTGTGTGTGTGTGTGTGAGTGAGACAAAGTCAGTGTGGCAAAAAATGACTAACCAGCAATTATAAAAAATAAAAGATGGGGAAATGTGTCATACTCAAATTTAATGGTTGCCCTCTTTGTGAGATGCTTTAATAAACCACTCAAGCTTCTCCCTCAGGGTTTATGTGGCATCCCACAATATGTGTGTCTGTGGGTAAAATTCTCATAAAAATCCACCCAGCCATTTTTCTATATTTAATTTTGCATTACAACTGAACAGTTGCAACTGCGAGCTGCCAATCAAGTTCTCTTTACTAACAAGTGGGGATCTCCTATTGATGTATAAAATCTTCTCTGATAGTGAATTAATGTTGGAGATGGGTATATCCCTCAATAAAAGAGATTGTGATCTTAGAAGCCACATATACCAGCTGGCACTTACTTATCCAAGAACAAACAAAAGACGTTCTTATTATACCCAAAGAATCATTCCCCTATGGAATTCACTCCCTGGTTCAGTAATAGAATCCCCTAATTTTACCAAATTTAAACAAAACCTGGACTGCCATTTACTATAAATCGTGGGATGCTAGTACCAGCATGGCTGGAGATGTATATATATAGGCTATGGCCTTCTGCATGTCTACCTTTCTTAGTATGACTCTTAGTAAGTGCATGCAGCAGTCCCACAGCTGCAGCCTGTTTTATTAAATGAAGTTGGAAAATAATCATGTTACTGTTTTCGTCTGTATTCATGAGTTCAACTAGTAAAACAGAAGTATAAAACACAATTTTTTTTGTTACTATTCATTCCCAGCGAACCACCTAAATTGTTCATTTTTTGTTATTAGTATTTCAGTATTAATGGGTGGAACTGCTGATGGTGTACTGTATGTTAATACTTCCCTGAGACCACTCTTGTGGTTGTACAAGTGGTCTAATGTGCATTCCTAGTGTATGGAAAGCACTAACTAAAGATGAGCAGTTTTATACACTAAGAACATATATGACACCACTCATAAGAGTGGTCGCAGTGGTGGTTTAAATGTGACTTTTCACAAACAGAGTGGTGCCACAAGAGACGGAGGGGGGAGTGGAATGTCATCCTCAAGGCTGGTGGGGGTTTAAGTATTTTATTGGTATTTTTACTTTGAGCATGCAAGTTTTGGGGAGTTTATTTTGATTAATTTCTGGGTGAGGGAATCGGGTGGAGTTTCATAGTTTGCAGTGGATCTACAGTTCCAGAGGACAAGGGGTGCTGCTGCAGGATTGACTCAGATGACATGGCAAAGGGGAAAAGAAGCGGAGAGGATGACACTAAGGGAAATGCTCTGCTGATAAGTTGATAGGGAAGTACTTTATGATAAATTTTTAAAAAGGGCTGCATTTTAGTCTTTAGTGCCACGCATGCAACTATACATGGTTTGCATTTAAACAGTCCATGGAACTATTTTTGGGATTAGTACATTTTAAAGTCTTTTAAGCATATCTGGAGGGTCTTTGCATTTGGAACAGGCATTCAAATGCCCCATTGTATTTTAGCCCAATGGTACTCATCCTCTGGTGTGCACTCTGTTCAGAGGGGCTTTTGTGAGTTGTACTTCTGCTTACATGGTGTGTTTTTGTTTCCAGGGAAGTTGGAGTCATCATTGAATTTGGAGAGGTGTTGGATTTAGGGGAAGTGAAAAGAAAGCTGGGGGTTCACTCTGGTACACAGGAGCTGATTGACTCACTGGAGTCTATGGATGGCTGTGTGAGCCAATCATTGACTGAGAAAAGGGCATCGATTTAGAACAAAGGAAAAGAGGGTCTATAAAATCCTGTGGCCTAATCCCCGCCACATAGTCAGAATGGTGCCTTAAGACAGAAGGGGGGAATGAAACACCATCCACAAGGCTGGTGGGGCTTTAAGTATTTTATTGGTATTTTTACTTTAAGCATGCAAGACCACAAGATTTGGGAATTTACTTTGATTAAGTTCTGGATGAGGGAATTAGGTGGAGTTCCATAGTTTGCAATGGAGCTACAGTTTCTGACAGATGAGGGGTGCTACTGCATGACTGAGCCAGATGACACAGCAAAGGAGAAAAGGAGCGGATAGGACGGCACAAAGGGAAGCACTCTGCTGATTAACAGAAAGTGAAATATTTTGTGATTTATTTTTAAACAGGCTGCATTTTACTCTGTAGTGCAATGGCTGCAACTATGCTTGGTCTGCATTTAAACTGTACATGGAACTAGTTTTGGATTACAGTAGTACCTTTTAATGTTTTTTAAGCATATTGGGAGTGGCTCTTCATTCAGAACAGGCATTCCTACAGTCCATTGTATTTTAGCCAATGGTACTCGTCTGCTGGTGTGCACACTGTTCAGAGGGGCTTTTGTGAGTCGTACTTCTGCTTGTGTGGTGTTTTTAAGGGGAAACATAGAAACATACATAGAAATATAAACTTTGCCGGCAGATAAGGACTGCTTGGCCCACGCAATCTGCCCATTTGCCTACCTAATGGATAAGCTGCAGATCCTAGTTTTACCAACAGCCTACAGTACTTCCTCCTACCTCTGACTTGAATTGCCTTATGACTGTCCTATGCATTCTTAAATTCCCCCACTATTTTTGACCCCACAACCTCCTCAGGAAGGCTATTCTGTGCATCCACCACCCTCTCTGTGCTAAAATACTTTCTCACATTGCCACTGACTAGTCACCCCTCTATCTTCAAATTGTGCCCCTTTGTTCTTGCACATTTCTTTTCTAAAAGATGCTACCTTCTTGGACTTTGTTGATTGCCTTCAGCTACTTGAATGTTTCTAGTATGTCCCCTTCTCCCTCTTTTCCTCCAGAGTATACATATTAAGTTGTATTAGTCTCTCTTCATATGTCTTCCTGTGCAGACCCTGCACCATTTTGGTTGCCCTCCTCTGGACTGCCTCCATTCTGTTTATGTCCTTGTGGAGATGGGGTCTTCAAAACTGCACACACTACTCCAGATGGGATCTCACCAACTGTCTGTACAGTGGGATAACAACTTCCTGTTTTCTACCTGTGGTGCCTCTTCATATGCATCCCAGTATTCCCCAGCCCTCCTTACTACCTTCTTACATTGATTGCCTACCTTTAGGTCATCTGATATGACTACTCCCAGGTCCCTTTCCATTTTTGTTGTCATTAATGCCTCCCCCCATTCTGTACTCTTTTCTTGGGTTTTTGCTTCCCATGTGCATTACTTTGCACTTCTTGGCACTGAATCTATGCTGCCATACCTTTGACAATTCCTCCAACCTTGCCAATTCCCTTCTCATCCTTTTCACTCCTCCCCCTTGTGTATCAACCCTATTGCAGATCTTTGTGTCATCTGTAAAGAGGCATACGTTTCCTTCCAGTCCATCTGCAATGTCACCTATAAAGACATTAAAGAGGGCCTGTGCCAGTACTGAACCCTGTGGTACCACACTAGTAACCCTCTTCTTCAGAGTGGATTCCGTTTACTATTACCCTCAGCTTCCTGTTGTCCAGACAATATTTTACTCAGGTTACCATACTGGGACCCACTCCCAGGCTGGCTAACTTGTTTATTCATATTTTGTGTGGTACTGTGTCAAATGCCTTGCTAATATCTAGGTAGGCCATGTCCACAACCCCTCCCTGGTCTACTGCTTTGGTGTCCCAGTCAAATAAATCTTTTAGATTTATCAGACATGACCTTCCTGCTGTGAATCCATGCTGCTTTGGGTCCTGTGCCCTGCTGGCCTCTAGGTACTCAACAATTCTTTCTTTCAGAAGTGATTCCATTTCCCTACTACTGAGGACAAACTACCAGGTCTGTAGTTTTCTGCCTCTGCCTTTCTCCTGCTTTAGTGAAGGGTAATCACACCCTCCTCTAGTCCTCAGGTACCACACTATCCTCCCATGATTGGTTAAAAAGGGTAGTCAGTGGTGCCACTAGTTCTCCTCTTAGTTCTTTAGGAATTCTGGGCTGAATCCCATCAGACCCCATTGATTTGCCCACTTCAGTTATGGTAGTTCTTTCAGGAACCTTTCTTTTGTGAATGGACTGGTATTGACTCCACTATCCAGTGTGCTTCTATTATTTGTTTAGGTTTCTCCCCCTCTTCTTATTTTGTGAATACTGAGCAGAAGTATTTGTTCAGTATCTCTGCTTTGTTGCTGTCATCCTCTTCCTACCCCCTCCACTTTGTTAAGCCTCACTGTCCCTCCCCTAGTCTTTCTTCACTCCCTTATGTACCTATAAAAGGTTTTAGCCCCCTTCTTAACTGGAGTTGGCTATTTTTTCCTCAATTAGTCCTTTGCTATTCTGATTGCCTTTGCAGCTTCTTTTTGCTTTAACTGGTACAGTTCTCTGTCCTGCTCCATCTGTGTTTCCTTATACTTCCTGATTGCTATCTTTTTCTCCCTAACCTTCGCCGCCACATCTTTAGAGAACCATGGTAGTTTTTTCCTTTGTCTTGTTTTGTTTATTTGCTTCACACAAAGGCTTGTTGCCTCTGTGATGGCAGCTTTCATTTTTCCCCATTGTTCCTCCACCCTACCTTCTTGCCCATTTATCAGTGCTTTTCTGAGGCATTCCCCCATTTTGCCAAAGTAAGCCCTTCTAAAGTCCAATACCCTGACCTTTGTGTGACTTGACTCTACGGCTGTGTTTATCATGAACCACATAGTTATATGGTCGCTCATTCCCGGATGACTACCCACTTCTAAATCCGATATCCTCTCTGTCCGTGTTTCACAGTACCAGGTCTAAGATTGTTCCCTATTGAGTGGGTTTCAAGACTAGCTGTCTGAGGCATACCCCCTGTAGACTATGGAGAATTACCCTGCTCTTGGATGTGGCTATAGCAAAGGTGCTTCAGTTAACATCTGACATATTCAGGTCCCCAGTCAACAGTATCTCATCTTTTTCTGCCATTCTAAGGATGATTTCTATAATTTCCTTGTCCATTTCCTCCCCTTGAGATGGGGGTCTGTATACAAAGCTCATACAGATTTTGGTGCCATTTCCTGTCTCCAGGGTAACCCACAGTGCCTCTTCCACTCCTGTCTGTTTACCCTTTAGTTCTGTTGCTTTGATACCTTCCCTTACATTAGCAAGCTACTCCTCCTCCTCCTATTTTACCCTCCCTGTCCCTCCTGTACATTGTGTACCCTGGTATGTGGACATCCCAATCATGGTTCTCTGTGTACCATGTTTCTGTGATTGCATTGATTATCAGGTGTCCCTCTTCCATCAAGGCCACTAGTTCACGGAGCTTATTCCCCAGACTATGTGCATTGGTACTCATCACCTTCCATTTTTTGATAGCCTTTCTGCTGTTAGCCCCAACCCTGTCACTACTGCCTTTACCTTTTTCTCTGTTGACCCCTGTCCTGCTCCCTATCGATTTCTCTACCTTAGTGTTTGCTTAACTAACTACCCTGTTTTGTTGGGGGTAGGGATTTCCATGCTTCATTTCAGTGCCTCCCCCCCCCCTTGGCTAGTTTAAATGCTTGCCAATGAAGCATTTAAACCTGTCACCTAGGATCCTGGTTTCCCTAATGGACAGATAAAGACCATCAAACCAGTATACGCCTGCACCCCTCCAGGCAGACCCTCTGTCCCTAATGAAGCCAAAACCTTGAGCTTTTCATCATCTTTTCAACCATTAATTGAATTGCATGGTGCAGAATAACCTAGCCTCACCCATGCCTTAGACAGGCAGTTCCTCCAAGAAGGTTACCATGTGTGCTACTTGTCTAAGTCCCCACCCCAACTCTACATACTCCTCATGTACTGCTCTGATCCCATTCCCAGCTTGGTCATTTATTCCTAGGTGGACAATTATGTCCCACACCTTCCCCTGTGCTGCAGCTCCCATGATCCTGAGGATCCACTTCCCGTCTCTCCCAGCCATTGCTTTGGGCAGACACCTTGTCTCCTTCACCCCTCTCTCCCCCAGTTCTACCCTCCTGATGATTGAGTCTCCCACCAGGAGTTGTTTCCTTCCTCTGTGGGGCCTCATGCCACCCTCATCTGGGCCTCCTTTGTGGTGGTTCCCAGCATTCTCCTTGGTCTATCCACTGTGGGTGCCTTCATAGAGGAACCATGCTCCACCAGAACGGCATGTCAATTTTGGAGGGGTACAGCTGGAGGGATGCACCTCTGATCCACCATCCTCACCCTCCCTGAGCACACTGTGGTCCAACTGGTCATCTTTCTTGGCAACCCTTGAGGCAGCTGCAGTGGACCTGGTGGTCCCTGGGTGGGGGAGGAGGTTTCCCAAATCCTCATCTGGTTGGCCTGGAGATAGGCAACCTCCTCCCTCAGGCCAGAGAAGTACCTGGAAATAGGGCAGCATTGCAGCCTCCTGAATGTGTCCTGAAATACTGCTGCCCCACAGCCAGTGCATTGCACAACTCCTTAAATGTATCTCCTGTACATAATGTGCTGGGCAGTTATGGTTATGACAGGTGTATGTCCTATGCCCTTTTGGGGAACAGATGTCAGAACCTCTGGTGTAAAGGAATTTTTGCACTTGGGATGGGTGGGTGATGTGCAGGGTTGGTGGGACCAAGCCTGTGCCCTCCAGAAACAATCAGCTACAGCTCTGACCCACCACCTCAGTGAATGTTTTCCTTCCATTAAGCAAGACAACCTGCACAACAATTTTAAAGAAAATATACCCCGCAAAAGACAGTTTCAAACAGAGAAAAATAAAGCAGTAAATTAATAAAACCTGTAATCACCACCTGCAAGCACAACACAAAACAGCAACACAAGAATAACTCTACTTAGCCAAAAGAAGCCTTAATGTTTCTCCTTCCTCTGTTAATGTTGCTCCTTGTCTGTCCTTTCAAGCAAACCCTAGAAGAAAAGAGCTCAGGTTAAACTAGGTGCTTTATGTCAGCAAACCCAGTATTCGATTGGAGTCATCATTGGATTCAGAGGGGTGTTGGGAGTAGGGGAAGGAAAAAGAGGGCTGGTGGGCCACTGTGGTGCACAGAGGCTTATTAACTCACTGAAGTCTGTTAATGGCTGTTTGATCCAGTCGGGGTTAAGTATTTTATTGGAATTGTTACTTTAATTGTGTAAGATTGCAAGGTTTAGGGAATTTACTTTGATTCGTTTCTGGGCAAGGGAATCCATTGGAGTTCAATAGTTTTCAGGGGATCTACACTTTCTGATGGATGAGGAGTGATTCTGCATGATTGAGCTGGAGGACGTGGCAAAGGAAGAAAGGAGTAGAGAGGATGACACAAATGGAAGCACTCTGCTGATAAGCAGAAAGGGAAGTACTTTGTGATTTATTTTTAAAAAGGGCTGCATTTTAATATATAGTGCAATGCTTGCAACTATACTTAGTCTGCATTTAAAATGTCCATGGAACAATTTTTGGGATTAGTACATTTTAGTCTTGTACACATGTCAGAAGGGGCTCTGCATTTGGAACAGGCATTCCAATTGTCCATTGTATTTTAGCCTAACAGTACTCATCGGCTTGTGTGCATGCTGTTCAGAGGGGCTTTTGTGAGTCATACTTCTGCTTGCATGGTGCTTTTTTTTTGTTTCCAGGGGAGTTGGAGTTGTTTTTGGATTGGGAGGGGTGCAGGGAAACTGAAAAAAAGACTGGGGCCCCCCTCTGGTGCACAGGGGA
Source organism: Neoceratodus forsteri (assembly GCA_016271365.2). Classification (NCBI taxonomy): domain Eukaryota; kingdom Metazoa; phylum Chordata; order Ceratodontiformes; family Ceratodontidae; genus Neoceratodus; species Neoceratodus forsteri. Next base: position 619,374,936 of record CM028138.1, on the reverse strand, counting down.
TGATTGACTCACTGGAATCTGTGGATAGCTGTGTGAGTTAATTAGTGACTGGGAAAAGAGCACCAATTTAGAACAAAGGGACAGAGGGCACACATAATCCTGTGGTCTAATCCCCACCACACTGTTGGAGCAGTGCTAAGAGTGAGGGAGGGGAAGTGGAATGCCATTCACAAGGCTGGTGGGGAGGTTAAGTATTTTGTTGTTTTTACATTAAGTGTGCAGGACTGCAAGGTTTGGGGAATTTACTTTGATTAATTTCTGGGTGAGGGAATTGGGTGGAGTTCCACAGTTTGCTGCAGATCTATAGTTTCTGATGGACATGGGGTGCTGCTGCATAACTGAGCTGGAGAACATGGCAAAGGAGAAAAGGAGTGGAGAGGATGACACAAAGAAGTGCTCTGCTGATAAACAGAAATGGAAGTACTTAAGTGATTTATTTTTAAAAAAGAGTGCATTTTAGCCTGTAGCGCAGAGCTTGTAACTATACATGCTCTTCATTGAAACTGTCCATGGAACTATTTTTGGGATTAGTACATTATTTTAAGCATATTGGGAGGGGCTCTGCATTCCAATGGTCCATTGAATTTTAGTACAACTGTACTCATGTGTTGGTGTGCATGCTGTTCACAGTGGCTTTTGTGAGTCATACTTCTGCTTGCATGGTGCTTTTCTTTTTTACCAGGGGAGTTGGAGACCATGTTGGATTCAGAGGGGTGTTGGGTTGTAGGGGAAGGAAAAAGATGGTACAGTTAGGTATTTTTTTTATTTAAAGTTTATTAAAGGTTTTACAATACAAATACACATCCACACCAGCAGACAATAGTATATATAGTGGTAATAACTGAGAAGGTATCAACTCCCTCGTCCACCAATTAAGACACTCCCTCCATCCCATCCCCTCCCCTTCCCCAACCCTCCCCCTCCCAAATCCAATCCCAAGCACAGCAGAAACCCTACAAGACACATAATTGTAAATGGCAGATAACAGTGTCTGTCATATCACAGGGAATACAGGGAGTAAAGGGGACCCCAAACTTAACCAAATCTGGCAAGATGATTACTGAGACCAGCAATCATCTTTTGTCCTCTGAGAGTGGATAGTAATTCATGTATCCACTCACTATGAGTAATGTTGTCACCATCTTTCCAATGCTTTAATTCAAGTTTCTTGACTTACATAGATATGAGGGCCATGTGATATTTGCAGTTAATAATACCAGTCTCTGTAAAATCCTCTAGGAAACACATTTTTGCTATAAATAAATCTTACAAACCTAATAGTGGGTCTGCTTTTTATTTAATATTAGCCCTCAACTGAGTTACTTTGGGGGCATTCCCAAAAAATGGTGAAGCAAAGTGCCTTCTGCCTGTTGTCAGTGCAGACAGTAAGAAGGCATCTCATTACTAAACTTATCTAGTTTCTCCAGAGTATAGCATAGATTGCGCAAAATGTAGAATTGCATTAAGTGAAGTCTATCTTGGGTCACAAACTTGTGACATCCCTTCCATAATGTGTTCCATTTGATGGGTGTCTCTGAAAAGTGGGGTGTCCAATATGCTACTGAGCCTGTAAGCTTTGGGTAGACCCAGTCATAGAGGAGACCAAAGATTTTAGATACTGTATGTGGAAGTTCAGCCAGGCTGGAAAGCTCTGGGTGGAATTGAAATTTGGGAAGTTGAGGAGTTGTAGGTCCAAAGAATTGAACCAGATGATGTCTCAACTGATACATTTTAATGATGGAAGTGTTTGGGATTCCAGATTTGGAAATAATCTCTGGAGAAGAAAGCCAAGTGCCCAGATTATTCACAAAGTATGTTATGGCGACGGAGGTTATCCAGGGCAACCAGGAGGAAGGGAGTGTTCTACCTTCAATTTTGAAGTTGTGATTGCCAAAAGGAATTAGGTAATGTCTTGCACATGATTGTATTTTAACAGGGCACAGAGCTGAGAATGGGCTCTAATGGAGATGCCTATTGGTGAGGTACATAACTGAGGAGGAAGAGACTTGAAGGGTACACGCAAAAGGGCAGTTGGGGAAAGGCCATGACAGCAAATCTGTTCTCGTTCTATGTGGAGCTAGAGTGGTGTATAAGATAGAGTACCCTGATCCACCTCTGGAGCTATCCATCTAAGGTACCTGCTAGCATGGTTTTCCCAATAGTATAGAGCATATGGGAGAGGCATAGACCTCCACAACTTTTAGGTGTGGCCAGTTTATAGTAGGCCATGTGTGGTCTCTTACCTGCCCATATAAAGTCCGTAATAAGACTGTGCACTCTTTTAAACCAAGAAAGAGGTAGCCACACATTGAGGAGCTTGAGGAGATAGAAGAGTCATAGAAAAACATTCATTTTTATCAGATTGATTCTGCCCCACAGAGAGAGAGGGGGAGGAGAGACCACCTGTTCATATCTTGTGTGACTGTTTGAAAGATATTATCCAGATTTGCTTTCTTGAGATTAGAATCATTCCTGGTGAGATCAATCCCCAAATATGAAAGGGTCTTGGGAGCCCAGGAGAACCTGAGGGTAGTTAGTACAGGTTTCTGGATTTTATGATTCAACAGAAATACTACCACCTTGTCAACATTTAATTTATAATTTGATAAGGCACTGAACTCCTCAATAATTCTTAGCATTGGGAAAATAGATGTAGTTGGATTCGAGAGTTGGAGGAGAAGATCATCTGCATATGTAGAGACCTTGACCTTGTGTCTTCCTATTCTGATATCTTGTTTCAACGGGCATTCCATTAGTCTATAAATCAGGGGTTCTAGGTATAAGTTAAAAAGAAAGGGGAAGAGGGGGCAGCCCTGCCTGGTGCCAGACTGAAATGGGAACATTTCCCGTTACAATAAATACGGGCAGTAAGGGAATTATAGAATGCTCGGATCCATTGCAAGAATTTAGTGTGGAAGCCAAAGGCTTTCAGAATGCTAAAGAGAAATTGCCAGTTAATGCTGTCAAAGGGTAAAATTAGGTCTTGACAATGGATGACACCATGGATTTCAGAGTCAAACCCTTATCAAAAATAATGCCCAGACTCCACACCCATTTGAAGGTCAACAGCTGGTGATCACCTAACAAAAGCCCAGAGGCCTGCTTATCTAAAGATTCCTCTAACTGGTGACCTGGGTCCACTACCAAAACTTCAATTTTGTCAGAAAAAGCAGTTACTCAGTCAGCTTAGCAGCAGGCTTTGGAGGGGATCACTAAATGAGCCAGGACTGCCATATAGGCAAAAACCAAAGGAACAAGACTCAGGGAAGTGGACTGTGGTCAACAGCAAAGGGAAAACAAAGCCTATGGTAGGGCAGGAAGGAAAGGTGACAAATGGAACACTAGAGGGTACTTGAGGCAAGGTCAAGGATAGGAGTAAAAGATTCTTGGTGTTGGCAGGCCTAAAAGACCAGGGGCTGGGTGAGCTCAGAGGGGAGATAGAAGAGGGGGCTACAGAAAACAATGTGACTAACAGTCGGGGAGACAAGATGGGAAGAGGGGGGACATGCAAAGGCACAGAAGCTATGATGGGTGATAGGGAGGAGGGAGCAAAGAATGTAATTATGATTGGGTAGGGGGTGATGAGGATATTCCAGGCAGGAGGAGTGGGGGGAGGGGAAGGAGGGAAAGCAGTATGAAGGTGGGAAAGGGTGATGAGGTTGTTCCAGGCAGGAAGAGAGAGAGAGAGAGGAGAGAGAGAGGGGTGGGGGGGGTTGATGGGCTGAGGGGGATGGAGATGGACCAACTAATGGGAATAGTGGGAGAGGGTGTGGGTGAGAACCAACTGATGAGGATAGGGGAAGGGGGTGTGAGGGATGAGCGAAGGACGCAATTGATGGGCAGGCGGAATCGGGCAGGGGGAAAGAAAACTGTGAGCAAGATTGTGATTAGGAGAGGGAGACACATATAGGAGAGGAGTGGGAAGGAGCAGGTACAGTCTTAGTTTTGGGGACTCCATTATAAAAGGAGTGAAATGGGGGGGCCAAGATCACCAGGCACCAGGAGAGGACACACATAGGTGGAATGTGTGCCAGGCATGAGAGCAAGGAGGATGAGGCAACTTCTTCCTAACATTGTGGGAAAGGAACAGGATAACCCACACATTGTGGTTCATATATATATATATATATATTTTTTTTATATGAGTGATAGTTTTACTCTCTAACAGTTTTCATTACCTGCCAGTGTGTGTTATCAATAATGCAGTATGTTATGCTCACTTGAGAAATGCTGGTGATTTTGTTGGGCTCTGGGAGAGCAATGGTTGTGTTGGTTTGGGGATGCCTCCCATGTTTAGGATTCACCATATATTTGGGCTGAGAGCATACCTCATTTTCATTTGGGAATCCAAGCAATGTTTGGAGATTTCTGTTGTGGATACTCTCTCACTCTGACAAGGTGCAGCTATTGTTTATATTATTACTGTTTAAACTTTATGGAGTATTCCCCAGATCTGTAACTCAGAATGCTTAGGTCTTTTTTCCTCTTATGTGCATGAATGTATACTGTACAGCTATTTGAGGTCTGGCATGAGTGCAAAGACTGGCTGTTTTCATTATCAACTCAATAAAAACAAGAAAAATATGTATCATATGTGAGAATAATATATCTGAGCATGTCAAGTGTAAAAGAACTGAAACAAAATTCTAAGCATGCTCAGTGACCAACTTCATTTATTTTGCTAATGTTGCTAATAATAGCCTATTTATCTTGCCAAGTTTTTTCCTTTGTGATTTTATTAGAGGTAAAGTATTCTATCCTCAATGCCACTGTCAAGTGTGTCCCTCTAATTGGGCAGGCATCCATCCAGCACTTAGTAGGAATAAACCTGGCACCCTGGGTCTCTGAAGCAGCTCTAACCATTCAGTTAAAGTTGTGTACTTTAGCTGGGAGGCTAGTGTACATCATTGAGTTGTATAACTGAAATATCATTGCCCAACACTTGAGGTCTCAGTTGATGTTACATTGACTCAGTGCTGCTTTGACTCTGTTATTCAAAGATTTCACTACCAGATAGCACAGAGTTGCCCAGGACTGCATAGGCTGCATTTTGTTGCCTGCAGTGCTACTTTCCCCCTTTTCTAAGAGTGAGACATGCACCCTGCATCACCTTGATGATGTATGGAATCAAACCTGCTACCCTAAGTTAGAAGCAGCAACTCTAACCATCTGACAAATGAGAAATTCCTCCTATCTGTAAAGTTAGAGTCTTGGTTTACAGTGATCCAGTGATGATCATGCTTGCAATCTCATGGACCACCACTTGAGGCCTTTTGTTGATGCAATGTTTGTTTCTGGGTTCTTCAGGTTAGCATAAGTTTGACTTAGAACTTGAAAAGGTTAAATAAATATCTGCTTTGTAGCTGTGTAGCCTAAATGGGGTTCTTTACTATCCTAATGGATGTTTTTGTCTTCAACTGTACTGTAGGTCAGAGACCTGGAAAGCCTGGTAATCCACCTGCTGGCAAGCCACCTAGAGGAAAGGTAAGCCACTTCATCAAACTGTGATAGAAAACCAGTCTTAGCTGCTGCTGGCCCCTGTGGAGAAACTGTAGTGCTCTGCCTTATTTGCTGGGAGATATGAGTTTGAGAGTGAAGTTGGGAATCTTGCTGTGGGACTTGAGGAGGGTTCCAGGTGGGGTGTGGTGTGTATGTGAGTTGCTCAGTTACTCTGGAGTGAGGGTACTGGCCTCCTGGCAACTGTGTACCAGCTGCTGACTAATCTCCATGTGGTCTAATGCATTGACTGGGAAGGCAATCATGCCCCTCCAGCCAAAGGACAGGTACACCTGCAACCACCCTGATGTTGCAGTGAGTGACTGGACTGAAAATGGCTGTAATTCCCACAACAGACTATCCTCACTTCACATTGCAGCAGGTAAAGAGCAATGCTGTGATAGAGACTCTGAGACCTGGATAGTGAAATTATCCCAAACTGACAGATTAAGTTTATAAAATGCACTCTCAAATGTAACAATTTAAAACTTGAACTCAAAAGCCTCTTCCTTTGCTGGCCCAGTGGCTTGGTAGTAATATTTACTGTCTTGCCACATGGGGAACTTGTGCTTCGGTTCAAACCCCTGAATTCTACATTCAGGCTAATTGTGGCCACTTGCACCATAAAGATGAGAAGCAGTCGCCCAGGTAGGGGATCACAGAAATCACCAAGTCTCCTCCCTATTTTCAGAAGGCTTTCTCCCATTCTATGCCTATAACAAAAACATTTGAAAACTGGGCCACAAGAAGGAAACTGAGAATTACATAATGAAAATTGTCCTCTTATGTAATGTTTAAGATTCTTATATGCCTTTTTTCTTCCCCAGAGTTTTGCTCAGTATTTACCTCATCATCTGGACTTTTAATCTAGAGTGGATATATTGGGCAAAATACAAACACTTCAAGTAAAGTCATTTTTCAGTTTTCTGAAAACAAATTACAGCTAGCACTGGCAGGACGTAAACCTTCTAACAATAAAATAATTACATTTTCAGTATGTTCCATTCTTTTCCTTATTGCTAAAATAATTTGTATGGAAACAGGCATGTTGCCTTTAGACTTCATCTACTGCTGGTACAGTACATTTCCTTCCCAAAGTGCTTGTGACATCCAAATCACATTTCTGGCAACTTCTGATATCAAAAACAGAGGAATATGTCTTCATAGTTAGAAGAAGCAATGGGGACAGATAAAGTTTAAGCTGAAAAATCCAGCTGAAGTGAACAAATCTTTATTAATATCGACAAAAGCAAAATATCTTTTAAAGTTCTAGAGTTCAAATTTGAAAGAATTGTGTTGCTGATGTTGACTATAAATTCTTGACAGCAAACAGAAAATTTCATTAAGCATTAATGTATGTCAAGCATTTAGTGTAATGAGTTAATCTCTGTGTAGATTGGGAGGCCCATTCTCCTGTCAGTATGTCCCTCCCAATTCATTTGTCAATGGGGTAGCCCAATCTCTGCCGGCATGATGCCCCACCCCCATCTGTTGTGTACCAAGAGGGGTGCCCAATCCCCTCAGCTGATACACTGCTCCCCCAGCACAGTGTAAGGCCGACAGGGGTGCACAATCCCCATTGGCTCCAGCTCCCCCCCAGCAAGCACCCAGGTAGCACGCTGGGAGCCCAGTCTAGCTTGCTCATGCACCACCCCCACACAATGTATGGCCAATGGGGGTGTCCAATCCCCATTGGCTCCACTCCCCCCCCCAGCAAACTTCTAGGTGGCGTGCCAGGAGCCCATCCCAGCATGCCAAAATCCTTGCATTGTCTTTTTTTTAAACCTGTGAAAAAGAAACAGTAACTCATTGAATCTCTTGCACCTCACTTCCCACCCCCCACCATACTTACCTCTGGAGCCCATTGCAATGATCTTTGGTGGATCGGGAATATGCCTGCACTCTTCAAAGCCAACTGCAAACTGAAGAAATGCTGTTAAGCTGTATAATGGCATAAATAGTTTTTTTCAACTTTGATGTGTATCTTCACCATTTTTGTGAATTTTGGCACCAAATGTTCAGCATGGGATTCTTGGGACCCCACCTCATGAATTCAGTCACCATCATCTTGTTATTCAGTCCTGATAGTTGATTTTGCAGTTGCTGCACATACTCACCTTTGGGACTGATTAATGAAATGACAGTGTCACAGATCATGAGGTGGCCTCTCAAAGCCTACATTGCAAATTTGGTGAAAAATTCCAAAATATAACCGTGTTATGAGAGTACATTGCACAGTTTCCACGCACGCTCATAACTTCAAGAATTTTTACTATTTTTATTCCAGATTTTCAACATTGCAATTTTTCATATCTTCTTATGAACAGTACAGCTGGCATTTTCCACATCCTGCCCAAAATGTGTTTTCATACATCTGGTGCACAATAGCACATTTGCTGTAGGAAAACAATGTTCAGAAAAGAGTAAAAAAATCACAGTAACACTGTTCATGAGCAGTGGTCACAAAATGCCTAAGTTGAAAATCTGGTGACAGAATTCCACAAAATGACTGTGTTATGAATGTGCATTGTGCTATTTCCAAGAACAGTCATAACTTCAAGAATTTTTTTATATTTTTACTCCAGATTTTCAACATTGCCATTTTTGCACATCTCCTTATGAACAGTGCAGGTTTTATTTTTCGCATCCCAAACAAAATGTGGTTTCACACATTTGGTACAGTCGCAGTGGGAAATCAACGTTCAGGAAAAATTAATAAAATCATAGTGCCACTGTCCAAAAGCACAGATCTCAAAATGCCTATCTTAAAAATTTGGTGGAAAAATTCTAAAAAAAATGACTATATTACAAGCATGCGTTTTGCAGTTTTTACGCATGCTTGTAACTTCAAAGAATTTTAAATATTTACCCTTCCTATTTTCCAAAACTGCCATCTCTTCACACCTCCTTATGAATGGTGCAGCTGTCATTTTTTACATCCTGCCTGAACTGTGGTTTCGCACATCTGGCACAGAATAGCACGGTTGCTGTGGGAAGTCAACGTTTGGGACCGATTAACAAAATCACAGTGCCACTGTTAATGGGCAGAGCTCCCAAATGCTTTTATCAGGTGGGGGCCACAAAAAACATGTCGAAAATCTGGAGTGCAAATACCAACAAATGCCTGGGGCGTTTGTGGTTTCTAACCATAAAGTCCCACTCTGTACAGACTGACAGGCATCAAGGTGTGCCTCTGGAATGTCAGCTGTAATGCTCATTCCATTGCACCCCTACCCTGTAGCCAGTGGCAGGTATCAAGGTGTACCTTGGACTCTTCTGCCCCAGAGTTCACCCCATTCTCCTATACTGCACCCATTTCAGCGTATGTTCATATGGAATGGGGTCACTGTAAAGCCAAACACCCTAAGGCACACCTCAACACTTGTTAGTGTCTGCAGGATAGGGTGAGGTGAAATGGCATGAACGTTATGGACAATGACCCAATCATATATCCCAATGCCTGTCAATCTCTATAGGGTGGAGGTGGTGTTGGTGGATGTTCAGTACTTCACTGCCATTCCTATTCTGCATCTAACGCCTGCATTTCCAATGCTAATACCAACAAGCAAACTTTTGGCATTGACAAATGCTTGTTAATATATATGATTTCTATGGCTGATGAGGTATGAAAAGGAATAAAACCCTATATGCCAGCCTTCAGGCAGACTGCTGTTCCAAACATTACATACAGTACTGTGTAGTAAAAATCTTCTAATTTGCAATTGGAGGAAGAAAGTCTACTAAAAATCCAAAGAGTAGCAGACAAGGTTTGAAAATGTTAATTTCAGACACCACACTACTGTAACTCCTGAATTACAGTACAACCTTGATTATCTGAACCCTATTATCCAGGTCGCCTATTATTTGAACTCTCAGATTGTCTCCCAGCTCTCATTTGCCTAAATGTTATGGACCACCGATTATATGAACTCTAGATTGTCCAAACAAATCTGATGTCTCCCTGAGCATTTGGATAATCGAGGTTGTACTGTACTATGTTACTATGTATCTTACAGCATTACTGTGAGTGTTACTCATGGATTTGGGTTGCATAGCAAGGGAACTCATCAGTAGAAGAAGTGAGGTCATACTGCTCTTGTACAGATTACTGGTAAGATCAAATTTACAACAAAGGGTAAGGTATTGGCATCTTTATTATAAGAAGGACATCAGCTTGTTAGAGTAGGTACAAAGGAGGGCAACCATGAGTATCAGGGATCAGCAGGGGAAGGCATATGAAGACAGATTGGGAGACCTAAGAATCTGCTCTGGAAGAGAGAGAGGGATGTGATAGAGACCTTAAAGTACCTGCAGGAATGAACAGAGTGAATAGAGACAGTGGGCAGCTTTAAGAGGGCCTGAGATATGCACAAATGGAACCTGTGGGACCGTGGGGAGTTATGAAGGAAAGTTTGACAGGGAAGGCAATGCAAGGTCAATGATGTAAGCCAGTGACACTGCAAGACTAATGAACAAACTAGATAGACCATTTTGGGCATCTTCTCTGGCTCTTTCATAAGTTTGTACTCTATGTTACTGTGTACGTTACTATGTGCATTATCTAACTTTGTCTAGCTTTCCTATGTTGTATGGTTCTGCATCTAAAGTTACAGATGAATTATTTGCTGCTGCTAACATTATCCTTTTAGAAACTGCATGTCCAAAGTGAGTACTTTATTCTTAGCAAATTTTTCATTTTATTTCTTTGCATTTAGGGTCCACAATAAAGAGAAAACCTTTCGTGAGACAATCCAGATTTGTGGAAGAAGACCATCAGATATTTCGAGACTTAATCACTTTTGTTCTTATTCCTACTTTCTTTGGATGTGATGATCCCAGTTAGTGAAAAACAATAAAACAACTTATCTGCAACTAAATGTATGTTGCCTTACATTAAAGAATATTACAAAGCTGCACTAAGGTGACCTGGGGTGCTCAGCAACAACAGAGATACAGTTTTGAAACCCCATTCACAGCACTTATGAAAGGCATAAAAAATGAAGAGTCTCGTGCACATTTCATTAGTTTAAACTTCATTTATTTGAGCCAACGTAGGCAGCAAAACCTATCTTCCTAGCTCAGGGGAAAAGAAAGTAAGTGCTGTGATTGGTGTTTCAAGAGTGTCTTACGTCATTACACTTGATCTGAGTGTTTGAACTTTCTTCTCTTTTATTATTTTTATTTTATTCGTGTGTTTTACAAGAAAGAAAAGATTTTCCAATTACTACGGAATTAAATTATAGGCACCATAATAAAAATAAACTAAGAAAAAAAACAGGAAAGAAGACAATCCATGCAGCCCTTATAAACTGTGAGGAACATGTTAGCCCATTTCAGGCATGTGTGTGTGGGTGTGTGTGTGTGTGTGTGTGTGTGTGTGTGTGTGTGTGTGTAATCCTAATAGGTCTCAGAGAATTTAACAAATTCAGAAATAATTTGTAAAAGAGAATTAGTACTAAGTAACTACTGTAGATATTGGTGGTGGTGAGAGACAAACCTGGGTCTTCTGAGATGCAGCTCTGTGATCTACTCACTGGGCAACACTGCCTCCAAAAGGTTTTATTCCTGGTGATTGACAACCCACTTCCCTAGTATACCCTTATGGCCTCTGCCATAATGATAGATCATGATAATTCACCCTAGTATGGGGATGATGGGAGAGAGAAGAGATGAGAGAGATTGCCTGTGTTACTGAGCACAGGAACTTTGAGTGACTTGCTCAAGGTTACACAGCAAATAAGAGTGGTGGGCTTTAAATCCAAATCCTCAGACTCACAGCTGTGCTGCTACTCAGTAGGCAATGTCACCATCCTTTCTGTGAAAAAAGTAATGACAGGATGTTTAAAAGGGTGAACCCATTGTAACTGCAGTTGTTGTGGCATGGAAGGAGAAATGAGAAAACAGATGACCACTAAATGAAATGTAACATAGTTTAGTCAACAGGTGTGGGTCTATTTTCATAAAATAAAAGAGATATCTCACTGACCTCATGTGAGATATCATTTATATCTTCACAGTTGGGTATGCCACAATGGATATCTTGGCCAGCTGGGTATGTCACAGAGGTTTGGAACTCATTTAGAATGTTCGGCCTCAGTAGCAGTACTAACCATATTCAAATGCAAATAACTTTAAAATGAAAAAAGATAGCAGTATACTGTGAGCAGAGAAGTTATTCAGCACAAAAAGATCTACAAAATGAGTGGTGTTTCATTTACAGATAACTTTTAGTTTTGTTTATAATTTGCACAAAACAGTACAAAATCCATTTATTTCACTTTTTGCAACAAACAAAAGCAAATAACTTTAAAACTGAAAAAGAGAGATCCACAATTGTTGTATAAAGTGCATATGACGTTGGTGGCAGTGAGATAGTAGAACTATCTCCACTCGCTGTCATTGAACTCTGGTATCCCACTTGTGACTTCACCTCTTGTGGGATAACAAGAATTAAATTGCAGCTAGAAGATATTTCTGCTATCTCACTCTCACTTATGTCATATACCATAAACTATATGATAATGACATCTTTATGACCTCCTTTTCATCTCTTTCTATCCCCAATCTTCATCCTTACTGCTGAGATCCATGTTAACATCCATTTCTCTGGTATCACGTTTTATTTTATATTTACTATGATACAGTATGAGTTTTGTGGCTTGGAATTAGTTCTAATGTCCCATAATGTCAGGCAGCTGCTTCAATTGCATGACAGTTCATCTAAGTCACAAGTAATGGTGAACAAACCAGTGTTCAAATATGGCTAAGAAAGAACATTGAAGTGCATATGGGCTGCCATACTGATAATGCAGACTAAAAACATGAAAGAGGCATGTTACAAGACAGGAAACATGAGCAAGCTAAATATAATAAAATGGTGCAGGTACCACACTTCTAATTCAACATAGATTCTGGTTTACAAAACACCAGTTTTAAAAAGGATGCACCTGCAGTACTGCACAACATGCTGGAATCCACGCCTGAAGGAAGACAACAATGAGGTGGAGGAAAAACAGCACATGGTGACTAAAATGATCCATGACCTTGATAAAATTACATACAAAAGAAAATTGATAGGCTTTAACCATGTACACAAACATGGAAACCGAATTTGTTAGAAAACAGGACCGCTTGACCCACCCAATCTGCCCCGCTCCAGGTGGTCCCTGCTTGGTCTATCTCTGGAGACCCTATCAGGTGATCCTCTCACCTCCCTGCCTTCAATATTATTCCAGCATGTCTGTTCTATACATGCTTGACATCCTTCACTGTTATCTTTGAAAAATGGAGGGAAAGGGGTGACATGGCTGAGACATACAATACCTGCATGGGATAAAAAGAGTGGACATCATGAAATGCTTCTGCTTGAGTTCAAATACCTGGATGAGAGGGAATTCAATAAAGCTGACAGGGGGAGGTACAAAAAGGACATCAGTAAGCACTTCTTCATTGGAAGGGTGGTGGACAAGGGGAATAAGCTGTTAGAGGAAGTGGTAGAGACCAAATCAATCAGCAGCTTAAGCAGGGATGAGACAATCATGTGGGTTTAGTTAAAAGGAAGAACAGTAAAAAAGAAGGGATTGTCACAAAGGCAAGGCAATATATTTAGGTGGTGTGTGGACTGATGGGTGAGGAACCTTTCACTGCAGTCAGTTGTGTGTGCCTTATGTATCTATGTAAGTGTCCCTGCCGACTTTCATAACATTCTTCACAAATTGACCTGGTCAGGATCAGTGGCAGAAAAAGAGCCATACTACACTGATTTTAACAAAGATGGGGCTTTAAGTCAGAATATCAGCAGAAGATATTCTCCTCATCCTTCCTGCATCAACTGTATATCTATCAATCAATCAATCAAAGTCTTTATTTATCCAGGTGAAACATAATTGATAAGAACTCATCTGGGAACAAATGATCTGGAAGGAAGGCAGATAGAGGAGGTTCAGGACAGTTTCAGAGAAGTGGGGAAGCTATGAAGAGAGGAAGGAAGCACAGTGGCATTCTCAGAAGTTCTGCCAGTGCCAAGGGCAAGTATGGATAGAAAAGCAGAACTGTGGAATTCAACAAGTGACTGAGAGAATGGTGTGAGTCCATGGGTATGGCTGTGTGGAAGGGTGGGGCAACATGGGACAACCCAAATCTATATTCGGGGACAGGCTACATCTAAGTAAGGAGGGTTCAGGGGTGTTAAAGCAGAAACTGATGGAATTTATCACCACAAAGTATAATTTAAACTTGCTGGGGGGGGGCTGCAGAGGTGGAGTGAATCAGGAGTGGAGGTCCAGATGAGTTCCCCCATAGCAATGGTAGGGCCTATGTTGTCTAGAACATGGGGGAAGGGGAGAGTAAGGGGGCAGCTGGGAGAGAATCAGGTTGGAGGGTGGTATCACTAAGTGCTAGGAGCCTGGGGAATAAGATGGCAGAGCTGTGAGGCACTTCTGGCAGAAGGAGAGGGACATAGCAGCCATCACTGAGACATGGGCAACCTAAACCATGACTGGGACATGGTCATCCCAGGATTTAAATCATTCTGGAGGACAGAGAAAAGGTAAAGGGGGAGTAGCTTTTACATAAGGGAAGGGCTTGGATGCGTCAGGAGGAGGGGAAGAAAGTAGGTAAGAAGCCATTTGGATACAGATTTATGCCCTGAAGGGGATAGGGTCCGATTGGGGGTGTTATAGGTCCCCAACCCAGAAAGAGGATGCAGATAGGGAGTTAGAGGATGAGATACAGACGGTCTGTGCACAGGGAGCACTGTTGTGGTGGGAGACTTCAATTTACCAGGATTGGATTGGAGCATCCCAGCCAGCACATGTGCCAGGGAGCAGATCCTCCTGGAAGTAATCCAGGATGGTTCCTGACCCAAAGGGTGACAGTGCCAACAAGGGAAGAAAATATTCTAGACCTGGTGCTGGAGGATGGAGAACAGGTCACAGATGTAAGGGTGTTGGAACCACTGGTTGTTAGCGATCACCACATAGTGTGGTTCTCTATCAGTTTAGGTATAGAGGCCCACAATACAAAACAAAGGTCCTAGACTTCAGAAAGGCAGACTTTGGCAAGATGGGGTAATTAATGAGAACAACATAGATGGCATCCACCCTGACATGGACGCAGAGCAGAAATGGGCAATCATAAAACTAGGGCTGATTGAATCCACTAAAGCTTGAGTCAAGAGCCAGCAAAAGAAATCAAAGACCAAGCATCCAAGCTGGGTGACAAGAGAGGTAACAGAGAAGGTGAGGGGGAAGAGAAGGGTCTTCCGAACCTACAAGATAATCAACAGGGCAGAGGATAGGGAGAACTATGTGAAGAAATCCAGGGAATTGAGCAGAGCGGTCAGGACTGCAAAGGTAGCCAGGGAAAGAAAATTAGCAAAGGGGATTAAGAAAGGAGAAAGGATTTCTTCAGGTATATCAGGGAAAAGAGGAAGTGCAAGGAACAAATAGTTAGGAATACGAAAGGCAGTGGGTGAGTAGACAAGGGGGCTGAGAAGGCAGAAGTACTTAATGAGTACTTCTGTTCAGTGTTCACAAGGGAGAGGGATGGGTCCATTCCTGTGGGAAAGGGGGTGCAGGCATGGGGAGTGATACAACCACAGAAGGGGTCATCACGGTGGAAAGGGTGCTGGAGGGTCTTAGGTCCCTGAGGGTAGACAAGGCACCTGGGCCAGATGGGTACATCCCAGGGTGCTGAGGGAGCTGGCAGAGGTCCTGTCAGAACCATTGGCAGATCTGTTCAACACCTTGCTAAATACTGAATGAGTGCCCAGAGAATGGAGGGAGGCATACATGGTACCGTCCTACAAAAGTGGGCCCAAGGATGAATCAGTGAATTACATTCCAGTGAGCCTCACTGCAATTGTGGGGAAACTGATGGAATCTATCCTCAAAGAAAGGCTGGTGCAGTTTCTGTGGATTATGATCTGCAAGAAGACAGACAGCACAGGCTCTTCGCTGGCAGATCCTGTCAGACAAACTTGGTTGATTCTTACTGTGGGTCACAAGAGCTTGGATGAGGGCCATGCTGTAGATGTAGTCTACCTGGATTTCAGCAAGGCCTTCGATTCAGTGCCACAGGAAGATTGTCCTGCAAGTTGAGGAGTCTTGGTATAGGCTGGAAACTAACCTGATGGGTAGAAAACTCACTGAGGGACAGGCAACAAAGGGTAGTTGTGGGGGAGAAGCATCAGAGCCCAGGGCAGTGACAAGTGGTGTCCCACAGGATCAGTACTGGGACTAGTTCTGTTTAACATTTTATCGCAGACATAGCAGTTGGGATCAAGAATAAGGTCAGCCTCTTCGCTGAGACACCAAGATCTATGCTGAGGTGGATGGGGAGGAGGGTGACATATTACTGCAGGAGGATTTGGCAAGACTGAGGGAGTGGTCACACACCTGGCAGCTTGGGTATAATGCCAAGAAGTGCAAGGTGATGCATTTCAGAGCCAAAAAACAAGGATACAGCTACTGGATGGATGGTATCAAACTGTCCACATCCAATGAGGAGAAGGATCTGGGTGTGCTGGTGACTGGGGAATTAAACCACTAGGCCCAGTGTAGGGAAGCATCAGCTAAGGCTAACAGGATGTTAGGGTGCATAGCAAGGGGGATTACATCAAGATGCAGTAAGGTCATATTGCCCCTGTACAGCTCCCTGGGAAGGCTGCACTTGGAGTACTGTGTGCTGTGCTGGTGCCCGTACTTGAAAAGGGATATAAAACTATTGGAAGCAGTGCAGTGATGAGCAACAAAGATGATCCAGGGGTTGGGAGATAGAACTCACAAGGAAAGACTAAAAGAGCTCAACATGTATACTCTTGAGGATAGAAGAGAGAGAGAGAGAGGGCATGAGCGAGACCTTCAGGTACCTGAAGGGGATGAGCAAAGTAGGCTTCCAGGGTGGGTTCACTCTCCAGAATGGAAGAGATCCAGAGGGCACTCCCTGAAGTTAAAAGGGGGCAGATTCAGGAGGAAAAGGAGGAGGCACTACTTCACTGAAAGAGTGGTAATAGGGTGGAATGCACTGCCTGAGCAACTCATATCAGTGCAGAATGTGGGGTGCCTCTAGAAGGGTGGGACAAGTTCAAAGGAAAAGTACATACCGGGGCAGTTGGGTGAGGGAAGAGTTAACGGGAGGGTGGGCAGCTGCAATCTAATGGGCTGAAGTGCTGCACACTGAGCAGACTAGATAGACCATATGGCCTGTATGTGCTAGCAATTTCATATGTTTGTATGTTCATTTACAAGATAGACCTTCATTTATTTATTTTACTTATTTAAATTTTGGTAACTGGTAGGCACATTAGGTCCTTGACGGTCCCTTTTTGGGGTGACAAGGATTGGTTAAATGTACCGAGAAGGGAAGGAAAAACACAATGATTTGATATGTACAATATAACAAGGCTTATGCAGAGCACAGGAAACATCCATCACAGCATGTAGTATATCTAAGCATTTTATAACAGTGGTGCAGACATTTTGTTAGAAACAGACAGTTGACAGACCTGCACATATAAAAACTAACAACAACAACAGTATGACAACTAAGGGAAAGGTTGATGCAATACATCATTTACATGGTTATAAGAACATAAAGCAATATATAGCAATGACTGCCATCAAAACATGCCTAAGAATAGTAGAAGAGGAGAAGCTATACTTTGTAGTAAGCAAGAAGTAGTAAGTGTAAGAGGAGAGAGAGGGCAGGCAATAGTTTTGTACAGGGAGGAGTAGAGCCTGAAAGAAGCAAATAGCAAGACACTGTACGCAATGCCTCAGATTATACAACTGCAGAGTTCAGAGAAGGCTCAGGTAACAAGGTCTTGAAGGTGGATAGGTTAATTAGAGCAGTGATACAAAGGGAATTTTACAATTTGTTCTGCAAAGATGGTAAGGAGTGACTTAAGGACGGTTTCCTGTCAATCCTGACCCCCAAGTCTTTACGTTTTGACACGACTTTGAGGGATTCACCAATGGAGGTGGAGATCTGAGGTTGTGATTCAGGATGGAGGCATAGGAGTACTTGAATACAGTGAGAGCTCTGCTTTAGTCTTTTTTACATTTAGAGTAGCTTAGTTGGGGCAGGTTTTTTGGAGACAGTCGAATTCCAGTTGCAGGTCAAGGCAGATATTTTCAAGAGCTGGCCTGGAGATGTACAGTACAGTGTCATCGACGAATAGGTGTGTATTCACTGATTTAATTCTTGTATGGATATTGTTAATATACATGGCAAACAAGAGGGCCCAATATGGATTCATGAAGAATGCCTCTTGATGGCATTTTAAGAGGGAGAGGTCCTCTGCTTTCACCTGTTCAGTCCAGCCAAACAGATAACTGTTAAACTGTGAAACTATTTAAGAGCAATATCATCAAACTATAATTGTGGAGAATGTCTAGAATGATGGCAAGATCCACGGTATCAAAGGCATTGCATAGGTCCAGGAACAAGGCACCCACGTAGAGTTTATTATCCAAGGCATTGAGCCAGTCATTGAATACTTTGGCCAATGCTGAGACTGCGCTGTGGTGCGTCAGCTGAACAGCAGCAAACATAGTGATATGGGCATTAATTTATATTTTGATTTTACTGTACCATAAACTATCAACCCCTTTACCAAGAGTCTGTGCCCAAATCCCATGTAGCCCTTAACAGTAAACCTCTCCATCTACTCATTCTCATTTACAATCTGTCCAGCATCTTTTGCTCTCCTGGTAACTGGTTGCACTGGATCTGCCCCCCACCCCCGAGCTGTGACTGCTTATACTCTACCTGTATCTTTAGTGACACTGCCTCACTCATTGTGTTAGAAATATTAAGACACTTAAGGTCCCATTTCAGTAGGGCTAATATAGGAGAGGATTTCTAAATCTTCAAGCCGGAACTCTTCCATGCCTAGCCACTGCTGATGGGTCACTGGTTTAACAGTGTTATAACCTAGTGCAGGCTTTGCTCCATTTCTGCTTCATCTTTACAGGTATTTTCAACAAACAAGTCCCTTTATGAAGGTTACGCTGAGAGGTATGCACCTTCCATGAATTTTGTAAACCTCATCTTAAAATTAAGAACTTACATATCACTGTTGTCTTAGGGACACAGCTTGGGTCAAACACAAAGCATGTACAGTCCACTGTAACAGACACTCTTACAACTGCCTCCTAGTTTATGCACCAGTGCTACATAAAGATGAAAGAAAACTACTGTCATACTAAATTCCATCACAACACAGCACATACAGCACAAATCACATTAAACTTTTCCTCCAGCTCACTGCTCTTTCATTATTTTTGGAGGCTCACAATGCAGTAGCAATTCGAATTGCTTAAAATGCAAACTCGGTTTCAGCTGATCATCAGCTCACATGCAATCCACAAGCAGTGCACTTTCACACACTGAAAACTCCTTCAGCTCGCATCCAGTGTTCCTGCAAAGCATTTTCAAATGCATTTGCAATGCAGTAGCACTGGTATTTGCTCCATTCACCCAATCCCATGAAGAAGCTCACACCCAGTTCCAGCCTATAGCAAACCTGCATTTGATTGAAACCCCACCCGATGTCATGTTGTCTTCCTTGCTTATGAGAAGCCACTCATGCCATGTTATTTGTGCTCTTTTAATCTTTATTCCACAAAATGGCACCATTTCTGGCTCCAACTGTACTGTAACAGCTAAAGAAAACTGCTGCTGTTTGCTGTAGTGGACAGGGAGGAATATGCAAGATGGTCCAGGGAGGTGACCAGAAAAGTGAAAGAAGTCTATGTGAGGGACAGGATCAAATGCACAAGGGACAAGAGGGAAGAAAGGAGAACAGAGGCAATCTGGCTGCAGCTCCTGACTCAAGGGGTAGGAAACTGAGGTTTGGGGTGGTATACAGGCTGCCGTCCCTGTCTGAGGTGGTTGACAGGGAATTAGAGAGACAAATCAAAAAGGTATGTAGAAAAGGGAAGGTGTCATCAAGTGGCATTTTAACTTGCTGGGGGTTGACTGGAGTATTCTGGTCACCTCCAGTGCTAGGGAGCAAGTGCTCCTGGATGCGATCCAGAAGGGTCTCCTGACACAGTTGGTTACTGTACCTACTAGGCTAAAGAACACTTTAGATATGGAATTGTCAAATGGGGAGGCAGTGAGGGAAATAAAGATAGAGGACCCACTAGCCGACAGTGATCACCAAACAGTGTGGTTTAATGTCACGATGTGCGTCGAACCAGAGAAATCAGTTACTCGGGTGGTAAACTTCAGGGGGCGGACTTTGGGAGGATGCAGGAAGTACTGAAAGGGAAACTGAGAGGACATAAGGCAGGAGATGGATGTGGAACAGAAATGGGATATTATTAAACAGGACATTACAGAGGCAACAGAAGCCTGCACCAAGGCACAGAGTAAGAGAAGCAGAGCAGAAAACCATGCTGGTTGAACAGCGAGGTTGTGGAGGTGGTGAGAGCAAAAGAGTGGCGCACCAGAGGTATATGAGGATGAGGAAGGAAGCAGACAGGGAGGAATATGCAAGATGGTACAGGTAGGTGACCAGAAAAGTGAGAGAAGCCAAGGACCAAAGGGAGCTGAGATTAGCGCAGGGAATTAACGGGGGTGGTGGGTGGGAGAAAGACTTTTCAGATACGTCAGGGATAAAGGGAAGTGCAAGGAGACAATAGTGAGGATAAAAAGGGGTGGGGAGTGGACAGAAAAGGGGGAGGAGCAGGCAGAAGCACTGAATGAATTATTTTACTCAGTGTTCATGGAAGAAAAGAGGGGATCGCTACCAGCATGGGCTGGGAGGCTGGGGACAGGGGGAGAGGAGGAGACAGATGGGAGAATTGAGGCAAGTAGAGTCCTAGAGGAACTGAGGGCACTGAAGGTAGACAAGGCACCAGGGCCAGATGGTATCCACCCCAGGGTGCTGTGGGAGATGGCGGAGGTGTTGGCGGAGTCACTGGCAGATCTGTGCAGCACCTCACTGGAGTCGGGATGTGTACCACTGGACTGGAGGATGGCACATGTAGTACCATTACACAAGAGCAGGCCAAGGGATGAACCAGGTAATTATCATCCAGTAAGTCTCACCTCATAGTGTGCAAACTCATGGAAATGATACTAAAGGAAAGACTGATGTTGTACCTGGAGGACAATGGCCTCCAGGATGTGAGGCAGCATGGGTTCATTTCAGGGAAGTCTTGTCAGACCAGCTTGATACAATATCATGACTGGGTGACAGGTGAGCTGGATAAGGGTGATGTGATGGATGTTCTTTACTTGGACTTCAGCAAGACCTTTGATTCGGTGCCTCATGGGTGGCTTGGGGGGAAGCTAACTGGTGTAGGGGTAGGGGCCAAAACGATGAACTGGATTACAAGCTGGCTGAGTGATAGACTGTAACGGGTGGTGGTGAGAGGGGAGCTCTCAACTCCAAGGCCGGTGATGAGTGGGATGTCACAGGGCTCTGTGCTGGGGCCAGTATTGTTTGGGCTCCTCATATCAGACATTGTACACAGGGTGGTGAGCAAGGTAAGTCTGTTCACTGATGACACCAAAATCGGAGCAGTGGTGGATGGAGGGGAGGGATGGAAGCAGCTACAGGGGGACCTAAGCAAGCTAGAGGAGTGGTCAGAGAGGTGGCAGCTGGGGTTCAATGCAAAGAAGTGTAAGGTTATGCACTTTGGGTTGAAGAACCCAAGGAGAGAATACTGGCTGGGAGGGGGGTAAGCTGGGGATCACTGAGGAGAAGAAGTACCTAGGTGTAATGATAACAGAGACCATGAACAACACTGCCCAGTGCAGGACAGCAGCTGCAAAAGTGAACAAAATGCTGGGTGCATAGCGGGGCTTTCATCCAGGTGAATAGAGGTGATATTGCCCTCTACAGGTCATTGGTAAGGACGCACTTAGAGTATTGTGTGCAGTTTTGGAGCCATACCTAAAGCGTGATATCAGCCTACTGGAGGGGGCAGAGGAGGGCAACAAAGATGACATGTGGAATGGAGGGGAGAGACTATGAGAGCAGGATGGGAGACATGAATATGTACACTCTCGAGGATAAAAGGGACAGGGGGGACATAATAGAGACATTCGAGTATCTGAGGGGAATCAATAAGGATGGGGCATATGGGTTCTTTAAGCTATGGAGGGACACCAGAGGGCATGGGATAAGAATAGAGGGGGGAAGATTTAGGAGGGAAATGAGGTGACACTATTTCACAGAGAGGGTGGTAGCAAAATGGAATGCACTACCAGAATGGGTTGTATCATGTAAATCTGTGATGAGCTTCAAAAGGGCCTGGGACAGGGAACATGGGAGAGTGAGGGTGGGGACGGCGGGGGTGACAGTGGGATGACAAAGGGAGGGGAGTGGGGCAGTTGCAAACTAAGGGTGCTAGCCGCACACTCAAGCAGACTTAGGTAAACTGGATGGTCTGTTTCTACTGGCACATTTGTACGTTCGTATCTTCATATGTATTCATGTATGGCGGAATTTCACCCACGGACGACGGAATTTTGCTGCAAGCAGCATAATTTTGCCCACAAATGACAGAATTTCACCTACAAATGGTAGAATTTCACCAACAATTTGGTGGAATTTCACCCACGAATGGCAGAACTTCATCTACAAAAAGCAAAATTCCACCATTTACTAGCAAAATGCTGCAGTTTGTGGATGAACCTCTGCCATTCGTGGGCATAATACCACCATTTCTGAATACAGCAAAAAGCAGCAGTTTTCTTCAGCTGCTACAGTACAGATGGAGCTACAAACCGTGGCATTTGGGGGAATAAAAGAAATAAAATGATATGAGTGAAGTCCTCATAAACAGGGAAAGCAACATGGTGGCAGGGCAGGGTTTGCAATCCAAATGCAGGATCGCTATTGGCTGGAATTGGGTGTGAGAGTCTTCATGGGACTTGGTAGAATGACATGCCAATCAAGTTGTACTGCACACTGCAGTAGTGAAACTCTTCTCCAAATCAGTGGTTTAGTATTTTGTATGGGTTGCTTAAAGTGTTGTACTGCCTTAATAAAAGTTTTCAGAGGGCTACAAAGTAAGCTGAAACTGAATATCAGCTAGAGGCAAACCATTAGGAAACTTTATTAATTCATTGCAGTGAGCAGTGCACACATTTAGCAACTCACTGAAAAATGCTAAACCAGTGAGTTGGAGGAACAGTTTAAAGTGACTTTTACTGTACCAACAAGTTTCAAAAAGTTATTCAAAACATTCTACATCCTCTTAGTAACTTCTATGTCACCCCCAAATGATACACCAGTGCAGCCATTTATGATGACCATGGCTTTTTATGTTGATTGTGTGCATGTGCAAGAAACATGATGTGGCAGCTTTCCAGAAGCAGATTGTGGAGGCGTGGCGCTGTTGTGGCCAATGACCCCACAGCCTTTAAAGTCTTGGCCCGCTTTCCCCAATGCCGTGGCACGCTGCTGCTGACACTAGTTCACCCAATGTGCCACAACCTTGTAAGGTTTCAGCCACTGCAATCAGAGGCCGTCTCGTCATTGCAGCATAAGCCATTCGCTGCAATGAATAAGTGACCCATCATTGCTGGGCGGAAACTTGTTACAGTGATACTGTTTGTGAACATGGCGGTGGCTTGCTGCCATGTTGACAAACATTATTAACCCCCCCGAGGGAGTGCCCAACCCCCCTCGGCAGCATGTGCTCCCCCACTATGTTTGTTTGCAGACGGGAGCCCCAATCCCCATCGGCTCCAGTGCCCCAAGGTTGATGTTGCCAACGGGGTGTCCAATCCCCGTCTGCATAATGTAACCCCGCCCCCTTTTGTTGTGTGCCGACAGGGGTGCCCAATCCCCCATTGGCTACAGCTGCCCCCCAAAAAAAGACTGCATTGGCATGCTGGGATCCCACCCCAGTGTGCCACATGCCCCTGTAAAAACCAAAACGGTCCTGCAATGTTTTTTTTCCCCTGTGGAAAAAAGAAACGGTCCCTCAGCGGTCTCCCTGTCCTCTTCCCACAACCCGCTCCCACCCACTGCATCACCACACCCCCAACCCATACTTACCTCCGGAGTCCGGCACGACCATCTTCAGTGGACCGGAAACACGTCTGCACTCTTCATAGCCGACTGTGAACTGAGGAAATGCCGGTAAGCTGCCTAATGGAATAAATAGGGTTTTTTTCAACTTTGATGCATATCTCAGGCATTGTTTGGAATTTTGTCACCAAATTTTCAACATGGGGTTTTTATAACCCCTCCTCATGAATTTTGGCACTGTCGTGGAATTATTTGGCCCCAAAAGGTGATTTCGCAGTCACTGCACCGAATCCTCTTTTGGGACTGATTAACAAAACGACAGAGCCAGTGTTCATGAGGTGGTCTCTCAAAAAGTCTATGTTGCAAATTTGGTAGGAAAATCCAAAAAATTACTGTTTTACAAGCATGCGTTGTGCAGTTGCTATGCACACTCGTAACTTCGTGAATTAATAATATTTTCACTCCAGATTTTCAACATTACCATTCTTCTACACTTCCTTATGAACAGTACAGCTGTCATTTTTCACATCCTGGCTGAAATGTGTTTTTGCAGTTCCGGCGCAGAATAGCGCAGTTGCTGTGTGAAATCTGTGTTCAGAACACATTATGAAAATTACAGTGGCACTGTTCATTAGCAGAGATCCTAAAATGCCTATGTTGAAAATTTGGTGATGAAAGTCCATAAGATGACTGTGTTACGAGCGTGTGTTGTGCAGTTTCCACGCACCCTTGTAAGTTCGCAAATTAATAATATTTTCACGCCAGATTTTCAACATTTGTTCACACCTCCTTATGAACAGTATGGCTGCCATTTTTCACATCCTGGCCAAAATGTTTTTCTGCATTTCAACGCAGAATATGGCAGTCACTGTCATAAATTAGTGTTTGGGGCAGATTAGGATGGAGCGACTGAGAGTGTGGGGGGGGGAGTGACCAAGATCAGTTAAGCTCTGTCGGGACTGCTGTGGATTTCTTTGTGGGCAGGAAAAGGTGCCAACGCAGGCCAAAGCCCAGTTCAAAAGGACAGCCTGCAGTGCCGGGGACACAGAACGAGTGAGTGAGGGAGAGGGAGTGAGTGAGATCAACGGAGCTCTGTTGGGACTGCTGTGAATTTCTTTGAGGGCAGGAAAGGCAGCAATGCATGCAGGGGCCCAGTACAAAAGGGCAGCCTGCGGCGGTGGGAGAAACAGAATGAGCGACTGAGAGAGGGGGAGTGAGCAAGCTCAATGGAGCTCTATCATGACTGCTGTGGATTTCTTTTTGGGCAAAAAAGGGCAGCAATGCAGGCAGGAGCCCAATAAAGAAAGGCAGCCTGCTGCACTGGCAGAAATGGAACGAGCGAGTGAGACAGGGTGAGTGAGTGAGGCTAATGGAGCTCTGTTAGGACTGCTGCAGATGTCTTTGTGGGCAGAAAAAGATGCCAACAGAGGCAGGAGCCCAGTACAAAAGGGCAGCCTGCAGTGCCAGGAGAAACAGAATGAGCAAGTGAGACAGAGGGAGTGAGCGACCTCAATGGAGCTCTGTTAGGACAGCTGCAGATTTCTTTGTGGGCAGGAAAAGGTGCCAATGCAGGCAGGAGCCCAGTACAAAAGGGCAGCCTGCAGCACCAGGAGAAACAGAGTGAGCGAGAGAGGGGGAGTAAGCAAGCTCAACAGAGGTCTATATCGTGACTGCTGCAGAGTTCTTTGTGGGCAGGAAAAGGCAGCAACACAAGCAGGAGCCCAGTACAAAAGGCCAGCTTGCAGCACCTGCAGAAACGGAATGAAGGAGTGAGAGAGGGGGAGTGAGTGACCTCAACGGAGCTGTGTTTGGACTGCTGCAGATGTCTTTGTGGGCAGAAAAAGCCGCCAATGCAGGCAGGAACCCAGTACAAAAGGGCAGTCTGCAGCAGCAGGAGACACAGAACGAGCTAGTGAGGAAGGGGGAGTGAGTGAGCTCAATGGAGCTCTGTTGGGACTGCTGCAGATTTCTTTGTGGGTAGAAAAAGGCAGCACTGCACGCAGGAGCCCAGTACAAAAGGGCAGCCTGCAGCAGCTGGAGAAACAGAATGAATGAGTGAGAGAGGGGGAGTGAGTGAGCAAGCTCAACGGAGCTCTATCGTGACTGCTGCAAATTTCTTTGTGGCCAGAAGAAGGTGGCAAAGCAGGCAGGAGCCCAGTACAAAGGTAGCCTGCAGCGCCAGCAGAAACAGAATGAGCGAATGAGAGGGGGAGTGATCCACCTCAACAGAGCTCTGTTGGGACAGCTGCAGATTTCTTTGTGGGCAGAAAAATTTGCCAGTGCATGCAGGAGCACAGTACAAAACAGCCTGCAGCACCAGGAGAAACAGAACGAGCAAGTGACACAGGGGCAGTGAGCGAGCTCAACGGACCAATGCAATCAACATTTGGCATTGACAAATGCTTGTTTGTTAATGCCCTCATATAGTATTTTATGTCTGGTCTGAAACTGTGGGTTACCTTCTTATCGTCCCCCCATCGCCTGCTGCATAAGCTGTTATCCCTTTTCAACCCATCCAATGTCTGGAAAAAGTTGTCTCACCTAAACCCAGATTCTTGTAGAGGCCCTGATGACTCTCTGCCTTACATTTCTTAACCTTTGTGCCCCAGACATTGATAACACATATCACACTTTTCTCTATTTGCTGGTATTTTCCCACAGCCAGAAAACAAATAATAGTTATACTTCTTCACATAGGGGGAGCCTGTACAGTGTCCTAGGAAAAGGTAGACAGTAAATAGCAGACAAATGTTTATTCAAGGACCATCTTCTCCTCAGTCCTATCTGGATTCCACTCTACCTACTTTGCTACCGGCAAAAACGTGCCACATGATGTTGCATTAATACCCACATATGACCAGCTGTGAAAACGGTATCCAGTGAATATAGCAAACCAATATGAGTGACTATCAAAACAGCAAGTCATATTGGGCGCTATACTCATGGGCTACTCTACAAGGGTAGTGACCTTACATGATGGCGAGGGTAGAGAACAGTGATCAGAAGGAGGGGATAGCGAGGGTAAGGGGAGGGACAGGGAAGGGGTTTTAGGGACTATTATGCCTGCTGCTGCCGAGCCAGCTGTGTGGTGTCCTGGTGAGGGTGGCTAGCTCAAGCAGAGTGGATACTGGGTTCAGGACTGGGGACTGTCACAAGAATTTTTGCTGCTGCCTTTGTTTTTGCTGTGGCAACCAGAGTGTCACCCTCTCCCTGACATGCACCCCCCTACAGTTAGCAATGTAAATTCAGGAGGGTGCGGGGGGTGCAAATCCCCTCACAAGGGGAGGTTTGGGGTGTGTGCAGCCTCCTCCCACAGAAAACACTTTTCTGATTGCCGGATGTTGGGCCGCTGTGATGTGTATATCGCCAATTTTCTTTTTGGTGCTATGCATTCACTATAATAGTAATCACTATTTTGAAATCCCTACTATGACATTGAGCCATGAAAACTATCTTCTGTATCTTAACAATACAAAAAATATTAATCATAATTCTGTAGAACTCTATGGTAACAATCCACTTATAGTTTCATAAGTTCAATAAACCCTTTTAAGTCGAGCACTGTAAGGGTCTTGGTGCTGTCCTGGATGGCAGATGTCACTCGGTTACACAGTGCTGCTTTTGTGCCCCATAACACATGTGGGACATGCATTGATTCCCAGCAATGGCATGGTTTATTGGTTACTTTATTCAGAGCCCAATTATGTAGTATTTTATTAACCTTGTAAACTGATTCAGGAGCATCCACTGAGCCCAAAACCCATCTTAGCTTGTGCCTCTACTTTTGGTACCAGACCCTCTCTGTAGAACCCCTCATGCCTGTAGATTTATTTTATAACTGGCAGCTTACTAAGATTAGTAAATCACTACAAATATCTAAAGATGCTCTTAGATTAGCAATTTGAGTTCTCACTCAACACAAAATTCCCTCGTCAGCAGTGTTTACCAGAAATTTGGGGCCCTCTACAAAGTAAGCAATTGCTTCTCAAAGTGATTTAAACTGAAATTTGGGGCCCTCTACAAAATAAAGGATTGCCTGTCATGGGAATTTAAATGGAGCCTCATGACCAATGAGGGCAGCATGAGTAATGAAAATCAATTACCAAATACCACAAATAATGGGATACCCTGTACTTGGGAGGCTATACGGGCATTTTTCATTATTCATGGTACTCATTTTCAGGGGGAACCTCCCCTACTCTCAGCTATCTCCACCCTCTGTTTGCTGGGCACTGGCGTTGGTGCTGTGCTATGACTTGACTCCAACTTTTAATTTATTATCCCATCCCATGCATAACCCTCTGGAAATAACGGGCCAATTAAAACAAACAGTTCCCCCTTAATCCCTGATCTAGGACCATCATTAGTGAATCCCAATGGTAGCGAAACCTATGCTTACTTGAAACTCCCACCCCTTATCCACAATGGATCGTCACTATGGCTAAGTCTGACTGTCATCCAACAGCTACACCATAACTGGGAGGGAATGGAGGTGGAGCTAGTTCTGCATCATTGATTATTCCGAACAGTCTAACTAGTCTGTCTAGCATCATCAGCGATGTAAGACCCCCCCAACAATGGGCATATTGCAACTACCTGATGACAGTACGAGTTAGTCTGCCAACAGCCAACCGTGGGTTTGGATTGGAGGACTCTGCACACCACCTAACAGTTAATCTTAAAATATATGTGATATTGAGAATAATACATGGGTGAGTGAGTGTAACTAATATTTTATGCACACCCAAGGTGCGATATGCTACATAAGTCCTGAAAACCAAGCTCGAGTACTTTATAAAAGTATCCCACTCTGAGAATGTGTGTATAAAATTCTGAGTAACAAACACCTATGTCTTTTTTTATAGTTACTGAAGAAACTTTTCTAATTAATATTGCATTTGCTTTGATATGAAAAACATATGTGCAGATCCTCAAATAGATACATCACATTAGGGTACATAGATTGAGTGGATTCAGTGGAAAACAGGAAAGTCTGTTAAGTACCTCATAGCAATGGACCAAAATAGGAAGTCCATAAAACAAAAAAAATGCCCAGAGCCTCTTTCATGGCTTAATGGGGGCTTAATATGAAAAACACTTTAAAAGAAAATATGTTTGCATAGTATATATCACCAGGATGAAAGTGAAATGTAAACAATTAAATAGCGAGGGAGCACTTCCTATCAGTCGCAGCGCTCCATTGCTGTGTGTGCAAGACACTCATTTTGTGAAGGTATCCCAAGCACAGCTGCACTGTAAACAGGAAAGTTCAGGTACATTTTTTTTTTATAAATTAATATGTTATTGATCAAGCTTGAGCAATAATATATTAACACGGCAAACGAATTTTACGCATGTCTTGTCAGCAGTGAGCTGGGTTTTATTATACATGCCAGAACAGTTAAATCAGCTCAAACCGAGTGTGAGGATTTCATCATCACGTGGACATGGATCTGTCTTGTAATGCTATTGTTGAGAGCTCAGAACGATAGCATTATGAGCTCTGAAAGACAGTGTTATGAGAATGCAACTATGATATTGTGAAGTTTGAAGAGTGCTCTTATGGGAAATAGTTAACAACATTTTCAACAATATTATATGGCTTATCCATATATTATGAACATACAAAAAATACCAGCAGATGCAGGCTCTAAGGTCTATCGAGTCTGCTCGAGTGAGCAGCAATCAGTTTACTCCGCAGCTGCCCCCTCTCTTTCCAGTAGTAACCATCCCCCTGACCCTTTCCCACCATCTCTTAAAACTCCCCACTGAACTCAACGATATCACCTCCTCTGGTGGTGCGTTCCACCCAACTACCACCCTCTCTGCGAACTACTGTCTTCTCATCTCCCTCTTGAACCTTCACCCCTTCAGTTTCAAACTGTGCCCCCTTGTATCACTCCCTCCTTTTAATCTAAAAATCTCCTCTGTGCTGACCTTGTTTGTGCCTTTCATATATTTAAAGGTTTCAAACATATCCTCTCTATCCCTCCTTTCCTCCAAGGAGTACATGTTGAGCTCCCTTAGCCTGTCCTCATAGGGTTGCTCCTCCATTCCTGTCATCATCCTGGTTGCTCTGCATTACATAGAAACATAGATTTTGATGGCAGAAAAGGACTGCTTGGCACACCTAGTCTGCCCATTTCCCTACCTAAGGGATAAGCTGCAGATTCTAGTTAACCAACAGCCTATTTCTTTCTACCCCCCACAAGAATTGCCTTATGTCTGTCCCATGCATTGTTGAATTCTCCCACAGTTTCAGATCCCACCGCCTCCTCCAAAAAGCTGTTCCATGCATTCACCACAATCTCTAAAAAAATATTTCCTCACATTGTCCATGAGTCATCCTACTCTATCTTCAAATTGTGTCCCCGTGTTCTTGTACATCTCTTTTTCTGAAAGATGTTACCCTCTTGGACTTTGCTTATTCCACTGAGGTACTTAAAAGTTTCTATCATGTCCTCCCTCACCGTCCTTTCCTCATGGGTATACATATTAAGCTCCTTTAGTTTCTCCTTGTATGGCTTCTCCTGCAAATTCTGCACCATTTTAGTTGCCCTCTTCTGGACTGCCTCCATCCTGTCTATGTCCTTGTGGAGATGGGGTCTCCAGAACTGGATGCAGTACTCCAGATGGGGTCTCACCAACTGTCTGTACAAAGGTATAACAACTTCCTGTTTCCTGCTGGTGATGCCTCTCCCTATACATCCCAGTATCCCCCAGCCCTCCCAAGTGCCTTCTCACATTGCTTGCTAACCTTAAGGTCGTCTGATATGATTACCTCCAGGTCCCTTTCCATTTGTATTGTTGTTTCTACCTCCCCTTCATTGAGTAATCTTCCCCTGAATTTTTGTTTCCCAGGTGCATTATTGTGCAATTCTTTGCACTGAATCCAAGCTGCCATACTTCTGACCATTCCTCCAACATTGCCAAGTCTCTACTCATCTGTTCCATGCCTCCTTGTGTATCAACCCTGTTGCAGATCTTTGTATCGTCTGCAAAGAGGCATACTTTTCTATCCAGTCCCTTTGCAATGTCACTTATAAAGACATTAAAAAGGACTGGACCCAGTACCGAACCCTTCAGAACCCCACTAGTAACCCCTCTTTCTTCAGAGTGGGCTCCATTTACAATTACCTTCTGTGTCCTGTTGTCCAGCCAATGTTTTACTCAGGCTACCACCATGGGACCCACTCCCAGGCTGACCAATTTGATTATTAATCTTTTGTGTGGGACTGTGTCAAATGCCTTGCTAAGTCTAGGTAGGCCATGTCCACAGCCCCTCCCTGGTCTACTACTTTGGTCACCCAGTCAAAGAAATCAATTAGATTTGTCCGACATGACCATCCTGCTGTGAATCCAATCTGCTTTGGGTCATGTGCCCCACTGACCTCTAGGTACTCAAAAAATCTTTCCTTCAGAAGTGATTCCATCACTTTCCCTACCACAGAGGTCAAACTGACAGATCTGTAGTTTCCTGCCTCTGTCTTGCTCCCACTTTTGTGAAGGAGAATCACAATCGCCTTCCTTCAGTCATCAGGTACTACACCATTCTCCCATGATTTGTTAAAAAGTGTAATCAGTGGTGTCACTAGTTCTCCCCTTAATTCTTTTTTGCAATTTAAAGTTTATTAACAAGTTTTACAATACAGAGGACAAAGCAACATACTTATTACAGTATAAAGACAGTACTTAAAAAATGAAAAGACTTGCCGTCCCCCACCACCACGCCTCCCCTACCATCCCGATCTTGCACTTTTAAAACATACAAAAATGCGTAGAGGTTCAATCTGTTAAATATAACATTGCTAGGCAGGTTGTAGGGAATACAGAGCTTGAAAGGGGGCCCAAAGCTTTGTAAACCTAGAAGTACTGTTACGAAGGCTTGCAATCATTCTTTCAGTTCTCAGGTTAGCAAGTAGTTCCCTCAGCCATTCAGTATAGGAGATCACCTCAGTATCCTTCCAGTATCTTAAGACTAACTTTTTGACTGACATGGAAATGAAAGCCATATAGAACTTACGAGCCCAGACAGGGATCTCAGAAAAATCCCCCAATACACAAATTTTTGGAGAAAGTAAGTCATTAAGACCTAAAAGGTGGTCTCCCCTTAATTCTTTTAGAATTCTGGGGTGAATTCCATCAGGCCCCATTGCTTTGTCCACCTTCAGTTTTAGGAGTTCTTTCAGAACCCTTTCTTCTGTGAAAGGACTGGGATCAACCCCTTTCCAGAGTACAGTACTTCTGTTAATTGGATTAGGCACCTCCCCCCTCCTCATTTGTGAATACTGAGCAGAAGTATTTGTTCAGTATCCCTGTTTTTTCACTGTCCCTCTCTGCCGATACACTGTCCATTCTATTCAGCCTCACTAGCCCTCCCTTTGACTTTCTACACTCCCTGATGTACCTATGAAAGGTTTTATCCCCTTCTTAACAGAGTTGGCAATTTTTTCCTCAGTTTGGGCCTTTGCTATTCTGACTTCCCTCCCTGCTTCCTTCTGCCTTCTGCCTTAACTGGTACAGTACTCTGTCCTGCTCCTTCTTTGTTTCCTTATACTTCCAAAATGCTATATTTTTCTCCCCTAACCTACCCTGTCACATCTTTTGAGAACCATAGTGGCTTTTTCTTTCATTTTTATTTGTTTATTTGCTTCACACAAAGGCTTGTTGCCTCTGTGATGGCAGTTTTAATTTTTCCACATTGTTGCTCCATCCCTCCTTCTAGCCTGTTTGCTAGTGCTTTTCTAAGGCACTCTCTCATCTTGCCAAAGTCAGCCCACCTGAAGTCCAGTACCCCCACTTTTGTATGGCTTGACTCTGTAGCTGAGTTTATAGTGAACCACACTGTTTGGTGGTCACTTGTTCCCAGATGGCTACCCACTTCTAGATCTGAGATCCTCCCACTGTCCCCATTTGAGAGTACAAGGTCTAAGACTGTTCCCTCATGAGTGGGTTCCAAAACTAGCTGTTTGAGGCATATCATCTGTAGGGCATCAAGAATGGCCCTGCTCTTGGATGTGGCTGCAACAATGGTGGTCCAGTTAACATCTGGCATATTCAAGTCCCCCCATCAACAGTATCTCCTCTTTCTCTGCCATCCTAAGGATGCCTTCTATCATATCCTTGTCCATTCCTTCCCCCTGACATTGGGGTCTGTATATCCAGGAGGATCCAGGAGGCTGGGAGAAGCAGGCAGAAAGGTACGGGCAAAGCCGCAAAATTTTTGCCCGCCCCCCTTCCCCCTCTCGGTTGATTCTTTTTATACACTTTCTCCGCCATTTCTCTAATCCACGTCCACAGCTATTTCCCTTCCTCTATTAACCCCTTCCTAACCTTCACAATGCTACTTTGCTTCCTTTTGCTCCTGAGCCTCTCATCTTCCCCAATCTCATATGATAACCATGAAATACCCCTTGCCATGATGAATAAGGTAGTGAATTTGGTCTGCCCACCCCTGCCATCCCCAGTGGACACCCATTTATTCCTTATTTATATCCAGCCATTTTTGCACTGCAACCCCTGGGGTATCCCACATAAAGTCTCTCTAACCCTACAACATTCCTCAAGTATCTTACATTTATCCTGGCTTTATATTAACCCACTATGTCTGTCCATCAGATTATTATTTTGTGATAAACTTCATACGTATATAACAGGACCATCACCCATTATACAGTGGTTACCCAAGAAGAGGAGGAAATGCTCTGACCATTCACTATCCCTTTCACTTGGTGCCCTCCTCAAACTAATCTTCTTCCTTCTGATCTGTATTGGTACTATTGAAATAAATCCTGGCCCCATTGAAAGTTACTTATCCCCTGCTGATCTAACCTCCATAAATGGCCTAAGTTTCCTTCACTTCAATGCTTGCAGCCTTCTAAAAAGTTCTCCTTAATACAGGCCTGGGTTGCACATACTCTACCTGACTTCTTGGTTATCTCTGAAACTTGGCTCAGACCTACAACAAAAGACAGTGATATAAACCTTCCCAATTATCAGCTCTTCAGATCAGATCACCCTTCCAGGGGTGGTGGGGTGGCCATCTACATCAAGGACACCATCTCTGCATCCTGCCTCATCAATACATCCGAACCAAAGGAATTTGAATGTTTGTCAATTAAAATATCCCTTCCAAACTTGTCTTCATTTAAATTGATTGGCTGCTATAGGCCCCCCCCTCTGCAGGCCTCAAACTCCTATCCCACCTAGGATCAATACTCAATCAAGGCCCTGAAGATACCATCATCCTTGGTGACTTGAATTTAAACTGGCTATCTAATGCATCTGCACCACTAGTAACCTTCTGTGATACCTATGGATTCACACAATTAATCAAAGATCCAACCAGGACTAACCTAAAAAATTCTATCAACAGCTCGCTCCTGGATATTATGTTGGTAAACAAGCCTCATTTATATTCACATGCAGGAGTACTACCCAGTGATGTAAGTGATCATTGTCCTATAGCTGGCATAAGATCTACATTCAATCCATCCAATCATGCAAAATTTGTCCTCAAAAGGTCAAAAAAGAGAATTTCAACATCTCAGGATATCTCCATGATTTGTGCAATACAATATATTGGCAAGACTTTTACCTTACAACCTCAGTTGAAACAGCTCTTCAGATCTTAAAGGACATCATCACTAATGCTCTCAATACTCATACACCAATCACCAGTATCAGAACTAAAGTAAGATCTTGTCCTTGGTTCACTGCTGACCTTAAATCAGCTTTGTTAGCCAGAGACAAACTCTGGAAAAAGGCAAGAAAAACAAAGGATACCAGAGACTGGCTTCAATTCAGAAAGGCAAGAAATTCATGTACAACACAAATAAGAATTGCCAAAGCTGCCTATTATAGAGCTGAATTAGATGCTTCCTACAATAACCCATCCAGACTTTGGGGTACTATAAAGGGAATTCTGGGCCAAAACTCTACCCCTGTCTTACCCTCCAAACTGCTACTAAATGACACAGAAATCACGGGCAAGCAAGAAATCTTAAATACCTTCAATGACCACTTCACCACAGCTGGCCTAGCATTCGACTCCTCACCTGCAAGTCTCTTGAGATCATCTTTAAACCTTCAATCCACTGTGGGACAAAAGGCTACTTCAACGTTCTCCTTCAATCCAATATCCTTGAAAGAAGTAGCAGACCTCCTATCTAATTTAGATACTTCTAAGAGTGCAGGTACAGACTCCCTGGATCCCTACTTTCTTAAAATAGCATCACACACCTTATCTGCCCCCTCACTCATCTCTTCAATCTTTCCCTAGCTTCTGGATCCATTCCCTCCACTTGGAAAACAGCTCAAGTAGTTCCACTACTTAAATCAGGTGATCCCATGGACCTTAACAATTATAGGCCCATTTCCATCCTACCGGTACTATCCAAGATGCTTGAAAAATTAGTAAATTCACAGTTAAGGGCCTATCTGGATAAAAACAACCTCCTAAATCCAGCACAATCAGGATTTAGATTAAGGCATAGCACCATTTCCGCCCTAGCCAAAGTAACTAATGATTGGCAGATTGCCTTGGATAAGAAGAATAGTACCTGTGCTGTGTTCCTGGATTTGAGTAAAGCATTTGATACAGTGGATCATGAATCATTAATCACCTCCCTTAGCTCTCTAGGTCTGGATTCTCTCTCACTCAATTGGTTTAAGTGCTATCTATCTGATAGGTCACAATTGGTAAAAATGAAAAGTACCTATCCACCTCTAAACCACTGCTAAGAGGTGTACACGCAAGCTTTATTCTTGGCCCCATCCTCTTTGCCATTTATAGTAATAATATCGATGCCAACTCTCTCAATCTAACATTCATCTGTTTGCTGATGATACTGTATTATATGTCAGCAATCCTCATTATCAAAAGCCTGTGAACTGTTACAGTCAGAATTCTCCATCCTACAACACAATCTATTGGAAAAAAAATTACTTCTAAATGCCAAAAAAACAAAAGCTATATTCTTTGCCACAAAGAGTTGCTCTGCCATTACCCCATCACCCATCATCCCACAATTATCCACCTTACTTGGAGAGAAGCTGGAATTTGTGGACAAATTTAAATATCTTGGAGTCTGGATTGATAATAAGCTTGACTATTCTGTCCATATTGAAGAGCTACTAAAAAAGTTGAGACAAAGGCTTGGCCTATTTTACAGAATAAAACACTACCTTACCAGAGACTCCAAACAAAGATTAATCCAGGCATCATTCCTATCCCTCATTGATTATGCTGACTTTCTCTATGGCCATTGCTCACTTTCCTCTTAAATAAACTGGACACCCTGTATCATAGATCCATCAGATTTATTACTGACCTTCCTCCAGCACCCACCATTGTCTCTTTACATGGCAGTTAATTGACATCCCTACAACACAGAAGAAATAGGAATGCTGCAGTCTGGATCTTCAAAGCTTTATCAGGCAAACTCCCTCCTATATCACAGACTGTTTTACCTGAATTACTTTAGGCCATACACCTTAAGGATCAGTAAACTCATCATGTTAAATGTTCCCAATGCCTGCACCGGTTTGGGAGGGCTGCTATCAGCTACTCCCTAGCAGTTACTTGGAACTCACTCAAAATCTATGAATCTAAATATCCTCTTACCCTTATCATCCTTCAAAGATTATTCTCCACCCTATTTCCAGAGTCCTGCAATTGCTTCCATAGGCCTAGTCTCCCATCCAACCTACATCCCCCCTTCGTATTCCATTCTGTTTAGTTCTCCTTCTATTATCCAGTCAGCTGCTATATTCTTATAAAGCCATAAAGACCCTATTATTTGTACACTATCCCTGCAATATCTATTATTCTCTCCATTTTTTTTTTTTACAGGTTAAGTGATTTTTATTGTGCCTTGTATATATGTAAATTTTTGTATATTCTCATTTTATGTCATTGTACTATTGTTTATGTTATTAACTTGTCCATGTAAAAATACTTGTACTCTTATTTGTATGACCACTCAGGTCCATCTTGCAAATGAGCTACGCTCAATGATGTTCGCCTCACTAAATAAAGATTTTGATTGATTGATTGATTGATTGATATAACCCCTGAGCGGATTGTGGTGTCATTTCCAGTCTCTAAGGTGACCCACAGTGCCTCCTCTCCTCCCTGTTTACTCTTTTGTTCCATTGCTTTTATCCCTTCCCTTACATAGAGAGCTACTCCTCCCTTTCTTCTCACCTCCCTGTCTCCCCTGTAGGTTGTGTACCCTAGTATGTTAACATCCCAGTCTTGGTTCTCTGTGTACCATGTTTTTGTGACTGCTATGATATACAGGCATCCATCTTCCAACAAGGCCACCAGTTCAGGGAGCTTGTTGCCCAGACTACAGGCATTAGTACTCATTGCCCTCCATTTCTTGATGGCCTTACCCCTTTTTTCCCCAACCCTGTCCTTATTGCCTTTGTCATTTTCTGCATTTACCCCTGCCCTTCTCCCTATTGACATCTATATCTTGGTGTTTACCTCACTTACTACCCTGATTTTTGGGGGCTAGGATTTCCCTGCTCCTTTCCAGTGCCTCCTCCCTTGGCTAGTTTAAATACTTGCCAATGAAGCATTTAAGACTATCACCTAGGATCCTGATTCCCCTCCTGGACAGATGCAGACACAGATGCAGAGGCATTGGACACCAACCAACAGTTTGATATCTTTCTTTAAGTAGGGATGCCTAAACTGCATGCAGTACTCCAGATTTGGTAGGACTAAGTGACTTGTACAGTGGTAAGCTTTGGGCTGGCAGTATAACCTAGAGATTAGAGGAATAAGGTGTGAATGAGCTTTATACATCCAGCAGACCAGACCTGAGTTTGATTCTCACAACCTCCACTTGCATACTGTGTGACTCTGAGCAAGTCACTTAACCGCCCTATGCTCCCAGGTCACCCCCGAAAACAGGCACTGATGCCTAGTGGGCCTTATCAGGTTACCAAAGACTAAAAAAAAAAGATAACCTCCCTCCTTCTTGAAGTGACACCTCTGGCAATACACCCCAGCATCTTTTTAGCCTTAGCTGCTACCTCCCTACACTGTGCTGAATGGTTCACTTGCCCTATGATTAGCACCCAAAGATCCTTTTCCTCCTCTGTAGTGGCTAACTGTACCCCCCTAGTCTGTTGCAAAACTTGTGGTTCATGGCACCCAAGTGCATAACTTTACACTTTTTTTGAGTTGAAACCCAGCTGTCTTGTGTCCGACCAGTATTCAAGTTTATTCAGATCTTCTTGCAGTCCTAGCCAGCCCTCTGTGTTGTTCACCAATGCACCTATCTTTGTGCCATCTGCAAACAGGCTGATCTTATTGCTTACTGCATCTGCTATCTCTGCAATAAATATGCCAAATAGCACCAGACCGAGCACCAAGCCCTGTGGTCCCGCACTGGTCACAGCCCTTGGAGATGAGAGTTCTCTTCTTACAACAACCCTTTGCTGCCTTGTCACCCAACCAGTTTTTAACCCACTCTACCATCATCTCTCCCACCCCCAGGTATCTCAAATGGCAAGCTAACTTCCCATGTGGCAATGAATCAAAGGCCTTGCTGAAGCCTGAGTACAGGGTATCTACTGACTGCCGCTGTTGATTGTCCTTGTTACCCAGTCATAGAAGTCCACCGTGCTCGTCTGGCAGGATCTGCCAGAAACAAACCCATGATGCCTGTTTTCCTGGAGACCATTCTTCTCCAGAAATGCTACCATCCTCTCCTTGAGGATGGACTCCATGAGCTTCCCTAAGATGAGGTGAGGCTGACAGGCCGATAGTTCCCTGGCTTATCCTTGGACCCACTATTTTTTTTGTAATTTAAACTTTATTGTAACTTGACATCAAAGAAATGATAATGACAAACTCTGTAACCAAGAATCAAAACCTCCCACAACCCCCATGGTCCTCACATGGGACCTTCTGCAATAGGACTAGCAGCCAAACGTGTAAGATTACAGCAAAAATTTAAATTAAACTCCAACCCAATTTATAGTACTCCTACAAGTAAGATCCCAGGCCAAAGTCTCCATATGCCTGTAATGGGCTCCAGGGGGCATTCTGCCAATAGTCCAACCAAGAAAAAGGAAAATCCAAACATGTTGTATGCTTCCATTACTAAAGGGAATTGTCAAATGATATCTTAATGGTACTGTGATCTAGACACCTCCATGTATTGTACCAAAAAAAAAATCTGAAATCCTTTGGCCCACTCCAATGGATGTGCACCACATGGGCCACCCTCCAGTCCTGGAGCATGCAACCTGTCTCCTGGGAAGTACTTAAGAAGTCTGCTAGTAGTCCTGCAAGGACCTTTGCCATCTCCCTCAGCACTCTAGGGTGTATCCCATCTGGACCTGGTGCCTTGTCTACCATCAGGGAACTCAGACCTTCCAATAATCTGCTCTCTTAGATTATGTGAAAGAGCGCTGTGTAGCCCCCCCAAAAAATCCTGCCTATTTCTAGTGTATTAAGCCTACTGCAGTACCACCTTTTGTCTCTCATTTTTTATCCTTTACTTTCTCAATACTTTCATTTCCCCCTTTTCCAGGCAAGTCACCTGGAAAATGGGCCTTCACTATCCCTTTATTCTTATTTCCATACCTTGGGCAGGCACCCGGAGATTCATTACTCGGAACCCCCCCCCCCAAAGAGGATACTGTTTGTAAGCTGAAACAGAGAAGCTAGAATCTCTGTTAGCTTGAGTCTGCTTTTGTGCTTTAATAGGTTTGTAAAGGCAGGGGCATCAGAATCGCACCAGTGAGAGGTAGAAAACCCTCGCAGTGCATTTTTACAAACATACAAT
The DNA here is from genome assembly GCA_016271365.2 of Neoceratodus forsteri. Classification (NCBI taxonomy): domain Eukaryota; kingdom Metazoa; phylum Chordata; order Ceratodontiformes; family Ceratodontidae; genus Neoceratodus; species Neoceratodus forsteri. The sequence continues at coordinate 619,335,633 of CM028138.1, read as the reverse complement.
GCTGTTTAAGCAGTTGTAAAGCAGCAAAATGTAGGAAAAAGACTAAACACTATGGAACCTGTGGCCCAATCCTGGACCACCATATTTAGGGACTAAGATCTGCAAACACACCCAGCTATTGTGTTTCACTAACAGTCGTATTTGTTTTATGGTTTATAAAAAAGGCTTAGTGTTCCTAAGTGTAGCACAGAAAATTTGCAGTAGCTTGTTTGTTCAAGTACATCTGTGCTACACAATGGCTTGCTATGCTGAGCATTGAGCAGAAAGATTGCAAAGCAGGAAATATTGAACTAAAACTCATGAGGAACTGGTAGACAAAGTGTACACAATTTTAGAATTTCTACCAGTTCCATACAGTGTTTCATTTCCATTCGGTAATCCTGTGTCTAAGTTACAATAGAAGGCTAGGAATGTTGCAAAGGTCAAAGGTTTGCATTAACTGCTCCCCATTCTGGAAAATTCTCTGTGATGCTCAGTGTTCCTGCTGCTCCAGCTATATTCTTAGGAGGCAGCCAGCCCACTGTTCATCCTAGAAATACAATAGACAGGTAAGGGGAGGGGCTAACTCAGGCAATAAGCTGTTTTTGTGTTAATATTGGGAATTATTGCATTTTAGGAAAATGTATGCACTTGAATAAAAATATATAGACTTTCCCTGTGTGTAAAAGTAAATAGATGTGTGTTGTAAAAGTTTTGCTTATGCAAGATGTTTAGGGAGCGGAGCTAAAGTTGGTCACCTGATGGTTCCCAGGTATAAAAGGGAGCTCATTGTGGTAACCCCTTCAGATTCATTTTGGGATCAGCTCTGGGCTGATCTACTGGGGAGTCTGTGCCTTTTCAGACTATGTACCCTTGATGTTCCCAGATGGCTGATGCTGTTATTGCCTGTGTGAACAAAAGTTTATTTTTGTGCCTTTTGATTTCATTTCTTTTTTATGTATTAAGTAAGATTAATTTTGTTCTGTTTCTATCTCAGTAAATATTTTTAGGCTTGGCTGCTTCTTTTAAGCCTTGCCTCTCTAAAATTTGGTGTCACGGTCCATCTTTACAACCACACCCTTTAACACTGGTGGCAGTGGTGGGATGTACTGGTGGCAGTGGTGGGGTGTACTTGTGCTTTCCAGTTTTTGGATGCTGAATGCAGAATACAGATGCAGAACAGACTCATGATAGACCTAGTGGTGTCTATACTTGGACCATGGCTACCAAGTATGGTGAACCCTTGTTGCCTGGGTTGGAGCCTGATGTCCGGTGGAGAAATACCAAGATGGAGAGTGAAAAGAGACTGAGGAAGAGGAGGTGGAGGAGCCAGAGGAAGAGGTTACCCACCCAATTGAGGAGCCTCCAGGAGATGTGCTCAGCCTGTTATGGTGGCTATGTGTCAAGCAACTGGATATCGATCGAAAGGCTGAAACTAGATGGAATGATACTCCAAGGGCTATTAGAAACATTGGGGGTCATAATCCAGCCCCAGTGGATTTCCCTAAAGACATTAAACTTACCAAATTATGGGTTGGAATTGCCCAGGAAGTACAGATAGAGGCAGTAATTTCTGTTCAAGAATGTTAGCAAGATTGTATGCAACCATAGGGGTAGCAGCGATTCACACAACTCCTTACCATCCCCAAATGGATGGGCTGGTTGAAAGATTCAACCAGACCCTGAAGAGGATGTTAAGGAAGTATGTGGAAGATGAAGGAAAAACATAGGACACCTATCTGCCCCTCCTACTATTTGCATATAGGGAGGTTCCACAGGCGTATTGTATGGGAGGAACCCAAGGGGACCCTTGGACATTGTCAAAGAGGAGTGGGAAGAGAAAAAACCTGAACTGCCAAGCTCGACACTAGATTATATGACAGATTGAAGACCAAGGCTGATCAGGTACACTCAGATGGCTCACCAGCATAATCAGGGAGAGCAAAGTGTACAAAGAGAACATTACGACCGGGGGTAGGAATAAGGACACTAAATGAAAGGGACAAGGTACTACTTTTACTACCTTCAACAACAGACAAACTGCTCATGAAATGGCGAAGTCCCTACAATGTCCTAAGGCAAACTGGCCCCATGATGTATGAAATTGACATGCCAGATAGGTGAAAGAAGAAGAGGATCTATCATATTAACCACCTTAAAAAAAGGGGTGGAACGACCAGACCTGAGATGTTTTATCTGTTCAGAAAATGAGGTAAATGAGTTAGAATTGGCATATAGGTGATTGGAAACAGAAGGTGAATTAAAGGATTTCACCATCAATCCTAGCCTCAGCATTCAACAAAGTTCTGAATTAGATTCTTTACTATCTACTTATGCTTCAACTTTTACAACCAGCCCTGGTCTAGTCAATGGGATTGAACACCACATTGAGGTCAATTCCCCTAAACCAATCAGGCAGAAACCTTACCACTTGGCTGAAAAGGTAAGGGAGGATGTAGTATGTGAGGTTAAGAAAATGTCTGAGTTAGGGGTAATTGAACCCTCCAAAAGTGAATGGGTGTTTCCTATGGTGATATTACCAAAAAAGGAAGGTGGTATACGTCTGTGTTTAGACTTTAGACGTCTAAATACAGTGCCTAAATTTGATGCATTCCCTAGGCCCTGTATAGATGACATCATGGAAAGGCTAGGGAATGCTAAATACATCACCACCTTTGATTTAACTAAAGGGTACTGGCAAATCCCATTGGACAAAGCCTCTAGGGAAAAGACAGCATTCATTACCCCCATGGGGCTGTATCAATTCATCACTATGCCCTTTAGCCTTCATGGTGTGCCTGCCACCTTCCAACGACTGATGGATCACACTTTACATCAACATAGGCCTTACTGTTTGGCATACCTAGATGACGTCATAATATACATTCCCACATGGGAGGCCCATCTGCAACATCTAGATGCTGTTCTTACATCCCTTAGAGAAGCTGGATTAGCCATTAACCTCTCAAAATGTAGGATAGCTATATAGAAAACTAAGTATCTGGGGTTTATCTTTGGTGATGGGAAAGTCAAACCAGAGATTAGCAAGATAGGCGCTATAGCCCAGTGCCTCATACCATGCACCAAGAAGCAGTAAGATCATTTTTAAACTTAGCAGGCTACTAGAGAAGGTTTGTGCCAAATTTTGCCACATTGGCCAATCTACTCACAAACCTGACAAAGAAACATCAACCCACAGTAGTGAGATGGACCCCGGAGTGTGAAACCGCTTTTTGTACCATCAAAGCCCGGCTATGTACAGCCCCTGTATTAAGAAGCCCTGATTTTTCTTTACCTTTTATAGTGCAAACTAATGCTTCTGATGTGGGTATAGGTGCTATCCTACCACAGATAATAGAGGGTGAAGAACATCCTGTAATATACCTGAGCCGAAAATTACATGAAAGTGAAACCAGATATTTGGCTATAGAAAAGGAATGTTTGGCTATTAAACGGGCAATTGAGGCTCTAAATTTTTATTTATGGGGAGCTGAATTCAAAGTAGTCACAGATCATGACCCTCTATGTTGGCTACATGTCATGAAAGAGAAAAACCCCAGAATGATGCGGTGGTACTTGGCTCTACAGCTATACAGATTCACAATACATCATAGACCTGGTACCGCTAATAAAAATGCTGATTTCATGTGTAAGCCTCCCAACCCTGCCTTTTTGCAAATGACAGGTGGTATGCTGTTTGAATCTGACAGCAGTGCCAGGTGGGGACTGGGTTCAGGGAGAATGCAGCACAATGTCTAGGTTTCGCTACTCTGTACAGGGGCACCCAAGTAATTCCGAACACAGAAAGCAATAACTGTAATGTCCAATACCAGGAATGGGATTCTAAAGTGTGGCTTTGATTCACATCCAAGCAGAACAAACAAAGCATAGACAGACCCCCATGGGGCTACACTTCCGCTAATGCAGATAAAAAGAATCAGGAACACTTCTTCAGCACTTTAGCCTGAAGGCTCTGAACCCACCGGGCACACAGCCGGGACTTGCACGCTGCTTTGGGTACACAGCCCAAACTTGTACACTATCTGGGATTCCCAGGCTTGGATCCCTTACCGGCCACTTGGACACCTTCCATATGTCATGGAAACATTTTCTGATGGCTCCCTAAACCACCTAAGAGCACCTCAGCTCTATCAGGGAATTCTCCTTTTAATCCTACATCTGGGCACTTTTCTCAGGCACTGGCCAAGTACCTGAGAGAAAGTAAAGGTGCCACAGAGCAAATCCGTAGAGGTGAACTTGGTTACTACTGATGGGGAGTCTCCCACCTCTCACTTCCACAATTCAAACTGGGCCATTTCTCTGGACATTAAACATCTCATTCTGTAACGTTTGGCAATGTAGATTAAGGCTAAATGTATGTCACATTTCCTCTACTTGTCTTGCTTTCCCATGGTGCTGGACTTGAACATACTTTTACTTGGCTTAGCCCATTGCTCTAGGCCTCTCACTGATTAAGTAGTCTAATCTCCATGTTACTTTACTCTTTGTGCTGGACTTGAACCTACTTGAATTAACCAGCAATGTCTATTACACTAGACCTCCTACAAATTAAGTAGCCAATCCCCACGTTCCAATAGTTCAGATGAAAACATAGGCCCTCTGTCAGAACAAACTCACCCTTTGGTTGCAGGTGCCCCACAGGCGATTCCTCACAGCAATTTCTCTCCCACAGCTTCTGGAGCCACAGCACAACTTGAAATAAGGCAACTTCTTCCTTAGGCAGAACCAGGAGGGTTGCCCCTGAAAGACAGGCAAACCTTTTCACCCCCATCCCCTCAAGGATGGGGCACATGGACCAGTAACAGCGGTCTCCATCACTTCACAATCAGCTTACTGTGTTCCTCTTTCGGTGGATCACACACCTCCCTTACAGTAGCTCTAAAACAGAGCTTAAGGCTCTGAGAGCCTGCACACAGACTGCTGTGCTGCTTCTCTCTCCAAGAATGCACACAGACTCTGTTCAAAAATCCCCAGCATTCTATTCTAACTTCCAACTGCAGCATTCCAGTGTGGCTCATGCAGCTGTGAGAGTTCTATGGTGATGTCATCCCTCAGTCTCAGCTGAGACTGAGAACAGAGTGAGACAGTGTGAAATCCATTTAACTGGAGTTTCACAAGCTGCCTTCCCTGCCTACCACTAGGTCTTACTGGGATTCTAGTAACCCCGGAAGGGGGGGGTTACACATGTACCACTATGGGGCAGATGTGAATGCACAGTCAGACCTCGGGGAAAAGTATGAATTATGAAGGGTTGGTTTACAACTCTTTATGTGTTTAATTTTGTTTAGGGTCCCCGAGGTGGAGCTTTGGGAGTGGGTGGGCTAAAGCTCCATCTCTCCCTCCTTTGAGAGTGAGAGATCTGATGAATGTGCATGTCGCCTTTCCTCTTGAGTGTTCGGAAACTATAGTAGACAGAAGGGATGAGGATACCCAGATAGTTTCCTCTTAGGTGGGGAGGTGTGTGTGAAAGAGTGCTGTGTACCCCTCCAAAATCCTGCCTATTTCTAGTGTATTAAGCCTACTGCAGTACCACCTTTTGTCTCTCATTTCTATCCTTTACTTTCTCCGTACTTTCATTTCCCCTTTTTCCAGGCAGGCCACTTGGAAAATAGGCCTCCGCTATCCCTTTATTCTTATTTCGATTCCTTGGGCAGGCACCCAGAGATCCAGTACTCAGACCCCCACAAGAGGATACTGTTTGTAAGCTGGAACAGAGAAGCTAGAATCACTGTTAGCTTGAGTCTGCCTTTGCGCTTGAATAGGTTTGTAAAGGCAGGGGCATCAGAATCGCACTAGCGAGAGTTAGAAAACCCTCGCAGTGCATTTTTACAAACATACATTGTTGTTTAAGCAATTGTAAAGCAGCAAAATGTAGGAAAAAGAGTAAACACTATGGAACCTGTGGCCCAATCCTGGACCACCATATTTAGGGACTAAGATCTGCAAACACACCCAGCTATTGTGTTTCACTAACAGTCGTATTTGTTTTATGGTTTATAAAAAGGCTTAGTGTTCCTAAGTGTAGCACAGAAGAATTGCAGTAGCTTGTTTGTTCAAGTACATCTGTGCTACACAATGGCTTGCTATGCTGAGCATTAAGCAGAAAGGTTGCAAAGCAGGAAATACTGAAATAAAACTCATGAGTAACTGCTAGACAAAGTGTACACAATTTTAGAATTTCTACCAGTTCCATACAGTGTTTCATTTCCATTCGGTATTCCTGTGTCTCAGTTACAATAGAAGGCCAGGAATGTTGCAAAGGCCAAATGTTTACCTTAACTGTTCCCCATTCTGGAAAGTTCTCTGTGCTACTCAGTGTTCCTGCTGCTCCAGCTATGTCCGTAGGAGGCAGCCAGCCCACTGTTCACCCTAGAAATACTATAGACAGGTAAGGGGAGGGGAGGGGCTAACTCAGGCAATCAGCTGTTTTTGTGTTAATATTGGGAATTATTGCATTTCAGGGATTTGTATCTACTTGAATAAAGATATATAGACTTTCCCAGTGTGTAAAAGTAAATAGATGTGTGTTGTAAAAGTTTTCTTATGCAAAGTGTGTAGGGGCGGAGCTAAAGGTGGTCATCTGAAGGTTCCCAGGTATAAAAGGGAGCTCATTGTGGTAACCCCTTCAGATTCATTTTGGGATCAGCTCTGGGCTGATCTACTGGGGAGTCTATGCTTTTCAGACTATGTACCCTTGATGTTTCCAGGTGGCTGATGCTGTTATTGCCTGTGTGAACAAAAGTTTATTGTTGTGCCTTTTGATTTCATTTCTTATTTATGTATTAAGTATGAGTTAATTTTGTTCTGTTTGTATCTCAATAAATATTTTTAGGCTTGGTAGCTTCTTTTAAACCTTGCCTTTCTAAAATTTGGTGTCAGTGTCCATCTTTATATCCACACCCTTTTACAGATTACCCCCTGCATACACTCTGCCCCACCCCTCTTGTACCCTCTGCTCTCTTCCACTGTAGGACTGGCCCTAGGTTCTCTCTGGTAAACACAGAACAGAAGTACTGATTGAGTGCTTCTGCCTGCTCATCCTCCTCCTCCTTCTCTGCTGATCCTTCGTCTACCTTAAACCTAACAATCTGATCCTTACAACTTCTTCTTTGTCTTATGTAGCTGAAGAAATATTTTTCCCCTTTCCCTGTCCCTTTTGCCAGCCTAAGCTGTTTTGCTGCCTTGGCTGCCCTGACTGATCGGCTCACCTCTCTTGATTTCTTCACATACTCCTTGCTGTCCACCTCCCGTTTGGATCTCATGTATTTTTTGAATGTGGCCTTTTTCTCCCTAATATTCCCTAACACCTCCAAGTTTAACCAGCTTGGTCTCCTGGATCTGGCCTTTTTGCTTTTGAACTTTGAGCATCAGTTTGTGGTCTCTGCTAACCCAAGCTTGATAATCCCCCATTAAGGGATAGCATCCATACGTGCTTCGATTCTGGTTAGATGCCTCTCCAGTATGACTCTCATCCTTCCAAAGTCTGCCTACCTGAAATCAATCACCTTAGTCTTGCTCCTAGCTGTCTCCTTGCTCATACTAAATAAAACCCACAATGTATGATAGCTGCTGCATGCCAGAGGGTCCTTCACCCTCACCTCCTGCACACCCTCACCATTTGTCAGTACTAGGCCCAGTAAGTTTCCTCCTCTGGTTGGCTCCCTTACCAATTATACAAGGGAACTGTCCTGTATAGCATCCATGATGACCTCACCTTGGTATTTGTGGTAGCAGGGTACTCTACTCCACCCTTGGTATGTTGAAGTCCCCTACTATCAAGGTGTGACCATTTACACAGACTCTCCTTAACTGCTCCCCTAGCTCCCTATCTACCTTTTCACTTTGAATTGGTGGCCTATACACCACCCCTAGCCTCATCCTCCTACCTTTTTGGTCATGTATCTATACCTAGAATGGCTCCACCCTGCCCTCCTCCCCTTCATCCCTGTTACAGAGTATGCCTTCCATTACATAAATTGCCAGCCTTCCCCCTTCCCCCTTTTCCTGTTTTCTGATACATCTTGTACCTGGACCACTAGGTCCCAGTCCTGATATTGGGTAGCCCACATTTCAGTGATTGCAGCTATGTCTACCTCCCCTTCTGCCATCAGTGTCTGTAACTCAGCGGCCTTGTTCCCTAGGCTCCTCGCATTAAGGGAGACCACCCTCCAGTTTTTCTCTTCCCCTTCTATGCTCTTATCTAGACCTTTCCTACTACTCTCCTTTTCTGAATTTGACTTCACCCTTTCCCCTTCTGTACTGGCTTGGGGGGAGGCCTGTTGCCTGTCCTGGCATAGAGACCCAGCTTGTTATCCAGCTGTCTGTCCCTCCACCTAGTTTAATGGTATGCTTGTAGCTATATACATCCCCAGTCTCTGCCTCAGGACTACTGTGCCTTCTCTAATCAAATGTAGCCTTTCCAGTGCATGCAGGTTCTTGTTTCCCCATGTTTCATTCCAGCCCCCACCAGCCCGTACCCCTTAGACTTGCAACATTGCCCCAACCACATGTTGAAGACCTCTTCACTGATTCCTGTGTGCACTAACCCTGGGTACTGGTAGAACTTCTGAGAAAGAAATTGAGCACTCTGCCTTCTCACATAGTCCACCCACCTCCTTAAACCTCTCTTGTACCTCCCCCACTGTGCACCCAGCCAGGTCATTGGTACCCAGGTGGACCACAATGCGTGGGTTATCCTGTTCCTTTCCCACAATTTTAGGAAGAAGTTGCCTCATCCTCCTTGCTTTCATGCCTGGCACACATTCCACCTATGTGTGTCCCCTCCTGGTGCCTGGTGATCTTGGCCCCCCCATTTCACTCCTTTAATAATGATGTCCCCTAAACTAAGACTGCACCTGCTCCTTCCCACTCCCCTCCTATATGTTTCTCCCTTTCCTGATCACAATCTTGCTCAATATTTTCTTTCCCCTGCCCGTTTCCAGCGGCCTCATTGATTGCATCCTTCACTCATCCCTCACACCCCTCCCCATCCCCTTCCTCATCAACTGGTTCTCCCACACCTTCTCCCACTATCCCCATTAGTTGGTCCATCTCCATCCCCCAGCCCATCAACTCCCCTGATCCCCACTCTCTCTCTCTCTCCCTGCCTGGAACAACCTCCTCATCACCCTTTCCCACCTCCCATACTGCTTTCCTCCTTTCCCCTTCCCTCACTCCTCCTACCTGGAATATCCTCATCACCCCCCTACCCAATCATCATTACTCCTTTGCTCCCTCCTCCCTATCACCCATCATAGCTTCTGTGCCCTGTATGTCCCCCTCTTCCCCATCTTGTCTTCCCCGACTGTTAGTCACATTGTTTTCTCTACCCCTCCCTTCGATCTCCCTTCTGAGCTCACCCAGCCCCTGGTCTTTTAGGCCTGCCAACACTGAAAATCTATTACTTCTATCCTTGACCTTGCCTCAAGTCCCACCTAGTATTCCATTTGTCACCTTTCCTTCCTGCCCTACCGTAGGCTTTGTTTTCCCTTTGCTGTTGACCACGGTCCACTTCCTGAGTCTTGTTCCTTTGGTTTTGCCTATATGGCAGTCCTGGCTCATTTAGTGATCCTCCCAAGCTTGCTGCTAAGCTGACTGAGTAATCGCTTCTTCTGACAAAACTGAAGTTTTGGTAGTGGACCCAGGTCACCAGGTAGAGGGATCTTTAGATAAGCAGGTCTCTGGGCTTTTGCTAGGTGATCACCAGCTGTAGACCTCCAAAAGGGTGTGGAGTCTGGGCATTATTTTTGATGAGGGTTTGACCGTGAAATACCTGGTGTCATCCATTGTCAAGATCTAATCTTACCCTTTGACAGAGTTAACTGGCAATTTCTCTTTAGCACTCTGAAAGCCTTTGGCTTCCACACTAAATTCTTGCAATGGATCCGAGCATTCTATAATTCCCTTACTGCCCATATTTATTGCAAAGGAAAATGTTCCCATTTCAGTCTGGCACCAGGCAGACCTGCCCCCTCTCCCCCTTTCTTTTTAACTTATACTTAGAACCCCTGATTAATAGACTAACGGAATGCCCATTGAAACAAGGTATCACAATAGGAAGACATGAGGTCAAGGTCTCTACATATGCAGATGATCTTCTCCTCCAACTCTCGAATCCGGCTACATCTATTTTCCCTATGCTAAGACTTATTGAGGAGTTCAGTGCCTTATCAAATTATAAATTAAATGTTGACAAGGTGGTAGTATTTCTGTTGAATCATAAAATCCAGAAACCTGTACTAACTACCCTCAGATTCTCCTGGGCTCCCAAAACCCTTTCATATTTAGGGATTGACCTCACCAGAAATTATTCTAATCTCAAGAAAGCAAATCTGGATAATATCTTTCAAACAGTAACGCAGGATATGAACAGGTGGTCTCTCCTCCCTCTCTCTCTCTGTGAGGCAGAATCAATCTGATAAAAATTTATGTTTTTCCATGACTCATCTATCTCCTCAATCTCCTCAATGTGTGGCTACCTCTTTCTTGGTTTAAAAGAGTGCACAGTCTTATCACAGACTTTATATGGGCAGGTAAGAGACCACGCATGGCCTACCATAAACTGGCCACACCTAAAACTTGTGGAGGTCTATGCCTTCCCATATGCCCTATATTATTGGGAAAGCCCTGCTAGCAGGTACCTTAGGTGGTTAGCTCCAGAGGCGGATCAGGGTACTCTATCTTATACACCACTCTGGCTCCACATAGAACGAGAACCGATTCACTGTCATGGCCTTTCCCCAACTGCCCTTTTGCGTGTACCCTTCAAGTCTCTTCCTCCTCAATTACGTACCTCACAAATAGGCATCTCCATTAGAGTCCATTCTCAACTCTGTGCCCTGTTAAAATACAATCATCTGCAAGACATTACCCAATTTCTTTTGGTAATCACTACTTCAAAATTGAAGGTAGAACACTCCTTCCTCATGGTTGCCCCAGATAACCTCCGTCGCCGTCACATACTTTGTGAATAATCTGACACTTGGCTTTCTTCTCAGAGATTATTTCCAAATCTGGAATCCCATGCACTTTCATCTTCAAAATTTACCAGTTGAGACATCATGTGGTTCAGTTCTTTGGACCTACAACTCCTCAACTTCCAATTTCAATTCCACCAGAGCTTTCCAGCCTGGCTGAACTCCACATACAGTATCTAAAATATTTAGTCTCCTCTATGACTGGGTGTACCCAAAGCTTACAGGCTCAGTAGCATATTGGACACCCCACTTTTCAGAGACACCCATCAACTGGAGCACATTATGGAAGGGATTTCACAAGTTTGTGACCCAAGATAGACTTCACTTAATGCAGTTCTACATTTTGCACAATCTATACTATACTCTGGAGAAACTAGTTAAGTTTAGAAATGTGATGCCTTCTTACTGCCTGCACTGCCAACAGGCAGAAGCACTTCTTCACCATTTTTCAGGAATGCCCCAAAGTAACTCAGTTGTGGGCTAATATTAAATAAACAGCAGACCAACTATTAGGTTTGTAAGATTTATTTACAGTAAAATTTGTTTCCTAGAGGATTTTACAGAGATTTGCATTATGAACTGCAAATATCACATGACCCTCATATCTATGTAAGTCAAGAAACTTGAATTAAAGCATTGGAAAGATGGTGACAACATTACTTATAGTGAGTGGTTACATGAATTACTAGCCACTTTCAGAAGACAGAAGATGATTGCTGGTCTCAGTAATCATCTTGCCAGATTTGGTAAAGTTTGGAGTCTCCTTTACTCCTTGTATTCCCTGTGATATGGCAGATACTGTTATCTGCCATTTGCGATTATGTGTCTTGTAGAGTTTCCGCTGTGCTTGGGATTGGATTTGGGAGGGGAAGAGATGGGGAGGGGGATGGGATGGGATGGAGGGAGTGTCTTAATTGGTGGGTGGGGGAGTTGATTACTTCTCAGTTATTACCACTATATGTACTATTGTCCATTGGTGTGGATGTGCATTTGTATTACAAAACCTTTAATAAACTTTAAATAAAAAAATACCTAATTTTACCATCTTTTTCCTTCCTCTACAACCCAACACCCCTCTGAATCCAACACAGTCTCCAACTACCCTGGGAAAAAAGAAAAGCACCATCCAAGCAGAAGTGTGACCCACAAAGCCCTGTGAACAGCATGCACACCAACATATAAGTACAGCTGTAATAAAATTCAACAGACCATTGGTATGCAGAGCCCCTTCCAATATGCTTAAAATAATGTTCTAATCCCAAAAATAGTTCCATGGACAGTTTGAATGAAGACCAAGTATAGTTGCAAGCACTGCGCTACAGACTAAAATGCAGCCCTTTTTAAAAATAAATCACTAAGTACTTCCATTTCTGTTTATCAGCAGAGTGCTTCTTTTTGTGTATTCCTCTCCACTCCTTTTCCCCTTTGACATGTCCTACAGCTCAGTTGTGTAGCAGCACCCCTCGTCCATCAGAAACTGTAGATCTGCTGCAAATTATGGAACTCCACCAATTCCCTCACCAGAAATTAATCAAGTAAATTCTCCACCCTTGCAGTCCTGCATGCTTAATGTAAAACAACAAAATACTTAACTCCCCACCAGCCTTGTGGATAGCATTCCACTCCTCATCCTCACGCTTAGCACTGCTCTGACAGTGTGGTGGGTGATTAGACCACAGGATTATGTAGGCCCTCTATCCCTTTGTTCTAAATTGGTGCTCTTTTCCCAGTCACTAATTAACTCACAAGCCATCCACAGATTCTGGTGTTCAATCATCCCCTGTGCACGAGAAGGGATCCTTACAGTCCTAATTTCAGTTTCCCTGCACCCTCCCAATCCAAAAATGACTCCAACTCCCTTGGAAACAAACAAAAAAAAGCACCATGTAAGCAGAAGTATGACTCACAAAAGCCCCTCTGAACAGCGTGCACACAAGCAGATGAGTACTGTTGGGCTAAAATACAATGGACAATTGAATTCAGTTCCAATTGCAGAACCCTTCTGACATGCTTACAAGACTAAAATGTGCTAATTCCAAAAATAGTTCCATGAACAGTTTAAATGCAGACTAAGTATAGTTGCAAGCATTGCACTACAGATTAAAATGCAGCCCTTTTAAAAATAAATCACAAAGTACTTCCCTTTCTGCTTATCAGCTGAGTGCTTCCATTTGTGTCATCCTCTCTACTCCTTTCTTCCTTTGCCATGTCCTCCAGCTCAATCATGCATAATCACACCTCACCCATCAGAAACTGTAGATCCCCTGAAAACTATTGAACTCCAACTGATTCCCTTGCTCAGAAATGAATCAAAGTAAATTCCCTAAACTTGCAATCTTACACACTTAAAGTAACAATTCCAATAAAATACTTAACCCCGACTGGCTCAAACAGTCATTGACAGACTCCAGTGAGTTAATAAGCATCTGCGCACCAGAGTGGCCCACCAGCCCTCTTTTCCCTTCCCCTACACCTAACACCCCTCCAAATCCAATGATGACTCCAACTGAATACTGGGTTTGCTGACATAAAGCACCTAGTTTCACCTGAGCTCTTTTCTTCTAGGATTTGCTTGAAAGGACAAACAAGGAGCAACATTAACAGAACAAGGAGAAACATTAAGGCTTCTTTTGGCTAAGTAGAGTTACTCTTGTGTTGCTATTTTGTGTTGTGCTTGGTGGTGCTAACAGGTTTTATTAATTCACTGATTTATTTTTCTCTGTTTGAAACTGCTTTTTCAGGGTATATTTTCTTTTAAATGTTGTGCAGGTTGTCTTGCTAAATGGAAGGAAAACATTCACTGAGGTGGTGGGGCAGAGCTGTAGCTGATTGTTTCTAGAGGGCACAGGCCAACCCTGCACATCACCCACCCACCCCAAGTGCAAAAATTCCTTTACACCAGAGGTTCTGACATCAGTTCCCCAAAAGGGCAAAGGACATACACCTGTCATAACCTTTACTGTCCGGCATGTTGCATACAGGAGAGACATTTAAGAGTTGTGCAATGCACTGGCTGTGGGGCAGCAATCTTTCAGGACACATTCTGGAGGCTGCAATGCTTCCCTATTTGTAGGCACTTCTCTACCCTGAGGGAGGAGGTTACCCATCTCCAGGCCAACCAGATGAGGATTTGGAAAACCTCCTACCCCACTCAGGGACCATCAGGTCCATTGCAGCTGCCTCAAGGGTTGCCAAGAAACATGACAAGTTGGACCACAGTGTGCTCAGGGAGGATGAGGATGGTGGATCAGAGGTGCATCCCTTCAGCTGTACCCCTCCAAAATTCATATGCCTTTCTGGTGGAGCATGGTTCCTCTATGAAGGCTCCCACAGTGGAAACCAAGGAGGATGCTTGGAACCTCCACAAATGAGGCCCTGAAGAAGGTGGCATGAGGCTCCACAGAGGAAGGAAACAACTCCTGGTGGGAGACTCAATCATCAGGAGGGTAGATCTGGGGGAGAGGAGAAGGAGACAAGATGCCTGCCAGAAGCAATGGCTGGGAGAGACAGGAAGTGGATCCTTGGGATCATGGGAGCTGCAGCACAGGGAGGAACAGGACATAATTGTCCACATAGGAACAAATGACAAAGCTAAGAATGGGATCAGAGCAGTGCATAAGCAGTTTATAGAGTTGGAAAGTGGACTAAGACAAGTAGCACACATGGTAACCTTCTTGGAGATGCTGCCTGTCTATGGCATGGGTGAGGCTAGGTTTTTCTGCACCATGGAATTCAATTAATGGTTGCAAAGCTGATGTGGAGCTCAAGGTTTTGGCTTCATTGAGGATGGAGGGTCTGCCTGGAGGGATGCAGGCCTATACTGGTTTGATGGTCTTTATCTGTCCATTAGGAAACCAGGATCCTGGGTGACAGGTTTAAATGCTTCATTGGCAAGCATTTATACTAGCCAGGAGGATGCACTGAAATGAAGCATGGCAATCCATCCCCCACAAAACAGGGTAGTTAGTTAGGCAAACACTAAGGTAGAGAAATTGATAGGGAACAGGACAGGGGTCAACAGAGAAAAGGTAAAGGCAGTAGTGACAGGGATGGGGCTAACAGCAGTAAGGCTATCAAAAAATGGAAGGTGATGAGTACCAATGCATATAGTCTGGGTAATAAGCTCCTGAACTAGTGGCCTTGCTTGAAGAGGGTGCCTGGATATCATGGCAATCACAGAAACATGGTACAGAGAACCATGACTGGGATGTCAACATACCTGGGTACACAATGCACAGATGGGACAGGAGGGTAAAAGAGGAGGAGGAGGAGTAAGCTTGCTAATGTAAGGGAAGATATCAAAGCAACAGAACTAAAGGGTAAACAGACAGGAGTGGAAGAGGCACTGTGGGTTACCCTGGAGACAGGAAATGGCACCAAAATCTGTATGAGCTTTGTATACAGACCCCATCTCAGGGAGGAAATGGACAAGGAAATGATAGAAGGCATCCTTAGAATGGCAGAAAAGGGGGAGATAATGTTGACTGGGGACCTGAATATGTCAGATGTTAACTGAAGCACCTTTGCTATAGCCACATCCAAGAGCAGGGTAATTCTCAATACTCTACAGGGGGTATGCCTCAGACAGCTAGTCTTGAAACCCACTCAGTAGGGAGCAATCTTAGATCTGGTACTCTGAAACAGGGACAGAGGACAGGGGCAGAGAGAGGATCTCGGATTTAGAAGTGGATAGTCATCTGGGAATTAGTGACCACATAACTGTGTGGTTCATGATAAACACAGCCGTGAGAGTCAAGTCACACAAGGTGAGGTATTGGACTTTAGGAGGCTTACTTTTGCAAATATGGAGTGCCTTAGAAAAGCACTAATAAATGGGCAAGAAGGTAGGGTGGAGGAGCAATGAGGAAAATGAAAGCTGCCATCACAGAGGCAACAACTTTGTGTGAAGCAAATAAACAAAATAAGAGGCAGTAAAAACTACCATGGTTCTCTAAGGCGTGGCAGCAAAGGTTAGGGAGAAAAGATAGCAATCAGGAAGTATAAGGAAACACAGATGGAGCAGGACAGAGAACTGTACAAGTTAAAACAGAAGAGCAGAGAAGGCAGTCAGAATAGCAAAGGCCTGATTGAGGAAAATATAGCCAACTCAGTTAAGAAGAGGGCTAAAACATTTAATAGGTACATAAGGGGTGAAGAAAGGCTAGGAGGGGGATAGTGAGGCTTAACAAAGTGGAGGGGTGGGAAGAGGATGACAGTGACAAAGCAGAGATACTGAACAAATACTTCTCTCAGTATTCACAAAATAAGAGGAGGAGAAACCTAAACAAATAACAGAAGCACACTGAATAGTGGAGTCAATACAGTCCATTCACAAAGAAGGTTCCTGAAAGAACTACCATAACTGAAGTGGACAAATCAATGGGGCCTGATGGGATTCAGCCCAGAATTCCAAAAGAACTAAGAGGAGAACTAGTTGCACCACTGACTACCCTCTGTAACCAATCATGGGAGGATGGTGTGGTACCTGAGGACAAGAGGACGGTGGATGTGATTCCCCTTCACAAAAGCAGAAGCAAGGCAGAGGCAGAAAACTACAGACCTGGTAGTTTGTCCTCAGTGGTAGGGAAAATGATGGAATCACTTCTGAAAGAAAGGAGTGTTAAGTAACTAGAGGCCAACAGGGCACAGGACCCAAAGCAGCATGGATTCACAGCAGGAAGGTCATGTAAGACAAATCTAAAATATTTTTTTGACTGGGACACCAAAGCAGTAGACCAGGGAGGGGCTGTGGACATGGCCTACAGTACCACACAAAATATGAATAAACAAGTTAGCCAGCCTGGGAGTAGGTCCCAGTATGGTAACCTAAGTAAAATATTGGCTAGACAACAGGAAGCAGAGGGTAATAGTAAGCAAAACAACTCTGAAGAAGGGAGTTACTAGCGCGGTACCACAGGGTTCAGTACTGCCACAAGCAATCTTTAATGTATTTATAGCTGACATTGCAGATGGACTGGAAGGAAACGTATGCCTCTTTGTAGAAGCACACAAAGATCTGCAACAGGGTTGATACACAGGGGGTGGAAAGGATGAGAAGGGAACTGGCAAGGTTGGAGGAATGGTCAAAAGTATGGCAGATTAGATTCAGTGCAAAGAAGTGCAAAGTAATGCACTTAGGAAACAAAAACCCAAGGGAAGAGTACAGAATGGGGGGGGAGGCATTAATGACAACAAAAATGGAAAGGGACCTGGGAGTAGTCATATCAGATGACCTAAGGTAGGCAATCAATGTGAGAAGGTAGTAACGAGGCTGGGGAATACTGGGATGCGTGTGGAGGCATCACAGGTAGGAAACTGGAAGTTGTTATCCCACTATACAGACAGTGGGTGAGATCCCATCTGCAGTAGTGTGTGCAGTTTTGAAGACCCCATCTCCACAAGGACATATAGACAGAATGGAGGCAGTACAGAGGAGGGCAACCAAAATGGTGCAGGATCTGCACAGGAAGACATATGAAGAGACTAATATAACTTAACATGTATACCCTGGAGGAAAAGAGGGACGGGGGGCATGCTAGAAACATTCAACTAGCAGAAGGAATCAACAAAGTCCAAGAAGGTAGCATCTTTTAGAAAAATGTGCAAGAACAAAGGGCACAATTTGAAGATGGAGGGTTGATTACTCAGGGCAATGTGAGAAAGTATTTTAGCTCAGAGAGGGTGGTGGATGCATGGAATAGCCTTCCTGAGGGGTTGTGGGGCCAAAAAATAGTGGAGGAATTTAAGAATGCATGGGACAGTCATAAGGCAATTCTAGTCAGAGGTAAGAGGAAAGTACTGTAGGCTGTTGGTAAAACTAGGATCTGCAGCTTATCCATTAGTTAGGGAAATGTGCAGATTGGGTTGGCCAAGCAGTCCTTATCTGCCGGCAAAGTCTATGTTTCTATGTATGCTTCTATGATTCCCCCTTGTAACAAACAAACAAAAAAGCACCACACAAGCAGAAGTACAACTCACAAAAACCCCTCTGAACAGTGTGCACGCCATCAGATGAGTACCGTTGGCTAAAATACAATGGACTATAGGAATGCCTGTTCCAAATGCAGAGCCACTCCCAATATGCTTAAAAGACTTTCAAATGTACTACTGTAATCCAAAACTAGTTCCATGTACAGTTTAAATGCAGACCAAGCATAGTTGCAACCATTGCACTACAGAGTAAAATACCACCCTTTTAAAAATAAATCCCAAAATATTTCACTTTCTGCTAATCAGCAGAGTACTTCCCTTTGTGTCGTCCTCTCCGTTCCTTTTCTCCTTAGCTGCATCATCTGGCTCAGTCATGCAGTAGCACCCCTCATCTGTCAGAAACTGTAGCTCCACTGCAAACTATGGAACTCCACCTGATTCCCTCGCCCAGAAATGAATCAAAGTAAATTCCCAAATCTTGTGGTCTTGCACATTTAAAGTAAAAATACCAATAAAATACTTAAACCCCCACCAGCTTTGTGGATGGTGTTCCATTCCTCCCTTCTGTCTTATGGCACCATTCTGACTATGTGGTGGGGATTAGGCCACAAGATTTGTAGATCCTCTTTCCTTTGTTCTAAATTGACACTCTTTTCCCAGTCAATGATTGGCTCACACAGCCATCCATAGACTCCAGTGAGTCAATCAGCTCCTGACCAGAGTGGACCCCCAGCTCTCTTTTCCCTTCCCTAAATCCAACACCTCTCCAAATTCAATGATGACTCCAGCTCCCTGGAAACAAAAACACATCACGTAAGCAGAAGTACAACTCACAAAAGCCCCTCTGAACAGAGTGCACACCCGCAGATGAGTACCATTGGGCTAAAATACAATGGAGCATTTGAATGCCTGGTCAAAATGCAGAGACCCTCCAGATATGCTTAAAAGACTTTAAAATGTTCTAATCCCAAAAATAGTTCCATGGACTGTTTAAACGTAGACCATGTATAGTTGCATGTGTTGCACTAAAGACTAAAATGCAGCCCTTTTTAAAAATGTACCATAAAGTACTTCCCTTGCATCTTATCTGCAGAGCATTTCCCTTTGTGTCGTCCTCTCCATTTCTTTTCCCCTTTGCCACGTCCTCTGGGTCAGTCCTGTAGCAGCACCCCGTGTCTGCTGGAACTGTAGATCCACTGCAAACTTTGGAATTCCACCCGATTCCCTCACCCAGAAATTGATCAAAGTAAACTCCCAAAAGCTTGCAGTCTTCACGCTCAAAGTAAAATACCAATAAAATACTTAAACCCCATCAGCCTTGAAAGGCGTTCACTTCCCCTCCCTTTCTTGTGGCACCACTCTGATTGTGAAAGGTCACATTTAAACCACCACTGCGACCACTCTTATGAGTGGTGTCATATATGTCTTAGTGTATATAATGACTCATCTTTAGTTAGTGCTTTCCATACACTAGGAATGCACATTAGAGCACTTGTGCAACCATAAGAGTGGTCTCAGGGAAGTATTAACATACAGTACACCATCAGCAGTTCCACCCATTAATACTAAAATACTAATAACAAAATGAACAATTTAGGTGGTTCACTGGGAATGAATAGTAACAAGAAAAATCGTGTTTTGTACTTCTGTTTTACTAGTTAAACTCATGAACATAGACGAAAACAGCAACATGATTATTTTCTAACTTCATTTAATTAAACAGGCTGCAACTGTGGGACTGCTGCATGCACTTACTAAGAGTCATACTAAGAAAGGTAGACATGCAGAAGGCCATAGCCTCCATATGTACATCTCCAGCCATGCTGGTACTAGCATCCCAAGGTCTATAGTAAATGGCAGTCTAGGTTTTGTTTAAATTTGGTAAAACTAAGGAATTCTATTATTGAACCGGGGAGTGAATTCCATGGGCTAATAATTCTTTGGGTATAATAAGAACGTCTTTTGTTTGTTCTTGGATAAGTAAGTGCCAGCTGGTATATGTGGCTTCTAAGATCACAATCTCTTTTATTGAGGGATATACCCATCTCCAACATTAATTCACTGTCAGAAGATTTTATACATCAATAGGAGATCCCCACTTGTTAGTAGAGAGAACTTGATTGACAGCTCGCATTTGCAACTGTTCAGTAGTAATGCAAAATTACATATAGAAAATGGCTGGGTGGGTTTTTTATGAAATTTTACCCACAGACACACACATTGTGGGATGCCACATAAACCCCGAGGGAGAAGCTTGAGGGGTTTATTAAAGCATCCCACACAGAGGACAACCATTAAATTCGAGTAGGACACATTTCCCCATCTTTTATTTTTTATAATTGCTGGTTAGTCATTTTTTGCCACACTGACTTTGTCTAACTCTCACACACACACACACACTCTTTCTGAATCTGGGACTGTGTATCTTTGAGTTTTGGGGGGGTTAATTGCATTTTATTATTTAATTTTCATTTTACTCTTTGCACAGTTGGGTTTTAAAATTGCAATCACAATCATGCTTACCTTAGTGAGGGACATCACGTCTGAACCATTCTTGATGCCAGTTGTTTTTTGTTGCAGCATACGAATGGTAGGATCAACAAGACAGATTTTTTTTTATTTCTCTCCCCCCGCCACATCCCCCCAACTCCAACTTCCTCAGGAACCCCCAAGGAGTCATCCCTCTGTTCACCATCTTACCTGATCTGCCCTTATCTCCTCATTGAGCCACAGTTTATCCTAAGGAGGGGACAATGTGGGGCCCCCAAGCACCCCGAACACTTCTTGTTTTATTGGTTGGACGGTGGCCAGGCAGCCAGCAGCACACTGAGGGCATGCTCCTGGGCTCCATCTCCTTCGGAGCCAGAAGGCAATTGCCTGTGTTTCTGTGTACTGGATGTTGCAGTGCCCTGACATCAAGGCACGAGCACTGACATTCATGACATCCTCCCCCAGTTGCTTGTTGAACCCCAGACCTTTGTCCAAGGCCAATCAAGCCCTGAGACACCTGATGTGTTGCCAAGCTTCAGGCCTGCACCAGGGATCAGCATATGCCGAGCTGCTTCCCCCTCCCCTGGAGAAGGTGAGCTGTCATGGGATGCTCAACACTACTCCCCCCCCGACCGGCCCATGAGTTCTTCAGCCAGGCATTGGATTTGGCTATGAGGTGTGTTTCTTGAAGTAGTGCCATTTCTGCCCTCAGAGACTTCAGATGCTGCAAAACCTATGTCCTTTTAATTGGATGGTTGAGTCCTTTAACATTCCAGGATACCCATCTATGGGTTTGGAATTGGGAGGGGTTTAACCCCATCATTCCTCTCGTAGAGAATAAAGGATGCGTAGTTACTGCAAAGTGTAGAGGAGGAAGGAGACGTTTAGGAGCGTCTAACAACTTATCATTATACCTTACACCAAACAGTTCAGACCAACCCAGGAATAGCGTAAACAGTGGTGGAAGCATTGCCTGAGAGAACTGAAATCTTGATTGTCAAACTGCAAACTGCTGCTATAAGACAAGAGAGAAAGAACAATCAATTTCACTAACTAAAAAGAATATTATACCAACAAACAACTGGAGATATCAATAAGCCACCAAATATCCCTGAAAGGGACACCAATTATATCTCAGCTATGAGAGTGGAGATCGCTGCACAAGAGGGTTGTGATGTCACCCTATAGCTATGCTAGCTCCTGCTCTCAGTATGGGGTTGCAAGTAAAGCAAGTAGTCACACAAACAAAACTGACAGAGATATTCCCTGCCAGGTGATCATCCATAGTCAGTCGTCCCGACTTCGTGGAGGGGGGAAGGTATAAATCCCACCCGTATAATCTTTAAGCCAAGCTGAACTGGTGTCTATATGCAGAATAGTGGGGGGGGGGTCCTGTGAGGGGAGGAGAGAGGGGTGAGGTGGGGACACCCATCCTCCAGTTACTGCACTGCACTCCGTAGAGTTACTCATAATTTATAATCCAATAAAGCCCTATTAGCAGAGCCCCACAGCACCAAATTCATGCAGGCTAAATGCACATGGGGGGGACCAGCCTATCCTTTTATAGGTCAACCAGGAGTGTATGGCTGAGATGGCAAGGACCCCCTTAGGATCCATTCAGGAGTAGTGAGGGTCCATCCCCTTGTGTGAGAGCCACACAGGATGCCACCTGCATAATCTGCTCTGTATGCGGAAATAAGAAGCCAGGGACGAGGGTAAGCTGATAAGGAAAAACCAACATTAAACAGCGCTTATCCAGGATTGCAAACCATATCAAGTGTTCATGTATTCAGTCCTTCAGCCAGCTCGGAGCACCCGAGGAGTGTACCAGGGTCAATGACCTTCGCTGCAGCCATAGCATACGGGATGAAGCCAGACTTTGCCAGCTGGGATCTTCTGCCACTTAGAGCAATGTGGAGTCTGGAAACTCCCCAGTCCCATGTGATCTTGGTTTCCATTTCGAGTTAGTAGAGGTTCAAATCCTTATAGTCAGATGCAGTGGGGTGTCCTCCTCTGGATTTTTGCAGGGGGACCTTAGTAGGTGAGCGCTGAGGGCTAATTCTTCCTTGCTGTTGAGAATGGAAAAAACAGCTTCCGACCTTTGTGGTGTGGACATCAGGCTGGGCATATCACGATTGTTTGTTATTTCTCTTGTAAGAGGATTTCAGATGGGAGCACAGGTCCTGTCACCATTACTGCCCCTGGACATCTCAACCAGTGGAAAGGTTTCTAGAAGGAGGCGGGTGGCATGTTGCTCCCAAAGCTTCATGGGAATGGTAGTTTGAGGATACAGACCAGGCCAAAATTGAGCCAACCATCTTGCCAATAATACTGGGTGATCTACAACAATCTCATGGCCCCCTTTGCTGACAAAAAGCCTGGTAAGGTTTTTGGAAATGGAAACAAAAGTCATTTTGATATAGAAATCATTTGATAGGGCTAAAGCCCTTCTTTTGCTGCTGTTTCTTGTGTGAAGTCTCTAAAGATTTGAATTGGTGCTCCTTGCACTGCAGCTCTCCAACGTCCCTAACAGCCTTCAGGATCCTTTCTTTAGTTGAGTAACAAAGCAGATAAGTTACTATAGGGCATGGGTTGTCGGATTGTTTGTTTAGCGAGTGGCCATCTGTGGCCCTTTCATTTTCTATGGGGCCTTGCCATCATTCTCCAGGATTAGCGGATAGTGTGGTTCAAGAATTTCTCCATGGCCTGCCCTTCCACCCCCTCTGGCATACCAATAATCTGCAGGTTATTCGTGCAGTTTCTATTTTCATGGTCTCTGCTCTACCCCAAAGTGCTGTAAGGTGCTCTTCATGCTGCTTCAGTATATGCCACATTTGTGACTGCTGGTCTTCACTGGCTTGACCTTTTGTTCCAGCAAATTAACTTTGTCCTGGAGCTGTTTGACTTCAGTGACTGTGCTAGAAAGAGACAGACTGTGGCCATCCACTCTGGAAATTAATGCCTCCAGCAAGTGAATAATATGCTGAAGGGATTCACTAACAGCCTTAGGCATGTTTCCGCTTAAACAGGCTGCAATTGGAGCAGTGGTGGGAGTCGAGGAGCTCATACTTGTCCGTTGGAGGGAGGGAGGGAGGCAAGGCTGGATCCCAAAGAGACACGTTTCCCCATTAAATATTCTGCCACGCTCGATCAGGAACTCTGAGTGCCACCACGATAGATCTGCTGGTACAGTCGGAGCCTTTCTGGCCTACTGGAGGTTAAGGAGAGCTCGGAAGCACGGCGCCAGATATTTAAAGCAGGATCGACCCAAAATCCATTTAAAACATACGCCGCCTGGAGTGCCAGATGTCACCCGTACATAAAGTTGCTTATTTTTGTCAGGAATCCATGGGATCACGGTGATCAAGCATGGATAGCCACTATCTAGGCAGGAGCTCTCTTTTTAGGCTGCCCTAGCTCCCCGGTGGCCAGACCACACCCCCAGTTATGCCTTAATTCTAATTGTTTCCTCTCAGTGCTGTACAGCTCATGTCCTTATGCATGCCTCATGTTAACCAGCTTCAGGACACAGATAGAAACAACGTTGCTGTATCGGAATGCAGACTGAACCTGCAGGTACTCTTTTGCCATGAAGCTCAAGGACTGTAATAAACTGTTTTTTCCTCTCAACAAGTTAGCCTATCTCTGTTTTTAAGGAACATTTCATCCATGTGGAACTTTATATCGCTTGTTTTCTTTATACATATGAAGATGTTACAGACATGCAGCCTGGAGATTACTAGCAAACTGCAATTGCTATGCTCATTTCCGCTTACTGCTAAGATGAATCTACTCACACAAAAAGGATACGTTACGTGGACATCCTCCCCCCAAAACCCCCTCCACACCATGTTATATGTTAAAACTGTGAATAACCTTAACATCAGTGGGTCAAGACTATACAGTTGATTCATTTTTTTTTTTGACTGTGAACATATGGGAGAATCAGTTTTTCTTTTATGTTCTCTGTATACCTGAATCCTTTCATTACAGCTGACATGTTATAGCCATTTGGTATGGCTCATAAGCTAGATACAGAAACATTGTAAAGATGCTAGAGATAATTAATGTTTCTCAATACATAGATAAGGTAGAGATCACTATAGGTGTAATGCTAGAAAATAGGAGAAAGCCTTTATAATTCTACCACACCACACTGTGTAATTTTACCAAAGCTTGGCAGAATCATTATAAACTTGGAATCAAACACTGGCACTGAATGGTACCATTTAGTCATGAGCATAATTAAGCATTCTGCCCCAGATGTACATATCCAGCTAGTTCTTATAAACACTACATACCTATTTGACTAGATCCTGATGCACTGATATTATTGCTTTCTAACCCACTTACCATGGTTCCCCTCCTACCTTATCCCTAACTGGTTGCTTTAGCTGCTTATTATCACATTACTCTTCCATGGTAGCCTAACATACTAACATAATAGATGCCAGTAGAGTAGGCCTCATGGTCTATCAAGTCTGCCTGTGCTTCAGTACCTTTAGTGCGTACCGTCACCACCACCCTGGTTCCTATCCCAGTTTTCCCATCCCTGAACCCAGGTCCCCCATGGGAGCCATGCCATGCTTTACCTCTTGTCTGTACCTATCCCATCCTCTCTTAAACACTTCCACTGTAGAGGCCTGCACCAACTCCCTGGGCAGAGCATTCTATGGTTCCACCACCCACTCATTGAAGTATCTTCTCCTCCTTTCCCACTAACTCTCCCCACCCTCGAGTTTCCAACTGTGTCCTCTTGTGACCCCCCGCCTTCAGCTGAAAGAGCTCTTCTCGGTTTACTCTATTGACCCCCTTGAGGAACTTGAAGACCTCAATCATGTCCCCCTCCCCCCCGGTCGCCTCTCTCCTCCAGTGAGAACAGGCCCAGCTTTTCCAGTATCTCCTCATAGGTCATATCCCCAGGCCCCGGATCACTTTAAGTTGCTCTGCTCTGAACCCTGTCTAGAACCAAACCACACAAAAACACATATCCTGGATTTTAGGGGCAGACTTTGGGAAAATGGGGAGATACTTGAAAGAGGCATTAAGGGAATGGGACAGGAATCAGGGGTTGAGGAACAGTGGGCAGTATTTAAAATGGGGATTACAAGAACAACAGAATTATGCATTAAGCGGGTTAGCAAGAGGAAAGGAAGAGGAGACCATTATGGTTTGCAAAGAGGTAGCAAAGAAAGTGAAAGCCAAAAAGATTGCATTCAGGCAATACAAAAAGACACAGGCAGAAGGGATAGGGAGAAGTACCAGGAGAAGCAAAGGGAGGTAGGGAGGTCAGTAAGGGAAGCCAAAGCTCAGACAGAAGAACACATTGCAAAATCAGTGGGTAGATGGGACAAAACCTTTTACAGGTACATAAGGGAAAAAAGAAAGACAAAGGGAGGGATAGTGAGACTGAAGTGGGAGGATGGGGGCCGCGTGGAGGATGAAAACAGTAAAGCTGACATATTGAACAGATATTTCTGCTCAGTCTTTACTGAGGAAGAGGAGGGTAATGGGTCTGAAGGGAGTACAAGGGGTGAGAATGGTGCAGAAATGGACACAAGTCCCTTTACACGAGAAAGGGTCCTGAAGGAACTGGAAGTAATAAGAGTTGATAAAGCAATGGGGCCAGATGGGGTGCACCTAGGGTCCTTAAAGAACTAAGAGGTGGTGGCTGAACCTCTGGCTATCCTGTTTAGCTCGATCACTGGAAACAGGGAGGTACCCAAAGACTGGAGGACAGCAGATGTAGTCCCCTTACACAAAAGTGGGAACAAAGAGGAGTAGGAAACTACAGACCAGTCAGCCTCACCTCGGTTTTGGGGAAGATCATGGAAGCACTACTGAAGGAGAGATTGGTGGAACATCTGGTTGTCAATGGACTACAGGACCCAAGGCAGCATGGTTTCACCAGGGGGAGGTCATGTCAGACCAACCTCGTTGAATTTTTTGACTGGGTGACTAGGGAGGTGAATCAGGGGAGGACAGTGGACATGCCCTATCTGGACTTCAGCAAGGCCTTTGACACTGTGCCACAAAGAAGACTATTACACAAACTGGGGAATATGGGTGTGGACAGGTCAGTAGTTTGGTGGATAGGTAACTGGCTGGGTGGCAGGACACAGAGGGTGGTGGTAAATGGCTGTCACTCCACAGAGGGAAGAGTGACCAGTGGGGTACCACAGGGATCAGTGCTGGGACTGGTCCTATTCAACATCTTCATCAGTGACATTGTGCAGGACCTAGAAGGCAGAATTTCACTGTTCGCTGATGACACAAAGCTCTATAACAGAGTAGACACACCAGAGGGTGTAAACAGAATGAGAAGGGACCTGCAGAAACTTGAAGAATGGTCAGGGGTTTGGCAGTTAAAATTCAATGCAAGGAAGTGCAAGATAATGCATATGGGGCACAAAAACCCTGGAACAATATATCAGTCGGGGGGGTGAGGATATAGCATGCACCAAGCAGGAAAAGGATCTTGGGGTTATCATCTCTGATGGCTTCAAGGTAGGGAAACAGTGTGACAAGGCAGCAGGTAAAGCAAATAGGATGCTGGGATGTATAGGCAGGGGCATAACCAACAGGAAAAGGGAGGTCATAATTCCGCTATACAAGACACTAGTGAGGCCCCACCTGGAGTACAGTGTACAGTTCTGGAGACCATACCTACGTAAGGACATAGACAGAGAAGAGAGGTTCAGAGGAGGGCAACAAAGATGATGCATGGATTGCATCACAAGTCCTATGAAGACAGGTTGAAGGAACTGAACATGTACTCCCTGGAGGAGGAGGAGAGAGGGATATGATAGAGACATACAAGTATCTTACAGGAGGAACAGGGCAGAAATACACTATTTTAAGCGAAAAAGATGTTCCAGGACTAGAGGGCATGGGATGAAGTTGGAGGGAGGATGATTCAGAGGAAACATGAGGAAGAATTTCTTCACAGAACGGTGGTGGACAAGTGGAACACCCTGCCAGAGGAAGTGGTGGGAGCTGAAACAATCACAGGATTTAAGAATGCATGGGATAGACATAAAGGAATTCTGGAGGTCAGGCGTAAGGGCAACAGACTTCTAGGAAAACATAAACTGAACTTACAAGCTCAAATGGGCAGACTGGGTGGGCCATAGGCCCTTATCTGCTGACACTGTCTATGTGTCTATGTATCTATGTATCTATGAGTTGGACGTCCCTTTTTAAGTGCAGCCTCCAGTACTGCACATGGTATCCAAGGTGTGGTCTAACCAGGCTGTTGTAGAGCGGTAGGATAATTTCCAGTCCCTTGATGTAATCCCCTTACAGTATAACCCAGCATCCTATTTGCCTTGGCCACAGCCCTCCTGCACTACTCTGAATTATTCATGTTGATATCCACTAGGACATCCAGGTCTTTCTCCTGCCATGGCCTGCAATTTCTCCCCTCCCAAGAACTACACATGTTTGAGGTTACCCTGCCCAAGGTGTGGCAACTTGCACTTGGGGGAGTTAAATTTAAATTTCCAGGTGCCAGCCCACCTACCCAGAGTATAAAGGACCCTTTGCAGGGTCAACTCCCCTCCTCCCCCTCCACCACTGTACCCAGCTTGGAGTCATCCACAAAATGTTCATTTCGTACACTACATCCTCCCTGATGTCAGAGATATAGGCATTAAATAGGAGCGGTCCCAGAAAAGAGCCCTGTGGGACCCCACTAATGACCTCCCTAGGTGACAAGATCGCTCCACCAACCACTACCTTCTGTGTGCAACCAGCAAGCCAATTTCCTATCCACCTGATCATCAGTGGCCCTATCCCCATCCTCTTCATCTTCTCCAGTAGGCCATAGTGAGGGACCAAATCAAATGTCTTGCTGAAGTCCAGGTACAGTATATCCACTGGTCTTCCCTTGCCAAGTGCTGCTGCTACCCACTCTTAAAACTTCACAAGTTTACTCTGACACAATCTACCTCGTACAAATCCATGCTGTGGACTAGCCATGCATCCCATCCCCTCCAAGAACTCCCCCAGTCTCTCCTTAAGTACTTTTTCCATAACCCTTCCCACCACGGATGTCAAGCTGACAGGCCTGTAGTTTCCTGGTACTTCTCTTGATCCCCCTTTATGGATGGGCACAACATGAGCCTGCTTCCTATCCCTGGACATCCACCCCATCTCTAGTGACATATTAAAGAGATCCACTAGGGCCAGCCTGGTGGTGCAGAGGGCTGAGGTGCTGGTGCCTTACCTTAAACCATGCCAGAGACCCGGGTTCGGAAATGGACTTGGGACACCAGGGGTCAGCAGGGGAGGAGAGGATTGAGCATCCGTAGGACTGCTCTCCTCCCCTGGAGTGGGTAGCAGGACCGCTTCGCTCTGCAGTGGCCCCAGGTGGAGACCGGGAGTACAGCATGAGCATCTCAACAGAAGGAGAGATCAAGAAAAATGGAAATATGCCCAGGATTGGTTGGATTACAGTGGCCGGCACAGCAACGCTTCTGAAGAGCCTCCCGTGGACGTTCCACCTACCTCAGTAGCACCTTGGGACCAAGAGAAAGTGTGCTGAGTATCCCCACAGGTTCCTACCCCTCGGAGGAGAGGGGACCACCTGGCAATGGTTATTCCGGGATACCCGGGGTCAGGCTGCAATATGAGGTGAGGTGGACTACAGGAGGAGGAGTAGTAGGAGGACGTCGGAGACCATGACTGCCTGAAGGTGGCAGATCCTGGGCATGTAGGGTGGAAAACAGAAATAATGCAAAAAAAAAAGAGATCCACTAGAGGTTCAGGAGAACATCTGCCAACTCCCACAGAACTCTGGGAAGTATGTCATCTGGCCCTGGAGATTTGTCCTTTTAGGGAATTTAGGGCCTCACACACCAGGAAAAATGAGGATGGCCTCATCAGTAGCTCTCCTCCTACAACAGCATCCACCTGGCTCCATATCCCTGAGTTATCCCCCACAATGGTTCATTCGGCAGTGGGAGCCTCAGCACTCATGCCTACTGACCCTCTGCATCCCACAACTCCTTTTGTAAGACTCCCAAACTCCTCCTAGTGAACACCCAGGCAAAGTACTCATTTAGCACTTCTGCCTGCTCCCCAGTCTCTTCTACCCACCCCAGGTGAACTCAACCTCCCAAGCTGCCCTTTGACCTTGCTCCCTCTCCAATGTACCTAAAGAACCCCCCGCATCCTCTGAGTGAACCTCTGTCTGTTCCAGCCTTTGCTCCCCTAACCATACTAATGACTTGTCTGGCTGCAAAACAGTAGTTTATTTATTAATTATTGGAATGTTTCACCAGGAGGGCACACTGAACAAGTTCCTCATCTCACTGTGCAACCTGGGGGAAGGGGTTACATAGGTTTGTGAAGGATGATCAGTTACAACAGTATGTGGGTAGTACAAACAATACAGCATTGTAAGATTGTGCAACAGTTGGAACACAAGGTATTGTACAGTAAACAGTAGTGGAACATTGGGTAAATTACATGTCCAAAGTCATACAAAAGAACATATGAACACACAAAACAGTAATAATGCGATAGAACCATTTATAGTGCATGAGTCTACCAGGAGCAGGCTCGAGTTAGTACACAAGTGCTGTTGGAGTAAAAGGATGGGGTTAAGCTGTGCACATTGGTGACCCAGATGAAGGAGGAGAAGAGAGGCGGAGAGGCAAGAACTGAATATGAGAAGGGTAGCCATTTCCTGATTTCCCCTTCAGGATGTTGAGAACCCTGCCAAGGTTCTCCTGATCCATCTGATCTCTCATTCTTTTGTACCTACTGTAGGCAGCCCTTTCTTCCCCTACCGCCTACTGGACCTCTTTTGACCACCAGCAAGGTTTTCATGACCTAGCCCCTTTTCGCTTCACTCTTGCACAGGATCTGGTGGTCTCCTGTATCCTCTTTTTATGATCTCCCACCTACCCTCTACATCTAACCCTGGTGATATCACCTGCAAGTGTACCCTAAGCATTTCCCCCATGATCTTAAAATCAGCCCCTTTAAAATCCACTGTCAATGTCCTGGAACTGTCCCACTCTCCCCGAACTTAGTCGAAACCCAATGGTGTTGTGGTTGCTCCCAACCAGGATGTCCTCCACAACCAGGTCCCGCACTAGATCCCCCTACATAAAAACCATGTCCAAGACCCTTCCCTCCCTAGTTGGCTCCATCACCTGTTGCATAAGGAACACATCCAGGAAACCATCCAGTTGCCTCTGTTCCCTGCTCGCCATGGACATCATAGTTTCCCAATCAGTAACTGGCATATTAAGGCCCCCATCAGCACCACCCCTCCCGCTCAGGCCCACGCTGGTCCTTTATGCTACCTAAAAGCCTAGAGTACTGTGTGCAATACTGAAGGCCATACCTCAGGAGAGATATAAAATTACTGGAGGGGTGCAAAGGAGGGCAACAAAAATGTTAAAGGGGACAGAAGGAAAGGAATATGAAGTTAGGCTGAAGGAGCTGAACATGCACACACTGTAGAAGAGGAGGGATGGGGGGATATGATTGAAGCATTTAACTATCTGAGAGGGTAAATAAACCTAGCATCGAGGGGGTGTTTGAACTGAGGAGTGGAAGAAAGATGAAGGGGCACGGACTAAGGTTGGAAGGGGGATGCTTCAAGAGGGAAATGAGGAGGCACTACTTCTCTGAGATGGTGGTGTCTAGATGGAATGCACTGCCAGATGGGGTGGGAACATGTAGGACAGTCAATAGCTTTAAGAAGGAGTGGAATAAAGCAAGAGGAAGAGTTGGGGGCAGGGACTGGGACAAGCAAGAGGAGGAACTGAGGGGGAGGAGGCTGGGGCAGCTGCAATCTAGGGTGCTAGCTGCACACTCAGACAGACTGACATACGAACATACAAACATATGAAATTTGCCAGCAGATAAAGGCCTGGAGGTCTATTAAGTCTGCTCAAATGTGCAGCTAGCACTCCTTATTCTGCAGCTGCCCTCCTCCCTTCCACCCTTCCCCTACATTGCCCCTCCCCCTTGTCCTGTCCCATCCGCTTTTGAAGCAGTCCACTGTTCTACTAGATACCACTTCTGCAGGTAACGCATTCCATCCAGCTACTACCCTCTCTGTAAAAAAGTGTCTCCTCATCTCCCTCCTGAATCTTGCTCCCTCCAGTCTCACATCATGGCCCCTGGTGTCCCTCCCCTCCCTTACTTTGAACAGCCCCTCTGTACCCGTCTTGTTTATTCCTTTCATGTACTTAAAGGTTTCAGTCATGTCCCCGCCCTCCTCTCCTCCGGCGAGTACATGTTCAATTCCCTCAGCCTCCTCTCATATGATAAGTCCCCAGCCCCTTGATCATCTTTGTCACCCTGCGCTGCACTCCCTCCAGTAACTTAATGTCCCTCTTCAGATACGGGCACTAGTACTGCACGCAGTACCAGGTCGGTCTAACTAATGACCTATACAGTGGCAGAATCACCTCCTCCTCCTCGAGGATATACCCCTTGCATTGCAACCCAGCATTTTGTTGGCCTTTGCAGCTGCCTTCCTACATCATGCTGAGTTGTTCATTGACCCTGTAATGAGCACCCCCAGATCCTTCTCCTCCTCTGTCTGGGCTAGGTGCACTCCCACAGCTGGTAACTCCTCCTTGGGTTCTTCATCCCAAAATGCAGCACCTTGCACTTTTTGGCATTAAACCTCAGTTGCCAGGTGTCTGATCAGGTTTCAAGCTTTGCCAGATCATCCTAAAACCCCTGCCATCCCAACTAGGTCATCTACCACTGCTCCTAACTTGGTATTATCAGCAACAGACTGATCTTGCTCTTGATGTCCAATGATATGTCTACAATGAATATTCCAAACAACATTGGTCCCAACACTGAGCCCTGTGGAACACCCCTCATCACTACCCTTTGGTGTGAGTGCTCCCCACCCACCACCACCCTCTGTTGCCTTCCCTAAAGCCAGTTCCCTACCCATCTCACTAGCTTTGCACCTGCCACTGTGCCTTCTAACGTACTTCCTAGCCTTCCATGCAGTACCGAGTCAAAGGCCTTACTGAAGTCTAAATACAGGACATCCACTGAATGGCCCCTGTCCAATTGCCTAGTTACCCAATCATAGAACTCCACCAGGTTGGTTTGGCAGGATCTTCCACGTATGAAGCCATGCTGTCTGCTGTCCTGAAGTCCTTTGGCCTCTAGGAGGGCCAGCAGCCTCTCCTTCAGGATAGTCTCCATTAGCTTACCCACGATGGATGTGAAGCTCACCTGTCTGTAGTTCCCCGGTTCATCTTTTGGTCCATTCTTGTGGAGAGGCACCACATGAGTCATCCTC
This sequence comes from Neoceratodus forsteri, assembly GCA_016271365.2. Lineage (NCBI taxonomy): Eukaryota > Metazoa > Chordata > Ceratodontiformes > Ceratodontidae > Neoceratodus > Neoceratodus forsteri. The sequence continues at coordinate 619,302,945 of CM028138.1, read as the reverse complement.
CAGTCCTGAGGTACACACCCTGAGTGTAATGAGGCATTAAATCGGTCTGCCAAAGGTCCCGCAAGGACCTCTGCTAGCTCCTTCAGTACCCTGGGGTGGATGCTATCTGGGCCTGGCGCCTTGTCCACCCTCCGTGCCTTCAAACTCTCCCGAACTCTGCCCTCCATGATTTCCCCATCTGTCACCCCCTTCCCCCTGTTTCTGCCATTCCTCCCCCCTTGGGTGTCACCCCTCTCTTCTTCTTAGTAAATACCAAGCAGAAATAATCATTTAGTGCTTCTGCCTTAACCCAACCCTCTTCTTTCCTAATCCTTACTATGTGGTCCTTACAGCTCTTTTTGTCCATGATGTACCTAAAAAGTCCTTCTCCCCCTTCTTAATGCCTTGTGCCAGCCTGAACTCCGTAGATGCCTTGGCTAACCTTACTGCCCGAGTCACCTCCTTCGATTCTGTCAAGTTCTTCTCCCTGTCCTCCCCCATCCCGTTTTCTTGTACCTTCTAAAGGCAGCTCTTTTTCTCCTTACCTTTTCCATGACCTCCTTGCTCAACCAGCTCAGTTTCTTAGCCCTAGCCTTCTTGCTCTGGGCCTTGCAGCACATTTTGGTTGCCTCCACTATCCCCAGCTTTATGAGCTCCCACCTCTGGTTAGTGTCCATACTAGGTTGAATTCTGGCCAGGTACCCTTTTACCACTTCCCCCATCCTCCCAAAGTCGGACCTCCTGAAGTCCAGCACTCTTGTGCCAGATTCCACTCCTTCCTTGCCCATATCCAATGTGAGTCATACTGAGTGGTGGTCACTCCCTGACAGCAGTTCTTCTACCATAACATCTCTCACAAAGTCCCCATTTGCCAGCACAAAGGTCAATGGTATTCCCCAACCTGGTTGGTTCACTGACCATTTGCAACAGGAATCTGTCCTGGAAGGCATCTAGCAGTACCTTGTCCATTCTTTTCCTGGTTGTTGGGGTACTCCAGTCCACTCTTGGCATGTTGAAGTCCCCCATAATCACCACACTACCCTTCTCACAGGTCCTCCTGATCTGTCCCACTAGTTCCCTGTCTAACTCATCTGTCTGAGATGGTGGCCTGTACACTACTCCCATTCTGAGAATCCTATTCTTGGAATCCTGGATTTGCATCCAAAGTGACTCTGAACTACCCTTCTCCCCTTCCTCCCTTACACACTTCAGTTCTTCCTTCACCTATAGTGCCACTCCCTCTTCCTTTCCCAATCACCCTGTCCATACGAAATAACCTGTACCCTGGTACAGACAGGTCCCAGTCATTGTATTGGGTGCCCCATGTTTCTGTGATGGTTGCAATGTCCACCTCTCCCTCTGCCATGAGCACCTGTAATTCTGCAGTTTTCCTCCCAAGGCTCCTAGCATTAAGGGTAACCACCTTCCACCCTCCCCCCCATCCTGCCCTCCTTTCCTATCATCACCAATAGTACTTGTTATTTGTCCTTTGTCACTGTTATGGGGGGGGGGGGTAAGCTCATATGGTTTCCCAACCTGTGGTCTCTGCATGTCTCTTGCCCACTTGCCATCCCACAACTTCCTCTATGTACTCCTCCATCCTCTGTTTCAACATTTTCTTTCCCTCCTCACTCAAGTGTAGTCTGTCCATGGCATAGAGACTACTGTCCTCCCAGGTCCCTCCCCACCCCCACCCCCAACAGCCCATACTGGTTAGCATAGCACCAGGTTCTTAACCATCCATTAAATTCCTATATTCTCAGCTTTCTTGCTGTGCTTGCCTTGGGCACTGGAAGTATCTCTAAAAAAGTTACTGATCTTCCTGCCCCTCACATAATTGTCCTAGTTCCACAAACTTCCTCTGGACTATATCTACTGTCATGTCAGCAGGTCATTAGTCCCAAGATGTGTAATTAAATGAGGCTTGCCCCTACCCCTTCTAGCATGTTTCAGAACAGATTTTTCCACCTTTTCCGCTGTCATTCCTGGCATGGCCTCACCCAAATGTGACTATGTCTCTCCCCCTTGTTACCCTACCTGATTCCTCTTAGTACTGAGTCCCCCAACACTAAGATTCTACCTCTCTTACTCCCTGCTTGCTTCCATTCATCACCATCTCTCATTTCTGGCTCCTCTTCTTCCTCCTGCACATTATTTCATCCTTTTTCCCCTGTTGCAATTCACCCAACAGAACTTCCCCTGCACCGGTTTGGTCCAGGCATTTATGAATTACTCCTCCAATTGCATCATTTCCCTCCTCCTTCTTCCCTTCTAGCAGAGCAAAACTATTTTCTGAAGACCCTTCACAAATGCCCACTTCCTCTCTCTTCATAGTGACCTGTCCCCGCTTTTCCACTCCATGACTTTTGCCACTTCTTCTCCTCCCTTCGCAAGTCCCTATCTCCTCCTTCCATTTGTCTTTTGTCTCCTGACTTGGTTTCCCTGGCAATTGCTCTTCCTGGCCTGGGCCCTTTGTCTCCTCTTCCATTCTTCTGACCTCTCCTCACCACTGTTGGCTCAAATCACCCTCCCTCATCTCCCTTCTCCCTCCCTCCAGTATTGGGCTAAACCCACCCCAGTCTGCCTTGCCTGTCTCAGTTCCTCCTGCAGACCTCGATCTCCTTTCTAAGTTTCTCTGTGGTTGCACTAAACATCCTCCCACACTCCAGGCAATTTTGAGAAAGATTGGTGCACCACAGTTGTTGCAGCCTACCACCCTACCAATTGCTGTCATTGCCCACCAGTAACCCCCCACCCTTCCAGATGAAGGATACCAAACACTCCCCCAAGTCTCCCCTCTCCCCCATCAGTGCAAACCATTCTTTTCTTAATTTCCTGTACCCCTTTTGACGTTTAGATAGACTGAGCAACTGCTTTTTACTTTCTTACCCACATCCAAAAAGAGACTTCAAGTAACTATTGCACAACCTTCATCAACCTCCTGCTCCTCCTTTCCACAATGCAAATAGCAATGCAAAGTAACATACTACATAGACCAATTGGTGTGTTCTGCTGGCAGATTAGTACGTGCATATGTTCATATGTATGTTTATATGTAAAATCACAGTGACCGTTCATGTGCAGAGGTCCTAAAATGCCTATGTTGAAAATTTGGTGACAAACGTCCATAAAATGACTGTGTTACAAGCATGCATTGTGCAGTTTCCACGCACCCTCATAACTTTGCAGATTTGTAGTATGTTCACTCCAGATTTTCAGCATTGCCATTTTTCCAGACCTCCTTATGAACAGTACAGCTGTCATTTTTCACATCCTGCCTGAAATATGCGTTTACACATCTGGTGCAGAATACCGCAGTTACTGTGGGAAATCAATGTTCAGGACAGATTAAGAAATCAAAGTGACAGTGTTCATGAGCAGAGGTCGCAAAATGCCTATGTTGAAAATCTGGTGAAATAATTCCACTAAATGACTATGTTACGTGCATGTGTTGCGCATTTTCCGTATATGCTCAGAAGTTTGAGCATTTTTAATATTTTCACTACAGATTTTCAACACTGCCATCTCTTCACACCTCCCTATGAATGGCACAGCAGTCATTCTTCACATCCTGCCCAATTTGTGTTTTCGTGCCTCTGGTGCACAATGGCACGGTTGCAGTGGAAACTCAGATTTTGGGACACATTGACAAAATCACAGTACCACTGTTCATGAGAAGAGGTTCCAAATGCTTTCATGAGACAGGGGCCACAAAATGGCCATGCTGAACATTCATACTGCAAATACCAACAAATGCCCGGGGCGTTATGGTTTCTAACTATAACGTCCCATCCTTTACAGACTGACAGACATCAGGGTTGTGCCTTTGGATGCTGACAGTAATGCTCATTCCATTCTAACCCTCCCTCCAGCCACTGACAGGCATTAAGCTGTGCCTTTGACTTTTCCATCCCATAGTTCACACCATTCTATCTTGCACCCATTTCAGTATATGTCCACATAGAGTGGGATGACTGTAAAGCCGAACACCCCAAGGCACACCGCAACACTTGCCAGTGTCTGCAGGATAGGGTGAGGTGAAATGGCATGAACATTATGGGCGACAACACAAACGCATACCCCAGTGCCTGTCAATCTTGGTAGGATGGAGGTGGGGTTGGCGTGAAGTTCCATACTTCACTGCCATTCCTACTCTGCATCTGTCTAACTCCTGCATTTCCAATGCTAATACCAGCAAGTAAACATTCGGCATTGACAAATGCTTGTTTTCTAACAAATTTTGTTTCCATGTTTGTGTACATGGTTAAAGCCTATCAATTTTCTTTTGTATGTAATTTGTTAAATCCATGGATCATCTTAGTTACTCTGTGCTCTTCTTCTTCCACCTCGTTGTCATCTTCCTGCAGGTGTGGATTCCAATACTTTGAGCAACACTGCAGGTGCATCCTTTTTAAAACTGGTGTTTTGTTAACCAGAATCTATGTTCAATTAAAAGTGTGGTACCCCCACCATTTTATTCTATTTAGCTTGCTCATTTCTCCTGTCTTGTAACATACCCTTTTTCCTGTTTTTAGTTTGCATTAAGTATGGCGTCCAAATACATTTCAATGTTCTTTCTCGGCCGTATTTGAACACCTATTTGTTTACCATTACTTGTGACTTAGATGAACTGTCTTGCAACTAAAACAGCTGCCTGATATTAAGGAACACTAGAACTAACTCCAGGCCACAAAACTCATGTTGTATCATAGTAAATATAAAATAAAATGTGATACCAGAGAAATGGATGTTAACATGGATCTCGGCAGTAAGGATGAAGAATGGGGATAGAAAGAGAAGAAAAGAGAGGTCATAAAGATGTCATTAACATATAGTTTATGGTATATGACATGGGTGAGAGTGAGATAGCAGAAATATCTTCACAAGCTGCTATTTAATTCTTGATATCCCACAAGAGGTGAAGCCACAAGTGGGATACCAGAGTTCAATGACAGCGAGTGGAGATACTTTTACTGTCTCACTGCCACCCATGTCATATGCAATTTATACATCAATTGTGTGTCTCTCTTTTTCAGTTTTAAAGTTATTTGCATTTTTTTGTTGCAAAAAGTGAAATAAATGGATTTTGTACAGTTTTGTACCAATTATAAAAAAACTAAAAGGTATCTGTAAATGAAACACTACTCAGTTTGTAGATTTTTTTGTGCTGCGTAACTTCCATGCTCAAAGTATAATGATATCTTTTTTTCATTTTAAAGTTATTTGCATTTGAATATGGTTAGTATTGCTACTGAGGCAGAACATTCTAAATGAGTTCCAAACCTTTGTGACATACCCAGCTGGTCAAGATATCCATTGTGGCATATCCAGCTGTGAAGCTATAAATAATATCTCACATGTGGTCAGTGAGATATCTCTTGTATTTCATGAAAACAGACCCACACCTTTTGTATAAACTATGTTGCATTTCATTTGGTGGTCATATGTTTTCTCATATCTCCTTCTGTGTCACAACAACTGCAGTTACAATGGGTTCACCATTTTAAACATTCTGTCATTACTTTTTTCACAGAAAGGATGGTGACATTGCCTACTGAATAGCAGGCAGAACTGTGAGTCTGAGGATTTGGATTTAAAGCCCACCACTCTTATTCGCTGTGTAACTTTGAGCAAGTCACTCAAAGTTCCTGTGCTCAGTAACACAGGCAATCTCTCTCTCACCTCTTCTCTCTCCCCTCACCACCATACTTGGGTGCCTTATCATGATCTATCATTATGGCAGAGGCCACAAGAGTATACTGGGAAAGTGGGTTGTCAATCACCAGGAATAAAACTTTTTAGAGGCAGTGTAGCCCAGTGATTAGATCACAGAGCTGCAGCCCAAGAGACCAAGGTTTGACTCTCACCACCACCAATATCTACAGTAGTTATCTAGTACTTATTCTCATTTACAAATAATTTCTGAATTTGTTAAATTCTCTGAGACCCTTTAGGATTACACACACACACACACACACACACACACACACACACACACACACACCTGAAATGGGCGAACGTATACCTAACAGTTTATAAGGGCTGCACAGATTGTCTTCTTTCCTGTTTTTTTATTTCTAAGTTTATTTTTATTATGGTGCCTATAATTTAATTCTGTAGTAACTAGAAAATATTTTCTTTATCGTAAAACACAAAGAATAAAATAAATATTATAAAAGAGAGAAAAAATGTTCAAACACAGATCAAGTGTAATGACGTAAGACACTCTTGAAACACCAGTCACAGCACTTACTTTCTTTTGCCCTGAGCCAGGAAGATAGGTTTTGCTGCCTGGGTTGGCTCAAATAAATTAAGTTTAAACTAAAGAAACATGCGTGAGACTCTTCATTATTTTATGCCTTTCGTAAGTGCTGTGAATGGTGTTCCAAAACTGTATCTCTGTTGTTGCTGAGCACCCCAGGTCACCTTAGTGTGGCTTTGTAGTATTCTGTAATGTAAGACAACACACATTAAGTTGCAGATAAGTTGTTTTATTGTTTTTCACTAGCTGGGATCATCACTTCTAAAGAAAGTAGGAATAAGAACAAAAGTGACTAAGTCTCGAAATATCTGATGGTCTTATTACACAAATCTGGATTGTCTCACACAAGGTTTTCTCTTTATTTGCAAGGAAATAAAATGAAAAATGTGTTAAGAATAAAGTAAACACTTTGGTCATGCAGTTTCTAAAAGGATAATGTTAGCAGCAGCAACAAATTCATCTGTAACTTTACATACAGAACCACACAACATAGGAAAGATAGACAAAGTTAGATAACTCACATAGTAACATACACAGTAACATACAGTACAAACTTGTGAAAGTACAAGCAGAAGATGCCCAAAATGATCTTTCTAGTTTGTTCATTAGTCTTGCAGTGTCACTGGCTTACATCATTGACCCTGCATCCCCTTCCCCAGTCAAACTTTCCTTCATAACCCCCCCACAGTCCCACAGGTTCCATTTGTGCATATCTCAGACCCTCTTAAAGCTGCCCACTGTCTCTATTCACTCTGTTTATTCCTGCAGGTACTTTAATGTCTCTATCACATCCCCCTCTCTCTTCCAGGGATCAGATTCTTAGGTCTCCCAATTCTCTTCCTATGACTTCAGTGCTGATCCCTGATAATCTTGAGTTGCCCTCCTTTGGACCTACTCTAACAAGCTGATGTCCTTCTTATAATAAAGATGCAATACCTTACCATATTGTAAATGTTGATCTTACCAGTGATCTGTACAACAGCAGCATGACCTCACTCCTTCTACTGATGAGTCCCCTTCCTATGCAACCCAAATCCATGAGTAACACTCACAGTAATGTTGTAAGATACATGGTAACATAGTACAGTACAACCTCGATTATCCAAATGCTGTGGGAGACATTAGATTTGTTTGGATAATCAAGAGTTCAATAATTGGGGGTCCAAAACATTTAGGCAAATGATAGCTGGAAGACAATGTAAGAGTTCAAATAATAGAGCAATCTGGAAAATTGGGGTTCAGATAATCAAGGTTGTACTGTAATTCAAAGAGTTACAGTAGTGTGGTGTCCGAAATTAACATTCTCAAAAGTTGTCAGCTGCTCATTGGATTTTTAATAAATTTTCTTTCTCCATTTGCAAATTAGAAGATTTTTACTACACAGTACTCTATGTAATGTTTGGAACAGCAGTCTGCCTGAAGGCTGGCATATAGTGTTTTATTCCTTTTCATACCTCATCAGCCATAGAAATCATATATATTAACAAGCATTTGTCAATGCCGAATATTTGCTTGTTGGTAATAGCATTGGAAATGCAGGAGTTAGAGAGATGCAGAATAGGAATAGCAGTGAAGTATTGAACTTCACACCAACATCACCTCCACCCTACAGAGATTGACAGGCACTGGGGTATGCAATTGGGTCATCATCCATAACGTTCATGCCATTTCACCTCACCCTATCCTGCAGACACCAACAAGTGTTGAGGCGGGCCTTGGGATGTTTGGCTTTACAGTGACCCCTTTCCATATGGACATATGCTGAAATGGGTGCAGTATAGGGGAATGGAGTGAACTCTGAGGCAGAAGGATCCAAGGCACACCTTGATACCTGTCACTGGCTACAAGGTGAGGGTGCAGTGGCATGAGCATTAGAGCTGCCAATCCAGAGGCACACCCGATGCCAGTCAGTCTTTACAGGGTGGGACATTATGGTTAGAAACCCCTAACACCCCAGGCATTTGTTGGTATTTACACTCCAGATTTTCAACATGGCATTTTTGTGGCCCCCACCTGATAAAAGCATTTGGGACCTCTGCCCATCAGCAGTGGCACTGTGATTTTGTTAATCGGTCCCAAAGGTTGACTTCTCACAACGACCGTGCCATTCTGCTCCAGATGTGCAAAACCACAGTTCAGGCAGGATGTAAAAAATGACAGCTGCACCATTCATAAGGAGGTGTGAAGAGATGGCAGTTTTGGAAAATAGGAAGGGGAAATATTTAAAATTCTTGAAGTTACAAGCATGCGTGAAAACTACACTATGCACACTTCTAACACAGTCATTTTTTTGGAATTCTTTCACCAAATTTTTAACATAGGCTTTTTGAGACCTCTGCTCATGAACAGTGGCACTATGATTTTCTTAATCTGTCCCAAACTTTGATTTCCCACTGCAACTGTACCAGATGTGTGAAACCATATTTTGGTTGGGATGTGAAAAATAACAGATGCACTGTTCATAAAGAGATGAGCAAAAATGGCAATGTTGAAAATCTAGAGTAAAAATATTAAAAATTCTCGAAGTTATGACTGTGCTTGGAAACTGCACAATGCACATTCATAACACAGTCATTTTGTTGAATTCTGTCACCAGATTTTCAACACAGGCATTTTGTGACCTCTGCTCATGAACAGTGTTACTGTGATTTTCTTACTCTGTCCCAAACATTGTTTTCCTACAGCGACTGTGCATTTGTGCGCCAGATGTATGAAAGCACATTCTGGGCAGGATGTGGAAAATGCCAGCTGTACTGTTCATAAGAAGGTATGAAAAAATGCCTGTGTTAAAAATGAGGAGTAAAAATATTAAAAATTCTTGAAGTTATGTGCATGCATGGAAACTGTGCAATGTACTCTCATAATTTATTATATGTTGGAATTTTCACCAAATTTGCAACATAGGCTTTTGGGGAGGCCACCTCATGAACAATGACACTGTCATTTCATTAATCAATCCCAAAAGGCGATTCTGTGCAGCAATTATGAAATCAACTTTTGGGACCAAATAACGAGATGACGGTGACTGAATTTATGAGGTGGGGTCCCAAGAACCCCATGCTGAACATTTGGAGCCAAAATTCACAAAAAATGGCCAAGATATGCACCAAAGTTGAAAAGGAAAACTATTTATGCCATTATACAGCTTACCGGCATTTCATCAGTTTGTGGTTGGCTTTGAAGAGTGCAGGCTTATTTCGATCCACTGAAGATCATTGCGCTGGGCTCCGGAGGTAAGTATGGGGAGGTGGTGTGTGGGAAGTGAGGTGCAAGAGACTCAATGAGGGACTGTTTTCTTTTTACAGGTTTAAAAACAAAGGCAATGCAGGATTTTGGCATGCTGGGGTAGGCTCCTGGCATGCCACCTAAGCACTTGTTGGGGGCTGTGGAGCCGATGGGATTGGACACCCCATCGACCATACATTGTGTGGGGTGGGGCATGACCATGCTGGGGTGGGCTCCAGCATGCTACCTAGGTGCTTGCTGGGGTTGGGGAGGCTGGACCCTATGGGGATTGTGCACCCCTGTCGGCCTTACACTGTGCTGGGTGGTGTATCAGCTGAGGGGGATTGGGCACCCCTCTTGGCACACAACAGATGGGGGTGGGGCACATCATGCTGACAGGGATTCAGTTGACCCATTGACAAATGAACTGGGGAGTGGGCATGCTGACAGGGGCACCCCCAATATGGCTTTTCTGGGGACTGTGACAGGTGGACAGCAACAGCTGCAACCATATTTACTGAAAGAGGACACCAGGCAAGGCATGCCCTGCAATGAGGGGGTGCTCCCTCATTGCAGTGGCTAAATTGTTTCAAGTTGGTGGCACACATGCTGAACTAGTGTCAGCAGCCTGCCACTGCATTGGGTAAAGTGGGCCATGCCTCTAAATGCAGTAGGGGCATTGGCCAACTCAGTGCCAAACCCTACATCTCTTCTCAGCTGTCACATAATGTTTTTTGTGCATGCACGCAAGCAAACATAAAAATGAAAACTAGAGGAGTAATCATGTGACCTCTCCTGACAGTTGAGTAATATCTCTTTAGAGATCATACAGGCTAAATTCAAATGGCAGTGTGAAAGTCCCCAATTGTTATCATGTGATGACCCTCTAGTTTGTAATATATGAGATATCTAGGTCATCAGCACCATGGCGTCACTGACAAGTGATATCAAAACTACTCAAGAGCCAATCACCTGCCATCACATGTCATTTGTGATTTCACAGTGACTTAAGTTGCATCGCTAATGAGGTAAGAAGACAAAGAAAACTAGATACTATATAGCAGTAGCCAGGTAAAGCACTGATCTGCAATTCACATCTTGTACCTCAGGTAGAATACCTTCTAATGAGAAAAAGGAAAAAGAAAAGAATACTGCAGAAATAAAAAGTAAGAACTAACTTCTTTGACATTTTTCAAAAAATTATGATTGCTACAGTAGGTTAGTGCTACTAGATATTTACGGTAAAAGGGCACTTTAGGTCTACTAAGTCTGACCTCTCATAAAGAGAGAACAGCACATACACTGCAAAAATAGGTACTTACAGTATGTATGTGGAATGCTGATCTACCCAGCTACCTTACTTTTTATGTTTGTTTGCATGCATGTGCAAGAAATATAGTGCCGTCATCGAGTTTTATGAAGCGCCACCCTCAGTTTTTCTCTCCCTTCTATGCTCTTATCTAGACCTTTCCTACTACTCTCCTTTTCTGAATTTGACTTCACCCTTTCCCCTTCTGTACTGGCTTGGGGGAGGCCTGTTGCCTGTCCTGGCATAGAGACCCAGCTTGTTATCCAGCTGTCTGTCCCTCCACCTAGTTTAATGGAATGCTTGTAGCTATATACATCCCCAGTCTCTGCCTCAGGACTACTGTGCCTTCTCTAATCAAATGTAGCCTTTCCAGGGCATACAGGTTCTTGTTTCCCCATGTTTCATTCCAGCCCCCACCAGCCCGTACCCCTTAGACTTGCAACATTGCCCCAACCACATGTTGAAGACCTCTCCACTGATTCCTGTGTGCACTAACCCTGGGTACTGGTAGAACTTCTGAGAAAGAAATTGAGCACTCTGTCTTCTCACATAGTCCACCCACCTCCTTAAACCTCTCTTGTACCTCCCACACTGTGCACCCAGCCAGGTCATTGGTACCCAGGTGAACCACAATGCATGGGTTATCCTGTTCCTTTCCCACAATTTTAGGAAGAAGTTGCCTCATCCTCCTTGCTTTCATGCCTGGCACAATTCCACCTATGTGTCCCCTCCTAGTGCCTGGTGATCTTGGCCCCCATTTCACTCCTTTTATAATGAAGTCCCCAAAACTAACACTGTACCTGCTCCTTCCCACTCCCCACCTATATGTGTCTCCCTTTCCTGATCACAATCTTGCTCAATATTTTCTTTCCCCTGCCCGTTTCCACCTGCCTCATTGATTGCATCCTTCACTCATCCCTCACACCCCCTTCCCCATCCCCTTCCTCATCAACTGGTTCTCCCCCACACCTTCTCCCACTATCCCCATTAGTTGGTCCATCTCCATCCCCCCCCAGCCCATCAACTCCCCTGATCCCCCACTCTCTCTCTCTCCTCCTGCCTGGAACAACCTCATCACCCCTTTCCCACCTCCCATACTGCTTTCCTCCTTTCCCCCTTCCCCACTCCTCCTACCTGGAATATCCTCATCACCCCCTACCCAATCATCATTACACTCCTTTGCTCCCTCCTCCCTATCACCCATCATAGCTTCTGTGCCCTGTTGTCCCCCTCTTCCCATCTTGTCTTCCCCTGACTGTTAGTCACATTGTTTTCTACCCCCTCTTCTATCTCCCTCTGAGCTCACCCAGCCCCTGGTCTTTTAGGCCTGCCAACACTGAAAATCTATTACTTCTATCCTTGACCTTGCCTCAAGTCCCACCTAGTATTCCATTTGTCACCTTTCCTTCCTGCCCTACCGTAGGCTTTGTTTTCCCTTTGCTGTTGACCACGGTCCACTTCCCTGAGTCTTGTTCCTTTGGTTTTTGCCTATATGGCAGTCCTGGCTCATTTAGTGATCCCCTCCCAAGCTTGCTGCTAAGCTGACTGAGTAATCGCTTCTTCTGACAAAACTGAAGTTTTGGTAGTGGACCCAGGTCACCAGGTAGAGGGATCTTTAGATAAGCAGGTCTCTGGGCTTTTGCTAGGTGATCACCAGCTGTTGACCTCCAAATGGGTGTGGAATCTGGGCATTATTTTTGATGAGGGGTTGACCATGAAATCCCTGGTGTCATCCATTGTCAAGACCTAATCTTACCCTTTGGCAGAGTTAACTGGCAATTTCTCTTTAGCACTCTGAAAGCCTTTGGCTTCCGCACTAAATTCTTGCAATGGATCCGAGCATTCTATAATTCCCTTACTGCCCGTATTTATTGCAAAGGAAAATGTTCCCATTTCAGTCTGGCACCAGGCAGACCTGCCCCCTCTCCCCCTTTCTTTTTAACTTGTACTTAGAACCCCTGATTTATAGACTAACGGAATGCCCATTGAAACAAGGTATCAGAATAGGAAGACATGAGGTCAAGGTCTCTACATATGCAGATGATCTTCTCCTCCAACTCTCGAATCCGGCTACATCTATTTTCCCTATGCTAAGAATTATTGAGGAGTTCAGTGCCTTATCAAATTATAAATTAAATGTTGACAAGGTGGTAGTATTTCTGTTGAATCATAAAATCCAGAAACCTGTACTAACTACCCTCAGGTTCTCCTGGGCTCCCAAGACCCTTTCATATTTAGGGATTGACCTCACCAGAAATTATTCTAATCTCAAGAAAGCAAATCTGGATAATATCTTTCAAACAGTAACGCAGGATATGAACAGGTGGTCTCTCCTCCCTCTCTCTCTCTCTGTGGGGCAGAATCAATCTGATAAAAATTTATGTTTTTCCATCACTCATCTATCTCCTCAAGCTCCTCAATGTGTGGCTACCTCTTTCTTGGTTTAAAAGAGTGCACAGTCTTATCACAGACTTTATATGGGCAGGTAAGAGACCACGCATGGCCTACCATAAACTGGCCACACCTAAAACTTGTGGAGGTCTATGCCTCCCCATATGCCCTATATTATTGGGAAAGCCCTGCTAGCAGGTACCTTAGGTGGATAGCTCCAGAGGCGGATCAGGGTACTCTATCTTATACACCACTCTGGCTCCACATAGAACGAGAACAGATTCACTGTCATGGCCTTTCCCCAACTGCCCTTTTGCGTGTACCCTTCAAGTCTCTTCCTCCTCAGTTACGTACCTCACAAATAGGCATCTCCATTAGAGTCCATTCTCAACTCTGTGCCCTGTTAAAATACAATCATCTGCAAGACATTACCCAATTTCTTTTGGTAATCACTACTTCAAAATTGAAGGTAGAACACTTCCTTCCTCATGGTTGCCCCAGATAACCTCCGTCGCCGTCACATACTTTGTGAATAATCTGACACTTGGCTTTCTTCTCCAGAGATTATTTCCAAATCTGGAATCCCATGCACTTTCATCTTCAAAATTTACCAGTTGAGACATCATGTGGTTCAGTTCTTTGGACCTACAACTCCTCAACTTCCCAAATTTCAATTCCACCCAGAGCTTTCCAGCCTGGCTGAACTCCCACATACAGTATCTAAAATATTTAGTCTCCTCTATGACTGGGTGTACCCAAAGCTTACAGGCTCAGTAGCATATTGGACACCCCACTTTTCAGAGACACCCATCAACTGGAGCACATTATGGAAGGGATTTCACAGTTTGTGACCAAGATAGACTTCACTTAATGCAGTTCTACATTTTGCACAATCTATACTATACTCTGGAGAAACTAGTTAAGTTTAGAAATGTGATGCCTTCTTACTGCCTGCACTGCCAACAGGCAGAAGGCACTTTGCTTCACCATTTTTCAGGAATGCCCCCAAAGTAACTCAGTTGTGGGCTAATATTAAATAAACAGCAGACCAACTATTAGGTTTGTAAGATTTATTTACAGTAAAAATTTGTTTCCTAGAGGATTTTACAGAGATTTGCATTATGAACTGCAAATATCACATGACCCTCATATCTATGTAAGTCAAGAAACTTGAATTAAAGCATTGGAAAGATGGTGACAACATTACTTATAGTGAGTGGTTACATGAATTACTAGCCACTTTCAGAAGACAGAAGATGATTGCTGGTCTCAGTAATCATCTTGCCAGATTAGTAAGTTTGGAGTCTCCTTTACTCCTTGTATTCCCTGTGATATGGCAGATACTGTTATCTGCCATTTACGATATGTGTCTTGTAGGTTTCCGCTGTGCTTGGGATTGGATTTGGGAGGGAAGGGATGGGGAGGGATGGGATGGGATGGAGGAGTGTCTTAATTGGTGGGTGGGGAGTTGATTACTTCTCAGTTATTACCACTATATGTACTATTGTCCATTGGTGTGGATGTGCATTTGTATTACAAAACCTTTAATAAACTTTAAATAAAAATACCTAATTTTACCATCTTTTCCTTCCTCTACAACCCAACACCCCTCTGAATCCAAACAGTCTCCAACTACCCTGGGAAAAAGAAAAGCACCATCAAGCAGAAGTGTGACCCACAAAGCCCCTGTGAACAGCATGCACACCAACATATGAGTACAGCTGTAATAAAATTCAACAGACCATTGGTATGCAGAGCCCCTTCCAATATGCTTAAAATAATGTTCTAATCCCAAAAATAGTTCCATGGACAGTTTGAATGAAGACCAAGTATAGTTGCAAGCACTGCGCTACAGACTAAAATGCAGCCCTTTTTAAAAATAAATCACTAAGTACTTCCATTTCTGTTTATCAGCAGAGTGCTTCTTTTTGTGTCATCCTCTCCACTCCTTTCTCCTTTGACATGTCCTCAGCTCAGTTGTGTAGCAGCACCCTCGTCCATCAGAAACTGTAGATCTGCTGCAATTATGGAACTCCACCAATTCCCTCACCCAGAAATTAATCAAAGTAAATTCTCCACTCCTTGCAGTCCTGCATGCTTAATGTAAAAACAACAAAATACTTAACTCCCCCACCAGCCTTGTGGATAGCATTCCACTCCTCATCCCTCACGCTTAGCACTGCTCTGACAGTGTGGTGGGTATTAGACCACAGGATTATGTAGGCCCTCTATCCCTTTGTTCTAAATTGGTGCTCTTTTCCCAGTCACTAATTAACTCACAAGCCATCCACAGATTCTGGTGTTCAATCATCCCCTGTGCACGAGAAGGGATCCTTACAGTCCTAATTTCAGTTTCCCTGCACCCCTCCCAATCCAAAAATGACTCCAACTCCCTTGGAAACAAACTAAAAAAAGCACCATGTAAGCAGAAGTATGACTCACAAAACCCCTCTGAACAGAGTGCACACAAGCAGATGAGTACTGTTGGGCTAAAATACAATGGACAATTGGAATGCAGTTCCAAATGCAGAGCCCCTTCTGACATGCTTACAAGACTAAAATGTACTAATTCCAAAAATAGTTCCATGAACAGTTTAAATGCAGACTAAGTATAGTTGCAAGTATTGCACTACAGATTAAAATGCAGCCCTTTTTAAAAATCAATCACAAAGTACTTCCCTTTCTGCTTATCAGCTGAGTGCTTCCATTTGTGTCATCCTCTCTACTCCTTTCTTCCTTTGCCATGTCCTCCAGCTCAATCATGCAGAATCACCCCTCACCCATCAGAAACTGTAGATCCCCTGAAAACTATTGAACTCCAACTGATTCCCTTGCTCAGAAATGAATCAAAGTAAATTCCCTAAACTTGCAATCTTACACACTTAAAGTAACAATTCCAATAAAATACTTAACCCGACTGGCTCAAACAGTCATTGACAGACTCAGTGAGTTAATAAGCATCTGCGCACCAGAGTAGCCCACCAGCCCTCTTTTCCCTTCCCTACACCTAACACCCTCTGAATCCAATGATGACTCCAACTGAATACTAGGTTTGCTGACATAAAGCACCTAGTTTCACCTGAGCGCTTTTCTTCTAGGATTTGCTTGAAAGGACAAACAAGGAGCAACATTAACAGAACAAGGAGAAACATTAAGGCTTCTTTTGGCTAAGTAGAGTTACTCTTGTGTTGCTATTTTGTGTTGTGCTTGGTGGTGCTAACAGGTTTTATTAATTCACTGATTTATTTTTCTCTGTTTGAAACTGCTTTTTTCAGGGTATATTTTCTTTTAAATGTTGTGCAGGTTGTCTTGCTAAATGGAAGGAAAACATTCACTGAGGTGGTGGGTCAGAGCTGTAGCTGATTGTTTCTAGAGGCACAGGCCAACCTCTGCACATCACCCACCCACCCCAAGTGCAAAAATTCCTTTACACCAGAGGTTCTGACATCAGTTCCCCAAAAGGGCAAAGGACATACACCTGTCATAACCTTTACTGTCCGGCATGTTGCATACAGGAGAGACATTTAAGGAGTTGTGCAATGCACTGGCGATGGGGCAGCAATCTTTCAGGACACATTCTGGAGGCTGCAATGCTTCCCTATTTGTAGGCACTTCTCTACCCTGAGGGAGGAGGTTACCCATCTCCAGGCCAACCAGATGAGGATTTGGAAAACCTCCTACCCCACTCAGGGACCATCAGGTCCATTGCAGCTGCCTCAAGGGTTGCCAAGAAACATGACAAGTTGGACCACAGTGTGCTCAGGGAGGATGAGGATGGTGGATCAGAGGTGCATCCCTTCAGCTGTACCCCTCCAAAATTCATATGCCTTTCTGGTGGAGCATGGTTCCTCTATGAAGGCTCCCACAGTGGAAACCAAGGAGGATGCTTGGAACCTCCACAAATGAGGCCCTGAAGAAGGTGGCATGAGGCTCCACAGAGGAAGGAAACAACTCCTGGTGGGAGACTCAATCATCAGGAGGGTAGATCTGGGGAGGGAGAGGAGAAGGAGACAAGATGCCTGCCGAAGCAATGGCTGGGAGAGACAGGAAGTGGATCCTTGGGATCATGGGAGCTGCAGCACAGGGGAGGGAACAGGACATAATTGTCCACATAGGAACAAATGACAAAGCTAAGAATGGGATCAGAGCAGTGCATAAGCAGTTTATAGAGTTGGAAAGTGGACTAAGACAAGTAGCACACATGGTAACCTTCTTGGAGATGCTGCCTGTCTATGGCATGGGTGAGGCTAGGTTTTTCTGCACCATGGAATTCAATTAATGGTTGCAAAGCTGATGTGAGCTCAAGGTTTTGGCTTCATTGAGGATGGAGGGTCTGCCTGGAGGGATGCAGGCCTATACTGGTTTGATGGTCTTTATCTGTCCATTAGGGAAACCAGGATCCTAGGTGACAGGTTTAAATGCTTCATTGGCAAGCATTTAAACTAGCCAAGGAGGGGAGGCACTGAAATGAAGCATGGCAATCCCTCTCCCCCCACAAAGCAGGGTAGTTAGTTAGGCAAACATTAAGGTAGAGAAATTGATAGGGAACAGGACAGGGGTCAACAGAGAAAAAGGTAAAGGCAGTAGTGACAGGGATGGAGCTAACAGCAGTAAGGCTATCAAAAAATGGAAGGTGATGAGTACCAATGCATATAGTCTGGGAATAAGCTCCCTGAACTAGTGGCCTTGCTTGAAGGGGGTGCCTGGATATCATGGCAATCACAGAAACATGGTACACAGAGAACCATGACTGGGATGTCAACATACCTGGGTACACAATGCACAGATGGGACAGGGAGGGTAAAATGGGAGGAGGAGGAGGAGTAGCTTGCTAATGTAAGGGAAGATATCAAAGCAACAGAACTAAAGGGTAAACAGACAGGAGTGGAAGAGGCACTGTGGGTTACCCTGGAGACAGGAAATGGCACCAAAATCTGTATGAGCTTTGTATACAGACCCCCATCTCAGGGGGAGGAAATGGACAAGGAAATGATAGAAGGCATCCTTAGAATGGCAGAAAAGGGGGAGATAATGTTGACTGGGGACCTGAATATGTCAGATGTTAACTGAAGCACCTTTGCTATAGCCACATCCAAGAGCAGGGTAATTCTCAATACTCTACAGGGGGTATGCCTCAGACAGCTAGTCTTGAAACCCACTCAGTAGGGAGCAATCTTAGATCTGGTACTCTGAAACAGGGACAGAGGACAGGGGCAGAGAGAGGATCTCGGATTTAGAAGTGGATAGTCATCTGGGAATTAGTGACCACATAACTGTGTGGTTCATGATAAACACAGCCGTAGAGTCAAGTCACACAAAGGTGAGGGTATTGGACTTTAGGAGGGCTTACTTTTGCAAATATGGGGGAGTGCCTTAGAAAAGCACTAATAAATGGGCAAGAAGGTAGGGTGGAGGAGCAATGAGGAAAAATGAAAGCTGCCATCACAGAGGCAACAATCCTTTGTGTGAAGCAAATAAACAAAATAAGATGAAGGTAAAAAAACTACCATGGTTCTCTAAAGACGTGGCAGCAAAGGTTAGGGAGAAAAAGATAGCAATCAGGAAGTATAAGGAAACACAGATGGAGCAGGACAGAGAACTGTACAAGTTAAAGCAGAAGAGAAGCAGAAGGCAGTCAGAATAGCAAAGGCCTGATTGAGGAAAAGATAGCCAACTCAGTTAAGAAGAGGGCTAAAACATTTAATAGGTACATAAGGGTGAAGAAAGGCTAGGGGAGGGATAGTGAGGCTTAACAAAGTGGAGGGGTGGGAAGAGGATGACAGTGACAAAGCAGAGATACTGAACAAATACTTCTGTCAGTATTCACAAAATAAGAGGAGGAGAAACCTAAACAAATAACAGAAGCACACTGAATAGTGGAGTCAATACCAGTCCATTCACAAAAGAAAGGTTCCTGAAAGAACTACCATAACTGAAGTGGACAAATCAATGGGGCCTGATGGATTCAGCCCAGAATTCCAAAAGAACTAAGAGGAGAACTAGTTGCACCACTGACTACCCTCTGTAACCAATCATGGGAGGATGGTGTGGTACCTGAGGACAAGAGGACGGTGGATGTGATTCCCCTTCACAAAAGCAGAAGCAAGGCAGAGGCAGAAAACTACAGACCTGGTAGTTTGTCCTCAGTGGTAGGGAAAATGATGGAATCACTTCTGAAAGAAAGGAGTGTTAAGTAACTAGAGGCCAACAGGGCACAGGACCCAAAGCAGCATGGATTCACAGCAGGAAGGTCATGTAAGACAAATCTAAAATATTTTTTGACTGGGACACCAAAGCAGTAGACCAGGGAGGGCTGTGGACATGGCCTACAGTACCACACAAATATGAATAAACAAGTTAGCCAGCCTGGGAGTAGGTCCCAGTATGGTAACCTAAGTAAAATATTGGCTAGACAACAGGAAGCAGAGGGTAATAGTAAGCAAAACAACTCTGAAGAAGGGAGTTACTAGCTGCGGTACCACAGGGTTCAGTACTGCCACAAGCCCTCTTTAATGTCTTTATAGCTGACATTGCAGATGGACTGGAAGGAAACGTATGCCTCTTTGTAGACGACACAAAGATCTGCAACAGGGTTGATACACAAGGGGGGTGGAAAGGATGAGAAGGGAACTGGCAAGGTTGGAGGAATGGTCAAAAGTATGGCAGCTTAGATTCAGTGCAAAGAAGTGCAAAGTAATGCACCTGGGAAACAAAAACCCAAGGAAAGAGTACAGAATGGGGGGGAGGCACTAATGACAACAAAAATGGAAAGGGACCTGGGAGTAGTCATATCAGATGACCTAAAGGTAGGCAATCAATGTGAGAAGGTAGTAACGAAGGCTGGGGAATACTGGGATGCGTATGGAGAGGCATCACAGGTAGGAAACTGGAAGTTGTTATCCCACTATACAGACAGTGGGTGAGATCCCATCTGCAGTAGTGTGTGCAGTTTTGAAGACCCCATCTCCACAAGGACATAGACAGAATGGAGGCAGTACAGAGGAGGGCAACCAAAATGGTGCAGGATCTGCACAGGAAGACATATGAAGAGAGACTAATATAACTTAACATGTATACCCTGGAGGAAAAGAGGGACGGGGGGGCATGCTAGAAACATTCAACTAGCCGAAGGGAATCAACAAAGTCCAAAAGGGTAGCATCTTTTAGAAAAGAAATGTGCAAGAACAAAGGGGCACAATTTGAAAATAGAGGGGTTGACTACTCAGGGCAATGTGAGAAAGTATTTTAGCACAGAGAGGGTGGTGGATGCATGGAATAGCCTTCCTGAGGAGGTTGTGGGGTCAAAAATAGTGGAGGAATTTAAGAATGCATGGGACAGTCATAAGGCAATTCTAGTCAGAGGTAGGAGAAAGTACTGTAGGCTGTTGGTAAAACTAGGATCTGCAGCTTATCCATTAGTTAGGGAAATGGGCAGATTGGGTGGGCCAAGCAGTCCTTATCTGCCGGCAAAGTCTATGTTTCTAAGTATGCTTCTATGATTCCCCCTGGTAACAAACAAACAAAAAAGCACCACACAAGCAGAAGTACGACTCACAAACACCCCTCTGAACAGTGCGCACACCATCAGATGACTACCATTGGCTAAAATACAATGGACTGTAGGAATGCCTGTTCCAAATGCAGAGCCACTCCCAATATGCTTAAAAGACTTTCAAATGTACTACTGTAATCCAAAACTAGTTCCATGTGCAGTTTAAATGCAGATCAAGCATAGTTGCAACCATTGCACTACAGAGTAAAATGCCACCCTTTTAAAAATAAATCCCAAAATATTTCACTTTCTGCTAATCAGCAGAGTGCTTCCCTTTGTGTCGTCCTCTCCGCTCCTTTTCTCCTTTGCTGCGTCATCTGGCTCAGTCATGCAGTAGCACCCCTCATCTGTCAGAAACTGTAGCTACTGCAAACTATGGAACTCCACCTGATTCCCTTGCCCAGAAATGAATCAAAGTAAATTCCCAAATCTTGTGGTCTTGCACATTTAAAGTAAAAATACCAATAAAATACTTAAACCCCCACCAGCTTTGTGGATGGTGTTCCATTCCTCCCTTCTGTCTTATGGCACCATTCTGACTATGTGGCGAGGATTAGGCCACAAGATTTTGTAGATCCTCTTTTCCTTTGTTCTAAATTGACACTCTTTTCCCAGTCAATGATTGGCTCACACAGCCATCCATAGACTCCAGTGAGTCAATCAGTTCCTGTGCACCAGAGTGGACCCCCAGCTCTCTTTTCCCTTCCCCTAAATCCAACACCTCTCCAAATTCAATGATGACTCCAACTCCCCTGGAAACAAAAACACATCACATAAGCAGAAGTACAACTCACAAAAGCCCCTCTGAACAGAGTGCACACCCGCAGATGAGTACCATTGGGCTAAAATACAATGGAGCATTTGAATGCCTGGTCAAAATGCAGAGACCCTCCAGATATGCTTAAAAGACTTTAAAATGTTCTAATCCCAAAAATAGTTCCATGGACTGTTTTAAGCATGAGACCATGTATAGTTGCATGTGTTGCACTAAAGACTAAATGCAGCCCTTTTAAAAATTATCATAAAGTACTTCCCTTTCATCTTATCTGCAGAGCATTTCCCTTTGTGTCATCCTCTCCATTTCTTTTCCCCTTTGCCACGTCCTCTGGGTCAGTCCTGTAGCAGCACCCCGTGTCTGCTGGAACTGTAGATCCACTGCAAACTTTGGAATTCCACCCGATTCCCTCACCCAGAAATTGATCAAAGTAAACTCCCCAAAACGTGCAGTCTTACACGCTCAAAGTAAAAATACCAATAAAATACTTAAACCCCCATCAGCCTTGAGAAAGACGTTTCACTTCCCCCTCCCTTTCTTGTGGCACCACTCTGATTGTGAAAGGTCACATTTAAACCACCACTGCGACCACTCTTATGAGTGGTGTCATATATAGTCTTAGTGTATATAATGACTCATCTTTAGTTAGTGCTTTCCATACACTAGGAATGCACATTAGAGCACTTGTGCAACCATAAGAGTGGTCTCAGGGAAGTATTAACATACAGTACACCATCAGCAGTTCCACCCATTAATACTAAAATACTAATAACAAAAATGAACAATTTAGGTGGTTCACTGGGAATGAATAGTAACAAGAAAAATCGTGTTTTGTACTTCTGTTTTACTAGTTAAACTCATGAACATAGACAGAAAACAGCAACATGATTATTTTCTAACTTCATTTAATTAAACAGGCTGCAACTGTGGGACTGCTGCATGCACTACTAAGAGTCATACTAAGAAAGGTAGACATGCAGAAGGCCATAGCCTCCATATGTACATCTCCAGCCATGCTGGTACTAGCATCCCAAGGTCTATAGTAAATGGCAGTCTAGGTTTTGTTTAAATTTGGTAAAACTAAGGAATTCTATTATTGAACCGGGAGTGAATTCCATGGGCTAATAATTCTTTGGGTATAATAAGAACGTCTTTTGTTTGTTCTTGGATAAGTAAGTGCCAGCTGGTATATGTGGCTTCTAAGATCACAATCTCTTTTATTGAGGGATATACCCATCTCCAACATTAATTCACTGTCAGAGAAGATTTTATACATCAATAGGAGATCCCCACTTGTTAGTAGAGAGAACTTGATTGACAGCTCGCATTTGCAACTGTTCAGTAGTAATGCAAAATTACATATAGAAAATGGCTGGGTGGGTTTTTTATGAAAATTTTACCCACAGACACACACATTGTGGATGCCACATAAACCCCGAGGGAGAAGCTTGAGGGGTTTATTAAAACATCCCACAAGAGACTAACTCATTAAATTCGAGTAGGACACATTTCCCCATCTTTTATTTTTTATAATTGCTGGTTAGTCATTTTTGCCACACTGACTTTGTCTCACTCTCACACACACACACACACTCTTTCTGAATCTGGGACTGTGTATCTTTGAGTTTTGGGGGTTAATTGCATTTATTATTTAATTTTCATTTTACTCTTTGCACAGTTGGGTTTTAAATTTGCAATCACAATCATGCTTACCTTAGTGAGGACATCACATCTGAACCGTTCTTGATGCCAGTTGTTTTTGTTGCAGCATACGAATGGTAGGATCAACAAGACAGATTTTTTTATTTCTCTCCCCCCGCCACATCCCCCCAACTCCAACTTCCTCAGGAACCCCAAGGAGTCATCCCTCTGTTCACCATCTTACCTGATCTGCCCTTATCTCCTCATTGAGCCACAGTTTATCCTAAGGAGGGGACAATGTGGGGCCCCCAAGCACCCCGAACACTTCTTGTTTTATTGGTTGGACGGTGGCCAGGCAGCCAGCAGCACACTGAGGGCATGCTCCTGGGCTCCATCTCCTTCGGAGCCAGAAGGCAATTGCCTGTGTTTCTGTGTACTGGATGTTGCAGTGCCCCTGACATCAAGGCACGAGCACTGACATTCATGACATCCTCCCCCAGTTGCTTGTTGAACCCCAGACCTTTGTCCAAGGCCAATCAAGCCCTGAGACACCTGATGTGTTGCCAAGCTTCAGGCCTGCACCAGGGATCAGCATATGCCGAGCTGCTTCCCCCTCCCCCTGGAGAAGGTGAGCTGTCATGGGATGCTCCACTCCTCCCCGACCGGCCCATGAGTTCTTCAGCCAGGCATTGGATTTGGCTATGAGGTGTGTTTCTTGAGTAGTGCCATTTCTGCCTCAGAGACTTCAGATGCTCAAAACCTATGTCCTTTTAATTGGATGGTTGAGTCCTTTAACATTCCAGGATACCCATCTATGGGTTTGGAATTGGGAGGGTTTAACCCCATCATTCTCTCTAGAGAATAAAGGATGCGTAGTTACTGCAAAGTGTAGAGGAGGAAGGAGACGTTTAGGAGCGTCTAACAACTTATCATTATACCTTACACCAAACAGTTCAGACCAACCCAGGAATAGCGTAAACAGTGGTGGAAGCACTGCCTGGAGAGAACCGGAAATCTTGATTGTCAAACTGCAAACTGCTGCTATAAGACAAGAGAGAGAAAGAACAATCAATTTCACTTAACTAAAAAAGAATATTATACCAACAAACAACTGGAGATATCAATAAGCCACCAAATATCCCTGAAAGGGACACCAATTATATCTCAGCTATGAGAGTGGAGATCGCTGCACAAGAGGGTTGTGATGTCACCCTATAGCTATGCTAGCTCCTGCTCTCAGTATGGGGTTGCAAGTAAAGCAAGTAGTCACACAAACAAAACTGACAGATATTCCCTGCCAGGTGATCATCCATAGTCAGTCGTCCCGACTTCGTGGAGGGAGGTATAAATCCACCATATAATCTTTAAGCCAAGCTGAACTGGGTGTCTATATGCAGAATAGTGGGGGGTCCTGTGAGGGGAGGAGAGGGCGAGGTGGGGACACCCATCCTCCAGTTACTGCACTGCACTCCGTGAGAGTTACTCATAATTTATAATCCAATAAAGCCCTATTAGCAGAGCCCCACAGCACCAAATTCATGCAGGCTAAATGCACATGGGGGGGAAACAGCCTATACTTTTATATGTCAACCAGGAGTGTATGGCTGAGATTGCAAGGACCTCCTTAGGATCCATTCAGGAGTAGTGAGGGTCCATCCCCCTTGTGTGAGAGCCACACAGGATGCCACCTGCATAATCTGCTCTGTATGCGGAAATAAGAAGCCAGGGACGAGGGTAAGCTGATAAGGAAAAAGCAACATTAAACAGCGCTTATCCAGGATTGCAAACCATATCAAGTGTTCATGTATTCAGTCCTTCAGCCAGCTCAGAGCACCCCGAGGGAGTGTACCAGGCTCAATGACCTTCGCTGCAGCCACAGCATACGAGAGGAGGCCAGGCTTTGCCAGCTGGGGATCTTCTGCCACTTCGAGCAATGTGGAGTCTGGAAACTCCACCCAGTCCCATGTGATCTTGGTTTCCATTTCCGAGTTAGTAGAGAGGTTCAAATCCTTATAGTCAGATGCAGTGGGGTGTCCTCCCTCTGGATTTTTGCAGGGGGACCTTAGTAGGTGAGCGCTGAGGGCTAATTCTTCCTTGCTGTTGAGAATGGGAAAAAACAGCTTCCGACCTTTGTGGTGTGGACATCAGGCTGGGCATATGCGATTGTTTGTTATTTCTCTTGTAAGGGGGATTTCCAGATGGGAGCACAGGTCCTGTCACCATTACTGCCCCCTGGACATCTCAACCAGTGGAAAGGTTTCTAGAAGGAGGCGGGGTGGCATGTTGCTCCCAAAGCTTCATGGGAATGGTAGTTTGAGGATACAGACCAGGCCAAAATTGAGCCAACCATCTTGCCAATAATACTGGGTGATCTACAACAATCTCATGGCCCCTTTGCTGACAAAAAAGCCGGGTAAGGTTTTGGAAATGGAAACAAAAGTCATTTTGATATAGAAATCATTTGATAGGGCTAAAAGCCCTTCTTTTGCTGCTGTTCTTGTGTGAAGTCTCTAAAGATTTGAATTGGTGCTCCTTGCCACTGCAGCTCTCCAACGTCCCTAACAGCCTTCAGGATCCTTTCTTTAGTTGAGTAACAAAGCAGATAAGTTACTATAGGGCATGGGTTGTCGGATTGTTTGTTGTAGCGAGTGGCCATTCTGTGGGCCCTTTCATTTTCTATGGGGCCTTGCCATCGTTCTCCCAGGATTAGCCGGATAGTGTGGTTCAAGAATTTCTCCATGGCCTGCCCTTCCACCCGCTCTGGCATACCAATAATTTGCAGGTTATTGCGGCAGTTTCTATTTTCATGGTCTCTGCTCTACCTCAAAGTGCTGTAAGGTGCTCTTCATGCTGCTTCAGTATATGCCACATTTGTGACTGCTGGTCTTCACTGGCTTCGGCCTTTTGTTCCAGCAAATTAACTTTGTCCTGGAGCTGTTTGACTTCGGTGACTGTGCTAGAAAGAGACAGACTGTGGCCATCCACTCTGGAAATTAAGGCCTCCAGCAAGTGAATAATATGCTGGAGGGATTCACTAACAGCCTTAGGCATGTTTCCGCTTAAACAGGCTGCAATTGGAGCAGTGGTGGGAGTCGAGGAGCTCATACTTGTCCATTGGAGGGAGGGAAGGAGGCAAGGCTGGATCCCAAAGAGACACGTTTCCCCATTAAATATTCTGCCTCACTCGATCAGGAACTCTGAGTGCCACCACGATAGATCTGGTGGTACAGTCGGAGCCTTTCTGGCCTACTGGAGGTTAAGGAGGCTCAGGCAGCAGCGCCAGATATTTAAAGCAGGATCGGCCCAAAATCCATTTAAAACATCGCCGCCTGGTGCCAGATGTCACCCGTACATAAAGTTGCTTATTTTGTCAGGAATCCATGGGATCACGGTGATCAAGCATGGATAGCCACTATCTAGGCAGGAGCTCTCTTTTAGGCTGCCATAGCTCCCCGGTGGCCAGACCACACCCCCAGTTATGCCTTAATTCTTACTGTTTCCTCTCAGTGCTGTGCAGCTCATGTCCTTATGCATGCCTCATGTTAACCAGCTTCAGGACACAGATAGAAACAACGTTGCTGTATCGGAATGCAGACTGAACCTGCAGGTACTCTTTTGCCATGAAGCTCAAGGACTGTAATAAACTGTTTTTTCCTCTCAACAAGTTAGCCTATCTCTGTTTTTAAGGAACATTTCATCCATGTGGAACTTTATATCGCTTGTTTTCTTTATACATATGAAGATGTTACAGACATGCAGCCTGGAGATTACTAGCAAACTGCAATTACTATGCTCATTTCAGCTTACTGCTAAGATGAATCTACTCACACAAAAGGATACGTTACGTGGACATCCTCCCCCCAAAACCCCCTCCTCACCATGTTATATGTTAAAGCTGTGAATAACCTTAACATCAGTGGGTCAAGACTATACAGTAGATTCATTTTTTTTTTTGACTGTGAACATATGGGAGAATCAGTTTTTCTTTTATGTTCTCTGTATACCTGAATCCTTTCATTACAGCTGACATGTTATAGCCATTTGGTATGGCTCATAAGCTAGATACAGAAACATTGTAAAGATGCTAGAGATAATTAATGTTTCTCAATACATAGATAAGGTAGAGATCACTATAGGTGTAATGCTAGAAAATAGGAGAAAGCCTTTATAATTCTACCACACCACACTGTGTAATTTTACCAAAGCTTGGTAGAATCATTATAAACTTGGAATCAAACACTGGCACCGAATGGTACCATTTAGTCATGAGCATAATTAAGCATTCTGCCCCAGATGTACATATCCAGCTAGTTCTTATAAACACTACATACCTATTTGACTAGATCTGATGCACTGATATTATTGCTTTCTAACCCACTTACCATGGTTCCCTCCTACCTTATCCCTAACTGGTTGCTTTAGCTGCTTATTATCACATTACTCTTCCATGGTAGCCTAACATACTAACATAATAGATGCCAGTAGAGTAGGCCTCATGGTCTATCAAGTCTGCCTGTGCTTCAGTACCTTTAGTGCGTACCGTCACCACCCTGGTTCCTATCCAGTTTTCCCATCCCTGAACCCAGGTCCCCATGAGGAGCCATGCCATGCTTTACCTCTTGTCTGTACCTATCCCATCCTCTCTTAAACACTTCCACTGTAGAGGCCTGCACCAACTCCTGGGCAGAGCATTCCATGGTTCCACCACCCACTCATTGAAGTATCTTCTCCTCCTTTCCCACTAACTCTCCCCACCCTCGAGTTTCCAACTGTGTCCTCTTGTGACCCCCCTTCAGCTGAAAGAGCTCTTCTCAGTTTACTCTATTGACCCCCTTGAGGAACTTGAGAGCCTCAATCATGTCCCCTCCCCGGTCGCCTCTCTCCTCCAGTGAGAACAGGCCCAGCTTTTCCAGTATCTCCTCATAGGTCATATCCCCCAGGCCCCGGATCACTTTAAGTTGCTCTGCTCTGAACCCTGTCTAGAACCAAACCACACAAAAACACATATCCTGGATTTTAGGGGGCAGACTTTGGGAAAATGGGGAGATACTTGAAAGAGGCATTAAGGGGAATGGGACAGGAATCAGGGGTTGAGGAACAGTGGGCAGTATTTAAAATGGGGATTACAAGAACAACAGAATTATGCATTAAGCGGGTTAGCAAGAGGAAAAGGAAGAGGAGACCATTATGGTTTGCCAAAGAGGTAGCAAAGAAAGTGAAAGCCAAAAAGATTGCATTCCGGCAATACAAAAAGACACAGGCAGAAGGGGATAGGGAGAAGTACCAGGAGAAGCAAAGGGAGGTAGGGAGGTCAGTAAGGGAAGCCAAAGCTCAGACAGAAGAACACATTGCAAAATCAGTGGGTAGATGGGACAAAACCTTTTACAGGTACATAAGGGAAAAAAGAAAGACAAAGGGAGGGATAGTGAGACTGAAGTGGGAGGATGGGGGCCGCGTGGAGGATGACAACAGTAAAGCTGACATATTGAACAGATATTTCTGCTCAGTCTTTACTGAGGAAGAGGAGGGTAATGGGTCTGAAGGGAGTACAAGGGTGAGAATGGTGCAGAAATGGACACAAGTCCCTTTACGAGAAAGGTCCTGAAGGAACTGGAAGTAATAAGAGTTGATAAAGCAATGGGGCCAGATGGGGTGCACCTTAGGGTCCTTAAAGAACTAAGAGGTGGTGGCTGAACCTCTGGCTATCCTGTTTAGCTGATCACTGGAAACAGGGGAGGTACCCAAAGACTGGAGGACAGCAGATGTAGTCCCCTTACACAAAAGTGGGAACAAAGAGGAAGTAGGGAACTACAGACCAGTCAGCCTCACCTCGGTTTTGGGGAAGATCATGGAAGCACTACTGAAGGAGAGATTGGTGGAACATCTGGTTGTCAATGGACTACAGGACCCAAGGCAGCATGGTTTCACCAGGGGGAGGTCATGTCAGACCAACCTCGTTGAATTTTTTGACTGGGTGACTAGGGAGGTGGATCAGGGGAGGACAGTGGACATGCCCTATCTGGACTTCAGCAAGGCCTTTGACACTGTGCCACAAAGAAGACTATTACACAAACTGGGGAATATGGGTGTGGACAGGTCAGTAGTTTGGTGGATAGGTAACTGGCTGGGTGGCAGGACACAGAGGGTGGTGGTAAATGGCTGTCACTCCACAGAGGGAAGAGTGACCAGTGGGGTACCACAGGGATCAGTGCTGGGACTGGTCCTATTCAACATCTTCATCAGTGACATTGTGCAGGACCTAGAAGGCAGAATTTCAC
Organism: Neoceratodus forsteri; assembly: GCA_016271365.2. Classification (NCBI taxonomy): domain Eukaryota; kingdom Metazoa; phylum Chordata; order Ceratodontiformes; family Ceratodontidae; genus Neoceratodus; species Neoceratodus forsteri. The sequence continues at coordinate 619,273,533 of CM028138.1, read as the reverse complement.
TGTTCGCTGATGACACAAAGCTCTGTAACAGAGTAGACACACCAGATGGTGTAGACAGAATGAGAAGGGACCTGCAGAAACTTGAAGAATGGTCAGGGGTTTGGCAGTTGAAATTCAATGCAAGGAAGTGCAAGATAATGCATATGGGGCACAAAACCCTGGAACAATATATCAGTCGGGGGGTGAGGATATAGCATGCCAAGCAGGAAAGGATCTTGGGGTTATCATCTCTGATGGCTTCAAGGTAGGAAACAGTGTGACAAGGCAGCAGGTAAAGCAAATAGGATGCTGGGATGTATAGGCAGGGGCATAACCAGCAGGAAAAGGAGGTCATAATTCCAGTATACAAGACACTAGTGAGGCCCCACCTGGAGTACAGTGTACAGTTCTGGAGACCATACCTACATAAGGACATAGACAGAGAAGAGAAGGTTCAGAGGAGGGCAACAAAGATGATGCATGGATTGCATCACAAGTCCTATGAAGACAGGTCGAAGGAACTGAACATGTACTCCCTGGAGGAGAGGCGGGAGAGAGGGATATGAGAGACATACAAGTATCTTACAGGGAGGAACAGGGCACAGGAATACACTATTTTTAAGCGAAAAAGATGTTCCAGGACTAGAGGGCATGGGATGAAGTTGGAGGAGGACGATTCAGAGGAAACATGAGGAAGAATTTCTTCACAGAACGGGTGGTGGACAAGTGGAACACCCTGCCAGAGGAAGTGGTGGGAGCTGAAACAATCACGGGATTTAAGAATGCATGGGATAGACATAAAGGAATTCTGGAGGTCAGGCGTAAGGGGCAACAGACTTCTAGGAAAACATAAACTGAACTTACAAGCTCAAATGGGCAGACTGGGTGGGCCATAGGCCCTTATCTGCTGACACTGTCTATGTGTCTATGTATCTATGTATCTATGAGTTGGACGTCCCTTTTTAAGTGCAGCCTCCAGTACTGCACATGGTGCGCAAGGTGTGGTCTAACCAGGCTGTTGTAGAGCGGTAGAGTAATTTCCAGTCCCTTGATGTAATCCCCTTACAGTATAACCCAGCATCCTATTTGCCTTGGCCACAGCCCTCCTGCACTACTCTGAATTATTCATGTTGATATCCACTAGGACATCCAGGTCTTTCTCCTGCCATGGCCTGCAATTTATCCCCTCCCAAGGACTACACATGTTTGAGGTTACCCTGCCCAAGGTGTGGCAACTTGCACTTGGGGGAGTTAAATTTCAATTTCCTGGTGCCAGCCACCTACCCAGAGTATAAAGGACCCTTTCCAGGGTCAACTCCCCTCCTCCCCCTCCACCACTGTACCCAGCTTGGAGTCATCCACAAAAATGTTCATTTCGTACACTACATGCTCCCTGATGTCAGAGATATAGGCATTAAATAGGAGCGGCCCCAGAACAGAGCCCTGTGGGACCCCACTAATGACCTCCCTAGGTGACAAGATCGCTCCACCAACCACTACCCTCTGTGTGCAACCAGCAAGCCAATTTCCTATCCACCTGATCATCAGTGGCCCTATCCCCATCCTCTTCATCTTCTCCAGTAGGCCATAGTGAGGGACCAAATCAAATGTCTTGCTGAAGTCCAGGTACAGTATATCCACTGGTCTTCCTTGCCAAGTGCTGCTGCTACCCACTCTTAAACTTCACAAGTTTACTTGACTCTACCTCGTACAAATCCATGCTGTGGACTAGCCATGCATCCCATCCCCTCCAAGAACTCCCCCAGTCTCTCCTTAAGTACTTTTTCCATAACCCTTCCCACCACGGATGTCAAGCTGACAGGCCTGTAGTTTCCTGGTACTTCTCTTGATCCCCCTTTATGGATGGGCACAACATGAGCCTGCTTCCTATCCCTGGACACCCACCCCATCTCTAGTGACATATTAAAGAGATCCACTAGGGCCAGCCTGGTGGTGCAGAGGGCTGAGGTGCTGGTGCCTTACCTTAAACCATGCCAGCGACCCGGGTTCAGAAATGGACTCGGGACACCAGGGGTCAGCAGGGGAGGAGAGGATTGAGCATCCGTAGGACTGCTCTCCTCCGCTGGAGTGGGTAGCGGGACCGCTTCGCTCTGCAGTGGCCCCAGGTGGAGACCGGGAGTACTGCATGAGCATCACAACAGAAGGAGGGATCAAGAAAAATGGAAATATGCCCAGGATTGGTTGGATTACAGTGGCCAGCCCAGCAACGCTTCCGAAGAGCCTCCCGTGGACATTCCACCTACCTCAGCAGCGCCTTGGGACCAAGAGAAAGTGTGCTGAGTATCCCCACAGGTTCCTACCCTGAGGAGGGGAGGGACCCACCTGGCAATGGTTATTCCGGGATACCCCGGGGGTCAGGCTGCAATATGAGGTGAGGTGGACTACAGGAGGAGGAGTAGTAGGAGGACGTCGGAGACCATGACTGCCTGAAGGAGTGGCAGATCCTGGGCATGTAGGGGTGGAAAACAGAAATAATGCAAAAAAAAAAAGAGATCCACTAGAGGTTCAGGGAGAACATCTGCCAACTCCCACAGAACTCTGGGAAGTATGTCATCTGGCCCTGGAGATTTGTCCTTTTTTAGGGAATTTAGGGCCTCACACACCAGGAAAAATGAGGATGGCCTCATCAGTAGCTCTCCCTCCTACAACAGCATCCACCTGGCTCCATATCCCTGAGTTATCCCCCCCACAATGGTTCATTCGGCAGTGGGAGCCTCAGCACTCATGCCTACTGACCCCTCTGCATCCCACAACTCCTTTTGTAAGACTCCCAAACTCCTCCCTAGTGAACACCCAGGCAAAGTACTCATTTAGCACTTCTGCCTGCTCCCCAGTCTCTTCTACCCACCCCCAGGTGAACTCAACCTCCCAAGCTGCCCTTTGACCTTGCTCCACTCTCAATGTACCTAAAGAACCCCCGCATCCTCTGAGTGAACCTCTGTCTGTTCCAGCCTTTGCTCCCTAACCATACTAATGACTTGTCTGGCTGCAAAACAGTAGTTTATTTATTAATTATTGGAATGTTTCACCAGGAGGCACACTGAACAAGTTCCTCATCTCACTGTGCAACCTGGGGGAAGGGGTTACATAGGTTTGTGAAGGATGATCAGTTACAACAGTATGTGGGTAGTACAAACAATACAGCATTGTAAGATTGTGCAACAGTTGGAACACAAGGTATTGTACAGTAAACAGTAGTGGAACATTGGGTAAATTACATGTCCAAAGTCATACAAAAGAACATATGAACACACAAAACAGTAATAATGCGATAGAACCATTTATAGTGCATGAGTCTACCAGGAGCAGGCTCGAGGTAGTACACAAGTGCTGTTGGAGTAAAAAGGATGGGGTTAAGCTGTGCACATTGGTGACCCAGAATGGCAGGAGGAGAAGAGAGGGCGGAAAGGCAAGAACTGAATATGAGAAGGTAGCCATTTCCTGATTTCCCCTTCAGGATGTTGAGAACCCTGCAAGGGTTCTCCTGATCCATCTGATCTCTCATTCTTTTGTACCTACTGTAGGCAGCCCTTTTTTCCCCTATCGCCTCCTGGACCTCTTTTGACCACCAGCAAGGTTTTCATGACCTAGCCCCTTTTCGCTTCACTCTTGCACAGGATCTGGTGGTCTCCTGTATCCCTCTTTTTATGATCTTCCACCTATCCTCTACATCTAACCCTGGTGATATCACCTGCAAGTGTACCCTAAGCATTTCCCCCATGATCTTAAAATCAGCCCCTTTAAAATCCACTGTCAATGTCCTGGAACTGTCCCACTCTCCCCGAACTTAGCTCGAAACCCAGTGGTGTTGTGGTTGCTCCCAACCAGGATGTCCTCCACAACCAGGTCCCGCACTAGATCCCCCTACATAAAAACCATGTCCAAGACCCTTCCCTCCCTAGTTGGCTCCATCACCTGTTGCATAAGGAACACATCCAGGAAACCATCCAGTTGCCTCTGTTCCTGCTCGCCATGGACATCATAGTTTCCCAATCAGTAACTGGCATATTAAGGCCCCCATCAGCACCACCCCTCCCGCTCCATTACGCTGGTCCTTTATGCTACCTAAAAGCCTAGAGTACTGTGTGCAATACTGAAGAGCCATACCTCAGGAGAGATATAAATTACTGGAGGGTGCAAGGAGGCAACAAAAATGTTAAAGGGATAGAAGGAAAGGAATATGAAGTTAGGCTGAAAGAGCTGAACATGCACACACTGTAGAAGAGGAGGGATGGGGGGATATGATTGAAGCATTTAACTATCTGAGAGGGTATATAAACCTAGCATCGAGGGGGTGTTTGAACTGAGGAGTGGAAGAAAGATGAAGGGGCACGGACTAAGGTTGGAAAGGGGATGCTTCAAGAGGGAAATGAGGAGGCACTACTTCTCTGAGATGGTGGTGTCTAGATGGAATGCACTGCCAGATGGGGTGGGAACATGTAGGACAGTCAATAGCTTTAAGAAGGAGTGGGATAAAGCAAGAGGAAGAGTTGGGGGTCAGGGACTGGGACACGCAAGGGGAGGAACTGAGGGAGAGGAGGCTGGGGCAGCTGCAATCTAGGGTGCTAGCTGCACACTCAGACAGACTGACATACGAACATACAAACATATGAAATTTGCCAGCAGATAAAGGCCTGGAGGTCTATTAAGTCTGCTCAGAATGTGCAGTTAGCACTCTTATTCTGCAGCTGCCTCCTCCCTTCCACCCTTCCCCTACATTGCCCCCCTTGTCCTGTCCCATCCGCTTTTGAAGCAGTCCACTGTTCTACTAGATACCACTTCTGCAGGTAACGATTCCATCCAGCTACTACCTCTCTGTAAAAAGTGTCTCCTCATCTCCTCCTGAATCTTGCTCCTCCAGTCTCACATCATCAGGCCCTGGTGTCCCTCCCTCCCTTACTTTGAACAGCCCTCTGTACCCGTCTTGTTTATTCCATTCATGTACTTAAAGGTTTCAGTCATGTCCCCCGCCCCTCCTCTCCTCCGGTAGTACATGTTCAATTCCTCAGCCTCCTCTCATATGATAAGTCCCCAGCCCCTTGATCATCTTTGTCACCCTGCGCTGCACCCCCTCCAGTAACTTAATGTCCCTCTTCAGATACGGGCACTAGTACTGCACGCAGTACTCCAGGTGTGGTCTAACTAATGACCTATACAGTGGCAGAATCACCTCCTCCCTCCTCGAGAATATACCCCTTGCATTGCAACCCAGCATTTTGTTGGCCTTTGCAGCTGCCTTCCTACATCATGCTGAGTTGTTCATTGACCCTGTAATGAGCACCCCCAGATCCTTCTCCTCCTCTGTCTGGGCTAGGTTCACTCCCACAGCTGGTAACTCCTCCTTGGGTTCTTCATCCCAAAATGCAGCACCTTGCACTTTTTGGCATTAAACCCAAGTTGCCAGGTGTCTGATCAGGTTTCAAGCTTTGCCAGATCATCCTGAAACCCTTGCCATGCCCCCTAGGTCATCCACCACTGCTCCTAACTTGGTATTATCGCAAACAGACTGATCTTACTCTTGATGTCCAATGATATGTCTACAATGAATATTCCAAACAACATTGGTCCCAACACTGAGCCCTGTGGAACACCCCTCATCACTACCCTTTGGTGTGAGTGCTCCCCACCCACCACCACCCTCTGCTGCCTTCCCTAAAGCCAGTTCCCTACCCATCTCACTAGCTTTGCACCTGCCACTGTGCCTTCTAACGTACTTCCTAGCCTTCCATGCAGTACCGAGTCAAAGGCCTTACTGAAGTCTAAATACAGGACATCCACTGAATGGCCCCTGTCCAATTGCCTAGTTACCCAGTCATAGAACTCCACCAGGTTGGTTTGGCAGGATCTTCCACGTATGAAGCCATGCTGTCTGCTGTCCTGAAGTCCTTTGGCCTCTAGAAGGGCCAGCAGCCTCTCCTTCAGGATAGTCTCCATTAGCTTACCCACGATGGATGTGAAGCTCACCTGTCTGTAGTTCCCCGGTTCATCTTTTGGTCCATTCTTGTGGAGGGGCACCACATGAGTTATCCTCCAGTCCTGAGGTACACACCCTGAGTGTAGTGAGGCATTAAATCGGTCTGCCAAAGGTCCCGCAAGGACCTCTGCTAGCTCCTTCAGTACCCTGGGGTGGATGCTATCTGGGCCTGGCGCCTTGTCCACCCTCCGTGCCTTCAAACTCTCCCGAACTCTGCCCTCCATGATTTCCCCATCTGTCACCCCCTTCCCCCTGTTTCTGCCATTCCTCCCCCCTTGGGTGTCACCCCTCTCTTCTTTTTAGTAAATACCAAGCAGAAATAATCATTTAGTGCTTCTGCCTTAACACGCCCTGCTTCCACCCAACCCCCTTCTTTCCTAATCCTTACTATGTGGTCCTTACAGCTCTTTTTCTCCCTGATGTACCTAAAAAGTCCTTCTCCCCCTTCTTAATGCCTTGTGCCAGCCTGAACTCCGTAGATGCCTTGGCTAACCTTACTGCCAGTCACCTCCTTCGATTCTGTCAAGTTCTTCTCCCTGTCCTCCTCCATCCTGTTTTCTTGTACCTTCTAAAGGCAGCTCTTTTTCTCCTTACCTTTTCCATGACCTCCTTGCTCAACCAGCTCGGTTTCTTAGCCCTAGCCTTCTTGCTCTGGGCCTTGCAGCACATTTTGGTTGCCTCCACTATCCCCAGCTTTATGAGCTCCCACCTCTGGTTAGTGTCCATACTAGGTTGAATTCTGGCCAGGTACCCTTTTACCACTTTCCCCATCCTCCCAAAGTCGGACCTCCTGAAGTCCAGCACTCTTGTGCCAGATTCCACTCCTTCCTTGCCCATATCCAATGTGAGTCATACTGAGTGGTGGTCACTCCCTGACAGCAGTTCTTCTACCATAACATCTCTCACAAAGTCCCCATTTGCCAGCACAAGGTCAATGGTATTCCCCAACCTGGTTGGTTCACTGACCATTTGCAACAGGAATCTGTCCTGGAAGGCATCTAGCAGTACCTTGTCCATTCTTTTCCTGGTTGTTGGGGTACTCCAGTCCACTCTTGGCATGTTGAAGTCCCCCATAATCACCACACTACCCTTCTCACAGGTCCTCCTGATCTGTCCCACTAGTTCCCTGTCTAACTCATCTGTCTGAGATGGTGGCCTGTACACTACTCCCATTCTGAGAATCCTATTCTTGGAATCCTGGATTTGCATCCAAAGTGACTCTGAACTACCCTTCTCCCCTTCCTCCCTTACACACTTCAGTTCTTCCTTCACCTAGTGCCACTCCCTCTTCCTTTCCCAATCACCCTGTCCATACGAAATAACCTGTACCCTGGTACAGACAGGTCCCAGTCATTGTATTGGGTGCCCCATGTTTCTGTGATGGTTGCAATGTCCACCTCTCCCTCTGCCATGAGCACCTGTAATTCTGCAGTTTTCCTCCCAAGGCTCCTAGCATTAAGGGTAACCACCTTCACCCTCCCCCATCCTGCCCTCCTTTCCTATCATCACCAATAGTACTGTTATTTGTCCTTTGTCACTGTTATGGGGGGTAAGCTCATATGGTTTCCCAACCTGTGGTCTCTGCATGTCTCTTGCCCACTTGCCATCCCCAACTTCCTCTATGTACTCCTCCATCCTCTGTTTCAACATTTTCTTTCCCTCCTCACTCAAGTGTAGTCTGTCCATGGCATGAGACTACTGTCCTCCCAGGTCCCTCCCCACCCCACCCCAACAGCCCATACTGGTTAGCATAGCACCAGGTTCTTAACCATCCATTAAATTCCTATATTCTCAGCTTTCTTGCTGTGCTTGCCTTGGGCACTGGAAGTATCTCTGAAAAAGTTACTGATCTTCCTGCCCCCTCACATAATTGTCCTAGTTCCACAAACTTCCTCTGGACTATATCTACTGTCATGTCAGCAGGTCATTAGTCCCAAGATGTGTAATTAAATGAGGCTTGCCCCTACCCCTTCTAGCATGTTTCAGAACAGATTTTCCCACCTTTTCCGCTGTCATTCCTGGCATGGCCTCACCCAAATGCGACTATGTCTCTCCCCCTTGTTACCCTACCTGATTCCTCTTAGTACTGAGTCCCCCAACACTAAGATTCTACCTCTCTTACTCCCTGCTTGCTTCCATTCATCACCATCTCTCATTTCTGGCTCCTCTTCTTCCTCCTGCACATTATTTCCTCCTTTTTCCCCTGTTGCAATTCACCCAACAGAACTTCCCCTGCACCGGTTTGGTCCAGGCATTTATGAATTACTCCTCCAATTGCATCATTTCCCTCCTCCTTCTTCCCTTCTAGCAGAGCAAAACTATTTTCTGAAGACCCTTCACAAATGCCCACTTCCTCTCTCTTCATAGTGACCTGTCCCCGCTTTTCCACTCCATGACTTTTGCCACTTCTTCTCCTCCCTCTCGCAAGTCCCTATCTCCTCCTTCCATTTGTCTTTTGTCTCCTGACTTGGTTTCCCTGGCAATTGCTCTTCCTGGCCTGGGCCCCTTTGTCTCCTCTTCCATTCTTCTGACCCTCTCCTCACCACTGTTGGCTCAAATCACCCTCCCTCATCTCCCCTTCTCCCTCCCTCCAGTATTGGGCTAAACCCACCCCCAGTCTGCCTTGCCTGTCTCAGTTCCTCCTGCAGACCCTCGATCTCCTTTCTAAGTTTCTCTATGTGCTTGCACACTAAACATCCCCCCACACTCCAGGCAATTTTGAGAAAGATTGGTGCACCACAGTTGTTGCAGCCTACCACCCTACCCATTGCTGTCATTGCCCACCAGTAACCCCCCACCCTTCCAGATGAAGGATACCAAACACTCCCCCAAGTCCCCTCTCCCCCATCAGTGCAAACCATTCTTTTCTTAATTTCCTGTACCCCTTTTGACGTTTAGATAGATTGAGCAACTGCTTTTTACTTTCTTACCCACATCCAAAAAGAGACTTCAAGTAACTATTGCACAACCTTCATCAACCTCCTGCTCCTCCTTTCCACAATGCAAATAGCAATGCAAAGAAGTAACATACGTACATAGACCAATTGGTGTGTTCTGCTGGCAGATTAGTACGTGCATATGTTCATATGTATGTTTATATGTAAAATCACAGTGACCGTTCATGTGCAGAGGTCCTAAAATGCCTATGTTGAAAATTTGGTGACAAACGTCCATAAAACGACTGTGTTACAAGCATGCATTGTGCAGTTTCCACGCACCCTCATAACTTTGCAGATTTGTAGTATGTTCACTCCAGATTTTCAGCATTGCCATTTTTCCAGACCTCCTTATGAACAGTACAGCTGTCATTTTTCACATCCTGCCTGAAATATGCGTTTACACATCTGGTGCAGAATACCGCAGTTACTGTGGGAAATCAATGTTCGGGACCGATTAAGAAATCAAAGTGACAGTGTTCATGAGCAGAGGTCACAAAATGCCTATGTTGAAAATCTGGTGAAATAATTCCACTAAATGACTATGTTACGTACATGTGTTGCGCAGTTTCCGTATATGCTCAGAAGTTTGAGCATTTTTAATATTTTCACTACAGATTTTCAACACTGCCATCTCTTCACACCTCCCTATGAATGGTACAGCAGTCATTCTTCACATCCTGCCCAATTTGTGTTTTCGTGCCTCTGGTGCACAATGGCACGGTTGCAGTGGAAACTTGGATTTTGGGACACATTGACAAAATCACAGTACCACTGTTCATGAGAAGAGGTTCCAAATGCTTTCATGAGACAGGGGCCACAAAATGGCCATGCTGAACATTCATACTGCAAATACCAACAAATGCCCGGGGCGTTATGGTTTCTAACTATAACGTCCCATCCTTTACAGACTGACAGACATCAGGGGTGTGCCTTTGGATTGCTGACAGTAATGCTCATTCCATTCCAACCCTCCCTCCAGCCACTGACAGGCATTAAGCTGTGCCTTTGACTTTTCCATCCCATAGTTCACACCATTCTATATTGCACCCATTTCAGTATATGTCCATATAGAGTGGGATGACTGTAAAGCCGAACACCCCAAGGCACACCTCAACACTTGCCAGTGTCTGCAGGATAGGGTGAGGTGAAATGGCATGAACATTATGGGCGACAACACAAACGCATACCCCAGTGCCTGTCAATCTTGGTAGGATGGAGGTGGGGTTGGCGTGAAGTTCCATACTTCACTGCCATTCCTACTCTGCATCTGTCTAACTCCTGCATTTCCAATGCTAATACCAGCAAGTAAACATTCGGCATTGACAAATGCTTGTTTTCTAACAAATTTTGTTTCCATGTTTGTGTACATGGTTAAAGCCTATCAATTTTCTTTTGTATGTAATTTGTTAAATCCATGGATCATCTTAGTTACTCTGTGCTCTTCTTCTTCCACCTCGTTGTCATCTTCTGCAGGTGTGGATTCCAATACTTTGCGCAACACTGCAGGTGCATCCTTTTTAAAACTGGTGTTTTGTTAACCAGAATCTATGTTCAATTAGAAGTGTGGTACCCCCACCATTTTATTCTATTTAGTTTGCTCATTTCTCCTGTCTTGTAACATACCCTTTTTCCTGTTTTTAGTTTGCATTAAGTATGGCAGTCCAAATACATTTCAATGTTCTTTCTCGGCCGTATTTGAACACCTGTTTGTTTACCATTACTTGTGACTTAGATGAACTGTCTTGCAACTAAAACAGCTGCCTGATATTAAGGAACACTAGAACTAACTCCAGGCCACAAAACTCATTCTGTATCATAGTAAATATAAAATAAATTGTGATACCAGAGAAATGGATGTTAACATGGATCTTGGCAGTAAGGATGAAGAATGGGGATAGAAAGAGAAGAAAAGAGAGGTCATAAAGATGTCATTAACATATAGTTTATGGTATATGACATGGGTGAGAGTGAGATAGCAGAAATATCTTCACAAGCTGCAGTTTAATTCTTGATATCCCACAAGAGGCGAAGCCACAAGTGGGATACCAGAGTTCAATGACAGCGAGTGGAGATACTTTTACTGTCTCACTGCCACCCATGTCATATGCAATTTATACATCAATTGTGTGTCTCTCTTTTTCAGTTTTAAAGTTATTTGCATTTTTTTGTTGCAAAAAGTGAAATAAATGGATTTTGTACAGTTTTGTACCAATTATAAAAAACTAAAAGGTATCTGTAAATGAAACACTACTCAGTTTGTAGATTTTTTTGTGCTGCGTAACTTCCATGCTCAAAGTATAATGCTATCTTTTTTTCATTTTAAAGTTATTTGCATTTGAATATGGTTAGTACTGCTACTGAGGTGGAACATTCTAAATGAGTTCTAAACCTTTGTGACATACCAAGCTGACCAAGATATCCATTGTGGCATATCCAGCAGTGAAGCTATAAATGATATCTCACATATGGTCAGTGAGATATCTCTTGTATTTCATGAAAAGAGACCCACACCTTTTTTATAAACTATGTTGCATTTCATTTAGTGGTCATATGTTTTCTCATATCTCCTTCTGTGCCACAACAACTGCAGTTACAATGGGTTCACCCTTTTAAACATTCTGTCATTACTTTTTTCACAGAAAGGATGGTGACATTGCCTACTGAGTAGCAGGCACAGCTGTGAGTCTGAGGATTTGGATTTAAAGCCCACCACTCTTATTTGCTGTGTAACTTTGAGCAAGTCACTCAAAGTTCCTGTGCTCAGTAACACAGGCAATCTCTCTCTCACCTCTTCTCTCTCCCCTCACCACCATACTTGGGTGCCTTATCACGATCTATCATTATGGCAGAGGCCACAAGAGTATACTGGGAAAGTGGGTTGTCAATCACCAGGAATAAAACTTTTTGGAGGCAGTGTAGCCCAGTGATTCGATCACAGAGCTGCAGCCCAAGAGACCAAGGTTTGAACTTTCACCACCACCAATATCTACAGTAGTTATCTAGTACTTATTCTCATTTACAAATAATTTCTGAATTTGTTAAATTCTCTGAGACCCTTTAGAATTACACACACACACACACACACACACGCACCTGAAATGGGCGAACGTGTACCTAACAGTTTATAAGGGCTGCACAGATTGTCTTCTTTCCTGTTTTTTTATTTCTAAGTTTATTTTTATTATGGTGCCTATAATTTAATTCTGTAGTAACTAGAAAATATTTTCTTTATCATAAAACACAAAGAATAAAATAAATATTATAAAAGAGAGAAAAAATGTTCAAACACAGATCAAGTGTAATGACGTAAGACACTCTTGAAACACCAGTCACAGCACTTACTTTCTTTTCCCCTGAGCCAGGAAGATAGGTTTTGCTGCCTGGGTTGGCTCAAATAAATGAAGTTTAAACTAAAGAAACCTGCATGAGACTCTTCATTATTTTATGCCCTTCGTAAGTGCTGTGAATGGGGTTTCAAAACTGTATCTCTGTTGTTGCTGAGCACCCCAGGTCACCTTAGTGTGGCTTTGTAGTATTCTGTAATGTAAGACAACACACATTAAGTTGCAGATAAGTTGTTTTATTGTTTTTCACTAGCTGGGATCATCACTTCTAAAGAAAGTAGGAATAAGAACAAAAGTGACTAAGTCTCGAAATATCTGATGGTCTTATTACACAAATCTGGATTGTCTCACACAAGGTTTTCTCATTATTTGCAAGGAAATAAAATGAAAAATGTGTTAAGAATAAAGTAAACACTTTGGTCATGCAGGATAATGTTAGCAGCAGCAAAAAATTCATCTGTAACTTTAGATACAGAACCACACAACATAGGAAAGATAGACAAAGTTAGATAACTCACATAGTAACATACACAGTAACATACAGTACAAACTTGTGAAAGTACAAGCAAAAGACGCCCAAAATGATCTTTCTAGTTTGTTCATTAGTCTTGCAGTGTCACTGGCTTACATCATTGACCCTGCATCCCCTTCCTCTGTCAAACTTTCCTTCATAACTCCCCCCCCCAAGGTCCCACAGGTTCCATTTGTGCATATCTCAGACCCTCTTAAAGCTGCCCACTGTCTCTATTCACTCTGTTTATTCCCTGCAGGTACTTTGTCACATCACATTCTATCACATCCCCCCTCTCTCTCTCTCTCTTCCAGGGATCAGATTCTTAGGTCTCCCAATCTATCTTCCTATGACTTTCAGTGCTGATCCCTGATAATCTTGATTGCCCTCCTTTGGACCTACTCTAACAAGCTGATGTTCTTCTTATAATAAAGATGCCAATACCTTACACCATATTGTAAATGTTGATCTTACCAGTGATCTGTACAACAGCAGCATGACCTCACTCCTTCTACTGATGAGTCCCCTTCCTATGCAACCCAAATCCATGAGTAACACTCACTGTAATGATGTAAGATACATGGTAACATAGTACAGTACAACTTCGATTATCCAAATGCTGTGGGAGACATTAGATTTGTTTGGATAATCAAGAGTTCAATAATTGGGGGTCCAAAACATTTAGGCAAATGATAGCTGGAAGACTATGTAAGAGTTCAAATAATAGAACAATCTGGAAAATTGGGGTTCAGATAATCAAGGTTGTACTGTAATTCAAAGAGTTACAGTAGTGTGGTGTCCGAAATTAACATTCTCAAAAATTGTCAGCTGCTCATTGGATTTTTAATAAATTTTCTTTCTCCATTTGCAAATTAGAAGATTTTTATTACACAGTACTCTATGTAATGTTTGGAACAGCAGTCTGCCTGAAGGCTGGCATATAGTGTTTTATTCCTTTTCATACCTCATCAGCCATAGAAATCATATATATTAACAAGCATTTGTCAATGCCGAAAGTTTGCTTGTCAGTATTAGCATTGGAAATGCAGGAGTTAGATGCAGAATAGGAATAGCAGTGAAGTATTGAACTTCACATCAACATCACCTCCACCCTACAGAGATTGACAGGCACTGGGGTATGCAATTGGGTCATCATCCATAACGTTCATGCCATTTCACCTCACCCTATCCTGCAGACACCAACAAGTGTTGAGGCGGGCCTTGGGATGTTTGGCTTTACAGTGACCCCTTTCCATATGGACATATGCTGAAATGGGTGCAGTATAGGGGAATGGAGTGAACTCTGAGGCAGAAGGATCCAAGGCACACCTTGATACCTGTCACTGGCTACAAGGTGAGGGTGCAGTGGCATGAGCATTAGAGCTGCCAATCCAGAGGCACACCCCTGATGCCAGTCAGTCTTTACAGGGTGGGACATTATGGTTAGAAACCCCTAACACCCCAGGCATTTGTTGGTATTTACACTCCAGATTTTCAACATGGCATTTTTGTGGCCCCCACCTGATAAAAGCATTTGGGACCTCTGCTCATCAGCAGTGGCACTGTGATTTTGTTAATCGGTCCCAAAGGTTGACTTCTCACAACGACTGTGCCATTCTGCTCCAGATGTGCAAAACCACAGTTCAGGCAGGATGTAAAAAATGACAGCTGCACCATTCATAAGGAGGTGTGAAGAGATGGCAGTTTTGGAAAATAGGAAGGGAAATATTTAAAATTCTTGAAGTTACAAGCATGCGTGAAAACTACACTACGCACACTTCTAACACAGTCATTTTTTTGGAATTCTTTCACCAAATTTTTAACATAGGCTTTTTGAGACCTCTGCTCATGAACAGTGGCACTATGATTTTCTTAATCTGTCCAACTTTGATTTCCACTGCAACTGTACCAGATGTGTGAAACCATATTTTGGTTGGGATGTGAAAAATAACAGATGCACTGTTCATAAGGAGATGAGCAAAAATGGCAATGTTGAAAATCTAGAGTGAAAATATTAAGAATTCTCGAAGTTATGACTGTGTTTGGAAACTGCACAATGCACATTCGTAACACAGTCATTTTGTTGAATTCTGTCACCAGATTTTCAACATAGGCATTTTGTGACCTCTGCTCATGAACAGTGTTACTGTGATTTTCTTACTCTGTCCCAAACATTGTTTTCCTACAGCGACTGTGCATTTGTGCGCCAGATGTATGAAAGCACATTTTGGGCAGGATGTGGAAAATGCCAGCTGTACTGTTCATAAGAAGGTATGAAAAAATGCCTGTGTTAAAAATGAGGAGTAAAAATATTAAAAATTCTTGAAGTTATGTGCATGCATGGAAACTGTGCAATGTACTCTCATAATTTATTATATGTTGGAATTTTTCCACCAAATTTGCAACATAGGCTTTTGGGGAGGCCACCTCATGAACAATGACACTGTCATTTCATTAATCAATCCCAAAAGGCGATTCTGTGCAGCAATTATGAAATCAACTTTGGGACCAAATAACGAGATGACGGTGACTGAATTTATGAGGTGGGGTCCCAAGAACCCCATGCTGAACATTTGGAGCCAAAATTCACAAAAAAATGGCCAAGATATGCACCAAAGTTGAAAAGAAAAACTATTTATGCCATTATACAGCTTACCGGCATTTCATCAGTTTGTGGTTGGCTTTGAAGAGTGCAGGCTTATTTCCGATCCACTGAAGATCATTGCGCTGGGCTCCGGAGGTAAGTATGGGGGAGGTGGTGTGTGGGGAAGTGAGGTGCAAGAGACTCAATGAGGGACTGTTTTCTTTTTTTACAGGTTTAAAAAACAAAGGCAATGCAGGATTTTTGGCATGCTGGGGTAGGCTCCTGGCATGCCACCTAGAAGTTTGTTGGGGGCTGTGGAGCCGATGGGGATTGGACACCCCCATTTACCATACATTGTGTGGGGGTGGGGCATGACCATGCTGGTGGGCTCCCAGCATGCTACCTGGGTGCTTGCTGGGGTGGGGGCTGAAACCTATGGGATTGTGCACCCCTGTCGGCCTTACACTGTGCTGGGGGTGTATCAGCTGAGGGGATTGGGCACCCTCTTGGCACACAACAGATGGGGTGGGGCACATCATGCCGACAGGGATTGGGCTGACCATTGACAAATGAACTGGGGAGTGGGCATGCTGACAGGGGATGAGGCACCCCAATGCAGCTTTTCTGGGGACTGTGACAGGCGGACAGCAACAGCTGCAACCATATTTACTGAAAGGGGACACCAGGCAAGGCATACCCTGCAATGAGGGGGTGCTCCCTCATTGCAGTGGCTAAATCATTTCAGGTAGGTGGCACACATGCTGAGCTAGTGTCAGCAGCCTGCCACTGCATTGGGTAAAGTGGGCCATGCCTCTAAATGCAGTAGGGGCATTGGCCAACTCAGTGCCAAACCCTACATCTCTTCTCAGCTGTCACATAATGTTTCTTGTGCATGCACGCAAGCAAACATAAAAATGAAAACTAGAGGAGTAATCATGTGACCTCTCCTGACAGTTGAGTAATATCTCTTTAGAGATCATACAGGCTAAATTCAAATGGCAGTGTGAAAGTCCCCAATTGTTATCATGTGATGACCCCTCTAGTTTGTAATATATGAGATATCTAGGTCATCAGCACCGTGACGTCACTGACAAGTGATATCAAAACTACTCAAAGAGCCAATCACCTGCCATCACATGTCATTTGTGATTTCACAGTGACTTAAGTTGCATCGCTAATGAGGTAAGAAGACAAATAAAACTAGATACTATATAGCAGTAGCCAGGTAAAGCACTGATCTGCAATTCACATCTTGTACCTCAGGTAGAATACCTTCTAATGAGAAAAAGGAAAAAGAAAAGAATACTGCAGAAATAAAAAGTAAGAACTAACTTCTTTAACATTTTTCCAAAAATTATGATTGCTACAGTATGTTGGTGCTACTAGATATTTAAGGTAAAATGGGACTTTAGGTCTATTAAGTCTGACCTCTCATAAAGAGAGAACAACCCATACACTGTCAGAATAGATACTTACAGTATGTATGTGTAATGCTGATCTACCCAGCTACCTTACTTTTTATGTTTGTTTGCATGCATGTGCAAGAAATATAGTGTCATCATCCGAGTTTTATGTTGCTTGCACGCATGTGCAAGAAACATAGTGCCATCATCGGAGATTTCGGAGGTGTGTCACCCCTCCTCCAATTCAGTCAGTGTGCTGGCAGGCACGACCCATGTAAGCCAATGCATTTTGGAGCTGTGTGACACTCCAAAATGCAGTGTTACTCCATTGAAAGGGAGCTACGCTTCAGGAGCACCGAAAGATATCTGCTGCTCACGCGCAGCTCCCCCCACCCGCAGCAGGCATGCACACCCCTGCCCTCAGACGCACTGTATAGCCAACGGGTGCCCAAACCCGTCGGCTGAGCTGCGCCCCCCCAGTAGTGGTGTCATGCTGGGAGCCCACCCCAGTGTGGCAAGCGATCCTTTTACCGATGGGGGTGCCCCATCTTTGCCATGCTGGGAGCCCACCCAGCATGGCAACAATTCCATGGCCGCACGGGGTGCCCAATCCCCATCGAGCTGAATCGCCTCAGCCCGTACACGCTTGAGCCCCACCCCAGCGTGGCAAACATCCCACGACGCCTTTTTTTTTAAATATCTGAAAACGAAAACGTCTCGCGCGCGCTCTCAACCCCCACAACCTGCACCCACCCACTGTGCACCCAGCCTCCCCACACCCCCTCACCCCATACTTACCTCTGGACTCCAGCGCGACGATCTTCGGTGGACCGGGAACACGTCTGCACTCTTCAATGCCTACCAAATACTGAGGAAATGCCGGTAAGCTGTACAATGGGCTAGATGGGGGGGTTCAACTTTGTTGCATATCTCAGGCATTTTTGGGAATTTTTGCATCAAATTTTCAACATGGGGTTTTTGGACCCCTTCTCATGAATGATGTCACTGTCATGGCATTATTGGGGCCCGAAGGGTGATTTCACGCAGTGACTGTGAAATCACCCTTCAGGCCTGAATCCACCATGACAGTGACATCATTCGAGAAGGGGTCCCAAACTCCATGTTGAAATTGTGCCAAAATTCAAAAAATGACTGTTTCTAGCGTGCATTGCACAGTTCTTATGCAGGCTCGTGAAGTTCGTGAAATTTCAATATTTTCACTCCAGATTTTCAACATTGCCATTTTACTACACCTTCTTATGAGTAGTACAGCTGTCATTTTTCACATCTCACCCAAAATGTGTTTTCGCCCATGTAGCGCAGAATGGCGCAGTCGGTATGTGAAATCAATGTACAGGACAAATTAAGAAAATCATAGTGACACTGTTCATGAGCTGAGGTCTTAAAATGGCTATGTTGAAAATTTGGTGAAAAAATTCCTAAAAATGACTGTTTTACGAGCGTGCGTTGCGCAGTTCCAACACAGGCTCGTAAGTTCGCAAATTTTCAATATTTTCACTCCAGATTTTCAACATTGCCATTTTACCACACCTCCTTATGAGCAGTACAGCTGTCATTTTTCACATCCTGCCCAAAATATGTTTCCGCCCACGTAGCACATAATGGCGCAGTCGGTGTGCGAAATCAATGTATGGGAAATATTAGAAAAATCACCATGACACTGTTCATTAGCAGAGGTCTTAAAATGGCTATGTTGAAAATTTGGGGAAAAAATTCCTAAAAATAACTGTTTTACGAGCGTGCGTTGCGCAGTTCCTACGCACGCTCGTAGATTTGCGAATTTTCAATATTTCCACTCCAGATTTTTAGCATTGTCATTTTACCACACCTTCTTATGAGTAGTACAGCTGTCATTTTTACATCCACCAAAAATGTGTTTCCATTCCATGTAGCTTATAAATGGCACAGTCTGTGTGAAATCAATGCATAGGACACATTAAGAAAATCACAGTGACACTGTTCATGAGCAGAGAGTCTTAAAATGGCTGTGTTGAAAATTTGGTGAAAAATTCCTAAAAATGACTGTTTTACGAGTGTGCATTGCGCAGTTCCTACGCACGCTCGTAAGTTTGCGAATTTTCAATATTTTCACTCCAGATTTTCAACATTGGCATTTTATCACACCTCCTCATGAGCAGTACAGCTGTCATTTTTCACATCCTGCCCAAAACATGTTTCCACCCATGTAGCGCACAATGGCGCAGTCGGTGTGCGAACTCAATGTATGGGACACATTAAGAAAATCACAGTGACACTGATCATGAGCAGAGGTCTTAAAATGCCTGTGTTGAAAATTTGGTGAAAAAATTCCTAAAAATGACTGTTTTACAGTGTCGTTGCACAGTTCCCACACACTTCCGTAGGGTTTGCGAATTTTCAATATTTCCACTCCAGATTTTCAACATTGCCATTTTACCACACCTCCTTATGAGCAGTACAGCTGTCATTTTTCACATCCTGCCCAAAACATGTTTCCGCCCCCATAGCGCACAATGGCGCAGTTGGTGTGCAAACTCAATGTATGGGACTCATTAACAAATCACAGTGACACTGTTCATGAGCAGAGGTCTTAAAAGGGCTATGTTGAACATTTGGTGAAAAAATTCCTAAAAATGACTGTTTTACGAGTGTGCGTTGCTCAGTTCCTACGCACGCTCTTAAGTTCATAAATTTTCAATATTTGCACTCCAATGACTTCCAAATACCTAAACAGCACATAGAAGCAAGCAACATTCGGCATTGACAAATGCTTGTTGTAAGTGTGGCACCCTGTCTTCCAATTCAGTCAGTGTGTTTGCAGGCATGGCCACAGTTCACCAACGAATGCTGCAGCTGTCTGTGACAACAGTTAAAAATGCAGTGCCTTACAGTTGAAAGAGAGTGCTCCGCTTCAGTGAGCAGTGATAAGATAGTGTTGATTAGCATATTGCTGGCTATCCTGCTTGTATACGTCTCTGCTTTTTCTTCCATTCTAATCCCCCGTAGCTCAATTACCCCCAAAGAAACAGATTTCCAGTTGCCACGCTGGGAACCCACCCCAGAATGGCACACGTCTGTATGGCTGATGGGGGTCCCAATCCCCCGACGGCTCCACCCCCCAAAATTCTTCCAGCTGCCATGCTGGCAGCCCACCCAGCATGGCACAGGTCCCACATCATCATCCCTCAATTCACTGCCCCTACCATAAAATCTTCCAGCTGCCATGCTGGGGAGAGCCCACCAGCGATGGAACAAACCCCATGTCGTTCTCCTAAAGAAAAGAAACACCTGAAAAGAAAAAATGGTCCCTTGTTGATTGTCCTGCCCCCAACCCGCACCCACCCTCTGCGCATCCACCTCCCACACCCCCTCACCCCAAACTTACTCTCTGAAGCCTGGCACAACGATCTTCGGTGGACCGAGAACATGTCTGCACTCTTCAAAGCCTACCGCAAACTGAAGAAATGCCGATAAGTTGTATAATGGAATAAATAGGTTTTTTTCAACTTTGATGCATATCTCAGGCATCTTTGGAATTTTGGCATCAAATTTTCAACATTGGGTTTTGGGGCCCCCTCCTTATGAATTCTGACACTGTCCTTGCATTAATCGGCCCCAAAAGGTGATTTTACGATCACTGCATGGAACCACCTTTTGGGACCAATTTATGAAATGAGCAGTGTCACAGTTCATGAGGTAGGCCCAAAACCTTATGTTGAAAATTTGCAGAAAATCTCCCAAAATGACTGATTTATGAGCATGAGTTGCGTGAGTTCCTACGCACGCCGTAAGTTTTCAAATTTTTTATATTTTCACTCCAGATTTTCAACATTGTCATTTTACCATACCTCCTTATGAGCAGTACAGCTGTCATTTTCACATCTCACCCAAAATGTGCTCCATGCATGTAGCGCACAATGGCGCAGTCAATGTGCAAAATCAATGTTTGGGACAGAGTAAGAAAATCACAGTGACACTGTTCATGAGCAGAGGTCTTAAAATGGCTATGTTAAAAATTTGGTGACAAAAGTCCATAAAATGACTGTGTTATGAGCGAGTATTGTGCAGTTTCCATGCACCCACGTAAGTTCATGAATTTGTAATATTTTCAGTCCAGATTTTCACCACTGGCATTTTCCACACTTCCTTATGAAGAGTTCAGCTGTTATTTTTCACAACATGGCTGAAACGTGTTTTCACACTTCCTGCACAGAAATGCGTGGTCACTGTGGGAATCGCTGTTTGGGGCAGATTAAGAAAATCACAGTGACACTGTTCATGAGGGGAGGTCCCAAAATGCCTGTGTTGACAATCTGCTGTAAAAAATCACCAACCTATTTACATTACAGGTGTGTGTTGCACAGTTTCTACGCACGCTTGTGACCTCACCAGTTTTTTTAATAATTTCAATGCAGATTTTCAACTTTGCCATTTTTGCAGCTTTTGGCTAATGAATTGATATTGCCACTGTTCATGAGGTGGGGGTCACAAAAAAAACATGTGGAAAATTTGGAGTGAAAATACCAATGAATGCCTTTGGTGTTAGCGTTTCCAACCATAACACCCCACCCTGTAGAAAATGACAGGCATCAGGGGTGAGACTTGAGACTGTCACCTGTAATGCTCATAAAATTCCACCCCCACCCACACACTGCAGCCAGTGAGAGGCATTGAGGTGTGCCTTGGACTCTTTGGCCCCCAAGGTTCACCCCATTCTCCTATACAGCACCCATCTCACTGTATTTCCTGATGGACTGGAGTGAACATAAGGGCCAAAGACTCCAAGGCCCACCGTGACACTTGTCGGTGTCTACAGGATAGGGTGTGGTGAAATGGCATAGCCGTTATGCCTGGTGACCCAAAGACACACTGCAATGCCTGTCAGTATCTGCAGGGTGGTGGTGGGGTTGACTTCAGTTCAATACTTCACTGCCATTCCTATTATGCAGCTCTGTAACTCCTACACTACAAATGTCAATGCCAGCAAGCAAATGTTCAGCATTGACAAATGCTTGTTATAATACTGTGAAGCTATTTTAATGGTCACTTTAGAATCTTATAACAACATAAGAAAATGTAGCACTCAGCTTCTCCTTGTACCTAATTACAAATATACACAGAGATTAACTCGTTACACTAAATGCTTGCCATCCATTAATGCTTAATGAAATTTTCTGTTGGCAGTCAATAATTTACAGTCAACGACAGCTGCACACAATTCTTCCAACTTTGAACTCCAGAACCTTAAAAAGAGATATTTTTGCTTGTGTCGATATTAATGAAGATCTGTTCACTTCAATTGGATCTTTTCAGCTTAAACTTCATCTGTCCCCACTGCTTATTCTAGCTATGAAAACACAGTCCTCTGTTTTTGATATCAGAAGTTGCCAGAAATGTGATCTGGGTGTCACAAGCACTTTGGGGGGAGGAAACGTACTGTAGCAGCAGTAGATGAAGTCTAATGGCAATATGCCTGTTTCCATGCAAATTATTTTAGTAATAAGGAAAGGAATGGAACATACTGAAAATTAAATTATTTTTATTGTTAGAAAGTTTAAGTCCCACCAGTGCCAGCTGTAATTTGTTTTTCAGAAAACTGAAAAATGATTACTTGAAGTGATTATATTTTGCCTAATATATCCACTCTAGATTAAAAGTCCACATGATGAGGAAAATACTGAAGCCCAGCAACTCAGAGGAAGAAAAAAGGCATAGAAGAATCTTTGCATTACATGAGAGGACCATTTTCATTATGTAATTCTCAGTTTCCCTTCTTGTGGACCAGTTTTTCAAATGTTTTTTGCTATAGGCATAGAATGGGAGAAAGCCTTCTGAAAATAGGGAGGAGACTTGGTGATTTCTGTGATCCCCCTACCTGGAGCGACTGCTTCTCATCTTTATGGTGCAAGTGGCCACAATTAGCCTGAATGTAGAATTCAGGGGCTTGAACCGAAGCACAAGTTCTCCATGTGGCAGCACAATAAAATGTATTACTACAAAGCCACTGGGCCAGCAAAGGAAGAGGCTTTTGAGTTCAAGTTTTAAACTGTTACTTTTGAGAGTGTGTTGTATAAACTTAATCTGTCAGTTTGGGATAATTTCACTATCCAAATCTCAGGGTCCATATCACAGCATTGCCCTTTACCTGCTGCAATGTGAAGTGAGGATATTCTGTTGTAGGAATCACAGCCATTTTCAGTCCAGTCACTCACTGCAACATCAGGGTGGTTGCAGGTGTACCTGTCCTTTGGCTGGCTGCATGATTGCCTTCCCAGTCAATGCATTAGACCACATGGAGATTAGTCAGCAGTTGGCACACTAATGCCAGGAGGCCAGTGCCCTCACTCCAGAGTAGCTGAGCGACTCACCTACACAACACACCTGGGGCCCTCCTCCAGTCCCACAGCAAGATTCCCCACTTCACTCTCAAACTCATATCTCCCAATAAATAAGGCAGAGCACTACAAGTTTCTCCACTGGGGCCAGCAACAGCTAAGATTGGTTTTCTATCACAGTTTGATGAAGTGGCTTACTTTTCCTCTAGGTGGATTGCCAGCAGGTGGATTGCCAGGAGGAGGATTACCAGCAGGTGGATTACCAGCAGGTGGATTGCCAGGAGGTGGATTACCAGCAGGTAGATTATCAGCAGGTGGATTGCCAGGAGGTGGATTACCAGCAGGTGTATTACCAGCAGATGGATTATCAGCAGGTGGATTACCTGGAGGTGGATTGCCAGGAGGTGGATTACCAGCAGGTGGATTATCAGCAGGTGGATTGCCAGGAGGTGGATTACCAGCAGGTGGATTACCAGGCTTTCCCGGTCTCTGACCTACAGTACAGTTGAAGAGAAAAAAAATCCATTAGGATAGTAAAGGACTCCATTTAGGTTACACAGTTACAAAGCAGATATTTACTTAACCTTTTCAAGTTCTAAAACAAACTTATCCTAACCTGAAGATCCCAGAAACAAACATTGTATCAACAAGAGTCCTCAAGTGGTGGTCCATGAGATTGCAAGTGTGAATATCACTGGAGCACTGTAAGTCAAGACTCTAACTTTTCAGTTAGGAGGAATTTCTTATTTGACAGATGGTTAGAGTGGCTGCTTCGGGACTTGGGGTAGCAGGTTTGATTCCCAACAAAAGCTAGATGGAGCATCTGCCCCAATAGAGAGGGGGAATACAGCATCAAGGTGATGCAGGGTGCATGCCTCACCCTTAGAAAAGGGGGAAAGTAGCACTACATGCAATAGAATGCAGCCTATACAGTCCTGGGCAACCCTGTGCTACATGGTAGTGAAATCTTTGAACAACAGAGTCTAAGCAGCACTGAGTCAATGTAACATCAACCGAGACCTCAAGTGTTGGGCAATGATATTTCAGTTATACAAGTCAATGATGCACACTAGCCTCCCAGCTAAAGTACACAACTTTAACTGAATGGTTAGAGCTGCTTCAGTGGGATCCAGGGTCCCAGGTTTTATTCCCACTAAGTGCTGGATGGATGACTGCCCAATTAGAAGGGACACACTTGACAGAGGCATTGAGGATGGAATACTTTACCTTTAATAAAATCACAAAGGAAAAAAACTTGGCAAAATAAATATGCTATTATTAGCAACATTAGCAAAATAAATGAAGCTGGTCACTCAGCATGCTTCGAATTTTGTTTCAGTCCTTTTGTCCACACTGTACATGCTCAGCTATATTATTCTCACATGTAAAGTGCCATTTTGTCTTGTTTTTTATTGAGTTGATAATGAAAACAGCCAGTCTTTGCACTCATGCCAGACCTCAAATAGCTGTACAGTATACATTCAATGTACATAAGAGGAAAAAGACCTAAGCATTCTGAATTACACATCTGGGGGAATACTCCATAAAGTTAAAACAGTAATGATACAAAACAATAGCTGCACATTGTTAGAGTGGAGAGGTCACAACAGAAATCTCCAAACATTGCTTGGATTCCCAAATGAAAATGAGGTATGCTGTCAGCCCAAATATATGATGAATCCTAAACATGGGAGGCATCCCCAAACCAACACAACCATCGCTCTCCCAGAGCCCAACAAAATCACCAGCATTTCTCAAATGAGCATAACATACAGCATTATTGATAACACACACTGGCAGGTAAGGAAAACTGTTAGAGAGTAAAACTATCACTCATATAAAAAAATATATATATATATGTTAGACAAGCGGTTAGCTAGAAAAAGTAACAGTAAGGAAATACAATCAATGTGAAGAACTACCCCAACTCACCGTGGGTAAGAAGCTCAGGAAGGAAGGAAGGAGGAAACCGTCAACCTTTAACAGTAGTGCAACCGCGCACCATGATGTTGCCATGTCAGTGTCTACAGGGCTCTCACACACCTACAGTAAAAGCTCACTATGCAGTTGCTCCCATGACAGCCATGAGTTTATGCATTAGAAATAAATCCCAATTAAAATTCCAGCTTTACCAGCATTACTGAAATGACTGTATTTGCAATAAATGTGTGACTGTTATAATGCAAAGCTTGAACCCCTGTTTTACAACACATTTCCCTCCAAACCAAAGCTAAACTGAACACCTGAGACAGTTAAGTTTATGAGGAACAAAAATTCACTGAGAAAAAATCTGCAGTCCATCTGGTGTCTTCTTAATCATCTGGATCTCCAACTTGTCCAATGGCCACAGTCTTGAACTGTCTTCGGATAAGCTCAGCACTTTTACCTGCCTCTGCTCCATAGCATTGATAAATCGATAGGTTTGTCCACCATAAAATATGCATAGATGGGCAGGCATAAGTAAGGAATGGGTAACTCCATTGCTATTTAATTGGGCCCATACTGCGTCAATCAGGAAATAAATGAAGAGCAGTCCCATTAAAGTTCAAATGTTAAGAGTCCAGAGAAGCCTGTAGTAAAATGTCTTCGGTCACTACCAATACGGTAATGAGTACACAGTCTGCGGCAAAGGCCCTTGCTGATCTGCCCATCAGGGAAACTTCTGGTGAGCCTTAACAAAAGCAGGGGCTACGGCTCCTGCATCAGGACCCAAAGCATCTGGCAGACGAGTTTTTAAAAACTGAAGTAGCTGTTCTCTTTCACTCCCTTCTGGAAGCCAACCAGTCACACATTGGAAGTCCTGGGTGAGTTTTCCAAGAACACCAACCAATATTATAGCTGCATGTTCTCCTGTGCCATCTCACTGGTCACTGCCAGTGTCTGGGTCACTTACTACTCTGCAGAGGTTGCAGCCTTTATAACAACCTGTATTTTGATGTACTGCTCCCCCATTTGAGTATTGTTTTGACTTTACAGTAAATAGTTTGCATGGCAGCCATCAGAGATTGCGACAGAGCTTCTGCTCCAGGATGGGTGGCAGGCTGTCCAAAGGACATCCTGATCTGTTGCTTAGGTGGTGGTAGCTGATTCTTCAGTCGTCCCCCAGTTCCTTTAGGATGACCCTTCCCAAGTTTAGTGACAGACTGTGCACCAGGACAAGAAAGATCCAATGCTGTATACTAAATTAGCTAATTAACAGTTTTAATGTTGAATAAGATGAGGTGAAAACCAGAAAGGTGTTGAGCTGTGGCGAGGTGCGTCTACTCAGCAGTGTCCCCCCGATGCCATTACTTTTTTGACTGCACGTGTACCATGAGTTATCATTTACTTTTTGCCTGCAGATGAACTAATGGAGCTTGTAATTCAGTAGTAGTTGCCCTTATACTGTGCTATTAAACCAAGGAGTATGATTTATATTTTGTACTTTAATTCCTTTTCCAAATTGTTACCATTTCTATCATAAAACCACTTAAATGCCTGCTGTAAAAACTGAATGTGACATGACCTGACTATGGACATTTTTATCTTATTTTGAGGTGTTAATTGACTGCTTTGACACTCATGAGGTATCAATAGACTAAGACCCTCTCTTGAAGATAACATATTTTATGTTCTGCTATGTGATATTCCCTATATGTGAAGATAGACCATCTAGTAGTGAAAGCTGTTACTAACAGTGTCAAAGGTGTGTTGAGTTGCTGTAACAGCTAAAGCAACCTTGAGTGGTGGTCCATGAAATTTCAAGTATGAAAGTCAACCAAGCACTCTATCTCCTTCTGTAGCTTGGAGGAATTGCCCTTTAGCTGAAAGGTTGCAGCTGCTGCCTTCAGATTGCAGGGTCCCTGGTTCAATTAGTAGAAATCCAGAGAACTAAACTTGAGTACTCAGGGTCACACAGGCAGTCACTCTAGGAATTCAGCTGCAGGGATATTTCTCCAAGCTGGAATGTAAAATTCTCCTTTGACATTATATTGTGCTGTCTTCGTAACTGCCACTAGTGCTCCTACTCTGTCAGTCCTGTAGGGCTCTGTCATTTGTAACACGGATTACTGGATAGCATTGCTTTACTCAGGCTTTCTGATACATACTGTATTTCCTCAGTTAGAAACCACCGGCTAATGTAAGCCACTCTCTATTAAAATATTAATGGAAAAAACAGACTTTCAATGGAAGCCACCTCTATTAGATGCCGCAGCTTGCAATCAGGAGTACACCTCCAGTCAATGGTTTAACCCACTTCAGCCTGCCCTCTGCCACACCCCTGACATACCATCATCTACTCACTCTCTTAGCCCACCTGATCCCAGATGAAACAAATAAATGTAAATTTGTTTATTTCATTTTTGGTGACTGGGAAAGGAGGACTAGACAGTTCTGCCTATTTTCAGCCTCATTCTGGGGAAGGGTATTCAGATGAATGCCAACTGACACTGAACCAGATTAAGCTGTGGGTGATATTTTTAGTGAATGGGGGAAATTTGGCCAGGACACTGGGGAAATTTCCCTGCTCTTTTCAAGAAGTACCATGGAATTTTTAAAATCCACCTGAACAGACAGATGGAACCTTGGTTTAACATGCCATCCAAAAGGCAACACTTCAGACGTGCAGCGTTTCTGTTTCTTTCTTGCCAGCAGCTTTGTGTTTTATGCTGAGAAATCTATGGTCTGTTTAAAAAAACCTCTCACCTTCCCAGCAGCATTAGCTAGGTCTGTGCTGGGATCCTTGTCCGAGTATTGTAGATTTCTCCTTGCCCATCCTTGTAGCTCCCAAGTGTATTCCATGGTGCACATAAGACTTCAATGACAATTGGACTCTATTGTCATTGTGTGGACTTTGCTGTAATAGACTTGGGTAAACATTGTGAGGGCTTTCCATGGGGTAGTGGTAGTCTTCTGATCTTGCAGATAGTATTAGAGTGACATAGAGTATAACATTGCTGTACTAACTGATTCCAAAACAATCATTTTAGAATATAGTGGCATTAGGCCCAGGTGCTCCTCCATATATTTCTTTAGTTGTCTAAGTAGCGTTAGATAAAAGTAGTACTGTTCTCACTCCTATTGTTTTGCTTACCACTCCTGTGACAGTGTCATCCTACCCATTTTTACTGAATAATGCCCTGCGGACATCAAACTTCATGGATGGCTCCTGCCTCTCCTTGTCTGAATAACTTTCGTCTATCTGAAATCATTTGGACTCTGGTGTTCCTCCCATCATCAGAGCACCACATACTGTATGGACTCTCAGTATACTACCCATCTTGACAAAGTCTGCCCTTTTGAAGTCCAGGACCTTAGTTTTAGTAGTGGCTGCTTCATTACCCAGACTGATTGAGAACCGCATTGTGCAGTGATCACTACCTGCCAGTGGTTTCTCCACCCTAACATCCCCAACCAGCTTCCTGTCCACCAGCACCAGGTCTAGAATGTTTTCCTCCCTCATTGGCTATGTTACCATCTGGGTCAGGAAGCCATCCTGAAAGCCTTCCAGAGGGATCTGCTCCTTGGAGCATGATGTAGTTGGAATGCTGCAATCCATCCTGGCTGATAAAAGTGCCCCCCCACCTCCACCACCACAGTGTTTCCTGTGCCACCACACCTCCTTAACTGCTCCCATAGCTCCATCAGTCTCTTCTGTCTGGGCTGAAAGCTTGTATGCAACCCCCACTCTAACCTTAGCTCCTCTCGGGTTGTGTAGTTGCAGCCTAATGACTTCTGATCTGCGTTTCTCCCCCTCCTCCCTATTACATGTGATCCCTTCCCTAACACAAATGGCCACGCCCCCTTTCCCGTTTTCTCTGTCCCTCCAGAATAATTTGAAACTTGGGATGGTTAGGTCCCAGTCATGTTGTTGGGTTGCCTATGTCTCAGTAATGGCAGCTATGCCCACCTCCCCCTCTGCCTTCAATACCTGCAACTAAGCCACCTTGTTCCCCAGGCTTCTAGTATTTAGTGATATTATCCTCCACCCTGACCCTGTCCTGGTTGAATCCTTACCTGCACCATCAACCCTTGCCCTGCTTAGGTTTGACTCCAGCCTTGCTATTGAGAAAGTCCAAGGGAACAACTCTCCTCGTGATAGCCACCTCCAGTGCGCCCCCTTACCTACTTTAAATTATATCTCTCTTAGATAAATTCCCCCAGCCTCTTCTTCAAAACATGAGAACCTTCCTTTCTAAGATGCAGACTATTGGCTGTGTACAGATCCTTGTTATCCCACTTGCTGCCCAACTCTCCCACCAGTCCATACCCCTTGGCCCCACACCATTATCTCAGCCAGTTATTGAAATTTATGATTCTCTGCTTCCTGGCTGAGATCACCCTTGGCACTGGTAGGACTTCTGAGAAGGCCACTGACCTTCCCCTTTAACTGCATAGCTTCCCTAGTTCCCTGGAGCTGTACTGCATCTCCTCTATCCTTCTTCCTTCCCAGTCGTTCATTACCAGGTGCACCACAAAGTGCACTTTTACCACACCTTCCTCACACATCTGGCAGTATGCTGACATAAACTTTCTGCTGTCATGCCTGGCATGCATTCTACCCAGATGCTGCTTTTTCTGGCATCCTGTCCACCTCATTTTATACCCTTAAGTACTGAGTTTCCCAGAATTAAGTCCCTCTCACTCTTATCTTATTCACCCTCAAGATGCCTGATAAACTCCTGCCCCCAAACTTCATTTCCCCTTCTGTTCCTCTTGTTTCTGAAACCATTTGCCTCTCCTAATCTTTGCCCTGTCTTCTCCCCCGTAACAACTTTAGTCGGTCTGTCAGCTGCCACTTTGGAACCATTACCCCTCTGCCCTCCCTCCCCATCTCCATCACCTACTATTCCACCCACTCCATACCACCCTGTCTTCTAATGCTTCCTGTGTCACTCCTGAATTATGCTCATCTAGAACATAACTTTCCTTCCTCATCCTTGCGCCCTCCTTACTCAGGCTGTATGCTGTTTCCCCCATCCCCTTATCTACCTGCTCCTTCCTTCCCACTACAATTTGTAATGCTCTGCCACCTTCCTTCTGCCCTTTCCTGCCTCTGCTGCTTCCTGGGAAACAGCTAGTGTCATCCAACACCCTGCTGCACCTCTTCTCCCCTGTAGTGTTCTCCTCTCTTACCTTAACTATAACTTTTCTTCCTGCCTCTTTCTGCTCCTCCAGGCTAGTTAAGACTGATAATCTGTTCAGAATGTTAATTCGTTTTTCCTGCGCTATCCCAGCCTTCACTCCCTGAGACTTATATCCCTGCCACGATCTTGTTCTAGCCTTGCCCTTGTGCACGACCCTCCTCCAGATATTATTCCTTGCCCACAACTGCCCCTGACTGTGTGTCCCTCCTGTTCTGATATGCAAATTAGGTACGCACATTGATTTTTGTCTGTGCTCATCATGGTCCATCAAAGGTTCAGCAACTTCATAAACTTTGTGTTGATGACCAGTTCATGAACTTTGTGTTGATGACCAGTTCATGAACTTTGGGTTGATGACCAGTTGATGAACTTTGTGTTGATGACCAGTTCATGAACTTTGTTCATGAACTGAGTTGAACAGTTGGTGAACTTTGGTTTCAATGAATTATGAACATTCAAGATTCATAAAAGCAGCTGAACTAATTTTACCTGGGTGCATCTCTTGTGCCGTTGTACTAAGTTAAAATCATGATGTATAATTTATTTGTGTATATTCATATAGCATATTCATTCATTTCTATGTGGGTATGCATTTTGTAATTTCTTTTTTTAAATGCATGACACATTTTATAATGGCACCATTAACCTTAAGTTCAGAGGGGCAGAGTATTAGGTACTGCCTAGTGACTGAGCCATACAACTCCATGTGTTGTCTGCACTTAAAATATTTTCAAATGTTGATCGCTTTTAAAATACACCCAAATTACTTCCCCATAGTACCTGGTAGAACTTATCATTATTGCCACTACCGCCATTGTTGCTGCCACCACACCCAATTCCAAATCTTCCTCTTTCTCACTAATCCCATCTTCAACTAAATCCTCATCTTCTGGTCTCATCTCACACAACTGCAGTGTCTCTAGTATGCTTTGCTATGTCAATGCTTTTGAGAACTATATGCAGTTGAACTGTAGCTCTATTGACCTGTATGGAAACTCCTTCTGGATCTGTCGGTAGTCGAACTCTCAACTTGTAAATACTGTAACTGTCTGTAAAGAATTTTGTAAATATCCTGTCTGTGTTATCACCATATGTACTCCTTTATCCCCTCTCCTGGGTCGCATTTGAAATGAGCCTCGGCTCAGTGTGCCTGTCTCTGTCAACAAATGTTTAAACAAATAAAAATTATGCGGTTCGGGTGGAGGTTTTCAACATATTTTTCCACAAGGAGTGATGCAGCATGGGACTCCAGGCTGACATTCCGAGTTCATATTGCAACTACCATCAGGATAGAAGGGGCAGGTCCAGCTTTTGTCATTCACCATAGTCACTGACCCTGGCACAACTGAAGGAAAGGGATAGGGAATCTGTTTGGATCCTAGAAAAAGAAAATGTTTATTTCATAAAGCAACTTTCACAAAGGTTGTTTTAAGAAAGAAATGATCAGCCACACCTAGTGACAACTGCAAACAATCCTCCCTGATTTTTCAACACCATTCAATACCTAAGATCTTAAAATATCTACAAAAAAAAATTACATTGTTAGTGCAGTCTCCCACATTGACTTTGACATGTGCCGCAATAATTGCACTTCCTTAGGGGGTTGAAGGCCCTATGCTGGCAGCTGATATGCATTTGGAGATCATGGTCCTTACAGGACCACCCCCAGAAATGTATGAAGGTGGAAAACTTTGCTTCACACATTAGCTTGTGGAGTGTGCCAAATTCACAAAAGTGCAGACTCAGCGACATTTTCTGTAGGTAAAGTAGCATATATTTTATGGGAAGTCTTGGAACTTCACTGCCAAATGAAGATATGAAAGATATGGAGATGAAATGCCAGATACATCTTTACTGACTTCACCTTCAAGAAAGTGTCACTTTGCCAGGAAAACTCATTACAATGTGGCAAAGTAGCAACATTGCAAAGATTTCAGCAAAGGTGAAGTTTGCACCTTTGCCAGAATTTCACTGGCGACGTAACCCTTACAGAAATATAGGTGTGCTGTGTGCATGCAGAATGCATGCCACATGCTTAATTGTGCAATGTTTGCATGCGGTTTGAATACACTAAGTGAATATATGTTAACCAGGTCTAAAAGGCAAGTCAGTTTGCAGGCTACAAGCTTGACATGCACCGTATGTAAGTTTGTGTGAACATCTTCTAAAAATTACATCAGGTTCATGTGTTACACACTTGACATGAGTGCAGCAGTTAAGCTAATGTAAATATCATTTAAACATCACATCAGTTTCATATGCCGCACGCTTGGCATGTGTACAGCAGTGAAGCTGGTACAAATCTCATCCAAAAAACACATCGGTTTCTATTTCTTACACTACTAACAATTAGTCATTAAAATACATTTTATTTAAATTCCCATAAAAATTAGATAAACTCATTAATTCTGATCCTTCTGCAAATTGCTTAATGGCATTTGATTTTTGTCATTAAATCACCATTAATCTGTAAAGTAGTGTTTGCTTACTGCATTAAATGCCTAGGATATAGGCAGTCAACATCCCCTATTCCAGATGTACTAAGAGGGGCCTCTGTGTTGTGAAGCCTATCCTTTTTGTGTTGGACCATGCATGGACACTCAAAATGAGGGACAATAAAGGTCACCAACCCACATGATATTCAGGATACATCATGAAACATGAAGATATGGTACCTCAGAACACAGAGGAAACGATTGTATTAGCACCTGAGAATGAACTTTTACCATTAAGCAGGGGTGCCATTTAGGTAGGGCAGAGGGGCGCAGATCCCCCTGCCCCCACCCCCCCATTTTTGTGTCTAGGTTGTTCTTATGGTGTGGCAGTAATGGCTTTAAATTGGATTTAATCTTTTGCACATTTCAGTCTTTCAGATGAGATTTTAAAACGAGGTCCCATCTGCCTATTCTGTTGGTAGTTTAGGTGGATGTTAAAGATTCCATGGCACTTCCCAAAAAGTCTATCAATCAATCAAATTCTTTATTTATTTAACCAGGCGATCACCATTGAGCAAGCTAATTTTCGAGGTGAACTTGTGTTTGTTAACAAGGAACAAGGACAATATACATAGGATGCAACACACAAGAAAATAGTAATAATACAAATGAAGTGAGATACAATAATGCAGTATATACAAAGTATCAGCAGGTAGCATTGACAGCAGTATATGTTTGGAACAGAAGATACAGCTAGTTTTGAGTAGGACTCAATTTTTCACAGAAGTAAAAAAATATACATATCAGGTGAACTGAACACAAATAAAACCTAATATAAAAAGATATAGTGATACACTGTGGAGAATTTAGAGCTGGAACCAGGGCCAAAGGAATGTGGAAGGGACAGATATGGGGGTAGAAAAGTGGGAGACGGAAGAGTTGATTATAGATGTGATCAGTCTTTTAACAGTAGTAATTAGAGTGTGCTTGAAAATTTAGGAGTCACTATTTAGGGTAGACAGGCACAGGACTCCTTATTATGATGTAGATATACAGATTTAAAAGCTGCTAGGCTGATGGGGTGAGTTAATTTCATTTTTTTGCAGTTTGTTCAACAGCTAAGGGAGCACATAGCTGATGGCTGCTCTGCCAATGCAAGATTTTGCTTTGTAAACATAAAGGTAGATACTGTATATGAGGTGCTTCTCAGGGCACACTTTCCCAGAGTGTACAAAGGTAAACAGACAGAGATATGCTGGGGCAGTTTATTTGAGATAGCTCCGTATGTCCAAACCGCAGCATTTTTTTGCCATCTGTAAGCAAGGGATGACCATCCCACTGCCGTGTACAATGCACAGTGGTGGGTTGAGTATGGAAGACCCATGATAAATCTTATGGATCTGTGATAAAGTGTGAAAAGTATAGGGGAATTTCTCCAGTGACCTGACCAAATTTCCCCCCATTCACTAAAAATACCACAAACAGCTTAATCTGGTGCAAGGTCATTGGCATTCATCTGTATCCCACTTCCCTGGGTTATAGCTGAAAATTGTAGAGTCTGTCTAGTGCACTTACCCAGTCAACAAAAATGAAATATATAAAGAATAAGTGCCCACCTGGCCTGTGCATGCTCACACTGCAGGTACTCTCTAGACTTAACTGTGTCTGTACTGTGTTGTCCACTCTCTCCACCTGTTAGTGGCAGCACAATCACATGTGATGGGGGATAAGCTCCAGCCAAGAAAGAGTGCATGAGCCTATCAAGTGCAAAACTGTCTTTCCAAACACAGACTAGACAGGCTGAACACCACGGCTTGGAGGAGTCAGTGAGCACTGAACTCTCAATAGCAGTGTTGTGGCAGCTTATTTTTGTTAAAATACAAAATCACACATGCCCCCATAATGCAAAGCATCATGGACTGCATATGGAAATCACCACAGACTAATATGCTGGTTCAACTTTAAGCAAAAATGCATGGTGCCGAAAGGCCTCTCACACAGTTTGCAAAGGGTTCCAACAGAAGACACAGACATCAATATTTTGTTGTTCTACTCTTAGTGAGTCTCCATCTCCCCTGGTGGCTGAAGGAGCAGAAGGTGTGCAAGAAGCTAACTCAAGATTGGGCTACCTACTTACTGTACTAGGCTTGACTTACAAAAAAAAACACACCCCCATGGCAGCAAGCTAGGCTTAGCAGCAGCGATGACAGTGGTATGGGTGACTTTCATAGCCTTGATCAGTGTAGTGTGGCAGCAGCCACAGCAGCAACCAAGCAAGATGGAAGAAACCCAGGTTGGGTGGATTTGTATGGTGAGGTGACTTGGTTGCAGTCCATGTTGGGGACCTATGATGGTCAGTTCTAGCATTCATCTTCTGGTGAAGGAGATGACAAGCACTGTCCCCAAAGCTTGGAAGTCAGCCTATGTCATCCCTCTCTCCAAGGGCAGTGATCGCTCTTCACCAAGAAACTATTGACCTACACTTCTCTCTCTTTCCTGCCCTGTTCACATTACAGGAGTGACTAGCGAAATCAAGGCTAACAGATTTCCTCACTGTCATTAATTTCCTCTCCACTTCCCAGTCCATGTTTAGAAAACACCACTCAACCATATCCTCCCTTCTCTGTGTCACAGGACACATCCAATCTCCTGCTGACCAAGATCAACTCACCACTGTACTCTTCATTGATCTGGCTAAGGCTTTTGATTCTGTATCCTACTGACTACTTTTAGATAAACTTAAGAATGCAGGGCTCGCCCCCTTCCACTATACAGTGGTTTAACTCACACCTTGCAAACAGGCATCAGTTGGAAAAGATCGCAAGCTCCTCATCTCCCTTCCTACCCATTTTAGCAGGGATCCCCCAAGGCTCAGTTCTCAGCCCTATTCTCTTTTCCCATTTTATTAACAAACTCCCCTTGGCTTGCTGAAACTCCCTCAACCATATGTATGTAGATGATACCATCCTGCTTACTTCTGGCCCTGACCTACCCACAATGCTATCGGCCCCACAACAAAATTTCCAGTCGGTGCAAACTTCCCCTGCCTATATATTCTCTAGACAGCACTCATCTTAGTGAGCTCTCACACTACAGATATTTAGGTGTTTGGCTAGACCCACAGTGAAGCTCCTCAAATACACATATGCCATATCTTCTTAACTCCACTCTAAGCTTAGCATTCTCTGCTGTAACCTGAACTCTCTTCCTCTTCCAGTATATCTTGAACTACTGACTAAAATGATGATACCCATTTTTGACTATGCTGACAAAATATACTGCATGATGCATGCATCCTCAGTTCCTAGACTGGACTTCCTCTTCTACACCTTCTGCCAATTTGTCTCATATTCCACCCTTGGAACCCACCACTGCTCTCTTCTCACTTCCCTGGCTCTCTCTCTCTCTCTCTCTCCCCTCCCAACACCCACCATTAACTCATCCACTCTATCCCCCTCATCTCAAAGTACTGGTTCAGTCTGCTGCCCTCCTATCTCTCTATCAATCTCACCCCTCCTCTCTTCTCATCCTGCTCCCCAAGCTCTGGGGAATCTTGCTCTTTCTCCCTTACTAAACCATCCTCAGATGCAGCAAATCCACTTACTACAATGGGCTCCCCTCACTCTGGAACACTCAATTTCCTCTTCTTTGAAACTCATCCTTGCACACATCTATCAAATCTCAACTGCACCACCTGCCGTCTCCCTCCTGTTCCCATGACATCACATAGCACTTGTTCTTGACCCAACACAGAAACTAGCACTTCTCTCACCTCTTCACCTCACCACACTTATTCCATCTATCCATGCAATTCACCTTCACCTTCAAAGCACTAAGCAAGCAATAATACCCAACAGTGTGGGCAGTATTGGGCAATACCGGACCACCCAGGGGTTTAATTAGGCCTGATGCCATGAGCAAAGGGCCTTATAGCCCCTGGGTGGTCTGATATTGCCCATACCACCCACCCTGGAGGGTATTATTGTGCTTAGAAAATGGGCTGTGAACTTTTTTTTTAAACCATTTAATTTTGTTTTTAAAAGAAAACATTCATTTATAGTTGTTTGCTTAGCCAAATAGTCTCTCTACTGATATTGTTGACAATCGTTACATGTAATACCCCGAGTATAATGTGAGGGTGTGATAGATATTGTCAAGTAACTGCTCAGAATACTGGCGTGGTTTTATGTAAGTATTCTAGCATGTCTTTAGCATGTATTTTTTAACTGCTGCTGACAAGCTCACTGTGAGAGACATCAAGGCTGCATGCAGGTGGCCTCTGATCATGTCCATCCTATTACACATTTCTTGCACTGTCGGGACACTTTATGAAACTCGCTCACTGTGACTATGTAAGAAAAGAACCAGCAGGACCATCCCGCCGGTCCCCATCCGCATACATCTGCAGGCCATCACTGGAACAAATGCTATATCAAGCCCTTGGTCAGGATGGCCACATGGCAGTAAATGACAGTCACTGACCGGGAAATGGCTGGCAGGGCAGTGGTCACCGCCAATTCTCAAACACTTAATGGAGCACTGGCGGTCCTCGGACTCAAACGATTCCCACTTCCTGCCTGCTGAGTGCACTCCATCAGGCCACCGGGCCCTGAGATCAGGCTGGGAATGGATTCACTTTTCAGAAAAGCAGCACATCTCGCTAGCCTGCTCCCTTATTCTGCTCTCCCCATAGAGTTGCAGCTCCCCTTCTGTTACCGCTGAGCTCAGGCCAATGAATGCTGCTGCTGCTCAGCAATCCCCTGCTGCAGTGAGGAGTGCTGGTGGTGGCTGGGCGAGCTTTGAGGAAAAAAAGCTGCTGTTTCAAGGTAAATTAGTTGATGATCAGTGATGGGACAGGGTCCGGGGTGGAGAAGTGTGATGGGTGGGTTAAATTGATGTTTCGGTGGTGCTAGTTTCAAATGAAGTAGTTTAAGGGTTTTTTTGTTGTAGTTTTTTTAGAAGTAAGAAAACTGCTGTGGTCATGCCATCCTTTTATGTGTCTGTAGTAGGGCTGACTTGCCATGGGTAGCATCTCTCGGTAAGCAAGATAAAACATGGCGGCAATTTAAAATGGGAATTATATGTGTTAGCCAATTAGGTAGCAGGGTGGGCACCAGGATAAGTAAGTGGGTGAAGGGGCACTATAGGCTGGTCCTTTTTATTTTTGGGCATCTATTGAAAATTAATGTACCCACCCTGGCAAGGGTACAAGCCAATCTGATGCCAGGAAATAAAAAAGCCCATTTTCTAATTACTGAATATCTGAAAGAAACCTGCAACTGCTTTAGGTGCCCAAGCTCTCTTAATCTCTGATACTTCTAGCGAATACTCTGACACTTAGTTACACTCAGATCCCCCAATAGGGGGCACCCAGCACTCACTCACTCACTCACTCACTCACTCCTTCCTTCCTTCCTTCCTTCCTTCCTTCCTTCCTTCCTTCCTTCCTTCCTTCCTTCCTTCCTTCCTTCCTTCTCTCTCTCTCTCTCTGTACCCCCCCAAGTTCTACAAATGAATATATACCAGCCTGCATACATAAGTGTATGTACAGGCCTTCACAAGCCAGTAAGTGCCGAGGAGCTAATCTTTTTTCTTCCTCTGCTTCCTTTTTTAGTGCTGACTTACCTGTATTTAACTATGTAGTTTCAGAGTTTTCTAGCTGGATAATTCTCTCA
This sequence comes from Neoceratodus forsteri, assembly GCA_016271365.2. NCBI lineage: Eukaryota > Metazoa > Chordata > Ceratodontiformes > Ceratodontidae > Neoceratodus > Neoceratodus forsteri. Next base: position 619,235,206 of record CM028138.1, on the reverse strand, counting down.
CATACACAATGGCTTTTGTGTATCCATCCGTCTCTCTATAGCTCTTTCTCTCTCTCTCTCTCTCTCTCTCTCTCTATTTTTGCCTGATTTATTGCATGCATGTATAATGGTTTTTGTGCCTCTTCTAACGGCTTGTAATATTGTTATCTGCTATATTATAGACTGACTGATCTTTGACATGTACATTTGTGTTTTAGTCTGCCCATGCCTGTAACCTGTCTGATGTCCATGACCACCTTGAAAATAAGCTTGCTCAATGGTGTCTATGCCTGGGTAGATAAAGTTTGATCGACTGATTGATTGATTGCGTGATCCCATCACCACATTTTGACCCCCTCAGCCTTTTTTTATTTTCGTGACACCATAGTCCTATTGTATCTCTCACTGCCATCTGCCCATAAGTACCTCTATGAAGCTAAGATTCCTTGGCTTACTGTATTCCATCTTCCTGTTCTATGATTCTCTATGTCTCCTATTTGCTAGTGCCACCTTCTGACTTATAGGTATTATTCTTTTTTGCTGATGTTGTTGCCCATCTACAGGCTGACCTAGCTAGGATTCGTGAAACCTCCTCCCCCACCCAGGGACCACCAGGGCCAATGCCACTACCTCAGAGGTTGCCAAGAAAGAGGAGAGGCTGGACCAGGGTGGGCTCAAGGAGGGAGAAGGTGGTGGAACAGAGTTGCATCCCTCCAGCTGTACCTCTTCACAATTTATTCGCTCTTCTGGTGGATAGTGGTTCCTCTATGGAGGCACCTGCAGTGGAGACCAAGGAAGATGCTGGGAACCTTCACAAAGGAGACCCAAAGGAGGGTGGCATGAGACCCCACAGAGGAAGGAAACAACTCCTTTTGGGGGACTCAATCATTAGGGGGTAGAAATGGGGGAGGATGGGGAGAGGTAGGTAAGGTGCCTTCCTGGCACCACGGCTTGGAGAAACAGGAAGCGAATCCTCAGGATCGAGGGAGGAGCTGCACGAGGGAGGGAGCTGGATGTCATTGTCCTCCTGGGGACAAATGACCTGGCTAGGAATGGAATCAGAGCAGTGCAAGAGGAGTTTGTAGAGTTGGGAAGGGGTCTTAGACAAGTAGCTCATACAGTAACCTTCTCGGAGGTGCTGCCTGTCCATGGCAAGGGAGATGCTAGGGCACTTCTCACCAGGGAATTCAATGAGTGGTTGAAAAACTGGTGTGGAGCTCAGGGTTTTGGCTTCATTGGGGACTGGGGAGCCACCTGGAGGAATGCAGACCTATTCTGGTGCGATGGTCTGCATCTGTCCGGGCGGGGAACTAGGATACTAGGTAAGAGGTTTAAATGCTTTATTGGCAAGCATTTAAACTAGCCAAGGGGGGAGGCACTGAAAAGAAGCAAGGAAATCTGAGCCTCCCCCCACAAAACATGGTGATTAGTGAGGTAAACACTAAGGTACAGAAGTTATTAGGGAGCAGAACAGATTTAAATGTAAAAAAAGACAAAGGCAGTAAGGACATAAATGGGGCTAAAAGGGGTAAGGCTATCAAAAAGTGGAGGGTGATGAGTACCAATGCCCGTAGTCTGTGTAACAAGCTCCCTGAACTAGTGGCCTTGATGGAAGAGGGTTGCCTGGATATTGTGGCAATCACAGAAACATGGTATACAGAGAACCTTGACTGGGATGTCAACATACCAGGATACACAATCTACAGGAGGGACAGGGAGGGTAAAAGAGGAGGAGGAGTAGCTCTCTATGTAAAGGAAGGGATCAAAGCAACAGAACTAAAGAGTAAACAGGGACAGATGAGGCACTTTGGGTCACCCTGGAGACAGGAAATGGCACCACAATTCGCATGGGGTTGTATACAGACCCCCATCTCAGGAGAGAATGGACAAGGAAATGATAGAAGGCTTTCTTAGAATGGCAGAAAAAGGGGAGATATTGTTGATGGGGGACCTGAATATGCCAGATGTTAACTGGAGCACCTTTGCTGCAGGCACATCCAAGAGCAGGGTCATTCTTGATGCCCAACAGGGGGCATGTCTCAGACAGCTAGTATTGGAACCCACTTGGGAGGGAGCAATCTTAGACCTGGTACTTTCTAATGGGGATGGAGAAAGAATCTCAGATTTAGAAGTGGGTAGCCATCTGGGAACAAGCGACCACCAAACAGTGTGGTTCACAATAAACACAGCCATACAATCAAGCCATACAAAAGCAAGAGTATTAGTCTTTAGGAGGGCTGACTTTGGGAAAATGAGAGAGTGCCTCAGAAAAGCACTAGCAAACAGACAAGAAGGAGGGGTGGAGGAACAGTGGGGAGTGATCAAAACAGCCATCACAGAGGCAACAAGCCTTTGTGTAAAATAAATCAATAAAACACAACGAAGGAAAAAACCACTATGGTTCACAAAAGAGGTGGAAGGGAAGGTTAAGGAGAAAAGGACAGCATTCAGGAAATATAAGGAAACACAGAAGAAGCAGGACAGAGAACTTTATCAGTTAAAGCAGAAAGAGGCTGGGAAGGCAGTCAGAATAGCAAAGGCCCAAACCGAGGAAAGGATAGCCAATTCTGTTAAGAAGGGGGATAAGACCTTTTATAGGTACATTAGGGAGTGAAGAAAGACCAAAGGAGGGATACTGAAGCTTAATAAAGGGGAGGGAATATGGGTAGAGGGTGACAGTGAAAAAGCAGGGATACTGAACGAATATTTCTGCTCAGTATTCACAAAGGAAGAGGAGGAGGAGTTACCTAAACCAAACAAGAGAAACACTCTGAAGATGGGGGTCGATACCAGTCCATTTACAGAAGAAAGGGTTCTGAAAGAACTAATAAAATTGAAGGTGGACAAAGCAATGGAGCCTGATGGGATTCACCCAAGAATTCTAAAAGAACTAAGGGTAGAACTAGTGACATCGCTGACTACTCTCTTTAACAAATCATGGGAGGTTGGGGTGGTATCCGAGGACTGGAGGAGGACAGATGTGATTCCCCTTCACAAAAGTGGGAGCAGGACAGAGGCAGGAAACTACAGACCAGTTAGTTTGACGTCAGTGGTAGGGAAAATGATGGAATCACTTCTGAAGGAAAGAATTGTTGAGTACCTATCGTCCGTATCTGAAGAGGGACATTAAGTTACTAGAGGAGTTCAGGCGGGGGCGACAAAAGATGATCAAGGGTCTGGGGACTTATCATATGAGAGGAGGTTGAAGGAGTTGAACATGTACTCACTGGAGGAGAGGAGAGACAGGGGGACATGATTGAAACAACTTAAATACATGAAAGGAATAAACAAGACAGGTACAGAGGGGGCTATTCAAAGTAGGGAGGGAGGGCCACCAGGGGCCATGATATGAGACTGGAGCGAGGAAGGTTCAGGAGGAGATGAGAGACACTTTTTATAGAGGGTGGTGGCTGGGTGGAATGCATTACCTGCAGAAGTGGTATGCAGTAGAACAGTGGACTGCTTCAAACGAGGATGGTACAGGACAGGGGAGGGTTAATGAAGGGGAAGGGGTGGAAGGGAGGGGCAGCTGCAGGATAAAGTGCTAGCTGCACATCGAGGCGGACGATAAGACCTCTAGGCCTTTATCTGCTGGCAAATTTCGTATGTTCGCATCCTATAGAGGCCAGTGGGCACAGGACCCAAGCCAGCATGGATTCACGATGGAAGGTCGTGTCAGGCTGAATCTAATAGATTTCTTTGACTGGGTGACCAAAGTAGTAGACCAGGGAGGGATGTGGACATGGCCTACCTAGATTTTAGCAAGGCATTTGATACAGTTCCACACAAGATTAATACACAAGTTAGCCAGCTTGGGTGGGTCCCAAGGTGGTAGCCTGGATAAAAATTGGCTAGACAACAGAGCATAAGGGTAGTAGTAAATGGAGTACACAGTGAAGAAAGGAGGGTTGCTAGCGGGTGCATGCAGGTTCAGTACTGGGACTGGTCCTTTTTAATGTCTTTATAAGTGACATTGCAGAGGAACTGGAAGGAAAAGTATGTCTCTTTGCAGATGACACAAAGATCTGCAACAGGGTTGATACACAAGATGGAGTGGAAAGGATGAGAAGGGACTTGGCAAGGTTGGAGGAATGGTCAAATGTATGGCAGCTCAGATTCAATGCAAAGTGCAAGGTAATGCACATGGGAAACAAAAACCCAGGGGAAGCGTACACAATGGGGGGTGAGATACTGACAACAGTAAAAATAGAAAGGGACCTGGGGGTAATTATATCAGATGACCTAAAGGTGGGCAAGCAATGTGAGAAGGCAGTAAGGAAGGCTGGGGGGATACTGGGATGCATAGGAAGAGGCATCAATAGTAGAAAACAGGAAGTTGTTATCCTCTGTACAGACAGTTGGTGAGACCCCATCTGGAGTACTGTGTGCAGTTCTGGAGACCCCATCTCTGCAAAGACATAGACAGAGTGGAGGCTGTCCAGGAGGGCAACCAAAATGGTGCAGGGTCTGCACAGAAGACATGAAGAAAGACTGAAGAAGCTTAATATGTATACTCTTGAGGAAAGAAGGGAGAGGGACATGATAGAAACTTTCAAGTACCTCAAGGGAATTAACAAAGTCCAAGAGGGTAGCATCATCCAGAAAAAGAGATGTGCAAGAACAAGGGGGCACAATTTGAAGATAGAGGGGGGGATGACTCGGGGATAATGTGAGGAAGTATTTTTTCACTGAGAGGGTTGTGGATGCATGGAACAGCCTCCCTGAGAAGGTTGTGGAGTCAAGAACAGTGGGGGACTTCAAGAATACATGGGACAGGCATAAGGCAGTCCTAGGGGCGAGTAAGAGGAAGTAAGCTGTTGGTTCACTAGGATCTGCAGCTTATCTGTTAGGTAGGAAAATGGGCAGACTAGGTGGGCCAAGCAGTCCTTATCTGCCATCAAATTCTATGTTTCTATGTTTCTATGTTACATTGCACTCCTGCATTACTGTACTTGTACCCCGTACCTGATTGTGTACTGCTTGTATGCTACTACCTTACTGTTGTTTTTTTTCTTTGCCTAAATTTTTATTTATTTGAATCTAGGATGACAACTACCTTTGAGCCAATGGTCTTTTACAAAGGTTCCAAGTCAGTTGAGGTACAATTCAAACAAGACATTGAATAACAGTATAACAGTGGGTTACAGGCAATTACCTACAGTTTTATACATTCAATACAGTGGCAAAAATGCCAGAAGGAGGTCTGTTAACAGGGTTGACACGGTATGGAGGAGAGACACACTAGTGGGATGTGGCCATAGGCACTTGTCAAATATCAATTAAAGTGCTACGGGGGGTAGGGAATGAGCCTGGGAGATGGGGAGGATGAGTGGTTGTATGGGAGAGGGAGTTGAGGGGGGAGAGGGTTAAGTGCTAGGTGGAAAGAGCAAAGAGGAGAGAGGAGAACAATTAGGAAGGACAGTCACAGGTGCTAGATGCAGACAGGATGTGATGGAGATTGGATTTGAAGGGACCAAGCTTTGGCATTGAAGCAATGTCAATGTTAAGACCATTGAACCAGCTGGGAGCTCTGTGCACATACGATCTTTGCCCTTGTGTGGTGCAGAAATGCTGGCTATGCAGAAGCTGAGATTCAGAGAACCTGGTAATGCAAGTAGTCTGCGCTGGGCAGAAAAAGCTTGGACACCTAGGGGAGCAAGGTCTAGTGTTATTTTCTGTGTCATAAGGCAGGTTTTGTACTTGATCCAGTTTGAAAGTTGAAGCCACCCAGCCTGTGCTTAGAGATCACACATGTGGGTGAGGCAATGGGTGCTGGTTATGAGATGGCAAGCTTGTTTAGTGCAGTGGATATGCACCTGAGAGCAGTGGCAGAGATTGAGATTACTAAGCTCTGTACTACAATCCTTAAGGCATAAACATAGAAATATAGACTTTGACAGCAGATAAGGACCACTTGGCCCACCTAGTCAGCCCATGTCCCTACCTATTGGATAAGCTACAGATTCTAGTTAACCAACAGCCTACTTCCTGCAACCCCCCACTATAATTGCCTTGTGTCTGTCCCATGCATGTTTGAATTCCCCCACTGTTTTAGACCCCACAACCAATCCAGGAAGGTGGGTCCTTGCATCCACCACTCTCTCCATGAAAAAAAATGTCCTCACATTACCCCTGAGCCATCCCCCCTCTATCTTTATACTGTGCCCCCTAGTTCTTACACATCTCTATTTCTGAAAGAAGCTACCCTCCTGGACTTTGTTGATTCCCTTGAGGTACTTAAAAGTTTCTATCATGTCCCTCCATCCCTCCTTTCATTAAGGGTATACATATTAAGCTGTCTCAGTCTCTCTTCATATGGTTTCTGATGCAGATCCAGTACCATTTTAGTTGCCCTCCTCTGGACTGCTTCCATCCTGTCTATGCCCTTGCGTAGATGAGGTCTCTAAACTGCATGCAGTACTCCAGATGGGGTCTCACCAACTGTCTGTACAGAGGGATAATCACTTCCCTTTTTTTACTTGTGATGCCCTCCCTATGCATCCCAGTATCCCCCTGGATCTTCTTACCGACTTCTCACATTGCTTACCCACCTTTAGGTCATCTGATATGACTACCCCCAGGTCCCTTTCCATTATTGCTGTTGTTAGTACCTCCTCTGCTATTGTGTACTCTTCTCCTGGATTTTTATTTCCCAGGTGCATTACTTTGCACTTATTTGCATTGAATCATATGTTTGACCATTCCTCCAACCTCCATTCTCATCCTTTCTACCCCCCCCTTGTGCATCAACTCTGTTACAGATTTTTGTGTTATCTGCAAGAGGCATACCTTTCCCTCCAGATCCTCTGCAATGTCTTCCAGACCCTCTGCAATCTGATGGAAGGCATTGTGTGCACCTGAAGAGTAGGCCAGTGTGAGTGTTGGCAGCCTTGGTAATGTTGTCAATGTGCGTAGCATACGATAGATTAAAATTTATGGTAATACCTAGATATTTAAAGGATTGAACCTGTTTAAGGGTGAAAATATTATAAACTTGTGAAGGCACGAGTATGGGTGGAAACTGGGCAATACACGCTCGTAACACACTCATTGTATGGACTTTCATCACTAAATTTTCAACATGAATGTTTTAAGACTTCTGCTACTGAACAGTGTCACTGTCATTTTCATAATGTGTCCCGAACACAGATTTCCCACAGCGACCGCGCTATTCTGCACTGGAACTGTGAAAACACATTTTGGCCAGGATGTAAAAAGTGACAGCTGTACTGTTCATAAGAAGGTGCAGAACAATGGCAATGTTGAAAATCTGGAGTGAAAATATTATAAATTCATGAATTTAAGAGTGTGCGTGCAAACTGCGCAATGCACACTCATAACACAGTAATTTTATAGAGTATTATCACCAAATTTTCAACATAGGCAGATTAGGACCTCTGATCATGAACAGTGTCACTGTCATTTTTGTAATCTGTCCCAAACACTGATTTCCCACAGTCAACGTGCTGTTGTGAGACGCAACTATGAAATCACATTATGGCCAGAATTTGAAAAATGACAGCTGTACTGTTCACAAGGAGGTGTGGAAAAGTGGCAATGTTGAAAATCTGGCATGACAATATTGCAAATTTGTGAAGTTAAGAGCGTGCTTAGCAACTGCACAATGCACGCTCGTAAAGCAGTCATTTGGGGGATTTTTTCCACCAAATTTGCAACACAGGCTTTTTGAGAGCCCACCTCATGAACACTGGCACTGTTGTTTCATTAATCAATCCCAAAAGTTGATTTTGCGCAGTGACAGTGAAATCATCTTTCGGGGCCAACTAACGCCATGATAGTGACAGAATTCATGCGATGGGGTCCAAAAAACCCCATGTTGAAGATTTGGTGCCAAAATTCCAAAAAATGTCTGAGATATGCAACAAAGTTGAAAAAAAAAATGATTTATTCCATTATACTGCTTACCGGCATTTCCTCAGTTCGTGGTCGGCTTTGAAGAGTGCAGACGTGTTCCCAGTCCACTGAAGATCATCACGCAGGGCCCCAGAGGTAAGTATGGGGTATGGGATGGGTGTGGGGAGGCAGGGTGCACAGTGGGTGGGTGCAGGTTGTGGGCAGGGAGACCATGAGGGAAAGTTTCCTTTCTTTACAGGTTAAATAAACAAAAAAACATCACAGGAAGGTTTTCCTTTTTTACAGGTCTATTTGGCATGCTGGGGTGGACTCCCAGCATGTCAACAGTGTTTGTTTGAGGGAGCAGCTCTAGCCAATGGGGGATTGGGCACCCCCATCGGCACAAAAGGGGGGGCACAAGAGCCGAGGGGGATTGGGCACCCACTCGGCACAACTACACTAGGTGTATGTGTGGGGGGGTTATGCTGACGGGGATTGGGCTCCCCCATAGGCAAAATTAATGTTTTATTAGGGGCACTAAAGCCGATGGGGATTGGGGTCCCCATTGGCACACAAACACTCTGGGGAGGTACATGCTGCCGAGGGGGATTGGGCACTCCTTCGGCCCTGGGGTTCAGGAATATTGTTTGTGAACATGGCGGCAAGCCACCGCCATGTTCACAAACAATATTACAGTACTAATATTCCTCCCAGCAATGATGGGTCACTTCCTCATTGCAGTGAATGGCTGATGCTGCAATGACGAGGCAGTCCCTGATTGCTGCAGCTGAAACGTTTCAATGATGTGGCACGCTGGCTGAACTAGTGTCAGCTAAAGTGTGCCACAGCATTGGAGAATGCAGGCCAAGCCTTAAAAGTCTGCGGGGGCATTGGCCACAACAGTGCCATGCCTCCACTACCTGCTTGTGGAGAAAGCTGCCGCAATATGTTTCTTGCGCATGTGCACAATTAACATAAAAATCAGCATACTTGCCTTTACTTAATATGTATCCACTTGTGAGTACAGTAGCTTGATCATTAAAGAGGCTCATAAACTGTGAATAAACATTTTATAAAAAATCATAAAAGATTCTTTGTGCTTACACAAAAGTCAAACTAAAAAATAACTGAAATAAAAAAATACATATCTGATAATATGTTCCAAGGCATATACCTACACCTTTAATTTTGAATAGGGAAATTTGTCAATTGTCTAAAAACTGGCTGCACATGAAAGGTTAACTAAGTGAGTTTATATTACAGCACCCAAAACACGGGTATCTTTCTGTTGGGGAGTGCAAGGGGGGAGTGATAAAAGGGGTTTGATGCCCCATGCCATCCACCCAGTGTAATTCTTATTAACCAAAGGCTCACAGTCCTATAATTAGCTTCATAATTCCCACCCAAGGCAATCCACAATAATACTCTGGATTACTGGTCATCTAAATGGACATAGTCATTCCCTCTGCTTCACTACAGCATGACCTCCACTCCCACCCCCCCAGTACACAACCACATTCCAGCAGACTGTATCCAGCACAGCTCCCTAGTGTCCACTCCAAGGCCAACCACAGTACCAAAACATGCAACCTATCTGCTTTTGAATCATCCACCACTTCATCTGCATGATTCAATAACCCCCTGCACCCCCCGCACACACACACAAAATGCTAATCTTATGGACTGTAGCCGCTTTGCTAGTGAATATTGCCATAACACCATCTCAAGAGTCAGACATGGTCAACTTTCCAAATGACAGAGACAATTGATACTTCAACATGAAAAAAGAAGTCAAATTATCATATGTGGCATATCAAAATGTGTGTACTTACCCATGCCAACCACCTCAATATAGATACATAGATACATAGACAGTGTCTGCAGATAAGGGCCTATGGCCCACCCAGTCTGCCCATTTAAGTTTGTAAGTTCAGTTTATGTTTTCCAGGAAGTCTGTTGCCCCTTACCCCTGACCTCCAGAATTCCTTTATGTCTATCCCATGCATTCTTAAATCCTGTGATTGTTCCAGCCCCACCACTTCCTCTGGCAGGGTGTTCCACTTGTCCACCACCGTTCTGTGAAGAAATTCTTCCTCACGTTTCCTCTGAATCGTCCTCCCTCAACTTCATCCCATGCCCACTAGTCCTGGAACATCTTTTCGCTAAAATAGTGCATTCCTGCACCCTGTTCCTCCCTGTAAGATACTTGTATGTCTCTATCATATCCCTCTCTCCTCCTCTCCTCCAGGGAGTACATGTTCAGTGCCTTCAACCTGTCCTCATAGGACTTGTGATGCAATCCATGCACCATCTTTGTTGCCTTCCTCTGAACCTTCTCTACCCTGTCTATGTCCTACGTAGGTAAGGTCTCCAGAACTGCACAGTGTACTCCAGGTGCGGCCTCACTAGTGTCTTGTATAGTGGAATTATGACCTCCTTTTCCTGCTGGTGATGCCCCTGCCTATGCATCCCAGCATCCCATTTGCTTTACCTGCTGCCTTGTCACACTGTTTCCTGCCTTGAGGTCATCAGAGATGATAACTCCAAGATCCCTTTCCTGCTTGGTGCATGCTATATCCTCACCCCCCAACTGATATATTGTGCCAGGGTTTTTGTGCCCCATATGCATTATCTTGCTCTTCCTTGCATTGAATTTCAACTGCCAGACCCCTGACCATTCTTCAAGTTTCTTTAGGTCCCTTCTCATTCTGTCTACATCCTCTGGTGTGTCTACTCTGTTACAGAGCTTTGTGTCATCAGTGAACAGTGAAATTCTGCCTTCTAGGTCCTGCGCAATGTCACTGATGAAGATATTGAATAGTACCGGTCCCAGCACTGATCCCTGTGGTACCCCACTGGTCACTCTTCCCTCTGTGGAGTGACAGCCATTTACCACCACCCTCTGTGTCCTGCTGCCCAGCCAGTTACCTACCCACCGCACTACTGTCCTGCCCACACCCATATTCCCCAGTTTGTGCAATAGTCTTCTATGTGGCATGGTGTCAAAGGCCTTGCTGAAGTCCAGATAGGCCATGTCCACTGCCCTCCCTGATCCACCTCCTAGTCACCCAGTCAAAAATTCAATGAGGTTGGTCTGACATGACCTTCCCTGGTGAAACCATGCTACCTTGGGTCCTGTAGTCCACTGACAACCAGATGTTCCACCAATCTCTCCTTCAGTAGTGCTTCCATGATCTTCCCCACTACCGAGGTGAGGCTGACTGGTCTGTAGTTCCCTCTTCCTCTTTGTTCCCACTTTTGTATAAGGGGACTACATCTGCTATCCTCCAGTCTTTGGGTACCTCCCTGTTTCTAGTGATTGGCTAAACAGGATAGCAAGAGTTCAGCCACCACCTCTCTCTTAGTTCTTTAAGGACCCTGGGGTGCACCCCATCTGGCCCCATTGTTTATCAACTCTTATTACTTCCAGTTCCTTCAGGACCCTTTCTCGTAAAGGGACTTGTGTCCATTTCTGCACCATTCACCCCTTGTACTCCATTCAGACCCATTACCCTCCTCTTCCTCAGTAAAGACTGAGCAGAAATACCTGTTCAATATGTCAGCTTTACTGTTGTCATCCTCCACACAGCCCCATCCTCCCCCTTCAGTCTCACTATCCCTCCCTTTGCCTTTCTTTTTTCACTTATGTACCTGTAAAAGGTTTTGTCCCCTCTACCCACTGATTTTGCAATGTGTTCTTCTGTCTGAGCTTTGGCTTCCCTTACTGACCTCCCTGCCTCCCTTTGCTTCTCCTGGTACTTCTCCCTATCCACTTCTGCCTGTGTCTTTTTGTATTGCCTGAATGCAATCTTTTTGGCTTTCACTTTCTTTGCTACCTCTTTGGAAAACCATAATGGTCTCCTCTTCCTTTTCCTCTGCTAACCTCTTAATACATAATTCTGTTGCTCTTGTAATCCCCATTTTAAATACTTCCCACTGTTCCTCAACCCCTGATTCCTGCCCATTCCCTTAATGTCTCTTCAAGTATCTCCCATTTTCTCAAAGTTTGCCCCTAAAATCCAGGATACGTGTTTTTGTGTGGTTTGGTTCTGCTCTTTCTGTGATTTCAAACCACAGTGACTGGTGGTCACTGTTCCTCAGGTGCCCCCACTCTTACCCCCATCACACTGTCTCTGTTTGTGAGCACAAGGTCCAGTATTGCCTTCTGCCGAGTTGGTTCCATGACCAGTTGCTTGAGGAAGGCATCCTGAAGGGAGTCCAGGATAGATCTGCTCCTAGTTGATGATGCTGCTGCTGGGATGCTCCAGTCCACGTCTGGAATATTGAAGTCTCCAACCAGTACTACCTCACCCTTGTCTGCCATCCTCTGGATGGCTAGCATCAGCTCCCTATCTGTTTCTTCCTCCTGGATTGGTGGTCTATAGACCACACCTGTGCGGATGGCTGGCCCCATTTCCTTTCCAGCTAACCCACAGTATCTCTCCCCATTTTGTTCCTCTTGGATCTCTGTGGCCCTTATGTCATTTTCACATACAGTGCCACTCCTCCTCCTTGCTGCCTGCCCTGTCTCTTCTGAATATGTTGTTGTGCCAGGTATGGCCAACTCCCAGTCGTGGTTATCATTACACCAGGTTTCAGTGATGGCCACAATGTCCAGGTCTGACTGCACCATGACAGCCTCAGATCTTCCATCTTGTTGCTAAGGCTCCTGGCATTTGCACACATGACTTTCCATGATTTGACCTCCCTAGACTGTTTCGCTATTCTCTCAAGCCCTTCCTTGGTTGTCCTTTTCTCTGGTTCACCTTGCTGTCTGCCCTTCTGCTGAATTTTGCCCCTATTCTGCCTATCCACCTCCTGGATAATCTCCATCTTTTGCACTTGGCTAACCTCCACATCCTTTCCTTCCATTTCTCTGGGTACCTCTATTTGGTTGTCCCTGTTTGGCAGTGTGGCATATGAGTTCTTGAGTGGAATAGGATCTGGGATGTGCCTCTGCCTGACTGGTCTAACCCTCCCTGAGCCCACTGTCATCCAAGTACTCCTCGTTCTCTGCATCCTTTGAGGCAGCTGCATTGGACTGAGTGGTCTCTGGATAGGGGTGATGGTACTCCTGACCGAGTTTACTTCCGCTCTGAGTCTGGCTACCTCATCCCGCAGTCCAGAAAGATGCATGCAGATAGGGCAGCACCTCAGTGTCCAGAAGATCTGCCTGAATATGGCTGCCCACAGACACTGCATTGCATCACTCCCCACATTATACTGCAATGATACTGCTATTCCACTACTTGTCTGCTACTGAAGCTCTCCTAGTTCCCTTTTTATTGATTTACTGTCCTAAAAATCCTGCCACTGTTCCTCTATAATATTTGAAAATACATACACTTCTATCTCACCTCTTTATCCTTACCATCAAAAGGTAACTACAATCACAATAATCTGCCTTCTACTAATACAGATTCTATCACAGAATCAGAGCACAATGCAAAAACATCTGCTACTTAGCTAATATGTCAGGGTTGTGTGGATTGCAGTCAATGTAATCTTCATTTCTCTCTCTCTATTAAGTTTCCTAGTGCATCCCCCAAGACTACACCTGTACTGCGAACACCGGCCCATCTACTAGGCCACAACCACTGTCTCAACTCCCAAATGCCCCCACACCCCCTCCGACAAAAAACAGAGCTGACTTCAACTGTGCTTAATGAATGAGCACATTCCTGTACTGGAACATGCTCTTTCATTAAGCACATTTGGCAGGCCGGCTGCCGAGGAGAGAGGAGGGCTATGCCAGTCTGCCCTCTCTGAGGGGTTTACGATGGGCATGGGGAGGGGTGGGTGGGCACCTGCTGGGGAGGGGGCACTAGACCACCAGGGATAGCTATGGGACTGGGGATCAGGGATGGGGATGGGTCAGGGCAAGAGGTTACTTTATTTGTCTATTACTACTAGATCACCAGGAATTAGAAAGAATACTAAATGGAGACGGGGGGAGGTACTGTACAGTTTTGGCTGTGGCTGGCAGGTGGGGGGGAGGGACCACTAGTCATCAGGTATATTTTTTACATGTGGGGTGAGTGGGAGTTCTAGCCACCAGGGGATTAAGGCAATCACTTCAGGGGGCAAAATTTCTGTGGAAGTTCAGAAATCAATTTCTGAAGTTCATGGAAGCTAAAGTCAGACTTTCTCTTGAATTCTGCTTAGGGAATTTAATTTTTGCACACCTCTAATCATATCTGCCCTCTCCCCTTACAGAAATATAAGTGTGCTGTTTACATGCAGAATGCATGCCACGTACTTAACTGTGCAATGTTTGCATGCAGTTCGCATGCACAAAGTGATCTTAAGCGAACCAGGTCTAAAAAGCAAATCAGGTTTGCATGCTGCAATTATAAGTGCGCATGTGGTAAGCTGGTGTGAACATTTTCTAAAAATGACATCAGATTTGCTTGTTGCATGCTTGACACGAGTGCATCAGTTAAGGTGGTGTGAACATCATTTAAACATCACATCAGGTTCACCTACTTCGAAAAATGTAAACTCGGGCACTCACCACCCGCTAAAGCCAGACCAAAGTGCAAAAACTTATTTTAGTATATAAAAACGAATATGTACAGGTTCACACATGCTGCACGCTTGCCATGTGTGTAGCAGCTGAGCTGGTACAAATCTCTTTAAAAAAAAATCACCTTCTATTTTTTATAGTACTGCTAGCAATTAAAGTAATTAAAATAGATTTTTATTTGGATTCACTTTAAAATTAGATCAACTCATTAATTCTGATCCTTTTGCAAGTTGATTAACAACTTTTCATTGTTGTCATTAAATCCCCATTAATTTGCAAAGTATTGTTTCCTTACTGCAGTAAACGCCTAGGATATAGCCAGTCAACATCCCCTATTCCAGATGTACTAAGAGGGCCCTCTGTGTTGTGAAGCCTATCCTTTTTGTTTTGGACCATGCAATCCCTTATGCATATTTAGTGCTATAAATGTGGTTCTCCATGACCGTTATATGTCACTTACTTTCCCTTTGTCATTCTCTATTGAACATATACACTATTTCCATGGTCAGCACTCTTTGTGCTGAGTAGGGTCTTGGAAGCATGTACCATACCTCACATTTTGTCACTGAAATGAGGGACATGGACACTCAAAATGATGGGACAATGAGGGACACTAACCCACATGATGATCAGGACACATCATGATACATGGCGATACAGTACCTCAGAACAAACTGGAAACCATTGCATTTGCACCTGAGAATGAATTTCTACCATGAAGCTGCAATGCCATTTAGGTAGAACAGAGGCAGTTGTGCCTAGTTGTCCTTAAGGTGTGGCAATAATGGCATAAAATTTGGATTTAATCTTAGCTCCAGCTAAGAAAGAGCGTATGAGTTTTGCAAGTGCAACACTGTCTTTCCTGCCACAGAGTAGACAGACTGCACACTCCAACTTGGAGGAGTCAGTGAGCACTGAACTCTCAATAGCAGTGTTGTGGCAGCATATTTTTGTTGGTCTACTCTTTGTGATTCTCCATCTCTTCTGGTGGCTGTAGGGGCAGAGAGCTGTGCAAAAAGCTAAATCAAGACTAGGCTACCTACCTACTCTAGTAGGCTCACCATGCAAAAAAACCAGCACAGACCCCATGGTAGCAAGATAGGCCTAGCAGCAGTGGTGAAAGCAGTGTGGGTGGCCTTCATAGGCCTTGATCAGTGCAGTGTGGCAGCAGCCACAGCAGCAACCAAGCAAGAAGAAAGCAACTCAGGTTGGGTGGGTTTAGTTGGTGGGGTGACTTGCGCAGACCATGTTGGGGATCTGTGATGGGCAGTTCAAGCACCCAGTTTGTGTCAGAATGAAAGAGGGGAAGCAGACTGAAAACTGGGCTGGTGGCACACTGTACCAGGCTGCAGGTTCTGGACACATGGCCGGTTAAGTAAAAGTAAATAATTATTTTTACAGGGGGATTGGGGAAGGAGAAAGTACTAAAATATTTATGTTTTTTTCATGTTTCTTCACCTTCACCTTTGGGTAGCTTCATGACCAATAGGATATGGGTATTGAATGGAATGAAGTCAGAGAGAAAAATCGGTCCAAAGTTGTTTTTTTTTTGAGGCGGGGGTGCAAAACCTCAGCCAGGAAAAAAATTGGTTAGTAACTGGGTGGGTTTTAGCCTAAAACTAATGCACTTCTCTGGGCTATATACAAATTAATCTTATACATTTGTATTTTTCCTGATTTGCATATCACTTGTCAGTCAAAACAAATACGTTGTACCTTTTAGAAATGTTACAGGCATTCTAGAGCTGTCCATTGCATTCACAGACAGTTGAGCAGTAAAGTATGCACGGACTATTGGAGCAATGCCTTAGTTAGACTTATGCCTCCCCCAGGAAGCTGACATCCACAATCCTATGCTGAGGCACATTACGACAAAGGTCAAAGGAGACTGCAAGGGTGGGCACCATTGAAATGAATGGGGTATTTTTTTATTACCATTTTATACATTATTGATGGAAAGTTGAAGTTTACTGAAGGCCGTCACTCAACTAACAAGAAACATAGAAACATAGAATTTGACGGCAGATAAGGACCGCTTGGCCCACCCAGTCTGCCCATTTCCCTACCTACTGGATAAGCTGCAGATCCTAGTTAACCAGCAGTCTACTTCTTCCTACCCCCACCCCCCAGAATTGCCTTATGACTATCCCATGCATGCTTGAATTCCACCACTGATTTTGACTCCACAACCTCCTCCGGAAGGCCATTCCATGCATCCACAACCCTCTCGGTGAAAAATACTTCCTTAAATTACCTCTGAGCCGCCCCTATATCTTCAAATTGTGCCTCTTGTTCTTGCACACCTCTTTTTTGAAAGATGCTACCCTCTTGGACTTTATTGATTCTCTTGAGGTACTTGAAGTTTCTATCATGTCCCCCTCTCCCTCCTTTCCTCGAGGCTATACATATTAAGCTCCTTAAGTCTCTCTTCATATGTCCTCGGTGCAGACCCTGCACCATTTTAGTTGCCCTCCTCTGGACAGCTTCCATCCTGTCTATGTCTTCATGGAGATTGGGTCTCCAGAACTGCACACAGTACTCCAGATGGGGTCTCACCAGCTGTCTGTACAGAGGGATAATAACTTCCTGTTTTCTGGTGATGCCTCTCCTATGCATCCCAGTATCCCCCAACCCTCCTTGCTGCCTTCTCACATTGCTTGCCCACCTTTAGGTCATCTGATATGACTACCCCCAGGTCCCTTTCCATTTTTGTTGTTGTTAGTATCTCACCCCCCATTGTGTACTCTTCCCCTGGGTTTTTGTTTCCCAGGTGCATTACCTTGCACTTCTTAGCATTGAATCTAAGCTGCCATACATTTGACCATTCCTCTAACCTTGCCAAGTCCCTTCTCATCCTTTCCACCCCACCCTGTGCATCAACTCTGTTGCAGATCTTAGCGTCATCTGCAAAGAGACATACTTTTCCTTCCAGTCCTTCTGCAATGTCGCTTATAAAGACATTGAAGAGGACTGGTCCTAATACTGAACCCTGCGGTACCCCGCTAGTAACCCTCCTTTCTTCTGAGTGGACTCCATTTACTATTACTCTCTGTGTCCTATTCTCCAGCCAATTCTTTACCCAGGCTGTCATCTTGGGACCCACTCCCAGGCTGGCTAACTTATATATTAATCTTTGTGTGGGACTGTGTCAAATGCCTTGCTAAAGTCTAGGTAGGCCATGTCCACAGCCCCTCCCTGATCTACTACTTTGGTCACCCAGTCAAAGAAATCTATCAGATTCGTCTGGCATGACCTTCCGCTGTGAATCCATGCTGCCTGGGTCCTGTGCCCTTCTGGCCTCTAGATACGCAGACAATTCTTTCCTTTAGAAGTGATTCCATCATTTTTCCTATCACTGAGGTTAAACTAACAGGTCTATAGTTTCCTGCTTCTGCCTTGCTCCCACTTTTGTGAAGGGGAATCACATCTGCCCTCCTCCAGTCCTCGGTACCACCCCATCCTCCCATGATTTGTTAAAGAGGGTAGTCAGTGGTGTCACTAGTTCTACCCTTAGTTCTTTTAGAATTCTGGGATGAATCCATCAGGCCCCATTGCTTTGTCCATCTTCAGTTTTAAGAGTTCTTTCAGAACCCTTTCTCTGTAAATGGGCTGGTATCAACTTCTGTATCCAGAGTGTTACTACTGTTTGTTTTATGTACCTCCCTCTTCCTTTGTAAATACTGAGCAAAATATTTGTTTAGTATCTCTGCCTTTCACATTCTCCTCTGCCCACCCTCCTCCCTTTATTAAGCCTCACTATCCCTCCCTTGGTCTTCCTTTGCTCCCTGATGTACCTATAAGAGGTTTTATTCCCCTTCTTAACTGAGTTGGCTATCTTTTCCTCAGTTTGGGCCTTTGCTGTTCTGACTGCCTTCCCAGCCTCCTTTTGCTTTAACTGATACAGTTCTCTGTCCTGGGACCTTGTTAGTAGAACAGTGGCCTTCATTATTCTCCAACTCACCATCATAATGTATAAAATAGTAACACAAAATAACTCCATTCATTTCAAGGGGGTACACCCCAGCACTCTGACCCATGGACATCATCTCTTAAAGACTCTTGCCTCTGACACCCTAGTGCACAAGTAAGAGACGTGTTACTTATATATATACTCGGTAGGTTGTCTGTAGCAGCATGGCTGTACCTGCTACAGTGTGTGTCCATGTGGGTTGGGGGACTGGCCATGTGGGTGTGTGTCAAATTATTTCTACATTTGTATCTTGAAGTTTGTTTGTGTGGAAGTATTCAACACTATGGACAGAAAATAGAAGGAGTACAGAACAGATAGAAGTAATTAATTGGTTTTGTGGGTAAGCTTGTGTATTGGGTGTGGGAGAAGCCACATGTGTTTCTATTGGTATGTGTGCTACAGTTTAGCTGTGAAGCTGAGATGAGCAAGAAGAAAAAGAAATTTAAAAGTATAACAGTGGCTACAAGCATGCTGCATGCGTGCAGATGTAATCAGATACAGTACGTACTAAAGTACAAGCGAGCCACATATGTGCAGACACTGTGGTTTAGTGGTTAAAGGCACTGAACTGCAAGCCAGAAGACTTAAAGGCATGTAAATCTGGGGTTTCAACTCCTACTTGTATATGGTGAGATCCTGAGCAAGTCACTTAACTTTTACAAGTGCAGTTATCAGTGACCACTTGATTTTTGCTTACATTCCACATGCATGCAGTCTTTCACAATTTAACATAAAAATAATGATTTCCACACTTGCTTGCTGCGTGCATGCCATGTGCATGCAATTGGTTTCAATTTAACATTTAAATCATACTTGCAACTTGTATATCACTCAGGTAGTTTTATGTGTGCAGCTTGAAAACATTTCATATCATTATTTCTGGGTCCCTCCTTTCCACCAGGGTGCACATATTGAGGTCCTTCAGTCTCTTCTCATAGGGTTTTTGATGCAGTCCTAGCACCATTTTAATTGCCCTCACTTGACCACCTCTTCTTTGTCTATGTCCTTGCAAAGTTAAGTAATTTATACAGTGGTATCACCACCTACATCTGTCTGCTGGTGATAGCACTCCCGTATGCAGTTTATCATCCCACTGGCTCTCCCCAATGCCTTGTTACACTGTTTAGAAACCTTAATATGATTACTCCCAGGTCTCTTTCCTGTTTTGGTGGTTGCCAGTTCCACTCCACCCCATTTTGTACTCCTCCCTGGCTTTCCACCCAAAGTGCATGATTTTGACTTCTTTGCACTGAAACGTGGCTGAACACTCTTGACCATTCTTCAAGCATTCTTAGATCACTGTTCATTTTCCAGTCCCTGTGGAGTGTCTACCCTATTGCAGATCTTAGTTTCATCTGCAAAAGGCATACTTTCCTTCTAACTCCTTTACATTGCTGCTAATAAATACATTAAAAGCCTGAGCCTAGTATTGATCCTTGTGGCACCCTTCTGGTCACCCCCCTTGCTCAGAGTGAATGCACTGTATCCTAATGCCCCCTTACATACTTATGAGTTGGATACTGCTAGTGCAATGCCTGTGGAACAGAACAGGATAGAATAGAATAGAATAGAATAGAATAGAATAGAATAGAATAGAAATGTAGATACTGCACTGTAGCATCTGTCATAACATGTGATACGAAAGAACGTTATGTAGTAATGAATTAGATATTGGAGGTGTAGGGGCTGTAGAATAGAATTTGTTTTTTTATATCATCTTTCATAACAAATTATCCCAAAGCACGTTTCATAGTGATGAGTTAGATACTGGTAGTATGTGGTGTGCATACTAGAACAGTTTTAGAATTTATATAGCACTTTTCATACAAATTGTATCCCAAAGCATTTACATAGTGATGAGTTAAATACTGGAAGTGTAAGACTGTAAAAGATACTAGGGGGACTGATTCACAAAGCTAATGAAAGTGCCACAGCAGGGTGAAACACTGGTGTAAGTGGGTTGCCATTTGCCGATCTGTAGTTTTTCCCACAGCTATGGTATTCACAAAGGTGGAAAAAGTTTACAACCAGCTCCATGAATTACAACAGCTTGTGGATGGTGTTGCCATAGAAGTCCCCACAGCTTCAAAAAAATGTTATGTCCAGTGTAACATCTCTGTACCTGTGGGGAACTGTGAATACTAATCTACGCAGTTGTGGACTATTCGGTCCTTAAATGTAGTTGTGGAGTGGGAATCAGTTCCAAAATTCTTTTGTGAATCCGGACCTAGAATTTCAATTTGTATAGCACTCTTCAGATACAGTATACTGTATCTCAAACTGATTTGTACATGTGCTAGAGCAGTAGTTCTTAGACTTTGTCACAGTGCGCCTCCCCAAATCCATGGAAAAGATTTTGAGCCTCCCCTTAAAACTGAAATAATCTTGGGCCTCCCCAAAGAAAAATAACATACTGTACTTTGTGCAGTACACCATGAATATATTGAAACCTGTTTTAGTACTTGGCTCACATTCAGTTGTTTGTCTTATACTGACGTGAAACTTTCGAAAAAGAGCTCCTGTGCTCAAAAGTGTTATCTGAACAACAAATAAATGAAATATTGTTATTCAGCTTATTGTAAACCCCCACAGGCCAACCTACTTGCTCCACCATTTACATTCTTGAACCATTGTTACCCCTTGTTGCAGTACCTTCATGGGTCAGGCTACTTTCTGTTTCCTCTCTATATGAAATAACCTTCCTACATACTTTGCCTCTCCCCCTCCTTCTCTGCTCCTAAGCAACTTCTCTGGCATTACTTTACTCCTTCCTGCTATTGCTCTTAGCACTTCTATGCTCAACCCTTGTATTTGGGCTATTCTGAAATCAATTATCACCACTCATTACTAGTTTATTGTTCATATTTGTTTGCACCATTGTTCATTGTGCATTTCTTGATTGTTCTGCAGTTACCTTTTGAAACGTATTCACTCTCTACCCCTCCCTGGGTACACCTGAGATGAGCCTTGGCTCATTCACCTTCCCTTGTCATCTATTAGTAAATAAATACACTAAATCCACCTACTATTATTATCCTCTTTCAGTTTGCTTCATCTCTTCACACAAAATATATAAAATTCAAAATTTAAATACAGTACTTTTTCAGACTTGCTTGAGCCTCCCCTTGAACAGGTTGGGGCCTCCCCAAGGAGGCTGGCCTCACCATTTGAGAACCCCTGTGCTAGAGAATGTTAATGTAGGGGCAGTAGAGTAGAAACTGGGGTTACTCACCTGTAACAGTAGTTCTAGGAATGGTATATGGTTAACATACACTTCTGGTAGTCTTCCTTTAAGAGGTTGAATTGTCAGACCATCTTAAAAAGAAGCTCTTCCCACCACATGGTGGTCTATTCCTCGGGATATCCCATCAGAAGGGCACAGGAACAAGGATGCAGGAACGAGGGTGCTGGAATGTGGATGCATCTCAAAAGGCCACAGGGGACTTGTGGGCATGGTGAGATGTGGGCATCACTCTGCCTCTCGATCCCCTATGTGATCTGCTGTGGAATTCATTATAGCAATGTTGGGGTGTATGGGGGAGAAGCTGCATGCAACATTACACAAGGAGACTGTGTGTGGTACCCTAGTTTAGGGGTCAGTTTTCAGGAGACATTTGTCCTTTTCTCCTTTTTGCCTGTCACCTTTTTGATGGATGCTCTTTTTGTTGTGCCCTTTTCCACCACACTCTCTTTGTTTTCACCCTTTTTAAATAGAATGATGCATTGGGTCCACGATGTGTCATCAGATCTTACAGGCAAGAAAGTGGGGATCAGTGTGCCACTTGCCTGGGAGAGTTGTTGGGTTTTGTGGATGTGAACCATGAACCACTCCTACAACTACAGTTACAGTTTAGTAACCTTCATTCTAAGGACAGCAATATGGTTCACTTACCCAAATGACTGGCAGACTCCTAGCAGTTCTCCAGGAGGGGGGGCGAGGCATGCATCCTATATGGTAAACAGTGATTGGAGAGCCAAGACCCTAAAAGCAGCATCCCTTTGTGACTGAAGGTCAGTTCTGCAATGGGAGATGAAAGCATTTGCTAACCTCCAGGTAGCCACTTTACAGATCTCTTGTATGGTGACATCCATGAAAGCAACAACTGAGATAGTGGTTTGTCTGCAGAAATGAGCCTGAAGCCTACGGGAGGCTAACTACCAGCCAACTGATAACAGAGGCTACTGCAGGAGACAATACACCTGCCAATCATCCCTTTTGTTGGTGGTCTGACAGGTGCAGTTTCAGTGTAGGTGACAAAGAGCTGGCAATTCTGACCCTGAACTTCAGTCACGCACTCTTTTTAATAAGCGAGTGCCCTCCACAGATCCAAGGAATGGAGCCTGCAGTCAGCCTCGAAAGAAGGTTTAGTAAATTAGACTGGCAGATGAATTATCTGGTTAAGGTGAAACTCTAAGATTACCTTCAGAAGGAACTTTTTTTTTTGGGGGGGGGACTACTGTGTCCTTGTGGAATACCAAGAACAAAAACTCCACTAAGAGCATGTAGAAATCACTGATCTTTCTAGTGAAGGTGATAGCCACCAAGAATGTGGTTTTCCATGACAGGTGTGACATCTTCCACCTGTAAATAGGCTCGAAAGGTTTGCCTTTTAGCATTGCCTAAACCAGCAACATGTCCCAAAGTGCTGTTTGTGAATATACTAGCAGGTTTGAGTGGTCAAGGCTTTTGAAAAAGTGCCTGACCACCTTCTCCCGTGACACCGATGGCATACTAGCCCATACCCAGTATGTAAAATGGCTGCCAGGTGCACCTTGAGGGTTGCTGATCTCAGCCTCATTTGAAAGAGGGATCACAGATGATCCAGAATACTAGCCAAGGGGCAGGCAAGGAGATCAAGCTCCTTGTCTTGACACCAGATGGAAATTTTTTTTTCACTTAAAGACATACCACAGGTTAGTCTACTTCTTTTGAGATGCCCCAGAACATGAAACACATTCTCTGAAAGACCCAAAGCCTGGAACTCAATCCACTCAAGAACTAGGCTGTGTGGTACAGGGATTTGAACATCCCAGTGCAGGATCTTCCCCTGATGACATGTCAGCAGGTGCAGACACAGACCCAACCACCGTGGAGATCTGCTGCTGAGGCTGAGGATATTCAGCAAACAGAACTGGCAAGGCCACTATGGGGTGAACAAGATCATCCATGCCTTGTACCTCTGTACCTTGACCACCACGTTGTGGATCATGGAAAAGGTAGGGAAGGCATACAGGATGCTTGGGGTCCAAGACTTGAGAAGGTATCTCCCAGAAGCATCCCAGTTTGATGGGGATGGGCACAGCACAGCCTCAGCTTTGCATTCTCACTGGGGGCCAAGAGGTCCAACAGAGGGGCTACCCACAGACAGAAGAGGCAGTTCACTACCTCTTTATGTAGAGACCACTCATATGACATCTCACCCACCTGGCTGAGGGCATCATAAGCTGTTTGTGTGCTCCCATGACATGGATCACCAGACGATCTGTACCCAAGCTGAGCACACTGGTCCAAGTGTGGAGGGTCTCCTGACACAGTGGAAGGCGGTACTTCTAAAGACAAAAAAGGTGCATTCTATGAATAAGAAAAAGGGGGGGTGCTCATCTAGAGATACCCTGGCTAGGGATCTCGCTATATAAATTCTGCCTTTTATGTGAATCACATGAAGAAAGGTTTCACATACCATGGGCAGTCAGTAAGTGGCTCACTTTGATCAGCTTTTTTAAATTCCAGTAGGTCAAGAAAAAAAGTACTTGAGGTTTTTCATAACAGAAAACAGCTTGTTTATTTAGATAAAAAATCATGTAAACATACAGACCTGCCCCAGTCCTGATATAACCAGCAATCACCAAACCCCAGGACTTGCCACATAGGCTTCCTCAGGAGTCACCATCAAGGTAATGGCCCATCTCTTGACAGAAGAGCAGAGTGCTCAAGAAGGTTCAAGTAGTTGGGGGGCTCACAGGAGTGGGAACAGTTTGTCTGATCCTCGTCCTAAGACTGAGGCAGGATTTCTTGGATTTCTTAAAGCAGTGGAAAGGGCTCTTGCCATTGGTCTGTCCAGCTAAATAGATCTCAAATAATTCCACTGTGAAGGTTGTTGCAATGCTGGCTCCCAATGAGGGCAGTGTCAAGATCGATGAGGTACCCACCATCGTCTTGACTGTCCTTCTTCAATCCCTGCAAACTGAGGCATCAACCCTGCAGCAACAGGGATTGCCTTTCAAGCTGATTTAACCTTAAGCTTTGGGCCCCAATTGCCTGGTTGATCAAGAAGAAGGTGAGCCTGACAGCCTTCCAGGAATGAAAGTAGCATAGTCTTGCACAGGCCACAAGCAGTGACATCATACAATGTACCCAGGCAGTAAAGGCACAGCACATGTAACACATGTTTGTCCATTCAGGATATCTTTGGTGGCACTAGATGCCCTGTTTGAAGCTAGGAGCTAGCTTAGAGTCTTTGCATTCCACTGAAGTTAAGGTCAATGAGAGTGGAACTGAGGACAAAAATTGCAAGAGCGAAAATGATGTAGAAATTGAAGACTGAAGTAACAAGTTTACCAAATTATGCACTTAAAGGGATTTAGGCCAACAGTGCACACAGAGCTGCAAAGTAGCAGACCTGAATCTTCATGCAGAAAGGAAGATTTGACATCATGTGGAGAAGTGGAGGGGTATACTGAATCACTCAGGTGGTGGGAAGATATTCTCTTAGAGGCGACACAGCAAATCAGCCTCTTAAAGAAGACTGCCAGAAGTAGGATAAGTGAACCACATCCACATTCCTAGAATTTGGATTTATATATTGCCTTTCCTGTATGTTGCATCCCAAAGTGCTTTACAAACCAATGAGTCTGATCCTGGTAGTGCCGGTATTGTTCATTTATTTTTTTTCATTTATTGCTTGAATGCACACCTTGAGGCAAAATGCTCATTTACAAATGTTCATCGTCAAAACAACAGCTGGTTTACAAAATAACATCAGAATTCACAAGTCAACAAGTTAGCATACACATTAACAATAGAAAGTTGGTAACACAACATCAAAGTACACAGATCAAAGGTACACTTCAAAAGGCCTAGTAGTTTACAATGATAAAAATGCTTAACATATGTAGCAACCCTGCGGGACACTGTCTGTTGACAGATTTGTGCATTTTTATGGCACAGGGAATCAATCAATACCTGTATGAGAGGTTAAAGAGGGGCATTGATGAGGATGGGTTTGGTGCTGGCTTGAAGTTCCAGTGTGTGGAGGGGAATTTTTGGGAGGTGCCAATACAGCAGGTGCATTAATAGGGATAGGCTGTGGTGCTGGCGGCAAGTACCAGTACGTGGAGGGATCCTAGTGGAAGATATTGCCACAGCTGTTGCCAGGTATGAACACTTTTAGTTTAATTAGAATTAGAATTTATATAGTGCCTTTCATGCAAACCCTTTTCCAAAGTGCTGGAATTAGATAATGGCTGTGCTTGGACAGTATGCAGAATATATGCTGCCTTCATTAAGCCCACTAGTGGGACAAAGCCTGCTGTACTGCAATTGAACCCATGCTATCAAGAGTGGGATTGTTGGCCAGAACATTGGGAGTAACTCCCAGATTTTTTTAGTATATTTATATTTGTAATTCTCTGCATGTAAATTTCTGTAACTGTTGATTGCTCCTGTTGTACATTGTTTGCCTGATCCCTGGCTAATTTTATGCACTATGTGTTATCTTTTGTTTACTGTTCACACTGTTGTATCCTTCCGTGTCTTACCTAGAAATAGGCGGTTACTAACCTAGTGTACCCTACTTGGTAAAATAAATAATTGCAAATGTCTCATAAAAACAGCATCCCCTCCCCCCCAACAGTGCAACATTCTAACTGCAGCATCAGTTAAGCAGTAAAGTATGACAGGGTGGGTGTTAATTAAGCAATAAGCCATGAGGAGGTGTGGGTTATCAGGGGATTTACCATGGCTGGTGTGGTTTGCCTATGAGATGCAGCCGAGTGGGTAAATCCTCACCAGCCATGGTAAATACCCTGATAACTCACACCCCCCGAGTGGCTTATTGCTATTATACAATGTCGAAAAAGTGAAGGATTAGAAAAAAATAGTAAAAAGTATAAGGAAAAAACAGTTTTTATTGATTTTAAGCTGTGGTATGCTTCTGCTAGGTTGAATAGTCCTCTCAATCAATCAGTCAATCAAATCTTTATTTATCCAGACGAACACCGTTGAGCAAGTTCATTTACAAGATGGACCTGCATCACACAATGTCAGGTACAATACACACAAATGCACATAGATACAGATGATACACATGAATATAGGCATTAGGGTAGAAATATAGGCGTATATAATAAAGCAAGATATAATAAAGAGAGTTAAGTAACAGTAAGACCAGCAATCCATCTAGGCACACATTGTAATGTATCAAACTATGTACGTGACATAGTTAAGGAAAGGGTAAGAAGAAAGGAGATTAAATGGATCCTCACATTGGTGTTGGTTGCAAGGGGTAAGGGAGGGCAGGGGCAAGAGTCTTACTCATGGTACCGTATGGAATACTCAGATATGGCTTATGGCTAAAAGTTATGTTGAAGGCTTCAGGGTCACCGAAGTCGCTCTCAGAGAGTGGTGCATGGTCAAGGGATACAGGTGGTGGCTTCAAAGGCGCCATCCGCCAAGAGACTGCGAATGCATGTGGCATCCAAGCTGGGACCCTGTCGGGTACTCGGTATTCAGGGAGTGTAATCTGATTGAGCAGTCTCACATGGCAGCTTCAGAGGTGCTGACTGCCAGTGACTAAGGTTCCTGTAGTGACTATGCTGGGAGCTCTGTGGGGTCATACAGTAGGCACATGGGGATCAGAGTCAGGGCAAGGGATGAAGAGGCTTGGGAGATGGAAGGAGTGACGAGACAATGCTGAGAAGGGTATAAGGTTTCTGCAGGGTAACTGGAGGAGAAGAAGCACTGTGGGTAAATCTGGAGACAGGCAATGGCACCTCAATCCGCACAGGGGTTGTATACAGACCCCCTTCTCAGGGGGAGAAAATAGACAAGGAAATGATAGAAAGTATACTTAGAATGGCAGAAAAAGGGGAGATATTGCTGATGGGTGATCTGAATATGCCAGATGTTAACTGGAGTGCAGTTACAGCAGCCACTTTGAAGAGTGGAGTTATTCTAGATGCCCTACAGGGGGCATGCCTTAGATAACTAGTACTGGAGCCCACTCAAGAGGGAGCAATCTTAGACCTGATTCTGTCAAATGGAGATGGAGAGAGGATCACAGATGTAGAAGTGGGAACCATCTGGGAACTAGTGACCATCGAACAGTATGGTTCACAATAAACACAGCAATAGAGTCAAGCCATACAAAGGCAAAAGTACTGGACTTTGGAGGGCTGACTTTGCCAAAATGGGTGAGTTCCTAAGGAATGCGCTAGCAAATGGGCAGGAAGGAGGGGTGGAAGAACAATGGGGAATAATAAAAACTGCCATCACAGAGGTAACGAGCCTTTGTGTGAAGCAAATAAACAATACAAAACAATGTAAGAAACCACTATGGTTCTCAAAGGAAGTGGCAATTAAGGTTCAAGCGAAAAAGAAAGCATTCAGGAAGTACAAGGAATCACAGAAGGAGCAGGACAGAGAACTGTATCAGTTAAAGGAAAAGGAGGCTGGGAAGGCAGTCAGAACAGCAAAGGCCCAAACTGAGGAAAAGATAGCCAACTCAGTTAAGAAGGGATAAAACCTTTATAGGTACATCAGGAGAAGGAAGACCAAGGAGGGATAGTGAGGCTTAATAAAGGGAGGAAGGGTGGGCAAGGGAGACTGTGAAAAGGCAGAGATACTAAACAAATATTTTGCTCAGTATTTACAAATAAAGAGGGGAGGTACATAAAACAAACAGTAGAAACACTCTGGATATAGAAGTTGATACCAGCCCATTTACAGAAGAAAGGGTTCTGAAAGAATTCTTAAAACTGAAGGTGGACAAAGCAATGGGGCCTGATTGGATTCATCCCAGAATTCTAAAAAGAACTAAGGTAGAACTAGTGACACCACTGACTACCCTTTTAACAAATCATGGAGGATGTGGTGGTACCGAGGACTGGAGGAGGGCAGATGTGATTCCCTTCACAAAAGTGGGAGCAAGGCAGAAGCAGGAAACTATAGACCTGTTAGTTTAACCTCAGTGATAAGGAAAATGATGGAATCACTTCTGAAGGAAAGAATTGTCAAGTATCTAGAGGCCAGAGGGCACAGGACCCTAAGCAGCATGGATTCACAGTGGAAGGTCATGCCAGATGAATCTGATAGATTTCTTTGACTGGGTGACCAAAGTAGTAGATCAGGAGGGCCATGGACATGGCCTACCTAGAGCTAGCAAGGCATCTGACACAGTCCCACAAAAGATTAATATACAAGTTAGCCAGCCTGGGAGTGGGTCCCAAGATGACAGCCTGGGTAAAGAATTGGCTGGAGAATAGGACACAGAGAGTAATAGTAAATGGAGTCCACTCAGAAGAAAGGAGGGTTACTAGTGGGGTACCGCAGGGTTCAGTATTAGGACCAGTCCTCTTCAATGTCTTTATAAGCGACATTGCAGAGGGACTGGAAGGAAAAGAATGTGTCTTTGCAGATAACACAAAGATCTGCAACAGAGTTGATGCACAGGGTGGGGTGGAAAGGATGAGAAGGGACTTGGCAAGGTTAGAGGAATGGTCAAATGTATGGCAGCTTAGATTCAATGCTAAGATGTTCAAGGTAATGCACCTGGGAAACAAAAACCCAGGGGAAGAGTACACAATGGGGGGTGAGATACTAACAACAACAAAAATGGAAAGGGATCTGGGGGTAGTCATATCAAATGACCTAAAGGTGGGCAAGCAATGTGAGAGGGCAGCAAGGAGGGCTGGGGGATACTGGGATGCTTAGGGAGAGGCATCACCAGTAGAAAACAAGAAGTTATTATCCCTCTGTACGGACAGCTGGTGAGACCCCATCTGGAGTACTGTGGAGGGCAACTAAAATGGTGCAGGGTCTGCACCGGAAGACATTTGAAGAGAGACAAAAGGAGCTTAATATGTATAGCCTCAAGGAAAGGAGGGAGAGGGGGGACATGATAGAAACATTCAAGTACCTCAAGGAATCAACGAAGTCCAAGAGGTAGCATCTTTCAAAAAAAGTGTGCAAGAACAAGAGGCACAATTTGAAGATAGAGGGAGGCTCAGAGGTAATTTAAAATATTTTTTCACAGAGAGGGTTGTGGATGCATGGAGCGGCCTTCGGAGGAGGTTGTGGAGTCAAAAACAGTGGTGGAATTCAAGCATGCATGGGACAGTCATAAGGCAATTCTAGGGGGTTGGGGTAGGAAGAAGTAGGCTGCTGGTTAACTAGGATCTGCAGCTTATCCAGTAGGTAGGGAAATGGGCAGACTGGGTGGGCCAAGCGGTCCTTATCTGCCATCAAATTCTATGTTTCTATATAATATGTGCAAGGCAAGAGGGATGGTAAGAAGAAGAAGAAGCAGCATTTATATAGCACTTTTTCATACATCCAAAGCCCTTTACAAGCAATGCTCGACTGGTAGTGAAGTGACTGAATGTGTGGTGACAGCCATATTGCACATCATCACCCACACACAGCCTGGATAATTGCATGAACTGGTTATTATAGGAAGGAGAATGTTGGCCAGGACACCGGGAATGTTCCCTACTCTTTGCAAAGTGTGCCCTGGGTTCTTTTACTTCCACCTGGACAACATCAGAATGGGCAGAAGGGACCTTGGTTTAACATCTCATCTGAAAGACAGCACACCCCAGCAGTACAGCACCCCGCTGCACTCAGATGCCAGCAATTTTTAGGTGCAAGTCCAATCCCAGTGTGGGACGAGAACCCATGACCTTCTGGTCCAGAGGCGGATGTGCTACCAACTGAGCCACGCTGACACCATGTAGAGAGGGAGCAGTTCATAGGCAGTGGAAGCAATGACATACTTCTATAATTGTTTTTGCGTATAAAGATGTAAACACTGCAATGCTTACTGGGGCTCTTAGTTTCAAGACTTTCTGTATCTCGTTCCAGAGGGTTGGCAGTGAGTAACCTATGGCCACTCTGCCAAGGCACATGCGGACCCTGAGAATTCTCAAGGAAATTAGGGAGCAACTACTTAGGGCATAGTTTAGGAGCTTGTTTATAAACTAACTCTGTTGCTGGGCCAAATGTGTGTGTGTGTGTGTGTGTGTGTGACTGTGTGAAAGACATGCTGGGCAACTAGTGCTGATGCATCTCCTCCTCCCCCACTCCTTTTCTGCCACCTCTGCGAAACACACTGTAATGTGTTGGGGTTTTTTTTGCATTTAAGAAACATTCTGCAATGTCTAGTTTTATTTTTCTTTTAGAAACAGAGTCTGCAAGTATTGTGTAGTGGGGTCAGTTCCGGAACTTCTGTTGTCGAGGTTGTCCAAATGCAGCTCCCCAAAAGCAAAGTGATTTTTTTATTGATCTATTTATTTTTTATTGAAGAAAGATCCTACCTGCAGTGAGTTAATTGTTGTTCTTTTTACAGTAGTGCAGGTAGCGAGTTTGACTGGTTGGAGCGGTAACAGGGTGCCGTACTTCAACATTTGTTTCCGGGGTTTTGTGGTTGTCAGGAAGTACATTTTTGTACATAACCCTAGTGCCAGAATGGACGTGTGCTTAATTAAAAAATATTTTATATGCAGTGCAGAATTGTTTTGTGCTCAGTGGAGGACTAAATTATTTAAGGTGCTCCAATGGATTGTGGCAACGGACTGGAGGTATGGAGTGGAGCCGACAGTTAAGAACACTGCCAGGTGAGCTGTGTGGAAGTGGTTGCAGGTATTTTTATAAGTTTGACCTTAGGTGTGGCTTGATGACGTATTTAAAAAAAATGTGAATGTTTTGAATTTTCGGGACGGTAGAGAAAGAAAATGTCTGGTAGCGTAAGGTAAGCGAGACACAATATGGTGGCTCCTTCAACTTGTTTCAGGTATCGGAAGGATTTACTGTTAAGATGGCACGAGATAGTGGAAGGCTGGCACCTTTTGCGATGAATAGCGGTGGATTTACAACACAGGTAAGGTGCAAGCCTGCTACTTTGATTGGCTATTTTAGGATGTCCTTGGGATAATGTGGAATAACAGCACACTTTGGGAAGTGAGACACATTGTTATGTTGGGTGACTAATATTGTATGCTGAGAGACTAATGCAGGTGAGAAGTGCTGTTATCCCACAGTAATGAACATCTGGGAGGGTCTTATTGTGGTCATAAAAAAATTATTTTTTTTATTTTAAAACTGAGCAATGAGTTTCAGAAATATAAGTATTTCTCATACGTGCAGTTGTGCTAGAATAACACACAGTCATGCTGTCGCATCTGACCAACCACAGGTTGTGATTCTCTTACCATTTCATGTATTGGGTGTTAACCCAAGTATCTAATGCTGGATATGAACCCAGTACCATCCAATATTTCCAGCCCAGTGGTTAGAGAGCAAGCGACTGAGCCCTGATGCTGTCTTAAACAGAGCTCCAGACATCAGATCATAAGGAGTACTGTTTTTTTCCACTGGCTTCAATGACATATGACTACCTTAAATTACTGTATGCAATGGGCATTAAAAGTTTCTTTGATGGTTTTCTTTTAGTGCTATTTAAACTGTTCAAAGGATTAAGCCATTTGTTGAGAAACAAGGGAGAGCGTGACTGAAGGCTGAATATAACACTCTGGGAAAGGACTCAGTTTTGGCAAACTCTTTGCCTTCCTCTTTTAACCCTTCAGGTGCATGGCCAGCTACTGTAGCTCCAGGGTTTGGATTTGCATAAGTTGCCATTAAGACATGTCCATGACACTGACATGTGGTACGAGTTGGTCTGCTGGTCTATGGGCTAGTTTTCAGGGAATTATGCACCTGTGTCCCATGCACCAACTGTACCTTCCTGGACACTTGTATGTATCACCAAAAGTGCCACACCAGCCAGAATTTCAAAACTGCAAAGATGAGCCTGTAAACCCTTAAGGTATTTTGTACATAGAATACATTAGGTTCATTCATCTGTCAGTTCATCTTCCCATTGGTCCATCTGTCTTTCCGGTTGTATTACTAATGTACTTTATTGGCTCCTCTCATGAGACTCAGTATTTTTGAATTCCGGTTTTAGTCCAGCTCATAAATACTGGGGCCCAGATATTCAAAAGGGTTGCGCATGGTGCAACAGTGTTGCACCATGCACAACCCACTGATGAGCCCCGGCGCGATATTCAAAAGGGAAAAGTGCGCGGCACAAATACCGATGCGCTGGAGCACATCAGTAATGAATGCAGGCACAGGTAGGGGGGGCATGCCCATGCATAACCTGCACAGCCCGATATTCAGCCCAGGATGTGCAGAGTCATGCATGCACAACCCCTACCTGCACCTGCACAAAGTTAAGCCAAAAAAAAAAAGGAAAAAGTGATGGCCACCCACAGGTGAGCTGCTGCTTTGCAGGGCGCAACACAGCAGCTGCCACCTGTGGGTGGCCACCCGAGTTCCTGCCGCACCTGGTGGCCCCCCATGCCCCATCATGGGCATCCGTGTTGCCAAATCCCCCCTGTCCAATATCCCTGGTGGTCCAGTGGACCTCTATGTGCCCAATCATGGGCATTCGTCCTGAAGATTAAGCCCCCCAAGTCCAATATCCCTGGTGGTCCAGTGGACCGATCACTGCCTAATCACGGGCATCAGTACCTCATCAAATACCCCTACTACCCTGGTGGTCTAGTGTACCCCCATCCACCCACCCACTGAGCCCACTGCTCCCTCCCCCATCAGCTGGCAGGCGGCACCCACCAGCCTGCTGCCCGCCGCCCGCGACTGACAGCTCGGTAGAGCTGCCACGTCCGACTGGTTCACAACGCATGAGCCAATGGGCGTGCACGTATTACATAGTACTATTTCGGTCCAGATATGTGAATGAACTCATTCACATATCTAGACAGAGTAGTACAGTATGGCTGCACTGGCTCACGCTTGAACCAATGGGTGTGTGGCCTACCAAGCTGTCAGTCAGCGGCGGCAGGTGGGTGGGATGCTGCCTCCTGCTGGCTGATGGGAGGGTGGGTCGGTGGGGCTCAGTGGAGTGGGTAGGGTTGGGGGCCACACTAGACCACCACGGTAGTAGAGGTATTTGATGAGGTACTGATGCCCGCGATTGAGCAGCAATTGGTCCACTGGACAACCAGGAATATTGGACTTGGAGGGGGTTCTATTACTGATGCCACGATAGGGCTCAGTGTGGTCCACTGGACCACCAGGGATATAAGGCGTTTTTTTACACGAATGCCGTGGATGCGGACTGCAGAGGTCATTCACCGGCGGCTGCTGCCTGGCTTGAGTGCCAGGCGCAAGTCCTCGAGATCGGCGCACCCGCATGCTAATGACATGCAAATGGGGCCATGATGAGATGCAAATGGCCCCCCTGTGTGCCTTGCTTAAATTATGGCTCTATTTGCATGTACTCTTTTGAATATCGCAGATGCTGTGCATGGCGCAAAGGCACTTGCACTTGCACATCTTCATGCTCCACTCTGGCCACTTGCACTGGCACAGTGCCACTGCACCATGCACAGTGGGGGTGGCCAGGGTGTGATACTGTAAGCTGCTGCGCCATAGCACAGCTTCATTGAATATCGCCCAGGCCACACCCTGGCGCAACAAAGTTGAGCTGTGCCCAGGCTTGCAACACAGCCTGGCGCAGTTTGAATATCCAGGCCTGGATGTGAAAGGGCTTAACTGCCATTATGAAATGGGTAGAAAGAATGTTGAATTCTGATTGGCTGAGAGCTACTTTCAGCTGGGCCTTTATCTCAGCACAATGGCTCAGCTGAAAGTAATATATTTAAAAACTGCATAAAATGTACTTAAAATGACCCATTTCATAATCGCAATAAGACAGTCTAGGGGTGTGTTATGGTGGGCTGATAGCCCTTCTCCAGTGGTGGAAGCACTCAGCTATGCCTTGTGCTTCAACCCACCTGAAGTGGGCCATTAGCCCACCTTAACACCCCTCCCATTATGCCTTATTGCCTAATTGAACTACAAAATTCCCTGTAGCATACTGCAGCAATACTGCAAGGTACTGTGCTTCATCCTGTCTGGCTACTTTGTAGTTCAGAAGAAGAAGAAAAACACTCTGTCCATTTGCATGGTTGTGTTCTTGCAATTATATGTTCCTCCCCATGTCCCTTGGCATCCCACAACTTCATGTCCCACATGTGTCCTCTTCTGACTTTTGGACTCACCATCCACTGCTATACCTCACCATCAGGCACCTTGAGTTGTCCGTCTCTCCCTTGGCTCAGGATAGGTGTGTGTGTGTGTGTGTGTGTGTGTGTGTGTGTGTGTGTGTGTGTGCATTGCTGCCATGAGAGAGACTGTGGCTCCTGATATCAAGATGAATAGTACGGGGGCTGCAGTTCACTAAAGGGTTGGTAGGCCTGGGGAGGAGATGTGGAGCCATCATCCAGCATGCCGCATGTGGGCATGCTCCCAAATGTTCCTGTCTTTTCACCTGCCTCCCACGCATGGTCACACATGTCACAACATCCTGGGAGTGCAGCAGTTCAAGGTCACCTACTGCATGCTGCCAAGTGTGCCACGACTGGGCCACCCACAAGTTACTCTTGGAGTACTGCACACCATGCCTTCTATCCAAGGAAAAAGATTATCCACATGAACACTCTTTGCTCTACCAGCCTGTCTGTGCTCTAGCTGTTCTAGGCATAAAGCACAAATTCGGATCTACAGTTTGCCAAGTTAGGTCTTATATTATTTCTTCTTTCCTCTTACAACCATCACAAGGATGGTTGTACCCTTCCTGGTTCTAATTAGACATTATTCTAATTACAACTCCAAAAGGTTCCAAAAGATTGTTAGAGTGTGTTCCAATCTCTTCAATCCTAGTAATTTGCATGTTAACTATACAACAAGTCTCAGCTAATTGCTCATTTGTGTGATAAACCTCTAGAATTGTTTCCATGGGGAAATACTTCTTGGTTCAAACTTTTCTGATGTTTTTTGTGGGTCCATGGACACCTGAGCCTAACTACATCATTCTACCTACATTGACAGCTCTTGCTACATCACCTGTGGTCAGAGAGAACAAACCATTTCAGGTGTGACCGCACCAGGGAAAGGCCGTGCTCCGGTTAGAAACAGTTTAAATCAACAAAAAGAGGGGACCAGCACCTCTGCCTGTGTAAACTGAACCTTGTTAAATAAACAATTAGTTAAATGCAACTAAAGTGTGGGGACTCACCAGACTTGTAGAAGGTGCAAAAATCCTTTATTGAGGTCTGGAAATAGTGAAAAGAAATACAAAACAGTCCAGAAAAAATCCAACGCTTCCCTGCTCCCTCACAGTACTTCCTTGTACATGGTGTGA
The DNA here is from genome assembly GCA_016271365.2 of Neoceratodus forsteri. Lineage (NCBI taxonomy): Eukaryota > Metazoa > Chordata > Ceratodontiformes > Ceratodontidae > Neoceratodus > Neoceratodus forsteri. The sequence goes on along the minus strand of CM028138.1, from coordinate 619,199,433 downwards.
CACATAGAACGTCACCTGGTGGCTGTAGTACAGTGCAGACAGTAGTCCTCCCACTCCAGAGAAGGAGCAAACCCTCCAAGTTGCTTGAACCATCCCCTTGTCATCTCTCCGCTGGGTCAGCTCATTCTCTATGCTAGATCACCAGTGTTGTAAGTGGCTAAAGAAACCATGACACTGATGAGATACTCTACTCCCTGACAAAACTGTATTAAAGAAACCTGAAGGATTTCAAATGGGTCTTATTCACCCATCTAGGTATGCTGTCCATGCACTTGCCAATCATTTATTATCCCTCCAATGACTCTGTTCCTGTGCTGACCTTCACATGCTCTATCATTCACATTCCCCTCTCTGTGTGACAACATTCTACCACTTACACTTCCTGTGTTTATAGTAACCACTCTGTATAGTGCCTTATATCCTGCTATGTGCTTGAGAGTACTCCGTTAATTAAGTAGCACTTTAACATCATAACCATTGCAATCAATTTGCTACAAAAGTACATGATGTCTGATTTCATCATTGATTTATTAATTTCAGGCTATTGCAGTGAGAAAACTTTTAAATCAACAGCCAAACAGAAAGATTTAGGCAAAAAGGTAATAGAACATTTATTGGGTCAAGATACTCTGGATCTTTAAAGGGAATGAGAGGGTGGTGGTAAATGGAGTTCACTCCGAAGAAGGAAGGCTGACCAGTGGAGTGTCACAAGGATCAGTACTGGGATCAGTCCTCTTTAATGTCTTAATAAGCAACACGGCAGAGAGGCTAGAAGGAAAGGTATGCCTTTTTTGCAGATGGCACTAAAATCTGCAACAGGGTAGGCACTGTGTGTGCGTGTGTGTGTGTGTGTGTGTGTGTGTCTGCGTGTGTGTGTGTTTAAAAATGAATATGGCTCCAAGAAAGCTTGAAGAATGGTCAAGAGTGTGGCAACTAACTTGCAATGCAAGGAAGTGCACAATTATGCACTTCGGGTACAGAAACCCAGGGGCCGAGTGCAAGATGTGCAGGGGAAGAGGGTGGTACTGACAACCACCAAACAGGAAAGAGAGATGGGGTAATTATATCTGATGACTTCAAGGTTGCCAAACAGTGTGGCAAGACAGTGAGAAGAGCCAGTGGGATGCTGGGATGCCTAGGGAGGGGGGTATCACCAGCAGAAATAGGGAGGTGCTGTTACCACTCTATAGATCTCTGGTGACTCCTCATCTAGAGTACTGTGCCCAGTTCTGGAGACCACATCTCTGGAAAGACATAGACAGGGTAGTGGCCATCCAAAAGAGGGCAACAAAAATGTTGTAAGGGCTGCACCAGAGACCCTATGAAGAGAGACTTAAGGACCTCAATATGATCAGCCAGGAAGAAAGGAGGAAAAGAAGGGAAATGATAGAGACTTTCAAATACCTTACAGGTATAAATAAGGTATAGGAGGGAAACATTTTTCAGAAAAAAGATGCTGAAGAACAAGGGGGCATGCTATGAAATCTGGGGGGAGGGGGCAGACTCAGGGGAAACATGAGAAAGAACTTCTTTACAGAAAGAATAGTGGATGCCTGGGAAAGCCTCCCAGCAGGTGTGGTGGGAGCAAAAATTGTTAAGAGACTCAAAAATGCATGGGACAGACATATGGGAACCTCAGTGGTTAGGGAAGGGAGGGATATGCTGGAGATCAAGTGGGGTCTGCGACATTACAGAACGTGGGGGAAAATGGACAGACCAGATGTGCCAAATTTGCCAAGTGGTCCTTAGATGTCATCAAGTTCTATGTTTATAGGTAATTAGAATATGCCAGGCCCTGCCACATCCATAGGGTAAGAGTCAGTGTAATACAGAGGTTACAACTCATGCCTGCTAACTTGGAGATCACTGGTTGGGGTGGGCAAACCCATAACCATTGTCTCATGGCATGACCCTGAACAAGTCACATGACCTTCCTGTATTTTTGTACCACCCTTCTGTAAAACTGAGCAGAGGCGGGATCCTCCCTTCCCTTTTAGAAATGAAGATTGCCCCTCAGCTAGGCCATCTCAAGTAAATTAATTGTAAAGTAAAAATAAACAAAATTGTAATCTTACATGAATTATAAGCAGAGTCACTGGAAAACTGTGGAACAAGTTATCCAAAATTGTGGATATTTCTTGCAAAAATTGCAGGGAAATTGTGGGAGTTCTACTATAGACTCTCAGTGCTTCACAATAAATCTTTTACTGTTTTCTGCAGCATGTATTAGTCAGTATAAACTGCTAAACGAATACACTGCCACTTGAATATCTTTTAAACATAAAGAAAAGCTTATGTTCCTAAAATGAATACTGAACTGAAATGTGTGCCTATTTTCCAAAATTTTAAAACTTCTGCCTCATACAGTGCTAAATATATTCTGTTTAGTGAGCCATATCAAATCAATATTAAATAAATCTAGAATAAACACGTTTCTGTTTTTGGATGTAGAATAATGAAGCCTGGTCAACAGCAGCTTACAGGGCTCTAGAGGTCAACTATTCTCTTACTTAGGTGAAAGAAAACATAAGCAGATAGAGTGGCAAATAATTTAGTTTTAGTAAAATGTTGTTAAAGTGTTTAATGTTCATAATTTGTACTGTAGGTACTGTACACTGTTTTTGAAATCACATATTAAAACATTAAATCTGGGGATTATTAGGGCTTGCAGTATATCCTAGAGGTTAGAAAAACTAACTGTGTATGAGTTGGTTATATCTAGCAGATCTGGGTTTGATTCCCACAGCCTCCACTTGCATATTGTGTGACCCTCTGAGCAAGTCGATTAACCTCCCAAGTGCTCTGTGTTGCCCCTGAAAACAGGCACATGTGCTTAGTGGGCCTTACCTGGTTACCAGAAATACCCATATGTTTTTACTGCATGTGTACTTATGCTTGGCCAGTGGATATTGGAACCAAACAAGACAAGGATTCAGAACATAGCAATGTCACATAAAATATTCCCCCACCTTGCCCTGCATTGTTTCAGCCACACCCAAGTCCACATGAAAATTTGTCATTACATTTGAGAGTATTTTATTAAGAATATTAATACTTTTTACACAGTTCAAAGTAAAAACTCAGAAATTGCAACAACTTGCGGAACATGTCAGTTTTTGTGGAGAATGGTGAAAATTGTGGATTCCACAAAAAAATTGTGGGTGCAATTTTCCAGTGGCCCTGATTATAAGCTGGATTTAATTCTGTATCCAAGAATGTAACTGTTAGATTTATATTGTGCAAATCCTGCCATGGTCTTGTCACCTTGAGACCCTCTTGAAATACAGATGCCTCGCCTGAATAACCCTATTCAAGTGTACAAAAGGAAAGAAGAAACAAAAGAAACAAAAGAAAGGAAAGAAGAAGAAAAAAGAAACAGAAGAAAAAAGAAAAGGGAAGGAAGGAAGGAAGGAAGGAAGGAAGGAAGGAAGGAAGGAAGGAAGGAAGGAAGGAAGGAAGGAAGGAAGGAAAGAAAGAAAGAAAGAAAGAAATGTATTTTGTAAGCTCTGGCATCTGTCATTATCAGCTTAGTTTTCCTGAGCTACATAGATCCTCTCATTCTCTTTAATGCCCGCTCTATACTGCCATGATCAGAAGTGGCACTATACTCCAGGTTGGATCTAAGACCTTTAAAAAGAAATTGGGAGTCTGCTTTAGGCTAAAGCAACTCATGACCTCTGTAGTACTGCTGGCCATTTCCCAAGACATGATTCTCCCCCTCCTGGATTACTGCTCTCCTATTTACATCTAAACCTCCAATCACAACCTCACTAGACTGAACACTACCTACAACAATATCTGTAGGGTTACCTTGCTGCCCCTTACAACACTAAACAGTGCTCCTTTTATCAGTCGCTTGGCTGGCTCTTCTCACAGGTCCACTGTGACTATCTTATGAGAACCCTTGTTAAAAATTCTCCCTGTGATAGGAGGAACTCCCCCCCATCAAGCCTCCTTAGTCTTAGGACAGGCACACAGAATCTCAGGTCCTCTCAACATCTTCTTGACTATCCCAAATTCCAACCAAGATGGATCAGAAAGCCTTATACTGCCTTGTAGGCAGTATAGCACAGTGGTTAAAAGCTCTGAACTGCAGATCTGGAGACCTGGGATTGAATCCCACAACTGTCTAGGTGCATACTGTGTGATCCTGAGCAAGTCATCTAACTTCCTTGTGCTCCCAGGTCGCATCTAGAAACACATTTGGGATTAGTGTGCTACTCCTGATTAAACAATGTTCCCATAACTTATTCCTTGCTGCCCCTAGGTTTTGGAATGGACTGAAACCTCCTTCCACTGTCTAGGCACATCCCCTTTTCAAATCTCATTTTAAAATAAGCCCTTTTAACCACCTGTGTATGCAAGTTTTCCACCTGACCTAGGATAGAGGGAATTCTTATATTCATCCTCAGTCCATTGGACATTTGTTTTCCTCAAAGCATTTGCCTGTTAGTTGATAAGTGGTCAATTAATTGTACTACACTGCTGTCTGTTGTCTGGAGTCCACCTCCAAACAAACCATGATGCTATTGTTCTGTACTATAAACCTTTTCTATGCCTGGCCTGTGCTTCAGACTTGGAGCCCCAACTGTAACTGGTCATTTATTGTGAAAAAAGTTTGCAGGTGCAGCACAGAATTTACCTGCAGTGCTATAACGGGTTGCAAAGCCCAACACAAATACATCAAAAAAAGGTTTTAAGCACTCCAAACCAGTAAAGGAGAATCAAGATCCAGGCTATGGCAAACAGTTAATTTTATTTAAACATGCTCCACAAACACTCTTATCCTAGCACTTCATCCCACCAAACGGGTCTTCATCGGGGATGTGTCTCAGATACTCAGAGACACACCTTTATTCAGACCATGTTAAAGGGATACAAACATAATTAGAAATAAAAATAAATGAACAAACTCTGTTTATTTCGGTACCCAAGCCTGTTAACACAAATAAATAGTGTTACAAGTGATGTTTGTTTTATTTTTATGCATTTAATACTGAGGTTGTTATTTTTTTTTTATTTCTAGTTTCAAATTATATATATATATATGTGTATATATATATATATATATATATATATATATCACTTTAATATGGTCTGAATAAAGGTGTGTCTCTGAATACCTGAGACATCACCCCTGATGAAGGCCTATTTCGAGGGCTGAAGCACTGGGATGAGAGTGTTTGTTGAGCACGTTTGAATGAAATGGACTATTTGCCATAGTCTGGCTCTTGATCGTCCATTACTGGTTTGGAGTGCTTAAAACCTTGTTTTGATGAACTGGTGATTTATTGTAGTGCTGTAAATCTGTATTGATTATACCTGTACTAATTGTTATGCATAAAGCTTTGATTCTGCTCTACGTTTCATCTTGATATGTGCAGTATGATGCTTTGACTGTTGTATGTGCTGCCTTGATGGCCCACATTATACCCGAAAATGGTCCCTCAGACCAGTGTACCGACCTACAGTACCTGGATATCAAATAAATTGTACATGTGCAGCTGAGTACAGCAACTGATGACATGAAGAGGTTAAAAAAGGTATACAAATGGATCTGAGGGATATCAAAACATCTAAACTTTCCGAAAGAGTTATTTATACTTGGCATTCTTTCATGCTCTACTCCTTTAAAAAAAACAAATTACCTTATTCACTGTGCAGTTCTCACACATACACCAACAACAGTAAGAAAAAGCAGACAGGGAGCAAAACAAAAAGGGATTAAATCTGTTATTAACATCCTGAGATGAATTGGGTGGTGTTCTGTATCCCTCTAATTACATTCAGAACTACAAAAATCCAACCTTCTCTGAAGGCCCAATAACAACACAAAAAAGGGTTGGACAGCTCCAGAGCAACTGTTGTCATCAACAATCAAAGGAAAATGAAAAGGCTTTTCTGCCTTGTTTTGTTCCCTTCACAAAACGAGAAACAGAGTTGAAAAATTAAAAATAAAAGTACTTTTATTATAGGATTTCAGTTACATAGTTGAAGCTTCAATTAAATATGAAAGCATGGGAGGGAACACATTTGGAATATGAGAACAGTAAATGACATAACTGGAGATTTCTTGTGTTGTAGAACATTAAATCCAGACTAGAGGCGGGGTTCTGGGATTTCTCCTGCAGTGAGTAGCTACAATAAATACAGCTGGGATCTGATGGAGAGAGACACCACAACTTTTCTAACAGATCTCTGCTTTATCAGTGCAAGGAAGAAAAGAAAATCATGAAGGGATTTCTGCTGGCTGCGTTGGTCCTTGTGGTGGCCATAGCGGTTGAATGCACTCCTGTCAACTCGGAAGATAATCGTCCTGGTGGTCCTGGTGGACCTGGTGGTCCAGGTGGCCCTGGCAGTCCTGGCCGCCCTCCCAGTGATGGTAAGTTCCTATAGCTACAATGTCAGGAACAACATGACTTTAGAAAACAACATAGTACTACAACAGCCCTATCTGAATTTACTGGTTTTATCCATGACACTCTAGACCAAGGGCACTTAGTGGGGGCTATCTACATTGACCTTACTAAGGCCTTTGACAAGGTTAGCCATGAACTACTACCAACTAAACTAGGTGGATTGACCATGTTCTCATCCTCTCTAAGCTGGTTTTGGAGCTACCTCACTGGTAGGGTTCAACAGGTTAAAATCAGCACCACAGTCTCAGACAGTCTAAAAGTAAACACTGGTATTCCCCAAGGGTCCATCCTGGGCCCATTGCTAGTTAATGTTTTCTTAAACCCCCTCCCACATGCATGTCAGGACAACATCCTCCTATATGTGGACAATGCCATCCTCTATACTAGCCACCCTGACCCTGCCACCCTTGAACAACGTCTTCAGAGTAATTTTAAGCTTGCTGAAGACTAGTTCATCAATTCTCGACTGCTACTTAACTACGAGAAAACTAAAACAATGCTGTTTGCTTCTACACACAACAAACACAAGAATTCAAATTATCTCTCTGTAACAAAAAAAAATGAAACACTCGAGATGGTCCACACATTCAAGTACCTCAGGATAACACTGGACACCTGCTTATCTTATTCACAACACATAGACCAGGTGTCCAGGTCTGCTAACAGGAAAATCGGTCAACTGTAAAGACACAGACCCTGCTTCACTTATGAAGCCCTCAAACTAGCCATAAATAGTTCTGTTTTCTCTGTAATAAAATATGGCCTTGTTGTATACAGCTCGGCCAATGTCATGGCTTTAAAAAGAATATCATTAACACTGAATACATTTTGCAGGTTTCTCCTGGGAGCTCCTCACCTATCCCACACCTGCAAACTCTATTCCTTCATGGGTTGGCTGGACTTGGAAAACCACACTCGCTACCTACAATGTCTCCTCACCAAGAAGGCAGCCCTTGATCTAACCCCTACTGGGGTCCAAGCTCTTCTGTGCCCTGTTGCACCTACTAGGCTAACTTGAGGACCTCAAAACAACCCCTTCAAGGTTCCTTTCCACCACACTTCTCAAGGACAGGGATCCTTTGCATACTGTGCCCCAAACTGGCTAAACTCACTTCGGAGTGACCTTCCAGCTGAACCAAAAATTGGGCTGTTCATATCTAAACTACATGCTCTCCTCTCTAATGAAAAGCAGTGCTCTTGCTCCCAATAACTGACAGCAAGTGTCTGGCCTAAATGTAATGTTCTCTCAGCACTTAAACCCACCCAATCTGGATCTGGTCTACCAGCAACATAAACCTCCTCAAGTCCCACTACCGACCTATGTCCTCTCTACCCTTCCTAACTAATTTCTTACCCCTTCCTTCACTGCTGTCCTCTTTCCCCTCTGCCATTTCACAGCACCCCCCACCTCCTGCTAATCTCTACTCCTTTTACCATCATCCCCACCCCTGCTCCCACTATCCTCTCAACCCTCTTTTCCTCGACACCTCCCCACCCATTCCCCCAGCTTCCATCACCCTCTCAACTATCTTCTTCCTGACACCGCTGACTTTGCACAATACCTCCTTTCTCACCCCCACCTCGCTTACATTCATTTCCTCTACCTAACCCCTGCCCCCACCCTATCTCTGTATTCCAGACAAAGGGAAACCGTTCTCCCTGCTATCACCTCTATCCCTCCCCAAGAACACCTGCCTTCCCCCTTTTCCACCAAATGTCTCTTTTCATGTATGAACTTTTAGTTTTCATTGTAAATGTTCAATCATTTGCAGCTGTTACCTCCCAAATTGTCCTTCCTTCTTGACCATTTTAGTTTTATTGTTACTGTTCATCTAATCATTTTATACTGTAGCAAGATAATTTTACTGTGTACTATGTTTGCAATGTTCTTGTGATGTATGTATTCACTGATGCAGAACCTTTGTAAATGAGCTCCTAGCTCAATGGTCAAAATCCTAGTATTGAAAAAATAAAATAAAATAAATAAATAAATATAGCTCATTGCAGGATTAGGTGGGTTCATTTGCTAAAGCCTGGAGGGGGCTGTAGAGTAAGACTGAGATTTACAAGTGATGCTGTGGGCCACATTGATTTGGGCAAATTTATAAATATTTTGGTGGCACAGAACTGGCTGCCAAGAATTTCCATGGGTAGTCACTAGAATTAACAGGAGTTATAACCTCTGGGGATGTCCCTGGAGACACTGGATAATGATTTTGTTTCCACCTCACCCCAAAAGTGTATTAAGGCTAGGGGCAGAATTTTGAACAGTTCAGATGTAGGCACAAAGGCCTTTGTATTTGTCTTTCTGACTGTGTCAACCCTTGGGTGCCGTAACTTCTAAAGCGCTCACATTTTTGGAACATTTTGCAAGACTGTCAGCAGCTGACATCACAACCTGGTACACCACCTATTAGTCAGTTTGATCACAGATAGTTGTGTGATATGCATCCCCGTAGGTTCCCAAATTCCTGCTCTAGATTTCCAAAATGTGTGCACTTGGCTGTTGGCTGCCCACGCAAGCATGAAAACATGTTGCTGAGAAAAACCAGCCTGTGAGTTCTAGGGACCGGGCCAGAATGGTGAACATTCTTAATCTCTAGCCATCACTTGAGACATTTGGACTGGCACTCTGTGCATAAACAAAGTGTCCTAAAAATTCTGGGGAAACCACATTCCACTTAAAAAAATAAAACAATGTTAAATAATACATATTTGAAAACTATTACTGAAGAAAGAGAACAGGGTGTATTGGTGGATAGTGAGTTAACTTTTAAAAACCATTGCAGGCAAATTGTTCAGAAGGCAACAAATAAACTAAACTGTATTAGTAGACATATCAAGAGCAGAAGTAGAGAAGTGGTAGTGCCATTATGCACTGCTTTGGTTAGACTACAACTGGAGTAATGTACACAGCTCTGGGCATTGAGTAGTAAAAGAGAAATTAAATTATTAGAGAATGTCCAGAGCTACAAGGATGATTCGTAACATTAAGATCTTACAATATGAGGTAAGATTGGAGTATCTGGGCATATTTTCTCTAGAATATCGTAGATTAATAGGCAATATGTGTTTATTATATAAGGCAATGACTAACAATGACTTACTGGATTGCCTAGGACTGGATATGAAAGGATCCATGACAGTCGACTGGCATTATAGTGACTCCTTTATGTGTACCGCATTTTTGGATGGCATAAATGGAGTCACAGGAAACACTCTTTTCTTCAGGGGGGCTACGCCCATGAACACCCCATGTAGGGGGCTCTGCACCTGCACCCTCTGCCACTAAAATAATTAACTCTGAGTCAGAGTTGTTTCAGGGGGAGGGGGCAATACCCTCAGAAAGCAGTGCCAGGGTCCCACGTCAACACTACAGCGATCTGGCACTGTTGTTGTTGTAGTGCTGGGCGATGTAAAAAATGTTGTGGTAGCATCGGTATACCAATACAAAACATCAAGTGTGTAATATGAGATCACATTCACTACAATTATCAGGTGAAACATGAAGAACAAATAGAAGAAAGTACTAGTTAAATCAAAGGGTAGTACCAATTTGTAACTCATTTCTGGAAACAATTATAGGCAGCAGAAATATGGCAGAAATTAAAGTTAAATTGGATGCATATTGTAGGACTGAGCAGGTGATGGGGTATAAAAATTAGACAAGATGCTGGCTTTATGGACATAAGGTCTTCAATGCCTTGCATGTTCCTATGATTCCTAAGACTCCTATGTTAAAGAGACACTGTCAACCCTTTTGACATCATACTATTTTTTTATTGAAAACCCATATTTTATGGTTGCTGACCTTCTCTCAAATTCATTGATGTTGCTGGTTGTTTTGCTAGCTTCCTTTCTTGGTAGGACTAAAATGCATGCTAATAGTGTAATTACACCCAACCTTGTTTTGTTTCAAATTGATCTACTCATATCACATACTTCCTGATCATTAGAAAAAAAAAAAACAGTGAAACCTCTCATGATGCAATGATGCATCAGCCCAGATATGGATGCCAACCAGAAATGGTTTGTCTTGAAGTTGGGTTTGGTGGAGGCACCAAACTCCTTTACAAGGCCCAGTAGTAAAACGGCAAAGTCCAGAAAACCATGATGGTGGACCAAGAATGTACTAGGAAGGGTAAATGAAAAAAGGACAGCCTTTAAAATGTACTGTACAACATGACTGGTAGGTAGGTGAATAAGGAAGAGTACAACAAGAAATCCAAGGAAGCTAGCAGGGTTGGTAGAGCAGTCAAAGTCTCAAAGGAGTGAAGGCTTGCAGAGGTGATTAGAAAAGGTGAAAGAAGATTTCTTCAGTTATGTCAGGGAGTGGAGGAGCTGCAGATAGCATGTCACCAGGATCAAGAAGGAAGGATGGTGGGCAGAGAAATAAGCTGAACAGGCAGAGGTTCTAAATGAGTATTTCTGTTCAGTATTTACCATGGAGCGGGATGGGCCCATACCTCCCGGAAAGGGTAGGGTAGGTGGTGGGGGAGGAGAGGGGATAATGGATGGTGAGATCCCTGTGAAAAGAATGTTGGAGGGCCTTAAGTCCTTATGGACAGACAAGGCACCAGGACAAGATGTGATACATCCCAGAGTCCTGAAGGAACTGGCAGATGTCAAGGCATCACCTCTGACTGATTGTTCAATACCTTCCTGTAGTCAGAATATCTGCCTTTAGACTGGAGGACGGCACATGTGGTGCCCCTCCATACTAACGGACCTCGGGATGAGCCAGGTAATTATGAGCTGGTCAGGTTCATAGTTGGGAAACTAATGGAGATGATCCTGAAAGAGAGGATGGTGGCATTCTTGGAAGAGAATGGTCTTCAGGATGACCAGAAGCATGAGTCTGACACAGGGGGGTCCTGTCAAACAAACCTAGTGTACTTTTTTGACTGGGTGACTAAGGCAGTAGATGGTGGTCAGATAGATGATGTCCTGTATGTGGGTATCAGCAAGGCTTTTGACTCAGTGCCACATGGGAGATTGACTAGCAAGCTGAAATACCTGGGGCAGGGGAGAAGCTAGTCAAGTGGATAGAAAACTGGGTGAGGAACAAACAGCAGAGGGTGGTGGTAGGGAAGGAACTCTCAACACCATAAGTAGCCATCAGTGAGGTCCCACAAGGCTCAGTTCTGGGGCCAATGCTATTTAACATCTTCATAGCTGATATAGCTGAAGTGGGTTAAGAACAATATGAGCTTGTTTGTCGAGGACACCAAAAGAGGTGTGGTGGTGGATAATGTGGAAGGAGGGAAGATACTTCAGTAAGATTTGGAAAGACATGAGCACTTGTCAAACACATGGCAGCTGGAATTCAATGCTAGGAAGTGCAAAGTCATGCACTTATAACCTGAAACTGGGAGTGTAGGTACTATTTAGGTGGGGAGTGGTTTTCTGTCTCTGTGGAGGAAAAGGATCTGCAGGGGTCACAGAGAATATGAATCACTTAACAAAGTATAGAAAAGCAGCTGCCAAGGCCAATAAAATGCTGGACTGTATGCTAGGGGTTTCACCTCTAGGAGGGAGGAAGTAATCCTTCCACTGTACAAATCATTAGTGAGGCCTCACTTGGAGTACAGTGCAGAATTCTGAAACACCTATTTAATGAAGAACATCAACCTTTTTGAGGGGGTCCAGAGGTGGGTAACCAAGATGATCACAGGGATGGGAGAGAAACCCTATGAGGACAGGTTGCGGGAGCTCAGCATGTACATGTGGAAGAAGGAGAGGATCACAAGATGGCATAGTCTGAAAATAGAAGGGGTAGGTTCAGGTGGGAGATGAGAATGTACTGATTCATGGAGAGGGTGGTGGTGGCATGGAATGCACTGCCAGAGGAGATGATCTCACTGAAATCAGTGGGGAATTTTTAAAAGAGGGTGGGATAGGGTACAAGGCAGACTACAATTTGGGTGGTTGACAGGAATGGAGAACTCAGTCTGTGGTAACAATGGGGGTAAAGGAGTGGCGGGGGGGCAGCAGCAGTTGTCTGAATTGTGAGCTGCACAACAGAGCAGATGTGATAGACCAAGAGGCTTGTATCTGCTAGCATTTTAACATGTTCGTATGTAATAGTTTCCTCTCCTCCGACTACATCACATGTGTGGCTAAACTCTGTTACAGGTGTTCTCAAGTCTAGGAAAGATACAGTGGGAGTTGATCATGGATTGTAAACAAACACCTTTTCATGTAATAACACCAGTATGATTGGCAATCTGTTTTTCACTTTAAAAAATAAAAACAAAACTGAATTAGAATCATACTATCAGCTTTATCAGAAATCTCTACAGAATGCACCTAATCACAGCATGTGTTTTTTAAACTAGGGACATTTTCAGGCCGGTGAGTGTCCCTTTAACCTTTTGAATGTCTGACTATTGAGGTTTAAAGAGGAATCCTTGCTCCAAGTTGAACTTTAGAAAAGAAAATAATATTTATGTAAAAAAAGTATTATTTCAGTAAATATTTTTTACTGTACAGCCATCTGAATTATTGCTTATTTTAAAGGTTTTTTGAATTTAAAGTAATTTTCCAGTTTCCTACATAAAAAAGAAAAAAAAATGTTTCTGAAAACTGCAGGACTCAGATCCTATAATATTCAAAATAAAGGTCAACACGTTCATCTCTCTATTACTAAAGATATCTGCACACAAAACAATCATTTTCTCTCATAGAAGTCATCTGTTCCTGCTGCTGCATCTACTGCCATGAACAGAGTATCCTTTGCTTGTGACATCACAATAATTCCCATGGTTCAATAAAACATAAGTATAAATGCATGAGTCTCTGTGGCAACAGATTGTGATGACATAGGCAAAGGATTATGACTTCATAGCCAGGAAAAGAAATGTTAACAGATACAGCTTAAAAGGGGTAATAACCTGTTTAAATGTATATGCCTTCAGTTATACTGTAAAATATAGAGAGTCTCCCAATTTCACATTTTGGGGGGAATTTTGTATAACAGAGGTCTGCTGATGCATCACTGAATTATTTTCTGGAAACCAGGAAATCTGTTTCAAAGTTTAACAGCCACTAATAACATGAAGAGCTATGAAATAATAGAACAAGTAGATGCATTTAGCTTATATTTCAGCTACTTTCTCTCTCTCTCTCTCATACTTTGTTAATTATACAATTTTAATTGCAACAGGATCTGTGTAATAGACCTCTATGTACAACTGTTTGTCTACATGTGACATCACACTCTTCTACCTGGGATATCAATAACTAGTGGCGGTAGCAGTGAATATAATGTCATAAACAGAGGATTATGATGGTGGTTGCAGTCAAGCAGCCAAAGCTGATGAATGATAAGTGATAGACATCCTGTTTTCATGTAAATGTCATCTGTACAAAAAAATAAAGGAAATGTAAATACAGGAAATATATTATTTATAAGCTGAATTCTGTCTAAATGTGATAATTGTCATAGATACCCTGTGATGTCAGACACCACATAACAAAGGTATATGGAAGGGTGTACACAGAGGGAATAAATGTGAATAGAAGAATAGAGGGAAGAGAAGGAAAGTCAGATTCTAAGTGGGGAGTGGTGTCTCTGAGTGTGTAGAGTCTTAGAAACAAGATGGATGACCTACAGGCACTATTAGCAAAGAGGAGGGTGGACATAACTGCATAAAACGAGAATTGGGCAACATCATACCATGACTGGGACCTTGTGATTGCTGGATATAAACTATAGAGGAGGGACAGGGTAGTCGGGAAAGAGGGAGGGGTGGCAGTTTATATCAGGGAGGGAATAACTTGCATGAGGGAGGAGTTGGAGAAGAGAAGGTGGAGGCATTATGGGTTCAGATAAGGTCCAATAGAGAGAGAGAAAGGTGAGGTTGTGGGTGGTTTGCAGACCACCCAATCAGGATAAGGAGAGGGACAGGGAACTGAGCTCACAAATATTGGAAGCTGTGGGGAAAGAAAAGGTGGTAATTGTGGGGGACTTCAACCTGCCCAAGGTGGACTGGAGCATACCCTCCACAACATGTACTAGGAGTCAGGTGATACTGGAAGGACTGCAGAGTGGGTTTCTGACTTAGGGCATCACTGAACCAACAAGAGTGAAGGCAATTCTTAATCTGGTAGTCAGAACTGGGGAGCATGTATAGGAAATAATGGTCAGGGAGACACTGGATTGAAGTGACCATTGCTCAGTGTGGTTCAGGTTGGATATGAGAATGGAAAGCATCCCAACTAAAACCAAAATCTTGGATTTCAGAGGGTGGACTTCAGAAAAATGGATGAAGTGCAAAGGAATCATCTGGCGGGCATCAAAACAGCTATGAGGGGGGACCAAAGGTGGTCCATCATTTAGGAAGGAATACTGGTTGCCACAAATGAGTGCGTTAGGCTCAGGGATAAGAACACAAGAGCCAAAGTGTCCAGCTCGTTCAGTTTTGTGGTTGCCCAGGCAGTAAGGGAAAAGAGGTTGGCCTATAGAAAATTCAGAAAGACCAAAAGAGAGGTGGATAGGTAAAATTACCTAAGGTTGGCTAGTGAGGCAAGTAAGGAAGTCCAGCAAGAAAAGGCACAGAAGGAGCTGCAGATAGCTGAAGGAGTTAAGAAAAGGGAGGAGGCTTTCTTTCGCTATGTAAGTGAGAAAAGGGGCAAGAAGGAAGGGATTGTTAAGCTTAAGAAATAGGTGGAGTGGCTTGGGGGACAATGGGGGGAAAAGCAGAGTTACTAAATTAATACTTCTGTCTTCACCTGGGAGAAGGATGGACCAATGCCTTCGAGAGAGAAAAGAGCAGGAAGGGAGGGGAACATGGATGTAGTGATACAGAATGATAGAGTGAGGGAAAGGCTGATGGCACTGAAGGTAGACAAATCACCAAGCTCTGATAGAGTACATCCAAGCATACTACAGGAACTGGCTGAGGAGCTGGCAGGGCCACTGGCAGATCTATTTAATAAGTTCACTAGAGACAGGCATGGTACTACTGGACTGGAGAACAGCACATGTATTGCCCCTTCACAAAAGCGGTCCTAAGGATGACCAAGGGAATTACATATCAGTCAGTCTGACCTCCATTGTGGGCAAGTTCATGGAGACCATACTAAAGGAAAGGTTAGTAGAATATCTGGAGGAGCATGGTCTCCAGGATGTGAAGCAGCATGGGTTCATGGGGGAGAGATCATGTCAAACGAATCTGATTGACTGCTTTGACTGTGTCACTAAGACAATAGACAGGGGCCAAGTGGTAGACGTCATCTATCTTGAGTTCAGCAAGGCCTTTGACTGTGCCTCACAAAAGGTTGATCAGGAAGTTGGTGGATCTTAGAGCTGGGGAAAAGATGGCAAGATTGGTGAAAAACAGGTTGATGGACAGAAACCAGAGGGTGGTTGTGGGGGAAGAGTTACCTTGTACCAGAAAGGTAACCAGTGGGGTGCCACAGGGCTCTGTGCTGGGGTTGATGTTGTTCAATGTCTTCATCAATGACATTGGGGATGGCATTAAAGGCAAAATGTGCCTATTAGGGGATGTCACCTAGCTCTGCATGAGAGTGGACCCAGCTGAATGGATACAGGACCTACAGGAAGATATGGAAAAGCTAGGAAGGTGGTGCAGGATCTGGCAGCTTGGCTTCTATTCTAAGAAATGCAAAGTTACACATATTGGAGCCAAGAATACCAGGACAGAGTACTACCTGGGTGGAGTCTGAGTATCTGCATCAGAGGAGGAGAAAGAACTGGGAGGTATGCTCACTAGTGACCTGAAGCAGTCCACACAGTGCAAGAAAGCAGCAGCAAAGGCAAACAAGATGCTGGGATGCATATCTAGGGGGATCAGTAGTAGAAGAGAGACAGTTATACTGCCTTGTATAGGTCACTGGTAAGGCTGCATCTAGAGTACGGAGCTCAGGACTGGTGTCCACACCTCAAAAAGGACATTAACCTGCTGGAAAAGGTCCAGAGTAGGGCTACAAAGATGATAGTGGGTCAACTGATTGGTTGCTATAGGCCCCCCTCTGCAGGCCTCAAACTCCTATCCCACTTAGGATCTATACTTAATCTGGGCCCTGAAGACACCATCATCTTAGGAGATATGAACTTAAATTGGCTGACTAATGCATCTGCACCCCTGGTAACCTTCTGTGACACCTATGGATTCTCTCAATTAATCAAAGAACCAACAAGGATCAACCCAAAGAATACTCTCAACAGCACACTCCTGGATATTATATTGGTAAATAAACCTCATCATTATCCCTATGCAGGAGTACTATTCAGTGACATAAGTGACCACTGTCCCATAGCTGCCATTAGATCAACAATCAAGCCACCCAATCCTGCAAAATTCCTCCCACGAAGGTCAAAAAAGAACTTTAATATTACAGGATATCTCCATGATCTGTGCCACACCACACGTTGGCAAGAATTCTATCTCACAGCCTCAATAGAGAACGCTCTTCAAATCCTAAATGATATAATCATAAGTGCCCTCAATTCACATGCGACCCCTCATCAGTGTCAGAACCAAACTCAAATCCTGTCGCTGGTTCTCTGCTGACCTTAAATCCAGACTGCTTGCCAGAGACAACTCTGGAAAAAGGGCAAGAAAGACAAAGGACCAAATGACTGGCTCCAATTCAGAAAAGCCAGAAACTCCTGCACAAAACAAGTAAGAAAAGCCAAGGCAACCTTCTACACAGCTGAACTAGATGCCTCCTATAACAACCTTTCCAGGTTCTGGGGTACCATAAAGGGCATCCTAGGTCAAACCTCTACCCTGTCTTACCATCCAAAATTCAATTAAATAATATTGAAATCACCAACAAGCAAAATATCTTGAATGCCTTCAATGATCATTTCACCACAGCTGGCCTGGTTTCTCGACTCTCCTGCAAACCTTTAAGATCATCTCTAAACCTACAATCTACTGAGAGTCAAAGGTTGCTTCCACATTCTCATTCAAACCAATATTGTTCAAAGAAGTAGAAGACCTCCTACTCCAACTAGATACCACCAAAAGTGCAGGTGCAGACTCCCTGGATCCCTACTTTCTAAAAGTAGCACTGTATGCCTTAACCACCCCCCTCACCCACCTCTTCAATCTATCACTTGCCACTGGTTCTATCCCCTCAATATGGAAAACAGCTCAAGTGTTTCCATTACTTAAGGCAGGTGATCCCATGGACCTCAATAATTATAGGCCCATCTCCATCTTACCAATACTATCCAAGATGCTGAGAAGCTGGTAAACTCTCAGTTAACTGCCTACCTTGATACCAACAATCTCCTAAATCCAGCTCAATCTGGTTTAGATCTATGCATAGCACCATCTTTGCACTAGCAAAGTCACAAATGACTGGCAAACTGCCCTAGACAAAAGAATAATACCTGTGCTGTGTTTCTGGATCTAAGCAAAGCCTTTGACACTGTGGATCATGATCTTCTAATCACCTCACTGAACTCCATAGGTCTTGACTCACTCTCTCTAAATGGTTCAGATGCTATCTCTCGAAGACTACAATTGGTAAAGAATGATGGTGATCTATCTACCTCTAAGCCACTCCTAAGAGGTGTACCGCAATGGCTCCATCCTGGGTCCCATCCTTTTGCCATTTACATCAACAATATTGACTCCAATCTCTCTCTCTAATATCCACCTTTTGCTGATGACACTGTACTTTATGTGGCGATCCTCACCATCAAAAGCCTGTGAGCTCCTACAGTCTCAATTCTCCTCCTCCAGCACTAACCTATTAAGAAAGAAATTATTACTAAATGCTAAGAAAACCAAAGCTATGTTCTTTGCCACAAGTACTGTTCTTCCACTATCCCATCATTCACCCTCCACAACTCTCTACCATCCTTGGTGAAAATCTGGAATATGTTGACAAATTCAAATACCTAGGAGTATGGATAGACAATAAACTAGACTATACTACCCCGTTGAAGAGCTCCTGAAAAGCTAAACAAAGACTTGGTCTATTCTATAGGATCAAACACTACCTGACCAAAGATTCCAAACAAAGATTAATCCTTGCATCATTCATGTCCCTCATTGATTATGCTGACTTCCTCTATGGTCATTGCTCCTCTCCCATCTAAACAAACTAGACACCCTGTATCATAGAGCTATTAGATTCTTTACTGACCTTCTCTCTAGCACCCATCATTGCTCTCTACAATGCAGTCAGCTGGACATCCCTGCAACATAGAAGAAGAAAAAATGCTGCTACCTGGATCTACAAAGCTCTGACAAACAAACTCCCTTCCTACATCTCAGACTGCTTCAACCAGATCACATCCAGGCCCTACACCTTGAGGATCAACAAACTGATCCTGCTGAAGATTCCTATCACCTGCACCCAGTATGGAAGAGCTGCAATCAGTTATTCCCTGGCACTTATCTGGAATTCTATCCAAAAGACAAACACTGATTCCCCTTACATCCTTCAAAAAGCTGTACACCAGCCTAATCCTAGATTCGTGCAATTGCTTCCACAAGGCCTAGTCCTCCCACACCCCCACCCCTCCCACACTCCCTCTCTCCCCCACCCCCCCTCTTTTAAAGCTCCTCCCTATTCTTCTATCATTCCTCTGGTCCTTTCACATCAAACCTCAAACATATATACTTACCATGTACCATTATCCAAGCCTTATCCCTACTAGACTGTTTGTTTCTCTCCTTTATTAGGTTTTTGGTTTACTGTCCTTTGCCTTGTATATATGTAAATATTTGTACATCTATCTCACTCATAAATGATTGTATTTGTGCTTATTCAATATCATGTTTTTGATTACACTCTGTAACCTTTTTTGTTATGACCACTCAGGTCCATCTTGTAAATGAGCTATGCTCAATGATGTTCGCCTGAATAAATAAAGATTTTGATTGATTGATTGATTGAGCAGGATAAGGCATCTGAGTAGAGGTTGAGGGCACTGAAGAAAACATTACTCACCATAGTAATGTTGTTTTTTTAAATGGAGTCTTGCTGTATTCTGACTATATGTAGTTTGCCCCAGCACTTGAACTGCTCCGGAGAGTGAAGGGTTAACTCTATGCCAAGGTATAGAACGTTGAGCTCGAGCTCGGTTTTCAAACCTCTGTCCCTGGTACTCCTCAGTGTAACTGTCAGATTCTTATGAGCATTATCCTAACTATTAAAATAGAAATTGTTTTTAAAATTTTAGCCAAAAGGCAATAAACAAAAGTTTTTTGTGCCCAAAAGACTCAAGTTGAGAAACCCCCAAAAAATCCAAGTAGATAGTAGGAACAATAATAAATCTTTAAAATAAGAACAACAAAGAACCCCATCCTAAAAAGGAGAGGTGACCCAGGTACACCTCTGGGGTGCAGCACTGCACCTGCAAACCCACATTCCAGAACAACTAGGTTCCTAGAGGGGAGGCAGAGAGGGAGGTCAGAATACAGCAAGACTCCATTAGAAGAAACAAAATTAATTTTTTCTTCAGACAACATGAAGTCTTGCTGTATTCTGACTATATGCAGACTACCAAGCAGTACCCCCTTGGAGGAGGGAGTTACAGAACTTATTTTGGGAACAGGATCGGCAGCACTGCTGTGCCAAACCTAGCATCACTTCTTGACTGGATTTCAAGAGAATAATGCTTAGCAAATGTGTGAACAGTTTTCCAGGTGGCTGCTTTACAGATTTCTACTAAGGGTATGTCTGTAGCTGCTGCAATCGAAGCAGCTCTATCGCTGGTGGAGTAAGCCCTCAGGTCTAAGTGTGGCTCTTTTCTCAATTTTGAATAACAGAATTGGATACAGGAGACAATCCACCTAGCAATAGTTCTTTTAGTGGCAGGTTTACCTTTTCTCACTTCTCCATAATTGAGAAACAGCTGTGAACAGTCATTTCTAGTGGCCTTAGTGGTTTCCACATAATAACTAAGGGCCCTCTTTACATCAAGACTGTGTAGTCTTCTCTCCCCAGAAGAAGAATGGTCAGTGAAAAATACAGACAATGACATAGACTGATTCAAATGAAAGTCTGATACCACCTTGTGAAGGAACTTTCTGTTCGTTCGAAGGATCACCTTGTCCCTATGAAATTAAATGAAGTCATGTTCCATTGATAAGGCCTGTAATTCACTGAATTTCCTGCCAGAAGTAATGTCTACCAGGAACACAGTTTTCCAAGTCAGGTATTTAAGCTCAGCTGAAGATAATGGTTCAAAGGGGGGGCTGCATAAGCTGTGCAATACAGATACAGATATTCAGGTCCCTAACAGGAGTAGGGTCCCTAAAAGGAGTATTGATATGAACCAGATCTTTGAAAGAGTTCTTGAAAATTAGATGGAAGGCTAGGGAAGAGCCCTTACCAGCTGAAAGGAAGGCAGAGATAGATGCCAGATGCACTTTGACAGTGGTAGACCTGAGGCCTAAACTGTTAAGATGCACCAAATAGTCCGAAGCAGTGGCAATGACAGCTGAATCTGGCTGAATATGCCTCTGAGAGCACCAGAAACCAAATCTCTTCCATTTAGAATTGTAAGTTTTTCTAGTAGAAGGTTTTCTACTGACCTTAAGAATGTCCAAGACTGATTGGGAAATATGCAGGCTTACATATTCTAGCTCCTCAAGAGCCAAGCTTTGAGTCCGAGAGTCTGAAGGTTGGGATACAGTATCCTCCCCTGAGAAAAGGTGAGCAGACTGTACTATCTGGGAAGACAAAGGGGGAATTGTCACTGACATTGACAACAGCAGGGGGTACCAAGGCTGCCTGGCCCAGTCTGAAGCCACCAGAATCACTGTGCAAGACTGAGATCTGATTTTGACCAGAACTCTGAATATCAGAGGAAAAGCATACAGAAACCTGCTTGTCCAATCCAATAGGAGAGCATCTTGAGGAACAGACCCCAAAAGAGGGGGTATGCAGCAGAATAGAGGAATCTGGTGATTGTCTGGGGCTGCAAAGAGGTCTATCTCTGGAGTGCCCCACCTCTTGAAAATGACTTGAAGAATTAGAGGATTCAGGGCCCATTCTTGACCTTGCGAAATCCTGCTGAGTGCATCGGCCAGTACATTGTCCTTTCCTGGGAAATGCACATCTATCAGGTAAACTTGAAGGGAATAAGCCAGTAACCATATTTTCATGGCTTCAGTACACAAGGTCGAGGACCGAGTGCTCCCTCGCTTGTTGATATACCACATGGTTGTGGTGTTGTTTATCCTGATCTGCACCACTTTCCCCTGAATTGTGTCTGAAAATGTCTGAAGTGCCAGAAAGACAGCCCTGAGTTTGAGAAGATTTATGTGTCGGAGAGACTCCTGCTGAGACCAAGTTTCTTGAGCAGTGAGCTGGTCCAGATGGGCTCCCCATCCCAGCAGGGAAGCACCGTAATGGGAATCACTGTAGAGACCTGACTGAGGAAAGAGACACCTTGTCTTAGATTGTCCTCCTCCTCCAGCCACCACTGGAGAGCCTGAAGTAGAGTCTGAGACACTGGAACTAGTTTGGAGAAGGGTCTTTTTTCTGAGACCAAAAAGATTTTAGATGAAACTGAATGTGTCTCATTTGAAATCTTGCTCCTTGCATTACTGCAGTGGAAGTTGCCATGTGGTCTAGCAACTGTAAGAAGTGCCTGGCTGGTCGAGACACTAGTGGATGAAAAGAGGAAGCCAGGGTGATGAGTGACTGTACTCCTGAGAGAGGAAGAAAGGCCTTCACCTGGACAGTGTCCAGTTCCACCCCTATAAAAGTGAGAAGCTGGGCTAGTTCCAGAACAGACATTTCTAAGTTTAGGATGAACCCTAAGGAACCCAGAAGCTTCTGAGTGACCTTTACAGCTGACTTGACTTGGTCTGAGGAGTGACCCACTATGAGCCAGTCATCCAGGTAAGTGAACAGTAAGATGCCTTGTCTCCTGAGAAAGGCTACCACTATTGCCAGACACTTGGTGAACACCTTTGGAGCAGATGTTAGGCAGAGAGGCATTGCTCTGAACTGGTAGTGACCTGAGGGCAACTCGAACCTGAGATACTTTCTGTGAGAAAGTCTGATAGGTATGTGGAAATAGGCATCCTTGAGATCCAGGTAGGCTAACCAGTCTCCTGGTCTCAGAGAGAGAAGAATTATTCCCAGAGTCACCATTTTGAACTTGACTTTAGTATATGATTGTTTAGGTATCTTAGATCTAGGATGGGTTGCCACTCCCCTGTCTTTTTTGGGGTAAGGAAGTATCTGGAATACAGTCCTTTTCCCCTGTGTTGATAAGGTACCTTCTCTACTGCTTGCAGAAGCAGAAAAGAGGAGACTTCTGCCTCTAAGGCCTTTATTTCCAAGGGAGAGGGAGGACTGAAAGACTTTGTTCTCATTTTTGGGAAACTTTTGAAACTGATAGCAAGTCCCTGACTCACTATTTCCAGGACCCATTTGTCTGAAGTAATAAACTTCCAGGCCTGGAAATAGTGAGCCAGCCTGCTCCCTACTGGAACTGAGGAGGTGACCCTGACTGACATCTCAGGGTGTCTGTTTGGCAGGGAGCTTAGACTGAGTGGAGGATGGAGTTCTGGTCATCCCCCTTCTGCCTCTTCCCCTAAAGAACCCCCTTTGCTGAAAAGAAGGGGAGGCTTGGGCTTGGTTAAAAGGCTGATGACAAGGCCTGCCCCTGCCAACCTTAGATTACTGCTTCTGAGGAGTGACCTGCTTTTCCTTGGCTGCAGGACTCCTGTAGGTGGTCCTGTACTCATCCATCTTTTTCATGTAAGACTCCGTTTGCTCCCCAAACAGAGAATTACCCATGACAGGAAAATCCATGGCCTTAGTCTGGGTATCCTGTAATAGACTGGTACATCTGAGCCAAGCAAATCTCCTCAGGGAGACAGATGTAGCCATAACCCTAGAATGTACATAATTCGAGTCGACAGCAGTATGAAACTGGACTTTTGATGCCTCAATACAATCCACAGCCACCTGCTCTAGCTCCTTGGCCAGCTGGGGAGGCGCATTCTTAGCCAGCTCCAGAACTATATCCCACATAGATGTCTGGTACCTGGCTGTATATGCCATATAAGTAGCCTGCCTGAGCCTAAAAGAGGATGCCAAGTACTGTTTCTTTGCCATGGCATCCATTTTCCTAGAATCCTTATCTTGGAGGTGAGATTCCAAGGGGATGTTAGCCTTGTCACAGGCTGCAGCTTGCACTACCACAACATGGCTGCAATGATTTGTAAGGAATTCCAACCCAGGACCTGACAAGGTATGCCTCCTATCCAATTTCTTATCCACAGTGGGTATAGATGTTGGAAACTGAATCATTTTTTGTGTCTGTTTCCCTAGGGATTTGTGCAGAGGGATAGACACCCTTTTGGACTCTGGGACATCTATCATCACCACATAGTCAGGTTCCTCCTGATCCTGTTCAGCCCCTTCCGCGGGAAGCTGAAGAGTATCAGCCACTTTCTGGCAAAACAAGAAATGAGAGGGAGACTCAAAAAGTCTGGGAGGAGAAACATTGGAAGGCCTCTCTGGGGAGATGTAAGGCTCTACTGGCTCATCTAGACCTTCATAATCGTCTTCTTCATAGTCTTCATCTCCTTCCCAATCACCCTCATAAAAAGCTTCAGGGTCATATTCAGAAGCAGAAGCTTCCGACTGAACCGATCGTCTTTGTCTTGGTGTTGGTTCGGGCGGAACTGGGCAAAGCGATTGTGCAATAGTGATCGCTTTAGCAATTTCTTCAGCAGTCGGAACATGGGGACTGGGATCCGAACCGGCTGACTTGCACTTTTTCTTAGATGGAACCAATTCGAATCGGCTCTCCTTTTGCCTGAGAATGTATCACCCAGGTCAGTAGGCATCCCCTCAGGTTTGGTCGGAACCGAACAGGGCTGGCCGTCCGGGTCAGTGGACTTCTCTACCTCTCTTTTCTTCAGCCTACTTAAATGTTTATCTAAAGTGCTTTGGGAAAGTTCTTGCATATTTGGCAGTCTTCCTTAAGGTGGTCAAACCCCAGACAATAAACAAAGATGAGGTGGGGCTCAGCCTTGGCAAAGGCCTCACCACATTTGGTGTAGTGCTGAAACCCAGTGGGACCAGTTTTCTTTTTGGGTTTCTCAGACATGGTATTTTGTAACAAGTTACCCATACCAGCTTTAAAGCCAGGTAACAAAACACCTATTGGTTCCAACCGTGTCACTGGTTGGTTAAAAAAACCTGGAAAAATTGTGTTTTTTTAGGATCCGATAGGTACCGGAAACCACAATGTTAAAGGTAGAAAATACAGAGAAAAAACAAATACAGGGATTTGCTTCGGTTTCCAACCAGACCAACCAATAAGAAACCAAACAAAAAACAATTTCTACCCACAAACTCTAAACTATCTACTTATTACACTTACTGTACCATAGACAGAGATCAGAAACCGAAAAATAAAGAAACGGTTGTTGAAACCGACCAATTTTTACCAGAACCAGAATGAAGCGAAGGAGAAACTCTCTGGAGCGACTTTACAGTTAGGCAGAGTAAAGAATCTGATGGTTACACTGAGGAATACCATGGACAGAGGTTTGAAAACCGAGCTTGAGCTCAACATTCTATGCCTTGGCATAGAGTTAACCCTTTCTTCTCTGGAACAGTTCAAGTGCTGGGACTTACTGCATATAGTCAGAATACAGCAAGACTTCATATTGTTTGAATATGTGCTCCCTGGAAGACAGGAAAGAGAAAGAAAGAGAAAGAGAGGACATGATTGGGACCTTCTTTTTTTTTTTTTCAAATTGTCTAACCAGAAGTGGCACACTAAGCCGAATGCTTGTTTACATATGTGACCTGGGAGCACAGGGAAGTTAAGTGACTTGCTCAGGGTCACACAGTATGCAAGTGAGGGCTGTGGAATTCAAACCCAGGTCTCTAGATTTGTAGCTCAGAGCCTTCAAGTACTTGAAAGGGATAAATAAGGTTGATAAATGGAGTTTCTTTAAGCTGAGTGGCAACCATAACACTAGGGGCACAGTCTTAAGATGGACAATGGGAGGTTTAGGACAGAGGTCAGGAAGCATTTCTTCCCAGAGAGGGTGGTGGATATTTGGAATGCACTGTTGGAAGAGGTCATTTCATTGAAGATGGTGGGCAGCTTTAAGTGAGGCTGGGATAGGCATAGGGGGAAAGAAAGGTTTATGAGTAGTGAGGATGGGAGTAGTGGGAAGGGAGGGCAGGGAAATTAGTTAAAGCTGCGGACCCTGTAATACAAGCAGACCTGATACACCAAATCTCCTTCTTCTGCTGGCTTCTTCATATGACTGCAGAGATCATTCTAATTATCAGATTAGCATGCTGGCCGCCTTGCTCAACACCTCATCCAATTTTCAAGCACCTTTTTTGAAACTCTACCTGAATGCAGCAGCCTGATGACAAATGATTTGCAGGTAATACACCACCACCATCATCATCACTGCAACCCTGCCTGGAGAACACAACCAAGGCTCCATGGTGGCCAAGACATCAAAGAGCTGTGGTATAGGGTAAACCCTTGAAAAAGTACTAGTTTGAGTATGAAACGCCGTCGGGTTTTTCCAGGCTGTGGGAGTGTTTTTGTAATTTCCTATCCACTTGGCAAGAATAAAATATTTATATTTGTATCTTTTGTTCTCTGACTCTATATTTGAGTGCGAGCCTCTGGTTTGATATGTAAACTGAGTACACTATGGGAGACCGAAAAGAAAGAGAAAGAGATGCCAGAGATACAAGGGGACATAAAAAAGTGATAAAAAATGATATAACAAAAGTTGATACCTGTTATTGGGCTTATATCAATGCCAGTTTCACATATTTATTGTTGTTCCAATTCTCTCTGCAGCTATTTGCTGGGATAAACCGCATTATGTGCAGTTCAAGAACTACATTAATACACCACCTGTGGATATAAAAAAACTGAGAAGATAATGAGATATCTTCATAGAATTACACATCAGGGTCGATGACAACCCAAACGCAAACCTAACATTCTCCACACATACTGCTTTACACACATGTGTCTGAAGAAAC
Source organism: Neoceratodus forsteri (assembly GCA_016271365.2). NCBI lineage: Eukaryota > Metazoa > Chordata > Ceratodontiformes > Ceratodontidae > Neoceratodus > Neoceratodus forsteri. The sequence goes on along the minus strand of CM028138.1, from coordinate 619,173,022 downwards.
AGGAGACTCAGCTACTGACAAAATGTACTTTCATTTTCAATTGGCTATACTGCCACCTACTGATGATGGCTCTGGAAACAGTAGTTATAAAAAGAATAAATGGGCAACAGTGAATCCTTGTTTTTATGTTGGCGCGCTTGCGGAGCCAACATCTTGGGACAGTGCAGCTTTGGAGGTGCAGTCGCTGTTGGGAGAATGAAAGGCATGCACCAGTAGGTGTGTGCCGCATTCCCCAATCAGCCTGCATGCTGGCGCCACACCATGCATACATAATGTGGTGAACACATCTAAGAAAAGGTCCGCTGCAATTCAAGCAAAGCTCGTCAGACGCAACGGTCCTTTTCTTGCCATGCTTGCCGCCATTATGTGCATGGCAGCATACTGGCCGCCGAACTGCTAATTTCAGGGGTGCCCAATCTCCCTGTCAGCTGCCCCTGCCCCCTGTGAATGTGACGACGAGGGAGCCCACTCCCCTTCGGCATAAAGCATCCCCATTTGTGATATGCAGAGAGGGGTGCCCATTCCCCTCGACTCTTACCCCACCCCTTTCCTTTGTGGCAACTGGGAGTCCTCCCGTCGGCCAGAAATAACCCCTCCATTGTTTAATGCTGAGGGGTGCCCAATCCCCATCGGCTCGCGTCCTCCGCCCTGCTTTGTGTGCGCGAAGAGGTGCCCAATCCCGTCCGCCATAAATGCCCCGGTGTTGTTTGCCAACAAGGGTGCCCAATCCCCCATTGGCTGCAGACCCCCCTCAAACAGTTAGGTGGCATGCTGGGAGCCCACCCAGCGTGCCAACTAAAAAAAAAAAAACTTCCCGAAGTTTTGTTGTTTTTCTTTTTGAACCTGTAAAAGGAAAATGGTCCCTCGTAGTCTCCGTGCCCCTCCCTCCACCGCACCCACCGCTGTGCCTGCCTCCCCCACCCCTCACCCCACCTCCGAGTCTGGCGCGATGATCTTCGGTGGACCGGGAACACATCTGCACTCTTCAAAGCCGACTACGAACTGAGGAAATGCCGGTAAGCTGTATAATGGAATAAATAGGATTTTTTCAACTTTGCTGCATATCTCAGGCATTTTTGCGAATTTTGGCCTCAAATATTCAACATGGAGTTTTTGGGACCCCTTCTCATGAATTCTTACACTGTCATGGCATTATTCCGTCCTGAAAGGTGATTTTGCAGTAACTGCTCAGAATCACCTTTCGGGACCAAAGAAATGACAGTGCCACTGTTCATGAGGGGGGCTCTCAAAAAGCCTATGTTGCAAATGTGGTGGGAAAAATCCAAAACATGACTGTTTTACGTGTGTGCATAGCAACTGCGCAATGCATTCTCATAAGTTAGCAAATTTGCAATATTTTCATGCCAGATTCTCAACATTGGCATTTTATCACACCTTCTTGTGAACTGTACAGCTGTGATTTTTCACATCCTGGCCGAAATGTGTTTTCTCACTTCTGGCGCAGAATAGCATGGTCGTTGTGTGAAATCAGTGTTCGGGACACATTAAGAAGATAACAGTGATACTGTTCATGAGCAGAGGTCCTAAAATGCCTGTGTTGAAAATTTGGTGACAATACTCCATAAAATGACTGTTTTATGAGCATGCATAGCAACTGCACAACGCATGCTCGTAAGTTAGCACATTCGCAATATTTTCATGCCAGATTCTCAACATTGGCATTTTACTACACCTTCTTGTGAACCGTACAGCTGTCATTTTTCAAATCCTTGCTGAAATGTGTTTTTGCACTTTCGGCGCAGAATACAGAGTTCGCTTTGTGAAATCAGTGTTTGGGACACATTACGAAAATGATAGTGATACTGTTCAGGAGTAGAGGTCTTAAAATGCCTGTGTTGAAAATTTGGTGACAATACTCCATAAAATGACTGTGTTATGAGTGTGCGTTGCGCAGTTTGCACGCATACTCGTACCTTCACAAACTTCTAATATTTTCACTACAGATTTTCAACAGTGCCATTGTTCTGTACCTCCTAATGAACAGTAAAGCTGTCATTTTCCACATCCTGACCAAAATCTGTTTTCACAGTTCCGGTGCAGAATAGCTTGGTCGCTGGGAAAAGTCCATGTTTGAGACACATGATGAAAATGACAGCGACACTGTTCATTGGCAGATGCCCTAAAATGCCTATGTTGAAAATTTGGGGACGAAAGTCAATAAAATGAGTGTTTTCTGAGTGTGCATTGCACAGTTTGCACGCACACTCATGACTGTGAATTTGTAATAGTTTCACTCCAGCTGTTCATCATTGGCATTTTTCCATACCTCCTTATGAACACTACAGCTGCCTGAAATGTGTTCTCACACGTACGGCACAGAATTGCACTGTTGCTGTGTGAAATCAGTTTTCGGGACAGTTTGAGGAAATGACGGTGACACTATTCATGAGCAGAGGTTCTAAAATGCCTATGTTGAAAATTTGGTGCCAAAACTCCATACAACGACTGTGTTGCAAGCTTGCATTGCACAGTTTCTACGCACCCTTGTAACTTCATCAATCTGCAATATTTTCATGCCACCTTTTCACCACTGGCATTTGTGCACATCTCCTTATCAACAGTCCAGCTGCCATTTTTCACAGCCTGCCCAACACATGTTTCCACAGCTGTGGCGCACAATGGCGTGCTTGCTGTGCAAAATCACCTTTTCAGACACATTCACAAAATCGCAGCACTATGCATCTCTAGCTCCGCCACTCCCACTGCTAATGCCAGCACGACAACATTCGGCATTGACAAATGCTTGTTCTATATATGCTCTGTGTGATACCATTACAAATCACTTGAACTTTGCTCTTGTGATTTATATGGTATCTCACACTTTCGGTGTAAAAAAAAACACTTATGCACATGTATTACCCATATAGTACATTACTCTCCAGGATATCATAATATCTTGTTACATAGATACATAGATACTGTCGGCAGATAAGGGCCTATGGCCCACTCAGTCTGCCCATTTGAGCTCATAAGGTTGTTTTAAGTTTTTCTAGAAGTCTGTTGCCCCTTGCCCCTGACCTCCAGGATTCCCTTATGTCTATCCCGTGCATTCTTAAATCTCATGATAGTTTCTGCCCCAACCACTTCCTCAGGCAGGGTGTTCCACTTGTCCACCACCCTTTCTGTGAATAAATTTTTCCTCATATTTCCTCTGAATCGCACTCCCTGCAACTTCATCCCATGACCTCTAGTCCTGGAACACCTTTTTCACTGGAAAATAGTGTTTTCCTGCACGCTGTTCCTCCCTGTAAGGTACTTGTATGTCTTTATAATATCCCCTCTCTCCCTTCTCCCCTCCAGGGAGTACATATTCAAGTTCTTCAGCCTGTCCTCAGATGACCTGTGCTGCAGTCCCAGTACCATCTCTGTTGCCCTCCTCGGAACCTTTTCCACCCTATATTGTTACATAGATAAGGTCTCCAGAACTAAATCCTGGACTCCGGTATCACATGTATCACATCAGGATAGTGACTGAATATAAGCAACTGTTAAAACAGTGATTTGTATTCAGTGCCATCTCCATGGGCTACTCTGGAAGGGTAGCAATGCATCCCTACATGAAAGCGAGTGTAGGGAAGGGTGATCAGAAGAGTGGGGTTAGCAAGGGAAGGGGGAGGATAGGGGAGCGGTTTGTAGGGGAGTGGGGAGCCTGCTGCAGCCAAGTTGCTGTGTTGGGTGGTTTTGAGGGTGGCTAGCTCTGGTGCAGCAGGTACTAGGTTCAGGGCTGGGGACCGACATGCACTTTTTTGCTGCTGCCTGCAGCTGCCTTAATTTTTTTTACCGCAATGGGAGTGTCACCTAATCCCCGACAAGCATCTCCCCGAAGTTAGTAATCCTTAAGTAGGGGGTTCAGAGTCAAAGTCCCATGGGGTGGGGAGATGCAGCCACCCCGTGCTTAAACAGTCTTAAGTGTTGCTGGTCGTGAGAATGTATATATCAACGATCTGCTTTTCGGCGATATACACTTGTCATAATAGCAATTGCATTTTGCCATCATTAATATGACATGGAACCCTATATTCCAAGTGGGACCTTACTAGTGTTTGGTATTGTGGAATTATGACCTCCCTTTGCCTGCTGGTGATGCCCTTGCCTATACATCCTAGCATACTATTTGCTTTACCTGCCACCTTGTCGTACCTTGAGGCAATCAGAGATGATAACTCCAAGGTCCCTTTCCTGCTGGGTGCATGCTACATCCTCACCCCCCAACTGATATGTTGTTCCAGGGGTTTTGTGTGCCCCATATGCATTATTTTGCACTTTTTTTGCATTAAATTTGAACTGCAAAACCCTTGGCCATTCTTTAAGCTTCTGTATGTCCCTCCTCATTCTGTCTACACCTTCCAGCATGTCCGCTCTGTTACAGAGCTTTGTGTCATCAAGGAACATGGAAATTCTGCCTTCTAAATCCTGCACAATGTCACCAATGAAAATGTTTAATAGGACTGGTCCCAGCACTGATCACTGCAGCACCCTACTGGTCACTCTTTCCTTTGTGGAGTGACAGCCATTTACCACCACCCTCTGTGTCCTGCCACCTAGTCAATTACACACCCACCACACTACTGTCCTGCCCACTCCCATATTCCCCAGTTTGTTTAACAGTCTTCTATGCAGCACAGTGTCAAAGGCCTTGCTGATGTCCAGAGGCCATGTCCCTGCCTCCCTCGATCCAACTCCTTGTCACCCAGTCAACAAATTCAATGAGGTTGGTCTGGCATGACCATCCCTAGGTGAAACCATGATGTCTTAGGGTCCTGCAGTCAGTTGGCAACCAGATGTTCCACCAATCTCTCCTTCAGTACTGATTCCTTGATGTTCGCCACTACCGAGGTCAGGCTGACTGGTCTGTAGTTCCCCACTTCCTCTTTATTCCCTCTTTTGTATAAGGGGACTACATCTGCTGACCTCCAGTCTTTGGGTACCTCCACTGTTTCCAGTGACTGGCTAAGCAGAATTGCCAGGGGTTCAGCCACCATCTCTCTTAGTTCATTTAAGACCCCAGGGTGCACCCTATCCAGCCCATTGTTTTATTGACTCTTTCTTCCAGTTCCTTTAGGATCCTTTCCCTGAATGGACTTGTGTCCATTTCTGTGCCATTCCCATCCCTTGCACTCCCTTCAGACCTATTACCCTACCCTTTAGCATAGATGTTTAGGGATCTGAGCTGCAAACCTGCAGATCTGGGATTGAATCCCCCAGCCCCCACTTGCATACTGTGTTACCCTGAGCAATTCACTTTATTTCCTTGTGCTCGCAGGTCGCACCTGGAAACAAGCTTCAGCTTAGTGTGCCTTTTCTGGTTAAGCAATTTTCCCTTTCCTTTCCTTTCCCTTCTCAGTAAAGACTGAGCAGAAATATCTGTTAAGTATGTTAGCTTTACTGTTGTCATCCGCCACTCTGGCCATGTCCTCCCTCTTTGATCTCACTGTCCCTTCCTTCGCCCTTCTTTTTTCACTTATGTACCTGTAAAAGGTTAGTCCCCTCTAACCACTGATTTTGCAATGCTCTCTTTTGTCTGAGCTTTGGCTTTCTTTACTGACCTCCCTGCCTCCCTTTGCTTCTCCTGGTACTTCTCCTTATCCCCTATTGTCTGTGTCTTTTTGTATTGCCTGAATGTTATGTTTTGTCTTTCACTTTCTCCGCTACCTCCTTGTTAAATCATATTGGCCTTCTCTTCCTTTTCCCCTTGCTAAACTGCTTATTGCATAATTGTATTGCTCTTATTATCCCATTTTAATATATCACCCATTTCTCCAACCCCAATTTCCTCCCGTTCCTATTAGTGCCTCTTTAAAACATGTCCCCATTTTCCCCCAAATCTGCCTTCCTAAAATCCGGGATACGTGTTTTTGTGCGGTTTGGTTCTGCTCCTTCTGTGATTTCAAACCACAGTGACCATTGGTGACTGTTCCCCAGGTGCTCCCCGACTGTTCCCCTATTACTCTGTCCCTGTTTGTGAGCACGAGGTCCAGTATTGCCTTCGGCTGAGTTTGTTCCATGACCAGTTGCTTAAGGAAAGCACCCTGAAGGGAGTCCAAGAAAAATCTGCTCCTAGTTGATGCTGCTGCTGGGAGGCTCCGGTCCACATTTGGAAAATTGAAGTCTCCAACCGGCACCACCTCCCCCTTGTCTGTCATCCTTTGGGTGACTGGCATTAACTGTCTTTCTGTCTCTTCCTCCTAGGCTGGTGGTCTGTTGTCCACCCCTGTGCAGATGGCTGACCCCGTTTTCCTTTCAAGCTTAATCACAGTATCTACCCCCTCCTAATTTTGTTCCTCCTGGATCTCTGTGGCCTTTATGATATAATTCTTATAAAGTGCCACTCCTCCTCCCTTCCTGCCTGCCCTTTCTCTTCTGAATATGTTGTAGCTGGGTGTGACCATCTCCCAGTCATGGTTATCATTACACCAGGTCTCTGTGATGGCCACAGTCTTGAGGTCTGACTGTGCCATGGCAGCCTCCAAATCCTCCATCTTATTGCTAAGGCTTCTGGCATTGGCACACATAGCTTTACATGATGCGACCTCCCTGGTCTATTTTTCTGTTCTGTTACAGTCCCCTTTCTGGTTGTCCTTTATCCCTGGTTCTCTTGGCTGTCTGCACTTCCATTGTATTTTGTCCTTTTTCTGCCCATCTACCCCTTAGGTACCTATCTCCATCTTTTGCACACTGCTCTGTAGAGATACTCTCCTCCTCCTGTTGTCTGGTTCCACTGCTAGCTCTGAGGTGGGCAATTGGGTGCCCTCCTTGCTGCCCCACTTGACTAGTTTAAATGCTTGTCCATGTAGCATTTGAACTTTTCATTGATCGCTTTGATTCCCCTCCAGGATGGATGCAGGTTGTCAAGCTGGAACAAGCCCTCATCCCTCTAGGTGGGTCCCCAGTTAACAATGAATCTGAACCCTTACTTGCAGCACCAGTTCTTCAACTTTGTGTTAAAGTTCCTGGTGCATGCACCACTACACTCTCCCATTTCTCTCACAGGTAGTACTTTCGAGAAGGTAGCTACTTGCTTAGACGCCTCCCCAATTTTCTAAACTCTTCCTGAACTTCCTAAGGCTCTCTGTTTGCCAGGTCATTAGTTCCTAAGTGGATAATGACATCTAGCTCTCCCTCTCATCTTGCCTTCCTGGTGATCCCTAGGATCTTCATACCATCCATCCATGTCATGTCACATACTAGGCACCCCACCTCCCTGTCCTCTCCCTTGCATGTTCCTAGCTCGATCCCCATATGATAAGTCCTCCACCAGGATACACATCTTCCTCCTCTGGGGTCCCTGCTCCCCACTGGGAGTCACCTGCGGGTTGATCTCATCTTCCCTTCCATTTCTCCAGCTTTTGTCTGGTTGACCCCATTTGCCAGTGCGACATATGAGTTCTGGAGTGGAATAGGATTTGAAATGTGCCTCTACCTAACCATCCTAACCCTCCCCAAGCTCACCGTTGTCCAAGTGCTCCTTGTTCTTGGCATCCTTTGAGGCCATAGCATTGGACTGGGTGGTTTCTGGATGGGGGCGAAGGTACCTCTGACCCAGTTTACCTCTGCTCTGAGTCTGGCTACCTCATCTCACAGTCCACAGAGTTGCTTGCAGATATGGCAGCCCCTCAGAGTCCAGAGTGTCTGCCTGAATACAGCTGCCTTGCATCCACTGCATTGTGCCACCCCCCACATTATTCTGCACTTATACAGCTATTACACTATTTGTATAATTACACTCTTACATTATTCGTCTGTTAGCTATTACACTAGCAGTCTGTGTTGGTAGAGTTGCTGCAATGGACACCTTGAAGATTAGGTTCATAACAATTTGAAAATGAAACAAGCATAGAGCATTGTTCATAATACTGACAATATCACAATAACCTTGTAAAGCACCAAAGCCTGCAGTTGAACTCCAGGAAATAAACAGTTGCTTTAAAGTTTTTAAGTAGTAACTACATGTTGAATAAATTTTGTTACACAATGGTCTGATTCAAAATACATAACTTATCATCACTTTTGAGGTGACAGGATGTAACCCACTTGTGACTCTGCCAGTCATGTGTATGGCCCTGCCCTGTCACACTTGAAGACAAATTGTATATTTTGAGTCAGACCATTGTGTATCCCCTATCATCCCCACTAGTAAAGGTAAGACATTCTTAACACACTCATGGCTGTGCTGTATTGTATTTATTAAACATAATTCATTACTTTTTCAGCTGGGAAGTTCTCCTTCCCGTTGTCCCAGAATGTTGCCAGATGGAGATAGAAGGACTTAGTCCCACCTCTTTGATGACCTCTGAGTGAAAACGTATTTCAACGTGTGGCACAGCAACCAACTAAAATGTTGCTCCGGCCTTCAACAACCTATGAACTTTCACTTCACAAAATAAAACTCAAGTACTAGTGGAAATGTAGATATAAGCACTTTCCATTGTGCTCAAGTTTTATATTAAAAGGTGAAAGTTAATGGGCCTTGATGTGGCAGTGTTATAGCAGACCCAAGCATCAGCCTGTTCATTCTGTCCATGGATGTCTTCATATTTTCATAGTTTCATACTATAGTACAAGCTGGGAGGTAGTAAGACCCAATATCACTTGCCACTTGACTCAGTGGTGGTACTCATATTTTTTATTTCCCATGTAATTGTCCAGGGATTTCTTGAACAACTCCATGGTTTTACTCATAACTATAGCTTATGGGAGGCTATTCCAAGCTGTAACTTCCTTTTGGCCAAACCATTTTTTTTCTTTTATTAGTTTTGCTTATTTCAACTTATTTTCAATCTATGTGGTCATGTAGATTTCATGGGGACTTGTGATGTTAGTTCAGTTGTTTCCCAATATAAGTATCTCTGGATGCACTAAACACTAAACATAAATCACCTCTTAACCTTCTGTAGTTCTTTTTATTTATTTAGTCAGTCATAGGAATTACAACCCTTTGAGTCATAGACACATTTACAAAGGCTCCGCGTCAGCATAGTATACATACAGAGATAGTACATTAGTGGGATATCACATTTCACGTATTTACATATAATAGCCAAGGCGGTTGAAAATCTATACATGTAGTAGCTAGCGTATTGATATTATTACAGAGGAACAATTATAGAGCAAGTGCAGCCTCTGGGACATTGTCGTATAGTAGGAACAGTGATCAATACATTAGTGAGACAACACAGTTTAAGCAAAGTATTTACATATAATAGTCTGGGTAGCTGTTGACCTATACATTTAGTAGCTAGGATATTGGTATTAGTACAGGAGATATAGTTACAGTGTGGGTACAGCCTCTAGGGCATTGTCATATAGCAGAGACAGAGATCAGCAGCAAAGATGTCCTATACAGTTAGTCCTATACAATTGGTAGCAATGTCAATGGGGAGCGCCCTAGTGTAGCTCTGTGCAGTTCATGGAATACATGCCCAAATCTCTCAGTCTTTCACTGTAACTCATTTGGTGTACTGTCTTGATTATTTTAGTAGCTCTTCTCTGAACCCACTCAATCAGTACTTCACTCATCTTGTTCTGTGGAGCACAGAACAGAGAACAGAGAACAGTACTTGAGATGCAGTCTCACTACAGATGTATACAGTGGTACTATCACTGATGGGTTTCTACTTTTAATATTTCTGAAAATACATCCTAGTATTTTATTTCCTACTTTAACTTTATTTCTTGATATGAGAGCTAAAGGACAAATTATTTGTTATCATCACCCCAAGGTCCTTTTCATTAGTTGTTTCTCCTAGTAGGACACCATTTAATTTATACGTGAATTTCTGGTTTCTTAAGCCTAAGTGCATGACTTTACGTTTGTCCAGACTGAAATTCAGTTGTTTTTTTTTGGCCATTGCTCAAGTTGATCTAGCTCTTCCTGAAGCTTATTGGCTGCATCCTGATAATTAATAATACCTCCAACTTTGCTATCGCCAGCATACTTCCCTAGCCAGGCTCCATCTGAGACCTTCATTGATGAAATCGCTATGTTTAAAGAGTGTGGGCCCCAAAACTGTGGCCTGTGGTGTTCTGCTAGTCACATCATCTCAATCTGAACAATATCCTCTGATTCTAACTCATTGGCATCTATATGTCAACAATGAGTCTACCCAGGTGATTATTTTATTGGGAAGATGTAAAAGGGTGAACTGCTCTAGTGGAACCTCATGGGAGATGGAATCAAATGCTTTGGCATAATAAAGAAACACAACATCAATAGGCATTCCTCTGGCCAATGCTGCACTCACTGGCTAGAAAAATTTACCATAGCCTGGCTCTCGATTGTCCTTTACTGGTTTGAAGTGCTTAAAACCTTTTTGATGTACTTGTGTTGGGCTTTTCCGTTATAACACACCCTGAGCAAATTCTGTGCTGCACCTGCAAGCCTTTATTCACAATAAGTGACCAGTTACAGTTAGGGCTCCCAGTCTGAAGCACAGACCAGGCATAGAAAAGTTTACGGTACAGAACAATAACATCATGGTTTATTGGAGGTGGACTCCAGACAACAGACAGCAGTGTAGTACAATTCAACCACTTATCAACTAATAGACAAATACTTTGAGGAAAAAATGCCCAATGGACTGTGGATGAATATAAGAATTCCCTCCATCCTAGGTCAGGTGGAAAACTTGCATACACAGGTGGTTAAAGAACTTATTATAAAATGAGGTTTGAAAGAGGGATGAACATAGAGGGGAAGGAGGTTGTCAATCCATTCCAAAAACCTAGGAGCAACAAGGAATAAGTTATGGGGACATTGTTTAACTAGGAGTAGCACTAATCCCAAACATGTTTCTAGATGAAACCTGGGAGCACAAGGAAGTTTGGTGACTTTCTAGGATCACCACATATGCACCTAGACAGTAGTAGGATCCAATCCCAGGTCTCCAGATCTGCAGTTTAAAACTTTACCCACTGTGCGATATGCCTACAAGGCAGTATAAAACCTCTGATCAACTTGGTTGGTATCTGAGATAGATCAAGAAAGATCTGAGAGGACCTGAGACTGTGCAATATCTGTCCTAAGACTAAGGAGCTTGATGGGGGAGTTCCTCCTATCACAGGAGAATTTTTAACAAGGGTCCTCATAAGATAGTCACAGGGACCTATGAGAAGAGCCAGCCAAGTGACTGATATAAGCGCGCAATGCTAAGTGTTGTAAGGGGCAGCAAAGTAACCCACCAGATATTGTTGTAGGTAGTATTCAGTCTAGTGAGGTTGTGATTGGAGGTTTACATGTCAATAGGAAACAATAATCCAGGAAGGGGAGAATCATGCCTTGGGAAATGCTAGCAGCACTACAGAGGTCATGAGTTGCTTTAGCCTAAAGCAACTCCCAATTTCTTTTTAAAGACCTTAGTTAGATCCAACCAGGAGTATGGTAAATTTTCTGGTAATGGCAGCATAGAAAGGGCATTAAAGAGAATGAGAGGATCTATGTAACCCAGGGAATACAAGCTGAAAATGGAGAATGCCAGAACTTAGAAAAGAACTTACCTTCCCTCCTCCCTCCCTCCTCCTCCCTCCCCTCCCTCTTCTTCCTTCCTTCCTTCCTTCCTTCCTTCCTTCCCTCTTCCTTCCTTCTTCCCTTCCTTCCTTCCCTTTTCTTTTTTCTTCTTCTTTTCTTTCTTCTACCACTTTCTTTTGTTTTCTTTCCTTTAGCACACCTGAATAGGGTTATTCAGATGAGGCATCTGTATTTCAAGAGGGTCTCAAGGTGACAAGACCATGGCAGGATTTGCACAATACAAATCTAACAGTTACATTCTTGGATACAGAATTAAATCCAGTTTATAATCAGGGCCACTGGAAAATTGCTCCCACAAATTTTTTGTGGAATCCTCAATTTTCACCATTCTAGCAAAAACTGACATGTTCCACAAGTTGTTGCAATTTCTGAGTTTTACACTGAACTGTGTAACAAGTTAATAATCCTAATAAAATACTCTCAAATGTATTGACAATTTTCATGCGAACTTGATTTGACGGAAACAATGCAGGGCAAGGTGGGGGATATTTTATGTGACATTGCTGTGTTCTGAATCCTTGTCTTGTTGGTTTCAATATCCACTGACCAAGCATAAGCACACATAAACACTTAACCTTTGGTTTGTGTTGAAGCAGTCTATCAGAAAACTTTTGTGTTGCCTCACAGACTGAAACAAAAGATGGGAGAAAAGGTGCAAATTATACATTAACCTAGATGGGGTGCTAACCATGTAGCCTTTTTGTAAGTTGTAGGGCAGGTTATTCCTTGTGAGCATACTTTCATCAGACTAGTTTTGATTCAAATTTCTGACAATTTTGGATGGCCCTGCTGATTATAAACTAGAATAAGCTAGTTGGTAATAGTGATTTCACCCTTAGCAACCTGCCACCTAGATGCTCACATGCAAAGACTAGAATAAAAGCCTGAGTAAAGTCTGAAAACAAGCTTATGCAACACATAAAATTTAACTGAACATTTATCTTTATACAAAATCACAGCAGCCAGTGTAAAACAATGATAAATTACAGGGTATCCTGACTACAGTATGATGCAGTAAAAACATATGGACATTACTGGTAACCAGGTAAGGTCCACTAAGCACATGTGCCTGTTTTCAGGGGCAACACAGAGCACTGGGGAGGTTAATTGACTTGCTCAGAGGGTCACACAGTATGCAAGTGGAGGATGTGAGAATCAAACCTAGATCTGCTAGATGTACCCAACTCATGCACAGTTAGTTTTTCTAACCTCTAGGATATACTGCAAGCCCTAATAATTCCCAGATTTAGTCTTTAATAGAGATCAAAAACAGCGTAGAGTACCTACAGTACAAATTATGAACATTAAACACTTTAACATTTTACTAAAAATAAATTATTCGCCAGTCTATCTGCTTATTTTTTCTTTCACCTAAATAAAAGAATAGCTGACCTCTAGAGCACTGTAAGCAGCTGTTGACCAGGCTTCATTATTCTACATCCGAAAACAGAAACGTGTTTATCCTAGATTTATTGAATATTAATTTGATATGTTTCACTAAACAGAACATATTTAGCACTGTATGAGGCAGAAGTTTTAACATTTTGGAAAATAGGCAACACATTTCAGTTCAGTGTTCATTTTAGGAACATAAGCTTTTCTTTATGTTTAAAAGATATTCAAGTGGCAGTGTATTCATTTAGCAGTTTACACTGACTAATACATTCTGCAGATAACAGTAAATAATTTATTGTGAAGCACTGAGATTCTGTAGTAGAACTCTTACAATTTCCTTGCAATTCTTGCAAGAAATCTCCACAATTTTGGATAACTTGTTCCACAGTTTTCCAGTGACTCTGCTTATAATTCATGTAAGATTACAATTTTGTTTATTTTTACTTTACAATTAATTTACCTGAGATGGCCTAGCTGAGGTGCAAGCTTCATTTCTAAAGGCAGAAGGGAGGATCCCGCCTCTGCTCAGTTTTACAGAAGGGTGGTACAAAAATACAGGAAGGTCATGTGACTTGTTCAGGGTCATGCCATGAGACAATGGTTATGGGTTTGCCCACCCCAACCAGTGATCTTCAAGTTAGCGGGTGTGAGTTGTAACCTCTGTATTACACTGACTCTTTCCCTATGGATGTGGCAGGGCCTGGCATATTCTAATCACCTATAAACATAGAACTTGATGGCATCTAAGGACCACTTGGCACATTTGGTCTGTCCATTTTCCCCACGTTCTGTAATGTTGCAGACCTACTTGATCTCCGGCATATCCTCTCCCCTAACCACTGAGGTTCCATACGTCTGTCCCATGTCATTCTTGAGTCTCTTTACACTTTTGCTTCACCACCTCTGCTGGGAGGCTTTTCCAGGCATCCACTACTCTTTCTGTAAAGTACTTCCTCATGTTTCCCTGAGTCTTCACCCCAGACTTCATAGCATGCCCCCTTGTTCTTCAGCATTTTTTTTCTGAAAGATGCTTCCCTTCCCATACCTTATTTATACCTGTAAGGTATTTGAAAGTCTCTATCATTTCCCCTCTTTTCCTCCTTTCTTCCTGGCTGATCAAATTGAGGTCCTTAAGTCTCTCTTCATAGGGTCTCTGGTGCAGCCCCTACACCATTTTTGTTGCCCTCTTTTGGATGGCCGCTACCCTGTCTATGTCTTTCCAGAGATGTAGTCTCCAGAACTGGGCACAGCACTCTACATGAGATGTCACCAGAGATCTATACAGTGGTAGCAGCACCTCCCTATTTCTGCTGGTGATACCCCTCCCTAGGCATCCCAGCATCCCACTGGATCTTCTCACTGTCTTGCCATGCTGTTTGGCAACCTTAAAGTCATCAGATATAATTACCCATCTCTCTTTCCTGTTTGGTGGTTGTCAGTACCACCTCTTCCCTCACATCTTGCACTCGGCCCCTGGGTTTCTGTACCCGAAGTGCATAATTGTGCACTTCCTTGCATTGCAAGTTAGTTGCCACACTCTTGACCATTCTTCAAGCTTTCTTAGAGCCATATTCATTTTAAAACACACACACACACACGACACACACACACACACACACACACACACACACACACACACACACACACACAGTGCCTACCCTATAGCAGATTTTAGTGCCATCTGCAAAAAGGCATACCTTTCCTTCTAGCCTCTCTGCCGTGTTGCTTAATAAGACATTAAAGAGGACTGATCCCAATACTGATCCTTGTGACACTCCACTGGTCAGCCTTCCTTCTTCGGAGTGAACTCCATTTACCACCACCCTCTCGTTCCCTTTAAAGATCCAGAGCATCTTGACCCAATAAATGTTCTATTACCTTTTTTGCCTACATTTTCTGTCTGACTGTTGATTTAAAAGTTTTCTCACTGCAATAGCCTGAAACTAAAAAATCAATGATGAAATCAGACACCATGTACTTTTGTAGCAAACTGATTGTAATGGTTATGATGTTAAAGTGCTACTTATTAAACTGAGTACTGTCAGGCACATAGCAGGTTGTAAGGCATTGTACAGAGTGGTTACTATAAACACAGGGTATGTAAGAGGTAGAAAGTTGTCACACAGAGAGGAGAATGTGAATGATAGAGCACGTGGAGGTCAGCGCAGTAACAGAGTCATTGGAGGGATAATAAATGATTGGCAGGTGCATGGACAGCATACCTAGATGGGTGAATAAGGCCCATTTGAAATCCTGCAGGTTTCTTTAATACAGTATTGTCAGGGAGTAGAGTACCTCATCAGTGTCATGGTATCTTTACCACTTACAACACTGGTGATCTAGCATGGAGAATGAGCTGACCCAGCGGAGAGATGACAAGGGGATGGTTCAAGTGACTCAGAGGGTTTGCTCCTCTTCTGGAGTGGGAGGACTACTGTCTACACTGTACTACAGCCACCAGGTGACATCCTATGTGTCACACCAAGTACAAGGAAGTACTGTGAGGGAGCAGGGAAGTGTTGGATTTTTTCTGGACTGTTTTGTATTTCTTTTCACTATTTCCAGACCTCAATAAAGGATTTTTGCACCTTCTACAAGTCTGGTGAGTCCCCACACTTTAGTGGCTTTTGACTAATTGTTTATACAACAAGGTTCAGTTTATGCAGGCAGAGGTGCTGGTTCCCTCTTTTTGTTGATTTAAACTGTTTCTAACCGGAGCGCAGCCTTTCCCCGGAGCTGTCGCACCTGAAATGATTTGTTCTCTCTGACCACAGGTGATGTAGCAAGAGCTGGCAATGTAGGTAGAATGATGTAGTTAGGCTCAGGTGTCCATGGACCCACAAAAACATCAGAACAGTTTGAACAAAGAAGTATTTCCCATGGAAACAATTCTAGAGGTTTATCACACAAATGAGTTAATTAGCTGAGATTTGCTGTATAGTTAACATGCAAATTACTAGGATTGAAGAGATCGAACACACTGTAACAACCTTTTGGAACCTTTTGGAGTTGTAATTAGAATAATGTCTAATTAGAACCAGGAAAGGTACAACCATCCTTGTAAAAGTTGTAGGAGAAAATAAGAAATAATATAAGACCTAACTTGGCAAACTGTAGATCCGAATTTGTGCTTTATGCCTAGAACAGCTGGAGCACAGACAGGCTGGTAGAGCAAAGAGTGTTCATGTGGATAATCTTTTTCCTTGGAGAGAAGGCATGGTGTGCAGTACTCCAAGAGTGACTCGTGGGTGGCCCAGTGGTGGCACACTTGGCAGCATGCAGTAGGTGACCACGAACTGCTGCACCCCCAGGATGTTGTGACATGTGCGACCATGTGTGGGAGGCAGGAGAAAAGACAGGAACATTTGGGAGCATGCCCACATGCAGCATGCTGGGTGATGGCTCCACATCTCCTTCCTAGGCCTACCAACCCTTTAGTGATCTGCAGCCCCCA
The DNA here is from genome assembly GCA_016271365.2 of Neoceratodus forsteri. NCBI lineage: Eukaryota > Metazoa > Chordata > Ceratodontiformes > Ceratodontidae > Neoceratodus > Neoceratodus forsteri. The sequence goes on along the minus strand of CM028138.1, from coordinate 619,156,628 downwards.
TACTATTCATCTTGATATCAGGAGCCACAGTCTAGCCATGCAGCAGTACACACACACACACACACACACACACACACACACACCCACACACACAAAAACACACATACCTATCCTGGGCCAAGGGAGAGATGGACAACTCAAGGTGCCTGATGGTGAGGTATAGCACTGGATGGTGAGTCCAAAAGTCAGAAGAGGACACATGTGGGGCATGAAGTTGTGGGATGCCAAGGGACATGGGGAGGAACATATAATTGCAAGAACACAACCATGCAAATGGACAGAGTGTTTTTCTTCCTCTTGTGAACTATAAAATAGCCAGACAGGATGAAGCACAGTACCTTGCAGTATTGCTGCAGTATGCTGCAGGGAATTTTGTAGTTCAGTTAAGCAATAAGGCATGATGGGGGGGTGTTACGGTGGGATAATGGCCCACTTCAGGTGAGTTGAAGCACAAGGCCTAGCCGAGTGCTTCCACCACCGGAGAAGGCTGTCAGCCCACCATAACACACCCCAGACTGTCTTATTACGATTATGAAATGGGCCATTTTAAGTACATTTTATGCAGTTTTTAAATATATTACTTTCAGCTGAGCCATTGGCTGAGATAAAGGCCCAGCTGAAGTAGCTCTCAGCCAATCAGAATTCAACATTCTTTCTACCCATTTCATAATGGCAGTTAAGCCCTTTACATCCAGTATTTATGAGCTGGACTAAAACCGAATTCAAAAATACTAAGTCTCATGAGGAACCAATAAAGTACATTAGTAATACAAGTGGAAAGACTGATGGACCAATGGGAAGATGAACTGACAGATGAATGAACCTAATGGATTCTATGTACAAAATACCTTAAGGGTTTACAGGCTCATCTTTGGAGTTTTAAAATTGATGCTGGTGTGGCACTTTTGGTGGTACACTATCTCCACAAGTGTCCAGAAAATTACAATAAGTGCCTGGGCCACAGGTGCATAATTTCCTGGAAACTAGCCCATAGACCAGCAAAGCAAGTCATACCATATGTCAGTGGCATGGACATGTCTTAATGGCAACTTGTGAAAATCCAAACCCTGGAGCTACAGTAGGTGGCCATGCACCTGAAGGGTTAAGAGAGGAAGGCAAAGAGTTTGCCAAAACTGAGTCCTTTCCCAGAGTATTGTATTCAGCCTTCAGTCACGCTCTCCCTTGTTCCTCAACAAATAGCTTAATCCTTTGTGCAGTTTAAATAGCACTAAAAGATAAGCAGCAAGGAAACTTTTAATGCCCATTGCATACAGTCATGTAAGGTAGTCATATTTCATTGAAGCCAGTGGAAAAAAACAGTACTCCTCATGATCTGATGTCTGGAGCTCTGTTTAAGACAGCATCAGGGCTCAGTTGCTTGCTCTCTAACCACTGGGCTGGGAAAATTGGATGGTACTGGGTTCATGTCCAGTATCAGATACTTGGGTTAATACCCAATACATGAAATGGCCAGAGAATCACAACCTGTGATTGGTCAGATGCGACAGCATGACTGTTTGTTATTCTAGCATACATAGATACATAGATACATAGACAGTGTCGGCAGGTAAGGGCCTATGGTCCACCCAGTCTGCCCATTTGAGCTTGTAAGTTCAGTTTATGTTTTCCTAGAAGTCTGTTGACCCTTACCCCTGACCTCCAGAATTCCTTTATGTCTATATCATGCATTCTTAAATCCCGTGATTGTTTCAGCCCCCACCACTTCCTCTGGCAGGGTGTTCCACTTGTCCACCACCCATTCTGGAAGAAATTCTTCCTCATGTTTCCTCTGAATCGTCCTCCCTCCAACTTCATCCCATGCCCTCTAGTCCTGGAACATCTTTTTCACTTAAAAATAGTGTATTCCTGCACCCTGTTCCTCCCTGTGAGATACCTGTATGTCTCTATCATATCCCCTCTCTCCCTCCTCTCCTCCAGGGAGTACATGTTCAGTTCCTTCAACCTGTCTTCATAGGACTTGTGATGCACAACTGCATGTGTGAGAAATACTTACATTTCTGAAACTCATTGCTCAGTTTTAAAACAAAAAAATAAAGAAATTTTTTTATGACCACAGTAAGACCCTCCCAGATGTTCATTACTGTGGGATAACAGCACTTCTTACCTGCATTAGTCACTTAGCATGCAATATTAGTCACCCAATATAACAATGTGTCTCACTTCCCAAAGTGTGCTGTTATTCCACATTATCCCATGGGCATCCTAAAATAGCCAATCAAAGTAGCAGGCTTGCACCTTACCTGTGTTGTAAATCCACAGATATTCACTGCAAAAGGTGCCAGCCTTCCACTATCTCATGCCATCTTAACAGTAAATCCCTCCGATACCCAAAACAAGTTGAAAGAGCCACCATATTGTGTCTCGCTTACCTTACGCTACCAGATGTTTTCTTTCTCCACTGCGCAGAAAATTCAAAACATTCACATTTTTTTTAAATACTTCATCAAGCCACACCGAAGGTCAAACTTATAAAAATACCTGCAACCGCTTCCATGCAGCTCACCTGACAGCCTCCTTAACTGTAGGCTCCACTCCATACCTCCAGACCTTTGCCACAATCCATTGGAGCACCATAAATCATTTAGTCCTCCACTGCGCACAAAACAATTCTGCACTGCATATAAAATATTTTTTAATTAAGCACACGTCCATTCTGGCACTAGGGTTATGTACAAAAATGTACTTCCTGACAACCACAAAACCCGAAACAAATGTTGAATGATGGCACTCCATTACTGCTCCAACCAGACAAACTCACTACCCGCACTACTGTAAAAAGAACAACAATTAACTCACCGCAGGTAGGATCTTTCTTCAATAAATAATAAATAGATAAATAAAAAATCACTTTGCTTTCAGGGAGCTGCATTAGGACAACCTCAACAAGAGAAGTTCTGGAACGGACCCCACTACACAATACTTGCAGGCTCTGTTTCTAAAAGGAAAATAAAACTAGGCACTGCAGAATGTTTCTTCAATGCAAAAAAAAACCCAACACTTTACAGTGTGAGTTTTGCAGTGGTGGCAGAAAAGGGGGGGGGGAGGAGATGCATCAGCACTAGCTGCCCAGCATGTCTCTCACACACACACACACACACACACACACACACACACATTCGGCCCAGCAACAGAGTTAGTTTCTAAGCGAGCTCCGAAACTATGCCCTAAGTAGTTGCTCCCTAATTTCCTTGAGGATTCCCAGGGTCCCCACGTGCCTTGGGAGAGCAGCCATAGGTTACTTGTTGCCAACCCTCTGAAACGAGATACAGAAAGTCTTGAAACTAAGAGCCCCAGTAAGCATCGCAGTGTTTAAGTCTTTATACACAAAAACAATTACAGAAGTATGTCATTGCTTCCACCGCCTATGAACTACTCCCGGTCCATTTATCATCTCTTGCCTCACACGCATTAAAAAGCATTACCCTGCAGAAACCTTATAGCCTTCTCAGCATTGCCTCATCACTCCTTCCATCTCCCAAGCCTCTTTACCCCTTGCCCCGGCTCTGATCACCATGTGCCAATGACTCCACAGAGCTCCCAGCGTAGTCACCATGGAACCTTAGTCACTGGCAGTCAGCGCCTCTGAAGCTGCCACCTGATGCCGCTCGATCAGATTAAGCTCCCTGAATACCGAGTACCCGGCAGGGTCCCAGCTTGGACGCCATATGCATCCGCAGTCTCCGGGTGGCTGGCGCCTTTGAAGCCGCCGCCCATATCCCTCGACCATGCACCACTCCCTGAGAGCGACTTCGGAGACCCTGAAGCCTTCAGCACAACTTTTAGCCATAAGCCATATCTGAGTATTCCATACAGTACCCCGAGTAAGACTCTTGCCCTTGCCCTCCCTTACCCCTTGCAACCTACACCAATGCGAGGATCCATTTAATCTCCTTTCTTCTCACCCTTTCCTTAACTATGTCACGTACATAGTTTGATACATCACAATATGTGCCTAGATGGATTGCTGGTCTCACTGTTGCTTAGCTCGCTTTATTATAGCTTGCTTTATTGTATACGCCTATGTTTCTACCCTAATGCCTGTATTCATGTGTATTATGTGTATCTATGTGCATTTATGTGTATTGTACCTGACCTTGTGTGATGCAGGTCCATCTTGTAAATGAGCTTGCTCAATGGTGTCCGCCTGGATAAATCAAGATTTGATTGATTGATTGATTGATTGAGAGGACTATTCAACCTAGCAGAAGCATACCACAGCTTAAAAACAATAACTGTTTTTTCCTTATACTTTTTACTATTTTTTTCTAATCCTTCACTTTTTCGACATTGTATAATCGCAATAAGCCACTCGGGGGGTGTGAGTTATCAGGGGATTTACCATGGCTGGTGAGGATTTACCCACTCGGCTGCATCTCATAGGCAAACCACACCAGCCATGGTAAACCCCTGATAACCCACACCTCCTCATGGCTTATTGCTTAATTAACACCCACCCTGTCATACTTTACTGCTTAACTGATGCTGCAGTTAGAATGTTGCACTGTTCGGGGGGGGTGCTGTTTTTATAAGACAGTTGCAATTATTTATTTTACCAAGTAGGGTACACTAGATTAGTAACCGCCTATTTCTAGGTAAGACACGGAAGGATACAACAGTGTGAACAGTAAACAAAAGATAACATGTAGTGCAGAAAATTAGCCAGGGATCAGGCAAACAATGTACAACAGGAGCAATCAACAGTTACAGAAATTTACATGCAGAGAATTACAAATATAAATATACTAAAAAAATCTGGGAATTACTCCCAATGTTCTGGCCAACAATCCCACTCTTGATAGCATGGGTTCTACTGCAGTACAGCAGGCTTTGTCCCACTAGTGGGCTTAATGAAGGCAGCATATGTTCTGCATACAGTCCCAGCACAGCCATTATCTAATTCCAGCACTTTGGAAAAGGGTTTGCATGAAAGGCACTATATAAATTCAAATTCTAATTAAACTAAAAGTGTTCATACCTGGCATCAGCTGTGGCTATATCTTCCACTAGGATCCCTCCACGTACTGGCACTTGCTGCCAGCACCACAGCCTATCCCTATTAATGCACCAGCTGTATTGGCACCTCCCAAAAAGTCCCCTCCACACACTGGAACTTCAAGCCAGCACCAAACCCGTCCTCATCAATGCCCCTCTTTAACCTCTCATACAGGTATTGATTGATTCCCTGTGCCATAAAAATGCACAAATCTGTCAACAGACAGTGTCCCGCAGGGTTGCTACATATGTTAAGCATTTTTATCATTGTAAACTACTAGGCCTTTTGAAGTGTACCTTTGATCTGTGTACTTTGATGTTGTGTTACCAACTTTCTATTGTTAATGCTTATGCTAACTTGTTGACTTGTGAATTCTGATGTTATTTTATAAACCAGCTGTCGTTTTGATGATGAACATTTGTAAATGAGCATTTTGCCCCAAGGTGTGCATTCAAGCAATAAATGAAAAAAAAAAATGAACAATGCCGTCACTACCAGGATCAGACTCATTGGTTTGTAAAGCACTTTGGGATGCAACATACAGGAAAGGCAATATATAAATCCAAATTCTAGGAATGGATGTGGTTCACTTATCCTACTTGGCAGTCTTCTTTAAGAGGCTGATTTGCTGTGTCACCTCTAAGAGAATATCTTCCCACCACCTGAGTGATTCAGTATACCCCTCCACTTCTCCACATGATGTCAAATCTTCCTTTCTGCATGAAGACTCAGGTCTGCTACTTTGCAGCTCTGTGTGCACTGTTGGCCTAATCCCTTTAAGTGCATAATTTGGTAAACTTGTTACTTCAGTCTTCAATTTCTACATCATTTTCGCTCTTGCAGTTTTTTTTCCTCAGTTCCACTCTCATTGACCTTAACTTCAGTGGAATGCAAAGACTCTAAGCTAGCTCCTAGCTTCAAACGGGGCATCCAGTGCCACCAAAGATATCCTGATTGGACAAACATGTGTTACATGTGCTGTGCCTTTACTGCCTGGGTATATTGTATGATGTCACTGCTTGTGGCCTGTGCAAGACTATGCTACTTTCATTCCTGGAAGGCTGTCAGACTCACCTTCTTCTTGATCAACCAGGCAATTGGGGCCCAAAGCTTAAGGTTAAATCAGCTTGCAAGGCAATCCCTGTTGCTGCAGGGTTGATGCCTCAGCTTGCAGGGATTGAAGAAGGACAGTCAAGACGATGGTGGGTACCTCATCGATCTTGACACTGCCCCCATTGGGGGCCAGCATTGCAGCAACCTTTACAGTGGAATTCTTTGAGATCTATTTAGCTGGACAGACCAATGGCAAGAGCCCTTTCTGCTGCTTTAAGAAATCCAAGAAATCCCGCCCAGTCTTAGGACGAGGATCAGGCAAACTGTTCCCACTCCTGTGAGCCCCCCAACTACTTGAACCTTCTTGAGCACTCTGCTCTTCAGTCAAGAGATGGGCCATTACCTTGATGGTGACTCCTGAGGAAGCCTATGTGGCAAGTCCTGGGGTTTGGTGATTGCTGGTTATATCAGGACTGGGGCAGTTCTGTATGTTTACATGATTTTTTATCTAAATAAACAAGCTGTTTTCTGTTATGAAAAACCTCAAGTACTTTTTTTCTTGACCTACTGGAATTTAAAAAAGCTGATCAAAGTGAGCCACTTACTGACTGCCCCTGGTATGTGAAACCTTTCTTCATGTGATTCACATAAAAGGCAGAATTTATATAGCGAGATCCCTAGCCAGGGTATCTCTAGATGAGCACCCCCCTTTTTCTTATTCATAGAATGCACCTTTTTTGTCTTTAGAAGTACCCCCTTCCACTATGTCAGGAGACCCTTCACACTTGGACCAGTGTGCTCAACTTGGGTACAGATCGTCTGGTGATCCATGTCATGGGAGCACACAAACAGCTTACGATGCCCTCAGCCAGGTGGGTGAGATGTCATATGAGCGGTCTCTACATAAAGAGGTAGTGAACCACCTCTTCTGTCTGTGGGTAGCCCCTCTGTTGGACCTCTTGGCCCCCAATGAGAATGCAAAGCTGATGCTGTGCTGTGCATTTCCCCATCAAACTGGGATACTTCTGGGAGATACCTTCTCAAGTCTTGGACCCCAAGCATCCTGTATGCCTTCCCTACCTTTTCCATGATCCATAAGGTGGTGGTCAAGGTAAAGAGGTACAAGACATGGATGATCATGTTCACCCCATAGTGGCCTTGCCAGTTCTGTTTGCTGAATATCCTCAGCCTCAGCAGCAGACTTCCATGGTGGTTGGGTCTGTGTCTGCACCTGCTGACATGTCATCAGGGGAAGATCCTGCACTGAGATCTTCAAATCCCTGTACCACACAGCCTAGTTCTTGAGTGGATAGAGTTCCAGGCTTTGGGACTTTCAGAGGATGTGTTTCATGTTCTGGGGCATCCCAAAAGAAGTTGACTCACCTGGGGTATGCCTTTAAGTGAAAAAAAATTTCCATCTAGTGTCTAGACAAGGAGCTTGATCTCCTTGCCTGCCCCTTGGCTAGTATTCTGGATCATCTGTGATTCCTCTTTCAAATGAGGCTGAGATTAGCAACCCTCAAGGTGCACCTGGCAGCCATTTTACATACCGGGTATGGGCTAGTATGCCATCGATGTCACGGGAGAAGGTGGTCAGGCACTTTTTCAAAAGCCTTGACCACTCAAACCTGCTAGTATATTCACCAACACCACATTGGGACATGTTGCTGGTTTAGGCAATGCTAAAAGGCAAGCCTTTCGAGCCTATTTACAGGTGGAAGATGTCACACCTGTCATGGAAAACCACATTCTTGGTGGCTATCACCTTCACTAGAAAGATCAGTGATTTCTACATGCTCTTGGTGGAGTTTTTGTTCTTGGTATTCCACAAGGACATAGTAGTACTCCCCCCCCAAAAAAAAGTTCCTTCTGAAGGTAATCTTAGAGTTTCACCTTAACCAGATAATTCATCTGCCAGTCTAATTTACTAAACCTTCTTTGGATGATGACTGCAGGCTCCATTCCTTGGATCTGTGGAGGGCACTCACTTATTAAAAAGAGTGCGTGACTGGAGTTCAGGGTCAGAATTGCCAGCTCTTTGTCACCTACACTGAAACTGCACCTGTCAGACCACCAACAAAAGGGATGATCGGCAGGTGTATTGTCTCCTGCAGTAGCCTCTGTTATCAGTTGGCTGGTAGTTAGCCTCCCGTAGGCTTCAGGCTCATTTCTGCAGACAAACCACTATCTCAGTTGTTGCTTTCATGGATGTCACCATACAGGAGATCTGTAAAGTGGCTACCTGGAGGTTAGTAAATGCTTTCATCTCCCATTGCAGAACTGACCTTCAGTCACAAAGGGATGCTGCTTTTAGGGCCTTGGCTCTCCAATCACTGTTTACTATATAGGATGCACGCCTCGCCCCCTCTCCTGGAGAACTGCTAGGAGTCTGCCAGTCATTTGGGTAAGTGAACCATATTGCTGTCCTTAGAATGAAGGTTACTAAACTGTAACTGTAGTTGTAGGAATGGTTCATGGTTCACATCCACAAAACCCAACAACCCTCCCAGGCAAGTGGCACACTGATCCCCACTTTCTTGCCTGTAAGATCTGATGACACGTGGTGGACCCAATGCATTGTTCTATTTAAACAGGGTGAAAACAAAGAGAGTGTGGTGGAAAAGGGCACAACAAAAAGAGCATCCATTAAAAAGTTGACAGGCAAAAAGGAGAAAAGGACAAATGTCTCCTGAAAACTGACCCCTAAACTAGGGCACCACACACAGTCTCCTTGTGTAATGTTGCATGCAGCTTCTCCCCCATACACCCCAACTTTGCTATAATGAATTTCACAGCAGAGCACATAGGGGATCGAGAGGCAGAGTGATGCCCACATCTCACCATGCCCACAAGTCCCCTGTGGCCTTTTGAGATGCATCCACATTCCAGCACCCTCGTTCCTGCATCCTTGTTCCTGTGCCCTTCTGATGGGATATCCGAGGACTAGACCACCATGTGGTGGGAAGAGCTTCTTTTTAAGATGGTCTGACAATTCAACCTCTTAAAGGAAGACTACCAGAAGTGTGTATGTTAACCATATACCATTCCTAGAACTACTGTTACAGGTGAGTAACCCCAGTTTCTACTCTACTGCCCCTACATTAACATTCTCTAACTCATGTGCAAATCAGTTTGAGATACAGTATACTGTAGCTGAAGAGTGCTATACAAATTGAAATTCTAGGTCCGGATTCACAAAGAATTTTGGAACTGATTCCCACTCCACAACTACATTTAAGGACCGAATAGTCCACAACTACGTAGATTAGTATTCACAGTTCCCCACTGGTACAGAGATGTTACCCTGGACTTAACATTTTTTTTGTAGCTGTGGGGACTTCTATGGCAACACCATCCACAAGCTGTTGTAATTCATGGAGCTGGTTGTAAACTGGTTCCACCTTTGTGAATACCATAGCTGTGGGAAAAACTACAGATCCGCAAATGGCAACCCACTTTCACCAGTGTTTCACCCTGCTGTGGCACTTTCATTAGCTTTGTGAATCAGTCCCCTAGTATCTTTTACAGTCTTACACTTCCAGTATTTAACTCATCACTATATAAATGCTTTGGGATACAATTTGTATGAAAAGTGCTATATAAATTCTAAAACTGTTCTAGTATGCACACCACATACTACCAGTATCTAACTCATCACTATGAAACGTGCTTTTGGATAATTTGTTATGAAAGGTGATATAAAAAAAACAAATTCTATTCTACAGCCCCTCCACCCCCCAATATCTAATTCATTACTACATAACGTTCTTTCATATCACATGTTATGACAGATGCTACAGTGCAGTATCTACATTTCTATTCTATTCTATTCTATTCTATTCTATTCTATTCTATCCTGTTCTGTTCCACAGTCATTGCAATAGCAGTATCCAACTCATAAGTATGTAAGGGGGGGCATTAGGATACAGTGCATTCACTCTGAGCAAGGGAGGGTGACCAGAAGGGTGCCACAAGGATCAATACTAGGCTTAGGCTTCTTTAATGTATTTATTAGCAGCAATGTAAAGGAGTTAGAAGGGAAAGTATGCCTTTTTGCAGATGAAACTAAGATCTGCAATAGGGTAGACACTCCACAGGGGACTGGAAAAATGAACAGTGATCTAAGAACGCTTGAGGAATGGTCAAGAGTGTGTCAGCCACGTTTCAGTGCAAAGAAGTGCAAAATCATGCACTTTGGGTGCAGAAAGCCAGGGAGGGAGTACAAAATGGGGTGGAGTGGAACTGGCAACCACCAAAACAGGAAAGAGACCTGGGAGTAATCATGTTAAGGTTTCTAAACAGTGTAACAAGGCATTGGGGGAGAGCCAGTGGGATGATAAACTGCATACGGGAGTGCTATAACCAGCAGACAGATGTAGGTGGTGATACCGCTGTATAAATTACTTATCTTTGCAGGGACATAGACAAAGAAGAGGTGGTCAAGGGAGGACAATTAAAATGATGCTAGGACTGCATCAAAAAACCCTATGAGAAGAGACTGAAGGACCTCAATATGTGCACCCTGGTGGAAAGGAAGGACCCAGAAATAATGATATGAAATGTTTTCATGCTGCACACATAAAACTACCTGAGTGATATGCAAGTTGCAAGTTTGATTTAAATGTTAAATTGAAACCAATTGCATGCACATGGCATGCATGCAGCAAGCAAGTGTGGAAATCATTATTTTTATGTTAAATTGTGAAAGACTGCATGCATGTGGAATGTAAGCAAAAATCAAGTGGTCACTGATAACTGCACTTGTAAAAGTTAAGTGACTTGCTCAGGATCTCACCATATACAAGTAGGAGTTGAAACCCCAGATTTTCATGCCTTTAAGTCTTCTGGCTTGCAGTTCAGTGCCTTTAACCACTAAACCACAGTGTCTGCACACATGTGGCTCGCTTGTACTTTAGTACGTATTGTATCTGATTACATCTGCATGCATGCAGCATGCTTGTAGCCACTGTTATACTTTTCAATTTTCTTTTTCTTCTCTTGCTCATCTCAGCTTCACAGCTAAACTGTAGCACACATACCAATAGAAACACATGTGGCTTCTCCCACACCCAATACACAAGCTTACCCACAAAACCAATTAATTACTTCTATCTGTCCTGTACTCCTTCTATTTTCTGTCCATAGTGTTGAATACTTCCACACAAACAAACTTCAAGATACAAAAGTAGAAATAATTTGACACACACCCACATGGCCAGTCCCCCAACCCACATGCACACACACTGTGGCAGGTACAGCCATGCTGCTACAGACAACCTACCAATATATATATAAGTAACACATCTCTTACTTGTGCACTAGGGTGTCAGAGGCAAGAGTCTTTAAGAGATGATGTCCATGGGTCAGAGTGCTGGGGTGTACCCCCTTGAAATGAATGGAGTTATTTTGTGTTACTATTTTATACATTATGATGGTGAGTTGGAGAATAAAAAGGCCACTGTTCTACTAACAAGGCCCTTGTTAGTTGAGTGACGGCCTTCAGTAAACTTCAACTTTCCATCAGTAATGTATAAAATGGTAATAAAAAAATTCTCCCATTCATTTCAATGGTGCCCACCCTTGCAGTCTCCTTTGACTTTTGTCGTAATGTGCCTCAGCATAGTATTGTGGATGTCAGCTTCTTGGGGGAGGCATAAGTCTAACTAAAGCATGGCTCCAATAGTCCGTGCATACTTTACTGCTCAACTGTCTGTGAATGCAATGGACAGCTCTAGAATGCCTGTAGCGTTTCTAAAAGGCACAACGTATTTGTTTTGACTGACAAGTGATATGCAAATCAGGAAAAATTCAAATGTATAAGATTCATTTGTATATAGCCCAGAGAAGCGCATTAGTTTTAGGCTAAAACCCATCCAGTTACTAACCAATTTTTTTCCTGGCTGAAGTTTTGCACCCCCGCCTCAAAAAAAAATAACTTTGGTCTGATTTTTCTCTCTGACTTCATTCCATTCAATACCCATACCCTATTGGTCATGAAGCTGCCCAAAGGTGAAGGTGAAGAAACATGAAAAACACATAAATATTTTAGTCCTTTCTCCTTCCCCAATCCCCCTGTAAAAATAATTATTTACTTTTACTTAACCGGCTATGTGTACAAAACCTGCAGCCTGGTACAGTGTGCCACCAGCCCAGTTTTCAGTCTGCTCCCCCTCTCTCATTCTGACACAAACTGGATGCTTGAACTGACCATCACAGATCCCCAACATGGTCTGCGACCAAGTCACCCCACCAACTAAACCCACCCAACCTGAGTTGCTTTCTTCTTGCTTGGTTGCTGCTGTGGCTGCTGCCACACTGCACTGATCAAGGCCTATGAAGGCCACCCACACCGCTTTCACCACTGCTGCTAGGCCTATCTTGCTACCATGGGGTCTGTGCTGTTTTTGCATGGTGAGCCTACTAGAGTAGGTAGGTAGCCTAGTCTTGATTTAGCTTTTAGCACAGCTCTCTGCCCCTACAGCCACCAGAAGAGATGAAGAATCACAAAGAGTAGACGAACAAAAATATGCTGCCACAACACTGCTATTGAGAGTTCAGTGCTCACTGACTCCTCCAAGTTGGAGTGTGCAGTCTGTCTACTCTGTGGCAGGAAAGACAGTGTTGCACTTGCAAAACTCATATGCTCTTTCTTAGCTGGAGCTAAGATTAAATCCAAATTTTATGCCATTATTGCCACACCATAAGGACAACTAAGCACAACTGCCTCTGTTCTACCTAAATGGCATTGCAGCTTCATGGTAGAAATTCATTCTCAGGTGCAAATGCAATGGTTTCCAATTTGTTCTGAGGTACTGTATCACCATGTATCATGACGTGTCCTGATCATCATGTGGGTTAGTGTCCCTCATTGTCCCTCATTTTGAGTGTCCATGTCCCTCATTTCAGTGACAAAATGTGAGGTATGGTACATGCTTCCAAGACCCTACTCAGCACAAAGAGTGCTGAGCATGGAAATAGTGTATTTGCTCAATAGAGAATGACAAAGGGAGAGTAAGTGACATATAACGGTCATGGAGAAGCACATTTATAGCACTAAATATGCATAAGGGATTGCATGGTCCAAAACAAAAAGGATAGGCTTCACAACACAGAGGGCCCTCTTAGTACATCTGGAATAGGGGATGTTGACTGGCTATATCCTAGGCGTTTACTGCAGTAAGGAAACAATACTTTGCAAATTAATGGGGATTTAATGACAACAATGAAAAGTTGTTAATCAACTTGCAAAAGGATCGGAATTAATGACTTGATCTAATTTTAATGTGAATCCAAATAAAAATCTATTTTAATTACTTTAATTGCTAGCAGTACTATAAAAAATAGAAAGTGATTTTTTTTTTTAAGAGATTTGTACCAGCTCAGCTGCTACACACATGGCAAGTGTGCAGCATGTGTGAACCTGTACATATTCGTTTTTATACACTAAAATAAGTTTTAGCACTTTGGTCTTGCTTTAGCGGGTGGTGAGTGCCCGAGTTTACATTTTTCGAAGTAGGTGAACCTGATGTGATGTTTAAATGATGTTCACACTACGTTAACTGATGCACTCGTATCAAGCATGCAACAAGCAAATCTGATGTCATTTTTAGAAAATGTTCACACCAGCTTACCACATGCGCACTTATAACTGCAGCATGCAAACCTGATTTGCTTTTTAGACCTGGTTCGCTTAAGATCACTTTGTGTATGCGAACTGCATGCAAACATTGCACAGTTAAGCATGTGGCATGCATTCTGCATGTAAACAGCACACTTATATTTCTGTAAGGGGAGAGGGCAGATATGATTAGAGGTGTGCAAAAATTAAATTCCCTAAGCAGAATTCAAGAGAAAGTCTGACTTTAGCTTCCATGAAGTTCAGAAATTGATTTCTGAACTTCACAAAAGTGCCCCTGAGTGATTGCCCAATCCCTGGTGGCTAGAACCCCACTCACCCACATGTAAAAATATACCTGGTGGCTAGTGGTCCCTCCCCCACCCGCCAGCCACAGCCAAAACTGTACAGTATCCACCCCGTCTCCATTTAGTATTCTTTCTAATTCCTGGTGATCTAGTAGTAATAGACAAATAAAAGTAACCTCTTGCCCTGACCCATCCCCATCCCTGATCCCCAGTCCCATAGCTATCCCTGGTGGTCTAGTGCCCCCCCCCCAGCAGGTGCCCACCACCCCACTCCCCATGCCCATCGTAAACCCACCTCAGAGAGGGCAGACTGGCACAGCCCTCCTCTCTCCTCAGCAGCCGGCCTGCCAAATGTGCTTAATGAAAGAGCATGTTCCAGTACAGGAATGTGCTCATTCATTAAGCACAGTTGAAGTCAGTTCTGTTTTTTGTCGGAGGGGCTGTGGGGGCATTTGGGAGTTGAGACAGTGGTTGTGGCCTAGTAGATGGGCCGGTGTTCGCAGTACAGGTGTAGCCTTGGGGGATGCACTAGGAAACTTAATAGAGAGAGAGAAATGAAGATTACATTGACTGCAATCCACACAACCCTGACATATTGAGGTGGTTGGCATGGGTAAGTACACACATTTTGATATGCCACATATGATAATTTGACTGCATTTTTCGTGTTGAAGTATCAATTGTCTCTGTCATTTGGAAAGTTGGCCATGTCTGACTCTTGAGATGGTGTTATGGCAATATTCACTAGCAAAGCGGCTACAGTCCATAAGATTAACATTTGTGTGTGTGTGCGGGGGGTGCAGGGGTTATTGAATCATGCAGATGAAGTGGTGGATGATTCAAAAGCAGATAGGTTGCATGTTTTGTACTGTGGTTGGCCTTGGAGTGGACACTAGGGAGCTGTGCTGGATGCAGTCTGCTGGAATGTGGTTGTGTACTGGGGGGGTGGGAGTGGAGGTCACGCTGTAGTGAAGCAGAGGGAATGACTATGTCCATTTAGATGACCAGTAATCCAGAGTATTATTGTGGATTGCCTTGGGTGGGAATTATGAAGCTAATTATAGGACTGTGAGCCTTTGGTTAATAAGAATTACACTGGGTGGATGGTATGGGGCATCAAACCCCTATTATCACTCCCCCTTGCACTCCCCAACAGAAAGATACCCGTGTTTTGGGTGCTGTAATATAAACTCACTTAGTTAACCTTTCATGTGCAGCCAGTTTTTAGACAATTGACAAATTTCCCTATTCAAAATTAAAGGTGTAGGTATATGCCTTGGAACATATTATCAGAGAAGTATTTTTTTATTTCAGTCATTTTTTAGTTTGACTTTTATGTAAGCACAATGAATTCTTTATGATTTTTTATAAAATGTTTATTCACAGTTTATGAGCCTCTTTAATGATCAAGCTACTGTACTCACAAGTGGATACATATTAAGTAAAGGCAAGTATGCTGATTTTTATGTTAATTGTGCACATGAGCAAGAAACACATTGCGGCAGTTTTCTCCACAAGCAGGTAGTGGAGGCGTGGCACTGTTGTGGCCAATGCCCCGCAGCCTTTTAAGGCTTGGCCTGCTTTCTCCAATGCTGAGGCACACTTTGACTGACACTAGTTCAGCCAGCATGCCACATCATTGAAACGTTTCAGCTGCAGCAATCAGGGGCTGCCTCGTCATTGCAGCATCAGCCATTCGCTGCAATGAGTAAGTGACCCATCATTGCTGGGAGGAACATTAGTACTGTAATATTGTTTGTGAACATGGCGGTGGCTTGCCACCATGTTCTCAAACAATATTCCTGAACCCCAGGGCCGAAGGAGTGCCCAATCCCCCTCGGCAGCATGTACCTCCCCAGAGTGTTTATGTGCCAATGGGGACCCCAATCCCCATCGGCTTTAGTGCCCCGAATAAAACATTCATTTTGCCTATGGGGGAGCCCACTCCCCGTCGGCATAACCCCCCCACACATACACCCAGTGTAGTTGTGCCGAGTGGGTGCCCAATCCCCCTCGGCTCTTGTGCCCCCCCTTTTGTGCCGACAGGGGTGCCCAATCCCCCATTGGCTAGAGCTGCTCCCTCAAACAAACACTGTTGATATGCTGGAAGTCCACCCCAGCATGCCAAATAGACCTGTAAAAAAGGAAAACCTTCCTGTGATGTTTTTTTGTTTATTTAACCTGTAAAGAAAGGGAACTTTGCCTCATGGTCTCCCTGCCCACAACCTGCACCCACCCACTGTGCACCCTGCCTCCCCACACCCATCCCATACCCCATACTTACCTCTGGGGCCCTGCGTGATGATCTTCAGTGGACCGGGAACACATCTGCACTCTTCAAAGCTGACCACGAACTGAGGAAATGCCGGTCAGCAGTATAATGGAATAAATCATTTTTTTTTCAACTTTGTTGCATATCTCAGACATTTTTTGGAATTTTGGCACCAAATCTTCAACATGGGGTTTTTTGGACCCCATCCCATGAATTCTGTCACTATCATGGCGTTAGTTGGCCCCGAAAGATGATTTCACTGTCACTGTGCAAAATCAACTTTTGGGATTGATTAATGAAACAACAGTGCCAGTGTTCATGAGGTGGGCTCTCAAAAAGCCTGTGTTGCAAATCTGGTGGAAAAAATCCCCCAAATGACTGCTTTATGAGCGTGCGTTGTGCAGTTGCTAAGCACGCTCTTAACTTCGCAAATTTGCAATATTGTCATGCCAGATTTTCAACATTGCCATTTTTCCACACCTCCTTGTGAACAGTACAGCTATCATTTTTCAAATTCTGGCTGAAATGTGATTTCACAGTTGCGTCTCACAATAGCACGTTCAATGTGGGAAATCAGTGTTTGGGACAGATTACAAAAATGACAGTGACACTGTTCATGATCAGAGGTCCTAATCTGCCTATGCTGAAAATTTGGTGATGATACTCTATAAAATTACTGTGTTATGAGTGTGCATTGCGCAGTTTGCACGCACACTCTTAAATTCATGAAATGGGAAAAAGGACCAGCCTATAGTGCCCCTTCACCCACTTACTTATCCTGGTGCCCACCCTGCTACCTAATTGGCTAACACATATAATTTCCATTTTAAATTGCCGCCACGTTTTATCTTGCTTACCGAGAGATGCTACCCATGGCAAGTCAGCCCTGCTACAGACACATAAAAGGATGGCATGACCACAGTAGTTTTCTTGCTTCTAAAAAAACTACAATAAAAACCCTTAAACTACTTCATTTGAAACTAGCACCACCGAAACATCAATTCAACCCACCCATCACACTTCTTCACCCCCCGACCCTGTCCCATCACTGATCATCAACTAATTTACCTTGAAACAGCAGCTTTTTTTCCTCAAAGCTCACCCAGCCACCACCAGCACGCCTCACTGCAGCAGGGGATTGCTGAGCAGCAGCAGCATTCATTGGCCTGAGCTCAGCGCTAACAGAAGGGGAGCTGCAACTCTATGGGGAGAGCAGAATAAGGAAGCAGGCTAGCGAGATGTGCTGCTTTTCTGAAAAGTGAATCCATTCCCAGCCTGATCTCAGGGCCCGGTGGCCTGATGGAGTGCACTCAGCAGGCAGGAAGTGGGAATCGTTAGAGTCCGAGGACCGCCAGTGCTCCATTAAGTGTTTGAGAATTTTGGCGGTGACCGCTGCCCTGCCAGCCATTTCCCAGTCAGTGACTGTCATTTACTGCCATGTGGCCATCCTGACTAAGGGCTTGATATAGCATTTGTTCCAGTGATGGCCTGCAGATGTATGCGGATGGGGACCGTCGGGATGGTCCTGCTGGTTCTTTTCTTACATAGTCACAGTGAGCGAGTTTCATAAAGTGTCCCGACAGTGCAAGAAATGTGTATAGGATGGACATGATCAGAGGCCACCTGCATGCAGCCTTGATGTCTCTCACAGTGAGCTTGTCAGCAGCAGTTAAAAATACATGTTAAAGACATGCTAGAATACTTACATAAAACCATGCCAGTATTCTGAGCAGTTACTTGACAATATCTATCACACCCTCACATTATACTGGGTATTACATGTAACGATTGTCAACAATATCAGTAGAGAGACTATTTGGCTAAGCAAACAACTATAAATGAATGTTTCTTTAAAACAAAATAAAATGGTTTAAAAAAGTTCACAGCCTATTTTTGTAACAATAATACCCTCCAGGGTGGTGGTATGATATCAGACCACCCAGGGGCTATAAGGCCCTTTGCTCATGCATCAGGCCTCATTAAACCCTGGTGGTCCGTATTGCCCAATACTGCCCACACTGTTGGGTATTATTGCTTGCTTAGTGCTTTGAAGGTGAAGGTGAATCGCATGGATAGATGGAATAAGTGGTGAGGTGAAGAGTGAGAGAGTGCTAGTTTCTGTGTTGGGTCAAGAACAAGTGCTATGTGATGTCATGGGAACAGGAGGGAGACAGGTGGTGCAGTTGAGATTTGATAGATGTGTGCAAGGATGAGTTTCAAAGAAGAGGAAATTGAGTGTTCCAGAGTGAGGGGAGCCCATTGTAGTAAGTGGATTTGCTGCATCTGAGGATGGTTTAGTAAGGGAGAAAGAGCAAGATTCCCCAGAGCTTGGGGAGCAGGATGAGAAGAGAGGAGGGGTGAGATTGATAGAGAGATAGGAGGGCAGCAGACTGAACCAGTACTTTGAGATGAGGGGATAGAGTGGATGAGTTAATGGTGGTGTGGGAGGGAGAGAGAGAGCGAGAGAGATCCAGGGAAGTGAGAAGAGAGCAGTGGTGGGTTCCAAGGGTGGAATATGAGACAAATTGGCAGAAGGTGTAGAAGAGGAAGTCCAGTCTAGGAACTGAGGATGCATGCATCATGCAGTATATATTGTCAGCATAGTCAAAAATGGGTATCATCATTTTAGTCAGTAGTTCAAGATATACTGGAAGAGGAAGAGAGTTCAGGTTACAGCAGAGAATGCTAAGCTTAGAGTGGAGTTAAGAGGATATGGCATATGTTTGTTTGAGGAGCTTCACTGTGGGTCTAGCCAAACACCTAAATATCTGTAGGGTGAGACCTCACTAAGAGGAGTGCTGTCTAGAGAATATATAGGCAGGGGAAGTTTGCACCGACTGGAAATTTTGCTGTGGGGCCGATAGCATTGTGGGTAGGTCAGGGCCAGAAGTAAACAGGATGTTATCATCTACATACATGTGGTTGAGGGAGTTTCAGCAAGCCAAGGGGAGTTTGTTAATAAAATGGGAAAAGAGAATAGGGCTGAGAACTGAGGCTTGGGAGATCCCTGCAAAAATGGGTAGGAAGGGGGATGAGGAGCTTGCGATCTTTTCCAACTGATGCCTGTTTGCAAGGTGTGAGTTTAACCACTGTATAGTGGAAGGGGGCGAGCCCTGCATTCTTAAGTTTATCTAAAAGTAGTCAGTAGGATACAGAATCAAAAGCCTTAGCCAGATCAATGAAGAGTACAGTGGTGAGTTGATCTTGGTCAGCAGGAGATTGGATGTGTCCTGTGACACAGAAGAAGGGAGGATATGGTTGAGTGGTATTTTCTAAACATGGACTGGAAGTGGAGAGAAATTAATGACAGGGAAATCAGTTAGCCTTGATTGTGCTAGTCACTCCTGTAATGTGAACAGGTCAGGAGAGAGAAGTGTGGGTCAATAGTTTCTTGGTGAAGAGCGATCACTGCCCTTGGAGAGAGGGATGACATAGGCTGACTTCCAAGCTTTGGGGACAGTGCTTGTCATCTCCTTCACCAGAAGATGAATGCTAGAACTGACCATCATAGGTCCCCAACATGGACTGCAACCAAGTCACCTCACCATACAAAACACCCAACCTGGGTTTCTTCCATCTTGCTTGGTTGCTGCTGTGGCTGCTGCCACACTACACTGATCAAGGCTATGAAAGCCACCCATACCACTGTCATCGCTGCTGCTAAGCCTAGCTTGCTGCCTTGGGGGTGTGTTTTTTTTTGTAAGGCAAGCCTAGTACAGTAAGTAGGTAGCCCAATCTTGAGTTAGCTTCTTGCACACCTTCTGCTCCTTCAGCCACCAGGGGAGATGGAGACTCACTAAGAGTAGAACAACAGAAATATTGATGTCTGTGTCTTCTGTTGGAACCCTTTGCAAACTGTGTGAGAGGCCTTTCGGCACCATGCATTTTTGCTAGTTGAACCAGCATATTAGTCTGTGGTGATTTCCATATGCAGTCATGATGCTTTGCATTATGGGGGCATGTGTGATTTTGTATTTTAACAAAAATAAGCTGCCACAACACTGCTATTGAGAGTTCAGTGCTCACTGACTCCTCCAAGCCGTGGTGTTCAGCCTGTCTAGTCTGTGTTTGGAAAGACAGTGTTGCACTTGATAGGCTCATGCACTCTTTCTTGGCTGGAGCTTACCCCCAATCACATGTGATTGTGCTGCCACTAACAGGTGGAGAGAGTGAACAACACAGTACAGACACAGTTAAGTCTAGAGAGTACCTGCAGTGTGAGCATGCACAGGCCAGGTGGGCACTTATTCTTTATTTATTTCATTTTTGTTGACTGGGTAAGTGCACTAGACAGACTCTACAATTTTCAGCTACAACCCAGGAAGTGGGATACAGATGAATGCCAATGACCTTGCACCAGATTAAGCTGTTTGTGGTATTTTTAGTGAATGGGGGGAAATTTGGTCAGGTCACTGGAGAAATTCCCCTATACTTTTCGCACTTTATCACAGATCCATAAGATTTATCATGGGTCTTCCATACTCAACCCACCACTGTGCATTGTACACGGCAGTGGGATGGTCATCCCTTGCTTACAGATGGCAAAAAAATGCTGCGGTTTGGACATATGAAGCTATCTCAAATAAACTGCCCCAGCATATCTCTGTCTGTTTACCTTTGTACACTCTGGGAAAGTGTGCCCTGAGAAGCACCTCATATACAGTATCTACCTTTATGTTTACAAAGCAAAATCTTGCATTGGCAGAGCAGCCATCAGCTATGTGCTCCCTTAGCTGTTGAACAAACTGCAAAAAACTTTGAAATTAACTCACCCCATCAGCCTAGCAGCTTTTAAATCTGTATATCTACATCATAATAAGGAGTCCTGTGCCTGTCTCCCCTAAATAGTGACTCCTAAAAGTTCAAGCACACTCTAATTACTACTGTTAAAAGACTGATCACATCTATAATCAACTCTTCCGTCTCCCACTTTTCTACCCCCATATCTGTCCCTTCCACATTCCTTTGGCCCTGGTTCCAGCTCTAAATTCTCCACAGTGTATCACTATATCTTTTTATATTAGGTTTTATTTGTGTTCAGTTCACCTGATATGTATATTTTTTTACTTCTGTGAAAAATTGAGTCCTACCCAAAACTTGCTGTATCTTCTGTTCCAAACATATACTACTGTCAATGCTACCTGCTGATACTTTGTATATACTGTATTATTGTATCTCACTTCATTTGTATTATTACTATTTTCTTGTGTGTTGCATCCTATGTATGTTGTCCCTTGTTCCTTGTTAACAAACACAAGTTCACCTCGAAAATTAGCTTGCTCAATGGTGATCGCCTGGTTAAATAAATAATTTGATTGATTGATAGACTTTTTGGGAAGTGCCATGGAATCTTTAACATCCACCTAAACTACCAACAGAATAGGCAGATGGGACCTCGTTTTAAAATCTCATCTGAAAGACAGAAATGTGCAAAAGATTAAATCCAAATTTAAAGCCATTACTGCCACACCATAAGAACAACCTAGACACAAAATGGGGGTGGGGCAGGGGATCTGCGCCTCTGCTCCTACCTAAATGGCACCCTGCTTAATGGTAAAGTTCATTTCAGGTGCTAATACAATCATTTCCTCTGTGTTCTGAGGTACCATATCTTCATGTTTCATGATGTATCCTGAATATTATGTGGGTTGGGACCTTTATTGTCCCTCATTTTGAGTGTCCATGCATGGTCCAACACAAAAAGGATAGGCTTCACAACACAGAGGCCCTCTTAGTACATCTGGAATAGAGGATGTTGACTGCCTATATCTAGGCATTTAATGCAGTAAGCAAACACTACTTTACAGATTAATGGTGATTTAATGACAAAAATCAAATGCCAATAAGCAATTTGCAAAAGGATCAGAATTAATGAGTTTATTTAATTTTTATGGGAATTTAAATAAAATGTATTTTAATGACTAATTGTTAGTAGTGTAAGAAATAGAAACCGATGTGTTTTTTGGATGAGATTTGTACCAGCTTCGCTGCTGTACACATGGCAAGCGTGCGGCATATGAAACTGATGTGATGTTTAAATGATATTTACATTAGCTTAACTGCTGCACTCATGTCAAGTGTGTAACACATGAGCCTGATGTAATTTTTAGAAGATGTTCAAACAAACTTACATACGGTGCACGTCAAGCTTGTAGCCTGCAAACTGACTTGCCTTTAGACCTGGTTAACATATATTCACTTAGTGTATTCAAACCGCATGCAAACATTGCACAATTAGCATGTGGCATGCATTCTGCATGCACACAGCACACCTATATTTCTGTAAGGTTACGTCGCCAGTGAAATTCTGGCAAAGGTGCAAACTTCACCTTTGCTGAAATCACTGCAATGTGCTACTTTGCCGCATTGTAATGAGTTTTCCTGGCAAAGTGACACTTTCTGAAGGTGAAGTCTGTAAAGATGTATCTGGCATTTCATCTCCATATCTTTCATATCTTCATTTGGCAGTGAAGTTCCAAGACTTCCCATAAAATATATGCTACTTTACCTACAGAAAATGTCGCTGAGTCTGCACTTTTGTGAATTTGGCACACTCCACAAGCTAATGTGTGAAGCAAAGTTTTCCACCTTCATACATTTCTGGGGGGGGGGTGGTCCTGTAAGGACCATGATCTCCAAATGCATGTCAGCTGTCAGCATAGGGCCTTCAATCCCCTAAGGAAGTGTAATTATTGCGGCACATGTCAAAGTCAATGTGGGAGACTGCACTAACAATGCAATTTTTTTTTGTAGATATTTTAAGATCTTAGGTATTGAATGGTGTTGAAAAATCAGGGAGGATTGTTTGAAATTGTCACTAGGTGTGGCTGATTATTTCTTTCTTAAAACAACCTTTGTGAAAGTTGCTTTATGAAATAAACATTTTCTTTTTCTAGGATCCAAACAGATTCCCTATCCCTTTCCTTCAGTTGTGCCAGGGTCAGTGACTATGGTGAATGACAAAAGCTGGACCTGCCCCTTCTATCCTGATGGTAGTTGCAATATGAACTCGGAATGTCAGCCTGGAGTCCCATGCTGCATCACTCCTTGTGGAAAAATATGTTGAAAACCTCCACCCTAACTGCATAATCTTAATTTGTTTAAACATTTGTTGACAGAGACAGGCACACTGAGCCGAGGCTCATTTCCAAATGCGACCCAGGAGAGGGGATAAAGGAGTACATATGGTGATAACACAGACAGGATATTTACAAAATTCTTTACAGACAGTTACAGTATTTACAAGTTGAGAGTTCGACTACCGACAGATCCAGAAGGAGTTTCCACATTACAGGTCAATAGAGCTACAGTTCAAATGCATATAGTTCTCAAAAGCATTGACATAGCAAAGCATACTAGAGACACTGCAGTTGTGTGAGATGAGACCAGAAGATGAGGATTTAGTTGAAGATGGGATTAGTGAGAAAGAGGAAGATTTGGAATTGGGTGTGGTGGCAGCAACAATGGCGGTGGTGGCAATAATGACAAGTTCTACCAGGTACTATGGGGGAAGTAATTTGGGTGTATTTTAAAAGTGATCAACATTTGAAAATATTTTAAATGCAGACAACACATGGAGTTGTATGGCTCAGTCACTAGGCAGAACCTAATACTCTGCTCCTCTGAGCTTTAGGTTAATGGTGTCGTTATAAAATGTGTCATGCATTTAAAAAAATAAATTACAAAATGCATACCCACATAGAAATGAATGAATATGCTATATGAATATACACAAATAAATTATACATCATGATTTTAACTTAGTACAACAGCACAAGAGATGCACCCAGGTAAAATTAGTTCAGCAGCTTTTATGAATCTTGAATGTTCATAATTCATTGAAATCAAAGTTCACCAACTGTTCAACTCAGTTCATGAACAAAGTTCATGAACTGGTCATCAACACAAAGTTCATGAACTGGTCATCAACACAAAGTTCATGAAGTTGCTGAACCTTTGTTGGAACCTTTGTTGGACCATGATTAGCACAGACAAAAATCAATCTGCATACCTAATTTGCATATCAGAACAGGAGGGACACACAGTCAGGGGCAGTTGTGGGCAAGGAATAACATCTGGAGGAGGGTCATGCACAAGGGGTAATGGTTCCAAAGTGGCAGCTGACAGACCGACTAAAGTTGTTATGGGGGAGAAGACAGGGCAAAGATTAGGAAAGGCAAATGGTTTCAGAAACAAGAGGAACAGAAGGGGAAATGAAGTTTGGGGGCAGGAGTTTATCAGGCATCTTGAGGGTGAATAAGATTAGAGTGAGAGGGACTTAATTCTGGGAAACTCAGTACTTAAGGGTATAAAATGGGGTGGACAGGATGCCAGGAAAAGCAGCATCTGGGAAGAATGCATGCCAGGCATGACAGCAGGAAGCTTATGTCAGCATACTGCCAGATGTGTGAGGAAGGTGTGGTAAAAGTGCACTTTGTGGTGCACCTGGTAATGAATGACTGGAAGGAAGAAGGATAGGAGATGCAGTACAGCTCCAGGGAACTAGGAAACTATGCAGTTAATGGGGAAGGTCAGTGGCCTTCTCAGAAGTCCTACCAGTGCCAAGGGTGATCTCAGCCAGGAAGCAGAGAATCATAAATTTCAATAACTGGCTGAGATAATGGTGTGGGGCCAAGGGGTATGGACTGGTGGGAAAGTTGGGCAGCAAGTGGGATAACAAGGATCTGTACATAGCCAATAGTCTGCATCTTAGAAAGGACGGTTCTCAGGTTTTGAAGCAGAAGCTCGGGGAATTTATCTAAGAGAGATATAATTTAAAGTAGGTAAGGGGGCGCACTGGAGGTGGCTATCACGAGGAGAGTTGTTCCCTTGGACCTTCTCAATAGCAAGGCTGGAGTCAAACCTAAGCAGGGCAAGGGTTGATGGTGCAGGTAAGGATTCAACCAGGACAGGGTCAGGGTGGAGGGTAATATCACTAAATACTAGAAGCCTGGGGAACAAGGTGGCTTAGTTGCAGGTATTGAAGGCAGAGGGGGAGGTGGGCATAGCTGCCATTACTGAGACATAGGCAACCCAACAACATGACTGGGACCTAACCATCCCAAGTTTCAAATTTTTCTGGAGGGACAGAGAAAACGGGAAAGGGGGAGTGGCCATTTGTGTTAGGGAAAGGATCACATGTAATAGGGAGGAGGGAGAGGAACGCAGATCAGAAGTCATTAGGCTGCAACTACACAACCCGAGAGGAGCTAAGGTTAGAGTGAGGGTTGCATACAAGCTTTCAGCCCAGACAGAAGAGACTGATGGAGCTATGGGAGCAGTTAAGGAGGTGTGGTGGCACAGGGAACACTGTGGTGGTGTTGGGGGCACTTTTATCAGCCAGGATGGATTGCAGCATTCCAACTACATCATGCGCCAAGGAGCAGATCCCTCTGGAAGGCTTTCAGGATGACTTCCTGACCCAGAGGGTAACATAGCCAATGAGGGAGGAAAACATTCTAGACCTGGTGCTGGTGGACAGGAAGCTGGTTGAGGATGTTAGGGTGGAGAAACCACTGGCAGGTAATGATCACCGCACAGTGCGGTTCTCAATCAGTCTGGGTAATGAGGTGGCCACTACTAAAACTAAGGTCCTGGACTTCAAAAGGGCAGACATTGGCAAGATGGGTAGCATACTGGAGAGTCACATACAGTATGTGGTGCTCTGATGATAGGGAGGAACACCAGGGTCCAAATGATTTCAGATAGACGAAAGTTATTCAGACAAGGAGAGGCAGCAGCCATCCATGAAGTTTGATGTCCGCAGGGCTTTATTCAGTAACAATGGGTAGGATGACACTGTCACAGGAGTGGTAAGCAAAACAATAGGAGTGAGAACAGTACTACTTTTATCTCACACTACTCAGACAACTAAAGAAATATATGGAGGAGCACCTGGGCCTAATGCCACTATATTCTAAAATGATTGTTTTGGAATCAGTTAGTACAGCAATGTTATACTCTATGTCACTCTAATACTATCTGCAAGATCAGAAGACTACCACTACCCCATGGAAAGCCCTCTCAATGTTTACCCAAGTCTATTACAGCAAAGTCCACACAATGACAATAGAGTCCAATTGTCATTGAAGTCTTCGTGTGCACCATGGAATACACTTGGGAGCTACAAGGATGGGCAAGGAGAAATCTACAATACTCGGACAAGGATCCCAGCACAGACCTAGCTAATGCCGCTGGGAAGGTGAGAGGTTTTTTTAAACAGACCATAGATTTCTCAGCATAAAACACAAAGCTGCTGGCAAGAAAGAAACAGAAACGCTGCACGTCTGAAGTATTGCCTTTTGGATGACATGTTAAACCAAGGTTCCATCTGTCTGTTCAGGTGGATTTTAAAAATTCCATGGTACTTCTTGAAAAGAGCAGGAGAATTTCCCCAGTGTCCTGGCCAAATTTCCCCCATTCACTAAAAATATCACCCACAGCTTAATCTGGTTCAGTGTCAGTTGGCATTCATCTGAATACCCTTCCCCAGAATGAGGCTGAAAATAGGCAGAACTGTCTAGTCCTCCTTTCCCAGTCACCAAAAATGAAATAAACAAATTTACATTTATTTATTTCATCTGGGTTCAGGTGGGCTAAGAGAGTGAGTAGATGATGGTCTGTCAAGGGTGTGGCAGAGGGCAGGCTGAAGTGGGTTAAACCATTGACTGGAGGTGTACTCCTGATTGCAAGCTGCGGCATCTAATAGAGGTGGCTTCCATTGAAAGTCTGTTTTTTCCATTAATATTTTAATAGAGGGTGGCTTACATTAGCTGGTGGTTTCTAACTGAGGAAATACAGTATGTATCAGAAAGCCTGAGTAAAGCAATGCTATCCAGTAATCCGTGTTACAAATGACAGAGCCCTACAGGACTGACAGATAGAGTAAGAGCACTAGTGGCAGTTATGGAGACAGCACAATATAATGTCAAAGGAGAATTTTACATTCCAGCTTGGAGAAATATCCCTGCAGCTGAATTCCTAGAGCGACTGCCTGTGTGACCCTGGGTACCCAAGTTTGGTTCTCTGGATTTCTACTAATTGAACCAGGGACCCTGCAATCTGAAGGCAGCAGCTGCAACCTTTCAGCTAAAGGGCAATTCTTCCAAGCTACAGAAGGAGATAGAGTGCTTGGTTGACTTTCATACTTGAAATTTCATGGACCACCACTCAAGGTTGCTTTAGCTGTTACAGCAACTCAACACACCTTTGACACTGTTAGTCACAGCTTTCACTACTAGATGGTCTATCTTCACATATAGGGAATATGACATAGCAGAACATAAAATATCATGTTATCTTCAAGAGAGGGTCTTAGTCTATTGATACCTCATGAGTGTCAAAGCAGTCAATTAACACCTCAAAATAAGATAAAAATGTAGTTAGTCAGGTAACGTCACATTCAGTTTTTACAGCAGGCATTTAAGTGGTTTTATGATAGAAATGGTAACAATTTGGAAAAGTAATTAAAGTACAAAATATAAATCATACTCCTTGGTTTAATAGCACAGTATAAGGGCAACTACTACTGAATTACAAGCTCCATTAGTTCATCTGCAGGCAAAAAGTAAATGATAACTCATGGTACACGTGCAGACAAAAAAGTAATGGCATCGGGGGGACACTGCTGAGTAGACGAACCTCGCCACAGCTCAACACCTTTCTGGTTTTCACCTCATCTTATTCAACATTAAAATTGTTAATTAGCTAATTTAGTATACAGCATTGGATCTTTCTTGTGCTGGTGCACAGTCTGCCACTAAACTTGGGAAGGGTCATCCTAAAGGAACTGGGGGACGACCGAAGAATCAGCTACCACCACCTAAGCAACAGATCAGGATGTCCTTTGGACAGCCTGCCACCCATCCTGGAGCAGAAGCTCTGTCTCAATCTCTGATGGCTGCCATGCAAACTATTTACTGTAAAGTCAAAACACTACTCAAATGGGGAGCAGTACATCAAAATACAGGTTGTTATAAAGGCTACAACCTCCACAGAGCAGTAAGTGACCCAGACACTGGCAGTGACCAGTGAGATGGCACAGGAGAACATGCAGCTATAATATTGGTTGGTGTTCTTGGAAAACTCACCCAGGACTTCCAATGTGTGGCTGGTTGGCTCCCAGAAGGGAGTGAAAGAGAACAGCTACTTCAGTTTTTAAAAACTTGTCTGCCAGATGCTTTGAGTCTTGATCCAGGAGCCGTAGCCACTGCTTTTGTTAAGGCTCACCAGAAGTTTCCCTGATGGGCAGATCAGCAAGGGCCTTTGCCACAGACTGTGTACTCATCACCGTATTGGTAGTGACCAAAGACATTTTACTACAGGCTTCTCTGGACTCTTAACATTTGAACTTTAATGAGACTACTCTTCATTTATTTCCTGATTGACGCAGTATGGGCCCAATTAAATAGCAATGGGGTTACCCATTCCTTACTTATGCCTGCCCATCTATGCATATTTTATGGTGGACACACCAATCGATTTAATAATGCTATGGAGCGGAGGCAGGTAAAAGTGCTGAGCTTATCCGAAGACAGTTCAAGACTGTGGCCATTGGACAAGTTGGAGATCCAGATGATTAAGAAGACACCAGATGGACTGCAGATTTTTTCTCAGTGAATTTTTGTTCCTCATAAACTTAACTGTCTCAGGTGTTCAGTTTAGCTTTGGTTTGGAGGGAAATGTGTTGTAAAACAGGGGTTCAAGCTTTGCATTATATCAGTCACACATTTATTTCAAATACAGTAATTTCAGTAATGCTGGTAAAGCTGGTATTTTAATTGGGATTTATTTCTAATGCATAAACTCATGGCTGTCATGGGAGCAACTGCATAGTGAGCTTTTACTGTAGGTGTGTGAGAGCCCTGTAGACACTGACATGGCAACATCATGGTGCACGGTTGCACTACTGTTGAAGATTGACGGTTTCCTCCTTCCTTCCTGAGCCTCTTACCCATGGTGAGTTGGGGAGTTCTTCACATTGATGGCATTTCCTTACTGTTACTTTTTCTAGCTAACCGCTTGTCTAATATATATATATATATATATATATATATTATTTTTTATATGAGTGATAGTTTTACTCTCTAACAGTTTTCCTTACCTGCCAGTGTGTGTTATCAATAATGCAGTATGTTATGCTCATTTGAGAAATGCTGGTGATTTTGTTGCTCTCTGGGAGAGCGATGGTTGTGTTGGTTTGGGGATGCCTCCCATGTTTAGGATTCACCATATATTTGGGCTGACAGCATACCTCATTTTCATTTGGGAATCCAAGCAATGTTTGGAGATTTCTGTTGTGGACACTCTCTCAGTCTGACAATGTGCAACTATTGTTTTGTATCATTACTGTTTTAACTTTATGGAGTATTCCCCCAGATCTGTAATTCAGAATGCTTAGGTCTTTTTCCTCTTATGTACATTGAATGTATACTGTACAGCTATTTGAGGTCTGGCATGAGTGCAAAGACTGGCTGTTTTTATTATCAACTCAATAAAAAACAAGAAAAAATGGCACTTTACATGTGAGAATAATATAGCTGAGCATGTACAGTGTGGACAAAAGGACTGAAACAAAATTTGAAGCATGCTAAGTGACCAGCTTCATTTATTTTGCTAATGTTGCTAATAATAGCATATTTATTTTGCCAAGTTTTTTTCCTTTGTGATTTTATTAAAGGTAAAGTATTCCATCCTCAATGCCTCTGTCAAGTGTGTCCCTTCTAATTGGGCAGTCATCCATCCAGCACTTAGTGGGAATAAAACCTGGGACCCTGGGTCCCACTGAAGCAGCTCTAACCATTCAATTAAAGTTGTGTACTTTAGCTGGGAGGCTAGTGTGCATCATTGACTTGTATAACTGAAATATCATTGCCCAACACTTGAGGTCTCGGTTGATGTTACATTGACTTAGTGCTGCTTAGACTCTGTTGTTCAAAGGTTTCTCTACCATGTAGCACAGGGTTGCCCAGGACTGTATAGGCTGCATTCTATTGCATGCAGTGCTACTTTTCCCCTTTTCTAAGGGTGAGGCATGCACCCTGCATCACCTTGATGCTGTATTCCCCCTCTCTATTGGGGCAGATGCTCCATCTAGCTTTTGTTGAGAATCAAACCTGCTACCCCAAGTCCCAAAGCAGCCACTCTAACCATCTGTCAAATAAGAAATTCCTCCTATCTGAAAAGTTAAAGCCTTGGCTTACAGTGCTCCAGTGATATTCACACTTGCAATCTCATGGACCACCACTTGAGGACTCTTGTTGATACAATGTTTGTTTCTGGGATCTTCAGGTTAGGATAAGTTTGTTTTAGAACTTGAAAAGGTTAAGTAAATATCTGCTTTGTAACTGTGTAACCTAAATGGAGTCCTTTACTATCCTAATGGATTTTTTTTCTCTTCAACTGTACTGTAGGTCAGAGACCTGGAAAGCCTGGTAATCCACCTGCTGGTAATCCACCTCCTGGCAATCCACCTGCTGATAATCCACCTGCTGGTAATCCACCTCCTGGCAATCCACCTCCAGGTAATCCACCTGCAGATAATCCACCTGCTGGTAATCCACCTCCTGGCAATCCACCTCCTGGCAATCTACCTGCTGGTAATCCTCCTCCTGGCAATCCACCTGCTGGTAATCCTCCTCCTGGCAATCCACCTAGAGGAAAAGTAAGCCACTTCATCAAACTGTAATAGAAAACCAATCTTAGCTGTTGCTGGCCCCAGTGGAGAAACTGTAGTGCTCTGCCTTATTTATTGGGAGATATGAGTTTGAGAGTGAAGTGGGGAATCTTGCTGTGGGACTGGAGGAGGGCTCCAGGTGTGTTGTGTAGGTGAGTCGCTCAGCTACTCTGGAGTGAGGGCACTGGCCTCCTGGCATTAGTGTGCCAACTGCTGACTAATCTCCATGTGGTCTAATGCATTGACTGGGAAGGCAATCATGCACCCCCCCCCAGCCAAAGGACAGGTACACCTGCAACCACCCTGATGTTGCAGGGAGTGACTGGACTGAAAATGGCTGTGATTCCTACAACAGAATATCCTCACTTCACATTGCAGCAGGTAAAGGGCAATGCTGTGATATGGACCCTGAGATTTGGATAGTGAAATTATCCCAAACTGACAGATTAAGTTTATACAACACACTCTCAAAAGTAACAGTTTAAAACTTGAACTCAAAAGCCTCTTCCTTTGCTGGCCCAGTGGCTTTGTAGTAATACATTTTATTGTGCTGCCACATGGAGAACTTGTGCTTGTTCAAGCCCTGAATTCTACATTCAGGCTAATTGTGGCCACTTGCACCATAAAGATGAGAAGCAGTCGCCCAGGTAGGGGGATCAAGAAATCACCAAGTCTCCTTCCTATTTTCAGAAGGCTTTTCCCATTCTATGCCTATAGCAAAAACATTTGAAAAACTGGTCCACAAGAAGGGAAACTGAGAATTACATAATGAAAATGGTCCTCTCATGTAATGCAAAGATTCTTCTATGCCTCTTTTCTTCCTCTGAGTTGCTGGGCTTCAGTATTTTCCTCATCATGTGGATTTTTAATCTAGAGTGGATATATTAGGCAAAATATAATCACTTCAAGTAAAGTCATTTTTCAGTTTTCTGAAAAACAAATTACAGCTGGCACTGGTGGGACTTAAACTTTCTAACAATAAAAATAATTTAATTTTCAGTATGTTCCATTCCTTTCCTTATTACTAAAATAATTTGCATGGAAACAGGCATGTTGCCATTAGACTTCATCTACTGCTGCTACAGTACGTTTCCTCCCCCCAAAGTGCTTGTGACATCCCAATCACATTTCTGGCAACTTCTGATATCAAAAACAGAGGACTGTGTTTTCATAGCTAGAATAAGCAGTGGGGACAGATGAAGTTTAAGCTGAAAAGATCCAATTGAAGTGAACAGATCTTCATTAATATCGACACAAGCAAAAAATATCTCTTTTAAGGTTCTGGAGTTCAAAGTTGGAAGAATTGTGTAGCTGTCGTTGACTGTAAATTATTGACTGCCAACAGAAAATTTCATTAAGCATTAATGGATGGCAAGCATTTAGTGTAACGAGTTAATCTCTGTGTATATTTGTAATTAGGTACAAGGAGAAGCTGAGTGCTACATTTTCTTATGTTGTTATTAGATTCTAAAGTGACCATTAAAATAGCTTCACAGTATTATAACAAGCATTTGTCAATGCTGAACATTTGCTTGCTGGCATTGGCATTTGTAGAGAGTTACAGAGCTGCATAATAGGAATGGCAGTGAAGTATTGAACTGAAGTCAACCCCACCACCACCCTGCAGATACTGACAGGCATTGCAGTGTGTCTTTGGGTCACCAGGCATAACGGCTATGCCATTTCACCACACCCTATCCTGTAGACACCGACAAGTGTCACGGTGGGCCTTGGAGTCTTTGGCCCTTATGTTCACTCCAGTCCATCAGGAAATACAGTGAGATGGGTGCTGTATAGGAGAATGGGGTGAACCTTGGGGGCCAAAGAGTCCAAGGCACACCTCAATGCCTCTCACTGGCTGCAGTGTGTGGGTGGGGTGGAATTTTATGAGCATTACAGGTGACAGTCTCAAGTCACCCTGATGCCTCATTTCTACAGGGTGGGGAATTATTATGGTTGAGCAGCTTAACACCAAAGGCATTCATTGGTATTTTCACTCCAAATTTTCCACATGTTTTTTTTGTGACCCCCACCTCATGAACAGTGGCAATATCAATTCATTAGCAAAAAGCTGCGTTTGCGCAGCAACTACGCCATTTGGCACCACAGGTACGAAAACACATTTCGAACAGGATGTGAAAAATGACAGCTGTACTGTTCATGGGGAGGTGTAAAAAATGGCAAAGTTGAAAATCTGCATTGAAATTATAAAAAAACTGGTGAGGTCACAAGCGTGCGTAGAAACTGTGCAACACACACCTGTAATGTAAATAGTTTGGTGATTTTTTACAGCAGATTGTCAACACAGGCATTTTGGGACCTCCCCTCATGAACAGTGTCACTGTGATTTTCTTAATCTGCCCCAAACAGCGATTTCCCACAGTGACTACGCATTTCTGTGCTGGAAGTGTGAAAACACGTTTCAGCCATGTTGTGAAAAATGACAGCTGAACTCTTCATAAGGAAGTGTGGAAAAATGCCAGTGGTGAAAATCTGGACTGAAAATATTACAAATTCATGAACTTACGTGGGTGCGGAAACTGCACAATACTCGCTCGTAACACAGTCATTTTATGGACTTTTGTCACCAAATTTTTAACATAGCCATTTTAAGACCTCTGCTCATGAACAGTGTCACTGTGATTTTCTTACTCTGTCCCAAACATTGATTTTGCACATTGACTGCGCCATTGTGCGCTACATGCATGGAAGCACATTTTGGGTGAGATGTGAAAAATGACAGCTGTACTGCTCATAAGGAGGTATGGTAAAATGACAATGTTGAAAATCTGGAGTGAAAATATAAAAAATTTGAAAACTTACGAGCGTGCGTAGGAACTGCGCAACTCATGCTCATAAATCAGCCATTTTGGGGAATTTTCTCCAAATTTTCAACATAAGGTTTTTGGGGGCCTACCTCATGAACTGTGACACTGCCATTTCATAAATTGGTCCCAAAAGGTGGTTCCATGCAGTGATCGTAAAATCACCTTTTGGGGCCGATTAATGCAAGGACAGTGTCAGAATTCATAAGGAGGGGGCCCCAAAACCCAATGTTGAAAATTTGATGCCAAAATTCCAAAGATGCCTGAGATATGCATCAAAGTTGAAAAAAACCTATTTATTCCATTATACAACTTATCGGCATTTCTTCAGTTTGCGGTAGGCTTTGAAGAGTGCAGACATGTTCTCGGTCCACCGAAGATCGTTGTGCCAGGCTTCAGAGGTAAGTTTGGGGTGAGGGGGGTGTGGGGAGGTGGATGCGCAGAGGGTGGGTGCGGGTTGGGGGGCAAGACAATCAACAAGGGACCATTTTTTTTCTTTTCAGGTGTTTCTTTTCTTTTTAGGAGAACGACATGGGGCTTGTTCCACGCTGGGGTGGGCTCCCAGCATGGCAGCTGGAAGATTTTTATGGTAGGGGCAGTGGAATTGAGGATGATGATGTGGGACCTGTGCCATGCTGGGGTGGGCTGCCAGCATGGCAGCTGGAAGAATTTTTGGGGGGTGTGGAGCCGTCGGGGGATTGGGACCCCCGTCAGCCATACAGACGTGTGCCATTCTGCGGTGGGTTCCCAGCGTGGCAACTGGAAATCTGTTTCTTTTGGGGGGGTAATTGAGCTGACGGGGGATTAGAATGGAAGAAAAAGCAGAGACGTATACAAGCAGGATAGCCAGCAATATGCTAATCAACACTATCTTATCACTGCTCACTGAAGCGGAGCTCTTCAACTGTAAGGCACTGCATTTTTAACTGTTGTCACAGACAGCTGCAGCATTCGTTGGTGAACTGTGGCCATGCCTGCAAACTCACTGACTGAATTGGAAGACAGGGTGCCACACTTACAAAAAGCATTTGTCAATGCCGAATGTTGCTTGCTTCTATGTGCTGTTTAGGTATTTGGAAGTCATTGGAGTGCAAATATTGAAAATTTATGAACTTAAGAGCGTGCGTAGGAACTGAGCAACGCACACTCGTAAAACAATCATTCTTAGGAATTTTTTCACCAAATGTTCAACATAGCCCTTTTAAGACCTCTGCTCATGAATAGTGTCACTGTGATTTTGTTAATGAGTCCCATACATTGAGTTTGCACACCGACTGCGCCATTGTGCGCTATGGGGACGGAAACACGTTTTGGGCAGGATGTGAAAAATGACATCTGTACTGCTCATAAGGAGGTGTGGTAAAATGGCAATGTTGAAAATCTGGAGTGGAAATATTGAAATTACAAAACCTACGAAAGCGTAAGGAGGGAACTGTGCAACGACACCGTAAAACAGTCATTTTAGGAATTTTTTCACCAAATTTTCAACACAGGCATTTAAGATGTCTGCTCATGAACAGTGTCACTGTGATTTTCTTAATGTGTCCCATACATTGAGTTCGCACACCGACTGCGCCATTGTGCGCTACATGGGTGGAAACATGTTTTGGGCAGGATGTGAAAAATGACAGCTGTACTGCTCATGAGGAGGTGTGATAAAATGCCAATGTTGAAAATCTGGAGTGAAAATATTGAAAATTCGCAAACTTACGAGGGTGCGTAGGAACTCCGCAACGCAGACTCGTAAAACAGTCATTTTTAGGAATTTTTTCACCAAATTTTCAACACAGCCATTTTAAGACCTCTGCTCATGAACAGTGTCACTGTGATTTTCTTAATGTGTCCCATGCATTGATTTCACACACCGACTGCGCCATTGTGCGCTACATGGGCGGAAACACGTTTTGGGTGAGATGTGAAAAATGACAGCTGTACTGCTCCTAAGAAGGTGTGGTAAAATGACAATGCTAAAAATCTGGAGTGGAAATATTGAAAATTCAAATCTACGTAGCCGCAGTGAACTGCACAGACGACGTCAGAAACAGTTATTTTAGGAATTTTTCCCCAAATTTTCAACATAGCCATTTTAAGACCTCTGCTAATGAACAGTGTCATGGTGATTTTTCTAATATTTCCCATACATTGATTTCGCACACCGACTGCGCCATTGTGTGCTACGTGGGTGGAAACATGTTTAGGGCAGGATGTGAAAAATGACAGCTGTACTGCTCATAAGGAGGTTTGGTAAAATGGCAATGTTGAAAATCTGGAGTGAAAATATTGAAAATTTGCGAACTTACGAGCCTGCGTTGGAACTGCGCAACGCACGCTCGTAAAACAGTTATTTTTAGGAATTTTTTCACCAAATTTTCAAGATAGCCATTTTAAGACCTCTGCTCATGAACAATGTCACTATGATTTTCTTAATTTGTCTCATACATTGATTTCGCACACCGACTGCGCCATTCTGCACTACATGGGCGAAAAC
Source organism: Neoceratodus forsteri (assembly GCA_016271365.2). Taxonomy (NCBI): domain Eukaryota; kingdom Metazoa; phylum Chordata; order Ceratodontiformes; family Ceratodontidae; genus Neoceratodus; species Neoceratodus forsteri. The sequence goes on along the minus strand of CM028138.1, from coordinate 619,120,379 downwards.
ACATTTTGGGTGAGATGTGAAAAATGACAACTATACTACTCATAAGAAGGTATAGTAAAATGGCAATGTTGAAAATCTGGAGTGAAAATATTGAAATTTCGCGAACTTACGAGCCTGCATAAGAACTGTGCAATGCACGCTCGTAAAACAGTCATTTTTTGGAATTTTGCACCAAATTTTCAACATGGGGTTTTTGGGACCCCTTCTCATGAATGATGTCACTGTCATGGTGGTATTCAGGCCTGAAGGGTGATTTCACAGTCACTGCGAAATCACCTTCGCCCCAATAATGCCATGACAGTGACATCATTCATGAGAAGGGGTCCAAAACCCCATGTTGAAAATTTGATGCAAAAATTCCCAAAATGCCTGAGATATGCAACAAGTTGAACCCCCATCTAGCCCATTGTACAGCTTACCGCATTTCTCAGTATGTGGTAGGCTTTGAAGAGTGCAGACGGTTCCGGTCCACCAAAGATCGTCGCTACCGGAGTCCAGAGGTAAGTATGGGGTGAGGGGTGTGGGGAGGCTGGGTGCACAGTGGGTGGGTGCAGGTTGTGGGGGTTGAGAGGCGCGCCAGGACGTTCGTTTTCAGATATTTAAAAAAGAGCGTCGTGGGATGTTTGCCACGCTGGGGTGGGGCTCAAGCGTGTACGGGCTGAGGCATTCAGCTGACGGGGATTGGGCACCCCGTGCGGCCATGGAATTGTTGCCATGCTGGGTGGGCTCCCAGTGTGGCAAAGAACCGAAGGGCACCCCGTCGGTAAAAGGATCGCTTGCCGCGCTGGGGTGGGCTCCCAGCATGACACCCACTACTGGGGGGGCGCAGCTCAGCCGGACGGGGTTTGGGCACCCGTTGGCTATACAGTGCGTCTTGAGGGCAGGGGTGCATGCTCGGTGGGGGGAGTCAAAGTGAGCAGCCAATATCTTTCGGTGCTCCTGGAAGCGTAGCTCCCCTTTCAACTGTATGCCACTGCACTTTGGAGCGTGGCATACACAGCTCCAAAATGCATTGGCTTACTGGGGCGTGCCTGCCAGCACACTGACTGAATTGGAGGAGGGGGTGACACACCTCCGAAATCTCCGATGATGGCACTATGTTTCTTGCACATGCGTGCAAGCAACATAAAAACTCGGATGACGGCACTATATTTCTTGCACATGCATGCAAACAAACATAAAAAGTAAGGTAGCTGGGTAGATCAGCATTCCACATACATACTGTAAGTACCTATTTTTGCAGTGTATGTGCTGTTCTCTCTTTATGAGAGGTCAGACTTAGTAGACCTAAAGTGCCCTTTTACCGTAAATATCTAGTAGCACTAACCTACTGTAGCAATCATGATTTTTTGAAAAATGTCAAAGAAGTTAGTTCTTACTTTTTATTTCTGCGGTATTCTTTTCTTTTTCCTTTTTCTCATTAGAAGGCATTCTACCTGAGGTACAAGATGTGAATTGCAGATCAGTGCTTTACCTGGCTACTGCTATATAGTATCTAGTTTTCTTTGTCTTCTTACCTCATTAGCGATGCAACTTACGTCACTGTGAAATCACAAATGACATGTGACGGCAGGTGATTGGCTCTTTGAGTAGTTTTGATATCACTTGTCAGTGACGTCATGGTGCTGATGACCTAGATATCTCATATATTACAAACTAGAGGGGTCATCACATGATAACAATTGGGGACTTTCACACTGCCATTTGAATTTAGCCTGTATGATCTCTAAAGAGATATTACTCAAGTGTCAGGAGAGGTCACATGATTACTCCTCTAATTTTCATTTTTATGTTTGCTTGCGTGCATGCACAAGAAACATTATGTGACAGCTGAGAAGAGATGTAGGGTTTGGCACTGAGTTGGCCAATGCCCCTACTGCATTTAGAGGCATGGCCCACTTTACCCAATGCAGTGGCAGGCTGCTGATACTAGTTCAGCATGTGTGCCACCAACTTGAAACAATTTAGCCACTGCAATGAGGGAGCACCCCCTCATTGCAGGGCATGCCTTGCCTGGTGTCCTCTTTCAGTAAATATGGTTGCAGCTGTTGTTGTCCACCTGTCACAGTCCCCAGAAAAGCTGTATTGGGGGTGCCCTATCCCCCTGTCAGCATGCACACTCCCCAGTTCATTTGTCAATGGGTCAGCCCAATCCCTGTCGGCATGATGTGCCCCACCCCCATCTGTTGTGTGCCAAGAGTGGTGCCCAATCCCCCTCAGCTGATACACCCCCCAGCACAGTGTAAGGCCGACAGGGGTGCACAATCCCCATAGGTTCCAGCCTCCCACCCCAGCAAGCACCCAGGTAGCATGCTGGGAGCCCACCCCAGCATGGTCATGCCCCACCCCCACACAATGTATGGTCGATGGGGGTGCCCAATCCCCATCGGCTCCACAGCCCCCAAACGTCTTAGGTGGCATGCCAGGAGCCTACCCCAGCATGCCAAAATCCTGCATTGCCTTTTGTTTTTAAACCTGTAAAAAGAAAACAGTCCTCATTGAGTCTCTTGCACCTCACTTCCCCACACACCACCTCCCCCATACTTACCTCCGGAGCCCAGCGCAATGATCTTCAGTGGATCGGAAATAAGCCTGCACTCTTCAAAGCCAACCACAAACTGATGAAATGCCGGTAAGCTGTATAATGGCATAAATAGTTTTCTTTTCAACTTTGGTGCATATCTTGGCCATTTTGTGAATTTTGGCTCCAAATGTTCAGCATAGGGTTCTTGGGACCCACCTCATAAATTCAGTCACCGTCATCTCGTTATTTGGTCCCAAAGTTGATTTCATAATTGCTGCACAGAATCGCCTTTTGGGATTGATTAATGAAATGACAGTGTCATTGTTCATGAGGTGGCCTCCCAAAAGCCTATGTTGCAAATTTGTGTAAAATTCAACATATAATAAATTATGAGAGTACATTGCACAGTTTCCATGCATGCATATAACTTCAAGAATTTTAATAATTTTACTCCTCATTTTAACACAGGCATTTTTCATACCTTCTTATGAACAGTACAGCTGGCATTTTCACATCCTGCCAAAATGTGCTTTCATACATCTGGCGACAAATGCACAGTCGCTGTAGGAAAACAATGTTTGGGACAGAGTAAGAAAATCACAGTAACACTGTTCATGAGCAGAGGTCACAAAATGCCTATGTTGAAAATCTGGTGACAGAATTCAACAAAATGACTGTTATTCTGAATGTGCATTGTGCAGTTTCCAACACAGTCATAACTCGAAATTTTTAATATTTTACTCTAGATTTTCAACATTGCCATTTTGCTCATCTCCTTATGAACAGTGCATCTGTTATTTTCACATCCCAACCAAAATATGGTTTCACACATCTGGTACAGTTGCAGTGGGAAATCAAAGTTCGGGACAGATTAAGAAAATCATAGTGCCACTGTTCATGAGCAGAGGTCTCAAAAGCCTATGTTAAAATTTGGTGAAAGAATTCCAAAAATGACTGTGTTAGAAGTGTATGAGGTAGTTTTCACTCATGCTTGTAACTTCAAGAATTTTAAATATTTCCTTCCTATTTTCCAAAACTGCCATCTCTTCACACCTCCTTATGAATGGTGCAGCTGTCATTTTTTACATCCTGCCTGAACTGTGGTTTTGCACATCTGGAGCAGAATGGCACGGTTGTTGTGAGAAGTCAACCTTTGGGACCGATTAACAAAATCACAGTGCCACTGCTGATGTGCAGAGGTCCCAAATGCTTTTATCAGGTGGGGGCCACAAAAATGCCATGTTGAAAATCTGGAGTGTAAATACCAGCAAATGCCTGGGGTGTTAGGGGTTTCTAACCATAATGTCCCACCCTGTAAAGACTGACTGGCATCAGGGGTGTGCCTCTGGATTGGCAGCTCTAATGCTCATGCCACTGCACCCTCACCTTGTAGCCAGTGACAGGTATCAAGGTGTGCCTTGGATCCTTCTGCCTCAGAGTTCACTCCATTCCCCTATACTGCACCCATTTCAGCATATGTCCATATGGAAAGGGGTCACTGTAAAGCCAAACATCCCAAGGCCCGCCTCAACACTTGTTGGTGTCTGCAGGATAGGGTGAGGTGAAATGGCATGAACGTTATGGATGATGACCCAATTGCATACCCCAGTGCCTGTCAATCTCTGTAGGGTGGAGGTGGTGTTGGTGTGATTTTCAGTACTTCACTGCTATTCCTATTCTGCATCTAACTCCTGCATTTCCAATGCTAATACTAACAAGCAAATATTCGGCATTGACAAATGCTTGTTAATATATATGATTTCTATGGCTGATGAGGTATGAAAAGGAATAAAACCCTATATGCCAGCCTTCAGGCAGACTGCTGTTCCAAACATTACATAGAGTACTGTGTAGTAAAATCTTCTAATTTGCAAATGGAGAAAGAAAATTTATTAAAATCCAATGAGCAGCTGACAATTTTGAGAATGTTAATTGGACACCACACTACTGTAACTCTTGAATTACAGTACAACCTTGATTATCTGAACCCCATTTTCCAGATTGCTCTATTATTTGAACTCTTACATTGTCTTCCAGCTATCATTTGCCTAAATGTTTTGGACCCCCAATTATTGAACTCTTGATTATCCAAACAAATCTAATGTCTCCCACAGCATTTGGATAATCGAAGTTGTACTGTACTATGTTACCATGTATCTTACAGCATTACTGTGAGTGTTACTCATGGATTTGGGTTGCATAGGAAGGGGACTCATCAGTAGAAGGAGTGAGGTCATGCTGCTGTTGTACAGATCACTGGTAAGATCAACATTTACAATATGGTGTAAGGTATTGGCATCTTTATTATAAGAAGGACATCAGCTTGTTAGAGTAGGTCCAAAGGAGGGCAACCAAGATTATCAGGGATCAGCACTGGAAGTTATAGGAAGAGAAATTGGGAGACCTAAGAATCTGCTCCGTGGAAGAGAGAGAGAGGGGATGTGATAGAGACCTTAAAGTACCTGCAGGGAATAAACAGAGTGAATAGAGACAGTGGGCAGCTTTAAGAGGTTCTGAGATATGCACAAATGGAACCTGTGGGACTGTGGGGGGTTATGAAGGAAAGTTTGATAGGGGAAGGGGATGCAGGGTCAATGATGTAAGCCAGTGACACTGCAAGACTAATGAACAAACTAGAAAGATCATTTTGGGCATCTTCTGCTTGTACTTTCACAAGTTTGTACTGTATGTTACTGTGTATGTTACTATGTGAGTTATCTAACTTTGTCTATCTTTCCTATGTTGTGTGGTTCTGTATGTAAAGTTACAGATGAATTTGTGCTGCTACATTATCCTTTAGAAACTGCATGACCAAAGTGTTTACTTTATTCTAACACATTTTTCATTTTATTTCCTTGCAAATAAAGAGAAAACCTTATTGAGACAATCCAGATTTGTGTAATAAGACCATCAGATATTTCGAGACTTAGTCACTTTTGTTCTTATTCCTACTTTCTTTAGAAGTGATGATCCCAGCTAGTGAAAAACAATAAAACAACTTATCTGCAACTTAATGTGTGTTGTCTTACATTACAGAATACTACAAAGCCACACTAAGGTGACCTGGGGTGCTCAGCAACAACAGAGATACAGTTTTGGAACACCATTCACAGCACTTACGAAGGGCATAAAATAATGAAGAGTCTCGTGCACGTTTCTTTAGTTTAGACTTCATTTATTTGAGCCAACTCAGGCAGCAAAACCTATCTTTCTGGCTCAGGACAAAAGAAAGTAAGTGCTGTGACTGGTGTTTCAAGAGTGTCTTACGTCATTACACTTGATCTGTGTTTGAACATTTTTCTCTTTTATAATATTTATTTTATTCTTTGTGTTTTAGATAAAAATATTTTCTAGTTACTACAGAATTAAATTATAGGCACCATAATAAAAATAAACTTAGAAATAAAAAACTGGAAAGAAGACAATCTGTGCAGCCCTTATGAACTGTTAGGTACACGTCACCATTTGTGGTGTGTGTGTGTGTGTGTGTGTGTGTGTGTGTGTGTGTGTGTGTAATCCTAAGGGTCTCAGAGAATTTAACAAATTATTTGTAAATGAGAATAAGTACTAGATAACTACTGTAAATATTGGTGGTGGTGAAAGTTCAAACCTTTGTCTCTTGGGCTGCAGCTCTGTGATCTAATCACTGGGCTACACTGCCTCTAAAAAGTTTTATTCCTGGTGATTGACAACCCACTTTCCCAGTATACTCTTGTGGCCTCTGCCATAATGATAGATCATGATAAGGCACCCAAGTATGGTGGTGAGGGGAGAGAGAAGAGGTGAGAGAGATTGCCTGTGTTACTGAGCACAGGAACTTTGAGTGACTTGCTCAAAGTTACACAGCGAATAAGAGTGGTGGGCTTTAAATCCAAATCCTCAGACTCACAGTTCTGCCTGCTATTGAGTAGGCAATGTCACCATCCTTTCTGTGAAAAAAGTAATGACAGAATGTTTAAAATGGTGAACCCATTGTAACTGCAGTTGTTGTGGCACAGAAGGAGATATGAGAAAACATATGACCACCAAATGAAATGCAACATAGTTTATACAAAAGGTGTGGGTCTCTTTTCATGAAATACAAGAGATATCTCACTGAACACATGTGAGATATCATTTATAACTTCACAGCTGGATATGCCACAATGGATATCTTGACCAGCTGGGTATGTCACAAAGGTTTGGAACTCATTTAGAATGTTCTGCCTCAGTAACAATACTAACCATATTCAAATGCAAATAACTTTAAAATGAAAAAAGATATCATTATACTTTGAGCATGGAAGTTCGCAGCACAAAAATCTACAAACTGAGTAGTGTTTCATTTACAGATACCTTTTAGTTTTTTATAATTGGTACAAAACTGTACAAAATCCATTTATTTCACTTTTGCAACAAAAAATGCAAATAACTTTAAAACTGAAAAAGAGACTCACAATTGATGTATAATTGCATATGACATGGGTGGCAGTGAGACAGTAAAGTATCTCCACCGCTGTCATTGAACTCTGGTATCCCACTTGTGGCTTCACCTCTTGTGGGATATCAAGAATTAAATGCAGCTTGTGAGGATATTTCTGCTATCTCACCCTCACCCATGTCATATACCATAAACTACATGTTAATGACATCTTTATGACCTCTCTTTTCTTCTCTTTCTATCCCCATTCTTCATCCTTACTGCCGAGGTCCATGTTAACATCCATTTCTCTGGTATCACATTTTATTTTATATTTACTATGATACAACATGAGTTTTGTGGCCTGGAGTTAGTTCTAGTGTTCCTTAATATCAGGCAGCTGTTTTAGTTGCAAGACAGTTCATCTAAGTCACAAGTAATGGTAAACAAACAGGTGTTCAAATACGGCCGAGAAAGAACATTGAAATGTATTTGGACTGCCATACTTAATGCAAACTAAAAACAGGAAAAAGGGTATGTTACAAGACAGGAGAAATGAGCAAACTAAATAGAATAAAATGGTGGGGGTACCACACTTCTAATTGAACATAGATTCTGGTTAACAAAACACCAGTTTTAAAAAGGATGCACCTGCAGTGTTGCGCAAAGTATTGGAATCCACACCTGCAGAAAGATGACAACGAGGTGGAAGAAGAAGAGCACAGAGTAACTAAGATGATCCATGGATTTAACAAATTACATACAAAAGAAAATTGATAGGCTTTAACCATGTACATAAACATGGAAACAAAATTTGTTAGAAAACAAGCATTTGTCAATGCCGAATGTTTACTTGCTGGTATTAGCATTGGAAATGCAGGAGTTAGACAGATGCAGAGTAGGAATGGCAGTGAAGTATGGAACTTCACGCCAACCCCACCTCCATCCAACCAAGATTGACAGGCACTGGGGTATGCATTTGTGTTGTCACCCATAATGTTCATGCCATTTCACCTCACACTATCCTGCAGACACTGGCAAGTGTTGAGGTGTGCCTTGGGGTTTTTGGCTTTACAGTCATCCCACTCTGTATGGACATATACTGAAATGGGTGCAAGATAGAATGGGTGAACTATGGGATGGAAAAGTCAAAGGCACAGCTTAATGCCTGTCAGTGGCTGAGGGAGGGTTAGAATGGAATGAGCATTACTGTCAGCATCCAAAGGCACAACCCTGATGTCTGTCAGTTCAGAGGATGGGACGTTATAGTTAGAAACCATAACGCCCGGCATTTGTTGGTATTTGCAGTATGAATGTTCAGCATGGCCATTTTGTGCCCCTGTCTCATGAAAGCATTTGGAACCTCTTCTCATGAACAGTGGTACTGTGATTTTGTCAATGTGTCCCAAAATCTGAGTTTCCACTGCAACTGCATATCAGCACCAGAGGCACGAAAACACAATTGGCAGGATGTGAAGAATGACTGCTGTGCCATTCATAGGGAGGTGTGAAGAGATGGCAGTGTTGAAAATCTGTAGTGAAAATATTAAAAATGCTCAAACATCTGAGCATACATGGAAACTGCGCAGCACATGCACGTAACATAGTCATTTAGTGGAATTATTTCACCAGATTTTCAACAGAGGCATTGTGTGACCTCTGCTCATGAACACTGTCACTTTGATTTCTTAATCGGTCCCAAACATTGATTTCCCACAGTAACTGCGGTATTCTGCACCAGATGTGTAAACGCATATTTCAGGCAGGATGTGAAAAATGACAGCTGTACTGTTCATAAGGAGGTCTGGAAAAATGGCAATGCTGAAAATCTGGAGTGAACATACTACAAATCTGCAAAGTTATGAGGGTGCGTGGAAACTGCACAATGCATGCTTGTAACACAGTCATTTTATGGACGTTTGTCACCAAATTTTCAACATAGGCATTTTAGGACCTCTGCACATGAACGGTCACTGTGATTTTACATATAAACATACATATGAACATATGCACGTACTAATCTGCCAGCAGAACACACCAATTGGTCTATGTACGTATGTTACTTCTTTGCATTGCTATTTGCATTGTGGAAAGGAGGAGCAGGAGGTTGATGAAGGTTGTGCAATAGTTACTTGAAGTCTCTTTTTGGATGTGGGTAAGAAAGTAAAAAGCAGTTGCTCAATCTATCTAAACGTCAAAAGGGGTACAGGAAATTAAGAAAAGAATGGTTTGCACTGATGGGGAGAGAGGGGAGACTTGGGGGAGTGTTTGGTATCCTTCATCTGGAAGGGTGGGGGGTTACTGGTGGGCAATGACAGCAATTGGTAGGGTGGTAGGCTGCAACAACTGTGGTGCACCAATCTTTCTCAAAATTGCCTGGAGTGTGGGAGGATGTTTAGTGTGCAACCACATAGAGAAACTTAGAAAGGAGATCGAGGGTCTGCAGGAGGAACTGAGACAGGCAAGGCAGACTGGGGGTGGGTTTAGCCCAATACTGGAGGGAGGGAGGAGGGGAGATGAAGGAGGGCGATTTGAGCCAACAGTGGTGAGGAGAGGGTCAGAAGAATGGAAGAGGAGACAAAGGGGCCCAGGCCAGGAAGAACAATTGCCAGGGAAACCAAGTCAGGAGACAAAAGACAAATGGAAGGAGGAGATAGGGACTTGCGAAGGGAGGAGAAGAAGTAGCAAAAGTCATGGAGTGGAAAAGCGGGGACAGGTCACTATGAAGAGAGAGGAAGGGGCATTTGTGAAGGGTCTTCAGAAAATAGTTTTGCTCTGCTAGAAGGGAAGAAGGAGGAGGGAAATGATGCAATTGGAGGAGTAATTCATAAATGCCTGGACCAAACGGTGCAGGGGAAGTTCTGTTGGGTGAATTGCAACAGGGGAAAAAGGAGGAAATAATGTGCAGGAGGAAGAAGAGGAGCCAGAAATGAGAGATGGTGATGAATGGAAGCAAGCAGGGAGTAAGAGAGGTATAATCTTAGTGTTGGGGGACTCAGTACTAAGAGGAATCAGGTAGGGTAACAAGGGGGAGAGACACATAGTCGCATTTTGGGTGAGGCCATGCCAGGAATGACAGCGGAAAAGGTGGGAAAATCTGTTCTGAAACATGCTAGAAGGGGTAGGGGCAAGCCTCATTTAATTACACATCTTGGGACTAATGACCTGCTGACATGACAGTAGCTATAGTCCAGAGGAAGTTTGTGGAACTAGGACAATTATGTGAGGAGGCAGGAAGATCAGTAACTTTTTTAGAGATACTTCCAGTGCCCAAGGCAAGCACAGCAAGAAAGCTGAGAATATAGGAATTTAATGGATGGTTAAGAACCTGGTGCTATGCTAACCAGTATGGGCTGTTGGGGGTGGGGTGGGAGGGACCTGGGAGGACAGTAGTCTCATGCCATGGACAGACTACACTTGAGTGAGGAGGGAAAGAAAATGTTAAACAGAGGATGGAGGAGTACATAGAGGAAGTTGTGGGATGGCAAGTGGGCAAGAGACATGCAGAGACCACAGGTTGGGAAACCATATGAGCTTACCCCCATAACAGTGACAAAGGACAAATAACGAGTACTATTGGTGATGATAGGAAAGGAGGGCAGGATGGGGGGGAGGGTGGAAGGTGGATACCCTTAATGCTAGGAGCCTTGGGAGAAAAACTGCAGAATTACAGGTGCTCATGGCAGAGGGAGAGGTGGACATTGCAACCATCACAGAAACATGGGGCACCCAATACAATGACTGGGACCTGTCTGTACCAGGGTACAGGTTATTTCGTATGGACAGGGTGATTGGGAAAGGAAGAGGGAGTGGCACTATAGGTGAAGGAAGAACTGAAGTGTGTAAGGGAGGAAGGGGAGAAGGGTAGTTCAGAGTCACTTTGGATGCAAATCCAGGATTCCAAGAATAGGATTCTCAGAATGGGAGAAGTGTACAGGCCACCATCTCAGACAGAGGAGTTAGACAGGGAACTAGTGGGACAGATCAGGAGGACCTGTGAGAAGGGTAGTGTGGTGATTATGGGGGACTTCAACATGCCAAGAGTGGACTGGAGTACCCCAACAACCAGGAAAAGAACGGAGAAGGTACTGCTAGATGCCTTCCAGGACAGATTCCTGTTGCAAATGGTCAGTGAACCAACCAGGTTAGGAATACCCTTGACCTTGTGCTGGCAAATGGGGACTTTGTGAGATATGGTAGAAGAACTGCTGTCAGGAGTGACCACCACTCAGTATGACTCACATTGATATGGGCAAGGAAGGAGGAATCTGGCACAAGAGTGCTGGACTTCAGGAGGTCCGACTTTGGAGGATGGGGAAGTGGTAAAAGGGTACCTGGCCAGAATTCAACCTAGTATGGACACTAACCAGAGGTGGGAGCTCATAAAGCTGGGGATAGTGGAGGCAACCAAAATGTGCTGCAAGGCCCAGAGCAAGAAGGCTAGGGCTAAGAAACCGAGCTGGTTGAGCAAGGAGGTCATGGAAAAGGTAAGGAGAAAAAGAGCTGCCTTTAGAAGGTACAAGAAAACAGGATGGAGGAGGACAGGGAGAAGAACTTGACAGAATCGAAGGAGGTGACTCGGGCAGTAAGGTTAGCCAAGGCATCTACGGAGTTCAGGCTGGCACAAGGCATTAAGAAGGGGGAGAAGGACTTTTTAGGTACATCATGGAGAAAAAGAGCTGTAAGGACCACATAGTAAGGATTAGGAAAGAAGAGGGTTGGAAGAGGTGTTAAAGGCAGAAGCACTAAATGATTATTTCTGCTTGGTATTTACTAAGAAGAAGAGAGGGTGACACCCAAGGGGAGGAATGGCAGAAACAGGGGGAGGGTGACAGATGGGAAATCATGAGGCAGAGTTCGGGAGAGTTTGAAGGCACGGAGGGTGGACAAGGCGCCAGGCCCAGATAGCATCCACCCAGGGTACTGAAGGAGCTAGCAGAGGTCCTTCGGACCTTTGGCAGACCGATTTAATGCCTCACTACACTCAGGGTGCATACCTCAGGACTGGAGGATGACTCATGTGGTGCATCTCCACAAGAATGGACCAAAAGATGAACCGGGGAACTACAGACAGGTGAGCTTCACATCCATCGTGGGTAAGCTAATGGAGACTATCCTGAAGGAGAGGCTGCTGGCCCTCCTAGAGGCCAAAGGACTTCAGGACAGCAGACAGCATGGCTTCATATGTGGAAGATCCTGCCAAACCAACCTGGTGGAGTTCTATGATTGGGTAACTAGGCAATTGGGCAGGGGCCATTCAGTGGATGTCCTGTATTTAGACTTCAGTAAGGCCTTTGACTCGGTACTGCATGGAAGGCTAGGAAGCACGTTAGAAGGCACAGTGGCAGGTGCAAAGCTAGTGAGATGGGTAGGGAACTGGCTTTAGGGAAGGCAGCAGAGGGTGGTGGTGGGTGGGGAGCACTCACACCAAAGGGTAGTGATGAGGGGTGTTCCACAGGGCTCAGTGTTGGGACCAATGTTGTTTGGAATATTCATTGTAGACATATCATTGGACATCAAGAGTAAGATCAGTCTGTTTGCTGATAATACCAAGTTAGGAGCAGTGGTGGATGACCTTGGGGGGATGGCTGGGGTTTCAGGATGATCTGGCAAAGCTTGAAACCTGATCAGACACCTGGCAACTTGGGTTTAATGCCAAAAAGTGCAAGGTGCTGCATTTTGGGATGAAGAACCCAAGGAGGAGTTACCAGCTGTGGGAGTGCACCTAGCCCAGACAGAGGAGGAGAAGGATCTGGGGGTGCTCATTACAGGGTCAATGAACAACTCAGCATGATGTAGGAAGGCAGCTGCAAAGGCCAACAAAATGCTGGGTTGCAATGCAAGGGGTATCCTCGAGGAGGGAGGAGGTGATTCTGCCACTGTATAGGTCATTAGTTAGACCACACCTGGAGTACTGCGTGCAGTACTAGTGCCCGTATCTGAAGAGGGACATTAAGTTACTGGAGGGGGTGCAGCGCAGGGTGACAAAGATGATCAAGGGGCTGGGGGACTTATCATATGAGAGGAGGCTGAGGGAATTGAACATGTACTGCCGGAGGAGAGGAGGCGGGGACATGACTGAAACCTTTAAGTACATGAATGGAATAAACAAGACGGGTACAGAGGGCTGTTCAAAGTAAGGAGGGAGGGACACCAGGGGCCATGATGTGAGACTGGAGGAGCAAGATTCAGGAGGGAGATGAGGAGACACTTTTTTACAGAGAGGGTAGTAGCTGGATGGAATGCGTTACCTGCAGAAGTGGTATCCAGTAGAACAGTGGACTGCTTCAAAAGCGGATGGGACAGGACAAGGGGGGGGCAATGTAGGGGAAGGGTGGAAGGGAGGAGGGCAGCTGCAGAATAAGGAGTGCTATCTGCACATTCGAGCAGACTTAATAGACCTCCAGGCCTTTATCTGCTGGCAAATTTCATATGTTTGTATGTTCGTATGTCAGTCTGTCTGAGTGTGCAGCTAGCACCCTAGATTGCAGCTGCCCCAGCCTCCTCCCCCTCAGTTCCTCCTCTTGCTTGTCCCAGTCCCTGCCCCCAACTCTTCCTCTTGCTTTATTCCACTCCTTCTTAAAGCTATTGACTGTCCTACATGTTCCCACCCCATCTGGCAGTGCATTCCATCTAGACACCACCATCTCAGAGAAGTAGTGCCTCCTCATTTCCCTCTTGAAGCATCCCCCTTCCAACCTTAGTCCGTGCCCCTTCATCTTTCTTCCACTCCTCAGTTCAAACACCCCCTCGATGCTAGGTTTATTTACCCTCTCAGATAGTTAAATGCTTCAATCATATCCCCCATCCCTCCTCTTCTACAGTGTGTGCATGTTCAGCTCCTTCAGCGCTAACTTCATATTCCTTTCCTTCTGTCCCCTTTAACATTTTTGTTGCCCTCCTTTGCACCCCTCCAGTAATTTTATATCTCTCCTGAGGTATGGCCTTCAGTATTGCACACAGTACTCTAGGCTTTTAGGTAGCATAAAGGACCAGCGTGGGCCGGAGGGGGAGGGGTGGTGCTGATGGGGGCCTTAATATGCCAGTTACTGATTGGGAAACTATGATGTCCATGGCGAGCAGGAACAGAGGCAACTGGATGGTTTCCTGGATGTGTTCCTTATGCAACAGGTGATGGAGCCAACTAGGGAGGGAAGGGTCTTGGACATGGTTTTTTATGTGAGGGATCTAAGTGCGGACCTGGTTGTGGAGGACATCCTGGTTGGGAGCAACCACAACACCACTGGGTTTTGGCTAAGTTGGGAGAGTGGGACAGTTCCAGGACATTGACAGTGGATTTTAAAGGGCTGATTTAAGATCATGGGGAAATGCTTAGGGTACACTTGCAGGTGATATCACCAGGGTTAGATGTAGAGGGTAGGTGGGAGATCATAAAAAGAGGGATACAGGAGACCACCAGATCCTGTGCAAGAGTGAAGCGAAAAGGGGCTAGGTCATGAAAACCTTGCTGGTGGTCAAAAGAGGTCCAGTAGGCGGTAGGGGAAAAAAGGGCTGCTTACAGTAGGTACAAAAGAATGAGAGATCAGATGGATCAGGAGAACCCTTGGCAGGGTTCTCAACATCCTGAAGGGGGAAATCAGGAAATGGCTACCCCTTCTCATATTCAGTTCTTGCCTCTCCACCCTCTCTTCTCCTCCTGCCATTCTGGGTCACCAATGTGCACAGCTTAACCCCATCCTTTTTACTCCAACAGCACTTGTGTACTACCTCGAGCCTGCTCCTGGTAGACTCATGCACTATAAATGGTTCTGTCGCATTATTACTGTTTTGTGTGTTTATATGTTCTTTTGTATGACTTTGGACATGTAATTTACCCAGTGTTCCACTACTGTTTACTGTACAATACCTTGTGTTCCAACTGTTGCACAATCTTACAATGCTGTATTGTTTGTACTACCCACATACTGTTGTAACTGATCATCCTTCACAAACCTATGTAACCCCTTCCCCCAGGTTGCACAGTGAGATGAGGAACTTGTTCAGTGTGCCCTCCTGGTGAAACATTCCAATAATTAATAAATAAACTACTGTTTTGCAGCCAGACAAGTCATTATTATGGTTAGGGGAGCAAAGGCTGGAACAGACAGAGGTTCACTCAGAGGATGCGGGGGGGGGGTTCTTTAGGTACATTGGAGAGGGAGCAAGGTCAAAGGGCAGCTTGGGAGGTTGAGTTCACCTGGGGGTGGGTAGAAGAGACTGGGGAGCAGGCAGAAGTGCTAAATGAGTACTTTGCCTGGGTGTTCACTAGGGAGGAGTTTGGGAGTCTTACAAAAGGGAGTTGTGGGATGCAGAGGGTCAGTAGGCATGAGTGCTGAGGCTCCCACTGCCGAATGAACCATTGTGGGGGATAACTCAGGGATATGGAGCCAGGTGGATGCTGTTGTAGGAGAGAGAGCTACTCTGATGAGGCCATCCTCATTTTTCCTGGTGTGTGAGGCCCTAAATTCCCTAAAAGGACAAATCTCCAGGGCCAGATGACATACTTCCCAGAGTTCTGTGGGAGTTGGCAGATGTTCTCCCTGAACCTCTAGTGGATCTCTTTTTTTTTTTTTTTATTTGTTTTCCACCCCTACATGCCCAGGATCTGCCACTCCTTCAGGCAGTCATGGTCTCCGACGTCCTCCTACTACTCCTCCTCCTGTAGTCCACCTCACCTCATATTGCAGCCTGACCCCCGGGGTAGCCCGGAATAACCATTTGCCAGGTGGGTCCCCTCCCCCCTCCTCCGAGGGGGTAGGAACCTGTGGGGGATACTCAGCACACTCTTCTCTTGGTCCCAAGGCGCTGCTGAGGTAGGTGGAATGTCCACGGGAGGCTCTTCAGAAGCGTTGCTGGGCTGGCCACTGTAATCCAACCAATCCTGGGCATATTTCCATTTTTCTTGATCCCTCCTTCTGTTGAGATGCTCATGCAGTACTCCCGGTCTCACCTGGGGCCTGCAGGCCTGGCGTCCTGCTACCCTTCCAGCGGAGGAGAGCAGTCCTGGATGCTCAATCCTCTCCTCCCCTGCTGACCCCTGGTGTCCCAAGTCCATTTCCGAACCCGGGTCTCTGGCATGGTTTAAGGTAAGGCACCAGCACCTCAGCCCTCTGCACCACCAGGCTGGCCCTAGTGGATCTCTTTAATATGTCACTAGAGATGGGGTGGATGTCCAGGGATAGGAAGCAGGCTCATGTTGTGCCCATCCATAAAGGGGGATCAAGAGAAGTACCAGGAAACTACAGGCCTGTCAGCTTGACATCCGTGGTGGGAAGGGTTATGGAGAAAGTACTTAAGGAGAGACTGGGGGAGTTCTTGGAGGGGATGGGATGCATGGCTAGTCCACAGCATGGATTTGTACGAGGTAGAGTAGAGTAAACTTGTGAAGTTTTAAGAGTGGGTAGCAGCAGCACTTGGCAAGGGAAGACCAGTGGATATACTGTACCTGGACTTCAGCAAGACATTTGATTTGGTCCCTCACTATGGCCTACTGGAGAAGATGAAGAGGATGGGGATAGGGCCACTGACGATCAGGTGGATAGGAAATTGGCTTGCTGGTTGCACACAGAGGGTAGTGGTTGGTGGAGCGATCTTGTCACCTAGGGAGGTCATTAGTGGGGTCCCACAGGGCTCTGTTCTGGGGCCGCTCCTATTTAATGCCTATATCTCTGACATCAGGGAGGATGTAGTGAAAGAATCTTTTGTGGATGACTCCAAGCTGGGTACAGTGGTGGA
This sequence comes from Neoceratodus forsteri, assembly GCA_016271365.2. Lineage (NCBI taxonomy): Eukaryota > Metazoa > Chordata > Ceratodontiformes > Ceratodontidae > Neoceratodus > Neoceratodus forsteri. The sequence goes on along the minus strand of CM028138.1, from coordinate 619,103,721 downwards.
GGGGGAGGAGGGGAGTTGACCCTGCAAAGGGTCCTTTATACTCTGGGTAGGTGGCTGGCACCTGGAAATTGAAATTTAACTCCCCCAAGTGCAAGTTGCCACACCTTGGGCAGGGTAACCTCAAACATGTGTAGTCCTTGGGAGGGGATAAATTGCAGGCCATGGCAGGAGAAAGACCTGGATGTCCTAGTGGATATCAACATGAATAATTCAGAGTAGTGCAGGAGGGCTGTGGCCAAGGCAAATAGGATGCTGGGTTATACTGTAAGGGGATTACATCAAGGGACCGGAAATTACTCTACCGCTCTACAACAGCCTGGTTAGACCACACCTTACGCCATGTGCAGTACTGGAGGCTGCACTTAAAGGGACGTCCAACTCATACATATATAGATACATAGACAGTGTCGGCAGATAAGGGCCTATGGCCCACCCAGTCTGCCCATTTGAGCTTGTAAGTTCAGTTTATGTTTTCCTAGAAGTCTGTTGCCCCTTACGCCTGACCTCCAGAATTCCTTTATGTCTATCCCATGCATTCTTAAAATCCCGTGATTGTTTCAGCTCCCACCACTTCCTCTGGCAGGGTGTTCCACTTGTCCACCACCTGTTCTGTGAAGAAATTCTTCCTCATGTTTCCTCTGAATCGTCCTCCCTCCAACTTCATCCCATGCCCTCTAGTCCTGGAACATCTTTTTCGCTTAAAAATAGTGTATTCCTGTGCCCTGTTCCTCCCTGTAAGATACTTGTATGTCTCTATCATATCCCCTCTCTCCCTCCTCTCCTCCAGGGAGTACATGTTCAGTTCCTTCAACCTGTCTTCATAGGACTTGTGATGCAATCCATGCATCATCTTTGTTGCCCTCCTCTGAACCTTCTCTTCTCTGTCTATGTCCTTACGTAGGTATGGTCTCCAGAACTGTACACTGTACTCCAGGTGGGGCCTCACTAGTGTCTTGTATAGCGGAATTATGACCTCCCTTTTCCTGTTGGTTATGCCCCTGCCTATACATCCCAGCATCCTATTTGCTTTACCTGCTGCCTTGTCACACTGTTTCCCTACCTTGAGGCCATCAGAGATGATAACCCCAAGATCCTTTTCCTGCTTGGTGCATGCTATATCCTCACCCCCAACTGATATATTGTTCCAGGGTTTTGTGCCCCATATGCATTATCTTGCACTTCCTTGCATTGAATTTAACTGCCAAACCCCTGACCATTCTTCAAGTTTCTGCAGGTCCCTTCTCATTCTGTCTACACCATCTGGTGTGTCTACTCTGTTACAGAGCTTTGTGTCATCAGCGAACAGTGAAATTCTGCCTTCTAGGTCCTGCACAATGTCACTGATGAAGATGTTGAATAGGACCAGTCCCAGCACTGATCCCTGTGGTACCCCACTGGTCACTCTTCCCTCTGTGGAGTGACAGCCATTTACCACCACCCTCTGTGTCCTGCCACCCAGCCAGTTACCTATCCACCAAACTACTGACCTGCCACACCCATATTCCCCAGTTTGTGTAATAGTCTTCTTTGTGGCACAGTGTCAAAGGCCTTGCTGAAGTCCAGATAGGGCATGTCCACTGTCCCTCCCTGATTCCACCTCCCTAGTCACCCAGTCAAAAATTCAACGAGGTTGGTCTGACATGACCTCCCCGGTGAAACCATGCTGCCTTGGGTCCTGTAGTCCATTGACAACCAGATGTTCCACCAATCTCTCCTTCAGTAGTGCTTCCATGATCTTCCCCAAAACCGAGGTGAGGCTGACTGGTCTGTAGTTCCCTACTTCCTCTTTGTTCCCACTTTTGTGTAAGGGGACTACATCTGCTGTCCTCCAGTCTTTGGGTACCTCCCCTGTTTCCAGTGATCAGCTAAACAGGATAGCCAGAGGTTCAGCCACCACCTCTCTTAGTTCTTTAAGGACCCTAAGGTGCACCCCATCTGGCCCCATTGCTTTATCAACTCTTATTACTTCCAGTTCCTTCAGGACCTTTCTCGTAAAGGGACTTGTGTCCATTTCTGCACCATTCTCACCCCTTGTACTCCCTTCAGACCCATTACCCTCCTCTTCCTCAGTAAAGACTGAGCAGAAATACCTGTTCAATATGTCAGCTTTACTGTTGTCATCCTCCACGTGGCCCCCATCCTCCACTTCAGTCTCACTATCCCTCCCTTTGTCTTTCTTTTTTTCCCTTATGTACCTGTAAAAGGTTTTGTCCCCTCTACCCACTGATTTTGCAATGTGTTCTTCTGTCTGAGCTTTGGCTTCCCTTACTGACCTCCCTGCCTCCCTTTGCTTCTCCTGGTACTTCCCTATCCCCTTCTGCCTGTGTCTTTTTGTATTGCCGAATGCAATCTTTTTGGCTTTCACTTTCTTTGCTACCTCTTTTGCAAACCATAATGGTCTCCTCTTCCTTTCCTCTTGCTAACCCGCTTAATGCATAATTCTGTTCTTGTAATCCCCATTTTAAATACTGCCCACTGTTCCTCAACCCCTGATTCCTGTCCCATTCCCTTAATGCCTCTTTCAAGTATCTCCCCATTTTCCCAAAGTCTGCCCCCCTAAAATCCAGGATATGTGTTTTTGTGTGGTTTGGTTCTAGACAGGGTTCAGAGCAGAGCAACTTAAAGTGATCCGGGGCCTGGGGGATATGACCTATGAGGAGATACTGGAAAAGCTGGGCCTGTTCTCACTGGAGGAGAGAGGCGACCGGGGGGGAGGGGGACATGATTGAGGTCTTCAAGTTCCTCAAGGGGGTCAATAGAGTAAACCGAGAAGGGCTCTTTCAGCTGAAGGCGGGGGGTCACAAGAGGACACAGTTGGAAACTCGAGGGTGGGGAGAGTTAGTGGGAAAGGAGGAGAAGATACTTCAATGAGTGGGTGGTGGAACCATGGAATGCTCTGCCCAGGGAGTTGGTGCAGGCCTCTACAGTGGAAGTGTTTAAGAGAGGATGGGATAGGTACAGACAAGAGGTAAAGCATGGCATGGCTCCCATGGGGACCTGGGTTCAGGGATGGGAAAACTGGGATAGGAACCAGGGTGGTGGTGAGTGCACCACTAAAGGTACTGAAGCACAGGCAGACTTGATAGACCATGAGGCCTACTCTACTGGCATCTATTATGTTTAGTATGTTAGGCTACCATGGAAGAGTAATGTGATAATAAGCAGCTAAAGCAACCAGTTAGGGATAAGGTAGGAGGAACCATGGTAAGTGGGTTAGAAAGCAATAATATCAGTGCATCAGGATCTAGTCAAATAGGTATGTAGTGTTTATAAGAACTAGCTGGATATGTACATCTGGGGCAGAATGCTTAATTATGCTCATGACTAAATGGTACCATTCAGTGCCAGTGTTTGATTCAAGTTTATAATGATTCTACCAAGCTTTGGTAAAATTACACAGTGTGGTGTGGTAGAATTATAAAGGCTTTCTCCTATTTTCTAGCATTACACCTATAGTGATCTCTACCTTATCTATGTATTGAGAAACATTAATTATCTCTAGCATCTTTACAATGTTTCTGTATCTAGCTTATGAGCCATACCAAATGGCTATAACATTTCAGCTGTAATGAAAGGATTCAGGTATACAGAGAACATAAAAGAAAAACTGATTCTCCCATATGTTCACAGTCAAAAAAAAAAATGAATCTACTGTATAGTCTTGACCCACTGATGTTAAGGTTATTCACAGTTTTAACATATAACATGGTGTGGAGGGGTTTGGGGGAGGATGTCACATAACGTATCCTTTTTGTGTGAGTAGATTCATCTTAGCAGTAAGCGGAAATGAGCATAGCAATTGCAGTTTGCTAGTAATCTCCAGGCTGCATGTCTGTAACATCTTCATATGTATAAAGAAAACAAGCGATATAAAGTTCCACATGGATGAAATGTTCCTAAAAACAGAGATAGGCTAACTTGTTGAGAGGAAAAACAGTTTATTACAGTCCTTGAGCTTCATGGCAAAGAGTACCTGCAGGTTCAGTCTGCATTCCGATACAACAACGTTGTTTCTATCTGTGTCCTGAAGCTGGTTAACATGAGGCATGCATAAGGACATGAGCTGCACAGCACTGAGAGGAAACAATTAGAATTAAAGGCATAACTGGGGGTGTGGTCTGGCCACCGGGGAGCTATGGCAGCCTAAAAAGAGAGCTCCTGCCTAGATAGTGGCTATCCATGCTCGATCACCGCGATCCCATGGAGTCCTGACAAAAATAAGCAAATTTATGTACGGGTGACATCCGGCACTCCAGGCGGCGTATGTTTTAAACGGATTTTGGGCCGATCCTGATTTAAATATCTGGCGCCGTGCTTCCGAGCTCTCCTTAACCTCCAGTAGGCCAGAAAGGCTCCGACTGTACCAGCAGATCTATCGTGGTGGCACTCAGAGTTCCTGATCGAGCGTGGCAGAATATTTAATGGGGAAACGTGTCTCTTTGGGATCCATGCCTCCTCCCTCCTCCAACAGACAAGTATGAGCTCCTCAACTCCAACCACTACTCCAATTGCAGCCTGTTTAAGCGGAAACATGCCTAAGGCTGTTAGTGAATCCTTCCAGCATATTATTCACTTGCTGGAGGCCTTAATTTCCAGAGTGGATGGCAACAGTCTGTCTCTTTCTAGCACAGTCACCAAAGTCAAACAGCTCCAGGACAAAGTTAATGTGCTGGAACAAAAGGCCGAAGCCAGTGAAGACCAGCAGTCACAAATGTGGCATATACTGAAGCAGCATGAAGAGCGCCTTACAGCACTTTGGGGTAGAGCAGAGACCATGAAAATAGAAACTGCCGCAATAACCTGCAGATTATTGGTATGCCAAAGGGGGTGGAAGGGCAGGCCATGGAGAAATTCTTGAACCACACTATCCAGCTAATCCTGGGAGAATGATGGCAAGGCCCCATAGAAAATGAAAGGGCCCACAGAGTGGCCACTCGCTACAACAAACAATCCGACAACCCATGCCCTATAGTAACTTATCTGCTTTGTTACTCAACTAAAGAAAGGATCCTGAAGGCTGTTAGGGACGTCGGAGAGCTGCAGTGGCAAGGAGCACCAATTCAAATCTTTAGAGACTTCACACAAGAAACAGCAGCAAAAAGAAGGGCTTTTAGCCCTATCAAATGATTTCTATATCAAAATGACTTTTGTTTCCATTTCCAAAAACCTTACCCGGCTTTTTGTCAGCAAAGGGGGCCATGAGATTGTTGTAGATCACCCAGTATTATTGGCAAGATGGTTGGCTCAATTTTGGCCTGGTCTGTATCCTCAAACTACCATTCCCATGAAGCTTTGGGAGCAACATGCCACCCCGCCTCCTTCTAGAAACCTTTCCACTGGTTGAGATGTCCAGGGGGCCGTAATGGTGACAGGACCTGTGCTCCCATCTGGAAATCCCCCTTACAAGAGAAGCAACAAACAATCGCATATGCCCAGCCTGATGTCCACACCACAAAGGTCGGAAGCTGTTTTTCCCTATTCTCAACAGCAAGGAAGAATTAGCCCTCAGCGCTCACCTACTAAGGTCCCCCTGCAAAAATCCAGAGGGAGGACACCCCACTGCATCTGACTATAAGGATTTGAACCTCTCTACTAACTCGGAAATGGAAACCAAGATCACATGGGACTGGGCGGAGTTTCCAGACTCCACATTGCTCTAAGTGGCAGAAGATCCCCAGCTGGCAAAGTCTGGCTTCATCCCGTATGCTATGGCTGCAGCGAAGGTCATTGACCCTGGTACACTCCCTCGGGGTGCTCCGAGCTGGCTGAAGGACTGAATACATGAACACTTGATATAGTTTGCAATCCTGGATAAGCGCTGTTTAATGTTGGTTTTTCCTTATCAGCTTACCCTCGTCCCTGGCTTCTTATTTCCGCATACAGAGCAGATTATGCAGGTGGCATCCTGTGTGGCTCTCACACAAGGGGGATGGACTCTCACTACTCCTGAATGGATCCTAAGGGGGTCCTTGCCATCTCAGCCATACACTCCTGGTTGACCTATAAAAGGATAGGCTGGTCCCCCCCATGTGCATTTAGCCTGCATGAATTTGGTGCTGTGGGGCTCTGCTAATAGGGCTTTATTGGATTATAAATTATGAGTAACTCTACGGAGTGCAGTGCAGTAACTGGAGGATGGGTGTCCCCACCTCACCCCTCTCCCTCCCTCACAGGACCTCCCCCCACTATTCTGCATATAGACACCCAGTTCAGCTTGGCTTAAAGATTATACTGGTGGGATTTATACCATCCCCCCTCCCCGAAGTCGGGACGACTGACTATGGATGATCACCTGGCAGGGAATATCTCTGTCAGTTTTGTTTGTGTGACCACTTGCTTTACTTGCAACCCCATACTGAGAGCAGGAGCTAGCATAGCTATAGGGTGACATCACAATCCTCTTGTGCAGCGATCTCCACTCTCATAGCTGAGATATAATTGGTGTCCCTTTCAGGGATATTTGGTGGCTTATTGATATCTCCAGTTGTTTGTTGGTATAATATTCTTTTTTAGTTAAGTGAAATTGATTGTTCTTTCTCTCTTGTCTTATAGCAGCAGTTTGCAGTTTGACAATCAAGATTTCCGGTTCTCTCCAGGCAATGCTTCCACCACTGTTTACGCTATTCCTGGGTTGGTCTGAACTGTTTGGTGTAAGGTATAATGATAAGTTGTTAGACGCTCCTAAAAGTCTCCTTCCTCCTCTACACTTTGCAGTAACTACGCATCCTTTATTCTCTACGAGAGGAATGATGGGGTTAAACCCCTCCCAATTCCAAACCCATAGATGGGTATCCTGGAATGTTAAAGGACTCAACCATCCAATTAAAAGGACATAGGTTTTGCAGCATCTGAAGTCTCTGAGGGCAGAAATGGCACTACTTCAAGAAACACACCTCATAGCCAAATCCAATGCCTGGCTGAAGAACTCATGGGCGGTCGGGGAGTAGTGTTGAGCATCCCATGACAGCTCACCTTCTCCAGGGGAAGGGGGGGAAGCAGCTCGGCATATGCTGATCCCTGGTGCAGGCCTGAAGCTTGGCAACACATCAGGTGTCTCAGGGCTTGATTGGCCTTGGACAAAGGTCTGGGGTTCAACAAGCTTGAAGGCAACTGGGGGAGGATGTCATGAATGTCAGTGCTCGTGCCTTGATGTCAGGGGCGCTTGCAACATCCAGTACACAGAAACACAGGCAATTGCCTTCTGGCTCCGAAGGAGATGGAGCCCAGGAGCATGCCCTCAGTGTGCTGCTGGCTGCCTGGCCACCGTCCAACCAATAAAACAAGAAGTGTTCGGTGCTTAGGGGCCCCATTGCCCCTCCTTAGGATAAACTGTGGCTCAATGAGGAGATAAGGGCAGATCAGGTAAGATGGTGAACAGAGGATGACTCCTTGGGGTTCCCTGAGGAAGTTGGAGTTGGGGGATGTGGGGAGAGAAATAAAAAAAATCTGTCTTGTTGATCCTACCATTCGTATGCTGCAACAAAAACAACTGGCATCAAGAATGGTTCAGACGTGATGTCCTCACTAAGGTAAGCATGATTGTGATTGCAATTTAAAACCCAACTGTGCAAAAAGTAAAATGAAAATTAAATAATAAAATGCAATTAAACCCCCCCAAAACTCAAAGATACACAGTCCCAGATTCAGAAAGAGTGAGTGTGTGTGTGTGTGTGAGAGTGAGACAAAGTCAGTGTGGCAAAAAATGACTAACCAGCAATTATAAAAAATAAAAGATGGGGAAATATGTCCTACTTGAATTTAATGGTTGTCCTCTGTGTGGGATGCTTTAATAAACCCCTCAAGCTTCTCCCTCGGGGTTTATGTGGCATCCCACAATGTGTGTGTCTGTGGGTAAAATTTCATAAAAAACCCACCCAGCCATTTTCTATATGTAATTTTGCATTACTACTGAACAGTTGCAAATGCGAGCTGTCAATCAAGTTCTCTCTACTAACAAGTGGGGATCTCCTATTGATGTATAAAATCTTCTCTGACAGTGAATTAATGTTGGAGATGGGTATATCCCTCAATAAAAGAGATTGTGATCTTAGAAGCCACATATACCAGCTGGCACTTACTTATCCAAGAACAAACAAAAGCGTTCTTATTATACCCAAAATTATTAGCCCATGGAATTCACTCCCGGTTCAATAATAGAATTCCTTAGTTTTACCAAATTTAAACAAAACCTAGACTGCCATTTACTATAGACCTTGGGATGCTAGTACCAGCATGGCTGGAGATGTACATATGGAGGCTATGGCCTTCTGCATGTCTACCTTTCTTAGTATGACTCTTAGTAAGTGCATGCAGCAGTCCCACAGTTGCAGCCTGTTTAATTAAATGAAGTTAGAAAATAATCATGTTGCTGTTTTCGTCTATGTTCATGAGTTTAACTAGTAAAACAGAAGTACAAAACACGATTTTTCTTGTTACTATTCATTCCCAGTGAACCACCTAAATTGTTCATTTTTGTTATTAGTATTTTAGTATTAATGGGTGGAACTGCTGATGGTGTACTGTATGTTAATACTTCCCTGAGACCACTCTTATGGTTGTACAAGTGCTCTAATGTGCATTCCTAGTGTATGGAAAGCACTAACTAAAGATGAGTCATTATATACACTAAGACTATATATGACACCACTCATAAGAGTGGTCGCAGTGGTGGTTTAAATGTGACCTTTCACAATCAGAGTGGTGCCACAAGAAATGGAGGGGGGAGTGGAACGTCATTCTCAAGGCTGGTGGGGGTTTAAGTATTTTATTGGTATTTTTACTTTGAGCGTGCAAGACTGCAAGTTTTGGGGAGTTTACTTTGATCAATTTCTGGGTGAGGGAATTGGGTGGAATTCCAAAGTTTGCAGTGGATCTACAGTTCCAGCGGACACGGGATGCTGCTACAGGACTGACCCAGTGGACGTGGCAAAGGGGAAAAGAAATGGAGAGGACGACACAAAGGGAAATGCTCTGCAGATAAGATGAAAGGGAAGTACTTTATGATAAATTTTAAAAAGGGCTGCATTTAGTCTTTAGTGCAACACATGCAACTATACATGGTCTACGTTTAAACAGTCCATGGAACTATTTTTGGGATTAGAACATTTTAAAGTCTTTTAAGCATATCTGGAGGTCTCTGCATTTTGACCAGGCATTCAAATGCTCCATTGTATTTATGCCAATGGTACTCATCTGCGGGTGTGCACTCTGTTCAGAGGGCTTTGTGAGTTGTACTTCTTCTTCATGTGATGTGTTTTGTTTCCAGGGAGCTGGAGTCATCATTGAATTTGGAGAGGTGTTGGATTTGGGGAAGGAAAAGAGAGCTGGGGGTCCACTCTGGTGCAGGAGCTGATTGACTCACTGGAGTCTATGGATGGCTGTGTGAGCCAATCATTGACTGGGGAAAAGAGTGTCAATTTAGAACAAAGGAAAAGAGGATCTACAAAATCTTGTGGCCTAATCCCACCACACAGTCAGAATGGTGCCATAAGACAGAAGGAGGAATGGAACACCATCCACAAAGCTGGTGGGGTTTAAGTATTTTATTGGTATTTTACTTTAAATGTGCAAGACCACAAGATTTGGGAATTTACTTGATTCATTTCTGGGCAAGGGAATCAGGTGGAGTTCCATAGTTTGCAGTAGCTACAGTTTCTGACAGATGAGGGGTGCTACTGCATGACTGAGCCAGATGACGCAGCAAAGGAGAAAAGGAGCGGAGAGGACGACACAAAGGGAAGCACTCTGCTGATTAGCAGAAAGTGAAATATTTTGGGATTTATTTTTAAAAGGGTGGCATTTTACTCTGTAGTGCAATGGTTGCAACTATGCTTGGTCTGCATTTAAACTGTACATGGAACTAGTTTTGGATTACAGTAGTACATTTGAAAGTCTTTTAAGCATATTGGGAGTGGCTCTGCATTTGGAACAGGCATTCCTATAGTCCATTGTATTTTAGCTAACGGTACTCATCTGATGGCGTGCACACTGTTCAGAGGGGTTTTTGTGAGTTGTACTTCTGCTTGTGTGGTGCTTTTTTGTTTGTTTGTTACAAGGGGGAATCATAGAAGCATACATAGAAACATAGACTTTGCCGGCAGATAAGGACTGCTTGGCCAACCCAATCTGCACATTTCCCTAACTAATGGATAAGCTGCAGATCCTAGTTTTACCAACAGCCTACAGTACTTCCTCTTACCTCTGACTAGAATTGCCTTATGACTGTCCCATGCATTCTTAAATTCCTCCACTATTTTTGGCCCCACAACCCCCTCAGGAAGGCTATTCCATGCATCCACCACCCTCTCTGAGCTAAAATACTTTCTCACATTGCCCCTGAGTAATCAACCCCCTCCATCTTCAAATTGTGCCCCTTTGTTCTTGCACATTTCTTTTCTAAAAGATGCTACCCTCTTGGACTTTGTTGATTCCCTTCGGCTAGTTGAATGTTTCTAGCATGCCCCCCCGTCCCTCTTTTCCTCCAGGGTATACATGTTAAGTTATATTAGTCTCTCTTCATATGTCTTCCTGTGCAGATCCTGCACCATTTTGGTTGCCCTCCTCTGTACTGCCTCCATTCTGTCTATGTCCTTGTGGAGATGGGGTCTTCAAAACTGCACACACTACTGCAGATGGGATCTCACCCACTGTCTGTATAGTGGGATAACAACTTCCAGTTTTCTACCTGTGATGCCTCTCCATCGCATCCCAGTATTCCCCAGCCTACGTTACTACCTTCTCACATTGATTGCCTACCTTTAGGTCATCTGATATGACTACTCCCAGGTCCGTTTCCATTTTTGTTGTCATTAGTGCCTCCCCCCATTCTGTACTCTTTCCTTGGGTTTTTGTTTCCTAGGTGCATTACTTTGCACTTCTTTGCACTGAATCTAATCTGCCATACTTTTGACCATTCCTCCAACCTTGCCAGTTCCCTTCTCATCCTTTCCACCCCCCCCCATGTATCAACCCTGTTGCAGATCTTTGTGTCATCTACAAAGAGGCATACGTTTCCTTCCAGTCCATCTGCAATGTCAGCTATAAATACATTAAAGATTGCTTGTGGCAGTACTGAACCCTGTGGTACCGCGCTAGTAACTCCCTTCTTCAGAGTTGTTTCTGTTTACTGTTACCCTCTGCTTCCTGTTGTCTAGCCAATATTTTACTTAGGTTACCATACTGGGACCTACTCCCAGGCTGGCTAACTTGTTTATTCATATTTTGTGTGGTACTGTAGGCCATGTCCACAGCCCCTCCCTGGTCTACTGCTTTGGTGTCCCAGTCAAAAAATATTTTAGATTTGTCTTACATGACCTTCCTGCTGTGAATCCATGCTGCTTTGGGTCCTGTGCCCTGTTGGCCTCTAGTTACTTAACACTCTTTCTTTCAGAAGTGATTCCATCATTTTCCCAACCACTGAGGACAAACTACCAGGTCTGTAGTTTTCTGCCTCTGCCTTGCTTCTGCTTTTGTGAAGGGGAATCACATCCACCGTCCTCTTGTCCTCAGGTACCACACCATCCTCCCATGATTGGTTACAGAGGGTAGTCAGTGGTGCAACTAGTTCTCCTCTTAGTTCTTTTGGAATTCTGGGCTGAATCCCATCAGGCCCCATTGATTTGTCCACTTCAGTTATGGTAGTTCTTTCAGGAACCTTTCTTTTGTGAATGGACTGGTATTGACTCCACTATTCAGTGTGCTTCTGTTATTTGTTTAGGTTTCTCCCCCTCCTCTTATTTTGTGAATACTGAGCAGAAGTATTTGTTCAGTATCTCTGCTTTGTCACTGTCATCCTCTTCCCACCCCTCCACTTTGTTAAGCCTCACTATCCCACCCCTAGCCTTTCTTCACTCCCTTATGTACCTATTAAATGTTTTAGCCCTCTTCTTAACTGAGTTGGCTATCTTTTCCTCAATCAGGCCTTTGCTATTCTGACTGCCTTCTCTGCTTCCTTCTGTTTTAACTTGTACAGTTCTCTGTCCTGCTCCATCTGTGTTTCCTTATACTTCCTAATTGCTATCTTTTTCTCCCTAACCTTTGCTGCCACATCTTTAGAGAACCATGGTAGTTTTTTCCTTCATCTTATTTAGTTTATTTGCTTCACACAAAGGATTGTTGCCTCTGTGATGGCAGCTTTCATTTTTCTCCATTGCTCCTCCACCCTACCTTCTTGCCCATTTATTAGTGCTTTCTAGAGGCACTCCCCCATATTTGCAAAAGTAAGCCCTCCTAAAGTCCAATACCCTCACCTTTGTGTGACTTGACTCTACGGCTGTGTTTATCATGAACCACACAGTTATGTGGTCACTAATTCCCAGATGACTATCCACTTCTAAATCCGAGATCCTCTCTCTGCCCCTGTCCTCTGTCCCTGTTTCAGAGTACCAGATCTAAGATTGCTCCCTACTGAGTGGGTTTCAAGACTAGCTGTCTGAGGCATACCCCCTGTAGAGTACTGAGAATTACCCTGCTCTTGGATGTGGCTATAGTAAAGGTGCTTCAGTTAACATCTGACATATTCAGGTCCCCAGTCAACATTATCTCCCTTTTCTGCCATTCTAAGGATGCCTTCTATCATTTCCTTGTCCATTTCCTCCCCTGAGATGGGGTCTGTATACAAAGCTCATACAGATTTTGGTGCCATTTCCTGTCTCCAGGGTAACCCACAGTGCCTCTTCCACTCCTGTCTGTTTACCCTTTAGTTCTGTTGCTTTGATATCTTCCCTTACATTAGCAAGCTACTCCTCCTCCTCCTCCTATTTTACCCTCCCTGTCCCATCTGTGCATTGTGTACCCAGGTATGTTGACATCCCAGTCATGGTTCTCTGTGTACCACGTTTCTGTGATTGCCATGATATCCAGGCACCCCTCTTCAAGCAAGGCCACTAGTTCAGGGAGCTTATTACCCAGACTATATGCATTGGTACTCATCACCTTCCATTTTTTTGATAGCCTTACTGCTGTTAGCCCCATCCCTGTCACTACTGCCTTTACCTTTTTCTCTGTTGACCCCTGTCCTGTTCCCTATCAATTTCTCTACCTTAGTGTTTGCCTAACTAACTACCCTGTTTTGTGGGGGGATGGATTGCCATGCTTCATTTCAGTGCATCCCCTCCTTGGCTAGTATAAATGCTTGCCAATGAAGCATTTAAACCTGTCACCTAGGATCCTGGTTTCCCTAATGGACAGATAAAGACCATCAAACCAGTATAGGCCTGCATCCCTCCAGGCAGACCCTCCATCCTCAATGAAGCCAAAACCTTGAGCTCCACATCAGCTTTGCAACCATTAATTGAATTCCATGGTGCAGAAAAACCTAGCCTCACCCATGCCATAGACAGGCAGCATCTCCAAGAAGGTTACCATGTGTGCTACTTGTCTTAGTCCACTTTCCAACTCTATAAACTGCTTATGCACTGCTCTGATCCCATTCTTAGCTTTGTCATTTGTTCCTATGTGGACAATTATGTCCTGTTCCCTCCCCTGTGCTGCAGCTCCCATGATCCCAAGGATCCACTTCCTGTCTCTCCCAGCCATTGCTTCGGGCAGGCATCTTGTCTCCTTCTCCTCTCCCTCCCCCAGATCTACCCTCCTGATGATTGAGTCTCCCACCAGGAGTTGTTTCCTTCCTCTGTGGAGCCTCATGCCACCTTCTTCAGGGCCTCATTTGTGGAGGTTCCAAGCATCCTCCTTGGTTTCCACTGTGGGAGCCTTCATAGAGGAACCATGCTCCACCAGAAAGGCATATGAATTTTGGAGGGGTACAGCTGAAGGGATGCACCTCTGATCCACCATCCTCATCCTCCCTGAGCACACTGTGGTCCAACTTGTCATCTTTCTTGGCAACCCTTGAGGCAGCTGCAGTGGACCTGGTGGTCCCTGGGTGGGGAAGGAGGTTTTCCAAATCCTCATCTGGTTGGCCTAGAGATGGGTAACCTCCTCCCTCAGGATAGAGAAGTGCCTGCAAATAGGGCAGCATTGCAGCCTCCAGAATGTGTCCTGAAAGACTGCTGCCCCACAGCCAGTGCATTGCACAACTCCTTAAATGTCTCTCCTGTATGCAACATGCCGGACAGTAAAGGTTATGACAGGTGTATGTCCTTTTGGGGAACTGATGTCAGAACCTCTGGTGTAAAGGAATTTTTGCACTTGGGGTGGGTGGGTGATGTGCAGGGTTGGCCTGTGCCCTCTAGAAACAATCAGCTACAGCTCTGCCCCACCACCTCAGTGAATGTTTTCCTTCCATTTAGCAAGACAACCTGCACAACATTTAAAAGAAAATATACCCTGAAAAAAGCAGTTTCAAACAGAGAAAAATAAATCAGTGAATTAATAAAACCTGTTAGCACCACCAAGCACAACACAAAATAGCAACACAAGAGTAACTCTACTTAGCCAAAAGAAGCCTTAATGTTTCTCCTTGTTCTGTTAATGTTGCTCCTTGTTTGTCCTTTCAAGCAAATCCTAGAAGAAAAGAGCTCAGGTGAAACTAGGTGCTTTATGTCAGCAAACCAGTATTCGTTGGAGTCATCATTGGATTTAGAGGGTGTTAGGTGTAGGGAAGGGAAAAGAGGGCTGGTGGGCCACTCTGGTGCGCAGATGCTTATTAACTCACTGAGTCTGTCAATGACTGTTTGAGCCAGTCGGGTTAAGTATTTTATTGGAATTGTTACTTTAAGTGTGTAAGATTGCAAGTTTAGGGAATTTACTTTGATTCATTTCTGAGCAAGGGAATCAGTTGGAGTTCAATAGTTTTCAGGGGATCTACAGTTTCTGATGGGTGAGGTGTGATTCTGCATGATTGAGCTGGAGGACATGGCAAAGGAAGAAAGGAGTAGAGAGGATGACACAAATGGAAGCACTCAGCTGATAAGCAGAAAGGGAAGTACTTTGTGATTTATTTTTAAAGGGCTGCATTTTAATCTGTAGTGCAATGCTTGCAACTATACTTAGTCTGCATTTAAACTGTTCATGGAACTATTTTTGGAATTAGTACATTTTAGTCTTGTAAGCATGTCAGAAGGGGCTCTGCATTTGGAACTGCATTCCAATTGTCCATTGTATTTTAGCCCAACAGTACTCATCTGCTTGTGTGCACTCTGTTCAGAGGGGCTTTTGTGAGTCATACTTCTGCTTACATGGTGCTTTTTTAGTTTGTTTCAAGGGAGTTGAGTCATTTTGGATTGGGAGGGTGCAGGAAACTGAAATAAGGACTGTAGGGTCCCTTCCGTGCACAGGGGATGATTGAACACCAGAATCTGTGGATGGCTTGTGAGTTAATTAGTGACTGGGAAAAGAGCACCAATTTAGAACAAAGGGATCGAGGGCCTACATAATCCTGTGGTCTAATACCCACCACACTGTCAGAGCAGTGCTAAGCGTGAGGGATGAGGAGTGGAATGCTATCCACAAGGCTGGTGGGGGAGTTAAGTATTTTGTTGTTTTTACATTAAGCATGCAGGACTGCAAGGAGTGGAGAATTTACTTTGATTAATTTCTGGGTGAGGGAATTGGGTGGAGTTCCATAATTTGCAGCAGATCTACAGTTTCTGATGGACGAGGGGTGCTGCTACACAACTGAGCTGTAGGACATGTCAAAGGGGAAAAGGAGTGGAGAGGAATACACAAAAAGAAGCACTCTGCTGATAAACAGAAATGGAAGTACTTAGTGATTTATTTTAAAAGGGCTGCATTTTAGTCTGTAGCGCAGTGCTTGCAACTATACTTGGTCTTCATTCAAACTGTCCATGGAACTATTTTTGGATTAGAACATTATTTTAAGCATATTGGAAGGGCTCTGCATACCAATGGTCTGTTGAATTTTATTACAGCTGTACTCTATATGTTGGTGTGCATGCTGTTCACAGGGACTTTGTGGGTCACACTTCTGCTTGGATGGTGCTTTTCTTTTTCCCAGGGTAGTTGGAGACTGTGTTGGATTCAGAGGGGTGTTGGTTGTAGAGGAAGGAAAAGATGGTAAAATTAGGTATTTTTTTATTTAAAGTTTATTAAAGGTTTTGTAATACAAATGCACATCCACACCAATGGACAATAGTACATATAGTGGTAATAACTGAGAAGTAATCAACTCCCCCACCCACCAATTAAGACACTCCCTCCATCCCATCCCATCCCCCTCCCCATCTCTTCCCCTCCCAAATCCAATCCCAAGCACAGCGGAAACTCTACAAGACACATAATCGCAAATGGCAGATAACAGTATCTGCCATATCACAGGGAATACAAGGAGTAAAGGAGACCCCAAACTTTACCAAATCTGGCAAGATGATTACTGAGACCAGCAATCATCTTCTGTCTTCTGAAAGTGGCTAGTAATTCATGTAACCACTCACTATAAGTAATGTTGTCACCATCTTTCCAATGCTTTAATTCAAGTTTCTTGACTTACATAGATATGAGGGTCATGTGATATTTGCAGTTAATAATGCCAATCTCTGTAAAATCCTCTAAGAAACAAATTTTGACTGTAAATAAATCTTACAAACCTAATAGTTGGTCTGCTGTTTATTTAATATTAGCCCACAACTGAGTTACTTTGGGGGCATTCCCGAAAAATGGTGAAGCAAAGTGCCTTCTGCCTGTTGGCAGTGCAGGCAGTAAGAAGGCATCACATTTCTAAACTTAACTAGTTTCTCCAGAGTATAGTATAGATTGTGCAAAATGTAGAACTGCATTAAGTGAAGTCTATCTTGGGTCACAAACTTGTGAAATCCCTTCCATAATGTGCTCCAGTTGATGGGTGTCTCTGAAAAGTGGGGTGTCCAATATGCTACTGAGCCTGTAAGCTTTGGGTACACCCAGTCATAGAGGAGACTAAATATTTTAGATACTGTATGTGGGAGTTCAGCCAGGCTGGAAAGCTCTGGGTGGAATTGAAATTTGGGAAGTTGAGGAGTTGTAGGTCCAAAGAACTGAACCACATGATGTCTCAACTGGTAAATTTTGAAGATGAACATGGGATTCCAGATTTGGAAATAATCTCTGGAGAAGAAAGCCAAGTGTCAGATTATTCACAAAGTATGTGATGACGGAGGTTATCTGGGCAACCATGAGGAAGGAAGTGTTCTACCTTCAATTTTGAAGTAGTGATTACCAAAAGAAATTGGGTAATGTCTTGCAGATGATTGTATTTTAACAGGGCACAGAGTTGAGAATGGACTCTAATGGAGATGCCTATTTGTGAGGTACATAACTGAGGAGGAAGAGACTTGAAGGTACACTGCAAAAGGGCAGTTGGGGAAAGGCCATGACAGTGAATCGGTTCTCGTTCTATGTGGAGCCAGAGTGGTGTATAAGATAGAGTACCCTGATCCGCCTCTGGAGCTAACCACCTAAGGTACCTAGCAGGGGCTTTCCCAATAATATAGGGCATATGGGAAGGCATAGACCTCCACAAGTTTTAGGTGTGGCCAGTTTATGGTAGGCCATGCGTGGTCTCTTACCTGCCCATATAAAGTCTGTGATAAGACTGTGCACTCTTTAAACCAAGAAAGAGGTAGCCACACATTGAGGAGATTGAGGAGATAGATGAGTCATGGAAAACATAAATTTTATCAGATTGATTCTGCTCACAGAGAGAGAGAGGAGGAGAGACCACCTGTTCATATCCTGCGTTACTGTTTGAAAGATATTATCCAGATTTGCTTTCTTGAGATTAGAATAATTTCTGGTGAGGTCAATCCCTAAATATGAAAGGGTTTGGGAGCCCAGGAGAATCTGAGGTAGTTAGTACAGGTTTCTGGATTTTATGATTCAACAGAAATACTACCACCTTGTCAACATTTAATTTATAATTTGATAAGGCACTGAACTCCTCAATAATTCTTAGCATAGGGAAAATAGATGTGCGGATTCAAGAGTTGGAGGAGAAGATCATCTGCATATGTAGAGACCTTGACCTCATGTCTTCCTATTGTGATACCTTGTTTCAATGGGCATTCCGTTAGTCTATAAATCAGGGTTCTAAGTATAAGTTAAAAGAAAGGGGAGAGGGGGCAGGTCTGCCTGGTGCCAGACTGAAATGGAACATTTTCCTTTGCAATAAATATGGGCAGTAAGGGAATTATAGAATGCTCGGATCCATTGCAAGAATTTAGTGGAAGTGCAGCTAGCACCTTAGTTTGCAACTGCCCCACTCCCTCCCTCTTGTCATCCCACTGTCACCCCGCCGCCCCCACCTCACTCTCCCATGTTCCCTGTCCCACGCCCTTTTGAAGCTCATCACAGATTTACATGATACAACCCATTCTGGTAGTGCATTCCATTTTGCTACCACCCTCTCTGTGAAATAGTGTCACCTCATTTCCCTCCTAAATCTTCCCCCCTCTATTCTTATCCCATGCCTCTGGTGTCCCTCCATAGCTTAAAGAACCCATATGCCCCATCCTTATTGATTCCCCTCAGATACTCGAATGTCTCTATTATGTCCCCCCTGTCCCTTTTATCCTCGAGAGTGTACATATTCATGTCTCCCATCCTGCTCTCATAGTCTCTCCCCTCCATTCCACATGTCATCTTTGTTGCCCTCCTCTGCACCCCCTCCAGTAGGCTGATATCACGCTTTAGGTATGGCCTCCAAAACTGCACACAATACTCTAAGTGTGTCCTTACCAATGACCTGTAGAGGGGCAATATCACCTCTATTCACCTGGATGAAAGCCCCTCGCTATGCACCCAGCATTTTGTTCACTTTTGCAGCTGCTCTCCTGCACTGGGCAGTGTTGTTCATGGTCTCTGTTATCATTACACCTAGGTACTTCTTCTCCTCAGTGATCCCCAGCTACCCCCCCAGCCAGTATTCTCTCCTTGGGTTCTTCAACCCAAAGTGCATAACTTACACTTCTTTGCATTGAACCCCAGCTGCCACCTCTCTGACCACTCCTCTAGCTTGCTTAGGTCCCCCTGTAGCTGCTTCCATCCCTCCCCTCCATCCACCACTGCTCCGATTTTGGTGTCATCAGTGAACAGACTTACCTTGCTCACCACCCTGTGTACAATGTCTGATATGAGGAGCCCAAACAATACTGGCCCCAGCACAGAGCCCTGTGACATCCCACTCATCACCGGCCTTGGAGTTGAGAGCTTCCCTCTCACCACCACCCGTTACAGTCTATCACTCAGCCAGCTTGTAATCCAGTTCATCGTTTTTGCCCCTACCCCTACACCAGTTAGCTTCCCCCCAAGCCACCCATGAGGCACCGAATCAAAGGTCTTGCTGAAGTCCAAGTAAAGAACATCCATCACATCACCCTTATCCAGCTCACCTGTCACCCAGTCATGATATTGTATCAAGCTGGTCTGACAAGACTTCCCTGAAATGAACCCATGCTGCCTCACATCCTGGAGGCCATTGTCCTCCAGGTACAACATCAGTCTTTCCTTTAGTATCATTTCCATGAGTTTGCACACTATGGAGGTGAGACTTACTGGATGATAATTACCTGGTTCATCCCTTGGCCTGCTCTTGTGTAATGGTACTACATGTGCCATCCTCCAGTCCAGTGGTACACATCCTGACCCAGTGAGGTGCTGCACAGATCTGCCAGTGACTCGCCCAACTCCGCCATCTCCCACAGCACCCTGGGGTGGATACCATCTGGCCCTGGTGCCTTGTCTACCTTCAGTGCCCTCAGTTCCTCTAGGACTCTATTGCCTCAATTCTTCCATCTGTCTCCTCCTCTCCCCTGTCCCCAGCCTCCCAGCCCATGCTGGTAGCGATCCCTCTTTTCTTCCATGAACACTGAGTAAAATAATTCATTCAGTGCTTCTGCCTGCTCCTCCCCTTCTGTCCACTCCCACCCCTTTTATCCTCACTATTGTCTCCTTGCACTTCCTTTATCCCTGACGATCTGAAAAGTCTTTCTCCCACCCACCACCCCGTTAATTCCCTGCGCTAATCTCAGCTCCCTTTGGTCCTTGGCTTCTCTCACTTTTCTGGTCACCTACCTGTACCATCTTGCATATTCCTCCTGTCTGCTTCCTTCCCCATCCTCATATACCTCTGGTGCGCCACTCTTTTGCTCTCACCACCTCCACAACCTCGCTGTTCAACCAGCATGGTTTTCTTGCTCTGCTCTCTTACTCTGTGCCTTGGTGCAGGCTTCTGTTGCCTCTGTAATGCCCTGTTTAATAATATCCCATTTCTGTTCCACATCCATCTCCTGCCTTATGTCCTCTAGTTTCCCTTTCAGTACTTCCTGCATCCTCCCAAAGTCTGCCCCTGAAGTTTACCACCCAGTAACTGATTTCTCTGGTTGACGCCATCGTGACATTAAACCACACTGTTTGGTGATCACTGTGCCTAGTGGGTCCTCTATCTTTATTTCCCTCACTGCTTCCCATTTGACAATACCAGATCTAAAGTGTTCTTTAGCCTAGTAGGTACAGTAACCAACTGTGTCAGGAGACCCTTCTGATCGCATCCAGGAGCACTTGCTCCTAGCACTGGAGGTGACCAGAATACTCCAGTCAACCCCCAGCAAGTTAAAATGCCACTTGATGACACCTTCCCTTTCTACATACCTTTTGATTTGTTCTCTCATTCCCCTGTCAACCACCTCAGACAGGGACGGCAGCCTGTATACCACCCCAAACCTCAGTTTCCTACCCCTTGAGTCAAGGAGCTGCAGCCAGATTGCCTCTGTTCTCCTTTCTTCCCTCTCGTCCCTTGTGCATTTGATCCTGTCCCTCACATAGACTTCTTTCACTTTTCTGGTCACCTCCCTGGACCATCTTGCATATTCCTCCTGTCCACTACAGCAAACAGCAGCAGTTTTCTTTAGCTGTTACAGTACAGTTGGAGCCAGAAATGGTGCCATTTTGTGGAATAAAGATTAAAAGAGCACAAATAACATGGCATGAGTGGCTTCTCATAAGCAAGGAAGACAACATGACATCGGGGTTGGGTTTTCAATCCAAATGCAGGTTTGCTATAGGCTGGAACTGGGTGTGAGCTTCTTCATGGGATTGGGTGAATGGAGCAAATACCAGTGCTACTGCATTGCAAATGCATTTCAAAATGCTTTGCAGGAACACTGGATGCGAGCTGAAGGAGTTTTCAGTGTGTGAAAGTGCACTGCTTGTGGATTGCATGTGAGCTGATGATCAGCTGAAACCGAGTTTGCATTTTAAGCAATTGAATTGCTACTGCATTGTGAGCCTCCAAAAATAATGAAAGAGCAGTGAGCTGGAGGAAAAGTTTAATGTGATTTGTACTGTATGTGCTGTGTTGTGATGGAATTTAGTATGACAGTAGTTTTCTTTCATCTTTATGTAGCACTGGTGCATAAACTAGGAGGCAGTTGTAAGAGTGTCTGTTAGAGTGGACTGTACATGCTTTGTGTTTGACCCAAGCTGTGTCCCTAAGACAACAGTGATATGTAAGTTCTTAATTTTTAAGATGAGGTTTACAAAATTCATGGAAGGTGCATACCTCTCAGCGTAACCTTCATAAAAGGGACTTGTTTGTTGAAAATACCTGTAAAGATGAAGCAGAAATGGAGCAAAGCCTGCACTAGGTTATAACACTGTTAAACCAGTGACCCATCAGCAGTGGCTAGGCATGGAAGATTTCCGGCTTGAAGATTTAGAAAATCCTCTCCTATATTAGCCCTACTGAAATGGGACCTTAAGTGTCTTAATATTTCTAACACAATGAGTGAGGCAGTGTCACTAAAGATACAGGTAGAGTATAAGCAGTCACAGCTCGGGGGTGGGGGGCAGATCCAGTGCAACCAGTTACCAGGAGAGCAAAAGATGCTGGACAGATTGTAAATGAGAATGAGTAGATGGAGAGGTTTACTGTTAAGGGCTTCATGGGATTTGGGCACAGACTCTTGGTAAAGGGGTTGATAGTTTATGGTACAGTAAAATCAAAATATAAATTAATGCCCATATCACTATGTTTGCTCCTGTTCAGCTGACATACCACAGCACAGTCTCAGCATTGGCCAAAGTATTCAATGACTGGCTCAATGCCTTGGATAATAAACTCTACGTGGGTGCCTTGTTCCTGGACCTATGCAAGGCCTTTGATACCGTGGATCTTGCCATCATTCTAGACATTCTCCACAACTATAGTTTGATGATATTGCTCTTAAATAGTTTCACAGTTTAACAGTTATCTGTTTGGCTGGACTGAACAGGTGAAAGCAGAAGGAGACCTCTCCCTCTTAAAAATGCCATCAAGAGGCATTCTTCATGAATCCATATTGGGCCCCCTCTTGTTTGCCATGTATATTAACAATATCCATACAAGAATTAAATCAGTGAATACACACCTATTCGTCGATGACACTGTACTGTACATCTCCAGGCTAGCTCTTGAAAATATCTGCCTTGACCTGCAACTGGAATTCGACTGTCTCCAAAAAAACCTGCCCCAACTAAAGCTACTCCTAAATGTGAAAAAGACTAAAGCAGAGCTCTTCACACTGTATTCGAAGTACCCCTATGCCTCCATCCTGAATCACAACCTCAGATCTCCACCTCCTTGGTAAATCCCTCAAAGTCGTGTCAAAACGTAAAGACTTGGGGGTCAGGATTGACAGGAAACTGTCCTTAAGTCACTCCTTACCATCTTTGCAGAACAAATTGTAAAAATCCCTTTGTATCACTGCTCTAATTAACCTATCCACCTTCAAGACCTTGTTACCTGAGCCTTCTCTGAACTCTGCAGTTGTATAATCTGAGGCATTGAGTACAGTGTCTTGCTATTTGCTTCTTTCAGGCTCTACTCCTCCCTGTACAAAACTATTGCCTGCCCTCTCTCTCCTCTTGCACTTACTACTTCTTGCTTACTACAAAGTACAGCTTCTCCTCTTCTACTATTCTTAGGCATGTTATGATGGCAGTCATTGCTATATATTGCTTTATGTTCTTATAGCCATGTAAATGATGTATTGCATCAACCTTTCCCTTAGTTGTCATACTGTTGTTGTTGTTAGTTTTTATATGTGCAGGTCTGTCAACTGTCTGTTTCTAACAAAAATGTCTGCACCACTGTTATAAAATGCTTAGATGTACTACATGCTGTGATGGATGTTTCCTGTGCTCTGCATAAGCCTTGTTATATTGTACATATCAAATCATTGTGTTTTTCCTTCCCTTCTCGGTACATTTAACCAATCCCTTGTCACCCCAAAAAGGGACCGTCAAGGACCTAATGTGCCTACCCGGTTACCAAAATTTAAATAAGTAAAATAAATAAATGAAGGTCTATCTTGTAAATGAACATACAAACATATGAAATTGCTAGCACATACAGGCCATATGGTCTATCTAGTCTGCTCGAGTGTGCAGCACTTCAGCCCATTAGATTGCAGCTGCCCACCCCTCCCGTTAACTCTTCCCTCACCCAACTGCCCCCCGGTATGTACTTTTCCTTTGAACTTGTCCCACCCTCTCGAGGCACCCCACATTCTGCACTGATATGAGTTGCTCAGGCAGTGCATTCCACCCTATTACCACTCTTTCAGTGAAGTAGTGCCTCCTCCTTTTCCTCCTGAATCTGCCCCCTTTTAACTTCAGGGAGTGCCCTCTGGATCTCTTCCATTCTGGAGAGTGAACCCACCCTGGAAGCCTACTTTGCTCATCCCCTTCAGGTACCTGAAGGTCTCGCTCATGTCCCTCTCTCTCTCTCTCTCTATCCTCAAGAGTATACATGTTGAGCTCTTTAGTCTTTCCTTGTGAGTTCTATCTCCCAACCCCTGGATCATCTTTGTTGCTCATCACTGCACTGCTTCCATAGTTTTATATCCCTTTAAGCACGGGCACCAGCACAGCACACAGTACTCCAAGTGCAGCCTTCCAGGGAGCTGTACAGGGGCAATATGACCTTACTGCATCTTGATGTAATCCCCCTTGCTATGCACCCTAACATCCTGTTAGCCTTAGCTGATGCTTCCCTACACTGGGCCTAGTGGTTTAATTCCCCAGTCACCAGCACACCCAGATCCTTCTCCTCATTGGATGTGGACAGTTTGATACCATCCATCCAGTAGCTGTATCCTTGTTTTTTGGCTCTGAAATGCATCACCTTGCACTTCTTGGCATTATACCCAAGCTTCCAGGTGTGTGACCACTCCCTCAGTCTTGCCAAATCCTCCTGCAGTAATATGTCACCCTCCTCCCCATCCACCTCAGCATAGATCTTGGTGTCGTCAGCGAAGAGGCTGACCTTATTCTTGATCCCAACTGCTATGTCTGCGATGAAAATGTTAAACAGAACTAGTCCCAGTACTGATCCCTGTGGGACACCACTTGTCACTGCCCTGGGCTCTGATGCTTCTCCCCCCACAACTACCCTTTGTTGCCTGTCCCTCAGCGAGTTTTCTACCCATCAGGTTAGTTTCCAGCCTATACCAAGACTCCTCAACTTGCAGGACAATCTTCCTGTGGCACTGAATCAAGGCCTTGCTGAAATCCAGGTAGACTACATCTACAGCATGGCCCTCATCCAGCGCTCTTGTGACCCACAGTAAGAATCAACCAAGTTTGTCTGACAGGATCTGCCAGCGAGAGCCTGTGCTGTCTGTCTTCTTGCAGATCATAATCCACAAGAAACTGCACCAGCTTTTCTTTGAGGATAGATTCCATCAGTTTCCCCACAATTGCAGTGAGGCTCACTGGAATGTAATTCACTGATTCATCCTTGGGCCCACTTTTGTAGGGCGGTACCATGTATGCCTCCCTCCATTCTCTGGGCACTCATTCAGTATTTAGCAAGGTGTTGAACAGATCTGCCAATGGTTCTGACAGGACCTCTGCCAGCTCCCTCAGCACCCTGGGATGTACCCATCTGGCCCAGGTGCCTTGTCTACCCTCAGGGACCTAAGACCCTCCAGCACCCTTTCCACCGTGATGACCCCTTCTGTGGTTGTATCACTCCCCATGCCTGCACCCCCTTTCCCACAGGAATGGACCCATCCCTCTCCCTTGTGAACACTGAACAGAAGTACTCATTAAGTACTTCTGCCTTCTCAGCCCCCTTGTCTACTCACCCACTGCCTTTCGTATTCCTAACTATTTGTTCCTTGCACTTCCTCTTTTCCCTGATATACCTGAAGAAATCCTTTCTCCTTTCTTAATCCCCTTTGCTAATTTTCTTTCCCTGGCTACCTTTGCAGTCCTGACCGCTCTGCTCAATTCCCTGGATTTCTTCACATAGTTCTCCCTATCCTCTTGATTATCTTGTAGGTTCGGAAGACCCTTCTCTTCCCCCTCACCTTCTCTGTTACCTCTCTTGTCACCCAGCTTGGATGCTTGGTCTTTGATTTCTTTTGCTGGCTCTTGACTCAAGCTTTAGTGGATTCAATCAGCCCTAGTTTTATGATTGCCCATTTCTGCTCTGCGTCCATGTCAGGGTGGATGCCATCTATGTGTGTTCTCATTAATTACCCCATCTTGCCAAAGTCTGCCTTTCTGAAGTCTAGGACCTTTGTTTTTGTATTGTGAGCCTCTCTACCTAAACTGATAGAGAACCATACTATGTGGTGATCGCTAACAACCAGTGGTTCCTCCACCCTTACATCTGAGACCTGTTCTCCATCCTCCAGCACCAGGTCTAGAATATTTTCTTCCCTTGTTGGCACTGTCACCCTTTGGGTCAGGAACCATCCTGGATTACTTCCAGGAGGATCTGCTCCCTGGCACATGTGCTGGCTGGGATGCTCCAATCCAATCCTGGTAAATTGAAGTCTCCCACCACAACAGTGCTCCCTGTGCCACAGACCGTCTGTATCTCATCCTCTAACTCCCTATCTGCATCCTCTTTCTGGGTTGGGGACCTATAAACACCCCCCAATCGGACCCTATCCCCCTTCAGGGCATAAATCTGTATCCAAATGGCTTCTTACCTACTTTCTTCCCCCTCCTTCCTGACGCATCCAAGCCCTTCCCTTATGTAAATGGCTACTCCCCCCTTTACCTTTTTCTCTGTCCCTCCAGAATGATTTAAATCCTGGGATGACCATGTCCCAGTCATGGTTTAGGTTGCCCATGTCTCAGTGATGGCTGCTATGTCCCTCTCTCCTTCTGCCAGAAGTGCCTACAGCTCTGCCATCTTATTCCCCAGGCTCCTAGCACTTAGTGATACCACCCTCCAACCTGATTCTCTCCCAGCTGCCCCCTTACTCTCCCCTTCCCCCATGTTCTAGACAACATAGGCCCTACCATTGCTATGGGGGAACTCATCTGGACCTCCACTCCTGATTCACTCCACCTCTGCAGCCCCCCCCCAGCAAGTTTAAATTATACTTTGTGGTGATAAATTCCACAGCCTGCTTAACACCCCTGAACCCTCCTTACTTAGATGTAGCCTGTCCCTGAATATAGATTTGGGTTGTCCCATGTGTTGCCCCACCCTTCCACACAGCCATACCCCATGGACTCACACCATTCTCTCAGTCACTTGTTGAATTCCACAGTTCTGCTTTTTCTATCCATACTTGCCCTTGGCACTGGCAGAACTTCTGAGAATGCCACTGTGCTTCCTTCCTCTCTTCATAGCTTCCCCACTTCTCTGAAACTGTCCTGAACCTCCTCTATCTGCCTTCCTTCCAGATCATTTGTTCCCAGATGAGTTCTTATCAATTATGTTTCACCTGGATAAATAAAGACTTTGATTGATTGATTGATAGATATACAGTTGATGCAGGAAGGATGAGGAGAATATCTTCTGCTGATATTCTGACTTAAAGCCCCATCTTTGTTAAAATCAGTGTAGTATGGCTCTTTTTCTGCCACTGATCCTGACCAGGTCAATTTTGAAGAATGTTATGAAAGTCGGCAGGGACACTTACATAGATACATAGAGGCGCACAACTGACTGCAGCGAAAGGTTCCTCACCCATCCAGTCCATGCACACCACCTAAATATATTGCCTGCCTTTGTGACAATCCCCTTCTTTTTTTACTGTTCTTCCTTTTTAACTAAACCCACATGATTGTCTCATCCCTGCTTGAAGCTGCTGATTGATTTGGTCTCTACCACTTCCTCTAACAGCTTATTCCCCTTGTCCACCACCCTTCCAATGAAGAAGTGCTTACTGATGTCCTTTTTGTACCTCCCCCTGTCAGCTTTATTGAATTCCCTCTCATCCAGGTATTTGAACTCAAGCAGAAGCATTTCATGATGTCCACTCTATTTATCCCATGCAGGTATTGTATGTCTCAGCCATGTCACCCCTTTCCCTCCATTTTTCAAAGATAACAGTGAAGGATGTCAAGCATGTATAGAACAGACATGCTGGAATAATATTGAAGGCAGGGAGGTGAGAAGATCACCTGATAGGGTCTCCAGAGATAGACCAAGCAGGGACCACCTGGAGCGGGGCAGATTGGGTGGGACAAGCGGTCCTGTTTTCTAACAAATTCGGTTTCCATGTTTGTGTACATGGTTAAAGCCTATCAATTTTCTTTTGTATGTAATTTTATCAAGGTCATGGATCATTTTAGTCACCATGTGCTGTTTTTCCTCTACCTCGTTGTTGTCTTCCTTCAGGCGTGGATTCCAGCACGTTGTGCAGTACTGCAGGTGCATCCTTTTTAAAACTGGTATTTTGTAAACCAGAATTTATGTTGAATTAGAAGTGTGGTACCTGCACCATTTTATTATATTTAGCTTGCTCATGTTTCCTGTCTTGTAACATGCCTCTTTCATGTTTTTAGTCTGCATTATCAGTATGGCAGCCCATATGCACTTCAATGTTCTTTCTTAGCCATATTTGAACACTGGTTTGTTCACCATTACTTGTGACTTAGATGAACTGTCATGCAATTGAAGCAGCTGCCTGACATTATGGGACATTAGAACTAATTCCAAGCCACAAAACTCATACTGTATCATAGTAAATATAAAATAAAACGTGATACCAGAGAAGTGGATGTTAACATGGATCTCGGCAGTAAGGATGAAGATTGGGGATAGAAAGAGATGAAAAGGGAGGTCATAAAGATGTCATTATCATATAGTTTATGGTATATGACATAAGTGAGAGTGAGATGGCAGAAATATCTTTACAAGCTGCAATTTAATTCTTGTTATCCCACAAAAGGTGAAGTCACAAGTGGGATACCAGAGTTCAATGACAGCGAGTGGAGATAGTTCTACTATCTCACTGCCACCCACGTCATATGCACTTTATACAACAATTGTGGATCTCTCTTTTTCAGTTTTAAAGTTATTTGCTTTTGTTTGTTGCAAAAAGTGAAATAAATGGATTTTGTACTGTTTTGTGCAAATTATAAACAAAACTAAAAGTTATCTGTAAATGAAACACCACTCATTTTGTAGATCTTTTTGTGCTGAATAACTTCTGTGCTCACAGTATACTGCTATCTTTTTTCATTTTAAGTTATTTGCATTTGAATATGGTTAGTACTGCTACTGAGGCCGAACATTCTAAATGAGTTCCAAACCTCTGTGACATACCCAGCTGGCCAAGATATCCATTGTGGCATACCCAACTGTGAAGATATAAGTGATATCTCACATGAGGTCAGTGAGATATCTCTTTTATTTTATGAAAATAGACCTCACACCTGTTGACTAAACTATGTTACATTTCATTTAGTGGTCATCTGTTTTCTCATTTCTCCTTCCATGCCACAACAACTGCAGTTACAATGGGTTCACCCTTTTAAACATCCTGTCATTACTTTTTTCACAGAAAGGATGGTGACATTGCCTACTGAGTAGCAGGCACAGCTGTGAGTCTGAGGATTTGGATTTAAAGCCCACCACTCTTATTTGCTGTGTAACCTTGAGCAAGTCACTCAAAGTTCCTGTGCTCAGTAACACAGGCAATCTCTCTCATCTCTTCTGTCTCCCATCATCCCCATACTAGGGTGAATTATCATGATCTATCATTATGGCAGAGGCCATAAGGGTATACTAGGGAAGTGGGTTGTCAATCACCAGGAATAAAACCTTTTGGAGGCAGTGTTGCCCAGTGAGTAGATCACAGAGCTGCATCTCAGAAGACCCAGGTTTGTCTCTCACCACCACCAATATCTACAGTAGTTACTTAGTACTAATTCTCTTTTACAAATTATTTCTGAATTTGTTAAATTCTCTGAGACCTATTAGGATTACACACACACACACCCACACACACACACACACACACACACACACACACCCACACACACACATGCCTGAAATGGGCTAACATGTTCCTCACAGTTTATAAGGGCTGCATGGATTGTCTTCTTTCCTGTTTTTTTTCTTAGTTTATTTTTATTATGGTGCCTATAATTTAATTCCGTAGTAATTGGAAAATCTTTTCTTTCTTGTAAAACACAAGAATAAAATAAAAATAATAAAAGAGAGAAGAAAGTTCAAACACTCAGATCAAGTGTAATGACGTAAGACACTCTTGAAACACCAATCACGGCACTTACTTTCTTTTCCCCTGAGCTAGGAAGATAGGTTTTGCTGCCTACGTTGGCTCAAATAAATGAAGTTTAAACTAATGAAATGTGCACGAGACTCTTCATTTTTTATGCCTTTCATAAGTGCTGTGAATGGGGTTTCAAAACTGTATCTCTGTTGTTGCTGAGCACCCCAGGTCACCTTAGTGCAGCTTTGTAATATTCTTTAATGTAAGGCAACATACATTTAGTTGCAGATAAGTTGTTTTATTGTTTTTCACTAACTGGGATCATCACATCCAAAGAAAGTAGGAATAAGAACAAAAGTGATTAAGTCTCGAAATATCTGATGGTCTTCTTCCACAAATCTGGATTGTCTCACGAAAGGTTTTCTCTTTATTGTGGACCCTAAATGCAAAGAAATAAAATGAAAAATTTGCTTAGAATAAAGTACTCACTTTGGACATGCAATTTCTAAAAGGATAATGTTAGCAGCAGCAAATAATTCATCTGTAACTTTAGATGCAGAACCATACAACATAGGAAAGCTAGACAAAGTTAGATAATGCACATAGTAACGTACACAGTAACATAGAGTACAAACTTATGAAAGAGCCAGAGAAGATGCCCAAAATGGTCTATCTAGTTTGTTCATTAGTCTTGCAGTGTCACTGGCTTACATCATTGACCTAGCATTGCCTTCCCTGTCAAACTTTCCTTCATAACTCCCCCCCCCCCCACGGTCCCACAGGTTCCATTTGTGCATATCTCAGGCCCTCTTAAAGCTGCCCACTGTCTCTATTCACTCTGTTCATTCCCTGCAGGTACTTTAAGGTCTCTATCACATCCCCTCTCTCTCTTCCAGGGAGCAGATTCTTAGGTCTCCCAATCTGTCTTCATATGCCTTCCCCTGCTGATCCCTGATACTCATGGTTGCCCTCCTTTGTACCTACTCTAACAAGCTGATGTCCTTCTTATAATAAAGATGCCAATACCTTACCCTTTGTTGTAAATTTGATCTTACCAGTAATCTGTACAAGAGCAGTATGACCTCACTTCTTCTACTGATGAGTTCCCTTGCTATGCAACCCAAATCCATGAGTAACACTCACAGTAATGCTGTAAGATACATGGTAACATAGTACAGTACAACCTCGATTATCCAAATGCTCAGGGAGACATCAGATTTGTTTGGACAATCTAGAGTTCATATAATCGGTGGTCCATAACATTTAGGCAAATGAGAGCTGGGAGACAATCTGAGAGTTCAAATAATAGGGCGACCTGGATAATAGGGGTTCAGATAATCAAGGTTGTACTGTAATTCAGGGAGTTACAGTAGTGTGGTGTCTGAAATTAACATTTTCAAACCTTGTCAGCTACTCTTTGGATTTTTAGTAGACTTTCTTCCTCCAATTGCAAATTAGAAGATTTTTACTACACAGTACTGTATGTAATGTTTGGAACAGCAGTCTGCCTGAAGGCTGGCATATAGGGTTTTATTCCTTTTCATACCTCATCAGCCATAGAAATCATATATATTAACAAGCATTTGTCAATGCCGAAAGTTTGCTTGTTGGTATTAGCATTGGAAATGCAGACGTTAGATGCAGAATAGGAATGGCAGTGAAGTACTGAACATCACACCAACACCACCTCCACCCTATAGAGATTGACAGGCATTGGGATATATGATTGGGTCATTGTCCATAACATTCATGCCATTTCACCTCACCCTATCCTGCAGACACTAACAAGTGTTGAGGTGTGCCTTGGGGTGTTTGGCTTTACAGTGACCCCATTCCATATGAACATACACTGAAATGGGTGCAGTATAGGGAATGGGGTGAACTCTGGGGCAGCAGAGTCCAAGGTACACCTTGATACCTGCCACTGGCTACAGGGTAGGGGTGCAATGGAATGAGCATTACAGCTGACATCCCAGAGGCACACCCTTGATGCCTGTCAGTCTGTACAGAGTGGGACGTTATGGTTAGAAACCACTAATGCCCCAGGCATTTGTTGGTATTTGCACTCCAGATTTTAGACATGTTTTTTTTTGTGGCCCCTACCTGATAAAAGCATTTGGGAGCTCTGCCCATTAACAGTGGCACTGTGATTTTGTTAATCGGTCCCAAACGTTGACTTCCCACAGCAACCGTGCTATTCTGTGCCAGATGTGCGAAACCACAGTTCAGGCAGGATGTAAAAAATGACAGCTGCACCATTCATAAGGAGGTGTGAAGAGATGGCAGTTTTGGAAAATAGGAAGGGTAAATATTTAAAATTCTTGAAGTTACAAGCATGCGTAAAAACTGCAAAACGCATGCTTGTAATACATTTTTTTAGAATTTTTCTACCAAATTTTTAAGATAGACATTTTGAGATCTGTGCTTTTGAACAGTGGCACTATAATTTTATTAATTTTTCCTGAACATTGATTTCCCACTGCAACTGTACCAAATGTGTGAAACCACATTTTGTTTGGGATGTGAGAAATAAAAGCTGCACTGTTCATAGGAGATGTGCAAAAATGGCAATGTTGAAAATCTGGAGTAAAAAATATAAAATTCTTGAAGTTATGACTGTTCTTGGAAATAGCACAATGCACATTCATAACACAGTCATTTTGTGGAATTCTGTCACCAGATTTTCAACTTAGGCATTTTGTGACCACTGCTCATGAACAGTGTTACTGTGATTTTTACTCTTTTCTGAACATTGTTTTCCTACAGCAAATGTGCTATTGTGCACCAGATGTATGAAAACACATTTTGGGCAGGATGTGGAAAATGCCAGCTGTACTGTTCATAAGAAGATATGAAAAAATTGCAATGTTGAAAATCTGGAATAAAAATAGTAAAAATTCTTGAAGTTATGAGCGTGCGTGGAAACTGTGCAATGTACTCTCATAACACGGTTATATTTTGGAATTTTTTCACCAAATTTGCAATGTAGGCTTTTGGAGAGGCCACCTCATGATCTGTGACACTGTCATTTCATTAATCAGTCCCAAAAGGTGAGTATGTGCAGCAACTGCAAAATCAACTATCGGGACTGAATAACAAGATGATGGTGACTGAATTCATGAGGTGGGGTCTCAAGAATCCCATGCTGAACATTTGGTGCAAAAATTCACAAAAATGGTGAAGATACACATCAAAGTTGGAAAAAAAACTGTTTATGCCATGATACAGCTTAACAGCATTTCTTCAGTTTGCAGTTGGCTTTGAAGAGTGCAGGCATATTCCCGATCCACCAAAGATCATTGCAATGGGCTCCAGAGGTAAGTATGGTGGGGGGTGAGGAAGGGTGCAAGAGATTCAATGAGTTACTGTTTTCTTTTTTCACAGGTTTAAAAAAAAAGACAATGCAGGATTTTTGGCATGCTGGGATGGGCTCCTGGCACGCCACCTAGAAGTTTGCTGGGGGGGGAGTGGAGCCAATGGGGATTGGACACCCCCATTGGCCATACATTGTGTGGGGGTGGTGCATGAGCAAGCTAGACTGGGCTCCCAGCGTGCTACCTGGGTGCTTGCTGGGGGGGAGCTGGAGCCAATGGGGATTGTGCACCCCTGTCGGCCTTACACTGTGCTGGGGGAGCAGTGTATCAGCTGAGGGGATTGGGCACCCCTCTTGGTACACAACAGATGGGAGGGTGGGGCACATCATGCCGGCAGAGATTGGGCTACCCCATTGACAAATGAATTGGGGAAGGGACATACTGACAGGGGGAATGGGCCCCCCCAATCTACACAGAGATTAACTCATTACACTAAATGCTTGCCATACATTAATGCTTAATGAAATTTTCTGTTTGCTGTCAAGAATTTATAGTCAACATCAGCAACACAATTCTTTCAAATTTGAACTCTAGAACTTTAAAAGATATTTTTGCTTTTGTCGATATTAATAAAGATTTGTTCACTTCAGCTGGATTTTTTCAGCTTAAACTTTATCTGTCCCCATTGCTTCTTCTAACTATGAAGACATATTCCTCTGTTTTTGATATCAGAAGTTGCCAGAAATGTGATTTGGATGTCACAAGCACTTTGGGGAAGGAAATGTACTGTACCAGCAGTAGATGAAGTCTAAGGGCAACATGCCTGTTTCCATGCAAATTATTTTAGCAATAAGGAAAAGAATGGAACATACTGAAAATGTAATTATTTTTATTGTTAGAAGGTTTACGTCCTGCCAGTGCTAGCTGTAATTTGTTTTTCAGAAAACTGAAAAATGACTTTACTTGAAGTGTTTGTATTTTGCCCAATATATCCACTCTAGATTAAAAGTCCAGATGATGAGGTAAATACTGAAGCCCAGAAACTCTGGGGAAGAAAAAAGGCATATAAGAATCTTAAACATTACATAAGAGGACCAATTTTCATTATGTAATTCTCAGTTTCCCTTCTTGTGGCCCAGTTTTTCAAATGTTTTTTGTTATAGGCATAGAATGGGAGAAAGCCTTCTGAAAATAGGGAGGAGACTTGGTGATTTCTGTGATCCCCCTATCTGGAGCGACTGCTTCTCATCTTTATGGTGCAAGTGGCCACAATTAGCCTGAATGTAGAATTCAGGGGTTTGAACCGAAGCACAAGTTCCCCATGTGGCAAGACAGTAAATATTACTACCAAGCCACTGGGCCAGCAAAGGAAGAGGCTTTTGAGTTCAAGTTTTAAATTGTTACATTTGAGAGTGCATTTTATAAACTTAATCTGTCAGTTTGGGATAATTTCACTATCCAGGTCTCAGAGTCTCTATCACAGCATTGCTCTTTACCTGCTGCAATGTGAAGTGAGGATAGTCTGTTGTGGGAATTACAGCCATCTTCAGTCCAGTCACTCACTGCAACATCAGGGTGCAGGTGTACCTGTCCTTTGGCTGGGAGGGGGGCATGATTGCCTTCCCAGTCAATGCATTAGACCACGTGGAGATTAGTCAGCAGCTGGTACACAGTTGCCAGGAGGCCAGTGCCCTCACTCCAGAGTAACTGAGCAACTCACCTACACACCACACCCCACCTGGAACCCTCCTCAAGTCCCACAGCAAGATTCCCAACTTCACTCTCAAACTCATATCTCCCAGCAAATAAGGCAGAGCACTACAGTTTCTCCACAGGGGCCAGCAGCAGCTAAGACTTTTTTCTATCACAGTTTGATGAAGTGGCTTACCTTTCCTCTAGGTGGCTTGCCAGCAGGTGGATTACCAGCAGGTGAATTACCAGGCTTTCCAGGTCTCTGACCTACAGTACAGTTGAAGACAAAAACATCCATTAGGATAGTAAAGAACCCCATTTAGGCTACACAGCTACAAAGCAGATATTTATTTAACCTTTTCAAGTTCTAAGTCAAACTTATGCTAACCTGAAGAACCCAGAAACAAACATTGCATCAACAAAAGGCCTCAAGTGGTGGTCCATGAGATTGCAAGCATGATCATCACTGGATCACTGTAAACCAAGACTCTAACTTTACAGATAGGAGGAATTTCTCATTTGTCAGATGGTTAGAGTGGCTGCTTCACAACTTGGGGTAGCAGATTTGATTCCCATACATCATCAAGGTGATGCAGGGTGCATGTCTCACTCTTAGAAAAGGGGGAAAGTAGCACTGCAGGCAACAAAATGCAGCCTATGCAGTCCTGGGCAACTCTGTGCTATCTGGTAGTGAAATCTTTGAATAACAGAGTCAAAGCAGCGCTGAGTCAATGTAACATCAACTGAGACCTCAAGTGTTGGGCAATGATATTTCAGTTATACAACTCAATGATGTACACTAGCCTCAAAGCTAAAGTACACAACTTTAACTGAATGGTTAGAGCTGCTTCAGAGAGACCCAGGGTCCCAGGTTAATTCCTACTAAGTGCTGGATGGATGCCTGCCCAATTAGAGGGGACACACTTGACAGTGGCATTGAGGATAGAATACTTTACCTCTAATAAAATCACAAAGGAAAAAAAACTTGGCAAGATAAATAGGCTATTATTAGCAACATTAGCAAAATAAATGAAGTTGGTCACTGAGCATGCTTAGAATTTTGTTTCAGTTCTTTTGGCCACACTTGACATGCTCAGATATATTATTCTCACATGTAATACGCCATTTTTTCTTGTTTTTTATTGAGTTGATAATGAAAACAGCCAGTCTTTGCACTCATGCCAGACCTCAAATAGCTGTACAGTATACATTCATGCACATAAGAGGAAAAAAGACCTAAGCATTCTGAGTTACAGATCTGGGGGAATACTCCATAAAGTTTAAACAGTAATAATATAAAACAATAGCTGCACCTTGTCAGAGTGAGAGAGTATCCACAACAGAAATCTCCAAACATTGCTTGGATTCCCAAATGAAAATGAGGTATGCTCTCAGCCCAAATATATGGTGAATCCTAAACATGGGAGGCATCCCCAAACCAACACAACCATCGTTCTCCCAGAGCCCAACAAAATCACCAGCATTTCTCAAGTGAGCATAACATACTGCATTATTGATAACACACACTGGCAGGTAATGAAAACTGTTAGAGAGTAAAACTATCACTCATATAAAAAAAAAAATATATATATATATATATGAGACAAAGAACCTCTGTGCACAAACACTGAGGCTAGGGTTACCCTAAGGGCATTTGGCTGGAAGCCAAGTTTTAAGAAAATACAAAATCGACATGCCCCCACAATGCAAAGCATCATGGGCTGCATATGCAAATCACCACAGCATGTTATCCTGGTTCAACTTTAAGCAGAATTGTATGGTGCCGAAAGGCCTCTCACACAGTTTGCAAAGGGTGCTAACAGTTGACATAGACACGTGTTTTGTCCTACCAGGACTCATCAGTATGCCTCGGCTGTTTGACACCCCAGTGGGGTGTCAAACAGATATATATATGTATGTTAGACAAGCGGTTAGCTAGAAAAAGTAACAGTAAGGAAATACCATCAATGTGAAGAACTTCCCAACTCACCATGGGTAAGAGGCTCAGGAAGGAAGGAGGAAACCGTCAACCTTCAACAGTAGTGCAACCGTGCACCATGACGTTGCCAAGTCAGTGTCTACAGGGCTCTCACACACCTACAGTAAAAGCTCACTATGCAGTTGCTCCCATGACAGCCATGAGTTTATGCATTAGAAATAAATCCCAATTAAAATTCCAGCTTTACCAACAATACTGAAATGACCATATTAGAAATAAATGTGTGACTGTTATAATGCAAAGCTTGAACCCCTGCATTGCAACCCTCCAAACCAAAGCTAAACCGAACACCTGAGACAGTTAAGTCTATGAGGAACAAAAATTCACTGAGGAAAAATCTGCAGTCCATCTGGTGTTGTCTTCGTTATCTGGATCTCCTACTTGTCCAATGGCTGCAGTCTTGAACTCTCTTCGGATAAGCTCAGCCCTTTTACCTGCCTCCGCTCCATAGCATTGTTAAAACAATAGGTGTGTCCACCATAAAATATGTATAGCTGGGTAGGCATAAGTAAGGAATGAGTAACCCCATTGCTACTTAATTGGGCCCATACTGTGTCAATCTTTCTTTTGCCAAGACCAGGTGGCGAATGACAA
Organism: Neoceratodus forsteri; assembly: GCA_016271365.2. NCBI lineage: Eukaryota > Metazoa > Chordata > Ceratodontiformes > Ceratodontidae > Neoceratodus > Neoceratodus forsteri. Next base: position 619,066,762 of record CM028138.1, on the reverse strand, counting down.
ATCAGGAAATAAATGAAGAGCAGTCCCATTAAAGTTCAAATGTTAAGAGTCCAGAGAAGCCTGTAGTAAAATGTCTTTGGTCACTACCAATACGGTGATGAGTACACAGTCTGTGGCAAAGGCCCTTGCTGATCTGCCCATCAGGGAAACTTCTGGTGAGCCTTAACAAAAGCAGGGGCTACGGCTCCTGCATCAGGACCCAAAGCATCTGGCAGCCAAGTTTTTAAAAACTGAAGTAGCTGTTCTCCTTCACTCCCTTCTAGGAGCCAACCAGTCACACATTGGAAGTCCTGGGTGAGTTTTCCAAGAACTCCAACCAATATTATAGCTGCATGTTCTCCTGTGCCATCTCACTGGTCACTGCCAGGGTCTGGGTCACTGACTGCTCTGCAGAGGTTGCAGCCTTTATAACATCCTGTATTTTGATGTACTGCTCCTGCATTTGAGTAGTGTTTTGACTTTACCGTAAATAGTTTTCATGGCGGCCATCAGAGATTGCCACAGAGCTTCTGCTTCAGGATGGGTAATGAGCTGCACAGAAGATATTCTGATCTGTTGCTTAGGTGGTGGTAGCTGATTCTTCGTTCCACCGCTGGTTCCTTTTGGATGACCATCCCAAGTTTAGTGACAGACTGTGCACCAGGACAAGAAAGATCCAATGCTGTATACTAAATTAGCTTATTAACAATTTTAATGTTGAATAAGTTGACGTGAAGACCAGAAAGGCATTGACCTGTGGTGAGGTGCATCTGCTTAGCAGAGTCCCCCCTGATGCCATTACTTTTTTGACTGCAGGCGTACCATAAGTTACCATTTACTTTTTGTCAGCACATGAACTAATGGAGCTTGTAATTCAGTAGTAGTTGCCCTTCTACTATGCTATTAAACCAAGGAGTATGGTTTATATTTTCTACTTTAATTCCTTTTCCAACTTTTTACCATTTCTATCAAAACAAGCATTTGTCAATGCCGAGTGTTTGCTTGCTGGCATTGGCAGTGGTAGTGTAGAAGTTACAGAGCTGCTTAATAGGAATGACAGTGAAGTATTGAACTGAAGCCAACCCCACCACCACCCTGCAGAGAGTGACAGGCATTGGGGTATGTCTTTGGGTTGTCAGGCATAACGGCCATGCCATTTCACCACACCCCACCCTGCAGACACTGACAAGTGTCACGGTGTTCCATGGGGTCTTTTGCCCTTATGCGCACCCCATTCCATTAGGAAATACGATGAGATGGGTGCGATATAGGAGAATGGGGTGAACATTGGGGCTGAAGAGTCCAAGGCATACCTCGATGCCTCTCACTGGCTGCAGGGTGTGGAATGGTATGAGCATTACAGGCAAGAATCCCAAAGTCACACCCCTGATGCCTGTCATTCTCTACAGGGTTGGGCATTATGGTTGGAAACCCTAATACCTCATGCATTCATTGATATTTTCACTCCAAATGTTCAACATGGTTTTTTTGTGACCCCACCTCATTAACAGGGGGAATATCAGTTTGTTAGCCGAAAGCTGCTTATGCACAGCGACTATGGCATTTAGCACCACAGGTGCAAAAACATTCTGAACAGGATGTAAAAAATGACAGCTGTACTGTTCATGGGGAGGAGTAAAAAATGTCAATGTTGCAAATCTGCAGTAAAAATATAAAAAAATGGTGAAGTCACTGAAAGACATAGAAACTGTGCAACGCACACCCGTAATATAATTAGGTTGGGGATTTTTTTACAGCAGATTGTCAACTCAGGCATTTTGGTGCCTCCAATCATGAACAGTGTCACTGTGGTTTTCTTTATCTGTCCCGAACAATGATTTACCACAGCGACCATGCATCTCTGTGCTGAAAGTGTGAAAACACACTTCGGCCATGTTGTGAAAAATGACAGCCATACTGTAAATAAGGAAGTGGGGAAAAATGCCACTGGTGAAAATCTGGACTTGAAATATTACAAAGGCATGAACTTATGAGGGTGCGTGAAAACTTCGCAATGCTCACTGGTAACACAGTCATTTTATGGACTTTTGTCACCAAATTTTCAACATAGCCATTTTAAAACCTCTGCTCATGAACAGTGTAACAGTGATTTTCTTAATCTGTCCCAAACATTGCTTTCGCACACCAACAGCACCATTGTGCACTACATGTGCGAAAACACATTTTGGGCGGCATATGAAAAATGGCAGCTGTGCTGTTTTTTTTAATTTGTCCCGTACATTGATTTCGCACACTGGCTGCGCCATTGTGCACTACATGGGCAGAAACACGTTTTGGGTGAGATGTGAAAAATGACAGCTGTACTTCTCATAAGAAGGTGTGGTAAAATGGCAATGTTAAAAATCTGGAGTGAAAATATTGAAAATTCATGAACTTACGAGCGTTCGTAGGAACTGCGCAACGCACGCTCGTAAAACAGTCATTTTTTTGAATTTTTTCACCAAATTTTCAACATAGTCATTCTATGACCTCTGCTCATGAACAGTGTCACTGTGATTTTCTTAATTTGTCCCGTACATTGATTTCGCTCACCGACTGCGCCATTGTGCGCTACATGGGCGTAAACACGTTTTGGGTGAGATGTGAAAAATGACAGCTAAACTATTCATAAAAAGGCATGGTAAAATGGCAATGTTGAAAATCTGGAGTAAAAATATTGAAAATTTGCGAACCTACGAGCGTGCATAGGAACTGTGCAATGCACGCTCGTAAAACAGTCATTTTTAGGAATTTTTCACCAAATTTTCAATATAGCCATTTTAAGACCTCTGAGCATGAACAGTGTCAGTGTGGTTTTCTTAATTTGTCCTGTACATTGGTTTCGCACACCGACTGTGCCATTGTGCACTACATGGGCGGAAGCACATTTTGGGGGAGATGTGAATAATGACAGCTATACTACTCATAAGAAGGTGTGGTAAATTCACAATATTGAAAATCTGGAGTGAAAATATTGAAAATTCGCGAACTTACGAGTGTGCTTAGGAACCGCGCAACGACGTCAGAAATACAATTTTTAGAATTTTTATCTGAATTTCAACATAGCCATTTTAAGACCTCTGCTTATGAACAGTGTCAGTGTAGTTTTCTTAATTTGTCCCTGCATTGGTTTCACACAACGACTGCACCATTGTGCGCTACATGGGCAGAAACACATTTTGGGTGAGATGTGAAAAATGACAGCTGTACTACTCATAAGAAGGTGTGGTAAAATGGCAATGTTGAAAATCTGGAGTGAAAATATTGAAAATTCGTGAACTTAAGAGCGTGCATAGGAACTGCGCAATGCACGCTCATAAAACAGTGGTTTTTTGGAATTTTTCCACCAAATTTTCAAAATAGGCTTCTTGAGAGCCTACCTTATGAATACTGGCAGTGTCATTTCATTAATCAGTCCTGAAAGGTGATTTCAGGCAGTGACTGCGAAATCACCCTTTGGGCCTGAAAAACGCCATGACAGTGACAGCATTCATGAGAAGGGGTCCCAAAAACCCCATGTTGAAAATTTGGTGCAAAAATTCCAAAAAATGCCTGAGATATGCAACAAAGTTGAAAAAACCCTATCTAGCCCATTATACAGCTTACCGGCATTTCCTTAGTTTACTTCGGCTTTGAAGAGTGCAGGCGTGTTCTTAGTCCGCTGAAGATCGTCCGCGAGGTCGAATGAAGTATGGGGTGGGGGTGTGGGGAGGCAGGGTGTGCAGTGGGTGTGTGCGGGTTGTGGGGGAGGGGCTGAGAGACTGCGTGGGACCGTTTTTGCTTTACAGGTAAAAAAAAAAAAAAACAAAGACGACGCGGGACATTTGTCACTCTGGGGTGGGCTCCCAGCATGGCAGAAGGATGGCTCGGGGGGCATGGATCTGACGGGGGATTGGGCACCCCCGTTGGCTATGGCACTTGTTGCCATACTGGGGTGGGCTCCAGTGTGGCACCTTGTACTCGGGGGGTGAAGCTGAAGGGGATTGGGCACCCCGTCGGCTATGCCATCGACTTGCCACGCTGGGGTGGGCACCCGCGTGGCATTTGGAAGGCTTTGGGGAGCGCAGCACAGCCGACAGGGATTGGGCACCCCGGCCTGCTCACACGTGTGCGGGGGCATGGTATGCGCGCTTCTGTGTGTGTGTGTGTGTAGGGGAGCTGCGATGAGCAGGCGATATCTTATTGCTGCTCACTGAAGCGTAGCTCCCCTTTCAACTGTATGCCACTGCATTTTGGAGCTTGTCATAGACAGCTCCAGCATGCATTGGCTTACAGGGGCCGCGCCTGCCAACACACTGACTGAATTGGAAGAGGGGGTGACACACCTCCGAAATCTCGGATGATGGTATTATGTTTCTTGCACATGCGTGCAAGCAAACAGCAAAACCACTTAACCGTCTACTGTAAAAACTGAATATGACGTGATCTGACTTAGGACATTTTTATCTTCTTTTGAGGTGTCAATTGACTGCTTTTTCACTCATGAGGTATCAATAGACTAAGACCCTCTCTTGAAGATAACATGATATTTTATGTTCTGTGATGTCATATTCCCTATATGTGAAGAAAGACCATCTAGTAGTGAAAGCTGTGACTAACATTGTCAAAGGGGCGCTGAGTTGCTGTAACAGCTAAAGCAACCTCGAGTGGTGGTCCATGAAATTTCAAGTATGAAAGTCAATCAAGCACTCTATCTCCTTCTGTAGCTTGGAGGAATTGCCCTTTAGCTGAAAAGTTGCAGCTGCAGCCTTCAGATTGCAGGGTCCCTGGTTCAATTAGTAGAAATCCAGAGAATCAAACTTCGGTACCCAGGGTCCCACAGGCAGTCACTCTAGGAATTCAGCTGTAGGGATATTTCTCCAAGCTGGAATGTAAAATTCTCCTTTGACATTATATTGTGCTGTCTCCATAACTGCCACTAGTGCTCCTACTCTATCTGTCACTCCTGTAGGGCTCTGTCATTTGTAACACGGATTACTAGATAGCACTGCTTACACAGGCTTTCTGATATATACTGTATTTCCTCAATTAGAAACCACCTGCTAATGTAAGCCACCCTCTATTAAAATATTAATGGAAAAAGCAGACTTTCAATAGATGCCATCTCTATTAGATGCCGCAGCTTGCAATCAGGAGTACACCTCCAGTTAATGGTTTAACCCACTTCAGCCTGCCCTCTGTCACACCCAGGCCAGACCATCAACTACTTGCTCTCTTAGCCCACATGATCCCAGTCAAAACAAATAAATGTAAATGTATTTATTTCATTTTTGTTGACTGGGAAAGGAGGACTAGACAGTTCTGCCTATTTTCAGCCTTGCCCTGGGGAGGGGAATACAGATTAATGCCAACCGACATTGAACCAGATTAAGCTGTTGGTGGTATTTTTAGTGAATGGGGGAAATTTGGCCAGGACGCTGGGGAAATTTCCCTGCTCTTTTCATGAAATGCCATGGAATTTTTAAAATCCACCTGAACAGGCAGATGAGACCTTAGTTTAACATCTCATCCAAATGGTAGCACCTCAGACGTGCAGCATCTCTGGTTCTTCCTTGCCAGCAGCTTTGGAGAAAGTGGGTTTTATGCCGAGAAACCTATGATCTGTTTAGAAAACCTCTCACTACCCCAGTGGCCTTAGCTAGGTCTGTGCTGGGATCCTTGTCTGAGTATTGTAGATTTCTCCTTGCCTATCCTTGTAGCTACCAAGTGTATTCCACCATGCGCATGAAGACTTCAGCGACAATTGGACTCTGTATAGTCATTGTGTAGACGTTACAGTAATAGACTTGGGTCACCATTGTGAGGGCTTTCCAAAGGATAATGGTAGTCATCTGATCTTGTAGATAGTATTAGAGTGACATAGAGTATAATATTGCTGTACTAACTGATTCCAAGACAATCATTTTAGAGTATAGTGGCATTAGGCCCAGGAGCACCTCCATATATTTCTTTACTTGTCTAAGTAGTGTGAGATAAATGTTTTGCTTACCCCTCCTGTGACAGTGTCATCTTACTCATTGTTACTGAATAAAGCCCTGTGGACATCAGACTTCATAGATGACTCCTGCCTCTCCTTGTCTGGATAACTTTCATCTATCCAAATTCATTTTGACTCTGGTGTTCCTCACCATCATCAGAGCACCACATACGTGGCTCTCCAGTATGCTACCCATCTTGCCAAAGTCTGCCCTTTTTGAAGTCCAGGACCTTAGTTTTAGTAGTGGCTACTTCATTACCCAGACTGACTGAGAACCGCATTGTGCGGTGATCACTACCTGCCAGTGATTTCTCCACCTTAACATCCCCAACCAGCTCCCTGTCCCCCAGCACCAGGTCTAGAATGTTTCCCTGCCTCATTGGTTCTTTTACCCTCTGGGTCAGGAAGCCTTCCAGGATGATCTGCTCCTTGGTGCATGTGGCAGCTGGAATGCTGTAATCTACCCCTGGCTGATAAAAGTCCCCACCACCAAAACAGTGCTCCCTGTGTCACCACACCTCCTTAACTGCTCTCATAGCTCTATCAATCTCTTCTGTCTGGGCTAGAAGCTTGTATGCAACCCCCAATCTTATCTTAGCTCCTCTTAGGTTGTGTAGTTGCAGCCAAATGACTTCTGGCCTGCATTACTCCGCCTCCTCCATATAACATCTGATCCCTTCCCTAACATAAATGGCCACTCAGTCTTTCCCATTTTCCCTGTCCCTCCAGAATAATTTGAAATTTGGGATGGTTAGGTCCCAGTCATGAAGTTGGGTTGCCCATGTCTCAGTCATGGCGGCTATGCCCACCTCCCCCTCTGCCTTCAATGCCTGCAACTCAGCCACCTTGTTCCCCAGGCTCCTAGCATTTAGTGATATTACCTTCTATCCAGACCCTGTCCTGGTTGTGTCCTTACCTGCACCATCAACCCCTGTCTTGCTTAGGTTTGGCTCCATCCTTGCTATTGGGAAGGTCCAAGGGACCACCTCTCCTGGTGATTGCCACCTTCAGTACCCCCCCCTTACCTAGTTTAAATTACATCTCTGTTTGATAAATTCCCCCAGCCTCTGCTTCAAAACCTGTGAACCTTCCTTACTGAGATGCAGTCTATTGGCTGTGTACAGATACATGTTATCCCACTTGCTAAACAACTCCCCCACCAGTCCATAGCCCGTGGTCCTGCACCATTTCCTCAGCCAATTATTGAAATTCATGATTCTCTGTTTCCTGGCTGAGCTCACCCTTGGTGCTGGTAGGACTTCTGAGAAGACCACCGACCTCCCCCATTAACTGCATAGCTTCCCAAGTTCCCTGAAGCTGTCCTGCATCTCCTGTATCCTTCTTCCTTCCCGGTCATTCATTACGAGGTGCACCACAATGTGCAGTTTTATCCCACCTTCCTCACACATCTGGCAATATGCTGACATTCACTGCCTGCTGTCATGCCTGGCATGCATTCTACCCAGATGCTGCTTTTTCTGGCATTCCATCAACCCCATTTTATACCCTTAACTACTGAGTCTCCCAGAATTAAGTACCTCTCATTCTTATCTTGTTCAACCTCAAGTTACCTGATAAACTCCTGCCCCCAACTTCATTTCTCCTTCTGTCCCTCTTGTTTCTGAAACCATTTGCCTCTCCTAATCTTTGCCCTGTCTTCTCCCCCATAACAACTTTAGTCGGTCTGTCAGCTGCCACTTTGGAACCATTACTTTCTGCCGTCCTTCCCCATTTCCATCACCTGCTATACCACCCACTCCATACCACCCTGTCTTCTAACGCTTCCTGTGTCACTCCTGAATTGTGCTCATCCAGAACATGGTTTTCCTTCCTCATCCTTGTGCCCTCCTTACTCAGGCTGTATGCTGTTTCCCCCATCCCCTTATCTACCTGCTCCTTCCTTCCCACTACAGTTTGTAATGCTCTGCCACCTTCCTTCTGCCCTCCCCTGCCTCTGCTGCTTCCTGGGAAACAGCTAGTGTCATCCAACACCCTGCTGCACCTCTTCTCCCCTGTAGTGTTCTCCTCTCTTACCTTAACTATAACTTTTCTTCCTGCCTCTTTCTGCTCCTCCAGGCTAGTTAAGACTGAGAATCTGTTCAGAATGTTAATTCGTTTTTCCTGCGCTATCCCAGCCTTCACTCCCTGTGACTTAAATCCCTGCCACGATCCTGTTCTAGTCTTGCCCTTGTGCATGACCCTCCTCCAGATATTACTCCTTGCCCACAACTGCCCCTGACTGTGTGTCTCTCCTATTCTGATATGCAAATTAGGTATGCGCATAGATTTTTGTCTGTGCTCATCATGGTCCATCAAAGGTTCAGCAACTTCCTGAACTTTGTGTTGATGACCAGTTCATGAACTTTGTGTTGATGACCAGTTCATGAACTTTGTGTTGATGACCAGTTGATAAACTTTGTGTTGATGACCAGTTGATGAACTTTGTTCATGAACTGAGTTGAACAGCTGGTGAACTTTGATTGATGTCAATGAATCATGAACATTCAAGATTCATAAAAGCTGATGAACTAATTTTACCTGGATGCAGCTCTTGTGCTGTTGTACTAAGTAAAAAGCATGATGTATAATTTATTTATGTATATTCATATAGTATATTCATTAATTTATGTGCTTGTATGTATTTTGTATTTTTTTTGAATGCATGACACATTTTATAATGCATGATTATAAAAGTAATAAAATAAAGTATCAAAAAAAAGTTGACATCTCTCATCCGCCACCATTAACCTAAAGTTCAGAGGAGCAGAGTATTAGATTCTGCCTAGTGACTGAGCCATGCAACTCCATGTTTTGTCTGCATTTAAATATTATCAAATGTTGATCACATTTAAAATACACCCAAATTACTTCCCCATATTACCTTGTAGAACTTATCATTATTGCCACTACCGCCATTGTCGCTGCCACCACACCCAGCTCCAAATCTTCCTCTTTCTCACTAATCCCATCTTCAACTAAATCCTCGTCTTCTGGCCTCACCTCACACAATTGCAGTGTCTCTAGTATACTTTGCTATTTCAGTGCTTTTGAGAACTATATGCTGTTGAACTTTAGCTCTATTGACCTGTAATGTTGAAACTTCTGGATCTGTCAGTAGTCGAACTGTCAACTTGTAAATACTGTAATTGTCTGTAAAGAATTTTGTAAATATCCTGTCTGTGTTATCACTGTATGTACTCCTTTATCCCCTCTCCTGGGTCGCACCTGGAAATGAGCCTCGGCTCAGTGTGCCTGTCGCTGTCAACAAATGTTTAAACAAATAAAAATTATGGGGTAAGGGTGGAGGCGAGCAACATATCTTTCCACAAGGAGTAATGCAGCATGGGACTCCAGCCTGACATTCTGAGTTCATATTACAATCAACTTTTCTGCAACTACCATCAGGACAGATAGACAGGTCCAGCTATTATCAAAGACTGGGCACTGCCCTGGCAAAACTGAATGAAAGGGATAGGGAATCTCTTTTGATCCTAGAAAAAGAAAATGTTTATTTCATAAAGCAACTTTCACAAAGGTTGTTTTAAGAAAGAAATGCTCAGCCACACCTAGTAACAATTTCAAACAATCCTCCCTGATCTTTCATCACTATTCAATACTTAAGATCTTAAAATATCTACAAAAAAAATTACATTGTTAGTGCAGTCTCCCACACTGACTTTGCCATGTGCCTAATAATTGCACTTCCTTAGGGGTTGAAGGCCCTATGCTGGCAGATGACATGCTTTTGGAGATCATGGTCTTTACAGGACCACCCCAGAAATGTGTGAAGCTAGAAAACTTTGCTTCACATATTAGCTTCATGGAGCGTGACAAATTCACAAATGTGCAGACTCAGCAACATTTTCTGTAGGTAAAGTAGCACACTTTTTATGGGAAGTCATGGAACTTCACTGTCAAAGATACATTTTTACCTGATTTCACCTACAAAAAAGTGCCACTTTTTCCAGGAAAACTCATTACAGTGTGGCAAAGAAGCAACATTGCAAAGATTTTGGCAAAGGTGAAGTTTGCACCTTTGCCAGAATTTCACTGGCAATGTAACCCTTACAGAAATATAGGTGTGCTGTGTGCATGCAGAATGCATGCCACATGCTTAATTGAGCAATGTTTGCATGCGTTTGAATACACTAAGTAAACATATGTGAACCAGGTCTAAAAGGCAAGTCAGTTTGCAGGCTGCAAGCTTGATGTGCACCGTAGGTAAGCTGGTGTGAACAACTTCTAACAATTTCGTCAGGTTCATGTTTTACACACTTGACATGAGTTCAGCAGTTAAGCTAATGTAAATATCATTTAAACATCACATCTGTTTCACATGCCGCGTGCTTGCCTTGTGTGCAGCAGCTAAGCTGGTACAAATCTCATCTAAAAAACACATCAGTTTCTATTTCTTACACTACTAGCAATTAATCATTAATTCTGATCCTTTTGCAAGTTGTTTATTGGCATTTGATTTTTGTCATTAAATCACCATTAATCTGTAAAGTAGTGTTTGCTGATTGCATTAAATGCCTAGGATATAGCCAGTCAACATCCCCTATTCCAGATGTACTAAGAGGGGCCTCTGTGTTGTGAAGCCTATCCTTTTTGTTTTGAACCATGCAATTCCTTATGCATATTTAGTGCTGCAAATGTCTCTCCATGACTGTTTTATCTCACTTACTTTCCCTTTGTCATCCTGTACTGAGCATATACACTATGGCCATGCTCAGCACTCTTTGTGCTGAATAGGGTCTTGGAAGCATGCACAACACCTTACATTTTGTCACTGAAATGTGGGACATGGACACTCAAAATGAGGGACAATGAGGACCACCAACCCACATGATAATCAGGATACATCATGAAACATGAAGATACAGTACCTCAGAACAAAGTGGAAACCATTGTATTAGCACCTGAGAATGAATTACTACCATTAAGCAGGGGTGCCATTTAGGTAGGGCAGAGGGGCACAGAAGCCCCCCCAGTATTTGTGGCTAGGTTGTTCTTACGGTGTGGCAAGTAATGGTTTTAAATTTGGATTTAATCTTTTGCACATTTCAGTCTTTCATATGAGATTTTAAACCAAGGTCCCGTCTGCCTATTCTGTTGATAGTTCAGGTGGATGTTAAAGATTCCATGGAACTTTCCAAAAAGTGTAGGGGAATTTCTCCAATGACCTCGGCAAATTTCCCCCATTCACTAAAAATACCACCAACAGCTTAATCTGGTTCAAGGTAATTTGGCATTCATCTGTATCCCACTTCCCCAGGTCGTGGCTAAAAATTGGCAGAGTCTGTCTAGTGCACTTACCCAGTCAACAAAAATGAAATAAATAAAAAATAAGTGCCCATCTGGCCTTTGTGTGCACACACTACAGGTACTCTCTAGACTTAACTGTGTCTGTACTGTGTTGTCCACTCTCTCTACCTGTTAGTGGCAGCACAATCATATGTGATGGGGGTAAGCTCCAGCCAAGAAAGAGTGCAACACTGTCTTTCCAAACACAGTATAGACAGACTGAACGCTACAGCTTGGAGGAGTCAGTGAGCACTGAACTCTCAATAGCAGTGTTGTGGCAGCATATTTTTGTTGAAATACAAAATCGCACATGCCCCCATAATGCAAAGCATCATGGACTGCATATGCAAATCACCACAGAATGTTGTGCTGGTTCAACTTTAAGCAAAAATGCATGGTACTGAAAGGCCTCTCACACAGTTTGCAAAGGGTGCCAACAAAAGACATATACATAGATATTTTTGTTGTTCTACTCTTAGTGAGTCTCCACCTCCCCTGTTGGCTGAAGGAGCAAAGGGTAGGCTAGAAGCTAACTCAAGATTAGGCTACCACTACTGTACTAGGCATACCTTACAAGAAGAAAACAGTGCAGCCCCCCAAGGCAGCAAGCTAGGCTTAGCAGCAGCGATGACAGTGGTATGGGTGACTTTCATAGGCCTTGATCAGTGTAGTGTGGCAGCAGCCACAGCAGCAACCAAGCAAGATGGAAGAAACCCAGGTTGGGCGGATTTGTATGGTGAGGTGACTTGGTTGCGAGCCACTTTGGGGACCTATGATGGTCAGTTCTAGCATTCAGCTTCTGGTGAAGGAGAGGGGGGCAGACTAAAAACTTGGCTGGTGGCACACTCTGCCAGGCTGCAGGTTCTGGCCATATGACTGGGTAAGTAAAGTAACAATTTTTTTTTTATAGGAGGATTGGGGAAGGATGAAGGACTGAAATATTGATGTGTTTTTCATGTTTCTTCACCTTTGGGTGGCTTCATGACCCATAGGGGATGGGTATTGATTGGAATGGAGTCAGGGAGAAAAATCGGGACAAAATTATTTTTTGAGGGGTGGGGGGGAGAGGCCTGGACTTCAGCCAGGAAAAAGATTGGGTTAGTAACTGGGTAGATTTAAGCCTAAATCTGATGCACTGCTCTGGGGTAGATACAGATGAATCTTATACATTTGAATTTTTCCTGATTTGCATATCATGTTTCAGTTCAAACCAAATAAGCTGTTCCTTTTAGAGAAGTTACAGACATTCTAAAACTATCCCTTGCACTCACAGACTTTTAAGCGGTATGGTATGCACAGATTATTGGAGCCACAGTATAATCAGACTTATCCCCCCCGGCCCCCTTAAAGCTGACTTCCACATCCCCATGCTCAGGCACATTATGACAAAGGGCAAAGGAGACTGCAGGGGTGTGCACCATTGAAAGGAATAGGGGTATTTTTTTAATTTCTATTTTGTATATCATTGATGGAGAGTTGGAGATTAATGAAAGCCACTACTCGACTAACAAAGGCCTTGTTAGTAGAACAGTGACCATTCATTGTTCTCCAACTACCCATCATAATGTATAAAACAATAATAGAAAATGACTCCATTTATTTCAAGAAGTATGTCCCAGCACTCTGACCCATGGACAACATCTCTTAAAAACCCCTGCCTCTGGCTCCCTAGTACTCAAGTAAGAGACTTTTTATTTATACAGTTGGCGCCGCTTATAACAGGGCACATTTGGCTAACCCATATTTGCCTGTTATAAAGAATGGGTTGTTTATCTTTTGTTGGAAAAAAAAGACATCATATTGCACTAAATCAGTGCTTTACTGCAGTGCACAATGTTAATTTTACTTAATTTAAGTGCCTAATCCTAAAAGAACCTGAAAATTACTCATGGCTTCAGTGTCAGCATTGGAATATGGAGCGGGAGTGGAAGGGCAGAACCACGACATAAATGTAAGTTAAAGTACAATGTACATTACAGTGCAGATAGCTGGGTGCTGCTCCATGGTGCAGCACAAAGTAAACACTGCTGTCCTGACATTCGAGGGTGTAAGTTTTCTGTCCTCTTGACTGTTGGCATTTTCAGGCTCCTATTGATTCTCTTCCAGCTCTTCAGGATGCAAATGTCTCAGTCGTCCAGTTGTGGCTTGGGTTGGCTTCTTCCTCATCACCAAGGTGACAACCTTCATCAAACTGCATCCTACGCCTCTTTTAACAGCAGCATCAACAGCTTACAGAAGGGACATTTTTTGGGTGACCACTTAAAAGCACTACTATGCCCCTAATAAACCTGTTAGCACTTCAGCACTTTAATGAGCGATGGCTTAGGTCATAAAAGTAATAAGCAGTTGCTAATCATCACTTGAAGCAACCTGCTAAGTGCCTGCTGAGAGCTTAACTGGCTGGCTGAACTGCCTGGAATAGGCGGTGGTCTCTGATCACTATAAGCAGCAGCGTTTTTATTAAGGGAATTGAAAAGGACAAATTGTTTTGAAGTTTTGCCCCCGTAAATCAGACTGCCTCTATTATGCATGGGCAATATAAGTGGTGCCCACAGTATCTATACTTTGTGGGTTGCCAGAAGCAGCATGGTCATACCCACTACAGTGTGTGTGCAGGGGAGGGGGGAGGCTGGCCATGTTGGTGTATGGTGAGTTTTTACTGCACTTGTGTTTGCACCTAAAGTCTCTTTGCTTGGAAGCATTCAAAACTATGGAGAAAAAAATAGTAGGAGTTCAGGTCAGACAGAAGTAATTAAGTGGGACTGTGGGTAAGTTTATGTATTGGGGGTGGTAAAACATGTGTTTCCATAGGTATGTATGCTACGGTTCAACTGTGAAAATGAGATGAGGGAGAGAAGAAAACTGAAAATCATACACTGGCTACAAGCATGCCACATGCATGCAGATGTATTCAGATACAGCATGCATTGAAGTACAAGCAAGCCATATGTGTGCAGACAATATGTCTTAGTGGTTAAAGGCACTGAACTACAATCCAGGAGACTTGGAGGCATGAAGACCTTGTCTTTAATCTCATCAGCTCCCACTTGTGTATGGTGTGAACCTGAGCAAGTCACTTAACTTTAACGTGTGCAGTTATCAGTGACCACTTACTTTTTTGCATGCATACTACATGCATGCAGTCTTTGCCAACTTAACATAAAAATCATGGTTTTCACACTTGCTTGCTGCACGTATGCCATATGCATGCAGTCGGTTCCAATTTAACATTTAAATCATACTTGCAGCATGCATATCACTTGGGTAGTATTATGTGTGCAGCATGAAAACATTTTATACAATTATTTCTGAAAGGAGAAACATTGCAGCATCTCTAGCCCACACCCTTTTGAGTTTTTATTCCTTATTAGAACACTCTTTTGGCTATGCACCTCTTCTTTTGAATCCCTAAGTAGATGCTAGTATAGCAGAACTGCATCTTAGGCTGATTGCTACTGCCAAACAATAGCTGTCAACTACTTACGTGAATTACTGTAGTAGTTGAAGTGGAAGATGAATGCGATGGTCTCCAGGATGTGAGGCAGCATGGGTTCTTTGGGTGGAGATCACATCAAATGAATCTGATTGACTTCTTTCACTGGGTCTCTAAGACAGTAGACAGGCTAGCTGTTGACATCCTCTATTTAGATTTCAGCAAGTTGTCTGACTTTGTACCCACAAAAAGTTTGATCAGGAAGTTGTGGATCTTGGGCTTAGGGGATAAGATGGGAGATGGGTAGAAAACTGGCTGAAGGACAGAAGCAGATGGTGGTTGTCGGTGGAGAGTTATCTGGCACCAGAGAGGCCACCAGTGGGGTCACACGGGGGTTGGTGCTGGGGCCAGTGTTGTTTAATGTCCTTAAGGGCAATATGTGCATATTTGTGGATGATACCAAGCTCTGCAGGAGAGTGGACACAGCTGAAGGGATACATCACCTACAAGATGATCTGGGAAGTTGATCCAGGATCTGGCATCTTGGCGCCAGTGCCAACAAATGCAAAGTTATGTACATTGCAGCCAAGAATCCAAGGACAGAGTACTACCTGTGTGTAATCCAGGTATCTGCATCAGAGGAGGTGAAGGACCCAGGAGTGAAGATCACTAGTGACCTGAAGAACGAAAGCAGCAGCAAGGGCAAACAGGATGCTGGGATGCATAGCTAGAGTGATCAGTAGTAGGAGAGAGGATGTTATGCTAGCCTTGTATAGGTCACTGGTGACACCATGTTTAGAGTATGGAGTTCAATACTGGTGCCCACACCTCAAAAAGGATATTAACCTTCTGGAGAAGGTCCAGGAAGAGCTACACAGATTATAGCGGGTCAGCAGGGTAAGGCATTCAAGTAGAGGTTGAGGGCACTAAACATGAACTCTCTGGAGGAAAGGAGAGAGGGAGAGAGAGAGAGAGAGGAGACATAATTGGGATCTTCAAATACTTGAAAAGGATAAATAAGGTGGATAAGTAGGGTCTCATTAAGTTGAGTGACAATCATAACATGAGGAAGCACAGTCTTAAGCTGGTGTGGGGAGATTTAGGAGGGAGGTCAGAAAGCACTTCTTCACAGAGAGGGTTATGGACACTTGGAATGTTCTGCCTAGAAAAGGGGTCTCATTGAAGACAGTGGGATGCTTCAAGATAGGCTGGGATAGGCATGAGGGAAGGTAAGGATCATGGCTAGGGAGGATGGAAGGGGAGGTGAGGGGGTTAAGGTCAGTAGCTCAAGCTGTGGGCCCTGTAATACAATCAGACTAGATAGACCATATGGCCTTCTTCTGCTGGCTTCATCATATGTTTATATGATGAGTTCCTCAATGTGTGAAACACCATGAAGAAATATTTCACATGTGGTATTTGGCGGATGGGCAGGCATCAGTCTGGGGGTATCCACATCTGTAGAAAATCAGCTCATTATTTAAGTGTGGCAGTAGCAAGAATCTTGAGACAGAAAATGATGGCACTGAGGGGCAAGCTGTTCTTAACAACATATAGCCTGCCTCTCATTGACATCACAGGGAAGTAGGCAAGTTAAGCTAGCTGTGTGAACATATAGTGAGTGGTGAATAAAGAGCAAGATGTGAGTCTCTTTCACAACAGGAAGAACACCAGAATATAGCGGCATGCGATGAAGCTTGGGGGTCAAGTTTAAAAGGGATGTGAGGAAATGATTCATCACAGAAAGGGTAGTGGATGCCTGAAACAGCCTACCAGAAGAGGTGGTAGGGCTAAAGACAGTAGGGAGCTTCAAACATGCATGGGATAGAGACATGGGTATAAAACTGTGGTAAAGGAGAACGGAGGGACACCAGTAACCAAACAGAGTACATTATGTAGCATTAGAGATTAAATATATCGCAAACAAAATTGGCCAACTTGTCCTTTTCTGTCGACACATTCTATGATTCTGAGTCTATGACGATTCTATCACTTTCTGCTTTCAGGTACCATGACAATGTTAATGCCTGGATTTAATGAAGGAGCAGCTTAGATGTGGATACCTCTGGGCTGCAGAAACCTAATGGCAAGGCAAATTACTTGAAAAAATGGCACAAATAGAGCTGATACAGTGGCTCAGTAGTAATGCTTCCACCAGCCATGCTGGCAATCCTGGTTTGGAGGAGGCCAGGGTTATTGGGGGTTGGCTGGGGAAGAGAATCATGCATCCCACGGACTACTCTCTTTTGCCGGGACGGAAAGGGAAGGCGAGCTATCTCAGTCTCTAACTACCACCAAGGAGCCCTGGTTGTAGTGTAGATGTAAGTGACTGTTGTGAGGGACCATGGTTCTGCAATGCCTGTGTACGTCCAAACACATGCACTGACATGTCAATGTAGAGGGGTTTGAGGGAGACAATAAGTGGAGCAAGGAGGGCTTCATGAAGCCCTGTCCATGCCTTCCCAGCCCGCACTGTTGCCTGGACCCCAGAGCTATTTATTTTTTTATTTTTATTTATTTATTGAAGATTTCAGATAACATACCTTTGAGTCAAAGTCTCCTTTACAAAGGGTCCATGTCATTATATACAGAGACATCAGATACAATGGCAACAAATAAGACACAATAGTTCAAAGAAGCTATCATGATATGTGCCCGGAGTGGGGTAAGGATGCCCCCCCGGCCTTGTCATGATAGGTAATCAAAACGGGATTCTGCTTTGGCTCTACTGAGAGAGGCAAATGTTGGGTAGGAGGAGCAGGGCAGGGCTAAAAGCCTTTCTGCCAGGCACCAGTAAGGTAAAAAGCTTTGCAGAAAACAAAATGGGACAAATAAAAGGAAACACACAAACACATTCTTCCCCTCATACTGCATACTTTTCATAATATACTGTCCAATTCTTGTTGTCTCCTTTAATAACTTCACAAAATCCACTTTTATTTTTTCAGTTAATATACTTTATTAAATTATTTTGGAAACAATACAACCGTGAAATCCACTTACATTTGTCATGGGAGTTTGTACTCCCCATGAAGTGGAAGGAACTAGCTCTGCCGTCTTGAAGGAAGACAGCTCTGCTGTCTGCCCAAGAACATCTTGTCTTACGAATTTACAGAATTTTTTCGAGCCAGTGAGTGCAACATTGGACAGAGGAATGCCTGTTGATGTTGTGTTTCTTTATTATGCCAAAGCATTTGAATCCATCTCCCATGAGGTTCCACTAGAGCAGTTCACTCTTTTATATCTCCCCAATAAAATAATCACCTGGGTAGACTCATTGTTGACATATAGATGCCAATGAGTTAGAATCAGAGGATATTGTTCAGACTGGGATGATGTGACTAGCAGAATACCACAGGCCTCAGTTTGAGGGCCTACACTCTTTAAACATAGTGATTTCATCAATGAAGGTCTCAGATGGAGCTTCGCTAGGGAATTCATGCTGATCGATAGCAAAGTTGAAGATATTATTAATTATCAGGATGCAGTCAGTAAGCTTCAGGAAGAGCTGGATCAGCTTGAGCAATGGCAAAAGAAAAGCTGAATTTCAGTCTGACAAAAGTAAAGTCACGCACTTAGGCTTAGAAACCAGAAATTCACGTGATAAATTAAATGAGTGTCCTACTAGGAGACACAACTAACGAAAAGGATCTTGGGGTGATGATAACAAATAATTTGTCCTTTAACTCTCATATCAAAGAAATAAAATAAGTAGTAGGAAATAAAATACTAGGATGTATTTTCAGAAATATTAAAAGTAGAACCCCATCAGTGATAGTACCATTGCATACATCGGTAGGTGAGACTGCATCTCTGGTATTGTTCTCTGTTCTGTGCTCGCACAGAACAAGATGAGTGAAGTACTGATTGAGTGGGTTCAGAGAAGAGCTACTAAAATAAATAAGACAGTACACCAAATGAGCTATGGTGAAAGACTGAGAGATTTGGCATGTATCTAATGAACTGTACAGAGCTGCACTAGGCTGCTCCTCATTGATATTGCTACCAATTGTATATGGACTAATTGTATAGTAGCAGCTTTGCGCTGATCCTGTCTCTGCTATATGATAATGCCCCTAGAGGCTGCAATTCCACACTGTAACTATATCTCCTGTACTAATACCACATACCTTAGCTACTAAATGTATAGGCCAATAGCCACCCAGGTTATTATATGTAAATACTTTGCTTAAACTCTAACTCCAGGAAGATATCAACACTATCCAGAACTGGTTTAGGACTAACCAGCTATTTCGTAACTCCATAAAAAATGTATCGCTAACTTTTGGCACCCCTCAAAGACTCTCCCGCCAAGACCCCTCCTTCTTTCAAAAACCCTGGATGGAACTCCCTGGAAAACTGTACAAGCTTCAGATACTTGGTGTAAGGTTGCAGATCAACACCTCAGAATTCTCTGCTCACATCACCTCTCTTCATAAGCGGTTACTCCCTAAACTTGAGCACTGTACCGCAACAAAAGCTGCCTCCTCACACAAACAAGGCATGCCATTGTACAAAATGATCCTCCTTGTATCGACTATGGCACATAATTTACTCCACCCCATGTCAGCTTTGCTAGCCTAGAGACCCTGTTCCACCTATTCTGTTGCTTCCTCCCTGTTGCCACCAATCAACCTAACACTGCGATCTCATAGCTCGCTAATCCCTACCATCCTCATAACTGTAGACAAACCAACTATGCTAGATCGCAGCCAAATTTTGTCCAACTCCCACCTGGGCTCTGCTCTCTCCTAATAACTAGCACCTACGACTTTTGATGGTTGACCAAACTGTTCCATGTCCCATTTATCGCTCATCAAAGGATAGGCTGCTTTATTACCGAATACTCAGACCTGAATGCCCTACCAGCCCCCATCCATTGTGCCCCAAATACCTCCTTACAAAACAAGTTACTCCCGATATATTTCTCTCCTCGGTTGCTCAAGTATCGCTAAGAACTCTTTTAAATGTCTCTCTGGTGTATTCGTGATTGTACTGAACTGTATCTCCTCTGTTTTCTATACTGTTTGTGGGTATCTACCTTGACTGTAATCCTTCCCCTAGCTATATAATTTTTCCACACAAGTACAATAATCTTGACAACTCTGTACTGTCTTACTACTGATATGTAAGTGGTTCGGCCTCAGGTCGATCTTGAATCGGTAGTTGCTCAGTATGCTTCCTGGTGAAACTCGTAAATAAATAAATAAACGGTGTTGTCCACTAATGTATTGATTATTGTCTCTACAACAATGTCTCAGAGGCCGAATTTGCCTATAATTGTTCCTCTGTAATAATATCAATACGCTAGCTACTACATGTTTAGATTTTCAACCACTTTTGCATATTATATGTAATACTTGAAATGTGATATCCTATCAATGTACTATTCTAAATGCTTGACTACGCTGATGCAGAATTGTAAATGAGTCTATGACTAAAGGCTGTAATTCTTATGACTGACTAAATAAATAAATAAATAAAAAGAACTGCAGAAGGTTAAGAGGATTATGTTTAGTATTAGGTGATCCAGAGATACTTATAAGTGGGAAGCTACTGAACTAACAAGTCCCATGAAATCTAAACGTAATTGATGATTGAAAATAAGCGAAATACAAAACTAATAAGAGGAAAGAAACTGTTTGACCAAAGGAAGCAGCTGGAATAGCCTCCTAAGGCTAGTTATGAGTAAAACCATAACGCTTTCAAGAACCCTGACACCATGGGAAATAAAATATGAGTACCACCACTGAGTCAAGTGGCAAGGATATTGGGTCTACTACCTGTAGCTTGTACTATAGTTGTGAAACTATGAAAATATGAAGATATCCATGACAGAATGAATAGGCTGATGCTTGGGTTCCTATAACACTGCCACATCAGCTCTATTAACTTTCACTGCTATTATAAAACTTGAGTACAATGGGAAGGCTTATCTACATTTCCACTAGTATTTGAGTTTTATTTTGTAAGAGAAAGTTCATAGGTCGATGTAACGAGCTATATTTAGCCGTTACAGCACCGCTGAAATCATGCTTTCACTAGAAGACATCAAGGAGGCGTGGACTAAGTCCTTTATTCCACCTGGCACATTCTGACAGCTGGAAGGAGAACTTCCTGTTGAAAAGTATTAATTATGTATAATAACATACAGTACAGCCAAGGTGTTAAGAATGTCTTACCTTACTAGTGATGATAGGGATACATAGGTCTGAATCAAAATATACAATTTTTCATGTGACAGGACTATACCATGACTGGCAAAGTCACAAGTGCGTAGCATCTTGTCACCTCAAAAGTGATGATCAGCTGTGTATTTTAATGTGACCATTAAATTTATCCAACATGTAGTTACTACTTAAAACTTTTAGCATCTGTTTATTTCCTGAGGCAACTGCAGGCTTTGTGCTATAAGGTTATTGTATTGCTGGGGTATTATATAATGTGTCTGCTTGTTAATTTCTGTTGTTATGAACCTAATCTTCAAGATGTCCATTGCGGCAACTCAATCAACATAGACTACTAGTGCAAGTAACAGTGACAACAATGTAACAGGTAATATACAAATAGTGTAATGCTGTGTAAGGCAGAATAATTTGGGGTGGGTGGTAATGAGTGGATGTGAGGCAGCCATATTCAGGCAGACATTCTGGATTCTGAGGAGCTGCCCTATCTGCAAGCAACTCTGTGGTTGTGGGATGAGGTAGCCAGGACCTAGAGCAGAAAACTGGGTCAGGCTCTTCCGCCCCATCCAGAAACCACAGTCCAATACTGCCTCAAAGGATGCAAGGAATGAGGAGCACTGGACAATGATGAGCTTGGGGAGGGCTAGGATGGTCGGGTAGAGTCATATTCCAACTTGTTCCACTCCAGAATCTATATGTCGACTGGCAAATGGGGTCAACCAGAAAAAGCTGGAGAAGTGTCAAGGAGATGTGGGAGGTCAACCAAGTAGGTGACCTCAGTGGGGAGGCGGTGACCCTAGAGCAGTAAGATGGATCCTGGTGGGGATCTTTGTCTAGGGACTGCTAGAACATGCAAGGGAGAGGACAGGGAGGTGGGTGCCTACTATGCCATGGCATGGATGGATGTTGTAGAAGATCCTTGGGATCTTCAGGAAGGCAAGATGAGGGAGAGCTAGATGTCACATTCACTTAGAACTAATGACCTGGCAAACAGAGAGGCCTTTGTGTTCAGGAAGAGTTTAGAAAATTGGGAGAGTCTAAGCAAGTAGCGGCATTCTTGGTACTACCTGTGAGAAATGGGAGAGTGAGTGGTGCATGCACCAGGAACTTTTAATACAAAGTTGAAGAACTGGGTGCAAGTAAGTGTTCAGATTCATTAATGGGACCCACCTAGAGGGATGGGGGCTTGTTCCAGCTTGATAACCTGCATTCATCCTGAGGGAATCAAACGTACAATGAAAAGTTCAAATGCCAGCATGGACAAGCATTTAAACTAGCCAGGTGGGGCATGAGGTACCTATTGCCATCGGATAGCTAGCAGTGGAACCAGAGAACAGGAGGGAGGAGAATCTCTACAGAGCAGTGTGCAAAAGATGGAGATAGGCACCTTTAAGGGTAGATAGCAGAAAGGACTAAATACAACGAAGCGAGACAGCCAAGAGAACCAGGGATAAAGGACAACCAGAAAAGGGACTGTAGTAAGCAAAATAGACCGAGTGAGGTCGCATCCGTAAAGCAGGCCAATGCCAGAAGCCTTAGCAATAAGATAGAGGATTTGAGGCTGCCATGGCAGTCAGACCTGTGGATCAGGAGAACCCTTGGCAGGGTTCTCAACATCCTGAAGGGGGAAATCAGGAAATGGCTACCCCTTCTCATATTCAGTTATTGCCTCTCCGCCCTCTCTTCTCCTCCTGACATTCTGGGTCACCAATGTGCACAGCTTAACCCCATCCTTTTTACTCCAACAGCACTTGTGTACTACCTAGAGCCTGCTCCAGGTAGACTCATGCACTGTAAATGGTTCTATCGCATTATTACTGTTTAGTATGTTCATATGTTCTTTTGTATGACTTTGGACATGTAATTTACCCAATGTTCCACTACTGTTTACTGTACAATACCTTGTGTTCCAACTGTTGCACAATCTTACAATGCTGTATTGTTTGTACAACCCACATACTGTTGTAACTGATCATCCTTCACAAACCTATGTAACCCTTCCCCCCAGGTTGTACAGTGAGATGAGGAACATGTTATTCAGTGTGCCCTCCTGGTGAAACATTGCAATAATTAATAAATAAACTACTGTTTTGCAGCCAGACAAGTCATTAGTATGGTTAGGGGAGCAAAGACTGGAACAGACAGAGGTTCACTCAGAGGATGCGGGGGTTCTTTAGGTACATTGGAGAGTGGAGCAAGGTCAAAGGGCAGCTTGGGAGGTTGAGTTCACCTGGGGGTGGGTAGAAGAGACTGGGGAGCAGGCAGAAGTGCTAAATGAGTACTTTGCCTGGGTGTTCACTAGGGAGGAGTTTGGGAGTCTTACAAAAAGGGAGTTGTGGGATGCAGAGGGGTCAGTAGGCATGAGTGCTGAGGCTCCCACTGCTGAATGAACCATTGTGGGGGGGATAACTCAGGGATATGGAGCCAGGTGAATGCTGTTGTAGGAGGGAGAGCGACTGATGAGGCCATCCTCGTTTTTCCTGGTGTGTGAGGCCCGAAATTCCCTAAGAAAGGACAAATCTCCAGGGCCAGATGACATACATCCCAGAGTTCTGTGGGAGTTGGCAGATGTTCTATCTGAACCTCTAGTGGATCTCTTTTTTTTTTTGCATTATTTCTGTTTTCCACCCCTACATGCCCAGGATCCGCCACACCTTCAGGCAGCCATGGTCTCCGACGTCCTCCTACTACTCCTCCTCCTGGAGTCCACCTCACCTCATATTGCAGTCTGACCCCCGGGGTTGCCCGGAATAACCATTTGCCAGGTGGGTCCCTTCCCCCTCCTCTGAGGGGGTAGGAACTTGTAGGGGATACTCAGCACACTCTTCTCTCAGTCCCAAGGCACCGCTGAGGTAGGTGGAACGTCCATGGGAGGCTCTTCGGAAGCATTGCTGGGCCAGCCACTGTCATCCAGCCAATCCTGGGCATATTTCCATTTTTCTTGATCCCTCCTTCTGTTACGATGCTCATGCTGTGCTCCCGGTCTCCACCTGGGGCCACTGCAGAGCGAAGTGGTCCCGCTACCCACTCCAGGAGAAGAGAACTGTGCTACGGATGCTCAATCCTCTCCTCCCCTGCTGACTCCTGGTGTCCCGAGCCCATTTCCGAACCCGGGTCGCTGGCATAGTTTAAGGTAAGGCACCAGCACCTCAGCCCTCTGCACCACCAGGCTGGCCCTGGTGGATCCATTAATATGTCACTAGAGATGGGGTGGGTGTCCAGGGATAGGAAGCAGGCTCATGTTGTGCCCATCCATAAAGGGGGATCAAGAGAAGTACCAGGAAGCTACAGGCCAGTCAGCTTGATATCCGGGGAGGGAAAGGTTGTAGAGAAAGTACTTAAGGAGAGACTGGGGGAGTTCTTGGAGGGGATGGGATACATGGCTAGTCCACAGCATGGATTTGTACCAGGTAGATTGTGTCAGAGTAAACTTGTGAAGTTTTAAGAGTGGGTAACAGCAGCACTTGACAAGGGAAGACCAGTGGATATACTGTACCTGGACTTCAGCAAGACATTTGATTTGGTCCCTCACTATGGCCTACTGGAGAAGATGAAGAGGATGGGGATAGGGCCACTGATGATCAGGTGGATAGGAAATCGGCTTGCTGGTTGCACACAGAAGGTAGTGGTTGGTGGGGCGATCTCGTCACTTAGGGAGGTCATTAGTGGGGTCCCACAGGGCTCTTTTCTGGGGCCGCTCCTATTTAATGCCTATATCTCTGACATCAGGGAGGATATAGCGTATGAAATGAATCTTTTTGTGGATGACTCCAAGCTGGGTACAGTAGTGGAGGGGGAGGAGAGGAGTTGACCATGCAAAGGATCCAGTATACTCTGGGTAGGTGGGCTGGCACCTGGAAATTGAAATTGCACTCCCCAGAGTGCAAGTTGCCACACCTTGGGCAGGGTAACCTCAAACATGTGTAGTCCGTGGGATGGGATAAATTGCAGGCTATGGCAGGAGAAAGACCTGGATGTCCTAGTAGATATCAACATGAATAATTCAGAGTAGTGCAGGAGGGCTGTGGCCAAGGCAAATAGGATGCTGGGTTATACTGTAAGGGGGATTACATCAAGGGACTGGAAATTATTCTACCGCTCTACAGCAGCCTGGTTAGACCACACCTTGCGTACCATGTGCAGTACTGGAGGCTGCACTTAAAAAGGGACGTCCAACTCATAGATACATAGACACATAGACAGTGTCAGCAGATAAGGGCCTATGGCCCACCCAGTCTGCCCATTTGAGCTTGTAAGTTCAGTTTTTGTTTTCCTAGAAGTCTGTTGCCCCTTACCCCTGACCTCCAGAATTCCTTTATGTCTATCCCATGCATTCTTAAATCCCGTGATTGTTTCAGCCCCCACAACTTCCTCTGGTAGGTTGTTTCACTTGTCCACCACCTGTTCTGTGAAGAAATTCTTCCTCATGTTTCCTCTGAATCATCCTCCCTCCAACTTCATCCCATGCCCTCTAGTCCTGGAACATCTTTTTCGCTTAAAAATAGTGTATTTCTGTGCCCTGTTCCTCCCTGTAAGATACTTGTATGTCTCTATCATATCCCCTCTCTCCCTCCTCTCCTCCAGGGAGTACATGTTCAGTTCCTTCAACCTGTCTTCATAGGACTTGTGATGCAATCCATGCACCATCTTTGTTGCCCTCCTCTGAACCTTCTTTCTCTGTCTATGTCCTTACATAGGTATGGTCTCCAGAACTGTACACTGTACTCCAGGTGGGGCCTCACTAGTGTCTTGTATAGCGGAATTATGACCTCCCTTTTCCTGCTGGTTATGCCCCTGCCTATGCATCCCAGCATCCTATTTGCTTTACCTGCTGCCTTGTCACACTGTGTCCCTACCTTGAGGTCATCAGAGATGATAACCCCAAGATCCCTTTCCTGCTTGGTGCATGCTATATCCTCACCCCCCAACTGATATATTGTGCCAGGGTTTTTGTGCCTCATATGCATTATCTTGCACTTCCTTGCATTGAATTTCAACTACCAAACCCCAGACCATTCTTCAAGTTTCTGCAGGTCCCTTCTCATTCTGTCTACACCCTCTGGTGTGTCTGCTCTGTTACAGAGCTTTGTGTCATCAGCGAACAGTGAAATTCTGCCTCTAGGTCCTGCAATGTCACTGATGAAGATGTTGAATAGGACCAGTCCCAGCACTGATCCCTGTGGTACCCCACTGGTCACTCTTCCCTCTGTGGAGTGACAGCCATTTACCACCACCCTCTGTGTCCTGCCACCCAGCCAGTTACCTACCCACCACACTACTGTCCTGCCCACACCCATATTCCCCAGTTTGTGTAATAGTCTTCTATGTGGCACAGTGTCAAAGGCTTTGCTGAAGTCCAGATAGGCCACGTCCAATGCCCTCCCCTGATCCACCTCCCTAGTCACCCAGTCAAAAAATTCGATGAGGTTGGTCTGACATGACCTCCCCCTGGTGAAACCATGCTGCCTTGGGTCCTGTATTCCATTGACAACCAAATGTTCCACCAATCTCTCCTTCAGTAGTGCTTCCATGATCTTCCCCACACCGAGGTGAGGCTGACTGGTCTGTAGTTCCCTACCTCTTTGTTCCCACTTTTGTATAAGGGGACTACATCTGCTGTCCTCCAGTCTTTGGGTACCTCCTGTTTCTAGTGATTGGCTAAACAGGATAGCCAGAGGTTCAGCCACCACCTCTTAGTTCTTTAAGGACCCTGGGGTGCACCCATCTGGCCCCATTGCTTTATCAACTCTTATTACTTCCAGTTCCTTCAGGACCCTTTCTCGTGTAAAGGGACTTGTGTCCATTTCTGCACCATTCTCACCCCTTGTACTCCCTTCAGACCCATTACCCTCCTCTTCCTCAGTAAAGACTGAGCAGAAATATCTGTTCAATATGTCAGCTTTACTGTTGTCATCCTCCACGCGGCCCCATCCTCCCCCTTCAGTCTCACTATCCCTCCCTTTGTCTTTCTTTTTTTACTTATGTACCTGTAAAAGGTTTTGTCCCTCTACCCGCGATTTTGCAATGTTCTTCTGTCTGAGCTTTGGCTTCCTTACTGACCTCCCTGCCTCCTTTGCTTCTCCTGGTACTTCTCCCTATCCCCTCCTGCCTGTGTCTTTTTGTATTGCCTGAATGCAATCTTTTTGGCTTTCACTTTCTCTGCTACCTCTTTTGCAAACCATAATGGTCTCCTCTTCCTTTTCCTCTTGCTAACCCGCTTAATGCATAAGTCTGTTGCTCTTGTAATCCCCATTTTAAATACTGCCCACTGTTCCTCAACCCCTGATTCCTGTCCCATTCCCCTTAATGCCTCTTTCAAGTATCTCCCCATTTTCCCAAAGTCTGCCCCCCTAAAATCCAGGATACGTGTTTTTGTGTGGTTTGGTTCTAGACAGGGTTCAGAGGAGAGCAACTTAAAGTGATTCGGGGCCTGGGGGATATGACCTATGAGGAGAGACTGGAGAAGCTGGGCCTGTTCTCACTGGAGGAGAGAGGGGATGGGGGGGGGGACATGATTGAAGTCTTCAAGTTCCTCAAGAGGGTCAATAGAGTAAACCGAGAAGGGCTCTTTCAGCTGAAGGCTGGGGGTCACAAGATGACACAGGTGGAAACTCGAGGGTGGAGAGAGTTAGTGGGAAAGGAGGAGAAAATACTTCAATGAGTGGGTGGTGGAACCATGGAATGCTCTGCCCATGGAGTTGGTGCAGGCCTCTACAGTGGAAGTGTTCAAGAGAGGATGGGATGGGTACAGACAAGGGGTAAAGCACGGCATGGATCCCATGGGGGACCTGGGTTCAGGGATGGGAAATCTGGGATAGGAACTAGGGTGGTGGTGACGGTACCCACTAAAGGTACTGAAGCACAGGCAGACTTGATAGACCATGAGGCCTACTCTACTGGCATCTATTATGTTAGTATGTTAGGCTACCATGGAAGAGTAATGTGATAATAAGCAGCTAAAGCAACCAGTTAGGGATAAGGTAGGAGGGGAGCGATTGTAAGTGGGTTAGAAAGCAATAATATCAGTGCATCAGGATCTAGTCAAATAGGTATGTAGTGTTCATAAGAACTAGCTGGATATGTACATCTGGGGCAGAATGCTTAATTATGCTCATGACTATATGGTACCATTCAGTGCCAGTGTTTGATTCCAAGTTTATAATGATTCTGCCAAGCTTTGGTAAAATCACACAGTGTGGTGTTGTAGAATTATAAAGGCTTTCTCCTATTTTCTAGCATTACACCTATAGTGATCTCTACCTTATCTATGTATTGAGAAACATTAATTATCTCTAGCATCTTTACAATGTTTCTGTACCTAGCTTATGAGCCATACCAAATGGCTATAACAAGTCAGCTGTAATGAAAGGATTCAGGTATACAGAGAACATAAAAGAAAAACTGATTATCCCATATGTTCACAGTCAAAAGAAAAATGAATCTACTATATAGTCTTGACCCACTGATGTTAAGGCTATTCACAGCTTTAACATATAACATGGTGAGGAGGGGGTTTTGGGGGGAGGATGTCCACATAACGTATCCTTTTTGTGTGAGTAGATTCATCTTAGCAGTAAGCGGAAATGAGCATAGCAATTGCAGTTTGCTAGTAATCACCAGGCTGCATGTCTGTAACATCTTCATATGTATAAAGAAAACAAGCGATATAAAGTTCCACATGGATGAAATGTTCCTTAAAAACAGAGATAGGCTAACTTGTTGAGAGGAAAAAACAGTTTATTACAGTCCTTGAGCTTCATGGCAAAAGAGTACCTGCAGGTTCAGTCTGCATTCCGATACAGCAACGTTGTTTCTATCTGTGTCCTGAAGCTGGTTAACATGAGGCATGCATAAGGACATGAGCTGCACAGCACTGAGAGGAAACAATAAGAATTAAGGCATAACTGGGGGTGTGGTCTGGCCACCGGGGAGCTATGGCAGCCTAAAAAGAGAGCTCCTGCCTAGATAGTGGCTATCCATGCTCGATCACCGCGATCCCATGGAGTCCTGACAAAAATAAGCAACTTTATGTACGGATGACATCCGGCACTCCAGGCGGCGTATGTTTTAAACGGATTTTGGGCCGATCCTGCTTTAAATATCTGGCGCCGTGCTTCCGAGCTCTCCTTAACCTCCAGTAGGCCAGAAAGGCTCCAACTGCACCACCAGATCTATCGTGGTGGCAATCAGAGTTCCTGATCAAGCGTGGCAGAATATTTAATGGGGAAACGTGTCTCTTTGGGATCCAGCCTTGCCTCTCTCCCTCCCTCCAACAGACAAGTATGAGCTCCTCAACCACCACTGCTCCAATTGCAGCCTGTTTAAGCGGAAACATGCCTAAGGCTGTTAGTGAATCCCTTCAGCATATTATTCACTTGCTGGAGGCATTAATTTCCAGAGTGGATGGCCACAGTCTGTCTCTTTCTAGCACAGTCACTGAAGTCAAACAGCTCCAGGACAAAGTTAATGTGCTGGAACAAAAGGCGAAGCCAGTGAAGACCAGCAGTCACAAATGTGGCATATACTGAAGCAGCATGAAGAGCGCCTTACAGCACTTTGGGGTAGAGCAGAGACCATGAAAATAGAAACTGCCGCAATAACCTGCAGATTATTGGTATGCCAGAGGGGGTGGAAGGGCAGGCCATGGAGAAATTCTTGAACCACACTATCCGGCTAATCCTGGGAGAATGATGGCAAGGCCCCATAGAAAATGAAAGGGCCCACAGAGTGGCCACTCGCTACAACAAACAATCCAACAACCCATGCCTTATAGTAGCTTATCTGCTTTGTTACTCAACTAAAGAAAGAATCCTGAAGGCTGTTAGTGACGTTGGAGAGCTGCAGTGGCAAGGAGCACCAATTCAAATCTTTAGAGACTTCACACAAGAAACAGCAGCAAAAAGAAGGGCTTTTAGCCCTATCAAATGATTTCTATATCAAAATGACTTTTGTTTCCATTTCCAAAACCTTACCAGGCTTTTCATCAGCAAAGGGGGCCATGAGATTGTTGTAGATCACCCAGTATTATTGGAAAGATGGTTGGCTCAATTTTGGCCTGGTCTGTATCCTCAAACTACCATTCCCATGAAGCTTTGGGAGCAACATGCCACCCCGCCTCCTTCTAGAAACCTTTCCACTGGTTGAGATGTCCAGGGGGCCGTAATGGTGACAGGACCTGTGCTCCCATCTGGAAATCCCCCTTACAAGAGAAGCAACAAACAATCGCATATGCCCAGCCTGATGTCCACACCACAAAGGTTGGAAGCTGTTTTTTCCTATTCTCAACAGCAAGGAAGAATTAGCCCTCAGCGCTCACCTACTAAGGTCCCCCCCTGCAAAAATCCAGAGGGAGGACCCCCCACTGCATCTGACTATAAGGATTTGAACCTCTCTACTAACTCGGAAATGGAAACCAAGATCACATGGGACTGGGTGAAGTTTCCAGACTCCACATTGCTCAAAGTGGCAGAAGATCCCCAGCTGGCAAAGCCTGGCCTCCTCTCGTATGCTGTGGCTGCAGCGAAGGTCATTGAGCCTGGTACACTCCCTTGGGGTGCTCTGAGCTGGCTGAAGGACTGAATACATGAACACTTGATATAGTTTGCAATCCTGGATAAGCGCTGTTTAATGTTGCTTTTTCCTTATCAGCTTACCCTCGTCCCTGGTTTCTTATTTCGGCATACAGAGCAGATTATGCAGGTGGCATCCTGTGTGGCTCTCACACAAGGGGGATGGACCCTCACTATTCCTGAATGGATCCTAAGGAGGTCCTTGCCATCTCAGCCATACACTCCTGGTTGTCCTATAAAAGGATAGGCTGCCCCCCCCCATGTGCATTTAGTCTGCATGAATTTGGTGCTGTGGGGCTCTGCTAATAGGGCTTTATTGGATTATAAATTATGAGTAACTCTACGGAGTGCAGTGCAGTAACTGGAGGATGGATGTCCCCACCTCGCCCGTCTCCCCTCCCCTCACAGGACCCCCTCCCACTTCTCTGCATATAGGCACCCGGTTCAGCTTGGCTTAAAGATTATACGGGTGGGATTTATACCCTCCCCCCTCCACGAAGTCGGGACGACTGACTATGGATGATCACCTGGCAGGGAATATCTCTGTCAGTTTTGTTTGTGTGACCACTTGCTTTACTTGCAACCCCATACTGAGAGCAGGAGCTAGCATAGCTATAGGGTGACATCACAACCCTCTTGTGCAGCGATCTCCACTCTCATAGCTGAGATATAATTGGTGTCCCTTTCAGGGATATTTGGTGGCTTATTGATATCTCCAGTTGTTTGTTGGTATAATATTCTTTTTTAGTTAAGTGAAATTGATTGTTCTTTCTCTCTCTTGTCTTATAGCAGCAGTTTTCAGTTTGACAATCAAGATTTCCGGTTCTCTCCAGGCAGTGCTTCCACCACTGTTTACGCTATTCCTGGGTTGGTCTGAACTGTTTGGTGTAAGGTATAATGATAAGTTGTTAGACGCTCCTAAAAGTCTCCTTCCTCCTCTACACTTTGCAGTAACTACGCATCCTTTATTCTCTATGAGTGGAATGATGGGGTCATGGGCCGGTCAGGGGAGGGGGGGGAGTAGTGTTGAGCATCCCATGACAGCTCACCTTCTCCAGGAGGAGGGTGGGGAAGCAGCTCGGGCATATGCTGAGCCCTAGTGCAGGCCAGAAGCTTGGCAACACATCAGGTGTCTCAGGGCTTGATTGGCCTTGGACAAAGGTCTGGGGTTCAACAAGCTTGAAGGCAACTGGGGGAGGATGTCATAAATGTCAGTGCTCGTACCTTGATGTCAGGGGCACTCGCAACATCCAGTACACAGAAACACAGGCAATGGCCTTCTGGCTCCGAAGGAGATGGAGCCCAGTAGCTTGCACTCAGTGTGCTGCTGCCTGCCTGGCCACTGTCCAACCAACAAAACAAGAAGTGTTCGGGGTGCTTGGGGCCCCACATTGTCCCCTCCTTAGGATAAACTGTGGCTCCATGGGGAGATGAGGGCAGATCAGGTAAGATGGCCAACAGAGGGATGACTCCTTGGGGGCTCCTGAGGAAGTTGGAGTTGGGGGGATGTGGCAGGGGGAGAGAAATAAAAAAAAATCTGTCTTGTTGATCCTACCATTTGTATGCTGCAACAAAAAACAACTGGCATCAAGAACGGTTCAGATGTGATGTCCCTCATTAAGGTAAGCATGATTGTGATTGCAATTTTAAAACCCAACTGTGCAAAAAGTAAAATGAAAATTAAATAAAAAAATGCAATTAAACCCCCCAAAACTCAAAGATACACAGTCCCAGATTCAGAAAGAATGAGTGTGTGTGTGTGTGTGTGAGAGTGAGACAAAGTCACTGTGGCAAAAAATGACTAACCAGCAATTATAAAAAGTAAAAGATGGGGAAATGTGTCCTACTCGAATTTAATGGTTGTCCTCTGTGTGGGATGCTTTAATAAACCCCTCAAGCTTCTCCCTCGGGGTTTATGTGGCATCCCACAATGTGTGTGTCTGTGGGTAAAATTTTCATAAAAACCCACCCAGCCATTTTCTATATGTAATTTTGCATTACTACTGAACAGTTGCAAATGCGAGCTGTCAATCAAGTTCTCTACTAACAAGTGGGGATCTCCTATTGATGTATAAAATCTTCTCTGACAGTGAATTAATGTTGGAGATGGGTATATCCCTCAATAAAAGAGATTGTGATGTTAGAAGCCACATATACCAGCTGGCACTTACTTATCCAAGAACAAACAAAAGACGTTCTTATTATACCCAAAGAATCATTAGCCCATGGAATTCACTCCCAGTTCAATAATAGAGTTCCCTAGTTTTACCAAATTTAAACAAAACCTAGACTGCCATTTACTACAAACCTTGGGATGCTAGTACCAGCATGGCTGGAGATGTACATATGGAGGCTATGGCCTTCTGTATGTCTACCTTTCTTAGTAAGTGCATGCAGCAGTCCCACAGTTGCAGCCTGTTTAATTAAATGAAGTTAGAAAATAATCATGTTGCTGTTTTCGTCTATGTTCATGAGTTCAACTAGTAAAACAGAAGTACAAAACACGATTTTTCTTGTTACTATTCATTCCCAGTGAACCACCTAAATTGTTCATTTTTGTTATTAGTATTTTAGTATTAATGGGTGGAACTGCTGATGGTGTACTGTATGTTAATACTTCCCTGAGACCACTCTTATGGTTGCACAAGTGCTCTAATGTGCATTCCTAGTGTATGGAAAGGACTAACTCAAGATGAGCCGTTACATACACTAAGAATATATATGACACCACTCATAAGAGTGGTCGCAGTGGTGGTTTAAATGTGACCTTTCACAATCAGAGTGGTACCACAAGAGAGGAGGGGAGTAGAACGTCATTCTCAAGGCTGGTGGGGGTTTAAGTATTTTATTGGTATTTTTACTTTGAGCGTGCAAGACTGCAAGTTTTGGGAGTTTACTTTGATCAATTTCTGGGTGAGGAATCGGGTGGAATTCAAAGTTTGCAGTGGATCTGCAGTTCCAGCGAACCACGGGGTGCTACAGGACTGACCCAGTGGACGTGGCAAAGGGGAAAAGAAATGGAGAGGATGACACAAAGGGAAATGCTCTGCAGATAAGATGAAAGGGAAGTACTTTATGATAAATTTTTAAAAAGGGCTGCATTTTAGTCTTTAGTGCAACACATGCAACTATACATGGTCTACGTTTAAACAGTCCATGGAACTATTTTTGGGATTAGAACATTTTAAAGTCTTTTAAGCATATCTGGAGGGTCTCTGCATTTTGACCAGGCATTCAAATGCTCCATTGTATTTTAGCCCAATGGTACTCATCTGCGGGTGTGCACTCTGTTCAGAGGGGCTTTTGTGAGTTGTACTTCTGCTTATGTGATGTGTTTTTGTTTCCAGGGGAGTTGGAGTCATCATTGAATTTGGAGAGGTGTTGGATTTAGGGGAAGGGAAAAGAGAGCTGGGGGTCCACTCTGGTGCACAGGAACTGATTGACTCACTGGAGTCTATGGATGGCTGTGTGAGCCAATCATTGACTGGGAAAAGAGTGTCAATTTAGAACAAAGGAAAAGAGGATCTACAAAATCCTGTGGCCTAATCCTCGCCACACAGTCAGAATGGTGCCATAAGACAGAAGGGGGGAATGGAACACCATCCACAAAGCTGGTGGGGTTTAAGTATTTTATTGGTATTTTTACTTTAAGTGTGCAAGACCACAAGATTTGGGAATTTACTTTGATTCATTTCTGGGCGAGGGAATCAGGTGGAGTTCCATAGTTTGCAGTGGAGCTACAGTTTCTGACAGATGAGGGGTGCTATTGCATGACTGAGCCAGATGACACAGCTGAGGAGAAAAGGAACGGAGAGGACGACACAAAGGGAAGCACTCTGCTGATTAGCAGAAAGTGAAATATTTTGGGATTTATTTTTAAAAGGGTGGCATTTTACTCTGTAGTGCAATGGTTGCAACTATGCTTGATCTGCATTTAAACTGCACATGGAACTAGTTTTGGATTACAGTAGTACATTTGAAAGTCTTTTAAGCATATCGGGAGTGGCTCTGCATTTGGAACAGGCATTCCTACAGTCCATTGTATTTTAGCCAATGATACTCGTCTGATGGTGTGCGCACTGTTCAGAGGGGCTTTTTTGAGTCATACTTCTGCTTGTGTGGTGCTTTATTGTTTGTTTGTTACCAGGGGGAATCATAGAAGCATACTTAGAAACATAGACTTTGCCGGCAGATAAGGACTGCTTGGCCCACCCAATCTGCCCATTTCCCTAACTAATGGATAAGCTGCAGATTATAGTTTTACCAACAGCCTACAGTACTTTCTCCTACCTCTGACAAGAATTGCCTTATGACTGTCCCATGCATTCTTAAATTCCTCCACTATTTTTGACCCCACAACCTCCTCAGGAAGGCTATTCCATGCATCCACCACCCTCTCTGTGCTAAAATACTTTCTCACATTGTCCCTGAGTAGTCAACCCCTCTATTTTAAAATTGTGCCCCTTTGTTCTTTCACATTTCTTTTCTAAAAGATGCTACCCTCTTGGACTTTGTTGATTCCCTTCGGCTAGTTGAATGTTTCTAGCATGTCCCCTGTCCCTCTTTTCCTCCAGGGTATACATATTAAGTTATATTAGTCTCTCTTCATATGCCTTCCTGTGCAGATCCTGCACCATTTTGGTTGCCCTCTTCTGTACTGCCTCCATTCTGTCTATGTCCTTGTGGAGATGGGGTCTTCAAAACTGCACACACTACTCCAGATGGGATCTCACCAACTGTCTGTATAGTGGGATAACAACTTCCAGTTTTCTACCTGTGATGCCTCTCCATACGCATCCCAGTATTTCCCCAGCCCTCGTTACTACCTTCTCACATTGATTGCCTACCTTTAGGTCATCTGATATGACTACTCCCAGGTCCCTTTCCATTTTTGTTGTCATTAGTGCCTCCCCCCCATTCTGTACTCTTTCCTTGGGTTTTTGTTTCCCAGGTGCATTACTTTGCACTTCTTTGTACTGAATCTAAGCTTCCATACTTTTGACCATTCCTCCAACCTTGCCAGTTCCTTCTCATCCTTTCCACCCCCTTGTATCAACCCTGTTGCAGATCTTTGTATGCGTCTACAAGAGGCTACGTTTCCTTCAGTCCATCTGCAATGTCAGCTATAAAGACATTAAAGAGGGCTTGTGGCAGTACTGAACCCTGTGGTACCACACTAGTAACTCCCTTCTTCAGAGTTGTTTCTGTTTACTGTTACCCTCTGCTTCCTGTTGTCTAGCCAATATTTTACTCAGGTTACGATACTGGGACCTACTCCCAGGCTGGCTAACTTGTTTATTCATATTTTGTGTCTTACTGTGTCAGATGCCTTGCTAATATCTAGGTAGGCCATGTCCACAGCCCCTCTCTGGTCTACTGCTTTGGTGTCCCAGTCAAAAAAATATTTTAGATTTGTCTTACATGACCTTCTTGCTGTGAATCCATGCTGCATTGGGCCCTGTGCCCTGTTGGCCTCTAGTTACTCAACACTTCTTTCTTCAGAAGTGATTCCATCATTTTCCCAACCATTGAGGACAAACTACCAGGTCTGTAGTTTTCTGCCTCTGCCTTGCTTCTGCTTTTGTGAAGGGGAATCATATCTACCCTCCTCTTGTCCTCAGGTACCACACCATCCTCCCATGATTGGTTACAAACGGTAGTCAGTGGCGCAACTAGTTCTCCTCTTAGTTCTTTTGGAATTCTGGGCTGAATCCCATCAGGCCCCATTGATATGTCCACTTCAGTTATGGTAGTTCTTTCAGGAACCTTTCTTTTGTGAATGGACTGGTATTGACTCCACTGTTCAGTGTGCTTCTGTTATTTGTTTAGGTTTCTCCCCCTCCTCTTATTTTGTGAATACTGAGCAGAAGTATTTGTTCAGTATCTCTACTTTGTCACTGTCATCTTCTTCCCACCCCTCCACTTTGTTAAGCCTCACTATCCCTCCCCTAGCCTTTCTTCACTCCCTTATGTACCTATTAAATGTTTTAGCCCTCTTCTTAACTGAGTTGGCTATCTTTTCCTCAATCAGGCCTTTGTGATTCTGACTGCCTTCTCTGCTTCCCTCTGCTTTAACTTGTATAGTTCTCTGTCCTGCTCCATCTCTGTTTCCTTATACTTCCTAATTGCTATCTTTTTCTCCCTAACCTTTGCTGCCACATCTTTAGAGAACCATGGTAGTTTTTTCCTTCATCTTATTTAGTTTATTTGCTTCACACAAAGGATTGTTGCCTCTGTGATGGCAGCTTTCATTTTTCCCCATTGCTTCTCCACCCTACATTCTTGCCCATTTATTAATGCTTTTCTGAGGCACTCCCCCATATTTGCAAAAGTAAGCCCTCCTAAAGTCCAATACCCTCACCTTTGTGTGACTTGACTCTACAGCTGTGTTTATCATGAACCACACAGTTATGTGGTCACTCATTCCCAGATGACTACCCACTTCTAAATCCGAGATCTCTCTGCCCCTGTCCTCTGTCCCTGTTTCAGAGTACCAGATCTAAGATTGCTCCCTACTGAGTGGGTTTCAAGACTAGCTGTCTGAGGCATACCCCAGTAGAGTATTGAGATTACCCTGCTCTTGGATGTGGCTATAGCAAAGGTGCTTCAGTTAACATCTGACATATTCAGGTCCCAGTCAACATTATCTCCCCTTTCTGCCATTCTAAGGATGCCTTCTATCATTTCCTTGTCCATTTCCTCCCCTGAGATGGGGTCTGTATAAAAGCTCATACAGATTTTGGTGCCATTTCCTGTCTCCAGGGTAGCCCACAGTGCCTCTTCCACTCCTGTCTGTTTACCCTTTAGTTCTGTTGCTTTGATATCTTCCCTTACATTGGCAAGCTACTCCTCCTCCTCCTCCTCTTTTACCCTCCCTGTCCCATCTGTGCATTGTGTACCCAGGTATGTTGACATCCCAGTCATGGTTCTCTGTGTACCATGTTTCTGTGATTGCCATGATATCCAGGTGTCCCTCTTCCATCAAGGCCACTAGTTCAGGGAGCTTATTACCCAAACTATGTGCATTGGTACTCATCACCTTCCATTTTTTTGATAGCCTTACTGCTGTTAGCTCCATCCCTGTCACTACTGCCTTTACCTTTTTCTCTGTTGACCCCTGTCCTGTTCCCTATCAATTTCTCTACCTTAATGTTTGCCTAACTAACTACCCTGTTTTGTGGGGGGGATTGCCATGCTTCATTTCAGTGCCTCCCCTCCTTGGCTAGTTTAAATGCTTGCCAATGAAGCATTTAAACCTGTCACCTAGGATCCTGGTTTCCCTAATGGACAGATAAAGACCATCAAACCAGTATAGGCCTGCATCCCTCCAGGCAGACCCTCCATCCCCAATGAAGCCAAAACCTTGAGCTCCACATCAGCTTTTCAACCATTAATTGAATTTCATGGTGCAGAATAACCTAGCCTCACCCATGCCATAGACAGGCAGCATCTCCAAGAAGGTTACCATGTGTGCTACTTGTCTTAGTCCCCTTTCTAACTCTACAAACTCCTCATGCACTGCTCTGATCCCATTCCTAGCTCTGTCATTTGTTCCTATGTGGACAATTATGTCCCAGTCCTCCCTGTGCTGCAGCTCCCATGATCCCAAGGATCCACTTCCTGTCTCTCTCAGCCATTGCTTCAGGCAGGCATCTTGTCTCCTTCACCTCTCCTTCCCCCAGATCTACCCTCCTGATGATTGAGTCTCCCACCAGGAGTTGTTTCCTTCCTCTGTGGAGCCTCATGCCACCTTCTTCAGGGCCTCATTTGTGGAGGTTCCCAGCATCCTCCTTGGTGTCCACTGTGGGAGCCTTCTTAGAGGAACCATGCTCCACCAGAAAGGCATATGAATTTTGGAGGGGTACAGCTGAAGGGATGCACCTCTGATCCACCATCCTCATCCTCCTTGAGCACACTGTGGTCCAACTTGTCATCTTTCTGGCAACCCTTGAGGCAGCTGCAGTGGACCTGGTGGTCCCTGGGTGGGGGAGGAGGTTTTCCAAATCCTCATCTGGTTGGCCTAGAGATGGGTAACCTCCTCCCTCAGGATAGAGAAGTGCCTGCAAATAGGGCAGCATTGCAGCCTCCAGAATGTGTCCTGAAAGACTGCTGCCCCACAGCCAGTGCATTGCACAACTCCTTAAATGTCTCTCCTGTACGCAACGTGCTGGGCAGTTAAGGTTATGACAGGTGTATGTCCTTTGCCCTTTTGGGGAACTGATGTCAGAACCACTGGTGTAAAGGAATTTTTGCACTTGGGGTGGGTGGGTGATGTACAGGGTTGGCCTGTGCCCTCTAGAAACAATCAGCTACAGCTCTGACCCACCACCTCAGTGAATGTTTTCCTTCCATTTAGCAAGACAACCTGCACAACATTTAAAAGAAAATATACCCTGAAAAAAAGTTTCAAACAGAGAAAAATAAAGCAGTGAATTAATAAAACCTGTTAGCACCACCAACAAGCACAACACAAAATAGCAACACAAGAGTAACTCTACTTAGCCAAAAGAAGCCTTAATGTTTCTCCTTGTTCTGTTAATGTTGCTCCTTGTTTGTCCTTTCAAGCAAATCCTAGAAGAAAAGAGCTCAGGTGAAACTAGGTGCTTTATGTCAGCAAACCTAGTATTCAGTTGGAGTCATCATTGGATTCAGAGGGGTGTTGGGTGTAGGGGAAGGGAAAAGAGGACTGGTGGGCCACTCTGATGCGCAGATGCTTATTAACTCACTGGAGTCTGTCAATGACTGTTTGAGCCAGTTGGGGTTAAGTATT
This sequence comes from Neoceratodus forsteri, assembly GCA_016271365.2. Classification (NCBI taxonomy): domain Eukaryota; kingdom Metazoa; phylum Chordata; order Ceratodontiformes; family Ceratodontidae; genus Neoceratodus; species Neoceratodus forsteri. The sequence continues at coordinate 619,027,545 of CM028138.1, read as the reverse complement.
TTATTGGAATTGTTACTTTAACTGTGTAAGATTGCAAGGTTATGGGAATTTACTTTGATTCATTTCTGAGCAAGGGAATCAGTTGGAGTTCAATAGTTTTCAGGGGATCTACAGTTTCTGATGGGTGAGGGGTGATTCTGCATGATTGAGCTGGAGGACATGGCAAAGGAAGAAAGGAGTAGAGAGGATGACACAAATGGAAGCACTCAGCTGATAAGCAGAAAGGGAAGTACTTTGTGATTGATTTTTAAAAAGGGCTGCATTTTAATCTGTAGTGCAATACTTGCAACTATACTTAGTCTGCTTTTAAACTGTTCATGGAACTATTTTTGGAATTAGTACATTTTAGTCTTGTAAGCATGTCAGAAGGGTCTCTGCATTTGGAACTGCATTCCAATTGTCCATTGTATTTTAGCCCAACAGTACTCATCTGCTTGTGTGCACGCTGTTCAGAGGGGCTTTTGTGAGTCATACTTCTGCTTACATGGTGCTTTTTTTAGTTTGTTTCCAAGGGAGTTGGAGTCATTTTTGGATTGGGAGGGATGCAGGGAAACTGAAATAAGGACTGTAGGGGTCCCATCTGGTGCACAGGGGATGATTGACTCACCAGAATCTGTGGATGGCTTGTGAGTTAATTAGTGACTGGGAAAAGAGTACGAATTTAGAACAAAGGGACAGAGGGCCTACATAATCCTGTGGTCTAATACCGACCACACCGTCAGAGCAGTGATAAGAGTGAGGGATGGGGAGTGGAATGCTATCCACAAGGCTGGTGGGGGAGTTAAGTATTTTGTTGTTTTTACATTAAGCATGCAGGACTGCAAGGTGTGGAGAATTTACTTTGATTAATTTCTGGGTGAGGGAATCGGGTGGAGTTCCATAATTTGCAGCAGATCTACAGTTTCTGATGGACGAGGGGTGCTGCTACACAACTGAGCTGGAGGACATGTCAAAGGAGAAAAGGAGTGGAGAGGATGACACAAAAAGAAGCACTCTGCTGATAAGCAGAAATGGAAGTACTTAGTGATTTATTTTTAAAAAGGGCTGCATTTTAGTCAGTAGCACAGTGCTTGCAACTATACTTGGTCTTCATTGAAACTGTCCATGGAACTATTTTTGGGATTAGAACATTATTTTAAGCATATTGGGAGGGGCTCTGCATACCAATGGTCTGTTGAATTTTATTACAGCTGTACTCATATGTTGGTGTGCATGCTGTTCACAGGGGCTTTTGTGGGTCACACTTCTGCTTGGATGGTGCTTTTCTTTTTTCCCAGGGTAGTTGGAGACCATGTTGGATTCAGAGGGGTGTTGGGTTGTAGGGGAAGGAAAAAGATGGTAAAATTAGGTATTTTTTTATTTAAAGTTTATTAAAGGTTTTGTAATACAAATGCACATCCACACCATGGACAATAGTACATATAGTGGCAATAACTGAGAAGTAATCAACTCCCCAACCCACCAATTAAGACACTCCCTCCATCCCATCCCATCCCTCCCTCCCCATCCCTTCCCCTCCCAAATCCAATCCCAAGCACAGCAGAAACCCTACAAGACACATAATCGTAAATGGCAGATAACAGTATCTGCCATATCACAGGGAATACAAGTAGTAAAGGAGACCCCAAACTTTACCAAATCTGGCAAGATGATTACTGAGACCAGCAATCATCTTCTGTCTTCTGAAAGTGGCTAGTAATTCATGTAACCACTCACTATAAGTAATGTTGTCACCATCTTTCCAATGCTTTAATTCAAGTTTCTTGACTTACATAGATATGAGGGTCATGTGATATTTGCAGTTAATAATGCCAATCTCTGTAAAATCCTCAAAGAAACACATTTTTGCTGTAAATAAATCTTACAAACCTAATAGTTGGTCTGCTGTTTATTTAATATTAGCCCACAACTGAGTTACTTTGGGGGCATTCCCGAAAAATGGTGAAGCAAAGTGCCTTCTGCCTGTTGGCAGTGCAGGCAGTAAGAAGGCATCACATTTCTAAACTTAACTAGTTTCCCCAGAGTATAGTATAGATTGTGCAAAATGTAGAAGTGCATTAAGTGAAGTCTATCTTGGGTCACAAACTTGTGAAATCCCTTCCATAATGTGCTCCAGTTGATGGGTGTCTCTGAAAAGTGGGGTGTCCAATATGCTACTGAGCCTGTAGGCTTTGGGTGAGACCAAGCCATAGGAGACTAAATATTTTAGATACTGTATGTGGGAGTTCAGCCAGGCTGAAAGCTCTGGGTGGAATTGAAATTGGGAAGTTGAGGAGTTGTAGGTCCAAAGAATTGAACAACATGATGTCTCAACTGGTAAATTTTGAAGATGAAAGTGCATGGATTCCAGATTTGGAAATAATCTCTGGAGAAGAAAGCCAAGTGTCAGATTATTCACAAAGTATGTGACGGAGGTTATCTGAGCAACCATAAGGAAGGAGTGTTCTACCTTCAATTTTGAAGTTGTGATTACCAAAAGAAATTGGGTAATGTCTTGCAGATGATTGTATTTAACAGGGCACAGAGTTGAGAATAGACTCTAATGGAGATGCCTATTTGTGAGGTACGTAACTGAGGAGGAACAGACTTGAAGGTACATGCAAAAGGGCAGTTTGGAGAAAGCCATGACAGCGAATCTGTTCTCATTCTATGTGGAGCCAGAGTGGTGTATAAGATGGAGTGCCCTGATCCGCCTCTGGAGCTATCCACCTAAGGTACCTGCTAGCAGGGCTTTCCCAATAATACAGGGCATATGGGGAGGCATAGACCTCCACAAGTTTTAGTGTGGCCAGTTTATGGTAGGCCATGCGTGGTCTCTTACCTGCCCATATAAAGTCTGTGATAAGACTGTGCACTCTTTTAAACCAAGAAAGAGGTAGCCACACATTGAGGAGCTTGAGGAGATAGATGAGTCATAGAAAAACATAAATTTTTATCAGATTGATTCTGCTCCATAGAGAGAGAGAGGGAGGAGAGACCACCTGTTCATATCCTGCGTTACTGTTTGAAAGATATTATCCAGATTTGCTTTCTTGAGATTAGAATAATTTCTGGTGAGGTCAATCCCTAAATATGAAAGGATCTTGGTAGCCCAGGAGAACCTGAGGGTAGTTAGTACAGGTTTCTGGATTTTACGATTCAACAGAAATACTACCACCTTGTCAACATTTAATTTATAATTTGATAAGGCACTGAACTCCTCAATAATTCTTAGCATAGGGAAAATAGATGTGCCGGATTCAAGAGTTGGAGAAAGATCATCTGCATATGTAGAGACCTTGACCTCATGTCTTCCTATTCTGATACCTTGTTTCAATGGGCATTCCGTTAGTCTATAAATCAGGGGTTCTAAGCAAGTTAAAAAGAAAGGGGAGAGGGGCAGGTCTGCCTGGTACCAGACTGAAATGGGAACATTTTCCTTTGCAATAAATAAGGCAGTAAGGAATTATAGAATGCCGGATCCATTGCAAGAATTTAGTTGGAAGCCAAAGGCTTTCAGAGTGCTAAAGAGAAATTGCCAGTTAACTCTGCCAAAGGGTAAGATTAGGTCTTGACAATGGATGACACCAGGGATTTCATGGTCAACCCCTCATCAAAATAATGCCCAGATTCCACACCCATTTGGAGGTCAACAGCTGGTGATCACTAGCAAAAGCCCAGAGACCTGCTTATCTAAAGATCCCTCTACCTGGTGACCTGGGTCCACTACCAAAACTTCAGTTTTGTCAGAAGAAGCGATTACTCAGTCAGCTTAGCAGCAAGCTTGGGAGGGGATCACTAAATGAGCCAGGACTGCCATATAGGCAAAAACCAAAGGAACAAGACTCAGGGAAGTGGACCGTGGTCAACAGCAAAGGGAAAACAAAGCCTACGGTAGGGCAGGAAGGAAAGGTGACAAATGGAATACTAGGGGGGACTTGAGGCAAGGTCAAGGATAGGAGTAATAGATTCTCAGTGTTGGCAGGCCTAAAAGACCAGGGGCTGGGTGAGCTCAGAGGGAGATTGAAAGGGAGGGGAAGAGAAAACAATGTGACTAACAGTCGGGGGGAAGACAAGATGGGGAAGAGGGGGGACATACAGGGGCACAGAAGCTATGATGGGTGATAGGGAGGAGGGAGTAAAGGAGTGTAATGATGATTGGGTAGGGGGTGATGAGGATATTCCAGGTAGGAGGAGTGGGGAAGGGGAAAGGAGGAAAGCAGTATGGGAGGTGGGAAAGGGGTGATGAGGTTGTTCCAGGCAGGAAGAGAGAGAGAGGAGAGTGGGGGATCAGGGGTTGATGGGCTGAAGGTGGATGGAGATGGACCAACTAATGGGGATAGTTGGAGAAGGTGTGGGGGAGAACCAATTGATGAGGATGGGGATGGGGAAGGGGGTGTGAGGGATGAGTGAAGGATGCAATCAATGAGGCAGGTGGAAACGGGCAGGGGAAAGAAAATATTGAGCAAGATTGTGATCAGGAAAGGGAGAAACATATAGGTGGGGAGTGGGAAGGAGCAGGTACAGTGTTAGTTTTGGGGACTTCATTATAAAAGGAGTGAAATGGGGGGCCAAGATCATCAGGCACCAGGAGGGGACACACATAGGTGGAATGTGTGCCAGGCATGAAAGCAAGGAGGATGAGGCAACTTCTTCCTAAAATTGTGGGAAAGGAACAGGATAACCCATGCATTGTGGTTCACCTGGGTACCAATGACCTGGCTGGGTGCACAGTGGGGGAGGTACAAGTGAGGTTTAAGGAGGTGGGTGGACTATGTGAGAAGACAGAGTGCTCAATTTCTTTCTCAGAAGTTCTACCAGTACCCAGGGTTAGTGCACACAGGAATCAGTGGAGAGGTCTTCACACATGTGGTTGGGGCAATGTTGCAAGTCTAAGGGGTACGGGCTGGTGGGGGCTGGAATGAAACATGGGAAACAAGAACCTGTATGCCCTGGAAAGGCTACATTTGATTAGAGAAGGCACAGTAGTCCTGAGGCAGAGACTGGGGATGTATATAGCTACAAGCATTCCATTAAACTAGGTGGAGGGACAGACAGCTGGATAACAAGCTGGGTCTCTATGCCAGGACAGGCAACAGGCCTCCCCCCAAGCCAGTACAGAAGGGGAAAGGGTGAAGTCAAATTCAGAAAAGGAGAGTAGTAGGAAAGGTCTAGATAAGAGCATAGAAGGGGAAGAGAAAAACTGGAGGGTGGTCTCCCTTAATGCGAGGAGCCTAGGGAACAAGGCCGCTGAGTTACAGACACTGATGGCTGAAGGGGAGGTAGACATAGCTGCAATCACTGAAATGTGGGCTACCTAATATCAGGACTGGGACCTAGTGGTTCCAGGTACAAGATGTATCAGAAAGACAGGAAAAGGGGGAAAGGGGAAGGCTGGCAATTTATGTAATGGAAGGCATACTCTGTAACAGGGATGAAGGGGAGGAGGGCAGGGTGGAGCCATTCTAGGTATAGATACATGACCAAAAAGGTAGGAGGATGAGGCTAGGGGTGGTGTATAGGCCACCAATTCAAAGTGAAAAGGTAGATAGGGAGCTAGGGGAGCAGTTAAGGAGAGTCTGTGTAAATGGTCACACCTTGATAGTAGGGGACTTCAACATACCAAGGGTGGAGTAGAGTACCCTGCTACCACAAATACCAAGGCGAGGTCATCCTGGATGCTATACAGGTCAGTTCCCTTGTATAATTGGTAAGGGAGCCAACCAGAGGAGGAAACTTACTGGGCCTAGTGCTGACAAATGGTGAGGGTGTGCAGGAGGTGAGGGTGAAGGACCCTCTGGCATGCAGCAGCTATCATACAGTGTGGGTTTTATTTAGAATGAGCAAGGAGACAGCTAGGAGCAAGACTAAGGTGATTGATTTCAGGTAGGCAGACTTTGGAAGAATGAGAGGCATACTGGAGAGGCATCTAACCAGAATCGAAGCACGTATGGATGCTATCCCTTAATGGGGGATTATCAAGCTTGGGTTAGCAGAGACCACAAACTGATGCTCAAAGCTCAAAAGCAAAAAGGCCAGATCCAGGAGACCAAGCTGGTTAAACATGGAGGTGTTAGGGAATATTAGGGAGAAAAAGGCCACCTTCAAAAAATACATGAGATCCAAATGGGAGGTGGACAGCAAGGAGTATGTGAAGAAATCAAGAGAGGTGAGCAGATCAGTCAGGGCAGCCAAGGCAGCAAAACAGCTTAGGCTGGCAAAAGGGACAGGAAAGGGAAAAATATTTCTTCAGCTACATAAGACAAAGAAGAAGTTGTAAGGATCAGATTGTTAGGTTTAAGGCAGACGAAGGGTCAGCAGAGAAGGAGGAGGAGCAGGCAGAAGCATTCAATCAGTACTTCTGTTCTGTGTTTACCAGAGAGAACCTAGGGCCAATCCTACAGGGGAAGAGAGCAGAGGGTACAAGAGGGGTGGGGCAGAGTGTATGCAGGGGAAATCTGTAAAAGGGTGTGGATATAAAGATGGACACTGACACCAAATTTTAGAAAGGCAAGGTTTAAAAGAAGCTGCAAAGCCTAAAAATATTTATTGAGATACAAACAGAACAAAATTAACTCGTACTTAATACATAAATAAGAAATGAAATCAAAAGGCACAATAAACTTTTGTTCACACAGGCAATAACAGCATCAGCCACCTGGGAACATCAAGGGTACATAGTCTGATAAAGCGCAGACTCCCAGTAGATCAGCCCAGAGCTGATCCCAAAATGAATCTGAAGGGGTTACCACAATAAGCTCCCTTTTATACCTGGGAACCTTCAGATGACCACCTTTAGCTCAGCCCCTAAACACTTTGCATAAGCAAAACTTTTACAACACACATCTATTTACTTTTACACACTGGGAAAGTCTATATATCTTTATTCAAGTACATACATATCCCTGAAATGCAATAATTCCCAATATTAACACAAAAACAGCTTATTGCCTGAGTTAGCCCTTCCCCTCCCTTACCTGTCTATAGTATTTCTAGGGTGAACAGTGGGCCGGCTGCCTCCTATGGACATAGCTGGAGCAGCAGGAACACTGAGCAGCACAGAGAACTTTCCAGAATGGGGAACAGTTAAGGTAAACATTTGGCCTTTGCAACATTCCTGGCTTTCTATTGTAATTGAGACACAGGAATACCCAATGGAAATGAAACACTGTATGGAACTAGTAGAAATTCTAAAATTGTGTACGCTTTGTCTAGCAGTTCCTCATGAGTTTTAGTTCAGTATTTCCTGCTTTGCAACCTTTCTGCTCAATGCTCAGCATAGTAAGCCATTGTGTAGCACAGATGTACTTGAACAAACAAGCTACTGCGATTCTTCTGTGCTACACTTAGGAACACTAAGCCTTTTTATAAACCATACAACAAATATGACTTTTAGTGAAACACAATAACTGGGTGTGTTTGCAGATCTTAGTCCCTAAATATGATGGTCCAGGATTGGGCCATTGGTTCCATAGTGTTTACTCTTTTTCCTACATTTTGCTGCTTTACAACTGCTTAAACAACAAAGTATGTTTGTAAAAACGCACTGCAAGGGTTTTCTACCTCTCGCTAGTGCGATTCTGATGCCCCTGCCTTTACAAACCTATTCAAGCGCAAAGGCAGACTCAAGCTAACAGTGATTCTAGCTTCTCTGTTCCAGCTTACAAACGGTATCCTCTTTTTTGGGGGGTGGTCTGAGTACTGGATCTCTGGGTGCCTGCCCAAGGTATCAAAATAAGAATAAAGGGATAGCGGAGGCCTATTTTCCAGGTGGCCTGCCTGGAAAAAGGAAAAATGAAAGTATGGAGAAAGTAAAGGATAGAAATGAGAGACAAAAGGTGGTACTGCAGTAGGCTTAATACACTAGAAATAGGCAGGATTTTGGAGGGGGGTACACAGCACTCTTTCACACACCTCCCCACCTAAGAGGAAACTATCGGGGTATCCTCATCCTGTCTGTCTACTATAGTTTCCTAACACTCAAGAGGAAAGGCAACATGCACATTCGTCAGATCTCTCACTCTCAAAGGAGGGAGAGATGGAGCTATAGCCCACCCACTCCCAAAGCTCCCCTTTGGGGACCCTAAACAAAGTTAAACACATAAAGAGTTGTAAACCAACCCTTCATAATTCATACTTTTCCCTTAGGTCTGACTGTGCATTCACATCTGCCCCATAGTGGTACATGTCTAACCCCCCCTGTTTCCCGGGGTCACTAGAATCCCAGTAAGACCTCGAGGTAGGCAGGGAAGGCAGCTTGTGAAACTCCAGTTAAATGGATTTCACACTGTCTCACTCTGTTCTCAGTCTCAGCTGAGACTGAGGGATGACATCACCATAGAACTCTCGCAGCTGCATGAGCCACACTGGAATGCTGCAGTTGGAAGTTAGAATAGAATGCTGGGGATTTTTGAACAGAGTCTGTGTGCAGTCTTGGGGAGAGGAGCAGCACAGCACTCTGAGTGCAGGCTCTCAGAGCCTTAAGCTCTGTTTTAGAGCTATTGTAAGGGAGGTGTGTGATCCACTGAAAGAGGAACACAGTAAGATGATTGTGAAGTGGTGGAGACCACTGTTACTGGTCCAAGTGCCCCATCCCTGAGGGGATGGGGGTGAAAAGGTTTGTCTGTCTTTCAGGGGCAACCCTCCTGGTTCTGCCTAAGGAAGAAGTTGCCTTATTTCAAGTTGTGCTGTGGCACCAGAAGCTGTGGGAGAGAAATTCCTGTGAGGAATCGCCTGTGGGGCACCTGCAACCAAAGGGTGAGTTCGTTCTGACAGAGGGCCTATGTTTTCATCTGAACTGTTGGAACGTGGGGATTGGACTACTTAATCTGTAGGAGGTCTAGTGTAATAGACATTGCCAGTTAATTCAAGTAGGTTCAAGTCCAGCACAAAGAGTGACGTAACATGGGGATTGGACTACTTAATCAGTGGGAGGCCTAGAGCAATGGGCTAAGCCAAGTAAAAGTATGTTCAAGTCCAGCACCATGGGAAAGCAAGACAATTAGAGGAAATGTGACATACATTTAGCCTTAATCTACATTGCCAAACATTACAGAATGATATGTTTAATGTCCAGAGAAATGGCCGGGTTTGAATTGTGGAAGTGAGAGGTGGGAAACCCCCCATCAGTAGTAACCAAGTTCACCTCTATGGATTTGCTCTGTGGCACCTTTACTTTCTCTCAGTACTTGGCCAGTGCCTGAGGAAAGTACCCAGATGTAGGATTAAAAGGACAACTCCCTGATAGAGTTGAGGTGCTCTTAGGTGGTTTTGGGAGCCACCAGAAAATGTTTCCATGACATATGGAAGGTGTCCAAGTGGCCGGTAAGGGATCCGAGCCTGGGAATCCCAGATAGTGTACAAGTTCGGGCTGTGTACCCAAAGCAGCGTGCAAGTCCGGGCTGTGTGCCCGGTGGGTTCAGAGCCTTCAGGCTAAAGTGCTGAAGAAGTGTTCCTGATTCTTTTTATCTGCATTACTGGAAGTGTAGCCCCATGGGGGTCTGTCTATGCTTTGTTTGTTCTGCTTGAATGTGAATAAAAGCCACACTTTAGAATCCCATTCCTGGTATTGGACATTACAGTTATTGCTTCCTGTGTTCGGAATTACTTGGGTGCCCCTGTGCAGAGTAGCGAAACCTAGACATTGTGCTGAATAATCTATTCCTCCGTGAACTCAGTCCCCACCTGGTACTGCAGTCAGATTCAAACAGCATACCACCTGTCATTTGCAAAAAGGCAGGTGTGGGAGGCTTACACATGAAATCAGTATTTTTATTAGTGGTACCAGGTCTATGATGTATTGTAAATCTGTATAGCTGTAGAGCCAAGTACCACCGCATCATTCTGGGTTTTTTCTCTTTCATGACATGTAGCCAACAAAGAGGGTTATGATCTGTGACTACTTTGCATTCAGCTCCCCATAAACAAAAATTTAGAGCCTCAAGTGCCCATTTAATAGCCAAACATTCCTTTTCTATAGCCAAATATCTGGTTTCACTCTCATGTAATTTTCCGCTCAGGTATATTACAGGATGTTCTTCACCCTCTATTATCTGTGCTAGGACAGCACCTATACCCACATCAGAAGCATCGGTTTGCACTAAAAAAGGTAAAGAAAAATCAGGGCTTCTTAATACAGGGGCTGTACATAGCTGGGCTTTGATGGTACAAAAAGCGGTTTCACACTCCGGGGTCCATCTCACTACTGTGGGTTGATGTTTCTTTGTTAGGTTTGTGAGTGGATTGGCCAAAGTAGCAAAATTTGGCACAAACCTTCTCTAGTAGCCTGCTAAGTTTAAAAATGATCTTACTGCTTCTTGGTGCATGGTATGAGGCACTGGGCTATAGCGCCTATCTTGCTAATCTCTGGTTTGACTTTCCCATCACCAAAGATAAACCCCAGATACTTAGTTTTCTACATAGCTATCCTACATTTTGAGGGGTTAATGGCTAATCCAGCTACTCTAAGGGATGTAACAACAACATCTAAATGTTGCAGATGGGCCTCCCATGTGGGACTGTATATTATGACTTCATCTAGGTATGCCAAACAGTAAGGCCTATGTTGACGTAAAGTGTGATCCATCAGTTGTTGGAAGGTGGCAGGCACACCATGAAGGCTAAAGGGCATAGTGATGAATTGATACAGCCCCAATGGGGGTAATGAATGCTGTCTTTTCCCTAGAGACTTTGTCCAATGGGATTTGCCAGTACCCATTAGTTAAATCAAAGGTGGTGATGTATTTAGCATTCCCTAGCCTTTCCATGATGTCATCTATACAGGGCATAGGGAATGCATCAAATTTAGACACTGCATTTAGACATCTAAAGTCTAAACACAGATGTATACCACCTTCCTTTTTTGGTAATATCACCATAGGAAACACCCATTCACTTTTGGAGGGTTCAAGTACCCCTAACTCAGACATTTTCTTAACCTCACATACTACATCCTCCCTTACCTTTTCAGCCACATCTATTTACTTTTACACACAGGGAAAGTCTATATATTTTTATTCAAGTGCATATATATCCCTAAAATGCAATAATTCCCAATATTAACACAAAAACAACTTATTGCCTGAGTTAGCCCCTCCCCTTACCTGTCTATTGTATTGTATGACTGTAGGTTAAACACAATAACTGGGTGTGTTTGCATATCTCAGTCCCTAAATAAGATGGCCCAGGATTGGGCCACAGGTTCCATAGTGTTTACTGTTTTTCCTACATTTTGCTGCTTTACAACTGCTTAAACAGCATTGTATGTTTGTAAAAATGCACTGCGAGGGTTTCTACCTCTCACTAGTGTGATTCTAATGCCTCTGCCTTTACAAACCTATTAAAGCACAAAAGCAGACTCAAGCTAACAGAGATTCTAGCTTCTCTCTTTCAGCTTACAAACAGTATCTTCTTTGGGGGTGGGGCTTCCGAGTAATGGATCTCCGTGTGCTTGCCCAAGCTATGGAAATAAGAATAAAGGGATAGCGGAGGCCCAATTTCCAGGTGACTTGCCTGGAAAAGGGCGAAATGAAAGTAAGGAGAAAGTAAAGGATAAAAATGAGAGACAAAAGGTGCTACTGCAGTAGGCTTAATACACTAGAAATAGGCAGGATTTTGGGGGCGCTACACAGCACTCTTTCACATAATCTAAGAGAGCAGATTATTGGAAGGTCTGAGATCCCTGATGGTAGACAAGGCACCAGGTCCAGATGGGATACACCCTAGAGTGCTAAGGGAGATGGCAAAGGTCCTTGCAGGACTACTAGCAGACTTCTTAAGTACTTCCCTGGGGACAGGTTGCATGCCCCAGGACTGGAGGGTGGCCCATGTGGTGCACATCCATAGGAGTGGGCCAAAGGATTTCAGATTTTTTTTTTTGGTACAATGCATGGAGGTGTCTAGATCACAGTACCATTAAGATATCATTTGACTATTCCCTTTAGTAATGGAAGCATACAACATGTTTGGATTTTCCTTTTTCTTGTTTGGACTATTGGCAGAATGCCCCCTGAAGCCCATTACAGGCATATGGAGACTTTGGCCTGGGATCTTACTTGTGGAGTACTATAAATTGGGTTGGAGTTTAATTTAAATTTTTGCTGTAATCTTACACGTTTGGCTGCTAGGCCTATTGCAGAAGGTCCCATGTGAAGACCATGGGGGTTGTGGGAGGTTTTGATTCTTGGTTTCAGTGTTTGTCATTATCATTTCTTTGATATCAAGTTACAATAAAGTTTAAATTACAAAAAAAAGAGTGGGTCCAAGGATAAGCCAGGGAACTATCAGCCAGTCAGGCTCACCTCCATCTTAGGGAAGCTCATGGAGTCCATCCTCAAGGAGAGGATGGTAGCATTTCTGGAGAAGAATGGTCTCCAGGAAAACAGGCAGCATGGGTTTGTCTCTGGCAGATCCTGCCAGACGAACACGGTGGACTTCTATGACTGGGTAACAAGGACAATCAACAGGGGCAGTCAGTAGATACCCTGTACTCAGGCTTCAGCAAGGCCTTTGATTCATTGCCACATGGGAAGTTAGCTAGCCATTTGAGATACCTGGGGGTGGGAGAGATGATGGTAGAGTGGGTTAAAAACTGGTTGGGTGACAAGGCAGCAGAGGGTTGTTGTAAGAAGAGAACTCTCATCTCCAAGGGCTGTGACCAGTGCGGGACCACAGGGCTTGGTGCTCAGTCTGCTGCTATTTGGCATATTTATTGCAGAGATAGCAGATGCAGTAAGCAATAAGATCAGCCTGTTTGCAGATGGCACAAAGATAGGTGCAGCTGTGAACAACACAGAGGGCTGGCTAGGACTGCAAGAAGATCTGGATAAACTTGAACACTGGTCGGACACAAGGCAGCTGGGTTTCAACTCAAAAAAAGTGTAAAGTTATGCACTTGGGTGTCATGAACCACAAGTTTTGCAACAGACTGGGGGGGTACAGTTAGCATCTACAGAGGAGGAAAAGGATCTTTGGGTACTAATCATAGGGCAAGTGAACCATTCAGCACAGTGTAGGAAGGTAGCAGCTAAGGCTAAAGAGATGCTGGGGTGTATTGCCAGAGGTGTCACTTCAAGGAGGAGGGAGGTTATCTTTTTTTTTTTAGTCTTTGGTAACCTGATAAGGCCCACTAGGCACGAGTGCCTGTTTTCAGGGGTGACCTGGGAGCACAGGGCGGTTAAGTGACTTGCTCAGAGTCACACAGTATGCAAGTGGAGATTGTGAGAATCAAACTCAGGTCTGGTCTGCTGGATGTATAAAGCTCATTCACACCTTATTCCTCTAATCTCTAGGTTATACAGCCAGCCCAAAGCTTACCACTGTACAAGTCACTTAGTCATACCAAACCTGGAGTACTGCATGCAGTTCAGGCATCCCTTCTTAAAGAAAGATATCAAACTGTCGGTTGGTGTCCAATGCCTCTGCATCTGTGTCTGCATCTGTCCAGGAGGGGAATCAGGATCCCAGGTGATAGGCTTAAATGCTTCATTGGCAAGTATTTAAACTAGCCAAGGGAGGAGGCACTGGAAAGGAGCAGGGAAATCCTAGCCTCCCCCCAAAAAAAAATAAGGGGGTAAGTGAGGTAAACACCAAGATAGAGATGTCAATAGGGAGAAGGGCAGGGGTAAATGCAGAAAATGACAAAGGCAATAAGGACAGGGTTGGGGAAAAAAGGGGTAAGGCCATCAAGAAATGGAGGGCAATGAGTACTAATGCCTGTAGTCTGGGCAACAAGCTCCCTGAACTGGTGGCCTTGTTGGAAGATGGATGCCTGTATATCATAGCAGTCACAAAAACATGGTACACAGAGAACCATGACTGGGATGTTAACATACTAGGGTACACAACCTACAGGGGAGACAGGAAGGGGAGAAGAAAGGGAGGAGTAGCTGTCTATGTAAGGGAAGGGATAAAAGCAATGGAACAAAAGAGTAAACAGGGAGGAGAGGAGGCACTGTGGGTCACCTTAGAGACTGGAAATGTCACCACAATCCGCTCAGGGGTTATATACAGACCCCAATGTCAGGGGGAGGGAATGGACAAGGATATGATAGAAGGCATCCTTAGGATGGCAGAGAAAGAGGAGATACTGTTGATAGGGGACTTGAATATGCCAGATGTTAACTGGACCACCATTGCTGCAGCCACATCCAAGAGCAGGGCCATTCTCGATGCCCTACAGGTGGCATGCCTCAAACAGCTAGTTTTGGAACCCACTCATGAGGGAGCAATCTTAGACCTTGTACTCTCAGATGGGGACAGTGGGAGGATCTCAGATCCAGAAGTGGGTAGCCATCTGGGAACAAGTGACCACCAAACAGTGTGGTTCACTATAAACTCAGCTACAGAGTCAAGCCATACAAAAGTGGGGGTACTGGACTTCAGGTGGGCTGACTTTGGCAAGATGAGAGAGTGCCTTAGAAAAGCACTAGCAAACAGGCTAGAAGGAGGGATGGAGCAACGATGTGGAAAAATTAAAACTGCCATCACAGAGGTAACAAGCCTTTATGTGAAGCAAATAAACAAATCAAAATGAAAGAAAAAGCCACTATGGTTCTCAAAAGAGGTGGTGGGGTAGGTTAGGGAGAAAAATATAGCATTAAGGAAGTATAAGGAAACAAAGAAGGAGCAGGACAGAGTACTGTACCAGTTAAGGCAGAAGGAAGCAGGAAGGGAAGTCAGAATAGCAAAGGCCCAAACTGAGGGAAAAAATAGCCAACTCTGTTAAGAAGGGGGATAAAAGATAAAACCTTTCATAGGTACATCAGGGAGCATAGAAAGACAAAGAGAGGGCTAGTGAGGCTGAATAGAATGGACAGTGTATGGGCAGAGAGGGACAGTGAAAAAACAGGGATACTGAACAAATACTTCTGCTCAGTATTCACAAATGAGGAGGGGGGAGGTGCCTAATCCAATTAACAGAAGTACTGTACTCTGGAAAGAGGGTCGATCCCAGTCCTTTCACAGAAGAAAGGGTTCTGAAGGAACTCCTAAAACTGAAGGTGGACAAAGCAATGGGGCCTGATGGAATTCACCCAGAATTCTAAAAGAATTAAGGGAGACCACCTTTTAGGTCTTAATGACTTTTTCTCCAAAAATTTGTGTATTGGGGGATTTTTCTGAGATCCCTGTCTGGGCTCGTAAGTTCTATATGGCTTTAATTTCCATGTCAGTCAAAAAGTTAGTCTTAAGATATTGGAAGGATACTGAGGTGATCTCCTATGCTGAATGGCTGAGGGAACTACTTGCTAACCTGAGAACTGAAAGAATGATTGCAAACCTTCGTAACAGTACTTCTAGGTTTACAAAGCTTTGGGCCCCCTTTCAAGCTCTGTATTCCCTACAACCTGCCTAGCAATGTTATATTTAACAGATTGATCCTCTACATATTTTTGCATGTTTTAAAAGTGCAAGATCGGGATGGTAGGGGAGGCGTGGTGGTGGGGGACGGCAAGTCTTTTCATTTTTTGAGTACTGTCTTTATACTGTAATAAGTATGTTGCCTTGTCCTCTGTATTGTAAAACTTGTTAATAAACTTTAAATTGCTAAAAAGAATTAAGGGGAGAACTAATGACATCACTGATTACACTTTTTAACAAATCATGGGAGGATGGTGTAGTACCTGATGACTGAAGGAAGGCGATTGTGATTCTCCTTCACAAAAGTGGGAGCAAGACAGAGGCAGGAAACTACAGATCTGTCAGTCTGACCTCTGTGGTAGGGAAAGTGATGGAATCACTTCTGAAGGAAAGACTTGTTGAGGACCTAGAGGCCAGTGGGGCACAGGACCCAAAGCAGATTGGATTCACAGTGGGATGGTCATGTCGGACAAATCTAATTGATTTCTTTGACTGGGTGACCAAAGTAGTAGACCAGGGAGGGGCTGTGGACATGGCCTACCTAGACTTAGCAAGGCATTTGACACAGTCCCACACAAAAGATTAATAATCAAAATGGTCAGCCTGGGAGTGGGTCCCATGGTGGTAGCCTGAGTAAAACATTGGCTGGACAATAGGACACAGAAGGTAATTGTAAATGGAGGCCATTCTGAAGAAAGAGGGGTTACTAGTGAGGTTCTGAAGGGTTCGGTACTGGGTCCAGTCCTTTTTAATGTCTTTATAAGTGACATTGCAAAGGGACTGGATGGAAAAGTATGCCTCTTTGCAGATGATACAAAGATCTGCAACAGGGTTGATACACAAGGAGGCCTGGAAAAGATGAGTAGGGACTTGGCAATGTTGGAGGAATGGTCAGAAGTATGGCAGCTTGGATTCAATGCAAAGAATTGCACAATAATGCACCTGGGAAACAAAAATCCAGGGGAAGATTACACAATGGAGGGGAGGTAGAAACAACAATAAAAATGGAAAGGTACCTGGAGGTAATCATATCAGATGACCTTAAGGTCAGCAAGCAATGTGAGAAGGCACTAGGGAGGGCTGGGGGATACTGGGATGTATAGGGAGAGGCATCGCCAGCAGGAAACAGGAAGTTGTTATACCTTTGTACAGACAGTTGGTGAGACCCCATCTGGAGTACTGCGTCCAGTTCTGGAGACCCCATCTCCACAAGGAGATAGACAGGATGGAGGCAGTCCAGAGGAGGGCAACTAAAATGGTGCAGAATTTGCAGGAGAAGCCATACAAGGAGAAACTAAAGGAGCTTAATATGTATACCCATGAGGAAAGGAGGGTGAGGGAGGACATAATAGAAACTTTTAAGTACCTCAGTGGAATCAGTAAAGTCCAAGAGGGTAACATCTTTCAGAAAAAGAGATGTACAAGAACACGGGGACAAAATTTGATGATAGAGTAGGACGACTCAGGGACAATGTGAGGAAATATTTTTTTACAGAGAGGGTGGCGGATGCATGGAACATCTTTTTTGAGGAGGTTATGGGATCTGAAACTGTGGGAGAATTCAACAATGCATGGGACAGACATAAAGCAATTCTCGTGGGGGGTAGGAAGAAATAGGCTGTTGGTTAACTAGAATCTGCAGCTTATCCCTTAGGTAGGGAAATGGGCAGACTAGGTGTGCCAAGCAGTCCTTTTCTGCCATCAAAATCTATGTTTCTATGTAATGCAGAGCAACCAGGATGATAACAGGAATGGAGGAGCAACCCTATGAGGACAGGCTAAGGGAGCTCAACATGTACTCCTTGGAGGAAAGGAGGGCTAGAGAGGATATGTTTGAAGCCTTTAAATATATGAAGGGCATAAACAAGGTCAGCACAGAGGGAATTTTTAGATTAAAGGAAGGGAGTGATACAAGGGGGCACAGTTTGAAACTGAAGGGGTGAAGGTTCAAGAGGGAGATGAGAAGACACTACTTCGCAGAGAGGGTGGTAGTTGGGTGGACGCACCACCAGAGGAGGTGATATCGTTGAGTTCAGTGGGGAGTTTTAAGAGATGGTGGGAAAGGATCAGGGGGATGGTTACTACTGGAAAGAGAGGGGGCAGCTGCGGAGTAAATTGATTGCTGCTCACTCGAGCAGACTCGATAGACCTTAGGGCCTGTATCTGCTGGTGTTTTTTTTATGTTCATAATATATAGATAAGCCATATAATATTGTTGAAATTGTTGTTAACCATTTCCCATAAGAGCACTCTTCAAACTTCACAATATCATAGTTGCATTCATGATCAAGAACATATTAATTTATAAAAAAAAAAAAAACTGAACTTTCCTGTTTACAGTGCAACTGTGCATGGTATACTTTCACAAAATGAGTGTCTTGCACACACAGCGATGGAGCGCTGCGACTTATAGGAAGTGCTCCCTCGATATTTAATTGTTTACATTTCACTTTCATCCTGGTGATATATACTATGCAAACATATTTTCTTTTAAAGTGTTTTTCATAATATGCCCCCATTAAGCTATGTAAGAGGCCCTGGGCATTTCTTTGATTTTATGGACTTCCTATTTTGGTCCATTGCTATGAGGTACTTAACAGACTTTTCTGTTTTCCACTGAATCCACTCAATCTACGTACCCTAATGTGATGTATCTATTTGAGGATCTGCATACATGTTTTTCTTATCAAAACAAATACAGTATTAAATAGAAAAGTTTCTTCAGTAACTATAAAAAAAGACGTGTGTTTGTAACTCAGAATTTTATACACACTCTCAGAGTGGGATACTTTTATAAAGTATTCGAGCTTGGTTTTCAGGAATTATGTAGCATATCGCACCTTGGGTGTGCATAAAATAGAGAATAATGGATAGGCAAGTGTGTGTTATGAATATTTTTTTCACACCCAAGGTGTGTGATGACCCATAAACCTCGAGAGTGAAGCTCGAGAGGTTTTATGTAGTCATCGCACAATTTAGGTGTGGAAAAATATTCATAGGCATTACTTGCCTATCTTTTATTTTTATAATTGCTGGTGCAGTCTTATCTAGCGTTTTTCTCATAGAAAAAAAAGATACCAGATCCAAATGTCCATGAAAAGTCGTTGTAGATATCCGCTGGTGATCACAGTCAAATGGTGGATGAGTGAAAGATTAATTAAAATTTAAGAGACTGTTTTGTAAAGTGAGAAATTTAAAATATTGAGCTCGTTTTAAATTGTGCAATTAGCAGTGCACCAAGCAGGAAGTGTTGTGGTGGCCACGCAGATCTTCCGGTTGCTGTGGTGACCTACGAGAGAGTGTCTGAAATTGCGATATTTTGTTCAACATTGTTTTTCTGATGGTTTTTAAATAACAACTCAAATGGAGGCAGTTGGTAAGCAGAAGCGCTTCAGCTGGGGAAAATCTGAGTTAGCGCCTGAGCTGTCTCGAGCACAGAGTACAGCTCGAGAGTGAATCTGAGATTGTGAAACGCCGTAATAACTCGATTTCAGGTTATTACGGCGTTTTCACAGTGTCTGAATTCAGGTTGTTAAAGGGTCTCACCAGTAATTATATATTAGTTACACTCACTCACCCATGTATTATTCTCAATGTCACATATATTTTAAGATTAACTGTTAGGTGGTGTGCAGAGTCCTCCAATCCAAACCCACGGTTGACTGTTGGCAGACTAACTCGTACTGTCATCGGGTAGTTGCAATATGCCCATAGTTGGGGAGGGGGATGGTCTTACATCACTGATGATGTTAGACAGACTAGTTAGACTGTTCAGAATAATCAATGATGCAGAACTGCTCCACCTCCATTCCCTCCCAGTTATGGTGTAGCTGTTAGATGACAGTCAGACTTAGCCATAGTGACGATTCATTGTGGATAAGGGGTGGGAGTTTCAAGTTAGCATAGGTTTTGCTACCATTGGGATTCACTAATGAAGGTCCTAGATCAGGGATTAAGGGGGAACTGTTTGTTTTAATTGGCCCATTATTTCCAGAGGGTTGGGCAAGGGATGGGATAATAAATTAAAAGTTGGAGTCAAGTCATAGCACAGCACCAACACCAGTGCCCAGCAAACAAGAGGGTGGAGATAGCTAAGAGTAGGAGAGGTTCCCCCTGAAAATGAGTACCATGAATAATGAATAATGCCCATTATAGCCTCCCAAGTACAGGGTATCCCGTTATTTGTGGTATTTGGTAATTGATATTCATTACTCATGCTGCCCTCGTTGGTCATGAGGCTTCATTTAAATTCCCATGACAGGCAATCCTATATTTTGTAGAGGGCTCCACATTTCAGTTTAAATCACTTTGAAAAGCAATTGCTTATTTTGTAGAGGGCCCCAAATTTCTGGTAAACACTGCTGACAAGGGCATTTTGTATTGAGTGAGAACTCAAATTGCTAATCTAAGAGCATCTTTAGATATTTGTAGTGATTTACTAATCTTAGTAAGCTGCCAGTTATTAAATAAATCTGCAGGCATGAAGGGTTCTACAGAGAGGGTCTGGTACCAAAAGTAGAGGCACAAGCTAAGATGGGTTTTGGGCTCAGTGGTTGCTCCTGAATCAGTTTACAAGGTTAATAAAATACTACGTAATTGGGCTCTGAATAAAGTAACCAATAAACCATGCCATTGCTGGGAATCAATGCATGTCCCACATGTGTTATGGGGCACAAAAGCAGCACTATGTAACTGAGTGACATCTGTCATCCAGGAGTGCACCAAGCCCCTTACAGTGCCCGACTTAAAAGGGTTTATTGAACTTATGAAACTATAAGTGGATTGTTACCATAGAGTTCTACAGAATTATGATTAATATTTTTTGTATTGTTAAGATACAGAAGATAGTTTTCATGGCTCAATATCATAGTAGGGACTGCAAAATAGTGATTACTATTATAGTGAATGCATAGCACCAAAAGGAAAATTGGCGATATACACATCACAGTGACCCAACATCCGGCAATCAGAAAAGTGTTTTCTGTGGGAGGAGGCTGCACACCCCCCCAAACCTCCTCTTGTGAGGGGATACCCCCCCCCGCCCCCTCCTGAATTTAGATTGCTAACTGTAGGGGGGTGTATGTCAGGGAGGGAGTGACACTCTGGTTGCCACAGCAAAAACAAAGGCAGCAGCAAAAATTCTTGTGACAGTCCCCAGTCCTGAACCCAGTATCCACTCTGCTTGAGCTAGCCACCCTCACCAGGACACCACACAGCTGGCTCGGCAGCAGCAGGCATAATAATCCCCTAAAAGCCCCTTCCCTGTCCCTCCCCTTACCCTCGCTTTCCCCTCCTTCTGATCACTGTTCTCTACCCTCCCCTTCATGTAAGGTCGCAACCCTTGTAGAGTAGCCCATGAGTATAGCGCCCAATATGACTTGCCGTTTTGTTAGTCACTCATATTGGTTTGCTGTATTCACTGGATACCGTTTTCACAGCTGGTCATATGTGGGTATTAATGCACCATCATGTGGCACCTTTTTGCCGGTAGCAAAGTAGGTAGAGTGGAATCCAGATAGGACTGAGGAGAAGATGGTCCTTGAATAAACATTTGTCTGCTGTTTACTGTCTACCTTTTCCTAGGACACTGTAGAGGCTTCCCCTATGTGAAGAAGTACAACTGTTATTTGTTTCCTGGCTGTGGGGTAATACCAGCAAATAGAGAAAAGTGTGATGTGTTGTCAATGTCTGGGGCACAAAGGTTAAGAAATGTAAGGCAGAGGTCATCAGGGCCTCTACAAGAATCTGGGATTAGGTGAGACAACTTTTTCCAGACATTGGATGGGTTGAAAAGGGATAAAAGCTTATGCAGCGGGGTGGGGTGGGGGGGATAAGAAGGTAACCCACAGTTTCAGACCAGACATAAAATACTATATGAGGGCATTAACAAACAAGCATTTGTCAACGCCAAATGTTGATTGCATTGGTCCATTGAGCTCGCTCACTGCCCCTGTGTCACTTGCTCGTTCTGTTTCTCCTGGTGCTGCAGGCTGCTGTTTTGTACTGTGCTCCTGCTTGCACTGGCACATTTTTCTGCCCACAAAGAAATCTGCAGCTGTCCCAACAGAGCTCTGTTAAGGTGGGTCACTCCCCCTCTCTCATTTGCTCATTCTGTTTCTGCTGGCGCTGCAGGCTACCCTTTTGTTCTGGGCTCCTGCCTCTGTTGGCAGCTTTTTCTACCCACAAAGAAATCTGCAGCAGTCCCGACAGAGCTCTGTTGAGCTTGCTCACTCCCTCTCTCTCACTCACTCATTCCATTTCTGTCCGCACTGTAGGTTGCCCTTTGGTACTGGACTCCTGCCTGCTTTGTCACCTTCTTCTGGCCACAAAGAAATCTGCAGCAGTCACGATAGAGCTCCGTTGAGCTTGCTCACTCACTCCCTCTCTCTCACTCGTTCATTCTGTTTCTCCAGCTGCTGCAGGCTGCCCTTTTGTACTGGGCTCCTGCGTGCAGTGCTGCCTTTTCCTACCCACAAAGAAATCTGCAGCAGTCCCAACAGAGCTCCATTGAGCTCACTCACTCCCCCTCCCTCACTAGCTCGTTCTGTGTCTCCTGCTGCTGCAGGCTGCCCTTTTGTACTGGGTTCCTGCCTGCATTGGCGGCTTTCTGCCCACAAAGACATCTGCAGCAGTCCAAACACAGCTCCGTTGAGGTCGCTCACTCCCCCTCTCTCACTCCTTCATTCCGTTTCTGCAGGTGCTGCAAGCTGGCCTTTTGTACTGGGCTCCTGCTTGTGTTGCCGCCTTTTCCTGCCCACAAAGAACTCTGCAGCAGTCATGATATAGACCTCTGTTGAGCTTGCTTACTCCCCCTCTCTCACTCATTCTGTTTCTCCTGGTGCTGCAGGCTGCCCTTTTGTACTGTGCTCCTGCCTGCATTGGCACCTTTTCCTGCCCACAAAGAAATCTGCAGCTGTCCTAACAGAGCTCCGTTGAGGTCGCTCACTCCTCGTGTCTCACTTGCTCATTCTGTTTCTCCTGGCACTGCAGGCTGCCCTTTTGTACTGGGCTCCTGCCTCTGTTGGCATCTTTTTCTGCCCACAAAGACATCTGCAGCAGTCCTAACAGAGCTCCGTTGGCCTCACTCACTCACCCTGTCTGACTCGCTCGTTCCATTTCTGCCAGTGCAGCAGGCTGCCCATCTTTATTGGGCTCCTGCCTGCATTGCCACCCTTTCTGCCCAAAAAAGAAATCCACAGCAGTCATGATAGAGCTCCATTGAGCTTGCTCACTCCCCCTCTCTCAGTCGCTCATTCTGTTTCTCCCACCGCTGCAGGCTGCCCTTTTGTACTGGGCCCCTGCGTGCATTGCTGCCTTTTCCTGCCCTCAAAGAAATTCACAGCAGTCCCAACAGAGCTCCGTTGATCTCACTCACTCCCTCTCCCTCACTCGCTCGTTCTGTGTCTCCTGGCGCTGCATGCTGTCCTTTTGAACTGGGCTCCTGCCTGTGTTGGCACCTTTTCCTGCCCACAAAGAAATCCACAGCAGTCCTGACAGAGCTCAATTGATCTCGGTCACTCCCCCCCACTCTCAGTCGCTCCATCCTAATCTGCCCCAAACACTGATTTACGACAGTGACTGCCGTATTCTGTGTAGAAATGCAGAAACACATTTCGGCCAGGATGTGAAAAATGGCAGCCATACTGTTCATAAGGAGGTGTGAACAAATGTTGAAAATCCGGCGTGAAAATATTATTAATTTGCGAACTTACAAGGGTGCGTGGAAACTGCACAACACACGCTCGTAACACAGTCATCTAATGGACTTTCGTCACCAAATTTTCAACATAGGCATTTTAGGATCTCTGCTAATGAACAGTGCCACTGTAATTTTCATTACTGTGTCCTGAACACAGATTTCACACAGCAACCGTGCTATTCTGCGCCGGAACTGCAGAAACACATTTCAGCCAGGATGTGAAAAATAACAGCTGTACTGTCCATAAGAAAGTGCAGAAGAATGGTAATGTTGAAAATCTGGAGTGAAAATATTATTAATTCGTGAAGTTACAAGTGTGCTTAGCAACTGCGCAACGCATGCTTGTAAAACAGTAATTTTTGGGATTTTCCCACCAAATTTGCAACATAGACTTTTTGAGAGACCACATCATGAACACTAGCTCTGTCGTTTTGTTAATCAGTCCCAAAAGGGGATTCGGTGCAGTGACTGAAATCACCTTTTGGGGCCAAATAATTCCATGACAGTGCCAAAATTCATGAGGAGGGGTTATAAAAACCCCATGTTGAAAATTTGGTGACAAAATTCCAAACAATGCCTGAGATATGCATCAAAGTTGAAAAACCCTATTTATTCCATTAGGCAGCTTACCGGCATTTCCTCAGTTCACGGTCGGCTATGAAGAGTGCAGACGTGTTTCCGGTCCACTGAAGATGGTGGGTGCCGGACTCAGTAGGTATGGGTTGGGGGTGTGGGAGGCAGGGTGCAGTGGGTGGGAGCGGGGTCGGGAGGGGACAGGGAGACCGCCGAGGACCATTTCTTTTTCCACAGGGGAAAAAACATTGCAGGACCGTTTTTGTTTTTACAGGGGCATGTGGCACACTGGGGTGGGATCCCAGCATGCCAATGCAGTCTTTTTGGGGGCAGCTGTAGCCAATGGAGGATTGGGCACCCCTGTCGGCACACAACAAAAGGGGGGCGGGTTACATTATGCAGACGGGGATTGGACACCCCGTTGGCAACATCAACCTTGGGGCACTGGAGCCGATGGGGATTGGGGCTCCTGTCTGCAAACAAACATAGTGGGGGGGCACATGCTGCCGAAGGGGGTTGGGCACTCCCTCGGGGGGGGCTTAATAATGTTTGTCAACATGGCAGCAACCACCGCCGTGTTCACAAACAGTATCACTGTAACAAGTTTCCGCCCAGCAATGAATGGTCACTTGTTCATTGCAGCAAATGGCTTATGCTGCAATGACGAGGCGGCCTCTGATTGCAGTGGCTGAAACCTTACAAGGTTGTGGCACATTGGGTGAACTAGTGTCAGCAGCAGCGTGCCACGGCATTGGGGAAAGCGGGCCAAGCCTTTAAAGGCTGTGGGGTCATTGGCCACAACAGTGCCACGCCTCCACAATCTGCTTCTGGAAAGCTGCCACATCATGTTTCTTGCACATGCACACAATCAACATAAAAAGCCATGGTCATCATAAATGGCTGCACTGGTGTATCATTTGGGGGTGACATAGAAGTTACTAAGAGGATTTAGAATGTTTTGAATAACTTTTTGAAACTTGTTGGTACAGTAAAAGTCACTTTAAACTGTTCCTCCAACTCACTGGTTTAGCATTTTTCAGTGAGTTGCTAAATGTGCGCACTGCTCACTGCAATGAATTAATAAAAGTTTCCTAATGGTTTGCCTCTAGCTGATATTCAGTTTCAGCTTACTTTGTAGCCCTCTGAAAACTTTTATTAAGGCAGTACAACACTTTAAGCAACCCATACAAAATACTAAACCACTGATTTGGAGAACAGTTTCACTACTGCAGTGTGCAGTACAACTTGATTGGCATGTCATTCTACCAAGTCCCATGAAGACTCTCACACCCAATTCCAGCCAATAGCGATCCTGCATTTGGATTGCAAACCCTGCCCCGCCACCATGTTGCTTTCCCTGTTTATGAGGACTTCACTCATATCATTTTATTTCTTTTATTCCGCCAAATGCCACGGTTTGTAGCTCCATCTGTACTGTAGCAGCTGAAGAAAACGCTGCTTTTTGCTGTATTCAGAAATGGTGGTATTATGCCCACGAATGGCAGAGGTTCATCCACAAACTGTAGCATTTTGCTAGTAAATGGTGGAATTTTGCTTTTTGTAGATGACGTTCTGCCATTCATGGGTGAAATTCCACCAAATTGTTGGTGAAATTCTACCATTTGTAGGTGAAATTCTGTCATTTGTGGGCAAAATTATGCTGTTTGCAGCAAAATTCCGCCATCCGTGGGTGAAATTCCGCCATTCATGAATACATATGAAGTTACGAACATACAAATGTGCCAGTAGAAACAGACCATCCAGTTTACCTAAGTCTGCTTGAGTGTGCGGCTAGCACTCTTAGTTTGCAACTGCCCCACTCCCTCCCTTTGTCATCCCACTGTCACCCCCGCCGTCCCCACCCTCACTCTCCCATGTTCCCTGTCCCACGCCCTTTTGAAGCTCATCACAGATTTACATGATACAACCCATTCTGGTAGTGCATTCCATTTTGCTACCACCCTCTCTGTGAAATAGTGTTACCTCATTTCCCTCCTAAATCTTACCCCCTCTATTCTTATCCCATACCCTCTGGTGTCCCTCCTTAGCTTAAAGAACCCATGTGCCCCATCCTTATTGATTCCCCTCAGATATTTGAATGTCTCTATTATGTTTCCCCTGTCCCTTTTATCCTTGAGAGTGTACATATTCATGTCTCCAATCCTGCTCTCATAGTCTCTCCCCTCCATTCCACATGTCATCTTTGTTGCCCTCCTCTGCACCCCCTCCAGTAGGCTGATATCACGCTTTAGGTATGGCCTCCAAAACTGCACATGATACTCTAAGTGCATCCTTACCAATGACCTGTAGAGGGGCAATATCACCTCTATTCACCTGGATGAAAGCCCCCTCGCTATGCACCCAGCATTTTGTTCACTTTTGCAGCTGCTCTCCTGCACTGGGCAGTGTTGTTCATGGTCTCTGTTATCATTACACCTAGGTACTTCTTCTCCTCAGTGATCCCCAGCTTACCCCCCCCAGCCAGTATTCTCTCCTTGGGTTCTTCAACCCAAAGTGCATAACCTTACACTTCTTTGCATTGAACCCCAGCTGCCACCTCTCTGACCACTCCTCTAGCTTGCTTAGGTCCCCCGGCAGCTGCTTCCATCCCTCCCCTCCATCCACCACTGCTCCGATTTTGGTGTCATCAGTGAACAGACTTACCTTGCTCACCACCCTGTGTACAATGTCTGATATGAGGATCCCAAACAATACTGGCCCCAGCACAGAGCCCTGTGACATCCAACTCATCACTGCTTTGGAGTTGAGAGCTCCTCTCTCACCACCACCTACAGTCTATCACCAGCCAGCTTGTAATCCAGTTCATCGTTTTGCCCCACCCCTACACCAGTTAGCTTCCCCTGCCACCCATGAGGCACCGAATCAAAGGTCTTGCTGAAGTCCAAGTAAAGAACATCCATCACATCACCCTTATCCAGCTCACCTGTCACCCAGTCATGATATTGTATCAAGCTGGTCTGACAAGACTTCCCTGAAATGAACCCATGCTGCCTCACATCCTGGAGGCCATTGTCCTCCAGGTACAACATCAGTCTTTCCTTTAGTATCATTTCCATGAGTTTGCACACTATGGAGGTGAGACTTACTGGATGATAATTACCTGGTTCATCCCTTGGCCTGCTCTTGTGTAATGGTACTACATGTGCCATCCTCCAGTCCAGTGGTACACATTCCGACTCCAGTGAGGTGCTGCACAGATCTGCCAGTGACTTCACCAACACCTCTGCCATCTCCCTCAGCACCCTGGGGTGGATACCATCTGGCCCTGGTGCCTTGTCTACCTTCAGTGCCCTCAGTTCCTCTAGGACTCTACTTGCCTCAATTCTTTCATCTGTTTCCTTCTCTCCCCCTGTTCCCAGCCTCCCAGCCCATGCTGGTAGCGATCCCCTCTTTTCTTCCATGAACCATGAGTAAAAGAATTCATTCAGTGCTTCTGCCTGCTCCTCCCCCTTTTCTGTCCACTCCCCACCCCTTTTTATCCTCATTATTGTCTCCTTGCACTTCCCTTTATCCCTGACGTATCTGAAAAAGTCTTTCTCCCACCCACCACCCCCGTTAATTCCCTGCGCTAATCTCAGCTCCCTTTGGTCCTTGGCTTCTCTCACTTTTCTGGTCACCTACCTGTACCATCTTGCATATTCCTCCCTGTCTGCTTCCTTCCCCATCCTCATATACCTCTGGTGCGCCACTCTTTTTGCTCTCACCACCTCCACAACCTCGCTGTTCAACCAGCATGGTTTTCTCGCTCTGCTTCTCTTACTCTGTGCCTTGGTGCAGGCTTCTGTTGCCTCTGTAATGCCCTGTTTAATAATATCCCAATTCTGTTCCACATCTATCTCTTGCCTTATGCCCTCCAGTTTCCCTTTCAGTACTTCCTGCATCCTCCCAAAGTCCGCCCCCTGAAGTTTACCACCCCGAGTAACTGATTTCTCTGGTTCGACGCACATCGTGACATTAAACCACACTGTTTGGTGATCACTGTCGGCTAGTGGGTCCTCTATCTTTATTTCCCTCACTGCCTCCCCATTTGACAATACCAGATCTAAAGTGTTCTTTAGCCTAGTAGGTACAGTAACCAACTGTGTCAGGAGACCCTTCTGGATCGCATCCAGGAGCACTTGCTCCCTAGCACTGGAGGTGACCAGAATACTCCAGTCAACCCCCAGCAAGTTAAAATGCCCCTTGATGACACCTTCCCTTTTCTACATACCTTTTTGATTTGTCTCTCTAATTCCCTGTCAACCACCTCAGACAGGGACGGCAGCCTGTACACCACCCCAAATCTCAGTTTCCTACCCCTTGAGTCTAGGAGCTGCAGCCAGATTGCCTCTGTTCTCCTTTCTTCCCTCTCTGCCTTGTTCATTTGATCCTGTCCCTCACATAGACTTCTTTCACTTTTCTGGTCACCTCCCTGGACCATCTTGCATATTCCTCCCTGTCCACTACAGCAAACAGCAGCAGTTTTCTTTAGCTGTTACAGTACAGTTGGAGCCAGAAAGGTGCCATTTTGTGGAATAAAGATTAAAAGAGCACAAATAACATGGCATGAGTGGCTTCTCATAAGCAAGGAAGACAACATGACATCGGGTTGGGGTTTTCAATCCAAATGCAGGTTTGCTATAGGCTGGAACTGGGTGTGAGCTTCTTCATGGGATTGGGTGAATGGAGCAAATACCAGTGCTACTGCATTGCAAATGCATTTGAAAATGCTTTGCAGGAACACTGGATGTGAGCTGAAGGGAGTTTTCAGTGTGTGAAAGTGCACTGCTTGTGGATTGCATGTGAGCTGATGATCAGCTGAAACCGAATTTGCATTTTAAGCAATTCGAATTGCCACTGCATTGTGAGCCTCCAAAAATAATGAAAGAGCAGTGAGCTGGAGGAAAAGTTTAATGTGATTTGTGCTGTATGTGCTGTGTTGTGATGCAATTTAGTATGACAGTAGTTTTCTTTCATCTTTATGTAGCACTGGTGCATAAACTAGGAGGAAGTTGTAAGAGTGTCTGTTAGAGTGGACTGTACATGCTTTGTGTTTGACCCAAGCTGTGTCCCTAAGACAACAGTGATATGTAAGTTCTTAATTTTTAAGATGAGGTTTACAAAATTCATGGAAGGTGCATACCTCTCAGCGTAACCTTCATAAAAGGGACTTGTTTGTTGAAAATACCTGTAAAGATGAAGCAGAAATGGAGCAAAGCCTGCACTAGGTTATAACACTGTTGAACCAGGGACCTGTCAGGAGTGGCTAGGCATGAAAGATTTCCAGCCCGAAGATTTAGAAAACCCTTTCTTATATTAGCCCTACTGAAATGGGGCCTTAAGTGTCTTAATATTTCTGACACAATGAGTGAGGCAGCGTCACTAAAGATACAGGTAGAGTATAAGAAGTCACAGCTCAGGGGCGGGGGGGGGGCAGATCCAGTGCAACCAGTTACCAGGAGAGCAAAAGATGCTGGACAGATTATAAATGAGAATGAGTAGATGGAGAGGTTTACTGTTAAGGGCTTCATGGGATTTGGGCACAGACTCTTGGTAAAGGGGTTGATAGTTTATGGTACAGTAAAATCAAAATATAAATTAATGCCCATATCACTATGTTTGCTCCTGTTCAGCTGACATACCACAGCACAGTCTCAGCATTGGCCAAAGTATTCAATGACTGGCTCAATGCCTTGGATAATAAACTCTACGGGTGCCTTGTTCCTGGATCTATGTAAGCCTTTGATACCGTGGATCTTGCCATCATTCTAGACATTCTCACAACTATAGTTTGATGATATGGCTCTTAAATAGTTTAACAGTTTAACAGTTATCTGTTTGGCTGGACTGAACAGGTGAAAGCAGAAGGAGACCTCTCCCTCCTAAAAATGCCATCAAGAGGCATTCTTCATGAATCCATATTGGGCCCCCTCTTGTTTGCCATGTATATTAACAATATCCATACAAGAATTCAATCAGTGAATACACACCTATTCGTTGATGACACTGTACTGTACATCTCCAGGCCAGCTCTTGAAAATATCTGCCTTGACCTGCAACTGGAATTCGACTGTCTCCCAAAAAACCTGCCCCAACTAAAGCTACTCCTAAATGCAAAAGACTAAAGCAGTGCTCTTCACACCATATTCGAAGAACTCCTATGCCTCCATCCTGAATCACAACCTCAGATCTCCACCTCCCTTGGTGAACCCCTCGAAGTCGTGTCAAAACGTAAAGACTTGGGGGTCAGGATTGACAGAAAACTGTGCTTAAGTCACTCCTTGCCATCTTTGCAGAACAAATTGTAAAAATCCCTTTGTATCACTGCTCTAATTAACCTATCCACCTTCAAGACCTTGTTATCTGAGCCTTCTCTGAACCCTGCAGTTGTATGACCTGAGGCATTGCGTACAGTGCCTTGTTATTTGCTTCTTTCAGGCTCTACTCCTCCCTGTACAAAACTATTGCCTGCCCTCTCTCTCCTCTTGCACTTACTACTCCTTGCTTACTACAAAGTACAGCTTCCCCTCTTCTACTATTCTTAGGCATGTTAAGATGGCAGTCATTGCTATATATTGCTTTATGTTCTTATAACCATGTAAATGATGTATTGTATCAACCTTTCCCTTAGTTGTCATACTGTTGTCGTTGTTAGTTTTTATATGTGCAGGTCTGTCAACTGTCTGTTTCTAACAAAAATGTCTGCACCACTGTTGTAAAATGCTTTGATGTACTACATGCTGTGATGGATGTTTCCTGTGCTCTATATAAGCCTTGTTATATTGTACATATCAAATCATTGTGTTTTTCCTTCCCTTCTCGGTACATTTAACCAATCCCAGGTCGCCCCTGAAAAAGGGACCGTCAAGGGCCCAATGTGCCTACCCGGTTACCAAATTGTAAATAAGTAAAATAAATAAATGAAGGTCTATCTTGTAAATGAACATACAAACACATGAAATTGCTAGCACATACAGGCCATATGGTCTATCTAGTCTGCTCGAATGTGTAGCACTTCAGCCCAGTAGACTGCAGCTGCCCACCCCTCCCATTAACTCTACCCTCCCCCAACTGCCCCCAGGTATGTACTTTTCCTTTGAACTTGTCCCACCCCTCTGAAGCACCCACATTTTGCACTGATATGAGTTGCTCAGGCAGTGCATTCCACCCTATTACCACTATTTCAGTGAAGTAGTGCCTCCTCCTTTTCCTCCTAAATTTGCCCCCTTTTAACTTCAGGGAGTGCCCTCTGGATCTCTTCCATTCTGGAGAGTGAACCCACCCTGGAAGCCTACTTTGTTCATCCCCTTCAGGTACCTGAAGGTCTCGCTCATGTTCCCTCTCTCTCTCTCGCTCTCTCTCTTCTATCCTCCAGAGTATACATGTTGAGGTCTTTTAGTCTTTCCTCGTGAGTTCTATCTCCCAACCCATGGATCATCTTTGTTGCTCATCACTGCACTGCCTCCAATAGTTTTATATCCCTTTTAGAGTACGGGCACCAGCACTGCACACAGTACTCCAAGTGCAGCCTTCCTAGGGACCTGTACAGGGGCAATATGACCTTACTGCATCTTGATGTAATCACCCTTGCTATGCACCTTAGCATCCTGTTAGCCTTAGCTGATGCCTTCCTACACTGGGCCCAGTGGTTTAATTCCCCAGTCACCAGCACACCCAGATCCTTCTCCTCATTGGATGTGGACAGTTTGATACCATCCATCCAGTAGCTGTATCCTTGTTTTTTGGCTCTGAAATGCATCACCTTGCACTTCTTGGCATTGGACCCAAGCTGCCAGGTGTGTGACCACTCCCTCAGTCTTGCCAAATCCTCCTGCAGTAATATGTCACCCTCCTCCCCATCCACCTCAGCATAGATCTTGGTGTCATCAGCGAAGAGGCTGACCTTATTCTTGATCCCAACTGCTATGTCTGTGAATGAAAATGCTAAACAGAACTAGTCCCAGTACTGATCCCTGTGGGACACCACTTGTCACTGCCCTGGGCTCTGATGCTTCTCCCCCCCACAACTACCCTTTGTTGCCTGTCCCTCAGCGAGTTTTCTACCCATCAGGCTAGCTTCCAGCCTATACCAAGACTCCTCAACTTGCAGGACAATCTTCTTGTGGCACTGAATCGAAGGCCTTGCTGAAATCCAGGTAGACTACATCTACAGCATGGCCCTCATCCAGCGCCCTTGTGACCCACAGTAAGAATCAACCAAGTTTGTCTGACAGGATCTGCCAGCGATGAGCCTGTGCTGTCTGTCTTCTTGCAGATCATAATCCACAAGAAACTGCACCAGCCTTTCTTTGAGGATAGATTCCATCAGTTTCCCCACAATTGCAGTGAGGCTCACTGGAATGTAATTCACTGATTCATCCTTGGGCCCACTTTTGTAGGGCGGTACCATGTATGCCTCCCTCGATTCTCTGGGCACTCATCCAGTATTTAGCAAGGTGTTGAACAGATCTGCCAATGGTTCTGACAGGACCTCTGCCAGCTCCATCAGCACCCTGGGATGTACCCCATCTGGCCCAGGTGCCTTGTCTACCCTCAGGGACCTTAGACCCTCCAGCACCCTTTCCACCGTGATGACTCCTTCTGTGGTTGTATCACCCCCCATGCCTGCACCCCCTTTCCCTGCAGGAATGGACCCATCCCTCTCTCTTGTGAACACTGAACAGAAGTACTCATTAAGTACTTCTGCCTTCTCAGCCCCCTTGTCTGCCCACCCACTGCCTTTCGTATTCCTAACTATTTGATCCTTGCACTTCCTCTTTTCCCTGATATACCTGAAGAAATCCTTTCTCCTTTCTCCTTTCTTAATCCTCTTTGCTAATTTTCTTTCTCTGGCTACCTTTGCAGTCCTGACCGCTCTGCTCACTTCCCTGGATTTCTTCACATAGTTCTCCCTATCCTCTCCCCTGTTGATTATCTTGTAGGTTCGAAGGCCCTTCTTTTCCCCCTCACCTTCTCTGTTATCTCTCTTGTCATCCAGCTTGGATGCTAGGTCTTTGATTTCTTTTGCTGGCTCTTGACTCAAGCTTTAGTGGATTCAATCAGCCCTAGTTTTATGATTGCCCATTTCTGCTCTGCGTCCATGTCAGGGTGGATGTCATCTATGTGTGTTCTCATTAATTACCCCATCTTGCCAAAGTCTGCCTTTCTGAAGTCTGGGACCTTTTTTTTTGTATTGTGGGCCTCTCTACCCAAACTGATAGAGAACCACACTGTGTGGTGATCGCTAACAGCCAGTGGTTCCTCCACCCTTACATCTGTGACCTGTTCTCCATCCTCCACCACCAGGTCTAGAATATTTTCTTCCCTTGTTGGCACTGTCACCCTTTGGGTCAGGAACCATCCTGGATTACTTCCAGGAGGATCTGCTCCCTGGCACATGTGCTGGCTGGGATGCTCCAATCCATCCTGGTAAATTGAAGTCTCCCACCACCACAGTGCTCCCTGTGCACAGACTGTCTGTATCTGATCCTCTAACTCCTATCTGATCTCCTCTTTCTGGGTTGGGGCCTATAAACACCCCTCAATCGGACCCTATCCTTCAGGGCACGAATCTGTATCCAAATGGCTTTACCTACTTTCTTCCCTCCTCCCTGACGCATCCAAGCCCTTCCCTTATGTAAATGGCTACTCCCCCCCTTTATCTTTTTCTCTCTCCCTCCAGAATGATTTAAATCCTGGGATGGCCATGTCCCAGTCATGGTTTAGGTTGCCCATGTCTCAGTGATGACTGCTATGTCCCTCTCTCCTTCTGCCAGAAGTGCCTACAGCACTGCCATCTTAGTCCCCAGGCTCCTAGCACTTAGTGATACCACCCTCCATCCTGATTCTCTTCCAGCTGCCCCCTTACTCTCCCCTTCCCCCCATGTTCTAGACAACATAGGCCCTACCATTGCTATGGGGGAACTCATCTGGACCTCCACTCCTGATTCACTCCACCTCTGCAGCCCTCCAGCAAGTTTAAATTATACTTTGTGGTGATAAATTCCCTCAGTTTCTGCTTTAACACCCCTGAACCCTCCTTACTTAGATGTAGCCTGTCCCCTGAATATAGATTTGGGTTGTCCCATGTGTTGCCCCACCCTTCCACACAGCCATACCCCATGGACTCACACCATTCTCTCAGTCACTTGTTGAATTCCACAGTTCTGCTTTTTCTATCCATACTTGCCCTTGGCACTGGCAGAACTTCTGAGAATACCACTATGCTTCCTTCCTTTCTGCATAGCTTCCCCACTGAAGCTGTCCTGAGCCTCCTTTATCTGCCTTCCTTCCTGATCATTTGTTCCCAGATGAGTTCTTATCAATTATGTTTCACCTGGATAAATAAAGACTTTGATTGATTGATTGATAGATATACAGTTGATGCAGGAAGGATGAGGAGAATATCTTCTGCTGATATTCTGACTTAAAGCCCCATCTTTGTTAAAATCAGTGTAGTATGGCTCTTTTTCTGCCACTGATCCTGACCAGGTCAATTTTTGAAGAATGTTATGAAAGTCGGCAGGGACACTTACATAGATACATAAAGGCACACAACTGACTGCAGGGAAAGGTTCCTCACCCATCCAGTCCATGCACACCACCTAAATATATCGCCTTGCCTTTGTGGCAATCCCCTTCTTTGTTACTGTTCTTCCTTTTTAACTAAACCCACATGATTGTCTCATCCCTGCTTGAAGCTGCTGATTGATTTGGTCTCTACCACTTCCTCTAACAGCTCATTCCCCTTGTCCACCACCTTCCAATGAAGAAGTGCTTACTGATGTCCTTTTTGTACCTCCCCCTGTCAGCTTTATTGAATTCCCTCTCATCCAGGTATTTGAACTCAAGCAGAAGCATTCCACAATGTCAGGTCTATTTATCCCATGCAGGTATTGTATGTCTCAGCCATGTCACCCCTTTCCCTCCATTTTTCAAAGATAACAGTGAAGGATGTCAAGCATGTATAGAACAGATGTACTGGAATAATATTGAAGGCAGTGAGGTGAGAGGATCACCTGATAGGGTCTCCAGAAATAGACTAAGCAGGGACCACCTGGAGCTGGGCAGATTGGGTGGGTCAAGCGGTCCTGTTTTCTAACAAATTCGGTTTCCTTGTTTGTGTACATGGTTAAAGCCTATCAATTTTCTTTCATATGTAATTTTATCAAGGTCATGGATCATCTTAGTCACCCTGTGCTATTTTTCCTCCACCTCGTTGTCGTCTTCCTTCAGGCGTGGATTCCAGCACGTTGTGCAGTACTGCAGGTGCATCCTTTTTAAAACTGGTGTTTTGTAAACCAGAATCTATGTTGAATTAGAAGTGTGGTACTGCACCATTTTATTATATTTAGCTTGCTCATGTTTCCTGTCTTGTAACATGCCTCTTTCATGTTTTTAGTTTGCATTATCAGTATGACAGTCCATATGCACTTCAATGTTCTTTCTTAGCCATATTTGAACACTGGTTTGTTCACCATTACTTGTGACTTAGATGAACTGTCATGCAATTGAAACAGCTGCCTGACATTATGGGACATTAGAACTAATTCCAAGCCACAAAACTCATGCTGTATCATAGTAAATATAAAATAAAATGTGATACCAGAGAAATGGATGTTAACATGGATCTCAGCAGTAAAGATGAAGATTGGGGATAGAAAGAGATGAAAAGGGAGGTCATAAAGATGTCATTATCATATAGTTTATGGCATATGACATGAGTGAGAGTGAGACAGCAGAAATATCTTTACAAGCTGCAATTTAATTCTTGTTATCCCACGAGAGGCAAAGTCACAAGTGGGATACCAGAGTTCAATGACAGCGAGTGGAGATAGTTCTACTATCTCACTGCCACCCATGTCATATGCACTTTATACAACAATTGTGGATCTCTCTTTTTCATTTTTAAAGTTATTTGCTTTTGTTTGTTGCAAAAAGTGAAATAAATGGATTTTGTACTGTTTTCTGCAAATTATAAACAAAACTGAAAGTTATCTGTAAATGAAACACCACTCATTTTGTAAATCTTTTTGTGCTGAATAACTTCTGTGCTCACAGTATACTGCTATCTTTTTTCATTTTAAGATTATTTGCATTTGAATATGGTTAGTACTGCTACTGAGGCCGAACATTCTAAATGAGTTCCAAACCTTTGTGACATACCCAGCTGGCCAAGATATCCATTGTGGCATACCCAACTGTGAAGATATAAATGACATCTCACATGAGGTCAGTGAGATATCTCTTTTATTTTATGAAAATAGACCCACACCTGTTGACTAAACTATGTTACATTTCATTTAGTGGTCATCTGTTTTCTCATTTCTCCTTCCATGCCACAACAACTGCAGTTACAATGGGTTCACCCTTTTAAACATCCTGTCATTACTTTTTTCACAGAAAGGATGGTGACATTGCCTATTGAATAGCAGGCAGAACTGTGAGTCTGAGCACTTGGATTTTAAAGCCCACCACTCTTATTTGCTGTGTAACCTTGTGCAAGTCACTCAAAGTTCCTGTGCTCAGTAACACAGGCAATCTCTCTCATCTCTTCTCTCTCCCATCATCCCCATACTAGGGTGAATTATCATGATCTATCATTATGGCAGAGGCCACAAGGGTATACTAGGGAAGTGGGTTGTCAATCACCAGGAAAAAAAACATTTGGAGGCAGTGTTGCCCAGTGAGTCGATCACAAAGCTGCAGCTCAGAAGACCCAGGTTTGTCTCTCACCACCACCAATATCTACAGTAGTTAGTTAGTACTAATTTTCTTTTATAAATTATTTCTGAATTTGTAAAATTTTCTGAGACCTATTAGGATTACACACACACACACCCACACACACACCCACCCACACACACACACACGCACCTGAAATGGGCTAACGTGTTCCTCACAGTTTATAAGGGCTGCATGGATTGTCTTCTTTCCTGTTTTTTTCTTAGTTTATTTTTATTATGGTGCCTATAATTTAATTCTGTAGTAATTGGAAAATCATTTCTTTCTTGTAAAACACAAAGAAAAAAATAAAAATAATAAAAGAGAGAAAAAAGTTCAAACACTCAGATCAAGTGTAATGACGTAAGACACTCTTGAAACACCAATCACGGCACTTACTTTCTTTTCCCCTGAGCTAGGAAGATAGGTTTTGCTGCCTACATTGGCTCAAATAAATGAAGTTTAAACTAAAGAAATGTGCACGAGACTCTTCATTTTTTTTATGCCCTTCGTAAGTGCTGTGAATGGGGTTTCAAAACTGTGTCTCTGTTGTTGCTGAGCACCCCAGGTCACCTTAGTGCATCTTTGTAATATTCTTTAATGTAAGGCAACACACATTTACTTGCAGATAAGTTGTTTTATTGTTTTTCACTATCTGGGATCATCGCATCTAAAGAAAGTAGGAATAAGAACAAAAGTGACTAAGTCTAGAAATATCTGATGGTCTTCTTCCACAAATCTGGATTGTCTCATGAAAGGTTTTCTCTTTATTGCGGGCCCTAAATGAAAAGAAATAAAATGAAAAATGTGCTAAGAATAAAGTAGTCACTTTGGACATGCAGTTTCTAAAAGGATAATGTTAGCAGCAGCAAATAATTCATCTGTAACTTTAGATGCAGAACCATACAACATAGGAAAGCTAGACAAAGTTAGATGATGCACATAGTAACGTACACAGTAACATAGAGTACAAACTTATGAAAGAGCCAGAGAAGATGCCCAAAATGGTCTATCTAGTTTGTTCATTAGTCTTGCAGTGTCACTGGCTTACGTCATTGACCTTGCATTGCCTTCCCCTGTCAAACTTTCCTTCATAACTCCCCCACCACCACGGTCCCACAGGTTCCATTTGTGCATATCTCAGGCCCTCTTAAAGCTGCCCACTGTCTCTATTCACTCTGTTTATTCCCTGCAGGTACTTTAAGGTCACTATCACATCCCCTCTCTCTCTCTCTTCCAGGGAGCAGATTCTTAAGTCTCTCAATCTGTCTTCATATGCCTTCCCCTGCTGATCCCTGCTAATCTTGGTTGCCCTCCTTTGGACCTACGCTAACAAGCTGATGTCCTTCTTATAATAAATATGCCAATACCTTACCCTATATTGTAAATTTGATCTTACTAGTGATCTGTACAAGAGCAGTATGACCTCACTTCTTCTACTGATGAGTTCCCTTGCTATGCAACCCAAATCCATGAGTAACTCTCACAGTAATGCTGTAAGATACATGGTAACATAGTACAGTACAACCTCCATTATCCAAATGCTCAGGGAGACATCAGATTTGTTCGGATAATCTAGAGTTCATATAATCGGGGGTCCATAACATTTAGGCAAATGAGAGCTGGGAGACAATGTGAGAGTTCAAATAATAGGGCGATCTGGATAATCGGGGTTCAGATAATCAAGGTTGTACTGTAATTCAAAGAGTTACAATAGTGTGGTGTCTGAAATTAACATTTTCAAACGTTGTCAGCTACTCTTTGGATTTTTAGTAGACTTTCTTTCTCCATTTGCAAATTAGAAGATTTTTACTACACAGTACTGTATGTAATGTTTGGAACAGCAGTCTGCCTGAAGGCTGGCATATAGGGTTTTATTCCTTTTCATACCTCATCAGCCATAGAAATCATATATATTAACAAGCATTTGTCAATGCCAAAAGTTTGCTTGTTGGTATTAGCATTGGAAATGCAGGCGTTAGATGCAGAATAGGAATGGCAGTGAAGTACTGAACATCACACCAACACCACCTCCACCCTATAGAGATTGACAGGCATTGGGATATATGATTGGGTCATTGTCCATAACGTTCATGCCATTTCACCTCACCCTATCCTGCAGACACTAACAAGTGTTGAGGTGTGCCTTGGGGTGTTTGGCTTTACAGTGACCCCATTCCGTATGAACATATGCTGAAATGGGTGCAGTATAGGAGAATGGGGTGAACTCTGGGGCAGAAGAGTCCAAGGTACACCTTGAAACCTGCCACTGGCTACAGGGTGGGGGTGCAATGGCATGAGCGTTACAGTTGACATTCCAGAGGCACACCCCTGATGCCTTTCAGTCTGTACAGAGTGGGACATTATGGTTAGAAACCACTAACGCCCCAGGCATTTGTTGGTATTTGCACTCCAGATTTTTAACATTTTTTTTTTGTGGCCCCCACTTGATAAAAGCATTTGGGACCTCTGCCCATTAACAGTGGCACTGTGATTTTGTTAATCGGTCCCAAACGTTGACTGCCCACAGCAACCGTTCTATTCTGTGCCAGATGTGCGAAACCACAGTTCAGGCAGGATGTAAAAAATGACAGCTGCACCATTCATAAGGAGGTGTGAAGGGATGGCAATTTTGGAAAATAGGAAGTGTAAATATTTAAAATTCTTGAAGTTACAAGCATGCGCAAAAACTGCAAAATGCATGCTTGTAATACAGTCATTTTTTAAGAATTTTTTCACCAAATTTTTAAGATAGGCATTTTGAGATCTGTGCTTTTAAACAGTGGCACTATAATTTTCTTATTTTTTCCCGAACGTTGATTTCCCACTGTGACTGTGCCAAATGTGTGAAACCACATTTTGTTTGGGATGTGAAAAATAAAAGCAGCACTGTTCATAAGGAGATGTGCAAAAATGGCAATGCTGAAAATCTGGAATAAAAATATAAAAAATTCTCGAAGTTATGACTGTTCTTGGAAATAGCACAATGCACATTCGTAACACAGTCATTTTGTGAAATTCTGTCACCAAATTTTCAACATAGGCATTTTGTGATCTCTGCTCATGAACAGTGTTACTGTGATTTTCTTACTCTTTTCCGAGCATTGTTTTCCTACAGCGAATGTGCTATTGTGCACCAGATGTATGAAAACACATTTTGGGCAGGATGTGGAAAATGACAACTGTACTGTTCATAAGAAGGTATGAAAAAATGGCAATGTTGAAAATCTGGAATAAAAATATTAAAAATTCTTGAAGTTATGAGCATGCGTGGAAGCTGTGCAATGTACTCTCATAACATAGTTGTATTTTGGAATTTTTTCACCAAATTTGCAATGTAGGCTTTTAGAGAGGCCACCTCATGATCTGTGACACTGTCATTTCATTAATCAATCCCAAAAGGTGAGTCTGTGCAGCAACTGTAAAACAACTATCAGGACTGAATAACAAGATGATGGTGACTGAATTCATGAGGTGGGGTCCCAAGAATCCCATGCTGAACATTTGGTGCCAAAATTCACCAAAATGGCGAAGATACGCATCAAAGTTGAAAAAACTATCTATGCCATTATACAGCTTACAGGCATTTCTTCAGTTTGCAGTTGGCTTTGAAGAGTGCAGGCATATTCCCGATCCACCAAAGATCATTGCATTGGGCTCCAGAGGTAAGTATGGTGGGGGGTGGGAAGTGAGGTGCAAGAGATTCAATGAGGTACTGTTTTCTTTTTTACAGGTTTAAAAAAAAAAGACAATGCAGGATTTTTGGCATGCTGGGATGGGCTCCCGGCATGCCACCTAGAAGTTTGCTGGGGGAGGGAGTGGAGCCAATGGGGATTGGACACCCCCATTGGCCATACATTGTGTGGGGGTGGTGCATGAGCAAGCTAGACTGGGCTCCCAGCGTGCTACCAGGGTGCTTGTTGGGGGGGACCTGGAGCCAATGGGGATTATGCACCCCTGTCGGCCTTACACTGTGCTGAGGGGGCAGTGTATCAGCTGAGGGAATTGGGCACCCCTCTTGGCACACAACAGATGGGGGGTGGGGCACATCATGCCAGCAGGGATTGGGCTACCCTATTGACAAATGAATTGGGGGGGGCATGCTGACAAGGGGATTGGGCACCCCCAATGTCAGCTTTTCTCGGGACTATGAAAGGTGGACAGTGACAGCTGCCACGATTTTTATTGAAAGGAGACACCAGGCAGGGCATGCCCTGCAATGAGGGGGTGCTCCCTCATTGCAGTGGCTAAATTGTTTCAAATTGGTGGCACACATGCTGAACTAGTGTCAGCAGCATGCCACTGCATTGGTGAAAGTGGGCCAAGCCTCTAAATGCAGTAGGGGCATTGGTCGCCTCAGTGCCAAAACCCTGCATCTCTCCTCAGCTGTCACATTATGATTCTTGTGCATGCACGCAAGCAAACATAAAAATGAAAACTAGAGGAGTAATCATGTGACCTCTCCTGACAGTTGAGTAATATCTCTTTAGAGATCATACAGGCTAAATTCAAATGGCAGTGTGAAAGTCCCCATTTGTTATCATGTGATGACCCCTTTAGTTTGTAATATATGAGATCTCTAGGACATCAGCACTGTGACATCACTGACAAGTGACATCAAAACTACTCAAAGAGCCAATCACCTGCTGCCATAAGTCATCTGTGATTTCACAGTGACTTAGGTTGCAGTGCTGATGAGGTATGAAGACAAAGAAAACTAGATACTGCATAACAGTAGCCAGGTAAAACACTGCTCTACAATTCACATCCTGTACCTCAGGTAGTAAACTTTCTAATGAGAAAAAGGAAAAAGAAAAAAATACTGCAGGAAATAAAAAGTAAGAACTAACTTCTTTAACATTTTTCAAAAAAATATGATTGCTACAGTAGGTTGGTGCTACTAGATATTTAAGGTAAAAAGGGACTTTAGGTCTATTAAGTCTGACCTCTCATAAAGAGAGAACAATCCACACACTGTGAGAATAGGTACTTATTTATATGGAATGTTTATCTACCCAGCTACCATACTTTTTATAATACTGTGAAGGTATTTTAATGGTCACTTTAGAATCTAATAACAACATAAAGAAATGTAGCACTCAGCTTCTCCTTGTATCTAATTACAAATATACACAGATATTAACTCATTACACTAAATGCTTGCCATACATTAATGCTTAATGAAATTTTCTGTTTGCAGTCAAGAATTTACAGTCAACATCAGCAACACAATTCTTTCAAATTTGAACTCTAGAACCTTAAAAAGAGATATTTTTGCTTTTGTCGATATTAATAAAGATTTGTTCACTTCAGTTGGATTCTTTCAGCTTAAACTTTATTTGTCCCCATTGCTTCTTCTAACTATGAAGACATATTCCTCTGTTTTTGATATCAGAAGTTGCCAGAAATGTGATTTGGATGTCACAAGCACTTTGGGGAAGGAAATGTACTGTACCAGCAGTAGATGAAGTCTGAGGGCAACATGCCTGTTTCCATGCAAATTATTTTAGCAATAAGGAAAAGAATGGAATATGCTGAAAATTTAATTATTTTTATTATTAGAAGGTTTACGTCCTGCCAGTGCTAGCTGTAATTTGTTTTTCAGAAAACTGAAAAATTACTTTACTTGAAGTGTTTATATTTTGCCCAATATATCCACTCTAGATTAAAAGTCCAGATGATGAGGTAAATACTGAAGCCCAGAAACTCTGGGGAAGAAAAAAGGCATATAAGAATCTTAAGCATTACATAAGACGACCATTTTCATTATGTAATTCTCAGTTTCCCTTCTTGTGGCCCAGTTTTTCAAATGTTTTTTGTTATAGGCATAGAATGGGAGAAAGCCTTCTGAAAATAGGGAGGAGACTTGATGATTTCTGTGATCCCCCTATCTGGACCGACTGCTTCTCATCTTTATGGTGCAAGTGGCCACAATTAGCCTGAATGTAGAATTCAGGGGCTTGAACCGAAGCACAAGTTCTCCATGTGGCAGCACAATAAAATGTATTACTACCAAGCCACTGGGCCAGCAAAGGAAGAGGCTTTTGAGTTCAAGTTTTAAATTGTTACATTTGAGAGTGCATTTTGTAAACTTAATCTGTCAGTTTGGGATAATTTCACTGTCCAGGTCTCAGGGTCTCTATCACAGCATTGCTCTTTACCTGCTGCAATGTGAAGTGAGGATAGTCTGTTGTGAGAATTACAGACATTTTCAGTCCAGTCACTCACTGCAACATCAGGGTGGTTGCAGGTGTACCTGTCCTTTGGCTGGGGGGCATGATTGCCTTCCCAGTCAATGCATTAAGCCACATGGAGATTAGTCAGCAGTTGGTACACAGATGCCAGGAGGCAAGTGCCCTCACTCCAGAGTAACTGAGCAACTCATCTACACACCACACCTGGAACCCTCCTCCAGTCCCACAGAAAGATTCCCAACTTCACTCTCAAACTCATATCTCCCAGCAAATAAGGCAGAGCACTACAGTTTCTCCACAGGGGCCAGCAGCAGCTACGATTGGTTTTCTATCACAGTTTGATGAAGTGGCTTACCTTTCCTCTAGGTGGCTTGCCAGCAGGTGGATTGCCGGCAGGTGGATTGCCAGGACGTGGATTACCAGCAGGTGGATTACCAGGCTTTCCAGGTCTCTGACCTACAGTACAGTTGAAGACAAAAACATCCATTAGGATAGTAAAGAACTCCATTTAGGCTACACAGCTACAAAGCAGATATTTATTTAACCTTTTCAAGTTCTGAGTCAAACTTATCCTAACCTGAAGAACCCAGAAACAAACATTGCATCAACAAAAGGCCTCAAGTGGTGGTCCATGAGATTGCAAGCGTGATCATCAATGGAACACTGTAAACCAATACTCTAACTTTTCAGATAGGAGGAATTTCTCATTTGTCAGTTGGTTATAGTGGCTGCTTCACAACTTGGGCTAGCAGGTTTGATTCCCATACATCATCAAGGTGATGCAGGGTGCATGTCTCACTCTTAGAAAAGGGGGGAAGTAGCACTGCAGGCAACAAAATGCAGCCTATGCAGTCCTGGGCAACCCTGTGCTATCTGGTAGTGAAATCTTTGAATAACAGAGTCAAAGCAGCGCTGCGTCAATGTAACATCAACTGAGACCTCAAGTGTTGGGCAATGATATTTCAGTTATACAACTCAATGATGTACACTAGCCTCCCAGCTAAAGTACACAACTTTAACTGAATGGTTAGAGCTGCTTCAGAGAGACCCAGGGTCCCAGGTTAATTCCTACTAAGTGCTGGATGGATGCCTGCCCAATTAGAGGGGACACACTTGACAGTGGCATTGAGGATAGAATACTTTACCGCTAATAAAATCACAAAGGAAAAAAACTTGGCACGACAAATAGGCCATTATTAGCAACATTAGCAAAATAAATGAAGTTGGTCACTGAGCATGCTTAGAATTTTGTTTCAGTTCTTTTGGCCACACTGGACATGCTCAGATTATTATTCTCACATGTAATACGCCATTTTTTCTTGTTTTTTATTGAGTTGATAATGAAAACAGCCAGTCTTTGCACTCATGCCAGACCTCAAATAGCTGTACAGTATACATTCATGTACATA
This sequence comes from Neoceratodus forsteri, assembly GCA_016271365.2. NCBI lineage: Eukaryota > Metazoa > Chordata > Ceratodontiformes > Ceratodontidae > Neoceratodus > Neoceratodus forsteri. The sequence continues at coordinate 618,983,611 of CM028138.1, read as the reverse complement.
AGAGGAAAAAAGACCTAAGCATTCTGAATTACAGATCTGGGGGAATACTCCATAAAGTTTAAACAGTAATAATATAAAACAATAGCTGCACCTTGTCAGAGTGAGAGAGTGACCACAACAGAAATCTCCAAACATTGCTTGGATTCCCAAATGAAAATGAGGTATGATCTCAGCCCAAATATATGGTGAATCCTAAACATGGGAGGCATCCGCAAACCAACACAACCATTGCTCTCCCAGAGCCCAACAAAATCACCAGCATTTCTCAAGTGAGCATAACATACTGCATTATTGATAACACACACTGGCAGGTAAGGAAAACTGTTAGAGAGTAAAACTATCACTCATATAAAAAAAAATATATATATTTATATATATATGAGACAAAGAACCTCTGTGCACAAACACTGAGGCTAGGGTTACCCCAAAGGGCATTTGGCTGGGAAGCCAAGTTTTAAGAAAATACAAAATCACACATGCCCCCACAATGCAAAGCATCATGGGCTGCATATGCAAATCACCACAGAATGTCATGCTGGTTCAACTTTAAGCAGAATTGTATGGTGCCGAAAGGCTCTCACACAGTTTGCAAAGGGTGCTAACAGTTGACATAGACATCGTTTCTGTCCCTACCAGGACTCATCAGTATAGCCTGCCTGTTTGACACCCCAGTGGGGTGTCAAACAGATATATATATGTATGTTAGACAAGCGGTTAGCTAGAAAAAGTAACAGTAAAGAAATACCATCAATGTGAAGAACTCCCCAACTCACCATGGATAAGAGGCTCAGGAAGGAAGGAGGAAACCGTCAACCTTCAACAGTAGTGCAACCGTGCACCATGATGTTGCCAAGTCAGTGTCTACAGGGCTCTCACACACCTACAGTAAAAGCTCACTATGCAGTTGCTCCCATGACAGCCATGAGTTTATGCATTAGAAATAAATCCCAATTAAAATTCCAGCTTTACCAACAATACTGAAATGACCATATTAGAAATAAATGTGCGACTGTTATAATGCAAAGCTTGAACCCCTGTATTGCAACCCTCTAAACCAAAGCTAAACTGAACACCTGAGACAGTTAAATCTATGAGGAACAAAAATTCACTGAGGAAAAATCTGCAGTCCATCTGGTGTTGTCTTCGTTATCTGGATCTCCTACTTGTCCAATGGCCGCAGTCTTGAACTCTCTTCGGATAAGCTCAGCCCTTTTACCTGCCTCCGCTTCATAGCACTGTTAAATCAATAGGTGTGTCCACCATAAAATATGCATAGCTGGGTAGGCATAAATAAGGAATGAGTAACCCCATTGCTATTTAATTGGGCCCATACTGTGTCAATCTTTTTTTTGCCAAGACCAGGTGGCGAATGGCAAATCAGGAAATAAATGAAAAGTAGTCTCATTAAAGTTCAAATGTTAAGAGTCCAGAGAAGCATGTAGTAAAATGTCTTTGGTCACTACCAATACGGTGACAAGTACACAGTCTCTGGCAAAGCCCCTTACTGATCTGCCCATCAAGGAAACTTCTGGTAAGCCTTAACAAAAGCAGGGGCTATGGCTCTTGCATCAAGACCCAAAGCATCTGGCAGCCAAGTTTTTGAAAACTGAAGTAGCTGTTCTCCTTCACTCCCTTCTGGGAGCCAACCAGTTACACATTGGAAGTCCTGGGTGAGTTTTCCAAGAACTCCAACCAATATTATAGCTGCATGTTTTCCTGTGACATCTCACTGGTCACTGCCAGGGTCTGGGTCACTGACTGCTCTGCAGAGGTTGCAGCCTTTATAACATCCTGTATTTTGATGTACTGCTCCTGCATTTGAGTAGTGTTTTGACTTTACAGTAAATAGTTTTCATGGCGGCCATCAGAGATTGCCACAGAGCTTCTGCTTCAGGATGGGTAGCGGGCTGCACAGAGGATATTCTGATCTGTTGCTTAGGTGGTGGTAGCTGATTCTTCGTTCCACTGCTGGTTCCTTTTGGATGACCCATCCCAAGTTTAGTGACAGACTGTGCACCAGGACAAGAAAGATCCAATGCTGTATACTAAATGAGCTTATTAACAATTTTAATGTTGAATAAGTTGACGTGAAAACCAGAAAGGCATTGACCTGTGGTGAGGTGCATCTGCTTAGCAGAGTCCCCCCTGATGCCATTACTTTTTTGACTGCACGCGTACCATAAGTTACCAGTTACTTTTTGTCAGCACATGAACTAATGGAGCTTGTAATTCAGTAGTAGTTGCCCTTCTACTATGCTATTAAACCAAGGAGTATGGTTTATATTTTCTACTTTAATTCCTTTTCCAACTTTTTACCATTTCTATCAAAACAAGCATTTGTCAATGCCGAGTGTTTGCTTGCTGGCATTGGCAGTGGTAGTGTAGAAGTTACAGAGCTGCGTAATAGGAATGACAAAGAAGTATTGAACTGAAGCCAACCCCACCACCACCCTGCAGAGAGTGACAGGCATTGGGGTATGTCTTTGGGTTGTCAGGCATAAAGGCCATGCCATTTCACCACACCCCACCCTGCAGACACTGACAAGTGTCACGGTGTTCCTTGGGGTCTTTGGTTCATATGCACTCCCATTCTGTAGAAAATACGTGTGAGATGGGTAAATAGGAGAATGGGGTGAACATTGGGGCTGAAGAGTCCAAGGCATACCTCGATACCTCTCACTGGCTGCAGGGTGTGGATTGGTATGAGCATTACAGGCAAGAATCCCAAAGTCACACCCCTGATGCCTGTCATTCTCTACAGGGTTGGGCGTTATGGTTGGAAACCTTAATACCTCAGGCATTCATTGATATTTTCACTCCAAATGTTCAACATGGTTTTTTTGTGACCCCACCTCATTAACAGGGGGAATATCAGTTTGTTAGCCGAAAGCTGCTTATGCACAGCGACTATGGCATTTAGCACCACAGGTGCAAAAACATTCTGAACAGGATGTAAAAAATGACAGCTGTACTGTTCATGGAGAGGAGTAAAAAATGTCAATGTTGCAAATCTGCAGTAAAAATCTAAAAAAAAATGGTGAAGTCACGAGCGTACATAGAAACTGTGCAACGCACACCCGTAATATAATTAGGTTGGGGATTTTTTTACAGCAGATTGTCAACTCAGGCATTTTGGTGCCTCCAATCATGAACAGTGTCACTGTGGTTTTCTTTATCTGTCCCGAACAATGATTTACCACAGCGACCATGCATCTCTGCGCTGAAAGTGTGAAAACACACTTCGGCCATGTTGTGAAAAATGACAGCCGTACTGTAAATAAGGAAGTGGGGAAAAATGCCACTGGTGAAAATCTGGACTTGAAATATTACAAAGGCATGAACTTATGAGGGTGCGTGGAAACGCAATGCTCACTGGTAACACAGTCATTTTATGGACTTTTGTCACCAAATTTTCAACATAGCCATTTTAAAACCTCTGCTCATGAACAGTGTAATTGTGATTTTCTTAATCTGTCCCAAACATTGCTTTCGCACACCAACAGCACCATTGTGCACTACATGTGCGAAAACACATTTTGGGTGGCATATGAAAAATGGCAGCTGTGCTGTTTTTCTTAATTTGTCCCGTATATTCATTTCACACACTGGCTGCGCCATTGTGCACTACATGGGCAGAAACACGTTTTGGGTGAGATGTGAAAAATGACAGCTGTACTTCTCATAAGAAGGTGTGGTAAAATGGCAATGTTGAAAATCTGGAGTGAAAATATTGAAAATTCACGAACTTACGAGCATGCGTAGGAACTGCGCAACACACGCTCGTAAAACAGTCATTTTTTTTGAATTTTTTCACCAAATTTTCAACATAGCCATTCTATGACCTCTGCTTATGAACAGTGTCACTGTGATTTCCTTAATTTGTCCCGTACACTGATTTCGCTCACCGACTTTGCCATTGTGCGCTACATGGCCGGAAACATGTTTTGGGTGAGATGTGAAAAATGACAGCTATACTACTCATAAGAAGGCATGGTAAAATGGCAATGTTGAAAATCTGGAGTAAAAGTATTGAAAATTCGCGAACTTACGAGCGTGCATAGGTACTGTGCAATACACGTCCGTAAAACAGTCATTTTTAGGAATTCTTTCACCAAATTTTCAACATAGCCATTTTAGGACCTCTGCACATGAACAGTGTCAGTGTGGTTTTCTTAATTTGTCCCGTACATTGGTTTTGTACACTGACTGCGCCATTGTGCGCTACATGGGCGGAAGCACATTTTGGGTGAGATCTGAAAAATGACAGCTGTACTACTCATAAGAAGGTGTGGTAAATTGGCAATGTTGAAACTCTGGAGTGAAAATATTGAAAATTCATGAACTTACGAGCATGCTTAGGAACTGCGCAACGCACGCTCGTAGAACAGCAATTTTAAGGAATTTTTTCACCAAATTTTCAACATAGCCATTTTAAGACCTCTGCTTATGAACAGTGTCAGTGTAGTTTTCTTAATTTGTCCCCTACATTGGTTTCACACAACGACTGCACCATTGTGCGCTTTATGGGCAGAAACACATTTTGGGTGAGATGTGAAAAATGACAGCTGTACTACTCATAAGAAGGTGTGGTAAAATGGCAATGTTGAAAATCTGAGTGAAATATTGAAAATTCGTGAACTTAAGAAGTGCATAGGAACTTGCGCAATGACGCTCATAAAACAGTGGTTTTGGAATTTTTCCACCAAATTTTCAAAATAGGCTTTGGAGAGTCTACCTTATGAATACTGGCAGTGTCATTTCATTAATCAGTCCTGAAAGGTGATTTCGCAGTGACTGCGAAATCACCCTTTGGGCCTGAATAACGCCATGACAGTGACAGCATTCATGAGAAGGGGTCCCAAAAACCCCATGTTGAAGATTTGGTGCAAAAATTCCAAAAAGTGCCTGAGATATGCAACAAAGTTGAAAAAACCCTATCTAGCCCATTATACAGCTTACCGGCATTTCCTCAGTTTGCGCTCGGCTTTGAAGAGTGCAGGCGTGTTCTTAGTCCACTGAAGATCGTCCGCGAGGTCGAAGGTAAGTATGGGGTGGGGGTGTGGGGAGGCAGGGTGCAGTGGGTGGGTGCGGGTTGTGGGGGAGGGCTGGGAGACTGCGTGGGACCATTTTTGCTTTACAGGTAAAAAAAAAAAAACAAAGACGACGCGGGACGTTTGTCACGCTGGGGTGGGCTCTCAGTGTGGCAGAAGGATGGCTGGGGGTGGCATGGATCCGACGGGGGATTGGGCACCCCCATCGGCCATGGCATTTGTTGCCATGCTGGGGTGGGCTCCCAGTGTGGCACCTTGTACTCGGTGGGGGGGGAGTGAAGCTGACGGGGGATTAGGCACCCCCGTCGGCTATACCATCGACTTGCCACGCTGGGGTGGGCACCCAGCGTGGCATTTGGAAACTTTGGGGGGCAGCACAGCCGACAGGGGATTGGGCACCCCTCGGCTATATCACGTGTGTGGGGGGCAGCATGCAGTATGCGTGCGTTTCTGTGTGTGTGTGTGTGTGTAGGGGAGCTGCGCATGAGCAGGCGATATCTTATTGCTGCTCACTGAAGCATAGCTCCCCCTTTCAACTGTATGCCACTGCATTTTGCAGCTTGTCATAGACAGCTCCAGCATGCATTGGCTTACAGGGGCCGTGCCTGCCAACACACTGACTGAATTGGAAGAGGGGGTGACACACCCCCGAAATCTCGGATGATGGCACTATGTTTCTTGCACACGTGTGCAAGCAAACACAAAAACCACTTAAACGTCTACTGTAAAAACTGAATATGACATGATCTGACTTAGGACATTTTTATCTTCTTTTGAGGTGTCAATTGACTGCTTTGTCACTCGTGAGGTATCAATAGACTAAGACCCTCTCTTGAAGATAACATGATATTTTATGTTCTGCGATGTCATATTCCCTATATGTGAAGAAAGACCATCTAGTAATGAAAGCCGTGGCTAACATTGACAAAGGGGCGCTGAGTTGCTGTAACAGCTAAAGCAACCTCGAGTGGTGGTCCATGAAATTTCAAGTATGAAAGTCAATCAAGCACTCTATCTCCTTCTGTAGCTTGGAGGAATTGCCCTTTAGCTGAAAAGTTGCAGCTGCAGCCTTCAGATTGCAGGGTCCCTGGTTCAATTAGTAGAAATCCAGAGAATCAAACTTCGGCACCCAGGGTCCCACAGGCAGTCACTATAGGAATTCAGCTGTAGGGATATTTCTCCAAGCTGGAATGTAAAATTCTCCTTTGACATTATACTGTGCTGTCTCCATAACTGCCACTAGTGCTCCTACTCTGTCTGTCAGTCCTGTAGGGCTCTGTCATTTGTAACACGGATTACTGGATAGCACTGCTTACACAGGCTTTCTGATATATACTGTATTTCCTCAATTAGAAACCACCTGCTAATGTAAGCCACCCTCTATTAAAATATTAATGGAAAAAGCAGACTTTCAATAGATGCCATCTCTATTAGATGCCGCAGCTTGCAATCAGGAGAACACCTCCAGTTAATGGTTTAACCCACTTCAGCCTGCCCTCTGTCACACCCAGGCCAGGCCATCATCTACTTGCTCTCTTAGCCCACATGATCCCAGTCAAAACAAATAAATGTAAATGTATTTATTTCATTTTTGTTGACTGGGAAAGGAGGACCTAGACAGTTCTGCCTATTTTCAGCCTTGCCCTGGGGAGGGAATACAGATTAATGCCAACCGACATTGAACCAGATTAAGCTGTTGGTGGTATTTTTAGTGAATGGGGAAATTTGGCCAGGACGCTGGGAAATTTCCTGCTCTTTTCATGAAATGCCATGGAATTTTAAAATCCACCTGAACAGGCAGATGAGACCTTAGTTTAACATCTCATCCAATGGTAGCACCTCAGACGCAGGCATCTCTGGTTCTTCCTTGCCAGCAGCTTTGGAGAGAGTGGGTTTTATGCCGAGAAACCTATGATCTGTTTAGAAAACCTCTCACTACCCCAGTGGCCTTAGCTAGGTCTGTGCTGGGATCCTTGTCTGAGTATTGTAGATTTCTCCTTGCCTATCCTTGTAGCTACCAAGTGTATTCCACCATGCGCATGAAGACTTCAGCGACAATTGGACTCTGTATAGTCATTGTGTAGACGTTATTGTAATAGACTTGGGTCACCATTGTGAGGGCATTCCAAAGGATAGTGGTAGTCGTCTGATCTTGTAGATAGTATTAGAGTGACATAGAGTATAATATTGCTGTACTAACTGATTCCAAGACAATCATTTTAGAGTATAGTGGCATTAGGCCCAGGTGCACCTCCATATATTTCTTTACTTGTCTAAGTAGTGTGAGATAAAAGTAGTACTGTTCTCAGTCCTATTGTTTTGCTTACCCCTCCTGTGACAGTGTCATCTTACCCATTGTTACTGAATAAAGCCCTGTGGACATCAGACTTCATAGATGACTCCTGCCTCTCCTTGTCTGGATAACTTTCATCTATCCTAATTCATTTTGACTCTGGTGTTCCTCACCATCATCAGAGCACCACATATGTGGCTCTCCAGTATGCTACCCATCTTGCCAAAGTCTGCCCTTTTGAAGTCCAGGACCTTAGTTTTAGTAGTGGCTACTTCATTACCCAGACTGACTGAGAACCGCATTATGTGGTGATCACTACCTGCCAGTGATTTCTCCACCTTAACATCCCCAACCAGCTCCCTGTCCCCCAGCACCAGGTCTAGAATGTTTCCCTCCCTCATTGGCTCTTTTACCCTCTGGGTCAGGAAGCCATCCTGGAAGCCTTCCAGGATGATCTGCTCCTTGGTGCATGTGGCAGCTGGAATGCTGTAATCTACCCCTGGCTGATAAAAGTCCCCACCACCATCACAGTGCTCCCTGTGCCACCACACCTCCTTAACTGCTCCCATAGCTCTATCAATCTCTTCTGTCTGGGCTGGAAGCTTGTATGCAACCCCCAATCTGACCTTAGCTCCTCTTGGGTTGTGTAGTTGCAGCCAAATGACTTCTGATCTGCATTACTCCCCCTCCTCCATATAACATCTGATCCCTTCTCTAACATAAATGGCCACTCCCCCTTTCCCATTTTCCCTGTCGCTCCAGAATAATTTGAAACTTTGGGATGGTTAGGTCCCAGTCATGAAGTTGGGTTGCCCATGTCTCAGTCATGGCGGTTATGCCCACCTCCCCCTCTGCCTTCAATGCCTGCAACTCAGCCACCATGTTCCCCAGGCTCCTAGCATTTAGTGATATTACCTTCTACCCTGACCCTGTCCTGGTTGTGTCCTTACCTGCACCATCAACCCCTGTCTTGCTTAGGTTTGGCTCCATCCTTGCTATTGGGAAGGTCCAAGGGACCACCTCTCCTGGTGATCGCCACCTCCAGTACCCCCCCCCTTACCTAGTTTAAATTACGTCTCTGTTTGATAAATTCCCCCAGCCTCTGCTTCAAAACCTGTGAACCTTCCATACTGAGATGCAGTCTATTGGCAGTGTACAGATTCGTGTTATCCCACTTGCTAAACAACTCCCCCACCAGTCTATACCCCGTGGTCCCGCACCATTTCCTCAGCCAATTATTGAAATTCATGATTCTCTGTTTCCTGGCTGAGCTCACCCTTGGTGCTGGTAGGATTTCTGAGAAGACCACCGACCTCCCCCATTAACTGCATAGCTTCCCTAGTTCCCTGAAGCTGTCCTGCATCTCCTGTATCCTTCTTCCTTCCCGGTCATTCATTACCAGGTGCACCACAATATGCAGTTTTACCCCACCTTCCTCACACATCTGGCATTATGCTGACATACACTGCCTGCTGTCATGCCTGGCATGCATTCTACCCAGATGCTGCTTTTTCTGGCATTCCATCTACCCCATTTTATACCCTTAACTACTGAGTCTCCCAGAATTAAGTACCTCTCATTCGTATCTTGTTCACCCTCAAGTTACCTGATAAACTCCTGCCCCAACTTCATTTCTCCTTCTGTCCCTCTTGTTTCTGAAACCATTTGCCTCTCCTAATCTTTGCCCTGTCTTCTCCCCCGTAACAACTTTAGTCGGTCTGACAGCTGCCACTTTGGAACCATTACTTTCTGCCCTCCCTCCGCATCTCCCACACCTGCTATACCACCCACTGCATACCACCCCCTCTTCTAACGCTTCCTGTGTCACTCCTGAATTGTGCTCATCTGGAACATAGCTTTCCTTCCTCATCCTTGTGCCCTCCTTACTCAGGCTGTATGCTGTTTCCCCCATCCCCTTATCTACCTGCTCCTTCCTTCCCACTACAGTTTGTAATGCTCTGCCACCTTCCTTCTGCCCTCCCCTGCCTCTGCTGCTTCCTGGGAAACAGCTAGTGTCATCCAACACCCTGCTGCTGCACCTCTTCTCCCCTGTAGTGTTCTCCTCCCTTACCTTAACTATAACTTTTCTTCCTGCCTCTTTCTGCTCCTCCAGGCTAGTTAAGGCTGAGAATCTGTTCAGAATGTTAATTCGCTTTTCCTGCTCTACTTTGTGTTGATGACCAGTTGATGAACTTTGTTCATGAACTGAGTTGAACAGTTGGTGAACTTTGATCGATGTCAATGAATCATGAACATTCAAGATTCATAAAAGCTGATGAACTAATTTTACCTGGGTGCATCTCTTGTGCTGTTGTATTAGGTAAAAAGCATGATGTATAATTTATTTATGTCTATTCATATAGTATATTCATTAATTTATGTGCTTGTATGTATTTTGTAATTTATTTTTTTAAATGCATGACACATTTTATAATGCATGATTATAAAAGTAATAAAATAAAGTATAAAAAAAAAGCTGACATCTCTCATCCGCCACCATTAACCTAAAGTTCAGAGGAGCAGAGTATTAGATTCTGCCTAGTGACTGAGCCATGCAACTCCATGTTTTGTCTGCATTTAAATATTATCAAATGTTGATCACATTTAAAATACACCCAAATTACTTCCCCATAGTACCTGGTAGAACTTATCATTATTGCCACTACCGCCATTGTCGCTGCCACCACACCCAGCTCCAAATCTTCCTCTTTCTCACTAATCCCATCTTCAACTAAATCCTCATCTTCTGGCCTCACCTCACACAATTGCAGTGTCTCTAGTATACTTTGCTATTTCAGTGCTTTTGAGAACTATATGCTGTTGAACTGTAGCTCTATTGACCTGTAATGTTGAAACTTCTGGATCTGTCAGTAGTCGAACTGTCAACTTGTAAATACTGTAATTGTCTGTAAAGAATTTTGTAAATATCCTGTCTGTGTTATCACTGTATGTACCTTTATCCCTCTCCTGGGTCGCACCTGAAATGAGCCTCGCTCAGTGTGCCTGTCCCTGTCAACAAACGCTTAAACAAATAAAAATTATGGGGTAAGGGTGGAGGCGAGCAACATATCTTTCCACAAAGAGTAATGCAGCATGGGACTCCAGCCTGACATTCTGAGTTCATATTACAATCAACTTTTCTGCAACTACCATCAGGACAGACAGGACAGGTCAAAGCTTTTGTCAAAGACTGGCCACTGCCGTGGCACAACTGAATGAAAGGGATAGGGAATCTCTTCTGATCCTAGGAAAAGAAAATGTTTATTTCATAAAGCAACTTTCACAAAGGTTGTTTTAAGAAAGAAATGCTCAGCCACACCTAGTGACAATTTCAAACAATCCTCCCTGATCTTTCATCACTATTCAATACTTAAGATCTTAAAATATCTACAAAAAGAAAATTACATTGTTAGTGCAGTCTCCCACACTGACTTTGCCATGTGCCGCAATAATTGCACTTCCTTAGGGGGTTGAAGGCCCTATACTGGCAGATGACATGCTTTTGGAGATCATGGTCTTTACAGGACCACCCCCCAAGAAATGTGTGAAGCTAGAAAACTTTGCTTCACACATTAGCTTGCAGAGCGTGACAAATTCACAAATGTGCAGACTCAGCAACATTTTCTGTAGGTAAAGTAGCACACTTTTTATGGGAAGTCATGGAACTTCACTGCCAAAGATACATTTTTACCTGATTTCACCTACAAAAAAGTGCCACTTTTTCCAGGAAAACTCATTACAGTGTGGCAAAGTAGCAACATTGCAAAGATTTTGGCAAAGGTGAAGATTGCACCTTTGCCAGAATTTCACTGGCAATGTAACCCTTACAGAAATATAGGTGTGCTGTGTGCATGCAGAATGCATGCCACATGCTTAATTGAACAATGTTTGCATGCAGTTTGAATACACTAAGTAAACATGTGTGAACCAGGTCTAAAAGGCAAGTCAGTTTGCAGGCTGCAAGCTTGATGTGCACCGTAGGTAAGCTGGTGTGAACATCTTCTAACAATTACATCAGGTTCATGTTTTACACACTTGACATGAGTTCAGCAGTTAAGCTAATGTAAATATCATTTAAACATCACATCTGTTTCACATGCCGCGTGCTTGCCATGTGTGCAGCAGCTAAGCTGGTACAAATCTCATCTAAAAAACACATCAGTTTCTATTTCTTACACTACTAGCAATTAATCATTAATTCTGATCCTTTTGCAAGTTGTTTATTGGCATTTTATTTTTGTCATTAAATCACCATTAATCTGTAAAGTAGTGTTTGCTTATTGCATTAAATGCCTAGGATATAGCCAGTCAACATCCCCTATTCCAGATGTACTAAGAGGGGCCTCTGTGTTGTGAAGCCTATGCTTTTTGTTTTGGACCATGCAATCCCTTATGCATATTTAGTGCTGCAAATGTCTCTCCATGACTGTTTTATCTCACTTACTTTCCCTTTGTCATCCTGTACTGAGCATATACACTATGGCCATGCTCAGCACTCTTTGTGCTGAATAGGGTCTTGGAAGCATGCATAACACCTTACATTTTGTCACTGAAATGTGGGACATGGACACTCAAAATGAGGGACAATGAGGGCCACCAACCCACATGATAATCAGGATACATCATGAAACATGAAGATACAGTACCTCAGAACAAAGTGGAAACCATTGTATTAGCACCTGAGAATGAATTTCTACCATTAAGCAGGGGTGCCATTTAGGTAGGGCAGAGGGGCACAGAAGCCCCCCAGTATTTGTGGCTAGGTTGTTCTTATGGTGTGACAAGTAATGGTTTTAAATCTGGATTTAATCTTTTGCACATTTCAGTCTTTCATATGAGATTTTAAACCGAGGTCCCATCTGCCTATTCTGTTGATAGTTCAGGTGGATGTTAAAGATTCCATGGCACTTTCCAAAAAGTGTAGGGGAATTTCTCCAATGACCTGGGCAAATTTCCCCCATTCACTAAAAATACCACCAACAGCTTAATCTGGTTCAAGGTAATTTGGCATTCATCTGTATCCCACTTCCCCAGGTCGTGGCTAAAAATTGGCAGAGTCTGTCTAGTGCACTTACCCAGTCAACAAAAATGAAATAAATAAAAAATAAGTGCCCACCTGGCCTTTGTGTGCACACACTACAGGTACTCTCTAGACTTAACTGTGTCTGTACTGTGTTGTCCACTCTCTCTACCTGTTAGTGGCAGCACAATCACATGTGATGGGGGTAAGCTCCAGCCAAGAAAGAGTGCAACACTGTCTTTCCAAACACAGTATAGACAGACTGAACGCTACAGCTTGGAGTGAGTCAGTAGCACTGAACTCTCAATAGCAGTGTTGTGGCAGCATATTTTTGTTGAAATACAAAATCGCACATGCCCCCATAATGCAAAGCATCATGGACTGCATATGCAAATCACCACAGAATATTGTGCTGGTTCAACTTTAAGCAAAAATGCATGGTACTGAAAGGCCTCTCACACAGTTTGCAAAGGGTGCCAACAAAAGACATAGACATAGATATTTTTGTTGTTCTACTCTTAGTGAGTCTCCATCTCCCCTGGTGGCTGAAGGAGCAGAGGGTAGGCTAGAAGCTAACTCAAGATTAGGCTACCTACTTACTGTACTAGGCTTGCCTTACAAAAAGAAAACAGTGCAGCCCCCCATGGCAGCAAGCTAGGCTTAGCAGCAGCAATGACAGTGGTATGGGTGACCTTCATAGGCCTTGATCAGTGTAGTGTGGCAGCAGCCACAGCAGCAACCAAGCAAGATGGAAGAAACCCAGGTTGGGTGGATTTGTATGGTGAGGTGACTTGGTTGCGGTCCACGTTGGGGACCTAAGATGGTCAGTTCTAGCATTCAGCTTCTGGTGAAGGAGAGGGGGGCAGACTAAAAACTTGGCTGGTGGCACACTCTGCCAGGCTGCAGGTTCTGGCCATATGACTGGGTAAGTAAAAGTGAACAATTTTTTTTTTTTAGGAGGATTGGGGAAGGATGAAGGACTGAAATATTGATGTGTTTTTCATGTTTCTTCACCTTTGGGTGGCTTCATGACCCATACGGGATGGGTATTGATTGGAATGGAGTCAGGGAGAAAAATCGGGACAAAATTATTTTTTGAGGGGTGGGGGGAGGGGCCTGAACTTCAGCGAGGAAAAAGATTGGTTAGTAACTGGGTAGATTTAAGCCTAAATCTGATGCACTGCTCTGGGGTAGATACAGATGAATCTTATACATTTGAATTTTTCCTGATTTGCATATCATGTTTCAGTTCAAACCAAATAAGCTGTTCCTTTTAGAGAAGTTATAGACATTCTAAAACTATCCCTTGCACTCACAGACTTTTAAGCGGTATGGTATGCACAGATTATTGGAGCCACAGTATAATCAGACTTATCCCCCCCCTTAAAGCTGACTTCCACATCCCCATGCTCAGGCACATTATGACAAAGGGCAAAGGAGACTGCACGGGTGAGCACCATTGAAAAGAATAGGGTATTTTTTATTTCTATTTGTATATCATTGATGGAGAGTTGAGATTAATGAAAGCCACTACTCGACTAACAAAGGCCTTGTTAGTAGAACAGTGACCATTCATTGTTCTCCAACTACCCATCATAATGTATAAAACAGTAATAGAAAATGACTCCATTTATTTCAAGAAGTACGTTCCAGCACTCTGACCCATGGACATCATCTCTTAAAAACCCCTGCCTCTGGCTCCCTAGTACTCAAGTAAGAGACTTTTTATTTATACAGTTGGCTCTGCTTATAACAGGGCACATTTGGCTAACCCATATTTGCCTGTTATAAAGAATGGGTTGTTTATCTTTATTGAAAAAAAGACATCATATTGCACTAAATCAGTGCTTTACTGCAGTGCACAATGTTAATTTTACTTAATTTAAGTGCCTAATCCTAAAAGCACCTGAAAATTACTCATGGCTTCAGCGTCGGCATTGGAATATGGAGCGGGAGTGGAAGGCAGAACCACGGCATAAATGTAAGTTAAAGTACAATGTACATTACAGTGCAGATAGCTGGGTGCTGCTCCATGGTGCAGCACAAAGTAAACACTGCTGTCCTGACATTCGAGGGTGTAAGTTTTATGTCCTCTTGACTGTTGGCATTTTCAGGCCCCTATTGATTCTCTTCCAGCTCTTCAGGATGCAAATGTCTCAGTCGTCCAGTTGTCACTTGCGTTGGCTTCTTCCTCATCACCAAAGTGACAACCTTCATCAAACTGCATCCTATGCCTCTTTTAACAGCAGCATGAACAGCTTACAGAAGGGACATTTTTTTGGGTGACCACTTAAAAGCACTACTATGCCCCTAATAAACCTGTTAGCACTTCAGCACTTTAATGAGCGATGGCTTAGGTCATAAAAAAGCAGTGCTAATCATCACTGAAGCAACCCTGCTAATGCCTGCTGAGAGCTTAACTGGCTGGCTGAACTGCCTGGAATAGGTGGTGGTCTCTGATTGCTATAAGCAGCAGCATTTGTATTAAGGGAATTGAAAAGGACAAATTGTTTTGAAGTTTTGCCCCGTAAATCAGACTGCCTCTATTATGCATGGGCAATATAAGTGGTGTCCACAGTATCTATACTTTGTGGGTTGCCTGAAGTAGCATGGCCATACCCGCTACAGTGTGTGTGCAGGGAAGGGGGGAGGCTGGCCATGTTGGTGTATGGTGAGTTTTTACTGCACTTGTGTTTGCACCTAAAGTCTCTTTGCGTGGAAGCATTCAAAACTATGGAGAAAAAAATAGTAGGAGTTCAGGTCAGACAGAAGTAATTAAGTGGGACTGTGGGTAAGTTTATGTATTGGGGGTGGTAAAAACATGTGTTTCCATAGGTATGTGTGCTACGGTTCAACTGTGAAAATGAGATGAGGGAGAGAAGAAAACTGAAAATCATACACTGGCTACAAGCATGCCACATGCATGCAGATGTATTCAGATACAGCATGCATTGAAGTACAAGCAAGCCATATGTGTGCAGACAATATGTCTTAGTGGTTAAAGGCACTGAACTACAATCCAGGAGACTTGGAGGCATGAAGACCTTGTCTTGAATCTCATCAGCTCCCACTTGTGTATGGTGTGATCCTGAGCAAGTCACTTAACTTTTACGTGTGCAGTTATCAGTGACCACTTACTTTTTTGCATGCATACTACGTGCATGCAGTCTTTGCCAACTTAACATAAAAATCATGGTTTTCACACTTGCTTGCTGCACGTATGTCATATGCATGCAGTCGGTTCCAATTTAACATTTAAATCATACTTGCAGCATGCATATCACTTGGGTAGTTTTATGTGTGCAGCATGAAAACATTTTATACAATTATTTCTGTAAGGAGAAACATTGCAGCATCTCTAGCCCACACCCTTTTGAGTTTTTATTCCTTATTAGAACACTCTTTTGGCTATGCACCTCTTCTTTTGAATCCCTAAGTAGATGCTAGTATAGCAGAACTGCATCTTAGGCTGATTGCTACTGCTAAACAATAGCTGTCAACTACTTACGTGAATTACTCTAGTAGTTGAAGTGAAAGATGAATGTGATGGTCTCCAGGATGTGAGGCAGCATGGGTTCTTTGGGTGGAGATCATATCAAATGAATCTGATTGACTTCTTTCACTGGGTCTCTAAGACAGTAGACAGGGGCCAAGCTGTAGACATCCTCTATTTAGATTTCAGCAAGATGTCTGACTTTGTACCCACAAAAGTTTGATCAGGAAGTTGGTGGATCTTGGGCTTGGGGATAAGATGGGGAGATGGGTAGAAAACTGGCTGAAGGACAGAAGGCAGATGGTGGTTGTCGGTGGAGAGTTATCTGGCACCAGAGAGGCCACCAGTGGGGTCACACAGGGGTTGGTGCTGGGGCCAGTGTTGTTTAATGTCCTTAAGGGCAATATGTGCATATTTGTGGATGATACCAAGCTCTGCAGGAGAGTGGACACAGCTGAAGGGATACAGGTCCTACAAGATGATCTGGAAGTTGATCCAGGATCTGGCATCTTGGCATCAGTGCCAACAAATGCAAAGTTATGTACATTGCAGCCAAGAATCCAAGGACAGAGTACTACCTGTGTGTAATCCAGGTATCTGCATCAGAGGAGGTGAAGGACCTGGGAGTGAAGATCACTAGTGACCTGAAGAAAGAAAGCAGCAGCAAGGGCAAACAAGATGCTGGAATGCATAGCTAGGGTGATCAGTAGTAGGAGAGAGGATGTTATGCTAGCCTTGTACAGGTTACTGGTGACACCATATTTAGAGTATGGAGTTCAATACTGGTGCCCACACCTCAAAAAGGATATTAACCTTCTGGAGAAGGTCCAGGAAGAGCTACACAGATTATAGCGGGTCAGCAGGGTAAGGCATTCAAGTAGAGGTTGAGGGCACTAAACATGAACTCTCTGGAGGAAAGGAGAGAGAGAGAGAGAAGGAGACATAATTGGGATCTTCAAATACTTGAAAAGGATAAATAAGGTGGATAAGTAGGGTCTCATTAAGCTGAGTGGCAATCATAACATGAGGAAGCACAGTCTTAAGCTGGTGTGGGGAGATTTAGGAGGGAGGTCAGAAAGCACTTCTTCACAGAGAGGGTTATGGACACTTGGAATGTTCTGCCCAGAAAAGGGGTCTCATTGAAGACAGTGGGATGCTTCAAGATAGGCTGGGATAGGCATGAGGGAAGGTAAGGATCATGGCTAGGGAGGATGGAAGGGGAGGTGAGGGGGTTAGGGTCAGTAGCTCAAGCTGTGGGCCCTGTAATACAATCAGACTAGATAGACCATATGGCCTTCTTCTGCTGGCTTCTTCATATGTTTATACGATGAGTTCCTCAATGTGTGAAACACCATGAAGAAATATTTCACATGTGGTATTTGGCTGATGGGCAGGCATCAGTCTGGGGGTATCCACATCTGTAGAAAATCAGCTCATTATTTAAGTGTGGCAGCAGCAAGAATCTTGAGACAGAAAATGATGGCACTGAGGGGCAAGCTGTTCTTAACAACATATAGCCTGCCTCTCATTGACATCACAGAGAAGTAGGCAAGGTAAGCTAGCTGTGTGAACACATAGTGAGTGGTGAATAAAGTGCAAGATGTGAGTCTCTTTCACAACAGGAAGAGCACCAGAATATAGCAGCATGCGATGAAGCTTGGGGGTCAGGTTTAAAAGGGATGTGAGGAAATGATTCATCACAGAAAGGGTAGTGGATGCCTGAAACAGCCTACCAGAAGAGGTGGTAGGGCTACAGACAGTAGGGAGCTTCAAACATGCATGGGATAGAGACATGGGTATAAAACTGTGGTAAAGGAGAACGGAGGGACACCAGTAACCAAACAGAGTACATTGTGTAGCATTAGAGATTAAATATATCGCAAACAAAATTGGCCAACTTGTCCTTTTCTGTCGACACATTCTATGATTCTGAGTCTATGACGATTCTATCACTTTCTGCTTTCAGGTACCATGACAAAGTTAATGCCTGGATTTAATGAAGGAGCAGCTTAGATGTGGATACCTCTGGGCTGCAGACACCTAATGGCAAGGCAAATTACTTGAAAAAATGGCACAAATAGAGCTGATACAGTGGCTCAGTAGTAATGCTTCCACCAGCCATGCTGGCAATCCTGGTTTGGAGGAGGCCAGGGTTATTGGGAGTTGGCTGGGGAAGAGAATCGTGCATCCCACGGACTACTCTCTTTTGCCGGGATGGAAAGGGAAGGTGAGCTATCTCAGTCTCTAACTACCACCAAGGAGCCCTGGTTGTAGTGTAGATGTAAGTGACTGTTGAGAGGGACGATGGTTCTGCAATGCCTGCGTGCGTCCAAACACATGCACTGACATGTCAATGTAGAGGGGTTTGAGGGAGACAATAAGTGGAGCAAGGAGGGCTTCATGAAGCCCTGTCCATGCCTTCCCAGCCCGCACTGTAGCCTGGACCCCAGAGCTATTTATTTTTTTATTTTTATTTATTGAAGATTTCGGATAACATACCTTTGAGTCAAAGACTCCTTTACAAAGGGTCCATGTCATTATATACAGAGACATCAGATACAATGGCAACAAATAAGACACAATAGTTCAAAGAAGCTATCAGGATATGTGCCCGGAGTGGGGTAAGGATGCCCCCCCGCCTTGTCATGATAGGTAATCAAAACGGGATTCTGCTTTGGCTCTACTGAGAGAGGCAGATGTTGGGTAGGAGGAGCAGGGCAGGGCTAAAAGCCTTTCTGCCAGGCACCAGTAAGGTAAAAAGCTTTGCAGAAAACAAAATGGGACAAATAAAAGGAAACACACAAACACATTCTTCCCCTCATACTGCATACTTTCATAATATACTGTGTCCACCCTTGTTGTCCCCTTTAATAATTTCACTACAAATCCACTTATTTTTTTTCAACTTAATATACTTTATTAAATTTTTTTGGAAACAATACAACCATGAAATCCACTTACATTTATCATGGGAGTTTGTACTCCCCATGAAGTGGAAGGAACTAGCTCTGCCGTCTTGAAGGAAGACAGCTCTGCCGTCTGCCCAAGAACATCTTGTCTTACGAATTTACAGAATTTTTTCGAGCCAGTGAGTGCAACATTGGACAGAG
Organism: Neoceratodus forsteri; assembly: GCA_016271365.2. Classification (NCBI taxonomy): domain Eukaryota; kingdom Metazoa; phylum Chordata; order Ceratodontiformes; family Ceratodontidae; genus Neoceratodus; species Neoceratodus forsteri. The sequence goes on along the minus strand of CM028138.1, from coordinate 618,964,644 downwards.
GAATGCCTGTTGATGTTGTGTTTCTTTATTATGCCAAAGCATTTGCGTCCATCTCCCATGAGGTTCCACTAGAGCAGTTCACTCTTTTACATCTCCCCAATAAAATAATCACCTGGGTAGACTCATTGTTGACATATAGATGCCAATGAGTTAGAATCAGAGGATATTGTTCAGACTGGGATGATGTGACTAGCAGAATTCCACAGGCCTCAGTTTTGGGGCCACAGTCTTTAAACATAGTGATTTCATCAATGAAGGTCTCAGATGGAGCCTGGCTAGGGAATTATGCTGACGATAACAAAGTTGAAGGTATTATTAATTATCAGGATGCAGTCAGTAAGCTTCAGGAAGAGCTGGATCAGCTTGAGCAATGGGCAAAAAGAACAAGCTGAATTTCAGTCTGGACAAAAGTAAAGTCATGCACTTAGGCTTAAGAAACCAGAAATTCACGTATAAATTAAATGGTGTCCTACTAGGAGACACAACTAACGAAAAGGATCTTGGGGTGACGATAACAAATAATTTGTCCTTTAACTCTCATATCAAGAAATAAAATTAAAGTAGGAAATAAAATACTAGGATGTATTTTCAGAAATATTAAAAGTAGAAACCCATCAGTGATAGTACCATTGCATACATCGGTAGTGAGACCGCATCTCAAGTCCTGTTCTCTGTTCTGTGCTCCACAGAACAAGATGAGTGAAGTACTGATTGAGTGGGTTCAGAGAAGAGCTACTAAAATAAACAAGACAGTACACCAAATGAGTTATGGTGAAAGACTGAGAGATTTGGGCATTTATTCAATGAACTGCACAGAGCTGCACTAGGCCGCTCCTCATTGACATTGCTACCAATTGTATAGGACTAACTGTATAGTACAGCTTTGCTGCTGATCTCTGTCTCTGCTATATGATAATGCCCTAGAGGCTGCACCCACACTGTAACTATATCTCCTGTACTAATACCAATACCCTAGCTACTAAATGTATAGGTCAATAGCCACGCAGGTTATTATATGTAAATACTTTGCTTAAACTCTAACTCCAGGAAGATTTCAACACTATCCAGAACTGGTTTAGGACTAACCAGCTATTTCTTAACTCCAAAAAAACCGTATCGCTAACTTTTGGCACCCCTCAAAGACTCTCCCGCCAAGACCCCTCCCCTTTCAAAACCCTGGATGGAACTCCCCTGGAAAACTGTACAAGCTTCAGATACCTGGGTGTATGGCTAGATCAACACCTAGATTTCTCTGCTCACATCACCTCTCTTCATAAGCGGTTACTCCCTAAACTTGGAGCACTGTACCGCAACAAAAGCTGCCTCCCCACACAAACAAGGCATGCCATTGTACAAAAAATGATCCTCCCCGTAATCGACTACGGCAACATAATTTACTCCACCGCCCCATGTCAGCTTTGGCCAGCCTAGACACCCTGTTCCACTCATTCTGCTGCTTCATCCTCGGCTGCCACCAATCAACCCAACACTGCGATCTCTATAGCTCGCTAACTCTACCATCCCTACATAACTGTAGACAAACCAACTATGCCAGATTCGCAGCCAAATTCTGGTCCAACTCCCCCACCTGGCCTCTGCTCTCTCCCAACAACCAGCACCTACGTACTTCCTTAGATGGGTTGACCATAAACTGCTCCATGTCCCATTTATGCGCACATCCAAAGGACAGGCCGCTTTTAATTACCGAATACCTCAGACCTGGAACGCCCTACCAGCCCCATCCGCCATGCACCAAATACCTCCCTACAAAACAAGTTACTCCGTACACATTTCACCTCCAGTTGCTCAAGTATCAGCTAAGAACTCTTACTTAAATGTCTCGCTGCTATATTCGCATATGTACTGAACTGTATCTTCCCTCTGTTTTCTCTATACTGTTTGTAAGTATCCTACCCCTGACTGTAATCCTTCCCCAGCTATGTAATTTTTTCCCACACAAATGTACTGTAACAATCCTTGTACAACTCTGTACTGTCTAAGCATTACTGATATGTAAGTGAGTCCCGGCCCCCAGGTCGCATCTGGAATCGAGCATGTTGCTCAGTATGCTTTCCTGGTAAAACTCGTAAATAAATAAATAAATTGTGTTGTCTCACTAATGTATTGATCATTGTTCCTACTATACGACAATGTCTCAGAGGCTGCACTTGCTCTATAATTGTTCCTCTGTAATAATATCAATACGCTAGCTACTACATGTATAGATTTTCAACCACCTTGGCTATTATATGTAAATACTTGAAATGTGATATCCCACTAATGTACTATCTCTAAATGTATGACTATGCTGATGCGAAGCCTTTGTAAATGAGTCTATGACTCAAAGGGTTGTAATTCCTATGACTGACTAAATAAATAAATAAATAAAAAGAACTACAGAAGGTTAAGAGGTGATTTATGTTTAGTATTTAGTGCATCCAGAGATACTTATATGTGGGAAGCTACTGAACTAACATCACAAGTCCCCATGAAATCTAAACGAACACATGGATTGAAAATAAGTTGAAATAAGCAAAACTAATAAGAGAAAAAGAAACTGTTTGGCCAAAGGGAAGTTACAGCTTGGAATAGCCTCCCATAAGCAATAGTTATGAGTAAAACCATGACGTTTTTCAAGAAATCCCTGGACAATTACATGGGAAATAAAAAATATGAGTACCACCACTGAGTCAAGTGGCAAGTGATATTGGGTCTTACTACCTCCCAGCTTGTACTATAGTTATGAAACTATGAAAATATGAAGACATCCATGGACAGAATGAACAGGCTGATGCTTGGGTCTGCTATAACACTGCCACATCAAGGCCCATAAACTTTCACCTTTAATATAAAACTTGAGCACAATGGCAAGTGCTTATATCTACATTTCCACTAGTATTTGAGTTTTATTTTGTGAAGTGAAAGTTCATAGGTCGTATGCACGGAGCGACATTTTAGCCGATTGCTGTGCCACCCGTTGAAATACGTTTTCACTTAGAAGACATCAAGGAGGCGGGACTAAGTCCTTCTATCTCCATCTGGCAACATTCTGGGACAACAGGGGAAGGAGAACTTCCCTGTTGAAAAAGTAATTAATTATGTATAATAAATACAATACAGCACAGCCATGAGTGTGTTAAGAATGTCTTACCTTTACTAGTGGGGATGATAGGGGATACACAGTGGTCTGACTCAAAATATACAATTTTTCTTCAAGTGTGACAGGCAGGACCATATCCATGACTGGCAGAGTCACAAGTGCGTTACATCTTGTCACCTCAAAAGTGATGATCAGCTGTGTATTTTGAATCAGACCATTGTGTAATAAATTTATCCAACATGTAGTTACTACTTAAAAACTTTAAAGCATCTGTTTATTTCCCTGAGTTCAACTGCAGGCTTTGGTGCTTTACAAGGTTATTGTGATATTGTCAGTATTATGAGCAATGCTCTCTGCTTGTTTAATTTTCAAATTGTTATGAACCTAATCTTCAAGATGTCCATTGCAGCAACTCAATCAACACAGACTACTAGTGCAATAGCTAACAGACAAATAATGTAACAGTGTAATTATACAAATAGTGTAATAGCTGTATAAGTGCAGAATAATGTGGGGGAGGTGGTGCAATGCAGTGGATGTGAGGCAGCCATATTCAGGCAGACATTCTGGATTCTGAGGAGCTGCCCTATCTGCAAGCAACTCTGTGGACTGTGGGATGAGGTAGCCAGACTCAGAGCAGAGGTAAACTGGGTCAGGGGTACCTTCGCCCCCATCCAGAAACCACACAGTCCAATACCACTGCCTCAAAGGATGCCAAGAATGAGGAGCACTTGGACAACGATGAGGTTGGGGAGGGCTAGGATGGTCAGGTAGAGGCACATTCCAAATCCTATTCCACTCCAGAACTCATATGTCGCACTGGCAAATGGGGTCAACCAGAAAAAAGCTGGAGAAATGGAAAGGGAAAGATGTGAGGTCAACCAAGTAGGTGACCTCAGTGGGGAGAGCAGTGGACCCCAGAGCAGGAAGATGTGAATCCTGGTGGGAGACTCTATCATATAGGGGATCAAGCTAGGAACATGCAAGGGAGAGGACAGGGAGGTGGGGTGCCTACTATGTGCCATGGCATGGATGGATGGTAGGAAGATCCTAGGGATCGCCAGGAAGGCAAGATGAGAGGGAGAGCTAGATGTCATTATCCACCTAGGAACTAATGACCTGGCAAACAGAGAGCCTTAGGAAGTTCAGGAAGAGTTTAGAAAATTGGGGAGGAGTCTAAGCAAGTAGCTACATTCTTGAAAGTACTACCTGTGAGAGAAATGGGAGAGTGTAGTGGTGCATGCACCAGGAACTTTAACACAAAGTTGAAGAACTGGTGCTGCAAGTAAGGGTTCAGATTCATTGTTAACTGGGGACCCACCTAGAGGGATGGGGGCTTGTTCCAGCTTGACAACCTGCATCCATCCTGAAGGGGAATCAAAGCGATCAATGAAAAGTTCAAATGCTACATGGACAAGCATTTAAACTAGCCAGGTGGGGCAGCAAGGAGGGTACCTAATTGCCCACCCGGTATAGCTAGCAGTGGAACCAGAGAACAGGAGGAGGAGGAGATATCTCTACAGAGCAGTGTGCAAAAGATGGAGATAGGCACCTAAGGGGTAGATAGGCAGAAAAAGGACAAAATACAACGGAAGCGTAGACAGCCAAGAGAACCAGGGATAAAGGACAACCAGAAAAGGGACTGTAGTAGAACAGCAAAATAGACCAGGGAGGTCGCATCATGTAAAGCCAGGCATGCCAATGCCAGAAGCCTTAGCAATAAGATAGAGGATTTGGAGGCTGCCATGGCGCAGTCAGACCTGAAGATTGTGGACATCACAGAGACCTAGTATAATGATAACCATGACTGGGAGATGGTCATACCCAGCTACAACATATTCAGAAGAGACAGGGCAGGCAGGAAGGGAGGAGGAGTGGCACTTTATAAGAATTATATCATAAAGGCCACAGAGATCCAGGAGGAACAAAATTTGGAGGGGGTAGATACTGTGATTAAGCTTGAAAGGAAAATGGGGTCAGCCATCTGCACAGGGGTGGACTACAGACCACCAGCCCAGGAGGAAGAGACAGAAAGGGAGTTAATGCTAGCCCCCCAAAGGATGGCAGACAAGGTGGAGGTGGTGCCAGTTGGAGACTTCAATATTCCAAATGTGGACTGGAGCCTCCCAGCAGCAGCATCAACTAGGAGTAGATTTTTCCTGGATTCCCTTCAGGGTACCTTCCTTAAGCAACTGGTCATGGAACCAACTCAGCAGAAGGCAATACTGGACCTCATGCTCACAAACAGGGACAGAGTAATAAGAGTAACAGTCAGGGAGCACCTGGGTAATAGTGACCAATGGTCATTGTGGTTTGAAATCACAGAAGGAGCAGAACCAAACCACACAAAACACGTATCCCGGATTTTAGGAAGGCAGATTTTGGGAAAATGGGGACATGTTTTAAAGAGGCACTAATAGGAATGGGAGGAAATTGGGGGTGGAGAAATGGGTGATATTTAAAATGGGGAATATAAGAGCAACACAATTATGCATTAAGCAGTTTAGCAAGGGGAAAAGGAAGAGTAGAGCCAATATGATTTTCCAAGGAGGTAGCGGAGAAAGTGAAAGACAAAAAAGATCACATTCAGGCAATACAAAAAGACACAGACAGAAAGGGATCAGAAGTACCAAGAGAAGCAAAGGGAGGCAGGGAGATCATTAAAGAAAGCCAACGCTTAGACAAAGAGAGCATTGCAAAATCAGTGGTTAGAGGGGACAAACCCTTTTACAGATACATAAGTGAAAAAAGAAGGGCAAAGGGAGGGATAGTGAGACCGAAGAGGGAGGACATGACCAGAGTGGAGGATGACAACAGTAAAGCTAACATACTTAACAGGTATTTCTGCTCAGTCTTTACTGAGAAAGGAAAAGAAAGGGAAAATTGTTTAACCAGGAAAGGCACACTAAGATGAAGCTTGTTTCCCGGTGTGACCTGTGAACATAAGGAAATAAAGTGAATTGCTCAGGGTCACACAGTATGCAAGTGGGGGCTGTGGGATTCAATCCCAGATCTGCAGGTTTGCAGCTCAGATCCCTAAACCTCTGTGCTAAAGGGTAGGGTAATAGGCCTGAAGGGAGTGCAAGGGTTGGGAAGGGCACAGAAATGGACACAAGTCCATTCAGGGAAAGGATCCTAAAGGAACTGGAAGAAAGAGTCAATAAAGCAATGGGCTAGATGGGGTGCAACCTAGGGTCCTAAATGAACTAAGAGAGATGGTGGCTGAACCCCTGGCAATTCTGCTTAGCCAGTCACTGTAAGCAGTGGAGGTACCCAAAGAATGGAGGTCAGCAGATGTAGTCCCCTTATACAAAAGTGAGAACAAAGAGGAAGTGGGGAACTACAGACCAGTCAGCCTGACCTCGGTAGTAAGGAACATCAAGGAAGCAGTACTGAAGAAGAGATTGGTGGAACATCTGGTTGCCAACTGACTGCAGGACCCAAGACATCATGGTTTCACCAGGGGGAGGTCATGCCAGACCAACCTCTTTGAATTTGTTGACTGGGTGACAAGGGAGTTGGATCAGGGGAGGGCAGGGGACATGGCCTCTTTGGACTTCAGCAAGGCCTTTGACACTGTGCTGCATAGAAGACTGTTAAACAAACTGGGGAATATGGGAGTGGGCAGGACAGTAGTGTGGTGGGTGTGTAATTGACTAGGTGGCAGGACACAGAGGGTGGTGGTAAATAGCTGTCACTCCACAAAGGGAAGACTGACCAGAGGGGTGCTGCAGTGATCAGTGCTGGGACCAGTCCTATTAAACATCTTCATTGGTGACATTGCGCGCAGGATTTAGAAGGCAGAATTTTCCTGTTCCTTGATGACACCAAGCTCTGTAACAGAGTGGACATGCTGGAAGGTGTAGACAGAATGAGGAGGGACATACAGAAGCTTAAAGAATGGCCAAGGGTTTTGCAGTTCAAATTTAATGCAAAAAAAGTGCAAAATAATGCATATGGGGCACACAAAACCCCTGGAACAACATATCAGTTGGGGGGTGAGGATGTGGCATGCACCCAGCAGGACCTTGAGTTATCATCTCTGATTACCTCAAGGTACGACAAGGTGGCAGGTAAAGCAAATAGTATGCTAGAATGTATAGGCAGGGGCATCACCAGCAGGCAAAGGGAGGTCATAATTCCACAATACCAAACACTAGTAAAGTCCCACTTGGAATATAGGGTTCCATGTCATATTAGCGATGGCAAAATGCAATTGCTATTATGATAAGTGTATATCGTCGAAAAGCAGATCGGTGATATATACATTCTCACGACCAGCAACACTTAAGACTGTTTAAGCTGGGGGGTGGCTGCATCTCCCCAACCCCCCATGGGGACTTTGACCCTGCACCCCCTCCCAACTTAAGGATTACTAACTTCGGGGAGAGCATGTTGGGATTAAGTGACACCCCATTGCGGTAAAAAATTAAGGCAGCTGCAGGCAGCAGCAAAAAGTGCATGTCGGTCCCCAGCCCTGAACCTAGTACCTGCTACACCAGTGCTAGCCACCCTCAAAACCACCCACACAGCAACTTGCTGCAGACTCCCACTCCCTACAAACCTGCTCCCCTATCCTTCCCCTTCCCCTTGCTATCCCCCCTCTTCTGGTCACCTTCCCTATACTCACTTTCATGTAGGGATGCATTGCTACCCTTCCAGAGTAGCCCATGGAGATAGCACTGAATACAAATCGCCGTTTTATTCAGTCACTATCCTGATGTGATACATGTGATCCCGGAGTACAGGATTTAGTTCTGGGGACCTTATCTATGTAACAACATAGGGTGGAAAAGGTTCTGAGGAGGGCAACAGAGATGGTACAAGGACTGCAACACAAGTCCTCTGAGGACAGGCTGAAGAACTTGAATGAGTACTCCCTGGAGGGGGAAGGGAGAGAGGGAATATTCTAAAGACATACAAGTACCTAACAGGGAGGAACAGGATGCAGGAAAACACATTTTCCAGTGAAAAAGGTGTTTCAGGACTAGAGGTCATGGGATGAAGCTGCAGGGAGTGCGATTCAGAGGAAATGTGAGGAAAATTTTTTCACAGAAAGGGTGGTGGACAAGTGGAACACCCTGCCTGAGGAAGTGGTTGGGGCAGAAACTGTCAGGAGATTTAAGAATGCATGGGATAGACATAAGAGAATCCTGGAGGTCAGGAGGCAAGGGGCAACAGACTTCTAGAAAAACTTAAAGCAACCTTACGAGCTCAAATGGGCAGACTGAGTGGGCCATAGGCCCTCATCTGCCTACAGTATCTATGTATCTATGTAACAAGATATTATGATATCCTGGAGAATAATGTACTATATGGGCAACACATGTGCATAAGTGTTTTTTTACATCGAAAGTGTGAGATACCATATAAATCACAAGAGCAAAGTTCAAGTGATTTGTAATGGTTTCACACAGAGCATATAAAGAACAAGCGTTTGTCAATGCCAAATGTTGTCGTGTTGGCATTCGCAGTGGGAGTGGCGGAGCTAGAGACGCATAGTGCTATGATTTTGTGAATGTGTCTGAAAAGGTGATTTTGCACAGCGAACACGCCATTGTGTTCCACAGCTGCAGAAACACGTGTTGGGCAGGCTGTGAAAAATGGCAGCTGGACTGTTGATAAGGAGATGTGCACAAATGTCAGTGGTGAAAATGTGGCAAGAAAATATTGCAGATTGATGAAGTTACAAGGCTGTGTAGAAACTGTGCAATGCAAGCTTGCAACACAGTCGTTGTATGGAGTTTTGGCACCAAATTTTCAACATAGGCATTTTAGAACCTCTGCTCATGAATAGTGTCACCGTCATTTCCTCAAACTGTCCCGAAAACTGATTTCACACAGCAACAGTGCAATTCTGTGCCGTACGTGTGAGAATCACATTTCAGGCAGCTGTAGTGTTCATAAGGAGGTATGGAAAAATGCCAATGATGAACAGCTGGAGTGAAACTATTACAAATTCACAGTCATGAGTGTGTGTGCAAACTGTGCAATGCACACTCAGAAAACACTCATTTTATTGACTTTCGTCCCCAAATTTTCAACATAGGCATTTTAGGGCATCTGCCAATGAACAGTGTCGCTGTCATTTTCATCATGTGCCTCAAACATGGACTTTCCACAGCGACCATGCTATTCTGCACCAGAACTGTGAAAAGAGATTTTGTTCAGGATGTGAAAAATGACAGCTGTACTGTTCATTAGGAGGTGCAGAACAATGGCACTGTTGAAAATCTGGAGTGAAAATATTAGAAGTTTGCGAAGGTACGAGCATGCATGCAAACTGCACAATGCACGCTTGTAACAGTCATTTTATGGAGTATTGTCACCAAATTTTCAACACAGGCATTTTAAGACCTCTGCTCATGAACAGTATCACTGTCATTTTCCTAATGTGTCCCGAACACTGATTTCGCACAGTGATGCTGTATTCTGCGCTGAAAGTGCAAAAACACATTTCAGCAAGGATGTGAGAAATGACAGCTATATGGTTCACAAGACGGTGTAGTAAAATGCTAATGTTGAGAATTTGGCATGAAAATATTGCGAATGTGCTAACTTACGAGCGTGCATTGCGCAGTTGCTACGCACGCTCGTAACATAGTCATTTTATGGAGTATTACCACCAAATTTTCAACACAGGCATTTTAGGACCTCTGCTCATGAACAGTACCACTGTCATTTTTGTAATGTGTCCTGAACACTGATTTCACACAATGACCATGCTATTCTGTGCCAGAAGTGAGAAAACACATTTTGGCCAGGATGTGAAAAATGACAGCTGTATGGTTCACAAGAAGGTGTGGTAAAATGCCAATGTTGAGAATCTGGCATGAAAATATTGCAAATTCATTAACTTACGAGAGTGCGTTGCACAGTTGCTATGCACACTCATAAAACAGTCATATTTTGGATTTTTCCCACCACATTTGCAACATAGGCTTTTTGAGAGCCCCCCCCTCATGAACAGTGGCACTGTCATTTCTTTGGTCCCAAAAGGTGATTCCACGCAGTGATTGTGAAATCACCTTTTGGGACCAAATAATGCCATGACAGTGCAAGAATTCATGAGAAGGGGTCCCAAAAAACCCATATTGAATATTTGGGGCCAAAATTAGCAAAAATGCCTGAAATATGCAGCAAAGTTGAAAAAGCCTGTTTATTCCATTATACAGCTTACTGGCATTTCCTCAGTTCGTGGTTGGCTTTGAAGAGTGCAGATGTGTTCCCGGTCCACCAAAGATCGTCGCGCCGGACTCCGGAGGTAAGTATGGGGTGAGGGAGGTGTGTGGGGAGGCAGGGTACGCAGTGGATGGGTGAAGGTAGGGGGGGGGCACAGAGACTATAAGGGACCGTTTTCTTTACAGGTTCAAAAATAAAAAACAACAACACTTTGGGGGACAGTTTTTTTTTTGCAGGGGATTTGGCACGCTGGGGTGGGCTCCCAGCATGCTACCTAACTGTTTGGGGGATGTCTGTAGCCTATGGTTGATTAGGCACCCTTGTTGGCAAACAACACCAGGGGGGAGAATTTATGCCGAATGGGAATTGGGCATCCCCGTCGGCACACAAAGCAGGGTGGGGGAGTGCAGAGCCGATGGGGATTGGGCACCCCCGTCGGCATTAAACAATAGAGGGGTTATTTCTGCTGATGGGGAGTGGGCCTCCCCATTGGCACATTCACAAGGGGCAGGGGCAGCCGACAGGGAGATTGGGCACCCCTGAAGCCGGCAGTTCGGCGGCCAGAGTGCTGCCATGTACATAATGACAGCGTGCATGGCAAGAAAAGGACTGCTGCATCTGACGAGCTTTACTTGGATTGCAGCAGACCTTTTCTTAGATGTGTTCGCCACATTATGTATGCTTGGTGTGGTGCCGTGCATGCAGGCTGATTGGGGAATGTGGGACGCACCTACTGGTGCATGCCTTGCATTCGCCCAACAGCGACTGCACCTCCAAAGCTGCACTGTCCCAAGATGTTGGCTCGCAAGCGCGCCAACATAAAAACAAGGATTCACTGTTGCCCATTTATAATTTTTATAACTACTGTTTCCAGAGCCATCATCAGTAAATGGAAGTATAGCCAATTGAAAATGAAAGTACATTTTGTCAGTAGCTGAGTCTCCTGTTCCTTCAGACACGTGTGTAAAGCAGTATGTGTGGAGAATGTTAGGTTTGGGTTTGGGTTGTCATCGACCCTGAGGTGTAATTCTATGAAGATATCTCATTATCTTCTCAGTTTTTTTATATCCACAGGTGGTGTATTAATGTAGTTCTTGAACTGCACATAATACGGTTTATCCCAGCAAATAGCTGTAGAGAGAATTGAAACAACAATAAATATGTGAAACTGGCATTGATATAAGCCAAATAACAGGTATCAACTTTTGTTATATCATTTTTTATCACTTTTTTATATCCCCTTCTGTCTCTGGCTTCTCTTTCTCTTTCTTTTCGCATCTCCCATGGTGTACCCAGTTTGCATATCAAACCAGAGGCTCGCACTCAAATATAGAGTCAGAGAACAAAAGATATAAATATAAATATTTTATTCTCTCCAAGTGGATAGGAAAAAAGTTCAAAGTCCAAGAGGGTAGCATCTTTCAGAAAAAGAGACGTGCAAGAACAAAGGGACACAATTTAAAGATGGGGGGCAGTTCAGGGGCAATGTGAGGAAGTATTATTTCACAGAGAGGGTAGTGGATGCATGGAACAGCCTTCCTGAGGAGGTTGTGGGGTCTTAAACTGTGGGAGAATTCAAGAATGCATGGGACAGACATAAGGCAATTCTTGTGGGGGTTAGGAAGAAATAGGCTGTTGGTTAACTAGGATCTGCAGCCTATCCTGTAGGTAAGGAAATGGGCGGACTAGATGGGCCAAGCGGTCCTTATCTGCCATCAAAGTCTATGTTTCTATGTTTGTATAAATTACAAAAACCTCCCACAGCCTGGAAAAATCCGATGGTGTTTCATACTCAAACTAGTACTTTTTCAAGGGTTTACCCTGATACCGCAGCCCTTTGATGTCTTGGCCACCATGGAGCCTTGGTTGTGCTCTCCGGGCAGGGTTGCAGTGATGGTGATGGTGGTGTATTACCTGCAAATCATTTGTCATCAGGCTGCTGCATTCAGGTAGAGTTTCAAAAAATGTGCTTGAAAATTGGATGAGGTGTTGAGCAAGGCGGCCAGCATGCTAATCTGATAATTAGAATGATCTCTGCAGTCATACGAAGAAGCCAGCAGAAGAAGGAGATTTGGTGTATCGGGTCTGCTTGTATTACAGGGTCCGCAGCTTGAGCTAATTTCCCTGCCCTCCCTTCCCACTACTCCCATCCTCACTACCCATAAACCTATCTTTCCCCCATGCCTATCCCAGCCTCTCTTAAAGCTGCCCACCATCTTCAATGAAATTACCTCTTCTGACAGTGCATTCCAAATGTCCACCACCCTCTCTGTGAAGAAATGCTTCCTGACCCCTGTCCTAAACCTCCCACTGTCCATCTTACGACTGTGCCCCTAGTGTTATGGTTAGCTTAAAGAAACTCCATTTATCAACCTTATTTATCCCTTTCAAGTACTTGAAGGCTCTGAGCTACAACTCTAGAGACCTGGGTTTGAATCCCACAGCCCCCACTTGCATACTGTGTAACCCTGAGCAAGTCACTTAACTTCCCTGTGCTCCCAGGTCGCATATGTAAACAAGTATTCGACTTAGTGTGCCACTCCAGGTTAAACAATTGAAAAAAAAAAGAGAAGGTCCCAATCATGTCCTCTCTTTCTCTTTCTTTCTCTTTCCTGTCTTCCAGGGAGCACATATTCAAACAATATGAAGTCCTGCTGTATTCTGACTACTGTATATGCAGTTAGTCCCAGCACTTGAACTGCTCCAGAGAAGAAAGGGTTAACTCTATGCCAAGGCATAGAATGTTGAGCTCAAGCTCGGTTTTCAAACCTCTGTCCCTGGTACTCCTCAGTGTAACCATCAGATTCTTTACTCCCCTAACTGTAAAGTCGCTCCGGAGAGTTTCTCCTTCGCTTCGGTTCGGTTCTGGTAAAAATTGGTCGGTTTCAACAACCGTTCTTTATTTTTCAGTTTCCGATCTCTGTCTATGGTACAGTAAGTGTAATAAGTAGATAGTTTAGAGTTTGTGGGTAGAAATTGTTTTTTGTTTGGTTTCTTATTGGTTGGTCCGGTTGGGAACCGAAGCAAATCCCTATATTTGTTTTTTCTCTGTATTTTCTACCTTTAACATTGTGGTTTCCGGTACCTATCGGATCCTAAAAAAACAAGATGTTTCCAGGTTTTTTCAACCCACCTGTGACACGGTTGGAACCAATAGGTGTTTTGTCACCTGGCTTTAAAACTGGTACGGGTAACTTGTTACAAAATACCATGTCTGAGAAACCCAAAAAGAAAACCGGTCCCACTGGGTTTCGGCACTACACCGAGTGTGGGGAGGCCTTTGCCAAGGCTGATCCCCACCTCATCTTTATTTATTGTCTGGAGTTTGACTACCTTAAGGAAGACTGCCAAATATGCAAGAACCTTCCCAAAGCCACTTTAGATAAACATTTAAGTAGGCTGAAGAAAAGAGAGGCTGAGAAGTCCACTGACCTGGACGGCCAGACCGGTTCAGTTCCGATCAAACCTGAGGGGGTGCCTACTGACCTGGGCGATACCTTCTCAGGCAAAAGGAGAGCCGATTCAAATAAGTTCCATCTAAGAAAAAGTGCAAGTCAGCTGGTTCGGATCCCAGTCCCCATGATCCGACTGCTGAAGAAATTGCTAAAGCGATCACTATTGCACAATCGTTTTGCCCAGTTCCGACCGAACCGACACCAAGACAAAGACGATCGGTTCAGTCGGAAGCTTCTGCTTCTGAATATGACCCTGAAGCTTTTTATGAGGGTGATTGGGAAAGAGATGAAGACTATGAAGAAGATGATTATGAAGGTCTAGATGAGCCAGTAGAGCCTGACATCTCCCCAGAGAGGCCTTCCAATGTTTCTCCTCCCAGACTTTTTGAGTCTCTCTCTCATTTCTTGTTTTACAAGAAAGTGGCTGATACTCTTCAGCTTCCAGTGGAAGGGGCTGAACAGGATCAGGAGGAACCTGTCTATGTGGCGATGATAGATGTCCCAGAGTCCAAAAGGGTGTCTATCCCTCTGCACAAATCCCTGGGGAAACAGACACAAAAAATTCTTCAGTTTCCAACATCTATACCCCCTGTGGATAAGAAATTGGATAGGAGGTATACCTTGTCAGGTCCTGAGCTGGAATTCCTTACAAATCATTGCAGCCATGTTGTGGTAGTGCAAGCTGCAGCCTATGACAAGGCTAACATCCCCTTGGCATCTCACCCCAAGATAAGGATTCGGAAAGTGGATGCCATGGCAAAGAAACAGTACTTGGCATCCTCTTTGGGGCTCAGGCAGGCTACTTATATGGCATATACAGCCAGGTACCAGACACCTATGTGGGATATAGTTCTGGAGCTGGCTAAGAATGAGCCTCCCCCAGCTGGCCAAGGAGCTGGAGCAGGTGGCTGTGGATGGTATTGAGGCATCAAAAGTCCAGTTTCATACTGCTGTTGACTCAAATGATGTACATTCTAGGGTTATGGCTACATCTGTTTCCCTGAGGAGATTTGCTTGGCTCAGATGTACCAGTCTATTACAGGAAACCCAGACTAAGGCAATGGATTTTCCTGTCATGGGTAATTCTCTGTTTGGGGAGCAAATGGAGGCTTACATGAAAAAGATGGATGAGCACAGGACCACATACAGGAGTCCTGCAGCCAAGGAAAAGAAGGTCACTCCTCAGAAGCAGCAATCTAGGGCTGGCAGGGGCAGGCCTTGTCATCAGCCTTTTTACCAAGCCCAAGTCTCCTCTTCTTTTCAGCAAAGGGGGTTCTTTAGGGGAAGAGGCAGAAGGGGGATGACCAGAACTCCATCCTTCACTCAGTCTAAGCTCCCTGCCAAACAGACACCCTGAGACTTCAGTCAGGGTCATCTCCTCGGTCCCAGTAGGGGGCAGGCTGGCTCACTATTTCCAGGCCTGGAAGTTTATTACTTCAGACAAATGGGTCCTAGAAATAGTGAGTCAGGGACTTGCTACCAGTTTCAAAAGTTTCCCAAAAATGAGAACAAAGTCTTTCATTCCTCCCTCTCTCCCTTGGAGACAAAGGCCTTAGAGGCAGAAGTCTCCTCTTTACTGCTTCTGCAAGCAGTAGAGAAGGTACCTCATCAACACAGGGGAAATAGACTGTATTCCAGATACTTCCATACCCCAAAAAAGACAGGGGAGTGGCAACCCATCCTAGATCTAAGATACCTAAACAATCATATACTAAAGTCAAGTTCAAAATGGTGACTCTGAGAATAATTCTTCTCTCTCTGAGACCAGGAGACTGGCTAGCCTCCCTGGATCTCAAGGATGCCTATTTCCACATACCTATCAGACTTTCTCACTGAAAGTATCTCAGGTTCGAGTTGCCCTCAGGTCACTACCAGTTCAGAGCAATGCCTTCCGGCCTAACATCTGCTCCAAAGGTGTTCACCAAGTGTCTGGCAGTAGTGGTGGCCTTTCTCAGGAGACAAGGCATCTTACTGTACGCTTACCTGGATGACTGGCTCATAGTGGGTCAGTCCTCAGACCAAGTCAAGTCAGCTGTAAAGGTCACTCAGAAGCTTCTGGGTTCCTTAGGGTTCATCCTAAACTTAGAAAAGTCTGTTCTGGAACCAGCCCAGCTTCTCACATTTATAGGGATGGAACTGGACACTGTCCAGGTGAAGGCCTTTCTTCCCCTCTCACAAGAGTACAGTCACTCATCACCCTGGCTTCCTCTTCTCATCCACCAGTGTCTCGACCAGCCAGGCACTTCTTACAGTTGCTAGACCACATGGCAGCTTCCACTGCAGTAGTGCAAGGAGCAAGATTTCAAATGAGAGACATTCAACTTCATCTAAAATCTTTTTGGTCTCAGAAAAAAGACCCCTCTCCAAACTAGTTCCAGTGTCTCAGACTGTGCTTCAGTCTCTCCAGTGGTGGCTGGTGGAGGACAATCTAAGACAAGGTGTCCCTTTCCTCAGTCAGGTCCCTACAGTGATTCCTATTACAGATGCTTTCCTGCTGGGATGGGGAGCCCATCTGGACCAGCTCACTGCTCAAGGAACTTGGTCTCAGCAGGAGTCTCTCCAACAAATAACTTTTCTCAAACTCAGGGCTGTCTTCCTGGCACTTCAGACATTTTCAAACACAATTCAGGGGAAAGTGGTGCAGATCAAGATAGACAACACCACAACCATGTGGTACATCAACAAGCGAGAGAGCACTCGGTCCTCAACCTTGTGTTCTGAAGCCATGAAAATATGGTTACTGGCTTATTCCCTTCAAGTTTCCCTGATAGATGTGCATCTTCCAGGAAAGGACAATGTACTGGCAGATGCACTCAGCAGGATTTCTCAAGGTCACCATGAATGGGCCCTGAATCCTCTAATTCTTCAAGTCATTTTCAAGAGGTGGGGCACTCCAGAGATAGACCTCTTGGAGCCCAAGACAATCACCAGCTTCCTCTATTCTGCTGCATACCCCCTCTTTTGGGGCCTGTTCCTCAAGATGCTCTCCTATTGGATTGGACAAGCAGGTTTCTGTATGCTTTTCCTCCTTTTCCTCTGATATTCAGAGTTCTGGTCAAAATCAGATCTCAGTCTTGCACAGAGATTCTGGTGGCTCCAGACTGGGCCAGGCAGCCTTGGTACCCCCTTTGTCTTCCCAGATAGTACAATCTCCTCACCTTTTCTCAGGGGAGGATACCGTATCCCAACCTTCAGACTCTTGGACTCAAAGCTTGGCTCTTGAGGAGCCAGAATATGCAAGCCTGCATATTTCCCAATCAGTCTTGGACATTCTTAAGGTCAGTAGAAAACCTTCTACTAGAAGAACTTACAATTACAAATGGAAGAGATTTGGTTTCTGGTGTTCTCAGAGGCATATTCAGCCAGATTCAGCTATCTTTGCCACTGCTTTGGACTATTTGGTGCATCTTAACAGTTTAGGCCTCAGGCCTACCACTCTCAAAGTGCATCTGGCATCTATCTCTGCCTTTCTTTCAGCTGGTAAGGGCTCTTCCCTAGCCTTCCATCTAATTTTCAAGAAATTATTCAAAGGTCTGGTTCATATTAATACTCCTTTTAAGGTCCCTACTCCTGTTTGGGACCTGAATATCTGTATCTGTATTGCACAGCTTATGCAGCCCCTCCTTTGAACCATTATCTTCAGCTGAGCTTAAATACCTGACTTGGAAAACTGTGTTCCTGGTAGACATTACTTCTGCCAGGAGAATCAGTGAATTACAGGCCTTATCAATGGAACATGACTTCATTTAATTTCATAGGGACAAGGTGATCCTTCAAATGAACAGAAAGTTCCTTCCCAAGGTCGTATTAGACTTTCCTTTGAATCAGTCAATGTCATTGTCTGTATTTTTCACTGACCATTCTTCCTCTGGGGAGAGAAGACTACACAGTCTTGATGTAAAGAGGGCCCTTAGTTATTATGTGGAAAACACTAAGGCCACTAGAAATGACTGTTCACAGCTGTTTCTCACTTATGGAGAAGTGAGAAAAGGTAAACCTGCCACGAAAAGAACTATTGCTAGGTGGATTGTCTCCTGTATCCAATTCTGTTATTCAAAATTGAGAAAAGAGCCACCCTCAGACCTGAGGGCTTACTCCACCAGTGATGGAGCTGCTTCAATTGCAGCAGCTACAGACATACCCTTAGTAGAAATCTGTAAAGCAGCCACCTGGAAAACTGTTCACACATTTACTAAGCATTATTGTCTTGAAATCCAGTCAAGAAGTGATGCTAGGTTTGGCACAGCAGTACTGCAGATCCTGTTCCCAAAATAGGTTCTGTAACTCCCTCCTTCAAGGGGGTACTGCTTGGTAGTCTGCATATAGTCAGAATACAGCAAGACTTCATGTTGTCTGAAGAAAAAATTAATGTTGTTTCTTCTAATGGAGTCTTGCTGTATTCTGACCTCCCTCTCTGCCTCCCCTCTAGGAACCTAGTTGTTCTGGAATGTGGGTTTGCAGGTGCAGTGCTGCACCCCAGAGGTGTACCTGGGTCACCTCTCCTTTTTTAGGATGGGGTTCTTTGTTGTTCTTATTTTAATGATTTATTATTGTTCCTACTATCTACTTGGATTTTTGGGGGGTTTCTTGACTTGTGTCTTTTGGGCCCAAAAAACTTGTTTATTGCCTTTTGGCTAAAATTTTAAAAACTATTTCTATTTTAATAGTTAGGATAGTGCTCATAAGAATCTGACAGTTACATTGAGGACTACCAGGGACAGAGGTTTGAAAACCGAGCTCGAGCTCAACGTTCTATGCCTTGGCATAGAGTTAACCCTTTCCTCTCTGGAGCAGTTCAAGTGCTGGGGCAAACTGCATATAGTCAGAATACAGCAAGACTCCATTAAAAGAAAAAACATTACTATGGTGAGTAATGTTTTCTTCAGTGCCCTCAACCTCTACTCATATGCCTTATCCTGCTGACCCACTATAATCTTTGCAGCCTTCCTCTGGACCTTCTCCAGCAGGTTAATGTCCTTTTTGAGGTGTGGACACCAGTCCTGAACTCCATACTCTAGAAGCAGCCTTACCAGTGACCTGTACAAGGCAGTATAACTGTCTCTCTTCTACTACTGATCCCCCTAGATATGCAAACCAGCATCTTGTTTGCCTTTGCTGCTGCTTTCTCGCACTGTGTGGAGTGCTTCAGGTCACTAGTGAGCATCCCTTCCATTTCCTTCTCCTCCTCTGATGCAGATACTCAGACTCCACCCAGGAAGTACTCTGTCCTGGTATTCTTGGCTCCAATATGCATAACTTTGCATTTTTTGGCATAGAAGCCAAGCTGCCAGATCCTGGACCACCTTCCTAGCTTTTCCATATCTTCCTGTAGGTCCTGTATCCATTCAGCTGGGTCCACTCTCATGCATAGCTCGGTGTCATCCACGAATAGGCACATTTTGCCTTTAATGTCATTGATGAAGACATTGAACAACACCAACCCCAGCACAGAGCCCTGTGGGATCCCACTGGTTACCTTTCTGGTACTAGGTAACTCTTCCCCCATAACCACCCTCTGGTTTCTGTCCAGCAGCCTGTTTTTCAGCAATCTTGCCATCTTTTCCCAGCCCCAAGATCCACCAACTTCCTGATCAACCTTTTGTGGGGCACAGTCAAAGGCCCTGCTGAACTCAAGATAGATGATGTCTACCACTTGGCCCCTGTCTATTGTCTTAGTGACACAGTCAAAGCAGTCAGTCAGATTCGTTTGACATGATCTCTCCCCCATGAACCCATGCTGCTTCACATCCTGGAGACCATGCTCCTCCAGATATTCTACCAACCTTTCCTTTAGTATGGTCTCCATGAACTTGCCCACAATGGAGGTCAGACTGACTGGTGCGTAATTCCCTTTGTCATCCTTAGGACCACTTTTGTGAAGGGGCAATACATGTGCTGTTCTCCAGTTCAGTGGTATCATGCCTGTCTCTAGTGAACTTATTAAATAGATCTGCCAGTGGTCCTGCCAGCTCCTCAGCCAGTTCCTGTAGTATACTTGGATGTACACTATCTGAGCTTGGTGATTTGTCTACCTTCAGTACCATCAGCCTTTCCCTCACTCTATCATTCTGTATCACTACATCCATGTTCCCCTCCCTCCCTGCTCTTTTCCCTCTTGAAGGCATTGGTCCATCCTTCTCCCAGGTGAAGACAGAACAGAAGTATTAATTTAGTAACTCTGCTTTTCCCATTTTCCCCAGCCACTCCACCTATTTCTTAAGCTTAACAATCCCTTCCTTCTTGCCCCTTTTCTCACTTACATAGTGAAAGAAAGCCTTCTCCCCTTTCTTAACTCCTTCAGCTATCTGCAGCTCCTTCTGTGCCTTTGCTTGAGGACTTCCTTACTTGCCTCACTAGCCAACCTTAGGTAATTTTACCTATCCACCTCTCTTTTGGTCTTTCTGAATTTTCTACAGGCCAACTTCTTTTACCTTACTGCCTGGGCAACCCCAAAAGTGAACCAGCTGGGCACTTTGGCCCTTGTGTTCTTACCCCTGAGCCTAACGCACTCATTTGTGGCAACCAGTATTCCTTCCTAAATGATGGACCACATTTGGTCCCCCCTCATAGCTGTTTTGATGCCCGCCAGATGACTCCTTAGCACTTCATCCATTTTTCTGAAGTCCACCCTCCTGAAATCCAAGATTTTGGTTTTAGTCGATGCTTTCCATTCTCATATCCAACCTGAACCACACTGAGCAATGGTCACTTCAATCCAGTCTCTCCTTGACCATTATTTCCTATACAAGCTCCCCTGTTCTGAGTACCAGATTAAGAATTGCCTTTGCTGTTGTTGGTTCAGTGATGCCCTAAGTCAGAAACCAACTCTGCAGTCCTTCCAGGATCACCTGACTCCTAGTACATGTTGTGGAGAGTATGCTCCAGTCCACCGTGGGCAGGTTGAAGTCCCCCACAATTACCACCTTTTCTTTCCCCACAGCTTCCAATATTTGTGAGCTCAGTTCCCTGTCCCTCTCCTTATCCTGATTGGGTGGTCTGCAAACCACCCCCAACCTCACCTCTCTCTCTATTGGACCTTATCTGAACCCATAATGCCTCCACCTCCTCTCCTCCAACTCCTCTCTCGTGTAAGTTATTCCCTCCCTGATATAAACTGCCACCCCTCCCTCTTTCCCGACTACCCTATCCCTCCTTTGTAGTTTATATCCAGCAATCACAAGGTCCCAGTCATGGTGTGATGTTGCCCAATTCTTGGTTTTTGCAGCTATGTCCACCCTCCTCTTTGCTAATAGTGCCTGCAGGTCATCCATCTTGTTTCCAAGACTCTGCACACTCAGAGACACCACTCTCCACCTAGAATCTGACTTTCCTTTTCTTCCCTCTAGACTTCTATTCACATTTATTCCCTCTGTGTGCACCCTTCCATATACCCTTGTTATGTGGTGTCTGACATCACAGGGTAACTATGACAATTATCACATTTAGACAGAATTCAGCTTATAAATAATATATTTCCTGTATTTACATTTCCTTTATTTTTTTGTACCAATGACATTTACATGAAAACAGGATGTCTGTCACTTAGCATTCATCAGCTTTATCTGCTTGGCTACAAGCACCATCATAATCCTCTGTTTATGACATTATATTCACTGCTACTGCCGCTAGTTATTGATATCCCAGGCAGAAGAGTGTGATGTCACATGTAGACACACAGGAGTACACAGAGGTCTATTACACAGATCCTGTTGCAATTAAAATTGTATAATTAACAAAGTATGAGAGAGAGAAAGAAAGTAGCTGAAATATAACCTAAATGTGTCTACTTGTTCTATTATTTCATAGCTCTTCATGTTGTTGGTGGTGTTAAACTTTGAAACAGATTTCCTGGTTTCCAGAAAATAATTCAGTGACACATCAGCAGACCTCTGTTATACAAAATTCCCCCCAAAATGTGAAATTGGGAGACTGTTTATATTTTACAATATAACTGGAGGCATATTCATTTAAACAGGTTATTTCCCCTTTTAAGTTGTCTCTGTTAGCATTTCTTTTCCCGGCTATGAAGTCATAATCCTTTGCCTATGTCATCACAATCTGTTGCCACAGAAACTCATACATTTATACTTATGTTTTATTGAACCATGGGAATTATTGTGATGTCTCAAGCAAGGGATACTCTGTTCATGGCAGTAGATGCAGCAGCAGGAACAGATGACTTCATGGGAGAAAATGACTGTTTTGTGTGCAGATATCTTTAGTAATAGAGAGATGAATGTGTTGACCTTTTTTGTTTGAATATTATAGGATCTGAGTCCTGCAGTTTTCAGAAACATTTTTTTTTTTTTATGTAGGAAACTGGAAAATAACTTTAAATTCAAAAAAACTTTAAAATAAGTAATAATTCAGATGGCTGTACAGTAAAATACATTTACTGAAATAATACTTTTTTTACATAAATGTTATTTTCTTTTCTAAAGTTCAACTTGGAGCAAGGATTCCTCTTTAAACCTCAATAGTCAGACATTCAAAAGGTTAAAGGGACACTCACCGACCTGAAAATGTCACAAGTTTAAAAAACACATGCCATTATGTGCAGTCTGTAGAGATTTCTGATGAAGCTGATAGTTTGATTCTAATTCAGTTTTGTTTTTATTTTTTAAAGTGAAAAACAGATTACCAATCATACTGGTGTCATTACATGAAAAGGTGTTTGTTTACAATCTATGATCAACTCCCGCTGTATCTTTCCTAGACTTGAGAACACCTGTAACAGAGTTTAGCCACACATGTGATGTAATGGTAGGAGAGGAAACTATTACATACGAACATGTCAAAATGCTAGCAGATACACGCCTCATGGTCTATTACATCTGCTCTGTTGTGCAGCTCACAATTCAGACAACTGCTGCTGCCCCCCCTCCACTCCTCTACCCCAATTGTTACCACAGACTGAGTTCTCCATTCCTGTCAACCACCCAAATTGTAGTCTGCCTTGTACACTATCCCACCTTCTTTTAAAAATTCCCCACTGATTTCAGAGAGATCATCTCCTCTGGCTGTGCATTCCATGCCACCACCACCCTCTCCATGAAGTAGTGCCTTCTCATCTCCCACCTGAACCTACCCCTTCTATTTTCAGACTATGCCATCTCATGATCCTCTCCTCCTTCTTCCACCTAAACATACCTTTAATACTAACTCTATTTATGTCCTTCAGGTACTTAAATGTCTCAGTCATATCACCTCTGTCCCTTCTTTCCTCATGGAAGTACATGTTGAGCTCCCACAACCTGTCCTAATAGGGTTTCTATCCCATACCTGTGATCATCTTGGTTGCCCACCTCTGGACCCCCTCAAAAAGGCTGATGTTCTTCATTAAACAGGTGTTTCAGAATTCTGCACTGTACTCCAAGTGAGGCCTCACTAATGATTTGTATAGTGGAAGGATTACTTCCTCTCTCCTAGAGGTGATACCCCTAGCATGCAGCCCAGCATTTTATTGGCCTTGGCAGCTGCTTTTCTACACTTTGCTAAATGATTCATATTCTCTGTGACCCCTCCAAATCCTTTTCCTCCACAGAGACAGAAAACCGCTTCCCACCTAAATAATACCTACACTCCCAGTTTCTGGTTAGAAGTGCATGACCTTGCACTTCCTAGCATTGAATTCCAGCTGCCATGTGTTTGACCAGTGCTCATGTCTTTCCAAATCTTACTGAAGTATCTTCCCTCCTTCCACATTATCCACCACCACACCTATTTTGGTGTCCTCGACAAACAGGCTCATATTGTTCTTAACCCACTTCAGCTATATCAGCTATGAAGATGTTAAATGGCATTGGCCCCAGAACTGAGCCTTGTGGGACCTCACTGATGACTACTTAGGGTGTCGAGAGTTCCCTCCCTACCACCACCCTCTGCTGTTTGTTCCTCAGCCAGTTTTCTATCCACCTGACTAGCTTCTCCCCTGCCCCAGGTATTTCAACTTGCTAGCCGATCTCCCATGTGGCACTGAGTCAAAAGCCTTGCTGATATCCACATACAGGACATCAACTATCTCACCACCATCTACTGCCTTAGTCATCCAGTCAAACAAGTACACTAGGTTTGTTTGACAGGACTGCCCTGTGTCAAACTCATGCTTCTGGTCATCCTGAAGACTGTTCTCTTCCAAGAATGCCACAATCCTCTCTTTCAGGATCATCTCCATTAGTTTCCCAACTATGAACCTGAGGCTGACCAGCTCATAATTACCTGGCTAATCCCGAGGTCCATTAGTATGGAGGGGCA
This sequence comes from Neoceratodus forsteri, assembly GCA_016271365.2. NCBI lineage: Eukaryota > Metazoa > Chordata > Ceratodontiformes > Ceratodontidae > Neoceratodus > Neoceratodus forsteri. The sequence goes on along the minus strand of CM028138.1, from coordinate 618,940,653 downwards.
CCACATGTGCCATCCTCCAGTCTAGAAGCATACATTCTGACTGCAGGGTGGTATAGAACAATTGGTCAGAGATGATGCCTGGACATCTTCCAGTTCCTTCAGGACTCTTGAATGTATCACATCTGGTCCTGGTGCCTTGTCTGTCCATAAGGACTTAAGGCCCTCCAACACTCTTTTCACAGGATCTCACCATCCATTATCCCCTCTCCTCCCCCACCACCTACCCTGTCCTTTCCTTGAGGTATGGGCCCATCCTGCTTCCTGGTAAATACTGAACAGAAATACTCATTTAGTACCTCTGCCTGTTTAGCCCAACTCTCTGCCCACCCTCCTTCCTTCTTGATCCTGGTGACATGCTATCTGCAGCTCCTCCACTCCCTGACATAACTGAAGAAATCTTTTTTCACCTTTTCTAATCTTCTCTGCAAGCCTTCGCTCCTTTGAGACTTTGACTGCTCTACCAACCCTGCTAACGTCCTTGGATTTCTTGTTGTACTCTTCCTTATTCACCTTCCTACCAGTCCTCTTGTACATTTTAAAGGCTGTCCTTTTTTCATTCACCCTCCCTAGCACATTCTTGGTCCACCATCATGGTTTTCTGGACTTTGTCATTTTACTACTGGACCTTGTAAAGGAATTTGGGGCCTACACCAAGCCCAGCTTCAAGACAAACCATTTCTGTTTGGCATCCATATCTGGGATGATGCATCATTACATCATTGCAGCATGTGAGGTTTCACTGTTTTGGGGGGTGTCTAAAGATCAGGAAGTATGTGATACGAGTAGATCAATTTGAAACAAAACAAGGTTGGGTGTAATTACACTATTAGCATGCATTTTAGTCCTACCAAGAAAGGAAGCAAGTAAAACAACCAGAAACATCAATGAATTGGAGAGAAGATCAGCAATAATAAAATTTGGGTTTTCAATAAAAAAATTGTATGGTGCCAAAAGGGTTGACAGTGTCCCTTTAACATAGGAGTCTTAGGAATCATAGGGACATGCAAGGCATTGAAGACCTTATGTACATAAATCCAGCATCATGTCTAATTGTTATACCCCATCATCTGCTCAGTCCTACAATATGTATCCAATTTAACTTTAATTTCTGCCATATTTCTGTTGCCTATAATTGTTTCTAGAAGTGAGTTCCAAATTGGTACTACCCTTTGATTTAACTAGTACTTTCTTCTATTTGTTCTTCATGTTTCACCTGATAATTGTAGTGAATGTGATCTCATATTACACACTTGATGTTTCATATCGGTATACCGACACTACCACAACATTTTTACATCGCCCAACACTACAGTGACAACAGTGCCAGATCGCTGTAGTGTTGATGGGACCCTGGCACTGCTTTCTGGGGTTATTGTCCCTTCCCCCTGAAACAACTCTGACTCAGAGTTGATTATTTTAGTGGCAGAGGGTGCAGGTGCAGAGCCTCCTACATGGGGTGTTCATGGGCATAGCCTCCTGAAGAAAAGAGTATTTCCTGTGACTCCATTTATGCCATCCATAAATGCAGTACACATAAAGGAGTCACTGTAACATAAGTCGACTGTCATGGATCTTTTCATATTCAGTCCTAGGCAATCCAGTAAGTCATTGTTTGTCATTGCCTTATATAATAAACACATATTGCCTCTTAATCTATGATATTCTAGAGAAAATATGCCCAGATACTCCAATCTAACCTCATATTGCAAGATCTTAATGTTATGAATCATCCTTGTAGCTCTGGACATTCTCTAATAATTTAATTTCTCTTTTACTACTCAATGCCCAGAGCTGTGTACATTATTCTACTTGAAGTCTAACTAAAGTAGTGTATAATGACACTATCACTTCTCTACTTCTGCTCTTGATATGTCTACTAATACAGTTTAGTTTATTTGTTGCCTTCCGAACAATTTGCCTGCAATGGTTTTTAAAAGTTAACTCACTATCCACCAATACACCCTGTTCTTTTTCCTCAGTAATAGCTTTCAAACATGTATTATTTAACATTGTTTTATTTTTTATGTGGAATGTGGTTTCCTCAAGAATTTTAGGACACTTTGTTTTTGCACAAAATGCCAGTCCAAATGTCTCAAATGATGGCTAGAGATTAAGAATGTTCACCTTTCTGGTGAGGTCCCTAGAACTCATAGGCAGGTGTTTCTCATCAACATGTTTTCATGCTAGTGTGGACAGCCAACAGCCAAGTGCACACATTTTGGAAATCTAGAGCAGGAATTTGGAAACCTATGGGGATGCATATCATGCAACTGTCTGTGAAGCTGGATACTGATTAAACTGACTAATAGGTGATGTACCAGGTTGTGATGTCAGCTGCTGACAGTCTTGCAAAATGTTCCAAAAATGTGAGAGCTTTAGAAGTTATGATATCCAAGGGTTAACACAGTCAGAAAGACAAATATAAAGGCCTTTGTGTCTACATCTGAACTGTTCAAAATTCTGCCCCTAGCCTTTATGCACTTTTGGGGTGAGGTGGCAACAAAATCATTATCCAGTGTCTCCAGCTACATCCCCAGAGGTTATAACTCCTGCAAATTCTAGTGACTACCCTTGGAAATTCTGGGCAGCTAGCTGTGTGCCTCCAAAATATTTATAAATGTGCCTAAAATCAATGTGGTCCACAGCATCACTTGTAAATCTCAGTCTTACTCTACAGCCCCCTCCAGGCTTTAGCAAATGAACCCACCTAATCCTGCAATGAGCTATATTTATTTATTTTATTTTTTCAATACTAGGATTTTGACCTTTTGAGCAAGGAGCCCATTTACAAAGCTTCTCCATCAGTGAATACATACATCACAGGAACATTGCAAACATAGTACAGAGTAAAATTAGCTTGATACAGTATAAAATGACTTGATGAACAGTAACAATAAAACTAAAATGGTCAAGAAGGAAGGACAATTTGGGAGGTAACAGTTGCAAATGGTTAAACATTTACAATGAAAACAAAAAGTTCATACGTGAAAAGAGACACTTGGTGGAAAAGGAGGAAGGCAGGTGTTCTTGGGGAGTGATAGAGGTAATAGCAGGGAGAACTGTTTCCTTTTGTCTGAAGTACAGAGATAGGGTGGGGGCAGGAGTTAGGAAGAGTAAATGAGTGTAAGAGAGATGGGGCAAGAAAGGAGGTATAATGCAAAGTTTGAGGTGTCGGGAAGAAGAGGGTTGAGAGGGTGATGGAAGCTGAGGAACAGGTGGGGCGGTGTCAAGGAGAGAAGGGTTGAGAGGGTAGTGGGGGCAGGGTTGGGGATGAGGGTAAGAGAAGTAGAGATTAGCAGAAGGTGGGGGAAAGCTGTGAAATGGCAGAGGGGCAAGAGGACAGCAGTGAAGGAAGGGGTAAGGAATTACTTAGGAAGGGTAGAGAGAGAACATAGGTGGATAGTGGGACTTCAGGAGGATTATATTGCTGGTAGACCAGATCCAGATTGGGGGGGGGGTGTAAGTGCTGAAAGGACATGTTATTAGGCCAGACACTTGCTTTCAGTTATTGGGAGCAAGAGCACTGCATTTCATTAGAGAGGAGAGCATGTAGTTTAGATTTGAACAGCCCAATATTTGGTTCAGCTGGAATGTCACTCCGAAGTGAGTTTAGCCAGTTTGGGGCACACTATGCAAAGGATCCCTGTCCTTGAGAAGTGTGGTGGAAAGGAACCTTGAAGGGGTTGCTTTGAGGCCCTCAAGTTAGCCTAGAAGGTGCAACAGGGCACAGAAGAGCTTGGACCCCAGTAGGGGTTAGATCAAGGGCTGCCTTCTTGGTGAGGAGACATTGTAGGTAGCGAGTGTGGTTTTCCAGGTCCAGCCACCCCATGAAGGAATAAAGTTTGCAGGTGTGGGTTAGGTGAGGACCTCCCAGGAGAAACATGCAAGATGTATTCAGTGTTAATGCTATTCTTTTTAAGGGCGTGACATTGGTCGAGCTGTATACAACAAGGCCATATTCTATTACCAAGAAAACAGAACTATTTATGGCTAGTTTGAGGGCTTCATAAGTGAAGCAGGGTCTTTGTCTGTACAGTTGACCAATTTTCCTGTTAGCAGACCTGGAAACCTGGTCTATGTGTTGTGAATAAGATAAGCAGCTGTCCAGTGTTATCCCGAGGAACTTGAATGTATGGACCATTTCGAGTGTTTAATTTTGTTGCAGATGGATAATTTGAATTTCTTGTGTTTGTTGTGTGTAGAGGCAAACAGCATTGTTTTAGTTTTCTTGTAGTTAAGTAGCAGTCGAGAATTGATGAACTAGTCTTCAGCAAGCATAAAATTACTCTGAAGACGTTGTTCAAGGGTAGCAGGGTCAGGATGGCTAGTATAGAGGATGGCATTGTCTACATATAAGAGGATGTTGTCCTGACATGCATGCGGAGGGGTTTAAGAAAACATTAAATAGCAATGGGCACAGGATGGACCCTTGGGGAATACTGGTGTTTACTTTTAGGCTGTCTGAGAGTGTGGTGCTGATTTTAACCTGTTCTCTTGGGGAATACTGGTGTTTACTTTTAGGCTGTCTGAGAGTGTGGTGCTGATTTTAACCTGTTGAACCCTACCAGTGAGATAGCTCCAAAACCAGCTTAGAGAGGATGAGGACATGGTCGTCCCAACTAGTTTAGTTGGTAGTAGTTCATGGCTGACCTTGTCAAAGGCCTTAGTAAGGTCAATGTAGATAGCCCCCACTAAGTGCCCTTGGTCTAGAGCGTCATGGATAAAACCAGTAAATTCAGATAGGGCTGTTGTTGTACTATGTTGTTTTCTAAAGTCATGTTGTTCCTGACATTGTAGCTATAGGAACTTACCATCACTGGGAGGGCCACCAGGACTGCCAGGGCCACCAAAACCACCAGAACCATTAGGGCCACCAGGACCACCATGACGATTATCTTCAGAGTTGTCAGGGGAGCATTCAACCGCTATGGCCACCACAAGGACCAATGCAGCCAGCAGAATTCCCTTCATGGTTTTCTTTTCCACCTTGCGCGATAAAGCAAAGATCTGTTAGAAAAGTTGTGTTGTCTCTCCCCATCAGATCCCAGCTGTATTTATTGTAGCTACTCACTGCAGGAGAAATCCCAGAACCCCGCCTCTAGTATGGATTTAATGTTCTACAACAAAAGAAATCTCCAGTTATGTCATTTACTGTTCTCATATTCCAAATGTGTTTCCTCCTATGTTTTATTTTTAATTGAAGCTTAAACTACATAATGGAAATCCTATAATAACAGTGCTTTTATTTTTAATTTTTCAACTCTGTTTCTCGTTTTGTGAAGGGAACAAAACAAGATAGAAAAGTCTTTTCATTTTCCTTTGATTGTTAATGACAATAGCTGCTCTGGAGCTGTCCAACCCTTTTTTGTGTTGTTATTGGGCCTTCAGAGAAGGTTGGATTTTTGCGGTTCTGTGTGTAATTAGGGGGATACAGAACACCACCCAATTCATCTCAGGATGTTAATAACAGATTTAATTCCTTTTTGTTTTGCTCCCTGTCTGCTTTTTCTTACTGTTGTTGGTTTATGTGTGAGAACTGCACAGTGACTAAGGTAATTTATTTTTTTAAAGGAGTAGAACATGAAAGAATGCCAAGTATAAATAACTCTTTTGGAAAGTTTAGATGTTTTGATATCCCTCAGATCCATTTGTTTACCTTTCTTAACCCCTTCATGGTCACCAGTTGCTGTACTCAGCTGCACATGTACAATTTATTTGCTGTCCAGGTACTCTAGGTAGGTACAATGGTCTGAGGGACCATTTTCGGGTATAATGTGGGCCATCAAGGCAGCACATACAACAGCCAAAGCATCATACTGCACATGTCAAGATGATACGTACAGCAGATTCAAAGCTTTATGCATAACAATTAGTACAGGTAGAATCAATACAGACTTACAGCACTACAATAAATGACCAGTTCATCAAAACAAGGTTTAAGCACTCCAAACCAGTAATGGATGATCAAGAGCCAGACTATGGCAAATAGTCCATTTCATTCAAACGTGCTCAACAAACACTCTCATCTCAGTGCTTCAGCCCTTGAAATAGGCCTTCATCAGGGGTGATGTCTCAGGTACTCAGAGACACACCTTTATTCAGACCATATTAAAGTGATATATACATAACTAGAAACTAGAAATAAAAAAAAATTAACAACCTCAGTATTAAATGCATAAAAATAAAACAATCATCACTTGTAACACTATTTATTTGTGCTAACCGCTTGGGTACCGAAGTAAACAGAGTTTGTTAATTTATTTTTATTTCTAATTATGTATGTATCACTTTAACATGGTCTGAATAAAGGTGTGTCTCTGAGTATCTGAGACACAGCCCCTGATGAAAGCCCATCTGGTGGGCTGAAGTGCTAGGATAAGAGTGTTTGTGGAGCGTGTTTAGAATAAAATGAACTGTTTACCATAGCCTGGCTCTCGATTGTCCTTTACTGGTTTGAAGTGCTTAAAACCTTTTTTTGATGTACTTGTGTTGGGCTTTGCCACCCGTTATAGCACCGCAGGTAAATTCTGTGCTGCACCTGCAAACCTTTTTTCACAATAAGTGACCAGTTACAGTTGGGGCTCCCAGTCTGAAGCACAGGCCAGGCATAGAAAAGGTTTACAGTACAGAACAATAACATCATGGATTATTTGGAGGTGGACTCCAGACAACAGACCGCAGTGTAGTACAGTTAATCGACCACTTACCAACTAATAGACAAATACTTTGAGGAAAAAAAATGCCCAATGGACTGAGGATGAATATAAGAATTCCCCCATCCTAGGTCAGGTGGAAAACTTGCATACACAGGTGGTTAAAAGGGCTTATTATAAAATGAGGTTTGAAAAGGGGATGTGCCTAGAGAGTGGAAGGAGGTTGTCAATCCATTCCAAAACCTAGGGGCAGCAAGGAATAAGTTATGGGACATTGTTTAACCAGGAGTAGCACACTAATCCCAAACATGTTTCTAGATGCGACCTGGGAGCACAAGGAAGTTTGGTGACTTGCTTAGGATCACACAATATGCACCTAGACAGTAGTGGGATTCAATCCCAGGTCTCCAGATCTGCAGTTTAGAACTTTTACCCACTGTGCTATACTGTCTACAAGGCAGTATAAGGCTTTCTGATCCAACTTGGTTGGTATCTGGGATAGTCAAGAAGATGTTGAGAGGATCTGAGATTCTGTGTGCCTGTCCTAAGACTAAGGAGGCTTGATAGGGGGGAGTTCCTCATATCACAGGGAGAATTTTTAACAAGGGTTCTCATAAGATAGTCACAGTGGACCTGTGAAAAGAGCCAGCCAAGTGACTGATATAAGGTACAATGCTAAGTGTTGTAAGGGGCAGCAAAGTAACCCACCAGATATTGTTGTAGGTAGTATTCAGTCTAGTGAGGTTGTGATTGGAGGTTTACATGTCAATAGGAGAGCAATAATCCAGGAGGGGGAGAATCATGCCTTGGGAAATGGCCAGCAGCACTACAGAGGTCATGAGTTGCTTTAGCCTAAAACAGACTCCCAATTTCTTTTTAAAGACCTTAGTTAGATCCAACCTGGAGTATGGTGCCCCTTCTGGTAATGGCAGTATAGAAAGGGCATTAAAGAGAATGAGAGGATCTATGTAACCCAGGGAATACAAGCTGATAATGACAGATGCCAGAACTTAGAAAAGACATTTCCTTCCCTCCTTCCCTCCCTCCCTCCTCCTTCCTCCCTCCCTTCCTTCCTTCCTTTCCTTTTTCTTTTTCTTTCTTCTTTGTTTCTTTTGTTTTTCTTTTCCTTTGCACACCTGAATAGGGTTATTCAGGTGAGGCATCTGTATTTCAAGAGGGTCTCAAGGTGACAAGACCATGGCAGGATTTTCACAATACAAATCTAACAGTTACATTCTTGGATACAGAATTAAATTCAGCTTATAATCAGGGCCACTGGAAAATTGCTCACACAATTTTTTTGTGGAATCCACAATTTTCACCATTCTCTCAAAAACTGACATGTTCCACAAGTTGTTGCAATTTCTGAGTTTTTACACTGAACTGTGTAAACAGTATTAATATTCTTAATAAAATATTCTCAAATGTATTGACAATTTTTCATGCGAACTTGGATTTGGCTGAAACAATGCAGGGCAAGGTGGGGGGATATTTTATGTGACATTACTGTGTTCTGAATCCTTGTCTTGTTTGGTTTCAATATCCACTGACCAAGCATAAGCACACATGAACACTTAACCTTTGGTTTGTGTTGAAGCAGTCTATCAGAAAACTTTTGTGTTGCCTCACAGACTGAAACAAAAGATGGGAGAAAAGGTGCAAATTATACATTAACCTAGATGGGGTGCTAACCATGTAACCTTTTTGTAAGTTGTAGGCCAGGTTATTCCTTGTGAGCATACTTTCATCAGACTAGTTTTGATTCAAATTTCTGACAATTTTGGATGGCCCTGCTGATTATAAACTTGAATAAGCTAGTTGGTAATAGTGATTTCACCCTTGGCAACCTGCCACCAAGATGCTCACATGCAACGACTAGAATAAAAGCCTGAGTAAAGTCTGAAAACAAGCTTATACAACACATAAAATTTAACTGAACATTTATCTTTATACAAAATCACTGCAGCCAGCGTAAAACAAAGATAAATTACAGGGTATCGTGACTACAGTATGATGCAGTAAAAACATATGGACTTTACTGGTAACCAGGTAAGGCCCACTAAGCACATGTGCCTGTTTTCAGGGGCAACGCAGAGCACTGGGGAGGTTAATTGACTTGCTCAGAGGGTCACACAGTATGCAAGTGGAGGATGTGAGAATCAAACCTAGATCTGCTAGATGTACTCAACTCATGCACAGTTAGTTTTTCTAACCTCTAAGATATACTGCAAGCCCTAATAATTCCCAGATTTAATGTTTTAATATGAGATTTCAAAAACAGCGTACAGTACCTACAGTACAAATTATGAACATTAAACACTTTAACATTTTACTAAAACTAAATTATTCGCCAGTCTATCTGCTTATTTTTTCTTTCACCTAAATAAGAGAATAGCTGACCTCTAGAGCACTGTAAGCAGCTGTTGACCAGGCTTCATTATTCTACATCCAAAAACAGAAACGTGTTTATCCTAGATTTATTGAATATTGATTTGATATGTTTCACTAAACAGAACATATTTAGCACTGTATGAGGCAGAAGTTTTAACATTTTGGAAAATAGGCAACACATTTCAGTTCAGTATTCATTTTAGGAACATAAGCTTTTCTTTATGTTTAAAAGATATTCAAGTGGCAGTGTATTCATTTAGCAGTTTATACTGACTGATACATTCTGCAGATAACAGTAAATGATTTATTGTGAAGCACTGAGATTCTGTAGTAGAACTCTTGCAATTTCCCTGCAATTCTTGCAAGAAATCTCCACAATTTGGGATAACTTGTTCCACAATTTTCCAGTGACTCTGCTTATAATTCATGTAAGATTACAATTTTGTTTATTTTTACTTTACAATTAATTTACCTGAGATGGCCTAGCTGAGGTGCAAGCTTCGTTTCTAAAGGCGGAAGGGAGGATCCCGCCTCTGCTCAGTTTTACAGAAGGGTGGTACAAAAATACAGGAAGGTCATGTGACTTGTTCAGGGTCATGCCATGAGACAATGGTTATGGGTTTGCCCACCCCAACCAGTGATCTTCAAGTTAGCAGGCATGAGTTGTAACCTCTGTATTACACTGACTCTTTCCCTATGGATGTGGCAGGGCCTGGCATATTCTAATTACCTATAAACATAGAACTTGATGGCATCTAAGGACCACTTGGCACATTTGGTCTGTCCATTTTCCCCTCGTTCTGTAATGTCGCAGACCTACCTGATCTCTGGCATATCCCTCCCTTCCCTAACCACTGAGGTTCCCATACGTCTGTCCCATGCATTCTTGAGTCTCTTTACAAGTTTTGCTCCCACCACCTCTGCTGGGAGGCTTTTCCAGGCATCCACTATTCTTTCTGTAAAGAAGTACTTCCTCATGTTTCCCCTGAGTCTGCCCCCCCCACAGACTTCATAGCATGCCCCCTTGTTCTTCAGCATTTTTTTTCTGAAAGATGTTTCCCTTCCTATACCTGATTTATACCTGTAAGGTATTTGAAAGTCTCTATCATTTCCCCTCTTTTCCTCCTTTCTTCCTGGCTGATCATATTGAGGTCCTTAAGTCTCTCTTCATACGGTCTCTGGTGCAGCCCCTACACCATTTTTGTTGCCCCCTTTTGGATGGCCGCTACCCAGTCTATGTCTTTCCAGAGATGTGGTCTCCAGAACTGGGCACAGCACTCTAGATGAGGTGTCACCAGAGTTCTATACAGTGGTAGCAGCACCTCCCTATTTCTGCTGGTGATACCCCACCCTAGGCATCCCAGCATCCCACTGGATCTTCTCACTGTCTTGCCACACTGTTTACAACCGTAAAGTCATCAGATATAATTACCCCATCTCTCTTTCCTGTTTGGTGGTTGTCAGTACCACCCTCTTCCCCTGCACATCTTGCACTCGGCACCTGGGTTTCTGTACCCGAAGTGCATAATTGTGCACTTCCTTGCATTGCAAGTTAGTTGCCACACTCTTGACCATTCATCAAGCTTTCTTAGAGCCATATTCATTTTTAAACACACACACACGCAGACACACGCACACACACACACACACACACACACACACACACACACACACAGTGCCTACCCTATTGCAGATTTTAGTGCCATCTGCAAAAAGGCATACCTTTCCTTCTAGTCTCTCTGCCATGTTGCTTATCAAGACATTAAAGAGGATTGATCCCATTACTGATCCTTGTGACACTCCACTGGTCAGCCTTCCTTCTTCGGCGTGAACTCCATTTACCACCACCCTCTAGTTCCCTTTAAAGATCCAGAGTATCTTGACCCAATAAATGTTCTATTACCTTTTTTGCCTACATTTTCTGTCTGGCTGTTGATAAAAAAAGTTTTCTCACTGCAATAGCCTAAAACTAAAAAATCAATGATGAAATCAGACACCATGTACTTTTGTAGCAAACTGATTGTAATGGTTAAGATGTTAAAGTGCTACTTATTAAACTGAGTACTCTCAGGCACATAGCAGGATGTAAGGCATTGTACAGAGTGGTTACTATAAACACAGGGTATGTAAGTGGTAGAAAGTTGTCACACAGAGAGGGGAATGTGAATGATAGAGCACGTGGAGGTCAGCACAGTAACAGAGTCATTGGAGGGATAATAAATGATTGGCAGGTGCATGGACAGCATACCTAGATGGGTGAATAAGGCCCATTTGAAATCCTTCAGGTTTCTTTAATACAGTATTGTCAGGGAGTAGAGTACCTCATTAGTGTCATGGTATCTTTACCACTTACAACACTGGTGATCTAGCATAGAGAATGAGCTGACCCAGCGGAGAGATGACAAGGGGATGGTTCAAGTGACTCAGAGGGTTTGCTCCTTCTCTGGAGTGGGAGGACTACTGTCTACACTGTACTACAGCCACCAGGTGACGTCCTATGTGTCACACCAAGTACAAGGAAGTACTGTGAGGGAGCAGGGAAGCATTGGATTTTTTCTGGACTGTTTTGTATTTCTTTTCACTATTTCCAGACCTCAATAAAGGATTTTTGCACCTTCTACAAGTCTGGTGAGTCCCCACACTTTAGTGGCTTTTGACTAATTGTTTATACAACAAGGTTCAGTTTACGCAGGCAGAGGTGCTGGTCCCCTATTTTTGTTGATTTAAACTGTTTCTAACCGGAGCGCAGCCTTTCCCCGGAGCTGTCGCACCTGAAATGATTTGTTCTCTCTGACCACAGGTGATGTAGCAAGAGCTGGCAATGTAGGTAGAATGATGTAGTTAGGCTCAGGTGTCCATGGACCCACAAAAAACATCAGAACAGTTTGAACCAAGAAGTATTTCCCCATGGAAACAATTCTAGAGGTTTATCACACAAATGAGCAATTAGCTGAGATTTGCTGTATAGTTAACATGCAAATTACTAGGATTGAAGAGATCGGAACACACTCTAACATCCTTTTGGAACCTTTTGGAGTTGTAATTAGAATAATGTCTAATTAGAACCAGGAAAGGTACAACCATCCTTGTAAAAGTTGTAGGAGAAAATTAGAAATAATATAAGACCTAACTTGGCAAACTGTAGATCCGAATTTGTGCTTTATGCCTAGAACAGCTGGAGCACAGACAGGCTGGTAGAGCAAAGAGTGTTCATGTGGATAATCTTTTTCCTTGGAGAGAAGGCATGGTGTGCAGTACTCCAAGAGTGACTCGTGGGTGGCCAAGTGGTGGCACACTTGGCAGCATGCAGTAGGTGACCACGAACTGCTGCACCCCCAGGATGTTGTGACATGTGCGACCATGTGTGGGAGGCAGGTGAAAAGACAGGAAAATTTGGGAGCATGCCCACATGCAGCATGCTGGGTGATGGCTCCACATCTCCTCCCTAGGCCTACCAACCCTTTAGTGATCTGCAGCCCCCATACTATTCATCTTGATCTCAGTAGCCACAGTCTCGCTCTTGGCAGCAGCACACACACACACACACACACACACACACACACACATGCACACACACAAAAACACACATACCTATCCTGGGCCAAGGGAGAGATGGACAACTCAAGGTGCCTGATGGTGAGGTATAGCAGTGGATGGTGAGTCCAAAAGTCAGAAGAGGACACATGTGGGGCATGAAGTTGTGAGATGCCAAGGGACATGGGGAGGAACATATAATTGCAAGAACACAACCATGCAAATGGACAGAGTGTTTTTCTTCCTCTTGTGAACTATAAAGTAGCCAGACAGGATGAAGCACAGTACCTTGCAGTATTGCTGCAGTATGCTGCAGGGAATTTTGTAGTTCAGTTAAGCAATAAGGCATGATGGGGGGGTGTTATGGTGGGATAATGGCCCACTTCAGGTGAGTTGAAACACAAGGCCTAGCCGAGTGCTTCCACCACCGGAGAAGGGCTGTCAGCCCACCATAACACACCCCCAGACTGTCTTATTGCGATTATGAAAAGGGTCATTTTAAGTACATTTTATGCAGTTTTTAAATATATTACTTTCAGCTGAGCCATTGGGCTGAGATAAAGGCCCAGCTGAAAGTAGCTCTCAGCCAATCAGAATTCAACATTCTTTCTACCCATTTCATAATGGCAGTTAAGCCCTTTTACATCCAGTATTTATGAGCTGGACTAAAACCGGAATTCAAAAATACTGAGTCTCATGAGAGGAGCCAATAAAGTACATTAGTAATACAAGTGGAAAGACAGATGGACCAATGGGAAGATGAACTGACAGATGAATGAACCTAATGGATTCTATGTACAAAATACCTTAAGGGTTTACAGGCTCATCTTTGGAGTTTTGAAATTGTTGCTGGTGTGGCACTTTTGGTGGTACACTATCTTCACAAGTGTCCAGATAATTACAATAAGTGCCCGGGCCACAGGTGCATAATTTCCTGGAAACTAGCCCATAGACCAGCAGACCAACTCATACAACATGTCAGTGGCATGGGCATGTCTTAATGGCAACTCGTGAAAATCCAAACCCTGGAGCTACAGTAGCTGGCCATGCACCTGAAGGGTTAAGAGAGGAAGGCAAAGAGTTTGCCAAAACTGAGTCCTTTCCCAGAGTGTTATATTCAGCCTTCAGTCACGCTCTCCCTTGTTCCTCAACAAATGGCTTAATCCTTTGTGCAGATTAAATAGCACTAAAAGAAAACCAGCAAGGAAACTTTTAATGCCCATTGCATACAGTCATGTAAGGTAGTCATATTTCATTGAAGCCAGTGGAAAAAAACAGTACTCCTTATGATCTGATGTCTGGAGCTCTGTTTAAGACAGCATCAGGGCTCAGTTGCTTGCTCTCTAACTACTGGGCTGGGAAAATTGGATGGTACTGGGTTCATGTCCTGTATCAGATACTTGGGTTAATACCCAATACATGAAATGGTAGGAGAATCACAACCTGTGATTGGTCAGATGCGACAGCATGACTGTGTGTTATTCTAGCATACATAGATACATAGACAGTGTCGGCAGGTAAGGGCCTATGGCCCACCCAGTCTGCCCATTTGAGCTTGTAAGTTCAATTTATGTTTTCCTAGAAGTCTGTTGCCCCTTACCCCTGACCTCCAGAATGCCTTTATGTCTATCCCATGCATTCTTAAATCCCGTGATTGTTTCAGCCCCCACCACTTCCTCTGGCAGGGTGTTCCACTTGTCCACCACCCATTCTGTGAAGAAATTCTTCCTCATGTTTCCTCTGAATCGTCCTCCCTCCAACTTCATCCCATGCCCTCTAGTCCTGGAACATCTTTTTCACTTAAAAATAGTGTATTCCTGCACCCTGTTCCTCCCTGTGAGATACTTGTATGTCTTTATCATATCCCCTCTCTCCCTCCTCTCCTCCAGGGAGTACATGTTCAGTTCCTTCAACCTGTCTTCATAGGACTTGTGATGCACAACTGCATGTGTGAGAAATACTTACATTTCTGAAACTCATTGCTCAGTTTTAAACCAAAAAAATAAAGAATTTTTTTTATGACCACAGTAAGACCCTCCCAGATGTTTATTATTGTGGGATAACAGCACTTCTCACCTGCATTAGTCACTCAGCATACAATATTAGTCACCCAACATAACAATGTGTCTCACTTCCCAAAGTGTGCTGTTATTCCACATTATCCCATGGGCATCCTAAAATAGCCAATCAAAGTAGCAGGCTTGCACCTTACCTGTGTTGTAAATCCACAGATATTCACTGCAAAAGGTGCCAGCCTTCCACTATCTCATGCCATCTTAACAGTAAATCCCTCCGATACCCAAAACAAGTTGAAAGAGCCACCATATTGTGTCTTGCTTACCTTATGCTACCAGACGTTTTCTTTCTCTACTGCGCAGAAAATTCAAAACATTCACATTTTTTTAAATACTTCATCAAGCCACACCTAAGGTCAAACTTATAAAAAATACCTGCAACCGCTTCCATGCAGCTCACCTGACAGCCTTCTTAACTGTAGGCTCCATTCCATACCTCCAGTCCTTTGCCACAATCCATTGGAGCACCATAAATAATTTAGTCCTCCACTGAGGACAAAACAATTCTGCACTGCGTATAAAATATTTTTTAATTAAGCACACGCCCATTCTGGCACTAGGGTTATGTAGAGAAATGTACTTCCTGACAACCACAAAATCCCGGAAACAAATGTTGAATGACGGCACTCCATTACTGCTCCAACCAGACAAACTCACTACCCGCACTACTGTAAAAAGAACAACAATTAACTCACCGCAGGTAGGATCTTTCTTCAATAAAAAATAAATAGATAAAAAATCACTTTGCTTTCAGGAAGCTGCATTAGGACAACCTCGACAACAGAAGTTCTGGAACGGACCCCACTACACAATACTTGCAGGCTCTGTTTCTAAAAGGAAAATAAAACTAGGCACTGCAGAATGTTTCTTCAATGCAAAAAAAAACCCAACACTTTACAGTGTGAGTTTTGCAGTGGTGGCAGAAAAGGAGGGGGATGCATCAGCACTAGCTGCCCAGCATGTCTCTCCACACACACACACACACACACACACACACACACACACACACACACACATTCGGCCCAGCAACAGAGTTAGTTTCTAAGCGAGCTCCGAAACTATACCCTAAGTAGTTGCTCCCTAATTTCCTTGAGGATTCCCAGGGTCCCCACGCGCCTTGGGAGAGCAGCCATAGGTTACTTGTTGCCAACCCTCTGGAACGAGATACAGAAAGTCTTGAAACTAAGAGCCCCAGTAAGCATCGCAGTGTTTAAGTCTTTATACACAAAAACAATTACAGAAGTATGTCATTGCTTCCACCGCCTATGAACTACTCCCACTCCACTTATCATCTCTTGCCTCACACGCATTAAAAAGCGTTACCCTGCAGAAACCTTATAGCCTTCTCAGCATTGCCTCTTCACTCCTTCCATCTCCCAAGCCTCTTAACCCCTTGCCCCGACTCTGATCACCATGTGCCAACGACCCCACAGAGCTCCCAGCGTAGTCACCATGGAACCTTAGTCACTGGCAGTCAGCGCCTCTGAAGCTGCCAGCTGCTGCCGCTCGATCAGATTAAGCTCCCTGAATACCGAGTACCCGGCAGGGTCCCAGCTTGGACGCCATATGCATCCGCAGTCTCCGGGTGGCTGGCGCCTTTGAAGCCACCGCCCATATCCCTCGACCATGCACCACTCCCTGAGAGTGACTTCGGCGACCCTGAAGCCTTCAGCACAACTTTTAGCCATAAGCCATATCTGAGTATTCCATACAGTACCCTGAGTAAGACTCTTGCCCCTGCCCTCCTTTACCCCTTGCAACCTACACCAATGCGAGGATCCATTTAATCTCCTTTCTTCTCACCCTTTCCTTAACTATGTCACGTACATAGTTTGATACATCACAATATGTGCCTAGATGGATTGCCGGTCTCACTGTTACTTAGCTCACTTTATTATAGCTTGCTTTATTATATACGCCTATGTTTCTACCCTAATGCCTGTATTCATGTGTGTTATGTGTATCTATGTGCATTTATGTGTATTGTACCTGACCTTGTGTGATGCAGGTCCATCTTGTAAATGAGCTTGCTCAACGGTGTCCGCCTGGATAAATAAAGATTTGATTGATTGATTGATTGATTGATTGAGAGGACTATTCAACCTAGCAGAAGCATACCACAGCTTAAAATCAATAAAAACTGTTTTTTCCTTATACTTTTTACTATTTCTTTCTCATCCTTCACTTTTTCCGCATTGTTTAATTGCAATAAGCCACTCGAGGGATGTGGGTTATCAGGGGATTTACCATGGCTGGTGAGGATTTACCCACTTGGCTGCATCTCATGGGCAAACCACACCAGCCGTGGTAAATCCCCTGATAACCCACACCTCCTCATGGCTTATTGCTTAAGTAACACCCACCCTGTCATACTTTACTGCTTAACTGATGCTGCAGTTAGAATGCTGCACTGTTGGGGGGGGATGCTGTTTTTATGAGACATTTGCAATTATTTATTTTACCATGTAGGGTACACTAGGTAAGTAACCACCTATTTCTAGGTAAGACACGGAAGGATACAACAGTGTGAACAGTAAACAAAAGATAACAAATAGTGCAGAAAAGTAGCCAGGGATCAGGCAAACAATGTACAACAGGAGCAATCAACAGTTACAGAAATTTACATGCAGAGAATTACGAATATAAATATACTAAAAAAATCTGGGAGTTACTCCCAATGTTCTGGCCAACAATCCAACTCTTAATAGTATGGGTTCTACTGCAGTACAGCAGGCTTTGTCCCACTAGTGGGCTTAATGAAGGCAGCATATGTTCTGCATACAGTCCCAGCACAGCCATTATCTAATTCCAGCACTTTGGAAAAGGGCTTGCATGAAAGGCACTATATAAATCCAAATTCTAATTACACTAAAAGTGTTCCTACCTGGCACCAGCTGTGGCTGTATCTTCCACTAGGATCCCTCCACATACTGGCACTTGCCGCCAGCACCACAGCCTATCCCTATTAATGCACCAGCTGTATCGGCACCTCCCAAAAAGTCCCCTCCACACACTGGAACTTCAAGCCAGCACCAAACCCGTTCTTATCAATGCCCCTCTTTAACCTCTTATACATGTACTGATTGATTCCCTCTGCCATAAAAATGCATAAATCTGTCAACAGACAGTGTCCCGCAGGGTTGCTACATATGTTAAGTGTTTTTATCATTGTAAACTACTAGGCCTTTTGAAGTGTACCTTTGATCTGTGTACTTTGATGTTACGTTACCAACTTTCTTTTGTTAATGCTTATGCTAACTTGTTGACTTGTGAATTCTGAAGTTATTTTGTAAACCAGCTGTTGTTTTGACGATGAACATTTGTAAATTAGCATTTTGCCCCAAGCTGTGCATTCAAGCAATAAATGAAAAAAAAAAATTGAACAATACCGGCACTACCAGGATCAGACTCATTGGTTTGTAAAGCACTTTGGGATGCAATGTACAGGACAGGCAATATATAAATCCAAATTCTAGGGATGTGGATATGGTGTACTTATCCTACTTCTGGCAGTCTTCTTTAAGAGGCTGATTTGCTGGTCGTATCTAAGAGAATATCTTCCTACCACATACCATATATCCCTCCACTTCTCCACATGATGTCAAATCTTCCTTTCTGCTGGAAGAGTCAGGTCTGCTACTTTGCAGCTCTGTGTGCACTGTTGGCCTAAATCCCTCTAAGTGCATCATTTGGTAAACTTGTTACTTCAGTCTTCAATTTCAACATCATTTTTGCTCTTGCAATTTTTTTTCCTCAGTTCCACTCTCATTGACCTTAACTTCGATGGAATGCAAAGACTCTAAGCTGGCTCCCAACTTCAAACGGGGCATCCAGTGTCACCAAAGATATCCTGAATGGACAAACATGTGTTACATGTGCTGTGCCTTTACTGCCTGGGTACATTGTATGATGTCACTGCTTGTGGCCTGTGCAAGACTATGCTACCTTCATTCCTGGAAGGCTGTCAGGCTCACCTTCTTCTTGATCAACCAGGCAATTGGGGCCCAAAGCTTAAGGTTAAATCAGCTTGCAAGGCAGTCCCTGTTGCTGCAGGGTTGATGCCTCAGCTTGCAGGGATTGAAGAAGGACAGTCAAGACTATGGTGGGTACCTCATCGATCTTGGCACTGCCCCCATTGAGGGCCGGCATTGCAACAACCTTCACAGTGGAAATCTCTGAGATCTATTTGGCTGGACAGATCAATTGCAAGAGCTCATTCTGCTGCTTTAAGAAATCCAAGAAAGCCCGCCTCAGTCGTAGGACGAGGATCAGGCAAACTCTTCCCACTCCTGTGAGCCCCCCAACTACTTGAATCTTCTCGAGCACTCTGCTCTTCGGTCAAGAGATGGGCCATTACCTTGATGGTGACTCCTGAGGAAGCCTGTGTGGCAAGTCCTGGGGTTTGGTGATTGCTGGTTATATCAGGACTGGGGCAGGTCTGTATGTTTACATGATTTTTTATCTAAATAAACAAGCTGTTTCCTGTTATGAGAAACCTCAAGTACTTTTTTTCTTGACCTACTGGAATTTAAAAAAGCTGATCAAAGTGAGCCACTTACTGACTGCCCATGGTATGTGAAACCTTTCTTCATGTGATTCACATAAAAGGCAGAATTTATATAGAGAGACCCCTAGCCAGGGTATCTCTAGATGAGCACCCCCCCTTTTCTTATTCATAGAATGCACCTTTTTTGCCTTTAGAAGTACCGCCTTCCACTGTGTCAGGAGACCCTTCACACTTGTACCAGTGTGCTCAGCTTGGGTACAGATCGTCTGGTGATCCATGTCATGGGAGCACACAAACAGCTTACGATGCCCTCAGCCGGGTGGGTGAGATGTCATATGAGTGGTCTCTACATAAAGAAGGAGTGAACTGCCTCTTCTGTCTGTGGGGATCCTCTCTGTTGGACCTCTTGGCCCCCAGTGAGAATGCAAAGCTGAGGCTGTGCTGTGCCCACCCCCATCAAACTGGGATGCTTCTGGGAAATACCCCAAGCATCCTGTATGCCTTCCCTCCCTTTTCCATGATCCACAAGGTGGTGGTCAAGGTACAGAGGTAGAAGGCATGGATGATCTTGTTCACCCCACAGTGGCCTTGCCAGTTCTGCTTGTTGAATATCCTCAGCCTCAGCAAACCTCCACGGTGGTTGGGTCTGTGCTTGGACCTGCTGACATGACGAAGAGTGGGGTTATTCTAGATGCCCTACAGGGGGCATGCCTTAGACAACTAGTATTGGAGCCCACTCGAGAGGGAGCAATCTTAGACCTGGTTCTCTCAAATGGAGATGAAGAGAGGATCACAGATGCAGAAGTGGGTAGCCATCTGGGAACTAGCGACCATCGAACAGTGTGGTTCACAATAAACACAGCAATAGAGTCAAGCCATACAAAGGCAAAAGTACTGGACTTTAGGAGGGCTGACTTTGCCAAAATGGGTGAGTGCCTAAGGAATGCACTAGCAAACGGGCAGGAAGGAGGGGTGGAATAACAATGGGGAATAATAAAAACTGCCATCACAGAGGTAACAAGCCTTTATGTGAAGCAAATAAACAAAACAAAACGATGTAAGAAACCACTATGGTTCTCAAAGGAAATGGCAGTGAAGGTTCAAGAGAAAAAGAAAGCATTCAGAAAGTACAAGGAATCACAGAAGGAGCAGGACAGAGTACTGTATCAGTTAAAGCAAAGGAAGCTGGGAAGGCAGTCAGAATAGCAAAGGCCCAAACCGAGGAAAAGATAGACAACTCAGTTAAGAAGGGGATAAAACCTTTTATAGGTACATCAGGGACCAAGGAGGGATAGTGAGGCTTAATAAAGGGAGGGAGGGAGGGTGGGCAGAGGGTGACTGTGAAAAGGCAGAGATACTAAACAAATATTCTTGCTCAGTATTTACAAAGGAAGAGGGGGGAGGTACCTAAAACAAACAGTAGAAACACTCTGGATACAGAAGTTGATACAGCCCATTTACAGAAGAAAGTGTTCTGAAAGAACTCTTAAAACTGAAGGTGGATAAAGCAATGGGGCCTGATGGGATTCATCCCAGAATTCTAAAAGAACTAAGGGTAGAACTAGTGACACCACTGACTACCGTCTTTAACAAATCATGGGAGGATGGGGTGGTACCCGAGGACTGGAGGAGGGCAGATGTGATTCCCCTTCACAAAAGAGGGAGCAAGGCAGAAGCAGGAAACTACAGACCTGTTAGTTTAACCTCAGTGGTAGGGAAAATGATGGAATCACTTCTGAAGGAAAGAATTGTCGAGTGTCTAGAGGCCAGAGGGGCACAGGACCCAAGGCAGCATGGATTCACAGCAGGAAGGTCATGCCAGACAAATCTGATAGATTTCTTTGACTGGGTGACCAAAGTAGTAGATCAGGGAGGGCTGTGGACATGGCCTACCTAGACTTTAGCAAGGCATTTGACACAGTCCCACACAAAGATTAATATACAAGTTAGCCAGCCTGGGAGTGGGTCCCAAGATGACAGCCTGGGTAAAGAATTGGCTGGAGAATAGGACACAGAGAGTAATAGTAAATGGAGTCCACTCTGAAGAAAGGGGGTTACTAGTGGGGTACTGCAGGGTTCAGTATTAGGACGGTCCTCTTCAATGTCTTTATAGTGACATTGCAGAGGGACTGAAGGAAAGTATGTCTTTGCAGATGACACAAAGATCTGCAACAGAGTTGATGCACAAGGTGGGGTGGAAAGGATGAAAAGGGACTTGGCAAGGTTAGAGGAATGGTCAAATGTATGGCAGCTTAGATTCAATGCTAAGAAGTGCAAGGTAATGCACCTGAGAAACAAAACCCAGGGAAGTGTACACAATGGGGGTGAGATACTAACAACAACAAAAATGGAAAGGGACCTGGGGGTAGTCATATCAGATGACCTAAAGGTGGGCAAGCAATGTGAGAGGGCAGCAAGGAGGGCTGGGAGATACTGGGATGCATAGGGAGAGGCATCACCAGTAGAAAACAGGAAGTTATTATCCCTCTGTACAGACAGCTGGTGAGACCCCATCTGGAGTACTGCATGCAGTTCTGGAGACCCAATCTCTGCAAAGACATAGACAAGATGGAAGCTGTCCAGAGGAGTGCAACTAAAATGGTACAGGGTCTGCACCAGAAGACATATGAAGAGAGACTTAAGGAGCTTAATATGTATAGCCTCGAGGAAAGGAGGGAGAGGGGGGACATCATAGAAACTTTCAAGTACCTCAAGGGAATCAACAAAGTCCAAGAGGGTAGCATCTTTCAAAAAGAGGTGTAAGAACAAGGGGGCACAATTTGAAGATGGGGGTGGCTCAGAGGTAATTTAAGGAAGTATTTTTTCACAGAGAGGGTTTTGGATGTATGGAATGGCCTTCCGGAGGAGGTTGTGGAGTCAAAAACAGTGGTGGAATTCAAGCATGCATGGGACAGTCATAAGGCAATTCTAGGGGTTGGGGGTAGGAAGAAGTAGGCTGCTGGTTAACTAGGATCTGTAGCTTATCCATCAGGTAGGGAAATGGGCAGACTGGGTGGGTCAAGCGGTCCTTATCTGCTGTCAAATTCTATGTTTCTATGTTTCTATGTCATCAGGGGAAGATCTTGCACTGGGATCTTCAAATCCCTGCACCACACAGCCTGGTTCTTGAGTGGATAGAGTTCCAGGCTTTGGGTCTTTCAGAGGATGTGTTTCATGTTGTAGGGCTTTCCAAAAGAAGCTGACTCACCTATGGTGTGCCTTTAAGTGAAAAGCATTTTCCATCTGGTGTCAAGGCAAGGAGTTTGATCTCCTTGTCTGCCCCTTGGCTAGCATTCTGGATCATCTGTGAACCCTCTTGCAAATGGGGCTGAGATCAACAACCCTCAAGGTGCACCTGGCAGCCATTTTTACATAAAGGGTGTGGGCTAGTATGCCAATGATGTCACGGGAGATGGTTGGCCAGGCACTTTTTCAAAAGCCTTGACCACTCAAACCTGCTGGTATATTCACCACCAAGACCACCTTGGGACATGTTGCTGGTTTAGGGAATGGAAAGTGGAAGTTGTCACACCTGTCATGAAAAACCACATGCTTGGTGGCTATCACCTCCTCCAGAAAGATCAGTGATTTCTACATGCTCTTGGTGGAGTTTCTGTTCTGCGTATTCCACAAGGACATAGTAGTCCTTCCCCCCCAAAAAAAAAAGTTCCTTCTGAAGGTAATCTTAGAGTTTCACCTTAACCAGATAATTCATCTGCCAGTCTAATTTACTAAACCTTCTTTGGAGGCTGACTGCAGGCTCCATTCCTTGGATCTGAGGAGGGCACTCACTTATTAAAAAGAGTGCATGACTGGAGTTCGGGGTTAGACTTGCCAGCTCTTTATCACCTACATTGAAATTGCACCTGTCAGACCACCAACAAAAAAGATGATTGGCAGGTGTATTTTCTCCTGCTGTAGCCTCTGTTATCAGTTGGCTGGTAGTTAGCCTCCTATAGGCTTCAGGCTCATTTCTGCAGACAAACCTCTATCTCAGTGGTTGCTTTTATGGATGTCACCATACAGGAGATCTGTAACGTGGCTACCTGGAGGTTACCAAATGCTTTCATCTCCCATTGCATAACTGACCTTGAGTCACAAAGGGATGTTGCTTTTAGGGCCTTAGCTTTCCAATCTCTGTTTGTCATATAGGATGCACGTCTCGCCCCTCCTCCTGGAGAACTACTAGGAGTCTGCCAGTCATTTGGGTAAGTGAACCATATTGCTGTCCCTAGAATGAAGGTTACTAAACTGTAACTGTAGTTGTAGGAGTGGTTCATGGTTCACATCCACAAAACCCAACAAACCTCACTTGGCAAGTGGCACACTGATCCCCACTTTCTTGCCTGTAAGATCTGATGACACATGGTGGACCCAAGGCATCATTCTATATAAAAAGGGTGAAAACAAAGAGAGTGTGGTGAAAAAGGGCACAACAGAAAGAGCACCCATCAAGAAGGTGACAGGCAAAAAGGACAAAAGAACCAAATGTCTCCAGAAAACTGACCCCTAAACTAGGGCACCACACACAGTCTCCTTGTGTAATGTTGCATGCAGCTTCTCCTCCACACACCCCAACATTGCTATAATGAATTACACAGCGGAGCACATAGTGGATCGGGAGGCAGAGTGTTGCCCACATCACACCATGTCCACAAGTGCCCTGTGGCCTCTTGAGATGCATCCACATTCCAGCACCCTCGTTCCTGCATCCTTGTTCCTGTGCCCTTCTGATGGGATATCCCAAGGAATAGACCACCATGTGGTGGGAAGAGCTTCTTTTAAAGATGGTCTGACAATTCAGCCTCTTAAAGGAAGACTACCAAAAGTGTGTATGTTAACCATATACCACTCCTAGAACTACTGTTACAGGTGAGTAACCCCAGTTTCTACTCTACTGCCCCTACACTAACATTCTCTAACTTATGTACAAATCAGTTTGAGATACAGTATACTGTAGCTGAAAAGTGCTATACAAATTAAAATTCTAGGTCCGGATTCACAAAACATTTTGGAACTGATTCCCACTCCACAACTACATTTAAGGACCGAATAGTCCACAGCTGCGTAGATTAGTATTCTCAGTTCCACACAGGTGCAAAGATGTTACCCTGGGTCCCACTGGACGTAACATTTTTTTGCAGCTATGGGGACTTCTATGGCAACACCATCCACAAGCTGCCGTAATTCATGGAACTGGTTGTAAACCGGTTCCACCTTTGTGAATACCGCAGCTGTGGAAAAAACTACAGATCCACAAGTGGCAACCCACTTTCACTAGTGTTTCACCCTGCTGTGACACTTTCATTAGCTTTGTGAATCACTACCCTAGTCTCTTTTGCAGTCTTACACTTCCAGTATTTAACTCATCACTATGTAAATGCTTTGGGATACAATTTGTATGAAAAGTGCTATATAAATTCTAAAACTGTTCTAGCATGCACACCATGCACTACCAGTACCCAACTCATCACTATGAAACGTGCTTTGGGATAATTTGTTATGAAAGGTGATTTAAAAAAACAAATTCTATTCTATGGCCCCTACACCCCCAAAATCTAATTCATTACTATGTAACTTTCTTTGGTATCACATGTTATGACAGATGCCATAGTACAGTATATACATTTTTATTCTATTCTATTCTATTCTATCCTGTTCTGTTCCACAGTCATTGCACTAGCAGTATCCAACTCACAAGTATGTGAAGGGCATTGGGATACAGTGCATTCACTCCGAGCAAGGGAGAGTGGCCAGAAGGGTGCCACAAGGATCAGTACTAGGCTCAGGCTTCTTTAATGTCTTTATTGGCAGCAATGCAAAGGAGCTAGAAGGGAAAGTATGCCTTTTTGCAGATGACACTAAGATCTGCAATAGGGCAGACACTCCACAGGGGACTGGAAAAATGAACAGTGATCTAAGAAAGCTTGAGGAATGGTCAAGAGTGTGTCAGTCAAGTTTCAATGCAAAGAAGTGCAAAATCATGCAGTTTGGGTGTAGAAAGCCAGGGAAAGAGTACAAAATGGGGTGGAGTGGAACTGGCAACCACCAAAACAGGAAAGATACCTGGGAGTAGTCATATTAGATTACCTAAAGGTTTCTAAACGGTGTAACAAGGCATTGGGGAGAACCAATGGGATGATAAGCTG
The DNA here is from genome assembly GCA_016271365.2 of Neoceratodus forsteri. NCBI lineage: Eukaryota > Metazoa > Chordata > Ceratodontiformes > Ceratodontidae > Neoceratodus > Neoceratodus forsteri. Next base: position 618,915,344 of record CM028138.1, on the reverse strand, counting down.
CATACGGGTGTGGTATCACCAGCAGACAGATGTAGGTGGTGATACCGCTGTATAAATTACTTGTCTTTGCAAGGACATAGACAAAGAGGTGGTCCAGGGAGGGCAATTAAAACGGTGCCGGATCTGCATCAAAAGCCCTATGAGAAGAGACTGAAGGACCTCAATATGTACACCCTGGCGGAAAGGAAGGACCCAGAAATAATGATATGAAATGTTTTCATGCTGCACACATAAAACTACCCGAGTGATATGCATGTTGCAAGTATGATTTAAATGTTAAATTGGAACCAATTACATGCACATGGCATACAAGCAACAAACAAGTGTGGAAACCATTATTTTTATGTTAAATTGTGAAAGACTGCATGCATGTGGAATGAAAGCAAAAATCAAGTGGTCACTGATAACTGCACATGTAAAAGTTAAGTGACTTGCTCAGGATCTCACCATACACAAGTAAGAGTTGATGAGATTCAAACCCCAGATTTTCATGCCTTCAAGTCTCCTGGCTTGCTGTTCAGTGCCTCTAACCACTAAGCCACTGTGTCTGCACATATATGGTTGGCTTGTACTTCAATACATACTGTATCTGATTACATCTTCATGCATGTAGCATGCTTGTAGCCACTGTTATACTTTTCAATTTTCTTTTTCTTCTCTTGCTCATCTCAGCTTCACAGCTGAACTGTAGCACACATACCAATAGAAACACATGTAGTTTCTCCCACACCCAATACACAAGCTTACCCACAAAACCAATTAATTACTTCTGTCTGGCCTGTACTCCTACTATTTTCTGTCCATAGCTTTGAATACTTCCACACAAACAAACTTTAAGATGCAAACACAAAAGCAGAAATAATTTGACGCACACCCACATGGCCAGTCCCCCAACCCCCATGCACACACATTGTAGCAGGTACAGCCATGCTGCTACAGACAACCTACCAAGTATATATATAGTAACACATCTCTTCTTGTGCACTAGGGTGTCAGAGGCAAGAGTCTTTAAGAGATGATGTCCATGGGTCAGAGTGTGTGGTATACCCCTTTGAAATGAATGGAGTTATTTTGTGTTACTATTTTATACATTATGATGGTGAGTTGGAGAATAATGAAGGCCACTGTTCTACTAACAAGGCCCTTGTTAGTTGAGTGAGGGCCTTCATTAATCTTCAACTCTCCATCAATAATGTATAAAATGGTAATAAAAAAATACCCCATTAATTTCAATGGTGCACATCCTTGCAGTATCCTTTGCCCTTTGTCATAATGTGCCTCAGCTTAGGAATGTGGAGGCCGGCTTCTCGGGGTAAGTCTAACTGTAGCGTGGCTCCAGTAGCCCGTGCATACCATACTGCTCAACTGTATGTGAATGCAAGGGACAGCTCTAGAAAGTCTGCAACATCTCTAAAAGGTACAACATGTTTGTTTTGACTGACAAGTGATATGCAAATCAGGAAAAATTAAAATGTATAAGATTCATTTGTATATAGACCAGAGAAGTACATTAGATTTAGGCTAAAACCCACCCAGTTACTAACCAATTTTTTTCCTGGCTGAAGTTTTGTACCCTCCCCCCCAAAAAAAACAACTTTGGCCTGATTTTTCTCTCTGACTTCATTCCATTCAATACCCATACCCTATTAGTCATGAAGCCGCCCAAAGGTAAAGGTGAAGAAACATGAAAAACACATCAATATTTTAGTCCTTCCTCCTTCCCCAATCCCCCTGTAAAAATAATTATTTACTTTAACTTACTCGGCCACGTGTCCAGAACCTGCAGCCTAGCACAGTGTGCCACCAGCCCAGTTTTCAGTCTGCTCCCACTCTCTCCTTCTGACGCAAACTGGATGATTGAACTGACATTACAGATCCCCAACATGGTCTGCGACCAAGTCACCCTACCAACAAAACCCACCCAACCTGAGTTGCTTTCTTCTTGCTTGGTTGTTGCTGTGGCTGCTACCATACTGCACTGATCAAGGCCTCCGAAGGCCACCCACACCGCTGTCACCGCTGCTGCTAGGCCTAGCTTGCTACCATGGAGGTCTGTGCTGTTTCTTTTGCAAGGCAAGCCTAGTAGAGTAGGTAGCCTAGTCTTGATTGAGCCTCTAGCACACCTCTCTGCCCCTTCAGCCACCAGGGGAGATGGAGAATCACAAAGAGTAGACCAACAAAAATATGCTGCCACAACACTGCTATTGAGAGTTCAGTGCTCACTGACTCCTCCAAACTGGAGTGTGCAGTCTGTCTACTCTGTGGCAGGAAAGACAGTGTCACACTTGCAAAACTCATATACTCTTTCTTGGCTGGAGCTAAGATTAAATCCAAATTTAATGCCATTATTGCCACACCATAAGGACAACTGGGCACAACTGCCTCTGTCCCACCTAAATGGCATTGCAGCTTCATGGTAGAAATTCATTCTCGGGTGTAAATGCAATGGTTTCCAGTTTGTTCTGAGGTACTGTATCGCCATGTATCATGATCTGTCCTGATCATCATGTGGGTTAGTGTCCCTCATTGTCCCTCATTCTGAGTATCCATGCCCCTCATTTCAGTGACAAAATGTGAGGTATGGTGCATCCTTCCAAGACCCTACTCAGCACAAAGAGTGCTGAGCATGGAAATAATGTATATGCTCAATACAGAATGACAAAGGGAAAGTAAGTGACATAAAACAGTCATGGAGAAGCACATTTATAGCACTAAATATGCATAAGGGATTGCATGGTCCAAAACAAAAAGGATAGGCTTCACAACACAGAGGCCCCTCTTAGTACGTCTGGAATAGGGGATGTTGACTGGCTATATCCTAGGCATTTAATGCAATAAGCAAACAATATTTTACAGGTTAATGATGATTTAATGACAAAAATCAAATGCCAATAAAGAACTTGCAAAAGGATCAGAATTAATGAGTTTATCTAATTTTAATGTGAATCCAAATAAAAATCTATTTTAATGACTTTAATTGCTAGCAGTACTATAAGAAATAGAAAGTGATTTTTTTTTTTTTTTTTTAAAGAGATTTGTACCAGCTCAGCTGCTACACACATGGCAAATGAGCAGCATGTGTGAACCAGTACATGTTTTGGTTTTTATATACTAAAATAGGTTTTTGCACTTTGGTCTTGCTTTAGTGGGTGGTGAGTACCCAAGTTTACATTTTTCGAAGTATGTGAACCTGATGTGATGTTTAAATGATGTTCACACCAGCTTAACTGCTGCACTCATGTCAAGCATGTAACAAGCAAATCTGATGTAATTTTTAGAAAATGTTCACACCAGCTTACCTCATGCGCACATATAATTGCAGCATGCAAACCTGATTTGCTTTTTAGACCTGGTTTGCTTAAGATCACTTTGTGTATGCGAACTGCATGCAAACATTGCACAATTAAGCATGTGGCATGCATTCTGCATGTAAACAGCACACTTACATTTCTGTAAGAGGAGAGGGCAGATATGATTAGAGGTGTGCAAAAATTAAATTCCCCAAGCAGAATTCAAGAGAAAGTCTGACTTTAGCTTCCATGAAGTTCAGAAATTGATTTCTGAACTTCTGCAGAAATTTTGCCCCCTGAAGTGATTGCCCCAATCCCCTGGTGGCTAGTACTCCCACTCACCCCACATGTAAAAAATATACCTGGTGGCTAGTGGTCCCTCCCCTCCACCCGCCAGCAACAGCCAAAACTGTACAGTAACCCCCTCCCCTTGTCTCCATATAGTATTATTTCTAATTTCTGGTGGTCTAGTAGTAATTGACAAATAAAAGTAACCCCTTGTCCCGACCCATCCCCATCCCTGATCCCCAGTCCCATAGCTATCCCTGGTGGTCTAGTGCCCCCTTCCCCAGCAGGTGCCCACCACCCCACTCCCCACGCCCATTGTAAACCCCCCTCAGAGAGGGCAGACTGGCACAGCCCTCCTCTCTCCTCTGCAGCTGGCCTGCCAATTGTGCTTAATGAAAGAGCATGTTCCAGTACAGGAATGTGCTCATTCATTAAGCTCAGTTGGCAGGCAGGCCATGGAGAAAGGGAAGTCTGTGGGAGTGGGTGGTGGGCACCTGCTGGGGTGGGGGGTGGGCACTAAACCACCAGGGATCGCTATGGAAATGGGGATCAGGAATGGAGAGGGGTCTGGACAAGGGTTTATTTTTACTTGTCAATTACCACTAGACCACCAGGGATTAGAAAGAACACAATATGGAGATGGGGGGAGGGGTTAATGTATAATTTTGGCAGTGGTTGGTAGGCAGAGGGGAGAGACCACTAGCCACCAGAGCATTTGTTGTTGGGCAAGGATGGGGTGGGGAAGGGATTGCAACCCGACAGAATGGAGAATTTTTTTTAAAGTTGAGCCGCCACTGGCTGACGGGTGATCTGGTGGGGGGAGGGAACACTAGCCACCAGGGATAGGCTATACGTACTCATGGAGCAGGTTGGGGGAGTGGCCACTAGCCACCAGAGTAGGGATGGGCGACAGATATGTGGTTTTCTGCCCTATGGGCAAAATCTCACCCATAACATTCACAAAAGTTTTCCACTCTGCCACAAGCTGAAGTTTGGAAACTTCCACAAAAGTTCAAAGATTTCTGCGGAAGTTCCACGAGGGCAGAAAAAAGCACATTCACCCACCCCTAGATATGATTGAGACATTCAAAATACCACCTTCTCAGCACCCTCCACCTCACAACCCCCCTCTCTTTGTCCCTTACCTATCCAAAGAACCCCTTCATTTATTGGAGCATCCTGCTGAATACACCACTGCCACATAAACCATGCAAGGAAACATTCAGCATTGACAAATGCTTGTTCATATACAGTGGCTGCAGTGTCACCTGTTTATCCCTCACTGTTTGTATGTGGGTTCAGGCAGCAGAGGGATTGGTATTTGTTTTACTCAGTAATAAAATTAGTGGTCTGCAGCCAGCAGTATCAGTGGTGGTTCAGGGTGGGCTTTAGGAAGCTTGGTGGTGTGTCAATCCATGAAAAGAGGGGTACACCAGGGTCTGGGCTCTAGGGAAAATTTGGTGAGACCTAGAAGTGGGGCTACAGACTACAGGTTAGGGTTAGGCTATGGGTCTTAGGCACCAGGTGGAGTGTGGGTTATTGCAAGACTATGCCTAGGGCTGAAGCACAATGGATCTGATGGCAGACTGAGTGGGCAAGGTGGATTTGTAGTGGTGGTGGGATAAGTGTGCATCTTACAAAGTTAGAACTGATGTCCGGTAGATGTTCTGATGTCTGCTTTATGGTTTGGGGGAAGCTCAAACACAGTGGCTGCAATACACAGGATTAGTGTATGTGCCCGGGGTCAAGAAGGGGACTTTCCAGTTGAGCCCAAGCAGAGTGACTGCACTCTGTGGGCTCGTGTAGGGCCTGTGGATGGAAAAAAGGAATTGAGGTGGATGAAGTCCTCCGTATCTCATTAGGTGTGGTGGTGTGTGGGAGACTCACTTGAAATAGTGAGTTTGGGGATGAGGAGTCATCTGACAGAGGGCATGCAGACCACAGAAATGGGAGAGATTGCAAGGGTTAGTTTGCTGTGGCCGAGACAAACCATTGTAGTTGAGATTTGCTTGTTTTTTTGTTGGCCGGGGGTGGGTGGCAGTTGGGAGCTGAGAAGTGGTAGCGCCATAGCAGATGGGCTGTTTTTCACAGTACATGTGTGATCTGTGGGGGGCGTGCAGTAGAGAAGAGAGATGATGAGCACAGTGAGTGCAGTTCACATAATCCTAATGTATTGAGGTGGTTGGCACGGGTAAGTACACACATTTTGTCATGCCATGTATTATTTGACTGCTTTTTTTCATGTTCAACTATCAATAGTCTCTGTCATTTGGAGGGGCTTAGGCACAGGAAAACTGTTGACATCTATATGATAGTGGGTGTGGTGGTATGAGACCAATCACTAGTAGAGGGCCTGCTATCCATAGGATTAGGATTAGGATGCATATGGGGGGGGAGTTTGTAGCATGGAGATGAGGTGGTGGATAATTCAAAAGCAGGGTTAGCTTGCGTTGTGTTCTGACTCCTGTTCCTGCAGGAGTACAGACATGCAAGCATGCTCACACACTGAAGGAGCAAGGGATACACATGGCAAGGTGTGTGTGTTAGTGTAACTTTTCTGAAGTGCCAGCTAACCCAGCTCTCTTTCCTCTCGACAGTGCAGTGTCCTCCCACCACAACGCCCACAGTGAAATAAGAAAAAAGGGTAGGTTAGAGGCACAGACACACCAGTGTTCTCACTCAGTGGGATGGGGCAGGCCTAGTGGGTCAGGGCTTGCATGAAGGAGCTAGTATAATGTAAGCAGTAGCAAGGAATATTTTGAGCAGCAGTAAGCACATGGGGAAGGAGAAGTGAGTGCAACAGAACATCTCTGGCACACAGCAGAGGCATGTACTACCACCCGAACCTGTGTCCTTCCCAACTGACATCCAGCTAACTGTGCCCTCATTAGTTCCTGTAGTGTCCTCCTGCAATGACACCACCAGTGAAATTAGAAATAAACATAAGGGTAGGCAAATGACTTCAGGAATAGCAAATCCAATGCACTTGCATACTACAGCTTCCGCTTTCCCAACATGAGCACTAGTGCCTTACTTTGCAATGCATGCCAGTTGTCAGTCCAAAACTCAAGTGTATCTTTGCTGGTTGAGAGTATTTCCCACCATGCCCTGACAGTATACATTGCATCCAAACTGTCTTTTCTAACCACTGAGCACACCTACATAGTGATACACAATGAGTGGGAACTGGTGGACTGCACACGTTTTATTGCGATCAGACTGGCAGTATAGTTCTCGAGAGAAAGGGTCTATTGAATTCTTCATAATAAGACCAGCCAAGGTAATCAGGTTGTCTGCATGTTTGTATACTGCTCTCCTAATGCCAAGTGTGCCTTGCTGTTCTCTCATGGCAATGCTGTGAACCTGGGCCAGAAGTGTAGCTCTATATTGGGCTAGGCTCCAGGATAAACTGTAACATCTTCTGTTTTGACAATCATTTGTGATGTTTAGCTTCTGTGGGACCTGCGGATGAAGAAGGGAACTGAGGTGGATGTAGCCTGCCGTGTCATTTAGTGTGGCATTGTGTGGGATAGTCAGTTGAACTAGTGAGTTGCGGGGTGGGCCGCTGTCTAGCAGAGGGTATGCAGACCACATGCATGGGGTGGCACACCAAGGAGAGACCCGAGTGACGGAGACCAACCATGGGAGTTGAAGTCAGCTCTGTTTTTTGTCGGAGGGGGTGTGGGGGCATTTGGGAGCTGAGACAGTGGTTGTGGCCTAGCAGATGGGCTGGTGTTCGAAACACAGGTGTAGTCTTGGAGGGTGCACTCGGGAACTTAGTACAGAGGGAGAAATGAAGATCACATTGACTGCAATCCACACAACCCTGGCATATTGAGGTGGTTGGCACGGGTAAGTACACACATTTTGCTATGCCACATATGATAATTTGCTTTTTTCATGTTGAAATATCAGTTGTCTCTGTCATTTGGAAAGTTGTCCATATCTGACTCTTGAGATGGTGCTATGGCAATATTCACTAGCAAAGCGGCTACAGTCTATAGGATTAGCGTGTGTGTGTGTGTGTGTGGTGGGGGGGTTATTGAATCATGCAGCTGAGGTGGTGGATGATTCAAAAGCAGACAGGCTGCATTTTTTGGTACTGTGATTGGCCTTGGAGTGGACACTAGGGAGCTGTGCTGGATGCAGTCTGCTGGAATGTGATTGTGTGCCGGGGGTTGGGAGTGGTGGGCACACTGTAGTGAAGCAGAGGGTATGGCTATGTCCATTCAGATGACCAGTAATCCAGAGTATTATTGTGGATTGCCTTGGGTGGGAATTATGAAGCTAATTATAGGACTGTGAGCATTTGGTTAATAAGAATTAGACTGGGTGGATGGCATGGGGCATCAAACCCCTTTTATCACTCCCCCTTGCACTCCCCAACAGAAAGAGACCTGTGTTTTGGGTGCTGTAATATAAACTCACTTAGTTAACCTTTCATGTGAAGCCAGTTATTAGCCAATTGACAAATTTCTCTATTCAAAATTAAAGGTGTAGGTGTATGCCTTGGAACATATTATCAGATAAGTATTATTTTTATTTCAGTTGTTTTTTAGTTTGACATTTATGTAAGCACAATGAATCCTTTATGATTTTTTATTCAATTTTTATTCACAGTTTATGAGCCTCTTTAATGATCAAGGTACCATACTCACAAGTGGATACATATCAAGTAAAGGCAAGTATGCTGATTTTTATGTTGATTGTGCACATACGCAAGAAACATATTGCAGCAGCTTTCTCCACAAGCAGGTTGCGGAGGCACAGCACTGTTGTGGCCAATGTCCCCACAGCCTTTTAAGGCTTGGCCCACTTTCCCCAATGCCATGGCACGCTTCAGCTGACACTAGTTCAGCCAGTGTGCCACAACTTTGAAATGTTTCAGACGCAGCAATCAGGGTCTGCCTTGTCATTGCAGCGACAGCCATTCGCTGCAATGAGGAAGCGACCCATCATTGCTGGGTGGAATGTTAGTACTGTAATATTGTTTGCGAACATGGCAGCGGCTTGCCACCATGTTTGCAAACAATATTCCTGAACCCCAGGGCAAAGGGGGTGCCCAATCCCCCTCAGCAGCATGTACCTCCCCAGAGTGTTTGTGTGCCGATGGGGGCCCCAATCCCCATCAGCTTTAGTGCCCCTAATAAAACATTTATTTTGCCAATGGGGGAGCCCACTCCCCATCAGCATAACTCCCCCCACAGATACCCAGTGTAGTTGTGATGAGGGGGTGCCCAATCCCCCTCAGCTCTTGCACCCCCTCTTTTGTGCCAACGGGGCGCCCAATCCCCCATCAGCTAGAGCTGCCCCCCTCAAACAAACACTGTTGGCATGCTGGGAGCCCACCCCAGCATGCCAAATAGCCACGTAAAAAAAGAAAACCTTCTTGCAATGTTTTTTTGTTTATTTAACCTGTAAAGAAAGGAAACCGTCCCTCACTGTCTCCCTGCCCACAACCAGCGCCCACCCACTCTGCACCCTGCCTCCCCACACCCCTCCCATACCCCATACTTACCTCCAGAGCCCGGCGTGATAATCTTCGGTGGACCGGGAGCACATCTGCACTCTTCAAAACCAACCGTGAACTGAGGAAATGCCGGTAAGCTGTATAATGGAATAAATAGGTTTTTTTCAACTTTGATGCATATCTCAGGCATTTTTGGGAATTTTGGCACCAAATCTTCAACATGGGGTTTTTGGGACCCCTCCTCATGAATTCTATCACTGTCATGGCGTTAATTGGCCCTGAAAGGTGATTTCGCTGTCACTGCACAAAATCACCTTTCGGGACTGATTAATGAAACGACAGTGCCAGTATTCATGAGGTGGGCTCTCAAAAAGCTTATGTAGCCAATTTAGTGAAAAAATCTGAAATGACTTCTTTACAAGCATGAGTTAGCGAATTGCTAAGCATGCTCAGAACCGAGAATTTGCAATATTGACACACCAGATTTTCAGCATTGCCATTTTTCCACACCTCCTTGTGAATTGTACAGCTGTCATTTTTCACATCCTGGCCGAAATGTGATTTCACAGTTGCAGTGCGGAATAACGTGTTCACTGTGGGAAATCAGTGTTCGGGACAGATTACAAAAATGACAATGACACTGTTCATGAGCAGAGACCTAAATTGCCTATGTTGAAAATTTGGTGACGATACTCTATAAACTTACTGTGTTACGAGCGTGCATTGTGCAGTTTGCACGCACGCCCGTAAATTCACGAATTTATAATATTTACTCCAGATTTTCAACATTGGCATTGTTCTGCACCTCCTTATGAACAGTACAGCTGTCACTTTTCACTTCCTGGCCAAAAAGTGTTTTCACAGTTCTGGTGCAGAATAACACAGTCACTGTGGGAAATCCGTGTTCGGGACACATTATGAAAATGATAGTGACACTGTTCAGTAGCAGAAGTCCTAAAATATCTATGTTGAAAATTTGGTGATGAAAGTCCATAAAATGAGTGTGTTACGAGCGTGTGTTGCCCAGTTTCTATGCATGCTCTTACCTTCGCAACTTTGTAATATTTTCACTTCATATTTTCAAAATTGCCATTTTTCCACATCTCCTTGTGAACTGTACAGCTGTCATTTTTCACATCCTGGCCGAAATGTGATTTCACAGTTGCAGTGCAGAATAGCGCCTTCGCTGTGGGAAATCAGTGTTCGGGACAGATTACAAAAATGACAGTGACACTGTTCATGAGCAGAGACCTAAATTGCCTATGTTGAAAATTTGGTGACGATACTCTATAAAATTATTGTGTTACGAGTGTGTGTTGTGCAGTATGCACGCACGCTCGTAAATTCACGAATTTATAATATTTACTCCAGATTTTCAACATTGGCATTGTTCTGCACCTCCTTATGAACAGTACAGCTGTCACTTTTCACTTCCTGGCCAAAATGTGTTTTCACAGTTCCAGTGCAGAATAGCACAGTCGCTGTGGGAAATCCATGTTCGGGACACCTTATGAAAGTGATAGTGACACTGTTCAGTAGCAGAAGTCCTAAAATATCTGGGTTGAAAATTTGGTGATGAAAGTCCATAAAATGAGTGTGTTACGAGCATGTATTGCCCAGTTTCCACGCATGCTCGTACCTTCGCAACTTTGTAATATTTTCACTTCATATTTTCAACATTGCCATTTTCCACACCTCTTTATGAACAATACAGCTGTCATTTTTCACATCCTGGCCGAAATATTTTTTCACTCTTCCAGCGCACAATTGTGCGATCGCTGTGGGAAACCAGTGTTCGGGACACATTATGAAAATCACACTGACACTGTTCATGAGCAGAGGTCCTAAAATGCCTATGTTGAAAATTTTGTGATGAAACTCCATAAAATTACTGTGTTACAAGCGTGCATTGTGCAGTTTCCACGCACCCTTGCAACTTTGCAAATTAGTAATATTTTCATTCCACATTTTCAACACTGGCATTTTTTCACACCTCCTTATGAACAGTACAGCTGTCATTTTTCACATTCTAGCCAATATGTGTTTTCGCACTTCTGGCACAGAATACCGCAGTCGCTGTAGGAAATCAGTGTCTGGGACAGATTAGGATTGAGCGAATAAGAGAGGGTAGAGTGACCGAGCTCAACTGAGCTCTGTCGGGAAAGCTGCAGATTTCCTTGTAGGCAGGAAAAGGTGCCAATGTAGGCAGGAACCCAGTACAAAAGGGCAGTCTGCAGCACTGGGAGACACAGAACAAGCGCATGAGGGAAGGGAAGTGAGTGAGCTCAACAGAACTCTGTTGGGACTGCTGTGGATTTCTTTGTGGGCAGAAAAAGGCAGCAATGCATGCAGGGGCCCAGTACAAAAGGGCAGCTTCAGCGGTGGAAGAAACAGAAAGAGCGACTGAGAGAGGGGGCGTGAGCGAGCTCAGTGGAGCTGTATCATGACTGCTGCAGATTTCTTTGTGAGCAGAAAAGAGTGGCAACACAGGCAGGAGCCCTGTACAAAAGGGCAGCCTGCAGCACTGGCAGAAACGGAACGAGAGAGTAAGAGACGGGGAGTGAGTGAGGTCAATGGAGCTCTGTCCGGACTGCTGCAGATTTCTTTGTGGGCAGAAAAAGGTGCCAATAGAGGCAGGAGTCCAGTACAAAACGGCAGCCTGCAGTGCCAGGAGAAACAGAATGAGCGAGTGAGACGGGGAGAGTGAGCGAACTCAACGGAGCTCTGCCGGGACAGCTGCAGATATGTCTCTGGGCAGAAATAGGTGCCAATGCAGGCAGGAGCCCAGTAAAAAAGGGCAGCCTGCAGCATCAGGAGAAACACAACAAGCAAGTGAGAAAGAGGGAGTGAGCGAGCTCAACGGGGCTCTATCATGACTGCTGCGGATTTCTTTGTGGGCAGAAAAAGGCAGTAATGCTGGCAGGAGCCCAGTACAAAAGGCCAGCCTACAGCGCCGGCAGAAACGGAACAAGCAAGTGAGAGAGGGGGACTGAGCGAGCTCAGCAGAGCTGTGTCGGGACTGCTGCAGAATTCTATGTGGGCAGAAAAAGGCAGCAATGCATGCAAGGGCTCAGTATAAAAGGGCAGCCTGCAGCAGAGGGAGAAACAGAATGAGCGAGTGAGAGAGGGGTAGTGAGCGATCTCAACAGAGCTCTATCGTGACTGCTGCAAATTTCTTTGTGAGCAGAAGAAGGCGGCAACTCAGGCAGGAGCCCAGTAAAAAAGGGCAGCCTGCAGTGCCAGGAGAAACAGAATGAGCGAGTGAGACAGGGGGAGTGAGTGACCTCAATGGAGCTGTATTGTGACTGCTGTGGATTTCTTTGTGGGCAGAAAAAGGTGGCAGCGCAGGCAGGAGCCCAGTACAAAAGGCCAGCCTGCAGCACCAGCAGAAACGGAATGAGCGAGTGAGAGAGGGGGAGTGAGTGAGCTGAATGGAGCTGTGTCGGGACTGCTGCAGATTTCTTTGTGGGCAGAAAAAGCCGCCAACACAGGCAGGAGCCCAGTACAAATGGGCAGCCTGCAGCAGTGGGAGACACAGAACAAGCGAGTGAGGGAGGGGGAATGAGTGAGTGAACTCAGAGGAGCTCTGTTGGGACTGCTGCAGATTTCTTTGTGGGCAGAAAAAGGCAGCAATGCATGCAGGGGTCCAGTACAAACATGCAGCCTGCAGAGGTGGGAGAAACAGGATGAGTGAGTGAGATATGGCGAGTGAGCAAGTTCAATAGAGCTCTATCATAACTGTTGCAGATTTCTTTGTGGGTAGAAGAAGGGAGCAATGCAGACAGGAGCCCAGTACAAAAGAGCAGTCTGCTGTACCGGCAGAAATAGAGTGAGCAAGTGAGAGTGGGGGAGTGAGCGAGTTCAACAGAGCTGTGTCAGGACTGCTGCAGATTTCTTTGTGGGCAGAAAAAGGCGCCAACAGAGGCAGGAGACCAGTCCAAAGGGCAGCCTGCAGTGCCAGAAGAAACAGAATGGGCAAGTGAGACAGGAGGAGTGAACGATCTCAACAGAGTTCTGTTGGGACAGCTGCAGATTTGTTTGTGGGCAGAAAAAGATGCCAACGCAGGCAGGAGCCCAGTACAAAAGGGTAGCCTGCAGCAGTGGGAGACACAGAACGAGTGAGCGAGTGAGGGAGGGCGAGTGAGTGAGCTCAACGGAGCTCTGTTGGGACTGCTGCAGATTTCTTTGTGGGCAGAAAAAGGCAGCAATGCATGCACTGGCCCTATACAAAAGGGCAGCCTACCGCAGCAGGAGAAAGTGAATGAGCGAGTGAGATGGGGGGAGTGAGCGAGCTCAATGGAGCTGTATTGTGACTGCTGCAGATTTCTTTGTGGGCAGAAGAAGGCTGCAATGCAGGCAGGAGCCCAGTACAAAAGAGGTGCCTGCAGCGTCTGGAGAAACAGAATGAGCAAGTGAGTCGAGGGAGTGTGCAACCTCAACGGAGCTCTATCATGACTGCTGCAGATTTCTTTGTGGGCAGAAAAAGGCGGAAATGCAGGCAGGAGCCCAGTACAAAAGGCCAGCCAGCAGCGCCGGCAGAAATGGAATGAGTGAGTGAGAGAGGGAGAGTGGCTGACCTCAATAGGGCTGTGTCAGGACTGCTGCAGATTTCTTTGTGGGCAGAAAAAGCTGCCAACACAGGCAGAAGCCCAGTACAAAAGGGTAGCCTGCAGCAGTGGGAGACACAGAATGTGTGAGTGAGGGAGGGGGAGTGAGTGAGCTCAACAGAGCTCTTTTGTGACTGCTGCAGATTTCTTTGTGGCAGAAGAAGGTGGCAACGCAGGCAGGAGCCCAGTACAAAAGGGCAGCCTGCAGCAACAGGAGACACAGAACGAACGAGCGAGTGAGGGAGGGGGAGTGAGTGAGCTCAACGGAGCTCTGTTGGGACTGCTGCGGATTTCTTTGTGGGCAGAAAAAGTCAGCAATGCATGCACTGGCCCAGTACAAAAGGGGAGCCTGCAGCAGTGGGAGAAACTGAATGAACGAGTGAGATGGAGAGTGAGCGAGCACAACGGAGCTCTATTGTGACTGCTGCAGATTTCTTTGTGGACAGAAGAAGGCGGCAACGTAGGCAGGAGCCCAGTACAAAAGGGCAGCCTGCAGCACCGGCAGAAATGGAACAAGCGAGTGACAGATGGGGAGTAAGCGAGCTTAACAGAGCTCTATCAGGACTGCAGCAGATTTCTTTGTGGGCAGAAAAAGGTGCCAACAGAGGCAGGAGCCCAGTACAAAAGCACAGCCTGCCCACCAGGAGAAACAGAATGAGCAGGTGAGACAGGGAGAGTGAGTGAGCTCAACAGAGCTCTGTCAGGACTGCTGCATATTTCTTTGTGGGCAGAAAAAGGCACCAACAGAGGCAGAAGACCAGTACAAAAAGGCAGCCTGCAGCACCAGGAGAAACAGAATGAGCGAGTGAGGGAGGGGGAGTGAGTGAGCTCAACGGAGCTTTTTTGGGACTACTGCGGATTTCTTTGTTGGCAGAAAAAGGCAGCAATGCACTCAGGGGCCCAGTACAAAAGCACAGCATGCAGAGCTGGGAAAACAGAACAAACAAGTGAGAGAGGGAAGTGAGCAAGTTCAACAGAGCTCTATCGTGACTGCTGCAGATTTCTTTGTGTGCAGAGGAAGGCGGCAACACATGCAGGAGCCGAGTACAAAAGGGCAGCCTGCAGGACCAGCAGAAATGGAATGAGTAAGTGACAGAGGGGGAGTGAGCGAGCTCAACGGAACTCTGTCAGCACTGCTGCAGATTTCTTTGCGGGCAGAAAAAGGTGACAACAGAGGCAGGAGCCCAGTACAAAATGCAGCCTGCAGCACCAGGAGAAACAGAATGAGTGAGTGAGACAGGGGGAGTGAGCGACCTCAACGGAGCTCTGTCAGGACACCTGCAGATTTCTTTGTGGGCAGAAAAAGGTGCCAATGCAGGCAGGAGCTCAGTACAAAAGGGCAACCTGCAGAGCTGGGAGAAATACAATGAGCGAGTCACAGAGTGGGAGTGAGTGAGCTCAATGGGGCTCTATTGTGACTGCTGCGGATTTCTTTGTGGGCAGAAAATTCAGCAATGCAGGCATGAGCCCCATACAAAGGGCCAGCCTGCAGCACCGGCAGAAATGGAACGAGCGAGTGAGAGAGAGGGGTCATGAGCAAGCTCAACAGACCTGTGTAGGGACTGCTGCAGATTTCTTTGTGGACAAAAAAATCCACCAACAGAGGCAGGAGCCCAGTACAAAAGGACAGCCTGCAGCGCCAGGAGAAACAGAATGAGCGCGTGAGAGATGGAGAGTGAGCCACCTCAACAGAACTCTGTTGGGACAGATACAGATTTCTTTGTGGACAGAAAAGGGTGCAAATGCAGGCAGGAGCCCAATACAAAACAGCAGCCTGCAGCACCTGGAGAAACAGAATGAGCAAGTGACAGGGGGCAGTGAGCAAGTTGAATAGACCAATGCAATCAACATTCGACATTGACAAATGCTTGTTTTTTCTTAGTATGATGATCGGTAAACAAGCTAGACAATCTGGGAACTGGACAAAATGTGGTAAACTGAGAAGAAATTGGTTAAGTAATAGAAGAGAGAGGATGGTGGTAAATGGAGTTCAATCTGAGGTAAGGAGGGTTACCAGCATGGTGTCAAATAGATCATTTCTGGGACCAGTTACATTCATTGTCTTCATAAGTGACATTGCAGTGGGACTAGAAGGAAAAGTATGCCTTTTTACAGATGGCAATAAGATATGCAACAGGGTAGACTTCGGGGAAGAAATGATGAAGAGGGACTTAGGTAAATTAGAGGAATGATCAAGAGCATGGCAGCTAAGATTCTTTGTGACGAAGTGCAAAATCAAGCAAAGAATTATGCAGTTAAGTCACAGAAACCCCGGAGAGGCATATATGATGGGGAGGGGGGTGGTTGGATATACTGACAGCCACCGAACAAAAAAGAGATCTGGTTTTATCATATCAGATGAGCTGAAGGTGGCCAAACAGTGTGCCCAAGGCTGTGGGTAAAACCTGTGGTGTGTGTGTGTGTGTGTGTAGGCTGCATGTCCATAAGAACACATGACATGGTAGAGGCAGTCCAGAGAATGGCAAAAACAAATGGTGCAATTACTGCATCAAAAGTCATATGAAGAAAGACTGAAAGACGAGGTGGGGAGAGATATGACTGAGATTTTCAAGAATCTCAAGGGTATAAGGGAGGGTAGCATTTATTGGAAAAAAGAGATGTTCTAGAATAAGGAGTCATGACATGAGGCTGAAGGAGGTAGTCTAAGTGGTAAAGTGAGAAAGTATTTCTTCACAAAAAGGTTGGTGGATTCATGAAACAGCCTCCCAGTGGAGGTGGAAGGGCAAATTCAGTAGGGGAGTTCAAAAATGTATGGAATTGATAAAGGGGAACCCTGATGATAGCAAAGAGAATAAAGCTGGAAATCAAGTAGGATATTTTTTCATGTAGAGCAGATGGGCTGACTGATTGTGCCTAGGGTTCCTTATCTGCAGGAGTTGTGTGTGTCTATGATCCAGAAGTCCTTCAACCCAATTCTCACCACCATTTATTTGTACTTATATAAGACCTATACCCCAGCTGTCTTTGACCATCATCACCATTCTCTATTTAATGGAGAAAAAATGTAACCTGAAATACAATGATCCCCAAGTCCAGTGCTTAAGCATTATTCAATGTTAGTTTCATTCATGGCATTTGTGCATGACTGAATGGTGGCCTTTTTACTAATAGAGAATACAATTTGACTGGATTCTATTAGGTTCATGCACTGGCAGTGTTTCACCATTCATTCATGTAGGTCTCATTACCTAGATGGCACAGAATTCAGCATGCACAGTGCACCATGGGAACTATTTGTGGGCTGAGGAGAGTTGGTGTGCCAGAGTTGGGTGCGGATGCATCAGACTTCAACGTGCTAGATATAGATTGGTCAATACCAGCAGGAACATCTGCCAGAACTAGACACATGGTGGATTCCCTGCAGGTATTTAGATATTCTGTTGCAACTTTTGTTGTTGTCAAATCTGCAGTGTACCGTATTTCACCTTTCTGTGCTATTGCCTCAGGAGGGATTCCAACCAGTGATACATCAGATGTACTTTTTTAAAAATTGTGCATGCTCTGTCCCTTGAACACTGGATTTCTTGTTATTTGGATATTCTCTCCTTGCTGCAGTTTGTTTTTTGAATCTGTGATGCATCACAGTTGACATTACTGTACTATTGGCTCTGGTGGGATAGAAACCAATAATGTATCAGAAGGTTTTTTTTTTGTTATGCTGCTTCACTCAGACATGAAAATAATTGGGTTTTTAGATATTCTCATAGCAATGTGTGATGTACTGTATTTTGCAAATCTGTGCTATCGTCTCTGTTGGGATTCAGACCAGTGATGCATCAGATGTATTCGTTTTTTTTATTTTGCACGCTCTGCTTTTTTCATGTGATAAGATTTTCAGTTCACCTGACAGATGTCAAGGACATGGTCTGTGGATAAACTAGATCTACTGGAACCCTGTCAGACACTGACACTAAGCAATGAGAAACTCCTAAAGCACGTGACTTTTAACTCCTTAAAATTATAGCTCTCCTATGATGTTACCAAGTAGTAATCTAAACAGGTGTTAATGGTGAATGTGTTGTGAGCATAGTACATGTGACTTCCTGAGAAGGAGGTCACCGTAGTAATACATGGGTTCTATCATCAAGTGAGTGGCAACATGTACTTCTTTGTCCCTTGTTTTTGTTCTTACCACAGAGACAGCTACTGTTGCTATGTTTGAGTCCTGCAAATCACTGTTATAACTTAAAATATTGTTTTCATAGTAGTTCTAACTAACATTTTCCTCCATTTGCAACTTAAGGTCAGAACAGATTCAGGGTCCTTCATGTCCACCACTGCTTCATAAGTAATGATGAATAACTTATGCTGTTCAAACTTTTTTTTTTAATTGAAACATTTGGTAACTGGGAAAGGCACATTGGGTGGAGGCTCGTCTCCAGGTGTGACCTGTGGGAAAAGGAAAATAGGATAAAAGATATGAAAGATTCAATAATGAAATCACAACCCTGATATCCTTGCAAAATCACAACCCTAATATCCTTGCAATCATTGAAACCTGGCTATCACCCAAAATTCCAGACACGACTATTTCCCTGCCAGGGTACAATGTCTTTAGACTTGATGAGAGTACAAGAAGAGGGAGGCTGTGCTTTATATTTCAAAGACACCCTCCTGGGTCACCGCTTACCTTCCCCCCTCTCGGATTGTTCTACGGAGATCCTACCTATTAAAATTATGCTGGGGGCTCACAACAAAGCACCGACTGTTGCTCCTGTTTACCTTCCTCCAAAAGAGCAAGGTAAAGGCCTCAACTCAGTCTTGGACCTCATCCGTGCTCAACCCCCTGACTCAGAGTCGATCCTAATGGGTGATTTTAACATTAATTGGCTAGCTGCTGACACAGGGGGCCTCAAGGATGCCATCTCAGCAGCCAACCTGGCACAGCTGGTAGTCTCCCCCATCAGACATAATTACAAAACTGGTGCAAGCACTCTCCTAGACTGGATACTGACCAGCCATCCCTCCCAACTCTCGGACGTTTCCATCCTTCCAGATACATTAAGTGACCATTCCCCAGTCATTTGAGAATGGTCGAATAAATTCTGCAAGCCCCCTCTAAGTTAATCAATAGTAGAGTCCTTCCCTGTGGTCAGTTGAAACACCTCAAATCCCACCTCCAACAGCTTGACTGGTCTCTTATATTCAACGCCTCTGATGTCAACTCAGCCTTGGATTTTTTCATCAACTCCTTCAATGTTGCCTGTGACACATATGCTCCTTTCAAAAGGTGTAAAGTCAAAGGCCTTTGCAATCCTTAGCTCTCCGCTGAACTACTCAAGGATCTGAAAGCAAGGGACCTCCTCTGGCTTCGGACATGGGCCACTGGCAATCAAGCTGATATACAGAACTACAAACGGGCACGAAACGACTGCACTAAATCAATCCACCAGAAGAAAAATGCATACTATAGAGATACCCTCACAAACACCTGGGGTAAGGGAAAATCCTTCTGGACAATCTTGAAGAAGTAACTGGGAAGCAGCCAAAAACCTCACCTACTATGTTGGTCATTGATGGTGGCATAACTCTCAACCCTACCACAATTGCAAATACTTTCAATACTGCATTCTCTGACCTCAGTAGTGTTCTCTCTTCAGACTTCTTCAATGATGACCAACCTCCTTCTCCTACCCCATCCCACAACCACCTCCCTCTAAACATGCACCATTCTACTTTAAGGAAGTCAGAGTACATGATGTCTGTAAATCCATCTCTAATGCCATTGCCAAATCCTGAACTAGTGGGGACTCACTCGACCTCAAGCTGGTGTCCCTCACCATTGATGAAGTGCTACTTCCACTAACAAACATTTTCAACCTCTCCCTCGCCCTCAGCCAGTTTCCCAACCGATGGAAATCTGCCACAGTAACCCCAGTCCACAAAAGTGTGGACAAGGATCTGCATGTGAACTACCAGCCTATCTCCATACTCCTCCCCACCAAGGCCAGTGAACATATGGTATCTGACCAGCTAATGGAATACCTGGACAAACACAACATCCTCTGCCCCCAACAACGTGGTTTTAGTACAGGTCACAGTACTACATCGGCCCTCCTTGAATTCACCGGTGCTATCCACAGCTCATTGGACCACAGGCTCCTAACTGGGTCAGTCTTTATTGACCTGACCAAGGCTTTTGACATGGTACATCATAATCTATTAATCACACAGTTACATTCTGCTGGGCTCTCACCTGAGTCCACTACCTGGTTCAAGAGCTACTTGGAGAACCGCTCCCAAAGAGTGAAAATAGCTGATGTTCTCTCAGATGCATGTCCTGTCCACTCAGGAGTTCCTCAAGGCTCCATTCTTGGGCCACTTCTTTTTAGCCTCTTTCTGAATGAACTTCCACAATCGTGTCCAGCACAGATCCTCCTCTATGCTGATGATGCCGACATCCTCCCCACTCACAAGGATCCAGGAAACCTTCAAAAGAATCTACAGCTTGCCTTCACCTCAAATGCAACTTGGTTTAGAGTACATAAATTGGTTCTCAACTACAAAAAAAAAACAAGTCCATACTCTTCTGCAGTCCACACAACAAACACAGACAATCCCATCACGATCAAAAACTGCCTTGGTGCAACCCTCGAACAGGTTCAGTCCTTTAAATATCTAGGTATTACCATCGATTTTAATCTATCGTATGCTACGCACATTGACAACTTTGCCAAGGCTGCCAACACTCGCATTGGCCCACTCTTCGGGTGCAGGCAATGCCTTACATCAGATTGCAGAGGGTCTGGAAGACATTGCAGAGGGTCTGGAAGGAAAGGTATGCCTCTTTGCAGATAACACAAAAATCTGTAACAGAGTTGATGCACAAGGGGGGGTAGAAAGGATGAGAAGGGACTTGGCAAGGTTGGAGGAATGGTCAGACATATGGCAACTTAGATTCAATGCAAAGAAGTGCAAAGTAATGCACCTGGGAAATAAAAATCCAGGAGAAGAGTATATAATAGCAGGGGAGGTACTAACAACAACAGTAATGGAAAGGGACCTGGGGGTAGTCACATCAGATGACCTAAAGGTGGGTAAGCAATGTGAGGAGTCAGTAAGGAGAGTCAGGGGGATGCTGGGATGCATAGGGAGGGGCACCACAAGTAGAAAAAGGGAAGTGGTTATCCCTCTGTACAGACAGTTGGTGAGACCCCATCTGGAGTACTGCGTGCAGTTTAGAGATCTAATCTACGCAAGGGCATAGACAGGATGGAAGCAGTCCAGAGGACGGCAACTAAAATGGTGCAGGGTCTACATCAGAAACCATATGAAGAGAGACTGAGAGAGCTTAATATGTATACCCTTGATGAAAGGAGGGACAGGGGGACATGATAGAAACTTATAAGTACTTCAAGGGAATCAACAAAGTCCAGGAGGGTAGTATCTTTCAGAAACAGAGATGTGTAAGAACAAGGGGCACAATTTAAAGATAGAGGGGGGACGGCTCAGGGGTAATGTGAGGATTTTTTTTCACGGAGAGAGTGGTGGACGCATGGAACTGCCTTCCTGAAGAGGTTGTGGGGTCTAAAACAGTGGGGGAATTCAAACATGCATGGGACAGACATAAGGCAATTATAGTGGGGGGCTGCAGGAAGTAGTCTGTTGGTTAACTAGAATCTGCAGCTTATCCAATAGGTAGGGAAATGGGAAGACTAGGTGGGCCAAGTGGTCCTTATCTGCCGTCAAAGTCTTTGTTTCTATGTTTATGACTTAAGGATTGTAGTACAGAGCTCAGTAATCTCAATAATCGACTATGGCCCAATCATCTACGCCTCTGCCTCTGCCACTGCTCTCAGGTGCATATCCATTGCACTAAACAAAGCTTGCCATCTCATAACCAGCACCCATTGCCTCACCCACATGTGGGATCTCTAAGCACAGACTGGGTCGCTTCAACTTTCAAACTGGATCAAGTACAAAACCTGCCTTATGACAAAGAAAATAACACTAGGCCTTGCTCCCCTAGGTGTCCAAGCTCTCCTCTGCCCAGCGCAGACTACTTGCGTCACCAGGGGCTCTGAATCCCAGTTTCTGCATAGCCCACATTTCTGCACCACACAAGGGCAAAGATCGTTTGTGCACAGAGCTCCCAGTTGGTTCAATGGTATTAACACTGACAATGCCAAAGCTTGGTCCATTCAAATCCAATCTCCGTCACATCCTGTCTGCATCTAGCACCTGTGACTGTTCTTCCTAATTGTTCTCCCCTCTCCTCTTTGCTCTTTCCACCTAGCACTTAACCCTCTCCCCTCTCAACTCCCTCTCCCATACAACCATTCATCCTCCCCTCCTCCCACGCTCCTTCCCTACCCCCCCTGTAGCATTTAATTGATATTTGACAAGTGCCTATGGCCACACCTCACTAGTGTGTCTCTCCTCCATACCTTGTCAACCCTGTTACCAGACCTCCTTCTGGCGTTTTTGCCACTGTACTGAATGTATAAAACTGTATGTAATTGCCTGTAACCCACTGTTATACTGTTATTCAATGTCTTGCTTGAATTGTACCTCAGCTGAGTGGAACCTTTGTAAAAGAGCCTTGGCTCAAAGGTACTTGTAATTCTAGATTCAAATAAATAAAAATTTAGGCAAAAAAAACAAAACAGTAGGGTAGCAGCATACAAGCCGTACACAATCCGGTACGGGGTACAAGTACAGTAACGCAGGAGTGCAACGTAACATCAGCAAAAATGAATAACCTATCAGTCAGTAGGTGGCACTAGCAAATAGGAGACATAGAGAATCATAAAACAGGTAGATGGAATACAGTAAGCCAAGGAATCTTAGCTTCATAGAGGTACTTATGGGCAGATGGCAGTGAGAGATACAGTAGGACTATGGTGTCATGAAAATCAAAAAAGGCTGAGGGTGGGTCAAAATGTGGTGGTGGGATCAATCAATCAATCAGTCAATCAAACTTTATTTCACCAGGCATAGACACCATTGAGAAAGCTCATTTTCAAGGTGGTCCTGGACACCAAACAGGTTACAAGCATGGGTAGACAAAAACACAAATGTATATGTGAAAGATCAGTCAGGCCATAATATACCAGATAACAATATTACAAGCAGTTAGAAGAGACACAAAAACCATTATACATGTATGCGAGAAATCAGGCCAAAATAGAGAGAGAGAGAGAGAAGAGAGGTATAGAGAGAAGGGTGGATACACAAAAGCCATTGTGCATGTGTGAGAATTATCCAGCAAGAAAATTCTGAAACTACATAGTTAAATACAGGTAAGTCAGCACTAAAAAAGGACGAAGAGGAAGTAAAAAACATTAGCTCCTCTGCACTTACCGGCTTGTGAAGGCCCTTACATGCACTTCTGTATGTAGGCTGCTGTATATTCATTTGTAGAACTTGGTGGGGGGGGGGCAAGAGAGAGAGAGAAGGAAGGAACAAGTGCTGGGTGCCCCCTATTGGGGAAGCTGAGTTTAACTAAGTGGCAGAGTATTCGCTAGAAGTATCATAGATTAAAGCAGCTTGGTCACCTAAAGCAGTTGCAGGTTTCTTCCAGATATTCAGTTATTAGAAAATGGGCTTTTTTATTTCCTGGCATCTGATTGGCTAGTACCCTTGCCAGAGGGGTACATTAACTTTCAATAGATGCCCAAGAAATAAAAAAGGACCAGCCTATAGTGCCCCTTCACCCACTTACTTATCTTGGTATCCACCCTGCTTCCTAACTGGCTAACACATATAATTTCCATTTTAAATTGCCACCATGTTTTCTCTTGCTTACTGAGAGATGCTACCCATAGCAAGTCAGCCCTACTACAGACACACAAAAGGATGGCATGACCACAGCAGTTTTCTTGCTTCTAAAAAAACAACAAAACAAAAACCTTAAACTACTTCATTTGAAACTAGCACCACAGAAACAGCAATTTAACCCACCCGTCACACTTCTCCACCCCCCCCACCGAGACTCTGTCCCATCACCAATCATCAACTAATTTACCTTGATACAGCATCTTTTTTTCTCAAAGCTCGCCCAACCACCACCACCACTCCTCACTGCAGCAGTGGATTACTGAGCAGCAGCAGCAGCGTTCATCAGCCGGAGCTCAGCGGTAACAGGAGGGGAGCTGCGATTCTACGGGGAGAGCAGAATAAGTTAGCAGGCTAGCGAGACGTGCTGCATTTCTGAAAAGTGTATCCATTCCCAGCCTGATCTCAGGGCCCGGCGGCCTGATGGAGTGCACTCAGCAGGTGGGAAATGGGAATCGTTAGAGTCTGAGGACCGCCAGTGCTCCGGTAAGTGTTTGAGAATCGGCGGTGACCACTGCCCTGCCAGCCAGTTCCCGGTCAGTGACTGTAATTCAGTGTCATGTGGCCATCCTGACTGAGGACTTGATATTGCTTTTGTTCCAGTGATGGCCTGCAGTTGTATGCAGATGGGGACCAGGAGGATGTTCCTGCTGGTTCTTTTCTTACATAGTCACAGTGAGCGAGTTTCATAAAGCGGCCTGGTAGTGCAGTGAATGTGTAATAGGACGGACATGATCAGAGGCTGCCTGCATGCAGCCTTGGTGTCTCTCACAATAAGCTTGTCAGCAGCAGTTACAAAATACTTGCTAAAGACATGCTAGAATACTTAAATAAAACCATGCCGGTATTCTGAGCAGTTACTTGACAATATCCATCACACCCTCACATTATACTCGGGGTATTACATGTAATGATTGTCAACAAAACCAGTAGAGAGACTATTTGGCTAAGCAAACTATAAATGAATGTTTTCTTTTAAAAACAAAATTAAATGGTTTAAAAAAAAAAGATCACAGTTAGCCCATTTTCTAAGCACAATAATACCCTCCATGGTGGGTGGTATGGGCAATATCTGACTGCCCAGGGGCTATAAGGCCCTTTGCCCATGGCGTCAGGCCTCATTACGTCCCTGGGCGGTCCGGTATTGCCCAATACTGCCCACCCTGTCGGGTATATTTGCTTGCTTAGTGCTTTGAAGGTGAAGGTGAATCTCATGGATGGATGGAATAAGTGTGGTGAGGTGAAGAGGTGAGAGAAGTGCTAGTTTCTGTGTTGGGTCAAGAACAAGTGCTATGCTATGTCATGGGAACAGGAGGGAGACTGCAGGTGGTGCAGTTGAGATCTGATAGATGTGTGCAAGGATGAGTTTCAAAGAAGAGGAAATTGAGTGTTCCAAAGTGAGAGGAGCCCATAGGAGTAGGTGGATTTGCCTGCATCTGAGGATGGTTTAGGAAGGGAGAAAGAGCAAGAGTCCCCAGAGCATAAGGAGTAGGCTGAGAAGAGAGCAGGGGTGAGATTGATAGAGAGGTAGGAGGGCAGCAGATTGAACCAGTACTTTGAGATGGGGGATAGAGTGGATGAGTTAATGGTGGGTGGGGGGGAGAGGGAGATCCAGGGAAGTGAGAAGAGCAGTGGTGGATTCCAAGGGTGGAATATGAGGCAAATTGGCAGAAGGTGTAGAAGAGGAAGTCCAGTCTAGCAACTGAGGATGCATGCATCGTGTAGTAGGTTTTGTCAGCATAGTCAAAAATGGGTATCATCATTTTAGTCAGTAGTTCATGATATACTGAAAGAGGAAGAGAGTTCTGGTTACAGTAGAGAATGCTAAGCTTAGAGTGGAGTTAAGAGGATATGGCATATGTGTGTTTGAGGAGTTTCACTGTGGGTCTAGCCAAACACCTAAATATCTGTAGGATGAGACCTTACTAAGAGGAAAGCTGTCTAGAGAATATATAGGCAGGGGAAGTTTGCACCGAGTGGAAATTTTGTTGTAGGACCGATTGCATTGAGGGTAGGTCAAGGCCAGAAGTGAACAGGATGGTATCATCTGCATACATGTGGTTGAGGGAGTTTCAGCAAGCTAAGGGGAGGTTGTTAATAAAATGGGAAAAGAGAATAGGGCTGAGAACTGAGCCTTGGAGGATCCCTGTTAAAATGGGTAGGAAGGGGGATGAGGAGTTTGTGATCTTTTCCAATTGATGTCTGTTTGCAAGGTATGAGTTAAACCACTGTATGATGGAGGGGGGTGAGCCCTGCATTCTTGAGTTTATCTAAAAGCAGTCAGTGGGATACAGAACCAAAACCCTTAGTCAGATCAATGAAGACTACAGTGGTGAGTTGATCTTGGTCAGTATCAGATTGGATGTGTCCTGTGATGCAGAAACGGGAGGATATGGTTGAGTGGTGTTTTCGAAACATGGATTGGTAAGGGGTGACGAAATTAATGACAGTGAGGAAATCAGTTGGCCTTGATTGCACTAGTCACTCCTGTAATGCAAACAGGGCAGGAAAGAGAGAAAAGTGTGGGTCAGTAGTTTCTGGGTGAAGAGCGATCACTGCCCTTGGAGAGAGGGATGACACAGGCTGACTTCCAAGCTTTGGGGACAGTGCTTGAGGAGAAGGATAGGTCTAGTAAGAAGTTTAGAGGGAGGGTAATGACTGGAGCAGAGACTTGCCACAGATGAGGATACATGACGTCTGGCCTACATTTTGACAGATTGAGGGACAGGATTGCATCCAGTACTTCTTTGGAAACATCCTAGTTTACAGTGATTCTTTATCCGCTCTACTACCCATAGCCTGTGATTCCTTTCATAAACCCATTGTCCTGGACCTGAACAAGCTGTTGAATTAGTCAAACTCCCTTTGTTTGTGAATGTTGTTATGCTCCTTTCCAGAGCTCTTACAGCACTATAGCATCTGTGTTGATTCTAACTACAGATTGTTTGCAAAGTGCTTTGGCATACAGTATGCAAGAAGGCACTCTCACAAATGTATTCTGCAGGTCAGGCCCTCTGCTCCCAGAGTGCCAAACCGCGAAGTGAAATATGTGTACAGGAAATAAACAGGTTAACCCTCCTGTCTATTTTGGGTCTGAATCACCTAGTAGCCTTGAGTCCTGAGGTCAAATATGAACCCTTTTTTGCTAGCACACCCAGTTAACCAGATCAGATATTGTACCCTCTTCAGGGAAATGCAGTGCAATACTTCACCCAGTGGGCACCTAGCCTGGTTCACAGTTCTGCCCTTTTTTTGAAATTGTAGTTTTATTGATTTTTCCTTTTTGTTTTTGAAACCAACATACATTTAAAATTAAAAGTATGACAGTTGATGTATCAAGTACATGCTCTTTAAGTTAATTAAATCATAATGACAGTGTAGCTTCCAATATTTTACAAAGCTAGACAGGAGCTAAAGGCTTCCTTAAAATAAAGCAGCTCAATTGCTTCAGTGCTATCAAAACACAAATAAACCGAACGATCAACTTTTAGACAGACCTAGACATACAAAAACATATACATATCAAAATAACAAGTCCCCCATCGCCACCCCCACCCAGCAGCAGTATCGTCTTCTTACAGTTGGGTGAAGGTAATTGCTAAAGAATATGGTTAATAAATAATAGAATTAGGTTCCAAAAGTCTCCAAATGAGGGTTAAGGATCAAGACTTAGCTTCCCAGAGAGTCTCTAGCCAAAATCTCTATTATGGAACCCCCCTCC
Organism: Neoceratodus forsteri; assembly: GCA_016271365.2. NCBI lineage: Eukaryota > Metazoa > Chordata > Ceratodontiformes > Ceratodontidae > Neoceratodus > Neoceratodus forsteri. The sequence continues at coordinate 618,888,170 of CM028138.1, read as the reverse complement.
TGTTTACTTATGAACTCAAGGTATGGTAGCCATCTTGCTTTGTGTAGTTCTTGCTGAAAGCACAGGTTAGCAGTAAGTTGTTCCATACCCTTGATTTGCTTACAGCTCGCCAGCCATTGATCTTTGGTGGGAGATTTGTCAGTCAGCCATAACTTAGTTATGGCTTTTTGGGCTGTTGCACTCAAAATAGGGAACAAGTACATAGCTTTGGGGCCCTTCAGCCCTGGTGGTGGTTCCCCCAATATCAGGTGATGGGGGTCCTCTGACACATGAACATGTAGAATAGAGGTCATATCTTGGGCTACTAAATTCCAGAAACCTCTCAATTTTGGGTGACCCCAAAAAATATGCTTGTGTGTCCCCCTCTAGCCACAGTTTCTCTAGCAGTTCTCTGAAGTCAACCCCCCCAAAGTTTTTTGTGATTACCAGGGTACTGAAATACCTTGTCAATGTCTGGCACTGAAACTCCCTCCAAAACAGGGAGGCAGTGGTCCTCTGTGCCAGATTCCAAACCATCTCCAAGTTTATTTCATTCTCCATCAAATTTAATTCTCTTTCCCCACCCTTGTTGAATAGGCTACCTTTGGTTACTTTGATTCCCTCTCCACATCTTATAGGTTGTTGATATTAGGTGAGATTTCAAGACTGAACCCTAGGCAATATTAAGAAGGAACTTGACCACTTGGGAGTTGGGGTGTGGAGGGGGGCAGGCGTCTTGAACGTGGTGAGCAAAAAATTTCTTAATTGCAGGTAGGCGTAGAAGTCTGCCTGTGGTAGATTTAACTCCTGCCTCAATTGAACGTAACTTTTCAATATGTCTCTTTCATATACCTGTGAGAAAAAGTTTAGACCCAGACCCGACCATCTCCTAAAAATTGAATTCTCTTTCTTCCCGGGACAAAATGTCTGGATTTGACAATCGGCCCATACAACGGTATCACCACCTGAAGCTTTAGGTATTTCATTGTCAAGTGCCACACTTTCACCGTGTTTTTAAACCAGGGTGTGGGAAGAGCCTTCAGCAGCTTCAAGGTCTGTCTACTGAACAGAACTGGGTCCTTTTTATCTGGTTGGGAAGCTTCCAGCTCCATGGTTGCCAAGCTACATCTGTTCAAGGTGGTGTGATAGGTTGCTAGATGTTGTAACTGTGCTGCTTTATAATAACCCTTTAGGTCTGGCACTCCCAATCCGTCTTTGCCTTTATCCAGTTTCAGTAGTGCCCATCTCAGCCTGGACTTCTTCCCAGCCCAAATGAACCTCTGGAGTATTTTATGTCTCATATCCCAGAATTGTTTTGGTGGACTTAGGGTAATGGAATTGAATTGAGATAACATTCTTGGCAGAATATTCATTCTAACTGTCTCGACTCTGCCAGAGATGGTGAGTGGGAGCACTGCCCATCTCTCAGTCTTTCCTTATGTCCCCAAGCAACTTCAGGTGGTTGACCTGGTATAGTTTGGTCAAATCTAAGGGGATGTGAATGCCCAGATATCTGAAGTTTCCCACCACCCATTTCAGATTTGTCAGTGACCTCACCTGTGGGGGGAAGTACCCTCCAATTGCCATTATCTCAGATTTTGTCTCATTAATCTTGAATCTGGAGACATTCCTGTATTCCTACAATAGGACCATGGCTATTGGAAGAGAGGCCTCTTGATCTCCTAAGTAAAGGAGGGTGTCGTCTGCATAGAGCGAGATCTGGTTATCCACCAAGCCTATCTCTATGCCTTTTGGGGGATGAGTGAAATGCCTCTGCTAGGAGTTCCATACTCAGTACAAAAAGTAAAAGGGAGAGTGAGCACCCCTGTCTGGTTCCCCTTCCAATGGAGAAGGGCCTAGAGAGTGCTCTGTTGACCCTCACCTGGGTCTGTGGGCTGGTGTAACACGCATCAATCTAGGTTCTAAACTTGGGACCAAAATTGAATTTCATTAGGCTGCTGTTAAAAACAACCATTCTAAGTGGTCAAACACTTTCTCATAGTCTAATGTTACCACTACTGCCGGTGTGTCCCCCAGCTTCCCCCGGGCCAGAGTCATTATAGTGAGCAACCTTTTAACGTCATTGTGGAGTTGTCTCCCTGGCTTGAAACCAGTCTGATCTGGATGGACCTGCTGGGTGACCACCGACTGAAGACGGATGGCTATCAGCTTGGCAAAAATCTTAAAATCCACATTTAATAGTGAAATAGGTCAATAACTACTGCACAGTGTCTCGTCTTTGCCTTCTTTAAGTATTACTAATATTAGGGCCCCAGCCCATGTATCTGGGGCTTCCTGAGGCTCATGAACTGAAGTGCATACCTGGAGTAGATCTGGGGATAACTCATTCTGGAATTTTTGGTAGTATTCACTGATGAAACCATCTGGGCCTGGGGACTTATTAAGTTTAAATTTTTTAATACTAGTGCTATCTCATCCTGGGTAAAGGGGCATTCCAGCACTTGTTCCTGTGTGGACGAAAGACTGGAGAGTTCCAAATTATTTAAAAACTCTTGTATTTTCTGTTCCTGATCTGGGAGTGCTTCTGAGGAGTAAAGGATTTCATAAAACTGCCGAAAACACCTCGCTACAGTATCTCCTTGGGTTTGGTTTCCAACTTTCCAGGTGCTCTGGGATTTATAATGACTGATACATGCTTTTTTGCAATTTGTTTATGAAGCCTGAAGGCCAGTAACCTACCTGCCCTGTTTTCTCCTTCATAGTATTTTTGGGCCATTAACCGGAAGGCATTTTCTGTCTGCACTGTTATAATTTTCTGCAGTGTCTCCCTGGCTTTTTTAAGTTCCTCCTGAGCATCCTTTAATTCCCCTCGTTTGTGTTTTATTTCAAGGTCTCTAATTTGTTGTTCCAGGTTATCCTGTTGCTGTCTTCGAGATTTCTTTTTGTGTTCCGCAAACGCTATGGCCTCCCCACTCACCACTGCCTTCATACTGTCCCATGGATATTTAGTCTTGGAGGCCGTACCTGCATTTTCTATGAAATAGTTGGTCAAGACCTCTTTTATTTTAGATACAAATACTTGGTCTTTCAGGAGCCCCACATTTAGATGCCACACAGATTGCTTACCCAGTGGTCCCAGGCCCAAAGTCAGACCTATTTTAGCATGGTCAGATAGGCAGATTGGATAAATCTCTTAGTCGATAATCATATGCAACCAGGATTTCTGCATATAAAATCCTATCAATTCGAGAATATGTGTTTTGGGAGTGGGAATAGAATGTGTAATCCCTGCTAGTAGGGAATTTCTCCCTCTATGTGTCCATCATACCTGCTTCCTTCCTCAGGTGGGCCAGAATCCTGGGGGTTACTCCCTCAACTGCCTGGCTCCTGCCAGAGCGGTCCTATTGGGCACATTCCACACAGTTCCAGTCACCTCCTATGATGACTTGGCCTTCTCCCAGGGAGGTCATGCATCCAAATACCTGTCTGAAAAACAGTGGAACGCATGAGGTGAGAGCATAAACATTGATCACATGCATGACCCTATTTGCTATTTTTCCTGAAATAGCAACTATCCTCCCCTCTGCATCTGCAAATGAGTTAAGCTTTGTGAATCCTAGGCCTTTTCTAATTAAGATAGTCACCCCTGCCTTTTTAGCTGTAGGGTGAGAGGAAGCCACCACGTCTCCCACCCACAAGTGGTGCAGCTTGGAGTGTTCGGTGGGGGGAGGGGATGAGGTGTGTCTCTTGCAATAGTCCTATGTCACATTGTGACCAGGCTAGATCCCTTAAGATGGCAAATCATTTTTTGGGGGGTATTAAGTCGCTTTACATTTAGGGACTTTATCTTTTGTGACCTCATTTAATCTATATCCAGGTGGCCTACTTCCCATAAGTGACATTTGCACCCAGCATGTATCCAGTGTTAAACTCCACCCTTCACTCCAGATGTTCCTGCGTCTGTTGTTAAGCTTTCAAAACTATTAGACTGTATCTTCACCGTAATTTGCTGCTGCAACCCAACTTCCCAAAACGTGGCCATTAACTTTTGCCCTTCTCCCTCTCCCCATGTCCCACAACAAACAAAGAACTAGAACTATATACATAACATGAACCCCCTTGTTCCCCCACAAAAAGGTAGTATATTCTCCATCGAGACTATAAACAGAAGGAAACTCCTTCTGGCCTGGAGTGTGAGACAAGCAACTCTGGCTCTTCGTCACTCTCACCTCTTCTAGAATGGTGAGTGTGTATGGTCTCCAGGTGTGGGAAGCAGGGAATTAATGCCCCCCCCCCGAGTCTCCTGTCAAATGCTAGGATGAGCTCGGTAAGAGAAACAGAATCTGCTGCCCTGGCTTCCAGTGATCAGGTTCTTGCTAGGAGAAGGCCAGAGCCCCAACAGCAGGGTGTTCCTCTGGGACCCCCCCTCCATTTCTTCAGGTATCATCCAGTTCCACACAGTTCTCCCCAGTTACAGTGCTCTGTTTCGGCCCTCACATCAGTATACTCTTAATTCCCACTGTATAATCACCAGAAAGAGAACCATGAAGCCTAGCAGCTGGGGGAACTGTCCTCCACCCCTCCCTTGGAAATTAATATCTATTCAAATAGGGAGGATTTGTGTGTTAGTAGCGTTACTTGCTCAGGAAAAAACACAACATTTCACCTGTTAAGTGGGGGATCAGCCGAGACCCACCCCTGAATGGCAAGTCCCCACTGCCCCCCCTTTCTCATCAAAGGCTGTGGGTAAAGACCCATGTGGTTTTGCGCTATTTTCTCCACGGCAAGTCTTGACATGTGTAAAATTGGAGGCAGCAACTACAATCATATTGCTCCACAGCAAGCTCCAGTACGGTGTTATCTTTGGCTTTACACAAGAACTAACACTTTTTTCTATCAGTCCCCTTAAGAGGAGGTTCTTACCAGTCCTTTAGTCCAGTATGCTTAAATATTAATACAGTTCTGTATAGAGTTCACAGCTCGTGAAACTGTCAATCCTTCAACACACCCAGTTTCCTCTTGCATCCACTCAGTTCAGTAAAATAAGAAAAGGAAAAGCCAGCCAACTATACCCGCCTCACTGGGCTCTCCTCCTCTGACAAAAGTACCACAGGTAATTAAAGTCAGGTGTCTACTTGCTTGGTTAGTCATTTGCTAAGTTGGACCAGGTCCTGGCATAATTGTTCATCTGGGTCTGCAGCTCCTCGACCCATGACTCTCTGTCCCCGGTTGCCTGCAGTCTCCCATTGAAGCTGAAGAAGGGTCTGCTTCGTCAGTTCCTGCTGGCAGTCTGGGACCATGATTCCCATCTTAGAGAGCAGTTTACTGGCTTGAAAGAGGGAATCGTATAGTTTGCTTCCTTCCTCCCAGTGGATCAGAATCTTTGCTGGATATCTCAGTTGAGCTGTGATTTGCTTGTTCTGTATTAGTTTAATGATCACCAGGACTCTTTTTTCATAGTGGTGGGTAAGAAGTCTTTGTCTACGTATACTCTCTTGCAATTAAGATTTAGATCTGTCTTCACCCAGGCCTTACGTAGGATAATTTCCTTCACCAGGTATCAGTTGAATTTCACCAGCATCATTCTCAGGGGGTGTCATCACTTTTAGGGCATGGGCCTAAGGCTCTATGTACTCTCTCCAGATCTAGTGGTTTGGTCTCAGGAATAGCCAGTTCTTGTCTCAGGCAGGAGCTAATTAATATGGAGGGGTCGTCTTGCTCACTGCCCTCTGGGAAGCTAAAAATACAAATGTTTTTTATCAGGTCTCTCGATTCTGCAGCCTCCGCTCTCAGTGTCAGTTCAAGCTCCCATTTTGCCAGAAGTACCACCACTCAGCTTAGCTTCAGTGTGTCTTCTCTAAGACCATCCATGTTGGTTTTCAAGTCTAAGGTACGCCTCTCTAATTACTTGAGGTCTTGTTTGATGTCTTTAACAGTAGTATCCATTCTTTGAAGCATTTTTAATATGTGTGCCATTGCTCTACCATCTAAAGAGCTGTTGCATGAGGTTGTTTCATTTTTCTCCCCATTGGAGCTCATGGCTGATTCAGAGGCCCAGGAGAGGGATGCACTGAGGCTGCAGTCAGTTCTCGATCCCCTCCTGTCATTCGCTTTTGCCGCAAATCGTCCACTGTTCTTGTTGCTTGACTCATCTTGATCCAGGATTTTGTTTTTAGCATTTCTGGGGGTCTGTAGGCACCAGATGGATTAAAATTTTACCACTGTCATCCTGTAACTCTGGCTTAATTGGCCATGCCAACTGGTGACGTCACCGGAAGTCCAGTTCTACCCTTTTGACTCAGTTTGAGACCTACAGTAGGTAATTTCATAACATAGCAAGACAGTAACACACGTGTAAGCCCTCAACAGTTGTCAGAATTATTAACACTGTTCCAGCATTCACATGCAAAAGAAACTAAGAAAAGGCACAGGCAGAATTTCAAGAAAAATAATGTTTACTAAAAATTTAAAATAGATAAAATGCAAAACACAGAACATATAAAATTGGGTTTACAGTCTTTTAAAGAAATTGGATAATTATAAAAAAACAAAGCTGTATTACTGAATTTCTATTACCCTAGGTTTCAAGTAAATAAATACAGTAGGTGGTTGAATTTACCTAAAGTGCTATGAGAGTTTGTAAGGAGTCCCAGGACAAATTTGTCAAATGCCCAATAACCAAAAATCAAATGCACTGTTTTTATCCCAGCTGTTGGTGATATGTTTCTTTCAAAACTCCTCCTCTCTGATGACACAGCTCACACATGCTGGCTGTGAGGTCACTCAAACCTGAGAACTGAGTTAATTTATCGGTCACATTTCAGCCCACTGTTCAAACATTCCAATAAAAAAATATATCTTCTTCTTAATTAGTGAGGCCTTATGACAGACAAAAATCTCCCTTTGATGTCATCAGAAGTTTCCTGAACTTCAAACTAATTTACATTTTACAAGCTAACAGAGATCAGTAAAAATGGCCTTTTCCTCAGAGGTCATAAAATGCATACTTTGTCACTGTAGTTCAAAGTAGAGCATATAGTTTATGACTGTCATAACCTGGCAATTCTTATGTAACAGGAAGCCATTTATTTTTCCAAGCCAGAGGTAACCAGCAGGCCAGTACATTTTCAAAAACCTAATATCCCAGAATGCCTTGCTGACTGCCATATTTTCCCCAGTAGAAATCTATAGAACATACCTTTATATCACAAATATAAATATAATAATAGGTTCTGGTGTATTACAAGGCAGTAATTCCATCGAGTGGTTCTGGGGACACAAGAAACCTCGAGAACGAAGCTCAAGAGGTTTCTTGTGTCTTGTGTCCCCAGAACCTTGAGATGGAATTTCTGCCTTGAAACACCAGACACTATTTGGTGTTTTTTTGTAATATATATGGATATGTGGAATTTTCAACTTCTTACTTTTTTCAGCTGTACGGCACTGCGGTCTGCAGAGTTAGACTCCGAGTCTTGATCCTCACTCGCACCCTCCCCCACTCCCATTCCCATCCCTGTCCCCGCTTCTTTCTTTCAGAAAGAAAAAAAAACACAGTTTAGACAGTAATTGCGTCAGTGATCCCAATTATACTATTATGAGGACTGGAAGTACAGTATTATTGGGCCAGAAGTATAGTATTATGAGGACCGGAAGTATACTATTGCAGGACTAACTAGTATATTACTGGGATTTTTTATATGCTTTTTAGGGATATTTTAACAATCTATATATTAGAATACAACATAATAAAAAGCAGATGCTGTCACACCCCTCTGTCCTAGACTAAATTTGGGGGAATCTGTTCCTAGGCATGGGATGAGTTCCCTAAATTCAGTTCACTGCTCAAACTGATACAATAGCCCATCTGCGTTTTCATTTACAGTGACTGCCCTGTGTGAGACAGTCATGTTATAACTCTGCAAGGCGAGGCTCCATCTTAACAGCCTACCTTTTGTTTTACTCATCTGTGCCAGCCAAACCAGGAGGTTATGATCTGTTTGTACCTCAAAATGCCACCCGTATAGGTATGGCTCTAACTTCTTTAGTGTCTACACCATGGCAAGACATTCTTATTCAACTATAGAGTAAGCCTGCTCCATGGGAAGTACTTCTTACTGAGGTATGCTATTGGGTGATCTTTCCCTTGGTTAGACATTTAACTAAGCACTGCCCCAATACCCACATCTGAGGCATCAGTCTGGATTACAAAGGGTTTACTATAGTCTGGACTGGCTAATACAGGAGCACTGCACTGTGCCTCCTTTAGCTGTGAAAAGGCTTGTTCACAGACTGGTTGACAGTTAATCCTTTTTGGCATCTATTTCTTTAACAGGCCAGATAGGGGAGAGGCTAGGGCATTGTAGTTTGGTACAAATTTCCTATAGTACTCTGCGGTCCCTAGAAAACTCTGAACCTGCTTCTGTGCTTCAGGTATGGGCCATACCTTTATTGCCTCAATTTTTGCTTGATTAGAATGTAACTGTCCCCGGCCTACATGCCCGAGGTATGCCACCTCAGCCATGGCCACCTGCCATTTTTCAACTTTTACAGTGAGCCCGGCCCTCTGTATCCTGCCCAGCACTTCCCTAAGGTGTGACAGATGCTCCTCCCAGCTGGTGCTGAAGATGGCAATGTCATCCACGTATGCCACAGCTCACATCTCAGCACCATTTAACACCAGGTTCACCAACCTTTAGAAGGTGGCAGGGGTCTTCGTCATTCCAAAAGACATTACTTTAAACTCAAATAACCCTATTGGAGTGATGAAGGCTGACATCTCTCTAACTCTGGCAGTTAACTCTACCTGCCAATACTGTTTTGTCAGATCAATAGTCGTAAGGTAGGTTGCCCCTCTCAACTTGTTCAGGAGTTCATCCGTCTGTGCCATTGGGTAGGCATCCAACATCATGACTGCGTTGAATCCATGATAGTCCACACAAAAACAAGTAGAGCCATTGGGTTTTGGAACAACTACTAGGGGTGAGGCCCAGGGGCTGTGGGATTTCTGGATTGCCCCTAAATCCAGCATTTCCTCCATTTCTCTCCTAATGTCCTTTTGGATGGCCTCTAACACCTGATATGCTGTTTGCCGCATGGACACTTACGTCCCTGTTTCCACATCATGCATTGCTAAGGGGGTTAGTCCAGGCTTGGTGATAAACAATGGTGCAAAGTCTGCTAAAACCTCCCCTACTTCCTGGATCAGGTACCAGGTCAACTGGGGTGACATTTTAATTGCCTCTACAGAGGACTCCCACTTGCTTTCTTCTAGCAAGTCCAAAAGGGGGTCTCCTTTGTCCATCCCCCCCAGGACTACACACTGCAAAGACCATGTCTCAGCCCTATTTGTATATGGCTTCATCATGTTGACATGGTACATTCTTTAGGTATGTCTTTTGTCAGGTAGTTCTATAATGTAGTTTATGTCATTCTTCTGTCTGACTACCTTGTACGGTCCTGCCCACCCGGCTTGCAGCTTATCTTTCTGGACCGAGATTAGGACCATGACCTCCTGGTCCAAAGTGTATGAGCGAGCTCTGGCTCTGCAGTCATACCAGATCTTTTGTTTTTGTTAGGCATCTGCCAGGTTGCTCTGTGCTGTTCCCATAAGCTCCTTCAGCTTTTTCCTAAACTTAAGGACATAATCCACTAAGGGAGTTCTCTGGGTGGTGCTTGTCATTCCAGTCTTCCTGGATCGAGTCTAGGGGCCCACTTACCCTGCATCGGTATAAGAGATCGAAGGGGGAAAACCCTGTCGACTCTTGGGGCACCCCCCCCATATGAGAACAACAGATGGGTAAGGTATTTCTCCGAGTTCCTCCCATGATGTTCAACAAATTATTGGAGCATCGATTTAAGGGTCCCATTGAATCTTTCCTCAAGCCCATTGGATTGTGGGTAGTAAGGTGTTGTGCATCTCTGCACCACCCCACAATTCTCAAATAAACATTTCATTATGTCTGACAAGAAGGAACCCCCTTCGATCAATGATAACCTCCTGCGGAAACCCAACATGGGAGACAATCCCTAGCAAGGCATCTGCCACTTTGTCTGTCCTTAGTGAGGATAGGGCGATGGTGTCTAGGTTAGGATAAACTTCTTCCTGGAGGAGCAGAGGGTATTCAAGGGCCCCACAATATCTATTCCTACCCTCTGGAATGGCACCTCCACTATGGATGAGGGAATTAGGGTGGCTTGGGTTTTCTTACCTGCCTTCCCCATCTCTTGACACTGGTGACAAGACCTGCAATACTCTTTCACTTGCTGGGTGAAGTTGGACCAATAGAAATTCTGGTCAATCGCTGCATAGTGCATGTGATTCTCAGATGACCAGACATGGGAATATCATGAGAAATCTTGAGCAACCACTCACAGTAACCCTGGAGAACAAGCTGCCTGCCCATCACCCCTCCCTGTGTCTTTATATCCTGCTTATACATTGGCCCATTTTCCCAGTAAACTTTGTTTCCCCATCACCTCCGTGTGCTCCGTCAGAGTCTTCCCAAGCCCTCAGTTTCTCTAAACTAGGGTCATTTTTCTGAGCAGCATCAAAATCTTTACACATTCCCAGTTTCTAAACTAGGATCCCTAGCTCTAGCATCAGGGCATTCAGGGTTATTGCCAACCCTAACTCTCTGACTACTGGCTACACCTCTTTCCTCAGGGTAACCTTCTGTAGCTGTTCCGTTAACTGCTACCTGGGGAATTTCTACCCCCTTTCATTGTTCTCCATATCAGGAGACACAGGCTGGGAAACCAGCCTCCCAGTGATTTCCACTGGGGCTTCTATAGGGTCCAGGGAACTACAATTTACCTTTGCTGCTTGATTACATTACCGGTAACTGCACACACCATCCCCTGTTGGAGATTGTTCTTGATAATTACAACTAAAGCAAGATTCTCTGCTATTGCAACTTTTTGCACAGTCTCTCCTGTCTCACCCCAGTCCAGGATAACACAAGCAAGTGGTAGCATTTTCTCCTCCCCAGTGACTCCCCATACAGTAACAAATTAATTGGGTATAAGCTGATCAGGCTCTACCAAATCCCCTTTTACCAAAGTGAGGGATGCCCCCATGTCACTTAATCCATGGGTCTGTACCCCATTCACTGTAACTGGGTGCATGTGTTCCCTTATGTTTACTGGCATGCTTTCAGGGACACACAAAGAACCCACTTCTTTCCTAGCACCACTTTGTGCACTGTCTGCCCTTTTTGGACACTGCCTGACAAGTTGCCCAGGTTGTCTGCAAACCCAACATTCATTTCTTTTATCAGGCAAATCTTTTCTTTGTTACCTGGTGCTGTCTGGTTTTGGTGGAGGCAGAGAGGGTTTTAGCTGTCTGGAAGGAATGTTTTTCCCTTTCTGCACTGCCGCACTCTCCCATTACCTCTCAGAGCAGGTCTGCTCCTGGCATAGTGGTCCAGGAGATTGGCAGCCTCCTGCAGTGTTTTCAGATCTTGGTCCTCAAGCCAGGTTTTCAGCTGTGCTGGACAAGCCAAAAAAAGGCTCAAACAGTACATTTTAAATTTTCTCTACAGAGATTGCTTCAATCCCTTAAATGTAGAAACATAGAATTTGACAGCACATAAGGACCACTTGGCCCACCTAGTCTGCCCATTTCCCTACCTAACAGATAAGCTGCAGATCCTAATTAACCTACATCCTACTTACTCCTACCCCCCACTAGAATTGCCTTATGTCTGTCCCATGCATTCTTGAATTCCCCCACTGTTTTTGACTCTATGACCTTCTCAAGAAGGCTGTTCCATGCATCTACAACCCTTTCTGTGAAGAAATACTTCCTCACATTACCTCTGAGCCATTCTCCCCTCTAACTTCAAATTATGCCCCCTTGTTCTTGCACATCTCTTTTTTTTGAAAGATGCTACACTCTTCGACTTTGTTGATTGCTTTGAGGTATTTGAAAGTTTCTAACATGTCCCCCTTCTCCCTCCTTTCCTCAAAACTACACATCTTAAGCTCCTTTAGTCTTTCTTCATATGTCTTATGGTGCACTATTTTGGTTGCCCTCCTCTGGACAGCCTCAACCCTGTCTATGTCTTTGCAGTGATGGGGTTTCCAGAACTGCACACAGTACTCCAGATGTGGTCTTACCAACTGTCTGTACAGAGGGCCAACAACTTTCTGTTTTCTACTGGTGATCCCTCTCCCTATGTGTCCCAGTATCCCCCCAGCTCTCCTTATTGCCTTCTCACATTGCTGGCCCACCTTTAGGTTGTCTGATATGACTACCCCCAGGTCCCTTTCCATTTTTCTTGTTGTCAGTATCTCACCCCCATTGTGTATTCTTGCCCTGGGTTTTTGTTTCCCAGGTGCATTACTTTGCACTTCTTTGCATGGATTCTAAGCTGCCATACATTTGACCATTCCTCCAACCTTGCCAAGTCTTTTTTCATCCTTTCCATCCCGCCTTGTGTATCAACCCTGTTGCAGATCTTTGTGTCATCTGCAAAGAGACATACCTTCCCCTCCAGTCCCTCTGCAATGTCACTTATAAAAACATTAAAAGGGACTGTCCCAGTACTGAACCCTTTGGTACCCCACTAGTAACCCTCCTTTCTTCACTGTGGACTCCATTTACTATCACCCACTGTGTCCTGTTGTCCAGCCAGTGTTTTACCCAGGCTACCACCCTGGGACCCACTCCCAGACTGGCTAATTTGTTTAGTAATCTTTTGTGTGGGACTGTGTCAAATGCCTTGCTAAAGTCTAGGTAGGCCATGTCCACAGTCCCTCCCTGGTCTACAACTTTGGTCACCCAGTCAAAGAAATCAATTAGATATTTTTGACATGACCTTCCTGCTGTGAATCTATGCTGCCTTGGGTCCTGTGCCCCACTGGCCTCTAGGTACTCAACAATTCTTTCCTTCAGAAGTGATTCCATCATTTTCCCTACCACTGAGGTCAAACTGACAGGTCTGTAGTTTCCTGCCTCTGTCTTGCTCCCACTTTTGTGAAGGAGAATCACATTAGCCCTTCTCCAGTCCTCAGGTACCACACCATCCTCCCATGGTTTATTAAAAAGGGTAGTCTGTGGTGTTGCTAGTTCTTCCCTTAGTTCTTTTAGAATTCTGGGGTGAATCCCATCAGGCCCCATTGCTTTATCCACCTTCAGTTTTAAGAGTTCTTTCAGACCCCTTTCTTCTGTGAAAGGACTAATATCACCCTCCCTATCCATATTGCTTCTATTGACTGGATTAGGTCTCTCCCCCTGCTTTTCCATGGTGAATACTGAGCAGAAATATTCATTCAGTATCCCTGCTTTTTCACTGTCGCTCTCTGCCCAACCGCTGTCCTCATTATTCAGCCTCAGTAACAAAATTTGAAACCAGTATACCAAGTCACATTTGGAAACTAACACAATTAGTCCTCTTCAATCACAGATAAACTGTTCACAGACTAGACCAAATGACACATGGGCACTTGTACCAATAAACAAAAATAAAACAAAAAGAAGAGGAGGTCAGGTTTACTCCAGTACCCCACAGTTACTGCTAAGTAACAGGTTTGACTTACTGCAACAAAATGATGATCCCACTCCCTAAATCATGGAGACACATCCTCTAAACAACTCAACAACAATACACAGAATTAGCCCCAAAGCATAATCTCCCATAGCATATCCCAAATTGACACCACATCTGATAACAGCATCTAGAAAACACATTCCATCACAACCCTAACAAATCAATGGTCAAGACAGCATGAAACTCCCCACAACTGTTCACTGTCCCAAACCAGTTTTTGTCCTGGAAGATTCTATTATTAAACATACAGACAGATTGATATGTAATCCTGATAAAACCAATCGTACTTGCTCCAGTTTTAGAGGAGTAAGAATCTCTGATATCACAAAAATGGCCAATTCCATACTAAAAAGTCAACCATAGGGGGCACTAGTGATAGTTCATGCAGGGACAAATGATATCAATAAGAACACACTAACTGAACTAAAAAAGGACTTTATAGCCCTGAACAATGTATTGGTTGATAAGGAATGTGATGTATGTTTTTCTGAAATACTTCCTGTACCTAGAGTTACTATAGGCATCACAAATAAAATCAAAGCCCTAAATGAGTGGCTCAGGAAGTGAAGCCTCAAACAAAATATTACATGTTTAACCTACTAGGAAGACTTTCTTGATAGACCCTCTCTCTACTGCTGTGATGGTCTACATTTAAGTAGAAGAGGAAGTACAATTCTTGGGAAAAAAATTGCCACATTTTTTCATAAAGCTTTAAATTAAAAAACATGGGGGAGAATGGATTCATTTCCATGTCTCTTACTAACAAAAATGATAATTACACATTATGCAATGTTCTATCACTGAACGCAAGATCTTTGAATACTATAAAACTTGCTGAACTTGAAGCTAAAACTAATACTCATAATATAGATATTATTTCAATATCCAAAACATGGTGGGACACTGACTCTGAGTGGGCCAGACATATACCAGGTTTTAAACTTTATCACAAAGACAGAACTCATAAAATAGGCAGAGGAGTATGTATGTATGTCAGGGACCATATTACCTCCTTTGAAAATAATATTCAAATAAATACAGAAAGCTTATGGGTCACAATTCAATTTAAGGGACAACCACAAATACTTCTAGGGACATGTTACAGGCAACCTAATGAAAATTTTGATTATACTAATTTATTAGTTGCTGAAATTAAAAACATAGCAAGGAAATGCAATGTCATAATAATGGGGGACTTTAATATGCCAAACATTAACTGGGACAATTTAACTGGTAAATCAGATTCTGACAGGATCTTCCTTTCAGGGATAATTGATTTAGGTTTAGAACAACTTATTTCAGAAATGTCTAGATGAACCAACATATTCAAGCTATTATTCACAACCACTGATATTCATATTTCTAATTTATCTATATTAGATTCCCTTGGGAATAGCGATCACAAATCCATATTTTTTAGTCTACCTTACCATCAACAATATTTAAGAAATAATATATTACTTAAACAATATGATAAAGCCAATTTCAATTTAATTAATCATCTGCTAAAGAACATAAAGTGGGAACATATTTTATTATCTTTATCAGTGGAACATGCCTGGACTAGATTTAAAACAATCATCCTGGATGTGAAATCCAAACACATACAAACAAAACATAAATATAATCCAAAAGGTCATATTCCCACATGGTTAAATAATAATATAAGGACATTAATCAAACACAAAAGAAGATGTTTCTCAAACTTTAAAAAAAAATCCAAATAACAATGAAATTTTACTATCCTATAGGGCTTCTGTAACAAAGTTAAAATCAGCAATTGTGAAATCAAAACTAAACCTAGAATTTAGGATTGTGCACATAAAAAATGATCAAAAATCACTGTATTCCTATCTAAATAAGAATAAAAGCAACATTAGACAAGTAGGTCCACTAACAATTAACAACACACCACTAACATCAGATCACCTAAATAAATACTTTTGTTCTGTTTTTTTCATACGTAGGTACACACCAGACTCAAACAACAAAACAAGTTAATAAACCTAATTACTCTTTAAAAATCAATCACACAAAAGAGGCACTGAGAACACTTAAAAAAGGAAGCCCAGGACCTGACAGGATTAATCCCAGATTCCTGATAGAAACTATGGATACAGTATCCCTTCCCTTGACCATTATCTTTAACAATTCCCTCAATGAATCAGCAGTTCCTACTGATTGGTGACAGCTCATGTAACACCTATTTTTAAAAAGGGGAATAGATCTAACCCTGAAAACTATCGACCTATAAGTCTAACCTCAGTACCATGCAAATTAATGGAAAAAAATCATCAAAACCCTTGTAGAAGTAAAAGTTTCAAATCCAAATCTTCAGGACATTGCACAGTATGGTTTTAAACAAGGACACTCAACAACTGCCAATTTAATTGCCTTTTATAACCAAATTCACCATGAGCTGGACTCTATGACCCCATGGACATTATTCTTCTAGATTACAGTAAAGCTTTCGATTGTGTATCTCATATAAAATTAATCAATAAACTGACCTTGTTGAGAATTTCATCAAGTTTAATTAATTGGGTGAACAACTGGTCAACTAACAGAACCCAGCAAGTAAGGATCAATGGATTTTTGTCGGACCCAGGTGAGGTGACTAGTGGAGTTCCACAGGGTTCTGTTCTTGGACCTGTTTTATTCAACATATTTATTTCTGATATGAAGACAAGTTCCAGCACTCATTTATCAAAATTTGCTGATGATACCAAACTGGGAGGAAGGGTCGACACATTGGACAAAAGGAATTAATTGTGCACAGATTTGCATAAAATTGAAGAATGGGCATTATTAAATGGCATGGAGTTCAATAACAGCAAATGTACTCTACTTCACCTTGGTAATAATAACCCTTGTCAATCTTACAAATTAAATAACATACCACTTAAAACAACCAATTGTGAAAAAGATCTCGGGATTACTGTCAATAACAAACTGTCCTTTAGTGATCATTGTAATAAATTCACCAAAAATTCAAATGGATTACTTAGAAGAATAAACTGAACGTTTGTGACTAAACTTGAAAACTGCATTATTCCCCTGTATAGGACATATGTTAGACCATACTCAGATTATGAGTCACCATTTTGGAGTCCATATCTGAAGAAAGATATAGCAACCATTGAGAGCATTCATAGGAGAGCAACATGGATGATAGCATATTTAGCACACTTATCATACGATGACAGGTTAAATAAACTAAATCTTCATTCACTGGAAACAAGGCGGTTAAGGAGAGACCTCCTGTTTCTTTATAAAATCCTAGAAAAACCAACTCTTATGCAACAATGTGGAATTAACTTTACAACAAGGAAATTAGTCTCTAGATTGCACCCTAAACAACTTGCTATCCCCAAAGCAAACACCAATAAGAGATTACATTGCTTCACACTTAGGGCCCCCAGAACATGGAATAAGTTACCTAACAACCTTGTTACTAGTCCTAATTCTGAAACAAGTAAAACCAAATTAGATCTCTGGTTAGATACTATTAACAAATAATGATCCACAATATTATGGGGGGGGGGCACTCTCAAAAGGCATATTGCCTTCTTGTGCCCCAATCTACCAAGTAATACCAAATAATACCAAGTATCCCTGCTTTCATCTTTCTGTGCTCCCTGATGTACCTATAAAAGGTTTTATCCCCCTTCTTAACCGAGTTGGCTATCTTTTCCTCAGTTTGGGCCTTTGCTTTTCTGACTGCCTTCCCCGCTTCCTTCTGCTTTAACTGGTAAAGTTCTCTGTCCATCTCCTTCTATGTTTCCTTATACTTCCTGAATGCTATCTTTTTCTCCCTAACCTTCCCCGCCACTTCCTACCAACATTTTAAAAACTGATGGCACTTAGTGGCTAGCTCCTCGTTGCTCATGTCAGGGCTTCTCCTGAGCTTATGGAATTTAACTCTGTATGCCTCGGCTGTTAAATCATATTTCTCTAACATAGCAGCTTTTAGTTTGCCAAAATCATTACTTTCATGAATGTCCATTTGACCCAATGCATCATGAGCTTTCCCAGTAAGCAGCGGGGATAGTTGGAAGCTCCAGGCTTCTCTGGAAATTTTTACCTGAATACATACTTTTTCAAAGTAATTTAAAAATGCTTCCATATCTTTCCCCCTATTTAAATTCAACTATCAATTTAGAATTTAATTTGTAACCCAGTCCTGGAGTCCCCGATTCATCCAGGCCACTTTCTTTCTCTGGCACTGGTCTTTGGAGTTGTAGGGTCTCCAGCTCAAATCTTCTCTGCACTCTCACCTCTCACCTCTCACTCAGCATCTCATTGCTCTCACTCAGCCTGTCACTGCTCTTGCTTCTCCCCACTCTCTCTCCCTCTCCATCTTTCTCTGTTCAAGCTCACTTTGCTGCTGGGCTTCAAACCTTTTCTTTTCAAACTATAGCTCCATTCCCCACAACTCAGTCTGTAGCCTGATCCCTTCTGGCTCCAGAATGTTGGTGACCTTCCCCTGCTGCTGTGGCTCTTGACTTGCACTGGTCCTGCTGTTCTCTTTCCTGGATCTGGACATTGCACTGGACCCTGTCCCCTCCATGGCCAAGGTTTGGTCCTTTCCAGTCACTGATGGTGAGTCATGGTCTTGGGCATCAGCTGCCACAAGAGCCTCCACAAGTTGCTTTTTGGCTTGACCTCATGCTGTACTCCTCTCTCTTGGCACAAATGCCTCAAGTAGTCTGCAGTGTACTCTCTGTAGCTGGAAGTCATCTTCTTCCCTAAGTTTCAACTACACTAGCTTACAACCGAAAAATAAAAATGAAAGAGGTAGGGAACTTATACTGTAAGCACAATGATATAGTTCTTTACTTTTTAAATCACTGCCTTATTTTCAGTGTGAGCTGTTGCAGTTATCAATCTGACACAATGGACTGTTAATGCTCGTGTTAGCAAATACTTTTAAATTGCACCACTGCCAACCAGATCTGTCACAAATGTACTCCGAAGGTCAGGCCTTCTGCTCCCACAGTGCTAAACCTCGAAGTGCTAAATGTGTACAGGAGACAAACACAGCAACCCTCATGTCTGTTTTGGGTCCAAATCACCAACTAGCCTCGAGTCCTCAGGTAAAATATGAACCCTTTTTCATTAGCATGCCCAGTTAACCAGATCAGATATCGCACCCTCTTTGGGGAAATGCAGTGCAATACTTCATGCAGTGGGCACCCAACCTGGTTCACAGTTCTACCCTTTTGTCTCAGTTTGAGACCTAGGTAATTTCTTAACTTAGCAAGACAGTAACACACACATGTAAGCCCTTAACAGTTATCAGAATTATTAACACTGTTCCAGCATCCACATGCAAAAGAAAGTGAGGAAAGGCACAGGCAGAATTTTAAGAAAAATAATGTTTACTAAAAATTAAAAATAGATAAAATTTGAAAAAGCAGATCATACTGTATACAATTGGTTTTATAATCTTTTAAAGAAAATGGATCATTACAAAAAACAAAGCATTACTACTGAATTTCTACTACCCTAGGTTTCAAGTAAATAGCTGATTAGATTTACCTAAAGTGCAATGAGAGTTTGTCAGGAGTCCCTGGACAAATTTGTCAAATACCCAAAAAAACAAAAATCATATGCACTGTTTTTCTTTCAGCTGCTGATGATATGCTTCTTTCGAAAGTCCTCCTACCTGATGACACAGCTCACATATGCTGGCTGTAAGGTCACTCAAACCTAAGAACTGAGTACATTTCTCAGTCATATGTCTCAGCCTACTGTTCAAACATTCCAATAAAATATATATATATATATTCTTCTTAATTAGTGAGACCTTATGACAGACAAAATTATCCCTTTGATGTCATCAGACATTTCCTGGACTTCAAAGTGCAGTAATTGATGTTTTACAAGCTAACAGAAATCAGTTAAAACAGCCTTTTCCTCTGTGGTCATAAAATGCAAACTTTGTCCCTGCAGTTCAAAGTAGAGGGTATAGTTTACGACTTTTCTAACCTGGCCTTTGTTATGTCCCAGGAAGTCTTTCTTTTTTCAAGCCAGAGGTAACCAGCAGTTCAGTACATTTTCAAAAACCTAATATCCTAGAATTTCTTGCTGGCTGCCATATTTTCCCCAGCAGTAATCCACAGAACATACATTTATATCACAAATATAGCACAATATAATAACAAGCAGATGCTATCTGTCACACTCTATACATCCATTTTCTGTTCTATTCTATTCTACAGTTCCTAGGCTACCAGTATCTAACTGAGTTGCTTAATAAAGTGCTTCGGGACGAAGGCTGTATGAAAGCCTCTCAACAAAGGAACACCAAAGCTGTTTTATTTTGCAGTCCCTGTACTACAAATAAGTAACTCATTGCTTTCTGATGCACTTTGTGACAGTGTGCATAAAAGTTACTATATAAAGAGCAAATTTTATTAAATTCTACAGTTCCTGCACTGCCAGTATCTATCTCATCACTTCATAAGACACTTTAAGATGCAGTGTCTATGAAAGGTGCTATGCGCTTCATAAGATACTTTGAGATGCAGTGTGTATGAGAAGTGCTATATGCTTCATAAGATACTTTGAGATGATACTTTGAATTTAATTTAATTCAAAGTTACAGTCTTGTAACATCAACTGCTTATACATCAAGTGGATCTCAAATTGGCTGTCTGACAGGAAACAGAGAGTGGTAATAGATGGACATAAGTCTATCTGGAAAAAACGTAGAAAGTGGTGTTCCCCAAGGATCAATCTTGGCCCCTGTCATTTTCTAGATATTTATATCTGATTTATCCCATAATATACAAAGTTATATTACAAAACATGCAGACAATTGTAAAATCGCTAACATATGTATGTCTTCAGAAGACTATGAGGCTTTTCAAAAGGATCTGAGTAGGCTAGAAGCAAGGTCAGTAAAATGGAGTTTAAATTTCAATTCTTCTAAATGTAGTGTGTTGCATTTTGGAAAACATAATCCAAAAAACAGTACTTCTTATTTGATACTACATCACTGTTGATTCATGTTTCAACATTGACATTCACACAACAAATACCATTAGTAAGGCTAATAGAACATGGTGGGCAATTTGTCACAACTTAACATCAAAAGATCCTAACATTTTGTTTCCTTTATATACAGCCTATGTTAGGCCATATTTTGATTATGTTTCACAACTGTGGAATCCTTTCAAAAGAAAAGACATAGTCAGAATTGAAAGAGTACAAAAAAAGTCACTAAATCTGTCATTTCAAATAAAGCCCTTTCGTACGAGGATAGATTATTACGATTCAATTTGTTGCCACAAGAGGAACAGAGACTTAGAGGTGATTTTTTATTCACATGGGATATCATTCATGATTCCTGTCTATCAGCTATATGCAGCCTTGATTTTAAACAAGTTTGTGTTAATACAAGAGGCCATCCTTTGCAACTTGCTAGAAGTAAATGCAACCCAAAAAAGAGAGCATATTATTTCTCTCAGAGAATTATTAGGCCATGGAACATGTTGCCTTTATCAGTCATTGTTAGTAAGAACAAGAATACTTTCAAAAATAAATTGGACAACTACATGAGATGAGAAAACCACTTAACCTACTACATGTAAGCTTTAAAGCTCAATGGGGCTCACAGCCTTCTGCTTCTTTCAGTTCTTAGTATGGTTCTTAATATGATACAGTGTGTATGAGAGATGCTATACAAAACCAAATTACTACAGTATATTCATTTGGAATTTCCATACCAATTTCTAGCTGATTTCTTTGTGAAACACTTTGGGATACAATGTGTATGACAGGCACTCTATAAAACTAAATTCTATTCTATTCTGAAGTCCCTACACTTTCAGTATGAAACACATTTGTTATGGTGTGTTTGAAAGGCCCTGCAGAAATACAAATATTTGGATTTTACTCTCCCTCCACTACTAGGTGTTTGTCTTAGCAAATCACTTTGGGATGCAGTTTGTATGAAAGGTGCTATACAAATCCAATCTGTTTTACAACCAGTATCTGATGTGTTGATTAGCAAATCATTTTAAGATACAGTATGTATCAAAGGTGCTATATAATGTTAACTCAAACTCTGTTCTGTTCTACAACCATACTAGTGTTCCATTCACTTCTTTGAAAAGCAATTTGGAATAGTGTGTATGAAAGACATTCTAGAAAACCAAATTTGATTCTATTTTTTATGTTTCTGTCCTGTATCTAGCTAATTGCTTTGCAAAGAGTTCAGGATATGGTGTGGCTGAAAAGTACTATATAAACTAAATTATGTTCCATTCTAGTCTATTATCCCTGAACTACCAATATTTAACTTGTTGCTTTATAAAGCACTTTGGGATATAGCTCAAATGAAAGTCACTGTATACAACCAAATTCTATTCTTTTATAAAGTCCCTGTCCTACCAGTATCTAACCCATTGCTTTGCAATGTGTTTTTGAAGACAGTATGTATGAAAGGTGCTATTTAATTTCAAATGCTATTATATTATAGTCTGTTCTGTTCTGTTCTGTTCTGTTCTATTCTGCTCTACTCTGCTCTACTTGATTCTATTCCATTCCATTCTAATTCTTACCAAAAATAATGATGGTGGGCATTCTAATGCTATAATCTCAAAGGATTCTGGAGGATCTTAAATCAGTTAATCCAAGAAAAAATATGTTCAATTATCTGTGACACTTATTAGAACACTTATTAGAACATTCAGAACCTTCTTGGGCACTAGAGTTGTGTGAAGCTGGCAAACTTCATTTTGTGAATTAATTCACAAAATTTACAAACTTTGCTAAGTGGCAAGCCTGAGTTTCATTAAGTTTTCAGCAGGCAAAGTTATATTTTTTCAAGTGAAGTTTTACAAATCTGCCTCCAAAAATTTGCGAACTGCAAAGTTTGGGCGAAGTGGGAACTTTGCAAAGTGGTTCGGGAAGATAAATGTTGCCACTTTACTGGAAGTTTGCTGTTCAACTAAAACTTTAATAAAACATTAACATTAGGCATGAAGCTATAGCTTGCGGCACCTACTGCAGTCACAATTTGTCTTTTGTAAAGGTTTGTGTTACCTTTTACAGGGCTCCGTATCATAACAGTGATCACTATTATGGTGAGCACACATTGGCAAAAAATTATTTTGGTGATGCTCACTGCAGAGCACTGAAAGATGATGCCCGAGACCTACAGATCTCATGCAGCCCCCCTGCACCCCTATTCTTATAGATTGTCAACTCTGGGGTGGCATCGGGGCAAAAGATGGGGCACACATGCCTCCAGGTGGCAAATTAAAAAAACAAACCAAGCCGGACTGAAACCCCATACCCCACACCTCACAGCCGACCACCCTCCCTATGATGCCAGTGATTCAGCTCAGCAGCTGCTCACTGGAACCCTTCCCACATGCCATCCCTCCCCTGTGTCTCTCTCTCTCCCCCCCCCCCTAGGCATGCGTGTGTATACCCATGAGTTCCTGTCGCCGTTTTCGATAACCCCAGTATCTGGTCACCCTCCTCCCTAGGTAGCCATGATCACAGTTACTGAGATTGAGTTGCTGTTTTCCTAGGTGCACAATCTCAGTCATTATGGTCATGGAATAACCTTTGACAGATCTCTGTAACATCTGTTTGGATCCCGGAACTCTTTCCCCCATTCCTGCACCCACTCATGAATCAGCTCCTACTAAATGTTGATTATATTAAGGGAAAGGGAAAAGGGGAAACTGTTTAACCATGAGAGGCACACTAAGCCGAAGCTTGGTTCTAAGTGCAATTTGGGAACACAAGGAAGTTAAGTGACTTACTCAGGGTCACATAATATGCAAGTGGGAGCCATGGGATTCAAACTCAGGTCTCCAGGCTTGCAGCTTAGCACCTTAAACCACTGTGCTATACTGCCTATACAGTAGGGGGTGGGTGGAGGGGAATAGCCTCCCACAAAAAAAATACATTTGAGTTCCGACGACATGATGCAAACTGCATTTGCGGTCGACATAGTCCAGTTGCTCTAACATCGCCTTGACATGGTTTTGTTGATGTGGTGTCGTACTGTAGTTCCATTTTACATAGTGGTGTGGCAAGCAGAATGTAGTATTTAGAGGGTCATTTCCTACTCAAGCTACCCATCAAGACCATGATTTGCAAACCAGTGATGCTTTGTTTTGGATTTAATGATTCTGAGTGTATAGTATGTCTGTGGTTTTAATGATAAACCGAGACAAGACATATTCAAAATTAAAACAAAATGGTTATATTAAATGCACGCTGAAAATAGAAAATAGAGTTAAAAATCTACGTTTCGACCTTAGGTCTTCTTCAGGAAATATCTAAAAGAGCAAAAAAACAAGTTAGTGTAGAGGAGAGGTAAAATGAGAGAGATATATATGTGGAGAAAGAAGAAGAGGGAGGCTAAGGGAGAAGAAGTGATAAATGGTAAGATTAAGAGAAATCTGTGAAACAAAAGGTGATGATGGGAAAGATAAAACATAATGGGAGAGAAAGAGCTGGGGAAGTTCCCAGGTAGACACTGATTAACAGGGCCTTGTAAGAAGGCTGAAAGGTTTTCAAATGTGTGAAGGAGACAGAAATGGAGACATATGGTGAAAATGAAAAATAAATCAGTACAAAACAAATTGACTTTAGGGAAAAAGGGAGGCTGAAAGATGTTAGTGGAAAATAAGTCTATCATTTTAAACCAGAGGGCTGCTGGGAGCCAAGGCAGATGATCAGCTTGGCTTCCATGTTTTTCTATGGTTAGGATCCCGGAAGCCCTGCTGGAGGACACAAACAGAAAGGTCATTGACATTTGTGGTCCCTGGAGATAAAGTGGGATACAATGGGTTAGCAGTTTCACCATTCTGACGCTCTGTAATTTTCTGTAACATTACAGAGACTAAGGAATGAATGAGAACTACTAACCACTCCAAGGATCTTCTGTTCTGTCTCCAACAGACTCAGTCTATAGAAAAACATGGAAGCCAAGCTGATCATCCATAACAAGCCCTGTTTAATGATGAACTCCCATACCTCTTCAGCCTCCCCTTCCCCTAAAATCAACTGGGCGGCTGCGATTTATTTTCATTTTCACATATGTCCTTACTTGCCCTTCTCACACATTTGCACCTTTCAGCCTTCTTTACAAGGCCCTGTTAATCGTCTCTATGGGAACTTCCCAGCTCTTTTCTCTCCCATTATGTTTTATCTTTTCCTATCATCACCTTTTGTTTCACAGATTCTCTAATCTTACCATTTATCACTTCTTCCCTTAGCCTCCCTCTTCTTCTCTCCACATATATATCTCTCATTTTACCTCTCCTACACTAACTTGTTTTTGCTCTTTTAGATATTTCCTGAAGAAGACCTAAGGTCGAAACGTAGATTTTTAACTCTATTTTCTATTTTCAGCGTGCATTTAATATAACCATTTTGTTTTGCTTTTAGACCACATGCTGACGCAGCGCCTTGTCTTTGTTTTTTTACAATTTTTATATTCAAAATTATCTGTTTTCGTGTATGATTTTTCACTTCTCTCCCAAATATCAACTCTGTTATGTTGCCTCTCTGGTGTTGTACTGTACATCTGCTTGTAACAGTGCCATGTGTGGTGCTCTGTAGTGGACTGGGTGTCTAAGTGAAAGAGTGGTTGCATTAATCTGCTAGTTTTCTGTGGGCCAAGATAAATTCTGCACTCTCATGCAATAAACAACCCCCTGAGGAAGACCACACCCATGGCCAAAGCACTAGGAACAGTGCTTGATGGTGGATGCACCATTGATGTAAAAGAGCAGCACGCTGTTTGTGAACCTGAAGAACCTAATTAATAAAAATCTTGATTATTCAGATTAATAGTGGTTGGTGGTTCATTGCATGAGAGTGCAGAGCTTATCTTGGACTAAAAGTTTGAGTTTGGGGCTAGCAACCCCACTCTGCACCAAGTTACAAGTGCTCATGTCTGAGGAGGTTTGGACTGCATAGTTTTCTGTGGGGCTGTCATTGATCAAACTGAAATATACTCACTATGGCCATCAGTTTGCCTATCAATGACCATACCAGCTGGAGTTCACTATAGCTCCCTGTTGGGATGTTGTTAATTAAACCAGCTCATATTCACTATTGCCCTTTTAGGCTGTCACTGCTTTAATAAACTGATGCACTTGTTATAGCCTTCTGCTGGGCTGCTACTGTTCACACAATCTGATGTACACTATGGCCCTTGCTTGTGCTGTCACTATACACACACTCCAATGCTTACTATGGACCTGTTTTTCTGTCTCTGTTTGAACAGACAGATATGCTCACCATGGTCCTCTGTTGTGCTGTCACTGTTCACATAAGCCAGTATGCACTATGGCACTCTGTTTTGCTGACAGTAATAAAATGGCTACAGCTGGTTGTTAATCTTCACACAAGCTGATGCACATGCTTGCCAGTCACAGCTTTAACATACCTATGGCCCTTAATTGTACTGCCAAAAATCAAATGGCCCTCTGTTGTGCTGTCACTCTTCACACAATCCAGCACTTACTTGTGGCCCTACATTCTGGGAGACAGAGTGGACAGAAGGAAGGAAAGAAACAGCTGGGGAGACTGAAAAAAATATGAAGCAAAAGTAAGAAAGATGAAAAGCCACAGCTATAGATTGTGGCCCTGATGAATTGCACCCAGCAATGGTGCATGTAGTAGGCACAGCACAACTGTGTTGCAGTAGTGCAAGTCTGGGATATATTCAAAAGAGATGAGCAATGGCACATCTCCATTGAATATACAGCATCAGGTAATGTGCACTGTGCAAATATGATGCCCTGGCACCCCCCCCAGACAGGGCTGAATACCAGGAATAGGAACTGTACCATTGCAACAGAGTTACACTGTGCACAAGTCCCTGATATTCAGCTGGCAGCAGGCAGATGGGGCCATAATGTATGTAAGGCACAAATGGGGCCATTTTCATTTCATTATGGCCTTATTTGCATGAGTTATGCAGGGCTGGCCAGAGAAATTCACATGGCGCCCTGCATAGCATGTGGTGCTGCAAGAGGGGGTCTGTTGGTACCGCCTCCCTCCCCATAGCCATGATCATTGAGCATAAATGATATAATTAACCCTGGTAGTCTAGTTGTACCCCT
This sequence comes from Neoceratodus forsteri, assembly GCA_016271365.2. Classification (NCBI taxonomy): domain Eukaryota; kingdom Metazoa; phylum Chordata; order Ceratodontiformes; family Ceratodontidae; genus Neoceratodus; species Neoceratodus forsteri. Next base: position 618,861,574 of record CM028138.1, on the reverse strand, counting down.
TCCCTTCCCCATAGCAATGATCACCAAAAGTAAAAGATAAATATATCCCGGGTAGTCAAGTGGTACCACCACCCCTCCCAATGCTCCCATCACCATATAAAAATGTAATTGCACATCCCTGGTAGTCTAGTGGTCCCCTACCCCATCCACAACTCCTATTGCTGATTGTATGTGATAGTCACTTTCCTCATGGTCCAATGGCACCCCCCACCCACACAGGAACTCCTGCCCACCCAGACCTCCCCAGTCATCGGCAGGCAGCAGCATACCCACCAGCATACCTCTGTGGCTGTCTGCTGAATGACAGCATACAGTAAGGGCTGCAATCCCATTGGTCCACACTGTGGACCAATGGGCTTGCAGTGCATAGTGTAATAGGCATCCACAAATATGTGGATGAATGACTCCATTCACATATTTGTGAATGACTATTACAGTGTGCACTGCAAGCCCATTTGTCCACAGTGTGGACCAATGGGATTGCAGCCTATACTGTGTGCTGTCAGTCTGCAGGCAGCTGCAGAGGAAAGCAGGTTGGTATGCTGCTGCTCACTGATGACTGGGAGGGCAGCTGGGTGGGCATGGGTTCCTGTGTGGGTGGGGAGGTGGGGGTTGCCACTGGACCACCAGAGAAGTGACTGTCACATACAATCATCGATCAGAGTTGCGGGAGGGTGAGGGGACCACTAGACTACAAGGAATGTGCAATTACTTTATTGTTATGGGGATCAGAGCATCAGGAGGTGTGGGGTATCACTGACTACCCAGGATATATTTATCTGTTACTTTAGTGATCATGGCTATGAGGAGGAGGGGGTACCACTAGACTACCAAGTTATTTTTACTCATTTATTCTCAGTGATTGCGGCTATGGGAAGGTATGGGGATACCATTAGACTACCATGGATATATTTATCATTTACTTTCTGCAATCAAGGCTATGGGGGGGAAGGGGTACTTCTAGTCTACCAGGGCCATTTCATGTGCTTTTGCATGGTGTACTGGGGGGCTGATCACCCACGGCCAATGGCTGCTGTGTTATGCTGTGCATTACAGCAGCTCACCTGTGGGTGGCCACCATTTGAGTCCTATTTTCCAGGCTCAACTGTGTGGATCAGTATGTGGCACATCCCAGGGTTGTGCAGGTATATGCACCAGACAACCTAGGCTGAATATTGGGATGTGCTGCATATGCATGGGCTCACCACCTAGGGATGAGATGCATACATTATCTTCGTGCCCCAGCGCATCGTGAATTCTGCTGTACAATACCCCTCTTTGAATATTGCTTTGGGGTATATTTCTGGGTTTGCGCTGGCACAACTCAATTGCACCAGATGAAACCCCTTTGAATATCTGGCCCTATGTATGCAAAATATGGACCTTAAACAAGGAAGGAGAAAGAAAATTTTAGAAAGAAGGAAATTAATCACTCTACTACTGCAGATATTGAAATGTTTTAATTCTGATGGTTTTGAAGCTTTAGTGAGTAAAAATGTTTATAGAAACCAAACAAATTGAAAATTACTTGTCTTCTTGTATAATTTATGCATTCTACACACCTTTCTTCTTCCAAACTGCTTCTCTGTTATGCAGCCTCTCTGGCGTGCTTCATCCGATTGTACTGATTGTCAGATATGGTGGTCTGTAGTGGACAGGGTGATTTAGTAAGAGATTGATGCACTGAGAATTCTTATCTGAAAGAATCATATGGTTGCAGTATGTTGCTCTGGCTCTTAGGTGACAGTGAAGTAAAAGCTTATTTGTAGGGCTCCCAAGAGGTAGATAGTTAAATACTTTATTGATCAAAGAAGTATCATTGCAGTTTGTGACAAAATGTATAAAAGCAATACAATCACAGTCATTTGGGTACAAAAGGACTTAACAGAGCCCTATCCATGCAACTTTATTATAACTTTATATACAAAACAATAAACGTGTTACAAGAATTATTCAGTCCTCTCCAAGGTTCTTTAATAAAACTCTTAAATATGTTAGCCATGCTACAACTTTCCAGATTTCAATTTACATCTCTTATTTTCTATTTTTCTAACCCTTTAAGATGTTGATTCATTCTTTGAACACTGTTTTCTTCACTTTGTACTAGTCATGCTTCTTCTCAAACTTTTTTCTTGGACATAATATTAGGTATTCATCTTTTAAATTAAGTAACTTTTTCAAATAAAATTTATAGGTACAAAGTAGTAGACAAGAACATTTCCCAATCATTTAATTCTGTTAACCTAATAGCAGGTACAGTCTAATATCAAATGGGCAAATGCTTCTCTGAGGTCAAGTCATAGCTACATAAGGTACTGTGTATATACTGTGTTCCCAGAAAGTTCATTGTATCTAGACTATAAAAATATAAGAATTGTTTGTTTGGAACAATATTACTGCCTACAGTTTCTGGATTTGTTGGTTTTCAACATCCTTAACTATTGTTCCAGGCAGCGTTCTTCTTTATTGCTAGGATGCCAAATTTGAAACTTCTTACTAAAGCTGTATCTTTTTGTTTTGCCTGGTGGTGCAATATTTTGCTGAAAAACTTTTGATAAGCTAGGGTCATAGCAATATTTCTGCAAGGGAGGTCCCCAAGGTGTTAAGCCACTTTCATTTGAAATCCTTTTAAGATATAACAACTAGATAGTTCATTCAAATTGTTCTGCAGAATGCAGTGTCCAGAGACCACCTCGCACTACTTTCAGGTAGAGTGTGTAGAGCGAGCACGTGGAGGCACAAACAGTTGACACGCACTTCAGTGCAAATTAAGCTTGATGAGCAATTTTGTGCTTGCAAGGAGTGTGCGCTCTTAACTAAATCTGTACTTTTCTGTAACATTACAGAGCGTGTCAGGAATGGTGAAACTGCAAACCCATTGTATCCCACTTTATCTCCAGGGACCACAATGTCAATGACCTTTCTGTTTGTGTCCTCCAGCAGGGCTTCCGGATCCTAACCATAGAAAACATGGAAGCTGCTTGATCATCCGCCTTGGCTCCCAGCAGCCCTCTGGTTTAAATGATAGACTTATTTTCCACTAACATCTTTCAGCCTCCCCTTTTTTCCCTAAAGTCAATTTGTTTTTGTACTGATTTATTTTTCATTTTCACCATATGTCTCCATTTCTGTCTCCTTCTCACACATTTGTCACCTTTCAGCCTTCTTACAAGGCCCTGTTAATCAGTCTCTACCTGGGAACTTCCCAGCTCTTTCTCTCCCATTATGTTTTATCTTTCCATCATCACCTTTTGTTTCACAGATTTCTCTTAATCTACCATTTATCACTTCTTCCCTTAGCCTCCCTTCTTCTTTCTCCACATATATATCTCTCTCATTTTACCTCTCCTCTACACTAACTTGTTTTTTTGCTCTTTTAGATATTTCCTGAAGAAGACCTAAGGTCGAAACGTAGATTTTTAACTCTATTTTCTATTTTCAGCGTGCATTTAATATAACCATTTTGTTTTGCTTTTAGACCACATGCTGACGCAGCGCCTTGTCTTTGTTTTTTTACAATTTTTATATTCAAAATTATCTGTTTTCGTGTATGATTTTTCACTTCTTCCCAAATATCAACTCTGTTATGTTGCTCTCTGGTGTTGTACTGTACATCTGCTTGTAACAGTGCCATGTGTGGTGCTCTGTAGTGGACTGGGTGTCTAAGTGAAAGAGTGGTTGCATTAATCTGCTAGTTTTCTGTGGGCCAAGATAAATTCTGCACTCTCATGCAATAAACAACCCCCTGAGGAAGACCACACCCATGGCCAAAGCACTAGGAACAGTGCTTGATGGTGGATGCACCATTGATGTAAAAGAGCAGCACGCTGTTTGTGAACCTGAAGAACCTAATTAATAAAAATCTTGATTATTCAGATTAATAGTGGTTGGTGGTTCATTGCATGAGAGTGCAGAGCTTATCTTGGACTAAAGTTTGGAGTTTGGGGCTAGCAACCCCCACTCTGCACCAAGTTACAAGTGCTCATGTCTGAGGAGGTTTGGACTGCATAGTTTTCTGTGGGGCTGTCATTGATCAAACTGAAATATACTCACTATGGCCATCAGTTTGCCTATCAATGACCATACCAGCTGGAGTTCACTATAGCTCCCTGTTGGGATGTTGTTAATTAAACCAGCTCATATTCACTATTGCCCTCTTTTAGGCTGTCACTGCTTTAATAAACTGATGCACTTGTTATAGCCTTCTGCTGGGCTGCTACTGTTCACACAATCTGATGTACACTATGGCCCTTGCTTGTGCTGTCACTATACACACACTCCAATGCTTACTATGGACCTGTTTTTCTGTCTCTGTTTGAACAGACAGATATGCTCACCATGGTCCTCTGTTGTGCTGTCACTGTTCACATAAGCCAGTATGCACTATGGCACTCTGTTTTGCTGACAGTAATAAATGGCTACAGCTGGTTGTTAATCTTCACAAGCTGATGCACATGCTTGCTAGTCACAGCTTTAACATACCTATGGCCCTTAATTGTACTGCCAAAAATCAAATGGCCCTCTGTTGTGCTGTCACTCTTCACACAATCCAGCACTTACTTGTGGCCCTACATTCTGGGAGACAGAGTGGACAGAAGGAAGGAAAGAAACAGCTGGGGAGACTGAAAAAAATATGAAGCAAAAGTAAGAAAGATGAAAAGCCACAGCTATAGATTGTGGCCCTGATATTCAGAATTGCACCCAGCAATGGTGCATGTAGTGGCACAGCACAACTGTGTTGCAGTAGTGCAAGTCTGGGATATATTCAAAAGAGATGAGCAATGGCACATCTCCATTGAATATACAGCATCAGGTAATGTGCACTGTGCAAATATGATGCCCTGGCACCCCCCCCAGACAGGGCTGAATACCAGGAATAGGAACTGTACCATTGCAACAGAGTTACACTGTGCACAAGTCCCTGATATTCAGCTGGCAGCAGGCAGATGGGGCCATAATGTATGTAAGGCACAAATGGGCCATTTTCATTTCATTATGGCCTTATTTGCATGAGTTATGCAGGGTCAATGAGAAATTCACATGGCGCCCTGCATAGCATGTGGTGCTGCAAGAGGGGTCTGTTGGTACCTTACTCCTCCCCATAGCCATGATCATTGAGCATAAATGATATAATTAACCCTGGTAGTCTAGTTGTACCCTCCTTCCCCATAGCAATGATCACCAAAAGTAAAGATAAATATATCCCGGGTAGTCAAGTGGGTACCACCACCCTCCCAATGCTCCATCACCATATAAAAAATGTAATTGCACATCCCTGGTAGTCTAGTGGTCCCCTACCCCATCCACAACTCCTATTGCTGATTGTATGTGATAGTCACTTTCCTCATGGTCCAATGGCACCTTACCCACAGGAACTCCTGCCCACCCAGACCTCCCCAGTCATCGGCAGCAGCATACCCACCAGCATACCTCTGTGGCTGTCTGCTGAATGAAGCATCACAGTAGGCTGCACTTCATTGGTCCACACTGCGGACCAATGGGCTTGCAGTGCATAGGTAATAGGCATCCACAAATATGTGGATGAATGACTCCATTCACATATTTGTGAATGACTATTACAGTGTGCACTGCAAGCCCATTTGTCCACAGTGTGGACCAATGGGATTGCAGCCTATACTGTGTGCTGTCAGTCTGCAGGCAGCTGCAGAGGAAAGCAGGTTCGTATGCTGCTGCTCACTGATGACTGGGAGGGCAGCTGGGTGGGCATGGGTTCCTGTGTGGGTGGGGAGGTGGGGGTTGCCACTGGACCACCAGAGAAGTGACTGTCACATACAATCATCGATCAGAGTTGCGGGAGGGTGAGGGGACCACTAGACTACAAGGGATGTGCAATTACTTTATTGTTATGGGGATCAGAGCATCAGGAGGTGTGGGGGTATCACTGGACTACCCAGGATATATTTATCTGTTACTTTTAGTGATCATGGCTATGAGGAGGAAGGGGGGTACCACTAGACTACCAGGGTTATTTTTATCATTTATTCTCAGTGATTGCAGCTATGGGAAGGTATGGGGATACCATTAGACTACCATGGATATATTTATCATTTACTTTCTGCAATCAAGGCTATGGGGGGGAAGGGGTACTTCTAGTCTACCAGGGCCATTTCATGTGCTTTTGCATGGTGTACTGGGGGGCTGATCACCCACGGCCAATGGCTGCTGTGTTATGCTGTGCATTACAGCAGCTCACCTGTGGGTGGCCACCATTTGAGTCCTATTTTCCAGGCTCAACTGTGTGGATCGTATGTGGCACATCCAGGGTTGTGCAGGTATATGCACCAGACAACCTAGGCTGAATATTGGGATGTGCTGCATATGCATGGGCTCACCACCTAGGGATGAGATGCATACATTATCTTCGTGCCCCAGCGCATCGTGAATTCTGCTGTACAATACCCTCTTGAATATTGCTTGGGTATATTTCTGGTTTCGCTAGTAATAACTCAATTGCACCAGATGAAACCCTTTGAATATCTGGCCCTATGTATGCAAAATATGGACCTTAAACAAGGAAGGAGAAAGAAAATTTTAGAAAGAAGGAAATTAATCACTCTACTACTGCAGATATTGAAATGTTTTAATTCTGATGGTTTTGAAGCTTTAGTGAGTAAAATGTTTATAGAAACCAAACAAATTGAAAATTACTTGTCTTCTTGTATAATTTATGCATTCTACACACCTTCTTCTTCCAAACTGCTTCTCTGTTATGCAGCCTCTGGCGTGCTTTATCCGATTGTACTGATTGTCAGATATGGTGGTCTGTAGTGGACAGGGTGATTTAGTAAGAGATTGATGCACTGAGAATTCTTATCTGAAAGAATCATATGGTTGCAGTATGTTGCTCTGGCTCTTAGGTGACAGTGAAGTAAAAGCTATTTGTAGGGCTCCCAAGAGGTAGATAGTTAAATACTTTATTGATCAAAGAAGTATCATTGCAGTTTGTGACAAAATGTATAAAAGCAATGCAATCACAGTCATTTGGGTACAAAAGGACTTAACAGAGCCCTATCCATGCAACTTTATTATAACTTTATATACAAAACAATAAACGTGTTACAAGAATTATTCAGTCCTCTCCAAGGTTCTTTAATAAAACTCTTAAATATGTTAGCCATGCTACAACTTTCCAGATTTCAATTTACATCTCTTATTTTCTATTTTTCTAACCCTTTAAGATGTTGATTCATTCTTTGAACACTGTTTTCTTCACTTTGTACTAGTCATGCTTCTTCTCAAACTTTTTTCTTGGACATAATATTAGGTATTCATCTTTTAAATTAAGTAACTTTTTCAAATAAAATTTATAGGTACAAAGTAGTAGACAAGAACATTTCCCAATCATTTAATTCTGTTAACCTAATAGCAGGTACAGTCTAATATCAAATGGGCAAATGCTTCTCTGAGGCCGAAGTCATAGCTACATAAGGTACTGTGTATATACTGTGTTCCCAGAAAGTTCATTGTATCTAGACTATAAAAATATAAGAATTGTTTGTTTGGAACAATATTACTGCCTACAGTTTCTGGATTTGTTGGTTTTCAACATCCTTAACTATTGTTCCAGGCAGCGTTCTTCTTTATTGCTAGGATGCCAAATTTGAAACTTCTTACTAAAGCTGTATCTTTTTGTTTTGCCTGGTGGTGCAATATTTTGCTGAAAACTTTTGATAAGCTAGGTCATAGCAATATTTCTGCAAGGGAGGTCCCCAAGGTGTTAAGCCACTTTCATTTGAAATCCTTTAAGATATAACAACTAGATAGTTCATTCAAATTGTTCTGCAGAATGCAGTGTCCAGAGACCACCTCGCACTACTTTCAGGTAGAGTGTGTAGAGCGAGCACGTGGAGGCACAAACAGTTGACACGCACTTCAGTGCAAATTAAGCTTGATGAGCAATTTTGTGCTTGCAAGGAGTGTGCGTCTTAACTAAAGGGACAATAGTTAACACTCAGGATTACATTCCTTGTAAGTGTGTAAGCTCTAAAACCTACACCATATACAACTGGGTGAGAGAAATGGATCAAACAGTATTACTTAAGAGACAAAGGAGGGACACTGTGTCACATGTGAAATGTATCTGTTTTCGGACATACAGTGGCGTGAAAAAGTATTTGCCCCCTTCCTGATTTTCTCTATTATTGCATATTTGTCACACTGGATGTTTTCAGGTCTTTAGACAGAATGTAATATTAGATAAAGGGAACCTGAGTGAACAAATAACACTTGTTTTTTTTTTTTATTTCCCTTATTTAAAGAAAAAAAGTTAACCAACACCAATTGGCACTGTGTGAAAAAGTAATTGCCCCCTTACACTTAATAACTGGTTACACCACATTTAGCTGCAATGACTACAACCAAACACTTCCTATAATTCAATATCAGTCTTTCACATCGCTGTGGAGGAATTTAACCCACTCTTCCTCGCAGAACTGCTTTAATTCAGTAACATTTGGTTTCGGCATGAACTGCTCTGCTTGGTCCTGCCACAGCATCTCTATTGGGTTTAAGTCTGACTTTGACTAGGCCACTCTAAAACTTTAATTTTACTTCTTTAGCCATTCTGATGTGGACTTGCTTTTGTGTTTTGGATCATTGTCTTGCTGCATGACCTAACTACGCTTCAGCTTCAGCTGATGGAAGGATGACTGGACATTCTCTTTAAGAATTTTCTGGTACAGAGCAGAATTCATGGTTCCTTTAATTATGGCAAGTCATCCAGGTCCTTAGCAGCAAAGCATCCCCACACCATCACACTACCACCACCATGTTTGACTGTTGGTATGGTGTTCTTACTATGGAATGCTGTGTTTGCTTTTACGCAGACATTATGGGATCCATGTTGTCCAAAAGTTCCACTTTTGACTCATCTGTCCATAGAACATTTTCCCAAAAGGCTTGTGGATCATCCAGGTGCTTCTTGGCAAATGAGACGAGCATTTATGTTCTTCTTGGTTAGCAGTGGTTTCGCCTTGCTACTCCTCACATGAAGCCCATTTTTGCCCAGTCTCTTTCTGATTGTGGAGTCATGAACACTGACCTTAGCTGAGGCAAGAGAAGCCTGCAGTTCTTTGGGTGTTGTTTTAGGATCCTTGAGACTTCTTGGATGATTTTACACTGCTCTTTGAGTAATTTTGCAGGCCGCCCACTCCTGGAAGGGTCACTACTGTTCCAAGTGTTCTCCATTTGGAGATTATGGCTCACTGTGGTTTGATGGACTCCAGAGCCTTAGAAATAGCTTTGTAACCCTTTCCAGACTGATAGAGGGCAACAAAATGTTTTTCTGATCTTTTCAGGAACTTCCTTTGATCATGGCATAATGTGCTTGTTGAATCTTTGTGCTGGCAATGTGACTCTGATGGTAAGGGCCAAAATAAGTGAGGTTTATATTGAGCAGGGCTGGCTGTAATCAAGTCTGGCTGTGTTCAATCAGCTGACTCTAATTATCCCTTTAATTGGGCTGATTTAAATAGGGGCAATTACTTTTTCACAGTGCCAGTTGGTGTTGGTTAACTTTTTCATTAAATAAATGAAATAAGTAAAAAAAAAGTGTTATTTGTCCACTCAGGTTCCCTTTATCTAATATTATATTTTGTCTAAAGACCTGAAAACATCCAGTGTGACAAATATGCAATAATAGAGAAAATCAGGAAGGGGGCAAATACTTTTTCACGCCACTGTACCTATACTTAATTTACCCTTTACATGTTTAAAGTGTAAACAGAACAAAGATATGATTATAGAAATTTTACTATTCAGCACTAGACTAAAAGCTTTGGAAGTCAGTCAACAAGACTTAATAAATAAAACTGTAAATGAGGAAATTGGTCAAAACAATACTCATGACAAAGAAGGAGCTCTTTTTTCATCGGAGGAAAACTCCACTGTTTCAGCGAATATAGTTCCCCCTTTACCAAACAATCAGGTAGCTGCATCCACTAGCCTATGCCCAAATCAAACAATGTCTAGGAAAAGAAAAAGGGTAAATGAAATGCATGAAAGCCCTGATAATGACTGGTATGATATTTAAATTAAAAGACCAGCTAAAAAAAATAAAGGTAGAAAAGTGGAAGCTGTTAGATTACTTAGATTACCACTTTTTAATAGCTTTGACCCCTTGTCCTTAGCAACTGAAACAGATAATACATCACTACCTGAATCGACTCCTGTGTCCTTAACAAACCCTGGAATTGATAACACTATTACTCTGGGACCCCCACCCATATCCCAATCTTTGTTAGAATCCAGTCCTTCTGTATTGATCCCACCTTCCACAACATACCCAGTAACTGACACTATAACTACTCTGGGAAACTCCCCTTTACCTTATCCTATGATGGAACCAACTCAAGGACACCCTATAGGAAACTTAACCAATGAATCCTTAGAAATAAATAATTTAATCGATGGTCAGAACAACATCTCCAGTAACCAAATAAATGATATGAGGAACACAAATGACACAGCAGAACTAGTATTTATACTGGGTAATTTCATCACAAGGTTCACATATAGATACACAACTAGAGGCAATAAAGAGAATGTAACTAGCTGTAGTTATAGCGGGGCAGCAGTAAAAGTTATCACAAATTTAATCCCAGGAATATTACAAAATGTGTCAGGACCTAAAACTGTGGTTTTACATACTGGAACAAATAATTTTGGGAAATAAGAAATAGAAGAAATCATTCGGGATATGGGAATTGCTATAAAGTGTATACAAGCTCTAAATGCAACCCCAGTGATATCGGAAGTACTACCAGTACCTAGGGCAAGTTATCGTAGGACATGGAATATTAAACATTTTAATAACTGGCTCTGTAGATGGAGTCTCACCAATAAGAATTATTGCATAAGATCTTGGGAAACATTTGAAAATAGAAATGAACTTTATGGGCACTATGGGTTGCACTTAAGTAGACAAGGATCAAAACTATTAGGGTGTTCAATTTATGGTGCAATTAATCAAACAAAAAAGTATTGAAAAAGGGGCAAAGGGAATTATTACCCACAAATGCAAAGAACGATACACAGAATAAAACCACCGATATCAATATTAAAAAAAAAAACAACACTAAATAGTAAATCAGGATTAAATTTGTTATTAACAAATGCAAGGAGCTTACATGGTACTAACATGGATGAATTTCAAATAATATTTAATAAAGAAAAAATAGATGAAGCGGCAATAACCAAAACTTGGTGGAATGATAGCTCCAATTGGATTAAAAATATACCAGGTTATATAACTTTTCATAAAAATAAAAAAAGATAAAAAAGGGGGTGGAGTGGCATTGTTTATAACTAACATAATTAAATCCAAACGGAATACAAAATTAGCAGATAATAATTCATGTGAAACTATCTGGGCTGAAATATTAGTGGACAGACAACTGAAGCTCCTCGTTGGTCTTTGTTACAGACCGCCAGATTCAAATTTGGTGACAAATCAAGAAATCATGAATAGTATAAATGACAAAACAAACTACAAAGAAATGATACTAATGGGAGATTTTAATTTCCCAGGGATAAATTGGAAGGCTAACACAAGTAGTAATAATCAAGAAAATCTATTCCTGGATTTATTTTCAACAAATGGTTTACATCAGCTAATTCATAAACCAACTTGGAATAATAACATTCTTGACTTAGTACTGATGGACAATCTGGATAAGATTAATAATATCCTAGTTAAACCCCCCCTTACATAATAGTGACCATATGACTATAACTTTTAATTGCACATTACAAACAAAACCAAAGACAGGAAAAATAGCCTTCAAAAACTATACTAGAGCTAATTTTGATGAAATAAAACAAGAATTGTTAAACTGAAAATGGGATAATGAGATAACATCCTTTAATGACTTATGGTTAAAACTTATGAATAAAATTATGGAAACAGAAAATAAACACGTTCCCATGAGGTCTGTTTACAACAAAAAGGGAAAGATTCTACCTTGGGTCACACCGACTGTAATCAAACTAATTAAAAAAAAACAGTTTTTAAAAATATGAAAAGAGAAGGTAGTGATTACAATAGATGGAAATATAAGATGTCTTTAAAGAAATGTAAAACCAAACTCAAAACTAAAAGATTAGGTTTGAAAATAGACTATCTTATATTAAAGATGGTGTAAAAAGTTTTTTCTCCTATATTAACAAAAAAATGTCAACATCAAGAACTATTTGGCCTTTATTCATTGATAACAAAGAAATTGCATCACAGGATACAACTGAGGAATTTAATAAACATTGTTGCTCCGTTTTTAATGTAAAATCTATCTCTGACATTAAACAAAATAAAAAATAAAATGGGGATGTTATGGAAATAACTAAAGAAGAGATCATGGGTAAATTAAATACAATAAATATTAATAAATCACCAGGGCCTGACAATTTGTTTCATAGGCTACTAAAAGAAACCAAGGAGTGGCTAGTTGAATCTTTATATAAACTCTTTAATCTATCACTGCTTTCACATAATGTACCAAGTGATTGGAAAGCAACAATTGTGACACCTATTTTTAAAAAGGGTAACCATACCGACATAAGAAATTATAGACCTATTTGCCTGACTAGGATAATTAACAAAATTTTCAAGTCATTACTTAAAACTAGACTTGAAAAATACTTAATTACAAAAGGTCTGGTTGATAAAACACAACACAGATTTTGAACAAACAGATCTTGTTTATCTGGAAACATAATCTTCTATGAATATGTCAGCAAAAAACTGGAAAAAATATACCTATGGACGTAGTCTATCTTGATTTCTGTAAGGCTTTCGATAAGGTTCCACACAGACAACTAATCTCAAAAATGAGATCATTGGGTATAACAACCAAATCACTAACTGGGTGGAAAATTGGCTAAATGATCGTACCCAATGTGTATGTATTAGAGGTCATATATCTGGAACTCTTAATGTGAGTAGTGGAGTGCCTCAGGGATCTGTCTTGGGACCGATTTTGTTCAACATATTTATATCAGACATGACTAAGGATACAAACAGTTTCGTTATAAAATTTGCAGATGACACTAAAATAGCAGCATCAGCTGAAACATTATATGACTGTCTTAAGCTGGCGAATGATTTAAAAAAACTTGGGCAGATAAAAATCAAATGTCCTTCAATGTTGACAAATGTGTTATTATGCATTTTGGACATAATAACCAGCAATATCATTATAAACTAAATGCTCAAATCTTAACACCTATAACTCAACGACAGGATTTAGGTGTATCAATTGATCCTGACCTATCCTTTCAGAACTACTTCAATAATATCATAAAGAAAACAAATGGACTAATAAGCTGTATAAAGAGGGGCTTCACCTCACGGGATAGGGGATGTATTCTACTATTATATAGGGCTTATGTGAGGCCACACCTGGATTATTGTTCTCCCTTATGGAACCCATATCTCAGAAGAGATGTGAACAGACTGGAGTGTGTGCAATGGAGAATAACTAAAATGGTCTCAAACATGTCCAGTAAAAGCTATGGGGATAGACTGGAGGATTTGGGGATGTATTCTCTGGAGCTGAGGAGAAAAAGAGGAGACATTTACCAGTTGAATATGTCTTACAGCAGGCGTAACTGTAATCTTAGAAGCCATAATTATCAGTTGTCATTAACATACCCAAGAACAAATAAAATGAGATTCTATTTTACTCAAAGAATTATCCCCCTGTGGAATTTCCTTCCAAGTTCATTATTGGAAAATACAGACCATGTTAAATTTAAGCAGGGTCTTGACAATTTTTTGTTATGACCTATTCCCTGATGTACCAGCTTGGCTGGAGACATGCTTATATGAGTCTTCAGCCTTCTCTATGTCTATGCCTTCCTAGTATAATTCCTAGTATAATTTATTTGACATAAACCAAGCAAGTTAAAGTTTTCCTATCTGGATATACAGCCCTCAGCCAATAATTATACATTCATAGTATTGCTAATTCTTTTATCTCAATTGCCCTGAGTTTGGCCCTTACTGCTGCTCTGGGTATACTATATGGGATGCCCAAAATGGCTCTGTAAAACCTAGTAAATACTTTTTGAAGCCTAGCCATCTATACTAGCCCTGTATCTCTGAGTTACAGTACATAGGGACTGTGTGTTCATTTTATTTTAACCACAATGAATAGGGTTTTAGTTTCATTCCCTCTGTACTTAATATTACAATGTATCAGAAATGTGGGTGTCTGTGACCCCTTGAGTACTTGCTTCCCCATTTCATCACCATATGTCATTTTTGTCTTAGATTATTCCAAATACTGATGATCTTCTATAGTCTCCTCTTGGTCTGCTATGTTTGCTTGATCTTGATATGCTATTGGAGGGTGAGAGGTCTGCATCAAAAGCCCTATGAGGAGAGACTAAAGTAGCTTAATACATACACCCTGCAAGACAGGGGAAGGGGGTATGATAGGACCTTTAAATACCACATGTGGAATAAAAGAGGTACAGGAGGAAATTTTTTTTTTAGAAAAATAGGTGCTCAGGAGTCAGGAACAAGGGGACATGCCATGATGCTGAAGGTTGGTAAATTCAAGAGAGATATGAGGAAGAATTTATTCACAGAAAAAGTGGTGGATTTCAGAAACAACCTACCAGCTGAGCTGGTGGTCTTTCCTTTAGCAGATTTCTCAAAAGATTTTCACTTGATACAAGATCAAAGACCAACCTGAAGCCAATAAATATGATATGTTCTGTTTCATGAAAGATCTATATTTGAAAGTGTGCCATAATAAAACATTGCTGAATAGTTGATATAACCTACCCTTTTTAACAAATCATGGGAGGATGGTGTGGTACCTGAGGAGTGGAGGAGGGCAGATGTGATTCCTCTTCACAAATGTGGGAGCAAGAAAGAGGCAGGAAACTACAGACCTGTTAGCTTGACCTCAGTGTAGGGAAATTGATGGAATCAGTTCTAAAGGAAAGAATGTTTGAGTACCTAGAGGCCAGTGGGACAAAGGACCCAAGGCAGCATGGATTCACAGCAGGAAGATCATGTCAACTGAATCTAACAGATTTCTTTGACTAGGAAACCAATGTAATAGACCAGGGAGGGACTGTAGATATGGCCTACTTAGACTTTAATAAGGCATTTGACCCAGTCCCACACAAAAGATTAATAAACAAATTAGCCAGCCTGGGAGTGGGTCCCAGGGTGATAGCCTGAGTAAAAAGCTGGCTTGACAACATGACCCAGAGGGTAATAGTAAATGCAGTACACTCTGAAGAAAGATGAGTTACTACTGGGGTACCACAGGGTTCAGTATTGGGACTGGTCCTCTTTAATGTCTTTATAGGTAACATTGCAGAGGGGGCTGGAAGGCAAAGTATGCCTCTTTGCAGATGACACAAAAATCTACAACAGGATTTATACACAAGAAGGGGTATAAAGGATAGGAAGGGACTTGTCAAGACTGGGGGAATGATCAAAAATTTGTCAGCTTAGATTCAATGCAAAAAAGTGCAAAATACTGCACCTGGGAAACAAAAACCCAGTGGAAGAGTACACAGTGGGGAGGCAGAACGAACAACAACACAAATGGAAAGGGACCTGGGGGTAGTCATATCAGATAACCTTAAGATAGGTAAGCAATGTGAGAAGGCAGTAAGGAGTGCTGGGGGGGTAGTAGGATGTATAAGGAGAAGCATCACCAGTAAAAAACAAGAAGTTGTTATCCCTCTCTACAGACAGTTGGTGAGACCCCATCTGGAGTACTGCATCTAGTTCTGGAGACCCCATCTCTGCAGGGGCATAGACAGTATGGTGGCAGTCCAGACGAGGGCAACTAAAATGGTTCTGGGTCTGCAACTGATGCCATGTGAAGAGAGACTAAAAGTGCTTAATATATATATACCCTGGAAGAAAGGAGGGAGGGGGAACATGATAGAAACTTTCAAGTACTTCAAGGTAATCAACAAAGTCCATGAGAGGAGCATCTTTAAGAAAAAGAGATGTACAAGAACAAGGGGGCACAATTTGAATATATGGGGGGGGGGGACGGCTCAGGGGCAATGTGAGGAAGTACTTTTTGAAAGAGAGGGTGGTAGATGAATGGAACTGCCTTCCTGAGGAGGTTGTGGAGTCAAAAACAGTGGGGGAGTTCAAGAATGCATGGGACAGACATAAGGTAATTTTAGTGAGGGGTAGAAGGAAGTAGGGTGTTGGGTAACTGGAATCTGCAGCTTATCAAAGAGGTAGGAAATGGGCAGACTAGGTGGGCTAAGCAGTCCTTATCTGCTATCAAAGTCTATGTTTCTATATTTTTACTTAAAGAGAAAAAATCATACACAGTGGCTGACATAGTTTAAAAAACCATGAGAAGCTATTTCAAATGAGATAAAGGGCTTAAATGTAGCTGGAGGTACTTCAGAGATATAGATGAGCATCTGTTCAATATTAATACTACATTGTAACCCTTTGTAGAACATTGTGATGTCATCGAGAAATAAGTTGTGCTTGACACAATATAGTTACTGAGCTTGTTCCTCCATGACATCACAGTATTCTAAAAATGGTTGCAATGCATTATTAATGTTCGACAGACTCAGCTGCCTATATGTTTGGAGTGCCACAAGGTACAGATGAGCCTAATGGAGTTTGCCCCTTTTAGATGGCAGACCAGGTTGTCCTGGTGCACCCCTGCTCTCAGGTTTAAAATGGTTGTGCTCAGAAGGGGAGGGGGGAGGAAGGGGAGGGGCTAAGGGGAGCAGAACAATGAGCAGACAAACAGGAAGGGAAGGGAGATAGGGAGGTACCTAAGGGGCAGCACAAGGGGGCCTCAGCCACTTTTGCTGGAGTTTTTGGATAGACACTAACTGCAGCACATCAGATTGGCAATCTTTAGGTTTGTTTCAACAGGAGAGAGAGGTAAGGAAACAGCAATAGTGTGTGAGATGTGATATATAGAAAAAAAAGAGAGAAGAGGTATATAGTAGCATGTTTGAAATAAGTGTAAGATACAGCTGGAGACATGAAGGTTTGAATAACAGTGGGGGGTCAGAATATGGTGGAGAGATCAACCCAGGACCATGTGGGTGCAATGCACACACACAGCGGGGGAGTTTGTGGAAAGCCTGTCTCTTGTTCATTAGGATCTGTTTTTCTGGCATAATGAAAGAAGTGTATATATGAAGGACTGAGTAATGGGGTCAGAATGTGGTGGAGTGAGCAACCCAGGACCACGGGGTACAGTGCACACGCTGCATGGGGAGCTTGGAAAGTCCGTGTCTTGTTCGCTAAGCTCTGGTTTTATGGTTCCCGTTGGGGCGATTTGCTGGCTGGTCAGAATGGAAGGCTTGGGGCCAAGGGAGAGTGAGCAGGAACAGGGCCAAGTAAGAGATGCCAAGCGCCACAAGGGAGTGGTAACATAGTTCAAGCGTGTGGTAACTGGAGGTGGAGTGGCTGCGATCTCCTGCCGTTCAAATGAATGGTGGTGTCTTTTGTTGTGCACAGGCGACTGGCATTGGACTGGGACAAGGCATGGGTAAGGAATTGTTGGTGGCCGAGGTGGACTGTGGCCAGGAGCGTGCAATGCTGGCCCAGGTCCTGGTGCTGTGCGTTTAGCATGCCAGGCCATTGTTGCGCCATGTGGCTGGGCGCGGCACGTGGAGTTGGCATTTTTTGGGATCTATTTTGCTGCTCTGGCACTACTAGGGGTTGTTTGGGAGCCACGTTGTTTCTGGGAAGCTGAAGGAGGTGGGCCACATGGCGTAAAGGTCACATGCCATAAAAACAAAGGCGTGGTTTCAGGCTATGATGCTTGGTGTAGCCTGGTTGCAGTGGAAATACAATGTGAGGCCTGGAGGAGGACGGGCAGAAAAAGGGAGAGCGAGTGCGACCAGTACCACGTGGTGTGACGTCACACTCGGTAAGGGGGAGCAAAAAAACCCTAATTTGCTTATTTTGAGCATTTGTGGCCTTTTTTGGGGCCAGCTTGATCCTTGAGGCCAGATGGGAGGCCCGGGAAAGGTCCGAAGTTAGGGAAAGTGTGGTGGATGGGTCACATATCAGGCAGGGGGGTCAGGAAGCACTGGCCCTGGTTTTTGGGTCATGAGGAGCTGGTGAGGGGTTTTCCCATTTTCCCACGTGAGTAAGAGTGCTGGAGGAGGCATGAAGCTGGGGGCTGAAAGAGTGCAGCACGGTCCACGTACCGGGATGTGGAAAAGTGGGGCATGTCATCACACGCTACATGGGGGAGCTGTTAAATTTCCTCTGCTCTTGAATTTAAGGCTTTGTGCCTGGCGGTGGCCATGGTGAGGGCCTGGATGAGAAGTGTAAGGCCTAGAAGAGGCCCAGAAGCTGGGTATACGTGGTACACCACAAGCCATGGGGCAGTTATGGCAATACATTATTTAGGTCTGAGCAGGCTAGTAGATATGGGAAGACAGTTTTTCACAGCCTGGATAGTCTGTAAGAGGCATACTAAGGGAAAGTAAGGGGTTTGGGGGTGAGACCCAGGGAGCAAAAGGAAAGAGTGCGACCGGTGACCACATGGGTGATGGCACTCGCAGCAAGGCAGTCACAGGGAAGGAATACCCGCATTTTGGGGGAGGGAAGTTTGCAGCCAATTCCGTATGGTGCATTTATCTATTTTGACTTTGTTTTCTCTTATTGTTGTTTTTACAGGGAAAAAGGAGGAGGACAATCGCACCAAAGAAGAACAGGCCTTTGAAAGAGGAGGCTTACAAGGCAATAATGGAATTGGTAGAGAAAGCTAACAGGATGTGGGAGCTGGTGGAGGAAGTGGAGCCAGGGAGACCTGGGGGAAAGAGAAAGGAGGCCACAGGCAAGGGTGGCAAGGAAAAGCGACCATCCAGAGGGTCGCAGGGTACTGGGAAGGCACCACCGGTGGTGACAGGGCTGGCCAGGTCAGCAGATCCATTGCCCCGGCAGCCTACGGTCACGGTGTTTCCGGTGTCCCACCCGGATCAGGATGACATCTCCTGGGTCGAACCTCGCAGTGCCCAGAATGACTTGCTCCCTCCACAAAACCCTCCAGCCCACCCCTCTCTGCAGCTGCTGGGACAAGCAAATGGGACCTTGGAAGACTCCAGGCAGGAAAGCCCGGACGAAGTCACAGGTAATACACCCAGCTCATTGGGAGACAGTATAAGAGAATACATAGGGCAAATAGTAATGGCCTTAGGAGCAGGTGGTATAGGGCAGATGGAATCTGCATTGGTGGGGATCAGGAAGGAGAAAGGCGGGACAGAAAGGAAGGAACAGGAAGGGAAAAGAGAAGGGGAAGGGACAAGAGAGATAGGTGCTCCTGGAATGAGGATAGGCGAGCACGTGCCACTGACCATGAAAGAAAAGATTTGGAAGGGAGAATATGTGGACATATTCACCTTGGTGAGCCGCGAGGGCACCGCCAAGTATGAAGAGGCTGAAGGCATAGGTAAGAGTGAGATGGCAGCGGCTATAGTGCTTTTAAGGAGGAAAGAAGAGGACAAGGTCATGAGAGGGAAGACTTGGGATAGATGGTTCCTAGATTTTGCTACTTTCTCAGCCATTGTCATGGAAAAGAGGCCAGATTTAGTCATCTCGCTCATTATTTATTCCCTTACAATTCGGAAGGCAAAGGCAAAGGCCGGGACGGGTGGATATACTATGATGAATCCTTTAGACAGAGAATGGCAACCTTTGGGGATGTAAGGTGGGACACCAAGCAGATAGATACATGGACGGATTACGTCACAGATCAGTCCACACCCGAAGGGGAATGGGGCAAGAAGGGTGTTTGAACCCAGAGATGCTGTTGGACTTATAACAGAGCTTTTTGCTCCTGGCCTCAATGTTGTTTTCGACATGCGTGCTCAAGGTGCGGGGGAGGCCACCCAGCAAGCAGATGTAGAGCGGCAGGTGGACAAGGGATGCAGGTGCCTGGGGGGCAAGGAGCAGGCCAGCAGTTTTTTCGAGAGGGTCAAGGCTTTAGAGGCCAGACCTGGAGCAGAGGAGGTCGAAGTAGGGGGAGTACAAGTAGGGATGCGCAGAACAGATGAAGGGCAAGAGAGCAGTCAGGAAGAAATGGGGGATAAAAGGGGAAGGGTGGGGGATGGGGTAAGGCATGTTTTGGGATGGCCGGAACTCCAATCAAAGATAAGGTATGGGCAAGTTACATGGACAAGTATCCAGACACAAGAGTCCGGAACATGATTTTACAGGGCTTTAGCTCGGGTTTTTCATTACAGTTTATGGGACCCATGCGAGCAATGGAAGCCAACAACCTAGGGTCAGTAAAAGGGAAGGAGGAGGTGCTAAGGCAAAAAATAGAGAAGGAAGTAGCAGCTGGCAGAGTAGAGGGCCCATTTGAGAACCCCCCCATTGCAAGGCATGCGGGTCTCACCATTGGGTCTGGTACCCAAGAAACAGGAAGGGGAATACAGAGTGATCCACCACCTGTCCTATCCAGAAGGAGAGTCAGTAAAAGATTTTATTAGTGAGGAGCACAGTAGGGTGACTTACGTGATGCAAGAAGATGCGGTCCGGATGATACGGGCCGCAGAGGGGGCATGGATGGCTAAAACGGACACTGAGTCTGCATCCAGACTGCTTCCAGTCAGGAGGGAGGATTAGGATTTATTGGGTTTCAAAAGCGGGGTAGATACTATTTTGACAAAGCAATGCCGATGGATTGTTCCACAGCAGGTGCAACATTTGAGGCCTTCAGTACCTGTGTACAGTGGATATTTCAAGAAAAAACACGGTATAGGAGGGTCATACATTACCTGGATGATTTCCTATTCATCGGAAGGGGGAAGAGGGAGACCCAAATGATGCTAGGTAAGTTCCAGGAGTTGTGTCAGGAGTTGGGGGTGCCACTAACCCCAGGAAAGACTGAGGGGCCCAGCAGGGTTTTAGAATTTTTGGGAATCGAGATAGACGCCCTGAATGGGGTATTTAGACTACCGGATAAGAAGGTCAATAAGCTAAAAGAATAAATGCAATTGCACACCAGCAGGAGACAGGTACAGTTAAAACTGGTACAACAATTACTGGGGCATCTGAACTTTGCCTGCAGGGCCATTGGGCCAGGGAGGGCATTCACGAGGAGGTTAGCCTGGGCCACAGCAGGGGTCACCAGACCTCATCACTAGGTAGACTTGACTCGAGAGGTTAAGGAGGATTTTAAGATTTGGGAAGAATTCCTGAAGGAGTATGATGGATGCTCGTTCTGGCAGGAGGAATGGCTATACAACACAGATCTTGATCTATACACAAATGCGGCTGGGGGTATAGGCATGGGGGGGTACATGGGAGGAAAATGGTTCGTAGAACCCTGGCCAGACATTTGGGTACAGGAGGGGAAAGTGAGAGACATTACATTGCTTGAGATCATGGCCATTTGGGCGTGTACCTTAGTCTGGGGAGAGGAATTACGGGATCAGAAAGTAACTTTTTGGTGTGACAATAGAGCAGTGGTAGATGTGTTGAACAACAAGGGAGCCAGATCGGACATAGTCATGCAGGTATTACGGCGTTTAGTCTTAAGGGCATCACAACTGAACATGTCATTTAGAGCGCAACACATAGAAGGGGTACACAACACTCTGGCTGACAGCCTTTCCCATCTGCAGCTGGACCATTTTCGGAGGCTGGCACCAGCAGCGGAGGAATTAAAAACACACATACCAACAAACATCTGGGACATTGGCAGGAAGGAGCAGAAGTGTTGTTCCGCAGTTCATGGGCACCTCGGACTCTGAGGGCCTACGACAGGGCCTGGCAAGTGTTTCAAACATTCAGGGCAGAACACCAGATGGAGGTAAGTAGGCCACACACAGAGGAACAGTTGGGAATGTTCACAGTGGAGCAGTGGCAAAAAGGCACAGCCCACACCACGATGGGAGTTTACCTGGCAGGGATCAGGCTTATCTGCAGTCTGAAAGGGTGGAGAGACCTGACAAAGACATTGTTCATCAGAAGAATGACGCAAGGATGGAGCAGGTTAAAACAAGGACCAGCAGATAGAAGGAGACCGATAGGGGAACAATGGCTTATAAAGCTAAAGGGTGCACTCCCAATAATATGCAGATCACGGAACGAGGCCCAACTGTTTCACACAATCTATGTGATAATGTTTGCAGGTGCCATGAGAGTGAGTGAGGTAGTAGGCCATGGGAAGGAGGATGGGGAAGGGGTAGACTGGGATGACATAACCTGGGGAGTGACTGAGATACAGATCAAGATTAGAGGTCTAAGACTGATCAAGGGGGAAAAGGTTACATGGTGACGCTAAAGAGTCAAACAGAGAGCTCAATATTCGCGGTGCAGGTGCTGTGGGTTTTCGCCACAGCACAGGGGAACAGGACAGGGAAATTATTTGAACACGGGGATGGGAGACGGGTGACTAGCTACCAAGTCACGGCCATACTGAAGAAGGGCATACAATTCTTAGGAGAAGACCCAGCTAATTATTCTTCCCATTCCCTGTGGATTGGGGCTGCCTCACAGTGGGCAGTGGCAGGCGAGACAGTGAACACGATATTAGAAAAGGGACGCTGACGATCATCCAGTTGTAAAAGGTACATCAGAGTTCTGAAATAACCAAAAAAAAAAAAAGAAGAAAGGGGAGTAGTCAGGGATGGGTGCTTGAAAAAGGAGGAACGAATATGGGAGCAATGTATTAAGCTTGTATATTAATGATTTTGCTTGCACCCTATAGGTAGAGGGAGGATCACGGAAATATGGATCTGCGGCCATTCCTACATCTATTGAGCCAGAAAGAGAGCAGAGAAGAAGGCTGGGGGAAAGCAGCTATACCAAGATGTGAGAAGGTGTAGGTTGTTCTGGCATGGAATACGGGGGATGAGATGGGCTCAGCTGCTTCCCACGTTAACAGAAAGAGGTGAACGGCAGCCCAGGTCAGACCTAATTATTATACATTTGAGAGGCAACGACTTGGCAAACAGGCCTTGGGTGGACACATATTTACAAATAAAAAAGGACTTAAGAAGTATACGGCAGTGGTGGCCGCAAGTGTGCATCGCTTGGCCAGACATGATACCGAGGAGAGTGTGGAGGCAAGAGAACAGTCACAGAGCAGTAGAAAGGGCCAGGAGGAAGATGAACAGGAGGGTTGGGACATTAGTAAGGCAAATGGGGGGTCAGGTAATACTGAGGGGGGTGGAAGAATGGGTAGGTGAATTTTACAGGGCAGACGGGGTACACCTGTCGGATGTAGCTATAGACATGTTCAATATGGAAATGATGGGGTTCATAGAAGAATGGAGGAGACAGACAAATAATGGAAGGTAAGGGAGGAAAAGGGTACAGATTATAACAGATGTAAACGGAAAGGAGCTCCTCTGGAGTAAGGGTGAAGGCTACCCTAGTTAATGGGGGAAGCCAGCCATCCAATGCAAGCTGGAGACTGGCTAGTGGGGAAAAAGGAGGGGGGAGGGGAGAGGGGGAAGAAAAAAGGAATAACACAAGAAGAGAAGGAAGATGAAGTAATAGTGGTCTCGGTTTTCACCGTTACCTAACTGAAAAGGAGAAGAAGAAGAAGAAGGCACCCAGGTCTTCACCTGGGGGAGGAATAATCAGAGATTGATATATTGGATGGAATAAACAAAATGTTGAAAATATGAAAATAAAGGAATTGGAATGCAATATGGAATTATGAATGGAAATAAATTAATTGCCAATCTGAGCACAACAACAAATGACGGTGTCTGTCTTTTTTGGGGGGAGAGGGGGAATCCAGGACAATACCTTATTTGAAAGATCTGTTCACAGATTTTCAAACTATGATGGCCACTGGCCATGAATATGCCCCTTTAACCAAATCTTGAATAAAATGCTGT
The DNA here is from genome assembly GCA_016271365.2 of Neoceratodus forsteri. Classification (NCBI taxonomy): domain Eukaryota; kingdom Metazoa; phylum Chordata; order Ceratodontiformes; family Ceratodontidae; genus Neoceratodus; species Neoceratodus forsteri. The sequence goes on along the minus strand of CM028138.1, from coordinate 618,837,724 downwards.
GCCTGTAAACCCATGACTTCAAGCATTTTAAAAGGATTTCAGAAAAGAAATTGCATCAATGATATCTATTAGACTAATCAGTTTAATTTACAGGATCAGTCATGTTACCCTTGTCATGCCCCTCACTAACTGGATGGAATACATTTTGTGTGATACATGGATTAAAAAGTTGACTGTTTATTAAGCACGCCAATCCACATTCAGTTAATATATGTAAGCCTGTATTAGATCGGCATCGGGAGCTTTATCTTTAAATTGTCGATGGCATGCACATCACGGTAATCCTAAATGTTTGTCCTGGCTGGGTCAAATTACACTTTCTGTTTCACTTGAAATTGTATAAGATACTTTCAGAGAAGTCACCCAGTGAGCAGACTCAGTGTGGGACTGACTCTTCCTTCTGACATTGTTGGTCCCCACTGCCATTACTTGAAAGAATTTCTTGATACCCTTGGAGTCAATGAATTGTTGCATTTCCTTCCATAATTTCTACTGGTAAATGCATTGTTAATCCCTTTTCGGCCATTAGAGTGTCAGCATTGGTATGCTGGCACATCAGGGCATGAGTTTGGGAATTCATGCCCCCTTACCCTGCCCCCCTCGGAGTTAGAATGTTAATAAAGGTGGGGAGGAGTCACGTGATGCAGAGGAACTGAAAGCAGCTTTCTACTGAGCTCCCACCCTCCGCCTCTAAAAGTGCTTATTTCATCGAAATAACGTTGCTCTTTCAATTAAATTGTGATCTGAGAGCTTTTCTGGGCACTCCTGCTCCACTTGAGCCGATAAGTGTGGTGCTCTGCAGAATTTAACAGAATTAGCGGCGATGGATTCAGAGATGAAGGCGGCTGGGGTGAAACATACCCCTCCTGCATCGCCAGAGAAAGCTTCTAAGAAGGCCAGAAATGCTAACATGGGACAATCGGCCAAACAAACGACTACTGGACCACCAGGCAACCCCTTAACAGAGGATCGTTTCCTCCAGGAACTGGCTCCTTTAGAGACACACTCCAAGACATCTCGGTGAGATTAAATCTTAAGGAATGACTTTGCAGATCTCGAGGAGGGTTGGAGATACGGAGGCAAGGACAGCCTCCCTGGAGCACTGGAGACTCAAAACTGACCCAGAAGTTGTTAAATTAAAACAATTAATCCAGAAACTGCAAGCTAAAACCGAAGACCTAGAGGGCAGGAGCAGGAGGAACAACGTCCTAATTTTGGGCCTACCAGAATCGGAGGAAAGCGGAGACACCATACGCTTTATCCAACAATTTCTCAATAAAGTGGTCGGCCCCTCTCCTATAAACCAACAATACCATATTGAGAGGGCTCACAGATCTCTTAGGCCTAAACCTCCGTCGGGTGCTCCCCCCAGACCAATCATTATTAAATTTCTCAGCTACTTAGAGCGACATGTCCTAACCAAAGTTAAAGAACTGGAAGCAGTCCACTGGAACCAGACCAAGTTGAGAATTACCCAGGATCTTCCTTATGAGGTTCGACAAAAATGTGCAGCATTCCACCAGATCATCAGGAAACTCATCGCAGCAGGCAAGAGCTTCAGAATGAACTACCCAGCAAAACTCTTGGTCTCGATTGATGGTATCTGGCACGCTTATGAAGACCCTGAACAAGCCTCAACTGAGTTATCCAAATGATTCCCAGATCTGTTTAAATGAGACTGATCTTACTTAGAGCTTCACAACTGTATAGCTCTTTAAGCTATTATTTTGTAACAGTTAACATTTTGGAACACGTCATCTTTGATTCGGATAATCTCAGGGCAATTTGATTAATGATTTACCCGGTTTCCGAGGGCCGTGGGGTAGTTCCAGGTGGGAGGGAGAGCAAGGATGGAGTAGGCCGTGAGGCCTAGGCGACCTGATGTTCGCATAGCGCCATGTGCATCCTCCTGGTTCCTGCCCTGGGTACTCGAGTGTGAGTGTGTGTTTCCAGGGGGACTCTCTAACAGGTGGACCATTTGGTCCGTCAGTTGAGCTCCCGTTCTGTACTTCCTCGATGCCCGGTTTCCGGTGGAAAGCGCCTGGATTTTCTCAAGGCTTTACCTCGGACATCTCACACTTGGCTAAAAATCCATGCAGGTATTTACTCCTGTTCCTTTTCCCTTGTTGAGTCCTGTTAAGGCTAAAGGACAATACACGACTCCCGGTTGAGTTGACAATTTGTTTGATGTTCTATACTGGCCTGCATTATAGTTTCCATTGGCCCAATGATTCACTTATTGGGGAGGTTGGAGGGTGGGAGGAGTGGGTAGGTGAGTCGCTTCAGAGCCCTGTTTCGCGACTGTGATTGGGATATTGGGGTACCATGGCCGGCTCAAATTATGTGGTGCGGAATCCTCTATTTCGGTTTGGGGACAATACGTGAGGGTCTCTTTAGTTCTGGCCACGATTCTAATTCAAAGGGGACATGGGAGTGTCCACGGTACCCTGGGGGTGGGGTGTGGGGAATCTGGTTCAGCGTTTTGCTTCTATGGTCTAACCTGTTTTGGGGATTAATTGTAAATAGTTATTTGTGTATGGGTGGGCAGAGGGGGGGGCTGGGGAGGGGCACCACCTATCATACACTGGTAGTAGTAGGGATGGTAGCTTTGTTTGGGTTCTATTCACCTTTACTATTGTATACTTACTTGCCTTAGTGGCTGCGGGTTTACCTACGTGATGGCAATTATGGGGGAGGGTGGCTTCTGGGGGGTGGATGGAAGGTGTCACCGCTATTAAGTTCAACAGATAGTACCATGTGGCTCAATCATACAAATCTACAACTCATCTCTGTAAATGGCTTTAGAGCATATTAAAATAGCCACTGGAATGTTAGGGGTATGCGGGAGGCAACCAAAAGGGTCAAATACTTTTAAATTGCTCCCTAATTGGTGTGGACATTCTTTTCTACAGGAAACCCATGTTACAGTTGAGGCTAAGTCTTTGCGATCTAAAAGGGTCTCTCTCAGGTTTTGTGGCAGGCGGGGCTACGGGGTCCAAGGGGGTAGCCATCATGATTAAGTGTAAAGTATCTTTTACACTAGAGAAATGCATTCAGGATCCAGAAGGTAGATTTGTTCTTGTGAAGGGGCTACTCTACAATATTGACGTGGTCCTTGGTGCCATATATGGTCCTGTTGGTGGCGATTCCAGCTTCTTGATGCAATTAACAGACAACCTGAGTGCCTTTCTGCCAACATCATTTATTTTAGGGGGTGACTGGAACGTCGCCCCCTCACAGGAGTTAGACAGAACCTATAGACCCCTGAAACCCCCATCGTCAGCACAATTGTCTCTGAAGGAACTGTGTTGTATGTTAGGCCTGGAGGATCCTTGGAGACTGTTGAATCCATCTACTAGATGCTACACCATCTTCTCCCCAGTTCATAACTCCTGGTCGAGGCTAGACTACATTTTAGTGAGTACCAACTTTATTACTAATATCTCCCTCACGGGTATTGAGCCCATTGTTATCTCAGACCATGCATTGGCTTGGATTAAACTTTCACCTAACCCCCCAGGGCAACGAGATACCTCTTGGAAACTCAATACCCAGATCCTGAAAGATGAGCAGATCATTTCCCATTTTCGAACATTAATCCGTTTTTTTTTGGAAACTAATCAGGGGTCAATACCCAGGGATGATCTGGTGTGGTGCTCACTGAAATGTTTTCTTAGGGGTGAATTCATTAAAGTGTCCTCAAGAAGAAAGAGGATGAGGGTTGAGAAACTTATTTCCCTGTCCAATCAAATTAAATTGGCTGAAGAGGCTCTCTCTTCCTCCAATTCTCAGAAGGCTCTTGAGAACTTATATAAACTTAAAGACGAATATGAAGATCTAATTAAAGAAAAACAAATTTGCCATCTTAAAATCCAAAACAAAATATTTTGACCAGGGTGAGAAGCCAGGGAAGCTATTAGCTCTTAGACTTAAGGAAGTAGAGAGCTCTAGATTAATCCCTGCCTTAAAAGGCAGTGATGGTTCCATTAAGACAGCCCCCAGAGATATGGCAGAGGTCTTTAAGGTCTTTTACCAAGACTTATATGGGGACAAGACATGTTCGACCTCAGCTTCAGAAATTACAGCCTTTCTAGAGAATACTCCCCTTCCCCGACTTCTGCCGGAGCACTGTGCCTTACTTTCAGCCCCCATAACTTTAGGGGAAGTGGAAGATGCCATTCGCAATCTAACTCTAGATAAAGCTCCGGTTCCGGACGGCCTGCCCCCTAATTTGTATAAGACCTTCTGCAAAGTTAGCCTGCCCTCTTTAACCTGTTTAATTACATCCTCACTTCTGAACCACTGGATCCTTCCTTATTAGAAGCTACCATAATTTTAATCCCCAAGTCAAACAAATCCTCTTTGGACCCAGCCAATTATAGACCTATCTCGCTGCTCAACTGCGATGTTAAAATCTTAACCAAGATTCTCTCACTGCGAATTAATCAGGTATGGCAATCAATCCTGAGCAGGGAACAGGTAGGCTTCGTCCAAGGAAGATCGGCATCAGATCATATGAGGGCTCTTTCATATATTTTTCATGAGGCCCAAGACGCCCAGGCACCCATGGCCTTAGTTGCCTTGGATGTGGAAAAGCCTGACCCGGCCAATTGGGATTCCTATGGCCACATTAAGTAGGTTTGGCTTCCCAAATAAATTTATCCAGTGGATCATGGCGATCTATAGATCACCTTCGGCCAGAGTCTATTGCAATGGGGTATTCTCATCCCGATTCCCACTGTACTCTGGTACCCGCCAGGGGTGTCCACTGTCACCGTATTTATTTAACCTCTATTTGGAACCTCTTCTAGTACGTATCAAAGCCTCACCCAACATTTTAGGGTGTGTCATTGCCCAACAAACGCTGACGGTGTCGGTGTTTGCAGATGACATCCTCCTACACCTCATCAACCCGGTCGACTCTTTGCAGGAGGTCTTAAAGATAGTAGAGCAGTTTAGTGTAGTTTCCAATTACAGGTTAAACCTATCTAAGTCTGAAATATTCCCGCTCAATTCACACTTGTTCCACTCTAGTGTGGCTCAGTTTGGTATGAAGTGGACCCCGAATCATCTCAAGTATCTGGGCATCTATTTGGCCCGAGAGGAAGAGATGATCAGGAAACTTAACTTAGAGGATTTAGTGGACAAAATCCAGACCGATCTCAATAGATGGGACAACCTTCCTTTAGCCCTGGGAGGAAGAATCAATATAATTAAAATGAAAGTACTTCCGCGTATATTCTACCCCCTGAATATGCTAGACATTTGGCTCCCTAAATCCTTCTTTCAGAAGGTGCATTCAATGTTGACTAAATTTATCTGGAAAGGGAAATGCCCCAGGCGATCCTTTTTTAAGCTTTGTTTGTCCAAAGGAAAAGGAGGCCTCCGCTTGCCTAACTTTGAATTCTATTACTGGGCCAGTCACTTAACTAAAATGGGTAAATGACTTTGCTCACCTAATACCAACTATACACCCATATGGCTCAACCTAGATCTTAATCTCTTGGAAACACACAATATTGATCCCCAACACATCTTTTACTATAGTTTCTCTGCTTTACCTGAGTCTGTCAAAAATTCAGTGGTAGGGCTATCTGTGAGAGTCTTAAACCAATATTATACCTCTGTTAAAATTCAATATACAAAAGACCGGGTCAGCCACTGGTTCTCAACCCCAATATCAGGATTGGGTCTCGATTGACAACACCGTCATGGTTACCTCAGATTGGACTGCTCGGTTGAAGATTTGTGTATACGAGGCTGTCTTGGCTCTTCAGGAGACCTGATGACAATGCTGAATATTCCTTTACAAAGTATTTTCAAATTATACCAATTGAGACACCTCATAGGTAAAGAATTTGGACTGGTATTGACAACCACCAGTATTAGGCCCTTTTTAGATCAACTAAGAAGTTGTGTGGTAAAACCTCACAGTGTCTCTAACTTATATATGCAACTCATGCTTACTAAAGTTCCGGATGCGTTGACAGGCTCTAAAGTTTGGGCATCCGTAACTCCTGGGCCTTCCATTTCTTGGAGTCAAGTATGGCGAGACCTATACACATTTATCACTTTAGACAGAAACAGACTCATTCAGTTTTACATAGTTAACAACATGTATTACACGCTTGAAATGGCCCAAATTTGACAAATCTAGTTCTCCCAATTGCACAAGATGTGGCAAGGAACTGGGTATCATACTCCATGTGTTCTGGTATTGCCTTAAAGTTGCCCCATTGTGGAAAGCTATCCGAGATAGCCTGGACCCAACTCTAGGATTGGAAGATCTTTTCACTCCAGAAATTTGTATACTGGGTATTTTCTCCAGTATTAAGGTTAAAGAGAGAAAATACCATATGGCCTTTATCTCGATAGTGGTCAAAAGATTAGTTCTCCGTCACTGATTAGATCAATTAGAGATTTCCTACCAAGACTGGGTGGAGGAAATGTCCCTATGTTTCAAAGTTGAAAGGTTAATTGCTAGTTCTAGGCATGCTCTGCCTGCTTTTCAGAAAAAATGGGGAAAACTTTATGCTTTGTATCTCCACTGAAATTTAGCTCTGGCTTTTTCTGATGTTTATTGTCCCGAAGTTAAATTTGCCTCCCTTCCCATTTCTTTATCGTCTCTAGACTGACTTCAGGTAATCTAAGGGCTTGTTATCCATTGACCCCAGGTACAGGTTGAGGTCATTTCAGGGCATGTAGTTCTAGCGGTGATGCCTTCGAGGAAGGGTGGGGGAATGGAGTTTATAGGATCCTATGTACTGTGAATATGTCTGGTTTGCTGTGGGTATTCCTGTATGTTCTGTTCTGGTCTCTGTATTTCATCCTGGTGTTACATAAAATGAATAAACAGAGAATTTCAAAAAAAAAAAAATAAATAAAGGTGGGGTGTTGGGGCGCAACCCCCAGTAAAAATAGCAGCTGACAAAATCCGACTTGGCGCCCTGATGACCAGGTGTACTAATTCTGGTGCTCTGAAAGGGTGGAACCTTTTTAATCTTCCAGAAAATTCTCATGATACTTTCTACACCTATTTAGCATAAGCAGTTGGGCCCTGGCAGGATCCTTTCTGGAGAGACTCATTTTTTTATTCAGAAGTTTCCTTTGTGCTCTGCATTATACCTTAAACCAACTTTCACAATGCTTCCTACTAGATTATACTGGTGTGGTAGTACCAGTACAGTTGGGATTGAGTATGGTATTTAATGTTAAACCCTAATTTTAGCACCTTAAATAACTTCAATGGCATTTGACAAAATTACCCCAAATTGGTATGCGTTGTCTTGGAGGCAGCTTCTCAAGATGTGGACAGTTTTGTGATGGTAGCCTGTGTGGTTTTGGAAAAACAGATGCATAAAATTACTGTAATGTGTAAAGTTTTTCTTATACTTGATACACATTTATTTTTTGCTCACGCTTACAGCATAGATGGTATGGATTTTTTTCCTTTACTTAATATACTTTTTGTGCACTAAGCTACAGCACAGATGGCATGGATTTTGTTTCTGAATCTTTTAAGGTAGAAGTGATTTGTGACAAGGTAGTGCCTTTCAAAAGTTTCATGAAAAAATAGTAGTCAGTAAGTTATAAGGATTTAAATGTGTTTTTCTGAGCATGCTCAGTAGGGTTTTAACCCTTTGATATGACACAGAAAGTGTTCATGCCCCAAGGACATTTTGCTTTCACGCCACCTAGTTCTCACAACACAGAAAACCCATTTTCAGGTTATGATGGTCACCTTTTTGTTTTAATTAAAAAAAATGGAAAATACCTAAACATGATGTATTTAAAAAAAAAACACCTGAGCTGAGCTAATTGAGTCAGTCTAGTTAGATTGTTTTTTTTGTTTTTTTAAATTTGGCCTAGAAATATGTTTTCTGGGCACCCCAAAATTCTAGGTGCCTGTCTTAGTTAGAGGAGTCATTTTTCATTTTGTGACTTGAGAATTCCCCTGTCTTACAAAAAGTGATATGGCAGGAGAATTTTTTGACTATTGAAACTCACTTGGTAGCACTCCCTCCCAGCTCAGACAGCCCTTCCTCATCCTTATCAATGCTTGTCTGCACCCAGTCAATGCATTCCTTTCTGATCACAGCGGTAGGCATCCTTCAAAGATATAGGGACCAGCAAGTTGTTTGTTTTTTTAGTGAGCCACAGATGTTGATCTGCTTAAAGGGGAGGTCTCCCATAGCTCCACACCAATATTTTCCCAACTCCTTTTGTGTAACTGTTGTGTGCCTCCTCCAGTTGCCAGCAATCCTATTGCTGTCCAGATCTAGATTATAAATAAAAATATACAGCCCCCAAAAGTTATCAATGTGTTTGTCCTCCATTTTACCATCAATGTTGCTGGAGGATGATGTCATCAGAGCAACAGATAATGGTGCTGCACTAAATGCAGTTCCACCAGTAGACCAAACCCACAATGTTTGGTTCCTCACTTGAGTAATGGAGGAACCCTTTAAGTGTTGTGCACATCCTGAAGTGCAGGTCTAATAGGGACTAGGACCACGTGAGTGTGATGCACCACTGATTTGAGGTATATATAGTATTCACATAAGGAAGTGCCTGTATGTGTTGTGTTACTGTTTCTGTTAGCAAAAACAGTTTACTCAATAAATAACTCTGGGTACAACAAGAGTTTTAAGTGGTATTATGCAGATGTTGTATTAAGATGTGTGTGTATTAACATTCTCTGTTTTGATTGACACCAGCAGTGAGAAACAATCTTGCAAATAGGCCCCTTTCCCTTTGTAACTAGGCAGTCAGTGATTGGATGGCTGCTGTAAGGCAATAAAGAATTCAGCTATGGCAAGGAATAGGTTACCATGAAAGCACAGGCACCAACACTGGGGGACTCTGGTTCAAATCCTACTAGAGTCCCTTACTCTCTAACCCTTAAGAAGTTCCCCTAACCTCCTTAGAAACTGTGATGGCCCCCCAGGCCCATGACTTTAAAAGTGCCCAATTCCCATTATAAATCATCAGCAATGATGTGAGAGCTACAGCTCTTCACTTTCAAGGTACTAAGGATAAGCTGTGGCAGCCGGCCCCCCCCTCACTTTGTAATGCCAGCATTTGAAGTAGGATGTCCCTCACAAATCAGATGCTGTACCTCAGCTGTTGTAGATAGAGAAACTAATCAGTCTCTGTTTGTAGTGCTCTGTATTTGCTTAGCTCACTCCTCCCATGCCATATGCATTCTGTGTCTTGGTATTTCTGGTCAGAAACTCAGATTTAAGGAGCATTTGAAATGTAAAACAATACACTTTATATAGTAAATGATCTAGCTCTCCACTTTCAGGCTGCTGAAAGAGGATGTGTATAAGTCAGTCTTGTGTGATCCTTTGGTAAACTGCCCAGGCTCATCTTGTAACAAATCTTCTTAAGGGTGCTCACCTAGTTCAATACAGAGTGACTGATTGACTGCTTGATTGATTGATTGATTGGTTGATTGACTGATTCAGTCTACTGCTTTCTACAACATGTTACAACTGTTTCATAGAGAGAAATGAGTAGTACAGAGAAACAGCTTTTGTTTCCTGTGAATGAAATACTATTGGATGTATTATTTGCTCTACACATACAGTATTAAGGCCAAAAGTACTACTCCTTGTGTGAGTTACATGACAGAACTGCCTTAAGCCATTGCAAATTTAAACTAAAATCAGGCTAGACAGCATTGTTACCCTTATGTTTTGTTCTGCACTGTTGCTGCAGTGACATCAAGGAATGGGAGGGGCTGTATTACAAGTAACTTATTTGCATGTAAATGGAGGCTTGCTTGACATTTTACTATCTTGTGTCAGAGCCTCAAACTCTAGGTATGTGTTGCAACAGACAAAATGGCTGATCTCTTATTGACATATGTACAGTACTTGATGTAATGTATAATAAATACATCAGACATATCCAAATCATACATGTACAGGAGTCTTCTCCTTTAAATGGCATATTTAGTGTTGTAAACCTGGGTCATGTATTTTATTTGGTCACAGGCACAATTCCTTTTTAACATTGAATGTTTGTAAGATGGTCATCTAAACATGTTTTAATACTGCTAAATATAGAGATAGCCAGAAGTAAAAATGTTGAAGCAGACCAGGGTGCTCACAACTAGTACCACTTCATACCTCCCCCTCCTGTCCAGATTGCACACTCCCCAATACATAAGTGGCCACACCATGGTGCCCATCTCTTGTGCTGTGGAAGACTGTTCTGACACTGGGATGCCCATACCCTAGTGCTGGCTATGATCCCCCTTTAAAAGAAGAAAATGGTAGAACAGAGAAGAAAATGGTCCCTTGTTGATCTGAGCTCCCAACCCATCCCACCCGACCCCCACTCAGCAGTCACCACCTAACACACCCACCACACATCATCACTCACATAAATATGGTCCCATGAAGCAGATCCACTCTCCAATTGAAGAGATGTCTTCTTGATGGAACTGTGACTGTGTTATCTGAAAATAAGGTAAGTTTGGTTAATGTATTTCAATTCATTTTTAACTTTTACTCATAACGTTGTCATTCATAAATATTTTTCACCATATTTTCAATATATCCTTTTTGTGACCTTACCTCATGAAGAAGGTAGGTGATGTTTTTCAAATCTGTCCCAAACAGTGATGTCAGTCAATTCTCAAAAATCATGACTATATTCCTGTGGACTCTTGGTTAAACAACTGGATATTGAAAAATTGGTAGAAACATATGGTAAAACTAACAAGTTATGAGCCAAAAATGACATATTTAAATGTTCTCTCATAACTTCATTATTTTCAATATTTTATCACCAAACTTTCAAAATGGCCTTTTTGGGATCCCACCTCATGAACAAGGCAGGTGACATTTTTCAAATCTGGGCAAAACGCTGATTTTGAAGTTGCTCTGCAAAATCACAGTTTACACAGGATTTGAAAATGTTCATTCTACTGGGCCCATGACAGGGGGTCAAATGAAGACTATGTTCAAAATATGGAGTTAAAATATTAAAAAAATACAATATTATGAATATTATGTGTGAAGCAAATAAACAAATCAAAGAAAAAAAATACTATGGTTCTCAAAACAAGTGGCGGGGAAGGTAAGGGAGAAAAAGATAGCATTTAGGAAGTATAAGGAAACACAGAAGGAGCAGGACAGAGAACTGTGCCAGTTAAAGCAGAAGGAAGCAGGTAAGGCAGTCAGAATAGCAAAGGCCCAAACCAAGGAAAAGATAGCCAACTCGATTAAGAAGGGGGATAAAACCTTTTATAGGTACAGTACATTAGGGAGCAAAGAAAGACTAAGGCAGGAATACTGAGGCTGAACAAAGAGGAAGGTGGTTGGGCAGAGAGTGACAGTGAAAAAGCAAGGATACTGAACAAATTCTTCTGCTCAGTATTCACAATGGAAAAGCAGGGGGAAATACCTAATCCGGTCAATAGAAGCACTCTGGATAGGGGGGTTGATATTAGTCCTTTCACAGAAGAAAGGATTCTATAAGAACTCTTAAAACTGAACGTGGATAAAGCAATGGGGCCTGATGGGATTCACCCCAGAATTTTAAAAGAACTAAGGGAAGAACTAGTAACACCAATGACTTCCCTTTTTAATAAATCATGGGAGGATGGTGTGGCACCTGAGGACTGGAGGAGGGCGGATTTGATTCCCCTTCAAAAAAGTGGGAGCAAAAGTGGGAGCAAGACAGAGGCAGGAAACTACAGACCTGTCATTTTGACCTCAGTGGTAGGGAAAATGATGGAATCACTTCTGAAGGAAAGAACTGTTGAGTACCTAGCGGCCAGTGGAGCACAGGACCCAAGGCAGCATGGATTCACAGTGGGAAGGTCATGTCAGACAAATCTAATTGATTTATTTGATGGGGTGACCAAAGCATTAGACCAAGGAGGGGCTGTGGACATGGCCTACCTAGACTTTAGCAAGGCATTTGACACAGTCCCTCACAAAAGATTAATAAACAAATTAGCCAGTCTGGGAGTGGGTCCCAGGGTGGTAGCCTGGGTAAAACACTGGTTAGACAACAGGACACAGCGGGTAATAGTAAATGGAGTCCACAGTGAAGAAAGGAGGGTTACTAGTGGGGTACCGCAGGGTTCAGTACTGGGGCCAGTCCTTTTAATGTCTTTATAAGTGACATTGCAGAGGGACTGGAAGGGAAAGTATGTCTCTTCGCAGATGACACAAAGATCTGCAACAGGATTGATGCACAAGGTGGGGTGGAAAGGGTGAAAAGGAACTTGGCAAGGTTGGAGGAATGGTCAAATGTGTGGCAGCTTAGATTCAATGCAAAGAAGTGCAAAGTAATGCACCTGGGAAACAAAAAGCCAGGGGAAGAGTACACAATGGGGGGTGAGATACTGACAACAACAAAAATAGAAAGGGACCTGGGGGTAGTCATATCAGACAACCTAAAGGTGGGCCAGCAATGTGAGAAGGCAGTAAGGAGGGCTGGGGGGATACTGGGATGCATAGAGAGAGGCATCGCCAGTAGAAAACAGGAAGTTGTTGGCCCTCTGTACAGACAGTTGGTAAGACCATATCTGGAGTACTGTGTACAGTTCTGGAGACTCCATCTCTGTAAAGACATAGACAGGGTGGAGGCCTTCCAGTTGTGAGGATGCTTGGACGAGATCCATCTCATCATTGACTAGGCCTGGACTGGAATGCAATCGGTGGGTGAATCGGCAGCTTTCCCCTGCAAAGAAAGCGAAAAAAAGCTTGGATCCTCAGGCGGGTAAGTTTAACCAGAGTACTGTCGACTTCAGCTCACTTTAAAGTGCAGAATCACCGTGGATTTTACAGGGATTGTGCTAGGGGTACAGAGAATGCAAAAATTAGGCATCCATTAAGATCGGCAGTTAGCCATGCCCCCGCTGCTTAATTCTTAAAGCAAGTAGGCAGCCTGATTTTTCCCCATGGTCTGTATAACTGGTTTTGGCTTTTAAAATGGTTATTCTGCCTTCTCCCGCAGGAGCTCTGAATAAGATTCTTTTCATTTGAAGTCCTGCTGGAACTGATCCGAGGACTGAGATGAAAGCTGGGCTTCCATACATCTGACTTGGAGAAGTGTGGCCAGCAAACACTCATCCCTCTTCTTTTTACAAGAAGAGGCTAAATCAATGAGGACCCCCCTCAGGTAATAATTGTAAAATTTTGAATAAGGTAAGGCAGCAATTTAAACATTTCCTAAAGAGAAAAAAAAACTTTCTATAAAGCCCAATGGGACAAAATGCTTGAGATTCATAGGTTTCATAAGTTTCATAGGTTGTTAAAGAATGGAGTATACATGAGTCCATAATGCTCACTTTATGATATTATCTGTAACCCCTGATGTTATTGTAAGTGAAATAATTGTCAAGTTTGCATTTGGATTCCATCATATTTCTACTACCATTCTCCGTCAGAATGACACTAGATTCTCCTGACAAATAATAACAAAGGGCTGGGCCAGTTGACCTTATTCCATAGACACTCGTATTTCAGTATATACAGTAGCTGGGTTAAGCATTTTTCCAACTTATTTTATGATGAACATTTTTGGATGTACAAGTGTTCCTGATCTATCGCCCAATTAGGCCATTCTCAGGTCCTGAGGTCCTCTCAGCAATGTTTGCCCTTAAATGGGGTAAAGCACTTGCACCTGAAAAAATACCTTCAGAAATCTTTCTGTTATCCATTTTGTTGTAGCAATCAGGAGGTAAAAACACAACCCAAAATCTGTAAATTTATTTATTTTACTTTGTAGTAAAAGCAATTTCCCAAATCATTCAAACAATGGATGTAGCTCCCAAAAATACACAATTTCCATAATATGATGTTTTGAAACAAGCCTGTTTCTTTTTTTTTCTAACTCTTTTTTTCTCCACCCAGAGCCTGGGCATCCTTCGGGAGTGCCTACTCGGCTGGGCCTCTCACTCCCAGCCTGAATCCTTGCCACTCCCAGGCTCTCCCCTGAATGACCGGCCAGGTTCAGACCCCCAGATCACCCCCGGGAGAGGGCCCACCCACCTTTGGTGGCCCATTCTGTAATTAGAGGTACCTTACCGGTCGTTGGGTCAGTCGTGTAGAGCCCTGGGTACATCGGACTGGTGGTGGGATGTGGGCATGTTCCTGAGGCCTCCATCATCTCATCGGGCTCTGGAGGGGGTTTTCTCCTTGAGTTGGTTGTCTGCCCCGTGCGTAGTGTGGCCATCAAGGCAACACTATGGTGCAAGTTATATTGTGAATTTGCAGAAATGTTGAACAAATTTATAAATTTCTTAAAGAAGGGTTTTGTTTACCTTTTATTAGAACAGTTCTGCTTGGTTCACATTGGACCTCTGTTCTCCATAAAGTCACAGTTCCTACAGTTAAAAGCGAAGATTGCAAACTTTCAGTTGTTGGCTTAGCTTTCTTTGTTTTGTTTGAATAAGCAGCAATCAAAACTACAGCGGCGTCATTTTTTTTGTAACTCACCATTCTTTTTATATGGCTAGAACTTGTGATGCTTAGCCTTTCAAGTTGTTCAGTGATAAAAAGGGCTTGTCTTTTGTTGTTTGTCCCTAACTTTTTTGTTTTAAATTAGAACCACCACCTTCAGCAAGAATGCCAAGGTTCTGTCATACTCACCTTTTCTTCAAGGTGCAAGATGGGCTGGGCTGCAAAATAGCGAGCTGGTCAAGAGCGATTATGTCACAAATGATGTGCTTTGCAGTCCAGTCGCTATGGAAACCACTGCACTCAATGAATGAAACTGTGCCCCTCACCCTCTTTTAAGATATCTGTCCCTTCCTGGTTTCCTGGTTTCAACATCATAAAATATCAAATTGATTTATTTCTGATTTGGTTTCTTTTAGTAAGAAGGTACTGCATTAGTACAATTGCCTGGAGAATGTACTATGAATCTACCTGTCAGATCAAAATGAAGATCGTGGATAAATCCCGTTCATATATAAAATAGTCTTAAAGGATTAAAAGGGAACCATGGGAGACTTTTACAGAATAAACCAGATCCGTATTTCTTTCGTCAGATGTCCTGTTATTATTATTTAATGGCTGCATAAGAGAGTGTTTTTTTTTCCAAATTTGTGGAAGGGAGCAGTAACAGTACCTACTTGCAAAACTGGAGATAATGCTGATCAAAAGATGTATTGCCCAGTTTGTCTTCTGCATGTGTATAGTAATTTTTTTTTTAAAAGTATCTTGGAGTGGCTACAGGCACAGCTTCTGTCATTAAGTGGGTTATGTCCCTTTCAAGATAGTTTCAAAAAGTCAGCCTGGTGGCATTGAGGGTTGAGGAGCTGAACGCCACACCTCGCACCACACCGGTGACCCCAGTTCAGTAGCGAGCTTTGGTCACCGGGGGTTGGCTGGGGAGGAGAGGACTGATCATCTGACAATGGCTCTCCTCTCCTAGGGAAGGGCTGGGAGCATTTCTCTGGTGCTAGCAACACCCAGCAGAGGCTGGGTGAATTGCAACCTGGGGATTGCTTTCAAGAAGGGGAGAGGTGATGGTGGATGATCTGAAGACGTGTGCAGAAGTGTGCACACTTGCACTGGACATCATTGCACATCTGCACCTCAGGGAGAGGGGGAGCAAGTCTCAAACAAAGGAAAAACCCTGCTCTGTGGGGTAGGTGATGGCACCTGACCCACATGCCCTCCGCTGGATCCCACTCACCAGGTCTCTCAATTCCCTCTTCTTTCCAAGCTCTATTTGCAGCAGATACTGTCAAGGAGTGCCTAAATGCAGCAGCAGCCCTAGCTTGGGGGGTGGTACAAGCCAGGGGTCCAGCTGCAAGGTAGGTGCAAGGGGTAGAAGAGCCATGGGGGAGACTCAGGCTGAGTGGATCTCAGGCAGGCAGGATCAGGCCAGGATGCCTGAGAGAGTCCCCACAGACAGTGACCGGAGGGAAAACGAACTGTAAAAAAAAAGTATGGTTTCAAAATAAATAGTTTAGACAACTGCTATGGACTTCAGCATATTTGGGAGAGATATTGCCTTATTCATGGACAAAGGGTATATGGCACTTTTATAAATTTATGATCAGCATTTGACTCAATTGATAGAAATAAACTGTGGTTGGCAGTGCTGGACCTTGACTGACATCGGTGGCAGTGATCTTCAATCTCTACAATAACAATTGGGCCAGCATTTGAATGGGCCCCATATGTGTTGTCTCCACTATAGTGGACATTAATAAGGGTGTTTGAAAGGGGTGCCTGTTAGCACCAGCACTATTCAGTATACTGTATATATATATAGATAAGGTGTTAAGGGCGTTCACTGGTTTTCCCTCATAATCTCCAAGGGTAGGATCTTGAATTAACATTGCCCGGATTGGACCCTTATACCACCTGAGGACCTGTCTACCCTGGTGCATGCTTTTGCCATGTTCAGACTGGATTACTGCAATGCCCTGTACCTTGGGCTATCTGGAGGCAATCTCCACCAACTGCAGCTGGTGCAGAATGTGGCAGCTAGATTATTAATGGGTGCTTTGAGATCAGAACATATTATGAACATCCTCCTTGAACTGCACTGGTAGCCATTTTAGTGGAGGATTGCCTACAAGGTCAGATTATTGACCTATAAAGCCCTGCACAAAGGTGGACCAGACTACCTGCAAAACCTCCTTGTTTCTCACTGCCTATCCTGGGCTCTCCATTCTGCTGAGGGTTACATCTTTGTGGCTCCCAGGGCTAGGTTGCGGCATTCTTGGGACCGTGCGTTTTCAGTGGCCATGCCAGCCCAGTGGAACTCTCTACCTAGACATCTACAGGAGGCACCCTCAGTGGGAACCTTTAAAAAGGGATGAAAAATGTTTTTATTTAATGAAGGTTTTAATACATAAACTGCAAATGAACTTTTCACTGTTGTATTTTAATAATGATAGATAGAATTCTATGCTGTGCTCTGCTACATATTCACTTTTTTATGTATTAGATATAGTTACAATGATGTTTGTTGATTTTTAAAGTCCCTGGAAAGGGTCTCAATATAAAGTATCTAGCTAGGTTCATAGGTTCACAGGTGATTCAGAGCTTAGAAGACTATTGTCCATATTGCTCACTAGACTTTAATTATAACCCATTATGGAATTTTGACTCACGTATACATCAAGCCGTTTCTTGAATGTATCCATGCTCTTGCTGGCAACCACCTCTAGTGGTAAATCATTCCATAATTTGGAAGTTCTAACTGAGAAGCAGGAACTTCTTTTTTTTGGTCTTACAACATTCAATCATCCAACTGTAGTGGATGTGCTCTGGTGTCATAAACTGCCCTCCTTAGTTCCAGACCTAGTTGTTCCCATAGTTGATCATCATGCAGGACTCTGTAAACCATACACAAGTTCACCCTCATTCTACGGAACTCCAATGTGTAGAGTCCAAGTTTTTTTAATCTATTCTCATAATTCATTCCCTTAACTTCATCCATCCTTCTAGTTGCTCTCCTCTGAATCTTCTTGAAGGCATTTATAGAACCCTTATCTCCTGGGGCCCAAAACTGGTCACAATATTCCAAGTAGGGCCTCACCAAAGAAGAATACAGTGGCAACAAAACCTCACTACTTCTTCATTTTATATGCTTATTTATACAGTGAAGAATACATTCAGCCTTCCTAATTACCTGTTGGCAATGTAGTTTAGAGATCAAATCATTTTTAACTCTTACATCCAAATCCCATTCATCCTCGACAACGTTCAATACACTGCCACACAATAGATAGTATGTTTGTAAATTGTTCCTCCCAAAATGCATCACTGTGCATTTATTTACATTAAAATTAAGTTTCATTTTACTTGCCCAAATTCCTATTTCCCCCAAGGCATACTGTAGGGTATTAATGGCTTCAGGATTATTTACTGTATAGCCTATGCGGGTATCATCTGCAAATTTTGTTAACCAGACTCCAGTTGTAGTATTAAGGGATGAAATGTAGATGTTAAAGAGACAGGGTCCCAACACCAAACCCTGAGGAGCCCCAGTAGTCACCTGTTCCCATCCAGAGTGGAAGCACTTTATACAGACCTGCTGAATTCTACCAGTCAGCCATGACTCCACCCATCATGTAATATTTCCCCCTATGCCTATGTTAATAATGGCATCAATAAGTTCTCCATGGGGTACTTTATCAAATGCCTTGGAGAAGTGGAGGAGGATAACGTCCACAGCCTCACCTCTGTCCAGGGCCTTACTTACTCTGCCATAGAAATCCAATAGATTAGTCAAGCATGATCTTGCCTTCACAAACCCATGCTGAGTTATATCAGTTTGCATCACTTCCCCAACATGATCTTTTACTATACCCTTGAGGATTTTTTCCAGGATAGACATCAGGCTGATAGGTCTGTAATTACTCACTTCCTGTCTTGATCCTTTCTTAAAAATAGGAACCACTGTGGATTGTCTCCATACATCTATAACCTCTCATTCTTCTATAGATTTAGTGAACAGGGCAGCAACTGGGCCAGATATCTATCTATCTATCTATCTATCTATCTATCTATCTATCTGTCTGTCTGTCTGTCTGTCTGTCTGTCGGTCTGTCTGTCTGTCTGTCTGTCTGTCTGTCTGTTTGTCCGTCCATCTATCTATCTATCTATCTATCTATCTATCTATCTATCTATCTATCTATCTATCTAGTTAGCTAGCTAGCTAGCCATCCTATGAAGTCCCTCTATTACAGTTTGCAGATGATTTGGTGCTGCTTTCCTTATCTTAAATTGGAATAACAAAAAAATTATAACTTCTGACTACAGAAATGCCAGACTTGACTCTTTCTATTAATCCTAGCAGAAGTCAAACATTTGTATTTGGTTATAGTGGAACAGATTTTAGAGCCTCATGGCATATTGGGAATATAATCTTTAAGATGGTTAACCAGTATACATACATTGGTTTAAAGTTATTTGCCCATGGCCTTTAGTGCCCACACTTCCTGGATGCTATTACAAAAGCAAAACATAAATAAATAAATAAATAACCTCTCTTGGCTCTAAACAGTTCAGTCATAAATATAGAGATTGTAATAGTTGGCCTCTGATCCAGTCTATTTGCTCCAAACTCAACACCCAATTGTTTTTTTGCTTCAGAGATATGGGCCTCCTATAGGATAAATGATCTGGAAAACATTCACATTCAACATTCGAAAACCTCCCTGAGATTAAACAAGTCTGTCTCTTCAGCAGACAGTATATCAGATCAGAATTAGGTATGGCTAACTTTCAGACGTTGGTGGATTCTCTTTTGACAGGATACTGGATCAAATGTGCCAGGGTTACCTCTAATGGTCTGAAAGAAAGATGAGCAATACTCAGTATTCAACATGCTCCTTGGTTATCCTACCTTTATAACATTCTGGATAAATATAAAGTACAATATCTTCCTAATTATCTTAAAAAAAGCATTACCATCAGCTGGAAATACAAACACTATATCAAGAAAATGATTAGAAACATTAATCAGGGACTTGATGTTGGCATGATATCCCACTCCAGATTATTTCCATTGTATGCAGTTAATGAATGTTGGTTTGGCTGTAAATCATATCTAGACTATATCACAGAACCAAAAAAGAGAGCAACTTACTCAGTATACACGTTTGAGCTATTCCCTAGTAATATTAGGGTCGCCAGATCTGCACATGTACAAAGGGCTTCAGAAACATCCTGACCTTGTCAGGTATGAGGCCATAAAAACCTGAAACATGTGATGTTTATCTGCCCCCGGCACTGTAAATCCTGTTATACTTGGGTCCTTAGTGCGCTTTCTGAGCTACGTGAATTACCAGTGGATCCTCTTTTTTTTAATGACTGTCAGTGATACCCTTACTGTGAATAAATTGCCGATTACTTTTGTCCTATATATGGAATTTGAAGGACTAAACATTGTGTATGCTTTTTAAGGATTTTCTGTTCCTTTCTGTATTATTCTACAAGTGAAATTGTTTTGTTTTTTTATGTGTGTCTTATAGTGGATATTGTAATGGCATGATGTCGCTCAAATAAACTTGAACTCAAACTTGAACAAGAAACAGTATGATGCCAAAAGGGTTCACAGTGTCCCTTTAACATGTGTAATGTGGTTTCCCAAAACTTTCTAGGACACTTTATTTTGGCATAAAAATGCCAAATCAAATTTCTCAGACAATGGCTAGAGATTAAAATTGTTTAACACTCTAGTGAGGTCCCCAGAACTCATGGGAAGGTGTGTTTCTGCCAGGGTACATGTTTTCTTGTTTGTTTGGGCAGCTAGCAGCAAAACTGGCATATTTTGGAAATCAAGAGAAATAATTTTTTAAGCTTGTGGGGATGCACATACTACAATGGTCTCTGAAGTAGGACGCTGGTTAAACTGACTAATAGGTGGTTTAGCAGTACATGAACATCATATGCAATTTGCAGAGATTTGCTTCAAAAAGTGATGCATACACCAGTTTGCGATGCACACTGCTGCCAATCTTGGAAAATGTTGCAACATTTGTGAGCATTAGAAGTTAGGATGCTCAAGGTTTAGCACAGTCAGAAGCACAAATATAAAAGCCTTTGTGTCTGCATCTGGACAGTTCAAAATTCTGCCCAGAACCTTTATGCACTTTAGGGTGAGGGGGCAGGAAAATGATTATCCATTGTCTCCAGAGACATCCCCAGAGGTTATAACTTGTAAATTCTATTGACTACCACTGGAATTTCTAGGTAGCCAGTTCTGTGCCACTAAAATGTTTATAGATTTGCACCAAATCCATGTGGTCTACAAGATCACTTGTAAATTTCAGCCTTACTCCCCAACTCCTTTCAAGCTTAAGCAAATTAACCCACCTAATCCTGTAATGAGCTATAGGAACTTTAGGAACTTACCATTACCGCCAGGATTACCAGGACCACTAAGGCATCAGGAGGATAATCATCTGCCCTGCCAGGGAGACCGAGCCACCACAGTCACCAGGACAATGATTACCCAGACTACCGGGGCCACATTGTACCACCACAGTCACCACAAGGACCAATGCAGCCAGCAGAAATCCCTTCATAGTTTTCTTTCCCTTCTTGCTCTGATGAATCAGAGATCTGTTAGAAAAGTTGTGCTGCCTCTCCCCGTCAGATCCCAGCTGTATTTGTTGTAATTGCTCACCTCAGGAAAAAACCCAGAACCTTGCCTCTAGTCCGGATTTATTGTTCTACAAAGGGAGAAAGTTCTAATTATGTCATTTACTGTTCTCATACTCAAAATTATTTCCCCTTTCACTCTTCTATTTCAAATCGAAGCTTCAGCTTCATGATTGAAATCCCATAATGACAGTGCCTCTAGTTTTAATTTTTCAGCTCTATTTCTTATTTTGTGAAGGGAACAAAACAAGGCAGAAAAGTCTTTCCATTTTCCTTTTATTGTTGATCATAGCAGTTGCTCTGGGACTGTCCAACCCCTTTTTGTGCTGTTATTGGACCTTCAAAGCAGGATGGATTTTTGCAGTTCCAGGTATAATCATGGGAATACACAACACCGACCACATAATTTTAGGTTGTTAAAAACTGTGCCTGAAATGTGTTATCCCCTTTTGTTTGGCAGTCTTCCTGCTGTTTGTTACTGCTGTTGGTTCATGTGTGAGAACTGCACAATGAATAGGGTAATTAATTTTTCTGAAGCAGTAGAAGGAGTAGAGCAGGAAGGAACACTACGTATAAATAACTCCTTGGGAATGTTTAGATGTCTGGACCTCCCTCGCTTACATTTGTTTTCCTTTCTTAACTTCTTCATGGTCAACATTTTCTGAACTCAACTACACATGTGCAATTTACTTGCTAACTAGGAAGGTACTGTACACTGGTCTGATCGACCACTTGCAGGTATGATCCAGGACATCAAGGTAGCACATACAACAGTCAAAGCTTCATAGATATCAAGATGGTACATACTGTACAGCAGAGCCAAATCATTATGCATAACACTTAGTACAGGTAGAATCAGTGCAGTCACACAACGATGCAATAAATGATCAGTTACAGTCGAGGCCCCCAGTTTGAAGTCAGGCCAGGCATAGAAAAGGTTTTCACTATAGAACAATATCAGCATGGTGCACTGGGAGTAGAGATGTTGCAAAATTAAATTTCTTGCAAAATTCAGAATGTTGCCGAAAACAGTGACATTTTGCCCACAAGTGGTGAATTTCGTTGTTTCACAAGCAAAATTTTGCACTCCGTAGGCAAAATTCTTCATTTTGCTTCCATGAAGAATTTGTGAAATGACCAGATTACATGAAATATTTTCCATAATGAAATTCAGCAATTTTGCACATCTCAGATTGGGAGATGGGCTTCAGACAATACATGGCAGTGTAGTACAATTAATCAACAACATATCAACTAATAGACAAATATTCTGAGAAAAAAACGTCTAGTGGACTGAGGTCAAATATAATAATTCCTATCATCCCAGGTGATGTGGGACACTTGCATGCAGAGGTGGTTAAAAGGGAATTTTTAGAATGAGTTTTGAAGAAGGAGAAGCATCTAGTGAGTGGAGGGTGGCTGGCAATACATTCCAAAATCTAAGGCTGCAAGGGAGAAGGCTTTCTGACCCATCTCAATTGTTATCTGGGATGGTCAAGGAATTGTTGGTAGAGGACCTGAGATTCCATGTGCCAGTCCAAACACTGAGGACTGAGGAGGCATGATAGGGGTGAGTTCTCCCTATCATAGAGGGAACTTTCAACAAGCATACTCATACTGCCTACTAATAATCCCTGTGGATGTGCTAGAAGTTTCTTTCTTTCTCTGCTTTGCTGACTGCCTACAACTTGGAACTGACTCTCTACATGCTATCTCCAGCATGTAAATATTTCTACCTAATTGTTATTTTATTTCTGTTAAGTTTATATTTATGCACGTAGTGCTTACCCCTTCTGTTTATCCCTGTAACTGCATTTACTTGCTGACTTTGCACTGTTCTGTACTGATCTTTTGTGCTGCTGATTTTGCACTGTACTGTATTGTTGTTTTGCTGCACTCCTGGGTCGACCTTGAAAAAGGGACTGTAATTGTCTCAGTAGACTTACCCGGTTACCAAAACTCAATAAATAAATAACTAAATATGTAAGGTGGTTGTGGCAGAGCTGCGGGGAGAGCCAGCCAAGTGTTAGATATAAGGAGCAATGCTGAGTGTTGTAAAGGACCAGCAAGGCAGACCTACAGATATTGTTGCAGGTAGTGTCCAGTCTAGTGAGGTTCTGAATGGAGGTTTAGGTGTAAATAGGAAACCAGTAATCCTGGAGGGGGAGAAGCATGCCTTAAGAAATGGCCAGCAGCTCTACAGGGGTCATGAATTGCTATCCTAATGCAGACTCCCAGCTTGTTGTTAAAGGCCTTGGTTAGATCCAACCTGGAGTATGGTGCCACTTCTAATCATGGCAGTACAGAAAGGGCATTAAAGAAATTGAGGGAGTCTATCTAGTCTAGGTAAACCAAGCTGATAATGGGGCAGAGCTTGCAAGAGACATTGCACATTTTCTTTCTTTCTTTCTTTCTTTCTTTCTTTCTTTCTTTCTTTCTTTCTTTCTTTCTTTCTTTCTTTCTTTCTTTCTTTCTACTTTTGCCTACCAGGATAGCATTATTCCGATGAGGCATTGATATTTCAAGATGGTCTCAAGGGGGCAAGACCATGGCAGTATTTGCACAATATAAATCTTAAAGTTACAGTATTTCATACAGAATTAAATGCAACTTACAATCCATATAAGAATACAATCTTGTTCATCTTTACATTGCAATTAATTTACCTGTGCCTGATGCTGATGCAAGCAAATCACTGTGACTGCCCTGATTGATGGTTAATCCACATGGTATAATTATGCCCTGTTCTCCTTCTCTATCCAACTCCCTCTCCCCTTGGTCCATCAGTTTTCCCCTTCCTACCTCATTTCATTTTCCCCACCCAGTACAGTACTAGTTTTCCATACCTCTCTCTTTTTACTTTGACATGGCCTTCTCTGGCTGCTTTTACATAAACTGGTTGCTGAGTAAACCTGGAACTGTAATCTTCTATTGATGGCTGCCCAGCTTGTGAGCAAAATATGTACTCACACTGTGCCACTCCTACTCTTACTTAAGTCATCCCTTCCGGTCCACCCGTGCTTTATCCGATTCCCTCACTCCTGCTATTTGTATCAGTTTAGCCTCCCCGTTTTTGTCCCATCACTGCACTAATATATCTATTGCTGATCATAGGGGCTGCTCACCATGAGCCCTACGTTTGGTCCTCTCCTCCCTAATTTGGAATCTTCCTCTCCTTTTCCACTACTCCCCTATACTACCTCTTCCTCTGTCTCTCCACCTCCCCAGCTCTTCTCCTCTCTAACTCCTTCTCATTTGCTCCCCTGTGACAGCCTGACAAAGCCTCTTAGGGTTGTTATGAAGGTACAGGCTGGCACTTATTAGAAAGGTTTTAGGACTCATCAGATCCTGTCCATGATCAAGTAACACACTGCACTTAGTAACTCTGTATCTCGAAATGTAGTAAAACTGCAACTCTGATGTTATCCCATGTTATCTGATGTTCATCACTCCTTTCATCTTTTTGTAATGTATGTTTTGCTTGACTTGGAACCTTTATAAAAGAGCCATACCAGGCTCAAAGGTAATAATCCAAAACTTAAACAAATAAAATAAATAAACCTGGGATTGCCTAGCCGAGGTGCAATCTCAGTTTCAGTGGTAGAAGGAGGATCCTTCCTCTGCCCAGTTTTACAGATGGGCAGTACAGAAATAAAAGGAAGGTCAGGTGACTTGTTCAGGGTCATACCATGAGCCAGTGGTTATAAGGTGAATCATCCCATTCTGAGATCTCCAAGTTGGAAGGAGTGAGTTATAACTTCTGCACTACTCTGGCTCCCACCCTGTGTACGTAGCAACTTCTGGCATACTGTAGTTCCCTTTAAAGAGCCAGAGTAGCTGAACCCAAGAAATGATCCATGACCTTTTGTCTAAATCTTTTTATTTGTTATTAATTTAAAAGTATTTTCATTGCAATAGCATGAAATTAATAAATCAATGATGAAATCAAAGACATCATGTACTTTTCTAGCAAATCGATTGCAGTGGTAATGATGTCAAAGTGCTACTTACTAAACTGAGTACTCACAAGCACATATTGGGATTTAAGGCAGTGTACAGAGCAGTTACTATAAACATGGATTACAGTATGTAAGAGGTAGCAAGTTATCACACACAGGGAGGAGTGTGACTGATATAGCATGTGGAGGGCAGCACAGGAGTAGATACATTGAAGGGATAATAAATGATTGGCAGGTGCATGGGCAGCATAGATAGGTGAATAAGGCTCATTAGAAATCCTGCAAATTTCTTTAATATTGTCAGGGAGCAGGATGAGCCATCAGTGTCATGGTAGCTTTGCCACTTACAACACTGTTGATTGAGGGTAGAGAATGAGATGAGCCATTAGAGGGATGGCAAGAAGGAGATGGTTCAAGTGGCTCAGAGAGTACACTCCTTCTCTGGAATGGGAAGGCTGCTGTTTCCACAATGCTATAACCACTGGGTAACCACAGGTGATGCAACAAGAGCTGGCAATGTGGGTGGGAGGATGCAGTTGGACTCAGGTGTCCATGGATCCACAGGAACCTCAACAAAGTTTGAACCAAGAGATATTTTACCTTGGAGACTAATCTAGAGGTTTATCATGCAAATGAGCAATTACCTAAGGATTACCATACAGCCAACATGCAAATTACTAGGATTGAAGAGTTCTGAATATACCCTAACAACCTCCTGGAACCTTTTGGAGATGTGATTAGAATTATTTGTACATGGTGCACATATTGAGGTCCTTTAGTTTCTCCTCATAGGGTCTCTGGTGCAGACCCTGCACCATATTAGTTATCCTCCTTTGGACCACCTCTACCCTGTCAATGTCATTCAGGAGATGTGGTCTCCAGAAATGGACACAGTACTCTAAATGAGGTCTCACCAGTGATCTATACAGTGGCATCACCACCTCTCTCTTTCTGTTGGTGATACACCTCACTGTGAATCCCAGCATCCCACTGGTTCCTCCCACTGCCTTGTCACACTGTTTGGCCACCTTTAGGTAATCAGAAATGATTACCCCTAGCTTTCTTTCCTGTATGGTGATTGTCAGTACCACTCGACCCATCTTGTACTCTGCCCCTGTGTTTCTGTGCCCCCAAGTGCATGATTTTGCACTTTTTCACATTGTAACTTAGTTGTCACACTCATGATCATTCTTGAAGCTTTCTTAGAACCCTGTTCATTTTTCTACTCCTCTTGGAGTGTTTAACCTATTGTGGATTTGAGTGTAATCTGCAAAAAGGTATACCTTCCATTCTAACCCTTCTGCAATGTCACTTAAGACAGTAAAGAGGACTGGTCCCAGTAATGATCCTTGTGGCATCCCACTGGGCACCCTTCCTTCCTCGGAGTGAACTACATTTACCACCACCCTCTAGTTCCTTGTAAAGAGCCAGAGTAGCTTGACCCAAGAAATGCTCCATGTCCTTTTGCCTAAATCTTGTTTAGTTGAATTTAAACATTTTCTCACTGCAATAGCTTGAAATTAATAAACCAATGATGAAATCAAAGACATCATGTACTTCTGCAGCAAATTGATTGCAGTGGTAATGATGTTAAAATGCTGCATACTAAACTGAGTACTCACAAACATATCAGGATTGTAGGCAGAATACAGAGCTATTACTATAAACATGGAGTATGTAATAGGCAGAAAATTATCACACAGAGGGGGAATGTGTATGATAGAGCATGTGGAAGGCAGCATAGTAACAGAGTCATTGGAAGGATAATAAATGATTAGCTGGTGAATGGCCAGCAGATTGCTGAATAAGGCCTATTTGAAATACTGCAGGATTTTTATGTTGGCACGCTGGCACAGCCAACATCTTGCGGTAGTGCAAATTTGGAGGTGAGGTCACTGTTGGGTGAATGCAGGGCATGCACAAGTAGGTGCATCCTGCATTCCCCAATCAGCCAGCAGCAGGGGCCGATATCCTGCTTAGCTATTGAGGTGAAGACATCACAGAAACAGTCCACTGCAATGAGAGCAAAGCTGTCATGCAGTGTGACCACGACACGCTTCCCCCTATGTGCGGGCAACATGGCGGCAGTGACTGCCACTGTTCTCTGTCAACCCCCCTTTATTGTGTGCCAATGAGGGTGCTCAGTTCCCATTGGCATCATGCAACCCCCCTTTTTTTTGATTGCTGAGGGGGTGCCAATCCCCCTTGGCATCATGCACCCCCCCAACAGTTTTTCTTTGCCGATGGGGGCCCAATCCCCGTCAGCATATATCCCTCCCTCCCCTTGAATTTTGCCAACAGAGGATCCCATTCCCCATCAGCATACTGTGTTTCCCCATTTTTGCTTGCTGAGGGTGCCCAATCCCCTCGGCTCCTGCAGTCCCCTTTCCTTGTTTGCCAAAGGTGCCCAATCCCCATCAGCTAAAGCACCCACCCACACACACACCTGGGTGGCACAGGGAGTCCGCCCCAGTGTGCCAAAGCACCTATTAAAATGAAAATGGTCCCCCGATGTCTTTTACTTTTTTTAACCTATAAAGCAAAAATGGTCCCTCATACTCTTCCAGCTCCCCTCCCACAACCCGCACTCACCCACTGCGCATCCTGCCTCTCCACACCCCCACACTCCATACTTACCTCCGGAGTTCGGCGCGATGATCTTCAGTGGACCGGGAACACCTCTGCACTCTTTGACGCTGACCATGAACTGAAGAAATGCCGGTAAGCTATATAATGGAATAAATATGGGTTTTTCAACTTTAATGCATATCTCGGGCATTTCTGGGAATTTTTACACCAAATTTTCAACATGGGGTTTTTGGGACCCCTCCTCATTGAATTCTGGCACTGTCGTATTGTTAATCTGTTCCAAAAGGTGATTTTGCAGTCACTGTGTGGAATCACATTTTGGGACTGATTGATGAGATGACAGTGCCGCTGTTCATGAAGTGGGCTCTCAGAAAGCCTATGTTGCAAATTTGATGGAAAAAAATCCAAAAAAATAGCTGTTTTGTGAGCGTGCGCTGTGCAGCTGCTACACAGGCTTGTAACTTCATGAATTTGCAATATTTTCATGCCAGATTTTCAACATTGTCATTTTTGTACACCTCTTTGTGAATAGTACAGCTGTCATTTTTCACATCCTGGCTGAAAACGTGTTACCGCACTTCTGGTGTACAGTAGCATGGTTGCTGTGGCAAATCAGTGTTTGGGCCAGATTATGACAATGACAGTGACACTGTTCAAGAGCAGAGGTCCTAAAATGCCTGTGCTGAAAATTTGGTGACGATAGTTCCTAAAATGACTGTGTTATGAGCGTGCGTTGACAGATTGCATGCACGCTCATAATGTTGTGCATTTGTAATATTTTAACTCTGGATTTTCACTATTGCCATTTTTACACACCTCTTGATGAACAGTATAGCTGTCATTTCACATATCCTGCCCAAAAAGTGTTTTCTCACATCCGGTACAGAATAGCTTGGTCACTGCGCGAAATCACTTTTTGGGACAGTTTCAGGAAATAACAGTGACACTGTACATGAGCAGAGGTGCTAAAATGGATTTAGGTAAATACTGCAAATTTGTGAAGTTACAAGGGTGCATGGAAAATGCGGAATGCACACTTATAACACAGTCATTTTATGGATGTTCAGCACCAAATTTTCAACATGAAATGACTGTGTTACAAGCATGCATTCCGCATTTCCCATGCACCCTTGTAACTTCACAAATTTGCAATATTTACATGCCACCTTTCCAACACTGGCATTTTTTTACACCTCCTTATGAACTGTACAGCTGCCATTTTTCACATTCTGCCCAAAATGTTTTTCTGCACTGCACTACCAAAGCCAATGCCAGCGAGGCAACATTCAGCATTGACAAATGCTTGTTTAGTATTGTCAGGGAGTGGGGTGTCCCATCAGTGTCATGGTAGTTTTCCCATTTACAACACTGATAATCCAGGTTAGAGAATGAGCTGAGTCAGCAGAGGGATAGCAGGGAGGAGACGGATAGCGCAACTCAGAGGGTGCTCTCCTTCTCTGGAGAGGGAATGCTGCTGTCTACACTGCACTACAGCCACCAGGGTGAGCACAGGTGATGTAACCAGAGCTGACGATGTGCGTGGGAGGATGTAGCTGAACTCTGGTGTCAATTAATCTGCAAGAACCTCAGAAAAGTTTGAACCCCAAGATGTACTTCACCATGGAAACAATTATAGATGTTTGGCATGCAAAAGAGCAGTTACCTGGGGGTTACCATATAGCCAGCATGCAAATTACTGGGATTAAAGAATTCTGAACTGACTCTTAACAACCTTTTAGAAGCTTTTGGAGATCTAATTAGATTAATTTCTAATTAGGACCAGGAAGGGTACAAC
Organism: Neoceratodus forsteri; assembly: GCA_016271365.2. Lineage (NCBI taxonomy): Eukaryota > Metazoa > Chordata > Ceratodontiformes > Ceratodontidae > Neoceratodus > Neoceratodus forsteri. The sequence continues at coordinate 618,808,280 of CM028138.1, read as the reverse complement.
CATCCTTGGAATAGATGTCATTACAAAAGAAGAAATAAAATAAGACCTAATTTGGAACACTGGAGACTGGGATTTGTGCTCTATGCCTGGATCAGCTGGAGCAGAGATAGGCAAGTAGGACAAAGAGTGTCGGTATGGATGCTCTCCTTCCTCAGACAGGGCACGGGGTCAAAGTGTCACAAGACATTATGCCACATCCATATAGCATTCTGCCAATACAGCACGATGTATGCCATGTGGCATGTCTTTTTTTTTGCAGGGGGCTCTGCCCCCACCCACCCCATTACGGAGATCTGTGCCCCCAAACTTCAACTAAAAAAACTAACTCCAGGGGAGGGTTGCCAGAAATATTGCACAAAGTACAAAAAAAAGGCAGTGAGAGGGTGCAATACTGAGCACAGACCCATTCGAGGTATTGCACCCTCTCACTATATTATACTGTGCTGTTGCAGTTTCGGGGAAATGTCTGCTATTAAGCGTATGACATTTTGACCCAGTAGGCTCGGAGAGAAGTCTTGGTGTGCTCTACTCCTAAACTGACTCATGTAGGTGGCCCCGTGGTGATACACCTGGCAGCATGCAGTAGAAGACCTCAAACTGCTGTTCAGTGCTGTGCTTGATTGTTGTATCTTTATTATCACTGACGTAAACTGGGCATGTGGCATGAAACTATACTGTGAGATTTGTTTAATCATCTCAAGGAGTTTTTCACTGATTTTATAGACCCAGTCTTTGCCCTTATAAACTCAGCAAAATGAACCCTTCCATGGGGACATTTTGTACTGTACATGAAGGAGTTACTATCGTAGCAATTAAATTAACAGTGATTTTTTAAAGTAGTCAGTTCTTACTTATTATTTTCTAAGTATTTAATTTTTTTATTTGCTCTTGTAAACCTGGATGCCATACAGACCATCATATATGCTAGTACATACACTACTGCAGCTTAGAAAATTGCAAAAATAAAATCTTGACAGCTGATTGATCCCTGCTGAGGCCTCACCTAGAGTACTACACCCAGTTCTGGAATCCTCACCTTAAAAAGAATAAGGATAGGTTGGAGACAGTGCAGCACAGAATAACAACAAGCATTTGTCAATGCCAAAAGTTCTCTGTTGGTTTTGCTGTTGTACATGACTCCCACATTTTCCTGTGTGTATTCCTCTGCCTTGCATTTTAAAGCATCACTATCAACACTAATTTTTTATGTTCTTCCAGCACTGGTTTACTTCATTAGAAAAACAAACATTTGTCAATGCCGAATGTTTGCTTGCCGGTATTGGCATTGGTAGTGCAGGAGTTAGAGAGATGCATAATAGTAATGGCAGTGAAGTATTGAAGTAACGCCAACCCCCACTCCCACCCTGCAGAGACTGACAGGTGTTGGGGGTGTGCTTTTGGGTCATCAGCCATGACACTCACACCATTCCACCTCACCCCACTCTGCAGATATCGACCGGTGTCGCAGTGTGCCTTGAGGTCTTTGGCCCTTACGCTCACACTATTCCATTAGGGAATAAGCTGAGATAGGTGCAGTAAAGGAGAATGGGGTGAACGTTAGGGCCGAAGACCCCATGACACACCTTGATGCCTGTCAGTGACTGCAGGGTGGGGGCGGGGATGAAATGGGGTGAGCATTACAGCCTACAACCCCAAGTCACCCCCCCAACACCTGTCAGTCAGTACAGGGTGGGTGTTATGGTTGGAAACCCTAATGCCCCAGGATTTGTTGCTATTTTCACTCCAAATTTTCAACATGGGCTTTTTGGGACCCCACCTCATGAACAATGACAGTATCATTTTGTTACTCAATCCCAAAAGGTGATTTTGCACAGTGAGTGTGCCATTTGGTGCCACAGGTGCAAAAACACACTTCAGGCAGGATGTGAAAAATGACAGCTGTATTGTTCATGAGGAGGTGTAAAGAAATGGGAATGCTGAAAATTCGGAGTGAAAATATGAAAAAGTGGCAAAATTACGAGTGTGTGTAGAAACTGTGCAATGCATGCTCATAACGCAGTCATTTTTATGTTTGCTTGCACGTACGTGCAAGATGCCTGTAGCGACAGCTTGCTGCAGAAGCAGGTTGTGCGGTGCGGCACTGTTGTGGCCAATGCCCCCACTGCCTTTTGAGGCTTGCCCTGCTTTACCAATGTGGTGGCATGCTGCTGCTGGCATGCCACCACCTTGAAACATTTTTGCTGCTGCAATCAGGGGCCACCTTGTCATTGCAGCATCAGCCATTCTGCTGCAATGAGAGAGTGACCTGTCATTGCAGGGCAGTACCTTGCACATCCCCGGCATAATGTCCCCACCCCCAAGTTTCTGTTGTATGCTGAGGGGGTGCTCAATCCCCATCGGCATCATGTGCCCCCCATCTTTCTTTGCCGACTGGGTGCCCAATCCCAATCAGCTTCAGTGTCCCCTTCTCAGTTGAATTTGCTGATGGGGGAGACCACTACCCGTTGGCATAATGCCCCCCCAATGAATGGTGTGCTAAGGGGGATGCCCAATCCCCCTCGGCTCTCCCCCCTATATGTGTTGACAGGGGTGCCCAATACTCTGTCAGCAACGGCCATCTCAAACACTCAGGTGGCATGCTGGGAGCTCACCACAGCATGCCAAATGTCCCGCTAAAAAGAAAAACCATCCCGCAATGTTTTTCTTTTCTTTAAAACCCTGTAAAACAGAAAATGGATCTTGTTGCTCCCCAGCCCGCGCCCACCCTCTATGTACCCTGCCTCCCACACCCCCACCTCATACTACCTCTGGAACCCAGCGCAACAATCTTGATGGACTGGGAACACCTCTGCACTCTTGAAGCTGACCGCTAACTGAAGAAATACCAGAAAGCTGTATGATGGCATAAATAGGGTTTTTTCAACTTTGGTGCATATCTCAGACATTTGGTGGAATGTTTGCACCCAAATTTCAACATGGGGTTATTGGGATCCCTCCTCATGAATTCAGCCACTGTCATGGCGTTAATCAGTCCCAAAAGGTGATTTTGCGGTCTCTGTGCAGAATCACCTTTCAGGGCTGAATAATGAAATGACAGTGGCACTGTTCATGAGGTGGGCTCTCAAAAAGTCTATGTTGCAAATTAGGTGAAAAAAAATCAAAAAAATGACTGTTGTACGAGTGTGCATTGTGCAGTTTGCATGCACACTCATAACTTCGCAAATTTGTAATATTTTCACTCCCGATTTTAAACATTACCATTTTCCCACACCTCTTAATGAACAATGCAGCTGTCATTTTACACATCTTGGCCAAAATTGTTTTCGCACTTCCGGCGCTGAATAGAGAGGTCGCTATGGGAAATCAGTTTTTGGGATAGACTGAGAAAATGACAGTGACACTGTTCATGAGCAGAGGTCCTAAAATGGCTATGTTGAAAATTTGGTGACGAAAGTCCATAAAATGACTGTGTTGCAAGTCTGCATTGCACGGTTTCCACACACACTTGTAACTACGCAAATTTGTAATATTTTCACGCCAGATTTTCAACACTGCTATTTTTTCACACCTCCTTATGAACAGTATAGCTGTCATTTTCACATCCTGGCTGAATGTGTTTTCACACTTCCGGCGCAGAATAGTGCGGTCACTTTGGGAAATCAGTGTTTGGGACAGATTAAGATCAAGCGAGTGAGAAAAGGGGAGTAAGCGAGCTCAACTGAGCTCCATCTGGACTGCTGCAGATTTCTTTGTGGGCAGAAAAAGGCGCCAATGCAGGCAGGAGCACAGTACAAAAGGGCAGCTTGCAGTACCGGGAGAAACAGAATGAACGAGTGAGGGAGGGGGAGTGAGCAAGCTCAACGGAGCTCTGTCTGGACTGCTGTGGATTTCTTTGTGGGCAGAAAAAGGCATCAATGCAGGCATGGGTCCAGTACAAAAGGGCAGCCTGCAGCGCCAGGAGAGACAGAATGAGCAAGTGTGAGAAGGGGAGTGAGCGAGCTCAGCGGAGCTCTGTAGGGATTGCTGCAGATTTCTTTGTGGGCAAAAAAAAGTGCCAATGCAGGCAGGAGCACGGTGCAAAAGGACAGCCTGCAGCGCTGGGAAAAAAGGAGTGAGTGAGAGAGGGGGAGGGAGCAAGCTCAATGGAGCTGTATCAGGACTGCTGCAGATTTCTCTGTGGCCAGAAAAAGGTGCCAGTGCAGACAGGAGCCCAGTACAAAAGGGCAGCCTGCATCTCCAGGAGAAACAGAATGAATGAGTGAGAAAGGGGGAGTGAGTGAGCTCAACAGAGCTCTGTCGGGAATGCGGTGGATTTCTTTCTGGGCAGAAAAAGGCATCAATGCAAGCAGGAGCCCAGTACAAAAGGGCAGCCTGCAGCACCAGGAGAAATGGAATGAGCGAGTGAGAGAGGGGGGGAGTGAGCGAGCTCAATGGAGCTCTGCCGTGACTTTAAAGTTGCCCACCCTCCCGCTTAGTGTCCTCTGTGGTCCTATATTACAGCAGGGTCTCTGGAGTAGAGACAAAGCAATGACTAGATACTTTTAGGATTGCTATTATAATTACAGTGTCACACCCCTCAGAAGTTGCTATCCCCCAGGAGTTTGCAGTGCATGCGCAAACTCAAAAATGATTCATGGCCAGTAGGGTAGATCCTATGAGAAGCGTCTCAAGGCACCAAATATGTACTCACTGGAGATCAGAAGAGAGAGGGGAGATGTGATAGAGACCTTCAAGTTCCTTAAAGGAATTAACAAAGTGAACTGCAGGGAACTATTTAGTCTGAATACCAATTCACGGTCATGTGGACATGAATGGTAATTAACAGAAGGTCGGTTCAGGAGTAATTTGAGGAAGTTCTACTTTATGGAAAGGATGGTGGAGCCTTAGAACAGTCTGTTGGCTGAAGTGGTCAGTGTGAAAACAGATTCAAGCAGGGCTGGGACATAATGAAGGGAATAGTGGTTACCAGGGGTGACATGACCAAGAAGGAGGCTAGAGAGAAGAAGGGGAGGATTAGAACCCTGGAGGAACAGTAGGTTCCAGGAATTATAGGGAACTTGGGCAGACTGGATGGAACTCTAGTCTTTTTCTAACATCATTGTCTGTGCTTCTATGGTTCTGTGATTGGCTGACAACCTTTGTGAGGGAGGCACCTGTTTTTCAATAGAGCCCTCTAAAAAACAAGAACCAATGTCTTGCACCACTGACAAAGTGGTAACTTGTGCCACAGCAAAATTCTCAATGAAGTAGCCACCATTTTTTTACCATCAGTAATGGACGACTAACTGAAGAGCCTCTGCCATCATATCAGAAGCCCCACCCTCGAGAATGTAAACAGTGAAAAATAAATGGACACACATTTGCAAAATAAAATTCAAACTTTGAACGGATGGCAAAATTTTCTTAGCACCTGATAGAACTGCGGTTCCCATCTCTTGAAATGTTGGGTGACACAGTAATGAAGCAAGCCAGCAAGGAATGAACACATACCAGGAGCCAAACTCAACAAAGTCCTGCCTTCACTCCTTACCTCGGTTTCACCCTGACAACAGCCATCCTCTCCATATAACTTCTTACCTCCACTTACATCCAGAGCTGAATCAGCACTCTGCTCCTCTTCCTTCCTTCCTTCCTTCTCTTTTTTTTTCCAAAACTGTGCCTGAGTATGTCACTGCCACCACTCCTAATGACCTATTCCTCGCCCCCTCCAAAAACCAGCAGTACAGTCGATTCTTCACCTACTCCATGTGAGGATATAAACTGCCCATAAAAATTCCACTTTTGAATGCTCACATCACCTTAGTCTGGGGCCTTGAATCCCATCACCATATTACATATAGGACTACAAGTCCCATAAAACCCCAGGGCAGCTATACAGATCATGCAAACAAAGTCTGCCAAATAAGATCGCCTTCTATTGGCACACATACCACAGTACAAGGACTACTTCATAAAAAATTGTCTTTTATTTTATTTTGTCATTAATTAAACTTCTTTAAAATTTTGTTTTTTTTCTATTTTATTAAAACATATTACTGATGTGCCATTTTCTAAGAGCAATAATACTATCTGGAGGGAGCAGTATTGGGGAATACCGGACAATCCAAGGGTTATAATGCCCTCCACCTGTGGCGTCGGGCCTCATTATACCCCTGGGCAGTCTGGTATTCCTGAATACCATCCACCCTGTCAGGTATTATTGCTTAAATAAGGTACATTTGTATGTATTCATATTTGCTATTATGTGCTTCGGAGCTGTTATCTAGCATGGTTATTTTAGTAGTGCTTGTGCGCCACCTACAGCTTTTTGCCACGATCAGCATATTTTATGAATTGCTGTATTGTTACCCAAATGTAGCCTTAGTCAGCTTACTGTTATCAGTGTGTACGTGCAAAACAAGTAATGATCTAACAGTCTTTGGTACTAGCAGCCCACTGCAGTCCACCAATAGAATTGTTGTTTTTTGCTCTTTTGCCTTTTTGTAAGAGTCCATTGCCTTCAGTATAGAATGAGAATGTCTGTAAAACTGTTTTTTACTTAGTTTGAATGACAACACTGCAGTGTTTAGAGGTTTTGGAACTCCCGGCAGTTACATTGTTTTTCTATATGTTTTGGAATAAACGTTCCTGTTTCTTCTGTGATATCTGGGCTTCTGTGCCATGTTTTGCCAGCAGGTCTAGAATCTTGCCAACTGGCACTCCCTAGAAAGTTTTGTATTTCATAGTATTAGGTGTGCTATGAACAGTGGTACTTAGATGTAGTACCAGTCCTCCCCCAAATCTGCTTGAACATCTGCAATTCATTCAAGACAATTCAGTTTTCTCACCTGGTTTTATTCCATCAATTTAACATTTAATGGTGTTCTTTGTCTCGTTATTCAGACATATCATGATTAGCCTGACCACGAATAACAAGGTGATCTTCCTTGATCAGGAAACTGTATGTTAAAGTTTAACATGGTAATTTCAGCTGAGGTCATACTGCTTTCTTTCTTTTTCTCTTTCTTGTGCAGAAACCACTTTCTGGCTTCATCTTTTATATAGTGTGCTGTCTCTGACCCATAAGAAGCTCACAGGTGTCCACTGGGGACTTCAACAGCTAGGAGAAGGCTGTACATCTACTGTTTAGAATGCAACAATAAAGATTTAGCCAGATCAACCCTGACTAATAAACAGAGATTTTACCACATTTCTTATGCATTTTTCTAATATTTTTTAGAATGTTTACTGAGGTGCACCAGTTGTATAACCAAACTCAGAATCAAATAGTTCTAGTACCAGTGCCTGCCTCTCAGGCTGCTTGAAAGCCTGCAATTCATTCAGGTGAATTCAGTTTTCTTCTTTAGTTTTCATTCCATCATTTTAACACTTGAAGAGGTTCTTGTTCTCATCATTCGATGATATCAACAGTAGTACTTTACCCAGCAGCTGACATGTCTACAGTAGTTGTATGAAATATCATATACTGATATTGCTGACATATCTAGTTCTATTACTCTTCACACCACATCAGCATTGTGACCTCACCCTATGTAACATCACAAGTGACCAGTCCGATGCTGATTGACTCCCTCTGAGTAGTTGTGATGTTACAATTAGTGCGGTCAGAGTGGTGATGCGGTATGAAAAGGAACAGTGCTACATATACCAGCCTATAGGCAGAGTGCTCTTCCACACATCACACTGAGTTTTGTCTGGTAGAAAATCTTCTAGTTAGCAAATGAAGAAAGGAAAAATATCTTGGGTTTAAAAAAGAAATAGCTGACTACTTTTAATACTAATACTAATGCCAGGTAGTAGAGGAGGAGGAGAACCAGCAGTTTTGGACAGTCCTACTGCAAACACCAGCAGCATCATAAAGAAAAGCAAACCTTCTTAAATTTTGGGTCCAGGATAATGGGATTGCTTTGAAGTCAGCCTCTCCCTGCTAGGGATGATGTCATTATTCACATACTATATGGATAATGACATAGGTGTCAGCTCGGCTCAGTTGGTAACATTTCCTTCTCTTTGTTAGAAGCTTGTGGGTTCTAGTCCCACACCAAGAGCTGCATTCTTACAACAAACAGTGGCACCTAAGTGCATTACTAATGAGATGCTGTACTGTCAGGGTGTGCCTTCCTTTGAATGGGATGTTAAACTGAGGTCCCTTCTGCACATCTCTGGTGCTATTTTGAGGGGTGTCTAAGTGGATGTAGAAGAACCTATAGACACTGTTTGCAAGAGTAGGGGATTTTCATCACTGTCCTGGCCAGCATCCCCCTTCCTGTAAAACCAGTCCATCAGTTGTCTAAATCTGTGTAGAGGGGCTGATGTATGAAATGGCAGCCACTACACATTTGTAGTCACTTCATTATCAGTCTCTCATTGCTTGCAAAGCACTTTTGGATACAACCTGTATAAGAAGCACTAAATAAATCTGCTTCCTTTTCTTCTTCTCCTTCTTCGTCTTCTTTTTCTTCTTCACCTCTTTTTTCCAGTCACATGTAGAGCAACACAACAAATTTAATTTTTGGACACAATTCATTTGAGTTTACATGTTTTGCGTACTTCATTTAAGCAATAATGCATGGCAAGGTGTGTGTCTTACTGGGATAATGTCACATTTCAGGTGGTGGCCTACTGCATTCAACACCTGAGAAGCAACATTTTTCCATGCCCCACATACCCTGGAGTGCATTATTGCTATTATAGAGTGGCTCATTTTTATACAGAGTAAAACAAATAAAAACAAGCATTTGTCAATGCCGACTTTTGTCTTGCTGGCGTTGGCATTGGAAGTGCAGGAGTTTGAGAGATGCATAATTTGAATGGCAGTGAAGTATGGAACCGACGTCAACCCTACCCCACCATGTAGAGACTGACAGGCATTGGGGTGTACCTTTGGGTTGTTGGCCATAACAGTTATGACATTTCACCTCACCCTACCCTGCGGACACCGACAAGTGTCGAGGTGTACCTTGGGGTGTTCAGGCTTTACACTCACCCCATTCCATAGGAAAATATGCTGAAATGGGTGTAGTATAGGAGAATGGGGTGATCTTTGGGGCTAAAGAGTCCAAGACACACCTTCATACCTGTTACTGGCTACAGGGTGGAGGGTGGAATGGTGTGAGCATTCCTGTCAACAATTCCAAGTCACACCCCTGATGCCTGTCAGTCCCTACAGGGTAGGACGTTATGGTCTGAAAGCCTAACACCCTGGGCGTTTCTTGGTATTTTCACTCCAAGTTTTCAACATGGGCTTTTTGTGATCCCACTGCATCAACAGTGACACTATCAGTTCGTTAGCTGAAAGGTGATTTTGCACAACAACTATGCTATTTGGCACCACGGGTATGAAAACACATTTTGAACAGGATGTGAAAAAATGACAGCTGTACTGTTCATGAGGAGGTGTAAAAAAATGGTAACGTTGAAAATGTGGAATGAAAATATAACAAAATTGATGAAGTCACTAGCGTACGTAGAAACTGCGCAATGTACACTTGTAGTGCAATTATTTTGGGGATTTTTTATACCAGATTTCCAACATATGCATTTTGGGACCTCCACTCATGAACAGTTCCACTGTGATTTTCTTAATCTGTCCCAAACGTTGATTTCACACAGTGAACACACCCATTGTGTGCCACAGGTGCGAAAACATGTTTTGGGCAGGGTGTGAAAAATGACAGCTGTACTGTTCATCATGCAATGTGCAAAAATGAAAAATTTGTAAATCTGGAGTAAAACTGCAAAAAAATTTATGAAGTTATGAGCTTGCACAGAAACTGTGCAATGTATGCTGGTAACGCAGTCATTTTTCAGAATTTTTTCACCAAATTTGCAACTTGAGCTTTTTGGGACCTCTCCTTATGAACACTGTCACTGTGATTTTGTTATCCTGTCCTGAACATTGATTTCACACAGCAACCATGCCATTGTGCGCCACATGTTCGAAAACACATTTCAGGCCAAATATGAAAAACAACAGCAGTACTGTTCATAAGGAGGTGTGGAAAAATGGCAATGTTGAAATTCTGGAGTGAAAATATTAAATATTCTCGAAATTACAAGTGTGCATAGGAACTGCGTAATGCAAGCTCTTAACAGTCATTTTTGGGAATTTGTTTCACCAAATTTGCAACATAGGCTTTTTTGGACTCTACCTCATGAACTGTGACACTGTTGTTTCATTGATCGGTCCCAAAAGTTGATTCCACGCAGTGCCCGCAAAATCACCTTTCAAGACCCAATAACAAAATGACAGTGACTGAGTTCATGAGGTGGGGTCCCAAGAACCCCATGTTAAAAATTCAGTGCCAAAAATTACAAAAGTAGCTGAGATATCCACCTAAGTTGGAAAAACCCCACTGATGCCATTATACAGCTTATCAGCATTTCTTCAATCTGCGGTCGACTTTGAAGAGTGCAGACGTGTTCCCGATCCACTGAAGATTGTCGCACCAGGCTCTGGAGGTAAGTATGGGGTGAGGGGGGGTGTGGGAGGTGAGGTGCGCAGAGGGTGAGTGTGGTTTGGGGAAGGGGGCAGCCGACAGCGAGGGACCATTTTCTACTTTACAGATAAAAAATTAAAACATCACACTCAGACACTACAGGGGTTTGGCAGTCGAAATTCAATGCAAAGAAGTGCAAGATAATGCATATGGGGCACAAAAACCCTGGGACAATGTATCAGTTGGGGGGGAGGATATAGCATGCACCAAGCAAGAAAGGGATCTTGGGGTTATCATCTCTGATGACCTCAACGTAGGGAAACAGTGTGACAAGACAGCAGATGCTGGAATGTATAGGCAGGGGCATCACCAGCAGGAAAAGGGAGGTCATAATTCCACTATACAAGACACTAGTGAGGCCCCACCTGGAGTACAGTGTACAGTTCTGGAGACCTTACTTATGTAAGGATTTAGACAGGGTAGAGAAGGTTCAGAGGAGGGCAACAAAGATGGTACATGGATTGCATCACAAGTCCTATGAGGACAGGTTGAAGGAATTGAATATGTACTCCCTGGAGGAGATGAGGGAGAGAGGGGATATGATAGAGACATACAAGTATCTTACAGGGAGGAACAGGGTGCAGGAATACACTATTTTTAAGTGAAAAAGATGTTCCAGGACTAGAGGGCATGGGATGAAGCTGGAAGGAGGTTGATTCAGAGGAAATGTGAGGAAGAATTTCTTCACACAATGGGTGGTGGACACGTGGAACACCCTGCCAGAGGAAGTGGTGGGGGCTGAAACAATCATGGGATTTAAGAATGCATGGGATAGACATAAAGGAATTCTGGAGGTCAGGGTTAAGGGGCAACAGACTTCTAGGAAAACATAAAGTAAACTTACAAGCTCAAATAGGCAGACTGGGTGGGTAGTAGGCCCGTATCTGCTGACACTATGTATCTATGTATCGTGGGAAGATTTTCTTTTTTTACAGGTACATTTGGCACTCTGGGGTGGGCTCCCAGCATGCCAACACCATGTTTTAGGGAGCAAACTTACTGGAGCCGACAAGGATTGGGCTCCCTTCGGCAAATAAAAAAGGATCTGTGTTGGGGGGGGCATGTTGCCGAGGGGGGTTGGGCACCCCCATTGGCAAACAACTTGTATGGGGACATTATGCTGATGGGGATTGTGCTGCCCCCTAGGCAAATGAACTGGGAAGGGGGGCATGCCAACAGGGGGACTGGGCATGCCTGATGTCAGCTTTTATGGGAACTGTGGGAGGTGGACGGTTACAGCCGCTGCCATGTTTATTGAAATGTTACGCCAGGGAAGGCACACCCTGCAATGAGTGGTCACTCCCTCATTGCAGCGGTGAAATTATTTCAAGTTGGTGGCACGCTTTTCAACTGCTGTCATAAACAGAGTGTGCATTTACTGGTGCCACAAAGACAAGCCCCCAAAAGCAGTGGGGGCACTGACCACAAGAGGACTGCACCTCCAAAACCTGCTATTCCAAGCTACCACAGTATGTTGCTTGTGCATGCACAAGACAACATAAACAAGCATTTGTCAATGCCGAATGTTGCTTGCTTCTATGTGCTGTTTAGGTATTTGGAAGTCATTGGAGTATAAATATTGAAAATGTGCGAACTTACGAGCGTGCGTGGGAACTGCGCATAGCACTGCCTTCATCAAATAGTTATTTTAGGATTTTCACCAAATTTTCAACATAGCCATTTTAAGACCTCTGGTCATGAACAGTGTCACTGTGATTTTGTTAATGTGTCCCATACATTGAGTCTGCACACCGACTGCGCCATTGTGCGCTACATGGGCGGAAACACGTTTTGGGCAGGATGTGAAAAATGACAGCTGTACTGCTCATAAGGAGGTGTGGTAAAGTGGCAACTTGAAAATCTGGAGGGGAAATATTGAAAATTCGCAAACCTACAAGCGTGCGTGGGAACTGTGCAACGCACACTCGTAAAACAGTCATTTTTAGGAATTCTGTCACCAAATTTTCAACATTGCCATTTTAAGATCTCTGCTCATGAACAGTGACACTGTGATTTTCTTAATGTGTCCCATACACTGAGTTCGCACAACGACTGCGCCATTGTGCGCTACATGGGCGGAAACACGTTTTGGGTGAGATGTGAAAAATGACAGCTGTACTTCTCATAAGAAGGTGTGGAAAAAATGGCAATGTTGAAAATCTGGAGTGGAAATATTGAAAATTCGCAAACCTATGAGCGTGCATAGGAACTGCGCAACGCACGCTCGTAAAACAGTCATTTTTAGGAATTTTTTCACCAAATTTTCAACATAGCCATTTTAAGACCTCTGCTCATGAACAGTGTCACTGTGATTTTCTTAATTTGTCCAGTACATTGATTTCGCACACCGACTGCGCCATTCTGTGCTACATGGGCAGAAACACATTTTGGGTGAGATGTGAAAAATGACAGCTGTACTACTCATAAGAAGGTGTGGTAAAATGGCAATGTTGAAAATCTGGAGTGAAAATATTGAAATTTCGTGAACTTACGAGCCTGCGTAGGAACTGCACAACGCACACTCGTAAAACAGTCATTTCTTGGAATTTTGGCACCAAATTTTCATCACGGGGGTTTTGGGCCCCCTTCTCATGAATGATGTCACTGTCATGGTGGTATTCGGGCCTGAAGGGTGATTTCACAGTCACTGTGCAGTCACTGCGCGAAATCATCCTTCGGCCCGAATAACGCCATGACAGTGACATCATTCATGAGAAGGGGTCCCAAAACCCATGTTGAAAATTTGGTGCAAAAATTCCCAAAAATGGCTGAGATATGCAATAAAGTTGAAACCCTCCTATCTAGGCCATTATACAGCTTACCGGCATTTCCTCAGTTCGCGGTCGGCTTTGAAGAGTGCAGACGTGTTCCCGGTCCACCGAAGATCGTCGGACCGGAGTCCAGAGGTAAGTATGGGGTGAGGGGGGTGTGGGGAGGCTGGGTGCGCAGTGGGTGGGTGCTGGTTGTGGGAGAGGTGGTCGGGAGATGCACCGCGGGACCGTTTTTGTCTTACAGGTAAAAAAGAAAGACGTTGATGGACCATTTGCCACGCTGGGGTGGGCTTCCAGTGTGGCACAAGGGCCGTTGGGGGCATTCAGCGGCGGGATTGGGCACCTCCGCGGAGGCAAAGGTGATTGCCACGCTGGGGTGGGCTCCAGCATGGCACCAACTACTGGGGGAGGCAGCGCAGCTCAGCCCGATGGGGATTGGGCACCCGTTGGCTATACAGTGCGTCTTGAGGCGTGCAGCGCTTGCAGTGGGGAGCTGCACGTGAGCAGCTTCTTATCGCTGCTCACTCAAGCGTAGCTCCCCCTTTCAACTGTATGCCACTGCATTTTGGAGCGTGTCATAGACAGCTCCAAAATGCATTGGCTTACAGGGGCCGTGCCTGCCAGCACACTGCCTGAATTGGAGGAGGAGGTGACACACCTCCGAAATCTCCGATGATGGCACTATGTTTCTTGCACATGCGTGCAAGCAACATAAAAATGTTTCAAAATCTCATTTTACTTTATTTTTCTGTGTCAAAATATATTTAAATAAACAAGAAGTTCCTTTGTTTATTCACTAGAGGACTGTCCATTTATTCAGTAGGCAGATTGTGTCTGTGCTCTTTTCTGCCTCCCAGACCCAGTCGCTAACCCCCAACTCCCATCCCTTGTAAAAGAAACAATGCTTTTTAAAATAGTTATTTTGTCATTTATTTTTACTTTGAGTATCAGGAGTTTTGTTTTCATCCTCCCACTCTGCTCTCAGTTAGTGACAGTACATGCCCAAGCCTCCCCAACGAGACAGGCAGACAGACAGACACACACACACACACACACACACACACTACAGGAAGCATGGCAGGAATTTTTTTTTTTTTCTTTTTAATTAAACAGTTCCATGATTGGTTGTGGAGCAAGTGGGGCTGGAGCCATGATGATCGGGAACATAGTGGGTAAGTAGCCATGTGCACTGTTTGAAGTAGTTTGCAGTGCACTACCGAAGTGAGCCTAACAGCAAGGGAAATGGTTAAACAAATCAATACGTATCTTAGAGAAAGCCACCCGAGTGACTGGCTTCACAGCCACAGTGAAATCGAGAAATGCTTTATTTTTGACTGCTTTTGGCAAAATACTTGTTTTTTTTAACTGCATGCACTGTTTTAGTTATGCTGCCCATAGTGGACATTGTGAAGCTGATCAAAATGACAGCTTCAGTGTTATTTTGTTCTGTTTGGTAAAACAATTGTTACATTAAGGGCTAATGGAAGAAAATCATATAGGTGGGGTGATTCAGTGTGACATGGTAGGAGGCAGGAGCTGGAGGTGGCTGCATTATTTCTTGGCAGAAGTCAGTGATGACTTTGAGATGTACTGTAGGGGAGATGCGATTTATTTTTCTTTGCTGAGGTTGCTTTGGTGCAGGACCTTCATACACTGATGTTATGCTCAGATAACATCACTGGTGAAGGTGAGCACTGACCAATCAGAGAGCAAGACATTTTCTTGCAATTGTATAATTTGCCTTTTTAAATTTTCTTTGCTTAAAGGTACCCTGTTAAATTTTTCCAGATTTTTAAAAAAAAATGAGAGGTACTAGTTCCAACTCAATGTTACCAAACCTCTATCTGTATAACAGAAAGAGAATCCTGTAAGGTTCAGGAATGTCTGGAAATGCATAAGAATTTATAGTTGCCTCTCCAACTACAGCAGACAGTCTATCCGAAGCTTGGAAATTGATGCCATTTTCCTGTGTGCAGTGACCTTGCTGTGCACTGATTGCCTGAGTGGGAGAAGGAGACGTTTGCCATTTGCCTTTGGATTGCACTGAGGGGGGCAGAAGAATCATTTCCTTAAAGAGGAAAAGTCAGCACTATGAGTGCCACATCCTAGTGTGGGGCTGATCCCAGTTACTATTCACTGCAGCACAGTAGATTGTATCAGACTGACTCTGCTGGCTTGCAAGCTAACATTTTCTAAAACTTTAAATCCCTGAATCCCCTGTAGCTTGCATTGGGGGGGGGGCTACTGCCCGTGATTGGGCATAGGAATATGTTTATTCATACTATTGCCTGTGATTGGGCATAGGAGCATGTTTATTGTTACTACTGCTCGCAATCAGGCATACGGTGTGGGGGGGGGCCACTGGACTACCATGGGGGACCAGGTGCTTGTGGATGGTGTTCCTGCTGGGCTGGTGGCCACCCAAGGCTGACAGCTGTTGTGTTGTACCTTACAATACAGCCGCCCACCTGTGCATGGCCAACATTTGAGCCTATCTTCTACAGCTCAACATTGAGCACCAGTGTGCGGCACATGTAGGGGTTGTGCCAGCATACGTGCTGCACATCTCAGGCTGAATACCGGGATGTGCCACATATGCATCAGCATGCCCCCTGCATCTGCACCATATTTATTTATTTTATTTATTTAGCTTTTGTTGACCGGGTAAGTGCACTAGACAAATCCTGCCTATTTTCAGGCACGACCCGGGGGAGGGGGATACAGATGAATGCCAATTGACCTTGAACCAGATTAAGCTGTTGGTGGTATTTTTAGTGAATGAGGGAAATTTGGCCAGGACACCGGGGAAATTCCCCTACTCTTTTCGATAAGTGCCATGGGATCTTTAACATCCACCTGAACTACCACCAATCCAGGCAGATGGGACCTCGGTTTAATGTCTCATCCGAAAGACGGCACCTCAGAAGTGCAGCACCCCTCTCATGCTGCACTACAGTGTCAGTACTGGGATATTAACCCAAGTGCCAGATGTGGGAACTGAACCCACAGCCCTCTGATCTCCCGGCCTCAGAGGCGAGTGTGCTACCTACTGAGCCACTGACACTGACAATATTGGCCACATAGGATTATCTTGCGCCCCAACGCATCAGGATTGACGCTGTACCATGCAGCCTTTTCAATATCCCTCCGGGGCGCAATGCGGGGTTGTACCAGCCCAGCTCTGTTGTGCCAGGTGCAACCCCTTTGAATATCCCAGCCTATGTGTGCTTCAGGTTTTGTAAAAAAGTTGAAAAATTCGTACTTTCTTTGGTGCCTTTTTGTTGTTTTTTTCTTCAGGGTCACTGGATGTTAAATCATAGCACACTGCTGTTACATTTGCAGACTGAATAACTCTGATGTGGTGAAAGGCTGTGATCATTCACACTTGTTATTCAGTTGAGGTGATTTCTCAGGATGGCACTTTTAAACAATTATTCCATCTTCCTGTAAATGGGGGTGGAAGAGTTAATGATGTTTTGAAACCTTACTAGTTTCTATGCAGTAGCCATTTCAGTGTTTTTCTTCCTGGCAAGTTGTTACTTGACCTACATGCAGGCTCATCTATGTTGTGGTACATGTTCAGGCCCATTTATGTTGCACTCCACATTAAAGTAATCATTTTGCTGACCCAGTGGCGCTGAGGGCTGAGGTGCTTGATGCCTTACCTCACGCCATGCTGGTGACCCAGGTTTTGGGAGCCAGCTTGGGTCATTGGGGGTCGACTGGAGAGGATGAGATCGAGCATCCTGAGGACTGCTCTCCTGCACTGAGGAGAGGGGAGATGTGGATCCCCTGCAACAAGTGCCTCCCAGTAGAGACTGGGGTGCTACAACTGGGGGGCCCCTCAGAATGGGTGGAGGTGGTGATAGGCATCCTGCAGGAGGGCACGGTAGCATGCCCATCACATGCTGGACATCATTGCATATCTGCACCTCCAGGGGTTTAAGCATGGAAACCCCCTCTGTGACTGCATTCAGCACACCCCTGATGGACTCCCACTCTCTCTCTGGTGCAAACAAAGCCTTCCCTAATCCAGGATGGTGGCACAACTGTGATCTCAGTCTTCCCCCTCGTTCCCCTCAGGTGGGCCCCCTCCATGGGGGGGCAAGCCATGCTCCTTCCCATTTCACAGCAGAGATAGAAGTCAGGTCAGGGAGAGTGCTGAGGGTCCACGTACCAGGTCTGAAATGGGGCACATGGTACTTTCCCACTGCACAGGGGCACATAAACAGAATTAAAAAAAAGTAATCATTTTTTCAGGGCTAACACTTCCATCCTCATAGGAATTAACACATATAAGGCTCCTATTAAAACTTATTGTAAAGCAGACACTGATAAACAGCAGTGAAGTTACCAACATTACAATACTAGTAGCAATATAGCTTCCTAACAGGCACAGTAGAGTAACACCCCAGATGGTATCAGCAACCTGGAGACATGCTAACTCAGCATCCAGCAGCCATGGAGAAATGGACCACACCAACAAGGCATAAAAATATATGAATTTGTCAACTTTGTTATAAAACCTGAAATGTATATAGTTTTTCTAGCAATGTTTTTTGAATGATGCTGCCTGTTTTACTTGTGAAAACCATTGCACATGGTCATTAAACTTTGGAGGAACTAGTCCTATAAACTTGCTGATAGGGAGGACTTGACTGTGAGTTCAGGAGATGACATCAGTAGCAGCTCTTCACTGAAACTGTCTTTTTTGAGCAGGTAGTGAAATCAGGGCTACAAAATAGCTCATAACTTTAAAATGAAGTAATGTAGAAACCCAATTTTTGGTATGAGATTTATTGGAGGTATGCTTATTCTAATTCTGCAATGTACTATAGCACTTTTGGCCAGAGTCCCTCTTTAATGCACCATCATGTGACATCTTTTTGCCAGTAGGAAAATATAGTAGGTAGAATGGAATCCAGATAGGATTGAGGAGAAGCTGGTCCTTGAATAAACGTCTGCCTGTTGTTTACTATCTACCTTTTTAAGGACTTTGTAGAGGCTCCCCCTATGCAAAGGGGTGCAACTACTATCTGTTTCCAGGCTGTGGGGAAATACTATCAAATGGAGAGCTGTGTGAGATGGGTTGTCAATGTATGGGGCACACAAGTTAACAAACATAGGGGTAAGACCATCTGGACCACCACCAGCATCTGGGTTTAGGAGAGACAGTTTTTTCCAGACATTAGATGCACTGGAAAGTCAGAATGGATTATGCAGCACAGGAGCAGGAGAGGAGGGTAAAAAGGTAACCCACAGTTACGGACCAGACATAAAATACTGTATGAAGGCATTAGCAGAAAAGCAACAGTCATTATAAATGGTTGCATAGCTGCATCATTTGGGGATGGTATTGGACTTACCAGGAGGATTTAGTATGTTTTGAATGACCTTTTGAAACTTATTGATATGTGCTGTCATATGACGGAATTTAGTGTGAAAGTAGTTTACTCTCACCTTCTGTGTAGCACTGGTGTATAGACTATTGAGTCAATTATACGAGATTCTTTCTGAGTGGACTGTGGAAGCTTTGTGTCTGACCCAAGCCATGTCCTTAATACAACAATGATCTTTAAAGAGCAGCTGATGCCTTCAGAAGAACTTTATCAAAACATTATATTTAGAAACAAGTTGGAACTCTGGTTCCAACAAAACAAGCTCCTGTTAAATTTCAAGAAAATGAAGGTCATGCTGTTCACGACAGTGCATGCCAAATGCTGAGTAGGCCCCATAGCCATTACTAGCAAGGGCAGAGTGCAACTGGAACAAATCAGCACTTTTAAATACCTGGGTCTATATCTTGATGGCACCCTCTCCTTCACCCAACATATTGACCACATAGTTAAAACAGCCAGCACTAAGCTAGGCATTCTATACTGGCACAGGAATGCTTTGGCTCCCGCCCACTAAAACTGGCTATCAGCAGCTCAGTCCTGTCAGTAATTGACTACAGACTTGTTATTTACAGTGCCGCCACTGACACAGCACTTAAAACAATCCAAACTATCCTTAAAATGGCATGCAGACTGGCTCTTGGGGCTGGCAGAACAACCCACACGTATAGCCTCTGTTCTCTTATGGAACGGTTCCCTTTATGGAACAGGGTTATAAACCAGACTTGTATACTGGGTAAAAAAGCTCTGCTCAGCCTAACTGCAGCTAGGATACCTCAACTTTTCACCCTAACTAACCAATCACAGTGCACTAGATCCAAAGACAGGGACGTCCTCTCTGCACCGTTCAGATGAACTTCGCTCGCATAAAGATGCAAAGGTAAAGGAGTGCGTACTTTGAATAATGGCCTAGTAGTTTATTTTAATTTTAAACTTCTTTAAAAAAAAACCTGAGTTACTGGTCCTTGCTGAAACAAACCTGGGGATATTTTCAAGGGTTTATTCTAAACTGCGAAAGTACTTATTTATAACTTGGCTATATTGGGAACATTATAGCTATTTCATATTCTATATTTCAGACATGTTTTGCTTTGTTATTCTCGGGGGAGGGGCATGTTAGTCCTTCTTTTAAAGTGTGGTAGTACAGCTAGTAAAATGCCTACTATAGAAAAAGACCAGGCCAATCTATTTCTACCTAATACGTACACCAGTTTTTAGCTTACTTGAGATCTGGAGACTTAGGTGTAACTCTTAAAGAGCTACACACTAGTTTAGTAGTATGGGGGCTCAATTTTAAAAAGGTACTAAGAGGACCATTATTGTGCAATAGGCAAAAACAGTTATCTTTGCCTTTTTTAAGATATTTTATTTTAATAACATTGCTCTTCTCCAGTAATGTGCACGCTAATCCTCGTTCCACTATAGATAATCATTTTAGCTTGCAGCAATTTAGTAAAAATACTGGCCTGGGTATAGAGTATCTTAATGTGAAGAGTTTGTTGTCAAAGACTAATTATATTTACACACGGGTACACAACTCTAACCCTGATGCTTTCATTTTATCAGAGACATGGTTAAATAATAATATCAGAGATACTGATGTGTGTATTTATGGATATAATTTAAGAAGGCAGGATCGATCAGCTAAGGGGTGTGTGTGGCAATTTACTTAAAAAGTGGTCTATAAGACATTGTAAAATTAATTCAATCTGTTCCTAAAAAATTAGATTTGATTGTTTTAAATGTGGAGGTGTCAAAAAAAATTTGTTTTAGTCTGGTGACCTGTTACAGAACTCCTTCAGCTTCTTCAGATGTTTATAACTCTTATATAGATCAAGAAATAGTGATAACTGGCGATTTGAACTAGGATTTGTTGAAATCACCAGTTCAGTTAACAAATGAATTAGCAGCTCTTAGTCTAATGCAAATTATTGACACACCAACATGACCTAATAAAGCTTCACCTGACAAAGATACTCTCCTTGATCTGATAATAACTACTATACCACACAAGTATATTTCACCTGTATTTGATGCTGAGGTAAGTGATCAAAGCTATGTAACATGTATTTGACAGCAAATTAAAGAAGTTAAGACAGCTCGTGTCATAATTACCAGGAATTTCACTAAATGTTGTGAACAGTCCTTTTACCATGAGTTACTCAAGACAAATTGGACACAGATTTATTGTTTCCCTGTTATTCACTCTGCATGGTCATATTTTAAAAGCCCCTTCCTTGAAGTAATTAATAGGAATGCTCCTCTAACTAAAAAGAGAGTTAGGACTCAACCTGCCCTTGGTTCAGTGGACACTTAAAAAATTAATTTATGAAAAGGAACAAGTATGGAAAAAAGCTAGAAGCCTCAAAACAAATAGGGAAATGCAGAATTATAAAGCTGCTAGAAATAAATGTACAAGGGAGATAAGACAGGAAAAGAATAATTATTATAATCAGCAATTTAAAAATGCATCTGGTAATAAGAACATTTGGGATGGTATAAAGCAACTATAAGGTAAAACAGATTGCTATGCTCCCAAAAATATTGCAATATAAAGATGTTCTAATTTGCAAACCTACTGACCAAGTTAAAGCCTTTAATGAATACTTCTTAGAAGCAGGGTATACATTTGATAAAAATATCTCTAGTCGATCAGAAATCGTACAGAATAATAATTCTGCTGATCTGATCAAAGGACCTTTATTTGCTTTTAGGGAGATTGGTTAATGGGATGTCTTAACTGAGTTAGCTAAGCTGGATGTAAAAAAGGAGTGGGTCAGGATTACTGGTGAGCAAAGTGGCCATAATTCGCTCCACACAGTGATTCGCAGAGTAATGCAGAATCCGCAAAGTAATCTGTAACATGAAGTGGAGTACTTTGCTTCATAATGAGGAACACAAAGTCCATTCAAACCATTGACTTTGCTTTACTCTGCCTTCCCCCAACCACTTCTCCACCAATTTTAATGCGAAGTACATAGAGATCAATGTACTTTGCATCACTGCGCCTCGTTATTAAGTGCCAAAGCGAATTTTGCAGTGGTTAATGGAATTGCAGGTCACATGAGCTCTAGACTGTTCTGCACAGCCTCAGTTCTGGGTAGTGTGTGTAGGTAGCTGTAGGAGACAGTTTGCTGTGAGAGTTCTCTGTGATTCAAACCCTCTAAAAGCTGTTAAAAGAGCCTGTTTGGCCCTTCTTTTTTTTTACTCAAAATTTAGTGCATCAATTGTAGGACACCCTCCTGCACTCATAGCATCGAGTGTTTATTGTTTGTGGGTGGATTTTGAATGTTAATTTAGAACATTCAGTCTGTGTACTGACAAACACTGGAAATGCTATCTGTGGGTAGATTAACTTGGAGAAAAAGGCAGTTCTTTCTCTTTTCATGATATTTTCCTTGTATAACTGTGTTAATGTACACACAATAATATTTTCAATAATTCTTGACTTTTTTGCTGATTGTTCTGGTGCAACAGTGCATAATTTCAGTTTGTTTAAAATACATGGTTATATTACTGGAGTTTTCAATTTGCTACACATTACTTTTTGGTGTGTGCGTGAGTGTGCGTGTGATGTGTGCCATAAAATCAGACACCATTTTATTGTGCCACAGAGTAATTGTAACAGTGTGAGCCTGCTATCCACTGCACCTGCATGATTTTTATACTGCTTTGTGGTATCTTGGTTTTGGATTGTTACCACAGTGCTTCCCCCCAATCAGCAAAAGTTATTCTTTTCCAGATTGTATTGTTAATTGTTGTGAGCACTGGTTAGTTAAGGTGTTGTTTTGACTTTGTGTCTGCATCTCTTCTTGAAGCCACAGTTGTTTTTTGTTGGCTTCAAATCCAGTGACCCAGACTGAAACTTCCAAAATCTAAATTTTTTAAGAATTTTCTTGGTGATCCCCAAAATGCCTGCAAAGAGACGTGGAAGCAAAACTGTTTCTGGCCATGCCACTGCTGCCAGTGGTAAGATTGGTAGTGGGTAGTACACAGAAATGCATTGCTAATGTGAGAAAAGGGATTTCTTCTTCAATGTTTTTTACAGCGCAATCTGTAGCTTCACTCAAAGTTGGAGGAAATTATGTTGTCCCAGCTGATGGTGTTAGTGCAGTTGCTGGTTGTATGAGTAATTTTGCCTCAAGTTCCTCTTCTGACCGGTTGACCATGTCCAAAAATATAGTTGTGTCTAAAGCAGTGAGTGACAGTGTAGATGACTGCACACTCCCCAGTAACATTCCCATGGTAACTGAACATGATTCTGATCATCGTGGCAACAATAACACACAATGGGACATTTCTTCCACCATGGTTCAGGTCATGCATTGCCATGCAATGATTTACAGTGTGGTGCAAAAATATCAGGTGATGGTGGTGATGATGATGATGATGATGATGATGGTGTTGTTGCAGTGGTTGAAACATGTTCTTCACATGCCCGCATCCAAGCAGAAAATGTGCATGCAGATGATGTTGATGAATATGATGATGATGTCAGTGACCCATGTTGGGAACTGGAGAAAAAGAAAGTCAAGGTGGCTGTGTCTGGGTCTGTTTACATTAACCCCCCCCCCATAAAAAGTTGTGATTTAGCAGTTTCAGTTGATGATGATGATGCCCCAGTAATAATGATAGTTAGCTATGGTGGTCAGTTGCCATCCAAGTGTGTCCTGCCTGAAAAATCATGCAGAACACCCCCCATTTCAGGTCTTAAAAAAATGAAGTCCAATAAGCAGCATCAGGGGCATGTAAAAAGCAGGGGATCACAATCCCTTGTTTGTGATTTTTTTTGTACAAGATGCAAATGATTGAGTTGCAATCTGTCAGCTTGGCCACATGCATGTGAGTCGAGGAAAAAAGGGGAGCCATCTGGGCACAGGGGGACACCATGCACATCTTAGGAACAGGCACATGGCAGTGTGGACCCAGAACAAGATGGCAGCTAATACCAGAGTGGGGTGTTCACCCTCATCATCAAACATAATGAGCACGTTATCCCCTTCCATGACTGTAAGATCAAGTAGGAATGAGTGCTGTAGGAATGAAATGACAGCTGAGGATTACTAAAGGCATGATGAGGTGCAGGAGCATAATGAATTTGAAAATGTGTCCAGTGGTGGTGAGAGCAGCAGTTTTGGTGGTGGTGGTGGTCAATGCAGTGCATCTAGTGCAAGTGGTACATCAACCCCTGTTCATAAATCTGGGAAAATAACTTCATTTGTGCATTTTTCATCACCTGTGCAACCGTCTTCATCACATGTCCACACACCACCCTCAGCCATTTGCAGAGCGGAGCCATTTGTCATCACATCCCATACAAAATGTTTAAGTCAGCCCACGTTGCAGACTGTTTTTACCCATAAGTTGTAGCACCCACTCAATCATACCGTGTCATGTGAACTTAATGCTGCTGAGGCTGAAATGCTGGCAATTAATCTGTTGGCCTTCGCATTCATGGAGAATTCTGGGTTCCGTCAGTTTGTGGCTCATGTCTGTCCAAAATGGAAAGTCCCATCCAGGACATACTTTTCCACCTGTGCTGTCATCGAGTTGTACTGTACTGTGTGTGACTTTGTAAGACATGTCCGTCAACATTCCTCCTCTCAATTCATCCATTTAAGTATGGATATGTGGACAAGTAGCAAAAAATCGGAGAGTTCATAGTTGTGTATAACTGCACATTGGGTGCAGGTGCCAGGTGTTGTTTGTGCTGTTGGTAGTGTGAATAATCAGTGTAGAAAGATGGAGTGTTATGGTAGCAATCTTCCAGGAATTCAACAGCATGCAACGATTGCTATGCACAATGTGATCTGTTCACACACTGGTGAAAACATGCTGGACTTGGTACTGACTGAAAATGACAAGTGGCTAAACCCCCTGTCCCTGAGAGCTGGGTTCATAGCAAGTGACTATAGGTCAAATGTGGTTAAATGCATCACGAATGGTGTCTTTGTTTGGGTTCCATGCATGGTCCACTGTTTAAATCTTGTGGTGCAGGAGTTTCTTCAGCACCCTGATATAAAGGAAATGCTGACAGTTGGATGCCATATCTGTTCTCACTTTTCACGCTCTGCAAAAGCCCATGACCTTGCCACTTTGGCAGCGGCAGATCCAAAATGGCCTCCCGTAGCACCACCTGAACCTGGAAGTTGTCACCTGGTGGAACTCCATTTTATACATGGCAGAGAGGTTGTATGAACAATACAAAGCCATCTCAGAATATCTTGTCATGCACACTAGCTGTGACAATTCCGGGGCCTCCATGTCTATGATGACTGAATAGTGGTGCCCCATGGACTCAGTTATAACAATTTTGAGACCTTTTGAACACGCCACACAGGCAGTGAGTGGCAAGTCTGCCTCCATTAGCCAATCAGTTCCACTGCTGTGGGTGTTGAGGCAGACATTGGTGAATCTATAGAATAGTCTTGATATTGCCAGAGTCTGTGCTAGAAGTGTGTTGCAGAAACACATGCTGATAGTATTCGACCAGAATCAGCACAACTTGAGCATTCAGCATAGTGACAGTTTTGCAATAGCAACAATGCTGGACCCACAATACAAATGTGGAATTGCCTCATTACTGGAGGGCAGGCCAGAATAGGTAAAAACTGTCAGTGGTCAACTGGTGTGCTTGGTTCACGGGGCACAGAAGTCATGTGCCAAGGTTAGCAAACCTGAGCAGCATAATCAGGCTGAAGGTCAGTTTAGAGTAGTATCAAGCATATCCTGTAAGGGGAAGGGGACTGCAGTTGCAGGTGGTCTGTCATCCAAACCAGTTGGCATTAACCCACTTTGGGGTGCTTTGTCCCAAGTGGGGATTTGTAACATAAATGATTCGGGAGAACAGGATGATGCATCAACCACTGGACTTAGTGCTGCACAGCAAATGGTTGAATCACATTTGGCTGAAAACAGGCATCTGTCAATAACTGATGATCCTCTTTTATACTGGAGTGGAAAGGTTAGTGAATGGCCAGAGCTGATTGCAATGGCACTGAAGTATCTGACATGCCCACCCTCCAGTGTAAGTGTCAAGAGAGTATTCAGTTCAGCAGGTGCAATAGTTCAGGATCATTGTACAAACCTCTCTCCTGTGAATGTCAGTTTGCTGACATTCATAAAAATGAATGAGGGGCACATACCAGTTCAGACTGCAACCTCAGTATTCATACCCCGGCATAGTCATGGTTTTACTGTTGTTGTAGAAATGGGCCATACTGGTGGCACTGACAGCATGAAACAGCCTACCAGTGAGGTAAATGATGACACAATGGAAAAAGAATTTTCCAGTGGGCAGAACTCTGATATTGATGACTGCGAGAGAAGCTTTCTGTATGAGGATGATGATGAGGTTGATGTTGGTAGGTTTTAAGTTAAGTGGTTAAAAGGCTGTTACATTTTTTGTATGGTACATGTTTTGTTTTTATACAGTTAAATTAGTGTCCCACTCAGAGTGACTCAAATTCCACATGTCTTGTCACATTTGTAACACAGTGCAGGATATATCCTGCTTGCCACCCACCTGTTTGCATCTGACATTGATTGTGAATGTGTTGCAGCATGCTGCAGTTCTTCCCAATCCCCACTGCCACCAGATGCAGGAATATGTGAAAGGGGTGTCATTCTGTGCCCCCCTGGACCATCACCATAAAACCGCTGTTAGCCACTGCCACCAGATGCAGGAAGATGTGAGAGGGAGTGTCATCATGTGCCCCCTGGACCACCACCATAAAACCACTGTTAGCCACTGCCACCAGATGCAGGATGATGTGAGAGGAAGTGTCATTGTGTGCCTATGACCACCGCTCACCCCACCACCACCACTATTCTGACAATGTTTTCCATTACATGTCTTGCCCATGCCAAGGGAGTTGGAGAGAAGACCACATCCATGAGCCACAGGCACAAGGCTTCTTAGTATCAGTACTTTAAAGTGAGTATGTGTACTATTTTTTTTTATGCTATTCAACTTCCTTAAGCTGTGTTTTGTTTCCTGTTGCTTTTCTGAGCTGCAGTGGTCAAACACATCCAGTAAACTTATTTTGTTTTTTACAGGTTAAAAAATGAATGTCCTTCAATGAAGGTCTGTGTGGTACAGCATTACAGTCTACAGCAACCTATGGGATAACAATTTCCACACTGGTAAGTATATGAGTTTTATTTCATCTGTTCCTTTTTTGTTCTTAATTTTTTCATACTAGTGCAAATCCGACTGATGATTCATATAAAGTAGGTGACGTGTACCACATCACATAATATTTGTCAAACACATCACACACGGTATTGCAGGCAGCTGCAGCTGCAGCAGCTATGTCAGTGTTGAAAAAAGTTTGACCCAGGTAGTGACTTCACAAGATGTGGTTTTAAAATGTAACTTGAGTTAAGACACAGGGACTCTGACACAGTGTATTGGTTACAGCCTGGTGGTACTAAATTTATGATGTGAAGATTTGGTCTTCATGTGGCTTCAGTGGGACAGCTTGCTATCTGTTAGTCATCATATATGATAGGGTGAAACAGCTATAGCTTAAACATAATTTGTTACTGCTGCAATCCAGTTGTAATAAGTCCTTCATTTCTTTTTGTAGGAGTGTGGCATCATAGTTGCCTTATCCAAATAACTTGTTCAACATCATACCCCCACCCCACCTGGGCTGGCAGACATGGAACAAGTTGTATCAATAAATGATGACCATGATCATCACGATCATTACTGGACTGGAGAAGGATGCAGATAAACTCTATGAAGAATTAACATAACAATAAACCCTAATGAGACCTTGCAAATGAGAATCCCTACCCCCCCAAAAAAAATACTTACCTTTATTGGCTTGAGAGTATTTCAGTTCCAATGCCATAATTTCTCATCAAGTGCAGGAATGAACACACACACACAGTGTGTGACATGCAACACAAAACAATACAATGAGAATGTGTGTGTGTGTGTGTGTGTGTGTATATATACATATGTCGAACCCACCCCCCCAACAAAATACATATATATATAACTCACCAAGGGTACTATTAGTGTACACACAAAGGGCATCCTTCCTGTTGAGGTGACTGCAGCACACTTTGGGCAACCAACAGTTCTCGGTATCATCATTTGGGACGGTAAACTCAATGGTCATGTTATCCCTCCTTTGCATGGTTTGGCAATGCACTGTGCATCATCACATCATCATCACAGTAAGGTCAATCAACAGCAGCATCACATGTAATTGCAACAGCAGCAGCATTTCTTATTACGCTCCTATTTCACTTCGTCAGCACTGGGGAATTTTCTGGACACAAAACACTTGCATTTTGGGGATGCACATTAATTCTGGTGACTGCGTGTTGTGAGCACTGCACTCATGACTGAGTGTGTCATTAATTCTGGGACACTTTGCATTTCTTGTTATGCCCCCATATCACTTCATCATCACTGGGGAATTTGCTGGACACAAGGCAGTAGCATACTGGGTATGCATATTAATTCTGGTGACTGTGTGTTGTGAGCACATAATGTTATAATATCTATTTCAAAAAATAAATATTTTTGGAGCTTCAGTAATGTTTACTTTCTGCCATGCTATCATGAAGTGTTTGTCAAGAAGCAGGACTGAGCAGTGCAAGTATACTGTACTAAACTGCATGTGTGCAGTCAGTGTACTTTCCTGTGTGTGCACTCCAGACACTGTCCAGCTTCTTGCAAACATATATATGCTGACTTGTTGCAGTGTTTATGGTATAAAGAATAAAGATAAGAATACATAACGTATATTTTATTTGTAGCATCAGTAGCAGTGGACTAAGTGATATGATATTTTTTCAGAGGTCTCAGGTCAGAGTACACCTCAGTCACACAGTGCACACATGACTTTTAGGAGGTCATAGCACCAAAAGCTCCTGCTTTTCAACAACTGTACTCAACAGACATAAAATATTGCTGAGGCACCCAAAATATTTTATGATGTATAGACATTTTAAAGTCAGAATACATACAGGTTCTGCAGTTCACTGCCACCACACTGTGCTACCACTGGATTCATGTCATGTTATGGTGTATATGAACTTGCTGCAAAACTAACACTGCCAGTCTAAACTAGAAAGACATCACTTATTCCTGAAAAAAAATTGAAAAGAAGAAATGTGGTGGCACAGTGTAGTGGCAGTGAACTGAACCTTATATATTTTATAACTTTATAATGTCTGTACACGGTCAAATATTTTGAGTGCCTCAGCAATATTTCATGTGTGATGGGTATGGTACGGTTTGTTGAAAAGCAGGATATTTTGGTGCTATGATCTCCTAAAAGTCCTGTGTGCACTGTGTGACTGAGGTGCACTCTGGCCAGGCCGAGACCCCTGAGAAAAGATATCACTATGTCTGCTGCTGCTGATGGTACAAATAAAATATACATCATATATTCTTATCTTTATTCTTTATATCATAAACACTGCAACAAGTTAGAATATATATGTTTGCAAGAAGCTGGTCAGTGTCTGCACTGAACACACAGAAAAAGAACACTAACTGCACACATGCAGTTTGGTACAGTATACTTGCAATGATCAGTCCTGCTTTTCCACAAACACTCCATGACAACAGAAATTAAACATTAGTGAGGCACCAAAAATATGTCCGGGTAAACATTCTTAACTTGGATTAGAACTGGGCAATAAGGAACACACTGCACTATGTGGACGACTGCCGGTGCACAATACTTGACTCCTAAAGTGCAAGGCAAACACATGACGCCACCAGTCCATATGAATACATGCCACAAAACAATGTTCAATGATACTGCAGCTTTATTGATGGCAAAACAAGGCACACACAAATAACCACTGTGCTTTGCTGCTTAAGCCTTCATTAGGCACACCACTGAAGACCTAACTAGCGACACAATGCAAGGCTCATTACTATGTGCCTTGTTTTGTCATTAATTCAGTTGCAGTACCAGTGAAACATTTTGAGTGGCATTTATTCATGTGGAGTTTTGGCTTTCTAGTTTTGTTAAAGGAGTAGTCAACACAGAATTTGAAAAACACATATGTTATGTAGAGCACTTCTGATTTGTATGTCAAGTCCTACAGTGTTCTTTCCTTTGTCTACTATTAGAAATTTTTACTAAATTAGCCTGCTAACTTTATGGTAGTTTTATCAGCCCAGTGGCTCTTCTTCATGTAAAATCAGTTTATTGCCTTTATCATTCTGACATTGCACTCTGTGTGTCATATGACAGTGATGTAGCATAGCCCATAGATTTACCCATATGCACAACAGCAGAGCAGTGTAACTGTTCTTATGTACTGACACCAAGTGGCAACTGTTACAGTTTATCATGCACCTCAGAGCTCAGACCTAGGTGACTTGAGTTTCTGCACAAAAACTGCTACTCAATTACACAGCTCTGCTGTTGTGATTGTGAACTGTGCATTTGGTAAATCAATGGACTATGCTACATCACTGTCACAAAACACAGGGTGCATTATCTGAGCGATAAAGGAAATAAAGTGATTTAACATGATGACACAAATTACTAATTTAGTAAAAACTCCTAATAGCAAATAGAGATGCAGCAAAATTAAATTCTGCCTGTGAATTGAACATGAAGTGGCTACTTCACGTTATCATAATGCTACACGAAGTGGCCATTGAAAAGTGCTCACTTCACTTTGCTATTATGACTTAGCATTGTTATTCCATCTTAATGCAAAGTAAGGCAGAATGACAACAATATAGGCACTTTAGACAGCCCACCCACACACATCTCAGGGCTTACAGTACTGTAAGTCACATACTTTAGCCAGACAGGAAGGAAGTGAGTCATACAAGCAGATACTTTCACTTTCTCCTTTGCAGAGGTGGAAAGAGGAAGCATTGTGAGTAAGAGAGGAGAGTTCCTTATTAGTTTCTTTCCTGAGCAAATTCCAAAAACTCAAAAGCTTTTTTAAAAGCCAATTCTTTATTTTTTTTAACTGTTTTATCACTTCTTTTTGGTGACTGATTTCTTTTTTTTGTAAGTTTTGCTTTGTGTGTGTGAGACTGTGTGTGTCCTGTGTGTGAGTGTGTGTGAAGTCGCTCATCATGTCGGAGAGGAAAGGAGTGTGTTTTTGTGTGATGGACCAGGGACAGTATGTGGCCCATGGCCAGAGGGGAGTGCGCATGCAGGGGGTCATAGCCAGGTGGCATTGGACCACTCCTGAATCTTTGGTACTGCCTTACCCCCTCCAGAAGCAGTGGCACCACCACCAGTGCCACTGCCACATACATCAAGTCCGCCACCACCAGCAGTAGCAGCTGCAGCAGCTCCAGCAGTACCACCTCCACAGCAGCAGGTGGAGACCCACATGCGTGACCATGCTGTCGGCACTACATCTGCTCCTCCTGTGCCTGCCCCCCCCACCGCAGCTCCCCAGTTTGGCAGTTTTTCAACTGTGTCAGGTGGGACAGCAGCCTTGTCATGTGCAGGTGCACCATGGCCCCCGGGGAACACATCTGGGGACTGGGGGCCAGCGCACATATATGCTGAACCACCACAAGGTGGAGTGGCAGGCTGCCACTGAATGGGCCAGGGCTCCACCTGCTGGCCCTTCTGTGGTAGTGTCAGAGGCTGCTGCTGTTGTGTGTCACCACAGCAAGAGGAGGGCCACAGCAGCAGCTGCTCCAACACTACCCCCACCACTGCCACCAGCACCACCCCCACCACCACCACTACCTGGTCCCCCCTGCACCAGTGGACCCCACAATGACTGCAACTCAGGTAGACATAGCACTTTTGTGGGCTGCGGTGGAGGAAAATAACGAGAAGGTGTGTGCTGTCCAGCAGCAGGTGGAGTAGATCAAACAACATCTGCTACAGATTGTGCCAATGCTTCATCTGCCACTGGAACATCAGTGGATCCCCAATTAACTTTTTTTTTCAGCACACCTACCCTCCACTGCTGTAGTGTTTTGTCTTTTGTTTGTGTTTAATAACAGACAGAAGGAAGGCCGTAGTATTAGTTTAAAGGGAAGCAGTCAGCAACAGGAGGTCTCACCTCCTGCAAGGCTTACCCTCTGGTTAAGTCTTTTAAGTATGTTGCAGCATTT
Source organism: Neoceratodus forsteri (assembly GCA_016271365.2). Classification (NCBI taxonomy): domain Eukaryota; kingdom Metazoa; phylum Chordata; order Ceratodontiformes; family Ceratodontidae; genus Neoceratodus; species Neoceratodus forsteri. Next base: position 618,776,569 of record CM028138.1, on the reverse strand, counting down.
TTCTCACACCACAACATTTAATAAAGAAAGGTCAGTGACCCAGAAGTATGATGGAAGCTATGGGGGCTCCATTATGTGTAAAGGTGCACCGGCGATGCACCATGTGCTTCAATACAAAAGTATTAATGCACATGGTGCATCTCCACAGCACCTTTCCTTTACACATAATGGAACCCCCATAGAGCCCTCCATACTTCTGGGTCACTGACTTTTTTTTATTAAAATAAAGTATGTTGCAGTGTGAGAAAATCACTGCAACATACTTAAAAGGCTTAACCAGAGGGTAAGTCTTGCAGGGGGCAGGAGCTCCTGTTGCTGACTGCTTCCCTTTAGATATATACATACACATACAGACATACATGCTTCTTATTGCCCTGTTATTATAATCCAGTGATTCATTAATGTTTACTTTCTGTTGTGGAGTAGTTATGAAAAAGCTGGTGTGAACAGTGCAAGTATGATGTGCTAAATTGCATGTGTGCAGTCAGTGTTGTGTTCTGTGTGTGTGTGTGTGTGTGTGAGAGACATCAGACATTGTTCAGCTTCTTGTAAACATATATTGCTGACTTGTTGCAGGGTTTATGGTATAAGGAATAGTGATAAGAATAACGTATATTTTATTGTCACCATCATCATCAGATGACTAAGTGATGAGATATTTTTTCAGAGTTGTCTGGCCAGAGTGCCCCTTAGTCACATACTGCACACATGACTTTTAGGAGAGCATGTGTTTTTTGTGCGATGATCTCTGCAAAGTCATGTGAGCACTGTGAGCAACTGAGGTGCACAGTGACCCGATACCTCTGAAAAAATATAAATTCACTTACTCCACTGGTGCTGATGGTACAAATAAAATATACAGTATGTCATATATTCTTTCTTATCTTTATTTTTGACAAATTACAACAAGTCACACCATATATATATTTGCATGAAGTTGGACAATGTCTGCACACACAGGAAAGAACACTGACGGCACACATGCAGTTTAACACAACATACTTGCACTGCTCAGTCATGCTTTTTGTGAAACACTTCAAATCATAAGTCCTGACAAGAAGTAAACATTACTGAGGCTCCAGAAATACTTATTTTTTGAAATAGACATTAAAGCAGCAGTGCAATAATCTGGTGAAAATTTTGACCAATGCTTTTTTATGCTATTTTTTACATTATCATTTTACTTACCTCCTGACTTGTATGATACCATTCCTTCCAGTATTTGCGTCTGCTTTAGTACTTTTATCATGTCTGAAATAATAAAAGGAGCACTCCTTTTAATACGGTGTGGACCAGGTCTTCGTCACTATTTTCCACTGTTTTTCTCCATCAGCTGTTATATATTACTTCTGTTGTAAAATTAACAATTATGGAGCAGGCATTGTTTTATGACCTCACAAAACAATATGTATTCAAAAACGGCTGCAAATATTGATAAAAACTTGGTCAGAGCCATATTAAAAGGTGTGTTTTTTTTTCAGACATGAGAAAAAGTAGTAAAGCAGGCACACATTGTGAAAAGAAGGGTAACATACAAGTCAGGAAGGAGTAACCAGTGGCTGACAATGTAAAATAGCATAAAAAGTATAGATCAAAATTTTCACCACATTATTGCACTGCTGCTTTAATTAATTTTTATTTAAGTATGACATGGTGTGCACACAGTAACAACATATGAAATGAAACTGTCTTGTGTCCAGAAAATTCCCAAGTGCTGAGGAAGTGAAATGGGAGCATTACACCACATTCAAAGTCTCCCAAAATATATTGCGCAGTCACTCATGCATGCAGTGGTCACACAGAGTCCCCAGATTTTTTTTGCATCCTCAAAATGCATCTGTCTTCTGTCCAGAAAAGTCCCAAGTGCTGAAGAAGTGAAATGGGAGCATTACACCACATTCAAAGTTCACCAGACTTTATTGCACAGTGACTCATGTGTGCAGTGGTCACACAGAGTCCCCCAAATTTTTCTGCATCCCCAAAATGCATGCATCTTGTGTCCAGAAAATTCCTAAGTGCTGAGGAAGTGAAATGGGAGTGTTACACCTCATGCAAAGTCCACCAGAATTTATTGAGCAGTCACTCATGCATGCAGTGGCCACACAGAGTCCCCAGAATTTTTATGCATCCCCAAAATGCATCTGTCTTGTGTCCAGAAAATTTCCAAGTGCTGAGGAAGTGAAATGAGAGCATTATACCACATGCCAAAGTCCACCAGAAGTTATTGCGCAGTCCCTCATGTGCGCAATGGTCACACAGAGTTCCCAGAATTTTTCTGCATCCCCCAAAATGTAACTGTCTTGTGTCCAGAAAGTTTACATACTCTGTGATGATGATGTAATGAAGCACAGTGTCATGCCAAACCTTGTGAAGGAGGGATAACATGACATGAATCCATTTAGTGTTCCGTCAGAAATGATGACCGTGAGAGAACTTTAGCTAGTTCAAAGTGTGTTGTGATTCCTGTGAATGCGATGCAATCATCTCAACCGGATGGATGGGTGCCCTTTGTGTGTACACTAATAGTAGCCTTAGTGAGCTGATATATATATGTATGTATTTTTTAGGTGGGGGGTTGACATATTTAGACATGTACTTATTGGGCCTGATTCTAGAAGGGTGGCACAAGTCACCACCAAACGCAAGTTGCGCCACCTGCAACTGTGACACTGACCCTGCGCCCTATTCTAGAAGGGGCAGGGTCATCGCAGCTAAGTCCTGGGACTTGCGACCCGCGGTCAGGTACATCAACTGGAGGCACACCTGGTGAGCATGTCACAAGCTGCAAAGCAGAATGCAAGTGCCCCCCCATGCCCAGCTAGCCATGTTAGGCTCTCTGCAGGGCTGCCCACTGCAACTGACCCCTGTAGTGCAAAACATGCCCTGCAGAGCTACCCACAACAACTGACCCCCGTAGTGCAAAACATGCCCCACAGGGCTGCCCACAGCAACTGACCCCTGTAGTGTGAAACATGCTATGCCCACAGCAATTGACCCCCATAGTGCAAAACATGCCCCGCAGGGCTGCCCACAACAACTGCCCTGACTCCCCGTGTAAGTCATGCCCCACAGGGCTGCCCATACCCCTAGCCCCCTGAATACCCCATTGTAAAATGCTCCACAGGGTGGCACTGTTGTCCCCCGCACCCATGCCCGACCCAGCGAGTGGCGGCCACCGTCGGCGATTAACAGATAAGCCCTGGTAGTCTAGTTACCCCCCGCAGTCATGCCAGCCCACCCTGCAACCCCCCCAACTGTCCCCACCTGGTGACTGGCCCAGCCCACTACACCTCTCACTTCCATGGCCAGCTGCCAGCTGGGTTCTGTCGGACAGCTCACTGGATGAGGCACTCAGAAATTAATTTCTGAGAGCTTCTTTACAGTACTGCTCCTACAGCACTCGGATGATAGCTTCTTCATGGAAAGTAGTGAGCCATCAATCACTAACTAAAGAGACTTTAATAAAGCCAAAGTTGCAACTGCAGGCGTAAGTTGCTACTTGAGCCATTCTACTTGGCACAAGTGCTATTATGCCAGGCATGACCTTTCTAGAATTGGGGCCATTGTCTTGTTTTGTATCACAGGCCACATACTGTTGGTATACACATTCCAGTGCTTGGTGAGACATGTTGGCTTTGAAATTGGAAATGAAATACTCTCAAGCCAATGAAGTTAAGTATTTTTATTGGGGGGGGCATATTTGCAAATTGCAGGTAGGTCTCATTAATGGTTTATTATTTGGTTACTTCTTCACAGTGTTCATCTGCATCCTTCTCTAGTCTGGTTGGTAATGATGGTCATGGTCATCGATTGAAATGACTTCTGCATGTTGCATGTCTGCCCCAGCCCGACGGGGGGCTGATGTTGAAGACATTCTTTGGATAAGGCAACTATGACACAACAAAGCATCTGGAAGTTTCCTAAAAAAAGAAATGAAGGACTTATTACAACTTGATTGCAGCAGTAAGACTTTGGGTTGGATATTCAAAAGGGTTGTGCCATGCACAATAGGGTTGCACCTGCGCAAGTCCAAAATTGCACCATTCTGCGATATTCAACAGGAGGCAGTTGCGCCCCCCAAGTCATGCTGAGCAACAGCGCAATGCTAATGAAGGCATGCTCAACTGGAGGGGGAGGAACCATGCGTAAACTGCACAGCCCGATATTCAGCCGGGCTGTGCAGAGTTGTGCAGGCGCAACCCCCAACCTGCGCCTGCACAACTTTGAGCCAAAAAAAAAGGATTAAGTTGAGGGCCACCCACAGGCGAGCTGCAGCATTGCAGGATGCAACACAGCAGCTGCCACCTGTGGGTGGCCCTCCACTTTTTCCCTGTGCCTCCCCTGCAGCCCAATCGCGGGCATAATAGTAACCCCCCCATAGCCCGATCGTGGGCAGAGACACAGTCCCCCCACTAGCCTGATTGCGGGCAGATCTCACTCCCCGACTGGCCCGATCGAGGGCAAAACATAAATGAACAACCCCTGACTGGCCCGATTGCGGGCATAACATAAATGAACAACCCCCCAACTGGTCGATGCGGGCATAACACAAATGAACAAACCCCTCCGACTGGCCTGATCATGGGCATAATGTATAAGAACCCCCCCACTGGCTCGATCGTGGGCATAATGTATAAGAACCCCCCCAACTGGCCAGATCGTGGGCATAATGTATAAGAACCCCACCCTGCTGGCCCGATCATGGGCAGAATGGAGTTCAACCCCCCAAAGACTAATATCCCTGGTGGTCCAGTGGACTGTGATGCCCGATCATGGGCATTAGAGTCAAACCCCCAAACTCAATCTTCCTGGTGGTCCAGTGGCCCCACCCTACCCCATGTAGCCCCCACCCCACCCCCATTGGCGGTGGGCAGCAGCACCCACCCGCCTGCCACCCGTCACCGCCCGACTGACAGCTCAGTAGGGCTGCATGCCCATTGGTTCAGAGCAGAGCCAATGGCGTACCTTCATACCATCAAGAGCAGTCCAGATATGTGTCATTCATTCACATATCTGGACTGTCTTCGACGTGTATTGCTGCATGCCCATTGAGCTCTGCTCTGAACCAATGGGCGTGCAGCCTACCGAAGCTGTCGGTCGGCGGGTGGTGTGGTAGGCAGGTGGGTGCTGCGACCGCCAGCTATGTGGGAGGGAGCGGGTGGTGGGGCTCCATGGGTGGGTGGGGTGGGGGCCACTGGACCACCAGGGAGATTGACTTGGGGGTGGGTTTGAGTCTAATGCCCGTGATCGGGCATCGCGTCCACTGGACCACCAGGGATATTGGTCTTTGGGGGTTGAACTCCATTCTGCCCATGATCGGGCCAGCGGCGGTTCTTATACATTATGCCCACGATCAGGCCAGTAGGGGGTTCTTATACATTATGCCCATGATCGGGCCAGTCGGGGGTTCTATACATTATGCCCACGATCAGGCCAGTAGGGGGTTCTTATACATTATGCCCATGATCGGGCCAGTCGGGGTTCTTAAACATTATGCCCGCGATCGGGCCAGTCAGTGGGTCTTATACATTATGCCCGTGATCGGACAATTGGGGGTTCTTATAAATTATGCCCATGATCGAGCCAGTCGGGGGTTCTTATACATTATGCCACGATCGGGCCAGTCGGAGGTTCTTAAACATTATGCCCGCGATCGGGCCAGAGGGGTCTTATACATTGTGATGCCGAGATCCAGTCAGGGGTCTTATACATTATGCCCGCGATCGGGCCAGTCGGGGGTTCTTATAGATTATGCTCGTGATCGGGCCAGTCAGGGGTTCTTATCATTATGCCCGTGATCGGGACAGTCGGGAGGGTCTTATACATTATGCCCATGATCAGGCCAGTCGGGGGTCTTATACATTATGCCCACGATCGGGCCAGTCGGGGGATCTTATACATTATGCCCGCAATCGGCCAGTCGAGGAAGGTTCTTATACATTATGCCCGTGTCGGGCCAGTCGAGGTCTTATACATTATGCCCTGTCCCGGACCCAGTCGGATTCTTATACATTGCCCTGCGCAGGGGTCTTATACATTATGCCTGTGATAGGGCCAGTGGGGGGTTCTTATACACTATGCCCGTGATCGGGCCAGTCGGTGGAGGAGATTTACATCATGCTCATGATCGGGCTGCAGGGGGCATCGTTCCCCACTGGCTGCTGCCTGGCAGGGCACCAGGCGCAAGTCGTCAGGGATCGGCGCACCTGCATGCTAATGGCATGCAAATGGGGCTGTAATTAAATGCAAATGGTCCCCCATGTGCCTTGCATAAATTATGGCCCCATTTGCATGTCACCTTTTGAATATCGGAAATTTGCGCATGGCGCAATGGAACTTGCTCCACCACATCTGAATGCTCCACTCTGACCACTTGTGGTGGCACAAGTTCCACTGCGCCATGCACAGTGGCTGTGCCTGGGGGGCGATATTCAAAGGAGTTGCTCAATGGCGCAACTCCATTGAATATCACCCTGGCCACACCCCTGCGCAACTTTTTTGAGCAGCGCAAGGGCTTGCACCACAGAATGGCACAGTTTGAATATCCAGCCCATTATGTTTAAGCCGTGGCTGTTCCACAGGTATCTGGATTAGCACAGATAGCAAGCTGTCCCACTGCAATCATCATAATACAACTTAATTTAGTACCAGGAAGTGTAACAAATACACTGTGTCAGTGTCCCTGCATCTCAACTCAAGTTACATTTCAAAACCACATCTTGTCAAGTAACCCAACCCGGGTCCAACTTTTTCAACATTGCCATGGCTGCACAGCTGCAAATTTGGAATACAGTGCATGATATGTTGCAGAAACATTTTTTGTGACATACATGTCACCTAGTTTATGAATCCTCAGTCAGATTTGTTGCACTCTTATGAAAAAGAAGGAATAGAAGAAATAAAATTGATATACTTACCAGTATGGATTAGAAATGGATATTCTATAGATTCCTATAGACAGTACTGTTGCTGTACCATTGATACAGACCTTCAGTGAAGGAGAGTCATTTGTTGTTAACCTGTAAAAAACCAAAATAAGTTGACTGTATGTGTCTGAACATTGCAGCTCAGAAAAGCAACAAAAAACAAAACACATAGCTAAAGGAAGTTGAATGGCATAAAAAACATTAGTACACATACTCACGTTATAGTTTTAATAGTAAGAAGCCTTGTGACTGTGGCTGATAGATGTGGTCTCCTGTTCGACTCTCTCTGCCTTGGCATGGTCAATGTTATGGAAAAACATTGTCACGACACTGGTGGTGGGTGCTGGTGGTCATAGCTGTGGCACATGATGACATTCCCTCTCACATCTTCCTGCATCTGGTGGTGGTGGCAGTAGCAAATAGTGGTCTTACGGTGGTGGTAGTCCGGGGGGGGCACAAGGTCATATTCCCTATGGTGGTAGTGGACAACAGCAGTCTAATGGTGGTGGTTGTCTGGGGGGGACACATGGTCACATTCCCTATGGCGGCAGTGGAGAACAGCAGTCTTATGGTGGTGCTGCTCCGAGGGAGACAAACGGTCACATTCCCTGTGGTGGCAGTGGAGAACAGTGATCTTATGGTGGTGGTAGTCTGGGGGGACAAACGGTCACATTCCCTGTGGTGGCAGTTGAAAACAGCGGTCTTATGGTGGTGGTGGTAGTTCGGGGCCAGGATATACTGAGCTCAGTGTTATAAATGTGATGACGTGACATATGGAATTTGAATCAGTATGAGTGGGTCAGTGATTTAACTTTATGAAAAAGAGAACATGTATCATACAAGACATGTGACAGCCTTTTAACCACTTAAGTTAAAACCTGCCAACATTAACCTCATCATCATTCATCATCATCCTCAGAAAGAAAGCTGCCCTTGCAATCTTCTATGCCTAATTCTTTCTCCATTGTGTTATCATCTACGTCAGTGGTAGGCCACTTCATGCTGTCACTGCCACCAGGATGGTCCCTTTCTTCAACATCAGTAAAAACATGAGTATTCCGGGGTACGAATACTGAGGTTGCAGTCTGAGCTGGTATGTGCCTCTCGTTCATTTTTACGATTGTCAGCAAAACTGACATTTGCAGGAGAGAGGTTTGCATGAAGATCCCGAGCTATTGCACCTGCTGAGCTGAATACCCTCTCGACACTCACATTGGAGGGTGGGCATGTCAGGTACTTTAGTGCCACAGCGGTCAGCTCTGGCTATTTGCTGACCTTTCCACTCCAGTATAAAAGGGAATCATCAGTGATTGACAGATGCCTGTTTTCAGACACATATGACTCAACCATTCGCTGTGCTGCACTAAGTCCAGTGGTTGATGTATCATCCGCTTCTCCGGAATCATTTATGTCACAAATCCCCACTTGGGACAAAGCCTCCCAAAGTGGGTTAACGCCAGTTGCTTTTGATGACAGATCACCTAGAACTGCAGTCTCCTTCCCCTCAGTCTGATTATGCTGCTGAGGTTTGCTGACCTTGGCACATGACTTCTGTGCCCCATGAACCAAGCGCACCAGTTGCCCACTGACATTTTTTACCTGTTCAGGCCTGCCCTCCAGTACTGAGGCAATTCCGTGTTTGCATTGTGGGTGCAGCATTGTTGCTATTGCAAAGTTGTCACTACGTTGAATGCTCAAGATGTGACAATTCTGGTTGAATACTGTCAGCATGTGTTTTAACAACACATTGCTAGCACTGTCTCCAGCAACATCAAGGTATGCTGTACATTCACCAATGTCTGCCTCAACACCCACGGCAGTGGAATTGATTGGCTAATGGAGACCAACTCGCCACTCACTGCCTGTGTGGTATGTTCAAAAGGCTTCAAGATTCTTATTACAGAGTCCGTGAAGCACCACTGTTCAGTCTTCATAGACATGGAGGCCCCAGAATTGTCACAGCTAGTGTGTATGACAAGATATTCTGAGATGGCTTTGTACTGTTCATACAACCTCTCTGCCATGTATAAAGTGGAGTTCCACCAGGTGACAACTTCCAGCTTCAAGCAGTGCTGTGGGAGGCTGTTTCGGATCTGCAACTGCCGAAGTTGTTCATGGGCCTTTGCAGAGCGTGAAGTGAGAACAGATATGGCGTGCAGCTGTCAGAATTTCCTTTATATCAGGGTGCTGCAGAAACTCCTGCACCACAAGATTTAAACAGTGGGCCATGCATGGAACTCGAAAAAAGCCACCATTTGTGATGCATTTCACCACATTGGACCCATTGTCACTTGCTATAAACCCAGCTCTCAGGGACAGGGAGTTCAGCCACTTGTCAATTTCAGTCAGTACCACATCCAACATGTTTTCACCAGTGTGTGAACAGGTCACATTACACATAGCAATTGTTGCAGGCTGTCGAATTCCTGGAAGATTGCTACCATGACACTCCACCTTACTACACTGATTATTCACACTACCAACAGCACAAACAACCCCCAGCACCTGTGCCCAGTCTGCAGTTATACACAAATATGAACTCCCTGCTGTTTTGCTGCTTGTTCACATATCCGTATTTAAATGGATGAATGGAGAGGAGGAATACTGAAGGGCATGTCTTACTGAGTCGGACACAGTACGGTACAACTCAGGGACAGCACGAGTCGAAAAGTATGTCCTGGATGGGACTTTCCATTTTGCAAACCGCAGGAACCCAGAATTCTCCACAAAGGAGAAGAGCAAAAGATCAATTGCCAGCATTTCAGTTACAGCAGCATTATGTTCACGTGACACTGTGTAATTGGGTGGATACTGCAACTTATGCACACTAACACTCTGCAACGTGGGCTGACTTAAACGTTTTACATGGGGAGGATGACAAATGGTTCTGCTCTGCGAATGGCTGGGGGTGGAGTGTGGATGTGTGATGAAGATGGTTGCACAGGTGATGACAAACCCAGAAATGCAGTTATTTTCCCAGACTTACCAACAGAGATTGATATACCACTGCACTAGACATACTGCATTGACCACCACCACCACCAAAACTGATACTCTCACCACCACTGGACAAGACTTCAAAATCATTCTGCTCTTCCACCTCATCATGCCTGTAGTAATCCTCTACTGTTATTTCATCACTACTGCAAGCATTTAATTTTCTACGTGATGCTACAGTCATGGAAGTGGATAACATGCTCATTATGGTTGATGACGAGGGTGAATGCCCCACTGTGGTACAGGTATTAGTTGCCATCTTGTGCTGGGTGCACAGCACCATATACCTATTCTTAAGATGTGTATGCTGTCCCCCTGTGCCCAGATGGCTCCCCTTTTTACCTCGACTCACACGCACCTGGCAAAGCTGGCAGACGGCAACTTACTCATCATTTGCATCTTCTACAAAAAATCCCAAAGAAGGGATCTTGATGCTCTAGTTTTAACATGTCCCCCTTGATGCTGCTTATTGGACTTCTTTTTTTTAAGTCATGAAGTGGGGTTGTGCTCCATGATTTTTCAGGCAGGACACACTTGAACTGCAGCTGATCACCACAACTACATATCATTATTACTGGGTCATCATCAACAACTGAAGCTGTTAAATCACAACGTTTTATGGGGGGGGGATGCAAACAGACCCAGACACAGCCACCTTGAGTTTCTTTTTCTCCAGTTCCCAACAGGGGTCACTGACAGCATCATCATCATATTCATCAACATCATCCACATCTTCTGCTTGGATGCTGGCATATGGACTGCATGTTGCAACCACAGCAACATCATCATCATCAGCACCACCATCACCCAAAATCTTTTCACCACTCTGTGAATCACTGCATGGCAAATGCATGACCTGAACCGCAGTGAACGAAATGTCACTTTGTGCGCTATCATTGACATGATGATCAGAATCCTCATGTTCAGTTACTAGGATGTTACTGGGGAGTATGACATCATCTACACTGTCACTCACTGCCACTGCTTCCCACTCCACTATATTTTTGGACATGGTAAACTGGTCAGAACTGGAACTTGAGGCAGCAATACTCATACTACCACCAGCAACTGCACTAACACCACCAGCTGGGATGACAACATCATCTCCTTCAACTATGAGTGATGCTACTTATTGCACTGTAAAAAACAATGAAGGAGAAATACCTTTCCTCAAATCAGCAATGCACTTCTATGAATGCGTACTACTACCACGCCCACAGACAATCTTACCACTGGCAGCAGTGCCATGGCAAGAAACAGCTTTGCTTACATGTCTCTTTGCAGGCATTTTGGGGGATCAACAGGAATATTCTAAACAAATTCAGATTTTGGAACGTTCACTCTGGGTGGGGGCCGGGGAGGGGGGTGACTCTGTATGTGAAGCCACGAAGACAACTGTGGCTTCAACAACAGATACAGACACAAAGTCACAACAAGTTCAACAACATCTCAAGTCACAAACAATCTAATCTGGAAAAGAATACCTTTTGCAGGTGGGGGGAGCACTGACTGCAGATTACTGCAGCACAAAACCAAGAAAAGATACCTCAGTGGCAGTACAAAATCACACAGCTGCAGTGGATAGCAGGTTCACACTGCTGCACCTGCAGTTACACTGTGGAACAATAAAAGGTGCATTTTTTGATGTCACGTCACACACCGCACACACACTGACACACACAGAATTTGTTTACAAGTAATGTGTACCAGATTGAAAACTTCAGTAATATACAATGTATTTTAAACAACCTTACCTCATTGCTGCACCAGGTCCCTCCAGACCACAACACACCCAAACAGCAAAAAAATGTCAACAATTACTGAAAATATTACTGTGTGTACATTAACACAGTCAGTTATACAAGAAAAATATAACAAAAAAACAAAGAACTCCCTATTTCTCCAGCTTAAATCTACCTACACCAGATATGCCCTTCCCCCAAAGTACACTTCCACTGTCTCCCAGTACACAGACTGAATGTTGTACGTTAACATTCAAAATCCACAACAAACAATAAGCGCTCAATGATATGAGCACAGGAGAGTTTTCTACAATCGATGAACTAAAGTTTCAGCAAACAAAATGACACAAAAAGACTTTTTTAACAGCTTTTAAAAGGTTTGAATCACAGAGAGCTCTCAGAGCAGACTGTCTCCTATAGCTTCCCACACGCATTACCCCAAACTGAGGCTGTGCAGACCAATTTGGAGTCCATGTGACCTGAAATCCCATGAATCACTGCAAAATTCACCTTTGGAGCTTTAAAACAAGGCAAAGTATATTGTTCTCAATATACTTCGCCTTAAAACCTTATGGAGTAGTGGTTTGGGAAGGCGGAGTAATACAAAGTCATTGTCTTCAATGGACTTCGTGTTACCTATTATAACACGAAGTACTCCGCTTCATGTTGCAGAGCACTCCACAAATCCGCCTTCACTCTGCAAATCACTCCGCAGAGTGAATTGAGGCCATGTCGCCCATCTCTAATAGCAGACAGAGGCAAGGACACACTCGGGAAAGGACTTTACATGCACATCAAAGCGCTCTACATAACATATGCTGTTTCAAATTTGGGTTGGACTACTCCTTTAACTTGAAATAATGATGGGAGAGACAAACATTTTAACTTAAAACAAGAAAAACCAAAACAGCACACACACACTTAACAGAAGGAAGGGGGGCAGGTTACAAAGTGTCACGCATACAGAAGACTACAAAAAAAAAAGGGCATAATTACATACAGGGGATGGTGGGGGAATACATTTTATAAGACAACAGGGAGGGTGGGGGCACATGGTGGGATGAAAAATGACCTAGTGTGGGATCCCATGGTGGTCCAGCAGCAGTTGGAGCATGGACACAATCTCTGATTGATGTCCCTCTATCCGGACCAACCGCTGCTGGACAGTACTCACCCTCTCATTTGTCTCATCAACAACACTCCACAGAACTGCCATGTCTGCCTGACTTACAGGCAGTTCTCTGGGGTCCACACATGCTACAGGTGATGGTGGTGGGGATGGTGCTGGTAGAGCAGCAGGTGCTGCTGTGGCCCTCCTCCTCTTATGACCATGCATGGCCACACCCTCTGCCATAGAAGGGCCAGCAGGTGCAGGCCTGGGCCGTTTTGTGGCAGCCTGCCAGTCCACCGTGTGGTGGTTTATCATATGGGTGTGCTGGCCCCCAGTCCCCAGGTGAGTCCACTGGGGATCACAGCACACCTCCACCATACATATCTGGTACCTGACCAGGCTGCTGTCCCCCCAATACAATCAAAAAACTCCCAAACCTGGGAGGTGCGGGGAGGATCAGGCACAGCAGGGGGAGCAGATGCACTGACAGCATAGTCACAGTGCTTAGGCTCCATATTTGGGGCCGGGGGCACAGGCACATCCTGCTCTGAATCAGCTGGAGCTGGTGGTGGTGGTGGTACAACTTCCTGAGGAGGTGCTGGTCCTGCTTCCAGGAGGGACCCAGGATTTTTGTATGGTCCAACATGAACCGGCCATGCCCCCCCACACATGCGCACTCCTCCATTGCTACGCCTATGACATGGTCCCAGAACTGTCCCCACCCCAGACATTCCCTGACTTGGGTCCATCTCTGCTCCACCCACTCGACTCACTCGACTGCCCTCCCTTCGTCAGTCCAAGCAACAACGCAAAACATTCACATACAAGACAGGCACACACACACAGTCAGACACAGATGAACAACAAGAAGTTATAAAAGTAAGAAAAGAAATTCACAGCAAGAACAAATTAAGTACAAAAATAGTCTAAACAAAACAGAAAAAAATGTAGCTTTTAAAAAAGCTGTTGGGTCTCATTCTGCTAGATCTCCTCCTAACTACTCTAGTCTTATACACTCCCTGCCTTCTCTCTCTCCCTCTGCACAGGAGACAGTGAAACTATCTCCTTGCATAAGGCACTTCCTGCCTTCCTGGCTAAAGCATGTGACTTACAATACTGTAAGCCATGTGATGTTTGGGGGTCTGCCAAATCCGAAACGCGAAGTGCATCACTTCACATCATAATGAGGAATGTGAAGTCCATTGAAATCAATGACTTTGCATTACTTCACGTTGTACCGCAAGGTGAAGTGCATTGATATCAATGTACTATGCATCACTTTGCCTTGTTATTGAGCTCCAGGACCATTTTTGCAGTGGTTCATCATGGGATTGCAGGTCACATGGGCTCTAGATTGTTCTGTGCAGCCTCAGTTCTGGCCTGGGGGTAGTGTGTTTAGGTAGCTGTAGGGGACAGTTTGCTCTCAGAGCTCCTGCAATTGAAACTTTCTAAAAGCTGTTAAAAAAATCCTTTTTGAGTCTTTTTATGGGCCCAAAATTTAGTGCATCGATTGTAGGAAACCCTCCCTGTGCTCCTATCATTGAGTGTTTATTGTTTGTGTGTGGATTTTGCATGTTAATTTAGAACATTCAGTCTGTGTACTGACAGATACTGGAAGTATGCTTTGGGGAAGGGGCATATGTGTGGGGTAGCCTTAGGTAGATTTAGTCTGGGAGAAAAAGGCAGTCTTTTTCTTTTGGTTATAGTTTTGTTGTATAAATAACTGTGTTAATGTACACACGGTGATATTTTAATTAATGTTTTACTTTTTTGCTGATTGTTGTCTGTGCAGCAGTGCATAATTTCAGTGTGTTTAAAAGATTTGGTTATATTAATGAAGTTTTCTATTTGCTGCTCATTACTTGTACTGTGTGTGTGTGTGTCAGTGTCTGTGCGACGTGTGCCATGATCAAATCAAACACCATTTTATTGTGCAACACAGTAATTGCAGCAGTGAGAACCTACTATCCACTGCACCTGTGTGATTTTTTTGTACTGCTTTCTGGTATCTTTACTGGTAGTAGTGAACTGCTACAGCAGACAGTACACTGCCCCCACCTCCGGACCAACCGGCAAAGGTATTCTTTTCCAGATTTGAATTTCTGATGGTAAGTACTGGTTAGGTTTAGTTGTCCCTTTGTGTCTGCTTCTCTTCAGTGTGCAGTGCAATCTTAATCTGTCTGTGCCTTTCCATCTCTTTAGGGCCCAATCTCCATCTGTAACTTAAGTCACAGTTGTTTCTTTGTCTTCCCTTCAGAGTACTGGTGTGGTGCATATCTCTGCATGAACATTGTACTCATTAATATGTGTTTTTAAGTCAGGGCCATCATCACAAGTCACTCATGATACAAATCACATTCTTCATCATCACGGTCACGAATGCAGTCATGATTCACAATCACGTCACAAATAACAAAATTTATTTTTTTACTAGTTACTTGCATGTAAGCCTGTTTTGTATTATCTCTCCAGGCTTCACCACTGCAGTCATTGATGTGAGTTTTCAAATTGGGGAGTTTTGTGATACAGGTCATTGGGGAAGTACAGCCGTAGGCATTCACGTTCCCATACAGTTTCATATAATTAGTTATCTCACACCAGACACTCATTAACTCCAACTCAGAGAAAAATAAATTCACGTTTCATGGTCATGAATGCAGTCACAATTCACAATCATGTCACGAATCACAAAATTTAATTTTTTTACAAGTTACTTGCATGTAAGCCTGTTTTTATGAGTTTTCAAATTGGAGAGTTTTTTTGATATAGATCATGGGGAAGTGCAGCCATAGGCATTCGCGTTCCTGTACAGCATGTAGTTACAGTACTGTAAGCCAAGTGATGTGTTGGGGCCCGGGGGCTGTCAGTATTGTTCTCACTACACCTTGCTTCACATTAAGGCAGAATGACAATGAGAAGTCACAATAACAAGGCAAAGTGGGCATTTTGTGCTGGCCACTCCGTGTAGCAGAGTGACAATGCAAAGTGCCCACTTCGCAGGCACTTCGCCAGCGGAATTTAAATTTGCTGCATCTCTAATTCTGGAAGACTTTGCATTTCTTGTTAAACTCTCATTTCATTTCATCAGCAATGGGGAATTTTCTAGACAAAAGACAGTAGCATTTTGGGTATGCACATTTATTCTGGTGACAGTGTGTGACCACTGCACGCATGACTGAGTGTGCCATTAATTCTGGGAGACTTTGCATTCCTTGTCATGCTCTCATTTTACGTCATCAGCACTGGGGAATTTTCTGGACACAAGACAGTAGCATTTTGGGAATGCACATTAATTCTGGTGACTGTGTGTTGGGGGGGCTGCCAATATTGTTGTCATTTTGCCTTACTTCATGTTAACAGCTTAATCTGGTTCAAGGTTGGTTCGCATTCATCTATATCCCTTCCCCCAGGTTGTGCCTGAAAATAGGCAGGATTTGTCTAGTGCACTTACCGGTCAACAAAACTAACTAAATAAATAAAATAAATAAATAAATAAATAATGCAGAATGACAACACAAAGTAATAATTACAATGATGGAGCCTTTCCTGTTTTGCACTCTGCGTAGCGGAGTGACAATGCGAAGTGCACTTCACTGGTGAAATTTAAATTCACTGCATCTCTAGTCAGGATACTATTTATTCTATATTTTATAAGATTGGGGCCTCAGTAATAGCCAAATATATAGCGTATTTGTTTAATTTCTCAGTAAGCACTTATGAAATTCCTGATGACTGGAAAACAGTCTGTATTGTGCCAATTTACAAAGGTGGTAATGATCTAGATCCTGGATGTTATTGGCCTATAGCTATCCTGACCCCTATCTCCAAAATATTAGAAAAGCTAGTTTATGAGCAGTTAATAAAATACCTGGACAAAAATAGAACATTGACAAACTATCAAACTGATTTCCACAAAGGGCACAATACGACATATGCAGTATCCAAGGTTGTTGATTACTGCCACAGTTTACAAGTGCCTTTCCTGACATCTCATGGAGGACAAGGTTTCCCAGTACTGTAATCTCATTCTTTGCTTGTTTCTTTCTCAGATACATGAGTACACATTAGCAAATTGTTGGTTGCCACTTGCTTTCTCACTCTGCCCGACTGTGGTCACCAAACTGCATGCCCTCGCTTTGGTTTTATTTGTAAGAATCGCCAGATTGCTTGTATCACCTCCACTGGTATGTTGATTGTAATGTACTGATAAGTTGTTTGAGTTATATTATATGTATTCACCTCTACTTGTATGTTGATACTATTGTACTGTATGCTATAGTACATCTCATTTATTATATGTGCCACCTAGATGGCTTAGGTCATTTCTGAAGACATTCTCTCAGATTGTTCCCCGATTTCCCTCCAACAAACCACTCAGACACTAGACTCCTGGGTTCTTATATTAGCAATCAATTTATTCCAGATTTTCACTTATTATTGTCATTTACATATTAACATTTCTGTTATCACATAATGTTTCATTTTATGATACATCACATCATCATATCTTTTCAACTGTTTTACTCATTCCACTTTATACCCATTTGATATATACATTATTTAGCCTTCATCTTTTTCCGTTATCTTCTCCCCGTCCAGATATACATCGGTGGGGAGGACTTTCTCTTTCTTCCTTTCCTTTCAGGGTGCCAGTGCACACTATCGCCCTTCTTCAGGTCATCCTATCTGTGCAGCCTTGTAGTCCGCGCACCCTTTCCCTCACCCTTTTTCCCTCCCCCCCATCCTCCATTTTTCCACACCTTTTTATCCAATGTCTTTAGTCTGCTAGACCAGCCATCCACCTTTGCCTGGTCACCCAGATAACCATGGCCCCTGCCAGACTACCATCCACCTTCAGTGCAGGGACCACAATCTTACCATTTATCTTAACCTGTAGGGTGGGTGGGAGATAAAATCAAAAGGGAGCAATACTGTGAGCTCTGACCCCTCTGACCTGGCTTTAAATACACCCTGCAGCTTGCGCTCTCTTGCTCTCCCTTTTTCAGCCAGTAGGGATTAGCCCACCTTCCCAGAGCCCCCGCCCCTGTTGTGAGGTCATCTGGCCCCTGCCTTAAGCGATGCTCTGCCATCTACTTGTCATTATGTTGTATAATATCTGTGCTATAAATATATGTTATGTGAATGTCTGCTTAGAGAGAAGGGCAGCCATCAGCATTTAAAGAGGCCTGCCCTCTTGACTCCAAAGGCCCCAGCATGCTGAAACAGCTGGCTGTCATAAAACTGACCCAGTGGAAACTCTAATTAAAAACTTCTTTCCAAAGGCTAGGTTATATCACCTTGTAAAATATTTCTACTTTGAAGTCAGGGAGCCATAGAAGGTTACATCTTTTACGACATCCTAGGAAGTGACAAATTCTAACAGCTATCTGTTATAGCTCTTCCCACTAGAGGATAAGTGTTTGTCAGAATGTGATTTGTGAACATCAAAGGAAATGCTCTGCTCAAAGAGACTGTCATATTTTGATATTACTAACTTTGTAGATTTCCAGCCAGCAGTAAAATGACACCCTTGAATATACTTGGTCAGGTTACAAAATTAATGACAGGACAAACAGTGACCTCATGTGCTGTGACATCACAAGGAGGTGTATGCTGCAGCAAGTTACGCCATTTGCCACTATGCCAGGGCCCTATGCCACATTCCAAGATTGGCAGGGTCCTGGCAGTTGCGACATGCGGGATCCACCATGTGGAGGCTAATGCCACGTGCATGGCATATATGCCCCGCATGTTGCAAAATGCGGCCAGCGACAGGCCACCCCCCGAAGCCCCATCCCGAACCACCATGGCACACACCAAGGGGCATGGGGGCAGGACAGATGGCACAGGCATCTGGGGGGTGCATGGTAGATCTGACCCCTGGCAGTCCCTGATGATCGGAGGGGTGGGGGCGGGGTGTGCTTGTGGGGGCATGGAGGTCTGTATGTCACTGTTGCTGCAGTGCTGCATGGCTGCATCTGATGGTGCCAGCCAGCAGCTGCCGCTTAAAACAGCTCTGAGCTGCCGTAAGGTAGCTACGCAAGTGTGGCTTTTGGAATCACACCAGTGGGTTACAAGAGCCACCCTCCTGGAAATGGTGAACTTGCTGTCATTACCCACACTTGTGCCATGTCATTGTGGTCTGCAGTGTAGTGGGTGGCATAACCCACAATTGTCGTAGCCCACATCCGACATAGCGCAGGTTGCCTCCTGGAATAGGGACTGGTGTAACCCATGACATAAATCATGAGATATGACATGGGGTTTGGCATATCAAGGCTTACGCCAGCATAGCCCTTCCTGGAATCAGGCTTCAGGACTCAAGTCTAGTAGGTGATTCGGACCTAAAACAGACAGTAGGATTACCCTGTTCATATCCTGTTCACATATTGAACTTTGAGGTTTGGCACTGTGGGAGATGAGAGCCTGACCAGCAGAGCTAGTTTGTGACACCTTATACCTCCTAAAAACCACTCACCCCAGTCTCCTTATTTTATTTCATTATTTCTCCCCAGATCCCTCCTCCCCCTCCCCCTGAACACCCGCTTTTATCGGATAGGGTCCCCGGGAACAAACAAGTCTGCCTCTTTAAGCAGGCAAACCACATTAGTGTACATTTCTAGTTATCAATCAAATAAATAAATAGATTAATTAATTATTTAAATAAAATGAACTGGCATGCATCTGAAGCACCTCCCTGACCTTATGGGACACCAAAAGAAACTCCAGGCCACATAATTCAAGCTGTATCATAGTAAGTATAAAATAAAACGTGGTACAAGGGAAATGGATTTAAATATAGAAATGAGCAGCAGGGATGAAGAATGGAGGTGGAAAAGAAGTACAAAAGGTAGGGCACAAAAATGTCTTTAACATGAATTACTGTTACGTTTAATTTGCTGGTCATCATTTTTCTCATGTCTCCTTCCCTGCCACAGCAACTCTGGTTATAATGGGCTCACCCTTTTAAATAGCATTACTCTTTTACAGAAGGGATGGTGGCCTTGCCTACTGATTAGCATGCAGAGCTGTGAATCTGAAGATTTAGGTTTGAAGCCCACCACTCACTTAACATTCCTGTGCTCATTGACTGTCTCTCACACACACACACACACACACACACACACACACACTCTCTCTCTCTCTCTCTCTCTCTCTCTCTCTCTCTTTGTCCTCACCCCCATGCTTGGGTGCCTTATCATTCTCTGTCATTATTTGGGGAGGGGCAACAGGGGTATATTGGGGAAGTGGGTTGTCAATCATCAGGAATAAAACCTTTTGGAGGCAGTGTAGCTCAATGATTAGATCACGGAGAGACCCAGGTTTGAGTCTCACCACCACCACTAATAAGTCAGTACATATTCTGTTTTAGAAATTATTTTGGAATTAGTTAAATCTTCTGAGTCCATTTTGGATACCACCCCCCCCCCCACATACACACACATTATGCTGATGTGGACTAACTTATACCTAGCAATTTATCAGGGCGGAATAGTTTCTTTTTTCTCCTTTGTTCTAAGAGTCTATTTTTATTATGTTGCCTATGTGGTGGTTGAAGTCAGAGGTTGTTACTGATAAGAACCTCATAGGATTTAGGTACAGAGTCTCATAAAAGGGGCTGATAATTTAGAAGAAGAATCAGCATTTATATAGCGCTTTTCATACACAGTGTATCTCAAAGCACTTTCCAAGCAATGTTAGACTGGTAGTAAAGTGATTCAGTGTGTAGTGGTGGCCTTATCACACATCAACACCCACATACAGCCTGGACAATTGCATGAACTGGTTTTATGGGAAGGGGAATGTTGGCTAGGACATGGATAATGTCCCCTACTCTTTGGGAAGAGTGCTCTTGGTTCTTTTACTTCCACCTGGACACCCACCAGGACAGCACCAGAATGGGTAGAAGGGACTTCGGTTTAACGTCTCATCCGAAGGACAGCACATCCCAGCAGTACAGCACCCCCCTAATGCTGCACTCAGATGCCAGCATTTCAGGTGCAAGTCCAATCCCATTGTGGGACAGGGACCCATGACCTTCTGGTCCAGAGGCGGATGTGCTACCAACTGAGCCACACTGACACCTTTAGGGTAGAATCAAAATATAAATCAACACCTCCATAACCATGTTTAATACTGTCCAGCTGGTATACAGTTTACCAAGGGAGAATGACTTCTTCTGTTGATATTCTGACTTACAGTCACATCTATGTCCACCTAGCCACCAGATGGCCTTGCAAGCATAGGTGGGAGCATTAGTAACTTCGCATTCAGTGCCATCTTGGGTGGCAACACAGTGTTGTACTTCACCCGGCACCGTTACTCAATTCCTATCCACCCAGGGGCGTTGCAAGTTTTATATTTATGGAAGCAATCAGACCACTTTTGTCCGCTCCCCCCACTACTGACAGTGACTGGACTTTCCCACACCCTACTACTGATGATTCTTGGACTGTCCCACTCCCCACCCCATAGCAACATAGTTTCAAACAGAAAATTAGTAGCTTAAATAGTTGCACCCAACACTCCCCTCCCTCCCATACACTAACTGATTTGGGAGATAATCATGGGAATTGAACCCAGGACTGCAGCTGCCTCTCTTGCTTGCAGTCTGGTGCTCTGACATATGGTCTATACTGGCAGCAACTGATAGTGGTGAGGAAATGTATTAGCACTCCATAGACGGCCTCTTGTACCTGGTACCTCTCCCCGCCTCTAGAGGTTGCCTGGTGACATTCCTAAGCCAACCTTCACTACTTAGCTAATCTTTTAGTATCCTGACATATCCAAACATGCCTCTGTACACCACATTCCTTTCCGCAAGCCATGCTGGTCCCACTACTGGGCATTACTCCATAGTGGCAACAGTACAGAAGCAATTCCCCACCCCATTGCTCACACTATGAAGGCCAGCAAACACTGTTTAATCATTTTAAATTCACACTGACTAACGTGCACGTATCAGTCAGTTTTCATTGCCCCCCTTCCCCCAGCTTCCACAAACATCCAGCCACCCCCTGTCACCACCAACTGGTTTGACCACCTGAAGGGGGTAGGTACAACCCCAAAACCTGCACAGGCACATCTCTGAAATACCCAGTGGAACACCTCACCATCCAAGAACTCTGTAAAACAATAATGCTGCTTCTGCTAATGTCAGATAATATCCATCCCAACCCAGGTCCACCACACATTGCTCACATTCACCACTCCCACAATGGGCATCTATGAATAGCGTCATGCAATATCTGTACATTGATTGCTAAATATACCCAACTTGAAGCCTGGGTAGGCTTGAACCAACCAGATATTATATCCTTAACTGAGATCAGGCTAACCCCTAAAATCCTGGACACAGAGATAACACTTCAGGGCTATTGTATCTACAGACAGCACTGCGCAGGTAGGTGATGAGGAGGCTGTTTGCAATACATCTGTTCTGACCTACAGGCGCAAAAGGTTCCATTGTCACATCTCACCACTGAATTGGAAGGTCTAGTTACTAGACTTCTGGTAGGTGGATGCAAAGTACTAATAATCATGTCTGTCTAATCCCACCAAGACTGCACCAAGCAGGCCTCAGCGCATTCTCACAATACTACCAGGATGTCTGTACCAACTGTGAGAAACTGGTGATAGGGATTTCAAAATTGACTGGGCTGCAAGCTCCAGCAACTCACATTGGGACACAGTCAACAACTTGTACCTCACTCAGGTGGTTGGTAAAAGTACACAGTACAATTACAGGACAGGTACGGGCACACTCATAGACTGGGTACTTACAACCAAGCCAAAGAAGACTGCCAATGTACAGGTCCTGCCTGACGTGTTAGTGATCACTCTCCAGTCTCAATGGACTGGAGTTCTAAGACCAGGAGTCACCCACCAAGGCTCATTACCTCCAGGGTAATGCACAAAGGCTCCTTACATGCCTTTTGGCAATACTTGGCACAGTTGACTGGAGCCACATGGATGCTATCCCCAATAATGACCTGGCACTGGGCTTCCTAATCAAGGAGTTCACACAGGCAGTGGACCAATATGTCACTATCCAGAGGTGTATGATCCAAGGAAGTTATGCAGCATGGCTCATCAAGAACTGTGAGGGTTAATGTACATTAGGGATAACGCCTGAACTAGAGCTACAGTATATGGTGACCCCATAGATATCCAGGCATATAAGACAACCTGCAACAAATGCACATGATTAATTAGGGAGACCAAATTCAGCTACTTCAGAGAGAAACAAAATAAACTCTGGGGTAATGGGAACAGATTCTGGTGTTCTCTAAAGAAACTCCTTGGGAGCCCTGACAAAAGCTCACCCAAACTGATCATACACGATTCACATATCTCTGACCCCAAGGAGATTGCAGACATTCTTAACTCCACATTCACTGACCTCAACACCATTGACTCCACTCCACTTCATGCCCCCCACAACACCACAACCCCCCTCCCACCACCAAACCGGCACATGCCAACTGCCCCAATTTCTATTTTAGAGCAATTACAGTGTTGGAAACTGCAAAATATGTAAAATGTGTGCTCAGCAAAACCAGGGTAGGCAGTGACACCATAGACGTGAGACTCCTTGTCTCAGCACTGGACAGCCTTGCAACCCCAATTACCAAACTGTTCAACCAATCCCTCTGCTGTGCCAAATTCCCTGCCCTCTGGAAAACCACTGCTATCATGCCAGTCCACAAGGGATGAGATAAAACATCTATCACAAACTATAGACCAGTCTCCTTATTCTCCCCTCACTCCAAAACACCGGAGCGAGTGGTCACGGATCAGCTTTTGCCATACCTAAATCAACACAACCTACTATGCCCCCAGCAACATGGGTTTAGACAGCTGCAAACCACCATCTCTGCCCTCCTTGAATACACCAGCTCTCTGCTTGAGACAATTAACAAAGATGAAATGGTTGGGTCAATCTTTATTGACCTAACCAAAGCATTCCACCTTGTGAACCACACACTGCTCTTGGGAAAAACTTGTGGCAATAGGCCTATCTAGGGAAACTGTGGGGAGGTTTGAGAGCTACCTAACAGACTGTACCCAAAGTGTGAAAGTCAATGAAGTCCTATCAGACTCTAAGGTAGTGATGGTATGGGTCCCCCAGGGATCAGTACTGGGCCTGCTACTGTTTAGCCTGTTCATTAGCTACCTGCCTATAGCCTGCCAAGATGCCCACATCTTGTTGTATGCAGATGATGTGGTTATCTTCTCTAGCAGCACTAAGCATCAAGCTGCTACCCTAACTCGGCAGGAAAACTTCAGTTCACTCACATACTGGTTCATACAAATTAAGCTGCTACTAAACCACAAAAAAAAGCTATGATATTTGCTGGCCAACAAAGAAAGAATAAACTACTACTCCTGTCCATCCATAACCAAGAAGAGGAGGTCCTAGAAAGGGTTAATAATTTTAAGTACCTCAGTGTTTATCATGATAACTCTCAAACATACACTGAACACATACACCATATTGTTAGTACGGTAAACAAAAAAACTGTGGGTGTTATTTAGACACAAGCACTTTATGACATGACACCGGAAACCATGAAACTGGCAGTGGCATCCTCAGTTCTCTCCACCCTGGATAATATACTGGCAATATATAGAGCCACAATAGACATCTCCTTCAACCGAATCAGGACCATTCTAAATAAGGCCTGTCACCTCATCCTTGAAGCAGACAGGCTTTCTTAATCTTGTGACCTCTATCTGGATACAAACTGGCTTCCACTAGACCTCAGAATAAAGTTACAAACCTGCCTAATTGGGAAGAAGGCCCTACTAGGGCACACCCCTCCATACCTCAAATCCCTGCTACATACAGTACCACTATTAACTACCATTCTACTAGGAGTGTGGCAAGAAATGTCTATACGTTTGACATTGTACTACTAGCCAAGTGATGAGTCTTCTCCTGCCGTGCACCAACTTGGCTTATTGAACTCCCCACCGCAATGCTGGAGTTACCCAAACTAACTCAATTTAAATCGTCCCTGAGAAACTACATTGCACAGCAAAATTCATGTTGGTGCAATTGCTAAGTCAGTCCCTTCCTCATCCTCTCTCCTGTCTTTGCCTCTAAGACCCTGCTTACTGCAGACAAATTTGCACTATTGCAACAGCCCTAAGTAATAACCATAGACAAGGTTCCGCCTGCTGCTCTGATACCTTTGCATTAAATGTGTAAGTACGGAACTTCTGAACATTTTGTAAATATTTTCTGGGACCTTGCATGGCACATAAAATTTGGAACTGGAACTATGTCTTATTTAACCTGTATTTTTATGAAGTGGAACCTTTGCAAATGAGCTTTGCTCAAATATGTTACTCTGACTTTTCCAATAAATAAAAATAAATAAATAAATAACTAAATAAAATGAATATAGTAAGGCTGTTTTTATGGCACACTGGTCTTAGCCACGTCCATCTTTGGAGAAAGTTATGAAAGACTGCATGGACAATTACACAGATACACAGATTCATAGAACTGAGAGCAGAAAAAGGTTCCTGACCCATCCGGTCTGCAGACTCTACCAAAATATTCTGCCTTGCCTTGTTAACAGTCCCCATCTTTGTTACTGTTCCCCCTTTTTAAATAAACCCACATGTCTGTCCCATCCCTGCTTGAAGCTACTGATTGATTTGATCTGTATTGCTTTCTCTGCCATCGTATTCCCCTTGTCCACCACCCTCTATGTGAAGAAGTGCTTCCAGATGTCCTCTTCGAATCTCCCAGTCAACTTTATTGAATTCCCTCTCATCCATGTATCTGAACTGAAGCTGAAACACTCTTTGATGTCCACTCTATTTATCCCATGCAGGTACTTGTATGTCTCAGTCATGTCACCCCGTTTCCCTCCACTTTTCACAAATGACAGTGTAGGAGAGATCACGTGATGAGCTAGCGGCAAGCAGAAGTCTCCAAGACTGCTCCCATGCTTCGGCGAGTTAAATATAATCTTTTACATGCTTAGAGACCCTGCAGTTCAATTGTGTGAAGTGCTTAGAGTTGGTGAGGGGCACTACGTTGTAGAGGGCGAAAGAAATCGCATCGGAAAAAAAAAAGAAAAACAGTAGTACTCACAGTGAGGCTTGCCCGTGGAATGGCCGAGATGGATAACGGAAACCCCAAGCCCTTGGCAGTAAGAACGCTGGTGGTGAGGCGCTGTAAGCTGCATTCCCCTACCCCGAGGAGACCGCTGAATTCAGGGCAGAAGTTCCAGGGGGACAATCAACCTCGGAGGACATCAGCGAGATTAAACAGCTTCTGCAGGGGCTGGTTGCTGATTTTACCCTACTCAAACCTGCCTTAAATGCTTTATCACAAAGGGTGGGGGACGCTGAGGTGAGAATGGCCTTGCAGGAAAGGAAGACGGAAGCCATGGATCACAAGATAACTGGCCTTAAAAGACAAGTCAAAAAATTAGAAGACTGACTGGAGGATTAGGAATCACGCAGTAGGAGAAATAATCTAATCATGGCAGGTCTCCCCGAGAAGTCTGAAGGCCCAGATTGTGCAGCATTTATGCAGGACCTTCTCCAGAAGCTATTTGGTTCGACACCATTTGGGGAATCATGTAATATTGAGCGAGCTCACCGATCACTGAGAGAAACCCCCCCACCTGGTGCCGGCCCCAGAGTTCTCATTATGAGGTTCTTGAATTACAAAAAGAAGACCCATGTTCTGAATAAAGCCAGGGCTATTAGAAACCTACAATGGAATGGAGCTTCCATTTGGCTATTCCAGGACTTAATACCTTCGGTGAGAGAGAAACAAAAAGAGTATGCAGAGATTAAGAAAAAACTGTACTTAGCTGGTTTGAAATTCAGATTGCAGTACCCGGCCACATTGACGGTGAAATTGCCAAAAGGAGACAAAAGGTATTCCACAGCTCGCGATGCCCTGGAGAGCCTCAGGGTGGAGCTGCCTGACCTGTTCAAATCGGTGGCCTGAAAGAGCGAAAAGACCCATGATGGATGCAGATGGAACTGTGTTGAGTGAGACTAATGGCATCAGGGAAGTGCCTAGATGGATGGCAGAAACCCACCAGTTGCTCAGTTTTTTTTTTTTGTTTTTTTTTGATAGAGACGAAGTTTCAAAAGACTGTGAAAATGAATGCCCTGTTTTTATTTCTGTTGTTCATTTTAAAACTATACTTTTCCAGGGCAGAACTGATTTGAAAGTACGGACCTTGCTGATGGTGATCCTTTCTTTCCGCTAGATGTTCAGAGTTTACCTGCCTCATGTTGAGCCCTAGGGGATAATTGACAAGCTGAGGCAGATCATATTTGGCAAGCAGAGGCAGATCGCTACTTGGCTTCCATGACCCCTTGTCTACTGGGGCATTTATGTAATGGGGAAATGGCAGCTTTTTTTTTTTTTCTTTTCTATCTTCCCCCCCCCCCCTTTTTGTTTCACCAATGTTGCAGGCAGTGAGGGGTAGATTTAAAGCTACCCTCGAGGTGGGGATTAGGTTGGGTTTCACTTAGTGGATTACATGCTGAGGCGTGGGGGAGGGTCAGAGACATGTCGGGGGCTGACTCATACACGTCTCATGAGAACTAAGGAGGCGTATCAGAGGATCGGGGCGGGGGCTAGGGGATTACGGGGGAGAGAGAGAGATCCAAGATATATAAAATAAAGAAAGTAGGACATATGAGAGTGACTATAGGGGTATTGATATAGTAGATGGTTTTAATTAAGTTTCTATCATGGAATGTGAAAGGCCTCAGGGGGAGGAAGAAGAGAATAGCCATACTGCAGTATATAAACCAGTTAGGAGTACATATTGTGGCACTCCAAGAAACACATTTACTGAGCGAGGAGTTGCACCTACTTAAGAAAGGATGGATAGGCAAGGTCATAGGAGATGGGAAAGCCAAAGCGTCTGGGGGTGTGGCAATATTAATTAGGAAATCATGCCCATTTGTGATTGAGTGAACCTTGCCAAGGGAGGACGGTAGGGGGATATACGTGTCGGGTTCAGTCTTGGGAAACTTATTTTCTTATGCTTCAATATACGGCCCTACTCCCCCCCCAAGCCAGAATTCTTTGCCTCCTTGGAAGCTGACATTGCTACACTTCCTCATAACCCTTTGATCATAGCAGGCAACTGGAATCTCTGCCTGGACAATAAGGTGGACAGAAGCCCTGCAAGTAATAGATCTCCCAATGCCTCTCAGATTGCATTGAATAGATTTATGGGGATTACAGCTTTAGTAGATCCATATAAAGTGTGTAAGAAAGGGGATACAGAGATAACTTTTTACTCTGGGGTTCATAAGTCGCACTTGAGGATTGATTTTTTTCTGGTCAATAGGGATGTGCTTAGTAGGATTAAAGGTCTAAATACCTTTAGCAGGGTACTATCGGACCACTCCCCAATCCAAATGCTATGGGAATTAGATCACATACCTCCGAAACCATATCGATGGAAACTAGACGAGGGGATCTTAGCGGAAGATAATATGGTAAATAGGCTAGAGGAATCCCTTAAGGAGATTATTCAAACTCAAGTTCCAACTCTAACAGACAAGAAGCTTGCCTGGCCAGTCTGTAAGGTTCTATATGTGGGAATAGCACAGGAATACTCTGCTAGGAGGAACAAAATGGATAAAGCCTGGGAGGAATTCTTAATGGGGGCCATAGGGTCATTGTCACCGTTGGAGGGATCCTCCCCAGAAGTAGATAAAGAACTAAAGGACTTAAGAGAAGAGTATAGGGAGATATGGAATCTTAGGGTAGAATCTTGGGGGATGAGACTAAGCGCTAAACATCTGCTACAAGGGGATGTGCCCGGCCATGTACTGGCGCACAGAATTAGGAAGCGGGAGGCAGAAAGAGTGATTCTGGATGTAAATTTTGGAGGGGAATATTACGGAACCTCAAGGATTGGCTGATGCCTTTGTGGATTATTATGCTAGTATATACCAAGAGGGGGCCACCAGCACAGAGGACGAAATTAAGAGGTTTCTCAATAGAATACCATTGCTCAGATTGAGCATGGAGCATGCCCAAGCACTGTCTGCTCCAATCTCGAAAATGGAGATCAGGGAGACAATTAAAAGCCTGCCAAATGGTAAGGCACCGGGGCCGGATGGCTTGTCAGCCAAATTCTACAAAACTCATTTAGAGACAATAATGCCTCTACTGCAAGAACTCTTTTCGAATATTATGGAAGAGGGGGTGCCCCCTCCTCCCTTGTACCAGGCCTATATTACTTTGATACCAAAGCCAGATAAACCTAGAGATTCGCCGGGTAATTATAGACCCATTGCTTTAATAAACCAGGATATTAAAGTACTCACTAAGATCTTGGCTAATAGGGTCCTTAAAGTTGCTCCTTTATTAATTAGCCAGGATCAAGTTGGATTTATGCCAGGTAGAGGGGCACATGATGCGTTAAGGAAACTTCACCATATCCTACATAAGGCCTCTAATTCAAAGTCTGCTATGGCCCTGATAGCACTTGATGCCGAAAAGGCATTCGATTGGGTTTCCCATGATTTTTTATTTTTCACAACGGAAAAAATGAGTTTCCCAAAGGGACTTCTCCAAGGTATTAAAAATCTGTATAAAGCCCCCACAGCCAGGGTTTTATGTAATGGCTATCTTTCTAAAGAGTTTTCCCTCCGTAATGGAACTAGACAAGGTTGTCCCCTGTCACCAATTCTATTTAATATCTACCCGGAACCCTTGCTAAGAGCACTCTCTATGGAGCCCAGGGTTCGAGGGGTCGAAGTTCAAGGGATGGAGCTCAAATTTTCGGTATTTGCTGACGATATCTTGTTGCACTTAAACAATCTGGCTGTCAGCTTCCAGCATGCTCTGGAAATTATTGGGGAATTTTCGGAGGTATCAAATTATAAATTGAACTTAAGCAAAACCCAAGTTCTTCCGCTTATGGTATACACCCTCAGATCAGATTTTGAACACCTGCAGATCAACTGGGCCTCGGATAAGATTAAATACTTGGGAATTTGGATTAGAGCCAGGTCTGAAGACGAGGTGGAGGACAATCTGGGTAACTTATTGGCTATAATTAAAAACGATGTCTTAAGGTGGAATAAACTCCCTTTAAACTTTACCGCCAGACTAGGAATGATTAAAATTAATCTGTTGCCCAGATTATTGTACCCCATACACCTTCTACCATACAATATCCTGAAGGGCCGCTTTACTAGTATCCAAAGGATAATCTCAAACTTCCTATGGGATTCTAAACCCCCAATGATGAAACACACTACCTTGCACCTCCCTTACCCTAAAGGAGGTATAAAACTCACCGATCTGTTCCTATATTATGTTGCAGGACAGCTTGGGCTAATGGAGCATTGGGCAAGAACTGGGGAGGAAGGAGGGTATATACCAACATGGCTGCGAATTGAGCAGAGCACTTTAAAGGATTTAAAACTTTCCCCGGCTACACTGCTGTATACAGACTCGGTGGTTTTGCCTATTAGGGTGAAGCATACATCAATTGAAAAGTCGATGAATGCTTGGTGGGAACTATTAAACCCGGCTCAGAGGAAGGCACAGAGGGGAGCTAGAGACCAGCCCATAGTGGGTGACCCAAATTTCCATCTAGGGGGATCGATAATTAGCCCCCAATGGGCACCACATTTGGCTAAGTTAAAACTGATAGATGTTATACTTGATGATAAGGTGAGCCTACCAGCTCATACTAGGGAGTGGGTCTTTTTTAAAAAGGTCCAAATTAAAACTATGGTACAGAAGTTCATACGAGACAATAAAGTAGGGGGCTGACCCCATTCACTTGGGATTATCTGAAGGAGTTTGATCTCCTACAACACCCCCTTTCCAAGGTGTATAGGGTGCTGTTAGAATTTCTGAGCTCAGAGTTTAAGGCCCAGACAGTCTACTGGGATAAAACTCTCTCCCATCTGAGGCCTGACTGGAAGGAGATTTGGAAAAATGTTAAAATCCTGTTGGTTCCGAAGTACAGGACTATGCAATTCTTCATCTGTTCGAATATTTATTATACCCCTGTTAAATTATGTTATAGAAAACTCAGACAGACAGATCTGTGCTATAGATGTGAATCAAAACCGGGGGACCTATTTCATGTAATGTGGAGCTGTCCTAAAATCCATTCGTTATGGATCCAAATTGGCCAAGAAATGGACCCACTGCTAAACTACACTGAATATATCAAACCGGAGATCTGTCTCCTAGGGGACATGAAACCAGTAATGAGGGATTCAGCCAAATACCATGTGTCTCTGATGTCTGCCTTGGTTAAAGCTTTTGTGTTGAGACATTGGAAGAATGGTAATATATACACTCATGATCAATGGGTCAGAGATTTGATGCAGGTCCTGGGCAGACTTAAAAGGCAAATGGCTGTAGAGGGAAAAAAGAAGTTATATGCCAGAAGGTGGGGGGCCTTAGAAGCAGTTTACTCAATACAACAGAAAAGCTCCCAGACTTGGATCTGTCTGTCTGAAGGGGAGTAGCCTACAATATTCATGTAATAGAATGCTATAAGTAACTAGGGCTGTATGGAGATGTATCACCCCTTCTAAGGGATGTCTTTAATGAATAGGGCATAACACTCATGGGATTAAGTTTTACAGGGACGGACTTTTTTTATACTTCATGGTCAAGAAGGGTCCTCTCTCTGTCAGGGAAACACTGTCATCAAAGATTATCCCCATTTAGCCACCTGTACGACAAAGTTGACTGAACGATATAAATTTCTTGATGGACAAGAACTGGGTTAGACTATCGCCAACTGTGAAGAAATAGAAATGTTTGTTATTTTGATTTAAGGGGATTCAAGTTTTCTTTTTCTTTTTTCTAGTGATTCCATATAACTGTGACTGTAAATAAGTTTGGGGATGTATATAGTTTCCATATCCAGTTTAGGGATGTGGGCCCAGGTACCCCCCCTGGGATGTATGTATGTATGTCTTATTGCTGACATTATAAAACTCTAATAAAGAAGTTCAAAAAAAACAAATGACAGTGGAGGACTTCAAGAATGCATGGGGTAGACATAATGGAATATTAGTGAGAAGGCAGGGAGGAGAGAGGGATGCCAGAGACCAGTCAGGGTCTGCAGGGACAGACTAGTCAGAGACCATCTGGGGCTGGGCAGACTGGGTGGGCCAAGCAGTCATTTTGTTCCAATACATTCTGTTTCCATGTTTCTGTATGTAGTTAAAGCCAGCACATTTTCTGTTTTACATAATTTCCTCAAGGCCATGGATAATCTCACTCATACGGCACAGAACTTTCTCCACCATGTTGCAGTCTTCCTCCAGGTGTGGACTTTAGCACTTTGTGCAGCATTCCAGATGTATCCTTTTTATGGATGCAGTGGGCAGAGCGCTGCAGTCATTTTGCTGTTCTAGTAGAAGAGAGAGCTCTTCTGATTCCTAACAGCAGTGATGAAAGTGAACAGGAACACACAGGAACTCAGTTTCTGTACCTTTTTTTGCAGCAGGAATGGAGTTCCTGTACTTCTTCCCACTGACACTGAAACTGAAATTCTTAAGCCAGCAACATAATGACAGTTTCTAGGCCTGTGACCTGAAATCAGGGTTTCTATAACAACATCTGACTTACAACAATTATATTTTCCTACAAATACTTCAATATCTCTAACTGAATCAACTCCTGTGGAAACAGATAGATGTAACTTGACACAGTTATCTTTCAGATTGAGGATCTTTATTCTGCATTTCATATTTGCCAATTTTTAAGTGCCTGTACTTCTTGTCTATCTCTTCCACCACTGCCTAACAGACTAGATAAAATTAGAAGCTTTGTGGTATTACTCAGTTTTCATTCAGCTGAGCAGTACTTCAAAGCACTGTTGTGTGTGCTAAGCTTCAGTCTGGCTAGAAATGCCTTTCAAGAAAGCTTCATAGCTCAGAAACATGTTAGATCATTCAGTCTTTCTCAGCTATAAATAGAGATAAGTAGACAACCCTGGGACTAGCAGTGAGTAAGTCAAATGTCACAGAATGGAATGTTTTATGCAATAAATCATCGGGTTATACAAGTTTCACTGAAGATAAGTTAAAGGGCCCCTAAAATCAGTTCATTTAAGTTTCAGTTTTTTTTACAGTGGAGGTTTGAAATGGACTGTTCATATGCACATTTTCATCTTAAAATGTATCATACTGTTGAAATTCTGTTGCTAATGTACTGAAAAAAGAGCTTGCTGGTCTGTGCTAGTACGAGCCTTTTTCCTGAAAACTTAGTTCAGCTGACTTAGCTGTTTTACAGGGAGTGTTTTTTTTCTTTATCTTTGGATTTCAATAATCTTTAGTGTGCCTGGGCTCACTATTCATCATGTTTAATGTAGAGGAATATAAAGATGCTGAGGATATACATTTAAACTTTGATACTGGTATCCGACCTTACCTATTTGAGCCCACAGTATCCAGTGTTAATCAGTGTGAGAGAGCAAAAGCTGCATCTGATTCTGACATAGAGACTGACAGTTCTGATTCAGATGACACAAATCAGACTTACCTTGGGTTGGTTAGTATTTTTAATTATTTACACCTAATCATTGCTTTATCTATAATCTAGGGGACATTGTCTGTTTCATTTAGCAACACAAAGTTATTCCAGTCCTTCATATCATCTATGATAGCCCTGCCCCCATTATTTTGTTTAACAACTCATTGACCTATGCTTCATCACAAATTGTATATCTATATTTTTTAATGTGTCTCTGTACTCATTAGTTCTGAACTATATCAAGTCATACTGTCTTATTGCGTGTATGTTTGGGAGGGTGCTCTGCAAAGGTGCCATGTGCACCCATTCTTATCATAATTTGATGGTGCTCCGTATTAGTTTATTAGGGACAGTAGCTGGATATGGTTTCATCTTGTGTTGCAGTACAAGTATGTTTGTGTATTTTTTCTCACTGTATTTGTTACCTGCTCTAGTGTGTGTGTGTGTGTGTGTGTGTGTGTGTGTGTGTGTACTGTGAAGGTGGTCCCGACTGTCTATTCCTGTATTGTCACCTGTGTGACCACATGTGGATGTTCATGGACAGGGGTCAAAACTGGTACCAGCCCCACTAGCTGTTAGGTAATGCTTTGGGATAGACAAAAATATTTGTTAGAATAAAAAAAGAGCATTGCAAGTCTTACTTTTACCACTTTGAAAAATAAGGCCACAATCCTAAGCATGCACATGATGTTGCCGTGGATGTGACACCCATTCTCAGGATCACAGTCCTGTTTTTCAAAGTGGTAAAAGAAATATTGGCAATGCTCTTCATTATTATTACAAAGATACCCGTGCTCAGGAGAACATGTACTTTTAGCCTCAACTATCACTCACACTTTTCCAGGAAATTTGCACATGTGCAAAGCATATTCACATTGAGAAGAGGCATCTTGCAGCAGAACATCAGCCTAGCACTAAGGTAATGTGCTTGGTCTGAGCTAAAATATATATTTTTAAAATTTAAATAACAGATCTTAATGTTACTCATACTGTGGCACATGAATATTTTATTTTGTCATAGATGTTATTACAGGCACACTGGTCACACAAGTTCATTATAGCTGCTGAAACATGATAGTGCCCCTTTAATGTGAGCACTACTCATGCACTGTATTGATAATAGTTTCCAGAGAGCTGCAGGTACAGTAATCTGAAACTGAATAGCAGCTAGAAACAAACCATCAGGAAACTTTTATTAATTCATTGTAGTGAGCAGTGCACACTGTCACAGCATGTGGGAATGAACTTCAGATGAGGCAAATTTACAGGTTTAACATACCATGGTGTGATATTTATTTTTCAAAGGTTAGAAAAATAATAAATGAAAACAACAAAAATTGCAAAGAAAATCATTACTTAACATCAGTAGTTTCTCACAAAATATAGTCCTGGATCTTAGAGCTCCTAAGACCCTTCTCATCTGCATTCAACAGCTTGTCTGCCTCTCTTTCTCCCTCTCCTAGGGCTGAGCCCCTCTGGGCTGAACTGAAGTGAACTTAGTGAAGATGCTTTTTATATCTCTTGGTGGGGTTCCCCCTGACAGAGCCCTTACACATCTGGACATGTTTCAAAACCAAAAGGGAGGGGACTGTGTCAGGGGATTTCCTAATTCAATTAAATGTACAGTGTATATATCCACAGATATTGACTTTCTATAGCTCTGATCAAAAGTGACGAAGCACTTGTATACATAGAACTTTATGTAGTAACAGGTTTAGAGTGTGAATTTAAGAAAATACCTTGAGGATTTCCTATAACTGTATTAATCATGAAATTATTATTGTTTTATATGGCTTCTGAGTCCTTTTTTCTTTAAAAAGTTTTTTTTTAATTGTAATCATTCCTGTTATCTCAAATAGCCTTCATGCCTTTTTACACACAAAATGCACTTCTACACAACACCTCTCCGAGTGTTTGGCATTATTTTAGGGACTGGATGGATGGCAATGGAAAAAGCATGAAAAGAGAGAACTTGTAGGAAGTTTAGTAATGACAGTAAAGAGCTACGCTAGGTAGCCATCCTAGGGTAGAGGGAAAAAGAAGAAAAGCAAAGAGAAAAGCATTAACTGTTGCACACAGACCTTTTTCATAGCAAGGAAATAAGGAGATAGAAAAGTGGTCCATCAGTCACAGATGAGGGTGCAGCCTAACTCTGCCACACACACGTTAAGCAACTCACTGATAAATGTTAAATCAGTGAGTTGGAGGGACAGTTTATTGTAATTTGTACTGTATCTTATACTGCAATATATATGCATATATGTGTATATGTATTAGCCCCCCTTTACCCATTCTGCCTCCTAGCACTTCTTTCCTTCCCCACCTTCCTGTCTCCCTACCCCCTCCTCCCCTACCCCTATATTCCTACCCCAATCCCCCTTCACCCATTCTGTCTCCTAGCACTTCTTCCCTTCTTCCACCTCCCTGCCTCCCTACCCCTCCTCCCCTACCCCTATATTCCTACCCCAATCCCCTTCACCCATTCTGTCTCCTAGCACTTCTTCCTTCTTCCACCTCCTGTCTATATACCCATATTCCTACCCCAATCCCTTTACCCATTCTGCCTCCTAGCACTTCTTCCCTTCCCCACCTTCCTGTCTCCCTACCCCCTACCCCTACCCGAGTCACAACTCTCCCCTAGACACCCCTCCCTGTACCCCATCTCAGTGCACAATATTCCTGTCCCTCTGAACCTACCACCCTCCTCTGCAATGTCATCTACAGCCCCATGTTTTCACTTTTTTCTTTTTTTTCCTTCTGCCCCCAGTGAAGACTTGTCTCACTCTGTGTGTATCATTTATGTGCACATTAGTGCAGTTAGTTTTTTGTATGTAATGTATCAGTTATTTGCAACAATCCAAGTTGTACCTTATGATTGATCTTGCTATTTGCTCATACTATCCAGATCTGTTTTGTATAAGATCATGTACATCACTGTATTGTTTGAAATCTCCAGGACTTCCTTGTGAAGGAGCTTGCTCAATGGAGTAATTCCTGTAATAATAGACTCGAATAAACTTGCAAAAATTTCTACCCTACATTCCACCACTACATAGATCAATTTCAACCTTACACATGTCATTGCTGATTTACATGAGCTGCCAAGTGGCAAATCTCCCCCCTCCAATGACTGTCAGAACCTGAAATTAAGAAAATGATCCCTCAATGTCTTTTTTTAATCTGTAAAAATATGTTTAGACAGTGAACTGCTATGTGTGTGTATATATATATATATATATATATATATGTATTTATACAATGTCTGTTTTGGGATAAATGTCAGGATAAAATGTAGTATCTCAACCAGGTCATGGTGATATCAATGATATCTTCACATGTGAAGATATCATTGATATCTCCACATTCCTATGCATCATCACAGTGAAAGTGAAAGTTTTTCATTTTCTATCCTGTCTCTTTCTCTTTACAAATAGGACCCCCTTCACCCCAGTGTGGCTTTCTCTTTAGAAACAAGTCCCCCCTCCCCCCATTCAGCTCTCAGGTCTGCTTTTATCTTTACACGGATACATCTTTAAAAAACATATCTGGTTGATCCTGTGACTTTCTTTTCTCCACTTCCTCCTGTAAAGTAACGTGACCGAGCAGCTATCCCCAAAAATGTAGAACAGATGAGTACTATGAATATCAAAACATGAAACACTATGTCATATTTACAATAGGGAGCCACTACTGCCACACTTAGAAAAGTGTTACCACTATTTTCTGTAAAGAGGCTGCCGACAGTGCTGAGAATAAAGTGAGTGAGTCAGCAGCTAAAGAGCACCAGATGAAAGTGTGAGCATATGTTGCTCTGGCAACATACGCTCGCACTTCCTTCTGGTGTTCTGAAGCTGCTGACTCGCTCTCCTCTCAATACGGTCGGCAGCATCTTTTGAGAAAATCACACTAATACTACCAAAAAAATACACTTTTCTAAGTGCTGCAGTACTGCCTGCATCATGTTAAATATCAGAAAGTGCCTTACGTTTAGATATTTATAGTGTTCTGCCACACTACATCTCTGAAGATAGCTGCTCAGTCATGCTACATTTCAGTTGAAAGCAGATAAAGATCAACCAGATATGTTTTTTGCTGTTAATTTCTTTAAAGATAAAGGCAGGATCAACCAGATATTGTTTAATAAATAACTTTACAGTGGCAAAATCAGAAATTTTTTTAACATGTAATATATGCAATCAGTTCTGTTGGCGGGGCAGGGAGGTATGCAGAGTTGTATTGGGGTAGCCAGATGCAAGTCAATCACAATCCAGTTGTTTTTTGTCATTTTAAAGTTACAGAATCAAGTACATGTATTTTTTAAATAATATATAGCATCTGTTATGTTAGGAGTCATATGCAAAGCTGAGTTGGAATAGCTATTACCTCTGTGTGACGAATTGTATCAAGGGGCCAAAACATACATTGTATAAGCAGACTTGACATGGCCTGACTGAAGATATCATATTAATCTTTACTCGAGGCCAATGACATCATGATATCATTGGCCTCGAGTGAAGATAAATATGATATCTTCAGTCAGGCTACATGTTATATCCTCAGATATATATATATATATGTGTGTATGTATATAAATATATATATATATATATATGCAATGAGACACAACGAGGTGTGCATTACGGTGTGATAACGGCACTCCTAGGGGCGTAGTTAGGTATGAGGCCAAACACCGAGTGCCGGACATTCCTAGGAGTGCGGTTATCACACCGTAATGCACAACCCCGGAGTGTCTTAGTGCACTTATAAAATGTCCCTTTATTTTTAGAAGCAGTTTTTTTATTTTTAAACACATTTTTAAATAAGTAAAAATGTAAGTGAACCTGTGCTTTTAACATAAAATAGTCCTTCCGCCTAGTGGTGCTAGATTAAAGTAGTATTATACAGTGTGTGCCTCCCTGCCCACTTAAGCTTCATATTCCCCTGCCAGCCACAACAATTCACAAATGCTGTTTTTCTCATTCTAAGTATGACACATAGCCCCCTTATTTTATTTCATTCTCTTCATTCTGTAGACAAAACTAAAGGGAAGCCATAATGGAGGCTTCTCAGTTCCCCAGTGCTGCAAGCATGAGCATGGTTCAAAACTGCCACACTCACTGACAGCATCATGAACTGCTCACTCTGTCCTAAAAGCTAAACAGCAGGGTGAGTCATTTATCACCTTTTCTCTTTGCTTATATAGTATTATTGCTTACTTTCTTCATTCTGTTTTTTCCCCACATTGAAGAAATGGAATGTTTATCATGGAATGCTTACCATGGAATACAGGGATTCAAAATTCTGCTCAGTTCTACTAGCAGAATGTTCCTCTACTAACATACTGTACACACAGATAACAAAGGCCTGTTTTAGAGCCAGTAACTCAATTATCTCACTTGCCACGGAAAGCAGAAGAGATTTCCTTGATGAGCAGGTAACGATAGAAGGGGGATTTTTCACTATTAGCAAACAAACAGTTGTTATGAAAACAATAAATAATATTTGATGTTTCTAATGTGTTTATGTGTGTAAGGAGAGCATGATAATCTGGTAAACAACATTTAATTAATTTGTTTTATTTTATATTTAAGATCATTTTAATTTTAGGGCCCAGTTGAAGGTTTCTACAGTGTAAAGGTAGCGGCCATGTTTGTGGTGGAAGATCAGTTTTGGTTGTAGGGAGACTGATGAAAGAGTTCTGGTTATAGAAGGACTGATCTGCTCATTGTGTAATGTGGTTTAGGACCAGGACAACTGTGCATATACAGAGAATTAATGTACGGTCAGCTGATCTGTCTTGGCCAATGAGATTTCTAGATTTTTTCTTGCCATTTTATATATATATATATATATATATATATATATACTGTATATTATAGTGTCACGGTAGTGTCAAAATAGTTAGGGTTGAGGAGCCATTTACATGTTAAACCCAAAATTTTGCACCTTAGTAACTTTGCAACTGTTTGATGGATTTGCCTGAAATGTGGAAAACATGATCAAGACCAATATTCCTTGGGATCTGCCAAGTTTCGTACTAGTCACATAAACGGCTGCGGAGTTATTAAGCATGATCTTCGCGCACCTTTACGCTTTTCTGGAATTTTACTGTCGCACCTACAGGTCGCACGGTTTGTGTGACTGGTCCGAAATCTTCAGGAAATGTGCGGCCAGGGTCCCCGGTGTGCCTTTTGAAGATTTCGTGAAAAAATATTAAACGGTTCAAAAGTTATTCAAAAAACAATTTGCCATTATAAGTCAATAGGAAAAGTTAAAAAGTTCGACAGTGTCGCAAATGCACTTTTTAGTGTCGCAAATGGCCCTTTTACTGTGGCAAATCTGCCATTAAGTTTTCAGTTAGTGATCATAAAAATGCTCGACATTTAAAATTGGGACCGTCTAGCAACCTAATTATTTTTGTATTCACCTAGTCGGGCCCTGAAGATGCTAGCCATGTCTTTATTTTGGGGTAAAACAGCCCAGAAATATGTTTTTCAAATTTCTGGAAAAAGTACTTTTGCAAAGTACTGTCGCACTTGTGACACTGTCGAATGAATTTGTGAAAGCTTTCGCAAACTTCGACAGTACTTTTCTAGGCTGTGGGAAAATGACAGCAATTCTTTGGCACCCTGCTGCAAAAGAACAGTTTTGTGTTTTGGCATGAAATTTGGAGAAAATGCAGCTGACATCTCATAGATGTGTCTTTCAGTATTTTGTTGAAAAAATATTACATGGCGGCAAAGTTACGGCACTCCAAAGTGATGCTTTTTCCCATAGGATAACATTACGGTGTCTGATGTATTACAGGAATCCTTTGGTGTCCTGCTGCAAAATAATGGTTTGGTCTTTTGAGCTGAAATTTGGAGGGAACACAGCCAACATCCCACAGATGTGCCTTTTTTAGTGGTTTGGTGAAAAGATATTACAGGGAGCCAAAGTTATGGCACTCCAATCTTCTCTTTTTTCCCCTTAGGATAACATTACAGTGTTAGCAGTGCCTTTCAGGGCCTGTATCTCAGAAATGGTGCGAGATACAAACTTTTCATCAGAAATTGCTTAGAGAGCTAAGTGCAAAACTAGCCAGGAAAGTCATAAATCATATAACTTTCATTTTTTTTTTACGTCGTACAGTTCCTGAGATATAAGAAATGTAGTATTCCAACTCCTCATTTTCTGCTCCGAGGACCATTATTATGCATACATTCTCTGTACTCACTGTCTTTCTTTATGCAGCTTTTGGAGAAAACCAGCCTGTGCACTTACATTACTGTTACCATTACTGTTTTTGCTTGCAGTTCCATTCACGTTTCACTTAACGTTCACGTCTACACCACCATGTGCATTACCCTTTGCGTTTTCATTTGCGCTTGCTTTTGTGTTGTTTTTAACATTTCTGTCTACACTACTGTTTAACTGCGTCACCATACACATTACTATTTCGTTTGGGCCCTCACGCTCCTGCGCATTACATTCACTATTTCTCATTATCATTCACAAGAAGGAAATTAGAGACAAAACTCCCTTTAATGCATTAGTTAGGGTTGTTCCACGCGACAAAAAGCAAGGAAATTCAGTGTTAAGGTTGAAGACCCCTTTGGCCCCCTGCCCAACCCTAACCGGCATCAGGGTGCACATTAGGGTTGTCGGTCCTAACTCTCACCTCATTCTCCTACACCTCTGCTTCTTTAACATGTGATGGGGTGAGTTATGGCCAACAACCATAATGCCACCCCAGTGCTGGCTGGGGGTGTGGGCAGGGGCCAAGGGGTCTTTCAACCCTAACACCAATTTCCTCCCTTTGTCAGTGTGGAGCAACCCTTACTAATGCATTAAACTGAATTTTGCCTCTAATATATATATATATATATATATATATATCCATCCAGAGCTCATGACACAGGAGTGACAATATTTGCCATAGTCCACAATCTGCACATCATATATTTGATATACACAATAGGGTCAAGAGTTTCAGAAGTTTTGTTATGCTGTCTTGTGTTCGATTCCTGTTTATATGTTTGCTCATTCTGTGTGTGAGTTTTTTCTGAATGGACTGGCAGTGTTATAAACTCTGGGAGACAGGTGAGTGTGTTTTGCAATGCTAAATGAGTTAGTTTTAGGTAGGAGTAAGAAACAGACTTTTGTGAAGCTGTATTCTTTAGAAATCTGGCTGCAGTCAAGTTGAGAGCATCACAGTAATTGTAGTGGGCTGAGAGGCAGAGTGTCAGAACAGCTGATGCTGCTTTTAGTGGTAATTGAGTTAGCTGCAGGCAGCAGTGAGGAACAGAGTGTCTGTGAAATTGTGCTCTTTAGGACTTTGGCTGCAGTCAAGCTGAGAGTATTACAGTAATTGTAATGAGCTGAGAGTCAGAGTTTGAGGAACAAGTGAGAGTTTGTTTCAGTGGTAATTGAGTTTGATGCAGGCAGCAGTGAGGAATAGACTGTTCTGTGAAGCTGTGCTCTTTAGAATTCTGTCTGCAGTCAAGCTGAGAGTATCACAGTAGTGAGCTGGAAGTTAGAGTGGGGAAAAGGTGTGTTTTGTGATGCTAACTGAATTGGCTGTAGGCAGCAGTGAGACCTCTCATGTACTTCTGCATTTGTGTCTATGGTAACAGCATAGGTGCTAAAGGGATTATATCAGTTACCTTTGTGTGTAAATGGCTGACATCATCACAGTAGAGCAGAGGGTAAAAATATCACACTGCAGTGGATGATACACTGTTTTATATATCACTCATTTATCACTCACCCCTATTGTGTGTGTGTGTGTGTGTGTGTATGTATATGTGTACATATATATATATATATATATAAATATTGGGGCGTAGTCACACCTCTATATTTAGGGTTGAGTAGGCACTTCTATGTTAAATTCAAAATTGTACACATTAATTACTTTGGACCCATTCAATGGATTTGCATGAAATTTGGTATTCTCAGTGGGGCATGGTAGATCTCTTGATTTTCCAAATATTGTTTTGGTCGGACTTACGGTTTTAGCGCTCCAAAATGCTGGAAAATGAACTTTTTTCCAGTTATATGGGCAGTTTTTCAGACTTTGTCCATGGCACTGCATAGCCATTGAGTGGTGTGCTGCTCTACAACATAGCTCTTCTGAAAGAGCTTGGGTCAAGAAACATGCTGCTTTTGGTTTGGTGAAAAAATATTAATCTATTCAAAAGTTATTAAACTTTTAAGTTCCCATTATAAGTAAATAGGAAAATTTATATGGTTAGTTTGTGAAAGAAGAATGGGGTTTTGGCCATCTAGTCCCTCCTCACAATCAAAGAGTTTGCAGGGTCACGATCAAAGAATCTTTGATAGTAAGGAATTCTTTGATCATGACAGCCACCGTCTTGTTTTCATTTTGCGGTCGGAAAAAAAATCTTGGCTTGGGGTCACTCCGGAAGTAAAACTTGGATGGATTTTACTCAGGGGGCTTCGTTCTATTGAGCCATGACTCTGGTTTGTTCCAAAACTGTCAAAAAATAGAGTTTTGAGCTTTTTTATTCTTTGATCGCAGCTCACTAATGATCTTTGATCGTGAGCCTGCAAATTCTTTGATCGCAAGATTCTTTGACTGCAATCTTTGATCTCAAGGGTGCGACTAGATGGCCTGTTGAAAAAATCTATTTTTTTCAGCTCAGGGGTGGGTTATTAAGACAAATGAGGGTGGGTTTTGCTCAGAGGACTTTGTTCTATCGAGCCATTACTGAGGTTTCATGCATTTCTGCCTAAAAATTGACTTTTCAGATTTTTTAGTCTTTGATCGCAAGCCTGCAAATTGTTTAATCGTGAGCCATCACATTTTTTGATTGCTAGATTCTTTGACTACAATCATTGACCACGAGGGCGTGAATAGATGGCCATATGAAAAATACTTCTCAGCTCAGGGGTGGGTTATTAAGCTAAATGATGATGGGTTTTGCTCAGGCTGCTTCGTTCTATCAAGGCATGGCTGTGATTTCATTTACATTTGTGTAACAATTAAGTTTCACCATTTTTTATTCTTTGATCATGAGCCTGCAAATTCTTTGATCACGAGCCTGCAAATTCTTTGATCATGAGATTCTTTGATTGCCATCTTTGATCGCAAGGGAGAGACTGGCTGGCCAGATTTGGAGGGAGCAGATAGCCCAATTTTAACAATTTTTAAAATTAAATATCTCGGAAACAACTTGGTCTTTTAACTTGAAATTTGGAGGGTGTTGACGGGATGTCTTGTAGATGTGAATTGTAGTGTTTACATGTCATAGAACTCATTTTTTGTGGAGATATTGCATGGCACAGTTTACATTTTGTGGACATCGTTTTCCATTCTAGTACTGGCTTGAAATTTATATGCTAGCTACCCTTACTGCCATGGATGTACTTTTCATTTGTTAGGTGTCTAACATGTAAACAGGTGTGGAATTTTAAAGAAATTTACAAGTTGGTGGGAGCAGGGGCCCAAAGGGCAGTGACTTTCTAGTTTCCTATTCTTTCACAAAAAAGTAAGGACATTCTATGCAAAAGACTTTGTTAATGCATCATTTAGGGTTAAAACATAAAAAGTAATGAAATGAAATGTTTAGGATTGCCCACTCCCCTCCTGTGGACCTGCCCATCATCCCAAGATTGACAGCTGACTGGGTGTGTCATTGGGATTGTGAGCCCTAA
This sequence comes from Neoceratodus forsteri, assembly GCA_016271365.2. Taxonomy (NCBI): domain Eukaryota; kingdom Metazoa; phylum Chordata; order Ceratodontiformes; family Ceratodontidae; genus Neoceratodus; species Neoceratodus forsteri. Next base: position 618,732,610 of record CM028138.1, on the reverse strand, counting down.
ATGTCACCCCATTCACTAAAAATACCTCCAACAGCTTAATCTGGTTCAATTTCAGTTGGTTGCCATCTGTATTCCTCCCCACCGGGCGCCCCTGAAAAAGGGACTTCTAGGCCCAGTGGGCCTACCGGGTCAACAAAATTCAATAAATAAATAAATTCTTCTTTACTGTGGCTTGTGAATATGATTACAAATGGAATGGAGTGAGATTTAGGCCTCACATCCCCAATGACACACCCCATCAGCTCTCAATCTTGGGATGATGGGCAGGTCCACGGGGGGAGGAGGCAACCCTAAATGTTTCATTTCTTTACTTTTTGTGTTTTAACCCTAAATGATGCATTAATGAAGTTTTTTGCATCAAATATATATATATATATATATATATATATATATATATGTGACAAATAGCCTCAGTATGCAAGCACTGAGGCAATGGTTACCCAAAGGGCATTGGCTGGGAAGCCAAGTTTCAAAGAAATACAAAATCCCACATACTCCCATAATGCAAACCACCATGGGCTGAATATGCAAATCACCACAGTATATTATGCTATTTCAACTTTAATCAGAAATGAATGGTACCAAAAGGTCTCTCACACAGTCAGCAAAGGGTGCTAACAGAAGACACATATACGTATTTTGTCCTACCAGGACTCATCAGTGTGCCTCTTCTGTGTGACATTCCCAGTGGACTGAACCAGCTACCCTAAAATGGTGTATCTGGGTTATGTTGTGGTGAACCCAGTGACTGCTATATAAGAAATAAGGTAAGTGCAATTAAAAACCCACTTAAATACATTTAATCACATTTACCTTATTTTTCATATAGCAGTCCCTAGTTCCAGTGCCAAGATGTGTCTTTGATGGGGGAATGGATCTTCATACTGGGGCCTGTTCAGGTGAGTGAGGGTGTGTGGCAGAGTCTGAGGGTGCGGGGTTGTGGGTGCTCAGTGTGAGACTGGGCTGGGATGTGGGATTGGGAGTCACATCACCACCTTGTCCGCCCTTTTAATCCCTGTGTAGTGTGAGGTCTCTTGCTCAAGGGTAACTCTGGGCCTCCCTTGCCTTCAGGATACCCAACTGTTTTAACCCCTACCACTCCCTTGGGGAGGCTATTCCAGGTGTCTACCACCCTCTTCATGAAAAAGTATTTTCACATGTTTCCCCTGAGCCTTCCCCATTTAACTTCTTTTTGTGCCGCCTTGACTTGGGGCATCTCTTACTTTGGAAAATGCTTCCTTTCTGTACTCTGTTTATACTGTTGATGTATTTGTATGTCTGAGTCATGAGCCCCCTCCTTTCTTCCAGGGAATACATATTTAACTCCTTTAGTCTTTCCTCATGGGTCTTATCCCACAGGCCCCAGACAATTTTACTTGCCCTCCACTACACTGCCTCTACCATGTCTATGCTCTTTCTCAGATGGGGCCTCCAGAACTGGATGCAGTATTCCCGGTGTGGTCTCACAAGTATCTTTTACAGGTGCAAGATGACCTCCCTCTTTCTACTCATGATACCCCTCTCTAAGCATCCAAGCATCTGGCTACCCTTTCCAGATGACTTGCTGCTCTGCCTAGTTTCTCTTAGATCTTCTGAGATTATAACTTCCAGGCCCCTTTCCTGCTTTGTGCCTATCAGTACCTTCCCACCTAGTACGTACTTTGCCCCTGGGATCTTGCACCCTATATGCATGATCCTGCACTTCTTTGCATTGAATCCCAGCTGCCATTCTTCAGACCATTTTTCCATCTTTTAATGTCTTGTTTCATTCTTTCAACACGCCCTGGTATGTCCACCCACTTGCACAGCACTGTATTATCAGTGAAGAGGCATACCTTCCTTCCAGTCCCTCTATAATGTCCCCAGTAAAGACATTGAAGAGACTTGCCCCAACACAGACCCCTCTGGCACCATGCTCATCACCTCTCTCCTCCTCCAGAGTGCTCCCTGTTTACCACAACCCTTTGACTCCTGCCATTTATGTAGTTCTCTACCCACAGACCTATTTTGGGATCCACCACTAGGCTGGACAATTAGTTAATCAGCCTTCTAGTGGGAACAGTGTTGAAGGCCTTTATGAAGTCCAGATAGGCCACATCCACTGCACCTCACTGGTCCACTACCTTAGTTACCAAGTCATGCTATAGATTAATTCAATGAGTTAGTGCAAAACACAGTGCTTATTCTAAATACAGTAAAAATTAGGGTTAGATGTATACGTAAATAAAATATAAGGCTGTGTATATGTGTTACTGTGTGTGGCAATGCTCTGCATGTGAAGATAGTGCACTGCTATGTTATGTATGCTTATATATATATATGTGTGTGTGTGTGTGTGTGTGTGTATGTGTATATATATATATATATATATACACACACATATATCTATCTATCTATCTATCTATCTATCTATCTATCTATCTATCTATCTATCTATCTATATTTGTGTTTGTGCATCACAACAATTAGAACATCAGTTAGGTGGCTCATTAGATAATGCAAAAAAAATATTAGTCTATATTCCCCTGCTATCTAGATCAGTTTCAGCCTTATGTATGTCATTGGTGATTTAAATGAGTTGTTGAGCTGCACCCCCCTACCCTCTAATGTAACTCAGAGCCTGAAAAGAAGAAAACAGTCACTAAATGTCTTTATTTTTCTTATCTGTAAAACCGTGTATAGACAGTGTACTGCTAGGTTACACTGGAATATGTATGCATATATTTGTATATGTATTAGTCACTGTATGTGTATCACAACAATTAGAAAGTGCAGTTAGGTGGCACAGTGGTTAGTGCAAAAAAATTGCTAGTTTACACATTTCTCATGGTCTATAGTACCAATATTTCATAGCCGTATTGGCTGTTGCTAGATTTTGTTAAAACTAGCCTTTAGGAAACCAGAATCTATATTAGGGTGGAAGTTGGGTACCTGAACTATACTATTCTATTTAGATTGCTCATTTCTCATGTCTTATAAGATGCCCTTTCTGTGTTGCTTGCACATGTCTGCAAGAAACACATTGCTTCAGTGGGGCCAGTTAATGAGATGCCACTATGCTCAAAGAAACACACATCACAATCAGCTGTGTTCTGTAAAAACATTAGTCTGCAGCTGTTATCGCCCCACTGCAGCCCCCACAATCTCTCTCTCTCTCACACACACACACACACACACACACACACACACACACACTCAAAGAGGAATGCATGGAGGGGACAGCTTCATTCTTTACCGGAGGTACAGCAGCTCCCAAATCTCTACAGTAAAAGTAAGAATGGACACTGTGCCAACAGCATCTGACTATGTAACAGGCAGCCCCAGTTTTTTTTTTTCGGCCAAAGTAGATTGCCCTTTTTAACCCCTTCTGACCAGAATTATATAGAAGTAATTTGAAAAAGCCATGTATGTGACTTTCAGGCTGCAAGAATTCAGGTGTGAAGGGGTTAATCTTCCCATACTGATTCAAAGAGAAGCAGGGCAGATGAGATGTATACCAGCTGTATGTTGTAATGATAGCAGGGGAGCAGGACTGTGACAGTGGGGCACAGCTCTGAATTGACAGAGCCAGAGATTTACAATTCTCATTTAAGTACTAAGTAGTCCAGCACTCCACTTGCGTGTCTGTCACATGCATAAAGTGTGGACAGTTGATCAGCTGAACCAATCAGAACAGTCCATTATGGCTTCAGGAATATATTTTTTTTTAATTTCCACCCGGTGACTTGACAGAGAAGTTATACTCAAAAGATAGCTCTACATGAAGTCAAATGGTGGAAAAGTTAGCAGGAATCTGGATTTCTTTTACTATTACCTCTACAGTGGGAAACTAAAAATGATCCTCTACAAATTGAGAAAAGTCCTATGAGGCACAGACCAGCACAGGTACAGCCCTGCTGGAATTGTGAAAAATGTAAATTTGTTGTAGTATGCAATGCTTTTAAGTAATCCTATTGGGTCATAATGTTGCATGCTTAATAGCCTACACCATTATGGCTAACCCAGTGCAGTGCTGTACCTGTGAGCGAATAGTGCAATACTGCATATACTGCTTTTTGCAGTATTGCATTCTCACTCTCCCAAGCAGAGGATAAGACCCCTGCTGGGAGTGAGTTCTGCTGAGCATCTGTTGTGGCTCACTGGACTCAGCCACAGCAGCAAGAACCCAGGTGCTGCATCTGGGACTGGATTTGATTCCTGGTCCCAGAACCTTTTATTTTTTTGACACATTGTGCACTCTCTGAGGTTCCCCACAGTTAAGGATCTTTATAGCGGGATCGGGGCTGCAGCCCCCAGTAACAAGGTGTGTAAGGGTGGAACCCCAAAAAAAAGACTTATGCCTCATGGCAGAAATCGCATTCTACTGGCAGCGCGACTTTACCATATGGCATAATGTCTTGTGACATTATGACCCCATTGCCTATAATGCTTTTAAGTAATTGTTTCTTAGAAACATAGGCAGGAGGGTTAACCCCTGGTAATGCTACATCTGACACAATAACATATTGGCTACATCTTGAGATTTCAGATGTCAAAATAAATCGCATAAGGGCTTATATTGCCTTATTATTATTATATTAGGAGGGACCCCTTGTAAATGAGTGTGTTCAATGGTGTTTTCCTGCAAATAAACTGGAAACTTGAACTTGAAACTGATATTAAGAGTACACAGTGATCCTGTACATGTAGTAACTTGACTTCCCTATCTTTCAGTATTGATGCTGCTTAAGGCAGTCATCAAAATATTTTAATAAAATCATAAATTTGGGCTGGCAGTATAGCCTAAAGGTTAGAGGAACGAGGTGTGAACGAGCTTGATACATCCAGTAGACCAGACCTGAGTTTGATTCTCACAACCGCCACTTGCATACTGTGTGACTCTGAGCAAGTCACTTAACCACCCAGTGCTCCCAAGTTGCCCCTGAAAACAGGCACATGGGCCTTACCTGGTTACAAAAGACTGAAATAAAAATAAAATAAATAAATAAATGTAACAATAAAATCATTTAACTATCCTCATTTTATGGCCTGCAGTGCCAGATAGGGCTTTTTTCAACTTTGGTGGATATCGCAGGCATTTTGGGGAATTCTGCAACCAAATTTTCAACATGGGGTTATTGGGACCCCTTCTCATGAATTCATCCACTGTCATGGTGTTATTCAGTCCCAAAAGGTGATTTTGCAGTCACTGTGTGAAATCACTTTTCAGGCCCCTATTAATGAAATGACAGTGCCAGCGTTCATGAGGAGGCTCTCAAAAACCTATGTTGCAAAGCTGATGAAAAAAATCCAAAAAATGACTGTCTTACGAGCGTGCATTGCGCAGTTTCTACACGCGCTCATAACTTCACAAATCTGTAATATTTTCACTCAAGATTTTCAGTATTGCCATTTTTCCACACCTCCTTATGAACAGCAATGTTGTTGGAAATCAATATTTGGGACAGGCTAAGAAAATCACAGTGACACTGTTCATGAGCAGAGGTCCTAAAATGGCTGAGTTGAAAATTTGGTGATGAAAGTCCATTAAATGACTGTGCTATGAGCGTGTGTTGCTCAAATTCCACGCGCACTCTTGTAACTTCACAAATTTGTAATATTTTTACTCCAGATTTTCAACATTGCCATTTTACCATACCTCCTTATGAACAGTATAGCTGTCATTTTTCACATCTTGCCCCCAAAATGTGTTTTCACACATGTAGCACACAATGGCATGGTCGGTGTGTGAAATAAAAGTTCAGTACAGATTAAGAAAATCACAGTGACACTGTTCATGAGCAGAGGTCTTAAACTGGCTATGTCAAAAAATTTGGTGACAAATGACTGAGTTACAAGTGTGCATTGTGCAATTTCCATGCACCCTGATAAGTTCACGAAATTGTAATATTTTCAGTCCAGATTTTCAACATTGGCATTTTTCCACACCTCCTTATGAACAGTACAGTTGTCATTTTTCACACCATGGCTGAAATGTGTTTTCACACTTCCGGGGCAGAATAGTGTGGTCGCTGTGGGAAATCAGTGTTCAGGACAGAGTAAGAAAATCACAGTAACACTGTTCATGAGCGGAGGTCCCAACATGCCTATGTTGAAAATCTGCAGTAAAAAATCCCCAAACTAATAACATTATTGGTGTGCATTGTGCAGTTTCTATGCACACTTGTGACTTCACCATTTTTTTTATGTTTTTACTCCAGATTTTCAACATTGCCATTTTTTTACACCTCCTCATGAACATAGCAAGAAATGCCCAGGGTATTAGGGTTTTCAACAATAACCCCCTACCCTGTAGAGACTGACAGGCATCAGGCGTGTGACTTGGGGCTGTCAGCAGTAATGCTCATGCCATTCCACCCCCACCCCCACCCTGTAGCCAGTGACAGGCATCGAGGTGTGCCTTGGACCCTTTGGCCCAGAGTTCACCCCATTCTCCTATACTGCACCCATTTCAGCCTATTTCCTTTTGGAATGAGGTGAGTGTAAAGCCAGAATACCCCAAAGCACACCTCAACACTTGTAAGTGTCTGCAGGGTAGGGTAAGGAAAATGTTGTGATGGTTATGGGTGATGACCCAAAGGCACACCCCAATGTCTGTCCATCACTGCAGGGTGCGGGTGGAGTTGGTGTCAGTTCAATACTTCACTGCCATTCCTATACTGCATCTGTCTAGCTCCTGCACTTCCACTGCTAATGCCAGCAAGCAACATTCGGCATTGACAAATGCTTGTTCCTGCTTTGACTCTTCATTAGCAATATGGCTGCACACATACTCTTCAGTGTTCTTTTTCAGCCGTATTTGAACACATGTTTGTTTACCAGTCCATCACTTTTATTGTAAATAAGGTGAACTAACATGCAACTGAAACATCTCCATGACCTTATGGGACACCAGAACTTGTTGCAGGCCACAAAACCCAAACTGTGTCATGATCAATATAAAATGAAATGTGGTACCAGGGAAATGGATTTAAATATGGAAATCAGCAGGAGGGATGCAGATTGGGGTATAAAAGAAGTGCAAAGACAGAATGTTAAAATGTCTTTTAATATGAATTACTGGAGTGGGATCCAAGGTAGTAAACTGGATCTGAAACTGGCTGAGTGACTGGATGCAGATAGTAGTGGTAAATGGGGCCCAATCCAATGAGAGAGAAGTGTCCAGGGGGGGGGGTACCACAGGATTTGTACTGGAACCAGTTCTCCTTAATGTCTTCATATGTGACACTGCAGAGGGGCTAAAGGGGAAAGTGTGACTCTTCGTAGATGACACAAAAATCTGCAACAGAGTGAACACTCTTGAAGGGGTGCAGAAAATGAAGAGGGACCTAGGCAGACTAGATGAATGGTTGAGGGTGTGGCAGCTGAGTTTGAATACCAAAAGGTAAAATCTTGTATTTGGGACACAGAAATCCAGGTAAGGAATACATGATCTTGGGGGGCAGGGTCTGGGATCCACAGATCAAGAATGGAACCTAAGGGTGGTAATAATTGATGACCTTAAGAAGTCCAAGCAGTATGAGCAGGCAGTAGGGAGAACCAGCAGCAAGCTGGGTTTCATAGGGAGGGGGACATCACTAGTAGAGGGAGAAAGGTGCTGATCCCACTGTACAGACAATTTGTGAGACCACATCTGGAATACTGTGTACAGTTCTGGAGGCCATATCTTGAGAAGGACGCAGAAAGAATAAAGACAGTTCAAAGAATGGCTATAAAGATGGTACAAGGGTTGCATTAGATGACATTTGAGGAGAGACTCTGGGATCTCATCATGTATTCACTGGAGAAGAGAAGAGAAAGGGGAGATATGATAGAAATTTTCAAATACCTCAAGGGCATTAACAAAATTGCAAGGGAGTAGCCTCTTCCAGATAAAATGAGGTTTGAGAACAAGAGGTCATGATATGAAGTTGGAGGGAGGCAGGCTCAGGAGTAATCTGAGGAAGTACATCTTCACAGAGAGGGTGATGGACAAGTGGAGCAGCATCCTCACAGAGGAAGTGGAGGTGAAGATGGTAGGGGACTTCAAAAGGTCATTGGTCAAACATAAAGGAATACTATCAACAAAGAAGCAAGGGGAAGATGCAACCCAAATGCGGTCTGAGATATTATCCATAGATAGAAGAAAAAAATCTAGCAAGAGCCAATACGGGTGCCAAATAATGGTATTGTGGGCAATGAAAAATGTGTAACTTGCAGTTTTGCACTAACCACTGAGCCACCTAACTGCACTTTCTAATTGTTGTGTTACACACACTAAGTAATACATATACACATACTGTATATGCCTATATATTCCAATGCAACATAGCAGTGCATTGTCTACAAACATTTCTACGGATTAAAAAAAAAAACAAGGGACTACTTTTCTACTTTTCAGATTCTGAAGGGCATCAGAGATTAGGGGTTGTCACTAGAATCCTCATTTAAATCAGCAATAACATGCATAAGGCTGAAACTGATCTAGATAGCAGGGGAAAGTAGACTAGCAATGTTTGCACTAACCACTGAGCCACCTAGCTGTACTTCCTAATTGTTGTGATATACACACACGGACTAATACATATGCTCATACAGTATATGCATATATATTACAGTATAACACTGCAGTGCACTGTCTACACACATTTTTACAGATTAAAAAAGACATGAGGGACCGTTTTATTCATTTCAGACTCTCAGTGACTTTGGAGAATAGGGGGTTGCCACTAGACACCTCATTTAAATCAGCAGTGACATGCATAAGGCTGGAACTGATCTAGAAAGCAGAACATTATTTTTGTACTAACCACTGAACCACCTACAGTAACTACTTTCTTTACACACACACACACATACACACAGACTAATACGTATACACATATATGCATACATATTACAGTATAACACTGCAGTGCACTGTCTACACACATTTTTGCAGATTAAAAAAGCCATGAGGGACCATTTTCTTCATTTTGGACTCTGAGGGACATTGGAGAATGGAGGTTTGCCACTAGACACCTCATATAAAACAGCAGTGACATGCATAAGGCTGGAACTGATGTAGATAGCAGAAAATAATTTTTGAAGTAACCACTGAACCATCTAACTGCACTTTCTAAGTGTTGTGATGCACATTCACTCACACAGACTAATACATATAGACACATAAGCATATATTTCAATATAACATTGCAGTGCACTGCTACACATTTTTATAGATAAAAAATACAGAAAGAGACTGTTTTCTTTTCAGGCTCTGAGGGACATTGGGGATGGGGGATTGCCACTGAACATCTCATTTAAATCAGCAATGACATTCATAATGCTAAAACTGATCTAGGTAGTGGGGGACTGTAGGCTAGCAATTGTTGCACTAACCACTGAGACACCTAATAGCACTTCCTAATTGGTTGTGATGCACACACTCTGGTTAATACATATACACATATATGCAAGTCCAGTATAACATAGCAGTGCACTGTCTGCACACATTTTTACAGATTTAAAAAAAGACATTGAGGGGCTGTTTTCTTATTTTCAGGCTCTAAGGGATATTGGAGGGTGGATGACGTCCACTAGACACCTCATTATTATCTGCAATGCCATGCATAAGGCTGAAATTGATCTAGATAGCAGGGAATCATTTTTGCCCTAACCACTGACAAACCTAACAGCACTTTCTAAGCATTGTGATACACACACACACACGCACAGACTAATACATATACACATACTTACATATACTGTATATTCCAGTATTACACAGCAGTGCACTGTCTACACACATTTTTATAGATTAAAAAATACGTTGTGGTACTGTTTTCTTTTTTTCAGGCTCCGAGGGACATTGAAGGGTGGAAGATTTCCACAAGACATCTCATTTAAATCAGCATTAACATTCGTAAGGCTAAAACTGACCTAAACAGTTGAGAAATGTAGTCCAGCAATTCTTGCACTAACCACTGAGCCACCTAACTGCACTTTTTAATTTTTGTGATATATACACGCACACACACACACACACACACACAGACTACTACATATACTGTGCACATATACTGTGCACCGTAGCACTTCTACTCCTACCCCCCTCCCTCCCTCATCCTATAGCCTACCCTCCCATTTTTGTCCCTATGCCCCCAAGCACTTTTTTGAGGCCTGAAAAATGCCCATGGCTGCACTGCTCTTTTTGTGTCCATTCCAAGCCTCAGCTACCTCTGTCTACCCTGCCCCCTCTGGTACCCACTTTCCCTAAATGTGATGTATTTTAGCTGCTAAAAAATGTCTGTACACCATTTCGGCATTGTTACTCAACTCTATGTAATGTTTGTATTGTACCTCAATTGATATGGAACCTTTGTAAAAAAGCCTTGGCTCAAAGGTACTTGTAATCCTAGACTCTAAATAAATAAAAAAATAAAAAGATAAATAAATAAAATATATGCTTACATATTCCAGTATAACATAGCAGGGCACTGTCTGCACACACTGAGCATTGCCACACTTACACATGCATGCATGCATGTGTGTGTGCCCGTGCACACACACTCACACACACACACACACTCACACATATACAAACACACATACACTGCCTTATATGGCTTTTTTTTTTTACTTATACGTCTAACCATAACTGTTACTGTATTTAGGATCAGCACTGTGTTTTGTAGTAACCCATTGTACTAATCTATGGAATGACTGTGTAACTAATGTAGAGGACCAGAAAATAGTGGTGGATATGGCCTCTCTGTGCTTCAGAAAGGCCTCCCACACTGTCCCCCATAGACATCTGAGTAACAAACTGCAAAGCCTAGAGGTGGATCCTAAAATAGTTCAGTGGGTGGAGAACTGGCTGAATGGCAGGAGTCAGACTATTGTGATAAACAGGGAGTACTCTGGAGAGGAAGAAGTAATGAGCAGGGCTTCACAGGGGTTGGTGCTGGGGCCTGTCCTCTTCAATGTCTTTATTGGGGACATTGCAGAGGGATTGGAGGGGAAGGTATGCCTCTTCGCAGATGATACAATGGTGTGCAATTGGGTGGACATGCCTGGGGGTGTTGAAAGAATGAGAGAAGACATTCAAAAATAGAGAATTGCTCTAAAGAATGGCAGCTGGGATTCAATGCAAAGAAGTGCTGCATAATGCATATAGGGCACAAGAACCCAGGGGCAAAGTACAAACTAGGTGGGAAGGTACTGACAGGCACAAAGCAGGAAAGGAGCCTGGGAGTTATCATCTAAGAGGACCTAAGAGATACTAGGCAATGCAGTATGTCAGATGGAAAGGCTAACCAGATGCTTAGATGCATAAGGAAGAGTATCAGGAGGATAAAGGTGGAAGTCCTCTTGTCCCTGTGTAAGACAGTCATGAGACTGCACCTGGAATACTCCATCAATTTTTTCAGACCCCAGCTGAGAAGGGACATAGACAGGGTGGAGGTTTTGCAATGGAGGGCAACTAAAATTGTGTAGGGCCTGCAGGATAAGACCCATGAGAAAAGGATAGCCAAGTCAATATTTTACATATTTATTTCATTTCGATAAAGCATTTAACCCGTTTTAAATATTGACTGTTTACAGAATATGCTAGTTGAGCTTTGATATGTAATTTACATTGTAGTCATGCTTTTACCCATTTGCATGTTTCCTTGCGCATGAGCAAGAAAAATCCTGTGGTAAAATGACATTTGATAGGAATGTCATAAACAAGTCCAATGCAGAGTACTCTACAGTGGACTCATCCCTCACAGACCAATGAGAATGCAACCAGACTGTGATACTGGTTTGAATTTCACAGCTGGAAGCCACTCTCTAGTTGAAAGGATGTTTCCTTGCATGTGTGCAAGAAACTTCTTGCGCTAGAACGACATTTGAGAGGAGTGTCAGGGACAAGATAATGCAAAGCACTTTACAGTGGGCTCATCTCTCACAGACCAATGAGAACACAACCAGACTGTGACAGTAATCTGAATTTCACATCTGGAAACTGTTCTCTAGTTGAAAGAAATGAAGTGGTCCAGTAAGAGCACTTCATTTCTTTACTTTGCATAGCACTGTTGGCGCAACCCTCCGTTCCCCATCTCGGCAGCACAAAAACTCCTCCCACTCCTTCCCCCTGTGTGTAGTCCACTCCATTCCCTCTGTTCCCCATCCCAGCAACACAATAACCCCTCCATCTCCATCTGGATGTTCTCTGCCCCGCTCCCTCTGTTCCCCTTCCAGCAGCACAATAACCCCTCCCATTCCTTCCCTCTGCATGCAGTCCATCATGTTCCCTCTGTTCTCTTCCTGACAGCACAATAACTCCCCCCACTCCCTCCCTCTGTGTGCAGTCCACCCCACTCCCTCTGTTCCCATCCCAGCAGCACAATAACCCCTCTCGCTTTCTCCCTCAATGTGCTCTCCACCTTGCTTCCTCTGTTCCCCATCCTGGCAGCACAATAACTCCTCCTACGCCCTCTCTCTGCATGATTTCTGCCTTTCTCCCTCTATTCTCTTTCTGGCAGCACAATAACCCCTGCCACTCCCTCCCTTTGGATGAAGTCCACCCAGCTCCCTCTGTCCCATCCTGGCAGCACAATAACCCCTCCCACTCCCTTCTTCTGGATGCAGTCCACCCAGCTCCCTCTGTTTCCTATCCCAGCAGCGCAATAACCCCTCCTGTTCCATCCCTCTGGATGCAGTCCACTCAGCTCCCTCTGGTACCCATCCCATCAGCAGAGTAAGTAGTAGTAGTAGTAGTAGTAAATCATTTTTTATTCACAGTGAATAAAAGGATACATTCAATTGAGCAAAGCTCATTTTCAATGAAGTTCCAGGTCACAATTAATTTAGAATAAGTTTCCACATCTAGTCATTAAAACCACATTTAGTTAACAACTACACAATACATCAAAATATAACCAAAACAAACAAGTCAAGAAAAATCACATTACATAATAACATACATAAAGACATAATAACATACATAAAGACACTAACAGTTTAAACACCTAATATCATTGTGTAATACAGTAGTACACCAACTCCTCAATTCGCTTTTATTATAACTAGTTCTATTTTTTCTCAAATCCAGGGGAGCATTATTCCATATTCTTATTCCTCTAGAGGGTATGGAAGATCTTCCAATACTCAGGTTATACTTAGTTGAAACAAATTGGGTTCCATTTGAGGCTCTCAAACATTCCTTTGTCTTCCTAACTTCAAATAGGTCAGTTACATATTTGGGTACTTCCCCAAACCACACCTTAATCATAAACTGTAACAAATGTAGATCCCTTCTCACATCCGGTTTATACCAGTTTAGTTCCTTAAAAAGTGTACACCTATGAGTTCTATAAGGGGCATCCAATATAAAACGAGCCAACCTGCAGAAAACTAGGTCCACTTTGTCTAAATACTTCCCAATAGCCCCTCCATAAAGCAGGTCTCCATAATCAATTACTGGGAGTAAAAGAGAGTCTACCACATTCAAACGAATCTCTCTAGTCATAAATTTTTATACTTATAGAGAACACCTAGTCTCCTATTTATATTTTTTATGGGGAGTCAATATAAACATCCAGCTCAAGCATGGATCTAACCAAACTCCCAAATACTTATATGTGTCCACCTGCTTAATAGCTATATCTTCCTTAGTATTAATTTCTAAAAATAAATTTTGTTTTTATTATTATTTTTTAAACAATAATAACTGTGTTTCATTAGCATTTAAAATAAGATAGTTCAACTTTAAAATTCCTGTACTTCATCAAAAGCCAATTGTAGTCTCATATTGATCAATTCTAAGGTATAAGCCCTCTACATATAATATGGTATCATCTGCATACATATGATACCGGGCATCCGTTGATGTAATTTTAAATTCATTCATATAAATGTTAAATAACAGGGGCCCCAATATTGAACCCTGTGGTACACCATTTTTTACCTCCAATACCCTAGATTTATGAAGACCCACTTCTACAAATTGGCTACGGTTGGTCAAGTAGGAAGAAAACCACCTCACAGTTTGGGTGGATAAGCCAATCCCGCTGAGTCTGGACAGGAGGACCCGATGGTTAAGGGTATCAAATGCCTTTGAAAGATCTATAAATAAGGCTCCAATCATTAACCTCCTGTCCAGACTCAGCTGGATATTACTTACAACCCTCGTCAAAGCTGTTTGTGTACTATGGGAAGTCCTAAAACCTGATTGAAAAGATGTCAATTTATTATTATCGTCAAGAAAGCAGAACAACTCCTCCCACTCCTTCTCTCTGCATTCAGCCTGCTCTGCTCCCTCTGTTCCCCTTCCTGAGCCAACATCGGGGTGTCCAATCCCCGTGTCAGCATTATCTATCCTCCTGGACACTGGGGGACCCACTCCCAGTGTCCCAAAATAAACATGTTTTATGCCCTATAAAAAAAAAAAAAACCTGTCCCCCAATGTCTGTTTTTTGAGCCTGTAAAAAAGAAACTGGTCCCTTGTCATCTTTCCTGTCCCCCTCCCTCATCCTGACCCTCAGTCTGCGTACCCACCTCCCAGCACCCCCCATCCCATACTTACTTCTGGAGGTCAGCAGCTGCAATCTTCTCTGGACTGGGACACATCTGCACTCTTTAAAGCTGAACTGTAAACTAAGGAATCAAGGTAAGCCTGTATAATGGCTGTCAATGGGGTTTTCAACTTATGTTGATATCGCAGCCATTATTAGGAATTTCAACCCCAAATGTTCAACATGGGGTTGTTGGGACACTGTCTCATGAACACTGGCACTGCCATTTCATTACTCGGTCCTGAAAGGTTATTTCACAGTTGCTGCACAGAATCATCTTTTGGGACCAATTAATGGAATGACAGTACCAGTGTTCATGAGGAGAGGTCCCAAAAGGTCCATGTTGAAATGTTTGTACAAAAAATGCCTAAAATGACTGTGTTACAAGTATGCATTGCCCAGTATCTATGCATGCTTGTAACTTCAAAAATGTTTAATATTTTCACTCCAGATTTTCAACACTGTCATTTTTTCACACCTCCTCATGAACAGTACAACTATAATTTTTCACATCCTGACCAGAATGTGTTTTAGGACCTGTGGCGCAGAATGGCGTGGTCATTGTGCAAAATCACCTTTTGGGAACAATGAATGAAATGCCAGTGGCACTCTTCATGAGGTGCGGTCCCAAAAAGGCCATGTTGAAAATTTGGTGAAAAAGCTCCAAAATATAGTCAAGTTGGACACGGTCATTCAACATTTTCTATGCATGTATATAACTTTGGTCACTTTCAATATTTTCACTCCAAATTTTCAATATAGCCATTTTATCACACCACCTGATGAACACTATAGCTGTCATTTTGCACATCCTGCCCAAAATGTGTTTTCATACCTGTGGTGTAGAATGCCATTTTCCCATGGATTTGAACATTTTCACTTATGGGGTTGATGAGGTGGGGTGATAAGAAGCCTATGTTCAACATTTGGGGTCAAAACATGAAAAAATTACGAAGTTATGCACATTTGTTGTAATTTTGGTGAGCATGCTTATAACTGTGAAAATGTTAAATATTTGGACCTCACATTTTTAACATAGCTTCTTATTACCCAAACTTCTGTATTCAAATGCTGTGCAAAACATGATAGCTTGTCAAAATATAGTTCAGGCAGGCTTTTCCGTCCAACAGAAGTTCAACTAACACAATACACCTCTGCCACATAAACCATGCAAGGAAACATTCGGCATTGACAAATGTTTGTCTCTAATGTGCTTGCACAATGCAGATCTGCTGAGAGGCAGTTTCAATGTGATCTTCCTTTTACACATTTTTACAGTGTGTTTTCCTAGAATACAGTATTCCTGCAGATTGTTAAGTATTTAGCCTGGATAGTTCACAGAAGAAGTGGCATCTTATTTTCAGTGGGATTCTACTTCTACACATTATTATGTTGCCTTGTGTAAAATCAGAACACACCGAAAACAATATTTTACACCTGGACTAGGCTACCATGGATAAATACATTGTTAAAAATTAGTAAAATCATGACCCTTCTGAAAACAATATATTGCATCTAATCTAGAATATTCTGACTAAATTTATTTATTAAATTATTTTATTTAGGTCTTTGATAACTGGGTGGGTGCACTGATCCAATGGACTTTTTTCACGCACGACCCAGGCCATTTGCATGGCACACTGAGTAGAGCAAATACAAGTTACAGTAAATTAACAGGTATCACAATCTGGTTTCAGAAACAAGGTATATAACGACAATACATACCATTAATTACAGTAGAGTACATGGTTCATAAGCAAGTCAGTAAATCAGGTCAAGACTCTGTTATGATATTAAAACCTCAAAGAGGGGTATACATTCCATCTACATAGAATAAGTGCTGTGGTAAATGCAGGAAAGGGGAGAGTACAGAGCCAGGTAGGTTGAGGGTGCCTCCAGAAAGGTTATGAGACTGATACAGGAGAGGGAGATTAGAGGAAGGTGATGCACACATTGGATACCCAGTTAGAGTAGCGTTACCATAATAGCACTAGGAGAGTGCTAGTCTGGATAGCACTGCCATGGACAGTGAAAGGGAATTGACAGCACTTGCAGTAGCGCTCCCCAGGTTGCTGTTCATGGTGCTGCCACAGGACAACAGTAGCAGCATTCCAGAGGCTGATTGATCTGCTCTTGTGGCATGGAGGGCTGAGGCATGGAGCAGCTCATCTGGGTAGCAGCAGAAACCAGGGTTCTAATCCTGGTCTCCCTAGATTTTGCCTATCAGGACTTAATTTTTTTTTTACAAGGGGCCATAGCAATAGTATTTCATGGCTCAACAATTTTCTTCTTGTCCTGTGATCCACTCCCCCCGCCCCGAGTTACTATCTATTAGTTCAGCAGGTGCAGGAGGCTGAGCCCCCTTTGCAAAATAAAAAGTGTCTGTATTTTTACTGTGTGTTTCTTGACCACACTATTTTCAGTGGTGCTGTCATGACCCAGTGCTCCACTGATTGCTCTGACGGGCAAACACATCTGGCTTCTTGCTTTGAGGTGGGTTTTGAAGGTGGGTAAGAGTCAGTCAAGCAGAGTGATATAGGCAGCTTATTCCATTAGGTGGGGGAAGAGAGGGAAACTGCTTTACAGCCCATTGCAGAGTATATTCTAGGCACTTCCAGGGGTTGGGGGACATATAATTCACTTAGACACCTTAATGCCACTCTGCCCCTGAGGTGGGGGGAGAGTATGGGGACAGGTGGCCACCTCTGAGGGTGTTGTCTATAATACACCCAAGGGCATAGTTGAACTGTCCTTGAAGTGGGAGCCATCCGAGCAGCTGGTACAAGTCACAGTGGTGAGTAGAGTAAGGAGACTGTAACACAAAGAAACAAATGCTGTTATATACAGAGTTTAGCCTGGAATGCAGAGCAGAAGACACCTGGGAATAGATGAGGAGCAGTAGTCTATAATGGGGAGAAGGTTGCCTTGGGCAATCGCAAGTCATGCCTCTAAGGTCTAGAACTGCTTTTGGGGGTAAGTAGCCCCAAGTTTCTGGTTTACCCTGCTAATGATGTTGTTGACATGTTCGATGAATGAAAGGGAGGGGTCAAGTGTGACACCTAAGTATTTGAAGCTGAGAAAATTTTGGAGGGGGGGGACTTCCAGTGTGCACACAAGGAGTGAGCAATTTGGTTTGGAGATGTTTGTAAGAAATGGTTTGGACTCAAGGAGCATAGCTTTCATTTTCTCTTCATTGACCTAGAGCCTGTTGGACAGAAATCAATTCTGAGCTGCACCATAATTAAGGGTTAGTATGGAGGAAATGTTCATGAGGGACTTGTCACTGTGGAATAGGACAAGGTCGTCCACATAGAGAAGCACCTCACAGGGACTTCATGACTGCCCTGAATGGGGCAAATGTAAGAATGCTTGTAGCAGAACCTACCCATGAGAAGGCTATACTGGATATAGTCCTGACTGATGGGAATAGGATCAAAGATGTGGAGTTGGGCAGCCCCCTTGGTATCAGCGACCACAGGACAGTATGGTTTAAGGTAACCACAGTGGAGGAGGCAAGCCATACAAGGATAAAGATGCTGGATTTCAGGAAGGCTAACTTTATGAAGATGAGTAGAAATCTCAGATGAGCCCTAGCAGCAGAAGGTTCAGGGTGAGATGTGGAAAAACAGTGGTCTAGACTCAAGTGAGTCATAATAGAAGTAAAAGGTCACTGTGTCAAAATGTATAGCAAGAGAAAAAGAAAGAAAGGGCCATTATGGTTCTCAAAGGTAGTGGCCAAGAAAGTAAGGGAAAAGAAAAGAGCCTTCAGAAGATACAAGGAAATACAAAAGGATGAGGACAGAGAACAATATCTTCAGAAGCAGAGGGAATATGGGAAACTAATTAGAAGGGATAAAGCACAGAGAGAGGAAGGTATAGCCTAGGCTATTAAGAAAGGTTACAGGACATTCCTCAGATTCATTAGTAAGAGGAAACATGCCAGAAATGTGATTGTTAGGCTGAAGAAGAAAGGAGGAGGAAAGGTGGAGAATGAGCTAGAAAAGGCTGAGACACTGAACAAGAACTTTTGTTCAGTATTCACCAAGAAAGGGGAGTGTGAGGGACTGAGACTCATTAAGAGAGGTATTCAGGGAAGGGAGGTAGACACCAGCCCATTCATGGTGGAAAGAGTTCTAGAAGAACTCTGAAAAAATAAAAGCAGTTAAGGCAATGAGGACAGATGGGATCCACCCCAGAGTACTAAAAGAACTCAGGGAAGTGCTGGTGGAACCACTGGCTGCCCTTTTTAATGCATAACTAGAGATGGAGGAGGGACCTGAGGAGTTGAAGCAGAGAGGAGTAAGGAAATTCTGGCCACCACATGTCAGGAGAGAGACCGGGGAGTTATCATATCTGATGACCTGAAGGTGACTAAACAGTGTGAAAAGGCAATGGGGAAAGCAAACAGAACAGAATGTTTGGGTGCATAGGGAGGGGCATAACAAGCAGGAGGAAAGAGGTGGTGATGCCACCATACAGATTATTGGTGAGGCCTCAGCTGGGGTACTGTGTCCAGTACTAGAGATCACATCTCCAGAAGGACATTGACAAAACAGAGGCTGTTTAGAGAAGGGCAACAAAGATGGTACAAGGAATGCACAAGAAACCCTATGAGGAAATACTTAAGGACTTTAATATCTATTTACTGGAGGAAAGAAGGGAGCTATGATAGAGACTTTCAAGTACTTTTGAGGAATAAACAGGGTACAGGTGGAAAGCATATTTCAGAGAAAACTATGCATAAGAACAAGGGGGCATGATATGAGGGTGAAGGGTGGAAGGCTCAGGGGTACTGTTAAGAAGTACTTCTTCACTGAAAGAGTGTTGGAGCCATGGAACAGCCTTCCAGCTGAAGTGGTGGGTGTGAAAACAATACCAGAGTTTAAGACTGCATGGGATACACATAAGGGTACCCTGGAGATGTTCAGAGCAGGACAACTGCAGATCAAATAGGATCAGGGGCTGCAGCAGATAGTAGGGAAATAGATAGACTTGATTGGCTATATGGTCCTTATCTGCTGACAGATTCTCTGTTTCTATGAATGGAGATGGGCCTATAGTTGGCTGGAGAAAGGTGGACACCAGCCTTAAATATAGGTACTACTTTGGAGTGTTTCCAGGAATCTGGCATGGAAGAAGTGGTTAGGGCCAGTTAGAAAATGAAGGTGAGGGGTTCTATGATAGCAGGATAGATGAGCCTAAGGAAAGAGGGGAGAAGACCATCACTGCCAGAGCTGTCCACTGTTGGGGGAGGGTCTTTATGAGCTTGACAGTATCACTTAGACAGATGGCTCTAAAGTAGAAGAGGGGGGTGTGCCAGCAGGAGGGGAGCACTTAGCATGTCCAATAGGGATAGGAGGCAGATAGGTGGGAAATTTACAGAGATATGCAGTTAGGTCAATAAATTTCTTGTTGAAGGCCTGCATAACCTCTGAGGGGTCAGTCAGAGGGCCAGAGGGGGTGGTAAGTTGAGAGACTGAGCAATGGGTCCAAGGATTAAGAAAGGAACTTGTAGAGGATCAGAAATGTCGGGGGTCACTAAAGTTGTCTGTTTGAAATTATGGTAGAACTTATTTTTCAGTTGTTTGGCTGTTAATTTACAGGTGCTACGTAGGTGCCTGTATTCATTCCAGAGCTGGGTGGAGGGGGACATTTTATAGGTTATCCACTTTCTGTCCCTTTCTTTCATCAGAGCCAGCAACTCTTTAGTGATCCAACAGGTACAGGCCCCTCTCGCTCTACAGGTAGTGAGCTGGAAGTAGCGGTCCTGTACTCGGAGGAGGGCATCAGTGAGAAATCAGACTGCAGATGATACATCAGAGAGGGAGTAGAGGGCAGGCCAGTTTGCCACTCTGACTTCTTAAAGGAGACTGGTGATGTCAAGGCAGTTAAAGTTTCTGAAGGACAGGTATTGGGGGGTGGTCTTGGTGGACCAGATGATACATGTAGGGGAGTGGTCACTTATAGAATCTGACAGAGTCCCCACTTGAAGAACCATGTCCTCCCTATTATTAGCAGTCCAGCCAATCAAGGAGCAGTTAAGTGTTTGGGCATTGTGCCTGGAGGGGATAGAAATGGTTTGTTCAAATACAGTGCAAAAATATGTAAAATGAGGATCCCTTTGAGAATGAGATACAGCATCTCCCCTGTGCTATCCAGGAAACATAATGCAGGATAGGAAATGCTTAAAAGAAATGTATAATTCTTTCTATACTATCATTATGTAAATCACATAGTCAAGACATGGTGGAAGTGGGGAAGAGGGTACACTGAGTTTATGGATATGATATTTTAATCATTAAACAGCCGAATGTAAATATATAATAATCACATTTGCCATGGTAGCATATTCCACATTGTAACCTGAATTTTACTGTGTTCCATATAACCAAGGCTGACGTAAACATTTTTTTTATTGTTCTGTAATGCATTAGGCTGCAGTATTTATTTCAAATGTTGTGGCTATGAGAATGGTGTATATGTGTGTGTGTTTGTTTGAGTGAAAGGGGTCAAAGAAACAGCTGCCTTCTGATATAGCAAACTGTAATGGAGAAGGTGCTGGAGGCTATAATACAGTATGTTCTTAGATCTGAAACCAGAAAGGGTGGCTGTTTTCAGGGCTAAAAGTTTCAAAATTGATTTGCCAGCTGCAGCCTATTATACTTTTTTTTTTCAAAAAGCAAAGTAAAGGTAGTAACAAAAGATAACTGTTTCTTGTCTTAAGGGTTAAAGAATGTCTTCTGCTCTAGTAAACTACGTCCGAGGCAGCACTAATCAGATAGTGTCTTAAGAGGTTTAAAAAACAGTGTTAATCTTTTTATGAGATTCATTGCTAGGAAAGGGTGACTAAGCTCACATGTTTATGAGCTATGAAACTTTCCTGAAAGAGAATTGTAACAAGATTCATACTAGCGACAAGCAAATAGCGCAGTGCAGCACTGCTCTGCTGAAAGAATACAGCAGACTTTTTAAATTAGCTGAGTGATTACTCAAAACCTCCAATATTATCTATTCCGTTAGGTATCTGGAGAGCTTTCTTTCTCTACTGTTACAGTAAGACGTCTGCAGGGCTATGCCAACTGCAGCTATAAAAATGGGCACACTTGGTGGGCCAGGCAGTCCTGATCTGCCATCAGATTCTGTGTTTCTAAGTGTTACGTTTCATTTGATGGTCATCTTTTTCCTCATGTCTCCTTTCCAGCCCCAACAACTGAGGTTACAATGGGCTCACCCTTTTAAACATCATAACTTCCTTCATGAAAAGAATGGTGGCATTGCCTCTTGTCCTCTTGTTTAGCATGTAGAGCTATAAATCTGAATATCTGAGTTTGAAGTCTGCCACTGTTACTCACTGTGTAACCTTGAGCAGGTCAGTCAACCTTCCTGTGCTCAGTGACACACCCATATACTCTCTTTCTCTTCTCTCTTCTCATGCTTGGGTGCCTTATCATGATCTATCATTATGGCAGAGGCAGCAAGGGTATACTAGGGAAGTCGGTTGCCAGTCACCAAGAATAAACATTTTGGAGGCAGTGTAGCCCAGTGATTACATTACAGAGCTGTAGTACAAGAGACCCAGATTTGACTCTCATAACCACCACCGGTAATGAGTACATATTCCCTTTTAGAAATTATTTCTGAATTAGTTAAATATTCCGAGTCCTTTTTGGATTCCATCCCCCCCATGCACACAAACACACACACACAGACACACACATAATGCTGAAATGGCCTGACTTGTACAGTGTCTAACAGGTTATAAGGGCTGCGTGGATTTTCTTCATTCCTGTTTTTTTTTCTGAGTTTATTTTCATTATGGTGCCTATAATTTACTTCTGTAGTAATTGGAAAATCCTTTCTTTTCTTGTAAAACATAAAGAAAAAATGAATGTTATAAAAAACACTCAGATCAAGTATAATGTAAGACAACACACATTTACTGTAGTTGCAATTGTATTTTATTACTGTTTTTCACTAACTGGGATTGTCACATCTAAAGAAAGTAGGAAGGAGAACAAAAGAGACTAAGTCAAGAAATATCTGATGGTGTTCTTCCACAAATCCGGAATGACTCTCACATGGTTTTCTCTTTATTGACCATCCTAAGTCCAGGGAAATAAAATGAAAAATATGTTAATAATAACGCAATCACTTTAGACATGCAGATTCTAAAAGGGTCATTTTAGCAGCAGCAAAAACTTAATCTGTAACTGCAGATGCAGAGCCATACAACATAGGAAAGTAAGACGTAGTCACCTAATAACACACACAGTAACAAACGCAGTGACATATGAACATATGAAAGAGACAGCAGAAGAAGGTCAAAATGATCTGTCAAATCTGCTCATTAGTATATCAGTGTCACTGGCTTACGTCATTGACCCTGCAACCCCTTCCCCTGCCAAACTTTCATTCATATATCCCTCTATACAGTCATACAGATTCCCTTTGTGCCGATCCTAGGCCCTCTTAAAGCTGCCACTATCCTCACTGAGATCACCTCTTCTGGCAGCACATTCAATGGTTCCACCACTGTCTCCATGAAAAAGTGCTTCTTAACATCCATCCTAAACCTCTCACCAACTAACTTCATACTTTACCACCTCATGGTTCTGTTGTCACTTAGCTTAAAGGTACCTTCTCTATCCACACTGTTTATTCCCTTCAGGTACTTTAAGGTCTCTGTCATATGCCCATCTCTCTCCTTTCTTCCAGGGAGTAGATTCTCATGTCTCCCAGACTTCCTTTGTTTATACTTTATTTCTGCTCGTAAGGACAGAGTATCTCTCAGAGGTGCTCAAATGGCCTGCCCCTCTACTCCCTGCTAGGACTTCCCTTCCACCAGGACCCCACTAGAACTTTCCAGCCCCTCTGGATCCCCCCCCCAAGAGAAGGCCCGCCCCACTTACATAGCAGCCTTTCTGGGATTAGAGGGTCCATCCTGGCTGAGGCTCTGAGAGACCAGAGGAGGGGTTGTTCGGCACTGGATGTGGGCATGGTCACTGGAGCCCTCATTGCCTCCCTGTCCCTTCAGGGATTTTCATCTTGTGGTTCCCCTCTGGAGCATGGGCAAGCAATGAAGTCCTGGCACTGCCATGTCAATGTCCACTGCCGCTCCACCCCAAAGTCATGGCACCACAAGTTCCTTGTGCTGCTCCTGATCTCCATCAGTAGCCACCAAGGAGTGACGTGAGGCCCAGATTCCTCCCTGGGAAGGGAGAGCAGTCTTTCAGATGCTCATTCCCTTCCCTACCCTGGTGACCCTCGGTAGCCTAAGTCCATTCCAAACCTGAGTCACTGGCGTGATGTCCAGTGCCTCAGCACTGGCCCCTCCCAGCCTTTCTTGATAAGACTTATCTTGTTAACCCCTGATCATCTTGGTTGCCCTCATTTGGGCCTTCTCTAACAAGCTGATGTCCTTCTTATAATATGGATGCCAGTACCTTACCTCATATTCTAAAGTCAGTCTTACTAGTGATCAGTACAAGGGCGATATTTATTTTATTGTATTCTTTTCATAACCAGATAAGGCCCACTAGGCACAAGTGCCTGTTTTCAGGGACATCCAGGAGCATTTGGGTGATTAGGTAACTTACTCAGAGACATACAATATGGAAGTGGAGGTTGTGGGAATCAAACCCAGGTCTGCTGGATGTACCAAGATCCTTCACAGCTTGTTACTCTAACCTCTAGGCTATAGTGCCAATATGACCTTACTCAATCTACTGCTGATTCCCCTTGCTATACTCCCTAATTCCATGTGTAACACTCATAGTAATGCAGTAATATACATGGTAACAGTAATTTAAAGAGCTAGTGTAGTTTCTGAAATTAACTTTTAAAAGTCGTCTGCTACTTTGTGGATTTTTAGTAGATTGTCTTTCTCCATATGCAGTTTAGTAGTCTTCTACTAGACAGTACTGGATGTACTGTTTCTAACAGCAGTCTACTTGAAGGCTGGCATGTGTTGTGTTTTTTTCCTCTTCATACCTCATCCGCCATAGACATCACATTTATTATGAATAAAAACTAGTGGGGTCATTGTGTGACCCTTCCAGTTAGTTTCATAATAGCTCCATAGATATCATACAGGCTAAATGCAAATGGCAGTATGAGACTCCCCATTTTATCATGTGATGACCCGTCTAGATTGTAACATACGGATCATCAGCACTGTGACCTCACAGACAAGTGACATCACAACTACTCAGAAAGAGTTGTTCACCTGCTTCCTGATCCACCACTTGTGATTTCCAATTGAGTGAGGTTGCAGTAATGATGAAGTACAGTATGAAGACAAGGAAAACTAGATACTGTATAGCAGCAGACAGGTAAAGCACTGCTCTTCAGATCACATCCAATACCACCGAATGAAAACTTCCTAATAAGCAAAAGAAAAAGGAAAAAAAATACTGCAGAAATAAAAAGTAAGAACTAACTGCCTTTAAAAAATACTAGGAATTTATGGCTACTGTACTAGGTTTGGTGCTACTAAATCTTTAAAGGTCAAAAGGGACTTTAGGTCGATTAAGTCTGCATCTGCTCCGCTTCATAAAGAGAGACCAACAAGTACACTGTGAAAACAGATACTTATTTGAAATTCCTATCTGCCCAGCTACCATACTTTTTATGTTTGCTTGCATGCATGTGAAAGAAACATTATGTGGCAGCTTAGGAGAGAAGCGGGTTTTGGAGGTGCGGCATTGTGGAGGCCGATGCCACTACTGCATTTTTGGGCTTGGCCCTCTTTGCCGAATGCAGTGGCATGCTGCTGCTGACACTAGTTCAGCAAGTTTACCACCAACTTGAAACTAATTAGCTGCTGCAATGAGAGAGTGACCCATCATTGCAGGGCAGTGTCTTGCCTGGTGTAACATTTCAATAAACATGGTGGCTGTCACCGTCTGCCTCTCACAGTCCCCATGAAAACTGATGGGGATGCCCAATCTCCCTGTCGGCATGCCCCTTCCCCAGTTCATTTGCAGACAGGGGAGACAAATCCCCAGCAGTATAATGTTCCCCCCTCCATTCGTAGTGTGCCGAGGAGGGTGCCCAATCCCCCTTGGCTCATGCATTCCCCCAAACACAGACACATTGTATGTGCCAATGAGGTGCCCAATCCCCATCGGATCCAGGCATCCACCCAACAAACACCCAGGTGGTATGCTGGGAGCCCAACCCAGCATGTCCATTGTCCCTGAAAATAGAAAAACCATTCTGATGTCTTTTTTTTTTACCTGTAAAAACCAAGAAACTGTCCCTCGTTGGCTCTGGTGCCTCCTCCCCAATCTGCACCCACCTTCTGCACACACCACATCCCCGCACCCCCCCTCATCCCACACATACCTCCGGAGCCAGGTGCAATGATCTTCGGTGCAGTGGAAACAAGTCTGCACTCTTCAAAGCCGCCTATGAACTGAAGAAATGGCATAAATATTATTTTTTTTTTTAGGTGGATGTCTTGGCCAATTTTGTGAATTTTGGCACCAAATCTTCAACATGGGCTTCTTGGGACCCCACCTGATGAATTCAGTGACTGTCATCTAGTTATTTAGTCCCGAAAGGGGATTTCATGGTCCCTGCACTGAATCACCTTTTAGGACCGAGTAACAAAATGACACTGTCACTGTTCATGAGGTGGGCTCCCAAAAAGCCTATGTTGCAAATTTGGTGAAAAATTAAAAAAAAAATGACTTACTAGCGTATGTTGCACAGTTTCCATGCACATTCATAACTTTGAGAATTTTAAATATTTTCTCTCCAGATTTTCAACATTGCCATTATTGTACACCTCCTTATGAACAGCACAGCTGCCATTTTTCACATCTTGCCCAAAATGTGTTTTCACACATCTGGCGCACAGTGGCGCGGTCGCTGTGGGAAATCAACACTCAGGACAGAGTAACAAAATCACAGTGCCACTGTTCACGTGAAGAGGTCCCAAATGCTTTCATGAGGTGGGGGTCACAAAAAGGCCATGTTAAAAAGTTGTAGTGCAAATACCAACAAATGCCAGGGGCGTTAGGGTTTCTAACCATAACATCCCATCCTGGACAGACTGACAGGCATCAGGGGTGTGCCTTTGGACTGAAACATAGAAACATAGAAGTTGATGGCAGATAAGGACCACAAGGCCCATCCAGTCTGCCTATTTCTTTTTCTACCTTATGAATGTGCCATCGGCCTTTGCTCTGTCAATGGTCTATCTAGTCATACTCATCTGTATTGCTCCCTTATGCCTATCCCATGCCTGTTTGAAGCCCTGCACTGTATTCATATCCACCACTTCCTGAGGTAGGCCATTCCATGCCTCCACCACCCTTTCTGTGAAAAATAACTTCCTCACATTACCCCTTAATCGGCCTCCCTCTAATCTCATGCTGTGTCCTCTTGTCCTGCTATTTTTCTTACATTGAAACATGTTAGACTCTTTCACCTTGTTAATGCCCTTAAGGTGTTTGAATATTTCGATCACATCACCTCTCTCCCTCCTTTGCTCTAGGGTATACATATTGAGCTCCATTAATCTGCTCTCATATGTTTTCTGATGCAGTCCCTGCACCATTTTGGTTGCCCTTCTCTGGACTGCCTCAATTTGGTTAATGTCCTTGTGAAGGTGTGGCCTCCAGTACTGCACACAGTACTCCAGATGGGGCCTAACCAGTGTCTTGTAAAGAGGGATTATTACCTCCCTGTTATGACTTGTGATACCCCTACTAATACACCCCCAACATCCTGCTAGTCTTACCTACTGCTTTAGTGGTCTGCTTGGATGCTTTCAGATCATCTGTGATGATGATGCCTAAGTCTCTTTCTTCCCTTGTGACTGCCAGCAACTCCCCTTCCAGCCTATAGGTGGCTTCAGGGTTTTTCTTCCCTATGTGCATGATCTTGCACTTCTTTGTGTTAAACCCCAGTTGCCACTCTTCCAACCATTTTGCCAGTTTATCCAGATCTCTTCTCATTCTGCCCACCCCATCTGGATCATCTACTGAGTTGCAGATCTTGGTGTCATCTGCAAACAGACAAACCTTACCCTCCAGTCCATCTGCAATGTCACTGATGAAGATATTGAAGAGGACTGACCCCAGGACTGATCCCTGTGGTACCCCACTTGTGACTTGCATCTCTTCTGACTGTATACCATTTACCACCACTCTCTGTTTTCTGCCTGTCAACCAGTTTGCCACCCAGCTGACCAACTTCTGACCCACCCGAGCCTACCCAGCTTATTAAGCAATCTTCTATGTGGAACAGTATCGAAAGCTTTGCTGAAGTCAAGGTAGGCAACATCAACTGCTCCCCCTTGGTCCACCAATCTGGTTACCCAGTCAAATAAATCTATGAAATTAGTTTGACAAGACATTCCTGTTGTAAACCCATGCTGTCTTGGATCCTGTGCTCCTATGGATTCCAGGTGTTGCATTATCCTTTCCTTAAGGAGCGCATCCATAATCTTGCCCACAACTGAGGTAAGACTGACTGGTCTGTAGTTCCTTGCCTCCTTCCTGCTACCACACTTGTGGAGCAGGAACACGTGAGCCCTTCTCCAGTCTTCTAGGACCTCTCCTGTGCTCAGAGACTCACTAAACAGTTCTGATAATGCCTCTGCTAGTTCCACCCTTAGATCCTTTAGTGCCCTGGGATGTATGCCATCAGGTCCCATTGCCTTGTCCTCCCTGAGCTTATCGAGCTCTTGTAGGACCCTTTCTTTTGTGAAGGGACTAGTGCACACCTCCCACTCCCCTGTGTCCATGGTGCTGAGCTGTGGGCCCTGCCCTACCTTCTCTTCAGTAAATACTGAGCAGAAGTATCTATTTAGGATAAATGCTTTTACATGGTCCTCCTCCTC
Source organism: Neoceratodus forsteri (assembly GCA_016271365.2). Taxonomy (NCBI): domain Eukaryota; kingdom Metazoa; phylum Chordata; order Ceratodontiformes; family Ceratodontidae; genus Neoceratodus; species Neoceratodus forsteri. The sequence goes on along the minus strand of CM028138.1, from coordinate 618,704,236 downwards.
CTCCTCCTCCTCCTCACATGCCCTCTTATCCCCTTTGATCTTATCAATACCCCCTCTGGACTTTCTCCTTTCACTAATGTATCTATAGAAGGTCTTGTCACCTTCTTTTACTGTTCGTGCTAGTGTTTCCTCGGTTTGGGCCTTTTCCTGCCTTACTGCCTTCCCTGCTTTTTTTAGGGAAGTTTGGTATGCCTCCCTATCTTCATCCCACTACATTCCCTTATATTTCCTGAAGGCCAATCTTTTGGCTCTGGCTTTTTCTGCTACTGTTTTTGAGAACCAAAGTGGTTTCCTTCTTCTTTTGCACTTCCTTTTCTCTCTAAGACAATGGGATGTTGCTTCAAGTATTGCATGCTTAATGTTTGCCCACTTTGCCCGTACCCCCTCTTCTGTATTTCTTTTTGCCAGGGCTAGCTTAACTTTGTTAGCCATCTTATCAAATTCAGCTCCTCTGAAGTCCCGTATTTTTGCCTTGGAATGGGATGATTTAGATGTAGTGGCCAAATTGAACCATACCATGTAATGGTCACTGGCCCCCAGGTGACCTTCTACCTGGAGATCTGTGATCCTTTCCCTGTTAGTCAGTACTAGATCTAGGATAGCCCCATCTTTTATGGGTTGTTCTACCAGTTGTTTGAGGCCCTCCCCTTGCAGAGAATTCACTATATGTCTAGTTCTGGCAAATGTTCCTGCTGATATTGACTAATTTGTATCTGGCATGTTGAAGTCTCCCATTGTCAGAACCTCACCTTTATCTATCATGTTTTGTATATCTTCTAACAGTAATGAGTCTATGGCCACCCCAGATCTGGAGGCCTGTAGACAACCCCAGTTTGTATGGTTGTCCCATTTCCTGTTTCCAGGGTGGCCCACAGTTCTTCTGGCTCCTTATGTGTATTCTGAATTTCTGTAGCTTTGATATTTTCATTGACATAAAGGGCCACTGCACCCTCCTTTTTGCACCTCGGTCTCTTTTGAACAGTACATAGCCATGTACTGAAGTCTCCCAAGTGTGGTTACTGGTGAACCATATCTCGTTAATGGCTACTATGCCCAGTTTAGCCTCTGTCATTATTGCCTGCCGGTCTGGAATCTTGTTTCCCAGACTGCAAGCATCTGTGTACATGATTTTCCATTTGCCAGATTTCAGTGTGTTAGTTGTTGGGCGAGGTCTGGCATTTCCCTTGATCATCGTATGGCGAGCCGGGCCATTTTCCTTACCTGGTGATGCAAATGAACTACAAACATGCTGAACGCCTGTTTATCACTAGCTGAGGGGTGAGGGGTGAAGGGTGTTCTTTCCAGTCAACATATCAGGCACTGCACCCCTCTCTGCATTTGCTAGTTTAAATATTCTGCAAAGACATCAAGCTTCTGCCCCAATGCACTGACTCCCTCCTTAGTCAGATGCAGTCTATCGAATTTAAAGAACTTTCACTCCCCAAACTGTTGCCACTTACCTACAAATTTGTGTCCTTTTTCCTGGCACCAGCCCTTGAGCCACATGTTTAGCTCCCCTATCTCCCCTTGTCTGACCTTTCCATCCATCTGCTCCCTTTCCCAGACTGGCAAGATCTCAGAGAAGGAGATGCCAGATCAAATGGATGATAGTTTGTCACCCAGCCTGGTCAGGTGTTCCTTGGTTTCCACAACTGACTGATTGGCGAGATCGTTAGTCCCTATGTGTACCAGGACGTCAGTGTTTTCTCCTGCTTTCTGCACAGTTTTAGCAATGTGGTTGGTGTGTCTCCACACTGATCTACCAAATCATGGAGTCTCCTATGATCAGAAGTTTTTTTGGATTTTCTTTTTGCTTTTGCTTTTGCTTGGATTGCTGGCTGTAATGCTCATGCTATTCCACCCCCACCCTGCAGCCAGTGACAGGCATCAAGGTGTGCCTTGTACTCTTCGGCCCCAGAATTCATGCCATTTTCCTATACTGCACCCTTTTCAGTGGTGTCAGTGGCTCAATAAGTAGCACAATTGCCTCTGAGGTCTGGACATCAGAGAGCTGTGGGTTCAGTTCCCACACCTGACACTTGGGTTACTATCCCAATACTGACACTGTAGTGCAGCATGAGTGGGGCTGCTGCACTTCTGAGGTGCTGTCTTTCGGATGAGATGTTAAACCGAGGTCCTATCTGCCTGGATTGGTGGTAGTTCAGGTGGATGTAAAAAGATCCCATGGCACTTACCGAAAAGAGTAAGGGAAATTTTTATTTCAATACAAAAACAAAATAAAAATTCAAAATAAAGTCAAACTGTAGGAGACACTACAGGGAACCAGCAAACCCCATACACCACTAGTCATAGACATTCTAATTCTACTAACAATCAAAAGAAAATAATAACAAAAGCATAAAAAAATCTGACTATGATTACCATATGGAAATTTACACCATTAATTCTCAACTGTCCAATACTAAGTCTGAATTACATCATACTGACAAACAGAAAAGAAAGAGGGGGAGGAGAAAAGAAAGGAAAAAGCAATATTAAGAAGAAAGAGGGAAAAAAATTATATACTGTTTTCCTAGAAGTACTTTCTATCCTCACCTAGTCACATTATTCCACCCAGTCTATCCCTTTCCATAATGAAGTACACAGCGCCTGACCCTACGTGTTGCATTCATATGCATAAAGGTTATCTCTTTTTGTATCATAAAGATCAAATCCTGTTGCATCACCACTTCCTGTTGCAAGCATTGTTTGCATCTAGTTTGCCAGATGGCCCACTAATTACTACAGAAATAACAGGGATGGTGCTTGTTCTCCATTTCCCCCAGCTTTATGGAGTTTGCCCATATACCCATATAACTTATGTCATTTTCCCAAAGACAGGTGCATTCCAATATTCAGACAGGTTGTCCTAGAAGCCCAGAATAAAAGTGCATTCCCAAAAAATAAGTGTGGCATTGTTTCTACAACCCCAAAACAGGTAGCCACTAGACGTGTCCTTTCTTCTTTCACTTCATATTTGTGATTATTCTGTACATTTAATTTCCCATGCCCACACAGCCAAATTGTGACTTACATTTTTAAAGGAATCCTCGCCTCTGTCATGCAACCTAATCTCGTCTCTTCCTCAACATCACAGTCAATATGAAAAATTGGTTCTATAAAGTAGCATTTCTCAACTATTTCAGCATAAAACCTTTTTTTCTAACATCATCTACCTATGTCAATTCAATTTTCCACAACCTCAAGTATCGTAATTTGATTTGTATGTAAAGGGGCAGTTGTTTATCTGTTACATGCCATTTTCTCCTCCCCCAAGCTGTGAGAAAATCTTCTTCCCACATGTCCATAGCCATATTACCCATATCTGCTTTACCCAGTACAAGGGACTGAATGTTTGTAAAGAAGAAATTACCAAACAAGAACACTAATGGCTGTATCATGTCCAAACATCCCTCTTTCCATTTTCTGTAGGTATGTGAACATTTAATCGGGTTTAAACAGCTCCCCCAAACCAAGGTAAAAAATAAACCCATGATTTTCATGTGCATTGTAAATGGCAGAGGGTACACGTGTGAAATATGCAAAAACATAGGTAAAATGTAGGATTTTAGGAGGAAAATACGTGTTTTTCTCGTCATTGTCCAATTCCTCCATTTCTGTATTTTCTGGTTGGCTGCATCAAAAGCCACATTCCAGTTTTGATCCATTGGCATTGTAGACCCAAACAAAATTCCCAATAATTTAATAGGTTCTGTTGAGGCTGGAAGTGGAACATCAAGAGCATCTGGTGCCTTACCCCCCCCCCCAAAAAAAAAAACAGCCTACTCTTTTGTATGTTTATCTTCATCCCAGTGTGTGATCCAATCTGAGAAAAAAGGTCCAAGCCCTTTCTTCCGGACTCCTGGTCCGCCACCATCGGTGGGTTTGGTAGCTGAAATTCAATGCAAAGAAGTGCAAGATAATGCATAGGGGGCACAAAAACCTTGGCACAATATATCAGTTGGGGGGGTGAGGATATAGAATGCACCAAGCAGCAAAGGGATCTTGGGGTTATCATCTCTGATGACTTCAAGGTAGGGAAACAGTGTGACAAGGCAGCAGGTAAAGCAAATACAATGCTGGGATGCATAGGCAGGGGCATCACCAGCAGGAAAAGAGAGGTCATAATTCCACTATACAAGACACTAGTAAGACCCCACCTGGAGTACAGTGTACAGTTCTGGAGACCTTAGCTACATAAGGACATAGATGGGGTACAGAAGGTTCAGAGGAGGGCATCAAAGATGGTACATGGATTGCATCACAAGTACTATGAGGACAGGTTAAAGGACTTAAATATGTACTCCCTGGAGGAGAGGAGGGAGAGAGGGGATATGATAGAGACAGACAAGTATCTTACAGGGAGGAATAGGGTGCAAGAATACACTATTTTTAAGCGAAAAAGATGTATCGAGACTAGAGATCATGGGATGAAGTTAGAGGGAGAATGATTCAGAGGAAATGTGAGGAAGAATTTCTTCACAGAATGGGTGGTGGACAAGTGGAACACCCTGCCAGAGGAAGTGGTGGGGGCTGAAACAATATCGGGATTTAAGAATGCATGGGATAGACATAAAGGAATTCTTGAGGTCAGGGGTAAGGGGCAACAGACTTCTAGGAAAACATAAAGTGAACTTATAATCTCAAATGGGCAGACTGGGTGGGCCGTAGGCCCTTATCTGCTGACATTGTCTATGTATCTATGTACACAGCTATCTGCGTAGGCCATAGTCTTAGGATACACCATACCCATTTGATTTGTCATTGGCTTTATATCCGTCATTCGTTCAATCTGTCTAAGGACAGGATCCAGACTGAAAACATAAGGGAGTTAAGGAACATCCCTGTCAACCTCCATTCTTGAGATATAGTGGGATTCCTAAGTGTCCATTTACCATAGGTGTCACCTGGGCATCAGTATATAAAAGTCTGATCCATGTAATTAATTTCGAAGGAATATGATATTGTTCTAACACCTTCCATAGGTATTCATGCTGAACTGTGTCAAAAGCTGTTTCCTAGTCGAGTGACAGCAGACAGCCATTAACTTCCTCACTACTGCCTTGTTCAAAAGATTCTCTAATAAATGTCAGATCGTGTTGCATAATTTTGTTTGACACGGCACTTGATTGTGTGGCTAAAATGACAATTTCTGCCACTTTAGCCAAATGATTCATTAGAATTTTCCCTAGAATTTTATAATCCGTGTTTAGGAGTGTAAATGGTCTCCAATTCCTCAGGTTTTTAGGGTCTGTTTTTTGTGTAGGAAGAAAATCACCCCTTCCAACATACTGGGGACCAATCTGTTTTCCTGCTGAGCTACCGCATACACTGAATGGAGCACAGGGGCTATTACCTCAATGTATTTGTTATAAAAATCATTAGGGATTCCATCTTTCTTGGGCGAAGTATGGGATGATAATTTCATTATAGCTTCTTTAACTTCTGTCAGGGAAATATCTTGTGTTATTTCACTCTGCTGTTCAAGCGTGAGATCTGGAATGTCTAATTGCTCCAAAACCCTTCCAACTGATAAGTCTGTCTGACATGCTCCTGTACCAGTTGTTGTATGGAACTCTGTGTGTCAGCTGTGCAACCATGTTGGTCCAAAAGGGCTAGTGTGGTCCTTTGTTTGAGTCCCACATGGTCCAAATTGCATGGGTTAACCTGGTCTTTTGGTCCCTGAGTAGCACATTTCTGATGTTTTACCACATTGTGCACTATGTTCTTTTGATATGTAACCATTTGCTGTTTTATCATCGCAAACTGTGCCCTCTGAGTAGCACCCATCATTCCCAAATTTGAGGTGAGTCGAATATATTTGGCTCTCAGTCCTTAGTACTGAGCATATTTGCTTTGAGCGGTTTCCAAGTTCTTCCCATTATCAAGTCTTGTATGTCCCTTTTTGAGTCCTCCCACCACTCTAAAGGGCTGTCGTATAAAAAAACAGTATCCACTCTTGCTTGTAATAGAGATCTAACCTCTACCTCAAGTTTTTCATCTTGCAAAGAAGTCATGTTCATCCTCCAGTAATGTCTGTCTACCACAAGCTTCTGTTTAGAACCTGTCGTCAGTTTAAGTGCCAAATGATCTGACGTATCCAGTGGTACCACTTGTATCCCCAGCCCCACCAACCTGTCAGAGATAAACCAAAAGTCAATCCTCGTTGACAGTGATCCTTTATGGAAGGTATGGCTTGGTTGTGATTGTACCTTCTCATGTATGTCACACAGCATATTTTCCTGTAATATCATTCACAGTGCATTAGTGTCACAAAAGACCTTCATAGTTTTTCTACCCCAGTCCCTATCTGTAAGACCACAGTTAAAATCCCCTTCCCACAATACAAATTTAGAAGTAAACAAATGGGGTTCAATCTCCCTAAAAGTAGCCTCTCGTTCTGCCTTTGACTGTGGGACATAGAGATTGATCAACCGGTAAGCTATATTATTTAATAACAGATCCAAAACAATACTTCTTCCTCGATACAGGTCTACTAGTTTCAAAAACTTGACATGGACATCTTTAAAGCAAACCCCCAGCCCTGTACAACTGTCCTCACCTATGGTCCAAAGGGATGGCCCCCACCTCCATTCTTTCTGTGTCTGGGAAATTTCAGCCAGTGTGTGCAGTTGAGTATATTGTAAAAGGTAAACATTCCCACCCCCCTCCACTAAGCTAGAGAAGGTAATCAACCTTTTCTCCTGGGACTTAATGCTGTTAACATTGGTGGTAATGAGGTGTATGCCTACATCCATTAAGAAAAAGAACTAGTAGAAAAAAACATTTTACACAGTCACTTCCATTTTTTTTTGTTTCTTGGGTTTGGGTTTCACACCCATCGATCCCTTACCCACTATCTCATGCAATGAGGAATTCACTGAGGACACATCAGACTCCCCTTCAGTCTCATCTCCTTTTATATCCATCAATACATCATAAGAGTTTTTAGTTGGTAAAATGCCATCATTGCCAGAGGAAGTCAGGGGCAACATGACTTTCTGCATATTCCTTGACCTAGCGATTCTCATAAAGGAAACCTCAGCTGCCTGTTCAGGAGGTGGCATATGTTGTACTACTGCCCCACTGTCTTGTTGTGGTCCACAGGTGCCATCAGATGAATGTGTGGTATGTACTTTATCCAGCCCTTTTGCCTGCTCCATACTACTAGGATCCTGCTGTTGAGCAGGAGGGGGCACTACTTCCTCACTTTCCCCGGCTGGCATAGTCATGGCTGGGAGGGATACAGGCACAGTCATCTTGTGGGGGCACTTGTGTCTCTGTCTGAGCGGCTGCCCTTTGTCTGGGTGGCCTTTGGGGTCCCGGATCTAAGGGAGAGACGTCTGTGACCAAATCCTGCAGTCTCATTCCCTCTTTTTGTGCCGTAGCCACATATACGTCTTGTTCCGCCCTTATGGTTTTGTCCATGCTGTTGTGGGAGGTAATTCACACTCATGAAAGGTGTGACCCATGCCATCACACAGGTTGCACTTCATAGGCTGATCACACTCAGTGCTGATGTGGGCCACCTTGCCGCACAAACCACACTTCTGTTTATCGCAGACATTACTTAGGTGACCCACCTCTTAACATTTGTCACACGCTTTAGGTCATGCCACGTAGATCACACCCCATCTCACACCCCAAAAAAGCAATTTAGGAGATGTAGACGTGCCCCTACTTCCTGTCTTAATGACATCTGATATCTCCAACCCCCTGTCCATAAGTGTTCTTCATCCATTATGGGTGCTGGGTATCCTTTCACCACACAGTGCCAGTTCATCCAGTAGGTGATATCAGCCACATTGACCCCTTCATTACGAAAAATTATCATGACCCTTTTGAAAAGGGGTTTTGTTAAAGGAATCGCCAAAAAGGGTCTCCACCATGCAGTGGACTTAAGTTGCTGGTACTGTTTCCAATACCATTCCAGGCCTGCTGGGTGTTTTAGTCTTCCAGCAAAAATAGAGTCACCCACCCTAGCCAGCCTGATGGTGCTGAGGGTTGAGGCGCTGGACACCACATCTTGTGTCATGCCGGCGACCCGGGTTTGGGAATGAGCCCGGACCACCAGGGGTTGGCAGGGGAGAGAGAGGATTGAGCATCCAATGGGCTGCTCTCATCTCTCGGGGAGGGATCCAGGGGTAGCCCGGTGCAGCAGCGTCCCCCGATGGAGACCGGTGGCGCTACTACACACTTGGGCTCATACAGCAAAGGGATGACATTGGGCTGCTGCCTCTGGATGTAGGTGGGAGCACCTACGTCATGGGCTAAGTGGCATTGCACATCTCACGTTGGGGGGCAACCAGAAAAAAGGAAACAACCGGCGCCGAGGATCTGGTGATGGCACCGATCTCCATGCCCTATGCCAGGCTTCCTCATCTGGCCTTCAATTTCCCTGGCCACTCCTCATCTGATGCCAGAGTCTGCCTTACTAAGATCGCCCAAGTAGGAGGGGGGTGACCCACCCCGGATAGGGTTAGCTAGGGGTGCTGGCATCGGTGAGGAGGGAGAGAGGAGGTACAGATCGGGGATCCTCAGGCAGGATAAAGATGGGATGCCTGAGAGAGAACCTCTGGGTCATGATCAGAGGGAAAAAGAGTCGACAAAAAAAAATTAAAAAATAGGGTCACCAAGCATGTGAATCAGAGCATACATTTTGTAGGCATAGTACTTCATGCTGTGTTTAAGAAGCACTCATCCTATGAATATATGGTCGGCACATCATTCATGGCCACCCCCCCCTGCATTTTAGGCAAACTGCATTACGACTTGCAGCAGGTTCCAAAGTGGAAAGAGTGCATTCAGGAAATAGTAGTTCCCAAACATTAGCTGCCCAAACATTTTGTTTTGGCCCTGTATCCTGTTGTGGACCCCTAGGTTTTTCTATTGTTTGCCTTGGGCTCCATTTAAAACTCTCCATACACCTACTCGAGGAGGGGTACCAGACAAGAGTCTCACCATCGAGGGGCAAGGTGGCAGTGGGGTGGGGGGGGACTCTATTTCTGGAACTCCTCACTCATGCTCCAGATTTTTAATACAGTCCAGAAGGCCAGTATCCTCCACTGTGCCTTCTTCTGTTATCACTGTTGTTGGAGTACCTTGCCCGGGGGGTTGTTAAACCCGGTGAGTCATTAGGCCCAGTAGTAACATTAGGGGCCAAATCCATTTCATCACCCATAGTACTGCCTCCCAAATTTCGGGGAAGATTGGCATCCCACCCACTGCCATCCAGCTTTTGAACCCACACTGCTTCCTGAAGGGAGTCCACCACCTAGTCTGGACTGTCCAAAGACACACCAGCCACAGCAGTTGAAAAGTCACTGCAGGCATCAGTTTTCAGATGGGACCCCCTATTGTGTAATCCACCTCTCACTTTTTTCCCTTTCATTTGTGAATCTTTATTAGTCGATTTCCTATCCGTACCACCTATTGCGGTCCCAATGTTAAAATTAATACTTTTTTCTCCAAAATCGGTATTTCTGCAGTTTCCCTTATCTACTAATCTGGCAGCATCTGTCTTCTGCCTGGGATGCAGCCTGATGCCTATCAATAGACTGTCCAATATGCTGTTTTATACAATGAATCCTGCTCCCATCCAAGCTTACCGTGGCACACAATCCCTGTACCTGAAGACTTGGACAGCTCTTCATGGGATCGTCCGTTCGTTCCTCCTCAGTCAAGGCATTTTGTATTATTGGAGAGATCAGGCCTGATAATCCTGCCTGCCCATCTGTATCTTCATGACCCATTTCTTTCCCGTGAAGCAGGAGAGCCTGCTCCAATTCATTTCTCTGTTGCAAAAAATTGTGCTCCTCCTCTTGTATAAGGTGATGCAAGTCCTCCACCCTAGGTGCCTTAATTCACACTTCCAATTTTTCTGCTTCTGTTTCCTTTAATTCCTGCTGCCTTTCCTCCATCAGAGGTTGCAAGGCTGCCATTGGAATCACCTTTGGTCCTGTATTCTGTCTCATATCGACCGCCACAGTAGAAAAGGCCAAGGAGGAGGCCTGCTCCTCGGCCCTGCAGACATCTGTGCTCTGTTGCATCACAAGGGAGACTGGTCCAACTCGGCACCAGTCGCAGTGCCCTCTAGTGTTGAGTAGGGGAATTTCCCCAGTGTACTGGCCAAATTTTCCCCATTCACTAAAAATACCATCAACAGCTTAATCTTGTTTAATTTCAGTTGGTTACCATCTGTATCTCCCTCCCCCCGATCGCCCATGGAAAAGGGACTTCTAGTCTGAGTGGGCCTACCGGGTCAACAAAATTCAATAAATAAATAGTATGTATTTATGGAATGGGGTGACTGTAAAGCCAAACACCCCAAGGCACATCTCAACACTTGTCAGTGTCTGCAGGATAGGGTGAGGTGAAATGGCGTGAGCATTATGGGTGATAACCCGAAGGCACAACCCAGTAACTGTCCATCTCTATAGGGTGGAGGTGGGGTTGGTGTGAAGTTCAATACTTCACTGCCATTCCTAGTCTGCATCTGTCTAACTCCTGCTCTTCCAATGCTAATACCAGAAAGCAAACATTTGGCATTGACAAATGCTTGTTTTACTACTGTAAATGTATTTTAGGGGTCACTTTAGCTTCTAATCATATTGCAAGGGCATATAGCACTCAGTTTCTTCCTGTATCTCATTACAAATCTTGGGAAAGATTAACTCATGTTACACTAAATCCTAGCCATCCCTTAATGCTTAAAGAAAGTTTCTGTTTGCACAAATAATTTACAGTCGACATCAGCAGTACACAGTTCCCCCAGATTTGAACATCAGAACTGGAACCATAGATTTCTTTGTTACTAGTGAAGATATGTTCACCTCACTGGAATCTTTTCAACTTATGCATCATCTGTTCTGTTACTTACTGTAGCTATGAAGTCATAATCCTCTGCTTATGATATCAGGATCTGTGATTTTGATGACACAAGTAGAGGATTAGAACTGCAGGACAGGAAACGCAACAACAACAGAGGGACTTTAAGAGCAACAAGCCTTTTTCCCATGCAAATGACTTAAGTAATAAGGAAAACAATGGACTATACCAAAAGTGAAACTCTTTTATTGTTAGAAGATTTGAGACTTGCCAGTGCCAACTGTAATTTGTTTTTCAGAAAACTGAAAAATCACTTTACTTGAAGTGTTTCTGTTTTTCCCAATATATTCCCAGTATTGGCTCCCTACCATCAAAAACAATTTCTGTGTACTGAGGCACGGCTAGCAATCATGCAAGGCACCTTTTCATCATTATTGATTACTGTTCTCCCATCTGTTCCCCCATATTGTCAGCCCTGCGCTCAAGACTGAACATAGTCAATAATAGTATCTGTTGCTTCATCCTCAGTGTTCCCTTTTCAACCCATTATTGTGTGTTGTACCAATCTCTTGGTTGGCCCCCACTGCAAAGCTGGTTTGAGTATGCCCTTGCTGATTAGCTGACAATACCAAGAGAAGTGGCCACCTGTCCCTGTACTCATCCCTCCCAATGGGCAGGGTTGCATTTAAGATCCTCCTTGAGTCATCGCCCCCGGTAGTCCCTAGAATCTCCTGTACCATGGGCAGCAAAGCTTTCTCTGTCTCTGTCCCCTGTCTCTGGAACAGACTCCCTACATCGCTCAGCTCGTCTACTTCCCATTTCTCTTTCAAAAACAATTTCAAAGTCTGGCTACAGTCTGAAGCCAAATGCAACTGTGCACCTGGATAATTCTGGGCATCCCCATCCTTCCCTCCACCTATGGCTGAATCACACCCTCTCCAGAGTCTCCCCTCCATCTCCTGGCCTCGACCCACGCCCTGCACATACTTCTCAACTGCTATGACTTTGGCATAGCACTATGGATTTTACACTCAACTTTTCCTTATATTCCTCAGAATGTTAGTTATTTCTGAACAGACAAACTACTAAAACATTGAACTTATTTTATAGAAACGTTCCTTAACATTGAAAATATGGGGCATTCTTGGACATATTATTCTTTAAAATAAGTTCAATGTTTGTGGAATAGCAATAAGGAGAGATGAGTATTTAGTGCTTATGTAAATTGTAATACTTTTTGTGGCTTTACTCTATTATCACCCTTGAGTAGCAGTAGGTAAGTAGGTAGGTAGTAAATTTTTAAGGGAATAGAAGGCCCAGGAGCAAGGGTGAGAACAGCGCCAGAGAAGGAGGAGGAGGGGATGGTGGTGGACGAAAACACTCCCTAAGCAAGGGAGGTATGTTAGAGGAGGGCTTATGTAGAGGTTGCAGGAGGAGCTATTCCCCACATTAAACCTCTGGCAAGCCCTTCCATTCAATGTTTGTGGAATAGCAATAAGGAGAGATGGGTACATAGTGCTTGTGTAACTTGTAGTACTTTTGTGGCTTTACTCTATTCCCATCCTTGAGTACTAGTAGGTAGGTAGGTTTGTAATTTTGTAGGAATAGAAGGCCCAAAAAGAAACCTCCTCTAACTCATTGAGAGTATGACCCTGCTTTGAGGACCTCGATGACCCATGGACGGAGGGCGTTTCATCCTTTTGGGCATATTAAATGGAGAAGGATCTAGGTTCTAGTAACCATATCTAGTTTGAGGTTGGTGAGTAGCTTGGAGAGGCGATAATCCTTCTTAGATCCATGGAGATTTGTTCTGAATGAGCAGTAGAATACTAAGTATTAGGTAAATGCAATTGAAGGAGGACGAAGGAAGTCTAAGTATCCAAGATGATAAATGATGCCTGTCCAACAGAACTGTAATGGGCAGAGGGGTCAATAGTAGAAGGGGTCATTGTTGAATGATCCAACTTGTGAGGCTGTAATGTAAGGGTATGGTCTGGAGGGTGAGAATTCTGTATTGAACAAGGAGTTACTAATGAAACATCCATAGAGTAGAATTTGTAGAGGAGTCTTTACGTGCGATGGAGATGATAGTTCGTTCTCGATCCAAAGATGATACAGTTTGAATGATGATCCTGAAGATGAAGGGTACATCTTTCCATAGGGATAGTAAAATCCTATGTGTAAAGCAGATCCAGTTAAGGAAAGGTTAATGTAGACCGTATTCTCAAAGTTACAAAGGATGGATGTCCAAGGGACTGTATGGAGGTTATGATGTGGGAGAGCAAGATGAGATTGCTATAAGACCAGACAGTACACTGTGGTAGTTGTGATGATTAGTAAAGTTATGAGTGACTGCTCCAATTTGTATAAAGTTTGAAATTTGAGGTAGTCTAAAGATAAAGAATCACATAGTAAGTGAAAATCACTAGGTAAGCATCCCAGAGTAAAATGAGTAGAGGAGTTTGATTGCCTGATGAAAGTAGTGCCATAAGTGATAAGTAAAGCCCAGAAGATGATTTGCAGAACCATTCAGATGGTAACCTAGTGTATATCAAAAATAATTGGAAATGCTGTACGGAATAAATGGTTTGTTTGGTCATTATGTTCATTACTTTATGCTTAATCCTTTGCTGGCACACTGCCTGCACTACCTGTGGGTAGTCCTGTGGTATGATCATTTAGGAGATGGTGGCACAGGTGGTTAAGTTTACGGGTAATCCTGACACTGATATACATGGGAAAGGCTTGGGATGGATGAGAGGAAGAGTCTGTAGGCTGGAATGGTAGTGAATCGATAAATGCAGGATGCCATATGATTCAGTGCTACAGCAGATAAATATCGATCGGGATGCAAGGCTGAGTTGGTGAATTTGTCTTGGCTGTTACGGATTACCTGATATACTTCAGGAGAGCCAGTTCCTGGAGATGGTCTTTACTGCAGAGATTAATGAAAGTACTTTGAGAAGAAGAGGCTGAATGGTCCGCTGGAAGAATGGTTAACCCAGTGAAAGTACCAGGTAAACAGGTGTGGATAATAGTATAAGGAAGAACAATATCTGAGAGGGACATTGAAGGTGTGGACAGCATAGAGTCAGGAATCAGCAAGGTAATGGAGATCCCACTATGAATGGTCTTGACAACATCTGCACAGTTCCTAAAACTAGCAATGACTGTTGGGAAGTAGGAGTTGAGTAACTTGGTCATCAAAGTCATTGCTGAAATAAGAGGCAGCATAAGGTGAAATGGATGAAGTCCATAGATGAATGGGTTATCTTGCAAGTCCCGATATCTGTAGAAACTATGCTGCTTACGAAATCTGAATAGAACAGAAGGATTTAAAACCTTTCCCTGTAGGCAAGGGTGTAGGCAGTACATACACCATTTAAGCCTTGGTGTAAACATTTATTTTTGAGGGGCAACATTTTGCCTGACCGCCAAGGACACTATTTGTCTATGCAAATGAATACAACTGGGAGCTGCTTTATTTTTATCCCATGCTTAACAAAGCATTGGGGCACACAACTCTAGAGCATTAAACAGGTTGCATCAAGGGGCAACAAACTGGGTACAAATGAAGGCCAAAAAGCAGGGTAGGGGAAACAAAAAGGGTACAGCTGGGTCAATTAAGAGGGTAGGGGGCAACAAAGAAGGCCATGGTGTCCAAAATGGTGTAGAAACTTTATGTTCCTAGCTACACCCCTGCCTGTAGGATGATGATGGCCAATGAGACGAGGCATCCAAGGAGTCATGGTGATTGGATGGACAGGACTCAGAGGGTATATCCAATAGAGACAGAGGTGGTCTTCCTATTGTCCAGACAAATGAGATTCCATGAATGATTACAAAGAACTGAATTGGCAAGTGTGAGACTGCTATGATAATGCAATAATCTAGGTGGCATGAGAGCCAAGAGATGTTTGCTGGCAGTAGTAGTACTCCAGAGTAATGCATAAATGGTCACATGAGTAGTGGAAGGGTACTGTTAGAAAGGCAGGAGTAGAAGGAGGGAATGGATCATATGGAGAAGCAGATGACTTGTTAGGAGTACTGGTCAGAGATAGGATACCAGGCCCAAAAGAGCCACAGCAAACAGGATGAAGCCCCGAGCCAGCAAGGTGAAGAGGAGAAGGCAGCCAATCAAATGGGAATGAAGTATGGAGTGGATCCTGAGTTACTGAAGGCAAACTCAGTGGACACTACATGCCAGGTGAAGCCAGATGACCTCCAGAGATGGAAGGAGCAGGAAGATGTTGGTTCCATGGTTAACAGCAGCAAAGTGTGACAATGCCAAAGGAAGGCATAGGATGATGATCCATGGAAGCCAAGAAGCCAAGCAAAGTCCTATGAGCAATGGAAGTTCCACAACTGCTGAAGACTGGAAGCAACCAGAGAAGAGAATGGAAGGGGATGGAGTGATAAAGGATGAAATTCTAATCAGCAAAGAAAACAAGTTCAGACGACCACTGGATGGAGAACCTGTAGCAAGGAAATCCATGAGGTGGTTGACCAGGAGTGAGAGGGATCAGACAAGCCAGCAGGAGTCATAGGAGGAGGGAAGGATGCCAATGGGGCTTGAGAACAAAGGTTCATAGAAGCACAGGATGTTGAGTGGAATCATTCAAATCAGAAGGGTCCAGTGATGGAAGGAACATGGCAAACTGACATGATGGAGGTAACCAAACAAGGAAGTCCTGGTTCTGCAGTCGAAGTTGCAGACACAGCTGAGGATGAAAGGCTGGAGGAGTGAAATGTCTTGGTTCTGAAGGGAAGCAGCAATCTGCATTAGGGTGAGAAGGAGACATCGGACACAGCAAAGTGAGCTAGGGCCATAGACCTGGCAGGGCAGTCTCTGTAGTGTGTAGATGTTGAGGCTGGAAGAACAGCTGCAGTGAGGAGAATTGGAGCCCACTCAGCAGAAAGAGATTCAAGTCCAGAAAGGTCATGGCATCAGGTAGCAAGTGGAGAAAAACAGAGGTGAAGCAGCGGAATGGCAGAAATGCATCCAGAAGGGATGAATGAAGCAGGAAGATCCAGACTGAATGCGACGAGGAATACAGGATGATGAAAACGAGGTTGGAAATTCAGATGTGAATGGCAATCCACTTCGGTAGGGATGCAAAGGTTGAGACAGTTCATGTCAGAGTTGGGCTCCTAGCAGTGGAAGGCAGGAGAAAGAATGATGAGTCTAGGCTGCAGATAAGGTAAGATGAAGAAGTAAGTAGGTCAAAGTCCTGATCCTGAAGATAGAGGCAGCTGGGCATCGGGTTGAGAAGAAGTAACCTGAAGCAGCATGAGTAGCATGGTTATGGTACACAGAGTGTAAGAGTTCTGTTCCTGAAGGGAGTCAGCACCTGGCATATGGTAGAAAATGTATGGTAGAAATTTGTAGACTGGTGACACCCATCCCTGGTAGCTGGGACAGGCTAACCTTCACTTGATGCTATCCAGCAGAGTTAGGGACGGAGAATGTCGAAGTGGTAAGTAGGATGAAGTTCTGTTCCTGAAGGGAAGCGCCAACTGGTATGGTTAGAGAAGGTATGGTAATAGTCTGTAGATGGTAGACATGACTCTCATCCCTATTCGTCAGGGCAAGCGAACCTTCACTCGATGCTGTACAGCAGAGTTAGGGATGGAGGATGTCAGCAGATAAATAACAAGAGGTAGTGGCTGAAACAGAATCCCATCCTAGGTAGACATGGGAAGCCTACCTTCACTCAGCACCTCAGAAGGTATGAGTTAGGGACAGAGACCGAAATGCTGCTGGTATGGGCTGGCTAAAGTACAACACTGCTTGCAGAGAGATAGAGATATAGAACAAGAAGCAGGAATGAATCACAGGATTGCAGTTGACACTGTATGTACAATAAATACAAAGCAGTGGCAATGAAATACAGTACAATAAAATTGTAGTATAGGATTTCTAACTCTGTCTGTATCATATTTTCAGCCCTTACTGTAGGAGACTGGGTGCAGCTGTGTCCATTGCTTTCTGCTGCATCCCTTTACTCCTGTGCTTATTTATTTCACCGCACAATTTGTCTTCTGTTGTGGCTGTCTTCTCCCTGCTCCCACCATCCTCTAGTTGCCGGGTTCCTTGGGCACTATTTGTGCATCACAATGAGCCACCTTCTTCTACTGCTAGGCTGCACCTTGTGTGCACTACATCTTACCACAACACCTATGGGTGATCCAGCCTCTGTAGGAACTAGGTCCAGCTTCTGGGAACACAAGGTATGTCCTGTCTCCCCCCTCTTTACAGTAACTTATTTTTTCCAGACCAACCTTCCCTTCCATGGACATAGTTCAGCTACCATCTCTTGCAGCACTTATGGTGCTATACACCCCTATTCTGCCCCCTCCAACACTTTACTCATGATGTATCCTCTATAATCTGCATTTATGCATCACCGTGCCCCAGCTACACCTATTTCCCTCCATCTACGCCTAATTGTCCTAGCCCTCTCAAAAGGGCAAGATCTTGCATGCTTAGCCCCCTACTAGGTGCCCTCAAGAAACTCCTGCTGTTGTCTCTAATCTGTGTAGGCAATATCAAACTAAACCCCAGCCCTCCACTACCTATACTGGCTCCCTCTGAGCTGCCTGGTTAAAAAGGTTTAACCCTGATACATATTAATGCCTGTAGCTTGTTAAAAAAGCTAGACATCTTCCAGTCCTGGATTAACATCACCTCCCCTGATATTATTGGGGTAACAGAAACTTGGCTGAGACCTTCTACTCTGGACCATAAAATTAACATCCCCTCCTATGCCATCTTCAGGACTGACAGGCCAACCAGGGGTGGGGGGCATGGCCATTTACATCCAGGACAAGGTCCCAGCCACCATCGTTAACACTACTTCAGTACCTTTGGAATTTGAATGCACCACACTGAAAATACAGCTTCCCTCCTCGACTCCAATATATATAATAGGTTGCTACAGATCTCCTTCTGCTGGGCACAAGGTATTACACCACATATCTAGCATACTTACCCCCTTATCCTCTGAAGTGATAATCGCAGGAGACCTTAACATAGACTGGCTCACATCTCCTTCACAACCCCTTAAGGATTTATGTGACAACTTTGGCCTGACACAACTTATAACAGAGCCCACCAGGCCCAACAAGAAACATCCTGAGAAAAACACCTTATTTGATGTTATCCTAGTTAATAAACCTCACCTATATTGCCACTCTGGTGTCTTCTTCAATGACCTCAGTGACCACTGTGTCATAGTTTGCATGAGGAACTACCCTAGGTCTACCTCCTCCTCTAGCTATAGCCTTAAAATATCTAAATGACGCTTTGATCCCAATGCCTACCTCCTTGACCTGGAATATGCCTACTGGCACGACTTTTACCTGGCTCCCTCGGTTGATAAAGCCTTCGCAGTCTTCCAAAACATTGTTCTCGGGTCCATCAACAAACATGAAGCTCTTATAAAAATCTGTACCAATAGGAGAACTTACCTGTGGTTCTCCTTGAGCTTCAAAGCAGAGCTGCTCCACAGAGGCTCGCTTTGGAAGGGGACCAGGAAGACTAAACAACCTAATGATCAGGCTGCTTTCAGAGCCGCAAGAAGCCGTTGCACCAGATTAGTTTGGGCCGCAAAGTCCAGCTACTACCAGTCTAAACTTAATTCCTCAGCCATTAGTACAGCTAAATTCTGGAAAACCCTAAAAGAAATTCAAGGCCACAGCACCACTAGCTCACTCCCACCAAAAATCTCGGTAGGCAGCTTGGTTGCTACTGACAAGCAAGAAATCCTTGGCCTTTTTAATGATCAATTTGCCACCGCTGGCCTTGCATTTGATAATTCCCCTGCCTCCAGGCTATGTTCACAATTCACCTCAAGCTCATCTGGTCCTGCCTCCACCCCTCCTTGCATGGCTATTTCCTTCTCTCCTGTCACAGTAAAGGAGGTTGAGGACATTCTGCTCCTCCTGGATAGCAGAAAAAGCACAGGGGCTGACCTAATAGAACCCTTCTTCCTTGTATACTTGGCTTCCGTATCTTGTCACCTCCAATTACCCATCTTTTCAATATGTCCCTTACCCAGGGCTCACTCCTTGCCATCTGGAAAATTGCCCATGTTATCCCGCTATTTAAATCTGGCAGTGCTACTGATCTTAATAACTACTGCTCTATCTTCTTACTCCCCACCCTCTCTAAACTTCTGGAAAAAGTTGTCAATATCCAGCTTAGACAGCATATCGGTGATTCAGACCTACTAAATCCTGCCCAGTCTGGCTTTAGCCCCAATCATAGTACAATCTTAGTACTTGCTAAGGTCACGGATGACTGGTTGAGAGCTCTGGATGATGGAAATTATGTGTGCACTCTGTTTCTTGATCTCAGCAAAGCATTTGACATGGTAGACCACTCTTTGCTCCTGGTTGCTTTAAGGTAAATTGGCGTCCATGGCATGGCCCTAGAGTAGTTCTCTAACTACCTTTCAGATCGTCACCCGCAGATTAAGGCGGGGGGATTTTTCCACCCTCAAAAATCTTACTAGAGAAGTACCGCAAGGGCCCATCTTGGGTCCTCTCTTGTTTGCCATTTACATAAATGAGCTTGATGCTAGTGTCAGGTCAACTGACATCCACCTCTTTGCGGATGACACCATGTTGTATGTAGCCAGACCTACTCTGGAACTCACGTGCAGTGACCTCCAATCCAAATTTAATCATCTACAGAACAATCTCCTTTACTCAAAACTCCTGTTAAATGCTAAGAAGACGAAGGCCGTGATTTTCGCTCCTGTGGCAGACTCCCCCTACTCCACCATTTTGGGATCAGCTCCTCAAATTCACACCTTGCTTGGCGAAGTGCTGGAATACATCAATTCCTTCAAATAACTGGGGGGTATGGATCGACCCCAAACTCTCTTTCAAACTACATATTGAGGAACTTTCCAAAAAACTTTAACAGAGGCTCAGGATTCTCTTCAGGCATCTATTAACATATGAGGGGAAAATCAGGTTGGTACAAACAACATTCTTGCCCCTCATTGACTACGTAGACCTTCTGTATGGAAGTAGCTCTAGCGCGGCCCTCACCAAACTTGACACCCTGTACCATTGAGCACTTAGGTTTATCACTGATGTTCCCTACTCAACACACCACTGTACCCTTTACAAAAGTATGGGCTGTGGCTCACTTAGCCTCAGATGACACAGAAACTGTACTTTGGATCTTCAGGGCCATATCCAACAAGCTGCCCCAATATATCAAGGACTGCCTACTCATTCACATTCCTGGTAACTACCTGTTAAGAAACTTGACTAGAATCACCCTATATACCCCCAAAGGAAGGACTCACTTTGGTCATGCAGCAATTAGCTATGTCTTACCAGTCTTCTGGAACACTGCTCAAAATATATTGCAACTTGCTACATCCTTATCAATAGTTGTTTTTAAAAAACTCATTCAACGGTTCTTCCTGGAGTCCTGTAACTGTTTCCGGCATTGAACCTCTGACTCTTCTATGAATCTGCTTGTCCCCCCTCCCTGTCTGCTTTCTAAGGGTTATGAGGGCAGGAAGAAGTTGAGGGTTACCAGGCTATACAAGTCACTCTGGCCTTGGTGACCAGCATCTCTTCCTACCATCTTGTTCTCTATCATCTTCCTTTGCCTTACTGATGACATTCTACCCTCCTGCCTGATGCATCCTGCTCAGTGGGGCATATCATTTGTACATATTGTATATATCAGTGCATACTGCTTCTCTACTACTGTAAATATTTCTTAAATTTATTGTATTCACCAGCGCACATTGTAGTCCCATATGATTGTATACCATGTACATATTTGTTACCCTGTAATGACGCATGTTCTGCTGTAAGAATTGCCTTAATTTCTTGTGTATCATATGTCTTTTGTGTGCCATAACCCAGGTCCATCTTGCAAATGAGTTTTTTCTCAACGATGTTTCGCCTGGTAAAATAAATAGTTGATTGATTGATTGATTGAATGAGATGCACATATTGCAATAGAAATTGGAAACCTACATGACAGTAGTAGGGGTAAGTGAAGTGGAGCGTAGGTAGAGCAGAAACCTGGAGAATACTGAAGGGATGAGGTAGCAAAATCTGAAGAGAAGTTGTGTACCAAAGGGTAGTGGTGGTGATGATGTAGTATGGACGTCTGCCATGGAGAATGCATCTGTGGCGCGTTCCCATACTCCTGGAGGTAGGACGAAACTGAAGAAACAGTTGTAATATGAGCTCTTTCCTTGTAGTATCAGAGCTGAAGCCTTGAGCAATGTTTTCCAGTGACCCACAGATAAAAGCAGGTAGTTTATGGAAGAGTACGACAAGGGCCGTGGAAGCAGCAATGCTTATCCTGCTGACATGAGAGATGTTGTTAGAGCTGTACTAAGGTCCTGAGAAGGGGTATACGTTAGCAAGGAAAGAAAAGAAAAGAGGGCCAACCCCCACCCTTGCACACTGAAGATAGGAAGGGGGACTGTAGTAGACGAGGCAGACATCTGGCAATGTGTGCTCTGGGAAACTGAGTAGTTCTTTGGGGAAGTAGTCCTCAAGGTTGTTAGGTAGGCATGGGAAGGATTGACTACAGGGACTGCTTGGGAGAGAACATTGTCAGCTGTGAAAGTAATAGGTGGTGAAGTGAGAGAGAGGCGGTAGGAAAAAGGAGTAAGGGAAATGGAGTAATGCCAAAATAAAAAATGGAATAATGATCTACTTACTGTTGGGACAGCATGGGATGCAGGAATAGGGTCCCACAGCAGATTAGGCAGGTATTGGATGAGATGGGAAGCCTGAGTGACTGGAGGTGTAGAACAGGAGAGGTGCTATTGGTGAAGCATGGACATAGAATGCAGAGTTCCAAACTGGCCAAAGAATCAGAATGAGCAAAATGTAGCGAAGTAGCGGAGTAACTGCTGAGGTTTCACGGAAGAGGCAGTGTGAGTTCCGAGAGGACTTGTAAATGCAGCAGATTAACTGTGGTAGGTACAGTCAGCAATAGCAGTGCTAGACATATGAAGAGCAGAAAGGGAAAGTGAGTACTGAAGTAAATGCGGATGGAATTGAGGAGTAGAGGGGGATGTCTGCGAGTGTCGTCAGGGATGAAAAAGAACATCCACAGAAAATGAGAAAAGACAGGGACGGGGAGAACCTCAACTCAACAAGGGGACGAAAAAGGAGCAGGAAGCAGCTGAGGAAACAGACAAAACACAGCACCAAGAGGAGACACGGGATACGGGGAGGGGAGGGAAGGGAGACGAGAGGGGAGCACAGAAAATAGGAACCCAGCAGCAGGGAGCACAGAAAGCACAGCCGCACAAGCCATGTAGGGAGCTCAGGACAAAACATTCCCTAAGCAAGGGAGGTGTGTTAGAGGAGGGCTTATATAGAGGTTGTGGGAGGAGCTTTTCCCCACATTGAACCTTAGGCAAGCCCTCCCAGAAGTGTTACATATTCTGGCCATTTGCTCTGAATTTTTAAGTTCAGTGCTGTGACTTTTAATGCTGAGAGGCTGAGAGATATGATCAAGCACGGCTAAGGATATTGCCTCCCTACTGTTCTTCACCACTTCACTTCTTTCAAGGTGGTTTGTTGCACTGTATTATGAGTGACTATCTGCCTGCTGACCTGTTTACTACTGTTTACTTGAATGCTGACTGTTTACCTGAATGCAATTGCACTTTGTTTTTATTGTGTCGGATAATTTGACACCACAGGTACGATCTGTGTTTTTATCTCTCTGCTGGCCTTAAATTGTGCAATGTATCCTATGCAACTTCTTTATGTAATGACCCTTTGTACTGTAATTCCTACACCCATGTTTGAAGCCTGAACTATTGTGGGTTTACCTGTATTTGCATTGCTTAATGTGCCATGTTTCTGGCTCGGGTCATGACTGAAAATGGTCCTCTGGATCAGTGCACCTACCCAGTTACCAAATAACTAAATAAATAAAATTAAGAGTCCAGATGCTACAAGTCTCGATGGCTGAGAGGGACCTGGGGGTGGTGGTGGATGTCAAAATGAACAACTCGGAGACTTGTAGGAGGGCAGCAGCCAAGGCCAACAGGATGCTGGGATGTATCGCTAGGGGGATCACCTCCAGAAGGAGGGAAGTGATGCTCCCTCTGTATAACTGCTTGGTGAGGCCACACCTTGAGTACTGCATGCAGTTTTGGAGGCCACACCTAAAGAGGGACATTAAACTCCTGGAGAGGGTCAGGGAGGGCAACCAAAATGATTTGGGGCTTGGTGGACAGGACCTATGAGGAGAAGCTTGAAGAGCTAAATATGTACACATTGGAAGAGAGAAGAGACCGGGGGACATGATAGAGGTCTTCAAGTACATGAAGAGGGTAAATAGGGAGGAACAGTCAGGGTGCTCTCAAGGAAGGAGGAGGGGCCACTAGAGGGCAGGTGGAAGCTGGAGGGGGAAGATCTCAGGGAGAAAGGAGGAGGTGCTACTTCACTGAGAGGGTAGTGGAGCCATGGAATGCACTGCCTGGGGGCTGGTGGAGGCAGAGATGGTGGAGGGGTTCAAGAGGGGCTGGGACAGGTACAGGGAAGGGTTCTGGAAGCAAAATCCAATGCAGCAAGAATATCTGGAACTGGGAAGGGAGAAGCCAGAGAAGGCGAGGGGGGCAGCAAGGTCAGCACCCAGGGTGGGGGCTGACCAATCGAGCAGACTCGAAAGACCGTTAGGTTTATTCTGCTGGCATTTTAGTATGTTAGTATGTTAGATGACTGAGTAAATACTGAAGCCCAGCAATTCAGGGGAAGACAAAAGAGCAAAATAGAATCTTTGCATTACATGAGAGGCCCATTTTCTGGATTGATTTCTCCATTTCCCTTCTTGGGGCCCAGCTTTTCAAAAGCTTTTTACTATAGTTATGGAAGGTTTTACCACAGCACTTCGACAGCGCTAGCATAAACATCCCCTACGGCGACAGCTACCATGCCGACTGTCAGCACTGTAGCCTCGGGGATGTTGGTGTATACAATCGGGGGGCTCTACCCCCACACTCCACAGTATCTAGGATTCCTACTCCAAGTCAGAGCTGGACTGGGGAAGGGGTAAAACACCCAGCGAGGCAGTCCCGGTCACTGCATAGACCAGCACAGTGATGTGCGGGTTTTGCCCAATTCCTGTCGCTGTGATGGTCTTCGCAGTGCTGGAGTCGCTGTGGTGATGGTATACCATTACGGAATGGGAGAAAGCCTTCTGAAAATAGGGAGGAGGCATGGTGATCTCTATGCTCTCCCTACCTGTAGCTACAGCCTCTCATCTTTGTGGTACAAGTGGCCACAATCAGCCTGAATGTGGAATTTTGGGGCTAGCATCAAAGCACAAGTTCCCCATGTGGCTGCACAATAAAATTTATTACCAAACCACTGGGCCAGCAAAGGAAGAGGCTTTTGAGTTCAGTTTTAAACTGTTACATTTCAGAGTGCTTTTTATAAACGTAATGTGTCAGTTTGGGATAATTTCACTATCCAAGTCTCAGGGTCTCCATTACAGCACTACCCCTTACCTGACACAGTATGAACTGAGGATATTCTCTTGTGGGAACCACACCCATTTTCACTCCAGTTGCTCACTGCATCATGAGGGTGGCTGCAGATGTACCTGTCCTCTGGCTGGGAGGACGGGGCCAATGGTTGCCTTCACAGACAGTGCATTATGCCACATGGAGGTTAGTCAGCAGTTGTCACACAAATGCCAGGTGGCCAGTGCCCTCCCTCCAGAGGAACTGAGTGACTCGCCTCCACAAAACATAAGGCCCCCTTCATCAGTCCCAGAGAAGGATTCCCCAGTTTACTCTCAAATCCATATCTCCCAACCAGCAAGAACTAAGACTGTTTTTCTGCCACAGTTGTATGAAGTTGCTTACCTTTCCATTAGATGGATAAACAGGCTTGACAGGATGCTGACCTACAGTACAGTTGAAAAAAATTCCATTAGGATAGTAAAGGATTCCATTCAGGTTACACAGCTACAAAGCAGATATTTATTTAACCTTTCCAGGTTCTAAGTCAGACATTTTCTAACTTGAAGAACCCATATCCAAACATTACAACAGCACAAAAGGCCTCTAATGGTGGTCCATGAGATTGCAAGATGAACATCCCTAGTGCACTATAACCCAGGATTCTAGCCTTCCAGATAGGAGGGATTTCTCTTTTGTCTGATGGTTAGAGTGGCTGATTCAGGACTCAGGGTAGCAGGTCCAGTTCCAAGCAAAGGCCAGAAGGAGCATCTTCCCCAATTAAGAGTGGGACTATAGCACCAAGGTGATGAAGGGCGCATGTCTCACCCTCAAAAAGGGGAAGTAGCACTGCACGTAAGAAACAGCAGCCCGTGCGAGCCTGTGCAAAGTTGTGCTATCTAGTAGTGAAACCTTTGACTAACAGAGTCAAAGCAGTGCTGAGCAGCTGTAACATCAAAAGAGACCTTTACTCATGGTTGATGATATTTCAGCTACACAAGTCAATGGTGCACATGAGCCTTACAGCTAGAGTACACTAACCTTTAAATAAAGGGATACAGCTACTGCGTTTGGATCCAGGGTCCCTGGTTTCATTTCCAGAGAGGGCTGGATGGGAGTCTGCCCAGTTAGAGGGGACAGACTTGACAGTGGCAACAAGGATAGGATACTAGTCAGTAATAAAAACAAAATTGAAAATAAAATTGGCAAAATCAATATGCTGTTTTGACGACATGAGCAATATAAATGAAACTGGTAGCTAAGTATGCTCAGAAATTTGTTTCACTCCTTTTTGCCACACTGAGCATGCTCAGATATTTATTCTCACATGTGAGATGCCATTTATTTTTTGACTGCACTTGAACTAGTGGACCTTGTAATTCAGTAGTAGTTGCCCTTATACTGTGCTACTGAACCAAGAGGTAAGGTTTACATGTTTTACTTTTGTTCCTTGTCTAGCTTTCTACCATATCTGTCACAAAACCACCTAAACACCAGTTGTACAAACTGAATATAATATGGTCTGACTTAAAATATTCTTATCTTCTTTTCAGGTGTAGGTCGACTGCTTTGCCACTCATGAGATATCAGCAGATCAACACCCTCTCATAAAGACAAAATGATATTTTAAGTCATGCCATGTCATATTCCCTATATGTGAGGAAAGACAGTATGTGCCATAGTCTCTGCAAAGAAATATCATCTAGTAGAGAAAGCTGTGACTAACAGTGTCAAAGTGGTGCTGAGTAGCCCTAACAGCTAAAAGGATCTTGTGCGGTGGTCCATGAAATTGCAACTATGAAAGTCAACCAAGCATTCCGTCTCCTTCTGTAGCTTGGAAGAACTGCCCTTTAGCTGAATGGTTAGAGCTGCAGCCTTTGGTTTGCAGCATCCCTGGTTTAATTAGCAGAAATCCTGGGACTAAAATCTGGGGACCAGGGGTCCAGCATGCAGTAACTCTTATGAATTCAGCAGTAGGGATATGTTCACAAGCTGGAAAGTAGAATTCTCCTTTGAGTTTATGTTACAATCTCCAGAACCACCACAAGTGCTCCTACTGTATCTGTCAGCCTTGCAAGGACTGTCATTTGTAATATTGACTACTAGATGGCACTGTTTTACACAGACTGTCTGATAAATAATGTATGTCCTTGATTAGAAGCAACCCTCTAATACAAGCCACCCTCTATTAAAAGCTGCATACAAAAAGCAGGCTTGCAATAGAAGACATATTTTATTAGATGCTTCAGCTTATAAGCAGGAGTACACCTCCTGTCAGTAGTTTAACTGGCCCTCTGCCAGGTCCCTGGTAGACCCCCCCTTTACCCCCTCCCTTAGCCTGCATGATCCCAGATGAAGCAATAAAAGTACATTGAAAAAAGCAGAAACACATTACTGTAACAGAGTTGGGTAAGACCCTGACCCATCTGTTATGCAGACAGAGTTAAAAGCAAGGATCTATTCTGTTATCTCTTATTCTGTCACTTTTCTACCTCTTGCTTGTTTGATTGTGCAATCAAATTTTCCATGTGGTACCTTGGAATTGGCCACTCTAATGGTCTCACAATTTCCACATGTTGTCTCTTTTCCTAGTTTCACTTGTTATTTTCACTCTTTCTTTCATCCCTTGCTTCTTTATGGTTAAAGGATGTATGTGAATGTTTACTGTATGTGAAACTGTGACCCCTGGTTTGCAAATGTATATGATTGTATTGTTGAAATGATTACAGACAGCTATTTGGGTTTATTTGGAGCATAGGGTATTAACCTTGTACTGCATTTTGATCTCCACAACCTTGATTGCATAATGTTCAGCAGGGAATCAACCCTGTGACAGAATGTCTTTATTGGTTGCACATGTTAAGAAAGCTAATATAGTATTTAGACTGGTCAAAGGAAAAAAAACTGACAAAGTCTTAATACATTTTGTGGAACACAGGTGATATAATTTACAAGGACAGGATGCAGAATTAAATTGCCAAGGAAAAGAAATCTTATGAAAAGACTTGAGCAATGTTTTGTTCAGAGATAGAGAGAGATGGATATTTTAATAAGACTCTCTGATGAAGGACTTCTGTTTGTTACAACTGCCTGTATCAAGAACTATCCTGCACAATGTTATTTTTTATTTAATTTTATTGATAATAATAAAATGCTTCTTTAAAACTTTATAACTTATTCAGTTTTGCCCTTGCTTCCTGACTTATGCTTCTGCAACAATTATCAGATGACTTGAGCTCAAAATCGAAGCATTCTAATTGGCAGTACCACAGCAGTACCATGTCTGCTCCAGTCACCAGTTTAACCCACCCAAGGGTGTAGCTACTGATACATCTGACATGCCCCTGCGTGCTGCAGACCAGTGCGGGGGTGACAGGAGCCAGCTGGTGTGCATTCACAGATTTCCTTTGTCTATTTTTTTTTTTTGCAGGCTTTTCCCGGGGCCATAAATAGTATTTGCAAAGTTTGAAAGGGGGGGTGAGAAAGCTCTCTTCAATGACGTGCATGCCTGCACCCAGCTGACTTGACTGAGACATATATGCTTTGTTCTCAATCAGGTCCACTGGTGAGGAAAAGGAGGCGTGACTAGTAAGGGGTGGGCCAGGTGGGCTTTTTAAATCCCCTTGGCAGGTAAGGGTCATTTTGATTATTCGGAGGAACTTTGGGAAAGAACTGGGCTGAGTGAATCTAGCCACCACACCGAGAGATCTTTGAGTGTGCTACTGTCTGGGGTAGTGCCATAGAAGAAGCCATACGCTGAAGCTAGGAAGCGTTCCCGGAACAGATAATCTCATCCT
This sequence comes from Neoceratodus forsteri, assembly GCA_016271365.2. Lineage (NCBI taxonomy): Eukaryota > Metazoa > Chordata > Ceratodontiformes > Ceratodontidae > Neoceratodus > Neoceratodus forsteri. The sequence goes on along the minus strand of CM028138.1, from coordinate 618,676,137 downwards.
CCACTCTGTTTTTCCACTACTGAGCTGCAAAGAAAGAGAGATTTGTTGCCACTGTCCAGGACCAGGGAGAGACTGGAGAGGAGTCGGGAACTCCAGACGGAGGAGAAGAGACTTCTTTGCTGCTTGGTGCAGTGGGAGAGCATAGAGATCATCGTGCTGATCCAAGGGGAGCCTTCCTTAGTTCAGAGCCAAGCCAACCAGCACTTTGCCGCCTGCTGTCTACTACTCCTCTAGGCCCGAACTGTACAGTGCCTTGACTTCCTGTTCAAGTCTCTGCCTGGACTCATGGAATCCTTGCAAAAAGTAAAAGTTTTGTTGGTTCAACTGACTTCTGCATTGCCAACTCAGTTGCGTAATTGGCCCCCCCCCCAAGTAACGGTGCATTTCGCTGCCGCCTGCCACTGTACTGTTTAGCCTTCCCTGCCCTGCACTAGCCAAGAAGAGGAACTTTGGACACCAGCACACACCACCAACCTTTTACCTGTCCTAACCTACCAGTCTGATGGTGGGTGAAGAGACCAATACCATCATCTGCTCACCAGGTACCTTTCCGGGTGTTAATGTGTGGCACTGTGCCTGTGATGAGTGGGAAAAGTTGTATCTAGTATCTAAGTAATGTTTTTTTTATGTGTATAACTACAAGACAACCCACAAAAGGAGTAATCACAAGGAACGTGGTGCTAAAATGCCAACTTAGAAACCTACAATTGCAACAGGCAGAGCACTCACAACCAAACATGACAGGAGCACAGGTCTTGAATAAAAAATGTATTTACATAAAAAAACTTGTCCTCCATTATGTGTGTTTTTTTGTTTGTTTTGTGTTTAATGCAAATTTATTTTATTCAAGACCTGTGCCCTTGTTATGTTCGGTTGTGAGTGCTCTGCCTTTTGCAGTTGTATATAACTGTAAGGCAGCATGGCAAACAACCTTGTGGCTCCACAAGCTGACCACTGCCTCAGGGTGGTCATGAGCTCAGAGGGCTATAATTAATGTAAGTCATTTGGGCAATAATGTTTCAAACCAGCTCTGCAGAAATGTGTGTTTTGGGTACTGCTTTTAGAGAAGTGTTTTCTTTCTCTGCTGGTTTTTTCTTATTTATTTTTTTAGCTCTTAAGAGGACTATAATTAATAGAAGTCATTGGTTAATGTTTAAAATTAACTCTGCAGAAATGTGTGCTTTGGGAAACAGAAGTTGACTGCAGATAAGGACTGCGAGGCCCATCCAGTCTGCCCATTTTTCTACCTTATGAATGTGCCACAAACCTTTACTCTGTCAAAGGTCTATCCATTTACACTCATCTGTATTGCTCCCTTATGCCTACCCCATGCCTGTTTGAAGCCCTGCACTGTATTCATAACTACCACCTACTGAGGTAGGCCATTCCATGCATCCACCACCCTTTATGTGAAAAAGAAATTCCTCACATTACCCCTTAATCAGCCTCCCTCTAATATCATGCTGTCCTGCTATTTTTCTTATATTAAAATGTTACTTTCACCTTGTTAATACCCTTAAGATGTTTGAATGTTTCGATCATATCACCTCTCTCCCTCCTTTGCTCTAGGGTATTCATATAGAGCTCTGTTAATCTGTCCTCATGTTTTCTGATGCAGTATCTGCACCATTTTGGGTGCCCTTCTCTGGACTGCCTCCATTTTGTTAATGTCCTTGTGCAGATGCGGCCTCCAGTATGCAGTACTCCAGATGGGGTCTAAACAATGTCTCGTAAAGAGGGATTATTACCTCCCTCTTATGACTTGTGACACCCCTGCTAATACACCCAACATCCCTCTAGCTTTGCCTACTGCTTTAGTGGTCTGCTTGGATGATTTCAGGTAATCTGTAATGGTGATGCCAAAGTCTTTCTTCCCTTGTGATTGTCAGCATCTCCACTCGCAGTCCCAACTTATAGGTGGCTTCAGGGTTTCTCCTCCATATGTGCATGATCTTGAACTTTGTGTTAAACCCCAGTTGCTACTTTTCTGACCTGCCGCTAAAGCTAAACTCTTTTCAAGTGAGAAGTGTGTTCTTTCTCTGCTGTTTTTTTAGCTTCTAAGAGGGCTATAATTGAAGTAATTTGTCAATGCTTAGAATGAATTCAGCAGAAATGTGTGCTTTGGGAACTGCTTTTAGAGTGAGCATACCTCTGAAGTGTCCCTTACTATGAGGGACATCCCTCATTTTACCCCTTAAAATTGATGTGTCCCTCAGTCCCTCATGGAAAAGGTGCTGCCCACAAAAAGAATGTAGGGTAAATTCACACTTTTAAGAAAAGATTTGCAATATTCTAAAACACTAAATCAAAAATAAACTCTGTACAAGGTTTTCAGTGTTCTGAGCTTCTAGCTCCATGTTTGAGGATGTGTCCCTCATTCTGGGGGTCTGTGTCCCTCATTGTCTCTCATTTGGAGTGTTCAGAAATGTCCATGTCCCTCATTTCAGTGACAAAAGGTTGAGAGGTATGAGAGTGAGGTGTTTTCTTTCTCTGCTGTTTTTTTTTTTTTAGCACCTAATAATAAAGGTTTGTCAGTGGTTGTATGTTTTTTTATTTAGTATGACTGTTCCTTGGTCCTGAACAAGCACTTAATGTATAATAATAAAAGTAATACCTAAAGTAGCAGCTGCTGTTAATGCTGTCCATGAAAACCCGGTGACGTGCCTAAGTGTGCTAAGGTATTACATTTATTATAATGAAAAACAGTTGCACTGAAAATTGAGAAAGCAGTATCCAGGTGCTGACAACTGCAAAGTTAGGCAGCCATAATATTGTAACCAAAAGCCAGTCTGTTAGTCTGAAGCCTGTTGGTGGTGTGGTGGCATGTCTAGTGTGGTGGGAATGAACCTCTGTGGGGCTGGCTACCTTGATGGGGTACATAGGCTGGTCACAGTGCAATATTGTAACCAAAAGCCAGTCTGCCAAACACCTGTTGGTGGTGTGGCTAGTGGTGTGCTGGTATATAATACAGAAAATGACGCTTGCATCGGATGAGGGAGCATGGATGGGGGAGGGATAGCTCACCCTAATGGGGGGTAGCAGTGACTCCGCTTGGTGTGCAGATCTGAAATTCCTGGCTACACCCCTGAAACCACCCTCAATCCTGTCATCTGCCAGACCTTCCTCTAGCCCACTCACTTAGCCTACATGATCCCAGCAGATTAGGCAAATAAAAGAGATAAAAACTGAGATTAAACTTAAATGGAATTCAGGCAACTGAACTAAACTGGAGTCGGTCGGATGCTGGGACAATGGAATAATGTGGCACGTTGCTGCTGTATGTACTGAAGTAGTAAAATATGAATTTTCTGGAGCAGTTTCAATAGAAACCACCCTTGAGTTGAAGCTGTGGCCGAAAAAAGCTACTTGTAAATAGAAGCCATGGCTTGCATTTGAGGAAATACGGTAATGTTAATATGCTTAAACTCCATGACTAGTGTCACATTTGATCCCATGTGGCCATTATCCTATGTGCCTTCTAATACAGTTTTATTTTCCATATTTGCTCATGTATTCTTGAACCCTGCATCTCTTTTGCTGTTGTACTAAGCCAAAATCTTGGTGTACAGAAAATTCATCTTGTGAGGGACCAATGATGCATGTATTTTGTGATTTATTTTATTTATGCATGATTTTTTTGCACTCATGAATTATTATAAAAGTAATAAAAATATAAAAATCATAAAAAGATGATGACATCTCTCAGCTGCCACCATTAACCTGATGGTTAGAAGAGCAGGGTATTATATTCTGCCAGGTGACTGAGCCATGCAACTCAATATATTGTCTGCATTTACAATATTTTCAACGGGTGATCTCATTTAAAATACACCACAATGACTTTCCCATAGTACCCAATAGAACTTACCATTAGGGGGGGAATGGTAGAGGTGGGAAACATTTTTTTCCACAAGGAGTTTTACAGCATTTGATTCCAGTCTTACAGTCCGAGTCATCATTGCAATTAAATTTTTCACAATTGAAACCAGAAGGACAGGGAGGGCATTTACAGCTTGGGTCAAAGTCTGGGCACTGCCCTGGTGAAACTGTAGTAAAATTACTAAGTAGCTCTTTCCATCCTACAAAAAGAAAAGATGTTTATTACATCAAACCACTTTCACAGAGGCTGATTTACAAAAGGAATGTTCTACTACTAATACTACAACTCAATTCAATACTTAAGAAGATCTTAAAAGGATTTACAAAAATCCTGTTACATTGTAAGTGGAATCTCATACTCTGAAATTTGCAATGTGCTGTAATCATTTTACTTCCTTAGCTGGTTGAAGGCCCCTTGCTGGCAGCTGACATGCTTTCAGAGTATATGGTTCTTACAGGATCTCCCCTTCCACTAGAGATCTGTGACATTGGCAAACATTGCTTCACACATTAATTTGTGGAGTTTGCCTGCAGCCTAATTCGTGAAAGTGCAGACTTTGCAATATTTGGGGCAGGTGATATGGCACTTTTTTCCATGAGAAGTCATGGAAATTTGCTGAGAAAGATACATCTTCACCTGACATCACATAAAAAAATGCCACTATGTCAGGAACTCATTGCAATGTGGCAAGGTGGCAACTTTGGGAAGATTTTGGCAAAGGTCAATTTTGCAACTTCACCGGAATTTCACTGGTGAAGTAAAATATTGCAACATCTCTACACCACACCCTTTTGTGTTTTTATTTCTTAGTAGAGGAGCCCTCTTACAGTTCTGCACCTCTTTTTTTGATTCCTTAGTGGGCTAGTATAGGAGAACTGTATCTCAAGCTTATTACTACTTTCAAACAATAGCTATCAACCTAATTAATTGAATTACTATAGTAGCAGAAGTGGGAGGTGAATATGATGGGTTCCCCAAAGTTCAGTTCAGTTTATTGTGAAGGGATAGATCCATTGAGCAAACTCATTTGCAAGGATGTCACTTGTGAAATAAACAACAAAGTAACAAAACAGCAATCAATGCATACAAAATAAACGATTAGTTAAGCACAATATAAAAGAGTTCCATAAGCTTTGCAAGTAATAATATCAATTAATCAATCAATCAAAACCTTTATTTTACCAGGTGAACATCATTGAGCAATGCTCATTTTCAAGATGGACCTGGGCAGAACATATAGACATAATTTACATTGGATAAAAGCAATGAGTAAAATAGTATAGGATTTCAGAGACTACATGATACAATCAGCAGGAGTAGACAAGATATTTACAGCATATAAACATTTCAGTGGTCAAAGCCAGGCTGGGTGGTGCAATCAGCAGGACTAGACATATTATTTACTGCATATAAACATTATATTGGTTGATGCTAGACTAGATGATACATGCAGCAGGACTAGACATAATATTTACAGTGTATAGACATTTCAGAGTTAGTGTGCTGGTTGAGATAGCTGTGCTCAAGCATAAGCAGACAACCCTAAAGCTAATAGAGGAGGGAGGAGGGATAAGGGAAGATGGTACAACACCAGATGATAGGATAGAGACCAGTGGAGGTGGGCACTAGGACAGGTTTATAGAGCATGAGCTAGGAAGAGGTACCCCATGGGAGAGGAAGATGAGAAGCCTAAAGTGCTGGTTCAGAAGATCAGGTTTTTCTTAGCAAATAACTGCTAAGTAATCGGGGTGAGGGGCCAGGTAGTAGTACTATGGTCTTGGAGAGAGATTCTGTGCTAAGCACATAAGCCAAGTTAGGATGGAGGTCAAACTCTGGGTGGATAGAGAATACTGGTACGTGCTAGGGGTATGGGAGAGGAAGATAAAAAAAAAAAACATAAAACAATCATTTTGACCCCAGTTCACCATGGCAGGAGCAGGATTACAGGTTCAATGATAACAACTACAGGATTCATCGAAGAAGAAATATATACATGGTATAGTGTCTGAAAGCGTATGAAAAAATATTTGAAATGTGGTATTCAGCTTATGTATAGATGTAGAGTTTTTCAGATACATCAGGGAGAAAAGGAAGTGCACGGAGACAATAGTGAGGATAAAAAGGGGTGGGGAGTGGACAGAAAGGGGTGAGGAGCAGGCAGAAGCACTGAATGAATACTTTTGCTCAGTGTTCATGGAAGGAAAGGGGGGAACGCTACCACCATGAGCTGGGAGGGTGGGGGCATGGGGAGAGGAGGCAACAGATGGAAGAATTGAGGCAAGTAGGCTAGGGGGACTGAGGGCACTGAAGATAGACAAGGCAGCAGAGCCGGATGGTATCCACCCCAGCGTGCTGAGGGAGATGGCGGAGGTGTTGGTGGAGCCACTGGCAAACCTGTGCAGCATCTCACTGGAGTCGGGATGTGTGCCACTGGACTGGAGGATGGCACATGTAGTACCTTTACACAAGAGCGGACCAAGGGATGAACTGGGTAATTATAGCCCAGTAAGTCTCACCTCCATAGTGTGCAAACTCATGGAGACAATACTAAAGGAAAGACTGGTGTCATACCTGGAGGACAATGGCCTCCAGGATGTGAAGCAGCATGGGTTTGTTTCATGGAAGTCTTGTCAAACCAACCTGATACAATATTATGACTGAGTGACAGGTGAGCTAGATAAGGGTCATACTGTGGATGTTCTTTACTTGGACTTCAGCAAGGCCTTCGATTCTGTGCCTCATGGGTGGCTTGGGGGGAAACTAACTGGTGTAGGGGTAGGGGCAAAAATGATGAACTGAATTACAAGCTGGCTGAGTGGGAGGCTGCAATGGTTGGTGGTGAGAAGGGAGCTCTCAACTCCGAAGCCAGTGACAAGTGAGGTGCCACAGGGCTCTGTGTTAGGGCCAGCATTATTCGGGCTCTTCATATCAGACATTGCACATGGAGTGGTGAGCGAGACAAGTCTGTTCGCTGACTACACCAAAATCGGAGCAGTAGTGAATGGAGAGGAGGGATGGAAGCAGCTGCAGGGGGACCTAAGCAAGCTAGAGGAGTAGTCAGAGAGGTGACAGCAGGGGTTCAATGCAAAGAAGTGTAAGGTTATGCACTTTGGAGTGAAGAACCCAAGGATAGAATACTGGCTGGGAGGGATTAAGCTAGGGATCACTGAGAAGAAGAAGGAGAAGGACCTAGTGGTAATGATAACAGAGACCATGGACAACACTGCCCAGTGCAGGAGAGCAGCTGCAAAAGTGAACAAAATACTGGGGTGCATAGCGAGGGTTTTTTTGGCCAAGCGAAGAGAGGTGATCCTGCCCTTCTATAGGTCGCTGGTAAGGCTGCACTTAGAGAACTGTGTGCAGCTTTGGAGGCCATACCTAAAGTGTGATACCAGGCTACTGGAGGGGGTGCAGAGTAGAGTAACAAAGATGATATGTGGCATGGAAGAGACAGACTATGAAAGCAGTCTGAGAGACCTGAATATGTTCACCCTGGAGGATAGAAGGGATGGGGGACATGATAGAGACATTCAAGTATCTGAGTGGAATCAACAAGAATGGGGCAGATGGGATCTTTAAGTTATGGAAGGGAAGGGTCACCAGGGGGCATGCACTAAGACTAGAGGGGGGAAGATTTAGGAAGGAAATGAAGAGACACTATTTCACAGAGAGGGTGGTAGCAAAATGGAATGTCCTACCAGAATGGGTGGTATGTTAATCTGTGAACAGTTTGAAAAGGGCATGGGACAGGGAACGGGGGAGAGTCAGGGTGGGAGAGGTAGGGGGTGGCAGTGGGATGACAAATGGGAGGGGAGGTGTGGCAGCTGCAAACTAGGGGTTCTAGATGCACACTCAAGCAGACTTAGATAGACCGGGTGGTCTGTTTCTGATAGCATATTGGTACGTTCGTATGTCCGCAGCCTGGAAATACCACATCTATAATAAATTAGCCCACTATTAAAGTTCAGCAGCAGTAAGTTTATGGAATAATGAGAAAATGATATCATAAAGGGACAAGCTGTGCTTAACAGCATACAGCTTGCCTCTCATTGACATCATTGGGAAGTAGGCAAGGCAAGCTGGATGCTGGGTCACATAGTACTTGGGATCCCTTGCAGGAAAAGGGAGGTGTTGCCTCTGTTTCACACACTTGTTAGACCCCACCCCCCCCCAAGAGTACTATGTCCAGTTCAGAGGGCAGCACCTCCACATAAACATAGAAACAGTGTAAATGGTCCAGAGGAGGGCTACTAAAATGATGAGGGGGATCGCATAAGAAACAATATGAGGAGAGGCTAGAGAAACTCAACATGTACTCCCTGGAGGAGAGGAGAGTGAGATGGGACATGATTGAGATCTCTAAGTACCTCACAGAGGTGAAGCAAATGCAAGAGGAGAGTCTCTTTCACAACAGGAAAAGCAACAGAATCCAGAGGAATGTTATAAAGCTTGGGGTGGGGAGCGCAGGCTTAGGAGGGATGTGAGGAAATAACTTATTTACACAAAGGGAGTCGGACACCAGGAATAGCCTGCCAGAACAAATGGTATGGGAAAAAGAGAGTGGGTTTCTTCAAACATGTTTGGGATAGAGACATGGGTATAATTGACAGTTGTAAGGGAGGAGGGAGGGTCACATAGGACCAGCTAGATGGGCCAACTGGTCCTTCTCTGTTGACACATTCTATGATTCCATAAGTCTATGATGATTCTATCACATTCTGCTTTAAGGTTCCTTGACAAGGCTAATGTGTTGATTTAATGTAGAAGTGACTTAGATGTCGATAGCTCTGGACTACAGACACCTAACAGCAAGCCCAATTACCTTAACAAATGGTACAAATAGGGTTGACCAAGTAGCTCAGCAGTAGGGCTACTATCCACCACGGCGGCAGCCTATTTTCAGAGGAGGGCTTGGGTCATTGGGAACTGGCTGGGGGAAGAGGATCAAGCATCCCAAGGACTTCTGTTCTGTCCTGGGAAGGGAAGGCAAGTCATCTCAGCCTCTGACTACCACTAGGTGGTGCCCTAGTTGTAGTGCAGATGTAAGTGACTCTGTAGCAAGGGGCCGCAGTTCTGTAGTGCATGCGTGCATCCACAGATGCGCACTTACATGCCACTGAGGCAGAGGTTTGAGGGTGATAATGAAAAATGGAGCTACATGGGTTTCATGAGGTCCTGTCAATGCCCTCTGAGCCCATATCATAGCCTGGACCTCACAGCTTTTGTGATTTGTGCACCAGGGTAGGAGGGAAAGATAACCTCATTGTGATGTGTATTTCAAAAGGTCTGCTCTGGATCTACCAAGGGAGGCAGCTGTTGAGTAGGAGGAGCAGTGCAGGGAAGGGCAGAAAGCCTTCCTACGTGGCATTAGTAAAGTGGAAAGCTTTGTGGAAAAAACAAATGGGACAAATAAAAGGAAAAATACACTCCCTCCCTCAGGTAATACCCATATCCATAATAGCCAGTGTACGCTGTTGTTGTTCACTTTAATTACAAGTCTTTTTACTTTCATAAAGGAAATTTGTACTCCCTATGAAGATGGAAGGGACTAACTCTGCCTTCTTGATGACGTCCATGGAGGAAATGAACTGGCAAATACTGGGGCCTCCTATAACAATACAGCATCCAAGCCTATTAACTTTCGCCTTCTATTGTAAAATTTAAGCTCTAATGAAAGTGCTTATATTTGCATTTCCAGCAGTACTTGAGTTTCATTTTGTAAAGTAAAAGTTCATAGGCTATATGCATTGAACAATATTTTAGCTGGCTGCAGTGCCACCCATTGAAATAAGTTTTCACTCAGAGGTCATCAGGAAGGTGGGGACTGGGCTAAGTCCTTCTATCTCCATTTGGCAATATTCTGGGCCAACAGAGGCAGGAGAACTTATCATTAGAAAAAGTATGGATATATATATATTTTTTTATTTATTTAGTTGTTTAACCAGGTATAGCAAACTAAGCTGAAAGCTTTTTTACAGGAGTGACCTGGGAGCACAAGGAGGTGAAGTGACTTGCTCAGGGTCACACAGTCGGCAAGTGGAAGCTGTGGGATTCAAACCCAGGTCTGGTCTGCTTGATGTCACCAAATTTGCAGTTCAGAGTCTTAGACCACTGCGCTCTACTGCCTCCATATATATATCTATATCATATATATATATAGATAGATATATATATCTATATCTATTTATATATATATATATATATATATATATATATATATATATATATATATATATATATATATATATATATATATATATATATATATATATATATATATATATATATAGACAGCAAAGCCATGAGTGTGTTAAGAATGTTTTACCTTTACTAATGGGGATGACTAGGAGATACACAGTGGTCCAACTCAAAATATGAAATTTATCTTCAAGTGTGATGGCGCATGGCCATAACGCGTGACTGGCAGAGTCACAATTAAGTTACATCCTGCCAGCTCAAAAATGATGATAAGATGTGTATTTTGAGTCATACCATTGTTTAATTAACTTTTCCAACATGACGTTACTAATTAAAAACTTTAAATAATATACAGTATTTGTCTGTTTATTTTCCAGAGTTGAGCTGCTGGCTTCTGTGCTTTACAGGGCAATTGTGATGTCATCAGCATTATGAAAGCTGCTCTCTGATTGCTTCATTTTTGAATTCCAATGAACCAAACCTTGAAGGTGTCACTTATGGCAACACTAGCAACAAGCTATTATGATATCTACTGCTAACAGAGCCATGGTCAGCGAGTAATAGTGCAGTCAGTTGAAAATGAAAGTACATTTTGCCAGTAGCTGTTGTCTCCTGTTCAATGAGGCACTTCTCCCTTATACACATGTGTATAAAGCAGTATGTATAAAGGAGATTGCTAGGTGTTGGGTTTGGGTCGTGATAGACCCTAATCTGTAATTCTACAAAGATATCTCATTATCTTCTCAGTTTTATATTCATAGGTGGTGCATAAATGTGGCACTTGAACTGCATGCAATGCTTGTTTTTTCCCAGCAAGTAACAACAGAGGGCATTGAAGCATCCACTGCTACTGCACTGCTACCTGAGTGACAACAGGGAATAGTTCAGCTGGAACACCAAGGATGGGAGAAGGCTGATGTCAGTTGCCAAAGCAAACATAAATATGTGAAACTAGCACTGACACTGTACATGTCAAACAGCAGTCATCAACTTTTGTGTATAACTTTTATTACTTTCTTTATCTCCCCTTCTGTCTTTGTCTTCCCCTTCTCTTGAGATCATGTGTGGTGTACCCAACTTGAACACTGTACCACAAAGCTCAGATGTCATGGCCTCCATGGAGGCTTGGTTGTGCTCTCCAGGCAGGGTTGCAGTTGCAGATGGGGGTATGCTAGCAAGTCATATGTCATCAGGCTGCTTCATTCAGGTAGGGTTTCCAAAAATGTTACACTCAAAAATACAGGTGGTGCTGATCAAGGCAGCCAGCCTTCTGAACAGATAGTTAGAAAGAGCTCTGCTCTCATGGACCCAAAACACCAACTGTCCAGAGTGGCAACATATAGAAAAGCCTACTAGAGACCAAAGCTTCAGCGCATCAGCCCTATCTGGGTATTCATCAGGGTCTGCTTTCAGGTAGTGGTGTGGGGCTATATATGCTGGGCACTGTCACGCCTAAACTGGGGTAATTTTTTTGTTCCTGCCCCTGGAGTGGTCACATGCAATGATGTCCATGGTGCTTGTGCATGTAATGCATGCCTGCACAGTGACATCACCCTCCTCCTGTTCTTGGTGTTCCAGCTACATTAGCCCCTGTGGTCAGTCAGCTGGCAGTGCAGCAGCAGAGGATGCAATCTACCCTCACTGGAGGTAAAGAGAGAATCCTCTGAGTTCATCAGTCCCCCTCTCTCCCAAAGCTGGTCCCCAATAACTGGGGATCATGCATGAAACTGAGTAAATTTGTTCATGAATTTTATCACTACACATTTTTCAATTATTTAAAAAAATGTAAATGTTATAGCTTATGTTTTGTTTCTCATTTTCATGTGTATAATTATTTCGTAAGAGATTAAATTTATTTTCTGAATTCTTCCCATCAGCCGTGTGTTCTCCCTTTTATCCCAAAAAGCACTTGAAATATCCATAAAAGGCTTTTTTTATGGAGCCCATTATAAAAAAAGTTTCTATCGCTTAAAACAGAGTAAAATATGTTGGATTTATTAGACAGTGTTTAGTCTGGAAAATCAGTTGTTTGTCCATTATTACTGATTGTTCATTATAATCATCTTCATCATAAGACAGATAGATGCAACATTTATTTTTATACAGGATATTTCATGTCATTAGGAATAAAAATCCCTGTTCACGAGACAGTCCTGTTATCTATCTACAATATCTTATCTACTGTTTTATATTTGAAACACTTTTTTCTTTTGCTGCTTGGAAGATGTTGTGCCCATTAATGTATTATGTGGCAAAGCTCTCTACCTGAATACTGGGGTATTGTGTATTTGTCTGTTCCCCTTCATAGCTGATCAGTACAGGATCTGCTGTCTATGACACAATAACTGATTAAGAAGAGGCATATTTCAACATCTACATTCTTCCACTGCTATACCTTGCAGTGACAATCCTCTGTCTGGATTTGTGAGATTAGGATCTATTGCTATGGAAATTGTATTGATGGCAAAACCATAGTACAGTACTGTGATGTTAGCAGTGCGTGCTGCAGCAGTGGGTTCTGGTGAATTATACAGGAGAAAGCTTTCATTTAAAGATCCTCTGACATCACAGAGTAACTAAGAAAATTATCACTTGTAGAGAGCATTCAGCTAATATATATATATATACTGTATATATATATATAGATATATTTCCTGTATTTACATTTCCTTTATTTTTAGTACCAATGACATTTGCATGAAAACAGGATGTCTGTCACTCAGCATTTGTCAGCTTTAACTGCTTGTCCACAAGCACAATCATAATCCTCTCCTTATGGCATTATTATCACTGCTACAACCACTAATTATGATGTCACAGGCAGAGAAATTTGATGTCACTTGTAGACAAACAACAGGAGCACATGTAGGTCACATGACACAGATCCTGCTGCTATGAAATTTGCATAAGTAAAGTATGAGAGAGAAGGAGGGAAGTATCTGAAATGTAAACTGAATGTTACATTATTTTATTTCATAGCTCTTCCGGTGTTCTTGGATGCTGTTAAAACTTAAAATGGATTTCCTCTTGGATGCTGTTAAGACTTAAAATTTATCTCCTGGTTTCCAGAAAATAGATCACAGTGGACATCAGAAGAACTCAGTTATACAAAATCACCCCCCCCGCCAAAAAATTTGAAATTGGGGGACAGTCTATATTTTACAGTATAACTGAAGGTAACATTACGTGCCCCTGCTATGAAGTCATAATCCTCTGCTTATATTATCACAACCTGTTACCACAGAAATTCTTGTTTTTATACTTATATTTTACTGAACCTTTGAAATTATTGTGATGTCACAAGCAAAGGATACTCAGTTCATGGCAGCAAATGCAGCAGCAGGAGCAGATGACGTCTATGGGAGAGAAAGACTATTTTGTATGCAGATATCTGTAGTAATAGAGAGTGGAAGGTACAGAAATAATTTTTTTTTTGGTGGGGGTTGTTATAGGATCGGAGTCCTGCAATTTCCAACAGCAATTTTATTTTATGTAGAAAACTGGAAAATCCCTTTGAATTCAAATAATCTTTAAGCAATAATTCGGACAGAAATACAGAAAAATACATTTACTGAAATACGATTTTTTTGACATAAATATTTTCTTTTCTAAAGTTTGACTTGGAGCAAGGATCCTCTTTAAGCCTCAATAGTCAGACATTCATGAGGTTAAGGGGACACCCATAGGCCTGATAGTGTTCCTAGTTTAAAAAACACATGCTGTCATTGGCTGCATTCTGTAGAGATTTCTGATGTAGCTGACAGTTTGATTTGATTCTAATTCTTTTGTTTTTCTTTTAATTGCCAGTCATACTGGTGTCAACACACAAAAATGGTATTCAGTGATAACAGTGATTGTATATGGGCGACCGACAAAACAGTGACAGATATTATGGGGCTATTATCAAGGGTGATCTACAAGCACAGATCAGACTATGACTGTGAGGGAAGGGAAAAGCGAGCAGAAAAATAAAATAGCGAGGGGAAGGGGAGTGATAGGGAAGAGGGTTATTACCCTCTAGTGTGCCTGCTCCACCGAACCAACCTTGTGGTGTGGTGGGTAGAGAGGTTGGCTCTGATGGAGCAGGTCCTGGGTTCTGGCTGGGGGCCAATAAGATTTTTTTTTGTTCCTGTGACTGTGGGATTTACATTTGTTTTTAAAACCAGGCTGTGCCCCCTCTCTGACATGCACACCCCTGGAGTTAGCAATCCTTAATCGGGGGAGTGCAGTGGGAAAAGCCCTCCCATGAGGGGTGGCACATGGGGGGAGTTCAGCCCCCCTGCAAACTCACTTAATGTATTGTGTGTGCCTGGTTGCCTGCAAATTCAGAGATATACACTCACTGTAATGTGTCCACTATTATGACATAGAACCCACAAAAAGGTATTTGTTTACAATCCTTGATCAAAGGCCACTGTATATTTCCTAAGTATGCCCAGTACCTCCAAAGCCATGTGCTCAGCAACAGACCAGGTGCAAGAATGAGGGTTGCCAGTCCTGACTACTAAAATAGGATCCAAGAAAAGTTCTGCACTCCAAGTACAAATAAGGACCAGAAAGCAATAGTTTCAATCTCAATATATTTATTTATTCCATCCCTTCTGGTTCAAACTTATTGCGGGCAGCTCCTAAGAAAACACCCTATTTTCGAGATTGAAAGTACTACTTTCTGGTCCTTATTTGCACTTAGAGTGCAGAACTTTTCTTGGATTCCACTGTATCTTTCCTAGACTTGGGAACGCCCAGTCTAGCTAGTCACATGATGCTGTGAGAGGAGAGGAGACTACTGCATCATGAGAGGTTGCACTGTTTGGGGATGTTTCTAATGCTCATGAAGTATGAGATAAGAGTAGATCAATTTGAAACAAAACAAAGTTGGGTGTGATTACACCATTAGCATGCATTTTAGTCCTACCAAGAAAGGAAGCTAGCAAAACAACCAGCAACATCAATGAATTTTAGAGGTCATCAATCATAAAATATGGGGTTTCAACAAGAAACAGTATGATGACAAAATTGTTGACAGTGTCCCTTTAACATGTGTAATGTAGTTGCCCAAGACTTTTTGGACATGTTATTTTGGCATATACATGCCAGCCCAAATTTCTTGAGTGATGGCTAGAGATTAAAATTGTTCAACATTCTCCTGAGGTCCCCAGGCTCATGGTAAGGTATTTTCTTTTACCAGGATACATATTTTTACATTTCTTTGGGCAGCCAACAGCCAAATGTGCATATTTTAGAAATCTAGAGTAGGAGTTTTGAAACCTGTATGGATACACATCCTGCAACTATCTCTGAAGTTGGTTGCTGGTTAAACTGAAAAATAGGTGGTCTAACAACGTGTGAACATTGGATGCAGTTGCTTCAAAAAGCAATGTATGCACCTATTTGTGTTGCAAGCTGCTGCCAGTCTTGGAAAATGCTGTAAAAATGTGGGAGCTTTAAAAGTTAGGACGCCCGAGGTTTAACACAGTCAGAAGGACAAATATTAAGACCTTTGCATTAACATCTGAACAGTTAAAATTTCTATCCCATACCTTAATGCACTTTGTTTGGGTGAGGAGGCAGCAAAATGATTATCCAGTGTCTCCAGGGACTTTCCCGGAGGTTATAACTCTTGTACATTCTGCTAACTACCACATGAAATGCTAGGCAGCCAGTTCTGTGCCACCAAAATGTTTATAAATTTGCCCCAAATCAATATTGCCCACAGCATCATTTGTAAATCTCAGCCTTACTCCCAAACTCCTTCTAAGCTTAAGCAAATGAACCCACCTAATCCTGCAATGAGTTATAGTAGCTTACCATTTGCAGGAGGAGTACCAGGACCTCTAGAGAACCAAGGACAACGATCACCTGGTCCACCAGGGAGGCATTCAACCCCCATAGCCACCACAAGGACCAACGCAGCCAACAGGAATCCCTTCATGGTTTTCTTTTCCTCCTTGCACTGATGAATCAGATATCTGTTGGAAAAGTTGTGTTGCTTCTCCTCATCACATCCCAGCTGTATTTATTATAGCTGTCCACCTCAGGTGAAACCCTAGAACCCTACATCTGGTCTAGATTTAATGTTACACAAAGGGAGAAATCACCAATTATATCATTTACTGTTCTCATATTCCAAATTCATCCCCTTCCACTTTTTTATTTTTAATTGAAGCTTCAGCTACATGATTGAAATCCCATAATAATAGTATTTCTATTTTTAATTTTTCAAGTCTATTTTTTATTTTGTGAAGGGAACAAAACACAACAGATAAGTCTTTTCATATTGCTTTAATTGTTGACCAGTGCAGTTGCTCTGGGACTGTTCAACCCCTTTCTGTGTTGTTATTGGACCTTCAGAGCAGATTGGACATTTTTGGTTCCAGATATAATCAAAAGGATATACAACACCATCCACGTCATCTTAAGATGCTAATAACCATGCAGCAATATGTAATCCCCTTTTGTTTGACTGCCTTTCTGCTCTTTTTTACTGTTGTTGGTTTATGTGTGAGAAATGCACAGTGAATAAGGTAGTTTAATTTTTAAACGAGTGGAGCATAAAAGAACACTAAGAATAACTCCTTGGGAAAGTTTAGATATTAAGCTCTCCCTATAATCCATCTGTATTCCTTTCTTAACCTCTTCATCATTGCCAGTTGCTGAACTATGCTGTACATGGAAAATGTATTTGATAACCAGGAAGGCACACTGGTCTGAGGGACAATTCTCAGATACAACCTGGCCCATCAAGGCAGCACATACAATAAAGCATCATAGATATCAAGATGGTACATACAGCACAGTCAAAGCATTATGCACAAAAATTAATACAGGTAGAATCAATACAACCTTACAGCTAGAGATGCAATGAATTTAAATCACACTGGTGAAGAGCCGGCAAAGTGGCCAATTTTGCCATGTTGAGCAATCTACAAACTTTTCCGTTTTCGGTGGAATTTCACCTTCCATGGCAAAATTTCATCTTCCATGGGAAAAATTCCACCTTCTAAAGGTGAAATTTCTCTGCAGAAGGTGGAATTTTGCTGTGGAAGGTAGAATTTCAAGGTTCCGGCAGGCAAAATTTCACATTTCATGCATCGCAAAATGGGTGGAATTTCATGGATTACTCCGCAAAGTGAATTTCACTCACTTCACCCACCTCTACTTACAGTGGTGCAATAAATGACCAATTACTGTTGGGGCCCCCAGTTTGACTCACAGGCTAGGCCTAGAAAAGGTTTACAGTATAGAGCAAAAACATTATGTTTCATTGGGAGGTGGACTCCAAACAATACATAGCAGTGTACTACATTTAATTGACAACTTGTCAACTAATAGATAAATACTTTGAGACAAAAAATGTCCAGTGGATTTAGGTCAGATATAAGAATTCCCACCATCTCAAGTCAAGTGGGGCACTTGCACACAGAGGTGGTTAAAAGGACACTTCTAAAATGAGGTTTGAAGATGGGAAAGTGTCAAGTTAGTGGAGGGAGGCTGCCAATCCATTCCAAAACCTAGGGACAGCAAGGAAGAAGGCTTCTTCTTCTATCTCAGTTGCTATTTTGGATGGTCAAGGAGATATTGAGAGAGGACCTGAGATTCCATGTGCCAGTCCTAAGACCGAGAAGGCTTGATGGGGGGGAATCTCCCTATGCCAGAGGGAAGTTTCAACAAAGGTACTCATGATAGAGAGAGAGAGAAAGCAGCCAAAAGCTCTCTTAAATCATAGAGGTAATTTAATAGACTACACTGAATTGAATTATTATTTTTTGGGCCTTTGTATGTAAATAGTTTTGATTCTCTGTTTTTGGGGTTGACTTTTCTTAGTTTAACTTTTATTTACCATGGAGGATCTCTAGCTGGAAGATATTTGCAGTCATTTGTGACTAGACCTGTTACTTAATCTTTGTTAAAAGGAAGGAAGGCAATCCTCGGGGTGGAGGGTCAGAGTTGTAGTTGATTGTTTCTGGAGGGCACAGGTTTACTCCCACCCACCATGCCCTTCATCCCACCCACCCCCAGTGCATAGCTTCCTTTATATTAGGGGTTCTGACATCACTTCTCCAAAATTGCTAACAACATACACCTGTTCATATCCTTAAATGCACAGCACACTGAATAAGGGGTAGATACATTCACAAGCTTGCACACACTAAAACAAGGACAAAAAAACAACAAAGAAAAACATCTGAAACAAGAAGGGAGACAGATATGTTGGGAGTGGTGCAATGCACTGGCTGTGGAGAAGCAGTCTTCTGAGAGACATTCTGGAGACTGCATTGTTGCCCTATTTGCAGGCACCTCTCTGGTCTGAGGGAGGAGGTTGCTCATCTCCATGCTGACCTGGCAAGCTTTTGGGAAACCTGCTCCCCCACCCAGGGACCACCCAGGCCACCACCACTACCTCAGTGGTTGCCAAGAAAGAGAAGTGGTTGGACCATGGTGCGCTCAGGGAGGGTGAGGGTGGTGGAACAGAAGCACATCCCTCCAGTTACATAGAAACATAGATGTTGATGGCAGATAAGGACCACAAGGCCCATCCAGTCTGCCCATTTCTTTTTCTACCTTATGAATGTGCCATTGGCCTTTGCTCTGTCAATGGCCTATTTATTCATATTCATCTATATTACTCCCTTATGTCTATCCCATGCCTGTTTGAAGCCCTGCACTGTAGTCATATCCACCACTTCCTGGGGTAGACTGTTCCATGCATCCACCACCCTTTCTGTGAAAAAGAGCTTCCTCACATTACCCCTTAATCAGCCTCCCTCTAATCTCATGCTGTGTCCTCTTGTCCTGCTATTTTTCTTTTTTTAATTTAAAGTTTATTGATACATTTTCCAGCATAAAAGGCAGCATTAAGTAAGAATGACAAGACTCACTGATACAATGTGAAGAAGTAACAGGCAACCCACCCTACCCTCCCCATACTGCAGTAACCTAGCCTTATACCCATGGATGCTGGGCACCTAGCTAAAAGCCATGCAGGAACATGGAACCTAAGATGATTTTAGCTTAGAACCAGAGAAACTAATGAGTGGAGGGGATCCCAAGTTTTAGTGTAAGTTGTCAGTCTATTGTGAAGACTAGCAATCGCTTTTTCTGTACACAGATTGGATAGAACTTCTCTTACCCATTCTTGAAGAGAAGGGGAGGACCTGTCTTTCCAGTGATGGAGAATTATCTTCTTAACTGATAGGGCAATCATGGAAATGTGGAACTTTCGCACCTTGACTCTGATAGAAGACAGGTCCCCCAACACGCAAATCTCGGGAGTGAAATATTCGTTTAGGTCCAACAGGAGGTCTAAGGAGGTTTGGATTGAATCCCAAAAGGGGGAAATATTTGGGCAGGACCAAAGCATGTGAAAAAGTGTACCCTCTTCCTGTAAACATTTATTGCACATGTTAGAGTTTAAGTAACCCCACCTGTGCAATTTGGCTGGGGTATAATATAGATTGTGCAATATATGGTATTGCATGAGGAGCAGTCTATCTTGAGAAATAAATTTATGACATGAATTCCAGAGAGAATGCAAATCCAATTGAAGTTGAGGAAGAAAATTACTCCAAAATCTTGAAGGCCCAAATGGACCCCCAAGCTTTTTGTGAAACAAAACTTGATAAAGTTTAGAGATTGCACCAGAGAAGCCAGAAAGTGGGGAAACCTCAGGTATTAGAAAAGAGATAGTCTGGGAAAGGGGAGTGCTGTCCAGGGTAATTACAAGTAAGTGTTTCAATTGTAGGGCTTTGAAATAGGAAGAAACCAGGATGAGAAATGTCTTAATCATCTCTTCCACTGATAACCAATACCCCTCTCCATCAGTAAAAGCCAGGAGCTTCCCCTCTCCCAATTGAGGCAACCAATGACAGGAAATCTGAGTCTTATTAATAGTGAATGATGGGGAATTCCAAATAGACTGGGCCAGGTCCAGATGAGGGGAATACTGCAAAAAGGAACACATTTGGAAATAGACTTTTAAAGATGTCCTTATTATGGGACATTCTTCGGTCACATTTACTTGGGATAACTTGAGTAAAAATAATGCAAGAGGGTCAAAATTTTGGCCTTTAATTGAATCCAGTTCTATTTTAAGCCAAACCTGTTGTGCTTCTTCTAGGCCAGGAGATACCCATCTCAAACATTTCGCAAGGTGACTAGCCCAATAATATAATGCCAGATGGGGAATTCGCAAACCCCCCTCCAGTTTGGGGGCTGCCAACTTATGATAAGCCAAACGAGGATACCTATCAGCCCAGATAAATCTAGTGAAGACACTGTGTGTCTTTTTAAACCAGAGTAAAGGAATAAAGGTGTTGAGAAGGGACAATGGGTAGAAGATCCTAGGAAATATGTTCATCTTAATTATATTGATCTGGCCCCATAGAGAAATAGGAAGTTTAGACCACCTCTCAAGGTCATGAGTAATCACTTGCAATAGGTAATCCAGATTCTCCTTAAACCATGCTAGAGGGTTACAGGAAAGTTTAATACCCACATATTTAAATGACCTAGAAGTTCAGCATAAACCAAAAGGACTGATGTCACTTTTGAAAACTTTATGATTTCATGGAAAAAATAGGGACTTACTAGCATTCAGTTTATAATTGGACAAATCACTAAACCTTGCTATTTCCCTTAGCAAAGCCAGAACTGAGGACACTGGATGAGACAAATGAATTAACAAGTCATCCGCATATGCAGTGACTTTAATTTCGTGCTGCCCGATTCTCACACCCTGTATAAAAACATTATTAAGAATATTTTGAATAAGAGGTTCCTAATATAAGTTAAATAATAGAGGAGAAAGGGGGCACCCTTGCCTCATACCTGAATGAAGCGAAAAGGGTTGGGAGAAGGCCCCATTCGCGGAGATTCTTGCCGTGGGATTTTTATAAAGTGTGGCGATCCAGGAGGTAAACAGAGAGGAAAAGTGGAAAGCCTTCAGAGCATGGAACAAGAAGTTCCAGTTCACTCGATCAAATGCCTTCTCGGCATCCAAGGAGACCAAGCCCGCAGGAAACTCTGCATCACTGGTAGCCGAGAAGACATGTGACAAGGTGTGTAAGTGATCGGAGGATGAACGCCCTTTCATAAATCCTACCTCGTTTGTACATATTAGCCCAGGAAGAACTACTGTTCACCTATTAGCTAGTATTTTAGACAGAATTTCAATATCCTGATTTAAAAGTGAAATAGGCCTGTAACTTTGAACCAGTTCAAGGTCTTTATCGGGTTTGGGGAGCAGAACGATCAGGGCCTCATAGAGGTGCGGATCTGTTTCTGCCCCAGATAAGATATGCTGAAACAAACAGCTAAGTATTGGTAATAGGAGGTCTTGGAAGACTTTATAAAATAGAGAGGAAAATCCATCCAGACCTGGGACCTTGTCTGCTGGTAATTCACTAATGACATTAGCAATTTCCTCCTGGGAGATAGGGACAAGCAGAAAATCTCTGTACTGCTTAGAGAGAGGGGTCAAGTGGGAATCCTTTAAGTAACATTCTATGTCGTCAGGGCAAGGGGGGTGCTCCATGTCACCATACAAATTTGTGTAATAACTGGCAAATTCTTGAGCTATTTCAGTGAGAGATACTTTAAAAGTTCCATCTGCCATTGCCCTGATAGGAGGGATAAATCTTATTGATTCCTGTTGTTTAATACGCAGTGCCAGTAGGCACCCCGCCTTTTCCCCCTGATCGGTATTGCTAGACCTGGTATGAATAATAGCTAGCTCTGCTTTGTCTCGAAGTAAGTCCAAGTATTTATCTTTCAGCTCTAGGAGTTTTCGCATATCCTCATCTAAGGGATTAGTCAGGAAATCAACTTCCAGAGATCTGATCTGGGTTAAGAGAGATTTTAGTTCCTTCTCCCGTGCCCTTTTCCTACCAACCACCATACTGATAAGTATCCCTCTCATAAAGGCTTTAAAAGCCCCCCACAAAATATCCGGGCTTTGCACTACCTAATGGATTTAATAAGAAAAAGGATTCTATTTGTTCCCTTATGAGTTTACAATATTTAACATCCTTAAGGAGTTGGTCATTAAGTTTCCATCTGGTTTCCTTATTAGGTAAGTTAAGCAGTACCAAGTTGCATACTACTAATGAATGATCAGAGATTGGACCAGGTTGAGTCGAGGAGGTCTTAACCCCGGGCAATAGGCACTGAGAAATAAGTGTGTAGTCAATGCGGGACTGCGAGACGTGTGTCATAGACCTGAAGGTAAACTCCCTAGAATCCGGATGTAAAACACGCCAGACATCACAGAGCCCACACTGATCTAATAAATCATTGAACGACTTCTGCCCGGGGGTGACCCCTCCCAGACCTCTTCCCAATCTATCTAGGTTAGGGTCAAGCACTTGATTGAAATCTCCCCCTAAAATAATCTTAATGGGTAGCATTGGAAGAATGATAGATATAAGCCTCATAAAGAAACCTGGGTTGTCCAGATTGGGACCATAAATACTGCCTAATAATATTGGAACAGACCAGAGGGTACCTTTAATGAGGATAAACCTTCCCTCGGGATCATTAAATAACCTGTGTAGAAACAAAAGGAATTCCCCTGTTAATCATGAGCATGACCCCACAGCTATTTGTAGATCCTTGGGCGCTGTAAATCAATCTCACTTGCTACCTCCTTAACTGCAAGGCTTCCACTTCTAGTAAATGGGTTTCTTGTAAAAAAGTTATCTGCGAGCTGAGTAAACTTTAATGTTTAAGAACCTGGTATTGTTTATGCTTCTTTCTGATCCCCTTAACATTCCAAGTCACAAATGTTATCTCATTAGCCATCCAGGAAAAATAGTTGGACTAAAACAATTGCACACAGCACACGGGATGTATATCCCCTGTAAACATACCCTCAGGGTTACTGCAGTAAAACCCACCCTCCTCCCTAACCTTCCCAAGAATAGATCCCACTCATCCTCTCTACCCCCCCACCCTCCAACCATACCCCAAGACCCCCTCCCTCCACCCACCAAACTGTCACAAGCAATGTTCAGCACAATACTGGTGCTTTTCCTTCTCCCACCCCCAATAATGTCCCCAATACTAAAAACTACTACACTCAGATATCCATATACTGGAAACCAAACAGTACTAATTATGCCCTAAAAAAGAGAGAGAACAATCCTGGCCGTTCATCTCGATCCCACCAAAATATAAGCTTGTAGTGAATTTGTTTTAAAGGGGCCAGAGTGAGATCCATGCACCACCCAAGTGATCATGGTTACCAGAACAGAATCGAGAAGGAAGCAGGAACCGCACTTGCCATGCAAGGCGACCCAAGTAAAACCAATACCAGACCAGGGACCCCCTGAGGAGGAGCTAACTGCAGCACATATTGAGAGCGGGAGTAGAGAAAAGGAAAAGTGTAATCACACCGCCAGAGGGGAAGGCATAACAAGTGCCTCTACCCACAAATAACCTGCCTCCTAATGCGCAGGCCCTCCCTGTGAAAATTGACAGTACTGCGCACAAACTGAGTGGTAAGGTACTATTAAATCCCCCTCGAGTTAAAGGTTGCTTCCTCGCGAGTCCCCTATGATTGGAACTCCCTCTAGTGACCGGTTCCATGTCATGACTAGATAGGAATCAAGAATAGAGAAAGCCCAGGACCATCCTAATACCAATCCAGACGAGAAAATTGCAAATCTGATTCACAACTAGTCTAACTTCTCTTTCTCTCTGTACCCAACATACAAAGCTGCTAAGACTTGGCGCATAATTCCCCTCTTAAGCAGGCCCCAAACCCCAAGTGTCCTCTGCTTCAAACCAGCATGGGCCCCCTGTGAGTAAAACCGAGAAAACAGAAAACCAGGACGGCCCTTGGTGATCCCCCCAGTCCAGATCAGCAGAGGACATTTCCCCAGATCTTCACACTTGATGGATTTCCCCAAAAGGAAAAACGAAAGTTCCAACTCTTGACTTCGTGTATCTCTCCATACTGCAACACAGCCACTCAAGAGTCCTTGAAAAGATCAGGCAACATGGACTTAAGACTCATCAGGCTGCCTCAGGATCATCGTAGCTTTTCCAGGATCCGTTTATTGAGATCTGTAGCCAGGCCGGATAGCCCATCCTGAACTTCAAGTCTGCCGCAATTAGCTTGGAAACAATAGGGTGGAACGCTTTGCGTTTCATGCGAACCTAGGCAGGCAAATCTTGTGAAATTCTCAACTTCATGTTTTCCCAGCGAACCTCTTGCAAAGCTCATACTTTCTGCTGAAAGTGTTGTCTCCAAATAGTTCAAAAACCAGTAGATAATGGGGCGGGGGGGATCCCCAAGGGAAAATTTAGGCAGTAAGGACCTGTGAGCTCACTCTATAATATAGCCAGGGTCAAAAGGAGATGGGCCAGCTACTCGCTCAACTAGCTTCTGAACAAATGCCACAACATATTGGCCTTCCTCTCCCTCCAGCAACCCGAGAATCACAACGTTGTTTCTATGGCTCCGGCCCTCTAGATCTTCAAGCTTAGATTCAAAACAAGATAATTTCTGATGCATCAAGACCAGGTCAGGGTCGAGACTTCAGAGCTTTTTTCTATGGAAACTATTCGAGCTGTATTATCAGAAACAGATAGTGAGACTTCATCCAGCTTTCTGGAAAGAGATTTCAAATCCGTTGCCATTTCCTACATTTCTTCAAGAAAGGGTTTAAATTCCTCGAGGAACCTGGAAAGCATTAAAGGTTCCTGTTCACCAGTTTGACTTGGAGGATCAGGCCCAGGCCCACCCAAGGCCCTGGATTTCTTAGAGGCCTTCTCAGGAGTAGCTGGGGGGGTGTGCTTCTGTGGGGCTTTCTTCATGTAAGCCTCCATCTGCCCGAAATATGCCCAAACCAGAGTGCCAGAGCTATTAGGCAGTGCTGAGTCTCGAAAACAAGAGAAAATTAAAGGTTAGGACGTCCGAAAAAGATGATTTAATGATCGGGAGGCAGGAGCTTCTTGAAGGAGCTTCTACTCAGCACTCTGCATCACGTGATCTCCTCCTGCTATTTTTCTTATATTGAAACATGTTATACTCTTTCACCTTGTTAATGCCATTAAGGTGTTTGAATGTTTCAATCATATCACCTGTCTCCCTCCTTTGATTTAGGGTATACATACTGAGTTCAGTTAATCTGTCCTCATATGTTTTCTGATGTAGTCCCGGTACCATTTTGGTTGCCCTTCTCTGGACTGCCTCAATTTGGTTAATGTCCTTGTGAAGGTGTGGCCTCCAGTACTGCATGCAGTACTTCAGATGGGGCTTAACCAGTGTCTTGTAAAGAGGGATTATTACCTCCCACTTCCGACTTGTGATACCCCTAAAAATACACCCCAACATTCCTCTAGCCTTACCTACTGCTTTAGTGGTCTGCTTGGATGATTTCAGGACATCAGGGATGATGACACCCAAGTCTCTTTCTTTCCTTGTGACTTCCAGCAACTCCCCTCCCAGCCTATAGGTGGCTTCAGAGGTTCTCCTCCCTATGTGCATGATCTCGCATTTCTTTGCATTAAACCCCAGTTGCGACTTTTCCGACCATTTTGTTAGTTTATCCAGATCTCTTCTCATTCTGCCCACCCCATCTCGATCATCTACTCTGTTGCAGAGCATGGTGTCATCTGCAAACAGACAAACCTTACCCTCCAGTCCATCTGCAATGTCACTGATGAAGATATTGAAGAGGACTGGCCCCAGGACTGATCCCTGAGGTACCCCACTTGCGACTTGCATCTGTTCTGGCTGTATACTGTTTACCACCACTCTCTGTTTTCTGCCCGTCAACCAGTTTGCCACCCATTTACCAACATCTGAACCACCCCGAGTCTACCCAGGTTATTAATCAATCTTCTTTGTGGAACAGTATCGAAAGCTTTGCTGAAATCAAGGTAGGCAACATCAACTGCTCCCCCTTAGTCCACCACTCTGGTTACCCAGTCAAAGAAATCTATGAGATTTGTTTGACAGGACCTTCCTTTTGTAAACTTATGCTGTCTTGGATCCTGTACTCCTATGGATTCCAGGTGTTGCACTGTCCTTTCCTTAAGGAGTGTCTCCATAATCTTGTCCACTACTGAGGTAAGACTGACTGGTCTGTAGTTCCCTGCCTCCTCCCTGTTACCACCCGTGTGGAGCGGGATCACAAGAGCCCATCTCCAGTCTTCTGGGACTTCTCCTGTGCTTAGAGACTCACTAAACAGTTCTGATAATGGCTCTGCTAGTTCCACCCTTAGCTCCTTTAGTACCCTGGGATGTATGCCATCAGGTCCCATTGCCTTGTCCACCCTGAGCTTTTCGAGCTCTTGCAGGACCCTTTCTTTTGTGAAGGGACTAGTGCACACCTCCCTTCCCCTGTGTCCACGGTGCTGAGCTGTGGGCCCTGCCCTACCTTCTCTTCAGTAAATACTGTGCAGAAGTATCTATTTAGGATAGATGGTTTTACATGGTCCTCCTCCTCACATGCCCTCATATCCCCTTTGATCTTAGCAACACCCCCTCTGGACTATCTCCTTTCACTAACGTATCTATAGAAAGTCTTGTCACCTTCTTTTACTGTTTGTGCTAGTGTTTCCTCACTTTGGACCTTAGCCTGCCTTACTGCCTTCCCTGCTTCCCTTAGGAAAGTTTGGTATGCCACCCTATCTTCATCCTGCTGTGTTCCCTTATATTTCCTGAAGGCCATCCTTTTGGCTCTGACCTTTTCTGCTACTGTGTTTGAGAACCAAAGTGGTTTCCTTCTTCTTTTGCACTTCGTTTTCTCCCTAACACAATGGGATTTTGCTTCAAGTATTACATCCTTAATGCTTGCCCACTTTGCCTGTACCCCCTCACCTGTATTTCTTCTTGCCAGGGCTAGCTTAACTCTGTTGGCCCTCTTATCAAAGTCAGCTACTCTGAAGTCCCATATTTGTTCCTTGTAATGGGATGACTTAGTTCTAGTGGCCAAATTGAACCATACCATGTGATGGTCACTGGCATCCAGGTAACCTTCTACCTGGAGATCTGTGATCCTTTCCATGTTAGTCAGTACTAGATCTAGGATAGCCTTGTCTCTTGTAGGTTGTTATACCAGTTGTTTGAGATCCTCCCCCTGCAGGGAATCCACTATGTGTCTAGTTCTGCCAGATGTCTCTGCTGGTATTGACCAATCTGTATCGGGCATGTTGAAGTT
The DNA here is from genome assembly GCA_016271365.2 of Neoceratodus forsteri. NCBI lineage: Eukaryota > Metazoa > Chordata > Ceratodontiformes > Ceratodontidae > Neoceratodus > Neoceratodus forsteri. Next base: position 618,648,891 of record CM028138.1, on the reverse strand, counting down.
TCCCATTATCAGAACCTCCCCTTTAGCTGTCATGTTTTGTATATCTCCTAACAGTAATGTGTCTATGTCCTCCCCCTGGTCTGGAGGCCTGTACACAACCCCAGTTTGTATGGCTGTCTCATTTCCTGTTTCCAGGGTGACCCACAGTTCTTCTGGCTGCTTATGTGTATTCTGAATTTCTATAGCTTTGATATTTTCATTGACATAAAGGGCCACTCCACTCCCCCTCTTTTGCACCTTGGTCTCTTCTGAACAGTACATAGCCATGTACTGAAGTCTCCCAAGTGTGGTTACTGGTAAACCATGTCTCACTAATCATTACTATGTCCAGTTTAGCCTCTGTCATTACTGCCTGCAGGTCTGGGATCTTGTTTCCTAGACTGCGACCAGTTGTGCCTCTCCACAATTCATTTGCCACTCTGGCAGAGCATGGTTCCTCTATGGAGGCATCTGCAGTAGACACCAAAGAGGATGCTGGAAACCTCCACGATGGAGACCCACAGGAGGGTGGCACAGGACCTGACAGGAGAAGGAAACAAACTCCTGGTTGGGGACTCAATTGTTATGGGGTAGAACTGGGGGATGGAGGGGAAAGGGAGGTAAGGTGCCTGCCTAGTGCCATGGCTTGAAGGGACAGGAAACAAATCCTCAAGATCATGGCAGCCACTGCAAGGGGGAGTGATTTGGATGTCATTATCCACCTAGGGACAAATGACCTGGCTGAGAATGGGATCAGAACAGTGCAACAGGAGTTTGTGGAGTTGGGAGGGGCCTTAGACATGTAGCACACATAGTACCTTTCTTGGAAGTGCTACCTGTCTATGGCATGGATGAGGCTAGGGTACTTGCATCATGGGATTCAATGACTGGTTGAAAAACTGGTGCAGAGCTCAGGGATTTGGCTTAATTGGGGGCTGGGGCTCCACCTGGAGAGATGCAGGCCTGTACTGGCGCAATGGTCTGCATCTGTCCAGGAGGGAAACCAAGATCATTCGTGATAGGTTTAAATGCTTCATTGGCAAGCATTTAAACTAGCCAAGGGGGGGACACTGAAAAGAATGAGGGAAATCCTCCCCCCCCAAAAAAATCAGTGTAGTTAGTTAGGTAAACACCAAGATAGAGCAGTTGATAGGGAGAAGAGCAGGGGTAAATGGAGAAAAAGACAAAGGCAGTAAGGACAGGGATGGGGCAAAAAGAAATAAGGCCATAAAGAAATGGAAGGTAATGAGTACCAATGTCCACAGTCTCGGCAAAAAGCTCCCCGAAATAGTGGCCTTGATGGAAGAGGGATGCCTGGATATCATGACAGTCACAGAAACATGGTGCACAGAGAACCATGACTGGGATGTCAACATACCAGGGTACACAATCTACAGGAAGGACAGGGAGGGTAGAAGAGGAGAAGGAGTAACTCTCTATGTAAGGGAAGGGATCAAAGCAAAAGAACTAAAGGGTAAACATGGAGGAGAAGAGGCACTGTGGGTCACCCTGGAGACTGGAAATGGCACCACAATCCACACAGGGGTTGTATACGGACCCCAGTCTCAGGGGGAGGAAATGGACACGGAAATGATGGAAGGCATCCTTAGGATGGCAGAGAAAGGGGATATATTGGTGATGGGGGACCTGAATCTGCCAGGTGTTAACTGGAGCACCTTTGCTGCAGCCACATCCAAGAGCAGAGCCATTCTCGATGTCCTACAGGAGGCATGCCTCAGATAGCTAGTTTTGGAACCCACTCAGGAGAGAGCAATCTTAGACCTGGTACTCTCAAATGAGGACAGAGAGAGGATCTCAGATCTAGAAGTGGGTAGCCATCTGGGAACAAGTTACCACCAAACAGTGTGGTTCACGATAAACTTAGCTGTAGAGTCAAGCCATACAAAAGTGAAGGTACTGGACTTCAGGAGGGCTGATTTTGCTAAAACGGGAGAGTGCCTCAGAAAAGCACTAGCAAACAGGCAAGAAGGTAGGTTGGAGCAACAATGGGGAAACATCAAAACTGCCATCACATAGGCAACAAGCCTTTGTGTGAAGCAAATAAACAAATCAAAACAAAAGAAAAAAAACACTTTGCTTCTCAAAAGAAGTAGTGGGGAGGTTAGGGAGAAAAAGACAGTATTCAGAAAGTATAAGGAAACACAGAAAGAGCAGAACAGAGAACTGTACCAGTTAAAGCAGAAGGAAGCGGGGAAGGCAGTCAGAATAGCAAAGGCCCAAACTGAGGAAAAGATAGCCAACTCGGTTAAGAAGGAGGATAAAACCTTTTATAGGTACATTAGGGAGCAAAGAAAGACTAAGGCAGGGGTACCGAGGCTGAATAAAGAGGAGGGTGGCTGGGCAGAAATCAACATTGAAAAAGCAGAGATACTGAACGAATATTTCTGTACAATATTCACAATGGAACAGCAGGGGGAGATACCTAATCCAGTCAATAGAAGCACTCTGGATAGGGGGATTGATATTAGTCCTTTCACAGAAGAAAGGTTTCTGAAAGAACTCATAAAACTGAAGGTGGGTAAAGCAATGGGGCCTGATGGGATTCACCCCAGAATTCTAAAAGAACTAAGGGAAGAACTAGTAACATCACTGACTACACTTTTTAATAAATCATGGAAGGATGGTGTGGTACTTGAGGACTGGAGGAGGGCAGATGTCATTCCCCTTCACAAAAGTGGGAGCAAGACAGAGGCAGGAAACTACAGACCTGTCAGTTTGACCTCAGTGGTAGGGAAAATGATGGAATCACTTCTGAAGGAAAAAATTGTTGAGTACCTAGAGGCCAGTGGGGCACAGGACCCAAGGCAGCATGGATTCACAGCAGGAAGGTCATGTCAGACAAATCTAATTGATTTCTTTGACTGGGTGACCAACGTAGTAGAGCAGGGAGGGCCTGTGGACATGGCCTACCTAGACTTTAACAAGGCATTTGATACAGTCCTGCACAAAAGATTAATGGACAAATTAGCCAGCCTGGGAGTGGGTCCCAGGATGGTAGTCTGGGTAAAACACTGACTGGACAACAGGACACAGAGGGTAGTAGTAAATGGAGTCCACAGTGAAGAAAGGGGAGTTACTAGTGGGGTACTACTGTGTTCAGTACTGGGGCCGGTCCTTTTTAATGTCTTTATAAGTGACATTGCAGAGGGACTGGAAGGGAAAGTATGTCTCTTTGCAGATGACACAAATCTCTGCAACAGGGTTGATACACAAGGTAGGGTGGAAAGGATGAAAAGGGACTTGGCAAGGTTGGAGGAATGGTCAAATATATGGCAGCTTAGATTCAATGCAAAGAAGTGCAAAGTAATGCACCTGGGAAACAAAAACCCAGGGGAAGAGTACACAGTGGGGGGTGAGATACTGACAACAACAAAAATGGAAAGGGACCTGGGTGTAGTCATATCAGATGACCTACAGGTGGGCAAGCAATGTCAGAAGGCAGTAAGGAGGGCTGAGGGGAGGATACTGGGATGCATAGAGAGAGGCATCATCAGTAGAAAACAGGAAGTTGTTGTCCCTCTGTACAGACAGTTGGCAAGACCCCTGGTGGTGGCACTCTCTGTAAACAATTGTACACATGCTAGAATTTTAGAAATGACCCCTTTCCTTGTTTTTTTTCCAAGAAAAAATGGACCCTTTTAATAAAAAAACAAGGAGTCAGTTACGGCCTCCAGCACCCCTTTTCACTTCAAGTGAGGAACCATTGATAATTGAACTATGTTGATCGAAGCATTTCTTATCACCACCCATATGGGGCCCACTATTTATAGACATTTTATTGTTTAAAATAAGAAAGTGCTACATATTCTGGTCCTTTGCTATGATGTTTGACGGCCAGTGCTTCGGGGATTCCTGGCATCCCTCCAACTTCCACATCGAGCCCCGGTCAAATCAGCAGTAAAACAGATCTTCCCCTCCCTCCCACTCATCAGCACTCAATCTCGCCATCCTCACCCAGCCAGGAAAAGACAATGCCTGGGATACAATGACTTCAAGTTCCCACCCACATAATTTGCACCCACCCCACCCTTCAACCCTCTATAACACCCAAGAAAAGGATTGCTGCAAGAAGGGATGGGGACCGGCACAGGCCCTCCTCTCACCATTGCATTGAATAGAAATAGCAGGCATATGTGGCACAATAGTTACCACTGGGCACTGGAGCAATTCAGAATAGCATTAAATATCAGCACAGGCTTTACCTTCAAAAGGAATGCAGGCTAAATATTGAATTCATACTAGAAAATGTCAGGGCTTACATTGTCACTTGGAATGCTTGGTGAGGGAAACTTCTGTAAATGCCACATTAGATGGACAGGAACAGAAGCAATTCCATACTGTAATAAAACAAACTCTTTCTGCACATCAGAACACTCTCTCAACTCTCTCTAGTCCAACCCATACTCCACTGACTACTGAGAGAGACAGTCAATCTGGCTGCAAACCCCAATCCCATTGCACCAAGCCAGGCATTCTGAGGCATGGTAGGGGCTGCTGTATATCCCATGCATAATGGAGAAAATGCATGCCAACAGTAGGAAACAACTGCCCCTTCCCCAACACCCTCAATAAGATGCCAGAGGGCTGGAGACTCAGTTATAGTGCTATGATGAAACACAATCCTTTTGTGGGGATGGGGGTTTTGTAGAGCAGCTACAGCAGTCCACAAGGCAGATTTGCTTTTGAGAATTCCAGACCTGCAGTACCCATACTGTAAACAATCATTTCAGAATCCTACTGTAGACTGCCCCTACCCCATCTTGCCCCACCCCCCACCCACCCACCCAGTCATGGTAGTCAGTGCAGACCCAAGCATGACTGAGATGCGTACACACTTGGCATGTCTGTTTATTTATTTATTAGGTTCTTGGATTTTAAACATTTGAGCTAGAAGCTTGATTACAGCGGTTCCATGTCAGAAAAATCAACACAAAGACAACAAAACAATAAAGACAGTATTGCAAAAGTTACATGTATACAGCAATTATATTCAACTCAGTTGTACTTGATTTAATGTCTCAATCTCATGAAGCACTAGTACAATGTGCAGCATAGACAAAAAGTGGAAAGGTAGTTTTATTGTGGAAAGGGAATTGGTAGCAGCATGTGCTAGGTACAAAAAGGGTGCTGAGTCTGTCAGTCAGTTTTTATGACTAAATAAAGACCTATATGCCAGAAAAGGTGGGCAGGGACTCTAGGCATTAGGCTTTAAGATATTTACTATGCAATGTAGCTACTCTGCTTCATGTCATTCAGGTACAAAGAGGCTGATAAAACTCACTCTTCATTTTATCGTAATATAGAACTAGGTAGTAATCAACCTTCTCTCATAACCTTTCAAGATAAGCAGCCAGCATGACTCCTAGAAACTCAGTGTCAATTATAACTGGTAAGATTCCTGTCACCCTGACAGGTGTCCATCTCATGACAACCATAACACTGCAAATATTTGCTGTTGGTTTTGAAGAACTACACAGTGTCTTACTGGATTTTCCAGAAGAGCACCCAGGAAGAGCACCACAGAGGGAACTTTTGACTGATTGACTGATGAACTGACAGACTGACTGGACAGGTACCCTACATTTATAAAGCACATGTACACGATAGAATACAGTATACAGCTGTTATGTTTATTACTACATACTCGCAGCAGCCATGCACCAATTCATCTAACGAGTCTGGGGGACTGACCTCACCCCGGGGCTTCACATACCTACTCAAGCTCTTTTCTTCCACCCCGGGCTTCCACCTTAGCATATACAAAAAACAGCACTGCTGAGGACATTAACACTCCCTAAATTAGTGCCCGAATTAGTGGCACACTCTCAGGGCACACTGCATACCAGTATCTGAACCAGGTGACATGCACTCATTTAAGTAGTACCAGGAAACAGTACCTGTAACCAGGACCTGCAAATGGATACCCACAATCTTCTCCTGGGGATCTCCTTCTGCCTTCACCAGGTTTTCTACTTCTGATCCCGGCTCCTGGTCCCGGCTCCTGATTATTTATTTGGCTGCCCGCCAGCACCAGCCGCCAGTCTGGACCAGGACCCCAGTACCCCGACATTAAATGCGCAGCACCGGGTGCAGCACAAGCCACTTGGAGAGAGCCTGAGAGACAGCAGCACTGGCCCGGAACACCGGGCAGCAGCATCTGGGAGAAGCAGCAGCAAGGCCCAGCAGCAGGCCCCAGTGGTGGCACCCTGGTGGGAGGCAGTGCAGTAGACTCCAGGAGTAGACTGTTCCCAGTTCCCAGGCCAGGAATTGCCCCCCGAATGCCTGGGTGGAATACACCAGGGGAATACCTTCCCACTGCTTTCTCAGAATGCCCATCGTGTGGCCCGTTGGAATGCCTTTCCGAATGTCTTCCTCCCGCTCTTGCGCTCACACAGGTGCTGATGTGCCCATGATGTGTGGTGATGCCCTAGGGCTGATTGCTGATTGGCCAGACTACCCAGCTGATTGGGAGCTGGGTCAGGAGCTGAATGGTAGGGTGATTGGCCAACTGGGAGCCTGGATAGCGGGCCGGAGAAGCTAGACCCCTACCATCACACATTGTGGTGCCACATCACATCCACAGGCTCAAACTATCAAACTCCATACCCTTTAAAAAAAATGGAGGCACACATCCACATCTGCACTTAGAAAAACACCCCTTTTCCACAATTTTGCAGACGTGGTTGCGTACCTCAGTGCCAGCAAAGTGCCACCACCAGGATAAGACCACATCTGGAGTACTGTATACAGTTCTGGAGATCCCATCTCCGCAAAGACATAGACAGGGTGGAGGCTGTCCAAAAAAGGGCAACCAAAATGGTGCAGGGTCTGCATCAGAAGACATATGAAGAAAGACTAAAGGAGCTTAAGATGTATAGCCTCGAGGAAAGGAAGGAGAGGGGGGACATGATAGAAACTTTCAAATACCTCAAGGGAATTAGCAAAGTCCAAAAGGGTAGCATCTTTCAGAAAAAGAGATGTGCAAGAACAAGGGGGCACAATTTGAAGATAGAGGGGGGACAGCTCAGAGGTAACGTGAGGAAGTATGTTTTCACAGAGAGGGTTGTAGATGCATGAAACAGCCTTCCTGAGGAGGATATAGAGTCAAAAACAGTAGGGGAATTCAAGAATGCATGGGACAGACATAAGGCAATTCTATTGGGGGTAGGAGAAAGTAGGCTGCTGGTTAACTAGGATATGCAACTTATCCATTAGGTATGGAAATGGGTAGACTAGGTGGGCCAAGCGGTCATTACCTGCCATCATATTCTACGTTTCTACGTTTCTATGTTTCTGTGTCACAGTGGACTTGTGGGGAGAGCCAGCCAAGCGATGTTATATTAGGAGCAATGGTGAGTGTTGTGAGGGACCAGTGAGGCAAACCTACAGATAGTGTTGTAGGTAGTGTTTAGTATAGCGAGGCTGCAAATGGAGGTTTAGGAGTAAACAGTAGAGCTGTATCCCTGTAGGGGGAGAAGCCTGCCTTGGGAAATGGCCAACAGCACTACAGCGGTCATGAGTTACTTTAGCCTAAAGCAGACTCCCAGTTTCTGGTTAAAGGCCTTAGTTAGATCCAACCTGGAGTATGATGCCTCTTCTGATCATGGCAATACAGAAAGAGCATTAAAAAGATTGAGGGGGTCTATGTAGTCCAGAGAAACCAAGGTAATAATGGGCGGGTGCCACAGCTTTCTTTCTTTCTTTCTTTCCTTCTTCCTTTCCTTCCTTCCTTCCTTCCTTCCTTCCTTCCTTCCTTCCTTCCTTCCTTCCTTCCTTCCTTCCTTCCTTCCTTCCTTCCTTCCTTCCTTCCTTCCCCTTTTCTTTACACCAGGATATGATTATTCAGGCAAGACATCTATACAGTACAACCTCGGTTATCCAGCTCTCCCTATTATCTGAACTCTGACATTGTCCCCAACTCTCATTTGCCTAATGTTATGGACCCCCACTTATCCAAACTCTCTATTATCCAAAACAAATCTGATGTCTCCCAGTGCATTCGGATAATTGAGGTTGTACTGTATTTCAAGAGGGTCTCAAGGTGACAAGACCATGGTAGGATCTGCACAATGTAAATGTAACAGTTGCATTTGTGCATGCAGAATTAAATACAACTTACAATTCATTTAAAAATATGATTTTGTTTATTTTTACTTTACAATTAATTTACCAGAGATGGCCCAGCTAAGGTGCAATCTTGGTTTCAAATCGGTAGAGGGGGGACTCTGACTCTGCTCAGTTTTAAAGATGGTGGTACAGAAATGCAGGAAAGTCAGGTGATTTGTTCTGGTTAGCCATGAGCCAATGGATATGGGTAGGCAGATCCCAACATGGGCTCTCCAAGAGCCCAATTCCAAAAGACATTACTCCTGGCTCAAGGCGATATACGCCAAACCCAATGGAGCAAATCACACTTTGAGTCAGGTATAATGTAAGCCATGATTCCAAGTCGTGGCTTGTGCTATGCCATATGTGGATTGCGCCAAAGGTGGGCTATGCAATGCACAACACCCGCAACTTGCAGCGGCATGGCGCAAGGGTGGGTTATGGCAGCAACTGCGCCCTATTCTAGAAGGGCAGCTGCCATAACCCATTTATGCCATTCCAGAACAGGGAATGGCATAGTGGGGTTAGACCAGCTAAGACTTGATCTAAGGGACATCTGCCCTGGCACAGCAATGGATGCCGCCCCCTCAACACCATGGAAATTACAGTAATGGGCTCCCTGTGCCCCCCTGCCCTGTCTTGATCCCATCCCACTGAACTTCGGGGACCCCCGGGGTCCATTTCCATCACTGCCCCCCCAAGCACATGTGCCAACTGGCCAGGCCCTCAATGCCCCCAGGTGCTTGCCATTGCATTTCGGGGTGGGGAGTGCTGGGGGGGCATTAGAATGCATGCCATGACTTGCAGCACCCAGGTCCAGTGTGCCATTCCTTTGGCACTAACCTGTGACTGCCACAAGTCATGGGTGTAAGTGCCGGGGTCCCTGCTTGTCCTGGAATGTGGCACAAAGTCCCCAGCATAGCACCGCATTGTACAACTCACATACGCACATGAGTTGTGTCATGCATTTTAGAATTGGGCCCCAAGTTGGCAGAAGTGTGTTATAACCTCTGCATTACCCTGACTCTCACCCTACTGATGTGGCAGGGCCTGGCATACTGTAGTTACATAGAAACTGATGGCAAATAAAGACCACTTTGCCCACCAAGTCTGCCCATTTTCTTTACCTACTGAAATGCCACAGACCCTACTTGATCTCCAGCATAGCCCTCCCTTCCCTAACCATTAGGGTTCCCTTTTACCTATCCCATGCATTCCTGAGTCCCGTTACAGTTTTTGCTCCCACCACCTCTGGTGGGAGGCTGTTCCAGGCATCACTACTCTTTCTGTGAAGAATAGCTTCCTCTTATTTCCCCTAAATCTACCCCCTCCAGCTTCATGACATGCCCCATTGTTCTTGAGCATCTTTTTTTCTGAAAAAATGATTCTCTCCTGTACCTTATTTATATCCATGAGGTATCTGAACGTCTCTGTCATATCCCCCTTTCCCTCCTTTCTTCCAGGGTGTACATGTGGAGGCCTTTTAGTCTCTCCTCATAGGGTCTCTGGTGCAGACCCTGCACCATTTTAGTTGCCCTCCTTTGGACCACCTCTACACTGTCTATGTTCTTCCAGAGATGTGGTCTCTAGAATTGGGCACAGTGCTCTAGATGAGGTATCACTAGTGATCTATACAGTAGTATCACCACCTCCCTCTTTCTGTTGGTGATACACCTCACTATGCATCCCAGCATCCCAGTGGCTTCCCCACTGCCTTGTCACACTGTTTGGCCACCTTTAGGTAATCAGCTGTGATTACATCTAGCTCTCTTTCCTGTTTGGTGATTGCTGGCACCACTCCCCCCCATCTTGTACTCTGTCTTGGTTTTCTGTGCCCCAAGTGCATGATTTTGCACTTCTTCACACTGTAACTTGGTTGCCATGCTCTTAACAATTCTTAAAGCTTTATTAGATCCCTATTCACTTTTTCCACACCTCCTGGAGTGTCTCACCTATTGCAGATTTTAGTGTCATCTGCAAAAGGTATACCTTCCATTCTAGCCCCTCTGCAATGTCACTTAAAAAAACAGAGAGGACTGGTCCTAGTTATGATACTTGTGGCACTCCGCTGGTCACCCTTCCTTCATGGAGTGAACTCTGTTTACCACTGCCCTCTAGTTCCTTGTAAAGAGCCAGAGTAGCTTGACCCAAGAAATGCTCCATGACCTTTTGCCTAAATCTTTTTTTATTTGGTTAAACATTTTCTCACTGCAATAGCCTGACATTAATGAATCAATGATGAAATCAAAGACATCATATTTGTAAGTAGTAAACTGATTGCAGTGGTAATGATGCTAAAGTGCTACATACTAAACTAAGTACTCACAAGCGCATAGCAGGATTTAATGCAGTTTATAAAATGGGTCAAGAAAATGTCTTAAACTGATTGGCTGAAAGGACATTTCACCCATGTCCTTAGCCAATATCTATGCCAGCTGGCACTTTTCTCCTCCACCCGAACTTACCACAGGGAAATATTACCGCACCTGCCTGAGCATTAAACTGCCTTCACAGGCAGTGCTCATTTCACAAAACAACATCCCTTACTTGCACCACCATTTACATTTTGCATCACCACAGCAAAGCTTTTTTATTGCTTTTCTGTGAATAAAAAGTGTTACTCTGACCTTAATTTTGCTTTGCTTTCACACCATACAGTGACACCCACGATCTGCAGCTCCAGTCACAATTACTACATTCCTCATCACCAAGGCATCCCCCCCCCACTGCCCACTGACCGTCCAATGCATTATTGCTTCACAAAAAAATAAACATACTTAATTTTTCAAAAATAAATACTGTCTGTAACTTTTTAGGTTTAACAAATCTGAACCGGCAAATGTCTGGCTCTAGCACTAAGAAATGCAAACCCGGAAACGTCTGTCTACAGCGGCTGCTGAGAGACATGCTCGCTCCCAGTCATCCAGCCATTTGTCATAAATCCCAACCAGAAATCAAACAAAGGAAGGGATTTTAAGAAAACAAAGGTTTAAATAAATAAAACCATACACAGAAAGGCTCTCTGCATCTTGAGAGTTGAGCAACAAATGGCACAAATAATACGTCAGCCCACCTGTACACAATGGGTCCTGATCCCTGTAGTCAAACTGACTGTAGAAAAGTAAGAAATATATTTAAAATAAAACAAATAAAATAAAAACATGGTTTTGACAGTTTGTCTGGGTGGGTACTGCAGACAGACACAGTCACTGGGTGGGGACTACAGACACAAAGAGATGGTGACCTGTTGTATTGCATTCCGACAGAGGGACTACGTTTTTCTTTTTGTACAGATATCATATTTTTACTAATTTTATGTACATTTTTATTGTATTTTGTTTTTCAGATTAACTTCTTTACCAGGGACCCATTTTCTAAGCGCAATATCATACTCTGAGGTGTGAGTTATTGCCTGATAAGAGCACGCCCAGATGCATAAGGGACTTAACGCAAGCACCTTCTGCCTTATAATACAACTGGGCATGCTCTTATCAGACAATAACCCACATCTCATCATGTGTTATTGCTTGCATACAGAGCAGTTACTATAAACACAGGGGTTCAAACCGTGCCCAAAATATGCGCAACAGCAGGAGCAAGCGCAAGTCCACTGTGCCCATGCACAAGAAGCACGATATTCAAAAACTGCGCATGTCAAGATGTGCCTGCGGCACATGACTAAATATCGCGCCACCTGTGCCATAGTGCAACCAGGGATGTGCAGTTGTGCAGTTCAGATGCGCCATAGCGCAACCAGGGATGCTCAGTGGAGCAGTCCAGATGCACCATAATGCAACCAGGGATGCCCGGTGGAGCAGAGCAGCAGTGCAACAGCACAACCAGGGATACACAGGGACAGGATGCAGGGGCCCACCACCCATGCCACAGATGGGCAGAGGAGCACACAGCAGAACAGACATCACCCCCACACCCCATGCACTGCACAACTGGTGGAGAGATGGAATAACCACCGGCCCATGGATACCAGCAACCAACCCACAGCCGGGGCATGGTGCCCCAGCACACCCCCTGGCAAGCTGTGACTGGCACACAAGGAGGGCCAACCACCCTGTGCCACACCATCCCACCAATGCAGAGCACACCCTGCACCATGACCCCCAGACATGCTGCCCAGGAACAGTGCCCACCAGTGCAGGATACCCCATTCATGCCACAACCCCCACTGTGACAATGCAACCCTGTGCACCACAGAACCATGCAAGGCAGCCCCATCACGAGCACCCATCAGCAGGTGGCAGCACACAGCGATGCAACGACTGCATACACAGTGCCACCAAGCACGTCCCCCCCAAGGTACAGCTGAGAGACCGACCATGCGTTGGCACACGAGGTACCCCACACGTGACAGGGCATGCCCCGGACCCCACCACCAGTGGTACAGCACCCTGCACAGCCTCCCAAGGACACACCCTGACCCAGCACTGAGCACAACAGCCAGCACAGACACCCACAATGGTGCATGGAAGCATGCACCACACAAGATGCAACACACCCACACCCACAAACACCCACCCATACCCAAGGGCCCACCAACACAGGGACACAGTAGTGGGGCAACCAAGCCCCCAGCGTGTAGCCACGGAAACCATGTACACATGGCCAGCACCCCTCCATGGCACAGGAGTGCCAGCCACCCTGCGCAGGCACCATGGAGCTGTATGCCACCAGCATTTGCCCAGAGCACAAGTGACAGACAGAGGTGTACATCCCCTGCAACACACTCACAAGCAACAGTATGGAGGTGGGACATCAACAGCAGAGGCCACAGTGTCACCCGAGGCAGACATGCACCACACCAGTGACAGGAGGCAACCTGGCATTGTGCCGGGTACAGTGGCTGTCCTGCATGGACAGCCACCGCTGACATGCCAGCGGACTGTGCATGTCACAGACATGCAAGGGTGTCAGCTGCACAGGCCATGGATGGTCTGACAGGTGCACCATGGACACAGATCATGCACTGTGGACCACTGCACACAGTCATCCAGTGCATAGGGAACAACATAGCCACTCCCACATCATACTCACTTCCCCACAGACACACAAACATGCACAGGACTGCACCACCTCTGACGCCATGCACACCACTGCAGCTGAGCACCTATAGCCCACTGCAAATCAGAGACCACCAGAGTAGGCATATCAAAAGAAATGTATTTAAAAACAGCAAACAAAACTATGTACAAGTATTTACAAAGGTTTGGGGGGAGGGACACAAACAAGGTGGGGGTCGGTAAGGGGCAGGGGTGAACAAACGGTAGAGGGAAGGAGAGGTGTGAGGGTGTGTCCAGGGGGGTAGTGGAAATCAGGGGCAGTTCCAAGCTCAGCAGGAGCCCCGCTCCCCGCTCCAGCTTCTCCTCCCGCCATGACGTCTTCGGACACCGATCCTGTCCAACCGTTTGAGTATCTCCAGGGACGCCCTGGCTACCTGGAGAATCTCCCGCCGCACCACCCTGATCTCCTGCAGCTGCCATCCACCTAGGACAAGGAAGCAGAATCAATAGGTGTGAATGCACAGCCCCATGCAGCCCGCCCACTGTGCATGGCATACGGCCATGGGACATGCCTCTGTGATGGTGTGTGACCACCCACAGTGATCGCGTCCACAAGACCTGCCCACCCAGATGCACACAGCCATGCGGACCACTGCACACACCCACCAGCCAAGTCCTGCACAGCACCACTGTGGCTGTTCAGTGACATGGCTATGCGGTGCGAAGGCAGTGGCACAGCCATGTACCCGGTGCACGCATGGACCACCATTGACGCACTCCCAGACATGCAGTGCCACTGGACAGTGCTGACTGTAACAAGTTGCGTGCATGGCAGTGGTGTCAATGGATGGTGGCCATGCCCCACTGCCCACCCTGTTACACAGCATGCAATAGTAATCATGGATGTAAGGCACTCACCATCATCAGGCTGGTCCTTGCACCTGTCTTGTCCGGCAGCCCTCCCGGCCTGCTGTTCATCTTGGCACAGCCTCCTCTCCCTCACCCGCCGGCACTCCTCTGGGCCTAGGGTGAAAACATGGAGAGAGGAACATCAGTAGAATCTGGTAGCAAAGTCCCCCAGCCCTGTGTGTGTGCAATCCTGCACAGCCATACCCATCCTCCACCAACCCCGATACCACCACCACGGCCAACACTGGATGGCCTCCCCATGTGCTGGACACATACCACCATGATACCCATATGGACGTTAACAGTGTATGGATAGGGCACCTACCTGGCCATGGCACCATGCCCCTCCTGGCATATGCCCGCAGGCGGGCAAGCCTGTCTGGGTCCTGCCGCTGCAGGTCACCATAGCAGTGCCTGCACTGCTCCGCCATCCTCTCCATTCCTGTGGCCTCCACCAGGGCCACTGCCACCTTCTCCCAAACTGCACTCCTGGCTCTGTCCAGGGGTGCCTCCCCAAATAGGGCAGTGGCATGGGGCTCCACCAACTGGACCAGATTGGCCAGTTCAAGTTGGCTCCAGATGAGCACCCTTCTCCTTGCCATCCTGTACAGTTTTGGTATCAAAATGGCGCTCTGTAGCACACGTTCGCCATGTGTGGATACTGTGTGGTACTGCGCTGTCATTCCCCATCGCTCTGTCACCGAACAGCGTGATAGAGGTGCACCCATGCAGATGCATGGTGCCTAGGGGACAAAGGTCGGCACAGGGTCAGGGGTCTCTTGCGCACGGACAGTCACAGCGGGATTGGCACTCACTGCATGTAGCACAGTAGGGTGCCTGTGTGCTACTTCCTGTAGTGGCCTACTGTGCTGTGGCCCCAGTGCGCTTACGGCACCCCAGTACCAGAGCTCCATACATGTGAACAGCGCAGTAGTGCCACTGGCACAATGGTGGCCATGCCCTGCATTGCCTCCCGCACACAGCACGTCAGCAGTGAGGCAGGCGTCGGCGTCATCACCTGGGCAAGCGCCGTTCGGTGTCCACTGCACATGTGACAGAAATGCGCCCTTGCCTGAGCACGTTCAACACAATTGCACAAAGTGCAACAGCGCGATATTCAGCCAGCATATGCAAATCAGCTAATCAGCCATTTAATGGCACAGATACTGCATTTGCATCCACTTATAATTGCACCTCACTTCATTTGCATGCGTTGCACTATAAAAATGAGCCATTGGGCTGCAGTGGCCATAGGCTGTAATTGCAGTCTATTGTGGTGAGTTGCATGCTGTTCGGGAGTGTGGACTGTGGTGTATGGGACATGCATGGGACTGCACAGTCACAGGTAACACCTGTCATTCTCACAGGATGAAGAATGAGCGATCGTGAGGTGGAGGAAGAGGAACAGAGACATGGGAGGAAGAGGAGGCCTAACTTCACAAAGGCAGAAACAGATGCCCTGTTTGAGGCCTACCTCGACCAGGAGCCGCTGCTCAGCGGACAGTGGGGAACACCACAGGCCTGTGCTGCTGCATGGGAAGAGGTGGCGCGTGCCGTTAACCTGCATGGCAGCCACCAGCGGTCCGTGCAGGAGTGCAAAAAGAAGATGGGCACGGACAGGTGGAAGATTTAGGACAAGGTGGCTGCCATCAGGGCAGCATGGGCTGTGACCGGTGGGAGACAGCCGGCCGTGCAACGCCTGACCCCACGAGAAGAGCGGGTTGCTGGCAGCATGCGGTGTTGTGCCATCAAGGGTGTTCCAGGTGGTGGATTCCCGACGGGTGGTAGCCTGTCACTGCATGGTAGGTCCTGGTCTGTCAATAGGGGGAGGGAGACAGGGTAGGGCAGATATATTAATTCTACTGTGTTCCCTTACCGCTCCTGAGCATCTACATACATAGATACATAGACAATGTCGGCAGATAAGGGCCTATGGCCCACCCAGTCTGCCCATTTGAGCTTGTAAGTTCAGTTTATGTTTTCCTAGAAATCTGTTGCCCCTTACCCCTGACCTCCAGAATTCCTTTATGTCTATCCCATGCATTCTTAAATCCCATGATTGTTACAGCCCTCACCATTTCCTCTGGCAGGGTGTTTCACTTGTCCACCACCCGTTCTGTAAAGAAATTCTTCCTCACGTTTCCTTTGAATCGTCCTCCCTCCAACTTCATCCCATGCCCTCTAGTCCTGGAACATCTTTTTCACTTAAAAATAGTGTATTCCTGCACCCTGTTCCTCCCTGTAAGATACTTGTATGTCTCTATTATATCCCCTCTGTCCCTCCTCTCCTCCAGGAAGTGCATGTTCAGTTCCTTCAACCTGTCCTCATAGGACTTGTGATGCAATCCATGCACCATCTTTGTTGCCCTCCTCTGAACCTTTTCTACCCTGTCTATGTCCTTACGTAGGTAAGGTCTCCAGAACTGTACACTGTACTCCAGGTGGGGCTTCACTAGTGTCTTGCATAGTGGAATTATGACCTCCCATTTCCTGCTGGTGATGCCCCTGCCTATGCATCCCAGCATCCTATTTGCTTTACCTGCTGCCTTGTCACACTGTTTCCCTACCTTTAGGTCATCAGAGATGATAACCCCAAGATTCCTTTCCTGCTTGGTGCATTCTATATCCTCACCCCCCAAATGATATATTGTGCCAGGGTTTTTGTGCCCCATATGCATTATCTTGCACTTCTTTGCATTGAATTTCAACTGCCAAACCCCTGACCAGTCTTCATGTTTCTGCAGGTCCCTTCTCATTCTGTCTACACCCTCTGGTGTGTCTACCCTGTTACCTGGGTCAGCAGTGGTGGGCTTGTCCACTGAGGGTGATACCATGGACATAGAGGAGGGCCCATCCACCTTCACAGGCATCCGAGGGTCAGGGTGACAGTGGGTCCACCTGGCTATCTGGACTGATGTTGGTGGAGCAGGTGCGGAGGAGACCCTGCCCATGTCCCAGTGTGCCAGCGTCCATGGATGCCATCATGCTGAGACTTGGGCTGGTGCTGGATCCGTCACTGATGATAATGGAGCTCACTTCATGGACAATGATATGTGTGGGACGCAGGATGACCACACAGCAGGTGACATCATGGGCATGGCCATGCATGGTGCCACCGTGGAGGCCTGCATGACATCACAGTCCCAGCCTGTACCTGTCTGCACCAGTGGGGCAGCACTGGTGTGTGTCCAGGACAGTGGGGCTGTTGCAGCCACTGCAGTGGCACCATTGAGCCCTGGAGAGCTGCAGCCGAAGGGGCAGTGTCAGCAGTCGGCCAATGGCCATGGAGGTAGAGTGTTGGTGGGCAGCGCAGTGCACCACCTGTAGACATGCCCAGGCATGGTTCTGGTGTGCAGCACCCACCCTCAAGGGGAGCTGCCCATCAGGGCCGTGAACACTGTGAGGGACAGCATGCCAATCAGGCAGATGACCTCTTAGAAGAGCACACCCGCATTCTCCAAGCATCAGTCGATCAGCAATTGCGGCTTGTGATGGCGGTGGATGCACTCAGTGCGGCTCTGCGCCAGGCAGCGGAGTGGCGCAGCAGGGACACCGATCTACTCCTGGCAGGGATGGACCGGATGTGGGAGGATGTGATGACTGCCATTGACAGGCTGACACAGACAATCACAGCTGCCATGGCCACAGTGAGCACACAGTTATTTGCCCATGCGTCACAGACACCACGCAGTGCAATGTCCACCCCCTGTTCCCAGCGTCATGCGACACCTTCCATGTCAACACTGGGTTAAGCTGTGGGTATCCTGAGCATGTCTGGCGCAGGTATGTTCAGTGTGCTGCAGACCCCTACGTGAGCACGGTTGCGTTCACATGGTGGAACCCCTGGGGGACCGTCAGTGCCAGCCCAAGAGGCCATTGTTCAGCCTGTCACTGCTGGCGGGTCTCAGCAGGGCCGCCCATGCATCCATGGTGGCCGTGGCACTGTGGTGCATGACTGATCTGTCTCCCACTATGGCTACTGTCTGATGCTGCCCTGTGTGCATTGTGTTGTTCAACGTGCAGTGCATGGGTGGGGTACCCCACCCTGCACACACACACACACACACACACACACACATGTTCCATCTGCACACCTTCCCAGCTAC
This sequence comes from Neoceratodus forsteri, assembly GCA_016271365.2. Taxonomy (NCBI): domain Eukaryota; kingdom Metazoa; phylum Chordata; order Ceratodontiformes; family Ceratodontidae; genus Neoceratodus; species Neoceratodus forsteri. The sequence continues at coordinate 618,630,755 of CM028138.1, read as the reverse complement.
TGTCTACTGTGGTGTGTGCATAATGATGCCTGCATTGCAGTGTCTGCCACTGTGCAATGGTGCCCAGTGTCTGACACATGCACAATGACAGGCACTGGGCGTGGTGGTCTGTGGACATGTGTGTGGCTAGGGGTGGCGGTTGGGGTCGGCGTGCCTCCTACCCTTTGTGCATGTCTTGTGGGGTGTGTGTGTGTGTGTGACCGCATGCCATGTTAGACCTTGCCCATCCCTGACGGCATGTGCAGTTCCATGCTCAGCCAATTCCCTGAACAGCATGCACCTCTGGGGTTTGTCCATGCATGTTTGTGGGTTGTGCCCTTGCCACTGGTGGTTGCACATGGCCCGATGACTTACCTGGGTTGGTTGAAGTGCTCTCTGAGATGGTTTCCCAGTGCAGCTGTGCCATCCGGATCAGTCGGGGTCCCTTCAAACAAGGAGGGGCTGCCCATCATCATCTTCACCAGCGTCCTCATCGTCCCCATTGCTGTCCCCCTCTTTGACCTGTATGGCTATCCCACAGTCATTGGTCATGTTGTGCAGGATGCAACAGGCCAGGAATAGCCCTCAGGCCTTTGAGGGGCTGTACTGTAGGGCACTGCCAGATGTGTCCAGGCAATGGAAACATGCCTTCAGCATACAGAACACCCGCTCAATGACATTGCATGTGGTAGCATGTGCATCATTGTAGCATTGCTGTGATGGGGTCGCGGGCCACCGGTATTGTGTGAGCAGCCAGGGATGGAGTGGGTATCCACTGTCACCTGTGTGTAAAGGGTGGACATTAGTTTGGTGATCAGCGTCGCCCTGCCATGGGCCATCTAGGCCAATACCCATGTCATCTCTGACTATGCCCCTCCCAAGCTCCATGTCTTTCTGCATGATTTGCATACTCACCCACTAGGTGGTCAGTGGGGAATGTCCCCACTCTTGAACCTGTGGCACAGTGCGGACTGGTGCCAGATGAAGGCATCATGTGCTCCCCCAGGCTGTGTGGCACAGACATTGATTATGTGCCCCCTGGCATCGCATACCACCTGGCAGTTGATGCTTGCAAACCCCTTCCAATTCATGTTTGCAGCCTCTTCAGGGCCAGGTGGCATGCGGATGGCAACATGGGTGCAGTCTATTACCCCGAGCATGCTAGGCATACGTACTACCCTGTGGAACTACTGTATGTTTGCTGTGCACCCGCCAGTGTGCTTTGGAAATGGATGTACTCCGTGAGCATGTGGCAGCAGTGCGCTGAGGAATTGGGTGAGGAGGCATGATGCGGCAGACTGGGTTATGCCTGTCGTGTCCCCTGTTGGTTTCTGGAAGGTACCTGTGGTGAGCAGGCACATGACAGCTGTCACTTTGGTCTCCACTGACAGATCATGGCTCCGTTGTGGGGTGCCTGCATCACATCACTGCACAGCTCACAGAGCCACCTCAGGATCACCTGGTTCAGGAGGTACTGGCCCATGGTCTCAGTATCAGTGTACAGCTCGAAGCTGGTGCAGGCTCGGTACTGCCTGTTGGGGGCATACCACCGACAGGCCCTTCCATGGCCGCGCCCCCCTGCTGCCTGCCTTCTTACCCCCCTCATAACTGCCTCCATCTGGATGGTGGCACGGGCCATGTCCCTGGCTTGTTTAACCCCCCCTGGCAGCTGTTTCACTGTTCCCCCCACTGTCCTTGCTGCTACTCCCCCTAGTCCAAGAACACCACCCTGTAGTGGCCGTACTGCCCACTATCTGTGCCCTAAGTGCTGTGTAGCACTTCCCCCTTTTGTCCTGCACTGTGGCACAGGCTCCCCACACCTTCCTTGTTCCTGGTTGTTCCAGATGCTCTGTCCTGCTCCTGCCCTGTCCTGCTCCCAGTTTCTGTGTGCCTGTGTGGCTGCCTGCAGTTCACCAACATGTGGCTTCCCTGCAGCGTCTTGCACCTCTCTCTTCTTCCTTTTTATTTTGGATCATTTCCGCTATTGCACAACTTCCGTTTGCTCCCCTATTACGCATGGTGCATGTTGTTGAATATTGCACTGCGCCATTTATGCATGGTTCCTCCCCCTTCAGTTGCACATGCATTCATTATCATTGTGCTCTTGAGCATTGTGATTTGGGGGGTGCATCTACCTCCTGCTGAATGTCACAGAATGGCGCATTTTCGGACTTGTGCTGGTGCAACCCTTTTGAATATCTGGGCCAGGGTATGTAAGAGGTAGAAAATGATCACACAGAGAGGAGAATGTGAATGATTGAGCATGTGGAGGGCAGCACAGGAATAGAGTCATTGGAGGGATAATAAATGATTTTCAAGTGCATGGGCAACATTGATGGGTGAATAAGGCCCATTTAAAATCCAGCAGGTTTCTTCAATCTTGTCAGGGAGCAGGGTGGCCCATCAGTGTCATGGTAGCTTTGCCACTTACACCACTGGTGATCCAGGGTAGATAATGAGCTGAGCCATCAAAGGGCTGGTGTGGAGAAGATGGTTTGGGTGACTCAAAGGGTGTGCCCCTTCTCTGAAGAGGGAGGGCTGCTGTCTACACTGTGCTACTGCCACCAGTGTGACCACAGGTGATGCAACCAGAGCTGGCAATGTGGTTGGGAGGATTTAGCTGGGCTCAGGTGTCCACTGATCCACAAAAAAATGTGAAAAGCTTGAACCAAGAGGTATTTCCCTATGGAAATCATTCTAGAGGGTTATCACACAAATGAGCAATTACCTGAGACTTGCCATACAGCCAACATGCAAATTACTGGGATTGAAAAGAGTTTTGAACATACTCTAAACAACCTTTTGGAACCTTTTGGAGATCTAAATCAAATAATTTCTAATTAGAACCAAGAAGGGTACAACCATCCATGGAATACATGTAGGTACAGAAGAAGAAAGGAAAAAACAACATCTTGGCACGCTGGAGACCCGGATTTGTGCTCCATTCCTAGAACAGCTGGAGCAGAGACAGGCTGGTAGGGAAAAGCTTGTCTGCATGGATGCTCTCCTTCCTTGGAAAGAAGGCTTGGTGCACACTACTCCTAGACCAACATGTGGGTGGCCCAGTGATGGTACACTTGGCAGCATGCAATAGGTGACCTCAAACTGTTGTGCCCCCAGGATGTTGTGACGTGTGTGACCATGTGTGTAGTACAATGGCTTGACACTTTATCAGAGTGCAAATGTTTTCATTAATATACAATATGAATGAATTAGTAAATTATATGTTGTAAAGTTTGTCATATTAGAATTATATGAATATATGATACTGTAAGTCATGTGTTTAAGATTATGTCTTTTTTACGTAAAACTTGCCGTTTGTGAAAACGGGCAGCTTGCCCATCTTGCTAACAAATATAAAAAATAAAAATGAAATGAAATGAAAATGAAATGTGTGGGAGGCAGGTGAAAGGACAGAAAAAATTTGGGAGCATGCCCACAAGCAGCATGCTGGATGATGGCTCCCCATCTCCTCTCCAGGCCTACCAACCCTTTAGTGACCTGCAGCAGTCAGGCTATCCCTCTGGATATCAGGAAACTGCATCCTCTCTGGTGGCATCAGTGCCCCCCCCAACCATGGCCAAGGGAGAGACAGACAACTTAAGGTGCCTGATGGTGAGGGATAGCAGTGGATGGTGAACCCATTAGGCAGAAGAGAATACATGTGGCCATGAAGTTGTGGGATGCCAAGGGACATGGGGAGGAATATATAACTGTAAGAACACAAACCATGTAAATGGACAGAGTGTTTTTCTTCTTCTTCTTCTTTCTGAACTACAAAGGAGTCAGTCAGGATGCAGCACAGTACCTTGCAGTATTGATATAGAGTGCCGCAGTATGCTGCAGGGAACACTGTAGCTCAATGGCAGTTAAGCCCTTTTATCATCCAGTATTTGTGAGCTGGACTAAAATCAGCATTCATAAATATGGAGTCTCTTGAGAGGGGCCAATAAAGTACATTAGTAATAAAAATGGAAAGACAGACAGACCAGTGGGGAGATGAACAGACAGATGAATGAATACTGTGGATTCTATGTGCCAAGTATCTTAAGGGTTTAGAGGCTCATCTTTGGAGTTTTGAAATTGTGACTGGTGTGGCACTTTTGGTGATATATACAAGTGCCCAGAAAAGTACAGTTAGTGCATGGGCCACAGGTGCATAATGTCTTGGAAACTAGCCCATAGACCAGCAGACTAACTCATACCACATGTCAGTGGCATGGACATGTCTTAATGGCAACTTGTGAAAATCCAACTCATGGAGCTACGTGGCCATGTACCTGAAAAGACTAAGAGAGGAAGGCAAAGAGTTTGCCAAAATTGAGTCCTTTCCCAGAGTGTTATATTCAGCCTTCAGTCACACTCTTCCTTGTTCATCAGCAAATGGCTTAATCCTTTGTGCAGTTTAAATTGCATGGAAACAAAACCAGCAAGGAAACGTGTAATCCCATTGCCTAATCTCATGTAAGGTATTCATATTTCTTTGAAGCCAGTAGAGGAAAACAGTACCCCTTATGATCTGATATCTGATGCTCTATTTCTGAGCACTGGGCTGGGAAAATTGGTTGGCACTGGGTTCATGTCCAGCATCAGATACCTGGGCTAATACACAACATTATAAAATGGTAAGAGACTCACAACCTATGATTGGTCAGATGTGACCGCATGTCCATGTGTTATTCTAGCACAACAGCCCATGTCAGAAATGCTTACATTTCTGAAACGTATTATTCAGTTTTAAAACAAAAAAACAGATGAAACATTTTATGACAACACTAAGGCATTCCCAGATGTTCATTATTGTGGGATAACAGCACTTCTTTCTTAGATGCCTTAGTCACTCAGCATAGCCATGTGCCTCACTTTGCAAGGTATGCTGTTATCCCACATTATAAAATGGGGAGAGAAAATCTTGCATTTTCACTGGTTCTTACCTGTGCATCAAATTTATTCAATGCACAGGTAAAAACATGTGCTCAAATAAACAACCTCGTCACAGAACAAATTACTGTGCCATTAGAATGCTCATTTTTGAAAAGCCACCTTTTTTAACCTATCAACAAGGAAAACTGTGTACAGTGAAAGAAAAAAGTAATCAGTCCACCACATCAATTGAACATTTCTGCTGCTTATGGAGCTATGTAGAACATTTATTGAAATGGATGGATTTATTCAAAACTTGAATAAAGTGACTTGTGCAATGTAATTTTCTTACTTTGCCCATCTCCTGACTCCTCAGCTCACTGTCTCTGTGTGCTGACCACCTATCACGCTGCCACTTCTAAACAGTGAAAGCCATTGCTGTTACCAAAAATATATATATTTACACAGAGCAGGCTAGCTCATTCTTTTGCAATAATACTCCCGTATCTGTCCAAACTTAGATTGTACAATTCAAATTACAAGTGTTGGCAAGGTATGGCTATTCGCTTTTGGCTGGGGAGGACAAGGATGAACTAGGGCTGCTCCATACAACAAGTTCTTGCCCGCTCCTGCTGTGCTGAGCTGAAAAGTGTCACAATTCAATAAAAAAAAAATACCAGTTGTACATTCTAGCTGCTTATGATGCCATGTATAACATTTATTGAAATGGATGGATTTATTAATACATTGAATAAAAGGACTTGTACAATGATATTTTCTTAATTTGCCTGATTCCTCAGGTCACGTCTCCTGTGCTCTGCACTGCTGATCATGTTGCCACCCCAGAATAGTGAGAGCAATTACTGTTATTTAAAAAAAAATATTTACACTGACCAGGCTCGCCCATTCTTCTCCAAGCCCAATACCTGGTGTATTTGTCCAAACTTGAGCAGAACTGCAGGTGCTTGCTAAGGTATGGCCATGGAGAGGGGGGTATGGGGCTGAAGTATGGCAGGTCACTTCCTTAGGGCTGCTCGCTGCAACAAGCCCACTGGTAATTAAGGTAGTAGGTATTATTAAAACTAATAGAGATGCTTCAGTGTAGAGAAAGAGGCTTGTATGAAGTGTGTGCGTGTGTGTGTGTGGGGGGGTTAGACCCACTCACACAAGTTATCCTAACTGCAGATGCCTATATAGGACAAATGTCCAAAAAGCAATCACACTGCCATCAAGGCAGAGGGACTATTTTATCATGAATTTACTTAACCATTTCAGTTTTAAGATAAATAAACAGTTTGCTATATAAACAGTTTTTAGCATGAAAAATTTTTTTTTTAAAAGGAACCCCATTTTATAAGAGCAATAAGACACTCCGGGGTGTGCGTAAAACACATATTACCACACTTCCAGGGGCTGAAGGCACTTGGCCTGTGGCCTCATGCCTCACTATGCCCCTGGGCATGTGGTAATATCTGTTTCATGTGTAACTCCTTTGTTCCCAGGGTGTACTAGAATCCCACTTATAATCAGTTGCAGGCAGAGAAAGGCAGCTTGTGAAATGCCAGTTAAATAGGTTTCACACTGTCACACTCTGTTTTCAGTCTCAGCTGAGCTGGAGTGATGATGTCACCATAGAACTGTCACAGCAGCGTGAACCACAATGGAATGCTAGCTGCAGGAGTTAGCAGTAGAATGTTGAGTTAGATTGAGTAGTCTGTGGAGTAGGCTGGAGAGGGAGAGTAGAGTGAGGAGTGCTGCAGAAGGCAGCTCCCTAGGCTTAGCTCTGACAGACAGCTACCTCTGGAGATTGGGTAGTGTGTCCTCACCCTAGAAGAAGGGCATAGAAGACCTGCGAGTGAACTAGTAGAGACCATTCCTAGAGGGTTTTCCAGTGCTCCATGTCCGGAGGGATGGGGGGGATTCCATGATTCAGGGACAATCCCCTGGTCCAGCCTGGATTGTGTTGAAGCTGCTTGAGATTTGTTTGTTCTGTGAGTACCTGAGACTTTTGTGTGGAAAAAGCCCTGGGGCATCTGCATTTCTGTGGTGAATTTTTCTCTGGCAAAGGGACTCTGTCACCAAGACTGTTTCTGTTAAAAGTGTCTGCCTACTATGGGGTCTGGAGAGAGACTAGCCAAGTACAGAACTTTTAAGACTGCTTCTGTTAAAAGTGTCTGCCTACTATGGTGTCCGGAGGGAGACTTGCCAAGTGCAGAACATTTAGTTTGTGTCTGATTTAAAAGCATCTGCTAAATTGGGGGTCTAGTGTAAAGGCATAGCCAATTACAGAACTTTTAATTTCATGACACCTCCGAGGTGTGAGAAGTAGAATGTTAAATGTGAAAGACATTTCAAGATAGCATGTATAAGAGTGTTTCAGAGAAAGGTATTGGTAACCAGATGAATGGCCGAGTATAAATTTGGAAGCAAAAGGTGTAGACCCCCCATCTGGAGTAAACACATTTACCTCTCCAGGTTCAGTTTGGGCACCTTTATTTTCTCTCAGTGCACTTGGCTAGTACCTGAAGAAAATACCCAGACATGGGATTTTGGATTTTATGTGAGCCGGAGTGTGCTTGTTGGTGAACAAGGGAGCCACCAAGAATTTATCATGAAATATGGAAAAGTCTCCTAGTACTGACCAAGGGTGCCAAGTCAAGGGAAGTGTACCAGTTCAGACCGTGTGTGCCAAGATCCATTCAGAACCTGAGGGTTCATTGTGTATGTGCTCTGTACCTCGGTAATCTGCATTACCAGCGGGAGTAGCCCTGTGGAGGTCCATCTTTGCTTTGTATTATTCTCTGTGTATGTGAATAAAAGTCACACTCTAGAATCCCAACCTGGTTTGGACTGTACAGTTATTGCTTCCAGTGTCTGGATTTACTTGGGTGCCCCTAGCCAGAAGTACAAACCTAGCATAATGCTGAGCAAACCTTTTCTCCCAGGGACCCAGATTGATGGCCATGCTAATTGGTCCCCCCAGGTGTGAGCCAGGTAGTTGATACACTTGGTTTGCTTGTCTAAGGATGGCAGGCTACGAAGTACATATATGGGTAAACAGAACTGTCCATAGTGACTACCCCCATCCCTCTTGTTGGGGCCATGAGTGAGAGGAGCAGCCCTGCTAGTTGAATAAGGGGGGCTGGTGGGGGAGGTTACAAAATGGAGGCACCACTGAGGATTTGTTTGGAATTTGGGAGAGAACAAGTGATGTTTACTCAGGTTGTGGCTAGTGTTTTGTCTGTCTGGCAGTTGGTAGCCCAAAAAACCGGAAGCTTTGCGCATAAGGGATTTGCCAGAGAAGTGCCATCCATATGTGCCACTGTATGCCTGCTGTTTATGTGCTGCTGTGATTGTGCCAACATTTACCAAGGAGCTATAAAGCCAGATTGTGTGTGCCCCTTGTCCTGCATCAAAAAGAACATTTGCCAGCTTTAATTTTCAAGTTGTGACAAGAAAAAGTATTAAGAACTGTGGGAAACAGACACATTTGTGCCCTGAAAAGTTTAAAATGCTTGCTGTGTGGATTGGGTGAGTCGCTAGAGAAATTGCCATGAAAAATAGTTAAAAGTGGTGCTTCCACCATGGTGTTACAGTTGAAAAGAAAAAAGCTGTTTTGCAGTTTAAATTTTGCCTGCTCGACGTTCGCCGTGGAGGAGAAGAGCACAAGAAGAAAGAGAGGCTCATTTGCATGGCGTCGAGTGATTGGTGAGACTGCAATCAGTCCTGCCCCCAAGCCAGCCTCAAAGTGCTGCCCAGTGTTTGAGAGGGAGAGAGCAAGTGGTGTGTGAACTGGTTAGCCACGAGGAGCGTCACGGTGACTGTAAACGTTCTAAAAGTTAAAATATCAGAGTTTTTCTGTACTAAATCAGGCTCAAATCATATTTCGATCGACTGGGGAGAAAGCGGGGAGTTCGTAGGGACAGTTGGCAAGACCACCAGCCAGTTTCAACCCAGAGGCCTCCAGGATCGGCTGTAGGCTGAGAATTTTAATCGAAAAGCCAGCTACTGATTCAGTGAATACCATTCAGCAAAACTGAACTCAAACTGTGTTTGATTTTTCTAAAGCCAACTGGATCTGTGTGTAAACAGTGTGATTGGTTTTGCAAAGGAGGACTGTGTAAAGTAATCAAACCCAAGCAAGAATTCTGAGCACTAGACTGTGAGCATGCATTATGGATTCAGCAACAATGTAATTTTCTGAACAAAAAGAGAGACTGTGAGTTGTATGAGAGGCTGCATTAAACAGGCAAGCAAGTAAAAGTGATTGAAAGCTAATGTAAAGTCCTAGAAAATCATATAGATGTACTGAGGAAGCAAAACAGTGCAGTCTGTGCAGTATGAGTAAAATTTATCAGTATGCAGTAAATTGGATGTGCAGTGGCTTGAGTCAGATGCAGAATGTTGATGTGCCAGGAGTGCTGCTGCTGCCATTACAAACTGGGGCAGTAATGTAAACACAGCAGCAGGGAGTCATTTTGTGGGACTGTTCAAAGTAAAGTGAACTCAGTGATAACAGTGAACTTTTGTGTGTTTTTCTTCAGTCAAGGCTTCGGGATCGTCCCACTACCTGGATCATGTCTGGGCTATGATAGTGGAAGAGGTTACCAAGCTGAAAGAAACAGAGAAATGTTTCTACAGTGGAAGTTTGCCTCCTCATGTTGCGATTCCCTGATACCCTGTGAGAGTATACATAATTGTCTGGCTTATAAACTGCCCTACGCACTTACACTCACTCTTACTCCCTCTTCTCACTTCTAACATCTCCCTTCTCTCCCCCCTTCCTATCTAACACACGCTCCTCTGCCATGCCAACACCATCCTCCCTCCCACCTCACCTAAACCTACCTCCCTACACACCTAACGCTTACTAGCCCACTCCTCCTCTACCCCCATCCTCGCTCTCCAACTCCTACTGTCAACTTGGTGCATCCCACTGCAGCTCAAGTTGTTACTGGCACTCAAGTTCTGCTCTAGCACACTAGTTCTGCTACTGGCACTTATGTAAATCATGTATTGCCTCGTGTACCCATGATATGCTTACCCTGACCCTGATGTGCATGCCCTGTATTGTTCTTACCTTGCCTTGTACCCATGATATGTATACCCTGCTAGTGATAATCATTGTTCTGTACTGCTCTCGTTATGTAACAAGTTCAAATGTAATCCCTCCAAACCATGTACATTATCTGTATTGCACTACTGCTAAACCCAACTATTGTATGCATACCTGCCTCCTCTGTAACCCCTCCCCCCAGGTCGCACCATGAGACGGGCATCTTTTTGATCAGCTTGCCTTTCCTGGTGAAACATTTTCAATAAATAAATAAATAAAGTGCCTCAAGGCTGGAAGGGGCATTTTCATGATTCCTCACTGTTCGGTTGCTTAGAGAAGCACTAGTGCACCCAAGATTCGTTTGGCTCCCACTTGGACAAATCTTCAAGATCCTGCAAGTAGCAGCACACAGCACCAGGTGGAACCTTTTGGGGGGGGCAACTGAGTGTGGCACAAAGGAAGAGGGTGTGGATGTACTGGCAGAGCAGAGTCCTCGTGATGTCTCCACACATGTGTGCAGATGGACAGTGCAGAGGGAGAATCAGTGGATCCATAGAGAGAGGGTCCAAGTCCTAGCCTCATTAGAGAATATGAGGTTCAAGAGACCATAGATTGGGAGGTGTCTATCTCCGCACCCAGTGAAGTGTGGACAGTCTTGGGCATGAGGATGACTGCTCACTCCTGGGCCCAGGTCCTAAGTGATGAAGAGGAGGAGGGAGCTATGTATCCTTACGATGAAGATGCTAGTCCACAGCCTTGGGCTCTTGCCTCAGAGGAACCAGAGGAAGAAGTTGGTGACTCCACAGCCCTGCCCCCAGAAAGAGGGTCAGGGACCCATTCTACATAGCTTTGAGTATGCGACACTGACAGAACCAGTACTGGCCGCCCCCAAGCCAGGCCAGTGGTCGTGAACTGACCAAGAGTAGTAAGGAGAAAAGACTGGTTCGTAGGAGGGCAGATGAGATCTATGGAATGTCCTTTCCTACCTTTCCTTGAAGAGTGAGAAAAACAGGAGAGCCTGGCTAGTGGAAGGGGCAACTAAAAACCTGCATCCAGGTACAAATCATTTTGTCAGGAGCAAAGTGATAAGAGGCAAATTGCAGTATTGGAGAGTGGGCAGGACACTGTTCATAGATACTGTACATATTGTGGACAGAAAGGGCAAAAAGACTTTCTATAATGTGAATTATGAGCACCCAGACGTGGTAATAATTCTTGCACCTGACCCATTGTGGTACTACCCTCAATGTAACCAGCTTCCTGCGAATGTGCCCATGCCTACCAAATGGAAAGCAGAGCAGTGGTAGCCAGTGCTGCCATCCAGCCATTGCCATACCCATGTTGTTCCACCAGTCTGGTATTCTAGGATCCAAAGGTGAGTCCTGATTCATCTGCCTTGCAGTGTGCCTTCCAGTTCCATTGCCTGGCCTTCCAGATGACATCATGGCAGAGATGATATCATCCCAGCTGTTTCCTGACTCATCACCTGTGATTTTGGATGACATCAGTCCAGCTGTTCTTTTCATGTTTCAAGGTTCCATCTCCAGATGACATCAGCCAGAGATGACATCAACCAGCAGTTTCCAGACATGCCATCCTGTCATTTCTGGAAGATTTCCGCCCAGCTGTATCCAAAAAATGCTGCCAGGGAGAGTCTTCAGCTGGAAATCCAGGTGCTATTCCATTTTGTTGTTCTTCAAGGGACTGGTAAGTCTAGACTTTTCTTATTTTATGGACATTGCAATATACATCCTACACCTGGCAGACTACAGACTGTTGAACTGTCCAAAAAGACTCTCCCTGTGGGACTACAGTACTTCAAGAACTGTGTTTCACCGGGCTCCGGCCCAGGAGAGACTCTTTCATGGACCTTGCCTTCATGCACTGTTGTCACTAGTTGGGACATTTAGGGCATTCCATCCCCCAAAAGGTGTATTGTACATAATGGTGATGTTTTCTACTGTTTTGTACTTTTCTACCTTTTTTCTAAAAAAATGTTTTTTGGTATTCTCCAGTGTTTTGATTGTAAGGGTTATGGTCATGTACTGTGTTTGCAGATTTGTGGTGTGTTTTTGTCTTTTCTCTTTCAGGTGCATCCTGATGAAGACAGAAAAGAAGACAAGAAGAGGATTGGAGGGACTCATCAGAGTTCCTCATGTGCTTTAAAGTGTTGTGTTTAAAGTACGGTGTAGTTGCTAACATGTGTTAATTTTTCCTTCCACAGGTGTAGTTGTAGGGGAGTGTGGGAGTGTAATGCTTGGGTCCAGTGATAGCTCCTTGGTTTGGTTTGCAGGTGTCCAGGGACGGGGGGAGGTTGCCCTGTTTTGGGTAGGTTTGTTTTGGTCTGATAGGTTTCCCTAGAGGGCTAGGGGGATAGACAGGCTGTGGTCCTGGCCTGCCATAAGGGCCACAGTGGTGGTCTATTAGGGCTATGCTCTTGACAGTTCTTCCAGGGTCACTGGTTTCAGTAGTAAAAGATTATATTGTAGGGGCTGATGCATCAGCCAATGGCATCTGGGCCCTTAGTGTTTCCTGCCTGTGCCTGGCACATGGTAGGAGAGGGCCTGATTACGCCTCTCCAGTGGGTAGCACACAGGGTAGGATGGTCTGGTGCTGAGTAGACAATGACTGGGGACAGTCATTTTCCTAGCCAAGTGTGGGTGTAACCCCCTTGTTCCCAGGAGATAATAGAATCCCACTTAGAATCAGTGGCAGGCAGGGAGAGGCAGCTTGTGAAATGCTAGTTAAATGGGTTTCACACTGTCACACTCTGTTTTCAGTCTCAGATGAGCTGGAGTGATGATGTCACCATAGAACTGTCACAGCAGCATGAGCCTGCTCCCCCCACCCAGGGACCACCCAGGCCACTGCCACTACCTCAGCGGGTGCCAAGAAAGAGAAGTGGTTGGACCATGGTGGGCTCAGGGAGGGTGAGGATGGTGGAACAGAGCTGCATCCCTCCAGTTGTGCCTCTCAACAATTCATTCACCACTCTGGCAGATCATGGTTCCTCTATGGAGGCACCAGCAGTGGAGACCAACGAGGATGCTGGGAACCTCCACAATGGAGATCCACAGGAGGGTGACACAGGATCCCACAGAGGATGGAAACAACTGCTACTGGGGGACTCAATTGTTAGGGGGGTAGAACTGGGGGAGGAAGGGAAAAGGGAGGTAAGATGCCTGCCCGGTGCTATGACTTGAAGGGACAGGAAATTAATCCTCAGAATCATGGGAGCAGCTGCAAGGGGGGGAGTGAGCTGGATGTCATTATCCACCTAGGGACAAATGACATGGCTGAGAATGGGATCAGAGCAGTGCAACAGGAGTTTGTGGAGTTTGGTAGGGGCCTTAGACAAGTAGCACACAGGGTAACTTTCTCAGAAGTGCTATCTGTCTATGGCATGGATGAGGCTAGGGTACTCTACACCATGGGATTCAATGACTGGTTGAAAAACTGGCGCAGAGCTCATGGCTTTGGCTTCATTGGGGACTGGGGCTCCACCTGGAGTGACGCAGGCCTATACTGGCATGATGGTCTACATCTGTCCAGGAGGGGAACCAGGATCTTCGGTGATAGGTTTAATTGGCTTCACTGGCAAGCATTTAAACAAGCCAAGGGGGAAGGCACTGAAAAAGAGAAAGGAAATCTTAGCACCCCCCCAAAAAAAATTCTGGGTAGTTAGTGAGGTAAACACCAAGATAGAGCAGTTAATAGGGAGAAGGGCAGGGGTAAATGGAGAAAAAAGACAGAGGCAGTAAGGACAGGGATGGAGCAAAAAGAAGTAAGATCATAAAAAATGAAGGGTAATGAGTACCAATGCACATAGCCTAGGTAAAAAGCTCCCTGAAATGGTGTACTTGATGGAAGAGGAATGCCTGGATATTGTGGCAGTCACAGAAACATGGTACACAGAGAACCATGACTGGGATGTCCACATACCAGGGAACACAATCTACAGGAAAGACAGGAAGGGTAGAAGAGGAGGAGGAGGAGGAGGAGGAGTTGTCTATGTAAGGGAAGGTATCAAAGCAACAGAACTAAAGGGTAAACATGGAGGAGAGGAGGCACTGTGGGTCACCCTGGAGACTGGAAATGGCACCACAATCCTCACAGGGGTTGTATACAGACTCCCATCTCAGGGGGAGGAAATGGACAAGGAAATTATAGAAGGCATCCTTAGGATGGCAGAGAAAGGGGAGATATTGCTGGTGGTGGACCAGAATATGCCAGATGCTAATTGGAGCACCCCTGCCTCAGCCACATCCAAGAGCAGGGCCATTCTCGATGCCCTACAGGGGGCATGTCCCAGACAGCTAGCCTTGGAACCCACTTGGGAAGGAGCAGTCCCAGACCTGGTACTCTCAAATGGGGACAGAGAGAGGATCTCGGCTCAAGAAGTGGGTAGCCATCTGGGAACAAGTGACCACCAAACAGTGTGGTTCATGATAAACTTACCTGTAGAGTCAAGCCATATAAAAGTGAAGGTACTGGCCTTCAGGAGAGCTGATCTCTTTTTTCACCTTATCTTTTTATTGAAATTCGAGTATATAAGAAAGCACACATCTTATACAATAGAAGACTATCCTCCAAGGTATAACATATCACTTAACAAAACGTAGTATTTAGGGTAAACATATTGGAGAAGCCTTATATACATGTATTGATAATAAAACACAAATCTAGACAGGATGTAAGTGGAGAGCAGAAGGGCTACAATCAATAGGGTATTATAGGATCAGAAATAGCAACCATGTACAAAATACATGCTAGGGCAGGCTATGGCAAGACATTCAGTAAATTGCAAAAAGTGATAAATGTGGTAATATGAACAGTGTTCAGTAATGGAGAGGTGAAGATAAGAGAAAAGCATGCAAGGAAAGAAAGAAAAGAGAAAAAAGCAAGGAAAAAGGGAAGGAGAGAGGGAGAAAACCGGGAAGAAGGGTAAAAGAGGAGAAATCTGTGCACAAAAGTTTCGAGAAAACCTAATCTGAGAGCAAAATAAGAAAGAGGGCTAAATATCCCTAAGAATTAGGGTTTAGAAAAACTAGGTTCACGTGCTTGAAGTAATCCTGCCAGCATCTGTCATATACAGTGAGTCAGCTATGAGTAACATGAGATAATCGGTCTAGAGAGGCATACGGAGAGAGGCTTTGAACAACATCTGAAAGAGAAGGCACCAGAGTTGATTTCCATTTCATAGGAATCAGTCGTTTGACCAGAAGAGGAAGTATGTTTAGCCATTTAAAATGTGCATGTGAAAGGAGAGAGCTATTGGGGATAAGGATGCCTAGAAGGACTAGCTTGGGATCAAAAGATAGTTTTTGTCCTATTACTCTGGAGGCAAGTACACAGACTTTATGCCAGAGTTTATTAATGGGAGCGCAAGACCTCAAGATATGAAGTAGATCCCCATTGGCCAAATTGCAGCACCAGCAATTATTTTTATTTAATAGGCCCATTCGTAGAAGCACAGAGGGGGTTCTGTACCAAAGATGTAGGATTTTAGTTTGTATTAAAGAACTACGGGCATCTTTAAAGGTATTATGTGCACTACGCCAACAACTACTCTATTGTGCGTCTGAAATATTGTAGTTAAGAAGAGTACTCCATTTATTTTTGGCCTGTATAGACTGATCAGGTAGATTATCAATAATGTCTTTGTAAATGGAGCTATTTAATTTTACTGATAAATGAGTCCAGTGTGAGATGTATGGGTTTAGAAGAGTAAGCCTTTACACTAAACTAGAGAGAGAGTTATAAGCTGCCGAAATTTGTAAAAACTTCCAGAAGTCTTGTTTAGGAAGTTTCCATGTGACCTGTAAGTCTGAGAATGATCTAAGAGTGAATGAATTCTGGTCCAAGATATCTCCGAGAAAGAAAATACCTTTGTTGGAGGGAGATCATGTGATGCAGAGTGCTGAGTAGCAGCTGCCTCAAGAAGCTCCTGCCTCCCGTCTCTTATTTGAGCTTGTTTGGGTGTTTTAATCTACTATTTTCTCTTGTTTCTGAGATTCTATGCTGTACAATAGCTGTTGCACTCTGGTCTGGTTATATCTCGAGCGGATGGAGGCTTATATGAAGAAAGCCCCACAGAAGCATACCCCTCCAGCAACTCCTGAGAAGGCCCCTAAGAAATCCAGGGCCTCGGGTGGTTCTGGCTCTGATCTCTTGAGCCAAAGTGGTGATCAGTAGCCCTTAATGCTGTCCAGATTTCTTGAGGAATTCAAACCCTTTCGAGAGGAAATAAAGGATATGGCAATGGATTTAAAGCCGTTATCTAGAAAACTAGATGAACTCTCATTGTCTGTTTCCGATAACGCAGCCTGAATTGCTTCTATAGAGAAAAGAATTGGTAGTCTCGACCCTGAACTGGTTTCGATGTGCCAGAAATTGTCTCGTTTTGAAGCCAAGCTCGAGGACCTAAAGGGTCGGAGCCGAAGAAATAATGTAGTGGTTCTCGGTTTACCGGAGGGAGAGGAAGGCCAAAATGTTGTGGCATTTATTCAGAAATTGGTTGAGTGGGTGGAAGGCCCATCTCCATTTGGCTCTGACTACATTATAGAGCATGCCCACAGGGCTTTACGGCCCAAGCCACCCCTTGAGGAACCCCCTCGCCCTATCGTGTGCCAGTTCCTGAATTATCTAGAGAAACAGCATTTTCTACAAAAAGTGCGTGCTTTACAAGAGGTTCACTGGGAACATATAAAGCTGAGAATCTCACAAGATCTACCCATCTTGGTCCGCATGAAACACAAGGCTTTTCACCCTGTTGTTTCTAAGCTAATTGCTGCAGGCCTGAAGTTCAGAATGAGTTATCTGGCTAGACTACAGATTTCAACTAACGGATCCTGGAAAAGCTATGAAGACCCTGAAGAAACTCTGAGGAGCCTTAAGTCCATGCTGCCAGATCTCTTTAAGGACCCTTGAATGGTGGTGGCATAGTATCGAGTATCGCACTGAGTCAAGAACTCGAACTTTTGTTCTGCTTTCCTTAGAGAAATTTTAGGAATGTGAAGACCTGGGCGACTGCACATGTTGCAGTGGACTTGGGGGATCACCTCAAACCGCCCCGACTTTTCTTTTCTTTCCGTCTCATAATGGGCCCACGATGGTCTGATGCAATGGACACTGGGGTTTTGGGGCCTTCTTGGGGGGGGGGTTTGTGAGCCAGGTTTTTGGTGGCATTTTTGTTGGGGGTTGAAAGAGCCCAGTTTGGTTGTGGGTTAGTTTCTCGTTTTTTTCTTCTGGGCTGTTACTGGGATGGTCCTGGGCTTTCTCCATCTCGCTCTCCATTTGGGTTGGGCCAGAGAATCAACTGCTAGAGGGCGTTCCAACCTCTGGGGACTTGTGAGGAAACTCTACTCGAGAAGGATTTAGCAGGGGCACTGCTTAGCTGGGATGCAGCACTCTCAATCTTTCAGTGAGGCTCTGTTTACCGGATACTGGCTGGTAGTGGGTAAAGGTAGCTTTTATGACTTCTCCTCCGGTCAAACGACTTCAGTTTTTCCCATTTTAATTCTCGCTCTTAGCACGAGCTGGGACATTTCTCCCTCCAGGTGTTGCTGATCTGGTCCCGGTTTCTAGCGGCTCTCCCGGCGCCTCCGATTTTAATCTGGGTTACCACGAATGAGTGGGAAATGAGATGGCCTTATCATAGCCCCCCTATGTTAATGTTTCTTATATCCATGCTTTGGCTTGACTGAGGCGAAGGCCCAGGACCATTCTCCTTCATTGGGGGTATAACTGACAGGGCTTGATATCTGAAGGCTGTGATCTGTGTGCAACAGTGCTAAATATCAAGGTTCATTATCGAGGGGCGGGAGTAGAGGGATTAGAACCAGTACTGTGCTGAACGTTGCTTGTGACAGCTTGAGGGGAGTGTGGGGGCTGGGGCACGGTTGGAGGGTGGGGGGTGAGAGGGGATGGGTGGTTTCTACTTCTGGGCGGGCTAGGGAAGAGGGTGGGTTTTACTGCAGTAACCCTGGGAATATATGTAAAGGGATTTGCATCTCTTGTGCTGAGTATAATAATTTCAACTTGATATCTCTTCTGGATGGTGAATGAGTTAACATTTCTGTCTTGGAATGTTAAGGGGATCAGAAAGCAGCATAAGCAATTTCAGGTTCTCAGACAATTAAGTTTGTTCAATTCACAGAAAACTTTTTTGCAAGAAACCCATTTATTGGAAGGGGAAGCTTTGCAATTAAGGAAGCAACAAGTGGGATCGATTTACAGTGCCCAGGGCACCACAAATAGTTGTGGAGTCATGCTCATAATTAACGGGAGTATCTCTTTCTCTCCTACACAAGTGATCAAAGATAATGAGGGTAGGTTTATTCTGGTCAGAGGTACCCTCTGGTCTGTCCCAATACTATTGGGCTGTGTTTATGGCCCTAATCTGGACAACCCCGGATTTTTTTATGAGGCTTATATCTATCATTCTCCCAATGATTCCCATTAAAATTATTTTAGGGGGAGATTTCAATCAAGTACTTGATTCTCATTTAGACAGACTGGGCAGTGGCCTAGGTGGGGCTACCCCTGGGCAGAAGGCATTCAGGGATTTATTAGATCTTGGTGGGCTCTGTGACATCTGGCGTGTATTACATCCTGATTCTAGGGAGTTTACCTATAGGTCCATGGTGCATGGCTCGCAGTCCCGCATCGACTATTTACTTATTTCTCAGTGCCTCCTGCCCTGGGTGAAGACCTCCTTGATTCAACCTGGCCCAATCTCTGACCACTCACTAGTGGTATGCAACTTGGTACTGCTCAATTCATTTAATAGGGAAACTAGATGGAAGCTCAATAACCAACTCCTTAAAGACGTTAAATATTGCAAACTTATTAGGGAAAAAATTGAATATTTTTTTTCACTAAACCCTTTAGATGGTGTAAAACCTGATATCTTGTGGGGGGTCTTTACAGCCTTCATGAGAGGGATATTGATTAGCATGGTGGTTGGTAGGAAAAGAGAGTGGGAGGAAGACCTTAAATCCTTATTATCTCAAATCAGATTTCTAGAAGCTAACCTCCCAGCTAATCCCCTAGATGAGGATACTCAGAAACTCCTGAAATTAAAGGATAGATATCTGGGGTTACTTCAAGAGAGAGCAGAACTAGCTATTATTCGTACCAGAGCTAAATACACTGATCAGGGGGAAAAAGCGGGACGTTTACTGGCATTGCGTATTAAACAACAGGAATCAATGAAATTTATCGAACCTATCAGGTCATCAGCAGACGGAACTCTTAAGGTGTCTCCTAACGAAATAGCTCAAGAATTTGCTGCTTATTATTCTAAACTGTATAGCGACATGGAGCACCCTCCCTGTCCTGAAGATATACAAGGTTATCTAAGAGATTCCCACTTGCCACTTCTTCCTGACAGGAACGGTGAAACTCTGGTTGTCCCTATTTCTCAGGAGGAGATTGCTAAAGTTATTAGTGAATTGTCTGCCGATAAGGTCCCTGGTCCAGATGGATTTTCTGCTTTATTTTACAAGGTCTTTCAAGACCTTCTTGTACCAATACTTGGTCGTTTATTTCAACAAATCCTATCTGGGGAGGAGATGGATCCATATCTCTATGAGGCCCTGATTGTTCGGCTTCCCAAACCTGATAAAGACCTCGATAAGGTTCAAAGTTATAGACCCATCTCTCTTTTAAACCAGGATGTTAAGATTCTCTCTAAAATACTGGCCAACAGGTTGGCACTGGTTCTTCCTGGGTTAATAGGTACAAATCAGGTTGGATTCATGAAAGGGTGCTCATCTTCCGATCATTTACGCACTTTGTCGCATGTCTTCTCAGCTACCAGGGATGCAGAGTTCCCTGCGGGCTTGGTCTCCTTGGATGCTGAGAAGGCATTCGACCGTGTGAACTGGAATTTCTAGTTCCACACTTTGGAGGTCTTCCACATCCCTTCTCTGTTTATCTCCTGGATTGCTGCCCTTTATAAAAATCCCTCGGCAAGAATTTCCTCGAATGGGGCCTTTTCCCATTCTTTCTCGCTTCACTCAGGTAGTAGAAAGGGGTGCCCCCTCTCCCCTTTATTATTTAACTTATATCTGGAACCTCTTATCCAAAACATTCTCAATAATGATTCCATACAAGGAGTGAGAATTGGGCGGCATGAAGTGAAAGTCACTGCATATGCTGATGACCTGTTAATACATCTGTCCTATCCGGTATCCTCCGTCCCGGCCTTATTAAGTGAAGTGGCAAGGTTTAGTGCTCTGTCTAACTACAAATTGAATGCCAGTAAGTCCCTGTTTTTTCCATTAAATCACAAAGTTTTTAAGACTGATATTAGCCCCTTGGGGCTATGCTGGACACCCAGGTCTTTCAAGTATCTGGGTATCAAACTTTCACGTAACCCCCTAGTATGGTTCAAGGAAAACCTAGATTCTTTATTGCGGGGAATTACACATGACCTAGAGAGGTGGTCTAAACTCCCTATCTCTCTGTGGGGCCGAATTAATATAATTAAATTGAATGTATTTCTTAGGATTTTTTATCAGTTGTCCCTTCTCAATGCCTTTGTTCCTTTACTCTGGTTTAAAAAGGCTCACGGCATTTTTACTAAATTCAGCTCTTTTGGATATCTGGGCCAGGGTATGTAAGAGGTAGAAAATTATCACACAGAGAGGGGAATGTGAATGATAGAGCATGTGGAGGGCAGCACAGGAATAGAGTCATTGGATGGATAATAAATGATTGGCAAGTGCATGGACAGCATAGATGGGTGAATAATGCCCATTAGAAATCCAGCAGGATTCTTTAATATTGCCAGGGAGTGGGGTGGCCCATCAGTGTTATGGAAGCTTTGCCACTTACACCATTAGTGATCCAGAGTAGAGAATGAGCTGAGCCATCAAAGGGCCAAAGGGCCAGCATGGAGAAGATGGTTTGGGCGACTCAAAGGGTGTGCCCCTTCTCTGAAGAGGGAGTGCTGCTGTCTACACTGTGCTACTGCTACCAGTGTGACCACAGGTGATGCAACCAGAACTGGCAATGTGGGTTGGAGGATTTAGCTGGGCTCAGGTGTCCACTGATCCACAAAAATCTAAGAAAAGTTTGAACCAAGAGGTATTTCCTCATGGAAATAATTATAGAGGTTTATTACACAAATGAGCAATTGCCTGAGACTTGCCATACAGCCAATATGTAAATTACTGGAACTGAAAAGAGTTCTGAACATACTCTAAACAACCTTTTGGAGATCTAATTAGAATCATTTCTAATTAGCACCAAGAAGGGTACAACCATCCATGGAATACACGTAGGCACAGAAGAAGAAAGGAAACAAAACCCATCTTGGCATGCTGGAGACCTGAATTTGTGCTCCATTCCTAGAACAGCTGGAGCAGAGACAGGCTGGTAGGGCAAAGCTTGTCTGCATGGATGATCTCCTTCCTTGGAGAGAAGGCTTGGTGCACACTACGCCTAGACCAACATGTGGGTGGCCCAGTGATGATACACTTGGCAGCATGCAGTAGGTGACCTCAAACTGTTGTGCCCCCAGGATGTTGTGACGTGTGTGACCATGTGTGTAGTACAATGGCTTGACACTTTATCAGAGTGCAAATGTTTTCATTAATATACAATATGAATGAATCAGTAAATTATATGTTGTAGTAAAGTTTGTCATATTAGAATTATATGAATGTATGATACTGTAAGTCATGTATTTAAGATTAAGTCTTTTTTACGTAAAACTTGCCGTTTGTGAAAACGGGCAGCTTGCCCATCTTGCTAACAAATATAAAAATTAAAAATGAAATGAAATGAAAATGAAATGTGTGGGAGGCAGGTGAAAGGACAGAAAAAATTTGGGAGCATGCCCACAAGCAGCATGCTGGATGATGGCTCCCCATCTCCTCTCCAGGCCTACCAACCCTTTAGTGACCTGCAGCAGTCAGGCTGTCCCTCTGGATATCAGGAAACTGCATTCTTTCTGGTGGCAGCAGTGGCCCCCCCTCCACCACAGCCAAGGGAGAGACGGACAACTTAAGGTGCCTGATGGTGAGGGATAGCAGTGGATGGTGAACCCAATAGGCAGAAGAGAATACATGTGGCCATGAAGTTGAGGGATGCCAAGGGACATGGGGAGGAATATATAACTGTAAGAACAAAATCATGTAAATGGACAGAGTGTTTTTCTTCTTCTTCTTCTTTCTGAACTACAAAGGAGTCAGTCAGGATGCAGCACAGTACCTTGCAGTATTGATATAGAGTGCCGCAGTATGCTGCAGGGAACACTGTAGCTCAATGGCAGTTAAGCCCTTTTATCATCCAGTATTTGTGAGCTGGACTAAAACCAGCATTCATAAATATGGAGTCTCTTGAGAGGGGCCAATAAAGTACATTAGTAATAAAAATGGAAAGACAGACAGACCAGTGGGGAGATGAACAGACAGATGAATGAACACAATGGATTCTATGTGCCAAGTATCTTAAGGGTTTGGAGGCTCATCTTTAGAGTTTTTAAATTGTGACTGGTGTGGCACTTTTGGTGATACATACAAGTGTCCAGAAAAGTACAGTTAGTGCATGGGCCACAGACGCATAATTCCCTGGAAACTAGGCCATAGACCAGCAGACCAACTCGTATCACATGTCAGTGGCATGATCATGTCCAAATGGCAACTTGTGAAAATCCAACCCATGGAACTATGTGGCCATGCACCTGAAAAGATTAAGAGAGGAATGCAAAGAGTTTGTCAAAATGGATTCCTTTCCCAGAGTGTTATATTCAGCCTTCAGTGACACTCTTCCTTGTTCCTCAACAAATGGCTTAATCCTTTGTGCAGTTTAAATAGCATGGAAACAAAACCAACGAGAAAACTTGTAATGCCCATTGCCTAAGCTCATATAAGGTATTCATATTTCTTTGAAGCCAGAAGAGGAAAACAGTACTCCTTA
This sequence comes from Neoceratodus forsteri, assembly GCA_016271365.2. Lineage (NCBI taxonomy): Eukaryota > Metazoa > Chordata > Ceratodontiformes > Ceratodontidae > Neoceratodus > Neoceratodus forsteri. Next base: position 618,607,927 of record CM028138.1, on the reverse strand, counting down.
TGATCTGATATCTGAAGCTCTATTTAACACAGCATTAGGGCTCAGTTGCTAGCTCTCTGAGCACTGGGCCAGGAAAATTGGTTGGTACTGGGTTAATCTCCAGCATCAGATACCTGGGCTAATACCCAACATTATAAAATGGTAAGGGAATCACAACCTGTGATTGGTCAGATGTGACCGCATGACCATGTGTTATTCTAGCACAGCAGCCCATGTCAGAAATACTTAAATTTCTAAAACTTAATACTCAGTTTTAAAACAGAAAAACAGATGAAACATTTTATGACCACACTAAGGCATTCCCAGATGTTCATTACTGTGGGATAACAGCACTTCTTTCTTAGGTGCATTAGTAATTCAGCATAGCCATGTGCCTCACTTTCCAAGGTATGCTGTTATCCCACATTATAAAGTGGGGAGAGAAAATCCTGCATTTTCACTGGTTCTTACCTGTGCATCAAATTCATTCAATGCACAGGTAAAAACATGTGCTCAAATAAACAACCTTGTCACAGAACAAATTACTGTGCCATTAGAATGCTCATTTTTGAAAGCCACCTTTTTTAACCTGTCAACAAGGAAAACTGTGTACAGTGAAAGAAAAAAGTAATTAGTCCACCACATCAATTGAACATTTTTGCTGCTTATGGAGCTATGTAGAACATTTATTGAAATGGATGGATTTATTCAAAACTTGAATAAAGTGACTTGTGCAATGTAATTTTCTTACTTTGCCCATCTCCTGACTCCTCAGCTCATGTCTCTGTGTGCTGCACCACCTATCACGCTGCCACTTCTAAACAGTGAAAGCCATTGCTGTTACTTAAAAAATATATATATTTACACAGAGCAGGCTAGCTCATTCTTTTTGCAGTCCAATACTCCCCGTATCTGTCCAAACTTGAGTTGTACATGCAATTCAGAAGTGCAAGTGCTTGGCAAGGTATGGCTATTCGCTTTTTGGCTGGGGGGAGGACAAGGATGAACTAGGGCTGCTCCATACAACAAGTTCTTGCCCATTCTTGCTGTGCTGAGCTGAAAAGTGTCACAATTCAATAAAAAAAAATGCAAGTTGTACATTCCAGCTGCTTATGACACCATGTATATCATTTATTAAAATGGATGGATTTATTAATAAATTGAAGAAAAGGAATTGTACAATGATATTTTCTTAATTTGCCTGATTCCCCAGGTCACGTCACTTGTGCCTTGCACTGCTGATTGTGTTGCTTCCCCAGAATGGCGAGAGCAATTTCCGTTATTTAAAAAAAATATATTTACACTGACCAGGCTTGCCATTTTTCTCCAAGCCCAATACCTGGTGTATCTGTCCAAATTTGAGCAGAACTGCAGGTGCTTGCTAAGGTATGGCAATGGGGGGAGGGGGGTATGGGGCTGAAGTATGGCAGGCCGCTTCCATAGGGCTGCTCGCTGCAACAAGCCCACTGGTAATTAAGGTAGTAGGTATCATTAAAACTAATAGAGATGCTTCAATGTAGAGAAAGAGGCTTGTATGAAGTGTGTGTGTGTGTGGGGGGGGATTAGAACCACTCAATCAAGTTATGCTGTCTGCAGATGCCTATATAGGACAAATGTCCTAAAGCAGTCACACAGCCATCAAGGCAGAGGGACTATTATACCATAAATTTACTTAATCATTTCAGTTTTAAACTTTATAAACAGTTTGATATATAAACAGTTTTTAACATGAAAAATTATTTGTTCAAAAAGGAAACCAGTTTTATAAGAGCAGTAAGACACTCCGGGGTGTGCATAGAACAGATATTACCACACTTCCAGGGGCTGAAGGCATTTGGCCTGTGGCCTCATGCCTCACTATGACCCTGGGCGTGTGGTAATAACTGTTTCATGCACACCGTTTATCTTTTGCTTGCATAACACCGACCCAAGCATACATTACTGCTTAACTGACTCTGCCGTTAGAATGCTGCACTGTTGGGGTGATGCTGTTTCTATGAGACATTTGTAATTATTTATTTAGTTTTGGTTTATCAGGTAGAGTACACTAGGCAAGTAAATGTCTATTTCTAGGTAAGGCCTGGAAGGATATAACAGTTTGAACAGTAAACAAAATACATAGTGCAGAAAAGTAGCCAGGGATCAGGCAAACAATGTACAACAGGAGCAATCAACAGCTACAGAAACTTACATGAAGAGACTTACAAATATAAATATACTAAAAAAATCTGGGAGTTACTCTCAATGTCCTGGCCAACAATCCCACTCTCGATGGCATGGGTTCTACTACAGTACAGCAGGCTTTGTCCCACTAGTGGGCTTAATGAAGACAACATATGTTCTGCATACAGTCCTAGCACAGCCATTATCTAATTCCAGCACTTTGGAAAAGGGTTTGCATGAAAGGCACTATATAAATCCAAATTCTATTTGACAATACCTGAGCTACCGATATCAAACTCATTGCTTTGTAAAGCACTTTGGGATGCAATGTATAGAAAAGGCACTATATAAATCCAAATTCTAGGGATGTGGATATGCTTCACTTATCCACATATCTGGCAGTCTTCTTTAAGAGGCTGACTTGCTTAATCATCTTTGAGAGAAGATCCTCCCACCACCTGGGTGATATACCCCTCGGCTCCTCCCCCGATGTCAGATCTTCCTTTCTGCGGAAGACTCAGGTCTCCTCCTTTGCAGCTCTGTGTGCAGTGAAGGCCTAGATCCCTCTAAGTGCGCCTTTTGGCAAACTTGTTACTTCATTCTTCAACATCTACTTCATTTTCGCTCTTGCAATTTCTTTCCTTGGTTCCACTGTCATTGACTTTATCTTCAATGGAACGCAAAGACTCTAAGCCAGCTCCAAGCTTTAAATGGGGCATCCAGTGCCACCAAAGATGTCCTGAATGGACACTCTTGTGATGTGTCTTTACTGCCTGGGGGCATTGCATGATGTCGCTGCTTGCGGCCAATGTAAAACTATGCTACCTTCATCCCTGCAAGACAGTCAGGCTCGCCTTCTTCTTGATAAACCAGGCAACTGGGGCCCAAGGCTTCAGATTAAAGCAGTTTGCAAGGGTGCAAGGTCCATGGCTCAACTTGCAGGGATGGAAGAAGCAGCAGCCAAGGCTATGGTGGGTACCTCGAAGTTGGCACTACCTCCATTGGGGGCCAGCGCTGCAACACCCTTCACAGTGAAATTCTGTGAGATGCATTTGGCCTACCATCCCTTTGGGATGAGCCTTTCCTGCTTCTTGAAGAAATTCAAGAAAGCCCTCCTCAGTTGTAGGACTGGGAACAGGCACACTCTTCCCACTCCTGTGTGCCCTTCTGACTGCTTGAGGCCTCTTGAGCATTTGGTTCTTTGGTCTATAGATGGGCCATTACCTTGATGAAGACCCCATTGGTCTTGTAGGCCACAACACTGAACAAACAGTTGTTCAAGATTTTTCTCAACCCTGTTGACCCATTGTCAGAAAGGTTTGAGGATGACTCAATCACTAGGACCCGAGTCCAACAGGGCCTCACTGAGGGGATCCTGGAGTGGTCAGAGTATCCAGCCATCTCTCCTTAGGAGCAGTCTCCCCAACTGTTGAGCAGCTGACGTTGGTGTAGGTGGTGTACCATGGACCTCCATTTGAATCTCATTGACACTGATGTCCAAGTTGACAATTGAGGCCTAGGTCAGGGTTTCAGTCAAAGTCGAGGTGTTCCTCACACTTTCAATCCTGCTCAACTGGGAGACATTACTGACCATGTTCCTTTTCATCTTCATCTTCAGATGGAGAAAGGCTCTGCACTATGAGGAGCTTCTCTGGCAACAGGTGGTCTTGACTGGGAATGGTAGGGCTCTGTCCTTGACCCCTGCAGTCAGATGGTTATCACCAATAATGCCCAGTCTGGTCCGACCGAGACCACTGTCACCCACATGAATCTTGCCATCTTTACAGGTGGAATTGCCTCCATGACAGCCCTTGTGGGAAGCCCCTTCTAAGGATTCCTGCCAGGCTACCAGCTTGCCAGTCTGGTTGTCTGTGGAAATTTGCCACTTGGATGAATCCCATGCGGTCCACGGTGGTAAGAGTTTGAGAGCTATATTTGATGAGTCCTCAGATGACTTCAATGGGTCCTCAGTGCAGTCCTCAAGGACTTACTTGTTTGACCATGATTCGGTCGAGGAACTGACCACCGACCATGGTCAGTGTTGTTTGGTGCTCATCTCAGGTTTATGTCTGAGTCTAGGGAAGTCCCCTTGGATCCAATTTAGAAAAGGGCTAAATACCCTTTAACTGACATCCTGGCTATGGGTGAATCCCCAGAGTTGCCTTTCCTGTGGCTGAGGCCATTCTGGGACTGGCAATGGTGCTTTAGAAACATCTAGATTCCTGCCTGGCACCCTCATCCCTTTGGAAGCAATGTCCAGTGCCCACTCCAAAACACAGAAAATAGCTTGTTTATTCAGTTAAAAAGCATTTAAACATACAGACCCGACTCAGTCCTCATACAGCCAGCCACCACCAAAGCCCTGTGCTTTGCCACACAGGCTTCCTCGGGGCATCCCCTAAGTAAGCCTGTGTGGCAAAGCACTGGGGTTTGGTGATGGCTGGCTGAATCAGAACTGGGGCAGGTCTGTATCTATACATGCTTTTCTAACTGAATAAACACATTATTTTCTGTGATGAGAAACCTCGAGGAGAGTTTTTTCTTGACTTACTGGAATTTTGGTTATTTATTTAATTAAACATTTCGCACATTGAGCTGGGGCTCATTTCCAGGTGTGAGCTGGGGTGAAGGAGAACAGGTATACATACACTTTGAGAGAGACAGACAGCTTGTAACTGTTATATATATACAGATTAGTTTAGATATACACAGTAGTGGTGCAAAAGACATATAGAAAAGTATTTACAATAGCAGGAGACATTTGACATTATTTCTACAACAGTGTGTACATAAGTATTTACACAATTTACACAACTATAAATACATCAATAATTACATGTGTTACATGACAGTACACCAAGCCCTCAGCTATGAGGAGTAGATGAGGCATTTGTTTGACAGGATCACATGCGGGGAGTGAGGGGGAGTTTCTGATGGAAGGAGAGAGTTTATTCCACAGGTAGGGGAGCCTAAAGGAGAAGGCGGATTTACCAGCTGAGGAGGATTGCCAAGGCAGAGTGAAGGAACTGGCATCCCTGTGCCTCAGTCCATAGAGGGAGCGGGAAACTGTGGAGAGGCACTCTGATAGGTAGGAAGGTAACAAGCTGAATCAGTATTTGGATATGAGATTAAGAGAGTGGATGTAGTGTCAATGGAAAAGTAGAGCTAAGCCTAGAGGGGTGTAGAGGGAGCAGTGATGAGTTCTTGGAGGGGGTAGCAAAGTGGCAGAATGCATTCAGGAGGGTGCCCAATCTGGATAGGGTTGATACCTGGGCATTATTGTAGACCACATTCATATAATCAAAGATGGGAATGATAGTTTTGAATAGGATTTCACATCTGACAGGCAGCGAGAGCATCTCTATTACAGTAGAGTATACCTAGTTTGGGGCATAATTCAGAGGTAATTGCTTATATGTGGTTCAAGAAAGTCCAATTGGGGTCGGCCCAGTGGTGCTGAGGGTTGAGGTGCTGGATACCACACCTCACACCACGCTAGTGACCCGGGTTCAGGGAACAAGCCTGGGGAGCCGGGGGTCAGCAGGGAGGGAGAGGATTAAGGGTCTGGAGGACTGCTCTCCTCTCCCTTGGGAGGGTTCCAGGGGTCACTCGTTGTCCTTGTGACCCCTGATGGGGATCGGGGGTACTACAGGATCATCAGCAAGAATTGTAAGGGGTGGGGAGTGCGGCAGACATCAGCAGGGCAGCTGTGTGCAGACGTCATTGCACGTCGCCTCCCCAGGGGAAACAAAAAAAAAGCTGAAATATCCCCCTCTATAGGGATAGGCAATGGCACCACCACCCACTGCCACACTCCATCAGCCAGACTCCATCCACCCCTTGTCTGAGCCCAGCCGGGCCTGCCAGATTGGAGATAGAACGCCCTGGGAGGAAAGGGCAGCCCTACCTTGGGGGGCTCAGAGCCAGGGGGATTGCCAGGCTGGTGCCAGGGGTTGGAGAGTTTCAAGCTTAGAGGTAAAGCAGCGAGGTTAGGTAGATGCCTGAGAAAGTTCCCCATGAGTACGGTGCATAAACAAAGTCAACAACAACAAAAAAAAAAAAGAGAATCAAATGGGGGTCCAGCCAAACACCAAGGTATTTATATTTTGTGACAGAGTCCAGCAATGGCCCATCTAGTGAGGTGATGGGGGGAATCTCTGGGTAGTATTTGTACTGTTCTAAATGTCATAGACACTGTTTTGGAGGTGTTAATTTCAGTTCGTTGTTCCTGAACCAACACTGAATGTTATGGTAATCAATCATTCTGAAGGGTGGCTTGAACATCACGAAAGACATAACCAGAGAAGAAAAGAATTGTGTCATTTGCATACATATGCATGTGAGAATTAGTGCAGGCAGAGGGGAAAGTCATTTATGAATAAGAAAAACAGGATGGGGCCAAGAACTGATCCTTGAGACACACCAGCAAGAATTGGGAGGGGGGGGGGATCTGGAGTCAATGATTCTGGCTGATCGGTGCCTGTTATATAGATAAGACTGGAACTACTGGAGAGTGATGGGGAGCTAGTCCTGCTGACACAGGTTTTACCAGAAGAAGGTGTGAGACAGAGTCAAAGATCTTAGCCAGATCTGCAAACACTGCAGCTGTTACATGGCCTTGGTTGGATGCAGTGTGGATATAATTGGTGATACGCAGCAATGAGGAGATTGCAGAGTGTTGTTTTCTGAATCCTGTTTGGTAGGGGGAAATGAGATTGCTAGTTGCAAGGTACTTTGTAAGCCTGGTTATGAAAAGAGATTCCTGTCCTTTGGCAAAGGCTGGGAGGAGGGAGATTGTCATATAACTACCAGGCACCAAGGGGAAGCCGCCTTTGTGAAAGGGACTTACGCCAGCTGATTTCCAGGCTTGTGGAACCATACCAGAGGTGAATGAAAGGTTTAGGAGGTGGATTAGTGGTTTAGAAATTTCGGGCACCAATAGAACCAGGGGTTTTAAGTGGATCCCATTGGGACTGGACTTCTAGGAATTTAGTGAGCAGAGGGCGTCAAGGACCTCTTGTTCAGAGATGGGTGTGAATTGAAAGGTGTTGTTGCAGGTGTAAAAGGTGGGGTCCCTCTGTAGGTTTGAGGGTGGACATCAGTTAGGTCACAGGAAGTAAAAAAAATGTATTTAGGTTGTCAGCAATGCTCATGGGGTTGGTGATAAGTTGGACATTTTACTTAAAAGTTGGAGTATTGAACTGGGCAGGGGATCTATAAGGGAGTGCACTACTTTCCAGAAGTTGCAAGGTTACTCATGTAGTAGTTGAGATCTGAAATAGTCAGCTTTTGCTTGCTTTATGGCCTTGATGAAGGTATTGCGGAGGGAGTTATAGACATGCCTGGCTTGTGAGGTAAGCTAAGATTTGAAAAAGGTCCATGCCTTGTCCTGGGCTTTACATTGAGCTAGGAGAGGTGCCGAGATCCAAGGGTGGTGGTACTTCTTTTTTTCAGTGGGACATGGGAGTTCCAAACTTTTGTAAATATGTGCAGGATCTTGGTTAGGGCAGTGTCTACATCCGTTGCAGAATATACCTGCTGCCAGTCAGCATGACTAAGGTCATCCAAGAGTGAGTCAGAAGCCAGTGTTTTCAGAGGGTGCAGTTTTATGTATTTTGGGGCTGATTTGGGTAGGTGAGTTTTCCTAGTACAGTGTGCAACACAGTGGTTACTTAGAGCATTCGCAAGTACACCAGACGAGGTCAATCTGTGTGGGTGAGAGGAGAGTGCCCAGTCAATTAGTGAATGGTTTTGGGAGTGAGGGTTGTAATGGATGGGTTCTTTGATCAACTGGGTAAGGCTGAGGGACTCAACTTTGGAGATGTGGGCCTTGGAGAAGGGGGCAAGCCAGTCTAAATTGAAGTCAACCCAGTAGTATCAGTTCCCCTTTTGCTGCTAGAGGGGGTAAGGTTGCTAGACAAGAAATGAGAGACATGGGCAAGTCAGGGTGAGGCATAGATCACACCTATAAATATTGGGAGTGCAGCAGGGAAAGTGAGTTGTGTGATAAGTTTGTAGGAGCCTTGGCACAATTCCCTTTTGGTGACCAAGCAGGATAGAAGCTGCTTTACATAGATTTCCACTCCTCCACCTCTCTTGTCATGGTCTTGTAGCAATGCAAAGTCAGGGAGACTAAGTGAGGAGTTAGAATTCCTAGCAGATAGCCAAGTTTCCATTAGGCATAGAATGTCAGGGGTAAGTTCTGTCATCCAACATTTAACTTGGTCAAGCTTGGGAAGAAGGCTTCTGATGTTCATGTGGATGATGGAGAGACCTTTGTGAGAGTTTAGAGGTTGGTTCCAACTGCGGTCCCAGTTTGGCTTCAGAATCCCCTGCAAGGAGTAGGATGAGGAGAAGAAAAGAGTAAGCTGCATGGGGTTTACTTCTCCTGGTGGATAGGATGGTCTTAGAAGTGGTTCTGGCAGACTAGATTAGGGATGTGAATGATACCATTTGTGTGAATAGGATACTGGCACTAGTTAGGAGGGAGGGAGGAGGGTGAATGACAGAAGGGGGCAGGGCTGGTGTTTGAGAGTGGTGTGTGGAGAGTGATAGTTAGAGCTGGGGTGGGTGCTTGGAATAAGCATTTAGTGTTTAGGAGTGTGGGAGCCTAGGTAAGAAGGTGTGAGGCAATGTAAATGGAGTCGATAAGTTTGTTGAGGTCCATTTGTTTGTAGTACCCCATGTGTCCACTGGGTGTGCAGGATAATGAAGGTAGAGGAAGGGTAGCACACTAGCAGGCTGGGTGGATTAGAGGTTAGTGCTGCAGACTATGGCCAACTCAGCTACGAGAGATGCAGGTTCAAAGCTGGCTTGGGAATAGTAGGAGAAAGACAAAGAGTACAATGGTTGTAGCAAACTGAGATGAGTGCAAGGATGAGTAAATGACACAGGGCAATTTACTGTAGCTTAACTTAGAGGAGAGTATACAACATTACAATGTTGCTATGCCTAAAGGAGAAAATAGTAACCTTTAGTGGTCAGAACACATAACCGACTAATAAAATAGAGAGATAGCATTAGGAGACAGAAAGCTTGTGACAGATCATGTGACAAGAGCTTGCTACTTAGGAAATGCCTGCTCTGGTGGGCTACACTGTGTTGCCCAGAAGATGATCCACAGTAGTACCTGTAAGCTTTGAGTCTGTCTGCTGCTGCTGCTGAATTACCAAAAGCTGAGGAAAGTGAGCCTCTTACTGACTGCCCCTGGAATGTGCTATCTTTCTTTATGTGGTTCACATAAAAGGCAGAATTTGTATATTAAGAACCTTAGCCAGGGTATCTGTAGGTGAGCACCCTCCCTTTTTCTTATTCACAGAGAACACCTTTTCTGGCTTTAAAAGCATTCCCTTCCTCTGTGTCAGGAGGCCCTCCACACCAGGACCATTTTGGGCAGCTGGAGTGCAGACCTCCTGGCGATCCATATCGTGGAAGCACACAAACAGCTTGCAGATGCCCTGAGCCAAGTGGGTGAGATGTCATATGAGCGGTCTCTGCATCAGGAGGTGGTGAACTACCTGTTCTGTATGTGGGGCACTCCTCTGGAGGACCTCTTTGCCTCCAGGGAGAATGCAAAGCTGAGGCTGTTCTGTGCCCACCCCTTTCAGACTGGGATGCTTCTAGGGATGCCTTCTCAAGGCCTTGGACCCCAAGCCTCCTGTACACCTTCCTCCGTTTTCCCTGATCCACATGGTGGTGGTCAGGGTACAGAGGGACAAGGCATGGATGATCTTGTTCACCCAGGACTGACCTCACCAGTTATTTTACCCAGATCTCCTCAGCCAGAGCAGCAGACCTCCATAGTGGTTGCATCTGAGACTGGACCTGCTGACATGTCATCAGGGGAAGATCCTGCAATTGGACCTTCAATCAAGTTCCACCAAGTTGCTTCGACAAGGAAGTTGTTGAAGAACTTTACAGTAACACCACTTTGCAGCAAAGTGTCGATGGACCCAACAGCACTGGAGACATTTACTGTTTAGGTGATCTTCACCCACCACACCCCCTACAAATATAGACTACCAACTCCGGTGGGGGGATGTCGGGGGAGAGCGGCCAACACCAGGAGTCAGTGTATTGGCACATCGTTGCAACAACCCATTCAACACTTTGGTTGTCGAATGGGTTGTGTCGCTGTATCGGTTTCGCTGTCGGGGGTTCACTCTCCCAAAGTGATACGCTTCAGTCCATTCACATCACAGCCTGTCTCCTGAGTGGACAGAGTTCCAGGCTTTTAGTCTTTCAAAGGATGTGCTACATGTTGTGAGGGCTTCCCAAAAGGAGTTGACTCATCAGTGCTATGCCTTTAAGTGGAAGACATTTCTCATCTGGTATCAGAGCAAGGAGCTTGATCCCCTTGCCTGCACCTTGGCTAGCATTCTGGATTATCTGTGATCCCTCTCCCAGATGGGGCTGAGCTCAAGAACACTAAAGGTACACCTGACAGCCATTTTTTGCATACCAGGTGTGGGCTGGTTTGCCGATGGTGGCACAGGAGAAAGTGGCCAGGCACTTTTGCAAAAGCCTTGACCACTCAAACCTGCTGGTACCTGCACCACCACCACCTTGGGCTTTTTGCTGGTTCTGGCAATGCTGATGAGCAATCCTTTCAAGCTTCTGCACAGGTGTGAGATGTCACACCTGCCATGAAAAATCACCTTCTTGGTGGCTATCACCTCTGCCAGAAGAATCAATGATTTCCAGATGCTCTTAGTGGAGTTTAAGTACTTGATATTCCACAAGAACAAGATAGTCCTTCATCCCCCTCTAAAAGTTGCTCCCAACGGTAGTCGTAGAGTTGCACCTTAACCAGTTGATTACTCTGCCAATCTGCTTTACTAACTCTTCTTTGGAGGCTGACTGCAGGCGCTATACCTTGGATCTGTGGAGGATACTCACTTATTACAAGGAGTGCATGGCTGGAGTTTGGGGTCAGGCTTGCCAGCTCTTTGTCACCTACACTGAAGTCAAAACTGTAAGACCAGCAACAAAGAGGATGACTGGCAGGTGGATTGTCTCCTACAGTGACCTCTGTTACAGGTTGTCTGTTAATGAGCCTACCGTAGGCGTTGGGCTCATTCTCGCAGACATACCACTGCCTCAGTGACTGCTTCCAGGGATGTCCCCATACAGGAGATCTCTAAGGTGGCTACCTGGAGGTTAGGAAATGCTTTCATCTCCCATTACAGCATCGACCTTGAGTCACACCAGAATGCTGATTTTAGGGTCTCAGTTCTCTAAGCTCTGTTACCAAATAGGGTGCGTGCCTCATCCCTCCTCCTGGAGAACTGTAAGTGAACCTTATCCATGTCTCTAAAATGAAGGTTCCTCACCTGCAACTGTAGTTCTAGGAGTGGTACATAGTTCACTACCACACAACCCAACCAGCCTCCCCCTGGCAAGTGGCACACAGATCCTTGCTTCCCGTCTGCAGGATCTGATGACATGGGGTGGGGCAAGGGAAGGTTCTGTATAAAAAAGGAGAAAACAAGAAAAAGGCAGTGAAAAGGACACAACAAAAAGAGCGCCCATTGAAAAAGCGATAGGCAAAAAGGATGAAAGGACCAAATTTCACCAGAAAGTTGACCCCTAAACTAAGGCACCACACACAATCTGCTAGTGTAATATTGTGGGGGGCACCCCCCTGACATTACTATAATGAACTCCATGGCAAGGCATATCGAGGAGCGGGAGGCAGAGTGACACCCTAACAGCACTACACCCACATGTCCCATCCACCTAGATTATGGCACCCTTGTTCTCGCATCCTTGTTCCTGTGCCCTTTTGACGTGATACCCTGAGGGATATATCACAATGAGGTGGGAGGAGCTTCATTTTAAGACGGTCTGACAAATCAGCTCCTTAAAGGAAGACTGCCAGAAGTGTGTATGTAAACGATATACTACTCCTAAAACTACTGTTACAGGTTTGTAACCCCCATTTCTACTCCACAGTACCTACACTACCATTTTCTAACTCATGTACAAATCAATTAGGGATACTGTGTATAGGAAAGGTGCTATACAAATTAAAATTTTAGGGCCAGATTCACAAAGCATTTTGTTACTGAGTCCCACTCCGCAACTACAGTTGAGGACCAAATACTCCATAGCTGCGTAGATTAGTATTCACAATTCCCCACAGGTGCGGAGATGTTATGTTGAGTCCCATTGGCCATAACATTTTTCCACCGCTGCAGGAACTTCTATGGCAACATAACCCACAAGCTGCCGTAATTTAACTGGCTCCACCTTTGTGAATACTGCAGCTGCGGGAAAACTGAAGATCCGCAAGTGGCAACCCACTTATGCCAGATTTTCCCCCTGCAACTGCAGGACATTCATGAGCTTTATGAATCTCTCCCTAGTGTCTTTTACCATCTTACACAACCAGTATTTAACTCATCTCCATGCAAATGCTTTGGGAAATTGTTTGCCTGAACAGTGCTATATAAATTCTAAATCTCTTCTAGTATGCACAACATACACTACCAGCATCTAACTCATCACTATAAAAAGTGCTTTGGGATAATGTGTTATGAAAGGTGCTATAAAAATCAAATTCTATTTTACAGCCCCTACAGCCCCAGTATCTAATTCATTACTATGTAAAGTGCTTCGGATCACATGTTATGAAAGATGTTACATAAATCTAAATTCTATTCTATTCTATTCTATTCTACAGTCACTGCACTGCCAGCATCCAACTCATAACTATGTCAAGTGCTTTGGAATACAATGCATTCACTCTGAGCAAGGGAGGGTGACCAGCAGGGTGCCACAAGAGTCTGTAGTTAGACCACGCCCCTTCAATGTCTTTATTAGCAGTGATGCAGAGGGGCTAGAAGGGAACAACCAAACAGAATAGAGACCTGTGGTAATCATATCAAATTACTTGAAGGTGGCCAACCAGTGTGACGAAAGTGGTTGCCCTGAGTGGCCAAAAGGGCTTCTTAGGGAAAGGGAGGGTGGGAGGGCTGGAGGATTCTCCAGTCAGCTGAGGGAAGTGGGGAAGGAAACAGGGACTGACTAGGAAGATAGGTCACAGGAGGGAAGGAGCTAGGTGGGGGGCTGGAATCAGGGACGAATGAGATGACAAATTGCCATTGGACAGGGGATGAACAGGGAGGGGTGAAATGGGGTAGATAAGGCACTGCAGAGAGGGATCTCCCTCTTTCTGCAGCTACATTTAAGATCCACCCACCCACCCTAAAAGAAAACAGGAACACAAGTGGCAGCAACAGGTAACTTCACAAGAATTTTGTTTGGGATTGCTGGTTGACAGCAAAAGGCAGTGAAGTTTGTAAGTGATGTGACAACTAAAAGGAAGGGAGAAGGGGGCCCAGCTGAAATGAGGTTTGGCTGGGCAGGGAGGGCCCCATGAGGCAGTCGCCCCCCGGGGGGGCAGGGCTGAGGATCAGGTGGGACACCTGAGCCCAGCAGACGAGACAGCTTGAAGAGGCTTCAGGTCAGCACACCCAAGCCATTAAAATAAATGATGTATGAAACAGCATGCAAATAAAGGGGAAACCCCAGTCTGGTTTGTATTAAAGAACTGTATAGAATATTGGTGGTGGGGAATGAATATTGTCTAATGATGACTGTGATGGAATATAAAGAATGTAAAATCTACTCAATAAAGTCTTTGGGCAAACCCAGATGATGGTGTGCGTGTGACTGATTTCAGGGGGCACAGATGACAAAGCAGTGGGGAGAGTCAGTGGGATGCTAAGCTGCATACAGGAAGTGCCCGGGCCTGGTTGAGGGTTGAGGCGCAGGACGCCACACCGGTGACCCGGGTTCGGGAATGAGCCAGAGCTGCCAGGGGTTGGCGGGGGTGAGAGAGAGGATCAAACATCCTGAGGATTGCTCTCCTCTCTCAGGGAGGAATCCAGGGACAGCCTGGCACTACAGCGGCCCCCAGTGGAGACCAGACACACAGCAACACTCAAGGATAGCACGCAGGGGGAAGACGTCAGGCGGCTGCCTTCTGGACGTGAGTGAGAGCATCCACGTCACAGGCTGGGTGGCATTGCATGACCCATGTCTGGGGACAAAATCAAGAAATACCCCGGCATGCCGAGGAGGCGACAAGGTCTCAGGGACCTCCAACACATCCCCAACACCAGACAGGCCACACCGGGGATCCATGGCCAATTTCCTGAGAGGGTTGGACCCTCAAATCTCAGAAAGATGCCACCAAGGTAGGAGTGGCAGACCCTGCCCCAGGGAGGGGGTGATCCAGGGCACTGGGAAGTCCCTTGAAGGAAGGGAGAACCTGAGTGGTGTGTCACAGTGGAAACTAGCAGGGGTTAGAGTCGAGTAGGCATTTCTGAGAGATGCCTCAGTGTGCAGGAAAATAAACAAAGTTTAAAAAAAAAGCTGCATACAGGAGGGGTATCAGCAGCAGAAAGATGGAGATGGGGATACCGCTGCATAAATCACATCTCTAGAAGGACATAGACTAGAGGTGGTCAAGGGAGGGCAACTAAAATGGTGCAGGGTCTGCATCAAAAGCCCTATGAGGAGAAAATGAAGAACCTCAACAAGTGCACCTTGGAGGAAAGGAGGGAGAGGGCAGATATGATTGATATTTTCAAAATAACTCAAGGGTATAAATAAGATTTAAGAGGGAAGTCTTTTTCAGAGAGAAGATGCTCAAGAACAAGGGTCATACAATGAAGCTGAAGGGGGGTAGGGTCAGGGGAGATGTAAGGAAGTATTTCTTCACAGAAAGAGTGGTGGGTGCCTGGAACAGCATCCCAATGAAGGTGGTGGGGCAAAATTGTAGTGGGATTCAAGAAGGCATAGGATAGGTATAAGGGAGCCTTAGTGATAAGGAAAGGGGGGATACCCGAGATCAGGTAGGGTCTATGGTGTTACAGTAGGTGTGGAAAAAGGAAGACTGGGTGGGCCAAGTGGTCCTGATCTTCTGTCAAACTCTATGTTTCTATGAACCATGCTGAATAAATTCAAATTCTGTTCTATAGTCCCTCTGCACCCCCCTCCTGATGATTTCCCTCCTACTGTCAGCATCCATGTCTGGCCCAATCCCATCCAAGTGCTCCTTAAGGATCCTTCCCATTTCCTTGAAATCTGCGCCTCTGAAGTCAGTTACCTCCATCTTTGTGCAGCCTGCTACCCTTCCTACGTTCAGGCAGAACCAGACTGTGGCATGGTTACGCCCCGCCAACGGGTCCCTTACCTCCAGGCACCCAATTTAGTCACTGTCTTCCAGGACCACATCCAGCATCCATTCCTCCCTGGTCGGTTCCCTCGTCTGCTGAGTTAGGAACTCATCCTGAAAGACATCCAACAACCTCTGTTCCCTGGCCACTGAAGATGTCATAGTCTCCCAGTCTGTTCCTGGCATGTTTAAGTCCCCCAACACCACCACCCCTCCCCTTCCCAATCTGCAGTGTCTCCCAACATCTACCACCAGACTCTCCTCCAGCTCCTCCACCAGCGCAGGGGGTCTACACACTACTCCTATTTTTGATCTCTGGCCCCCCCTTGTTATCAAGGTGACCCAAATCACCTCCACAGTTCCCTCCTCCTCCTCCACTCCTCTTATGTCAATGCAGTTTTTGACTATTATTGCTACCCCTCGTTCTCTTCCCTCCCCCCGTCCTTCCTGAACATGGTGTAACCCTCCAGGTTCAGGTCCCAGTCGTGCCCTGTGGTGGCCCAGGTCTCAGTGACTGCTGCCACATCCACCTCTCCCTCAATTAGCATTGCCTGGAGCTCAGGCATTTTATTGCCCAAGCTCCTGGCTTTTAGCAGGACTACCTTCCACCCTTTCCCTATACTTCCATTTCCCCTGCTCTTGTTCCCATGGGGATTCAGTCTTCCCCTGGTCCGCACCTTACCAGTCGGCCTTTTCCTGCATTCCTCCAGATCCCCGGGGGGGTGGAGTTAGAGTCCCTTCTTTATCAGACCCTCCTCTACAGCCTTTTCTCCCATCCCTCCCCCCTTCACAAGTACACCATCTATATGGCCTTGCATATTCCTCTCAGCACCCTATAGCGCCCCTCTTTAATGTGTAGTGTGTCCTTCTTGTATAGACTCTTTCTTGCCCAGTGCTTATGTTAATTCCCTGCTGAAGTCCACAAATGGGAATTTTGAGGGTTTTGAAGCACAAAGATGAAAGCAGTTCTTCAATATTGACCCTGTGTATTGAAAGGTTGTCATGGATTTTGTTAGCAGAAAAAGTATCAGGTAATGTTTTACAAAGACCCAACAACAACTTTCTGAACACTGGATTCTCTTGTCTGACCCCTAATATTTGAAATGGAGGGTCAACCTGACCACCACTTTACTAGTGCTATTACAAGCCATGCTGCTGCCCATGTGCTCCCCCTCTCCATGAAGCTGGTGAGACCATCCTTCTCGCACAAATCCAAAAGACAATCACTGAAATGCTTTAGTCTTTGCTTCCTAACAGTGGTAGCGCAGGCAACCAGTAAGATGTGTGAAAGCAAGAGAGGTAACATCCTTCCTGCTTCCTCTTGCCAGCTCCCTGAACCAACTTTGTGGGTCCCTTATTTAATTGCCCGCCAGGTCATTTGTCCCCAGCTATAAAATGAGCTGCTGCCTTGCTCCCCCAACATTATACTCTGCCTTATTTTTGTCAGGTCCCTTCTGGTCTTAATGCCTGGTTAGCAGAACACACTTACCTTCTGTAGGCAACACCCTTTCCTACCCAGTGGGCTCCCTTTATGATACAATCACCGAAGACCATGACCTGGTCTAAATTGTCTGTCCTAGTCAGTGCCATGGTTTCTCTATCCTGTTCCTGCTTCTGAGCACAATGTTTTCCCCTTACTTGGTCTCCCCACATGGTACTCCACACTTGCAGAACCATATAGTGAGGAGTATTCTGCATCCTCTTCTCACCAACTCTCTCATACTGCTCCTGCACTTTCCTTTCTGCTTCTCTTTGTTCTCCAGCATGAGTCTTACCCTCCTCTTATCCTCACCCCGCCTCCCGGTGCCTGACTTACCTTCCTTCCCCCATTTCTTGCCCTGCAGTACTTCTCCATCCCCTTCCATTCCTCACTCTACCTCCCTTTGTATCTCTTATTTTGTGTCCCACTGTCAGTGAATCCAGTCTCACTGTTTTTACTTGGTCCCATTATACAGACCTTTTAATAGTGTCTCCCCTCTTGATCCCCCTTTTCAAGCATGGTAGTCAATGGTGTAAACCTGTTCAGTACCCTTACAGTTTCTCCTGTGGTAGCCCCTCTGAACCCGTGTGATTTTTTTCCTGTCATGTGCGGTACCCTTTACACATTCGCCTCCCCCCCCTTCCTACTCACCTCCTTCCAGCAGTTTTCCTCCCTACATGCAGGTCTGTCACACAACCCTGCATCGATCCCCTTCATTATCCTGGACCTCTGTTCCTTCCCCAGCCCACAGTGTTGCATGTACTGTTTATTCCTTCACTCCATCCTTAACTCCATCCCACCTCGCTCCTTCTCTCAACCCTGCACTGCACCACCCTTCTCAGCCAAGTGAATTCAGCGTCAAGCTGTCCCATTTATATACATAATGTCCACCCCTCAATTCTTCAAATTATGTCCATGAAAAGCAATGGCCCACATCCATTGCAACCAACAGTTTTTTCCCCTACTGGCTGATCCTCATTTTCTTCCTGGCCTAGTGCCCCCCCTTCCCCCTTCAGTGTCATGGCTACTACATTGTAGTCCTCCATATACTGCTTTTTTTCTAACACATTTTGTTGAGTTCCTGGTTCCTTTGATCTACACTTCGATGGTTTGTTTGTTTGTTTGTTTATTTATTTATTTATGTCTTTAATTACCGTGTAGGTGCACTGATACAATTGATCGTTTTCAGGCATGACCCTGGCCAAAAAAATATAGCACAATGAGAAATACAAAACAGATTACAATTAATTGAATAAGTACAATACAAATACAAAGAGTTTGAGGGTAAAGCGTCAACATGCTGTACAGTAGGTATACAGAACTTATTAAGCTTAGTACAAATGCTTACAATAAGGAACATTTACAGTCCAGTAAGGTATTGAAAAATGCAACAATGTATGTCAAATTCAGAGGGCAGACACATAATAAGTGTTATGCTGAGGCATATTATGGGGAATAGCAGAGTTGAGCAGAGAGTAGGTGGAGGTAGCCAGTCAAGAGAGAATACCCTGGTGAGCATGAGCATTTGGCTTCCATCAACAGCCAGGCTTTGAGAAGGGATTTGAAGGTGAGGTGCACATCAGTCAAACAGAGGGATCCAGGGATTCTGTTCCACAACAAAGATGCAGCAGCAGAAAGGGCTTTCCCACCCATAGCGGTGGAGATTCTAGGGACCACCGGGGGGAAACAGAGGGCTTGTGGAGACATCTGGGTGCAGCTCTGGCCTTGAAGAGGGATGAGTATGGTGACACTTCACCACCTCTTATGGTGTTGTCAACGATACAGCTGCTAGCATAGTCATATCGATCTTGGAGTGAGAGTCACCCTAGTGACTGGTAAAGGTTACAGTGATGTGCTGAGTGGGGTACCAGGAGGGTGAACAGACAAATGCTATTATAGACTGAGTTAAGTCTTGCATAGGGCAGAGGACACATGGGAGTATATTGTGGAGCAATAGTCAATGATGGGGAGCGGGATACCTTGGTGCAATAGCTAAGCAGGCCTCCATGGTCAGGAAATGCTTTAGCCAAAAGGTGGCCCCCAAGTTTCTGGTTTGCCCAACACACTATGATGTTGACGTGCTCCACGTATGAGAGGGTGGGGTCAAGGGTTACACCAAAGTATTTAAAGTTAAGAACATTCTGCAGGGCAGAGCCATTGGGTATAAGCACAGAGAGGGAGGAGTTGGATTTAAACATGTTTGACTGGTAAGGCTTGGACCCGAGGAGCATTGCTTTGTTTTTTGTTTTTTTCATCTACCAGTAGCCTGTTTGACAAAAACTAATTGTAGGTTGAAATGTAGTTAAGGGTTAGTATTGAGGATATGTTTGTTAGGGACTTGTCACTGTGGAAGAGGACGAGTTCATCGGTGTACAGTAGTACTCTACAGGTGAGGCTGTTGGTGGGAGGGGAGTTTAAAAGATGGAAAACAGTAGGGTGCCCAGAAGGGAGCCCTGGGGTATACCCATGGACACAGGCAAGTCAGATGAAGTGGCAGTGCTGCTACTCACTGACTGGGATAGCCCAGTGAGAAAGCTCTGGAACCACAGGGAGGTCTGCTTTGAGCAACCAAGTTGGTGGAGTTTGACACATAGAAGGGAGTGGTTAACAAGATCATAGGCCTTAGTCTGGTCCACAGATACAGTTTCTGTAGCTTTGCCCAGGTCTGTGTTCCTAAAGACATGGTTGGTAAACTTGACCAAGGCAGATGTGTTGCTATGGTGTTTGCGGAACCCAGGCAGCTGACTACAAAGCAGGTTATATTTCTCTATATGTTTGGATAGCTTGCAGTGAACAATTTTCTCCAGGAGTTTGCTCAGGTGGGGAAGTATAGAAATTGGCCATGTAGTTATCTGAGGAAAGGGGGTCCCCAGCTTTGAATATTGGTGCCACCTTGGCAATCTACCAGGAGTCTAGAATGGCTGAGGTAGCCGGCACCAGGTTGAAAATAAAGGTGAGGGGTTTGGAGAGGATGGGGAAAATGAGCTTAAGCAGTGAGGTGAAGAGACCATCACTGCTGGGGCTGCCCCTGTTAGGGATACTTTTGAGGAGTTTAATAGTATCCTTATTGGAGATGGCCCTGAAGTAAAAAAAGGGGGGGGGCATCAAAGGAAGAGGAGGAAAAGGAGGAAGAGGAGGAAGAGGGCAGGCCACC
Organism: Neoceratodus forsteri; assembly: GCA_016271365.2. Classification (NCBI taxonomy): domain Eukaryota; kingdom Metazoa; phylum Chordata; order Ceratodontiformes; family Ceratodontidae; genus Neoceratodus; species Neoceratodus forsteri. The sequence goes on along the minus strand of CM028138.1, from coordinate 618,587,965 downwards.
AGGACAAGGTTCAGGACTGCTTGGTAGATTGGTAGGTAGCCTACTGAGGTGGGCAGTGAGATCAGTAAACTTTTTGTTAAAGGTCAGGGTGAGCTCTGCAGGATTGGTCAGAGTGCCAGTGGGGGAGCTTAGGTGGCTAACAGGGCTGCAGGTTTGTAGATTAAGCAAGGAATCAATGGAGCCCCAAAAGCGATGGGATTTTCCAGGGTTGTCCCTTGCTAGTTGTGGAATAATTTGCATTTCTGAGACTGGGCAGTTTGCTTGCATAGGTTTCGTATACGCCTGTAGTCATTCCAGAGAGCGAGCGAAGGGGCCATTTTGTAGCAAACTTATGTAATTTTCCTTTATCAGGGCCAGAAGTTCCTTTTAGATCCAGTGAGTACAGCCACCTCTCCCTGTCTGGGTGGTGAGTGGGAAGTGTTGATCCTGGATCTGAATGAGGGCATCTGTGAAGAAACCCACTGCCGATGCCACATCCATGAGTAAAGTGCAGGCGAGTTCACCACCATAACATCCTCAATACCATCTTCAATACCATAGGGACAGCTTGTCAGATCTTAGTGTTATTGTAAGTAGCATTAAAGAGGAACTTTCATGACAGTCCAAAAAGTTACAGCTTGTTGTCATTATATGCAGTACTAGACCTGAAAAGGTGTGTGCATTTGTTATTTTTGGCCAAGGTTTACTCTGCCTTCCATAATCTGGATTTCTTTTTGAGCCCTTCTGCATTTGCCATTGCTGTTTAGTTGCTGGGATGCTAGCTCCTGGTGACATCACTGTAGGGTAGAGGAGTGACTCGCATTGTGCAGTACCGTGCAGTTGAAACAGTGTTGCAAGGGGAACCCACCAGTACTCAGTGTACATACTGTGTTCCCCCTTGCCAAGACATCCTGTTAGCAATGCATTATGCCAAATTCCAAATGCCTTGTCACTATGTTTTCCTTTTTTTTTTGTAAAATTGACTCTGCCCTACAGTGATGTCAGCAGTACAACCCTGGGTCCACAGCAACACCAGGCTTGCTATAGATGCTCTGGTACACCCTGCAGTTTTTAGCAGCTCAGAATGCAAAAACTAACTGAAGCAGACAGTAATGAAATACAAATCCAGAATCAATGTAAGAAAGGGTAATTTATGCATGAAAGTCAAAAGGACTGGTGAAGGTCATCTTTGATATCAAATCTCATCACCTCACATAGTGAATTTTAAATCAAGGAAATGCACAACAGATAGCATTCAGGAAACAGCTCACACAAATTTCTTTCTGGTTACAATTTCTTTATTGATGTATTTGTATGCATGTACATGCACGATCACAGCATTTTGTGAGTACCACCACGTTAACCACTGTTTTGTACAACAAAGGGGGAGCATATAAAGGTGACAGTGTTACCATGCAATAAGGGCACCACAAGGTATATCAGGATGTCACAACCCTCGCCCATTCTATATAATGTTGCAACAGTTTACAACACTTCTTACTACTCAACAATAACTGTTGAAACAGTGCTGGGCATCCATGATGATGTTCATTGCGTCATGCATTAAATCCTCATATTGCCCCCATAGCATGTGTAACACCTTTGTGGATGATGAGGCAAACCCCCAATTGTGGTACTGGATTTCTGACATGGACATGTACAGTTAGACAAAGCTATACATGTAGTTGATAGTAATATTGGACAAATACTGTATGTAAAATGTCCTTTTTCAGAGTAACTGAATTGAAACTGTTGTACGCTAACAAAAGCAAACTTTTGGTAAAGTTACTAGTTCATTGACAACAGTAGATACCTGTAGATACTGTAAATGCAAGCAAGGTAAGGCTTTTGCAATACTGTCCTCATGACAGAAAAAAAGGCGACATCAGTTCAAGGAAATGACAGTCACAACTTCAAAGTTTTATTTGTAATGAAAACTATTTAGCTACAGCTGTTACTGTTTCATGTCAATGCCTTATTCACTTTCAGTATTTGTAGTTATCCATGCTAGTACCCTCTGGTTCTCAAAGTTATGCATCTTCAAATGTAACTGTCCATGCATAAGAATATGACAACATGTGCAATCACAATTCACAATATACAGAGTGAGTGTCTGCTTGATTACATTTAAAGAGATATAGTCATAGCATAGGGGAAGTAACAGATTTACTTTAAGGGGACACTGTCATCCCTTTTTTATCATAATATCTCTAGCTCAACGTGTGGGACATAGCATGGTGCTAGTGTATACTTATAAACTTAAATGTTATGGACTTAAGGTTATGCATTTAAAATTTGGCCTTTCTTTATTCCAGCCCTTGGTAGGAATGCTGGGTAGGTGTAAGAACAGAGGCCCAGTGTCGAGGGTGAGATAAGAGTGCCAGAGGAGGAGGACAAGGCTGGGGAGGATGGTGGGCATTTCTGAAACACTCAAAGCTGAGCAGTGGAAGTGCTGAAGTTTAAATAGGGGATGTGGGAGGAGCTTTCCCCACTGAACCTTGGGCTTTTAGCCCTCCCATTGAAAGCACACATTGTATGATAGCTTAACTTCTGTGAAATTCATTGATGTTGCAGTTTGTTTTCTTTACCTCCTGTCTTAATAGCAGTGAAATGCATGGCAATGGTGTAATATAAACAAATTTATTTCATTTCAAATCCTTGATCATCTCTGACTGAATACTGCATGAGCATTGTGAACACCCAAAGCAGTGCAGCCACTCAAGATGCAACAATCTCCTCGCATCTTGCAGTATCATGAATGGCTATATAGTGTGTGGGTGTTCCCAAGTCCATTAAATATGCAGTGGAAGTTAATCAAGGAATGTAATCAAACATGTTTTGGTTTGGTAACACCAGTATGATGGGTATTCCATTTTCAACTTGTGATGATGAAGATAATGATGACATTTAATTTTTATACAGGATGCATACAGTTGGGTTGAGGCCCATTTTCAACAGTGTTCTGTGAATTATTGCACATGTAGCAGCGATAAACAAAACATATAGCAACTTGTTCCTAGAATAATGACAATTTACATTTGATCCTTCATTCATACTATCATACAATCAGATTGCATATAAAATTAATGAAAAAAAAACACTCTGCTATCTAGTCAAGAACTAGCTACAATATAAAACAAGTACAATTTACATACAAGTAGGTTTTCAATGTCTTTTTTACTTCTCTTGGTAATCTATTCCAATGTGTCACCAGGATATTTTGCTAGATGATGTCCCCTAATCTGTTCCTTGATTTTGTTTTGGAGATAAATAGATCTGAGTGTCTTAAGGAGGTTTTTAAAGGGCATAAAGATCCTAGTATAAGTTTCTGATTTAAGGGATGAGTTTTTATATTGTAAATTAACTTGTGACACAAGGTCAGCCAACAATAGAGTCTTTTTCGAGTCTGGATGTAGCCAACTAAGTTTTTCATATATTTTACAATGATGGTTTCCATATTTAGCATTAGTTGAAAATCTACCAAGAATGTAGCATGCCTGATCTATTTATTTTAAATAACGCTGAGGAGAATTCATATATAAACAGGAGCGATATTCCAAAACAGTGCTCAACAAATGTTTTACAAATCATTCCCTGTTGTAAAACAGCCAGACACCCTTCTTAAGTCTCTCAATCTTTGGTTAACTTTATTTACTTGAAAACAAATGTGATCAGAATATGATATTCCAGAGTCCACTAGTACCCCTAAATATCTATAAGTCTTCACATTTGTTAATTGGGTACCTTTGGCTAGTTTTAATTGTAACAATGGAGTTTTGTACTTCTTCAAATCTGCTGTGAAGATCATATATATATATATATTTTTTTGCATTTATTTGTAGGGCAGAGTCATTGAACCACTCCTCCATGTTGGACAAGTCCATCTGCAATTGGCTCTCCAGTTGTTCATGCCTATTATGACTTGTAAAAATAAAAATAAAATCAGAACCAAACAAGCAACATCTGCAATCTTTACAGAATGGGAGCTATCATAAGATGTGTTTTTTAAGCTAGGGACACTTTGACACTGAGAGGGTTGACAGTGTCCTTTTAACCCACCATTTTGTTCTGTCTCGGTAACAAGACAGATTTGTCAACATTACATTGCTCCGGTGGTGGGAAAAAAACATTACATTGGTAGCAGTTCTGTTGGTAATTTTTGGATGTTGACAATATGTGCACTTTCAATGCACAGATTCCCTGCATAAATGTTTGACTCGACATACTGTTGTCATATGCTAATTCAGCTGTCATGTACAATGACAGTTCAGCAATGATAACATAGAAACCCTCCACTGTACATCTACAGGAGTGCTATGAACACTGAAAATTCAGTAAAGGAAAGACATATATCCACATCAGGTACTGCAAAACTGTTCTTTGTCTAACAGCAAATGATTAGCATGCCACTGATATGCTGGAGTATTATTCATTTTCATATTAGCTGTCATTAATGTAGAGTGACACCATTTGTTATGTTCCAAATAATGCGCAGTCACATAACATTTATAACATTCATGGGAATCATGTGATGACAAGTGCCACAACTGACAACACAAGTGTGATGTACATTTTCATTGATGTTTCTGAATGTATTAGGTCGCATAACTGTGTCTGTACTATATTTTCCGAATGGTTTATGTAGCAAAAAGATGTACCAACAGAGGTCCTGTATGTGTCACATGGGGGGATATGGGTAAATCACAGCAGCACTGCAATACATATCAAGATTCTCCCTGTTAATCAGTGACATGTCCACATCATGCCTATTGAGGCACATGGTGTCATATGCGTGTCAGTGATTCCCATTCCCTTGTGTCCATGCACCATACAATTGCAAGGCACTCTGAAATATTCATTTTTAGTGTCATCATTATTGTGCACAGCAATCAATGACTGAATGTTCCCATCAAAGAATCCATACAAGAAACGTACGTGGCCATAGTCATCATGGTAATATGGACCAACAATGGATGCCCAAACAGCAGCATAGAAATTTGCTAGCTGTTGTTTGGGCATACGGTACGTGTACATTTTTACCCTCTGATAATCTGTCAGAATTCCGGTACTAACCAGGGTACTGACACATGGACAACGAAACACTGATCAGGTTGACACATACATGCCATGATGTTGTTTGAAGTCACTCTGTGTACAGTTACACATGCCATGACCTCAATGTAAGGACTGTAGAATCAGAGCTCAGAGTGTGGTAACTGACATTGCAGACACATGCAGTGTGGCAACACAGAGGTTTAACCTCACCATCTGTGTGTATGTCCACAAAGCAAATGTAACCAGTGTTACTGCACCACAGTGGATTGGTAGTTACTGGTTGCTTTTGAGTTAACCATTGCAAACACTGCTGTAGTGAGCAAGAAAATGGGGTTCTGTTGTGCTCTCTGTGTTCTTGATTAAGAAAAAATGCAGTAAGGTGCTGTAGTATATCATACGTATAAGCTTACAACATTTAATTCAATGTTTGGGGAATAGTAATGGGGTATTAGTGCTTGTGTAACTTGCAGTACGTTTTGTGGCTTTACTCTGTCCCCATCTTTGAGTAGTAGGAATGTACAGTAGGTAGGAATTTGTAGGGAACAGAAGGCCCATGAACAAGGGTGAGAGGAGCACCAGAGAAGTAGGAGGAGTGGATGCTGGTGGACAAAAAACAACCTCCATAAGCAAGGGAGGTGTGTTAGAGATGGGGTTAAGTAGAGGTTGTTGGAGGAGCTATTCCCCACATTGAACACATGGGCTTAAGCCCTCCAATTCAATATTTGGGGAATAGCAATGGGGTATTAGTGGGGGCTTGTGTAACTTGTAGTACTTTTTGTGGCTTTACTCTATTCAACCCTTGATTAGTAGGTATGTAAGTAGGAATTTGTAGGAAATGGAAGGCCCAAGAAGATACCTCCTCCAACTCATGGAGAGTATGACCGCTGGCACTCAGGAGAGGTAAAACCCCCAGGTGGCAGAAACCTCTGAGGACCCATGGCCATTGTTCAGCCCATCCTCTGGGCATACTAAGGGGAAAAGGATCTAGGTTCTAGTAACCATAGTAAATTTTTGAGGAAGGTGAGGTTCTTGAAATGGTGAAGGTCCATACTCAATCCATGGATGATGCAGTTTGGATGACAATCCTGAGGTTGAAGAAGTAGGTCTTTACTGAAGGAGCAGTAGAATCCTGAGTGTGAAGCAGATTCAGTCAAAGAAGGGTGAATGAAGTCCAGATGTCCAAGGTGATGTAGGATGATTGTCCAAAGGGGTTGTAGGGATGTAATGAGAGGGGGACCATGTTTTGCTCATTACGCTGCCAGACAGTGAACAGAGGGAATGCGATGATTTCTGAAGTCATAGGTGAATGATCCAACTTATGGGAGGTTTGACATTCATGGTGAGTGTGGAGGTAAGGAATTCAGTGGTGAGTGATAAGTTGTGAATAAGCATCCATGGAGTGGAAGAAGGAGTTGAGTAGAGTCTTTGAGTGCATGTCAGGAGAAATGCCATAATTGATTTTATAGACAAATGCAGGAAGATTGGCATATGTAGTCCAGCTGGTAATTGAATATTTATAGAGAATGATTTGAAGTTTAGTATGAGGAAATGAATAGCTTATTTGGGCATTGATGTGGTAACTATACTTGTACATATTCTGCTGGTCCACTGGCTGAAGTAAATATGGGTATGTCTGTGATGTAATTTCCTGTGGGATGCACTGAAGTGGCTATGGCTGATCAGGTTTACAAAATCCAAAGCCTAAATACTTAAAAGGAAGCTTGGAAGTGGATATCTGGAAGTGTCTATAGGCTGGGTTGGTAGTGAAGTCGAGTAGTATGAAACACCAGAGGATCCTAGTGATATGGTTAATTAAGACTTGTTGGAGGCAAGACTGGAATAGTGAAGTCACCATAACAGTTGTGGATTTCCAGATTGAGAATTGGAGGATCCTGTTCTTGGTGAAGGTCTTCACTACATCAGGGAGTAATGGAGATGACTCGTGAAGGATGGACTGGAAGAACTACTGGATGGGCAGCTAACTTGACTGATGGTACTCGGATGAATAAATGCAGATGAGTATATGAGGTATGATGATGTTCAAGAACTAGAAACAGTGGTTTGGATGGCATAACATTAGTAAAGCAGCTAGGCATGGGAGATCCAACTATGGAAGTTCTTGGAAAGCAGCTGTGAAAGTCTTAGGGCAAGCAATGGCTGTTAAGAAGGTAGGAGTTAAGTACTGTAACATGGTCAACAGAGTTGGTGTTGGTAAGAGAGGCTGCAGAAGGCAAAACTGAAGATGTCTGTAGTGGCATGAGGTATCTTGCAATTCCCGGTATCCTTAGCAGTGATGATGGTTATGACATCAAAGCATAACAAAAAGATTTAAGTCCTTTATGTGGATAAGGATTGCCTATAAGACATAATAGATAGGGAATCCACAGTGATTGGATAGACAGGATTTGTAAGGCATATCCAATAGTGAGGGATGTGATCTTTCTATTGTCCAGTAGAATGGGAATCCAAGAATGATCATGAGGAGCTTATTGGGCAGTACAGAAAACTGTGATGACGTAAGCATCTATAAGGCATGTTATCCCAGAGACATTTGCTAGAAGTCGGTTCCTGAGGTGAAATGAACAGTGATCCATTGAGTAGTGAATGGGAGCTGTTAGAATGGACAGAGTAGGATTATGAGATGGATAAATGGGATGAGTAGTTGACTGGGTAGGACTACTGGCCGGAGATAGGGTGATATGCTCAAAAAGCCACAGCAAACAGGATGAAGCTCTGAGCCTGCAAGGCAGAGATGATCCTCAGTACTGCTTGAAGGTAGCTATCCAAAGATGGAAGGAAAGTCCAGAGTGAATCCTAAAGGACTGGAGGAATAATCTGGGGAAGGAGATGGCCAAGGCAAAGCTGGATGACAGACAGTGCAGGAAGGAATAGGACAGAGTCAGCTCTTCAGCAAACAGCAGCATAAGGCAGGAAGGCTGGAGCAAGGCACCAGAGGATGATCCACAGAATGCCATGGAGTGAAGCTAAGCACCAAGAGTAACTGTGTTGAGATACATGAGTCCCACAACTTTCAAATACATCAACAACAAGAGTATGGAAAATGCTGGAGAGAGAGGAAGGATGAGGTTCTCACAACTGAAGAAGAAAGTGAACTTTTACAGCAGCTGGACAGGGTGACCCGCAGTAAAGAAGTCCAGGAGGCAGTCCAACTTGAGTGAGATAGACAGAACGAGCAGGCAAGATCCAAATCCTGAGGGAAAGGAGGCCAAAGGGGGTTGTGTACAATACTTAATGGAAGTGCAGGATGGAGACTAGTGAAGAACAAAGGAAGTCATGGGGAGCAGTGGGGTCCAGATTCTGGAGGGAAGCAGCAATCAGGCAGGAGGAAAAAATTCATAAGGATGAACTAACAGGGCAGATGTATGGTCCTAAGCGAGGCAGCTGAGGTGAGATGACCTGGACATGACACACCAGATAGTGGATGATGGTGGAGGCAAACTCAGTAAATGGTTCAGGTCCAGGAGGGAGCAGCAAGCATTGGTCCAGTAGAGATCATAAAGAGTTGAAACAGACAAATGCAGAAATGAACTTCCTGTCCTGGTAAATGATGAGAGATGACCCGTATCTGATACCAGCAGGCAGAGGGAGGAGGAGGATGGAGGCAATTAAATGGATGAGATCTAGCTCCAGACAGGAGCGGTAACCGAGGGTCTGAAACAGAGATGGAACTGAACTAATGGATTCACATAATCAGGTTAGCAAACCAGATAGCCAGTGCTAGATGACCTTATGATGCCATCAGGTAGTGGTGGGAGGTGGAAGGCAACTGAGGTATGAAGGCCCTGGTCCCAACGGGAATTGTCAACATGCATCAGGTATAGGATGCAGAAGGTGAAAACAGTCAAATGCAAATTCAGGCTCCCAGCCATGGAAGTCAGCAGCATAGGACCATGATTAGAGGCAGCAGGCAAGGTAAGATGGAGAAGACAAGTAAGACAAGGTCTTGTTCCCAAAAAGAAGCAGCACCCAGGTAGCAGGCAGAGAACAGTAAATGTTGAAGCATTGGAACATAGAGTCAGATACCCAGCTGTGATGTTTGAGGTGGGATGACCTTGACTAGAGGCAGCTACGCATAGGTAGTATGATGAGGGCACTTGGGGTGAAGACATTCAGTTCCAGAAGGGAAGCTGCAACTGGTATGAAGTAGAGGTCATGGTATGACATAGTAGACTGTAGACATGGTTCCCATCCCCGATAGTCAGGGGGCGCTAACCTGCACTCAATGCTGACAAGCAGAATTAGGGACAGAGGATGTCAAGTTGGTAAGCAGTAGGAGGCATTGAACGTAACAGAATCCCATCCCCAGTACACAGGGAAAGCCTACCTTCCCATAGCACCTCAGAAGGCATGGTTTAGGGTTGGAGTCCAGAGTACTGCTGGTCTGGACTGGCAGAAAGCATAGAGTGTTGCAGTAGCAAGAGAGAGTATATGAGGGGACTATATTGCAGATAGGTATGAATGAATGTTATATAGATATGGTAGAACAGATGAAGGGAAGATGGAATGGAGGGCACACAGCAGGAGTGAACTGTAGAGAGGATGGGGTGACTTTGGAAGAACAAACATGGGGTGCAGGGGAGGACCCCACCGTAAAGGGATGCATGTACCAGGGAGGAGTAGAAATGAGAAGGTAGGTGACAAGGTTATAGGCAGCATGGGCGGTAGGGTGGGAGTAACCTCAGGCATGGTAGAATGGGAGAATTCCCCCTTCCCCTGGCAATATGCTGGAGAGCAGGAGCCGGAATGCAAGTAGGCCCACAAAGAGCAAAGACATGCAGAACAGCAAAAGAAATGAGAAAAGTACAGTAGAAATAAAATGGCACAACAGAAGAGGCAGGTCCCCCTTTTGTTTCCCGTGGAGAAATGCAATCAACCACAGCAGCATGATTCACAGTATATTTGTGAAGTGCTGCATCCTCATTGAGCAGAAGTAAAGGGAGGTGTAGTCAGGAAGTTACTGTTACCCGAGTCTGTTCGCACCATCCTTGAGGCTCGGTGCTGCTGGTAGTATGGGCACAGGAGGAGAGAGTGGCGCTGAGAGAGAGGGAACACTGAACTGCCTGGAGCAGATAGCATGAGTGCAGCACCAAAGGGGAACAGGTGAGCAGAGGTAGGGGGAACAGCAGCCTGCAGGGGATGTACAGGAAGCAGGAGATCATTCAGAAGGGCCCAGGAAGCAAGTCCCAGAGGAATGCAGCAGAATGGGCTGTAGATGTGGTGAAGGAGTCGGTGCAGTAGAAGAGGTGATGGAAGGCAGGTGGAGGGGGAGATAGAAAGCAGGGAAGAGCCCAAAGAAGAAACGAAAGGGGGACATCCAGCCACACCAGGATAACTCTCCTGACCTTCTTTCCCAAGATGTCATGAATCCAGTGAGTACACTCGATGTAGTTTGCAAGGCACATCAACCTGAAGAAATAAACATTGTATTGTGTAGTGCTTACACGCTAAAACATGGTATGCATTATGAGTCCTGTTCACGAAGCTTTGGGTGATATGAACCCATCACAAGGAGGGCCACACAGCTACACAGTGCAAAGAGCTGAACAAATCCGAGCCATTCACAAACTGCCATGCAAGACGTGGAGAGGGTAGGGATATGGACAAGCAGGATGTGCAGAGGCATGCAGGAATGGGCCACAGCCCTTTCAGAAACCCAACCCCTCTCTGTGACCCCACCATAAAAGGAGATGTGGAACAGCAATGCGGACAGCAGAATACGAGGCACACAGGAGAGATGGATAAGAGCATGTACGAATGCTGACAGCAGGGGAAAGACAGCCAGAGCCAGGTCTGGTGCCACCAACAGGTGACAGGCATGCACGATGGGGTAAGGGCCAGCGGACATGGTCAGCAAACTTCAGCAGGGGATGGATGGTGGTACTGGTCAGTGACATACGCCAGCACTACAACGTGCTGTTCTGACCCAGATCCCTGACCAGCCCCAATGAGGCCAGGGCCAGGATATGGCTCAACATACAGGCAGCAATATACTCCATGGGACTGGAGGCTTGCATGCTTGCCACCATCAAGCACAAGTGGCAGGAGCTCTGGTCCCAGTTGAAGAGAAAGCTGAGATGTGCACGCCAGTCCCAGGCTGCCATGGCGGAGGCCCCTGGAACCCCCGCTGACACCCATTGAGAAGATGATGGGGGACACCATCAGTGACATCATGACTGACAGTGAGCCAGATGGCTTCAACAGCATGCCAGGTGAGCGTGGGGGTGGGAGACAGTAGGACAAGCACATTACAGTGGGGGCAACATGCAAGTTGACAGTGTCCATTCCTCCCACAGTGCACAACGATGACAGTGGAGGAAAGGTGCCCTCAGGCCACACCACCACACCAATGTTTGTGGACATTAGTGTGGGTGGACGCGTGCATGCCACAAAGACATAACACACTGTAGACACACGCAGCAACATGTCTAATGGCATGCCCCCCCACAGGTGACACTCAGCTGGAAGATACATCAGCCATGGGAGCAGTGCCACAGCACACATCAGACATGGAGTGGAAGAAGATGGATGACACACTGCAGGAAGCAGGCATGGGGACAAAGGGAGATTCCCCCAAGGACATGGACATGTGGCACGCAATGACACAGAGTCTACAGTGGTGGAAGAAGATCATGGCACCCAGGCAACGCAAGACGATGGACAAAACATGCTGGAGTTGCAGGGCAGAGGCACCACAACAGTAGAGTACACCACAGAGGTCCCCGGACACGCAACCTGGGACATCTGCTGGTCCCCACCACTGAAGCAACCATGCTGGTCAACAACAAGTAGTCCCCTGTCAATCTACTACCCAGATATCCGTAGGCTGGAGCGAGAGAGATTGCAGGCAACAAGAGACCACATGCATGCCCTGGAGCATGTCACGGAGGATGACACCAGTGTGGCAAGGACACAGGAGGAGATGGCGGTGAAGCTTGCTGCCAGAGCCTGGGCACAGGTGTGGATAGCAGTCACAGTTGAGACTGGTGTGTGGGCATAGGTGAGGCTGGGCACCACAGTCTCTGCCAGTGCCAGTGCATATAAGAGAATCACTGATGTGTTCACAGCCATCGCCAAACATCTAGTTGGGCACCATTCACAGTTACAACTGGCTGCAGCTGCAGGCACAGTGAGTGACAATATAGCCACCTGGGAACATAGATGCAGGGGTGCATGGCTTGATGCAGCCAAGGAGGACATGCCCAATGGCACATCTGCAGGTGTCTTTGACTCAACTACACCTGCTGATCTGTGGTGCTCGCAGCATGGTCCACAGCCAGTGGTCAGTGCAACCAGCAGTGGCAGGGGCCATGACATGGGCAATGCCATCCATGGATGTGGAGGCAGTGGAACAGGACCCTTGCGGGCATGGACATCCAACACACCCACACTGACACAGCACATATCCACATGCCACCACCCCACACCCACAAGTAGAGCACTGCCTCACAGGCACTGGAGACTGCACAGTATAATGCACAGATGCAGAGACATTAGCCAGTGCCCCTGACACACCCTCTGCATGGCTACCGCAAGGTGACCCACCCCACACAGGGGCACAACAGATGGCCATGGTCACAGCAATGGCACATTCTGTGTGAATGCTTCAGCAACATGGCATACCAGCACAGGTGTGCCTGTGGGTTCCCAACATTCCCTGAGCCATCGGGATGCCACACTACATGATGGTGGTGATGTGGCGACAGGGTGCCACACAGTGGCATCCCCCATTGGGACACTGGTGGGCATACATGCATGTACATCACAGCCCACATGCTTGACACTGCACAGACATCATGGCACACACATGTGCGTGGTGTCAGAGGCACTCAGAAAGTTGGTGTCAACACTGAACCCCTTACCATGCAGCCTACTGCCAGAACGATTCATGTGCAACATGGTGCCTGATGGCACACACTGTGATGCAGTCAGGCAGTGGTTCATCACACCTATGCTGCAGACCCATGGGTACCCCTTGACACTGCACTGCTCGACTGTCCTGCCATCTACCTGCTGTCCATGTGGTGGTAGTCATTGGTTTGGTGGGACATCGGGGGCACTGGCAGCCAGCGCCACTCACAGATGTTGCACAGCATGATGCATGCGGTGAAGATTCTTCACATTGCACTAGGTTGTAGCATCATCCTCCCACCTGTGTGGTGCAGGCACCTGAACTGTATCTTCATGAGTCCTAGGATTGGTTCCACAATATTCCTGGCCCTTGCATGTGCATGGTTGAAGGCATCCTTTTCTGGGTGCTGCAGTGCAAGGTAGGGTGTCAGGAGGTATGTCCTCAGTGGATAGCCACTGTCAACTGTGGGGTATGGCAGGCAGAGCATCAGTACAGACACAATGCACAAATGTCACACAGTAGTTGTGGCACAACACAGACATACCTACTTATCAGCCACACTGAGCTCTCTCCCAGCTATGTGAGGTGCCATTTCAGGCTGCTGTTGTCAAAGATGTACGAGTCATGGCATGACCTGGGGTACTTTACATAGATGTTGGTCAGTATGCCCCTGGAGTTGAACACGACCTGGCATTTGACACGGTGGAACCCCTTGTGGTTCCTGTATGGGCCCTCATCTACTGGCAGTGCCAGGATTGCCACGTGTGTGCAGTCGATGGCACCAATGGTGTTTGGCATTCCGTATGCCTCGTGGAAGCCTTGCACCACCATGTTCACCTCCCTGTGCGACATGGGAAACCAGATGTGCTTCCTCACATGACTCACAAGGGCATCTGTCATGTAGTGCAGGGCCCATGAAACAGATGCTTGGCTGACACCTGCGATGTCCCCCATTTCCCTCTTGAATGATCCTGTAGCATAGTACTGCAGGGCACAAATGACCTTGTCTCCACGGTCATGGCTTATGAACTGCATGTCTGGGGCCCTACCTGCCCAACAACAAGAGGACAGAGATATCACAGTGTGGCATGGCCCAAACGAACCTCTAGAGGCATTTCGTGTCACTCAGCATGTGTGCCTGCAGTCTATCTCAGAACATGCAGGGGCGTCTGTGTCACCATGCCCGTTGCTGCCTGTTCAGCACAGCCTCTATCAGCAGGACATTCATTAACACCCCATGGCACATCCTGCAACTGGCACTGTCCCTCTGCTTCCCACTACTGTCTCCCATGGCAGTGTCCTCTACACAGGCGGTGTCACATACAGTTACTGTGTTTGGGGTACACCCTCAAATTTAGGGTGGGCCCTGTGGCATTCCATGCCACAGCCTGCCATCTAGCATGCACAGGCACCTGTAATGTCCCCAGGCCTCCATGTATGTGTTGGGGTGGGGGCTGTGTGCCACTGCTGTTCCACTGTTGCAAGCTGTATGTTGATGTGCCTTTCCTGTGTTATGGTGGCAGTGGTGGGCAAACTGCCTTGTCATCATTGCCATGTAATGGTTGCAGACTGTGTTATTGTGGGGGAGGAAGCTGTGGCTTGCTTGTGCTGCTGGGCTGCTGTTCTGTGTGATCCCTGGGCCATGCTGCATATGTCATCCACATGTCATGAGCCCGACTGCCGGCCTTTGTTCTGGTCGTCCATGGTGTGACATTGTGGTATTACAGCCTCTGCAGTGCTCAAGTCTGTTGTTGCTGTGGCCTTATGCTTCTGGCCCCAGGGCTCTGCAGACAGCTGCTGGCCTTCAGCACTGTGAATACATGCAGGTGTTACGGCTCCTTTGGTGTTGCGTAGGCAGGGGTTTGCTTGCCTCCATGGTGTTCTGTTGTATTTTGGTTGGTAAGTGCACATGCATCAGGATGTGTAGTTCTCCCTCGCAGCCACGCCCCTACACATGCACGGATCTCTTCTGGCGTGCATGTTCGTGTCCCGGGTCTGCACACATCCTTGTGCACCATTGGTGTATTCCATGTGTACAGGCCATACATGCTTCATGCACATATCAGGCTACACCCCATACATATGCTATGTGCATATCCCTTATGCACTTTCATGAATAGGCCACTATATGTTTTCAATGACAAATGTATGGTGTCAAATTGACAGTTGCTAATGAGCAACAGGGCAATAGTAATTTTTCCATTTGCAATTGACAATGAACCTTTGTCAAGTGGGTATTCAAAGTGATGTCTCGTCAAAATCAGAGTGTGACAAATCATTTGAGAAACTTTCTAAATATGATAGCCAAATCAATAATTTAACTAGCCATTTTTTAGGGGACTACAAAAGTATTTGTGCATACTGTAGGTAGCCAGTTTGCTGGTAACTTTCTAAATGTGGTCGCCTGGCTACCCCATTGTCCAACCCTGGTCAGCATTATTAACATGTCTCACCCCCAGTAATATACCTGGAGAAAAGCAAGCCATTGTCAATATTTTTGTGTCCCTTGCACCTGTGGAAGATGACAGCAGAGTACTGATAGGGAACTTTTTGTGCTGGAAAACTGTGTCCCAGTTTGAGCCAGTACTGAGTTACTGCCAGTGAACATGTACCATAAGGCCTTGCACACACACAAGTGGGACACATTATGAGTTCTTTATGTAGTGACAACATCTCATTGTGTGGTGACAACTGATAAGTCACTAAAATCACGAAAGGTGCAACACTGGAGGACAGTGTAAGAGTGCTTAGAAACAGCAAGTATGAAGAAAAGAGGAAAAAAGTAAAAAGGGAGGATGATAACAGTAGAAGTGTGTTCCACTGAAAATCGCACAGTGTGGCTCAGTATGTCTATAGTGCTACCATCATGCCATGGAAAGGAGAGGGTCCTGGAATTGAGGATGGTTGAATTTACTGGGAAGGTGCTATGGCTCAACAATACACTGTAATGGATGGAGAAGGGGGTGGGTGTTGAGGATCAGTGTGCCCATCTAAAAGGAGCCACAGTGGAAGCCACAACCCTTACATAGAAACATAGACTTTGACAGCAGATAAGGACCACTTGGCCCACCCAGTTTGTCCATTTCCCTACCTATTAGATAAGCTGCAGATCCTAGTTAACCAACAGCATACTTCCTCCTACCCCACTATAATTGCTTTATGCCTGACCCATGCATTCTTGAATTCCCCCACTATTTTTGACCCCATGACCTCTTCAGAAAGGCCATTTCATGCATCCACCATCCTCTCTGTGAAAAAGTACTTCTTCACATTGCCACTGAGCCATCCCCCCTCCATCTTCAAACTGTACCCAGTTGTCCTTGCACATATTTTTTTCTGAAAGATACTACCCTTTTGGACTTTGATGACTCCCTTGAGGTACTTGAAAGTTTCTATCATGTCCCTCTTCTCCCTCCTTTCCTTGAGAAGAAACATATTAAGCTCTTTTAGTCTCTTTTCATATGGTTTCTGGTGCAGACCTTTACTATTTTAGTTGCCCTTCTCTGGACTGCCTCCATCCTGTCTATGTCTTTGCAGAGAGGGTGTCTCCAGAACTGCATGCAGAAGAAAATGCCCTTAGCATTTGTCAAGTAAACAAGGGCATCAGTAAGAGAAAACAGGATGACAAGGAGTCATAGAAGGGTGTGGCACCTCTCATCTTAACATGCCAGCAACACGGGGATGTGAGCCTGGTATGTTTGATGGTAGCTTACCAGCAAGGTGAGGATAGAGCGTCTGATGAGAGCTCTTGATCCTGTCACAGGGTGTTGTGGTCTGTGCAACCCTTCCTATCATCACTTCAATTGTAGACTGTGAGTAAAAAAAAGGAGGGGGCACACTGTGTGGGAGGGTGGGGTGGAAGTTGCGGTGGTCATCCATCCTGCGGGTGAGGTAGTGCATCCATTGCACGCTGCACTGCATTAACTGACCATGCATACAGGTGAAGGATGCCACGTTCATGCAAGAACTACCAGAAAAACACAGGATCCAGGCAGAGTTAATGATGGCAACCAAGACACATGTGCCATTATATCAAAAGCCCTCTCATCCTGAGATACCCCATCCTGTGGCATGCCATGAAAAGCTTGATTGAAGGAGCGCACATTGAAGTGAAGTGTATACCCGTGATAATGGTGGTAGATGCCACGGTTGTCTTAACAGACATGTACTGCATGGCCATAGTTCCAGAAGGGACTTGGGAGTAGGAGGGCTCAGGACATGCATTATAAGCTGTGTAGTCTTGAGAGAGGACATGGGTCCAGCAAGCAGATGGAAAAAGAAGTGAAAGAAATAAAAGGGCAAAAAAACTGAGAAAAGCACTGTGATTCTCCAAGGAAGTGGCAATGAAAATGAGCTCCAAAAAGATGATACTGGGGAACTACAAAGAAACACAGAAAGTGTCAGAAAGGTTTGTGTACCATGATAAACAAATTTAGGCAAGAAAAGCAGCCCATAGCGCAAAGGTGCCCAAGGTGGAAAAAGTAGCAGTGAGTGTAATAAATAGAACCGTAGTTTTTATTGGTGCAATATTGAATTTAACAACAACCATGGATGGATTGTAAGGACTTCTTGTAAAGAAGAGGACTGTGATAATGGAAACTAGAAAAAAACATCAGTATAGACAAAGTATTTCCAGAGAATTTGAGATAACAAATTTAGGTAACATGACTGCATATCGGAGGATGGGGGGGGGTGGTGGACAGTGCATTTACAGAAGAAGAAGAAGTAGTAATAGATTTAACAAAAGTGGAAGTGGACATGCCAATGAGACCAAATGGGATACATCCTTGAATATGAAGGTAATTATGGAAGGGGCTGGCAGCAAGACTGGCAGGCATGTTCAACAGATCCATCAATAAGGGACTGTTCCCAGAGCAGTGGAGGAGGGAACACGTAGTCAATGTTTACTACAGTGGGAGCAGGGAGGCAGCTTGGAACTATAAATCGGACAGTAGTACTTTCATACAGTGGAAAATTATGTAAGCCGTACTGACAGAAACAATTTTTGATCACCTTGATTGCAGCACAGAGCCAAATGAAACACACCATAGATTCCTGGGGGGAATAGTGACAGTAAACAAACAAAAGGAATTTAAGGGTCATCATATCTTATAACCTAAAGGTGACAAAACTATGTGCCAAGGCTATGGGGAGGGACAATGAGATGATGGGTGCATATGGAGACCTATCCGCAGCAGAAGAAAAGAGGTGATGATGCCACTGTAGTTATCATTAGTGAAAAGTCTACTACTGTGTCCATGTTTTGACACCCCTTGACCATAAGTACATAAACAGTATGTTAGCAGTTGTAATAAAGGAAACAAAGATGCTGCTGTCGCTACCACAGCAGTCATATGAAGAGAGACTCACAAACCACAATATGTATATGGTGGTGGCAAGGAGACAGGGTACATATGATAGACAACTGCAACTCTCTACAGTGCACAAATAGTGTATCGGGAAAAGAATCTTTCAGGCAAGGAGATGTTGAGGATATAGGGGGCACGGCACAAGGTTTGCATGGGATAGACTAAGGGGTAACATGATGAAGTATTATTCACAGAAAGGGTGGTGGATGCATAGAATACAGTCCCACTTGAGGTAGTGTGGGCAAACACTGTCTGTGGAATCCAAAATACATGGGACAAGCAAAGGAGAACAGTACCTATAGGAACGCAGGACAAAATAGGCATTGATTGTAGAAAAGAACTGCCAATGAAGATTTGTGCACTGACCACGTCACAGACGCCTCACACTTGGAACTAGTTGACCATTGTGCTGTAACACTGATAACTTTACAGATGAACCATGGATGTTGACCAATCATTTACTGTTGGTTTGTAATCATGGGCTACTCACAGCACACCACAGGCATAGTAAATCTGTAAGGTATGTCACAAACACACTCAGCAGGTCAGGCCCTCTGCTCCCACAGTGCCAATCTCAGAGTGCAACAGTGTGAACAGGTAACAGACAGGGTAACCCTCCTGTCAGCTTTCTGGTCCGAATCATCTTTAGTCTCAAGTTCAGGGGGATTCAAACTGTGAACCTTATGCTAGCATACCCAAATGTACAGGCTCAGTTAATTATCTTCTGGGGATGCAATATATCTTTCACCTAAGGGCACCTAACCAGGTATCCAAAATGAACCCTTAAAATTCAATAAGAGACCTTAGGTATATCTTACCTTCTTACTCAAGCTCAGTAACACCATCAAGCTGTTGAACAGTTTTATCAGACTTAACCACCTATACGTCACATGCAAAAAGAACTGACAGACACCCAGGCAGTCTTTCAAAGAAAAGGTACTTTACTAAAAGATGATAAAAATATGAAACATGTAAACGCAGAACAATATATCAAAGAGCTCACAATCACATAAAAGAACAAGGGAAAATTACAAAGCAAAACTAATACCACAATACATTTAGATTTTTGCTATCTAAGGTATTACTTCTGGAAGTGCTTTTAGTTAGATCAGAGAACTGTTTTTCTCTCAGAGTCCCAAAATAATATTATAAACATTTCAGACACAAGTATCAGTTTAAACTCTGTGTCTCCACACTCCTTCTGTGAGTCATCTATCTCCTCCTTTTAGAATAGAAAATTACAAAAATGATTTCCTACCATGAGATATGTTAAATAATGTGACATCAGAAGAAAAAAAAAAGTCATTTCCTATATATAACTCCTTAGTAAACCATTTTTGTGTTGCTTGCATGCATGTGCAAGAAACACATTGCATCAGCAGTTAGGGAGCATGCCACAATGTGTCAAGAAATTTGGCCACATCACCACGCAACCAGCTGTTTTGGTGCATTACAAGCTACCAAAACAGCTGATTGCTTGGTGTCCCCATGGTGATGGCTTCTCTATTGACCTATCACAGTCCCCAGGAAGCAAACAGAAGGCCGCCGCCCACTGTTCAGTGTGCCTTCCTGGTGAAACATTTCAATAAATAAAAAAAAAGGCCACGGGGTGCCCATTACCCCTGTCGGCATGGCCCCCTCCACAGTTCATTTGCCGACAGGGTAGCCCAATCCCTGTCGGCATAATGCACCCCCATGGCTCATGCGCCCCCTCAGCATATTGTATGGTGGAGGATGCCCAATCCCCTGTCAGCTCCACTGCCCCCCCAAACAAACTTCCATCTGCCATGCTGGGCGCTCACCTCAGCATGGCAAAAGTCTCCTTGGCCAATGGGGTGCCCAATTCCCTGTCATCTCCACTGCCCCCCCCCAAACAAACTGCCTGGTGCCACACTGGGAGCCTACCTCAGCATGGAAAAAGTCCCCTGTCGTCTTTAAAAAAGAAAAAGACCTAGAAGAAAAAAAAGTCCCTTACTGATTCTCTTTCCCCCCTCACCCAACCCGTGCCCAACCCTCTGCATACCCCACCTCCCCACACACGCACCTCACCCCATACTTAACTCAGGAGCCCAGTGCGATGATCTTCAGTGGACCGGGAACACATCTGCACTCTTCAAAGCACACCGCAAACTGAAGAAATGCTGGTAAGCTGTATAATGGCATAAATGTTTTTTTTTTTTTTTTTCAACTTTGGTACATATCATGGCCATTTTTGGGAATTTTTTCACCAAATTTTCAACATGGGATTCTTGGGACCCCACCTCATGAACTCAGTCACTGTCATTTTGTTATTCGGTCCTGAAAGGTGATTTCACAGTCACTGTGTGGAACCACCTTTCGGGACCAATTAATGAAACAACAGTGTCACAGTTCATGAGGTAGGCCCCCAAAGACTCTGTGTTGAAAATTTGGTGAAAAAATTCCCAAAAATGGCTTTTACGAGCATGCGTTGCGCAGTTCTCACACAAGCTTGTAACTTTGAGCATTTTTAATATTTTCACTCCAGATTTTCAACATTGCCATTTTACCACATCTTCTTATGAACAGTACTGCTGTCGTTTTTCACATCTCACCTGAAATGTGTTTTTGCACATGTAGCGCACAATGGCGTGGTCGGCATGGAAAATCAATGTTCAGGACAGATTAAGAATATCACAGTGACACTGTTCATGAGGTAGGCCTCCACAAACCCTATGTTGAAAACTTGGTGAAAACATTCTCCAAAATGACTGTTTTAGGAGCGTGCATTGCACAGTTCCTATGCATGCTCATAACTTTGAGCATTTTTTATATTTTCACTCCAGATTTTCAGCATTGCCATTTTACCACACCTCCAGATGAACAGTACAACTGTAATTTTTCACATCTCAACCGAAATGTGCTTTCATGCATGTAATGCACAGTGGCATGGTCGGTCTGTGAAATCAATGTTCGAGACAGATTAAGAAAATCACAGTGACACTGTTCAGGAGCAGATGTCTTAAACTGGCTATGTTGAAAATTTGGTAACAAAAGTCCATAAAATGACTGTGTTATAAGCGCGCATTGTGCAATTTTCACTCACCCTCGTAAGTTCACGAATTCATAGTCTTTTCAGTCAAGATTTTCAACATTGGCATTTTTCCACACCTCCTTATGAACAGTACAGCTGTTATTTTTCACACTCTGGCCGAAATGCGTTTTCTCACTTCCAGCGCAGAATAGCATGGTCGCTGTGGGAAATCAGTGTTCAGGATAGATTAAGAAAATCACAGTGACACTGTTCATGAGCGGAGGTACCAAAATGCCTATGTTGAAAATCTGCTGTAAAAATCCCAAAACTAATTACATTATGGGTGTGCATTGCACAGTTTCTATGCACGCCGTGACTCCACCAGTTTTTTTATATTTTCACTTCAGATTTTCAACATTGCCATTTTTTACACCTCCTCATGAACACTACAGCTGTCATTTTTCACATCCTGTTCGAAATTTATTTTCGCACCTGTGGCCCCAAATGGCACAGTTGCTGTTCAAAATCACCTTTCGGCTAACGAACCGATAGTGTCAGTGTTCATGCAGTGGGATCACCAAAAGCCCATGTTGAAAACTTGGAGTAAAAATACCAAGAAATGCCCAGGGTGTTAGGGCTTTCAGCCATAATGCTGTACCCTGTAGGGACTGAGAGGCATCAGGGATATGATTTGGGATTGTTGACAGTAATGCTCAAGCCATTCCACCCCCACCCTGCAGCCAGTGGCAGGCATCGAGGTGCATCTTGGACCCATTGGCACCAGAGTTCACCCCGTTCTCCTATACTGCACCCATTTCAGTGTATTTCCATATGTAATGAGGTGAGTGTAAAGCCCGAACACTTCAAAGCACACTTCGACACTTGTAAGTGTCTACAGGGTGGGGTGAGGTGAAATGTCATGACCATTATGGGCGATGACCCAAAGGCAAACCCCAATGCCTGTCCATCTCCACAGGGTGGGGGTGGAGTTGCCGTTAGTTCAATACTTCACTGCCATTCCTATACTGCATCTGTCTAACTCCTGCACTTCCACTGCTAATGACAGCAAGCAACACTTGGCATTGACAAATGCTTGTTTCCTTTGAAGTTAGCAATCCCAGCATTTGTCATTTAGGTGTTAAACTTGTTAGGAACAGCCAAATTACCCTTTCTTTCCTGACATCATAAACTTTAGATTTTGTTTCCACTTCAAAAAGCCTAGGCAGGTCATAAAAAAGGTAATAAAATGCCCACTGGAAGGAAGGCAGTTAATTAACTGGTTCCCTTATCAGTTTTAATTACATCCTGTGGTTTCAGCTGCTGACACCTTGTAATTTAAAGGGCCAAATCTCACAGACTGACATTTCATACACTGACCATTTATTTATAATACCAATATTATACAATAATCATAACCAGCTGGACAAGCGTCACAATCCTTCCTGCCTAGACTGAATCTGGGGGCTCTATCCCCTGCATGGGATGAGCTCCCTAAGTCAGTTCACTCCTCATATAGATGCAACAAGCCATTTGCATTCTGACTGGTTGCTTCAGCCCTATGTAAGATTGTCATGTTAACCCCTTGCAAGACAAGACTCAATCTTAATAGTCTACCATTAGTTTTTCCCATTTGTGTCAGCCAAAGTAGGGGGTTGTGGTTAGTTTGCATCTCAAAATGCTGCCCATGTAAGTATGGCTCTAACTTCTTTAGGGCCCACACTATGGCAAGACACTCTTTTTCCACAGTAGAGTAAGCCTTCTCCTTGGGAAGTTACTTTTTACTCAGGTACACTACAGGGTGAGCTTTCCCTTGGTTGGATGTCTGACTCAGTACTGCCCCAATACCCATGTCTGAGGCATCAGTCTGGACTACAAAGGGTCTGTTATAGTCAGGACTTGTCAACACAGGAGCACTGCACAGTGCCTCCTTCAGTCTGGTAAAGGCTTTTTCATAGGCTGGTTCCCAGGTAATTTTCTTAGACATCTTTTTCTTTAGCAGGTTAGATAGGGGAGCAGCCGGTGCACTGTAATTGGGTACAAATTTCCTATAGTACTCTGCTGTCCCTAGAAAACTCCTGACCTGCATCTGCATTTCTGGTCTGGACCATGCCTTGATCACCTCTATTTTTACTTGGTTAGGATGGAGCTGTCCCTGGCCTACAATATGCCCAAGGTATGCCACTTCAGCCATGGCCACCTGGCACTTCTCAGCTTTGAAAGTGAACCTGGCCCTCTTTATACTGCCCAGCACTTCCCTAAGGTGGGACAGGTGTTCCTCCCAGCTGAAACTAAAGATGGCAATGTCATCCAGGTATGCCATAGCATACTCCTCAGCACCATTTAACACCTGGTTCACCAACCTTTGGAAAGTGGCTGGGGCATTCTTCATTCCGAAATGCATTACTTTAAATTCAGATAATCCTATCGGAGTGATGAAGGCCAACCTCTCCCTAGCTCTGTCAGTTAACTTTACCTGCCAATACCTCTTTGTCAGGTCAATAGTCATAAGGTATGTCACTCCTCCCTACTTGTACAGGAGTTCATCCATCTGGGGCATTGGGTGGGTGTCTGACTTTGTAACTGCATTCAGTCCATGATAGTCCACACAGAAATGAGTAGAGCCATATGGCTTGGGCACAAGGACTACGGGCATGGCCCAGGGGCTGTGGAATCTCTGGATTACTCCTAAATCCAGCATTTCCTCCACCTCCCTCCTAATGTCCTTTTGGACAGCCTCTGACACCCAATATGTTGTCCGCCGTATGGGCGTCTGTGTCCCTGTATCCACATCATGCGTTGCTAAGAGGGTTAGTCCAGGCTTGGCTCTGAACAGTGGAGCAATGTCTGCTAAAACCTCTCTTACTTCCTGGATCTTGTCCATGGCTAGCTGGGGTGACAATTTAACTGCCTCCACATAGGACTCTTGCTTGCTTTCTTCCAGCAAGTCCAGAAGGGGGTCTCCTTCATCTGTCCCCTCCCCAGGACTACATACTGCAAACACCATGTCAGCCCTATTAGTATATGACTTCATCATGTTGACATGGCACATTCCTTCTGTATGTCTTCTGTCAGGTAACTCTATGATATAGTTCATGTCATTTGCCTTTCTAACTACTTATGTACAGTCCTGCCCACTCAGAATGTAGCTTGTCTTTCCAGACTGGGATAAGGACCATGACTTCCTGACCCAGTGTGTATGATCGAGCTCTGGCTCTGCGGTCGTACCACACCTTTTGTTTCTGTTGGGCAGCTGCCAGGTTGCTCTGGGCTGTCCCCATAAACTCCTTCAGCCTTTCCCTAAACCTAAGGACATACTCCACTATGGGTGTTCCCTGGGTGGCATGCTTACCTTCTCAGTCCTCCCAGAGCAAGTCTAGGGGCCCACATACTCAGCATCCATATAAGAGCTCAAAGGGTGAAAACCCTGTCAACTCTTGGGGCACCTCCCTGTATGCAAACAACAGGTGGGGAAGGTATTTCTCTCAGTCCCTCCCATGCTGTTTAGAAAACGCTTGGAGCATTGACTTCAAGGTGCCATTAAATATTTTCACAAGCCCATTGGCTTGCAGGTGATAAGGTGTGTGCCTCAGCACCACCACACACTTCCCCCACAAAGATTTCATCAGCTCCAACATAAAGGAACCCCCTCAATCGGTGATAACCTCCTGCGGAAACCCAACAAGAGAGAAAATCCCAAGTAAGGCATCTGCCACTTTGTCTGTCCTCAGTGAGGATAGGGTGACTGCCTCTGGATACCAGGTGGCATAATCCACCACAGTCAGGATGAACCTCTTCCCGGAGGAGCTGGGGGTATTTAAAGGCCCCACAATATCCATTCCCACCCTCTGGAATGGCTCCTCCACTATGAGCAATGGAATTAGGGCAGCTTGGGTTTTCTTACCCGCCTTCCCTATTTCTTGGAATCAGTGACAAGACCAGCAGAACTCCTTCGCCTGCTGGGAGAAGTTGGGCCAATAGAAATTCTGGGCCAACCGCTGCATAGTGCATGTGATTCCCAGATGACCAGACAAGGAAATATTGTGTGCAGTCTTTAGCAACTGCTCATGATACCCCTGGGGAATGACAAGCTGCCTGCCTATCACCCCTCCCTGTCTTTACATCCTGAGTATACATCAGTCCATTTTCCCAATAAACCTTATGTTTCTCGTCACCTCCTTGTACTCCATCAGAGTCTGCCCAAACCCTCAGCTTCTCTAGACTAGGGTCACTTTTCTGAGCAGCTGTGAACTCCTTACACATTCCCAAGGCATGGGACAGGTCCCTGTCAGTATCTAGACTTGGGTCCCTAGCTCTAGCATCAGGGCACTCTGGATCACTGTCATCCCTAACCCTCTGACAGTGGGTCACCCCTCCTTCTTTGGAGTAACCCTCTGTAGCTGTGTGGTTAACTGCTACTGGGGAAATTTCTACCCCCTTTTCATTAGTCTCCATATCAGGAGACACAGGCTGGGGAACCAGCCTCCCAGTGGTTTCCACAATGGCTTCTATGGGGTTCAGGGAAATACAATTTTCCCTTGCCACTTGGCTATGGGTAACTGCACACACCATCCCCTGTTTGAGATTGTTGCCAAGGATAACATCAACTGCTAAAGTTTTGGCTACAGCCACCTGTTGCACAGTTCCCCCTGTTTCACCCCAGTCTAGGAGAACACTAGTGAGTGGCAATACTGTCTCCTTCTCAGTGAACCCTTGTACAGTTACAAATTTATTGGGTATAAGCTGACCAGTCTCTACCAGATCCCCTTTTATCAATGTCAAGGATGCCCCTGTGTTTCTTAACCCTTGTGTCTGTACACCATTCACAGTGACTGGGTGTATGTGTTCCCTCATGTTCACAGGCATGCTTCCAGGGACACACAAACAATCTACTTCTGTCCTAGCCCCATTTTGCTTAGTGCTCGTCCTTTTGGGACACTGTCTGGCAATATGCCCAGTTTCTTTGCAAACCCAACATTTGTTTCTTTTCTCAGAAAAGTCTTTTCTTTGAAACCTGGGGCTAACTGGTTTCAGTGGAGACAGTGAATGTTTTAGCTGCCCTGAAGGCATGCTTTTCCCTTTTTGCACTGCCACGCACACTCGATTCACTCTCAGAGCAGGCCTGCTCTTGGCATAGCGGTCCTAGAGTTCAGCAGCATCTTGTACTGCTTTGGGATCTTGATCCTCCAGCCAGGTTTTCAGTGCTGCTGGGCATGCCAAAAAAACTATTCTAACAATATAGCATTTTGAATTTTATCTACAGAGTTTTCTTCAGTTCCTTCCCACCAACGTTTTAAACACTGATGTTGTTTCATGGCTAGCTCTTCGTAGCTCATGTCAGGGCTTCTCCTGATCTTACGGAATTTAGTTCTGTATGCTTCTGCAGTTAAATCAAACTGTTTTAAAAATGCAGCTTTAAGTTTGCTGTAATCATTACTGTCCTCATTGTCCATTTGACTCAATGCATCCCAAGCCTTCTCGGTAAGTAACGGGGATAGCTTCTACAGTATGGCAGGGTTCCCATGTGTGCTTGGTGCAATAGACTGCACACACATCACCATAAGGGCACCACCGGATGAACCAGAGACCTATGTCAACCAGAAGGGCTATCATTCCATGAATGTACAGGTCATCTTTGACAGCAGGTGCAGGATTCTCGATGTTGTGGCACAGTATCCAGGGTCCACACATGATGCACGCATCATCAGGAACTGCGGAGTGTGTGAGGCCTTCCAGAGTGGGACACTCATGGATGGCTGGCTGATTGGTAAGGCACACATGGAGACATGCAGAATGGCTGGGCATGGAATGAATGTGGGCACAACACTAACCAACCCTTCCCCCCCACAGGTGACAGTGGATACCTACAACAGCCCTGGCTGATGACACTGGTGAGGTGGCCACAGAGTGCGGCAGAGCAATGGTACAACATTGCCCACACAGCAACATGCAGTGCGATAGAGAGCACATTTGGCATCCTCAAGATGAGGTTCCAGTGCCTTGACAGATCAGGGGGTGCACTGCAGTATACCCCGGTCATGGCATGCAAACTGTTCATAGCATGCTGTGTGCTGCACAACATAGCACTGGCACATGGCACACCACTGGCAGAGGATGAGGACGCACACAGCGAGGATGGTGACACTGCAGGGGAGGAGGAGGAGGAGGCTGCGGGGCCAGCCCGTGACTGGCAACAGCAAGGCCAGGCACAACACACAATAGC
Organism: Neoceratodus forsteri; assembly: GCA_016271365.2. Taxonomy (NCBI): domain Eukaryota; kingdom Metazoa; phylum Chordata; order Ceratodontiformes; family Ceratodontidae; genus Neoceratodus; species Neoceratodus forsteri. The sequence goes on along the minus strand of CM028138.1, from coordinate 618,560,480 downwards.
AGGACTACAGAGGACAGCACTGCTAATCGTGGCACACTTTGGATAAGCACACAATAGTATGCTTAGTGTGCACGGCCACAGGTATGCCAACACCACCATGCAGCATGCAGACCCTGAACCACAGCCCTGGGACCAGGGGAAGACCACACACATGCAACAGTGGCACACACTACAGGCACATTGGGCAGCAGTGCCAAGCCAATGCAGGGAACAATAACATAGTGGCATGAACCCAGGTTCCACCGTGGAGAGCACACACAGCAGGTGGACGGGAACAGCTGCGGTGAGACGGAGGTATCGCCACCTGGGCCACCACACAGGCAGTGGCAGCACAGGTGACACAGATGTGCCCATTGCCTGTGTGCCACCTCAGACAGTGCAGCACACAGTGACATGGACAGTGGCAGGGGCATCCAGGCGTACAAAGCAAGTAGGGGCAACATGTGCATGAGCAACGTGATGTTGGGATGAGGGACTGTGTGAGGCAGTCACACAGCAGCCACGGCACTAGGCAGTGGGACTGCACGTGCTGGGGCCAGAGCCGCAGACAAGTGGCATGCAGCACCCCGGTGCCAGTGCCAACATGTAATGGCAGTGTACAGTGAGCACCAGAGGCAGGCAGAACGGGGACATGGGGGACAGTGTGGGTGGGAGCCAGCACACACTATGAAGCGGTGCCACGGGGGATGCACAAGGGTGGGTGCAATGCACCACAGACAGCAGGACATGGGTGTGTCATGGCACACCCATGCGACATGTCATGTGGACTGGCACAGTGCCACCGGAGGCATGCCCCCCCCACAGAGCCGAGGTACCCTGCAGAAGCACAGTGTGCGGTGACAGGGAGGATGACAAGCACAGCTCCGCACGGTGCACTGTGCAGCAGCAGCAGGTAGCCGCAAGTCACACTGATGCGTCAGCCACAACTATGCTACTTGTGTACCGAGCTATCTCACACAATGCACAGTACGTTGTGAGCTGTGTGCCAACGCAAGCTGTGTAGCGTGTGTGATGCAGCATGTGACTCACCGGGGAAGGCAGAGAACACGTGGAACTGAGCCATCAGCACATGTAGGGCCTGGGTAGTGTATGCTAGGCCACACAGGACGGTGAAGCACAGGCACAGTCCCAGCCACACTGCAGAGGTAGGCAAGGGATATCACCAGTCATAAGGGCAAGCTGCAGGTGGCAGTCCCAGTTGCATTGGCACGCTGGAGCAGGGCACCAAACTTCTCAGACGATGAGACAGTGCTTCTCATCAGCCTGGCTGAGCAGTGGAGCAGGGTGTTGTTCCCACAGGGGGCACAGCAGTCCAGCCCAGCAGACAGGGACAGGGTGTGGTCCACCATAGGCCACGGGCTCCAGGCAGTGTCTGGAATAAGGAAGACCATGAGGCAGGCCAGGCACCATTGGAATGACCTGGCCTGGAGGAAGGGGCAGCTCCTTGGACACCTGAGGAGGATGGCTTGAGAGGCTGATGTCCAGCTGTGTGGTGGACACCCACGCTGGTCAGGTATGTGGCACCAGTAACATGTCCAACACACAGCACATGACAGGGACCTCGACTGCACAAAGGGGTACTGATGTTGTTACACACCTTTATGACCCCGCAGGTGAGGGCAGTGACGCTGAAGGCCAGGGCAGGCCCAGGGATGCCGGACAGGAAGAAAATAGTGGAGGACCCCACAGAGAGCAGCATCAGCAAGGTAGGTGTGCAGCAGTCATGTCATGTGTGCTGCGGTGCAGGCGACTTTGTGGGGACCAGCAGGCAGGGGGGTATATATACACACACACACACACACACACACACACACACACGCACCAGCAGACCGGCACAGGTTGCCATGGGTGGAGGTTGCTGGTGGGGCACAGGCACCATGGACACATGTGTGGGTGTGTGCCACACACATGGCTGGTGCATGGTGCAGCCCATGCAACACGTGCCATGGCATGGTGGTGGTCTGCTGGGCATGTATCAGTGGTGTGGGCTACATGTATGGAGCTAGTGCATGGGCCTGTGGGGTACTCACTGGCTGTCACTTTGTGTTCCAGGTTCCCATGGAGGCTTGAGGAGTGAGCAGCAGGGCCGGGACACACGGTGGTGTTCCATGGAACGAGCGATGTGACGCCTGAAGTAGAGCGACTCATGGGCATACACAGCCAGGACCCGGATGATGGCCCAGGGTGGGCAACAGGTGGAGCAACAGCAGGATGTGGAGGAGGCAACAGAGGAGGAAGATGTGGAGGAGTTGGAGGAGGGTATCCTGGATGCCCGACAGGGGTATCATCGGAGTGCAGAGCCAGGCGACAGTGCTGTGGGACAGTATGCGGCAGGCAACACTGTCGTCACAGCGATAGGCGGGGACGCCCGTGGCACAGCTGGCCGTGAGGCCGCTGAACCAATGGGGGATGAGCCCACACCCATGCATGGCGGTGGCGATGCAACCCCTGTCCATGGTCCAGGGCAGCCCGGGAGGGAGAGCAACATGCTGCCAGACAGTGACACGAGGGGTGTAGGTGACATGCAGCCCCAGTTGCGCGGCCTCTGTGACTTTGCCCAAGGACTCGACCTGTGCATCAAGCCCATGGCACGGCTGCTGACCGACCTACAGGTTGTGGTGCAAGACCTGCTGGATGACCTGGACCGTTATGGTGGACAATGAGTGGTGGACATGTGCATGCATCAGGGTCCTGGCCCCACCCATGCTATAGCAGACATAGATACATAGATACATAGATACATAGACAGTGTCGGCAGATAAGGGCCTATGGCCCACCCAGTCTGCCCATTTGAGCTTGTAAGTTCAGTTTATGTTTTCCTAGAAGTCTGTTGCCCCTTACCCCTAACCTCCAGAATTCCTTTATGTCTATCCCATGCATTCTTAAATCCCGTGATTGTTTCAGCCCCCACCACTTCCTCTGGCAGGGTGTTCCACTTGTCCACCACCCGTTCTGTGAAGAAATTCTTCCTCATGTTTCCTCTGAATCATCCTCCCTCCAACTTCATCCCATGCCCTGTAGTCCTGGTACATCTTTTTCACTTAAAAATAGTGTATTCCTGCACCCTGTTTCTCCCTGTGAGATACTTGTATGTCTCTATCATATCCCCTCTCTCCCTCCTCTCCTCCAGGGAGTACATGTTCAGTTCCTTCAACCTGTCTTCATAGGACTTGTGATGCAATCCATGCACCATCTTTGTTGCCCTCCTCTGAACCTTCTCTACCCTGTCTATGTCCTTACGTAGGTATGGTCTCCAGAACTGTACACTGTACTCCAGGTGGGGCCTCACTAGTTTCTTGTATAGCCTTGACAAGCCCAGGACGGGGCACACTGGGTAGTATGGACACAGTACACTGGGACATCAGGGATAATGGAGCTGTGCATGCACTGCAGTTGAGTACAGCACTGTTGTATGCCTATAGATTGTGGGGCACTGCCCATTGCACTGTGTACTGCTTGGTTCATCACGACTGTTGCTGTTATGTGTTGTTCATGTGTCCCCAATACAATGTTGTTCAGTGTTCATGCTGTGTCTGTGTGTCACTCTGTACTGTGCATGCCTATCACCTGTCTTTGCTGTACACTGGCTGAGGACAGCCATTGTGTGAGTGGCAGCCCACAGGGCCTCTGCAGGGCCCCTAGTGGCAACAGGGACCACCATCCAGCAACATGTGGAGAACACTGCAGCATGCCACAGGGTGTGGTGCTGCCACACGCAGGGCACGGTGTCAGGACACTGTACCCTAGTGGGCCTGTGCCACCCAGTGTAGGGGTCCATTTAGTTCCACAGTGGCATGCCACAGTGAGTAAACCAAACCACCAGTCGACAAGGTGGGACCCCATGGTTTGGGTCTGCATGTGTTGTGGATGTGTCGGTGCCAGCCATGTGGGGCCGGGTGGTGTGGTATGGTATGTGACATACCACATGGCCCACCCAGTGGACTGCTGTGCACAGCCCTGTATGGCTACCATGGCAGAATGCCACACGGCGGGTACTGTGTGTGCAGGTTGGTGTTGCATGGACTGTGGTGCCTCTCTGTGGTGTGGAGGCGACAGTCCTGCAGTGGCCTGCACCCGGGTGCGGGGCCATTCATGGCATCATGGACAGGCATGGTGCTGTGTGTGACAGGGGCCGCGCCAGTGCTGATGCTTCATGCCATGATGTGTGCACCCACTGCTCACACCGGCAGCATGGGGGGGGACTGTCTGGGTGGTGGTGGCTGGGGGTGCACGGGTGTGGGAGTGCTGTGTGAGGGATCTGTGTCATGCCATGGTGTACGCACCCAGGTGCATGCAACAGGTCCCAGGGCCAGCATTGGAGGCTATGCAGGTGTCCAGTATATGCCAGCAAGGGTAGCGGTGTGCTTCCCGCTGGTGTGTGGGGGGTGTGCCACTGTCAGGAGATGCAGGGTTGTGTGCGAGTCCCATGCTGCATTGCCATGCGGGGTGCATAAGGGCCGTGGGCACTGTACAGGGGACAAGGGTCACAGGTGCATGCAGCAGGGGTGTGCTTGGCCCAGACACCTGCACAGTCATGTGTGGTGTGTGTTGTGCTGGGGACCCTGTCCATGGTCAGATTGGTGCACTGGAACATTACAATATGGTGGGCGGCACCATAGGGCAGCACCCCCCTCCGATGCACATGTCCGGCATTCCATGTGCACCCTACTGGTGTGTGTGCTGACCTCCCCTCCAGCCTACAGTGTTCACTGGCTCACTCTGTGCAGTGCATGGTGGCTATACTGCCACGTTGCTGCTCTGTGTAGCTTCCAGCTGTGTGGCACGGCCTGGCTACACCTCCACCACTGGTGACACTGTGTTCACCCTGTGCCTCTGTGACCGGTGCCATGTCACCGGGGGTCTCTGGTCCCTGGCGACCCGCTGCTGTCGTCCCCCCTACCTCCGGTCCCACTGCCGGTGGCTGCCATCTGTGCTAAGGGTGTTGCTGCCGGTGCATCTTGTCTGGCCTTCTGCCCTTCACAGGCCATACCTTCCACCTCGGGGTGTGCCCTCTTGTGGCCTCAGGAATAGGCTGGATTGTGTTGTCCCAGTCTCTGTGCTGCACTGGGTGGTGGCATGGCCATGCTGTATGCATTCACTGTACCATCCTGTGTCTGTCCAGGCTGCTCCCCGTCACTGACACATGGGTGGGTGTCTGTCCCCCTGTGTCCACCATGGTCCTGTGCCCCTGTGTGCGGGTGCACACCCTGTGCCATGTTAATGGGTGTTTCACCACTGTTGACATCCATGCCCTGTGTGTCTGTGGCCCCCTGCAGTGTGTGCCCCACTGCGCCATGGCCATCCTCCACACCAGCATTGCTGCGTGGCTCCAGCCCAACCCTGCTGTCTGTTAGGCCCATGTGTCTGTCAGCAGCAGCATATGCATCTGGCCACTGCTCTCCTGTGGCTGTGCACCTGCAGTGTCACCCACAGCCCTGTCCTTGGGCATGGCTGTGCTTGGCCTGTGCTGTGTTGGCACTGTGTCTGGCTGTTGTCCCGTGGGCATCTCTGGCTTCCCTATGCCTTGTGTGCCCTCATGGCCCTGTCCCACATCCTGTCTGCTGGCTGCATTCCCCATGCCATGGTGGGTGTCTACCGCCCCTCTGGTGTGGCGCCACACATTGCAGTCTGGGCATACCTGTGTGACCGGTGCCACACCAGCTACCTGCTGAAGCATGCATCTTGCAATCTCCTGCAGTGCAGTTGCCATTGCCGTTGTTGCCTCTGGGCAATATGCTGTCCCATGCTGCTTTCCATGAGCATGGTTTGCCATTCTATGGCATCCATTTGGCATGTGATGCACAGCCATATGTCCTGGAGTAGCCGTGTTGTCTGTGTTGTTTGGCATGCCCCTTCCTGGATCCCATGTATGATGGCTGCATGGGTATCTGCCACTGTCAGCAGCAGCTGTCCCATGTAAGCACCCGTGGCTGTGGTGTGTTCAAGGGTGCTGTCTTGTATCCCTGCCAGCTCCCACTGTGCTGCCTTCTGGATGAGTAGGATGTCCTGGCAGTAATGTGACAGATCTTCCCCAGGGTCATCCTCCAGTGGCAGTGGGGTTGCACCATGTTCAGCTGTCCCACCTGCACCTTCATGGTCCGGTGTGGCACTGCTGTGTGCCTGGCCACTGTGGCCTACAGGGTTGGGTGCATTGCCTGCCCATCCTGCCACAGGGCCATCCCCTCTGTCCCCCTGCTGCTGTGTGTCCACCATGGTCTGGCACTGGCTGGATGTACTGGATGTGGGTGTGCCCTGCTCAGCGGTGCTGCTGCTGCTGGATGGTGTGGCATTGCTGTTGGTGTCTCTTCCCTGTTGGGTCTCTGACTCACTTTCTGTCACCCTCCTGCAGGCCTGGCTCACTGTCCTGTCACTGGCGGTTGTCTGCTGCTGGTCCTCCTCACTGCTGCTGTGTCTGCTGTGCTCTGATGCCTCACTGTCACTGTGTGTCCCGGCATGGCATTGTGGTGGTGTTGACTGGCTGGCTGTGGCCTGTTGTCTGGTCGCTGTGGGCCTGGTACCTGCTGGGTGTACAGACAGATGTACACAGTGTATTACCTCAGTTGTCCATGTGCTGGTATGTGTCCAGTGCCACTGTGCATGCCCAGCCTGTGCCAACCAGTGGAGGGGTCACCCCCCGCATGCTCTGCATCTGCATGGGGCCCAGGCCGCACTGTGTCCTTCTTTGCCTGCCCCCAGATCCCTGTTCACTGTGGGTCCCTGGTGCCCCTGTGGTGCATCAGTCTCCACTGGTGGTGCCACATTGGCTGTCTGCACAGTGGTGCCACCCGCCCCATACATACTTGGTGCTTACCTTGTGCATGTTGTTACTGATACAGGTCTAACTCTGTGTCACCCTGTATGCTGCACTTGCTGATGTGTGCCACTACATGTTCTTATGTCTGCTAAGGGGTCATGGTTGTGTGGGTCCTCCTCCCGTTGCCATCATGCAGCTCCTGTTGTGAGCGCCTTCTCCTTGGCATGGTGCCTGATGTCACAGTGCCACTTCTGCAGCTCCCTCACACTGTGCTTGCTGGGTGCCACTGCATTCACTAGTATGGCTACCTCGACCCATGCCTCCTGCTGTTTTGCCCATAGCTTCTGGTCCCTTCCCCGGGATAGTAGCAGGTCCACCTGTTGGGTTTCACACACTGGTCAGGGCCTTTGCACCATTGCCCCACATGCTCATGTCCTCCTGCCACACATCACACCTACCTGGGCCTCTACTGCATCCAGGAGGATGTCTGTCTCCTGGTCTGTGAAGTTCTTTTTCCTGGAGTGCCCAGTCTTCTTCCTCCATGTCCCTGGGGTTGGCTGCCCCCTCTCTCCTTGTTGAATCCTCTGTGGTTCCGACATTCCTTCACCCTTTGGTTTAGATGCTGCCTGCACCTTGCGTGTTGTCTATGCTGTTTATATGATGCACCATGTGTGCATATGCCATGTGTGCTGCATCTGGCGCATGGTGCATTCCTTACAGAATAGGGTGCATTGTAGATTGCGCAGGTGGCTTTGGTGCATGCTACGTCTGATGCACCTTGTGCCCTTCTAAGGGCATTTTTGAGAATCGGGCCCTATGTCTCCAAACCCCTTCTGTGAGTCATCTAGCTCCTCCTTTGAGAATATAAAATTACAAAAATGATTTCCTATCAGGAAGGAAGTATGTTAAATAATGTGACATCAGAAGAAAAAAAATACATTTCCTATATATAACTCCTTAATTAACCATGTTTTCCTTTGAACTTAGCAATCCCAGCATTTGTTATTGAGGTGTTAAACTTGTTAGGAACAGCCAAATTACCCTTTCCTTCCTGACGTCATAAACTTTAGATTTTGTTTCTACTTCAAAAAGCCTAGGCAGGTCATGAAAAAAAGGTAAAATACCCATTGGAAGGAAGGTAGTTAATTAACTGGTTCCCTTATCAGTTTTAATTACATCCTATGGTTTCAGCTGCTGACACCTTGTAATTTATAGTGCCAAATCTCACAGTCTGACATTTCATACACTGACCATTTATTTATAATACCAATATCACACAATAATCATAACCAGCTGGCCAAGCGTCAAAAGGTACACTTTTCAGGTTGATGTGCACAAAGAAAACTAATGACAAGTTAGTGTTGATAGAGAAACAAGCAGTACTTAAACCACACCGGTACTTTAAAAATCACTCTGTATACCTGCCAGCAGGTCTGTAACACCTCCCAAGTGATGCACGGTCACTGGAGTGTATATCTTCACCGGCCGCAGTGGTGTCACTGAAATTAAGCAAAATAAATGGTGCATATGTCAAATAAAGAAAATCATAAGGAATGAGACACATCCACATTACTGATATTACTGCAGCAGTGTGTCAACTCCACCATTTCAAGTTTCCTAGTGACTGGGCAGTGACAGTACATAACTGGCTACTTGACATTCTGCTTTGCTAATTCACACCAGGTCAGTATGGATACAGGGGCACTGTTTGTTGGGTATTGCAAAGTGGCACATTGATGGACACAGGAAACAGTTTATGCAGAGCACATGTAACTGGAGGTATAACACTGTGACACAATGTCTGATAATGGAGAACCAGACAGTTGTCAGTGACAGACAAAAGATACAGCCTTCCAGTACTTAAACAGTAACACAAGGCAGGTGACCACCGTGAAAAGTTGCAGTTGTACTGTGAACGAACAGTGTACATTGCTGAGTTCAAGGTGGTAAACCCAATGCTGTGGGATGCCACCAAATGGTGCTGCACAAAACACAAGATCTGACCAGATAAACAATACTGAAACTTCATTGTTGATTGCTAAGTACATCTCACTGCAGCCACCAAAATGATGAAGGGTGATTTATGTAGGTGCAGTAACACAGGGCGTGTGCCAGTGAAATGATGAAGGGTGCTCACAGCTCCAAGATCGGAAACCCCATTTTCGGACATGCAGAAACATGTAGTTCTGCCAGGGTGGCACCTGAATACCACATGACAGGAGGCTGAAAGTATTACCTACCTATTTGTAACAGAATCAGTTGGGTGAGGATGATGGTAGCGAGCACATATCATAGTCAGGGTAAGACAGATTACAAAGGGTTCCTGGCACCCATGACAAAGTGGGGGTGATCGATGATACACGATATACTGCCTAACTTTTCTGCAAGCTGGTGCGACACTTCTTGGCAGTACAGGGACTCTCATACATTTGACATCAGTATGCAGTTCTGACAAGTACACCAGCATAGGTTAATCAGACGATTTTCACCAGTGCTGTCAGCATCTGCAGCAGCACATCCATACTGCCCACTGGTGTCTGATGTGATGGCACTGGTTGAGCTTGACAGGGTTGGAACATCTACGGATGTATATGCATGCTGCCAACACTCTCATTTAATATGTCAAGCAGCACCACTGAGGTATCACTATCAGTGTACCTGTCTGTGTCACTCTGGAGTGCCATGCTTTCAGTATTTTCTGCATCATCACTGCAACTTGCCACACTTTCCATTATTATTACTGCTGGATCAGAGATGTAATCACACACTCAGCATGTACTAAATAACCACTGATTTGATAGTGATGTGTCAGTTATACAGGCAATGAGTAATCACTGAAGAAATGGCACTGTTCTACTATATATAACTTGGTCACACACATAGAAAAGGGCACTCCAAAGATGAACTCCCTGCACAGCAATATTTACCCACAATACTGCAAATTATGCCATAGACAATAGACTGTCAAACAACGCTTTGGTAAAAGGGATTGTCAAACAGTTTATTACACTGACAGTAGGTGATGACAGTAGGAGCTCTGTGCCTCATCCCCAAAATCATGCGGACTTCATCATCGGACTGTTCTTGGAGTCACCCAGATATAATTCTGGGCAACTTCAATGCTTGGATCGATGATGAATTCTCACCATTTGGACAAGACTTCCTTTGATTAATGAAATCACCGGGCCAGACACAGAAGGTTACCTCTGCAACCCATGTGCATGTCCACTCCCTAGACCTTGTCTTCTCACTGGGATTGGAGGTCACTGACCTAATAGTGGAACTGGTCACTTGGTCAGACAACTATACCATGAAGTTCTCATTTGATGCCCCACCCCCGATAGATCTTCCCTGGCAGAGATGGTTGAGTATCACCATTTGAAGGGTGTGACACCAGAAGCTTTTTTACCAGTGCTGGACCTATCAGGTGGGATGAGAGCTTGCGATGAGCCATGGGAATTGGTGTCAACCTATAATAAGGTCATCATCAATGCCCTCAACTATATCATACCAGTTTGTATTTGACCTCTCACCTCACATGAGAGATACTGTTGGTTTGATGTAGCTCTCAGGTAGCTGAAGGTGAGGGGCCAAAGGTTGGAGTGGCATTGGCTAGGGCCCCACTCTGGTGAGGATAAGCTTATTTTGATATTCCATTATAAGGAATATCCAACAGCAATCTCCCATAAGAAGGCAGAGTTCCTCTCCAGAGAGACTGCTGCAGCAACTAACAGACCCACTCAGCTCTTCCGGACTGCTGACAGGCTACACAGTCCAGCTTGCCTTCAGTCTGTTAGAGCTTCTTCACAATTGAAGTGTGACAAGTTTGCTCTGTATTTTGCTGATAAGATCTCCTCTATCAGAACCCAGATCTTGTCAGCACCCTCTTCAGGGACTTACAGTGACAAGCCATTGCATGTTGTGGGCACTCCATTTGTAGGTCTGACTTGACCCATTGGAGGTCATGGATGTCATTAGGGTAGTCCAGGAATTGAGAGCCACCTACTGTGGTTTGGATCCTGGTCTGATGCACCTTCTCGTAGGGTGTGTTGAATCAATCAGCCCGATTATTGCTAAGATAGTCCGATGTTCTTTAGCAAGGGAGTCTTTCCTGAGCCCCTTAAGGAGGCAGTGGGAGACCCCTCTTAAAAAACATCTTTAGTCCTGAACTGTCTGGCAAAGTACAGACCCATCTTTAACCTACCCTTTTTAGGAAATTGATTGAAAAAGTGGTGGCCATACAACTGGAGACCCATTTATTTACTTATGACATCTATGACTCTCTCCAGACAGGCTTTAGGAAAGGGCACAGTACTGAAACTGCCCTGGTTGGGGTGCTAAATGATCTCCTGGTGGTGAGGAATCAAGGAGAGCGTTCTACCTTCTTTTGACACCGTGGACCATGGGGTGCTTTTGGTTTGCCTGAGGTTCTTTGCATTCTCACTGGTGTGGTCCTCAACTAGTTTCATGCCTTCATAAATGGCAGGTTGCAGAGGGTTGTCTGGGGAGGTTTTTCCTCCCAACCACAATCCCTACATGTCGTGTCCCACAGAGTTTCAGTTTGTCCCCAAAGTTGTTTGTGTGTATATGCTGCTACTAGGGGACATAATAAGATGGTATAGGCTGAGTTTTCATTGCTATGCTGATGATACTCATGTTGTTTGCAGTGTACATGCTGCCCTTCAGAGACATTATAAGAAGGTATGGGCTGAGTTTTCACTGCTATGTTGATGATGCCCAGATCTACCTTTGTTTCGTACCCTCCCAGAATGGAGCTGTCTCAGTCTTTAATAACTGTCTGAAAGAAATCCAGGCTTGGATGGATTCCAGTTGGCTAAAGTTGAACTCGGACAAAACTGAGGTATTGGTTGTGGATCCAAGTCACTGGATAGGGGGGTTGGGGGTAGGTTTGCCTTCAGGAATTTTTCTTGCTGCCATTTCACTCCCAACCTCTGAACAGGTGCGTAACCTGGGGGTAATTTTTGACCAAGGGCTGACACTACATTTTCAGGTGTCCGCCATCATCAAAACTTACTTTTACCATTTTAGGAATATCACCAGGATTAGGCATCTGGTTCCGTCCAATGACCTTCCTACACTGATCCACGCTTTTGCATCCTCGCGCTTAAATTATTGCAACTCCCTTTACCTAGGGCTTCCTGGGGTAGAAATCCATCACTTGCAGCTGGTGCAGAATGCAGCAGCCTGGCTTTTCGTGGGATCTTCTCGATCCTGCCATATTTCACCGGTGCTGTTCGAACTGCACTGGCTGCCAGTACAGTGGCAGATCACCTTTAAAGTTGGTTTGCTGAATTTTAAAGCCCTACATGGACTGGGCCCTGACTACCTGAAAGAGCTCCTGGTTCCCTATTGCCCCGGATATTTGCTCCGCTCAGCCGGCGAGGGGTTGCTAGAGATTCCGAGGGTATGTTTAAAATCTTTGGAGGTGAGAGCTTTTTAGTTTGTAGTCCCTACCCTCTGAAATTCTCTACCCCATCAGATTTGGGAGTGCACAACTGTGGAGGGTTTGAAGCAATCATTAAAACATACTTATGGCATCAAGCTTTTAACAACTGAGCCTCCTGTTTTAGTATACGGATAGTTTTATGATTTTATTGATGTCTGTTATATTTTATATTGTTATTGTTGTTTTAAATGTGAGGCACCTTGGTTATAGATAAGGCACCATACAAATGAATTTTATTATTATTATTATTATTACTTGTCTTTTACGCCTGGACTACAGGATGCAGTCTACATTTTCAGTTCATTACTGAGGTCCAAGACTGGATGAGTGCCAACTGGATGAGGTTAAATCTAGACAAGACAGAAGTGCTGCTGGTGGAAGGTTTACCTATAGAGCTGTGACATCCAGTACACCAACATCCCCGACAGTGACAGACACAATGCTGAGTGTTGGCATTGTACTGTAAGGGATATTGGTGTGTTTTATTTGGGGGTCTATGCCCCCAGAACCTCCAATTTTGAGGACTCTACCGCCACACCCTCCGGTCTCTAAATATTCAACTCAGAGTCAGAGTTGTCTCGGGGAGGGACAAAACACCGGAAGATGCACCACCAGTGTCTGCGGGGACCATCACAGTGACCCAACACTTTTCGTTGAATTCTGTCTCTGTGATGGTCTTCGCGGTGGCAGTGTCAACATGCGGTTGGCATACTGTGGTGGAACCTGATCACCCAAGTGTAAGTGTAGAGGCTGATCAAATCCACGGGCTTAGGCTCAGAAAATCCCAGCTTCTTACCTTTTCCAAGGTGAAAAATACTGACATTGTATTGGGGAGCGGCTGGACGCTTGAATCTTGGGTATCGGCTATGGCCCAGACTGGCTTTTATCATCTCCCATTTATGGGAGCAAGCTTATTTGACCTGATGTTATTTAATTGGATTTTATGAATTAGTATTTATTGTATGTTTAATATATTTTATCTGGAATTTTGTTAAAGCGCCTTGGTTTAAGAAAGGTGTGGTATAAATGAACATTATTATTATTATTACATTGTCTCAGAAACATGAACAAGATTAAAAACCTGGTTCTCTTGGGTGATCTTCCATTGCTAGTTCATGCCTTTTAACATCACGGCTAGATTACTGCAACTTTTTATTATTGAAGCTTTTCCTCCTTGTAATTTATTCATCGGTTTATATATTTACATACATATTTTTTTTAATTATATCTTGTTTATAATTTATGTATAAAGCGCCTAGAGTCACAATGAATTAGAGCACTCTTAACAAGTCAATAAACTTAAATTCTCAAACATTGAAAATACATGAAAATAATCTCTTTTAAAAAATCAAACATCTGAACCTGGTTAAATGGGACCCATTTAGCTAGATTCTGCTGTTTGTTTTCAAAAACTTTCCAGAAATACCCTTTCTGGGAACCACAAAATCCAGGGTGCTCTGCTTAGCAAGAGGAGCCATTCACCTGCATTCTCTGTATGAGAACAGTGGGACTTTCTTGAATACTGAAGCTGCAGCTGAAAGTTGTGTTGCTGACTTCAGCTAAAGCAGTGAGCTGGCAATCCACTGTTCTGTTTATCTATCTATTGATCCTGTCAGCCCGTCCATGTAAGAAAATCAATGTGTTCACTGCCCGCTCTGACTGCCCTTTAGTACTGTGCAAACATAACACAGGCCTTGATGTTAGAATGTTTTTTTTAAGTTTTATTTAAAATCTCAGCCGAAAACAGGCTGACCATAAGTATGCACCTCTGCTGTCTTGACAACAGCACTGCGAATGAAGCACAGTAAAAAGGCATGCTACCAGATTCAGTACACTACTGAGAGATAAATTAACAATACCTCAGTAAACCGTGAATGAAACTCATTGTAATTTAGGTATATCTCACAAACAGTAGATTCCCCATGCCATTTCCAAAGTATTTTATTTATTTATTTTTATTTCTCCTCGTTACGTTTGCTGTGTTACCTCACAATGTGTTTATTGGCAGACTGGTGTTATGCAACTTGTTTCAACAGGAACTTCAGATCCCAATAACTGCATTGATTTGTGGAAAAAATACACTCAAAATGTGTTACATGACACTTAGGTCCTTCTATTCAGAGCCAGCCAGCTGCACATTCAGAAAGGTGCACCACGTGAAAAAATAGGACCAGACGGCTCTGGCACCACATTAAAACAGATAGCATGATCTGACACAATGGGAGGGCTTTAAGTCCAAGGTTCAATGGGCAGAGTGACTACGTCACTCCCCCATCAGGACCTCGCCAGAATTCATTTTCCGTTGCCCACCATCCATCCCTCCTCCTTCAGTGGCTCGTCTCTCTTACCCGTGGGCTTCTTCTTAACCTACCTTCAGCCGACGCCATCATTCCCAAGTCACATGAAGGGGGGAACCCTTCTCTAGGGTTCCTTGCATCGTACCCTTACAGGGTGGTATATCCCACAGATAGAGAGGCAGAAAGCCACAAAGTAAATCAAGTCACACAAGCATCATCTCATCTAGTTGCGTAAGCACAATTGAACCATGCTATCTGTTTGAATATCAAACTCTGGTAGCACAGCACACAGCAAATGGTCTTCATGTTCAGTGCAGCATTACCAGGGTGCTGGGCCAAAGACTGCCAATAGGGGTACAGCAAGGCACATACTAGTTAGAGTCATCGCCCCCATGGGCAATATTTAGTCGAAACATGCAGATGAGCCCATTGTGCATATGCTGCATTATGGGGACATTTGCATGCCCATTGTGGGATCATCTGCATGTGAGTGCTGGGCCGAGTGTGTGTCCCATCCCCTAGCCCCGATCCATGTTATAATAGCAGCAAATCTTCAGTCCCAGGTAGTTAACTGATCTCCCCTCCCAGATCCCTGATCCCTGTTATAAGAAAAATAAACCTCCAGTCCCTGGTAGTCTAGTGGTCCCCCATCCCAATCTCTGATCTGTGTTATATTTAAAAAAAAAAAAAAACAAGTCCCTGGTAGTCCTGTGGTCCCCCTTTCCCAGTTTCTGTCCATGTTATAATAAAAAACATCCCCAGTCCTTGGTAGTTAAGTGGTAGCTGATCCCCAGTCCCTGTTATAATAAACAAAATCCCTATTCTCTAGTAGTCTAGAGGTACCCCCTCCCCAAGCATCTATCCCATTCAGCAGAAATAAATACCCACATCCCTGGTGGGCTAGTGGTCCCTCACCCCCCCATCCACACTGGTAGGCAGTGACCCACCAACCCGGCCAACCCAAACTGACCAGAAGCACATAGCCCTCCTCACACTGCCACAGCCAGATGCCGACTGAACTGTACTGGAGCACGTACAGTATACAGTACATGGTCATTGGTTGACTGGTCAACCAATGAGTGTGTACTATTTACTGTATGTGCTCTGTCTAGTCAGTTGGTGGCTAGCCATAGCAATGAGGAGAATGTGTAATCTGCGGCTCTGGTCAGTTTGGGGGAGAGGGGCAGGGCCGGATTAAGGCATAGGCAACATAGGCACAGGCCTAGGGCCCCTGCCTTCCAGGGGGCTCCCAGCAATCCCCAACATATATTTGCTATATAACCTTTTCTTTTTGCCTGAGCTGCATGTTTTTTGTAAAGGACTCAGCTACTGAGTAAGTCAGGGGCTGAACTGTGACATGATTCTCACCTCTTTGATTAGGTGCTAAGTGCAGCTGACAGCTTCAGGGGCCCCAGCCAGGATGACCTTTAAGGTGTGAACAAGTCCATTTCCTTTGCTTTGTCTCCCACACCCATTTAGAATCCCAGTTTAGAATGTTACTCTTAACTATACAAGATTAACAGTGCAATTCAGTGTGTATGCTTTATATTTTATCTTAAGTATCTGTTTTATTGGCTTAGGAAACCTTGCATCATCGTTGAAATTTGAATGTAAGCAATAGCTTAATTTGTTTGAAACCTTTGTACCATGTTTGACTCTGGGTTGTTTTAGCCTCTGCATTCATTTGTAATACCTTTCATTGTATTGTCCATTTCTCTTGTTTTGTACTTCATGACGTGGAGCCTTTGCAAACGAGTCTCTGACTCAAAGGTTTGTAATTCTGATATCTCAATAAATAAAAAATAAAGATTTAATCTCACTCCTAAAATTAAGAAATCTACAATAAGTTTCAGTGGTACAATTAAAAATCATACTCTTTTTGTTTTTTTGGTTTTTTATTCTCTCATCTCGCTCATACTGAAGTTCTGACCTTGATACAGCTCTGTTTTCAGGGTGAACAAATTAATGTATTTCAAGATTCCCATCAATAAATCTTGCCATTTATGGATCCTGGCTGGCTGACTTACTTATCAATAACAGAAATGTCTGATCCTGGGAATGATTTCAAATTCTTCCAATATTCACTCGCTTTGCAGTATAATCTCTAAAGTTCATAACCCCTCCTAGTAAACCACAAACTTAACTCCTACACCACCCAGGACCTAGCCTCTTTTAGTGATCAGTCACTTCCCAACCCAACAGAACTCCCACATCCTGGTTCATACTACCTAACAGGACAGTATGATAACACCCAGTCTGCGAGTGCACACATGTGTGTTTGGGGGGTAGAGGGCTTTGGAGAAGTGCAAATCATTACATTTCACATACAAAAAATTGTTTTTACCAGGCCTGTTTTCATTATTTTTTATAAATTATCCAAACTCAGTCTATTGTTATTTTTCCATACTGATAGTATTAGTTTCATTATTTTATTTTTTTAACTCTCTTTACACTCCCCCTTGTACCGTGACTGGTCCCTCTCTCCAGACATCCCAATGCACCCAGTCTGCTCCATGAGGACTAGGAGGATGCTCCCATAGGTGCCCCACTCCTATACAACTCTGGAGACCTGGTTTGACCCACCGGGTGGGGCGGAAGAGTCCATCCTACCTCCTCCGATCCTCAGTGGAATGTGTAACAGAAGTTCCTTCCTGGTTCCTCCGTGGTTGCAGCGGTGCAGGAGCCTTTTGCCTAGATTGGCTGTGGGGTGTTTTTCCTTATTCTGGTCCACCCCCTGCCAACATCAGCGCTGGAGGAGAACCAATGAGACAGAGGCATGCAGAGACGTGCCTCCGCTCTGGTCCTCGGCTGATGTCAGTCCCTCTCTCTCTCTGCTTTCCCAACTGCACCAGCATTGCCTGTGATCACCCAGGTGGTGGCGGTATAGCAGTGGGGTGAGCATCCCACCCCTCCCTGGAAAAGGAGAGCAGCCATTGGACATTCAATCTTTCTACCCCCAGCCAACCCCTGCAACTCGAGTCCATCAGCGAACCCAGGTCGCCGGCATGGTGCGAGGTGTGGCTTCTAGCGCCTCAACCCTCAGCGCCACCGGGCCAACCAGTTTCATTAATTTTGAAGCATTTTGTGCCACTTTTTAGGGACAGTAAGAACATTGTTTTCATGTTTCAGTAGCTGATATGCAATAGCCAAGAGGTGCAGTTATGGAGAAGGGGCATGGTTACAGTGAGGGAGGCCCTACATTTTTCTTGGGCCTAGGGCCCCAGCTTGCCTTAACCTGGCTCTGGAGAGGGGTGGTGGGTCACTGCCTATCAGGGTGGGGTGTGGGGGTCCACAAGCCAACCAAGGATGTAGGTGTTTATTTCATCTGAATGGACTTGGGGCTTTGGGAGGTGGGACCACTAGACTATCAGAGAGTGGAGATTTTTTTTTTTTAATTATAACAGGCATGGGGGATCAGGGAGAGGGGGCAGCTATACTACCAGGGACTGGGGATCTTTCTTATTATAAGTCAAATCAAGGATTGGGATGGGGGGCCGCTAGACTACTTAGGGACCTTGTCCTTAACTGTGTGTGGACAGGGTACATAGGGCTTACCCTCTCTGCGCAAAGTTAAGGGCAGAGTTTCAGGGATGTTAAACTACATGGCAACAGGCAGCCATTTAGCACTTCTGAAACCTTTATATATTGCATTGTGCCCATATACAAGAGAGATCCCTCATTTGCATATGTGCAGGGCACTATTGTGTGCCTTGGTGCTGTCAGGGGTGGGCCGCACATATCTGACCTTTGAATATGGCCACACCCCTCACAGCTGGTGCTCTTCCCAGCTTTGTGTGACACAAACCCAGTTTGTGCCATGCAAACCTTTTGAAAATGGGGTCTTTACTTTTTTATTGCACTATAGGAATACTATTCTGGTTTATTGAACATAAAAACACACCCATTTGGGACTGGTCCTCAACGAGTTTTCAGGAGTCTCAACCTGTACAAATAATTAAATTATTTAAGTACTGAGTTCAGAAACCAATTTTTTTTAATTCCCCTATCCAGTACTCAAAACTTATAGATGGAAGAGATAAATGTCAGTGCTGGTGCTAGCAGGAGTCCAGGAGCATGTGTCTGCTGCTGTAGGCAGCTAGTGTTAGTGTGGGTCCTGACTGAGAGAGGTGCTCAGTGATCAAAAGTTAGCATTTACCAAAGGCTAGTCAGCTCCTGCTATCGATAAACAATTCCGCATCCGAGTTACTTTATTACTGAAATGTGATTTCTGTTTTCTAAATGCCTAATATGTCTACTAGCATCACTGGTCCATTTAACTCCTAGCCCCTGTCCATATTCGGACATAATGTAATAAGTAGTCCAAAAAGTCACAGCTTCTAAAAGACTGAGATTTTATTTCATAACATTCTATACAGTTTTCAGTATGGTACACAAAATCAGGGAAAAAGAATTCTGGGGACAGATCAACTCCCTCTTAAAAGGTAAATCCTCCTCCCGACCTAATACCATATACCTCAATGGTTCTGAAGACACTGACCTAACTTCTACTGCCATTGAGTTCAACCAAGCCTTCACAGACCTATCTAAACACAAGTCCCCCCTCCCAAAATGCATTCCCCTTCCCCCTCTACCACTCTCAATAGCTCCACTTTCCACCTCAAACTGACCACAAGAAAAGAAGTCTTATGTCTCCTTAGAGGCCTTAAGGATAACAACTCTCGAAGGTAAGACTCCATAGAGCCCCGTTTCCTAAAAATAGGTGCTCCTACCATTGCCTCCCCATGCCAGATCTATTCAATAAGTCCTTCTGCTCAGGTACTGTACTGCATAAGTGGAAAGCTGCAATAGTGGTCCCTATCCATAAGAGTGGCCCAAACTCCACTTTCAAAAATTTCTGACCTAGCTCTATCCTCTGCCCTTTTGCTAAAATCCAGGAGAAAAATCATACACTCTCAACTACAGTCTCATCTTGAGCTCATTAGCTCTCTCTTCATCTATCAGCATGGTTTCTGCAAATCCCATAGTACCCACACAATTCTCATCAAGGTATCTTCAGACATGATTAGTTCTATGGACAAAGGCTTAGTCACTGGTGTAATATATGTTGATTTGTTATCCATCAGCCTCCCTGTTCACTCAGGAGTTCCCCAGGGTTCCATCCTGGGCCCCTCCTATTTAGTATCTTCCTGAACTCACTCCCCAAGGCCTGCTTCGGTCAGGTGCTATTGTATGCGGATGACGCTGTCATTTTCTGCAGTCACTCAACTCCCCCAACTTACCATCCAACATATTTTTGCAGAAGCCGAAGCATGGTTCACAGCACAAAAACCCGGGTTGAATTATAAAAAACTAAAGCTATGGTCTTCTCCAATCGCCAAAGCAGTCACAGGGACTTTCCACTACAAGTACATAACTATCAGGGCACCCCATTGGAACAAGTTAAATCCTTTACGTGCCAGAGTGTTACCCTTGACTCCTCCCTTACCTAATATGAACACATCCATCTACTAAGCAAGGCCATTAATTCCAGAATTGGACTCTTATACAGGCATAAACGTTGTATGCCACCTTAAGCACTCTGCCTAGCGGTGTCCTCATCTATCCTCTCCCTTATTGACTATGGGATAATCTTCTATGGTGCAGTCAACAGCACTGCTCTTTGCCATGTCAAGACTGCCCTGAACAAAGCCTGCTGACTGGTAGCTGGGTGTGTCCAGTGGACCCATACTCGTGGCCTCTACAGGCTTACAAACTGGCTTAATTTCGATGGCAGGCTTTAATACTACTCAACTGGTTTCAAGATTTGCCTGTGACCTGTATTTTGTAATCTACAATTAAACTCTATTACATTTAGCATAAGTTATGTTTGGACATACCTGTATTTGGTGTACATACACCTTTGTTCTGTTAGACTAAGTTGGCAGGTTGGCATCCTGGTCTGTCCCCCCCTTTGTTTTTGTGGAGTGCAGGTTGTCTTTTTTGATTCAGAATTAAACACCACTTATGCCTGCTTGCCAGGAAAATTTCCAACAAACTCTTCCTGCCAGGGCTTCACAATCTAACTCTGCCAGCTCCCCAACTTAAGGCTACCAGAAGCTCCTCAAGATCCTCCCTCCCTACTAATTCCTCACTGTAGGATGTCCTTTGGGCAATGAGCCTTCTTCTACAGGGCACCCATTGGTGGAATGACCTACCTGCTCCTCTCTTCAGAATTGAATATAGGCACCTTCAAATCTTACCTAAGAGACTTTCTCCTCCCCTCCTGTGCATGTGACTGTGTCTAACCCTCTGGCATTGCCCTTCATTCATGTGTGCAAGGTCAACTCTGACTGGACAAGCTAATAACAATTCCTGGTTTTACCAATATTGTTTTACTCTCAGTACTACATTGTATATTATTGCCATTATTGTTTATTCTCAGTACTACATTGTATATTATAACTCTGTATATCTGTGTTTTCCATGGCAGACCCTGGGTACTTTCATTAACCTCAGACTTTGTTGTATCCAATAGTGGTCACCCTGTTGTACATGATTTTCTACTCTTTGTTTTATGACATGGAGTCTTTGCAAAGGCGTCCCTGGCTCAAAGGTTTGCTATTCTGATTCTTCTATAAATAAAAAAATCTAACTAAGGCCTTTGACCTTATCAATCATAATCTGCTACTCCAAAAACTGCTACTCTTAGGCCTTGACTCTTTATCCTTAAACTTCAGTTAACTCACCAGTCACACTCAATGAGTGAACTGGGCTGGACATTTCAGGGCCATAATGTTTGGAGTTCCTCAGGGATCCATCCTCAGCCCTCTTCTGTTCTCATTACTTATTTATGAACTTCCTCAGAACTATGGTGGTGCATCTGTTCAGCTGTATGCAGATTATGCCATACTATATAGGTCCTCCTTTGACCCTACATGGCTGAACCACCAGCTACAGCAGGAATTCTGGTGCTTTAATGCTTGGTTCCTTGATAGTCTCCTTGTACTCAACACTAAGAAGACTAAGTCCATGCTTTTCTATCACTGCACCACTAAGCTCATCTGTCTGCCCCCCCTTGTGATTAACTCCTCCCATCGTGACCTTTCTGAATTGGTGCAATCATTTAAATATCTAGGAATCACCTTAGATTCCAACCTCACCTTTGATGCCCATGTTACCAATGTCGTCAGGACCCTTCATCAGAAACTAGGCCTCCTGTATCACATCCATCCCTACCTAACCCCATCCTCTCACCTGACTGTAGCGTCCTCCTCCCTACTCCCCCTTATCTCTTATGGAGCTCCTATTCTGGCATTCTGCTGAAGTAGATTCCTTTAAGGATGCAATCTCCGCACTCAACCTTACCCAGCTTGTTCTCTCACCTACTAGGGCTAATTATAAGATGGGTAAGAGTACCCTTCTCAACTGGGTACTGTCCAGTCATCCCGATCATATCACAAACATGACTGTTCTCCCTGATGCATTAAGCGACCACTCCCCTATTACCTGTAACTGGTCAAATAAATTCAATAAACCTCCGCCCAAACAATTTTCAGCTGGATGCAAAAGCTGGGACACCTGGAACCCCTGAAACAACACCTCCGTAGTATTGACTGATCATTACATGATGCCACCAATGATATAAATATTGCTCTGGACCACTTCATGAAGCACTTTAATGAAGCTTGCAATATCCATACCCCTTGAAAAGGATGAAAATCCAAAGCACCATCAATTCCTGGTTATCCGCTGACCTCATTAGTCAGATGAATCACAGAGATCACCTCTGGTGACGTGCAAAGGCTATGGGAAAGCATGCAGTTGTACAAGAAAATAAAACTGACAGGAATAAGTGCACCCGGGCTATTCGCATTAAAAAAAAGCAAGTACCATAGGGAACAGCTTGCTAACACTTGGGGTGACAATAAGAATTTTTGGAACAATATAAAAGATGTAACAGGTAAAGTTGCTAAGGTTGCAGCCACCATGCTAAATATTAATGGAGCCCCCACCCTTGACCCATTGACCATAGCCAATGCCTTTAATACTTGGAACTATATTTGGAGTTTGAGTCAAACAGAAGACTTTGTCCATAATGTTTGACTCCCCTAAACAAGGGGGATTATTCACTGATCTGGGCAGTGTCCTTTCACCAAACATCTTCGAGGACATCACTTAAGTCACTGAACAGTGGGCAAATGATTCACTTCCTGCGCCACCTCCTTTCTGCTTCAAAGAGATCCCACTGTATATGGTCAGGAAATACCTAGTAGAAGTGCTAGGGAAGTCAAGGCATAGCGGGGATTCCTTAGACCTCAAATTAGTTGCCTTACCATTGAAGAAGCACTGGTGCATATTGCAAAGATGCTAAACCTCTCATTGAGACTGGCACAATTCCCCCAAATCTGGAAGCCAGACCTTGTTACCCCTTGTAACAAAAGTGGAGACCACACTATACACACAAACTATAGACCTATCTCTATACTTCCACCTCTGTCTAAGGCACTAGAGCACATAGTTACAGATCAGCTGGTGGAGTATATGGAAAAATACCTGATCCAGTGCCCCCAGCAACATGGATTCAGAAAGCAACATAGCACTACCACAGCACTGCTAGAATTCACTGGTTCCATTCACCAGTCTCTGGAGCAAGATAGATTGGGGGGTGTGGCCTTCATAGACCTCACAAAGGCCTTTGATACAGTGAACCACACTCTACTTCTCAAGCAACTGTCCCCAGTTGGCTTCTCAGTGGATACGGTGTCCTGGTTCAAAAGCTATCTTGTAGGCTGCTCCCGATATGTGAAGATAGCTAATGTCACCTCTGACTATCAATATGTCCTCTCTAGAGTATCACAGGGCTCCATACTGGGTTCACTTCTCTTTAGCATCTTTCTTAACAATCTCTCTCACTCCTGTCTCCAGCATTTATGTGAATGATGCAGTCATATACACTAGCAACACTGACTCTGAACCACTGGAACACCTACTTCAACTCAGCTTTGAGGAAGTGGAGGACTGGTTCAGAAAACATAAGCTGATTCTGAACTACAAAACAAAAATGAAAGTCATGTTGTTCAGTGTGTTGCTCACAGCAAACACAGATCCAGTGCCCTAACCATCAAGAATTCCTCTGGTGTCCCACTTGAACAAACTCAACATTTCAAGTATCTAGGGGTAACAGTGGATAGCTCACTGTCATATGCCCAGCATGTTGAGAATGTTGCCAGATCTGCCAGTATCAAGATAGGGTTTCTCCATAGACATAAATACAATCTAATGCCTGAAGTCTTTAGACTAGCTATCTATAGCTCCACAGTATCCATTGTTGACTATGGTCTGGTTATCTAAGGCTCAGCTTCCTCCACTACCCTCTGCAGAATATCATTGTGCTCAATAAAGCATGCTGACTTCTTACTGGAGAAGCATGTCTTACCCACACATGTGAACTGTATGCGCAAACAGGTTGGCTTCAGCTAAATTGGAGGATTCACTATCAAACCTGCTTGCTAACTAAAAAGGCACTTCTCGGGCTCCTGCCTTCTGGTGTTACAAACTTACTTAACCCCTCTTGCAGCTCCAGCACATGCATATCTCAGTCAACCAACTCTTCTCTGTCCCAAGATGCCGGACTACACAAGGGCAATGATCGTCTGCATATAGAGCACTACTACGGTTTATTGCGCTGCCCAGAGATATCTCTTTCTTAGCAAAATTGGGACCATTTAAAGGCACTCTTCATCAGCATCTTACAGCTAACAGTTCCTGTGACTGTTTCAACTGACATGGCACTACCTCAGCAGTACTGAAACATCTTTGTGCGTCTACTTCCCCCTTTCTCTGTGAATGACCACTTTCACCCTAACTGCTCTGCCCTATTTACTACCTCCTTCCCTGATCCTTCTTTCACTTCACCGCTCTCACCCTCCGCCTTCTATCCACTGTTTATCTTCACTTACCGGAACTTTTGTTCACCAAAATCTACCTATACCTATTTGACAAAGCACCTCAGCCTGCCTCCTTTTATTAGGTTATTTTTGATTTCCTACCAATTCATAGTTTCAATTGTAGTTGCACTGTTAATGTCATTTTAAATACTTTCTTGTCAAAATGTTATGTAATACCATCCATTGTATGTCTGTCACCCTTCCCACTGACGTGGAAACTTTGCAAAAGGTACTCAAAGGTATTGTAATCCGAGAATAAATAAGTATAAATAAAATATATTCTACGCTCCACTCTGGTCTCCATTCTTGCCTGGATAAAATAAGTTTTCCATAGGACTGTCATTTCACTCTTGGTACAAACTCTATGAAGCACCACTGCTCTGTCCTTGCCTCTCTTGGTTGACTGCCCTTCAAAGCTAGGCTGCAATACCCCACAGTGTGCCTTATCTTTAAATTAATCTACTTATCCCCTCCTCCCTTTCTTGAAAACCTGATCCAATGCAAAATGGTGACAGGGTCCCTAAGGTCTGCCGACCTTCCCCTGCTAGCTATACCTAAACCCGTCTAGTGGTAGGTCAGAAGCCTTCTCCTTTTAGGACCTTCTCTCTGGAACTCCCTACCACCTGTGGTTCTAACCTGCACTTCTGTAACTCAGTTTAAGCACTCTCATAAATCCCACCTAATCTTCTCCATGAATTGCACCTGTACCTGTGGCCTATATTTACCTTTTTCTTTCTGTCTTTATTTAACCTCCTCCTTAAGTTACTGTTGAGTCATTTATAA
This sequence comes from Neoceratodus forsteri, assembly GCA_016271365.2. NCBI lineage: Eukaryota > Metazoa > Chordata > Ceratodontiformes > Ceratodontidae > Neoceratodus > Neoceratodus forsteri. The sequence continues at coordinate 618,535,292 of CM028138.1, read as the reverse complement.
TTTTTATGTTTGCTTGCACACATGTGCAAGAAAAATTATGTGTCAGCTTAGGAGAGAAGCGGGTTGTGGAGGTGCGGCACTGTGGTGGCCTGTGCCAGCACTGCATTTGTAGGCTTGGAAATGTTCAACCAATGCAGAACCACTGTCCTGATGACACTGGTTCTGCAGAATTGCCACCAACTTGAAACAGGTTTGGCTTCCTGCAATTATGGGCTGCCTCATCATTGCAGCATCAACCATTCCACTGCAATGAGGGAGCAACCTTTCATTGCAGGGCACAGCCTTGCCTGGTGTAACAGTTTCATGAACATGGTGGTGGCGATTGCCATCCACCTCAGAGCCCCATGAAAGATGATGGGGGTGCCCATTCCCCATGATGACTTGCCCCCGACCCAGTTAATTTGCCAACAGGGGAGCCCATTCCTTTTCAGGATAATTTTGCCCCCCCCAATTTGTTGTGTGCCAAGGGGGTGCCCAATCACCCTTAGCATCATGCCTCCCAAACAGTCTTTCTTTGCCAATGGGGGGACCAATCCCCATCAGCTCCAGTCCCCCCTCCCCCAAAATGCAGGTGGCATACTGGGAGCCCACCCCACTGTGACCAAAGCAAGCCTGAAAAACAAAAACCTTTCCGCAACATTTTTTTTTGTTCTCCCTGAAACCAAGAAAACAGTCCCTCATGGTGTCTCGTGCTCACTCCCCCAACCTGCACCCACCCTCTGCTCATCCTCCAGCCCCACACCCCCCTCACCCCATACTTACCTCAGGAGCCCAGCACGGTGATCTTCGGTGGACCAAGAACACGTCTGCACTTTTCAAAGCCGACCGCGAACCGAAGAAATGCTGGTAAGCTGTATAATGACATAAATAGGGTTTTTTTTCAACTTATGTGGATATCTCAGCCATTTTTTTGACATTTGGCACCAAATTTTCAACATGGGGTTATTGGGAAGCCTCCTCATCAATTCAGTCACTGCCATGGTGTTATCCAGTCCCAAAAGGTGATTTCACGGTCACTGCGCAGAATCACCTTTTGGGACCAGTTAATGAAATGACAGTACCACTGTTCATGAGGTGGTCTGTCAAAAAGCCTACATTGCACATTTGGTGAACAAAATCCAAAAAATGACTATTTTATGAGCTTGCATTGTGCAGTTTCTATGCACAATTGTAACGTCTCAAATTTGTAGCATTTTCATTCCAGATTTTCCATATTGGCAGTTTTTCAGACCTCCTTATGAACAATGCAGCTGCCATTTTTCACATCCTGGCTGAAATGTGTTTTCGCACTTCCAGCACACAATAGCGTGGTAGCTGTGGGAAGTCAGTGATTGGAACAGATTAAGAAAATTACAGTGACTCTGTTCATGAGCAGAGGTCCTAAAATGCCTATGTTGATAATTTGGTGACAAACGTCCATAAAATGACTGTGTTACGAGCGTGCATTGTGCAGTTTCCATGCACCCTCATAACTTCGCAAATTTGTAGTATTTTCACTCCAGATTTTCAGCATTGGCATTTTTTCAGACCGCCTTCTGAACAGTACAGATGTTATTTTTCACATTCTGGCTGAAATGTGTTTTCGCACTTTCAGCACACAGCAGCACGGTCGCTATGGGAAGTCAGTGTTCGGGACAGATTAGGAAAATCACAGTGTCACCGTTCATGAGCAGAGGTGCTAAAATGCCTATGTTGAAAATTTTGTGACAAAAGTCCATAAAATTACTGTGTTACAAGCATACATTGTGCAGTTTTCACTCACCCTCATAATTTTGGGCATTTGTAATATTTTCACTCCAGATTTTCAACATCGGCATTTTTTCACACCTCCTTAGGAACAGTGCAGCTGTCATTTTTTATATCCTGCCCAAAATATGCATTTCCATATCTGGTGCAGAATAACTTTGTCGCTGTGGGAAATCAATGTTCGGGACAGATTAAGAAAATCATAGTGACAGTGTTCATGAGCAGAGGTCATAAAATGCCTATGTTGAAAATTTGGTGAAATAATTCCACTAAATGACTGTGTTACATGCATGCATTGCTCAGTTTCCATGTACGCTTGGAAGTTTGAGCATTTTTAATATTTTCAGTACAGATTTTCAACATTGCAATCTCTTCACACCTCCCTATAAATGGAACAGCTGTCATTCTTCACATCCTGCCCAATCTGTGTTTTCATACATCTGGCGCACAATGGCACAATCGCTGTGGGGACTCAAAGTTTAGGACACATTAACAAAATCACAGTACCATTGTTCATGAGAAGAGGTCCCAAATGCTTTCATAGGTGGGGGTCACAAAAAGGCCATGTTGAAAATTTGTAGTGCAAATACCAACAAACTCCTGGGGCATTAGGGTTTCTATCCATAATGTCCAACCCTGTACAGACTGACAGGCATCGGGGTGTGCCTTTGGATTGCGAACTGTAATACTCATGCAATTCCAGCCCCCCCCACCCTGCAGCCAGTGACAGGCATAGAGGTGTGCATTGGACTCTTAGGTCCCACAGTTCACCCCATTCTCCTATACTGCACCCATTTCAGTGTATGTCCTTATTGAATGGGGTGACTGTAAAACCGAACACCCCAAGGCACACCTCAACACTTGTCAGTGTCTGAAGGATAGGGTGAGGTGAAATGGCATGAACATTATGAGCGATGACCCAAATGCATATTCCAATGCCTGTCTGTCTGTACAGGTTGGAGGTGGGGTTGGCATGAAGTTCAATACTTCACTGCCATTCCTATTCTGCATCTAACTCCTGCTTTTCCAATGCTAATACCAGCAAGCAAACATTTGGCATTGACAAATGCTTGTTTAAGTTTCTTGCATATGTCACTGCATTTTTGAATCTATTGCCTATGTACCTTGCATATATTCCATTACCAATCGTAATTGTTTTTTGTATTTTTTTGTCTGATGCATAACTGTCCCGTATATGCTTATTCTTGTTTATATATTTGTGAATACTCACTATGTGACTTTATTCATTTTTGTAAATGTTGTTTTCATCATATTTTGTACCTCCTATTGTACTCACTTCCAGGTCGACCCTGAAAAAGGGATTTTCTGTCTCAGAGGGCTTACGTGGTACCACAATTCAAATGAGTAAATGGATAAAATAAAAATAAAAATCTTGAAATGTACTGTACTGTGTATGTCAGTAATTCCAGTTTCAGTTTATTGTTCAAAACAAAATTAACCTCCTCACAGTAGGTGACTGTTACATTTGCATCTGGTAAACTCCTCCCTTAACCGTTCCTGTGCCATGGACTAATATATCAGTCTAGATTTCCTTCACATTCTAAATCTGTTGTCAGCCAAAAGGTTTAAAATACATATGAATAGTTGATAAAATATAATTACAAACAATATTGAGTACTAAGAATACCCCCTTTGAAATGTTGTGCCAAAAGTTCTAATTGGGTATACTTGCACCCACTTGTTCGGGTTTTTGCTCAGTCATTCAACTGCAGATTGGGCACTACTGATCCTCTTACAAATTAGCAAGACAATTCTGTGCCATGGGTGGATTAATTTGCTGTGTGCTTGATTAAACTGTAAAATATTGATTTTGTCCCAGACCAGTTCTTCTGTTGTGCTTTAATTAACAGTTATGTTCTGTATGGACCACCTGCTGTACTGCTAGGGGAGGGAGTAAGGCATAACATAATATGCCTGTGAGGGTGGCAGGCCTTTTGAATATTTAAATGCTTACTTTACTGCAGCACTGCATCCGTTATACATTTTCAGTCATTTATGCCAGTGAGTCAGATCACTCGCAGAGCACATGCAAAATCATTCCAGAGTGGCAAAAGGGAACATAAACACTTGAAATAGAATGCCTCAACTGAGAAGGGAATCTTGTGGAAACCATAAAATAAATGTTGCTCTCCTTGATGGGATACCAACTGGTACTTAAAATATTTAGTATAAAAATAATTTATTTGAATTTACATTCCTCCAATTTGCTTGCCAAGATGTATACATAATATTAAATTTGTTTGACATCAGTAATTACTGAAACACTTTCCCACTCCCAAACAGGTTCTCATCATGTTGTGACATGAGCAGTGTTTACTGAAGCTTAGTGATGTCTGTAATGGGGAGCTTTCCCATTGACAGTTCCTGAAGCCATGCTTATCCTACACTATGCACAAATGCTGCCTGTAGTGAGTACTGTCATTTTCATTTATTTTTACCTAAGTCAGTGTTGTGGGTTGAACAAATCAGGTCACACAGGAATCAACAAATTTGGTACAACATACCTAAACGGTATGATTTTTATTAAACAAACAAACAAAAAAAATTAAATATAAAAAAAATGACAGCTTACAGCAGCGAACTTACAATAATAAACAAATAAAATAAAACTTGAAAACAGCACAGCTTCCCTGCCAAGGGTCTAGCAGTGGAACATAATCTTGTGCAGTATAACAGAGAGCAGGAGGTCCTCACATGAACTCTCCCTAACAGCATCCAACCTGAAGATCTAGGCTGGCTTCTTTTAAAGAGTGGAGCTCCACCCCTTAACTCAAAGCCCCACCTAATTATTAAGCTATTTACAGGAAATCTTCTTATTTCTTTGTACAATCAAGTACATAGAATACACATAAATGAAAGGCATAACAAATAATCCATTATTATGACATCAACATAAACACCCTAATGCTCTATCAGATATTATTGCACATTTCTTGCAGAGTAGGCTGCATTATAGACAACTCCTCCCCTTTTCTAAAGGTAACCTAGGAGCTGCAGCATATAAAAGAAGGGAGAAAGGTGCTGCTGACTTTCTATAGGAGACAGCACCTTGCAAGGATACCAGCACTGATTGGAGACATGATACTCCTGGGAGTTGTGTAGGTAGACCACATTTTAGTTCTTCTCTATTATCCTATATTTTAGTTAATTTGCTAACTGTTTAACCTTTTCAAGTACAGGATATTCCAATCTGCACCTGTACATATCCTAAAGAAAACATTTAAACTGGCATTGGTAATTTCTTAAGTTTGACTGTCAATCCCAGCCTGCTTTTTACATTGTGAAAAAACTTTGCCTACCAAGTCTGTTTACAGACCTTTAGTTACTTTCATTCTTTAAGTCTGCACAGCTCATTTAGACCATTTCTGCACATTTAAGGGCAGTGCAGGGAAAAAGTGCTTATATTTAACTGGACCATGACGTAGAAGAGCAGAAATAGGAAGGGGATGAAAAATAGTTTAAATTGTAATACACAGCGTCAGATGGCCAGTCTGACTGCAGCATATTCTGACTGTTTTATACAGAAAAGTGTGGGGGGAGGGATTAGAAAGAGACAGGAAGACATAAAATGAAGGAGTAAAGTGCTGTTGCGCAACAGTCTTTGGAACAGATGTAGGAGAGAAGGAGAAAACATCAGGTTCAGCTAAGCACTATTCACATGAGGGGGTTCAACTACCACATTTCCCCCTCTTTAAGAACAAACCAATAATTTGGTTTGAAGACCACATTCCCTTTTCCACAACATAAACCCAAGGGAATGGGATGGGACTTCCACCCACCCTCACAGAAGTCCAACCCCAGGGCACCCTATAAACAAAAACAATAAATACAATTAACATCATTCATTGTCATACGTCATACTTTGCCCTGGGTTGAAATAGGATACTGTATCCCATTCTAGATTCAATTTCCTTAAGCACCATATCTAGAAAGGAAATCTGCGTTTTTATGCTTGCTGCCTGGTCTATGCTTAATCTCAAAATGATAGGGCTGTAGAGCCAAGTACCAACGGAGAATGCGTGCATTTTTATCCTTCATCTGGTTAAGCCAGCATAAAGGGTTGTGATCCGTAATTAAAGTAAAATGAGACCCCCATAGATAGAATTTCAGTGTCTTTATAGCTCATTTAATTGTTGAACATTCCTTTTCTATTGTAGCATACTTCTGTTCTCTGGGATATAGTTTCCGGCTGATGAATAAGATGGGGTGCTCTTCTCCTTTGATATTTTGACACAATACAGCACCAAGACCAGTTTCTGAAGCATCTGTTTGTAATTCAAAAGGTTTATTAAAATCTGAAGATTTCAACACTGGTGCTGAACACAGTATAGTTTTTATTGTCCTAAAAGCTAAATCACAAGCAGATGACCACGGGATTTTATTTGGGACTTGTTTCTTAGTCAAGGCAGTCAATGGGGCTGCAATTGTGGTGAAATCAGGGATAAAGCGTCTATAATAACTAGCTAAACCCAAAAAAGATCTAACTTGTTTTTTTGATTCTGGGACTGCACATTGGGCTACTGCCTCCACCTTCTCTATTTCTGGACGTACTATTCCATTACCCAAAATGAAGCCCAAATATCTTGTCTCATTCATGGCTAGGGTACACTTGGAAGGATTAATAGTTAAACCAGCTTTTTCAATGGTATATAAAACATTAGACAAATGGGTAAGATGTGTTGACCAGTCTGAACTGAAAATCACCACATCATCCAAATAAGCAGAACAATAGGAAGAGTGATCATTCTACAATTTATCCATATATCTTTGGAAGGTGGCAGGGGCCCCACATAAGCCAAATGGCATATAAGTAAACTGGTATAACCCCTTAGGAGTGCTAAAAGCTGTTTTTTCTTTAGACTGTTCTTCCAAAGGGATCTGCCAATAGCCCTTTGTGAGATCGAGAGTAGAGAAGTATTTTGCCTGTCCAATGTGATCTATTATATCATCCACTCTAGGAATTGGATAGCTATCAAACTTAGATACTTGATTGAGTTTACGGAAATTGAGAAATAAACGGATACCCCCTTCCTTTTTAGGTACAATTACCATAGGGGATGACCATGGACTTCTAGAAGGTTCAATAATATTTAATTTCCATAATTTCTCAATTTCCTGTACAACCTCAGACCTACTTCTTTCTAGCAATCGATATGCCTTTTGCCTTATTGGGACAGAATCAGTTTTAATCGTATATACTACATCAATGGCTTTACCTGGGATAGTTGTGAAAACTTTTGTATAATGTTGTAGTACATTTTCCAATTCTGCATGTTTCTGACTGGTTAAATTTGAGTTAATTTGTACATCTTTAATAGTTTCCTCTGATTCAAGCCTTTTATAGGCAGAATCTAATTCAGTGTCTGAAATACTGGGCATAACATAAAGGTCAGCTTTAACATCAGAAGTAAGTCTCTCATGCCATTTCTTTGAGATTTGCATGATAGATGGGTGTACACTTACATCTCCCAGGTATCTCAACTTGGTAAGTGACAGGACCAGTCTGGGAAACAATGGAGTAAGGTCCCTGCCATTTCATTAAAAGCTTATTGTCATTGGATGGCAATAATAACAGTACCTTTTCCCTTGGAAGAAATTGTTTTTCCTGAGTTTTACTATCATAATAGCATTTCTGCTTAATTGGGGCTACCATATTTTGTTCATGTGCCTTTTTTGTGTACTGCACTAGTCGCTTTCTAAGATTAACCAAATAGTCTAGGATATTGGTATATTTCACTGTGGTCTCTCCCTCCCAAGTTTCTTTAACAATGGCAAGAGGTCCCCGGGGGTTTCTTCCATACAGCAAACTGAATGGTGAAAATCCTGTTGAGGCCTGTGGGACCTCTCGGTATGCAAACAGGAATAGGGGAAGATATTGATCCCACTTTTTACCTTCTTCGTCCACAAATTTCCTAATCATACGTTTTAATGTCTGATTAAATCTTTCTGTAAGACCATCAGTTTGTGGATGGTAAAGGTCGGTTCATAATGTAGTAATTCCTAAAGCTTTGTACAATTCAGTGAGTAGTGCAACATTAAAATTTGTACCACGATCCGTCAGGATCTCTTTAGGAATACCCATACGACTGCAGAATTCGACTACTTTTTATGCTATTTTTGGGGCTGTAACTGTTCTCAAGGGAAAAGCTTCAGGATATTTGGTTGCATAATCACAAAGGACAAGTATGACTCTATTACCCTTACTGCTTTTTAGTAATGGTCCTACCACATCCAAAGCTATCCTTTCAAAGGGTTGAGCTACAACTGGTAGGGGCATTAAGAGTACTTTGTCCCTGTGAGTTATCTGGCTGATTTGCTGACAGGAAGGACAACATCTGCAATACTCATCAACATCCTCCTGTAGACCAGGCCAGAAGAATTGTTGCAATAGTCTAGCAGAAGTTCGGTCTCGTCCTGCATGTCCAGCACTAGGGATATCGTGTGCTAAAAATAAAAGATCTTTTCTAAATTTCTGTGGTACCAGCATTTGTTCTATCTGTGCTTGTGTTTTAGGATTTATACATATTCTATATAGAATTCCATTCTGTTGTACAACATATGGTGAACCCAAAGGTACTTGTTCGTTAAGCTGTGAAAAGAAAGGGTTAAGTGTATTGTCATTTTGCTGTTCAGTTTTAATATGTACAATATGATATTGAGGCATGACATCACCAGTCCCATTTTGTTTTTGTTTCCAGTCTTTCTGTAATAATTTCTTTTCGGCCTTTGTTTTCATGGCCTTTACCCTCTTCAAACAAAGAATCATCAAAAGAAAATATAGGGTCCTGTTGTATCAGTTGTGACTGAGCCCTCATGGTTACAGCTGATAAGGCAGAGTCACATGAGGTTAAAAGGCCGTTAAAGGCTGGAAAGTCTTGACCAATAATCAAAGGCACTGTTAAAGTGGGTACAACTCCTAATGTCATATCACATGTCTGTCCATTTATACATACTTGTGTCTGTGCAGTTGGGTACTGATGCACATCACCATGGATACAAATTACACCAGTGGGTTTAGTACTTAATAACTTGTTACCTAGTAGGTCAGCCTGGATTAAGCTTTGTCGGCTCCCTGAGTCCACCAGCCCTTCTACTTGAGTTCCATTTACCATAGTCTTTATGAAAAAGTTCCCCAAGTTCATAGAAGCTAGGTATGCAGACTTTTTTCTTTGGGCAGAAACAGGCTATGTGTCCCAGTCCATGGCAATAATGGCATTCTATGGTGGATTCAGGTTTTTTTGCTGCCATCTCCCGATCTTCCCCTCTAGTCTTAGCAATCCCTGTCCTAGAGTTACCACCTTTTAAGAAGCCCAAAGTAGACATTTCTTACCGAAACATGATTTTTCGCAGGACAGTACGTAACCTCGACTGATGTAACAGACTTGTTTTCTCTATACAATCAGAATTAAGGCTAAGTGCAGTAGTTTCCTAGTTGCTTCTATTGTTTCTTATTATTTTAAGGTACTTTAGTTAAGGTATTGTAGTTTCCTGCAACATTTAGTGGAAAGTTAGAAAATATTTTTTCTACTATAAAATCAGGACATTTAGTATTTTTCATGTTTTTTTTTGCAGGACACAGCTGCCCAAATCAGGACTGTCCTGCAAAAATCAGGACAGGTGGTAACCCTACCCTGTCCCAACTGATGAAACAATAGGTCTTACCATAGAGGTTGTGGATGTTGTAATAGGAATAACATTTTCTGTTCTCCTATACCCTTTTTGTACTGGTTGTCATGCAGATAAGAAATCCTCGGCTAGGGTAATTGCAGCTTCAGCATTATCAGGATGGTGTTCCCTTACCCATAATTGGACATCCACAGGCATAATCTGTACAAATTGCTCCAATACAAACTGCTCAATGATGGCTGGTACAGTCTTTCCCTCAGGTTGTAGCCATTTGTGACACAAGTCATTCAATTTGGTATAGGTCTCCTGAGGTGGTACATGGGGTAAATGCTTTAAAGATCGAAACCTTTGTCTATATGTTTCTGTGTTAATGTCATATCTTTTTAGTATCTCCTTCTTTACAGAGGCATAATCATTAGCAATCTGGATAGCCATACAGGTGTATGCCAATTGAGCTTTGCCAGATAGATATGGGGCAAGTCTTACCACCCATTGGGTAGCAGGCCAATTACAAGCCTGTGCTACACGTTCAAATGTTGTAAGATATGCCTCTATATCATCAGAGGGAGTCATTTTTGTTAATTTTATGTCACTGGGATTTGTATGGGCCGCCCCTTGACCAGCCCCAGTAAGTTGCAAGGCCTGTATTGTGTCAGCCCACCTCTGATCTTGTCACTTTCTTTCTTCCTCTCTTTCCCTCAGATCTACCTCTCACTGGCGTTCCATCTCCAACTGATGTATAGCTAACCAGCAGAGTAAATCCCTGAGGTCTTCGGGGGGGTTCCAGCTGTTCTTCTTCTTCTGGTCTCTTCAAACCCGCCTCTTCCATCTTCTGTATGCCCTGTTTGACTTAAGGACGTGTGGCGGCAGGTAATCCTTCAAGAAGTGGTTCACCAACAGCAGCCGCTTGGGTTCTGGTCAAAACCCCTTATAAGGCACCAGCTTCCTCGGGTTTATGTGCCATGTACCTGTTGAAAACCACTTGTAACCTGGATACTATGTGCAGTATCTTTACTGGAGTCCACTTATTCCCTATGGATCTCCAATCAATCCCACTTCTGGTACCAAATGTCGTGGGTTGAACAAATCAGGTCACATAGGAATCAACAAATTTGGTACAACATACCTAAACGGTATGATTTTTATTAAACAAACAAACCAAAAAAAAATTAAATACAAAAAAAAATAACAGCTTACAGCAGCGAACTTACGATAATAAACAAACAAAATAAAATTTGAAAACAGCACAGCTTCCCTGCCAGGGGTCTAGCAGTGGAACATAATCTTGTGCAGTATAACAGAGAGCAGGAGGTCCTCACATGAACTCTCCCTAACAGCATCTAACCTGAGGATCTAGGCTGGCTTCTTTTATTTTTAATTTTTTTTTTTTCCATTATGCTCTTTTACTCCCACTGAGCTGAGCTGCCTGCCGCCCTATCCTCAGCTCGGTCATGGCTCGCTGGCTTCTGTCCCCAAGTCAGCCACCCCTGATTCCCGTGGCTTACCCCCACGGTGGGGTGCCCATGACACGGGGAGGCAGATGCAGCGGGCACTGTAGTCTGATCGGGGGCTTGGCCTGGGACATATCGGAGCCCGCAGCGAGCTTCATTCATGGCAGCAGGCTGCTCCGTTTTTCAGCTTTTCTGTGGAGGCGGGCCGCACTGCGTGCGTCACCATCGCCCGCCTCAAGGGAATTCTTGAAGCTGCCGGCGCAGTGGTAACTTCTGGCCTCCGCCAGGGGTCCCCAGTGCACCGAGTGCTGCCCACACCCTCCCACCGGAGAAGGAGAGCTGCCCAGCGGGTGCTCAATCCTACTCCCCCGGCCAGCCTTCCAACGACCCGAATCCGTTCCCGAACCCAGGTCACCGGCGTCGCAAGAGGCTGGCTTCTTTTAAAGAGTGGAGCTCCACCCCTTAGCTCAAAGCCCCACCTAATTATTAAGCTATTTACAGGAAATCTTCTTATTTCTTTGTACAATCAATTACATAGAATACACATAAATGAAAGGCATAACAAATAATCCATTATTATGACATCAACATAAACACCCTAATGCTCTATCAGATATTATTACACATTTTTTGCAGAGTGGGCTGCATTATAGACAACTCCTCCCCTTTTCTAAAGGTAACCTAGGAGCTGCAGCATATAAAAGAAGGGAGAAAGGTGCTGCTGACTTTCTATAGGAGACAGCACCTTGCAAGGATACCAGCACTGATTGGAGACATGATACTCCTGGGAGTTGTGTAGGTAGACCACATTTTAGTTCTTCTCTATTATCCTGCATTTTAGTTAATTTGCTAACTGCTTAACCTTTTCAAGTACAGGATATTCCAATCTGCACCTGTACATATCCTAAAGAAAACATTTAAACTGGCATTGGTAATTTCTTAAGTTTGAGTGTCAATCCCAGCTTGCTTTTTACATTGTGAAAAAACTTTGCCTACCAAGTCTGTTTACATACCTTTAGTTACTTTCATTCTTTAAGTCTGCACAGCTCATTTAGACCATTTCTGCACATTTAAGGGCAGTACAGGGAAAAAGTGCTTATATTTAACTGGACCATGACGTAGAAGAGCAGAAATAGGAAGGGGATGAAAAATAGTTTAAATTGTAATACACAGCGTCAGATGGCCAGTCTGACTGCAGCATATTCTGACCGTTTTACACAGAAAAGGGGGGGATTAGAAAGAGACAGGAAGACATAAAATGAAGGAGTAAAGTGCTGTTGCGCAACAGTCTTTGGAACAGATGTAGGAGAGAAGGAGAAAACATCAGGTTCAGCTAAGCACTATTCACATGGGGGGGGTCAACTACCACATTTCCTTCTTAAGAACAAACCAATAATTTGGTTTGAAGACCACATTCCTTTTCCACAACATAAACCCAAGGGAATGGGATGGGACTTCCACCCACCCTCATTAGAACCCACCCCAGGGCACCCTATAAACAAAAACAATAAATACAATTAACATCATTCATTGTCATACGTCATACTTTGCCCTGGGGTTGAAATAGGATACTGTATCCCATTCTAGATTCAATTTCCTTAAGCACCATATCTAGAAAGGAAATCTGCATTTTTATGTTTGCTGCCTGGTCTATGCTTAATCTCAAAATGATAGGGCTGTAGAGCCAAGTACCAACGGAGAATGCGTGCATTTTTATCCTTCATCTGGTTAAGCCAGCATAAAGGGTTGTGATCCGTAATTAAAGTAAAATGAGACCCCCATAGATAGAATTTCAGTGTCTCTATAGCTCATTTAATTGTTGAACATTCCTTTTCTATTGTAGCATACTTCTGTTCTCTGGGATATAGTTTCCGGCTGATGAATAAGATGGAGTGCTCTTCTCCTTTGATATTTTGACACAATACAGCACCTAGACCAGTTTCTGAAGCATCTGTTTGTAATTCAAAAGGTTTATTAAAATCTGAAGATTTCAACACTGGTGCTGAACACAGTATAGCTTTTATTGTCCTAAAAGCTAAATCACAAGCAGGTGACCACGAGATTTTATTTGGGACTTGTTTCTTAGTCAAGGCAGTCAATGGGGCTGCAATTGTGGCGAAATCAGGGATAAAGTGTCTATAATAACTAGCTAAACCCAAAAAAGATCTAACTTGTTTTTTTGTTTCTGGGACTGCACATTGGGCTACCACCTCCACCTTCTCTATTTCTGGACGTACTATTCCATTACCCAAAACGAAGCCCAAATATCTTGTCTCATTCATGGCTAGGGTACACTTGGAAGGATTAATAGTTAAACCAGCTTTTTCAATGGTATATAAAACATTAGACAAATGGGTAAGATGTGTTGACCAGTCTGAACTGAAAATCACCACATCATCCAAATAAGCAGAACAATAGGAAGAGTGATCATTCAACAATTTATCCATATATCTTTGGAAGGTGGCAGGGCCCCATAAGCCAAATGGCATATAAGCAAACTGTATAACCCCTTAGGAGTGCTAAAAGCTGTTTTTCTTTAGACTGTTCTTCCAAAGGATCTGCCAATAGCCCTTTGTGAGATCGAGTAGAGATGTATTTTGCCTGTCCAATGTGATCTATTATATCATCCACTCTAGGAATTGGATAGCTATCAAACTGAGATACTTGATTGAGTTTATGGAAATCGAGACATAAATGGATACCCCCTTCCTTTTTAGGTACAATTACCATAGGGGATGACCATGGACTTCTAGAAGGTTCAATAATATTTAATTTCCATAATTTCTCAATTTCCTGTACAACCTCAGACCTACTTCTTTCTAGCAATCGATATGCCTTTTGCCTTATTGGGACAGAATCAGTTTTAATCGTATGTACTACATCAATGGCTTTACCTGGGATAATTGTGAAAACTTTTGTATAATGTTGTAGTACATTTTCCAATTCTGCATGTTTCTGACTGGTTAAATTTGAGTTAATATGTACATCTCTTATAGTTTCCTCTGATTCAAGCCTTTTATAGGCAGAATCTAATTCAGTGTCTGAAATACTGGGCATAACATAAAGGTCAGCTTTAACATCAGAAGTAAGTCTCTCATGCCATTTCTTTGAGATTTGCATGATAGATGGGTGTACACTTTCATCTCCCGGGTATCTCAACTTGGTAAGTGACAGGACCAGTCTGGGAAACAATGGAGTAAGGTCCCTGCCATTTCATTAAAAGCTTATTGTCATTGGATGGCAATAATAACAGTACCTTTTCCCTTGGAAGAAATTGTTTTTCCTGAGTTTTACTATCATAATAGCATTTCTGCTTAGTTTGGGCTACCATATTTTGTTCATGTGCCTTTTTTGTGTACTGCACTAGTCGCTTTCTAAGATTAACCAAATAGTCTAGGATATTGGTATATTTCACTGTGGTCTCTCCCTCCCAAGTTTCTTTAACTATGGCAAGAGGTCCCCGGGGGTTTCTTCCATACAGCAAACTGAATGGTGAAAATCCTGTTGAGGCCTGTGGGACCTCTCGGTATGCAAACAGGAATAGGGGAAGATATTGATCCCACTTTTTACCTTCTTCGTCCACAAATTTCCTAATCATACATTTTAATGTCTGATTAAATCTTTCTGTAAGACCATCAGTTTGTGGATGGTAAAGGGCGGTTCATAATGTAGTAATTCCTAAAGCATTGTACAATTCAGTGAGTAGTGCAACATTAAAATTTGTACCACGATCTGTCAGGATCTCTTTAGGAATACCCATATGACTGCAGAATTCGACTACTTTTTCTGCTATTTTTGGGGCTGTAACTGTTCTCAAGGGTAAAGCTTCAGGATATTTGGTTGCATAATCACAAAGGACAAGTATGAATCTATTACCATTACTGCTTTTACTAATTTTCCTACCACATCCATAGCTATCCTTTCAAAGGGTTGAGCTACAACTGGTAGGTGCATTAAGAGTACTTTGTCCCTGTGAGTTATCTGGCTGATTTGCTGACAGGAAGGACAACATCTGCAATACTCATCAATGTCCTCCTGTAGACCAGGCCAGAAGAATTGTTGCAATAGTCTAGCAGAAGTTCGGTATCATCCTGCATGTCCAGCACTAGGGATATCGTGTGCTAAAAATAGAAGATCTTTTCTAAATTTCTGTGGTACCAGCATTTGTTCTATCTGTGCTTGTGTTTTAGGATTTACACATATTCTATATAGAATTCCACTCTGCTGTACAACATATGGTGAACCCAAAGGTACTTGTTCGTTAAGCTGTGAAAAGAAAGGGTTAAGTGTATTGTCATTTTGCTGTTCAGTTTTAATATGTACAATATGATATTGAGGCATGACATCACCAGTCCCATTTTGTTTTTGTTTCCAGTCTTTCTGCAATAATTTCTTTTCAGCCTTTGTTTTTTGTGGCCCTTTACCCTCTTCAAACAAAGAATCATCAAAAGAAAATATAGGGTCCTGTTGTATCAGTTGTGACTGAGCCCTCATGGTTACAGCTGATAAGGCAGTGTCACATGAGGTTAAAAGGCCGTTAAAGGATGGAAAGTCTTGACCAATAATCAAAGGCACAGGTAAAGTAGGTACAACTCCTAACGTCATATCACGTGTCTGTCCATTTATACATACTTGTGTCTGTGCAGTTGGGTACTGATGCACATCACCATGGATACAAATTACACCAGTGGGTTTAGTACTTAATAACTTGTTATCTAGTAGGTCAGCCCGATTAAGCTTTGTTGGCTCCTGAGTCCACTAGCCCTTCTACTTGAGTTCCATTTACTATAGTCTTTATGAAAAAGTTCCCCAAGTTCATAGAAGCTAGGTATGCAGACTTTTTCTTTGGGCAGAAACAGGCTATGTGTCCCAGTCCATGGCAATAATGGCATTCTATGGTGGATTCAGGTTTTTTTAATGCCATCTCCCAACCTTCCCCTCTAGTCTTAGCAATCCCTGTCCCAACTGATGAAACAATAGGTCTTACCTTAGTGGTTGCGGATGTTGTAGTAGGAATGACATTTTCTGTTCTCCTATACCCTTTTTGTACTGGTTGTCATGCAGATAAGAAATCCTCGGCTAGGGTAATTGCAGCTTCAGCATTATCAGGATGGTGTTCCCTTACCCATAATTGGACATCCGCAGGCATAATCTGTACAAATTGCTCCAATACAAACTGCTCAATGATGGCTGGTACAGTCTTTCCCTCAGGTTGTAGCCATTTGTGACACAAGTCATTCAATCTGGTATAGGTCTCCTGAGGTGGTACATGGGGTAAATGCTTTAAAGATCGAAACCTTTGTCTATATGTTTCTGTGTTAATGTCATATCTTTTTAGTATCTCCTTCTTTACAGAGGCATAATCATTAGCAATCTGGATAGCCATACAGGTGTATGCCAATTGAGCTTTGCCAGATAGATATGGGGCAAGTCTTACCACCCATTGGTTAGCAGGCGAATCACAAGCCTGTGCTACGCATTCAAATGTTGTAAGATATGCCTCTATAGCATCAGAGGGAGTCATTTTTGTTGATTTTATGTCACTGGGATTTGTATGGGCGGCCCCTTGACCAGCCCCAGTAAGTTGCAAGGCCTGTATTGTGTCAGCCCACCTCTGGTCTTGTCACTTTCTTTCTTCCTCTCTTTCCCTCAGATCTACCTCTCGCTGGCATTCTATCTCCATCTGATGTATAGCTAACCAGCAGAGTAAATCCCTGAGGTCTTCGGGGGGGGGTTCCAGCTGTTCTTCTTCTGGTCTCTTCAAACCCACCTCTTCCATCTTCTGTATGCCCTGTTTAACTTTAGGACGTGTGGCTGCAGGTAATCCTTCAAGAAGTGGTTCACCAACAGCAGCCGCTTGGGTTCTGGTCAAAACCCCTGATAAGACACCAGCTTCCTCGGGTTTATGTGCCATGTACCTGTTGAAAACCACTCGTAACCTGGATACTATGTGCAGTATCTTTACTGGAGTCCACCTATTCCCTATGGATCTCCAATCAATCCCACTTCTGGTACCAAATGTCGTGGGTTGAACAAATCAGGTCACATAGGAATCAACAAATTTGGTACAACATACCTAAACGGTATGATTTTTATTAAACAAACAAACCAAAAAAAATTAAATACAAAAAAAAATAACAGCTTACAGCAGCGAACTTACGATAATAAACAAACAAAATAAAATTTGAAAACAGCACAGCTTCCCTGCCAGGGATCTAGCAGTGGAACATAATCTTGTGCAGTATAACAGAGAGCAGGAGGTCCTCACATGAACTCTCCCTAACAGCATCTAATCTGAGGATCTAGGCTGGCTTCTTTTAAAGAGTGGAGCTCCACCCCTTAGCTCAAAGCCCCACCTAATTATTAAGCTATTTACAGGAAATCTTCTTATTTCTTTGTACAATCAATTACATAGAATACACATAAATGAAAGGCATGACAAATAATCCATTATTATGACATCAGCATAAACACCCTAATGCTCTATCAGATATTATTGCACATTTCTTGCAGAGTGGGCTGCATTATAGACAACTCCTCCCCTTTTCTAAAGGTAACCTAGGAGCTGTAGCATATAAAAGAAGGGAGAAAGGTGCTGCTGACTTTCTATAGGAGTCAGCACCTTGCAAGGATACCAGCACTGATTGGAGACATGATACTCATGGGAGTTGTGTAGGTAGACCACATTTTAGTTCTTCTCTATTTTCCTGTATTTTAGTTAAATTGCTAACTGTTTAACCTTTTCAAGTACAGGATATTCCAATCTGCACCTGTACATATCCTAAAGAAAAACATTTAAACTGGCATTGGTAATTTCTTAAGTTTGGCTGTCAATCCCAGCTTGCTTTTTACTTTGTGAAAAAACTTTGCCTACCAAGTCTGTTTACAGACCTTTAGTTACTTTCATTCTTTAAGTCTGCGCAGCTCATTTAGACCATTTCTGTACATTTAAGGGCAGTACAGGGAAAAAGTGCTTATATTTAACTGGACCATGACATAGAAGAGCAGAAATAGGTAGGGAATGAAAAACAGTTTAAATTGTAATACACAGCGTCAGATGGCCAGTCTGACTGCAGCATATTCTGACTGTTTTACACAGAAAGGGGGGGAGATTAGAAAGAGACAGGAAGACATAAAATGAAGGAGTAAAGTGCTGTTGCGCAACAGTCTTTGGAACAGATGTAGGAGAGAAGAAGAAAACGTCAGGTTCAGCTAAGCACTATTCACATGGGGGGGGTTCAACTACCACAGTCAGTAATCTGAAGAAGGAAACTGGCCTCCATTCATCATAAACTCACTGGTTCCATCATCAAGGCAGCATGGGCATAGCTTATTCTTATTGCTATGAAGTAGAAGAGGAAAGGGGACAGGAATGCTATCATGTTTCCCTCCACAATGCTACAGTCATGTTCTCAGGACTGGCTTTCAACTACCTCTCCCATATTCACACCTGACAACCCCCTCTCCTCCCTCTCCAGCTGGGGCACTGAAGAAGTAGTTCTCTAAAGTTTTTAAAAACACAGGATCTGATCACCCTTTCCAAGCATATTTCACTGTCAGTTTCTTATTATGCTGGCACTAGGACCTTGAGGAATTTGAGTCTCACAGGCTGAATGGCTTATAGTTCCTGAGTCAGACTGCAATAGCCTAGGTGGAACTTAGCAGAAAGTAAACATAACTGCAGGATTTTTAAAAACATATCTTGGTAAGCAAAGCTGCTGTTGGTACACTGCACCTGAGAGACTGTAAATGCTTCTTCTTTAAAACCCCTTAGTTAAACAGCTGTGACATTATACATTCCAGAAGCCTGTTTAACAAACAAGTTAAAATCAATGGCAAATGGTTCGTAGTGTTTTGCTGTATTGTGCCTTTTTCCAGTTTTGTTCCTGGTATCTAGCAATACTGCAGCTGTGTGGGGCATTGATTTTATTGTGAACACTTTTTATTTTCTCCTCCTGGAGTTTTAGCCCCTGAAAAGGAAGTCAAAATGAAGCCTGCCCACACAGAAAAAGAAGGGTGAATGTTCAGTTGTTTTGTTCTCAAAGTCCTTTCATTTCTCAGTATTTGTACCATTCAGCCATTCATTTTTCCCTTTTTTATCTTTACCCTTCATTTTTTGCTCTTGATAGCCCCTCAAGTAACCTTCAAATGACCCAAGAAACATCTCCACAGGTCTTTGTCGGCTCATCTCCAGTGTCTGGGTACAGTGAGTAGAAATCAGGGTAGCTCCCTGAGACAAGCTTTAATAATCATTGTGGTACCACGTAATATCCATTTCATTGCTAGTTTAATGGTTCAAGAGACTGGGCCACCCAGCCACTGGACACAAATAAAAGTGTATACCAAATACATATGAACATATGAAGGTGACAGCAGAAAAGACCTAGTGGTCTATCAAAGTCTGCTCGGTTGAACAGCTAGCTCTCTAGCAGGGAGTTGCCCTTCCCCCCACCCCTTAACCTCCCATTGTTGTCCTTCTCACCAGCTTTACCCACCCCTGTACTCTGTCCCAAGTGTTCTTAAAGCCAGCCACATTTTTGCATGATATCACCCCTTCTGGTAGTGTGTTTCACCTTGCAACTACTCTCTCTGTGAAGTAAAGCCTCCTCAAATCATCATGTCCTCTTTCATCAAGGGCCCCAACAACAGCTGCAACCCCGGGCACCATTTAGGTTAGCTTGTTTCCATCTGGGTAGCCAGTATATTTATATGACTGTAAAGTGGAACTAAATGCATGCCAGTATCCTGGCTCAAACCAGTAAGGATAAAATCATTTGACCAGATTTGCCCCTTCCTTATTATGCCCCCCTCTAAATAAACCTGATTGGTGTTGCAATGTTATATTGCCTCATGCATGTTTACTGGTGGTCTGTTACTGTGTTTGGAACATTCCAGAACATGCATGCCAGATTACCAGAGCTCAGCTCCCCACGGCAGGCACTGTTGGAGGTCACAAGGGTCAGAAGCTCTCCTCTGAACCGGAGAGTGCCCCCCCCACCAGCACACAGCAAGAGGTACGCGTCAGCAGTTCCTCGGCAGTTCACCAGAGAGCTTACAGGGTGCCAAAATTAGAATTATTCCAGTCAGCAGATGAATGGAGATAGTTTTCTGCTCCTGAACAAAAGGGGTTTTCTTAGCCTGCAATCAGACACTTTAATTATGGCAGTTGCTGCTTGCCTTTAAACAACAAAAAAGTAAAATAGGAAATGGGCAGGATTTATTTCTGCTACAGCAGGGTGTTTTAAATTGCAGCTGAATCAAATGCTTGTTCTTAGCTCCACTCTTCTGCCCCCCATTTGAATGCTGTTTAAATTTAAATGCTGATTAAGTGAAACTGCTTGAGTTGTTTTCAATCCAAATTTACCATTGTAAGCACATTAATTGTTTACGCTGCTCCAGATTTAAATCCTGTGCATCTGCTGTCTAGCCCCTCTCTCATTTTTACTTACTTGAATCCTGTCTTTTCCTCTATCCTCCTTAGCTTAGCTCCCCACAGCAGGCACTGTTTGAGGTCATGAAGGTCAGAAGCCCTCCCCCTGAACAGGAGAGCGCCCCCCCACCGGCACACAGCAAGAGGTACGCAGTCACCCGCTCCTTGGCAGCTCACCAGACAGCTTCACCCTGCTGACACTTCGTGTCAGCTACCCCACCAGCACCCCATGGCAAACTATTACTTATATAGGGCTGGTCACATGGTAGTAAGACAAAACAAAACCAATCAGCTCAGTTTACCATTTGCAGGCTATACCTTTCAACCACTAGTGGCCTCCACACTAGAAACACCAATACAGAAATTTTAACTCTTGCACTGCTGCCTCTACATGATGACCCCTTTGATCCTTATAACAATCTTCATCCTCATCCCCTGGGTGTCCCTCTCACCATCTAACTGTTCTGATCTGCTGGACTGTCAGGCACCATGCACCAGGCTCCAAATAAACATTAATAACTGAGTTACCAAAGCTAACATGCACCCTGGGTGCCACTTCCACACTATTTCATTTGGCCCTGCTGTACTCCCACCCAGCTTCCAAACCAGCCACCTGGCCCTTCTGCCCCATGATCGTCAGCCAACACCTGCTATCGACAGGCCTTTTGCCTCTCCCAGAAAGCTGCGCTGGGTTGCACATAATACTAAACTCCTGATTACACTACTGCTTCTCCTAGCAGGAGATACTGAACCAAACCCCGGACCTAACCACCACCACACCCCAAACCCCTCCATGCCACACCAACTCCCCCCAGGCTTAAAATTGTCTCACCTAAATATTTGTAGCCTACTAAAGAAAATAACCCAGCTTCAAACCCTCGCCATGTCCCTCAGCCCAGATATCCTGATTATCTCAGAAACCTGGCTGAAGGCCCACAACCATGACTTGGAATTCTCTGTTCCTGGCTATACACTCATCCAACATGATCATATGGGCAAAAAAGGGGGTGGCTTAGCAATGTACATTGCCTCCACCATCCAGTTTTCCCCAGTCGCCCTAGCCCTGCCTTCAAAGTCCATCAATGCTCTCATGGTAAAACTCTCCCTCCTCCATTCAATTCCAATCTACATGCAGGCACCTACTGTGACCGGGACACCAACACAGCTGCTATACTGGATCACTTGGGCATGCTAAACTCCCTGGCTCCAGGAGGCAAGCTCCATATACTTGGGGACTTTAAACTGAACTGGCTTACTGGGGCCAACTCCAAGCTCCGAGACAAGTTGACTGCCCTACATCTAGCTTAACTTATCTCAGAGCCCACTTGCCTCAATCACAAAACTTTGAATCACACCCTTCTAGACTGGTCCCTCACCTCACACCCTCATAGGATCATAGCCTCAGGCCTCCTTCCAGATGCCCTCAGCTACCACCACGGAATCTACTCTGTGCATAAAATCTTCAAACCAAAAGCTCACCCACCCAGAATCCTTATGGCTAGATCCTTCAAATCACTGGACCTCACCTCCTATTAAATGACTTGGCCAATTCTGACTGGTCATGCATTAGCCAATCAAACTCCTTAGATGAGGCCCTGGAGTTCTTTAAGGCCAAGTTCATTGCTGTCTGGGACTGTTACACCCCCCCTCAGGTGAACTAGAGTCAGAGGCACTCACCTCCCATGGATCTCAACTGAAATCCTTACCATCCTTGGAATCAGGGACAAGGCCTGGAAATCCTTCAAGGCTTCAAGATCACCAGCCAACCTCCAGCAATACCGTACACTACGTAATGCCAGTACTAGGAAAATCCACCAAGCAAAAGCCAACTATTTCAAAGACACATTCAATTCCTCCTCCCATCACCCAGCCAAATTCTGGAAAGTGGTAAAATCACTTCTCAGCCCTCCATCGCAGCCCCCTACTCCTACCCTGCAGGTAGGCAGTCTCAACATCACTGACCCCCCAGCAGTGGCCACACTGTTTAACTCCCATTTCACAAATAACAATGCCACTCTCCAGTCATCACTTCACCCTGCAGAGTACACAACACCTACCACCACAGTCAGAACCACACAATCAGCTCACCCCTTTCCCTTCCTGCAGGTCACCCCTGATGAGGTATATAATGCATTGATTGCCCTTAATCCAAGGAAGGGCAAATGCCCCACCGGGTTGGATTCCAAAATGCTTCACCTCTCAGCCCCCACCATAGCCAAACCTCTGGCCTCCCTTTTTAACCTATCCTTCTCCCTTGCTGAGGTACCCTCTGAATGGAAATATGCCACTGTAATCCCCCTTCCTAAGGGTGGGGATGCCTCAAACCCAAGCAACTACTGACCCATCTCCCTTCTACCAATTCTGGCAAAACTACAAGAGTGTCTAGTACTCTCTCGCCTATTGCCCTTTCTGGATTCCTCCTCCTTTTTCACCTCCTACCAGTCTAGGTTTAGGAAATCCCACTCCACCACTACCTCCCTTCTTAGGTTGACTGATTCCATCCACACTGGCATAGATGCTGGGCACATCACAGCTGCCATTTTCATTGACCTGGCGAAGGCATTTGACACTGTCTCCCACTCACTCCTCCTGACAAAACTCTCCAACGCTGGTCTATCCAGCTGTATCATTAGTTGATTTCACTTGTATCTTGCAGGCAGGTCCCAATCCATCCAACTCAGTTCCTCCATCTCGCCCCCTTCCAGTCACCACAGGGGTACCACAAGGCTCTGTCCTTGGCCTGCTCCTGTTCTCCATCTTTCTGAATGACCTGCCTTCTGCCTGCCCTCACACCTCAATCCACATGTATGCAGACGATACTGTGCTGTATACATCTGGCCCCTTGGCTGCAGAGGTTATGACTAGATTGCAGCTGGACTTTATTACAGTTCAGCACAGGCTTCACTCCAATCAACTCCTCCTCAATGTCAAGAAAACAGTCTCAGTAACCTTTGGCACAAAGCAGAGACTTTCAAGGCTCCCCTACCCAATCGCATTCCACAGCCCCGATGGGACACCCCTGGATGCCTGTACCTCCTTCAGATACCTCGAGGTCTGGCTGAACCAGCACCTCAACTTTTCTGCCCATGTTGATTCCATAATTAAGAAGTTGCACCCCAGGCTTGGGGCACTCTATCACAACTGGGACTGCATCCCAATTCTGGCCCGCTGGGCCATTGTGCAGAAAATGATCCTCCCCATCTTCGACCACAGGGACATAGTCTACAGTGCCAGTCCCAAGTCCGCCCTAGCCAGACTGGACCCTCTTTTTCATTCTTTCTGTTGCTTTGTCCTGAATTGTCCATACTTCACACACCACTGTACCCTATACCAATCAATGAACCTCCCCTCTCCAGACAACTCAAGACTGTATCACTGTGCTAAGCTCACAGCCAGATACTGGTCCCAGCTGCTCCCCTCTTACCTCACCACTGCCCTTGTCAACCCCAGCTAGCACCCCTGCATACTCCCTCAGAAACACTGACTCTCAGTCCCTAGCTGTCCTACATACGGCCACTGCCGGCCAGGCGGCTTTTAGCTACCATCCCTCCCAGCAAACATTCATCACTTCTCTTCCCCCCCACTCCTTAACTCCATGCCCCAACCTCATTTCTCCTCCACCTGCTCATGTGTCTAGACAGTTTACAGATCACAGAATAGCAGGGCTGTGCATCCAAGCTGTAAATACAACACTGTATGTTCTACCTATCCGGCTACATTAGATGGTAATGCATCTAAGCTATGCCTGTATCTGTTGTTATCTCAGTCTTTTTGTATTTTAAACCAGGACCTATTGTGCTAGTGGGTATTCCCATTATGTAACCACATTTGTATTATGTCTGTCTTTCAATTATGTATTTGTACCCCCTCCTCCCAGGATGCATCTGGAAATGAGCAGTAGCCTGCTCAGCATGCCTTCCTGGTTAAATGCTTAAATAAATAAATAAGTGGGAAACATATTAGCATATCATTAATGTCTGTTGAAAAATGTATTGTGAATGTTGTTAGAGATTACTGCTTGTTTCAAAGTGTAGAGCCACTAGGTGTGGTAGTGGGTAGTTATAGCTTCCCAGAGGGCTGTAACAAATTTAATAAATACCCACTGAAACCTTACTCTGAGTGGTGTCACCAAAACACTGTGTTTACTGTGGGTGGGCAAACTCTGGAACTAGCTAGTTATGAAATCAGGCCCCTCAACCTGTGGATAATAATACAGGCAAGGGTTGTAACCCTAGAAATAGTGCTACAAGCCTGTTTAACAAGCAATGTAAAGTTTAATATACAGAGTTTCACTGGTTCTTGAAGAGTGGTCCTATTGGGGGGAGGACTGGGATGTAGGGTTTCCTATTCTTAGCAGGGTGCTCAGCTTTAGGGCTGGTTGCTGGGCAGGAATGTCTAGAGGCAAGGGAAGGCAAATTTTATTTTTCAGGCACCCAATCCTGGAGGCTCTGGGCACTGCACAACAGCAACAAATCTATCATAATATGACAAAGGAAAGTAACACATTTTTCAGTCGAGAAATTATCACTTTTCTAAATTAAAATTAGTAAAACTGGAAAAGAGTAAGGGGGAGAGGGCCATCTTGTGGGTGGTATCAGGTATCCAGTGCTCTAAGTTAAGATTTGCAGCCACTAACCAGCAAGTCAAGTGACTAGAAAATATATTAGCCCCACAGACTCTTCCATTAGCCCAGCTGAAGCACTGTACTTTTTGGTTACATTCTACAGTACAAACCTACAGGGCTAGTTAACTCATTCAAGCCAAGATACGCCTGTAGGTGGTGTCTGAAAGCATAGCCACGCAGGCCAAAAACGCCTGTAGATGTACTCAGCTAACTTTCACTCAGGCCTGGAAACATCTGAGGAAGTCAGCAATTTTTGCCTAAATATTATACAAACCAAATTGCTTAAGATTGATTGCATAGTACCATTAGAAAGGTAATTTTGTGCTGAACAATTTTGCTGCTGATACTTTGTGTCTATCATGTATATTTTAGGAGTTATTCACATTTGTTTAAGGTATGGTGTGCATGGCTGACATCTGTCTCTTAATCTTCACCTAAGCATCTATAACAAATCTGGAAAAAAAAACATAGTTGTTTGGTATTTCAGCTAGTATAAAATAAAACTAAATGGATTGCAATTGATTGCATAGCACTGTTAGAAAGATAATTGTGTGCTGAACATTTTCTTTGCTGATAATGTGTCTACCACATACACTTTAGGAGTTATTCGCATTTGTTTAAGGTATGGTGTTCATGGCTGACATTTGTCTCTCAAGCCTTACCTAAGCACTTTGAAAAAAATACAGTTGTTTGGCAATTCAGCTAGTATAACAGAAAAAAAAAATGATTACATTTGATTGCATAGCACCATTGCTACTTCAAGAGGTATTCATATTTGTTTGTGGCATGCTGGTTATGTCTTGATTTTGCTTAGAAAGGTCCAGGATGCAGTATTAAGCGTATACAGGGCACAAGTGGTGGAAGTCTCAAAGAGCTCTTGTGGTGTGAATGAGTTAAAGGAAAATTTTACTAGCCTAACACAAAATCCACCAGAATTTGGCTAGTTGGCCTGTACAAGTTTCAACTACTGCACTCTCTGTGATGGGTTGCCAGTACCTAAACAACT
This sequence comes from Neoceratodus forsteri, assembly GCA_016271365.2. NCBI lineage: Eukaryota > Metazoa > Chordata > Ceratodontiformes > Ceratodontidae > Neoceratodus > Neoceratodus forsteri. The sequence continues at coordinate 618,509,388 of CM028138.1, read as the reverse complement.
TATTTTTAAAATGTAATGAGTGAGGTGTGGTCAGTTCTGTGACTGCCAGTGACTGGCTATCAGTGCTATGACTCTTGGAGGCATTACTGTAAGGGGACAGGTAAGTACTACGACTGTTTAGGGAGGTTCAGAGGCAGTATTGTGTTAATGGTGGGGGTTCAGTACTGTGATTGTTGTGGTTGGGAGTGTCAGTGCTTTAAAAGTTGAGGGTGGGGAGCCAGTGCAGTTATTTTCAAGGGTTGGGTGGTCAGTGACATGACTGTCAGGTGGCAGACAGGACTGCAACTTTTGGCAGTGAGGGGGTGTTGTGACTGTGGGAGTAGGGATTACTGCTGTGTCTGTCTGTAAAGGGTATCAGCACTGTGACTGTAGCAGATGTAAGGGGACAGTGCCTTGTCTGTGGTGCTGGGTAGTGCTGTGACTGTTGGAGTTAGAGGTAAGCGCTGTCACCGTTGGGGGATGAGAATCAGCACTGTAACGGCTGAGTAGGTGGCCACTGTGACTGATGATGAAAGGTGTTATTTCTTTGACTGTTGAAAGGTGGTACAGTTCTGTGACTGTCGTTAGTCCTGTTACCATTGTGGGTGAGGAGGCAGTGCTGTGGCTGTTGTGGATAAAGGTCAATGTGGTGACTGCTAGGAGTAGTAGGTCAGTGCTGTCATTGTCAGGGGATGGGAGTCAGTGCAGTGACCGATTGTAGGGGATGTCGTTCTGTGACTTTTGGGGGTGAGGTGGCTGTGGTGTGACTGTTGGGGATTGATGATCAATGCTGTAAGATGGGATGGGGTGCAGTACTGTGACTAGTGCTGTTACTATGGGGGAATGGGAATCAGTGATGTAACTGTGAGGGGTGCATGGTCATTGCTGTGACCACCAGGTTAAGGGGGTAGGAGAGCAGTTCTGTGACTTTTGGGAATACTGAGAAAGTGCTGTGACTCTCAGGAGCGTGGATCAGTGCTGTGACTGCCAGAGGTGGGTAGTCTTTGTCAAGATTGTCAGTGGAGGGTGTTAGTCCTCTGATTGTCAGTGCGGTGATACAGTCCTGTGATGGGGGGTTGTTCCCATGCTTGTGGGGGGGGTGAAACAGTCCTGTTACTGTGTGGAGGAGTACAGTCCTGTAATTGTGGGGGGTAAACAGTACTGTAACTGGGGGGAGGGCAGTCCTGTGACTGTGGGGGGTGGTCCAATCCAATGACTGTTGGGGGGTTGGTCATTGCTGTGACAGATGGTAGATGGTGATAGTACTATAACTGTTAGAGTGGTGGTACAGTCCAGTGATTGTCATGGGGAGGGTCTGTTATGTAACTGTCAGGGATAGGGTGTCATTTATGTGACTATCAGGGTGAGGGTCATTCCTCTGACTTTTGGGATGGCTGCTTCTGTGCAATTCTACATGTGGCAGAAAGGTTATATAAGGTGCTAAACTGACTGTTCAAGTTGCGGGGATGTTGCGGTCCTGACTGTGTGGAGTGGTCATCAGTGCTGTGGTGTACAGTGTTGTGATTGGTGGGGGGCATTACTGCTGTGGCTGTCTGTGGAAAGTGTCATCCATGAGACTGTTGGGGATATGGGTATAGTGGTGTCATGGTGTTGGGGTGTAGTGCTGTGATTGTTAGGAATGCGGATCAGTTCTGTGACTGTCAGGCATGGGTGCCCAGTGATGTGAGTGACAGTGGAGTGTGTCAGTCCTGTGACTGTCTGAGAGGGTACAGTCCTGCGACTGTCAGGGTGGAATGGTCAGTCCTGTGACTGTCTGGGGTGGAATGGTCAGTCCTGTGATGGTCAGGGGTCAGTGCTGTGGCTATTGTGTAAGTAGTGTAGAGTGGTGCACAAGTAAAGGAAAAGGCAGTGCATAAGCAAAGCAGCCAGCTTGTAATAACAAAAAAAAATGAATGCTCATCACTCCTAGATTCAGTTTTACATGCAAAGTTCAAATTTTATTTTCCAGCAACATGCCTGCATGCATCCGCTTGGGTCAATACTTCAAGCCTTCAGTGGCCCTTCTGCAGAAGGTAGGTCTGATGATTAAAAATGGTGCATCTCATTTAAAATCAACACGTAAGTCGAGGTGAAAACACAGAAACAACATTTCCAATGGTAATAAACATTTCATTATTCTGTTTTTTGGTGTTTTGTTTTTGACACTCGTGGTTAACAGTTGCTGATGTTAGCATACTACTTAAATTAAGCTTGTCTCTGTATCTTTTACTTCATTTAATTGTATACCTTTCTCTCTATAGCGATATTTTTTACCTCTTACACTGTACACTGCTCATTTCATCTCTCTGCTTTCTGTTGTTCCCACTACTGTATTTGCTCCACATTAACCTTCTTCTCTTTTGCAGGTCTCAAAGGATGTGAACTCCTTCCCCATCACATAAGTGTTACAGTATGTCTAACCTGTCTTATCCTTCCTAGAAATGCTCTAAGAACTGAAGATCCTTTGTGACCCCCTTTCCTCTATTTTATTCTACAAGTTAAGAAATGTCATCCCTTTATGACTCTTACCTCTGGCTCAATAGTACCCTGATAAGAGACCCTGTACATATTACCTAGAATTCTTTTTTTCTCCCAGTTGTTTAACCAGGTGAAACACACTAAGCAGAAAGCTTGTTTACTGGTGCAACCTGAGAGCACAGGGAAGTTAAGTGATTTGCCCAGGGTCACACAGTATGCAAGTGGGGGCTGTGGGATTCAAACCCAGGTCTCCAGATTTGCAGATCAGAGCCTTAAACCACTGCGCTATACTGCCTCCCTAAATACTTGATTTATTTACTGTAACAGTGTGGCTGCACCCATTTTGGGAGGGTTATGCATACTGTATGTGTTAAGGTCATACATACTGCAGCATTTCCCCTCTCCATAAAACATTTTGCTCTGCCAGTTGACTCAGGCAGGCTCTCAGCCCTATCCCTACTTCCCCTGTCCATCACTCCCCTGTCCCAAACCACGGAGTCCACAGTTCCCATGGATTGCCTCCTTCCCCCATGATAGGGTGGCCAGAAAAGGGAGAACCATGTTTATCCCCACCCAGTCACTTACATCCAGAACTGAGCCAGTCATCCAGGTGGTCATGTGGGACAGAAGTAGCTGGGTAGGGCTTTATAGAGCTTGAGCTAGCCATTCCTGCACTTTTCCCCTTCTTGAGTTGCTGCCTTCACCTGGAGGAAGCCAATGGTCAAGTCAACATGCCTTTCCATGGAGGGACAGGAAAGCTTTGTGATGAATATTCAGTCTGCTTTCCAACCCCTGGCTATCTGGTGTGTTCCTGAACTTGGGTCACTGATGTCGGGGTACTAATGTGCCTAGGACCTCATCTCTCCATACCACTGGACCAGACAGGCCTTATACTTCAGCAAAATAATTATTTGTTACTACTGGGACAGGCGATCAGACAACAATGGTGCCACTGCACACCAGGAATTTTTTTTAACAGGCCCAGCAGTAAGAGGATGGGTTGTACTTGTGGACACCAGAGAATGTGTTAATTTTAACATGGCCAGCAATCACTGTTGCTGGCTGCCAGTTTTTAAACACAATATTGAGATGCTTGAGGTTATAATTTTACAGCAGAAAATGGTTATGCACCTTAAAAATATGGATATTATCGACATATCTCAATATGGTTTTAAACAGGGAAGATCATGTCAATATAATTTAATTATTTTTTTTGAACCAGTAAGTCTGGCACTAGATCAGGGACTTCCTGTTGATGTCATCTTCCTTGATTTTGAAAAGGCCTTTGAAACCGTCTCTCATGGTGTATTGATTGAAGTACTGAAGGGATATACATTCCATCATAATATTATTAAATGGATTAATTCCTGGATTACTGATAGGCAACAATGGGTAAGCATTAAGGGGAAAATGTCTGAATGGGGTACAGTTAGTAGCGGCATCCCTCAGGGCTCTGTCCGAGAATCGTTATTGTTTAATATCCTAATTACCAGTATGCAAACTATAACGGGGTCTGGATACATAAATATGCTGACGATAACAAACTTGGCTGTATCGTTAATGACTTAGATCCTGTGAGGTCCCTACAGTCAAATCTGGATAATTTAGCTACATGGTCAGTCAAGAATAAAATGAACTTTAAAACCACTAAATGCAAGGTTATGCATTTGGGTAAGAATAACATGTTAGCTACTTGCAAGTTTAATAACATTTTGCAAACTGTTAAATCTGAAAGGGACTTGTGTACCACTATTACAAACAACTTAAAATTCACTTCTCATGCTAATAATATAATCAAGAAATGTCATGGTATACTATCAGGTATCCTGAAACATCTCAAAAGTATGGAACCAGAGGTTCTGATACCCCTATATGCAAGTTTGGTCAGGTCATATATAAACTTCTGTGCTCCATTTTGCACACCCATCTCTTTAGGAGGCAAGGCATCTATTGAAAAGGTGCAAAGAAAAAAAACAAAGAAGGTCACATGATTAAAAAAACGCTGAGTATAGTGATAGATTACCAGCCTTAGGATTATACTCACTAGAATACAGATCCTTGAGGGTGGAATTGTGCCTGGCATATAGGGCATTACATGACCCCACTCTTCGCGAGGCAATTTGTCTTGAAGAAACTGTATCTGGCTGTAACACCAGGTCACACAACTTAAAGTTAAAATTTAAAGTGAATGAAACCTCTAAATGGAATAACTTATTTGATATACATAACATATTTAATATACATAACATATACATAACCCCTTCTTATGGCACCTCAGTAACGCCTCCCACCATCCTAGTATTATATTATGCTGTGCGTATGCCATGGCTCCTCAACTGGGATATGTATATACTGTATTTATTAGTATAACTTTCCTATAACCCACGTTATCACGTGAATCTTACTGTGCATCATTGTGTTTATAAGTATTTTTTTCCTGTATGTATAACTGTATATATAAGTGTATTGATGTATCTGTTGTGTATCAACTGCTGAACCTTGACCTTATCAGGTCCATCTTGTAAATGAGCCTTGCTCAATGATGCTCGCCTGAATAAATAAAGATTTGATTGATTGATTGATTGATTTACCCAGTGACTACCACCTGCTTGGAATTCACTGCCAGTTGATATAGTCACAAGTGATAGCCTGACAAATTTTAAACACAAACTGGATCGTCATATGGGAATAAAGAAATTTCATTATCACTCTTAGGTGACGAGTTTAATATGGGCATGTCCCTCGAACTTGTATAACACCTATGAATCTATGAACCTATTATATAAATTTCCTTGTAGATTGCTCCTAACCCCTGTAAAATGTATTTATTTACTTGAATTTTGTTGACCAGGTAGGAACACTGAAATTAGAAGTCCCTTTTTTAGGGGTGACCAGGGTTGGGTATAGATGGTAACCAACTGAAATTAAACCAGATGAAGCTGTTGGTGGTATTTTACTGAATGGGGGAAACTGGCCAGGACACCACAGAAATGCCCCTATTCTTTTCAAGAAGTGCCATAGGATCTTTAATGCCCAACTGAACAACCACCAGTCCATGCAGAAGGGACCTCGGTTTAACATCTCATCTGAAAGACTGAACCTCAGGAGTGCGGCAAACCCCTCATGCTGCACTGCAGTGCAAGTATTGGGATTTAACCCAAGTGCCTGGAGTGGGGATAAAACCTACAGCCTTCTGATCTTGTAGCCTCAGAGGCAAGTGTGCAACCTGCTGAGCCACTGACACCGAAAACAGCATTATGCTGACTTGTTTACTCTGACCAGACTTTGTTTCAGTTATCCATCACAGTGAATTCCTCTCCTTTTTAGGTGTTTGAAACAAAGGTAGACCAAGCAGCTAGCATACTGTGCATGTCATTTGAGCTTTGCAAGCTGTCAACTCATTGCTATCAATATATATTTTCAGTAGTATTTCAGAAGTGTTCCTTATGAATTTATGGGGGAAGCAGATTTAGCAGTGAAACCATAAGTGTATAACATTTTAAAACCATTTCCATTTTATGTCAGAGATACAGTTATGATGTGTGTTGCATTGTTTCCTTTTCCTATGCTTCGTCTTATTTTTTTACCATTTCATTTACTGTAACCCCTTTTGTTGGCCATGCTTTCAGTGCCCGCCATTCTTTTCCCTTCCTCATAGAAATTGCCCCTGACACACATACATCATAATTTCTGTTCCATATGCCATTTTGATAGCTAGACTCCACTGATCCCTCATACTTTCCTCCTAAAGTGCCACTTATCACACCTTATGTTGTATTACTGTATATTACCTCCTCCCTCAACAACTCCACAGATTATTACTATCTTTCTGGCCACATGCTGTGAGACACCCTAGCTGGTGTGAGACAATACTGGCAGAAGTGCTGGAAACCCTTGTGTGTACTATTTTGTGTGCTGTTTTATTTTAATGCACTTAACTTTTGGGAGAACTCCACCGGCTATCTATGAGAAGTGTTGATCTCTGTCATTAGAAGAACTACTCCCCATCCTGTAGTGCTGCACTTATACCCTTATTGATTTGGAGCCAGGTTTTTACGTTTAGCTAGACTATATGTCTACTATTACCTATAGGGCACAGAAAATAGCCTTTTGTAACTTTTATCCATTTAAACCATTGACTGTGTAATTCCACGATACAATCACATGACCTGTGTTGATTTCTGGGTCATGGGGCATAAAAACAGTGCTCCATAGTGTGTTTAGTGTCTTTCTGGACATATGCTGTGAGACACCCTAGCCAGTATCAGACAGTACTGGCAGAAACACTGGAAACCCGTGTGTATGCTGCTTTGTGTGCTGTTCTATTTTAAAGCACCAAACATTTGGGAGAGCTCCACGGGCTGACTATGAGAAGTGTAGATCTCTGTCATTAGAAGAACTACTGCCCATCCTGTAGACCTGCACGTACAACCTTATTGTTTTGGAGCCAGGGTTTTTACTTTTAGCTAGGCTATGTGTCTGCTATTACCTATAGGGTGCAGAAAATAGCCTTTTATAACTTTTAGCCATTTAAACCATTGACTGTGCAGTTCCACGATACGATCATGTGACCCATGTTGATTTCCAGGTCCAGAGGCATAAAAACAATGCTCGGTGTGAGAAGAGTGAGCATGGGTGGGCGAGCGCACAGTCACTGCACGTGAAGATGCATGCAAAGACACATGCATCTAGTGCGTGTTTTGCATGTTTGGAGGGGTTGCGAATTACAGTTTAAACAAATACAGCACAGGATTATAGTGGGTTACCGATTGCCTGCTTGTAGTGTAAGTAAGAGGTATAATGGCTGATACTATTAGAACATTGGATGGGGAATGGGGTAACAAATGTAGCAAGTGCTCCATGTATGCAGTAACAGAATCAAATGTAATTAATGAAAGGTTTTGTTGCAACAAGTGTTACAAAGTGGCTAGCCGGGAAGAGGAACTAATAGTTTCTTCAAGCCAGAATTGAAAAACTAAGTAATAATAGTACAGGGAATCTGGCATGTGCCTGTAGCAGTTCAGCGACAGCAGTAATAGTTCAGTCCAATACCAAGGAATTTGGCATTCAAAGTGACATGTCATTTAAGAAATACTGATGCATACACATCAATTCAGCAAAAGGTTAATGAAAGCAGCACTCAGACTGACCCTTATATTTTGGCAAGTTTATCAGATGATGCTTGAACACTGGACACAGAGAATTACAAAAAAAGATTAAGGAATGATGAAAGCAGTAACTGTTTAGAAAACCCAAATGAATGGACTTTAGTTGAAGAACACAGGAAATCTAAAAGGGGTGGTAGGGCTATGGCATTTATCATATCTACCAATTATACATTCTCCTGTTTAAGTAATACTGAGCCTCTTGTAGATGAAGTTATGGATGTATCAGATTACCATGAAGCACCTAACACCAGTTTACAGTCTAAGCCACCACCAAAACATCACCCCACACTGACTCATGCTATTTTAGAGGATACTGAGACTGTCCTAACAAATAATAAAATAGACATCTCAAATGTAGGGCATAATATTACCAGCAAAGAGAACACAATGGAATTTTCAGTCAACAAGGAGTGGCATGATAATAAAGCCCATGGAGACAGCAGAATGATATTTAATATGGCATCTAACACAATAGGAATAATGGAATTGTCTTATCTAACACCAGACCTAAAGTGGCAGAAAGCACCAGTACAGTAACTAACATCATCAATGACAATGGAGTTCAACCAAGGGATGTTCAAAATCGAATGGAAAGACCAAGGGAACAAGATAGACGACACCAGGTATTCATTCTAGGAGACTCCATGATAAAACACATAGATGGGATTGTCTGTAATCCTGATTAGGCAAATCGGACATGTAGCAGCTACAGGGGGACAAACATATCTGACCCGACACTTATGATAAATATTATTTTGAAAAATGCAGGTGACAGGCCTTTATTGGTAATATACATTGGTACAAATAACATCAATAGGGATAATCTAGAGGATATTAAAAGGGGCGTGTTGTCTTATGTGAAATTTTTGCAGCTAAAGGATGTGATGTTACATTTTTTTGAAATTCTTCCTGTTCCTAGAGCTACACCTTATATAACCAAGAAGAATAAGGAAATAAACCAGTGGCTTAGGCTATGGTGTCTAAAAGAAGGATCTACATGGTTAACACACTGGGAAAATTTTGAAAGTCATCCCAATTTATATTGCTGGGATGGGCTATGCTTAAATTGGTGACTAAGTTATTAAAACTAGGTTTGAGCCATTTATTGATTTGATGGATAAACAACTGGGTACAAGAACGCATACAAATGGTCAAAATAAATGGATTTACATCAGACAGGAAAGAAGTCACTAGTGGGATCCCGTGGGGCTCAGTCCTGGGCCCAGCTCTCTTCTGTATTTATATTAGTGAAATCCAACATAATATTAGGAATAATCTGGTTAAATTTGCTGATGATTTGAAATTGGGTGGTGAGGTTGATACCTTCAATAAGCACTTGATTATGGTCAATGACCTAAATCAAATTATGGAATGGGCTACAGCAAATGGGATGCAGTTTAATATAGATAAATGCATGGTCCTACATCATGGTTCCAAAAATCGCAACTATAGTTACATTCTAGGTAACCAGATACTACATACTATAACATCAGAACGGGATTTTGGGGTTATAATAAATAATTTATTCACCCCTGCAGATCAGTGCAGACAGGTGTCCTTTAAAAGAAGAGGTCTCATTAAAAGGATGAAACGATCATTTGTCTGTAGATCCGAGCAGTGTATTATACCATTGTATGAGAGTTTTATTAGGCCACTACTGGAGTCTGGATCACCGGTTTGGTCTTCTTATCATATAAAAGATATAAAATGATCAAAGTGGTGAAACGTTCAGTTGCCAAACTAAGCCCGCATTTAAAAGGATTATTGTATGAAGATAGATAAAAAAAAATGGTCTGTATTCCTAACAACAAAGAACACAGAGAGGGGACCTTTGAGTACTATATAAAATACTACATTCACCAGACTTAATAGAACAATGTAGTCTTGCACTTGGTAATTCAAGAGACAACCTCCAATCCCATGGAAGGAAACATGTAATACCTAGGGTAAATACCACAAAAAGAGACAATTACTTCATAGTTAGGAGTTCAAATGCCTGGAACAGGCTACTGAGAGCAGCTGTTGAAGCTAATAGCTTCAGCAAATTCAAATATACTCTGGATAGATTGTATTATGCTGATGGTAAGATGGTTTAATGAAGCCCACATAGTGCAGGGGACAATCTAGATGGGCATTATGCCCCCTTTTGTCCTACCTTTCCTAGTAATCTTAATAATCCCTCATGCTTGTCCTCAGTACCCTGTTACTGAATCCTCAGTTGTCCATCATGTTTGGATGTCTAATCTGAACTTCAGACACATTAAAATGAATAGGGTCCATTCTTTCCAATAGACCTATTCATTTCAACAGGTTTTCTTAATTTTATGTTAACTCTTCAAGTGTTCAATAGTTTAAAATATTTTTTCTGTTCTTATGTTTTCTGTGGCTAATGTCAGGAACCATATGGGGAGCAAATGTAAATTCATTGCCATAATGGGTGGTGGACATGGACCCTACTTTAACAGGAGTTTAATGATTTGTCAGACAATCGAAATTAAACTCAAGAACTATGGCAAGCTGTTAGGGACATAATTCAGAATCTGCAGCTGTATAGTAAACCACATACACTATATAGTGAAATACATACATCATATAGTGAAATACATACATTATATAGTGAAATACATACACAGTGCAGAGAACCACATACACTATCTACTGAAATATATACATCATATAGTGAAATGCACATACTGAAAACTGAAATGCATACATCATATGGTGAAACACACACATTATATAGTGAAATGCTGACATTATATAGTGAAATACATATACTATCTACCAAAATACACACACTGAGTACTGAAAATCCACATACACTATATACCGAAACAAATGTACTATGTACCGAAACATATACACTACCTATTGAGATACATACACTACAAACTGAAAAAACCACATGAACTATCTACTGAAACAAATACTCTATACATTGTAACACATACACTATATATTGAAAAACTCTGCGTATACTATATATTGAAATAAACACACTACATATTGAAATACATACACTATCTATTGAAATACACTATATATTGAAACATCTGCACTTTATATTGAAATACATACACTATTGAAATAAATGCACTAAACATCAAAAAATCTGCATACACTATATACTGAAACAAATACATTGGCCCAGATATTCAAACTGCAACCAAAAAGTGCGCAATAGCAGGAGCAAGCGCAAGTCCTTTGCGCCCATGCGCAAGAGGCGCGATATTCAAAAACTGAGCTGGCCAAGATGCGCCTACAGCCATCGACTGAATATCGCACCACCTGCCTATAGCGCAACTAGAGGGAAGCTGAGCATATCTGATGCACCATAGCGCAACAAGGGATGTTCAGCTGAGCAGTCCAGAGGTGCCATAGCACAACCAGGGACACCCCCCCAGCAACAGGGCAGCAATGCAACTGCACAACCAGGGATGTAGGGGCCCACCACCCATGCCACAGATGGGCAGAGGAACACACAGCAGAACAGACATAGTCCGCCCACACCCCATGCACTGCACAACTGGAGGAGGGCTGGAATAACCACTGGCCCATGGAGACAAGCAACCAACCCACAGCTGGGCCATGGTGCCACATCACACCGTCTGGCAAGCTGTGACCGGCACACATGGAGGGCCGACCACCCCGTGCCACACCATCCCCCAAATGCAGAGCACACCCTGCACCATGACCCCTAGACACCCTGCCCAGTAGCAGCATCCACCACTGCAGGATACCCCATGCATGCCACCACCCCCACTGTGACAATGCAACCCTGTGCACCACAGAACCTGCAAGGCAGCCCCACCATGAGCACCCATCAGCAGGTGGCAGCACACAGTGATGCAATGATGGCATACACAGTGCCACCATGCACAGCCCCCCTGAGGTACAGCTGAGAGACCGATCATGTGTCGGCACATGAGGTACCCCACACGTGACAGGGCATGCCCCAGACCCGACCACCAGTGGTACAGCACCTTGCACACCCTCCCAAGGACACACCATGACCCAGCACTGGCCACAACAGCCAGCGCAGACACCCACAGTGGTGTGTGGAAGCATGCACCACACCGGATGCAACACAGTGCATGGATAAACACCCACTCATACCCAAGGGCACACCAACACAGGGACACAGTAACGGGGCAACCAAGCCCCCAGCATGGGCCCATGGAAACCGTTTACACATGGCCAGCAGTCCTCCATGGCACAGGAGTGCCAGCCATCCTGTGCAGGCACTGTGGACCTGTACGCCACCATCATTTTCCCAGAGCACAAGTCACAGACAGTGGTGCACATCCCCTGCAACACACACAAGCCACAGCATGGAGGTGGGACAACAACTGCGGAGGCCACAGTGTCATCCGAGGCAGACATGCACCACACCAGTGACAGGAGGCAACCCAGCATTGTGACAGGTACAGTGGCTGCTCTGCATGGACAGCCACCACTGACATGCCAGCAGACCGTGCAGGTCACAGACATACAAGGGTGTCAGCTGCACAGGCCATGGATGGGCTGACAGGTGCACCATGGACACAGAGCATGCACTATGGACCACTGCACACAGTCATCCAGTGCACAGGGAACAACACACACACACCACAGACACTGACTGATAGCTACTCCCACACCATAGTCACCTCCTCACAGCCCACACACATACCCATGACTGCATCACCCCTGACGCCATGCACACCACTGCAGCTGAGCACCTATAGCCCGCTGCAAATCAGAGACCACCACAGTATTCATATCAAAAGATTTGTAATCAACAATATCAAACAAAACTATTTACAACTATGAACAAATATTTGGGGGGAGGGCTACAAACAAGGTGGGGGTTGGTAAGGGGCAGGGGTGAACAAATGGGACAGGAAAGGAGGGGTGTGAGGGTGGGTCCAGGGGGGTAGGGGAAATCAGGGGCATATGGATGTTCAGTGGGAGCCCCTCTTCCCGCTCCGGCTGCTCCGCCTCCTGTGTCTCCTCCGGACCCCCCAGCCACTGAATCCTTTGCAGGATGTTCAACGATGCCCTTGCCATGTTTAGAATCTCCTGCAGTGCCTCCCAGATAGCCTGCAGCTGGCGGACACCTAGGACAAGAGAGCACAGTCAATAGGTGTGAATGCACAGCCCCATACAACCCACCCACTGTGCATGGCATACGACCATGGGACATGCCTTTGTGATGGTGTGTGACCACCCACAGTGATCACGTCCACAAGACCTGCCCACCCAGGCGCATACAGCCATGCAGACTGCTGCACACACCCACCGGCCAAGTCCTGCACAGCACCACTGTGGCTGTTTAGTGACATGGCTATGTGGTGCGAAGGCAGTGGCACAGCCATGTACCTGGTGCATGCATGGACCACCATTGATGCACTCCCAGACATGCAGTGCCACTGGACAGTGCTGACTGTAACAAGTTGCATGCATGGCAGTGATGTCAATGGATGGTGGCCATGCCTCACTGCCCGCCCTGTTACACAGCATGCAATAGTAATCATGGAGGTATGGCACTCACCATCATCAGGCCGGTCTCTCTGGCGCTGTAGACCTTGGCCCCTCCTAATTGCCCTGTCTTCCTGCTGGCGCCTCTGCTCCCTGGCCAGCCGCCTCTCTTCCAGCCCTGTGGTGCAAACATGGAGAGAGGAACATCAGTACAATCCTGTAGCAAAGTCCCCTTCCCCCATGTGTGTACAATCCCACCCAGCCAGACCCACCACCCCACACCCTGATAACACCACCACAGCCAACACCTGATGGTCTCTACCCCATGTTCCGGACACATGCAACCGCGATACCCATATGGAAGATAAAAGTGTGTGGACGTTACACTTACCTGGCCGTGGCACCGTGCCCCTCCTGGCACGTGTCTGCAGGCAGGCAAGCAGGTCAGGTTCCCTCCTTCTCAGGTCGCCATACCTGTGGCGGCACTGCTTTGCCATCCACCCCTTCCTGTGGCCTCCTCCAGGGCGTCGGCCACCTCCTCCCACACCTGGCTCCTGGACCTGTCCAGGGGTGCCTCCCCAAACAGTGGGCCATAAAGTGGCTCAACAATGACCACCAGGTTTGCCAGTTTGATTTGGGTTCGCTGGGCAGCCCTCCTCCATGCCATCTCACTTGCTCAGTAGGTTCAAAATGGTGCTCTGCAGTGCAGTTCCACCACGTGCAGATGCTGCGTGGTACAGCGCTGCCATTCCCTATCATGCTGTCACCGAACAGCACAATAGTGGTGCACCCATGCCTGACGCATGGTGCCTAGGGGGCAAAGGTCGGGCACAGGATCAAGGGTCTCTGGCGCACAGACAGGCACAGTGCCATTGGAACCCAATGCGTGTAGCACGATTGGGTGTCTGTGTGCTACCTCCAGTAGCGGCCTACCACGCTGTTGCCCCAGTGCACCTATGATGCCCCAGTGCCACAGCGCCATATAGGTGAACATCGCTGTAGCACCACTGGCACAATGGTGGCCATGCCCTGCATTGCCTCCCATGCACAGCACATCAGCAGCGCAGCAGGTGCCTGCATCAGCAACCCGGGCATGCACAGTGAGGTGTGTACTGCGCATGTCACAGAACTGCACCCTTGGCTAAGCTCGTTCAACACAATTGCGCAAAGCACAACAGCGCGATATTAAGCCGTCATATGCAAATCAGCTAATCAGCCATTCAATGGCACAGCACTGCAATTTGCATTCACTTAAAGTTGCACCTCGCCTCATTTGCATGGGTTGAGCTATAAAAGTGTGACATTGGGCTGCACTGGCCATAGTCGGTTACTGCAGTCTATTGGTGAGTTGCATGCTGTTTGGGAGTGTGGACTGTGGATTTTGGGATATGCATGGGACTGCACAGTCACAGGTAACAACTTTCATTCTCACAGGCTAAATCATGACCGAGCGAGTTGTGGGAGAGGAGGAACACAGTGGTGGGAGGAGGAGGAGGCTTAATTTCACCAAGGCCGAGACAGATGCCCTGTTTGAGGCCTACCTGGATCAGAAGCCGCTTCTCAGTGGACGGCAGGGAACACCACAGGCCCGTGCTGCTGCATGGGAGGACGTGGCGCGTGCAGTGAACCTGCATGGCAGCCACCAGCGCCCGTGCAGTGCAAGAAGAAGATGGGCACAGACAGGAGGAGGATAAAGGAGAAGGTGATCTCATCAGGGCAGCACGAGCTGCGACAGGTGGGGGACAGCCGGAGGTGCTACACCTGACCCCACAGGAGGAGAGAGTTGCTGGCAGCATGCAGTGTTGTGCCATTGAGGGTGTTCCGGGTGGTGGCTTCCAGACGGGTGGTAGCCCATCACTGCATGGTAGGTCATGGTCTGTCTATTGGGGGGGCAGGGTAGGTCACATGCAGTAACACAACTTTGTTTTCCCTTACAAATCCTGAGCATCTGCATGGGTCAGCGGTGGTGGGCCTGTCCACTGAGGCCAGTCAGATGGAGATGGAGGAGGGCCTGTCCACCTCCACAGGTATACGTGGCTCAGTGCGACAGTGGGCCCACCTGGCTGTCCAGACTGATGTTTTTGGAACAGGTGCGGAGGAGGCCCTGCCCATGTCCCAGCATGCCAGTGTCCACGGATGCCAGCATGCTGTGACTCGGGCTGGTGCCAGGTCCGTCACCGATGATGATGTCGCTAATGCCATGGGCAGTGACACGTGTGTGCCATGGGATGGCCACACAGCAGGTAACATCATGGCCATGGCTGTGGGTGGTGCCGCCATGGAGGCCTGCGTGTCATCACAGTCCCAGCCTGTGCCTGTCAGCACCAGTGGGGCAGCACTGGTGTGTGTACAGGACAGTGGGACTGTTGCAGCCACTGCGGTGGCACCAGTGAGCCCTGGGGAGTGGCAGCCAGAGGGGCAGCATCAGCAGTCAGCCAATGGGCTTGGGGGTACAGGGTCAGGGGGCGGCGTCAGTGCATCGCCTGTGGACATGCCCAGACCTGGTCCTGGTGTGCAGCGCCCACCCTCAAGGGGTGCTGAGCATCAGGGCCACGCACACCCTGAGGGACAGGATGCCGAGGAGGCAGATGACCTCTTGGATGAGCACACCTGCATACTACAAGCATCAGTCAACCAGCAGATGCAGCTTGCAACATCGGTGGATGCACTGCATGCGGCTCTGGAGCGGGCAGAGGAGCGTCGCAGCAGAGACATCATTCTGATCCTGGCAGGGATGGACCGGTTGCGGAAGGATGTGACCGCTGCCATTGACAGGCAGACACAGGCATTCACTGCTGTCATGGCCACAATGGGCACACAGTTATTTGCCCACTCATCGCAGACACCACGCAGTGCACTGTCCACCCCCTGTTCCCGGCGTCGTGCGACACCATCCTTGTCGACACCGGGTTCAGTTGTGGGCATCCCGAGCATGCCTGACGCAGGCATGTTTGGTGTGCTGCAGACCCCTGCACGAGCACGGTCGCGTTCATGCAGAGGAACCCCTGGGGGGGACCATCGGTGCCACCCCATGAGGCCAGTGGTCAGTCTGTCAGTGCTGGTGGGTCTCGGCGGGGCCGCCCATGCATCCGTGGTGGCTAGGGCACTGTGGCATGTGACTGACCTGTCTCCCAATGTGGCTACTGTCTGATGCTGCCCTGTGTGCATTGTGTCATTCAGGAGGCATTGCACGGGTGGATACCCGGCTCTGCACGCGGACACACAGTCCATCTGCACACCCTCCTGGCTGCTGTCCACAGTTGCATGTGCATGATGATGCCTGCATTGTGCTGTACACCAATGTGCAATGGTGCTCAGCATCTGACACACGCACAAGGACAGGCAGTGGACGTGGTGGTCTGCGGACATGTGTGTGGTTAGGGGTGGCATTCTGGGTCAGTGTGCCTCCTACCCTTTGTGCATGTCTGGTGCGTTTTGTGTGTGTGCGTGTGTGTGTGCGTGCATGTGTGTGTGTGTGTGAGTGTGTTTGCGTGGCATGTTAGACCTCACCCATCCCTGATGGTGTGTGTGGTTCCATGCCCGGCCACTTCCCTTGACGGCATGCACCCCTGGTGTGTGTCCATGCATGTTTGTGGGTTGTACCTTAGCCACTGGTGGTTGCACATGGCCCCATGACTTACCTGGGTTGGCTGAAGTGCTCCTCCATGATGGTGTTCCAGTGCAGCTGTGCCAGCTGGAGCAGTCGGGGATCCCGTTGCCCAAGGGAGGCTGCCCATCACCATTGTCACTGGCGTCCTCATCGTCCCCATCACTGTCCCCCTGTTTGACCTGTACGGCTATCCCACATTCATTGGCCATGCTGTGCAGGATGCAACAGGCCAGGAATAGCCCACAGGCCTTTGAGGGGCTGTACTGTAGAGCACCGCTGAAGGTGTCTGGGCAATGGAAATGTGCCTTCAGTGGCCCGAACACCCACTCGATGACATTATGTATGGTGGTGTGTGCCTCACTGTAGCGTTGCTGCGATGGGGTTGTGGGCCACCAGTAGGGTGTGAGCAGCCAGGGACGGAGTGGGTATCCACTGTCACCTGTGTGTAGAGGTTAAAGGTTAGTTTGGTGATCAGCATCGCCCTGCCCTGGGCCATGTAGGCCACTACCCATGCCACTTCTGACCATGCCCCCCCAGCCCCTATGATTGTCCATGTGGTTTGCATACTCACCCACTAGGTGGCCAGTGGGGATATCCCCACTCTCAAATCTGTGGCACAGTGCCGAGTGGTGCCAGATGAAGGCATCATGTGCTCCCCCAGGGTGCATGGTACAGACATTGATTATGCCCCCCCTGGCATCGCACACCACCTGGCAGTTGATGCTGGTATAGCCCTTGTGATTTATATACGGCCCCTCGAGGCCAGTTGGTTGCAGATGGGCACAAGGTGCAGTCTATTGCCCCTAGCACGGCAGGCATACGTGCTACCCTGTGGAACTCCTGTATGTTTGCTATGCGCTCCGCCAGTGTGCTGGGGAAATGGATGTACTCTGCAGCATGTGGCAGCAGTGCGCTGAGGAATTGGGTGAGGTGGTGTGACCTGACTGAGTGGGTTATGCCTGTGGTGTCCCCAGTTGGTCTCTGGAAGGTACCCATGGCGAGCAAGCACATGCAAGCTGTCACTTTCATCTCCACTGACAGGGCATGGCTCCGTCGTGTGGGTGCCTGCATCACATCACTGCACAGCTCACAGAGCCGCCTCAGAATTGCCCGATTCAGGTGGTACTGGCCCACAATCTCAGTAATACTGTACAGCCCGAAGCTGGTGTGGGCTTGGTACTGCCTGTTGGGGGCATACCGCCGACGGGCCCTTCCACGGCCACGCCCCCCCTGCTGCCCACCTTCTCAACCCCCTCATTAGTGCCTCCATCTGGATGGTGGCACTGGCCATGTCCCTGGCTTGTGTTCACCCCCCCGGCAGCTGTTTCTGTATTCTCCCCACTATCCTGGCTGCTACTTCCCCTGCACGGAACACCTGCCTGTGCTGGCCTCACTGCTGTGTGGAAGTACTTCCCCTTCTGCACTGTGGCTCCCCACACCTTCCCCTGAGCCTGTTGGTTCCAGGTGCCCTTTTCTGGCCTGCCCTGTGTGCCCCTGCTGCCCAGTTTGTCCTGCTAGATTCTGCCCCATGTGCCTTCCCTGTAGCGTTATTGCGCCTTTCCCTTGCTCCCTTTTATTTTGGCTCATTTCCGCTATGGCGCAACTTCCGCTTGCTCCCCTATTGCGCATGGTGCATGTTGTTGAATATCGCACTGCGCCATTTATGCATAGTTCCTCCCCCTTCAGTTGCGCATACATTCATTATCATTACGCTGTTGCTCAGCGTGATTTGGGGGGCGCAACTGCCTCCTGCTGAATATCGCAGAATGGTGCATTTTCAGACTTGCGCAGGCACAATCCTATTGCGCATGGCTCAACTCTTTTGAATATCTGGGCCATTATTTATTAAAACACTTACCCTATCTATTGAACATTTTTGCATACTCTGCATACTGAAAGAAATATATTACATATTGAAATGCACACACAGTATATTTTAAAAAGTCCACATACACTATATACTGAAACAAATACACTACATGGTGAAATACATATAGACTGAAAAATCCACATACACTATATAATGAAACAAATAAACTGTATACTGAAATGGACTACATTCTGAAATTACCCCCTCCTCCTTGAATGGCCTGCTCTTGCACTCATTTCCTGTTGTATTCATGGAGCTGCTTGTCCAATGAGAGGATGTCTAAAGCTGCAGAGGAGAAGGTAAACAAAACAAGGCTATGTCTTATTCCGCCTCTTTATGGGGTTTTTCATCTTGCTTTGCTGGCACTCCTTTAATCAAATTTCAGAACATTGTGATGTGACAAGAAACTTTTAGAACTAATTTAAAATGCTGTAGTTTATTCTTTTAAGTATGTGCTGCCCTCATTTACTGTTAAAACGCATTTTGTATGGGAAGCTGATACTTAGGATATTCCTAACATAAACATAGGGGGCTGCATGCATTTTTTCCAATGTACATTTTTGATCAGATTTATGTGTAATTAATTGATGTGCTAGTCTAGCAACTTATCTGCACTGAATGCTTGGGAAGCACTGCAGGAACTGTGATAGTGTAAGTCAAAAGGTTTGCTAGTTAGTACTCTATGGACTATGCTTTGATTTAGTTTTTGTTTTCATTTTAATGTTTTGTTTAATAAAAGTTTCTTGGTCAAGAAACAAAATATATTTTTTTGCTGCAATCCCTCAGTGCCTAGTTCTCATCAGGAGCTTAGCTGTCATATGCATATAATTTGCATGTTTCTATAATACATAACTTTACTGTGATGCTTCATTGTAGGCATTCACAGTCTGTTTTGGGGTTTGAGCTTCTCAAACTGTGTTTTATTATTTTTTTTTCCATAGAGATTTTTATCTCCTTCATTACCCTGTGACCCCCCCTTGCTCACTGACATCTCCAGTCCAATCACCACCATCCCCAGGACTTACCTGCTATGAGATCCCTTCCCCCACACACACTTCCCCTGTGTTGTGGCCAGGAAGGGGAGGGCCATTGACAAGGAGACACATATTCAGACAGGAGCAAAGCCTGGCTAGTAGTGCAGAATCTGTGGCAGGTAGTTGGATCATTCTGCCACTGGGGGTTTTCTACCTTTGGTTTCATCCCTTGAGTAGCCAAGCATGCAATGATGCAATTGCATAGAAAGGCTCATGCCTGCTTTGTGCCTTCCTGAGCCTTCCCCCTTGTGCAGCTCCACTGCCCTGCCAGCCCTCCTTAGCTAGGTGGATGCTTAAGAGCCAGATGGTCAGACTTCCCTTCCCTGAGAGGAGAGCATTCCCCAAGATGCTCAATTGTATCTCCTCCCAGCTAACCCCTGTGCAGCCCAGGTCCAACCCAAAAACTGGGCCACTGGCATGGGAGACAATACAGTTACCACCAAGCTGCCAAGCCAGTCCACTAGACTGTTTCTTATTTTTTATTTACAGTTTTTCCACCCTTGGAGCTCTGGCAGGAAGCTTCAGCCCTCCTGACAGAGGGACTTTCCCTCTCCAGTCCCCACCGCTCCCATGCTAGACATCCTCAGACTATCCCCCATGGATTGCCCCCCAAAGCAGGGCTGGGAGGAGGTTGCCAGCTTCTCCCCCTTCCCGGAGCCCCAATCCAGATTCTGGGGTCACTCCCAGGAGCAGCAGGCCATCATCAAGCCTGCCAGGCTTGAGTTTCCTCCAGTTTTCATCCATCCCCCTCCCTACTGCTGTAAGGACATAGGCTTCCAGTATCCTGACCCCTACTACCCTCCAGCCACTGCCAGAGGGCAGTCAGCATGCAGGAAGACTAGTCTCTCTCCCCCAAGAGAGGAGAGCAGTCCTTCAGATGCTTGATCCTCTGTCCCCCCTGCCAATCCCTGGTGGCTCAAGCACATTCCCGAACCTGGGTTGCCAGCATGGCATGAAGTGTAGTGGCTAGTACCTCAACCAGCCACATGGCCAAACCAGACTGTTTTTATAAGTAAATAAGACAGTATTCAGATGAAAGAAGAAAAAAAATTGTATTTTAACTAGTTTGCTATAAACGTTTTAAGGCACATCACAATGTTTTGAAATTGGATAAAGGTTTTGCAAGCAAACTAAGATAAAACAATACATAATGAGATAGATAAAATAACCCTTTTATGTTTATTTTCTGCATCTTAAGCAGCATCAGACAGAATTTTTAGTCAGTTAGGGCCCCATTTTCAGAAGGTTAGCACAGTGCTAAACATTACGCAATGTGGGAACAGCATGGTTGGACGCTAACCTGATCATGGGCATGTGCAGATGTACTACTATGGCAATGCAAATGAGTCATCCTCTCCTGCATACAGAGTGCTGCGCTATATAAAAGGTTTCCTTTTTAGTGACCATCAGTGCCCCCTCCTACATTTTATACTCAGCCTCTAGGTTTCAATTCCCTAGATGCTTGATTTTGTACTTTTTGGCTTTGATACTGAGCTGCCATGTCCTGTACCACTCTTCAAGTTTTCTAAGGTCCATACTCATTCTCTCCATCTGCACCTATCAATGCTATTACAGATTGTAGTGTCTTCTGCAAAAAGGCACATCTTCCCTTCCAGTTCTTCTGTAATGCCACTTATAAAGACATTGAAGAGGACTTGTCCCGTTACTGAGCCTTCTGGCACCCTACTGGTCACTCTGCCCTAATTGGAGTGAGTGCCATTTACCACCACCTTCTGTGGCTGTGCGCTATCTCAGGTGCAGCACTTGGGAGTGCATGACACTAATGACTGTCTCTGAAAATGGGGGACCACGTGCCACTGTAACAGGATTAGCACTGCGCTGTGATAAGCATGGCTGGTACTATTTTAAAAAAACATTCCTCTGTGCAGTGCTAAGTACTAACCTGTTAGCATGGCACTATTTTTATTTTTTGCACAGGATTACTAATTGCAACCAGGTGCCCATACACCTGGGGGTTATGCTAATGCATATAAGGTGTACAGGTATATTGAATGCTTTCTGGAAGTGCTAACATATTGCCTGGTTAGTGCTAGTTAATGATTCTGGGAATTATGTTTTAACTACACACATGCAGCCTGCCAGTGATCTCCCCCACACGCACACACACACAGTCAGTCCTGAACACAATAAAAAAAATAATTCCTTGGTAGTCTGGTGGCCCCCCACTCACCTAATCCAGGTAGAGCTAAAACATGTATCCCTCATTCCTGCTGCTGTTCTACTACACATATTTCTCAGTCTGTCTGGTGCTGGGGGAAACAAGTTTCAGCATTAGCGACCGGCTGGAAAATAACTAAAAATGCTAAATTTTGTATTGCGCCATCAGAGGGAAGAGGCTGTTAAAGAGTAGAGCTTCAGTGAAGACTCTTGTGGAAAAATACCAGGAACAATCTGGGCGCCTTTTTCAGCAACCAGTGAGGGGGAACCTTGTATACATTAATTTTGGTTGAGGACAGTGGCTCCTGCCAATGGACAGCTGCCAGAAAGCTCCAAAGGGGAAAGGACTTTGGTTTCTGAGTTCGGTTCAGTGGAGGTCTCCAGCCACTAGGGAGAAGGTGGTGCTGCAGGGCTATGAGGGGGCTGCCTGGGGGCTGCCAGTGGTCTGTCCCCAGAGCTGGTTGTGCTTTTCCCCATCAACAGAAAAAAGAGAGCATTTTATGGGCAGCTCTGCAGAGAAAGAGAACTGCAGTATTCTGTTGTTGCACAGAGAAATTGCACCACAGCGGTGTGAGTGTTCAGAGTAAAGGTTAAATGGATAGAGAAAAATGATTAAGGAAATAGATGGATTTGTGTCAAGAGGATGGGGAGAAAACCTCTTCAATTTCATCTGTGCCACATCGGTGAGACATGGATGATCAAGGATTTTTGATGAGAGAAGTAAGAAAAAGTGTGAAAGGTTCTGTCTGACCCTGGCAGAGACAAGGCATCTACAAGATAAAGGAAAGTCAAGGTTAAAGGACTGGTTTTTGGCACAGAAAACTGGATTGTAGAAAATGGATATGAAAACTGGATTGGAACCCAGGTTTTAAAGGGGAACTCTCCCATAGTTCTACACCAATATTTTCCCAACTCCTTATGTGTAACTGTTGTGTTCCTCCTCCAGTTGCCAGCAGTCCTATTGCTGTCCAAATCTAGATTATAAATAAAAATATACAGCCCCCAAAAGTTATCAATGTGTTTGTCCTCCATTTTACCATCAATGTTGCTGGAGGATGATGTCATCAGAGCAACAGATAATGGTGCTGTACTAAATGCAGTTCCACCAGTAGACCAAACCCACAATGGTTCCTCACTTGAGTATTGGAGGAACCCTTTAAGTGTTGTGCACATCCTGAAGTACAGGTCTAATAGGGACTAGGACCATGTGAGTGTGATGCACCACTGATTTGAGGTATATATAGTATTCACATAAGGAAGTGCCTGTATGTGTTGTGTTACTGTTTCTGTTAGCAAAAACAGTTTACCCAATAAATGACTCTGGGTACAGCAAGAGTTTTAAGTGGTATTATGCAGCTGTTGTATTAAGGTGTGTGTGTTAACATTCTCTGTTTTGATTGACACCAGCAGTGAAAAACAATCTTGCAAATAGGCCCCTTTCCTTTTGTAAGTAGGCAGTCAGTGATTGGATGGCTGCTGTAAGGCAATAAAGAATTCAGTTATGGCAAGGAATAGGTTACCAGGAAAGCACAGGCACAAGCACTGGGGGACACTGGTTCAAATCCTGCTAGATTTCCTTACTCTCTAACCCTTAAGAAGTTCCCCTAACCTCCTTAGAAACTGTGATGGCCCCAGAGGTCCATGACTTTAAAAGTGCCCCAATTCCCATTATAAATCATTGGCAGTGATGTGAGAGCTACAGCACTTCACTTATAAGGTACTAAGGATAAGCTGTGGCAGCCCCTCCCCTCACTTTGTAATGCTAGCATTTGAAGTAGGATGTCCCTCACAAATCAGATGCTACACCTCAGCTGTTGTAGATAAAGAAACTATTCAGTCTCTGTTTGTAGTGCTCTGTATTTGCTTAGCTCACTCCTCCCATGTCATATGCATTCTGTGTCTTGGTATTTCCAGTCAGAAACTCAGATTTAAGGAGCATTTGAAATGTAAAACAATACACTTTATAAAGTAAATGATCTACCGCTCCACTTTCAGGCTGCTGAAAGGGGATGTGTATAAGTCAGTCTTGTGTGATCCTTTGGTAAACTGCCCAGGCTCATCTTGTAACAAATCTTTTTAAGGGTGCTCACCTGGTTCAATACAGAGTGACTGATTGACTGCTCGATTGGTTGATTGACTGATTCAGTCTACTGCTCTCTACAACATGTTACAACTGTCTCACAGAGAGAAATGAGCAGTACAGAGAAACAGCTTTTGTTTCCTGTGAATGAAGTACTATTAGATGTATTATTTGCTCTACACATGCAGTATTAAGGCTACAGGTACTACTCCTTGTGTGAGTTGCATGACAGAACTGCCTTAAGCCATTGCAAACTTAAACTAAAATCAGGCTAGACAGCATTGTTACCCTTATGTTTTGTTCTGCACTGTTGCTGCAGTGACATCAAGGAATGGGAGGGGCTGTATTACAAGTAACTCATTTGCATGTAAATGGAGGTTTGCTTGACATTTTACTACCTTGTGTCAGAGCCTCAAACTCTAGATATGTGTTGCAACAGAAGAAATGGCTGATCTCTTATTGACATATGTACAGTACTTGATGTAATGCATAATAAATACATCAGATATATCCAAATCATACATATATAGGAGTCTTCTCCTTTAAGAAGCTGAAGAGAAAGCCTCTTCTGTCTGGAGTTGACTAGTACCTGCATGGTAAGAAAGGAGACTTTCTTGATGTATTTCTGAAAAAGAGTTGTTGAACTTGTATGTGAGCCAGATCACAAGAGTGGCCGCTGTACTGGAGTTGAAAGACTGTGGGGGCAGGGGGATGAGCTGGAGCTGTATGGGTGGGTGCCTGCTTTCTGCTCCTGAGATGCAGCAAGATGGGAGACTGTTGTGGTAAACCCCTGGATTTTCAGACTCTGCACAGTCCCCCTAGAGTCTCATATTCAGGAAGGTAGCTGAGACTGCTTGACTACACACCATGGCAGGTAATTGAGGAAAGAATGGAAATGATCTGAAGACTACATCCTAAACCCAGTGCCAGGTGGGGAGCTCGCTGATCCCCATGAAGTGGGTCTGCTGGTGGCAAAGGATTGTAGGTTTGTGCCGAGGTGCTGGGGTGCTCTGACATGTTGGGGAGCCAGGCCATGGGGATGCTCCTGTGTCAAGGTCCCTTGTGGCTAGTGGGCCTTGTGTGATGCCCTGCAGTGAGCCTCTCTGGGCTGGGGGGAGGACAGGCTGCAAGACCTTTACTTGTGCTGAAGATCCAAGCTGCAGCTTTTACACCTTCAAGGCCCGGGTCTGTGTCTGCTGATCCATCTACCCCAGGACTACAGTCATGTGTGCCATCTAAGGACTAATACAGCAGGGCCATGAGTGAGGGCAGAAATTGCCCTGTGAGTGGGAAATACATATATATACACAAATATATATGTATATATACATATATATATATATATATATATATATATATATATATATATAGTTATCTGCATGCAAGGTCACTGGTGCTGAAAGTCAATTCAAGGTTTAAAGCAATCAAGGGAAACATGAGGGAGGTAGCTTGGTTCAGGTGGGCATGCCGACACTGGCTGACCAGCTGCACCTCAGGCCTGCAGCTTGGCATTTAGGTACCCAGGGACAAAATTTGGGGCATCATTCTGAACTGGTACCTGTGGGTTTGGGTTAAGTAATACCTGCAGCAGTTAGATAGTCATGTAGTTTGGTGGCTGCATTATCAATAGGTGATTTGGGTTAAAATCAAAATGAGGAATGCTATTTGGGAAAAATCTTTAAAATGCAAATTTAAAATGTTTCTTAACCTTTGTTCCATTCTACCCCATCCTAACCTTCCCTGTGTAAATACATTATGTTGTTACTGTTTTGAAAAGATCTGACTGAAAAGCCTGATTTTAATAAGCATGTTATTATCCCCCATGTTGTTTGCAGTGTATATGCTGCCCCTTGGAGACATTGTAAGACAGTATGGGCTGAGGTTTCACTGCTATGTTGATGATACCCAGTTCTACCTGTCTTTTGCCCCTGACCAGGACAGAGCTGTCTCGGTTTTTAATTCCTGCCTTGCTGAAATCCAGGACTGGATGAACTCGAGCTGGTTAAAGTTGAATGCCGGAAAGATGGAGGTGATGGTAGTGGACCCGGGTCGCCGGATAGAGGGCTTGTGGGCTGATCAGCCTTCTGGACTTTTCCTTGGGGGCTCTCAGATCCTATCCTCTGAACGGGTGCGAAACCTGGGGGTAGTACTTGATGATGGGCTGACTTTACGAGCTCAGATGTCAGCTGTCATCAAAACTTCCTTTTATCACCTTAGGAATATCTCCAGGATTAAGCATCTGGTTCCATCCGGGGACTTGCCTTCACTGGTCCATGCCTTTGTGACCGTGCACCTTAATTATTGCAACTCCCTGTACTTAGGGCTTCCTGGGGTTGATATCCGCTGTCTGCAGCTTGTGCAGAATGCAGCAACACGATTGTTGACGGGGGCCTCTCGAACTTCCCATATTACCCCGTGCTGCGCGATCTGCACTGGCTACTGATTAGGTGGCAGATCGCCTTTAAAGTTGGTTTACTGACTACTAAAGCCCTACATGGACTGGGCCCTGACTACTTGAAAGAGCTTCTTGTGCCTTATGCCCAGTGCGACAGTTGCGTTCGGCTGACAGTGGGTTGCTAGAGATTCCAAGGGCGTCTTTGAAATCTTCAGGGGCCCGTGCATTCATGCACGTGGCCCCTACCTTTTGGAATTCTCTACCCCATCAGCTTCATCAGTGCATGACTGTGGGCAGGTTTAAACAGGTGCTGAAAACCTTTTTATGTGGCCATGCTTTTGGTGGCACCGAATAGTTCTACATCCTCTGTTTTATTCTATTGTTATGTTTACAGTTTTTATTATGACTGTTTTTATCTTTTTGTAAAGCACCTTGATAGTTTGAAAGGCGCTTGTGCAAAATAAAATGTATTATTATTTATTATTATTATTACTAGAAATTAATGATGGACAATGTGGAATGTGGGGATGTTCGATTCTGGTAAGTCCATGTATGGGGCAACTGTTGAGGAGGAGGGTTGGTACGACAATTCAGGTGGTTGTACTACTGGTAGAGATCAGACCCAGTTAAATGTAGTTTGGGTTGCACCACCATTTTCTTTGTGATCTTGAGAAAGTACCTCCAGTAATATCAAGTATGGGAACCCAAGCCCCTTAACCGTGGTCAGGCCTGCATGGCAGGGGTAGTGGCCCTCTCTAGGATGGCACCAGAGAGGGGCCACAAGCCAAAAACACAGATTTTGTTCATTGTGGTTGTCTTAACCCATGTTTCAACACAAATCACTTCCACACTGATGTCAGCACGGGTTAAGGTAACAGTGTTGGTTTAAAACTGTGCTCTTACCTACCTCTGAGCAGGGATTAAGCACAGTTTTAGAACATGGATTGTAGAGTGGTTTTTACCATGCTACAATCTGGAAATTTATTTATTGAAATATTTTACCAGGACGGGCGCACTGAACAACAAGTTACTCATCTCATGGTACATCCTGAGGGAAAGCGGAATGAGAGTGTACAGCAAAATTCATCAATATGAAACAGTCGAAGGCACGTGACATTATTGTATTGCAGTATACAGCAATTAGACATTAGCAACTACAGACATGAGGGCACAGAACATACTAGCATGACATCAAGCAAGACATCCTAGAGAATGAACATGCATAGAACTAAACATAGAAATAAACATTTTAAACCATTTAACAGAGTTACAATGGTTTTAAAAAGCCCTAAGGTTGAATATCCAAGCTTTTTTGCGAGTGTTAAGATTATCAATTTGTTAATCCCATTTTGCATCTCCAAAGCAGGATAGTACTGCAAAGGGCCATATGATTGCTTGGTTACCAAGACACTAGCCCATCTGTAAGTGGCCTTAATCCATCCTTGTGCACTTATGTAAAGCAGCTGACAGCACCTTGCACATAGGCACATCGGCATGCTGGGATGTTTGGGGCAGTGTAGCTATCCATTACTACAATACTAGTTGCTGGTTCCCCAAATCCTGGTGTTATGGGCTGCACATTCCTACACTCCCAACACCTGGCCATGTCAGGCTACTACTTGCCCTGGTCCCCCCACTGGTACATGGCATAACTGTCCAGTGTGAGGGATTTTATTTGTAAAAGAATATGAAATAATGCTTAGTCTCACATGATTTAACTAAGTAGCTAAAATAAATGCGCATGTCCAGGCTTGCTGAAGCAGGGTTACTTTAGGTGAAAAATATAGCTGTGTAGCTGAATAAAACTAGTTAGAACTGGCGGTTGCTGTCTGATACGAAAGAACTGAATAAGGTAAAAAACAACTCCATATAAGGAAAAATGCTGATAATAAAGTCCTGTGCATCTGTTGTAAGCAGAAAAATCAAGTGAAGCCACGCCAATAGTGTATAAAAACTGCTGTAAATTGTAATCGGAGAGCTTCTCCTTTGCAGAAGTCCCGCATGCATGTGTAAGGTTTGATCAAATAAGCGGCGTTAAGACAAAACCCAGTGGTGTGGTTTTTGCCCCATGACGACGGGAGCGGTTGCTCAGGTAATACTTACAGTGAAAGAATTTGTGTCACAGTTTTGGCGTAGTCGGCAGGATGAGTTCTTCGGTCCGTGTCACCTAGTGATTGGGTTGTTTCCCTTGGACAAAAGAAGGACATTTTTTGGGAACCCCATCAGGACTTGGCCTAGGGGCGGTGACACTCATCATCACTGTAAGTACAAGAATACCTTGGGCGAGTGTGCACTATAAAGGACAGGCCTAGATAACATGGAAACAAAGGACAAAAATAGCTGGGTCCAGAGTTAGTATTATCTGGACCGGCAAAATGTATGTTTGACAAGTTTGGCCAAACAAATTACAAAGGGCAACTGCCTGCCCTTTGCCTTGTAATTTGTGCTTGCTGCAAGTATATACTGTTAGAGCCAATGATGGCTTTCACAGTTCAGGCTGCTTTTAGGAGAAAAGCAGCGGCTGGTCATAACGTTAGATAACCCATCTAGAAAAGAAAAAATAAACTACTGTGGATATACGCACAGTAGGTGACTACAGACGGGATGATTTGAAAATCCCCCATGTTGCCTATCTGTGTAGTTTCAAGTTTTTCTGTATCAATTTCAAGTTCCCTTGCCTCCTATAGAGGCTGAAACATTTGATCCCAAACCCAAGTACTGGGGACCTCTACCAGATGGATCTCAACCTAGTACTGTTAGAGATTTTTTTGTTTTTAAACTGCAAACCAGAGCTCTGGAAAAAGACTTGGTTTGGCAGGTTACTAAAATGGCCAAAAGAAAACCTTTGAAAGGGTTAAAACCTTTGAAAGGGTTAATAGCTGTAGCGTTTGAAAATTATCATGAAGGTCCTGCAGTCGGTTTTCTCAAATCGGACTAGTGTATCAGAAAAGAAGAAGAAAAATACCTTGGCACCGGGTAAGTCTGAATTTTTTTATTTAAAGTTGTTTTATGTCTGTCTGTTTTATTTCTGTAATACATATACTAAACAAGGTAATGCTCCGTCTTTCTCGTGCATATTTTCTAGCTTATATCTGTGTTCTGTAATTATGTTCTGTTGTCAAGGTTGCGAGATAGGATTGACTGCCTTCGGTGCACAACATGTTACAGTAAAAAAAAAAAGAAAGAAGAAGCTTCTTTGCCTCATATCTGACTGTTTTAATTGGTTTTATTTTTAATAAAACATTTGTGCTGCCTAGATAGGGTCA
Organism: Neoceratodus forsteri; assembly: GCA_016271365.2. Lineage (NCBI taxonomy): Eukaryota > Metazoa > Chordata > Ceratodontiformes > Ceratodontidae > Neoceratodus > Neoceratodus forsteri. Next base: position 618,479,870 of record CM028138.1, on the reverse strand, counting down.
GTGAAGAACTTTTGTATGTAGTTGTTGGTTGGAGCAGGTAGTGTTGAAGGTGAAGAGATATGACGTCATAGATTGCAATGTGCAGAAAGATTTGTAGTTTGCAAGCAACATGCCAAACCACTGCTAGGTAAAAATGTAATGTGTTAACAACTATAAATGGCTTTATCATACTTCTAGTTATAACCAGAAACTTTTTGCAAAATGGTAGAGTGCCATATTTTGGCTATGCCCCAGAAGGTGTAACCATGTTATACTAGATGTGTTCACTTACAGATGGTATGTTGTGCTGTATTTTAAAGGTGTTGGAAGGCGTTGGAAGGTGTTTAAAAAGATTTTTTCTGAAAAGATTTGGCATGGAGATATGTATAAATTTGTTGGTTTAAAAGAAAAAAAATTGTCAGTGTTACAAGACAGGGGGAGGCAGCACATATATCTAAAACACGTGCAGTTTTCTAATGAAACTATGGGCATTACCTCAGCAAATTGGTGTCAAATAATGTCAGTCTTATTTTCTGTTAAGCATTTCTTTTTGTGCATGTGTACTGTCTTGGCCAGCAGTTTTATTGTATGCTCTATTATTATTTAAAGATATTTAATATCAGTAGTGTTCAAGGACACTAAAAAATAACTGGTTTGAGCGACCCTTGCATGCACACTGTGACCTTTCATTATTTGACCTTCTTGTGTTTCAACATTTTATGTACTACTAGTTCAAACTTGATGTGTATTCCATACCTAAAGCACAACTTTTCACACAAAATGTATGTTTTATGAAAGCACACAAGAGTGAACCATGTAATTTGATTTTATTGCAAAACTAGTATTCTAAGTAAAAGGAACAAACTTTTTCTCTTCTCATTTTTTCTGACTTGCAGCCAACACAGGCAATACTCCACCTGGAAGGGGAGAAGTATTCATCATCTCCCCATATTTTTTTTATTATATTATTTTTTTTATATTTATGCAGTACACTTTTGAAAAAGGACTATTACAGCTGTTTTTGAGAGTTTACCATCTACAGTTAAAAAACAATGGTTTTGGTTTTTATGTGTGACCATGGTGTAATCATTTTTTTGTCTTTTTGAAATGCATTCTAAAAATATGTATGTACAGTATTCCCATCAATCCAAATCTTATAAACTCAGCTGACATTTTGTCATGCTTAGGATAAGGGAACCCAGGGATGCTTGGCTTCTTTTATCCTATGGAAATAATCTTGTTTTATTTTTAAACTTGTGTATGTTTGCTTTTGTTGTTTGTCTGTGTTTCTTCTCTTTCTTCTAGAGAAAAAGAAGTTCCCCATCTTTATAGCAAGGTATGAAACTTACTAAACTAATTGTAATATTATATTGTTATAATTTAAAGTGTAGTAGGTGGGGATCATGTCACCATCCACAGCTAACCTTTTTATTGCTACAGTATTCGAGCTGTCTCTTCCACCTCGAGCTGTCTCTTCCACCAGTAGGAGCTTGGAGGAAGGGGGTAAGCTACCCTTCCTCCCTCCCTTCCAGTGTAATACTCACAAAGGTTGCAAGGTACATCACTGTTCCCCCAAAGGGGTAAATAAAGAAAATGTGTATTTGCCAATAATTGTTTCTTATTTACAGGTTTTAGAAAAGACCCAAGGCATTTTAACAGCATAACCTAGCCCAAGCCCTTCTGCTTTTTCTAGTGCAAACAGTTAAATCTCACACCTATTATTGGTACAAGGGCTTCTGCCCTCAGCAAGTAATCAGTTACGCTGGAGGGTGAAGTTGTGTGTGTGTGTCCACATATATTCATTCTTTTAATTGTCTTTTCAGCTTTCTTATCCTGTCAAAACAAATGTAAAACAACTTTTGTCATAGCCTTACAGCAATGAATGCATTTTTTTTTCAACCAGTAAATTATCAATACTCTAACATTTCTGGACTCTAAGCTAAGTTTATAGTCTATATGTGTTGTTTAAAATGCATTTTATGCATTATGCTCAATACTGAAATTGTTCTATTACAAACATGCTTATGTTTCACATTTATGTTATAATGTTTTGATATACATCTTGCTACACTGTATCATGTATGTATTCAGAAAAGTGCTCCACATGTATAACGTTTTTAATGCTCATAACCAGACCTAAGTACTGGGGCCAGCATTGCTGACCCACCCCTACAATAAGTTCCAAAGCAAAACCAAAAGTAAAATTGATGCTCCGTTTGTCTTATTACTCACAGGTACCCCTGAAGAATGAGTGTACTCTATGCAGGTTTTGTCATTTTAAATTTTAACAATTATAATATGCAGAATTTAGATTGTACTCCAAACCTATGCTTCAAGCCTTACCCACTCAGTACTTTGGAGTATTTCACTATACAGGGTAAAGAAGGTAGACCTTTTCACTTGTCACAGGTGCAATAGGCACTGTTATTAAATTGGCATAGGCCAACAACATATGTATTTGTCCCACTAATTGCATTGTGTAACAGGCATATTGCTATGAACTATATGTTTGAAGCGTGTTATTGTAACATTACAAGATTTTATAACTCAGGTCTCAGTCAGGCCTGCTTGCAACAGACGGAAATAATGTTCATCACTGTCATAACTGCTTCTGTGATTTAAAAGCAGGAGGTAACCATAACATTGTCATGATTTACAGATGGTCAAATGGTGTAAATTGAACCTTGGCCTGCACCCCCAGGTGTGTGGTTGATGTCCCATTTTAATTTTTCTCTTTCCAATTGCCAGAATTTAGGCTCTGTCACACCACTCTTTACAAAACAAAAAGTAAATGGTTTAAAAGATTGTTATTTATGTGTTTTTAACTCAGTGTCTAACACACTTTGCAAGTTTGCGGGTTTCCACGGTGTGGCACACATAAGATCTCCACGTTCAACAGCAGTAATACTTTCATCTAAGTTGCCAAGACCTTCATCTTTTTCCTTAAAAAAAGAGAAACAACTGCCACAGTTTTGATGTTATCACCATCTTTGTGCCTGACCGGTTCCTTATAAGGACTATTGCATGAATAAAATTATTATTACCTCTGCAAGTGTAATGTTTTCAGCAAAATTACACCTATTTGTAGAACTTTAAATCAACTAAAGAAGGTCCAGTCAGTTCAGACTCTGCAATCAAGCTTATTGTTTCTGCTTACTATGAAGTTAAGTCTGGGTTAGGGGCAATCCCCTAACTTCAGCAAGAAGATTCTTCTTCAATTGACCTTCAAGCAATACATCCATTTTCTTCACTGCTGCTTTTTCCAAACATGGCTGGTACTTTCTACAACCCTATTGCTCTGTTATGGACTGTGTTCTTAATGGTTTATTGTCAATTGTTACCTTTTTATGGACTGTTAATCTTTATGCCGGGGTGTAATCAACTACCACAACACAAATGCCATGCCAGTGTGTGTGTGTGTGTGTGGCTACTCCATTAAAAGGACCCAATGCACAATCTAATGCACCCCTGGCCAGTGCGTCTGCCAATCAGCCATCCAGCAGCCAGCAACATAAACACTGACTTTTCTACTATGCTGGTGTTTTGTTTTTAAATTACTGTCTGCATTGCCCCATGTGCCTTGTGGGGTAACCACCATTCTGCAAATGACATTTCACCTGTACTGTAACTACACCAACCTGTGGTTACTTATATAAACTTATGAACTGTTAATTTCATGGACTGTTATGTTTTATAAGGACTTATATGTCAAGAGACATTATCAACATATTCTTCAATCAAGCTCCAAGGGTGTGCCACACCTCAACACAAGGTAGCATCTACCTTATTCACTCTCAAAGTGGATTCCATGAACTCTTTTTCATCAACAAAATTTTTATGTTATATTGTGTTATATATGGTGTCACATGTTATCATTTTTTCACATATTTCAATTGTGGTGTTGACATCCCTCAATTCTGTATTATGTTTTACAAACTCACAATTTGTGTTCCGTCTGTAACCACCCTTGTACCAACTCCAGAACAGAATGCTTTTTATAAATGCCTTGACTATCTGTATGCTGGCAACCAGTTTTAAATCATATACCTATTCACCTAGTCTAACAGTCTAAAAGTAGAAATGTTTAGTTTTTGTTTTTTTTAACCTTCAGTCAATAACTAATATCTTTCAGGGTGGAAATTATTAACAGTGGTCAGTGGCCAAGGTTTTAGTAATCAGTGACCAAACTTTTATCAACAATATGTAGTTGCTAACCATAAAATTGAGGAAATAGAAAGGTGTAAAATGGCTAGTGTAAATTGCTAAAGGGCTAGTAAAAGATGAAAATGGTTAGTAAATGACTAAATAATGCCAACATGTAAATTAGTATATCTAGTAGCAAAAGGCTGCAAATGGCTAAATACCACCATGCCACTTAATATGTGTGCGTGTAAGACTTTAAAAGGGTTAATTGTAAAATTCTATACAATGAAAAAAAAAAATAGCTGAAAGCATAAGATGAGGCTGTGGCCGAGATATGCACACAGCTGTGTTTAGCCTTGACTGTTAAAAGTTTCTCATCATATAATTCTCTTGTGTTAAAAACAAAAATATGTTTAACAAAAAAAAACTGATAAGAAATAATGAGGTACCTCATTTAGTTGCTGGTACAAGGTTACTTTGACATTTGTAGCAAGCTAGTCACTTCTCTCATATGCTTTCTGGCTCCCAAAACAAAAGTTATTTGAGATAAATATACTATTCTGTCACCATTTGTTTTCCCCTCCAAGGGTGAGAATAACTCCCCTGTCTTGGCAAAATGTCAGGTACATCTCGTAACCAAAAAATTTGATTACGGGATGTCTCAGAAATTGTAGCTACAACATGTATAAAAAACTTTAATTATGAAAATGTATTAATGTACAGGTGTCCAGGCTATGCTGTCATAGTTTCTTGGGAAATTCCAGCCTTGCATTTTTTTCTAAGCTTGCTACACATAAATATGGGACCCATGGTCATGGCTTACAAGCATAGTTGGTGACTGGGGTGCTACTCTTCTCCATTGGGTGACAGTACTTGTAAGTGGTCATATTGGCACTCTGGCTACTGACTGTCCTAATCAAACTTCTCCTATGATGCCTGTGCAACACAATGGTGTCACGGGACGCCACCCACCTGCCCCCCCTTGCTACAACCCAAACAAAAGGACCCCATTAAACTGGAGGGGGTGTTTCCATTACAAAATGAGCCAGACGTGACTATAATATAGGTGGTGGCTAGTTGATACAGAGTATCAAAAGGGGGGAGTGTGAGGGATTTTACAATATAAATGAATGGTTAGTTGATACAGAGTATCAAAAGGGGGGAGTGTGAGGGATTTTATTTTTAAAAAGAATATGAAATAATGCTTAGTCTCACATGATTTAACTAAGTAGCTAAAATAAATGCACATGTCCAAGCTTGCTGAAGCAGGGTTACTTTAGGTGAAAAATATAGCTGTGTAGCTGAATAAAACTAGTTAGAACTGGTAGTTGCTGTCTGATAAGAAAGAACTGAATAAGGTAAAAAACAACTCCATATAAGGAAAAATGCTTATAATAAAGTTCTGTGCATCTGTTGTAAGCAGAAAAATCAAGTGAAGCCACGCCAATAGTGTATAAAAACTGCTGTAAATTGTAATCGGAGAGCTTCTCCTTTGCAGAAGTCCCGCATGCATGTGTAAGGTTTGATCAAATAAAGCGACGTTAAGACAAAACCCAGTGGTGTGGTTTTTGCCCCATGACGACGGGAGCGGTTGCTCAGGTAATACTTACAGTGAGAGTATACAGTGCCTTACCCCCCAAATTGCATGCCTGTGTAAAAAAACATCTGTCCCGTGTATTCAGCAGACTCCCCCCCAACCCCTGGTCAACTGGGCCCCAGTCAGACACTTGATAAGATCAGCAATTCCTCTGAACCATTTGCCTGATATCCAGACCAGGGTTCCCCGTCTGCCCCATTTAGTAGTCTGGCAAGAGCTGTAATTCTTCCATACCACATCCTTGGTGTTGAATGGTTCCCCCACCCCATAAGTATGATATCTCCCCGACCAGCCCACCCAGTACAACTAGAACTTCCTTCACTTGCTTCCAACCTATGGTGTACGGCAACCAGCACAGACCCTCCACTCACATCCATAGCAGCCAACAACTGAACGACAGTTTATAATCAGATGCCTACTGTACTAAAAGCTGTTTCTATAGTAGGTGTGTGATCCTGAACATAGAAACACTGAATTTGTCATCAGAAATGGACCGCTTGGCCTACCTAGTCTGCCTAGATGTTTCCTGCCTCATCTTCCTCCTCACATGCTGTCTGGTCTCCATCGACCTTCCCACCTCTCAGCCTCTTCACTAATATACTGCTATGCCTACACCACACATGCTTGAAGCCCCCTACTGTTTTAGCCTCCACCACTTCAGTTGGCAATCTGTTCTAGGCATCTACCAATATTTTCTCACATCTCTCTTGACACCCCCCCCCAGCTTTCACTGCATTCCCCCTGGTCTTGGTGCTCTTTCACATTTTAAAGAGACTCCCCTGGACCCTGTTCACTCCTGTGAGATACTTGTAGGCCTGTATCATGTCACTCTTCTCTTTCCTCTCTTCTAGGGTGTACATGATGAGATCCCTCTGTCTCTCCTCTTAGGGCTTCTCATATAAACCCTGAACCATTTTAGTTGCCCTCCTGTAGACTTCCACCACCCTGTCTATTTTCTTTCTGAGGTTTGTTCTCCAAAACTACATCATACTCCAGGTGAGGTCTGGCAACACCACCTCCATTCTCCTGATGGAGATACCCTCCCTGCACAACCAAGCATCCCACTAGCCCTACCCACTGTTTTGTCACAGTGCCACCTAGAGGTCCTCAGACATAATAGCGGTAAGATCTCTTTCCTGTTTATTGCTGTCAATAACACCCCCCATCCTATACTCAGCTCTTGGGTTCCTATGCCCTAGGTGCATGGTTTTGCACTTTTTGTCATTGAACCAAACTGCTCTGCTTTTTACCACTCCTCAGAATTCACAAGATCCCTGATCATTCTCTCCATCACTCCTGAGTGATGGAGTGTCCACCCTATTGCAAATTTTGATATCATCTGCAAAAAGGCTTCCCTTCCCTTCAGTTCTTCTGCAGTGTACCCTATGTTCAAAAGGATTGGTCCCACTACTGAGCCCTGTGGTACCCCACTGGTCACTCTCCCATCATTAGAGTGAGTGTCATTAACCACCACCCTCCATCTCTTATCCATTAACTAGCTACTGTACTAATTGGAAGGCTACATCCTGTAGTTCAAGAGGGTAGTACAACAGGACACCCCCCCATTCAGCCCATTTAATGACTGCTCTCCTCACTCCACATACAGGCAATTATTCCTTGCCCCCTCTATCTACCCCTCCTCCTCCAGTGGCATGCCTCTCTTTCCTGTGGGCTTCTTCCTAAGGTACCTTTAGTCAAGGGAATCACGCCAGTGGCACTTCAAGGGGTGGAACCCTCCTCTAGAGTTACTTCCCTTTGTACCCATACAGGGTGGTATATCCCATTGACAGAGAGGTGAACAGCCAATGTTACACAAGCATGAAACCAGCTGCACAGACATTTGGATCCCACCCCTAGACTTTTCAATTTCTTTATCTGCCTCCTGTGTGACACAGTGTTGAAGGCCTAGCTGAGCTCCAGATCAGTCATGTCCACTGCTCTCCCCTTATCTATTTCCCTGGTCATCCAGTCAAAGAAATCTACCAGATTCATTTGGCATGAACTTCCTCCTGTGAATCTGTGCTGCCTGTGGCCTTGTAGCCCAATGGATTTAAGATACTATAACAGTCTCTCTTTTAGTATGGATTCCATTAATTTCCCCATGACTCAGGTAAGACAAACCAGACTATATTTGCTAGCCTCCTCCCAGCTGACACTCTTACAAAATGGGACTATGTCTGCTCTCCTCTAGTTCTCTGGAACTACTCCTGTTTCCAGTGAGTTGTTGAATAAGGCCATGAGTAGTGCATCAAGCACCTTCCTGCATAGTTCTCTTAATACCCTTGGGTGTATTCATCTGGTCCTATGGCCTTGTCCACCCTAAAATGTGAAGTCCCTTCAATAATATCCTTTCCTTTAAAAATGGACTTGTGTCTACTTCCCCCTCCAGTGTTTGTACTGCTCCTTGGTGGTCTGTACCTGTCTCTCTCCACTGTGAAAACAGAAGAAGTACCTGTTCAGGATGTCTGCTTTTTTCTGATCCCCCTCTGTGCAGTCTCCCTTTGTCATCCTGCTTATCCTCAAAATCCCTTCCCTTACCTTCCTCTCCTTGCTTATGTACGGGAAGAAAATCCGGTCTTATTTTGATACCCTTTGGCTATGGTTTCTTCTGTCTGAACAGTTGATCCCTTCATTACCTTACCCATACCACTTAACCTTTTGTCACTGAAATGAGGGACATGGACATATTTGGACACTCAAAATGAGGAACAATGAGGGACACAGACCCTCAGAATGAGGGACACATCCTGAAACATGGAGATACAAGCTCAGAACACTGTGAAAACCATAATGTTTACCTGTACAAAGTTTAATTTGGATTTAGTATTTTAGAATATTAAGAGTTTCTGCTTTAAAGTTTGAATTTACAGCACATTCTCTGTGTGGGCAGCACCTTTTCCTTGAGGGACGGATGAGGAATAGATCAATTTTAAGGGGCAAAATGAGGGACACTTGAGAGGTATGACCTTACCTGCTTCCCTCTGTTTTACCTGGTACTCCTCTCTATCCTCATTCTTCTGCATCTCTTCATACCTCCTGAATGCCACCCTTTTACAAGCTTCCAAAGAAGGCTATTCTGATTTGTCTCCCCATATTAGTGAAGTCTGCCTTCTTGAAATCCAAAATGTTTGCCCTTGTGTGACTGGACTGGGAGCCAGTTCCCATGCTAAACCACATTATGTGGTGGTTGCTGGATCTCAAGTTGTCCCTCCACATAGACATCTGCGTTCTGTCCCCATTGGTCAGTATCAGGTCAAGAATGGTCTTTTCTCTGGATCAGGCATAAGCTGCCAGAGACATGCCCCTTGTAGGGAATCCAGGATGCTTCTTCTTCTGGCTGAAGCAGCTGCCTGGGTGGACCAATTCACGTCTGTCATACTGAAATCCCCCAGCAGCAGGACTTCACCTTTTGTTGCCATCTTGTGTATTCCATCCACAAGCTCCCTGTACACTTCTTCCCCCTGTGCTGAAGGCCTGTAGATCACCCCATGCATATTGCTGAGCCTTTTCCAGGTTCAAGAGTGACCCACAGTGCCTCAGACTCCCCCTGTCTATCTTGCACCTCTGTAGCCTTTACACCATCTCTGACGTACAGGGCCACACTCCCTCCTTTTTGGCCCCCCATCTCTCCTGAACAGAGCATAACCCAGTATATCAATGTTCCATGATTAACAGTGTACCATGTATCAGTTATTGGTACTATGTCCAGGTCTGCCTCTACTATCAATGCTTCCAGGTCTGGGATTTTATTTCCCAGGCTGCTGGCATTTGTTACCATGCCTGCCATGTTTAGTGTCCTATCCCCCTCCTTCCCATGCTGCTGCTTTCCTGCTTCTTCCACCCTTCCTTCCTTTGCTTCGTTCCCCCCAGTTGTCTTTCTCGTGTGGCCTAGAATTCATTGCTTCCCACTTTCCTTCTGCTTTCACTGTTCCAGACTTCAATTAATTTTCCTGCATGTGCCCTGGGGTTGGTGTGATACTAAGCCACCTGACCTTCCTGACTCCCCCCCCTTGGCCAGTTTGAATGCTTGTCACTGAAGCATTCAAACTTCTTACTCGGGTCCCCTTTCCCTGACAGATGCAGGCCATTATTTTTATATAAGCTTACATCCATCCAGGTGGGGCCTCAGTACTCCATGAAGCCCAGACCTTCCCTTCCATGCCATTCCTTCAACCAGGAGTTGAATTTCTGGATGTGGAGTACCCTAGCCTCTCCCCTGCTGTGGACAGGTAGTACTTCCGAGAAGGAAATGGAGTGCTCTACTTGCTTCAGGCTCCCCCCAATGTACTGAAATCCTTTTGGATTCTAGCTACTTCTACTTTCTCTCCTGCCAGGTCATTAATTTCCAGGTGGATGATACCATCCAGTTTTTCCCTCCTTGTCATTATCCTTGTGATCCTATTGATCCGCTTCTCATCCTGCCATGCAGTTCTTTTTGAAAGGCACTTTACCTCCCTATCCTTCCTGCTAGGTTCCCCTAACTTCACTCCTCGGACAACCAAGTCCCACACCAGGAGAAGTTTCCTCCACCTATGTGGTTCTTTTTCCCCTTCCCCTTCCCTGGTGCTGCATCCTGGAGGATCCACCCATCCTCCTTGGTCTCGGCTGTGGATGGCACTGTGGGGCTATCCCACTCATCCAAAACAGTGAAGGAGTTGCTTAACCAGATCGGTTGGGTGATGTGTGTCAGACACCTTCATGGCCACTTCCCTACATTACCACAATGGTCCTTTTTTTCCTCCTACTTTTGCTCACTTCCTTCATACAGATGTTGGTTGCCTTCCCTATGCCTTTACTTAATTTTCTCCACTGTTCCTCTACCCCTCTCTGACAATCCTCCCCTCATAGGCTGTTTCTGAAAGAGTCTCCCATTTCTTTAAAATCAAACCTACTAAAGTGCAGAAAAACTCATCTTTTTGTGGATTCCCTCTTCACCCATCTTACTGCTGAACCACACTGTAAAGTGATCATTGGTTCCCATTGAATAGCCCACTGTGACATGACTAGACAGTATCACAGCCTCCAGTAGGACAGGGATTCAGAGGAGCAAAGGGAGACAACATGTCCCAAATAGGATAGCACCTTTACCCCATGATTCATTTTCAACTCTCAGCATGCTAAGTCCATAGGGCATGAAAGGTGCTAATGGGACATTTGCTGGCCCATATGGGCTAACTAACATCTCTACACAATGCCTCTGTGCATGATTGCATGGAAAAATTGTACAGAGCAGTACCAGCCCCCACTTCAAATGACTCTGATATTATAATAAAATGATCCCTGTCATCTAGTGGTTCCCCCCAGTCACATTCAGATGACACAGATTAGTAAAATGATCCCTGGCATCTAGTGTTTCTCCATCCCAATCACCATTCAGATGCTCCTGATTAGTATATTAAGAGGATCCCTGGCATCTAGCTCACCCTGATTGCAAGTCTGAGCCCCCTCCCAATTTCACCCATTAAGGTCCTTCCACCCGTCTTCCCATGGTGGCCCATAAATTATCCCAGCTGCCATTCCCTCCCACTGTGACAGTTAAAGGCTCAGCTCCTCTGCTCACCACCTTGGCTGGCCATTTTCAGAATGACAGAGACAGAGAGCACACGCCTACTGTGCTATAAAATAGATGTTCTACAGTAGGTGCACACTCACTCCCTTTCACTCAGACAGTGACCAGCCAAAATAATGAGCTGAGAAGCTATACCGATCACAGTCACAGGAGGTGGCTGCAATCTTGGGTAAATGGGGGGGCCAATGGGAAGGGGGTGGAGGGACCTGGTTGTATGGCTTTGGTTGGGGGATCACATTTGCGACTGGGGGGTGGGGCTACTAGATGTCAGGGATCATAGAAAAATAGAAACACAGAAACATAAACAATGATGACAGAAAAAAAAAAACAATGGTACATCCAGTCTGCCCCTATTTCTCTATTAAACTTCCTGACCTACTATCCATACAAGGTACTAGCCTTCACTATCCACTCCCTTGTTCTCCTCCCTACTACTATCAGCCTGAGTAACCATTATACCCTTCACTTTGTCACAGCCATGCTTGAAACTATTTATGGTTTGGTGCATGTCATCTTGGTTGACAGGTTATTCCACACTTCTGCCACCATTTCTGGAAAATAAAACATTCCAATATCCCTCTTGAACCTCCCTCCCATCAGCTTCAACTTGTGCCCCCGTATCCTTGAACTGTTACTCAAGCTAAGTAGTTCTCCATTCAACTTGTTTATTCCTTACATGAACTTGAAGTACTCTATCATATCACTCCTCTCTTGTCTGGTCCCCAGTGAAGATATGTTCAGTGCCTTGAGCAGATCCTCAAAAAATCTGTCCTGTCAGCTCTGAATCATCCTGATCAGCCTTTCTTACACTGTCTTCAGCCGGTCCTTATCTTTTCTGAGGTGAGGTCTTCAGAACTGGGCACAATACACCAGGTGCAGCCTCACCAATGATCTATAAAGAGGCAGTAAACCTCTTTTCTTCTACTATAAGAACCTCTTCTGGTACATCCTAGTGTCCTATTTGCCTTACTAGAGGCCTCACTGTAGCAGCTTGATTGTTTAAGGGATTCATTAATGATGACACCTAGGCCCCTTTCCTCAGCTGTAGCCCTCCTATCCAGTACTCTGTCCTGGGGTTCTTGTTCCCTCAGTGAATCACCTTGCACTTTTTGGTATTGAATTTCAACTGCCAAACCTTAGACCTCCTCTCTACCCTTTGCATGCCACTCTGCAGTTTCCTACTTCTCCCGTTACTACCCTCCCATGAGCTTGGTGTCATCTTCAAAGAGACACAGCCCCAGATTCATTCTCAAATGTTGTTGATGAGCATATTGAAGTGGACAAGACTCAGAATTGGTCCCTGACTGTGGCATTACACTCATGATCTCCCTCTCTTCTGATCTGACATCATAATCATGACCCTCTGCTGCCTTTCTTTCAACTAAACTCCCCTCACCCACACCAAAACACTGCTTATATTTTACTTCAAATCCCTGGACCCTTACACCATGACCACTCTGATTGGTCTCCTATCTCATTGGCCTCCTGCACTGATTCTATGCTGATGTATTTCAAAACAAAATTCCTTGAAATATAGGACTGCCACCCCCACCCACCAAGTGCAGGATGCGAATAAAGGTACCCCACCTTCCCGAGATGATGGCCAAACGCATAGCCTGCTTGCAAGTGTATGATTTGGCCTGGTCAGAAAATAAACATAACCCATTCCCCATGACCTCCAGAGGTATCATCACCTCTGCAAAACCTGTATCAGGGCAATAAGGCTTGCCAAATGCGAGTATTTTACATCCACCTTTAGTGCCAACTTTGGTCACCTGTCTAAATTTTGGAAGGTTGCCACAATTCCTTCTCCCCTCCCACTAAATCCCCTTTGCCTGTCCTCAAAGAAACCTAGAAACATAGAATCTGTCAGCAGATAAGGACCATACAACCTACCTAGTCTGCCCATTTCGCTACTTGGTTTACCAATTCCTATTCTGATCTTGACTGCCTTTCCCCTGCTCTGCTATACAGTAGGGTGCCTTTATGCTTATCCCATGAACTTCTGAATCCCCAAACTGTTTTTGCTTCCACCACCTCTGCATGTAGGCTATTCCATGGATACACCACCCTGTCTGTGAAAAAATACTTCCTATCATTCCCCCAAGCCTCCCTCCCTCCCTCCAGCCTCATGTTATGTAGTAATCAGTGTCAGTGGCTCAGCAGGTAGCACACTCACCTCTGAGGCCAGGAGATCAGAAGGCTGTGGGTTCTATCCCCACACCAGGCACTTGGGTTAAAATTCCAATACTGACACTGTAGTGCAGCATGACGGGGGTGCTGCACTCCTGAGGTGCCGCCATTCAGATGAGGTGTTAAACTGAGGTCCTGTCTGCCTGTTCTGGTGGTTATTCAGGTGGATGTTAAAGATCCCATGGCATTTCTGGAAAAGAGTAGAGGATATTTCCCCAGTGTCCTGGCCAAATTTCCTCCATTCACTAGAAACACCACCAACAGATTAATCTGGTTCAGTTTCAGTTGGTTACAATCTGTATCCCCACCCCAAGTCGCCTCTGAAAAAGGGACTTCTAGCCTCAGTGGGCTTACACAGTCAACAAAATTCAATAATAATAATAATACTAATAATGTCCCGCTGTCCTTGTGAACTTTCTGCAAAGTGGGTGACACCCCTACCTCTAACCCCTTCTTCATCAACACAGAGGTTTAATTCCTTTTTTACCACCTGCACCTCCTCTCTCCTCTGTCTCCCCCTTTCTCGCCTCCCTCTCACCCCTGCCAGCCTGCATGACGGTCATCTCCTTCCTTCCCCCTATTTTTCCTTCTCTCCAGTAACTCCATCCTCCATCACCGACACCCTTCCTGCCCTTAACCCTTCCAAGGGTAGGAGCCCAGATGGCCTGGATAGCAAGCTCCTCATCTCTCTGCTTCTACAATCTCCTCCCCATTGGCTGACCTCCCTAACCTCTCTTTCTGCTGTTCCTCCATCCCTGCTGACTGGAGGACTGGCACTGTTACTCCTCTTCCAAAAAGTGGAGACCCATCTGCTACTAACAGCTACCAACCCATTTCTCTCCTCCTTCCAATATACAGGAAATGTAAATTACATACCTACTGTAACTCTAGATCTTGTCTTGTATCTTCACCACTCATTACTGATGGTAAGCTGCCTGAGGCATGCACCTGTACGGGAGTTTTTTTTGAGGGAGGAATCGACGCAGATGCTCCACCCATGAGGTCAACTCATTGCGTGGCACACAGGTTGGCCATTAGGTGCTGCAGACTCCTCCTCCACTCCAGTTCTGTTTTGCTGGAGAGAATGAAACAAGGGGACAGAGAAAGCCAAGGTGAGGCAAGAGGTCCAAGAGCTAGGAAAAGGAAAGGATATCAACTGAAAAATGAATAAGCTGACCAGAAGACAGAGAGATTGGAGTTCCTATCCTAAGTGGCTATAGGGTTCCAATCCTTGGGCAGTCACACAGGAAAGAAGAGAGAGACAGAAAGGGAGAAAGAGGAGAGAAAAGATACAATACATGTAAGGGAAGAAGGGGAAAGGAGGGCTCTCTGTCATGTTAATTGGAAGACCACTTGCTTAAAATAGCCTCAAACACCTGAAGGTATGAAGACAAAGGAGCAAAGATCCTGCAAGCTTCAGAGACCACTGGACAGAGACCCAGAACAAGAGAATTTGAAATGGTCTTGGAAAATATAAACCATGGTGGAGACAGCCCTCTCTTCCCACACCCAATCCACATACGGGATGAAAGTTCTGGAGCATGGCCCTCCACAGGTTATCCCCTGGAGGATAGATGAGGGGAAACACCTCTTAAACAGGAGAGGACTCTGTCCAGAATGACCTTTAAAGCAGAGAAGAGTCAAAGAGGAGAAAAGGGAAGGAACACCCCCGAAGGTTCTTCCACGTGAGTACTGATGCAGTCCCCACTTCAGAGCAGGAGAACCAAAGGGACATCCATGACATAGAAACATAGAAACATAGAATTTGATGGCAGATAAGGACCGCTTGGCCCACCCAGTCTGCCCATTTCCCTACCTGATGGATATGCTGCAGATTCTAGTTAATCAACAGCTTACTTCCTCCTTCCCCCCAATAGAATTGCCTTATGCCTGTCCCATGCATTCTTGAATTCTACCACCGTTCCTGACTCCACAACCTCCTCAGGAAGGCTGCTCCAAGCATCCACAACTCTCTGTGAAAAAATACTTTCTAACATGACTTGTGAGCCGTCCCCCCTCTATCTTCAAATTGTGACCCCTTGTTCTTGCACATCTCTTCTTCTGAAAGATGCTACCCTTTTGTACCTTGTTAATTCCCTTGAGATATTTGAAAGTTTCTATCATGTCCCCCCTCTCCCTCCTTTCATCAAGGGTATACATATTAAGTTGCTTTAGTCTCTCCTCGTATGTCTTCTGGTGCAGACCTTGCACCATTTTGGTTGCCCTCCAGGAGCAAGAAAAGAGAAAAGAGGGAGGAAAAACCCTATTTGCTCTCCTAGGAAATGCACTGACGTAGTCCCCACTGCAAGAAGGGGGAAAAAACAAGAGGAACATACAAGCCAATAGGGGGACACCATAGTGCACACTGGTGAGAAATCCAGGGAGTTCCTGCCGAGACCAGGGCAAAGACCCTACTTGCCACCTTCCTAGGTTGGGTGCTCTGTGACTTTAGAGAAGGAAACAGAGAGCCCTGAGGAACTGGGGACTCTGCCCCAATTGGCCTCAAAGAGGGGAAGGGCGAGTAGGGTGGAGACAATGCCCAAGAGCTGAGGCCCATGAGGGGAAGGTAGGTGGGAATTAGTAATGAATGGTGAAGATACAAGAAAAGATCAAGAATTACAGTAGGTACATAATTTACATATCTTCCCTTGTCAATCTTCACCATTCATTACTTCTGGGTGAGTACTAAGCCCCCCAGAGGATACCTAGCACTGCCCTGAGAGAACAGATTCCCTCAGCCTCCTGTGGCTGAGATGCAGTGGGGGAGACACCATAGCCCTACTAGATTGTATAAATCCTTAGGCTGGTCAGGCCGAGGAGGTGTCCCCCACGGCCAGGGGGATAGAAGATGCTCCTGTAAGTTCCTCCTTGTCCTGCAGGAGAAGAGACGGGTCCCCCAGAAAGCGGAGGAAATCACCCTACGCTGGCAATGGGTGACAATCTAGATAGATGAAGCCATGTCGTCCGCCTGATGCAGATCGCTGTCCCTGCCAGTCTGGAGGTCACCTCACTGGCATCATAAGATGCCCTTGCCTGGTGCCTTGCAAGCTCCAGACCCTGCTCAGAGAGGACAATGGCTTGTCTAGATTCCTCCGAATCAGGCAGAGATGCTAACACCTGTGCTAACATCGACCACAGGTTCCTGTTGTAGGCAGCATGGTGAGTCTGATTTGAGCTGCTACAAAGCAGCACATAAGCTGAAGAGAAAACTCTTCTCCCCCATCGGTCGAACTTGGTGGAATCTGGATCCTATGGTCGGTCATGCACTGGTTGTTGAAGCCCAGAAGGAGTATCTAAGGCTGTCAGCCCCAAAGGTGGGAGAGGCTGAGAACCTATGGGAATGCAGTACCTCCTTCTGCAATCTGTTGGGGCTGTGGATGAGGTGGCTGGAGACTTCCAGTTCCAAACAGCTGCTTCCTGGAAGGGAATAGGCCAGGAAGGCACCACTAGGTGGTTAGCACTGAATTCACTCATAAACAAACATGTCTCCCACTTGGTATTGCATCTTACCACATGTGAGATACGGCGCTCCTGAACTAGCCTCTAGAAGAACTGGTGAAATTTACAGAAATCAGCTTTGGAGGAAAGGTGGACAGAATGTTTCTCTTCATCAGATGAGGAAGTCGAGGAAGTAGAGGAACTCGGGTGAGACAGGCAAAAGACCTGTTCATCCATAGCTCTAACATACCTAATGAAGGCCGCTGCAGTGGCCCTGAACACCTCTCAGGCTAAAGGACCCATGGAAATCACATGGCCTCAAGGCAGGAGGTATCTGCAGAGGGAATGGGAGAAGGGTGCCTCACAGAAAGTGTCCAACCTCTGCCAGAGCTCTGAAACCCAGCAGCAAATCCTCCCATGGGGGGACCCAGGGGTCGATCCAGTCAACAAACTCTGCAAGTGTGTAAACAAATCCTGTCTGAGCTCTGAGGGAGAATCTCCCCTGTGGTGCAATTGAGGTGGCATGGTTCCAGAAGGGCAACACTCAGCACTGCCCACTAAGGGCACCCATGAAGTTTCAGAGAAGGAGAAGTGGGGCTCAGCACCAGCTCCTCCCCACTGCCCACTGGATAGTGGAGGAAGCATCTGTGTGTAGCCCTGGCCTCTCAACCCCTCGGACTCGAAGGCTGCCCTCTTCCTCAAACCCAGTGACAAAGGGTCCTTCAATCACACAGATCCCTGAGGGAGGCCACAGAAGAGGGAGTCCCCATCCCCAACAAGAAGGCCATGGCAGCACCAGAAATGGCTGCTGCTATGGCCCCCACAGTTGAGATTAGCACACCAGACCCCTCAGGACTGCTGTCCACTGCAGCACCCCTAATGCCAGCAATGGTGTGGGGGGCTGCAGGGACCACAGGCTCTGGGGAGTTTGGAAGATGAACACTGGGCCACCTGGTGCCATGTCCAAGAGGACTCCCTGACTCTGAGGAGTTGGGATGCCAGTCTTGATTGGTCAGCAGGTAATCCACCTCTGAAGAGGAGGAGACCATGCATACTGCCAGACTAGTGACTCCGCGGGAGCTCTCTTAGCAACGGCGCCATAAATGGCGCCATCACAGGACATGGCATCGCCCATAGAGCCACCTTGATTATCGGCCCCGCAAACAGTGCTGAGATCCAAAGCAGCACCACCAGGTGGCACTGAGGGTCCACTGGTGCTGGGCTCAGCAACCGTGGACCACAACACTGGGGGAGCCTGCACCTCCATGGAAGTGACTGCCATGGCAGTGCTCACAGCCTGGCTCTGCAGGGAACTGAGTCACTCCTCCAGCAGAGTGGAAGAAACCTCCTTGATAGCAAGGCTAGAATCCAAAGAGGTTTCCTCCTTACCGGGCCATATAGACCCAAGAAGGGACCTGGAGGCAAGGTCAAGAGACCTTGCCATGGCATCCCAAGTATGATGCCATCCTCCGAAAGTCAGCAGGGCCCTGCTGACTTTAAATTCATGGATCTCAAGAACACAGTGGTCTGTGGAGAAACAGGCATTGCAGTTGTCCATATCATGGTTGGGACCCAGTCAGCACAAACAAACATCTTGTCGGTCCATAATGGACGAATGCCAGCCACAGGGTCACCAACGCATGGGGGAATGGCCCGCTTTTGATTTTCTCTTTGGTCTCTGAACCAGACATGACATGAAAGAAATTCAACAAACTTTAAGGAAAAGGACTCACCACTGTTGGTAGAAATAAAAGGAATGGGATTACTGGATTCCAAAGGCATCGGGTGATTCAGAACCAGGATGGATGCAGGAAACAATAGAGTTGAATGGCAAAGCCTAGTGATGCAGACAAACTTTTGGCAACTCATGCAGCAGTTGCAGCCCCGACAGTGGGAGAAATAGAACTGGGGTGGAGGAGGAGTCTGCAGTGCCTAATGGCCAACCTGAGTGCACCACACAATGTTTCGGCCTCGTGGGTGGCACCAACTGCACTGACTCCTCCCTCAAAAAAAAACCCCAATAAACTCCCTCTGGCAGCTTACCCAACAGTAATGAATGGTGAAGACTAACAAGGAAAGATCAAATTGTCTTGTCACAACTCTCTCCCTTTCTGGACTCCTTTTCCTTCTTCACCAACTACAAGTCTGGCTTCCGCAAGAACCAGTCCACCACCATCTCCCTGCTCAGGCTTACCAAATCCATCCACAATGGTATCAATCACAGCCTATTCACCTCTGCTATTTTCATCGATCTAGTCAAAACATTCAACACTGTCTCCTGCCCCAGTTATTAGCCAAACTCCATGTCTCTCCGACTCTGGTCCCCTAAAATGTGGAACTCCCTCGCCCCAGACATTCACCGGTCTCCCTCCCCTTGATCCTTTCAAACCATTTCAGAAGTCTCACCTCTGTCTCCTGCACTTGCTCCTAATTTTCCCTCCTGCTATCTATGACTTGTTTACAATTTAGGTACAGCTATAATTTAGGCACTTATGCTCCCACTCTAGGAATTATGCACAAATATTTACAACTAGTGTTGATTTAAACTGCTCTGCATTTGATTGCTAGCATATGTTTGTGACTCCTGACTGCAATGTATATACATTGTTGATTGTTTGCTTGTTACTCAGGTTCTCACATTTTGCATGTATTATTTCCAATGTAGTTTGCGATTGTGTGCCACTCTACTCTGCTCTGTCAATGGTCTTCCACCATTTATGTTATGTATGTTGAACTTTTGTGCTACCTAAGCCTCACTTGCACAAGTTCCCCTTCTCCCAGGATGCATCAGGAAATGAGCTCCCAGCTTAGTATGCCTTTCCTGGTGAAACGTTTAAATATGTAAGTAAGTAAATAAATAAATACACTCTACACCCATATTATTATAATAATTGGGTCATCTGAATGGCAATTTGGGGGGGGCACTAGACACCAAGGATCATTTTACTATAATAGCTGGAGCCATTTAAACTGCAATCAGGGGTGTGGAACCTTTAGGTGCCAAGGATCATTCTGGTATACTACTTGGGAGCATCAGAATGGTGACCATTGGTAGGGTGACAATATGCTTCACTGTGTGCTCAAATGAGGGCAGGATTTTTGGAAGCAGTAAACAGTACTGCAATTTCCATTGTTAAGCACTTTCAAAACTTTTTATATAGCACTGTGCTCTGTATGTAGGAGTGAATCCCTCATTTGCAAGGCTATAGTAGTATATATGCACATGCTCATACACATGATCAAGTCAGCATCGGGGGGCTGCTAAATATATGGCACCTGTTCATCCATGCTGTTCTCCCACATGGCACGGGTTCTCAGATGTTTAGCACTCCACTAACCTTCTGAAAATGGGTCTCTAATTGACTAAAAATCCCATGCCAATGCCTTTTAAAATGCAGAAGGTTAACAAAAATGGATTATCTTATTCTGTATCTTCATGTATTTTTTATGTTATTTTTCTTGGAAAACGTTTATCCAATTTCAAAACATTGTGATGTTTCTTAAAATATTTATAACAACTGTAGCTAAATACAGTTTCTTCTTTCATCCAAGTGCTGTTTTTGTTTACTTATAAAAGTACAGACTGGTGGGCTGTCTTAGTGGCTTGGTGGTAGCTGTACTGCCTTCCATGCCAGTGGCCCAGTTTGGGAGAGGACCTGGGTCAAACAGGGGTTAGCTGGTGGGAGAAATGATTGAGCATCACAGGGACTGCTCTCCTCTCAGGGAGGGGGGAGTCTGACCACCTTGCTCTTTTACAGCCACCTAGGTGCGGAAGGCTGGCAGGGCATCAGAGTAGCATAAGGGGCAGGGCTTAGGCAGGCACAAAGCAGTACTTGCCTTTAATTGGATTGGCATCATTCCATGCTTTGCTGCCCAGGGGATGAACCAAAGGTAAAAAACCTACAGTGGCAGAATAATCCACCAGCCTGCCACAGGCTTTACACTACTAACCAGGCTCTGCTCCAGTCTGAATATGCGTCTCCTTGTGAATGGCCCTCTCCCTCCTGGCCCCTCCATGGGGGTGGTGGGGAAGCCATGGGAGATCTCAGAGCAGGTAAGTCCTGGTGATTTTGGGTGATGGGTATGGACAGGTCAGTGTGCAAGGGGGTAAGCGGGTGACCTAGAAGAGAAACGGCCCCATGGAAAAAGAAATAAAACACAGTTTGGGGATCTCAAATTCAATTCTCAGTCATACCATATAAACAACATAACTATGCACTATGTGGCTAGACATGGGCAGGTTTATTAGTGGGGACCAAATGACTGGCAAAGCTCTTTTCACCTTGTAGTGCACCACAGATTTGTAATGGGGAGGTTAAGAGCTGTGAGCGCCACCAGTGAGGCATCAAAGTGAAGTTATTCAGAACAAAAATGTGCAAATTATGCATATGCCAACTGAGCTCCTGATGAGAATTGGGACCTGAGTGATTGCTGCAAAAAATATTTTTTTTTCTTAACCAAGAACCTTTATTAAACAAAATATTCAAATGAAAACAAAAACTAAATCAAAACTAAATCAGTGGAGTACAAACTATGAAAGAGTTTGGTTTATACTTTCACAGTTCCTGTGTTCCTGCAGTGCTTCCCAAGTTTTCAGCTCAGATATGTTGCTGGACTAACTCAATAATTAATTACACATAAATATGATCAAAACTTTAACTTAGAAAAATGCATGCAGTCCCCTATGTTTATATGGTATGAGAGTGACATGTTAGGGATATCCTAAGTATTAGCTTCCCATACAACTCTGTTTTAGCAGTAAATGAGGGTAGCACTTGTTTAAAAGTATAAACTACAGCGTTTTAAATTAGTTCTAAAAGTTTCTTGTCACATCACAATGTTCTGAAATTTGATTAAAGGTGTGCAAGCAAAATAAGATGGAAAACCCATAAGGAAGAACAGATAGCCCTGTTTTGTTTACCTTCTGCACTGCAGCTTTAGACATCCTCTCTTCAGGCCAGCAGCTCCCTGAATGCAACAGGAAATGAGGGCAGAGGCAGTCCATTCAAGGGAGGGAGGGGAATTACAGAATGTAGTCAGTTTCAGTATATAGATTATTTGTTTCAGTATATAGTGTATGTGGATTTTTCAGTCTATAGTGTATGTATTTCAATACATAGTGTATGTGTTTCACCATGTAATGTATTTGTTTCAGTATGTAGTGTATGTGGATTTTGTTAAATATACTGTGTATGTATTTGGAGCATGGAAAAAAGCAAGGAAAACAAAAACAAAAGAAGATTGGGACATGTTCAGTCAGTGGAGGATCAAGTGTAAAAAGGAAGTTAAGATAGCAAAAAAATATGCATTACAGGAAAAACATTGATAAAGCAAATTATCCAAAAAAGTTCTGGAAATATGAATCTGAACTGAAAAATCCAGTTAAAATGAAAAACAAAATCTCAATTATACAAGATAATATGATAGAAGAAGACCCTATAAAAGTAGCTAATCTACTTAATGAATATTTTAGAGATCTGCCTCATTTAAATATTTCCAAATTTCCAATACAGTCATCAGACATATCTACAAAATTAACAGAATGAAATGGGCAAGAAATTGACAAAAAGTTAGCAATACAGCATGAATATGGATTTAATTTTAGGGAAGTAACAGTAGGGGGAAATAATAAGATAATTGTTAAAATTGAACATAGCAAAAGCTGGAGGATTAGATGGTCTGGACACAAGATACTTAAAAATAGGAGTGGACATTCTATCACCCATGATCACTTACTTTGTAAATTGGAGTTTAAGAAGTGAAACTGTTCCAGAAGTCTGGAAAACAGGCAAAATTATCCCAATTTTTAAAGGGGAAAACAGTACTATCCCCTCAAACTATAGACCAATAGTACTACTCCCTTTGTTATCAAAACTATTAGAAAAACAAGTTCATAAACAGTTTTACCCATACTTGGAGCAAAGAGGGTTACTAATAAGTTAGCATGGATTCAGGAAAGGAAAGTCCACAAACACCGCTCTAATAGATTTTAACAATTTGGTGGATAACTCATTAAATATGTATAGGAAGACAGGAGCGGTGTTTGTTGACCTAAGTAAAGCTTTTGACTTAGTTGATCATAATAAATTATTAGCCAGGTTAGGTAAAATGGGAGTTCAGGGGGTGGAACTACAATGGTTTCAATCATATCTTTCAGCCAGAATGCATTGCTTCTCAAATGGGAATATTTTTTCGGATCTGACACAAATAGAAAGAGGTGTTCCTCAGGGATCAGTGTTGGACCCATTATTGTTTAATGTGTTTGTGAATGACCTACCATCTGCAATCTTATACAGTGAGGTGAGACTTTATGTGGATTATACCATGATAGTCTCATCAGCTGATACCGAAGAACAACTTAAAGAAATATTGCAGTATGACCTGTTAGCATCAGAGAAATGGTTTAGAGAGATGGATTTGGTGATGAATGCCAAAAAAATGCAGAGCATGATATTTGGGTTGGGGGAAAAACAAAAGAAGATAATAGACATGCAATTAAGGTTGGCAGATGGTGGGTTAATCACGAACACAAGACAATATAAGTATTTGGGAGTTTTGATAGGCTCAAAATTAACCTATAAAGAACACATCTTTCAACAGGTTAAAAAAGTAAACCAGCATTTGGGGGCCTTAAGAAGAGTAGCAGGGTGTCTCACTATAGAAGCCAGAGAGAAACTTGTTGCCCAAATGATTTTTCCCATTTTGGAATATGGATCCTTTCCATATATTTTCTCCACTCAGACAGCGTTGCAGAGTATTGGGCATACCTATTATAGATTAGGGAAATTTATAATGAAAAGTAAACAAGGAATTCATCATTGTACTTTATTTGGAAAACTGACTTGGTTGCAACCTGAATAAAAAAAAATACTTATGGTTATTGTGGTGTCAACAATTGATATTTCATAAAAATGATCATCCATTGAAACACCTGATAACAATCACACACCCCGAATTTAAAATAGAAAAATTTAGGAGAAATAAGTTAACAATTACAAGTGAAAGAATTTATAATAGAACAGGAAGATTCACACTACAAAACAGTTTATCCAAATATTGGAATGAGATATCACATGAATTGAGAAATGTGCAGAATCCCATTTTTTTTAAGTTATTGTTTACATACCTTAGCTTAAAATGTACATTCTTTAATTAGTTTTAATGTCTGTCTCAATGTTGTAAGTTAGTTTGTATTATAGAATTCTGAAAGTTTTATGTATGGAACACAGGTCTTTGTTGTAAATGGGGGTCATTCCCTAACAAATGCTTCCTGTATAAAAATAACATTTTATGAAATGAAATGAAATTTCAGTATGTAATATATTTCTTTCAGTACATAGAGTATGCAACATTTTTTAATAGATAGTGTAAGTGTTTTAATATGTAGTCTATTTGTTTCAGTATATCATGTAAACAGATTTTTCAATGCATAATGTATTTATTTCAATAGATAGTGTATGTATTTCAATATAAAGTGTAGATGTTTCAGTATATAGTGTATTTGTTTCAGTAAACAGTGTATGTGGATTTTTCAGTGTGTAGTGTATGTATTTCAATATGTAGTGTGTTTGTCTCAGTATATAGTGTATGCAGATGTTTTCAGTATATAATGTATGTGTTACAATGTATAGAGTATTTGTTTCAGTAGATAGTTTATGTGGATTTTTCAGTCTGTAGTGTATGTATCTCAATAGGTAGTATATATGTTTCAGTACACAGTACATTTGTTTTGGTATATAGTGTATGTGGATTTTCTGTACTCAGTATGTGTATTTTAGTAGATAGTGTATGTATTTCACTATATAATGTGAGCATTTCACTATATAATGTATGTGTTTCACTGTATGATATATGTATTTCAGTAAACAGTATGTGCATTTCACTATATGATGTATATATTTCAGTAGATTGTGTATGTGGTTCACTACATTGTGTATGCATTTCACTATATAATGTATATATTTCACTATATGATGTATGTATTTCACTATATAGTGTATGTGTTTTACTATACAGCCGGAGATTCTGAATTATGCCCCTAACAACTTGCCATAAAGAACAAGAGGTGTACTTTACTGAATCTCTTAAATGCTACTAGAAAACAAGCTGCCAGATTAACAAGTCTAAAGTTGAGACATAAATCAATGCATGAGTTAGGACTGTGTTAGTAGATGTAGACAGGAATTCATGATCTGCTATTTGGTCAGTATCAGTGTCTGAAGAAATAAGCCCATGTTAGACACAAAGACATATCATCCTTTTGATGAATGTCAACTGACTTCAAAAGCAGGTAATGATAAAAAGAGCTCTGGTAGAAAAGGTGTTCTAAACACACTTTTGCAACAAGAAACACTAGTACTTCATTACAGTGTATTTTATTTAAGATTTATATTCTTAGATCTGGTGACTACCATGTTTTGCATGAAGTGAACAGATCAGTTCGAGGCCCTGAAAGATTGCTGACAAACTGTTTATATTTAGTCTGAGTTAAATTATATATTGTGTTGGCAAAGGCTTACTTTGCCTTGGTTATTAAAATTATTTATTTTCCAAGTCTATACTTCATTAATTGTACTGGGTCATTTTTACAGCAGCAGTGGGTGGAGCCCTCTAAAACCATTTTGGGATCATTGAGAAAACTAGCTGACCAGATACTGTCCGCTCCATTTTCTTAAGAGTTCCAATAGTGGAGGTGTATGTGCTTGTGGTGCACTACTTTGTTCAGCAGCCAGAACACTTCACTGTTCGTTGTGTCCAATATGGCCACTGGTGCTTACTGCACATGCGCAAGTTCTTGAACATGCAAAGATAACTCCACCAGCCATCATGGGCAACGGTGATGAAATTACAAATAGGTTAAGCAAAGCAAATATATAGGTATGTAAATGAAGACTTTTTTAAACATATTTAGTAACAGTAAAGCCCTGAAGAACAGAGTTTTTCCTCAGACCATTGGTTGATTTTAAGGGGAAATTAACATGAATTATAAAATGTATCAGTATTGTTACCAATGAAAAACCGCTTTACATAAGCTATTTGCTGAATCCGTAACACTTTTAGGTTCAGAATTCTAACTTACTTTTATCAAAATTAAAGGTTTATTTTTTTATAACTGCAGCTTTTTCATTCTGTCTTGCCTCTCCATCATGAAATATACAGCAGCTCCTCATCTCATTGAAGCAGTACAGCGTAGGGATTAAAGGCACTGAGCTGCAAATCTGGAATCGGACACCTGGATTTACATCCGACAGCCCCCGCTTGCATACAGTGTGACTCTGAGCAAGTCACTTAACTTCCTTGTGCTCCCAGGTTGTACCTGTAAACAAGCTCTGGCTTAGTGTGCCTCTTCTGGTTAAACAAGTTATCTTTCCTTTCCCTTACAAAGAAATGTAAAACACCACTGGTGCAAACATTGTTTAGAGTGGTACTAGCAGGAGTCTTTCCAAACCACTCAGGTACAAGACATTTCACTTAACTGAAATGTCACAAAACATTGTAAAAATCAACAAAACCCCAAAGGAACTTGGAAACTGTCGGCACTGGCAGCGCACAACTTTTTTTACAGCAGGGCAATATACTTGGTCGCTCCATGAAACTGTGGCTTTACAAATTTGAAAGATAGCAGGGATGCTGATACCTGAAAGTGCTAGTAGAACAATTTACCACAAATGTCACTGAAAGTTGTGGGGATCAAAAACTATTCTTTATAAATTACTGACACCACTGTATTTTTCCTCTGTTTTCCCCTCATGTGATGTCATTTCTGCTGCCTGTGATTTAGAAAATAGATGCTTGCATCTATAAAGGGAGGGGCAACTAAATACGTTACAGTTGTGACCCTGAAAGTGTTACAGGTTCAGCTAATAGCTTATGTAAAGCAGATTTCCATTGGTAACAATACTGATGCATTTTATAATTCATGTTCATTTCCCTTTAGTACAGTACTGTTACTTCATGGGGATAATTAAAAAAAATAAGATGCATTTTCTGTTCAGTAAGTGTTTTTATCTACAGGACTTGGTTGCCGATTAACTTTATAGAAAAGGCAGTAAAGTTTTATTTTCATTGCTGCCCACTAAAAGTCTCCAGTGCATATTGACTAAACTCAAGCTAGTCCTGTAAGTAAAGGAATTTTAACACCTTCTCCTAAGATTTGCGAGTTCTGGCATTTGGCTTGACAAGTAGTCTGTGATTGCTCAATTGTGCACACAGTGTGAGAGATGACCTATAGAAATCATTTCATAGCAGCGCTCTGGTTGCCATGGCAAACCATACTCTCTTTGTCTTTCATCTGCCCATCTGACAGTGACTTTCATGTCAGCTGAAGGCAGAGCTTGCTGCCGTGCACTGTATACAGCCAAAGGTTTGTGGAAATCTGGCAGATGGTGGAGTTGTCATCTCTGCTGTTTCTGCTACCTCCCCTACCTCTTCCACCACAGTTTCTCAGGACCAGCTGCTGGAGTATGGAGTATTACAGCTGTGCATCTCTGCTGTGTGAGGTAAACAAACGGCACTTTCTTTGTGCTATGGATTCACACTAGTGCTGTAAATGCTGGTTTCTGTATTCCACTTCTCTGTTTGTTTTTGGTTTTTTTGTAAGCATGGTGTGATGTGAGTGCCTCTTTAGGTGGGTACAAACCATGAAATGACTTGCTTTATAAAAGTTTGTTTACAGTGGGATAGCAGACAAAATTATATTATTGTTTCTTGGTTCGGAGAACAGAACACACATTTGTCAACCCTAGCTACATAATATTTAGTCCTTGTAACAGGATGCTTGACAAATGACAGAAAGATTCCTAACAGAGTAGTGACTGGAAACAAAAGAACAACAGTAGCAAATGAATTTACCTTAGTTGGAAGGTTAAGTTTCCACTCCACTCACATCAGTAAGGCAGTCTTTAGGGAAAATAATGCATTCTGTTTTTATTTTGTTCTCCTACCCCTGCTGATTTTACATTCAGGTCTACATTGCCTCCTGGTTTCTGCTGCATAGCTTTCTGATGAGTTGCAAAAGTCAAAAGTAATGGGAGGATCATCATTTTTAACTTGCCTCTCAAAATTGTGATATCAGCCCAGCCCACCCCAAAAAAAAAAAGTTGGCTACTTTTTCTAGGGCATAGGCATAGCACAGCATTGCAGACCAGGAGATCATCATTATTATTAAAGATGTGTACTGCACATGCCTATAGTATATTCAGGATAACTGTCAAGTAGAACAAGCATTTGTCAATGCCGAATGTTTGCTTGCTGGTATTGGCATTGGTAGTGTAGAAGTTACAAAGCTGCATAACAGAAATGGCAGTGAAGTATTGAACTGAAGCCAACCCCACCACCACCCTGCAGAGAGTGACAGGCATTGGGGTGTGCCTTTGGGTCATCGGGCATAACGGCCACGCCATTTCATCACATCACACCCTACCCTGCAGACACTGGCAAGTGTCACAGTGTGCCTTGGGGTCTTTGGCCCTTATGCGCACCCCATTCCATCAGGAAATACGGTGAGATGGGCATGGTATAGGAGAATGGGGTGAACTTTGGGGACGAAGAGTCCAAGGCATACCTCGATGCCTCTCACTGGCTGCAGGGTGTGGAATGGTATGAGCATTACAGGCAAGAATCCCAAGTCACACCCCTGATGCCTGTCATTCTCTACAGGGTGGGGTGTTATGGTTGGAAACCCTAACACCTCAGGCATTCGTTGGTATTTTCACTCCAAATTTTGAACATGTTTTTTTTGTGACCTCCACCTCATGAACAGTGGCAATATCAGTTTGTTAGCCGAAAGCTGCTTATGCACAGTGACTACGGCATTTAGCACCACAGGTGCAAAAACACATTCCGAACAGGATGTGAAAAATGACAGCTGTACTGTTCATGGGGAGGTGTAAAAAATGACAATGTTGCAAATCTGCAGTAAAAAATTAAAAAACTGGTGAAGTCACGAGCGTGCATAGAAACTGTGCAACGCAAACCCATAATGCAATTAGTTTGGGGATTTTTTACAGCAGATTATCAACACAGGCATTTTGGGACCTCCGATCATGAACAGTGTCACTGTGATTTTCTTTATCTGTCCCGAACAATGATTTCCCACAGCGACCACGCATCTCTGCGCTGAAAGTGTGAAAACACATTTCGGCCATGTTGTGAAAAATGACAGCTGTACTGTTCATAAGGAAATGTGGAAAAATTCCACTGGAGAAAATCTGGACTGAAAATATTACAAAGTCATGAACTTACGAGGGTGCGTGGAAACTGCACAATGCTCACTTGTAACACAGTCATTTTATGGACTTTTGTCACCAAATTTTCAACATAGCCATTTTAAGACCTCTGCTCATGAACAGTGTAACTGTGATTTTCTTAATCTGTCCCAAACATTGCTTTCGCACACCGACTGCACCATTGTGCGCTACATGTGCAGAAACACATTTTGGGGGACATGTGAAAAATGGCAGCTGTGCTGTTCATAAGGAAGTGTAATAAAATGGCAATGTGTAAAATCTGGAGTGAAAATATAGAAAACTCACAAACTTACGAGCATGCATAGGAACTGCACAACACACACTCATAAAACAATCATTTCTAGGAATTTTTTCACCAAATTTTCAACATAGCCATTTCAAGACCTCAGCTCATGAACAGTGTCACTGTGATTTTCTTAATGTGTCCCATACATTGATTTTGCACAACGAATGCGCCATTGTGAGCTTCATGGGTGGAAACATGTTTTGGGCAAGATATGAAAAATGACAGCTGCACTGCTCATAAGGAAGTGTAATAAAGTGGCAATGTTGAAAATCTGGAGTGAAAATATTGAAAATTTGCAAACTTACAAGCTTGCGTAGGAGCTGCGCAACGCCGTCAGAAACAGTCATTTTAGGACTACTGAATTTTCAACATAGCCATTTTAAGACCTCTGCTCATGAACAGTGTCACTGTGATTTTCTTAATGTGTCCCATACATTGATTTCGCACACCGACTGCGCCATTGTGCGCTACATGGGCGGAAACATGTTTTGGGCAAGATGTGAAAAATGACAGCTGTACTGCTCATAAGGAGGTGTGGTAAAATGGCAATGTTGAAAATCTGGAGTGAAAATATTGAAAATTTGAGAACTTACGAGCGTGCGTAGGAACTGCGCAACGCACGCCAGAAACAGTAATTTTTGGGAATTTTTCCACCAAATTTTCAACATAGGCTTTTTGAGAGCCCACTCATCATTATCAGTGGTAGTGTCGTTTTGTTACTCAGTCCCGAAGGTGATTTTGGCGAGTGACTGCGAAATCACCCTTCAGGACCGATTAACGCCATGACAGTGAGAGCATTCATGAGAAGGGGTCCCAAAAACCCCATGTTGAAAATTTGGTGCAAAATTTCCAAAAAATGCCTGAGATATGCAGCAAAGTTGAAAAAACCATATCTATCCCATTATACAGCTTACCGGCATTTCTCAGTTCACGGTCGGCTTTGAAGAGTGCAGACATGTTCCCGGTCCACTGAAGATCGTCTGGCCGGAGTCCGGAGGTAAGTATGGGGTGAGGGTGGGATGGTGGGTGCGAGTGGGTGGGCGCGATGGGGCAGAGACAGCGAGGACCGTTTTTGAGTTTCAGGTGTTTTTCTTTAAAATGATGACAACGGGACGTTTGCCACACTGGGGTGGGCTCCCAGTGTGGCACAAGGGATGGCTGGTGGGGCGTGGAGCCAACGGGGTTGGGCACCCTGTTGGCGATAGCATGTGTTGCCACGCTGGGGTGGGCTCCCCAGCATGGCATCCTGTACTCTGGGGGCAGTGGAGCCGACAGCAGATTCAGCACCCTCGCTCGCTACACAATGTGTGGGAAGGAGCATGAGTATGCGTGTTGTGTGTGTGTGTGTGTGTAGGGAGAGGCATGAGCAGGCGATATCTTATCGCTGCTCACTGAAGTATAGCTCCCCCTTTCAACTGTACACCACTGCATTTTGAGAACTGCGGCCGTGCCTGAAAACACAGCGCCTGAATTGGAAGAGGGCTGCCACACTTCCGAAAACTCGGATGATGGCACTATGTTTCTTGCACATGCGTGCAAGCAAACATAAAAATGATGGGTGTGTGTGTTGTTTTTTCCTTAACTGCAAAACCACTTAGCTTTAAAGTTTTAGAAGTGGTAAACAACTCTTTTTTTTTATTTTTTGTTAATTTCAATAAATGCAGTAACAAGAAGTGTACTTTTTGTGTTCAAATGCATCATTTGTAGTCTAAAGCTTTTTGCAGTTGGTGCCGTGCTCTTATTTTTAAAAGGGTTACTAGGCCCCAGGAACCTTACTTGCCTATCAGGGGATTATCATTTTTAAAATTAAAGATGTGTACCGCACATGTCTACGGTATATTCAGGATAACTGTCAAGTACAAAAACGGGGGGAGGGTATGTATGTGTTTTATGTGTATGTGTGTGGTCATGAGGGGGTGCCAGCTTAATGTCTGAGGGAGAACCACTAAACAGTTGGGATTACATTTTATATGCATGTGTGTGGAGTTACACTTGAAAATATGTATAACATAGATATTTGTTATTATTCTACTATTGGAATAACAGTGTCATCTGTTCTGGATGAGGGCTGGGAGCGCAGACAGACTGAGAACAACTAAGGAGCTCATGTTTTATTTAGAACAGCAGTCAGCTATTTGTGAGGGTGGTGGTGTTTGGTGGAGGTACCACTAAGCATCTATTATTATTGTTTTGGTCATTGGTAGTTGGCACTATATGTATGATTGCAACTGGTGTCACAATGTGGAGAAGACTGCTGATATGCGTTAACAAGACAATGATACTAAAATGTGCTCCTTTGACAGCTCCATTATGCTGTGGTATCCTTAAAACATTACTATATGCCACACCTTGGCATACTGACACTGTTAGTGCCATGTGACATAGACAGCCTTAACTTCTGCTGTGATAAAACCTTGAACATTTTCTGAAAAGGAAGGCAATTCATTGCAAAAAAAATGTGTTAATGCCCCAGTTAGGGTTCAACTTAATGCCTTAAGAGTAAGACAATGTGGCATTAGGGTTTCCAACCCTAACTCCCTAACCCCCCACCACTCCCAAGCAGCAAAGGGAAAAAAAATATTAAAGTTGTGGGTCTCTGGAGTCTTGGTAAATTAGTGGTGGAGTTTTCCTTGGGGTTACAACCCTAATGCCCACCCCTTTCTGTCAGGAAACAACAGCACACACAATCTTCTTTCTTCATGCAGGGCATGCAGGGCCCTATGTGGAGAAAGCTAAAAAAAAAACTGTGTTGGCAATATGTGGCGAGACGTACTTCTTTTCCTTTGAAGAGTGTATCACAATGAGGCACTGGCTTGGACCTATACCTTGAGCTTTGGACTGGAGGTTGTGGTGTGGGGGGAGAGGAGTGAGCATTACAGTTCATAACCCAAGCACGACTCCACCACTAATTCACCAAGAGTGCAGAGACCCAAAATCCTAATGCTTTTTCCTTTTGCTGCTTGGGGGTGGGTGAGGGTAGTTAGGGTTGGAAACTCTAACACCACATTTCCTTACTTTGGTGGCATTAAATTGAAACCTAGCTGGGGCATTAACACTGTTTTTTTGTAATGAATCTGTGTATATTGCAGTGACTAGAACATAAGCAGCATGTATACACATATGTATGCCTTCCCTTTTACATAGAAACATAGACTTTGACGGCAGATAAGGACCGCTTGGCCCATCTAGTCTGCCCATTTCCTTACCTACAGGATAGGCCGCAGATCCTAGTTAACCAACAGCCTAGTTCTTCCTACCCCCCCACAAGAATTGCCTTATGTCTGTCCCATGCATTCTTGAATTCTCCCACAGTTTTAGACCCCACAACCTCCTCAGGAAGGCTGTTCCATGCATCCACTACCCTCTCTGTGAAACAATATTTCCTCACATTGCCCCTGAACTGCCCCCCTCTATCTTTAAATTGTGTCCCCTTGTTCTTGCATGTCTCTTTTTCTGAAAGATGCTACCCTCTTGGACTTTGTTGATTCCACTGAGGTACTTAAAAGTTTCTATCATGTCCCCCCTCTCCCTTCTTTCCTCAAGGGTATACATATTAAGCTCCTTTAGTCTCTCCTCCTACGGCTTCTCTTGCAGACCCTGCACCATTTTAGTTGCCCTCCTGTGGACTGCCTCTATCCCGTCTATGTCCTTGCAGAGATGGGGTCTCCAGAACTGGATGCAGTACTCAAGATGGAGTCTCACCAACTGTCTGTACAGAGGGATAACAACTTCCTGTTTTCTGCTGCTGATGCCTCTCCCTATGCATCCCAGTATACCCCCAGCCCTCTCTACTGCCTTCTCACATTGCTTGCTAACCTTAAAGTCATCTATTATGATTACCCCCAGGTCCTTTTCCTT
The DNA here is from genome assembly GCA_016271365.2 of Neoceratodus forsteri. Taxonomy (NCBI): domain Eukaryota; kingdom Metazoa; phylum Chordata; order Ceratodontiformes; family Ceratodontidae; genus Neoceratodus; species Neoceratodus forsteri. The sequence goes on along the minus strand of CM028138.1, from coordinate 618,446,559 downwards.
TTTTGTTGTTGTTACTACCTCCCCCCCCCATTGTGTATTCTTCCCCTGGGTTCTTGTTTCCCAGGTGCATTGTTTTGCACTTCTTTGCATTGAATCCTAGCTGCCATACTTCTGACCATTCCTCTAACCTTGCCAAGTCCCTTCTCATCCTTTCCACGCCTCCTTGTGTATCAACCCTGTTGCAGATCTTTGTGTCACCTGCAAAGATGCATACTTTTCCTTCCAGTCCCTCTGCAATGTCACTTAGGAAGACAATAAAATGGACTGGACCCAACACTGAACCCTGCGGTACCCCACTAGTAGCTCCTCCTTCTTCAGAGTGAACTCCATTTACAATTACCTTCTGTGTCCTGTTGTCCAGCCAGTGTTTTACCCAGGCTACTACCCTGGGATCCACTCCCAGGATGGTTAATTTGATTATTAATCTTTTGTGTGGGACTGTGTCAAATGCCTTGCTAAAGTTTAGGTAGGCCATGTCCACAGCCCCTCCCTGGTCTACTACTTTGGTCACCCAGTCAAAGAAATCTATTAGATTCATCTGACATGACCTTCCCACTGTGAACCCATGCTGCCTTGGGTCCTGTGCCCCACTGGCTCTCTGGGTACTCAACTATTCTTTCCTTCAAGTGAATCCATCACTTTCCCTACCACAGAGGTCAAACTGACAGGTCTATAGTTTCCTGCCTCTGTTTTGGTCCCACTTTGTGAAGGGGAATCACATCCGCCTCCTCCAGTCCTCGGGTACCACACCATCCTTCCATGATTTTTAAAAGTGTAGCCGTGGTTTCACTAGTTCCCCTTAATTCTTTTTAGAATTTAGGTGAATTCCATCAGGCCCATTGCTTTGTCCACCTTCAGTTTTAGGAGTTCTTGCAGAACCCTTTCTTCTGTGAAAGGACTGGGATCGACCCCTATCAAAGAGCGCTTCTGTTAATTGGATTAGGCACTTCCCATCCTCTTTGTGAATACTGAGCAGACATATTCATTCAGTATTCCTGCTTTTCACTGTCCCCTCTGCCCACCCACCGTTCATTCTATTCAGCCTCACTATCCCTCCCTTTGTCTTTTTACGCTCGCTGATGTACCTATAAAACGTTTTATCCCCCTTCTTAACCGAGTTGGCTATCTTTTCCTCAGTTTGGGCCTTTGCTATTCTAACTTACCTCCCTGCTTCCTTCTGCCTTAACTGGTACAGCTCTCTGTCCTGCTCCTTCTGTGTTTCCTTATACTTCCGGAATGCTATCTTTTTCTTCCTGACCTTCACAGCCACCTCTTTTGAGTACCATAGTGGCTTTTTCTTTCATTTTGATTTGTTTATTTGCTTCACACAAAGGCTTGTTGCCTCTGTGATGGCAGTTTTGATGATTCCCAATTGTTGCTCCACACCTCCTTCTAGCCTGTTTGCTAGTGCTTTTCTGAGGTGCTCTCCCATTTTGCCAAAGTCAGCCCTCCTGAAGTCCAGTACCCTCACTTTTGTATGGCTTGACTGTGTAGCTGAGTTTAATGTGAACCACACTGTTTGATGGTCACTTGTTCCCAGATGGCAACTCACTTCTAGATCTGAGATCCTCTCACTGCCCCCGTTTGAGAGTATGAGGTCTAAGATTGCTCCCTCATGAATGGGTTCCGCAACTAGCTGTCTGAGGCCTGCCACCTGTAGGGCATCAAGAATGGCCCTGCTCTTGGATGTGGCTGCAGCAAATGTGCTCCAGTTAACATCTGGCATATTCAGGTCTCCCATCAACAGTATTTCCCCTTTCTCTGCCATTCTAAGAATGCCTTCTATCATATCTTTGTCCATTCCCTCCCCCTGACATGGGGGTCTGTACACAACCCCTGTGCGGATTGTGGTGCCCATTCCAGTCTTCAAGGTGACCCACAGTGCCTCCTCTCTTCCCTGTTTACTCTTTTGTTCAGTTGCCTTTATCCTTTCCTTTACTTAGAGAGCTACTTTTCCCCCTCTTCTCCCCTGCCTGTCTCTCCTGTAGGTTATGTACCCTGGTATGTTAACATCCCAGTCATGGTTTTCTGTGTACCATGTTTCTGTGACTGCTAGGATATCCAGGCATCCCTCTTCCATCAAGGCCACCAGCTCAGGGAGCTTGTTGCCCAGACTACGGGCAACGGTACTCATTACCCTCCATTTCCTGATGGCCTTACTCCTTTTTTGCCCCATCCCAGTCCTTCTTGCCTTTGTCACCTTCTCCATTTATCCCTGCCCTTCTCCCTATCGACACCTCTATGTTGGTGTTTACCGCACTTACTACCGTGATTTTTTTGGGGGGTCTAGGATTTCCCTGCTCCTTTCCAGTGCCTCCCCCCCTTGGCTAGTTTAAATGCTTGCCAATGAAGCATTTAAACCTGTCACCTAGGATCCTGGTTCCCCTCCTTCATAATTTAAATTGATCATGCCTATAAGATTACTTAGTTTGAGTATTTTGCCATGAACAAGTGATGTGACAAGGGAAGGTTTTCTTTTTTTTGCCAGGAGGTAACTTTTATTAATCTTTTAAAGGCAGACACAATAAACATTGACCTTCAACTTCCAACTACATCAGGTCTTGCCACTAAAATCTAATGGAGGTTTACTGAGCAGCACTTGTCTTGTTGCATTGTTAGTCTCTTCAGCCTCCTCTGTGTGCAGCTCCAGAAGTCGTGATGGCTCTGTGAGTAGTAGTAGTAGTTGGAGTTGTGTGAGTTGTGTGAGTTGTTGTGCGAGTTGTTGTGCGAGGAGTTGTGCGAGGAGTTGTGCGAGTTGTTGTGGGAGTTGTTGTGTGAGTTATTGCTTGGTTATTCACTTGTGGCTTTTCTTTCTTCGGGGGGCTCTTTGTCATCATGGTAGTTTTTGTGGCTTCCTAAAAGTGAAACAAAAGAAAATCAAGCTGTAACTTGCTCACCCTGGTAAATTGAATAAATTAAGCAATATTTTTTATGGGTGAGCCATGTGGGTGGTTAACATCAATAAACAAAATGTAGTGTAATCCCCCCCAAAAAAAATAATTCCCAGATAGCCTGAAGGCTTCCTTCCTTTAAACAGTAGTACTGTATTTGTTTGTTAAAGTTCACCATATAGTTTCTTACCAAAAGTGTATATCTGATATCCTAAGATTCATGCTCAGCCTATGTTTATTTTTTTTCCGATGTTGCTAAAACAGCTGGTATCTCCAATTTTGAAATTAATAACTCATGTCATTAAAGATGGTCAGCACTTGCATTTTATAACAATCTCTTCTGCTGTGCGTATCTGTTGAATGTACATGCTAGATACTTACTCTGGATGTACTACGATGGTGTTACCACATGTTTCTGAGAGTATACAGCAAAACACTGCACCAAGTATTTAATTTTTTTCATTGTGGACACAGCACAGCAGTAGGAACTTTTAAAAACTTCACAATCCCGTATTTTGGTTAAGGAATAAAAGAAAATGGAAATAAAAATGTGTATTTTGACATTTTTGCCAGACAGAAGTCATTGCTGAAAAACACTATATGGTTACTATCATACAGTATACTAATGCTTTGAAGAAGAAAACCTCACTTACTGGTCTCGTGGACCAGATTTATTTATTTTCTTTGGGGGGGTGCACTGGATTTTGTTGAAAATTGTTTATAAATTATATAATACAACAACATTTTCACATATTGTCTGTTGTATCTGTTTACTTGTCATGGATTAACTCCATGTGCCCAATTTTCAAAGGGCCGCTAGACTGGCCCATGTTGTGACAATCCATGGCTATGGAAACCTCCAAGTGTGTTCGGGAATTTGCACCCTATTCCAGAACAAAGGGAGTCCCTGCATCAAAGTCTCATGAGTAGCCACAGTCATAGTGTGGCAAACCTGTGGTGCACTGTAGGGATTTAACAGACTGTTCTGTTATGCCCTCCCCCGCCAACCTGGCGCAACCCCACCCCAGACCCAATATGTTGGGGAGAGGCTGTGTGGTGTACAGTAGCTGTACTGGTGGGAGTGCCAGTAGTGGAAGGCATGGGTACGCTGGGCTATAAGATGGTACATTGGCATCAATGGGACAGCTGTGCCTAGACAGTGAAATAGAGCCATGGACTGACAATGTGCAGTATCCAAGCATGATCTGTGTCCCAAACCTATGTTGCCACCTGCCTTTCCAGCTGCTCACATCCTGCAACCACCCTGATATGGGGTGGCAGACCATGGCAGCATGGATGGGTTGCTGCAGTTGGTGGAGAACGTATGCCAAGCAGTGCCACCTGCCTGATGCACAGAAACAGGTGCCATAAGAGTCATGACAGGTGGGATGGGCATCCCAATTGGCAGATGCCATCCTGAGATCTGGCAATCAGCATGTCAGGAGTATGCATGCAGTGTGTCAGCTGTCAGGGCTGGTGGCATCAGGGGTCTGGGACATGGTCCATGGTGGCATATAGCCAATTATCAGTCAGTGACATTCTTTCAAAGTCCAGGGCACACATGCCTGTTGCAAACAGAGTTCCTTCCCACATCCCACCATGCCCATTCCACCCATACTGGCACTCCCACTGGTCCAGCTGTTCTGTGCCATGCACCATCCCCCCAAAGCAGCTTTTGTAAGACACCTGGTGCAAGGACTGTTAGACCAGCTCATGGCTGATCTAACCTCAGCACTGAGTTTTGGCTATAGCAGGGCTTCCAAAATCCCCAAATAACAAGATGCTACAGCTCTGCCATGGTGAACGCCCCCCTTGCAACCTAGCGCACCAGCACTGCTAGTGCAGGGGTAGTACAGGGCAGCTCCGGCACACGACATCCTAGTTTTGATGAGCCTGCATTCAAATATTGGAATTTCCATTGAAGTTGGTGTAACTTGCAAGTTGCATCAAAGCCTTTTGGCATCGGCACCTTGCTCCAAATTTTGACCTTTGAAAATTGGACCCCTATGACTATAACTGCTGGGGAACTGAATGCAATCTTTTTGTTTACTGTACATTTTACTATTTGTACAAATCCCCAGCTTTAAATATTCTAGGTCCTACTTTTTCTGATCTTTTTAGTTCCTGTAGGAGCTGCTGAAGTAGGGAAAAGAGAGTCAGAAAATTGGAAATGTAATTGATACTCAGGTTTGAACGGACACGTACAACCTATAGTTGGGTCTGAATTATAGAATGCCTCTTTGAGCTTATAGAGGGAGTGGGCTGAATTTTAATAAACACACATAAAGCGTGTGGTGGTGGCTTGAATTTAAACAAGGCTCTTAAAGATTAGAGTTATATAGTGGACTGAATTTATTTATAGCATATATTGGGGGCTGAAATTTATAAAGGCAGTTTATGTTGATAGTGGGGGTTGAAACTTAAAATGACACTTGCACCTTATAGTGGGTGCTGAACTTTAAAAATACCCTTAAACCTTATTGTGTGGCCTGAATTTTAAAACAGCACTTAGAGTTTACAGTAGGGTCTGAATTTTAAAAGGCCTCTTAAATTATACAGTGGGGGACTGAATTTTAAAAAGGCCCTTAATGTTTATAGTGGAGGCTTGAATGTTAAAAGGACAATTTCAGCTTATAATGGTGGATGAATTTTAAAAATGTTTTTAAAGCTTATAACATAATGCTGAATTAAAAGGAATTACTTAGACCCCCATATTCAGAGCCAGCTGGCTGCTTGTGTCAAAAGCTGCACTGCCAAAAGAAAAAGGCTGTCTGATTTTGGCACTATATTCAAGCAGATGGCGCAATCTGAACTGACCAGGCTATCTGTTTAAATATCGGACCCAGGTAGCGAGGTGCACAGCATGTAGTCACCATGTTCAGTGCAGCACATCCAGGGTAAAGAGCTGAAGACCACGCATAGGGGTACAGAGCAGTGCACATGGGTTAGTACCTTCATCCCCGTGAGCAATAGTTAGCCCAAACATGCAGATGAGCCCATTGGGCATGCACAGTGCTATTGGGGCATTTGCATGCCCATTATGTGCTCATCTGCATGGGTGGGCCTGTCCCAGTCCCACCAAGCCCTGATCCATATTATCATACAAAAACCTTCTCCCTAGTAGTCTAGTGCCCCCCCACCTCAAGTCCCGATTCATGTATTGATTAAAAAAAACCTTCTCCCTGTTAGTCCCATGGTCCCTCTCCCAGAGCCCTGATCCGTGTTATAACAAAAGAATAACCCAATTCCCTGGTAGTATAGTGGTCTCCCCTTCCCGGGCCCCAATCCACATTATAGAAAAACAAAAACCTGATTTCCAGGTAATCTAGTAGTCCCCCTCCCAGAGCAATTTTTAAATAAAACAAAAAAATAAATTCTGGTAGTCTAGCGATCCCCCTTCTTGATCCTTGATCCCATTTAGCAGAAATAAATTCCCCACACCTCTGGTGGGCTTGTGGCCCTCCCTCCACTCCAGTAGACAGTGATCCACCACCCTGATCCCCCCCAACCTGACCTGAGCCAGTGAATGGCACAGTCCTCCTCCATTATGAGCCATTGACTGAGCTGTACTGGAGTCAGTACTGTATACAGGCAACCAAAGAGCACGTGCAGTACTGTATAGTGAATGCACTCTGGTATAGTTCAGTTGGTGGTTGGCTATGCTGGTGTTAGGAAGGCTGTGTTAGTTACCAGCTCGGGCTGGGTTTGGAGGAGTGGGATGGTGGGTCACTGCCTACTGGGGTGGGTTGGTGGGAGGCCACTAGTCCACCAGGGATGTGGGGAGTTTATTTCAGTTGAATGGAATCAGAGCTCAGGTAGGGTGGACTACTAGACTACAGTACCAGAGAACTGTTTTTTTCTTTTATCCATACATGGATCAGGGCTTGGGGAGGAACTACTAGACTACCAAGGAGTAGGGGATTCTTTTATTATAACATGAATTGGGGCTCGAGGAGAGGGGACCACTAGATTAAAATCAAGAATTTTAATTTTTTTTATCAATAGATGGAACGGGGATTAAGGGGTACCTCTACACCACCAGGGAAAAATGTTTCTTTTTTTTATCAACACAGGGATTGTTAATGTTTTGAAAATGGGGCCCTTAGAGCTTATAGTGAGGGCTGGGTTTTGAAAAGACACTTAAAGCTTATAGTTGGGGGGGTGAATTTTAAAATGGCTTTTAGATTTAGTAGTGGGGGCTGAATTTTAAAAAGGCACTTTAACCTTATATTGTGGGTGAATTTTAAAGAGACACCTGGGCCCTGATATTCAAAAGGGTTGTGCATGGCGCAACAGCATTGCGCCATGCGTGACCCAGTGATGCACCCAGGTGCAATATTCAAATGGGAATTGCGTCAGGCACAAATCCCGATGCGCTGGAGCGCATCAGTAATGTATGCAGCGCAGGTAGGGGGGGCATGCCCATGCATACTCTGCACATCCCGATATTCAGCTCGGGATGTGCTTGAGCCATGCATGTGCAACCTTCTACGGCGCGTACAAAGTTGATCCAAAAAAAGATCATCGCTGGCCACATACAGGTTAGCTGCCGATTGCAGGGTGCAACATGGCAGCTGCCACTTGTGGGTAGCCACCCAAGCTCCAGCTGCATCTCCGTGGTGGTGGTGCCTCCCCATCCCCGATCACAGGCATCTGTTTAAAAACCTCACATCCTAACTCCCTGGTGGTCCAGTCGACCGCTGTCAGCCTGATCATGGGCTTAAGTACAATAAATATGAATCCAATATCCCTGGTGGTCCAGTGGACCGCTGTCAGCCCGATCGTGGGCTTCAGTAAAATAAATAAGGATCCAATATCCCTGGTGGCCCAGTGGACCGCTGTCAGCCCGATCGCGGGCTTAAGTAAAATAAATAAGAATCCAATATCCCTGGTGGTCCAGTGGACCACTGTCAGCTCAATCATGGGCTTCAGTAAAATAAATAAGGATCCAATATCCCTGGTGGTCCAGCAGACCCCCCACCCACCCACTAGGCCCCCACTCCTCCCGGTGTGCGGGTGGCAGCACCCACCTGCCCGCCGCCCGTGACTGACACCATCGGTGGGGCTGTACACCCATTGGTCCACAGGCGTGAGCCAATGGGCATGCATATGCCGTACTACACATTTCCAGACATGTGAATGGATCCATTCATATCTGGAATGTAGTGCAATATGACTTGCCCATGCCCATTGGCTCACGCTGTGTGACCAATGGGTGTGCAGCCGATGTCAGTCGGCAGGCGGCCCGGGGCAACAGCGGGTGGGGTGCTGCCACCCGCCCCGCTGACCGGGGCGGGGGCTCAGTGGGTGAGTGAAAGTCCTCACCGGGGATGTTCAGATGCTGACTGTTAACTGAAAGCCCGCGTCGAGCTGACGGCGGTCACTAGACCACCGAAATATTGAATTCTTCATTATTTACAAATATGATCGGGGCTGTCTTTTGATAACCCGCACGCTGCTGGGGCGGCCGGTCCCTGATGGCTGCTGCCTGGCAGGGTGCTAGGCACCAAGTCAGCTGGGGATCAGTGCAGCGGTATGCAAATGGGGCCATAATGACATGCAAATGGCCCTATTTGCGCCTTGCATACATTATGGCCCAATTTGCATGTGCACTTTTGAATATCGCGGTTGCTGCGCATAGCGCAACAGAACTTGTGCTAGCGCATCCCCCTGCTCCACTCTGGCCACTTGCGCCATGTGCACTGCGGGTGGCCAGGGTGCGATTTTCAATGATGCTGAGCCATGACGCAGCTCCGTTGAATATTACCCAGTCAACGCCCATGCGCAGCCAAGTTGCGCTGCACCCAGACTTGCACCACAGCCTGACGCAGTTTGAATATCTGGGCCCCAAAGTTTATAGTGGGGTCAGAATTAAAAGAAAAGCTTAAAACCTAGAGTGGGGGCTGAATTTTTTTAAAAAAGACACATAGAGCTTATATTGAGTGCTGAATTTAAAAAAATCCTTAGAGTTTATAGTGGATGCTGAGTTTTGAAAAGGCACTTAAAGATTATAGTGGAGGCAACATTTTAAAAAGACAATGAGTGATTGTAGTGGGGGCTGAATAAGAAAAAAACACTTTGAACTAATAGCTGGGATTGAGTTTTGAAAAGGCACTTAAAACTTATAGTGGGGGATGAATTTTAAAAAGGCCTTTAAAACTTATAGTTGTATGCTGAATTTAATGAAGGCATTTAAGCTCATAGGGCTAAGTTTTGAAAAGACAGTTAAACGTATTGTAGGGGCTAAATTTCTAAAGGGCACTTATAGCTTTTAGTGGGTGATGTTCATAGTTCAAAGGTTATAACATGTTGTGTATGGTTGTGCGATATCAAAACCAAACACAACAGCCTTTTCAATCACCCAAATATTCAGGACATTTCTGTTTTAAAATGTATTGAAAATAATTGTGCTTTTTAAAAATGAGCAGAAATCCAATAGAGAGCATGATCTGCACTCCTCTTCTATCTCAGAATTAGTTACAGCACAGGCTGTGTACTCACACTTCACCCAATTAAAAAGCACATATTATATATAGAATAATGTATGAGTGGGTGTGTGTAACCACAATTTTACACACACACCTGAGGTGTGGGATGCTACATAAAACCCCAAGGGTGAAGCCCGAGTAGTTTATGCAATCATCACGCACTGAGGGTGTGTATAAAATTCTTCTCACACACCTACTCATATACTATTTTATTTAATTAATAACCAACATTTTTTTGCAACGGTTTTTAAGGTTTTGTGCTGTTCTCTGGCTGAGTGTTTTGGCTGTCAGGTAATCCATTCAAGTGGTTCAGAGTGGGTTGCTTAGCTTGCGTTAAGGTGAGCATGAGCGAGATTGACAGGTGCGAATTACAACCTTCCAGTTATAATCGAAAATATCAACTATGAGATTGTAACCAGGAATAAGACTACCATTATCTGTGTGTAAGAAATGCTGGCCATTAATTAAAACAAAAACCAAAAAATGTATGGGCATTGGCAACTTTGTGCAACTCAGCTTGTTTTTCTGTCTCTGGTTTCAGATGACAGCATGGACCTCAAGAGCAAATGTGCTGTTGTCTTAACCCCTCAATGAAAGCAAAGCCTTACTGTGTACAGTATGGTTGCCATACATTATTCTATATATGTTTGTTGACACTATGTTAAAAGGCAAATACACCCTTATTTTGTAGTGTCTTTGGTCCCTATGCACTAATGTGCAGAGTGGTTATGCTCTGCACAGCCACGGCACATAGCCACTCTGCACCCATTGTGCCCCATGTGGGATGCACAAAATGGGGCACGCAGCCCCTATGCCCTGATCCCCAGCCCCATGGACAGAAATATACTGGGGGGTGGGCAGGGGTGTGCCAGCACTACACACCATGCACAATGGTGCATAGTGCCATCTGCAGGGGGCATAACCATCTTCGGGATATGGCAGGGGGATCCCTGCCAAAAGTGCTTTACTTTCTGCGGTACACACAGGCACCCACCTGGTCTAGCTATCATGGTACTCCTGCACCTGTCCCCATGCCTGCCCATCCATCCAAGCACACACACCTGTACCACCCCTGTCACTGCAACACCCCCCCACAAGAGGGAGCACCAACTTCAAAATGCAGTACCCCCACCAACACTCCACTGTCCCAGCCATGTGCATTGCTACACTTTCCCCTCCTGATCTGTACCAGTCACCCTGTGTAGAGGTGCCCTGACATAATGGATAGTGGACACACACACTGGGCCTGTGGTGTGAAGGACACCTCCTGCCACTGTCTGTATGCTGGCAAACCTCTTGTGGCAGGCACTGCCTGGCCAGCTCTGTAGGGCACCCTGACCCTGGGTACCATCCCTGTCCCTCAATGGTAGTCTGTTGCACCCCCTGCAGCACCAACATCCACATCTGTACCAGCATAGTCAATGCCATGGCTGGATGGACAACAGTACAGCCCTCCACACACCTCCTTGGCCACCAGCCATCCAAGAGCTGCTGGGAATGCACAGCCTATTTATTAGGGCATGTTCCTAGCAGCACAGGTATGGCCGGCAAGCGAGGAGGTGTGCAGAGGGCTGTGCCACTGCCTGTCTGGCTACAGCACTAACTATGCAGGTACAGGTGGGAAAGTCGGTGCCACAGACTATCATTGAGGGTCAGGGGGGTGGGATCGGGGTCAGGTGTGTACTGGGGCACGTAACGCCTTGTGGGGGACCTTGATGAACTCAGGAGGGGCCCTTGATGACCACCAGGACAGAACAGCAGTGGGTGTGGGGGACCTGTCAAATTGTACACCAGGCGGCCATGTGCGGGGGCCGGGGAGTGCTTTGTTCTCTGGAGGGACATGGTGGCATGTGTATGTGGGACGGGCTTGCTGCATGGGTGCTGGAGCTGCCGAAGGGATGTTTTGTGCTGCTGGACTGCTAAGGGGCTTGAGCTCCTATCCCTCCACCCCAGTATGGACATTTGCAGAAGCCAGGAGTCAGTCTCAGGACTTGAGGGGTGCTGGGCAGGGGCTACCATCCTTGTCTTCCAGGTTCCAGCCCCTTATGCCCACCCCTTGAGATGCCACAAAGGCTGCCATGTGTTGGAGGGGAGGCGTGGCAGTGTGGCTGGTGGCACCCGTGCTCCAGGGGCTCAGCCATGGGGTCCACCACAAGATGGGACAGGGCCACAATGTGTCAGGGTGTCTGCTGGTGCTATTCACACACCCATACCCATTCCCTGCTGTGCTAGGGATCCACACAAGACCCAGGATGGGCATCCAACTGGATGCCTACCTAGGTTCACAACTCTGCCACTGGCCATGCTGTAGTGTACTGTGCACCAGGGGGCCATGCCACGGACAGGTGGTGGCCATGGTGAGTACCAACGGTGCGCATCTGTCTGCTGGTGTGGAGCTACGTGGGCAGGATACATGCATCTGGCATGCAATTCAAGTTCCTTATAGTTTTCCTCTTCAATCTGAAGCACACATGGGCAGAGAGTAAACATTTCACTTCTGTAGATGAAATACATGGACCTGTTATAGAAACGTCAGTGGATGTTCCACAATAGAAAACTGTAAATTCCATTGGTGAAGTTTTTTTTGTTCTCTACACTTTCCCACAGCTACCCCCATAAGTACCTATTATGGTGATAATCCAGCCCCATCTATGCCATCCCCACCACGTACCCCTACCTCCATCACCCTGGCTTTCCCCTATTAAGGGGGGTGGGGGGATGAGCCATGTTCCCCCAAACAACCTGTTTGTTTTTAGGCAGGTGGGCAGTCATCATGCAAGGGCCTGTGAGCACCACAGTACCTTACCCTGTAACACTGAAGCCTTTTTCCTTAGTCTCTGTTCCCCTTCCCTGGAGATGACTAGCCAGGCTCAATGACAGGTGTGTACACATAGTATGCTGATGTCCCATCAAGCCAAAAGGTGTCTCCTCCCAACCTGTTACACTCCCCACCTGCACCACCTGTGGACCTCCAGGTGATTGCATGGCTGGATAGGCTGATTTCCCTTCCCTGAGCTCTGGGACACTCATTTCTCTTCCCCATCTGACCCTCCTATGACCCAGGCTTGGGCATGAACCCAGGTCATCGGTATTGTGAACAGTATCTCTCACGTTGTGCCAAAAGGCCAGCCTCATTTGTGAAGTTTTTAATCTTGCACATCCATCAAAGCCACTCTTATAAGTATAAGAATGGTTTCACATGCGTTCTTCAGGTGAGGGAACAACAAAGTAAAGGTGAGTCATTTTGACATTGGAAGGATGGTGTACCATCACCGCAGTGACTCACTGACAGTGAAGACCACCACAGCAATGGAAATAAGGTAAAATCCGCCCATCGCTGTGGTGGTCTGTGTGCTGATCGGGACTGCCTTGCTGGGTGATTGCCCCCGGTTCAACTCTGACTCGGAGTTAGAATCCTAGAGACTGGGGAGTGTTAGGGGCGGGGTTTGGGGGTGCAGCCCCCCTATTGTGAGTGCTGACATCCCCGTGGCTACAATGCCGACAGTCAGCATTGTAACTGCTGCTGTAGGGGATGTTGGCGCTAGCACTGTCGAATTGCTATAGGTACACCTAGAAGGACACATATGAAGCCTCTGTTATATCGAAGAAAGCAGCTCTGAGTGGCATGTCATATCTGAAGGCCACACCTCAAGAGGGACAAGAACTGATTGGAGACAGTACAAAGGAAGGAGACAAAGATGGTGCAGGGTTTTTACCAGGAACAGTACGAGGTAAGGTTGAAAAGCTCAACTTGTGCTCCCTAGAGCAATGTAGGGATTGGGGGGACATGATAGAGATGTTCCAATACCTTAATGGTATTAACAATGTTCAGATATTATACCTTTTCAAGGTCAAAAACAGAAACAGGACTACGGGACATGACATGCATTTAACAGGAGGTAGATTCAGGACCAGTGGAAGGAAGTTCTTCTGCACAAAGAGGGTGGTGGATCCATGGAACAGCCTGCTGTCGGGGGTTGTGAGGGTAAAGATGGTCAGAGAATTTAAACTGGCCTGGGAAAGACATATTAGATCACTCAAGAGGGAGGCTTGTATAAACTGGCAGACTAGATTGATTATACGGTTCACATCTGCCATCAACTTCTATGTTTCTTCGTTTCTATATTATAGTAACATTTTTATGTATCTTTATTTATTATACTTCCACATCCCTGTTGTGAACTTTATTGAATAAATCCTTTACTAGTACCTTGAGTTAGTTCAACTAGTTTTGTGAAATGGAGTTGCTTACCATCTCGGAGCTGGGGGAGGGCACACACCATCCTTTTAGACACTCCTCTTTTGGGCGGCAGTTCTGGGTGACAGTACAAGCAGACAACTGCGGTGTGATTGTGGCTGTAAATAGCAAAAGAATAGAAGACATTTTACTAGTACTGGTCCCTGAGGGATGCCACTAAGTACCCTTCTCCACTCAAAGTAGTGCCATCCACCACAATACTCTGCTTCCTGCTCCAAAGTCAGTTTGCACTCCACCTTGTATATGCCTTTGTATACATATCACTTGCGTGCACATCACCCAGAAGCTTGTCATGCACCTCATCATTAAAAGCCCAGCTTAAGTCCAAACAGACATGTATGAAAAATGCACAAATAATGTTGCATCCCAAAGCATATTGGGACTCAAGGTTGCAGCTAAAAAGCTAAGTTAGCTTTTATTTGAAACAAACAGGCAAGCTGCTTCATTTAGATGGCATGGGCCTCAGCACTTTGTTTCACAATTAAAATAGGGGTAGTTAGTTGACAGATTTTAGCTGAAACATACGTAAGCTTGGCACCACGCACTTGTCATCCCATTTGTCATGTCCTACTCTATCCTAGATTTATCAAATGTTGGTAATGACTTGAACTAGTGGACTTTCACTTTGTAATAAACTCACTCTCAGTTTTCTCTTGACCTGCATCCTAAATTCAGTCTTAATGCTTCTTTTTCTTTCTCATTGAGAACATTTTGGATAGAGTAGGACATGGCAAATGGGGTAACTGTATAACAGTGCCACAGCTACATACATTTTAGCTGAAATATATCAGCTGACTGCCACCATTTTGACGAAGGTAATAATTAAAGACATAGGAGGATAAAGTATGGTTTAAATATGCAGGCCTTTTCCAGGCAGCATTGTTATTTTGTGTGTGTGATGCTGGATTTTGACTTGAATCATTTCTAATACTAAAACAGCATGGAACGGTTTCATTTTGAGTGATTCCCTCTGTTGCCCTGGATCAAAATTTGCAGCACTTATAGTAAGCACTTATAGTAATGCTTATTAATTACTAATTTTACTTTATTTACTCTCCTTTTATTGATTAGCTCAAACTTACAGCAGCGTGCTTTACCCGGTAAAATGTTTTTTAAATAAAATAAATTGCTCTTACTAACTGGATATTTTCTTTCTCGTGCTGCTGTACCATTCCTCAGTGAAAAGTACTCAGTGATATTTTTTTATGACAGGCTATATATAAAATACCAGGTGGTGTGGAGTGCATAACAGCACTGTTGCAGGTTTAAGGGAAACTGTTACATTGGGAACCATGTCTAGTTAACCTATAGCCAGCAGCATGTGCTCCCACTGTCTGTTTTTACAGATGTATAATTTAAAAAGATGGTACGTCAGTAACAAACTTAAGCTTTAGTAATCTGTGAAGTTTACAGCTTCCTAAAGTGCAAAGTGAGAACTTTGTGAAGTTTTCTCCAGGCAAAGTGGCATTTTGTTTTCAAGAAAAGTCATTAAAATTCATTTGTGAAGTTACAACTTCGTGAAAACATAATGGAAAAGTGTTACTTCATGCAGAAAAACTTTGCAAAGTGGCAAAATGCTATGTTTGCAGGCTAGCCTGGAACTTTTCAAGACTTCACAAGGGTGACTGTAACCCCCTTACAAATGAGGGTTACCAGAAGCTTTCCCGGAGCTTGCCTAGATGCTCCATGCCTGGTTGGTGTTCGGAGTAGGGCCGCTGAATGCAGGCGTGGTGAGTGCTTTTACAGCCTCCAGGACTATCTCTTTGAGAGCAGCCTAAGTGCAGTCATAATTACTCTGGGTTGAGTGTTTCTATCCTTGAGTCCCACCCGGGATGCTAGAAATAGCTCCATTCTGCCGTCGCTAAGTATGCAGAGGGAGCTCTGCTGGAGGATGTAACTATTTGCTGGAAATAACTTAGGGTAATAATGATAATGTGGTTGTTCTAACCTGCCTTCTTTGCAGCAGAGACTGTTCTGATTATCTCCTCCATTTTGGTCCCGAACTGCAGAATTGGACCAATCAGTACATTGGAACTCTAGATAGAGCCGGCTGACCAATGGGGACTTAGCTAGTAATCCTGGGAAGTAAAGGCTGACCAAGGGCGCCTTTTTGTGCCAAATGGGACAGGTCATATAGCCTGGTGTCTGCAGCCCACCTATGGGAACGGGTGGCGCGCGAGTGAGAAGGTTGCCCCCACTGCCTGAGAAGCAGAGACGTTGTGACTGTGGAACTGAGGGGAGCCCCAAGCTTCTGCGCCATAGAGTGTTCGCGTGGGAAGCGCGTGACAGGCCTAGGTTGCCGTTTCCCATAGCCAGAAAGCATCGGACTAAATCCACTGGCGTGCGGTCAGAGGAGGCTGTGATACAAACACAGCTACCTACCAGGCTCAACCTGTAGAGGACTGGAGAATCTGTTGAATCGCGTTTGGTCTGTCAGGAAAGTTGAAGCTGCAGTGAACTGCCCGCATAGCTGTGAGTTTGGTCGAGTTCAGGGAGCAGCTGCCTGGTATGGTACCCCTCCGTTGTTTTTCCATATAAATGTGTGAGGAAACCGTTGAAGCTCAGGCTCAGCCCTGCAAGCAGTGAAAGAGTGGTTCTCTGTTGGAGTTGTGAGTACTAAATCAGGGTAGCTCCCTGCTAAAGGTTGTAAACCAAGATACAGTCATTCTGTTGTATTGCAGACTGTACTAATTGAGCTTCCTGTCTTCATCTAAGTGTCATAGGAATTGAATGCTCCTTTGTGCCAGGGCCCCAACCAGTTGCATTGAGGAACTAGCCATTAGGGCTTGGGTACCCATAGACAATAACTGATAGGTTTAGGCCTGTGCACAGAGCCCTAGGTAGTTAAATATATTTTATAGTGATAAGTCAATCACCCTGATTTCCCCCGGTCCTTGTTATCTCCTCTCAAATAAATCAGATTGTTTGTTTTGCAACTGTACCCTGGCTGGTTTGTGTCTTACGGGGGATATACTGCACAGTGAATATTTGATAACTGTACCTTACTTTCCAGGGGGTCTCCAGAGTGAGCTGAGTGGTTTGAGCCGGGGGATAAGTGTTCAGGTGGAGAGCATTGTAATTAATCTGTGTGAGCCACTAGTGGGAAGAAAGGGGGGTTGCAGTAACCCAGAGGGCTGTGACCGAGTCAACCTTGACTGTCTTAACCCCGAACTCTGGGTGGAGGCACCCATCAACGGATCTGGGCCCCTTACCCTGTCGCAGCCAGGACAGGCAGGGGTGGTAGCCCTTAGGATAGCACCCCCTGGGGGTTACAAATTGGAGGCACTGCTGGGATTAGCATTCCCTAGTGGCCAAGTGGGTGAAGTGCATAAAAAATGGAAAAACTGGAAGGGGATATTCTGGCAAAAATTAAGTTGCATCCTATTAAGACAATGGTACACAAACTGATTGGGTGGGGTGAAGCCAAAGAGCTGGACTCCCAGAGAATTGTGTTACTGTTAGATGTGCCCCTGGGAACCCCAACAGCTGACATTATTTCTACAGCAGAGCATGTTAAATGTTTGGGCAAAGTGGAGGTAAAGGGGCGTATGGCTGACATGCTCGACCAGACGCTGCAGGTGCTACTTTTGTGCAGTGTGGCCATCAACTCCGAGAGGGTACCTCCAGTGATTTACCCGGAGGGTGCCCCACAGGGGTGGAGGCTTGTTCATATTCGGAGTGGGTCAGTCACTCCTGTGGGATCCTCCAGACTAATAGTTTTAAAGATAAACTGCTTAAATTGCTGGCGGTGGAGGGGAGGACTACCCAGGAATTGCTGCAAGCATTGGATCTGTCTAGTGACGCTACCCCCCAGGTCTCGCCAGGTACCTCCCCCTGTCCCCCCAAGAGTTCTATTTTGGCTCCACTGCCCTTAGTGGTCCCTCCTATACAGCTCGATTCTTACCGTAGGCTGAACCTTTTTTCTGGCACAGTGCCAGTGCCTACAGGGGAGGATGACTTGGAAGCGTGGATGGACTACGCCACCCCCTTAGTTCAGGAGTGGCAATGCTCTGAGGGGGAGAAAAGGAAATGATTGATGGAGAGTCTGCAGGGCCCCCTTTAGAAGCCATTAGGTTCTTGTGGGCTACCAACCCAGAAGCCACCGCAGCAGAATACCTTTCTGCTTTGGAGGGGGTGTTTGGGAGTACAGAGACTGGGGAAGACTTATTATGGAAATTCAGGTCTCCCAAGCAGTAGAGAAATGAGAAGCTGTCCGCCTTTGTTACTAGGGTGGAGCGGGCTTTGCAGAAGGCCTATAGAAAAGGGGATCACAGCCACGGCCCTGAACCAGGTCAGGTTGGAACATGTTTTGAAGTCTGCTAGATTTTCTAGTGTAATATTGTTAAAGCTTAAGTTGCATGATCGACGGGCTGCCCCACCTGAATACTGTTAATTGATGAGGGAAATTAGAGAATTGGAGACTGATGAGGAGGGGTGGGAACCCTATGTGGGGGCTGTGAACCCAAGCCGGACCCCTGAGTCTAGTGCCCCGGAAGAGACCCATTTTTCCAGAAATCCTGATGAGTCCCCCGATTTTCCAAGTGATGTGGGGGTGCAAGCTATTTCCTCTGATCCCCAAGTAGAAAATGCCGAGGTCAGAAATTTGCGAGAACTGGTGAGAGACTTGAAGCGATCCACCATCTACCCTGTTAGGTCTGGGGAGCCTGAGTTATCCAAAAACCAATGCCCTGGCCCAGGGAAACCCTCTCATCCCCCACAGGGCCCCCAGCAGACAAGGTGACCCCCTACTAATAGAGACCCCCAGGACCCCCGGTTCTGTTACCATTGTGGGGAGGATGGACACTTTCAGCCTGAGTGCCAGATGCCGGAGAATTTAAGGAAAGTCAACAGCAAACTGATCACTTGGCATCACAGGGCCCACGTCTGACCCCCCAGGAAAAGCTTTGTGACCCGGGCCAATGCCCAAGCAACTGTCAATGCTGCGCCCCCCGAATGGTCTGATGTGGTCAGGCCCTCGATGGAAGTCCCAGTGTGAGTAAATGGGATTCCCACCCGAGCTGTATTAGACAGTGGCTCTCAGGTAACCATCATGTTTCAGGACTGGTATCAGATACACCTACCCGGGGTGCCCCTACAGCCCTTGGATGGTCTACATGTGTGGGGATTGAGTGACAAGGCTTATCCGTATTTGGGGTATATCCGGATCTGGTTGTCATTCTCACTTCTGTGGCTGGAGTGGACGAACAGGTGGAAACCTTAGCTTTAGTTTGCCCCCCCACTGGACTGTATGATGGGGTACCCCTGTGGATTGGGACAAATACTCATTTGTTTGGATGACTAGCCCAGTTGTGTTCAGAAAAGCAAGCCTTCAGAACCGGGTGAGCCCTAAGCATACCCGCCGTGATCCAAAAGGCCGTTGAAACTCAGAAGTAGGTTAGTCAGAAGGAACCTGAAGGCCCAGTGGGTGTAGTATGGTGAAAGGATCCGGCACCAGTGACACTTGCCCCGAATGCTCAATGTGTTCTGCACAGGGATGTACGCCTGAAAACAGATGCTAAGAATAAGTTGTTGATGTTGGATGCACCTGGGGAGGGAAGATTAGCTGAGGGACTGTTGGTCAAACCCAGTATCTTGCCGGCTAGAGCTCATGCTTACGTTAGGAGGGTGATGGTTCAAGTGCATAATGTGTCTGACAAAGAGATTCGAATAAGAAGAGGGTGCACCTTGGCAAGTGTACATTGTGCAGATACTGCAGTGCTGCCAAATGGCAAGGGTTCCAGGAAAGATGACAGAGTTACTCCCGAATTGTTTGATTTTGGTGACTCCCCGTTGACTGCTGAATGGAAAATGAGGATCAGTGAGAAGCTTGCCAAAAGAGATCAGGTTTTCTCCCTGAAAGAATGGGATGTGGGATGTGTGCAAGGGGCTGAGCACCACATCCGGCTGCATGATGAAAGGCCTTTCCGAGACAGATCCCAGCACCTGGCCCCAGCCGACATAGACGATGTGAGGTGGCATCTGCAAGAGATGCTTGCTGCTGGTGTGATACAAGAGTCCAGGAGCCCCTATGCCTCCCCCATTGTAGTAGTGAGAAAAAAGAATGGGGTGGTTCAGATGTGTGTAGACTACCACACCTTGAATTGGCAGACCATCCCAGACCAGTATACCATGCCACACATACAGGACACATTGGATTGTTTAAATGGCAGTAAGTGGTTCTCTGTGTTGGACCTCCGCAGCAGGTACTACCAGATCCCGATGGCCCCAGAGGACCAAGAGAAGACCGCATTTATTTGCCCTCTAGGTTTCTATGAGTTTATTCAGATGCCTCAAGGGATTTCAGATGCCCCAGCCACCTTTCAGCGCCTGATGGAATGTGCTGTGGGAGACATGAATTTGCTTGAGTGTTTGGTTTACTTGGATGATGTCATAGTGTTTGGCCGTTCATTGGAAGAACATGAGCAACGATTGTTCAAGGTCCTGGATCGGTTGAAGGACTTCAGCCTCAAGCTGTCTATAGACAAGTGTCAATTCTTCCAAACTTCTGTGAAATATGTGGGCCACATAGTATCCACTGAAGGCATAGAGACTGACCCTAGCAAAGTGGAGGCCTTGACCACTTGACCTCAGCCCCGGAATTTGAAAGAGCTGCAATGGTTCCTGGGGTTTTTCGGATATTATAGGTGGTTTATCAAAGATTATTCTCGAGTGATTCACCCCCTCCTCAACCTCACTCAAAGGGTACCCTACCACGCACAAAAAGTATAAGAAAGTTGTGCGCTCTGAGACAGAGAAGAAGTATTTTCGGCCGAATGATGTGTTTGGGGACCGCTGGACTGCTGAGTGTGAGGAAGCTTTCTATGACATCATATATCAACTTACCCATGCCCCAGTGCTGGCCAATGCTGACCCGGCCAAGCCATACGTTCTCCATACTGATGCCAGTCTACAAGGATTGGGGGCTGTGTTATATCAGGAGCACTCGAACGGTCTGAGACCTGTAGCTTTTGCCAGCAGAAGTCTGACTCTTTCAGAAAAAAATTATCCAGTGCACAAACTAGAGTTCCTGGCTCTGAAGTGGGCCATTGTTGATCAGTTTCATGACTATTTGTACGGTACCAAGATATTGGTAAAGACTGATAACAATCCTCTGACCTATGTACAGACCTCAGCCAAGTTGGATGCCACTGGCCCTAGGTGGCTGTCTGCCTTGGCCACCTACGATTATGCTGTTGAGTACAGAGCAGGCCTAAGCCCTATAGATGCAGATGCTCTCTCTCGGAGACCTATGCCAGAAACTGATTGGGTCAGGTTATCAAAGCCTGACGTAAGAGCCCTTTGCCAGAAATTTGACAAGGAGGAACAGGTGTCTCCTGATGCTGTAGACTGTATGGTGGATTGCTTGGGGCCATCTGAAATCTGCATACCTGCTGCCTACTGTCATTTTTCTGCATTAGACACTAGTTCACTGCCCCAATTTAACAATGATAGTCTCCAATGGGCTCAATCCCAAGAATCTATGATAAAAACGGTTGTGGAGGCTTTGCAGGCCGGGAGGGACGTGTCCAAGTTGTGTTCCACTGACTTGAGAACTGCCTTGTTATATACTAAGAAGGGCCCAAATTAAAGCTGATTTACCAACTACTATACAGAGAGACTGTGGATAAGGAGGGCCGGGTAGACAAACAACAACTGGTGCTGCCCTCAGCTTTTAGAGAACTGGTCCTGAGGTCATTGCATAATCACATGGAGCATCTTGACATAGACCGAACTCTCGATCTGGTACGGACCCGATTCTACTGGCCAAAAATGAGTACGGATATAGAGCATTATGTCAAGACCTGTGGCCGCTGTTTGCAAAGAAAAGCCCTACCTCAGAGAGCTGTCCCCATGGTCAATATCACCACTAGTGCCCCTATGGAACTGGTCTGCATTGATTTCCTGAGTTTAGAAACAGATCTGAAAAATATCAGTAACATATTGGTAGTCACTGATCATTTTACCCGGTATGCACAGGCCTTTCCTACTATGGATCAGAAAGCAACCACGATGGCTAAAGTACTCGTGGAGAATTTCTTTGTCCACTATGGGGCCTCCCAGAGGATCCACTCCGACCAGGGGAGGGACTTTGAGAGCCGGCTAATCAAAGAGATGTTATCTTTGTGGGAAGTACGAAAATCAAGAACCACCCCCATACCATCCCCAGGGAGATCCCCAACCTGAAAGATTTAACCGCACCTTGCTTGATATGTTGGGCACCCTGCAACCCAAAGACAAGCCTAGATGGAGCCAGCAGATTAGCACCCTGGTTTGTGCTTATAACTGCACCAAAAGTGATGCCACTGGATTTTCCCCATACAGGCTGATGTTTGGGAGAGAAGCTAGATTGCCAGTGGATGTGTGTTTCGGGGTTTCCCCTGATG
This sequence comes from Neoceratodus forsteri, assembly GCA_016271365.2. Lineage (NCBI taxonomy): Eukaryota > Metazoa > Chordata > Ceratodontiformes > Ceratodontidae > Neoceratodus > Neoceratodus forsteri. The sequence goes on along the minus strand of CM028138.1, from coordinate 618,424,538 downwards.
GGGTGCAAGCAGAAAATCATCTGCAGTATGTACAGAAGTTGAAGGCCCAATTGCACCATGCCTACCAACTGGCCCAGACCATGACTGCCAAACGAAACCTGGCTAACAAAGAGAGGTATGATAAAGTGAAAACAATGGAACTGAGAGAAGGGGATAGAGTGCTATTGAGGAATTTGGGACTGCATGGTAAACATAAAATTGCTGACAGATGGCATCACCTCCCTCATACTGTTGTGGGAAGACTGGCAGATTTATCTGTATATAAAGTGCGGCCTGAAAACAATTCAAAAGATGTGAAAACCATACAAAGAAATCATCTGCTGCCAATTGGGCAGATCCTGATTGAAGCTGAACCTCTCAATGCCCCCCACTCCAGGCCTATGACTAGGTCTGCTGCCAAGAAAAAAACCAGACCACTTTATTCTTCAGAAAGCCAAATAAGAGGACCTTGTCCAAACCCTTCTGATGAAGATGATCGCCACTCTGTGTCTGAAGACAATGAAAGTAATATTGAATACTATCCCTCTTATGAACTGAGCCAGCTGTTTTGGGACAATCCCTTCGTTAACTCTGGAGATGAGGTTGGGCTTTCTGGACTGTCTGAGCCCCCAGCTTTGTCTCCGGAACCCATGTTTCCAGAGGATGAATTGGGTAGCAGCAAAGCCCAAGGGGTGGGGTCATTGAGCATGGCTGAACTGTCTGGCCTGGCTGAACTATCTGACTCTTCAGAAGAAGAAAGTGATGTGGGGGAACAAGCCAATGATATGCCGGAACCCAAAGAATATTTTGAATGCCCTGATGGTTCCTTACTAGTGCCTGAGCAGTCCCCAGCTGAGCCAAGTAGTGTGGGTCCAGATATAGAGGGTCATGCCCCCAAAAGTACTATGAGCACTAGGTCTCCTTCCCCTGTGGAGGTTCCCACTACTAATCTCAATGAGGCTGAAATGGAATCGGGGCCAGTAGCAGGGTTTTCCGAGACCCCTAGACGCTCCAGCCTAGAAGTATGGCCTGTAGTAAAGTTGAGTTATGAGTCTCTGGGTCAGCCTGTGGACCTGCCCTTAAATGTGGTCTATAAAGGGGTGTATGTGTCCCCAAGCTCCTTGCCTAAGTTAGCCTTGGGGGATAACTCCAGCCTGTTAGTGTTGCCATTTGAGTGTGGTACCCCTACCCCAGTTAGCCTGCCAGTAGCTGATAGGGAAGGGCCCCCTCTTTCCAGGTGTCATGGGCTGAGAGTAATGACCTGATTTAAAAGAGGTAAGGGTTATCTGTTTGTAATGTTGGATAAACAGTAGTAAACTGCGAATAAAGTGACAGTGTATGTCATATACAGTGTGATATAATGTTAATCAAACTGTTTGTCTTAAAGTGATTTAAGGGTAACTACTTGGCGCGGACACCAAGTTCTCTTCAGACCAGGAAGGGTGTAACCCCCCTACAAATGGGGGTTACCAGAAGCTTTCCTGGAGCTTGCCTAGATGCTCCATGCCTGGTTGGTGTTCGGAGTAGGGCCACTGAATGCAGGCGTGGTGAGTGCTTTTACAGCCTCCAGGACTGTCTCTTTGAGAGCTCTCCTAAGTGCAGTCATAATTACTCTGGGGGGGTTTGAGTGTTTCTATGCTCGAGTCCCGCCCGGGATGCTGGAAATAGCTCCATTCTGCTGTTGCTAAGTATGCAGAGGGAGCGCTGCTGGAGGATGTAACTATTTGCTGGAAATAACTTAGAGTAATAATGATAATGTGGTTGTTCTAACCTGCCTTCTTTGCAGCAGAGACTGTTCTGATCATCTCCTCCATTTTGGTACCGAACTGTCGAATTGGACCAATCAGTACATCGGAACTCTAGATAGAGCCGGCTGACCAATGGGGACTTAGCTAGTAATCCTGGGAAGTAAAGACTGACCAAGGGCGCCTTTTTGCGCCAATCGGGACAGGTCTCATAGCCTGGTGTCTGCAGCCCACCTATGGGAACGGGTGGCGCGCGAGTGAGAAGGTTGCCCCCACTGCCTGAGAAGCAGAGACGTTGTGACTGTGGAGCTGAGGGGAGCCCCGAGCTTCTGCACCATAGAGTGTTCACGTGGGAAGAATGTGAGAGGCCTAGGCAGCCACTTCCCATAGCCAGAAAGCTTTGGACTAAATCCGCCGGTGCGCGGTCAGAGGAGGCTGTGATACAAACACAGCTACCTACCAGCTCAACCTGTAGAGGACTGGAGAATCTGTTGAATCACGTTCGGTCTGTTAGGAAAGTTGAAGCTGCAGTGAACCGCCCGTATAGCTGTGATTTTGGTCGAGTTCAGGGAGCAGCTGCCTGGTATGGTACCCCTCCGTTGTTTTTCCATATAAATGTGTGAGGAAGCCGTTGAAGCTCAGGCTCAGCCCTGCAAGTGGTGAAAGAGTGGTTCTCTGTTGGAGTTGTGAGTACTAAATCAGGGTAGCTCCCTGCTAAAGGTTGTAAACCAAGACACAGTCATTTTGTTGTATTGCAGACTGCACTAATTGAGCTTCCTAGCTTCATCTAAGTGTCATAGGAATTGAATGCTCCTTTGTGCCAGGGCCCCAACCAGCTGCATCGAGGAACTAGCCATTAGGGCTTTTGTACCCATAGACAATAACTGATAGGTTTAGGCCTGTGCACAGAGCTCTAGGTAGTTAAATATATTTTATAGTGATAAGTCAATCACACTGATTTCCCCCGGTCCTTGTTATCTCCCCTCAAATAAATCAGATTGTTTGTTTTGCAACTGTACCCTGTCTGGTTTGTGTCTTACGGGGGATATACTGCACAGTGAATATTTGATAACTGTACCTTACTTTCCAGGGGGTCTCCAGAGTGAGCTGAGTGGTTCGAGCTGGGGGGTAGGTGTTCAGGGGGAGAGCATTGTAATTAATCTGTGTAAGCCACTAGTGGGAAGAAAGGGGCGTTGCAGTAACCTACAGGGCTGTGACCGAGTCAACCTTGACTGTCTTAACTCCGACCTCTGGGTGGAGGCACCCGTCAACAGATCTGGGCCCCTTGCCCTGTCGCAGCCGAGACAGGCAGGGGTGGTAGCCCTTAGGATAGTGCCCCCTTGGGGTTACATGACTCTTCACAACTTCACGGCAACATTGCTGGTGAGATTTAACCTTGCTACATAACTAGGATAATTCATTGCTAAAACAATGTTTAGGCCCTAGCTTTGCCACTATCTTTCCAGGCACAGAAAAGTATGTGCCAATGCTTGGAGAGAAGGTGCCAAAGTTAGAGCAATGCCACTATAGCATTGATGAACACTGAATCATTGAAAGGCCTCAGAAACACTATGCCACATATTCACCAATGCACAAGAATTTTTTTTCCATAATATTGCATTGCTTTCTGTTGTGTCATTAAACAGCAACCCTAACTGAAATCTAACTCTAGTTTTTCTGTAATAAAAGTATTTTCTTTTTTAAAAGGTAGTTTAAAGACCGACCAGGTGGTGCTGAGGGTTGAGGTTCTGGATGCCACACCTTGCGCCATGCCGGCAACCTTTGTTTAGGAATGAGCACGGGCTGTCGGGATGACTCACTGGCAACAGCAGACTCCCAGCAGAGGCTGGAAGTGTGACAGCCTGGTGATCACGTAGATACTAGGAGGAGCCTAGGCTTGATGTCCGCAGGAAGGGTGCGGGAGCGCGCCTGGTCACACTGGACATCATTGCATGTCTGGGCTCCAGGAAGGGAATCACACTCGTAAACAGTGGAAGCTCCCATTGGATGGTAGGAGGATGATTCCTGCCACCACCTCCAAAGCCGAACCCTGCCCACTGGGTCCTGAACTCACCATCTGCCTCTGCCAGAGGAGCCCTGTAAGCCAGCATCGTACAACAGAAGGCGTCCCCAACCTGGGGGGCAAGTGTCTGGGGGACTGCTCCTGTGGTGTGTCATGGGTGATGTGAGATCAAGGCAGCAGCTGGAAGGATCTCAGGCAGGAGGGGAACAGGCAGGTCAACCAATGGGGCCCCAGCCATATCAACTTTTAATATATTTATATATGTACCTGTGACCATGTCGCAGGTGCATTATAGAGAGAACAGTTTTCATGTAAACACTAATGCCGATAATGTAGTTTTATTTTTAAGTAGTTGGTAAATGCCAGGAAAGCAAGGCTGGGAGGCCAGCCCACTGGAACAAGTGCTAGCACTACCGCTTGCTATACTAATGACCCAGAATTGGGAACAAGTACAAAACGTTGGAGGGTCAGGTGTGGGAGGAGGAGGATTGAGCATTCAGTGGACAGCTCTTCTCCTCTGGGTTGGGTGAGCTGTGGTGCTCAGTGACAATCTGACCCCAAGCAGCAACTGGGGTCGGTGAGCAAGAGACTCCGAGAGAAGGGGACTGGAGGATAGGAAGGCATTAGTGCAAAAGGCATGAGAGCATGTCTGATGTCATCAGGATGTCATTGCACATCATATCCTCCCAGGGCAACCCACAAGCAAGAAATGTTGTCAGGACAGCGGCAGCTTGAAGCTCTTGGTAAGCAAGAATGAAAGAAATCTGTGCTCAAAAAAATATGGGGTGCAACATCTATGGATAGCCTGGCTATGCTAAACTCATCATGTAGTAAAATGTTTGAATTAGAGTAAGGGTATGCATCGGGTAGGTCAATAAAGAAGCAGAACAGTGCAAATAAGTCTTAAAAAACTTTTTAATTCTTATTGTAGTTTTGTAGTATTACAAAAAACTTGTGCAAACAGTGAGCAAAATACAAAATTCACATTTCCATCTCCCCCAACCTTACCCCAGTCTGTACCCAGCTAACAATAGCGCCAGCACTTCACCAATAGGCTTCTGCATGAAGCTCTTGGCCACCATCCAAAAAAATGCCCAGGAGTAAGCCTCAGCTTGGGCATTCAGTAGGTCTTGGTCTCTCCCTTCGGGGAGCCTCAACACATAGGTAAGCTGTGGGCCTCCCAGCCAGTTCCATGTGATATGGGCGAGTGCATAACAGTGAGCCCATAAGAGTGACTACATTGCAGTGAGGAGTGAAATTGTGAACGTGCTTCACCCCCGCACCCCCTTTGCTGTGGGCTTTGCCCTCCACACCACCCTTACCTAATTAACAATACTCTGGCTCGCAGCACCTCAGGAACATTAAAAAGTGTTTTCACCATTTTGGCCCTCACTGTAATGTAGTCTCTGTACTTGGGGCTCACTGTTATGTTTGCCCATATTACTGGATACCCTCCCAGTCTGGTGGGCTTGGGGTGGATGACAGGTGGGTGGTCCAGGAAACCGAATCAGGGAGAATGTCCCTGTAAGTACAGAGGCGAAAAAAGAGAGTTAAAGAAAAAGACAAGCTGATAAGAAACATAGAAACATAACAATTGATGGCACATAAGGACCACTTGCTCCTCCTAGTCTGCTTATTTTTCCTACCTACTTCATATACCATAGACCCTAATTGATCTGCAGCCTACCCTCTCTTTCCTATCCCTAGGATTCACTTATGTCTATCCCATGCATTCTTGAATTCCCCTACCATTTTCTCCCCCAACACTTCCACAAAGAGGCTGTTCCATGCATGCACTACCCTTTCTGTGAAAAAAAATATTTCCTCACATTACCCCTGAGTCTACATCCATCTAGCCTCATGTCATGACCCCTTGTGCTTGAACATCTTTTTCTGGAAGATGCCACCCTTTTGTACCTTATTCATACCCTTGAGGTATTTGAATGTCTCTATCATATCCTTCCTCTCTGACCTCACTTCCCAAAAATGCATATTGAATCTTGAATATGAAATACAAAAAAGGTAAGCATACACTTTATAAGTAGTAAATCCAAACAAGTTCATAAACCTTTTTCACTGTCACATCTCATCAGATGTCCTATTTACATGATACAAAATATAGAACATCTATCAATTAAAGAGAATATCCTTTTCTTGCAAGAATTTGACATTGCATTCAGTGCCAACAGCTGCTTATAGTATACAAAGACACTTTCAGGTAACCATTCTTTTGCTGTGGTGGCTGGGGCTGCCTATATCATGGTTGGGCAGAATCAACCTTATTAATATGAATGTGCTGCCCTGCATGCTCTATCCCATCCTGATGCTTTCCACTGGGCTCATAAAAAGGATCTGCAAGCTCTGGAAAAGGTGTGCTCAGACTTTATATGGCAACTAAAAAGGCCTAGAGTCAGTCCAAGCAGACCGAAGTGCCCTACAGGTAGAGGGGGTTGAGATACCTTGATTATTCACTACACCACCTAGCTACACAGGCCAGATTTTTTTCCGGAATGGGTTAGAGGGGAGAGGCATGCTCACTGTGTATCACTGGATCCAGCAGGTTCATAGTGCCAGATTCCAGCATATTTGAACCCAAGAGGTTAAAAGCTTATTGGAGACAAGGGAAGGGTAATGAGCTTGTATATATGCTTCTGGAGGCTTGGGGGAAGATGCACAGACTCTTGAGACACCAGAAGAATGGCACACAGCTAGCCGCAGTATGTGCCAACCCAGACATTCTTCCAGGGTTACATAGAAATATTGGAAAATAGAATATGACAGCAGATAAGGCCCACTTTGCCCACCTAGTGTGCCCATTTTCCCTACCTGTTTCACATACTGCAGATCCTAAATGATCTGTGGCTTACCCTCTCTTTCCTGTCAGTACTGGGTTCAATACTGGGTTGTTAAGACAGGACAAGGCGTTAGCTCATTGGGCCTGTCACCTGCAGGGCTTCATGTCACTAGAGTTCCTTTATGTCTGTCCCATGCATTTTTGAATTCCCCTACCATTTTTACCCCACAACCTCTACCAGGAGGCTGTTGCATGGATCTACTATCCTTTCCATGAAAAAATACTTTCTCACTTTACCCCCTAAATCTACCCACTCTAGCTTCATATCATGTTTCTTGTTCTTGAACATCTTTTTTTAAGATGCTATTCACTTGTTTCTTATTTATACTCTCAAAGTATTCGAGTCACTATCATATCTCCCATCTCTCTCCTCTCCTTCAGGGAATACATATTGAGATCCTCCAATCTCCCCTTATAGGACTTTAGCTGCAGCCCCTGCACCATTTTTGTCACCTCTCTCTGAACTGCTTCTACTCTGTCTATGTTCTTCCAGTGATGCTGCCTCCAGAACTGGGCACAATACACTAGATGAGGTCTCATCAATGTTCTATACAGTGACATAACCACCTCCTTCCTTCTGCTGGAGATACAGCTCCCTATGCATTCTACTGGCTCTCCTCACGGCCTTCTGGTTGGAGGATGAAGGTTTTCAACAGTGGCCAGAGAGGGGAATTAAGTGTTTGGGGGATCCTCTTAATAGAAAGAGTTTTAAAGATTTTCAACAACTTATAGAGGAGTTTGGAGTACCCTAGACACACAGGTTTAAGTATTTTCAGGATAATAACTGGGACTGACAAATGGGGAGCATGAACCCTTTGGAACTCCCACTACACTCGGTTGAGAGCTGAATGTTGTCAGCAAGGGTCTGCCCAAATGGAACTCTGGCTAAGGACTACGACTGCCTTAAGAAAAACACCACCTCACCCCTCACCCTGCTTTAGTGTGTCTAGTTATGTTGTTCTCCTGCTATCTTATTATGTTTTCTCTCTGCCACAAATAACAGAGCGCGCTTATGTACTACATCCAAGATTTTTAAGTAAGAACTGAATGAAATGCAGTAACTGTAAAACATTGTTATATGGTGGATGTTTGTCAAATGTTGCCTTTTGCATAAAATACCAATAAACAGAGAGTAACAAGCATTTGTCAATGCCGAATGTTGGCTTGCTGCCATTGGGAGTGCAGGAGTTAGAGAGATGCAGCATAGGAATGGCAGTCAAGTAGTGAACTGATGCCAACCCACCCCAACCCCACAGAGAGTGACAGGCATTAGGGTGTCCCTTTGGGTGTTTGGTAGTGCAGTGTGGGAAAACATGCTGGGCAGGATGTGAAAAATGACAGCTGCACAGTTAATAAGGAGGTGTAAAAAAGTGCCAGTGTTGAAAATGTGGCATACAAATATACGAAATGTGCGGAGTTACAAGGGTGCGTGGGAAATATGCAACGCACGCTTGCAACACTGCCATTTTATGGGCGTTGGGTACCAAATTTTTAACATAGGCATTTTAGCAACTCTGCTCATGTACAGTGTCACTGTCATTTCTGCAAAGTGTCCCAAGAAGTGATTTCGGACAACATCCACGCTATTCTGCGCTTAAAGTGTGAAAACACATTTTGGGCAGGGTATGTGAAATGACGGCTGTACTGTTCATCAAGAGGTGTGGAAAAATGGCAATGGTGAAAATCCAGAGTGAAAATATCACAAATGCATGACGGTATGAGCGTGTGTGCAATCTGCCAATGCACTCTCGTAACAGAGTCATTTTATGGAGTATCAGCACCAAATTTTCAACACAGGCATTTTAGGACCTCTGCTCATGAACTGTGTCACTGTCATTTTCATAATCTGGCCCAAAGACTGATTTCCCTGGCGACTTCTGATGTAGCGCCGAAGTGCGGAAACACATTTTGGGCAGGATGGGAAATGACAGCTGTACTGTTCACAAGGAGGTGTACAAAAATGCCAATTCTGAAAATCCGGCATTAAAATATTGGGAATGTGTGACGTTACGAGCCTGAGTAGCAACTGCGTAATGCACGCTCTCAAAACAGGCATTTGTTGGATTTTTCCCACCAAATTTGGAACATAGGCTTTTTGAGAGGCCACCTTATGAACACTGGCACTGTCATTTTGTTAATGAGTCCCAAAAGGTGATTTCATGCAGTGACTGCGAAATCACCTTTCGAGGCCGATTAATGCCATGACAGTTATAGAATTCAGGAGGAGGGGCCCCAAAAGCCCCATGTTGAAAATTTAGTGCTAAAATTCCAAGAAATACCTGTGATATGCAGCAAAGTTGAAAAAAACCCTATTCATTCCATTATACAGCTTACCGGCATTTCCTCAGTTCGCGGCTGGCTTTGAAGAGTGCAGACGTGTTCCCGGTCCACAGAAGATCATTGCGCCGGACTCCGGAAATAAGTATGGGATGGGGGGTGAGGGGAGGCAGGGTGCGCAGTGGGTGGGTGCAGGTGGGGAAGGGGGGTATCGAGACTCGAGGGACCGTTTTGTTTAAGGAAAAAAAAAGGAAAACCATCATGGGACAGTTTTCGTGTTGCAGGGCATTTGGCACGCTGGGTGGGCTCCCAGCATGCCACCTACCTGTTGTTTTTGGGGGGTGTCAGTAGCTGACGGGAATTGAGCACCCCTTGTCGGCACACAACACGGAGTCATGCCGACGGGGGACTGGGCACCCGTGTCAAACAAAGAAAGCGGAGAGGGCCGAGCCAAGGGTTAGGCACCCCTCGACATTCCAATAATTGGGAGGTGATGCCGATGAGGTGGGCTCCCTGTCAGAGTACAAAAATGGGGGCCATGAGCAGAGGGGATTGGCACCTCTTGGCAATTCAACATTTGGGGTATGCCGACAGGAGTGGGCTCCCCCGTCAGCACACTAAGACAGCGGGGGGGTTACCAACAGGAGGACTGGACACCCCCAATGTCGGCAGGCCTGAGCCGCTCGCTGACCATGCTCATAATGGCAGCGAGCACGGCAAGCAAAGGACCGCTGCGTATGACGAGCTTTGCTCAGATTGCAGCAGACCTTTGCTTAGATGTGCTCGCCCAATTATACATGCATGGTGTGGCGCTGGCATGCAGGCTGATTCGGGAATGAGGGACACACCTACTGATGCGTGCCCTGCATTCGCCCAACAGCTGCCGTGCCCCCCAAACCCATACAACCACAAGATATTGCTTGCGGAAGTGCACAAGCCAACATAAAAAAAGAAAGCTGCTCTGTGTAGGAAATCTCATTCTCATTTTAGTGTGGTGATATGGCCACCTACTTAAAGAACCCCAGTACAAAAGCTGATTCAGGGCGTTAGCTCCTTGCAATTTATTTATTTATTTATTGAAATGTTTCACCAGGAAAGGCACACTGAGCAACAAGATGATCATCTCACGGTGCGATCTGGGTGGGGGGGTTTACAGATGGAGAGCAGTTGCACACATTGATACATGGAATAGGAGTTACCTTGTACAAAGAATTACAATGACATAGGGTAAATTAGGTTACATACAAAAGGTTATCTTCAACAAAATGGTTCAACATGGATTAGGTTAGCACAATACTGTACTTGACAGCTATAGTATTCTATGAAGAACACATTAGACAGAGAGAACAAGGTTAGGAGTGCAATAGAGGGCAAGTGCAGAAGTTGATGGTATATGCCAGCATTCATAGCAGTAGCTAACGCCACTGGTCAATTCTATCACATCACTTAATGCTTAAAATACAATGTGCTTTTCTTATAACAAATTTAAAAACATAGTTATTGCCGATACCTCATTTTCCTTAGTATGGATCGCCTATGTAGGATGCATGCATAAAACACAATAGAGTATAAGTTTGAATTCTGTCTCCACACTGCTAAATAACAACATTCACGTAACCAAAATATTTGTGCATTTGAAAAACGTTTCTTACTTGCACAGCTGCTGCAGGCACTGCTCAGTGCAGCTAAAGATCTAGGACAAGTAAAACCTTCATAAGTTCCTACATTTTACCTCAGTGTTGTATTTAAAGAACTAACCCCATTAATAGAACTACTATCTATTTATCTATATTGGGTATACAGGGGTGGTACCTGAAGTTAAAAAGAGTATAATAAAAATACAGAAGAAACATATTGCTTTGTTTGTGTAACTGATTCATGTTATGATTGACTTTGGACCTGGCCATTATCAGCTCCAACATTACAATTTACTAAATATATGATACAGAGGACACCCAGAGGATTCCTCACTTTGCATATCTCATAGAAACATAGAAACATAGAAGTTGATGACAGATAAGGACCGCAAGTCCCATCCAGTCTGCCCATTACTTTTTCTACCTTATAAATGTGCCATCGGCCTTTACTCTGTCAATGGCTTATCTATTCATACTCATCTGTATTGCTCCTTTATGCCTAACCCATGCCTGTTTGAAGCCCTGCATTGTATTCATATCCACCACTTCCTGAGGTAGGCAGTTCCATGCATCCACCACCCTTTCTGTGAAAAAGACCTTCCTCACATTACCCCTTAATCGGCCTCCCTCTAATCGCATGCTGTGTCCTCTTGTCCTGCTATTTTTCTTATATTGAAACATGTTAGACTCTCACCTTGTTAATGCCCTTAAGGTGTTTGAATGTTTTGATCACATCACCTCTGTCCCTCCTTTGCTATAGGATATACATATTGAGCTCCGTTAATCTGTCCTCATATGTTTTTTGATGCAGTCCCTGCACCATTTTTGTTGCCCTTCTCTGGACTGCCTCAATTTGGTTAATGTCCTTGTGAAGGTGTGGCCTCCAGTACTGCATGTAGTACTCCAGATGGGGCCTAACCAGTGTCTTGTAAAGAGGGATTATTACCTCCCTTTTCCAACTTGTGATACCCCTACTAATACATCATAACATCCCCCTAGCCTTACATACTGCTGTAGTGGTCTGCTTGGATGATTTCAGGTCATTGGTGATGATGATGCCCAAGTCTCTTTCTTCCCTTGTGACTGCCAGCAACTCCCTTCCCAGCCTCTAGGTGGCTTCAGGGTTTCTCTTCACTATTTGCATGATCTTGCACTTCTTTGCATTAAACCCCAGTTGCCACTCTTCCAACCAATTTGCTAGTTTATCCAGATCTCTTCTTATTCTGCCCACCCCATCTGGATCATCTACTCTGTTGCAGATCTTGGTGTCATCTGCAAATAGACAAACCTTACCCTCCAGTCCATCTGCAATGTCACTGATGAAGATATTGAAGAGGACTGGCCCCAGGACTGATCCCTGAGGTACCCCACTTGTAACTTGCATCTCTTCTGACTGTATACCATTTACCACCACTCTCTGTTTTCTGCCCGTCAACCAGCTTGTCACCCAGTTGACCAACTTCTGATCCACCCCGAGCCTACCCAGCTTATGTATCAATCTTCTATGTGGAACAGTATCGACAGTATCGAAAGCTTTGCTGAAGTCAAGGTAGGCAACATCAACTGCTCCCCCTTGGTCCACCACTCTGGTTTCCCAGTCAAAAAAATCTATGAGATTAGTGTGACAGGACCTTTATTTTGTAAACCCATGCTGTCTTGGATCCTGTGCTCCTACTGATTCCAGGTGTTGCACTATCCTTTTCTTAAGGAGTGCCCCCATAATCTTGCCCATTATTGAGGTAAGACTGACTGACTGGTCTGTAGTTCCCTGCCTCCTCCCTGCTACCACTCTTGTGAAGCGGGATCACATGAGCCCTTCTCCAGTCTTCTGGGACCTCTCCTGTGCTCAGAGACTCACTAAACATTTCTGGCAATGGCTCTGCCAGTTCCACCCTTTGCTCCTCTAATATCCTGGCATGTATGCCATCAGGTCCCATTGCCTTGCCCACCCTGAGCTTATCAAGCTCTTGTAGCACCCTTTCTTTTGTGAATGGAATAGTTCTCACCTCCCTCCCCCCACCCCCGTGTCCATGGTGCTGAGCTGTGGGCCCTGCTCTACCTTCTGTTTAGTAAATACTGAGCAGAAGTATCTATTTAGGATAGATGCTTTTACATGGTCCTCCTCCTCACATGCTCCCTTATCTCCTTTGATCTTAGCAATACCCTCTGGACTTTTTCCTTTCACTAATGTACCTATAGAAAGTTTTGTCACCTTCTTTTACTGTCTGTGCTAGTGTTTCCTCGGTTTGGGCCTTTGCCTGCCTTACTGCCTTCCCTGCTTCCCTTAGTGAAGTTTGGTATGCCTCCCTATCTTCATCCTGCTGTGTTCACTTATATTTCCTGAAGGCCAGCCTTTTGGCTTTGACCTTTTTGGCTACTGTTTTTGAGAACCAAAATGGTTTCCTTCTTCTTTTGCACTTCCTTTTCTCTCTAACACAATGGGATGTTGCTTCAAGTATTGCATCCTTAATGCTTGCCCACTTTGCCTGTACCCCCTCACCTGTATTTCTTTTTGCCAGGGCTAGCTTAACTTTGTTGGCCATCTTATCAAAGTCAGCTGCTCTGAAGTCCCATATTTTGGCCCCTCCACACATCACCCCATTTCAAATGTCCCTGACATGCAGTGACACCCCCTTCCCACACGTGACTGCATGTCAAACATCCCTGTCATTCCATTGTCCCCACACACCTGATTCCATGTCAAGCATCCCTAGCATCTAGCACCACCACCTTTCATATTTATGCCATACAAATATCCCTGGTTTCCAGTGGTAATCCCCACCCTTATGTTGCCTGAATATTATTAAGTATCTGGAATTCATAGATACCCTCCACCCATACTCTTCCCACAAACTGCTTAGTCTCTGTTACCCAGTGGTGTCACCCATGCTTGCCCTATATTTAAAAATATCAAAATATGCAACCACTGGGAATCCAGCCCCTTTCACTGCTCCTTTTGCCATTTCCAGCACTAGGTGCACAACCTTAGTGTTTGAATATTTAAATTAGACAGCAATTTCCCTTTGAACTACCAAGTAACACCTATCTCACCTTCTCTCCTCTGCCAACCAAACATCTATTCTCCCAGATCCAATATCACCTCATTCCAATCCTCCCCCCCATGCCAATCATAATTAAAAAAATGCTTTTTGCCGTGAACAACACAGCCCTTCTCTCAAAACTGCATAAAATAAATAAAAACACAGTCACAAGCTGCTGAATTAAGGAAAAGGAAGACAAGCACAGCACTGGATATGAACTCAGTGTGCACATCATTATTTTTTTTTTGTGTTTTCAGTCCCAAGATGTAACTATGTGCACATTTTGGCTCATTCTGACCTCAGGTTTTCTGAATGTGGATGTTGCCACTCTCCTCACAACCACATAAGAGGCACCTTACATAGAAACATAATTTGATGGCAGATAAGGACCACTTGGTCCATCTTGTCTGCCAGTTTCTCCCTACCTACACTATTCCATCAGACCGTGCCCAATCTACAGCTCTTTTTCCCTCTCCCTTCCTTTACACTGGGATTCCCTTGTGCTTATCCCATGCAGTCTTGAACTCCACCACTGTTTTCATCCCTACCTCCTCTGCTAGAAGGCTATTTCAGGAATCCACCATTCTTTCTGTGAAGAAGTATGTCCTAACATTTCTCCTGGATCTACCCCCCCTCCCAACTTCATAGCATGCCCCCTTGTTCTTGAGCACCATTTCATCTGAAAAATACTGCCGTCTTGTACCTTATTTACCCCTGTGAGATATTTAAATGTTTCTAGCATATCTCACCCTCTCCCCTTTGTTCCAGGGTGTGCACATTGAGGTCCTTAAGTAGCTTCCAATAGGGCTGTTGATGAAGACACTGCATCATTTTAGTTGCTCTCCTCTGACCCACCTCCAGTCTGTCAATGTCCTGACAGAGATGTGGTCTTCAGAACTGGACACAATACTCCAGGTAGGGATCTTACCAAGGTTTATATATAGGCAACATCACCTCCCTCTTTCTGCTGGTAATACCTCTCCCTATGCACACCAGCATCCCACTTGCCCTCCCTACTGCCTTGTCACTCTGTCTGGCCACCTTTAGGTCATCTGATATGATTACCCCTGGATCTCTTTCGTGCTTTGTGGTCATCAGTACCACTCCACCCTTTTTGTACTCTGCCCCTGGGTTTCTGTGCCCTAAGTGCATGTGCTTTATTCTGCACTTTTTTGCATTGAAACCCAGCTGCCATACCCTTGACCACTCCTCTAGTTTTCTCACATCTCTGCTCATCCTTTCTGACACCCCCCCACAACTCCTAGATTATCCAAATTACTGCAGATTTTGGTGTCATCTGCAAAGAGGCGGACCTTCCCTTCCAGCTCCTCTTCAATGTCGCTTATAAAGACATAAAAAAGAAATGGTTACAACACTGACCCCTAAGGCACCTGAGCGGTCACCCTCCCTTCCTTGGAGTGAACTTCATTTACCACAGCCCTTTGACACCCAACTCAATTTCTTATCCTTATTACCACCTTTGGATCCACTCCTAAGCTACCCAGCTTGCTTACTTGTGTCCTATGTGGAACAGTGTTGAACACCTTACTGAAATCTATAAGAGGTAAGCAACTTCCACTGCTCCCCCCTTATCTAGTTCCTTGGTCACCCAGTAAAATAAATTTATCGGCTTTGTTTGACATGACCGCCCCCTTGTGAAACCATGCTACCTTGGATCTTGTAAACCACAGGATTCAAGATGTTCACCTACCCTGTACTTCAGCAGTGATTCCATTAACCTTCCCATCACCAATGTCAGGCTGACTGGCCTATATTTCTCAGTGTCCTCCCTGCTACTACTTTTGTGTAGTGGGACTACATCTGTCCTCCTCCAGTCCTTCGGAAACACTCCTGTTTCCATTGAGCTGTTAAATTGAACTGTCAGAGGTGCAGCCAGTATTTCTTCGAGATCCTTCAATACACTTGGATGTACCCCATCAGGCCCCATTGCTTTGTCTACTTTCAGATTAGCAAGTCCCTTCAGGATTCTCTCCTCCAAAAAGGATTAGTGTCCACCTACCTCCCTTCCTCCCAAGCTTTTGTTACTTTTTTGTGGCCCTTCCCCTTCTCCTTCCTCTGTGAACACTGAACAAAAAGTATTTATTCAAGATGCCTGCTTTTTCCTGGTCCCCCTCTAAACATACAATCCTCCCTTCCCTACAATCCCACTCCGGTCTTACTTTTATCACTTTCATATCTAAATATGCCTTGTCCCCTTTCCTTACCTCCTGGACTATTCTGTCTTCAGTGTGCCTTTTCACTACTTACTGCTTTCCCTTCTTCCCTCTGTTTCCCCCGGTACACCTCCTTATCCTCATCTGAGTCTCATTACACCATCTGAATGCTACCCTTTTAGCTTTTACCTTTTAAGTCACCTCTTTCAAGAACCACAGCAGTGTCTCCTTCCTCTTGATTTTGAACACTTGTTTGACATAGAGGATTGTTGTCTTTACTATGCTCCCTGTTATCTTCTTCAACTCTTCCTCTACCCCACCAAGGTCACACACTACTGCTATGTCATCCCTATGGCATTCACCCATCTTTTTAAAATCTTCCCTCCTGAAGTCCATGTTCCTCACCCTTGTGTGGTTCAGTTCTGCAGCCATCCTTATATTATGCCACACCATACAGATATGGTCTCCAAGTGGCCTCCCACCTTGAAGTTTTCAACACTGTCCCTGTTAGTGAGTACCAGGTCCAGTATTGCCCTATCACGAATCAGTTCACTGACTAGTTGCCTGAGGAATGCACACTGCAGAATCCAGTATTTCCCCGCTACTAGCTGAAGCCACTGCTAGGAGGCTCCAATCCACATCTGGCAGGTTAAGTCCCCTCTGTTGCCGCACCTCCACCTTTTCTGCCATCTTTTCAATTGCATCCACCAGTATGTTATCTAATTCCTTCCTCTGTGCTGGAGGTCTGTAGATCTCTCCTGTGTGAATAGTGACACCATTCCTCATCTCCAGGGAGACCTACAGTACCTCTGCCTCCCCCTGTATTCCCTGCATCTCCATGGCTTTTATGTTTTTCATTACGTAAAGCACCACACCTCTTCCTTCCATCCCAGCTGGTCCTACCTGAAATGAGTACAGCCTGGTATGACTATGCCCTAATCAAGTTTTCAGTGCACCATGACTTTGTAATGGCCATAATATCCAGGTCGGCCTCTGCCATGATGGCCTCTATGTCTAAAATCTTATTTTCTAGACTTCTAGCATTTACACACATGGCCTTCCTGATTTTGACTCCACTCTGTTTGTTGTGCACCCTTTTTACTTTTTGCCTTACCTCCTTCTAACCTCTCTTTTCAATGCTCCTGTTTCTTTCCCCTTAATCTATACCACACTGCTCCTTTTATTAATTTGCACCCTGGAGGATTCCTCTCCCCTCAGGTTCTTCTTGCTCTCTACTTCAGCTTGTGGGGGATGCAGTTTCTGCCCCCCTGATTCCTTCTGCCACCCCCCGGCTATTTTAAATGTTCATCCAAGTAACATTTAAACTGTCCACTGGGGACTGTGGTTCCCCTCCCAGATGGATGCAGGCCATCACCCCTGTAAAGACCTTTATCCTCTTGGGTGGGTTCCCAGTCTCCAGTGTAGCTGAACCCTTCCTCTCTGCACCATTGCTTCAGCCATGAGTTGAAGCTCCAGGTATGGAGTTCCCTCTCCTATCACCAGTTCTAAATGTGCAGCTCCTCAGCTAAAGCCACTAGGTGAGTTACCTGCCTAAGACCCCACCCCAGCTCCCTACCCCCCTCCGCACTAGGTCAGATACATCCCTAACCAGGTCATTAGTGCCATAATTATCTGAAGGATTTGCATCCCATTCCTCTGGGTCATGGCACCAGGTAGGTACCTAACCTGCCTCTTCACCCCTTTCCTATTCCCAAATGTATCCTCCTCACAGCTAAGTCTCCCACCAGAAGTTGCTTCATCCTCCTCTGGGGTCCACTACCACCCTCCTTGTGGTCTCCACTATGGATAGCCCCCACTTTCCTCTTGGTTACTACTTCCTGGCAGTCCCGCCCCACCAGAGGGGCATAGGAATATTATAGTGATACTGGTTGAGGAATGTGCCTCTGCCCCACTACCCCATCTTTCCAGATCCCACCATACTCCAGGTGTTTCTCCTCACTGACATTCTCTGAGGCAATAGTGGCAGACTTGGTGACCTCTGGGTGGGGTAGAAGTCCCCAAATCCTATCCAGCTCAGCCTGGAGTGTAGAGACCATCTCCCTCAATCCAGAGAGGTTCATGCAGATAGGACAAAACCACAGTCTCTAGAAAGTGTCTTTGAAAACTGCCACCCCACAGCCACTCCTAGCATTCTCAACCTAGATCCTTCCAGTGTTACCTGGAGATACGTTTGTACCCTTTGTTCTGATAGGGTGTTTCCAGTTTCTCCTTTTTTGTTTATTAAACCTTTAAAACCAACCCAAAATGCTTTTGGTATATTTAGTCCTCTAAACACATTTCATGTTTGATTATAAAGGTGCCATCTATGTTGTTATAAGGTGTGTTGGTGATTTGGTTGCACTGAAAATTTCTTGATTAAGCCACCCTGAAAATGTTGGGTCAAAAAGTCCACAAATGGCCAAGTTATAACTAAAAGAAAAGAAGCTGGGAAAATAACTGAATCCACATGACTGCACAGTGTAAATATCTTGTGACTTAGTTGTTTCCCAGTTTTTATTCTTTTGCTTATAACATTATCATTTTTACCCATGGTGGCACCAACTTTTCAGGTGGCAAAGACATCCCCTCACCTTGTGACTGCATAATTGATACATTGTGAATCTGACCCAAAATGTGTTTTGGTTTTGTTTATGTATGTACTTTATAGCATTCTGCCCCAGCTGCCCCACCTGACCACCCTCCTCAGCCCTGTCACCCCAGTATCACCAGGACTTACCCCTGCCTGGTCGCTGGTTGTGGAGCCTCCAAGAGGTTGTTCATCATCTGCAGCCAGAGGTGTTTTTCCTCCATTTTTCTCCCTTCCCATTGCTGGGGTGCACATGCAGGAAGTACACATGTAGAGGTGTGTGCACACTCACAGAAGTCCCACAGCACCCTCCCTTCTTCTGACCCCTGTGATGCGCACTACCCACTGGCCTTCACCTGGGGGTAGTCTTTCAGTGGGAACGCCAGTCCTCTCTCCCCAGGAGAGGAGAGCTGTCCTCCAGACACTCAGTCCTCTCCCTCCCCTGCTGATCCCCGGCAACCAGTGCTCATTCCAGAACACGGGTTGCCTGTGTGGTGCGAGGTGGGATGTCCAGCACCTCAACCCTCAGTGCCACCAAGCTAACTCTCCAAAATATGCTTTCAGGGGGTCAACTTCCCCCAAACACATTTTGGGTCACAGTTACAAGACTCAAATTATGTTGTGAAATGGGATGGCAACTTATGGCATTCTGGAAATTTGGGTGAAAAATAACCAAGTTGTGTGTAAAAGAAAGCAAAATAAGTACAGATGCATGTGTCAGGTATCCCAAAGGAGAAAGGAGGCTGTGTTCTATGTCACTGTATCGCTGCTTCATATGTGGCCTCCAGGGTGAAGCAGGCTACAGAACTGGAGCTGTATGAATCAGCATACAGCTGCTTCATGAGAGGCTGTTACGGATAACCTGTGTAAAGCAAATTCCTAACTATAAATGACAGGAAACAATGTCCAAAAATGTGTCCATGCCTACATTAGGATTCATTACCAAAAGAGAATGAACTCTAGCCAGAGGCGATAGGGCTGTGATTAGCCACCAAATGACCAAAGTTATTTTCTTGTTGGTGTGATATAGTGCTGTTTAGTCACAATCATCAAAAAACAGCCATGCTGCTAAATCAGTCTTCTTGAAATTACTTAGTCGGAGTAAATACTGCTGCTGTGTGTGTGTGTGTGCACTCCCAGATTAAGTTTGCCTTTTTTCTGTAACTGCAGGGCAATTTTCCTCTGTTTTCCTGTAGATCTTTATTTCCAATGGAAGCCAAATTCCTCTGTTTTCCTGTATAACTATTGCAAGTCTATGGGAAGAATTTCCCTGTAGATGGCTTCAAATCCTTGTAAACAGAGTTCCTTACCATTTAGATAAAATACCTGACATTCCCTACAAGCTTAGTTAAAGGATAACTGTACTAACCCTGAGAGTAATGTTTCCTGTAGAAGCTTTTTTTCATATAGTGGGTCTCCTTTTGTTTCTGCCCCATTTTTGCTGGCCTTTTAGTTAACCTGATATATATTTATGGGCTACACACTGCTGCAAAGTGCCATCTAAAAATTGTATGAATTTGTTTATGTCCCCATGAACCTAAGAATTCTAAATTAGAACACAGATGCATTGTACCAACAATGTAAGTTCTTGACAAGATCATACTGTTCTAAAATGGTCAGTGCCAGCAGTGTGTGAATCAGAAACACTCACTGAATTTACCAAAAGGCCAGTTAAGATTAAGCAGTAACAAAATGAGAACTGGTATTTAAAATAAATAGCATCTACTTCTACAAAAATGCATGTTTGCAGATTCAAGGCAGTTCTCCTTTGAGATATTAGCAGGCCATCTAAACTGTTCACTACTTAAGGGGCTAGCAGTATAGCCTACAGGTTAGAATAATGAGCTTTATACATCCAGCATTCAGACATGGGTTTGATTCCCACACCCTCCATTTCCATACTGTGTGGCTCTGATTAAGTTACTTAATCTCCCCAATGTTCCTGGGTTATCTCTAGAAACAAGCACCTATGCCTAGTTGGCCTTACATTTTTACCAAAGGAAAACATATACATTTATTAAATTACATTTATAAACTGTAAACAAACATTAAACTCTAGTACACAGATTCCAGATCCATGCAATACCCAATCTCCCTACTCCTAACAGAGTCCATCTACTGTAACTACTCTGTCCTTCTCTGTAAATCTGTAATTTTTTTCCATTTTGATTTAGTTTTGAAACTGCCTGTCTGGAGGACAGAAACATAACACTTTCATACTGTCCTTCTGTTGCGGAGGAGGGAATGCTGACTCGAACAGTGTAGCTGAGCCTCAGACCATAAATCCTTGATGAGAGATGAACAGTCTGTGTCACATGGCCCATCCCAAAGCAGGATTGTATACACACACACACACACACACACACACACACACTTACTTAAACACACTTTCTACTTGACACTTCCGACTCCAGAAACAGCAAACAAGCATGAAACACCTATTTTGTTCTATGTGTGTCAGGGCAGCTAGACTTAATTATCTCTGTCATGCTAGTTTATGCTTACTTTTTTTGTTTGTTTCTTTAAAGGGCAAGATCATTCAGGCCCAAAAAAGTGATGGGGGTACTGTCCCTTGCTCTGCAGTTCATATTTGTGTGCCCAGAGGAATGAAATAGCTCACAGACTGCAGGTCCACTGTCTATAATCTGACACTGTACACTACAGACATCATATAATACATTAACCCCCAGGTTGCTGAAAGAAATAGAGTTCATCTATTAGACTGAGCCAGACAGATGATAGAAATAGTAGTTTAAAACATTTTTTTGTTAATATCCTGAGAAGTTCTGAAGCACAATACAGTAGCATCCCCCCTCCTCTCAGATGCTTTTAACATAGAGCAGCAAATAGCAAAAATCAGAGGGGGAGTGCACTACTTTGCAGCTGTGGAGGAATACTTCCAAATATCTAAAAAGCAAGTCTATAAAAAGATGGTTTGGAGCTATACTCTGAACGATGACAGAAGGGTTGTAGGCTCTGCCCACAGCCCTAAAAAGTAAGGAAATGCAGTGTTAGGGCTCATTTGAAACAAACTCCATCCTCCATCCTCCATCATAAACATAGATGCCTCCACATTGAATGCCAGGCACAGTTTGTGCTTCAAAGGTATGTTTTGTCATCATAGATAAATAACTTTTTATGAGGAATGCAGTTGTACCTAGTGACAAAAACTGCAGCCGTATGTTATGAGACACAAGGCTGTACTATAGTGTGTGTGTGTGTTAGGGTTGGAAAAAATTGCAAAAATCCATTTTATGCATTTTTTTCATGACATTGTGCCATTTTGGCACAATTTTGTGAATTGAACAGAGTATATACTGTAGTGACACATAGGTTTTCCACAAAATTAGCACAATTGCTCAATTTTGCAAATTAAAGTTTATAAAAATGTGCACTTTCAAAAGTTCATGCTTAGCCTTTGCCATTTGGCATAGGAGAAAGTACAGCGTTGTGGTTTAGATCACTGAGCTGCAAACCTGGAGAGCTGGGTTTGAATTCCATTAGCCTCTGTTTGCATACTGTATGACCCTGAGCAAGTCACTTAACTTCCTTGTGCTCCCAAATCGCACCTGAAAACAAACTCTGGCTTAGAGTGCCTTTCTTTGTAAAACAATTTCCCCTTCCCTTATTTGCTGAAATTGCAAATTTTTTAAGAATTCCCATTTTTTAAAATGTGCAGTTTGGGGAATAAATGGTACAATTTGCAGAACTTGAGCAAGTTTTAGGAACTGACATTTTTAAACATGTGCAGTTTGCAGGAAAAGTGTACAATTTGCTGAAATTGCAAATTTTTAGGAACTCACATTTTGTATAATGCTCAATTTGTAAAAAATGTGCAATTCTTGGAATAAGGGAAGCTAAATTACACTAGATTTTGCAGCAATTTCACAAAAATGGTATGAATGCGATATCAATAACTTTCTGCAATTTTGCTAGAAATTTCACCCAGCACAAGTGTGTGTGTGTGTGTGTGTGTGTGTGTGTGTGTGATTGCTTGTAAAATGGCCCATAAATAGAGTGGTGCAAGTGTGAAGCATATATATCATCATGCAAAGTGCTCCAGACCTAACGCAGACTTCGTGTCTGGTCCTGTAGGCCACCACCAACCTGCCAAATGGTCAAATAAGAGTGTGCAGCACCTTTAACAGACTTTGAGAGTGGACCCCACCAGCAGTGAGTACACTGTTCATCATGGGGAGTATCTGTAACCTTCTGTAAACTGCAAACTGCTAAACCGACTAGTAAGAAATGCAGTGGAGGCAGCAATCCTAGCAGTGACAATGTAAGTGAACTACAGTATGCAAACGGATGTCAAGGCTAGGTATTTATTAAAGGATTCTGACAACATCATGGACTATGAAAGGAAAGCTCAAGTGGTTTATGTGTCATCAGAAGGCTGAAATGGAAACGCATGCCTTGTAGAACATGGTTTGTCATCTGTTATGTTTTAGTATATGGTTCAGCAAAAATCTAATACAACAAGGCAGCTATAAAGATATTTAAAATAGGTTTTAACATTGCCAAAATCTCTCTTTTTTTTTTTTTGTTTGAAGAAAAATTATTGCAGGTTGGACCTTATCTTTAAACAAATTGTGGTCAGAGCTGACATGGCTGCATAGAACCACTTAAACAGCACTAAAAGTGCTCCATTAAGATGAAGCTCATGACAGAGAAATATGTCATTTTCAAGATGGCCACCATAGTTCATACATGTGCACTGACATCCGGCAGCCATCTTAGGAATGGCGATTTTTTTCGCCATGAGCTCTGTGCATAAGCGTACTACTGAATGCAGAACTACCACATTAAAGTAGTGTGCCAAAGAGGACAGCTCAGCTTCAGAGAGGAGGGGTGGAGGAGACACCACACACCAACAATGGAGCTACTGCTATGGACAACATGCTGCATCACTGTAAGAGAGAACTGGGACCATATCCATTCATGGTCTTGTCTCTGTCCTACAGTGATCCCAAAATGCCCTCAGGGCTCTGCCTATGCAGCTGTAAAAGCTGGCAGTAGTAATGTTCACAGTGTGTGCATTTAGGATAGGGAAACAGTAATTTTAAATGTGGCATGAGGAATAAGAGCTGCATGAGGCTATGTGGTCAAGTAGCTAATAGTATAGCCTTGAGGTTAGAATAATGAGCTGTGGATGATTTTAGTGCATCCACAGACCTGGGTTTGATTTTCAGAACCTCCATTTGCATACTGTGTGGCCTGGAGCAAGACATTTAACTTCCCCAGTGCTCCTTGGTCACCCTCTGAAAACAAGCTTAATGCATAATGGGCCTTAACCTGGTTATCAAAGAATAAAGAAAACGTTGCTGCACCACAGCAATGATGTCACTACTACAGTACAACAGCTCAGTGATGTCAGAACTGTAGTGCATCAACTTTTTAGCTTGTATGGAGGTATATTATATATCAGGCTTTCACCAAATACCATAACATTATTGGGTGCAACATTTATTTCCATGACAAGGCAGGATTAGCAGAGGTTTCCTTTTTTTATGTAAGATAGACCATTGTGTGTCTATGGATCTCAGGAGATGAATACAATGGGCGCATGTTTTTTCTGCACCTAGCTTCTCCTATGTTCCTAAGAAAGAATAATTCAAAGTATTCTAGTGGTACAGTAGTACCTCTGTTGTCAGGGCTGGATAGGCAAATTTTTGTTAAACTGCAATTTCCAGCCATTAATATTCTCAGTGTTCCTTGAGAGATTTTTACAAAACTTTCACAGTGTGATCTGAGGCCCAGAATCCTCATATGTGGTAAGTCTGGTAAAAGTTTGTTCCACATTTTCTTTCCATGTGATGAGCTAAAAAATTGAAAAAGACTAACACTTTTCAAAAATAAGTGTAATTCATGCACCGCTTACTATTTCTGCTGTCGCAGTGCACATGTCCCCTCTTGTAGATGCACCTTCACTCTTACTGGTGCCAGTCCATCTGCAAGAACAGGGTTTTGCTGTTGCCGTACCTATAACTGTGACAACAGGGATGGGGCTGGCTTTGTCTCACCTGTGACAACAGAATTGGCTGTTCTGTCACATGTGTTAAAAGTCCTATAGTTAGTGACAGTAAACCAACTGTGTTTTGAATAATGATACTTGTGTGGTCATGAGGAGGAGCATGATAACTAGAGGATTTTATAAAATTTAGAGAAAAAACATTTGTAAAACAAAGAAGTTATAATAAAGCGTAGATTTACGTGGCTGAGATTTGTACATCACATTTGCATGCATGCTGAAAAAATGTACACTTTGTTTTGTTTTTTTATATATGAAAACAGTTTTTTGTATTTTCACAGATGGACTTGGGTTTTTCAGCTAAGAAAACAGTCTTTTTGTGCTTTTTCTCATGGTGAAACAGACTTTTTTTGCATTTTCACTGCAAGAGTTTATTTTATCATGTACAAAATGTTTGCTTAATTTATTTTAGCTGGGCATTAATGTTGAACATTCTGCTACTTTGTAAATGGCTGTGGACCCTACACAAATCAAGCTGCATGTCTGGCCCTGTCTCAAATGGGTCTGCTGTTTTATATGGGGCACACAGAACCCTTCACAAAGTAAACATGAGGTGTGTGGCATCCTTCTTGAAGGCACTGTTGCTTCGGGTAGTGCCCACCAAGACCGGTACAAAGACAAAGCTGCAAGTCTAAGGTCTTATCCCATGGGTCTGCCGCTTCAGCAAGCTACAGGTCCAGTGCCATGACTGGCAGGCCTTCTGCTTCATGTAGTGACCCCAGGGTCCTACACAAAGAATGTTTTTGGTGCAAGTTGCTAAATGAAGGCCTCACAATATAGCCTAGAGGTTAGAGCAATGGGCTGTGAAAGAGCTTGGTACATCCAGCAGACCAGAGTTCAAATTCCACAACATCCACTTGCATATTGTATGAGACTGAGCAAATCAATTAACCTCCCCAGTGCTCTCAGGTCACCTCTGAAAATAGGCCTCAGACCCAGTGGGCCTTACCCAATTACCAAAGAATTCAAATAAAAAAAATGAAAATAATGCATAGGCAACTGTGTGTTATGATTCTTTTTACACACTTGAGGTACATGATGACCCCAAAAACCTCTGGAGCAAAGCTCAAGAGCTTTATGTGGTGATCACACACCCAACATACATAAAACACTTTACAAACAGACTGTTTGTTATGATTTATTTTTTTATAATAACTGGTGAAGAGATATTTGCAAAAAATTGTTTCCCAAGCCCAAAAGTTCCAAATGCCATAATGACTGGATTTGACATTATACCAGGTTATTACAGTATTTGATCACACTGATAATCAGTGTACTAAAGACAGTCACCAGGGGCCAGATATTCAAAGCTTTCCACTGGGAGTAAACTCACTGTGCAGAAGTAGCACCAAATTTGCACCCAGCTGCAATATTCAAAAGGTCAATTAGTGCCAGCACTATGTGATAGCTCCAACACTAAAAGATAATGTATGCGGGGGAGGGGGGGGGTGAGGGGAAGGACCAGCATATTCAAAAGAACAGTACTGTGCTACAGTGTTTTGCATGATCCGTACTGTGGTGCACATTGCCACCATCAAGAAGCAGGCAGTAATGCCGTGAAATCAGGGGGGAGGCGGATCTCCCAGTCACCGACGCAGGTACACTGCACAGCACAGTGCAGTGAAACCCTGGTAGTCTAGTGGCCCCCCATCCCATTCCCTGACACCTCTCTATAAGCAAGGTGGTGTAGTGACCCCCCCAACCCCGATCACCAACATATGGAAAGATTCCATGTCATGTTAGCGATCGAAATACAGCGATCGCTATTATAGCAAATGCATATAATAGCTAATGTATGTGTGTCCCTGGAAAATAGTCATTCTATGGCTAGTGCACCCACCCAGTAAACAAAAATGAAATATCGCAGAAAAGCATTTTGGTGATATACAAAGACAAGCAACTAGACTTCTGACTATTTTAAGTGCTTTTGTGGAGGTGCTGCGCCCAACCGAACCCCCCCAACTAAGGATTGTTAACTCCAGGGGGGTGCATGTTGAGGAGTGGGCAAAACATGGATGGAAAAAAAAATAACAGAGAACCGCATGCAGCGGCAAAACAGTCGCCCCCAGCAGGTCACAAACCCAATGCCTGGTACACCATAGTCTGTCACCCTCACCACCACACAAAAGGGCTGGCTCAGCTGCTGCAGGATCCCCTTCCCATACAAACTCTCCATCCTATCCCTTCACTACACCTCCCTATTCCTTCCCTTACAGTCGCTTTCCACAATATAGCATTGCTACCCTTGCAGGGTAGCTGATGATGATAGCACTATAAATGAGTGACTGTTTCTACAGTCACTTATTTATAATCGCTATCATCACTGGTTACCCATGAAAAAATATATATTGTCACAATAACTCTGGTAGTCTAATGCCCCCACAACAGCTAATGCTGATTGCAGACATATATACTGATAAGTTCTGCCAATAATCCTTGTAGTCTAGTGGCCCCCAACCCCTCTGCGCCAATCACAGAACACATTGTCCATTTCATCTAGCACCCCCCCCAGCATTGATCACCCATGTAATCTGTAAAATTATCCTTGGTGATCCAGTGGACCATGACAGCCCCAATCCCCCTCATTGTGCACCCCTGAACTATCTGGTAGCATAGTGTTCCTTCCCCACCCTTACATGAATGAGCCATTGACAGGCTTAGACCACCGCTCACTTCCACGGCTTACAGTACATGCTCATTCAGAACTCAGTCAGTGGCTGGCCACAGAGGTGAGTGATGAGCTGAGCCAATAGCCAGCTCTTTTATAGGAGTGGGTGGGGGGGTCCACTAGACACCCAGGAACTTTGAGGGTGTACAGTAGGGAGGATCAGGGCTGTCACTGTCCACTGTACCACCAGGTATAATTTTACGGGTCACATGGGTGATTGGTGCAGGGAGGGCTCTAGACAAATGTGACAATGTGTTCCATGATTACTGCAGGGGTCAGCAATCAGTAAGAGGGGTTGGTGGCAACTAGACTATAAGAGTTGTTGGCAGACATTTTGAGTATATGTGTCGGAGATCGATCAGCAATCGCAGTTGGGGGGCATTAGACCACCAGGTAAACTGAACACATATGCATGCCACCTGTGTCTGGGATAGTTGATGAGGATGGGGGACACTGGATTACCAGTGACACCAAGCATACATACAATATAAATATATACCACAGTGGAATATGCTGTATTTACATATAGAAATATATACAGTATATATATATATATATATATATATAAAACATGCTTCTTGATTGTCACTCATTACAAGGACCATCCCTCATTGTACCCCTCATAAATGCCCTGTCCCTCAGTCATCCTGCAAGGACTACATGCTGCACATGCAGAGAATATGATTTACAGCCAGACTGTAATATAGGCATTACAAATACCCTCTGATGCTAACAAATGACATTTGTACATACAAAGGTCAAAGTTACCATAGTGTTCTGTGTTTGTTTCTCCATGTTTGTGGATGTGTCCTTCATTATAGGGCTCAGTGTCCCCCATTGACCCTCATTCTGAATGTCTGTGTCCCTTATTGATGTCATGAATGGGTGAGAGGTATGCAGTAAGTGTGCCTTCCATCACCAATTACCTGCAGCTACTGTACCTGGCTGTTGTCAGGTCTGGCATACAGTTGGAGCTGTGTGCACACCCCATCCTATGGCTTCCACCCTGTATTTGCAGTCTGACATACAGGTGGATCAGTGTGCACCGTGGAATAGCACTGGGCAATCTTCATGCTAATGTATGCTAAGCAGGCCTTAATAAGATGCTAATGTGACTGTTTGCACACAGAAGTAAGATATTCAAGCTGCGCCAGGCTGTGGCATAGCCGCAGATGCAACTCAGCAGCTCGCGCTTGAAAGGGGCGTGGACTGGGCGATATTCAACAGAGTGCCATGGCTCAGCATCCTTGAATATCATACCTTAGCCACCAAGTGGGCAAAAGGCGATACGCAGTGGTCGGCAATTACGCCACTGGCCATGGAGCATGGGATGTGCTAACGCAGTTTCATTGCACAAGGTGCAACAACCACGATATTCAAAAGTTGACATGCAAATGGGGCCATAATGTATGCAAGGCACAAATGGGGCCATTTGCATGTCATTATGGCTCCATTTGCATGCAGGTGCGCAGATCCTCAACGACTTGCGCCTGGCGCCTGCCAGGCAGCAGCCATCGGGAACCGATGCCCCCTGCAGCGTGGCAATGTGCCCTACAGCCCGATCGTGGGCTGCATTAAAAAAAGAAATAGAATCCCATATCCTTGGTGGTCCAGTGAACCGAAGTCTGCCTGATCATGGGCTTAAGTGTAAATAAAAATATTACCCCTATATCCCTGGTGGTCCAGTGGACCAGAGTCTGCCCGATCGCGGGCTTAAGTGTGAATAAAAATATCACATATCTGTGTGTAGTACAGTATGGGCTGCACGCACATTGGCTCATGCTGTGGATCAATGGAGCAGCACTAGCCCTACTGACGGTGTCAGTCCGTGGCGAGGCGGCAGGTGGGTGGGTGCTGCCACCCGCTACTGACCTGGGGGGAGTGGGGTTGTGGGGATCAGTGGGCAGGTGGGGAGAGGGGTCCGCTGGACCACCAGGGATATGTGGGTCAGTACTAGTTCACTTAAGCCCGCGATCGGGCAGACTTCAGTCCACTGGACCACCAGGGATATAGGAGTAATATTTTTATTCACACTTAAGCCCGGGATCGGGCAGACTTCGGTCCACTGGACCACCAGGGATATAGGAGCACTCATTTTATTCACACTTAAGCCCGCGATCGGGAGGGCAGTGGTCCACTGGACCACCAGAGATATAGGAGTAATATTGTTATTCACACTTAAGCCCACGATCGGGTGGGCAGCGGTCCACTGGACCACCAGGGATATAGGAATAATATTGTTATTCACACTTAAGCCCACAATCAGGCAGACTTCGGTCCACTGGGCCACCAGGGATATAGGAGTAAAATTTCTTTTCACACTTAAGCCCGTGATCGGGTGGGCAGTGGTCCACTGGACCACCAGGGATATAGGATAAATCTTTTTTTTACTGATGCCCGCAATTGGGCATGGGGTGGGCACCACCATGGAGGTGCAGCCTGAGCTCGGGTGGCCACCCACAGGTGGCAGCTGCCTTGTTGCACCCTGCAATGCGGCAGCTCACCTGTGGGTGGCTGTCCATTGCTCCTTTTTTTTCTTTTGCTTAACTTTGTGCTGATGCAGGTAGGGGTTGTGCATGCATGGCTCTGCACATCCCGGGCTGAATTTCGGGCTGTGCAGAGTATGCATGAGCACGCCCCTCCTACCTGTGCCTGCATACATTTCTGATGCACTCTGGTGCTTTGGGATTTGTGCCAGGTGCAATTCCTGTTTGAATATCATGCCGGGGCACATCAGTGGGTTGCACATGGCAACCCTTTCGAATATCTGGGTGAGATTGCCTAAGTAGGCTAATTTGAATAGGACCTTGAATACAGCAATCTTTTGCCCCAGGCTGAAGTGTTAGCCTGGGTCATAGTGTTATTTCTGGGCTAATGTGTTTGCTCTGGGCCAACTTGTCACTTGCATGCACAGTTCTGCTGTGTGTGGCCTGCATTGAATGTTGCTGTTGTAGTGCAACACTCCATTACAATCACACACATTGGCCTCCTACTGCAGCTTTGCCTTATTCCACATTTGCGCTCACTGAGCTGCTGTTTCAGTTTACCCTTCCTGGTTGCTATATTCAGAGCTATCTTACTTGCCAGCTATCTTTGCACTGCACTCCCAGCCCTGTTTGCATGGCTTCATTTGCATGTTACATTCAGGTGCTTTAGCCCTGGGGCTATTCCTTTGAATATAGCATGCTAATGGTTCACGGCTGATTTAACATGCCGTGCAATGCTAAATTTGCCCTGGGGTTAAGTTTTGAATATCTGGCCATAGATATTTTATATAGAATAATACATAGGTGCATGTATGTAATGAGAATGTTACACACACACCCAAGGTGTGGGATGCTACATAAACCCCAAGAACAAAGCTTGAGGGGCTTATAAAAGTATCTCACACCAATGGTATGTGTAAAATTCTGGTTACACCCACCCACCCATGTTTTATATATTTATTTATGTTTTTATTTATTGTGGTCTCAGATTAACACCATTGAGAACAAGATTATTACATTGGTTCCACGTCAGAGATTTAACTAACAGTGATTAACACAACAAAGAGATAAGCAGTATAACTGTTATTTAGTTACTGGTCAACATTTTTTATGACATTTGATTTTCAAAATATTTGAGTCTGAGAGTGAAAGTTTTCCCGGTTTCTAAGAGCTGTTGCACTGATCGCAGTTCCATATTTTTTTGTCAGAATGCTAATTTAATTACAATTTTTGTACTACGCTAGTAAAAGGTTTACTCTCTTGACTGACTTTTTGAGTCAAGAACTGATTTTGTTGTATTGAGGACAGTTTGCTGAGCTCGTGTTGAGTGTAGTGCAAGCTAAAATGACAAGCAACGATTATAACTGCCTGGTTATAATGCAAAATATCAACCAGGCGATTGTAACCGAAAATATCAGCTGGACGGTTGCAATGCTGGGTAAAGCCACGTATCCAAATATAAAAAAAGGCTGACCAGTAAATAAACATATTTTTTAAAAAGTAAAGAAATGTATTGCACAAAATGACATTAATTGATCACATGGACCCTGTGATTGTTGGTCAGTAAGAGTTTAAGCACAAAAGCTAATCTGTAGGGAAATAAAATGTTAGGGGAAAATTTTCTATAGCCTTGGTGAATTTGTAGTGTGTTTTCATTTAAGGTTTAAGCAATCATGCGCTGCAACTCTGGTGTTGACCTAATTTTGGAACAGTCCTATTAGTAAGATACTAAGAACAAACAAAACAAAATGACACCCAGGAGTACAATAAACAAAACAAACTGGCTGAAAAGGAAATTTGCAAACAGTGTATTGCAAAAGCAACATGCAAGAAGCACTGCCCAGTGAAAAAGAAAAATACTGACGCTGCAGTGCTTGGATTCAGGGTACTGAAGTCAGAGTAACGTCACTGCATTATGTAATCATTCAAACCCTAAAGAACACCACACTACAAATTCATAAAAGTCCTCTAACTTGCCATTTTCCTACTTTTCCTAAGGGCTGTGCAGAGTGTACAGACTCCAATGAAACAGAATTCCACTGAGTTCTGGAAAATGCTGCAGAATTCCATCACTAGTGAAATCCCAACATTTTGCATGTGAAATGGTTTTTGCGTTACTTATCAGCAATTTACTTAAACTATTTATCTTTACCCAGTCTGCAATTATTCCACAATTCATATGCTCCACAAAAAATGTTTCTGTAGTTTACTCAAAAATTCTTTTTGGAATACTGTGGAATTTAAAAACAAATCCCAAAAGCATTTCAAAAATTGAATTGCCATTCTGCACCAATTCCATCTGTGGAATTCTGCATTCCATTCAGCCCTACTTGTGATGTTTTTTACTTAAGGCAGGCTGTATAGTACTGTGGTTTAAGGCTCTGTGCTGCAAACCTGGAGACCTGGGTCTGAATCCCACAGCCCTCACTTGCATGCTCTGTGACCCTGAGCAAGTCACTTAACTGCTTTGTGCTCCCAGTTCACATCAGGAAATAAGCTTTGGCTTACTGTGCCTTTTCTGATTAAACAATTTACTCTTCTTTCTTAAAGGGCTAGTGTACTGCCTAAAACTAATATTACTCTTTAAAAGCAGTCAGTGATTATACCTTTTATATCTGATGTACTTCTTCTTTTTCCTTTCATTAAATTGAAGATTATTTACCTGATTTTCACAGGTGTGATGTATGGAAAAGTACTTTGCCTGGGAACTGACATGTCTAGTTCTGTTCCTCTGGTTACATATTCAGCACTGTGACCTCACTGGCTGTGACATCATTGCTACTTAGGGACAGCTACTCAGTAGCGGCCAGGTTGGGCACTTGTGATGTCACTGTCAGTGAGATTACAATGTTGATGATATAATGGAGAGACTAGAGATAGGTATGTCAGCTGCCAGAAACATAGAATTTGACAGCAGATAAGGGCTGCTTGGCCCACCTAGTCAGGCCATTTTTCTCTACCTATTACTTCACTGCAGACCCTATTTGATCTCTGGCTTATCCCACATTGCTTTATCACTAAGGTTCCCTTATGCTACCCCAAGCATTCTTGAACCCCATTACAGTTTTTGCCCACTACCTCCGCTCAGAGGCTATTTCAGGCATCCACTATCCTCTCCATAAAGTACTGTACTTCCTCATATTTCCCGAGTCTATCTCCCTCTAGTTTCATAGCATGACCCCTTGTCCTTGAGCATCTTTTTTTCTAAAAAATGCTTCCTTCTGGAACCTTATTTATACCTGTGAGGTATTTGAAAGTTTCCATCATATCCCACCTTCCTCCTTTCCTCCAGGGTGTACATATTGCGGTCCTTCAGTCTTTCCTCATAGAGTTTTTGATGCAGACCCTGAACCATTTTGGTTGCCCTTCTCTAGACCACCTCCACTTTTTCTATGTCCATTCGGAGATGAGGTCACAAGAGCACGAAACAGTACTCAAGGTAAGATCTCACTAGTGATCTATACTGGGGTAACACTACCTCTCTCTCTTTCTGCTGATGATACTCTCCCTATGCCCCCAACATCCTGCTAGCTCTCATGACTGCCTTGTCACACTTTCTAGACACCTTTAGGTAATCAGATATGATAACTCCAAGGTCTCTTTCCTAATTAGTGGTTATTAATACCCCCCCTTCCCAACTTGTACTCTGCCCCTGGGTATCTGAGCCCAAAGTGCATGATTTTGTACTGTTTAGCATTGAAGCTCAGCTGCCATACCCTTGACCTGTCTAACTTTTCAGATCCCCACTCACCCCCCCCAAGTGCCTACCCTGTGGAAGATTTTAGTATCATTTGTCAACTGTTTGAGAACTATTCCACAGATTCAACACAATATTATCATATATATAAAAATGTTCCAATGAGCAAAAGGAAAAAGAAAACCACTTCAAAAATATAAAGCTACAATTACCAATTTAGTGTCTATCTGTTTTGGGTCCAGTAGCTCTTTAAAGCTTAACTCTAGCAGTAACATAAATTATTTTTCAATAAATATGAAATCTAAGCTAAATGGTGTGCACTGAATGTACATTTTTTAAGTTGTCCGTTGAAATCCAGAGGTTGTTGGACAATTCACATGATTGATGCATCTGCCAATATGGCAGGGGGTGGTTAGTTAGATCACTTGGACTTGTTCGGTCTCTTGCAATCTCTCTCTCTCTCTCTCTTCCTCTCTCTCTCTCTCTCTCCTTCTCTCCCTCTCTCCCCCTCCTTCCTCTCTCACTCTCTCCTTCTCTGTATCTCTCCATGTCTCACTGTATTAGAGATCAGTGGACCTTTACAGGTTGTAACTAGAACCAAAAAGTGATCTAAAAGGTTTTTGGTTTTGCACCACTGTTTGAACCGTGTCATTTACATGTATTGATCTTATGCTCATCACATGGAATTTGCTCACTTACATTCAAACTACTAAATGGATGCAATGCAATCTGAAAATGTCTATAACAATCTCTAAAGAAAAAAGGGCAGGTTTTAAAATGAAAGTTCTTTTAGGTTCTGACCTTTACACCCCACCAAATCATAATGTCTGTAACTTATGATCACCCCTACTTGTTTTTACCCTCTTTTTCAGTCTTCTTGTTCTTCTCTCTCTGTGTCTCGCTTTCCCCTCAGAGTCTCTGCCCCTATTTGCTCTGCTTTATTTGGCTAATCTTCTCTGTATTCCATCTTTTTTTACTGTACCTTTATCTCTCTCTGTATCTATTATCTCATTCGCTCCCCCTTTCTTCTTTGTCTGTCCCCATTTTTCTGTCTTCCTGTCTCTCCCACTCTGGACCAACTATGTCTTTAACTACACTTTCTCTTCTCTCTCTCTTCCCCTTCTCCCTCTCTTTTCATTGTCTCATCTGTTTGACTGATTAGAGATTGTGGAGTTGCCCACCAGGCCTACCATATTTCAGCTGTGCAGATGTCCCTATCCTTAACTGTACAGACTTACTTCTCACCTAGTTTAAACTCATTTTGATTGGATCTGCAAACCTCTGGACCAGTACCCTCATGCCAAGGGTGCAGGCCAGCCATTCTGACCAGCCTCCAGCTTTTCTGTCAGTGACCCCAATCTCCCAAGAACTAATGATGCTTTCCCATTCACTATCCCATCAGCCACACATAGAATGGAGAGATCCTATGCTGTCCCCTTTCTTTCTCATGTGGCTTCTTTAAAACCTCTGTAAATGTTACTGCTCCTGCTCTTTCCCTATGGGTCCTTCCCAGATTAGGTAATACTAGCCAGCTTTCTGCACCCATTCCTGCCTGTACCTCACCTGTTGTTTATATCTGTAGAACTTCACTGTAGATAGATATATATATATATATATATATATATATATATATATATGTAAGCAATAAGACACGATGAGGTGTGCATTAGACAGTTATAATGCATGGCTAGGGGGACGTAGTGAGGCATGAGGCCACAGGCTGAGTGCGTCCAGTCTCCTAGCCATGCATAAGAACTGTCTAATGCACATCCCTGGAGTGGCTTATTGTGCTTATAAAATGTGTCTGTGTATTCTAAATAGGGGTTCTAGTTTTAGCTGTGCATTAGACACATCTAATGTATGGCTAACAACCAATCGGATTGCTTGAAATCCTTGCCCATTTTATAACCACACACACACTTACTGCTTATTGCATGCACAATTTTACGATATACTGTATATTGACTTTTACATTGCCACTGTATATATTGTTTTTCCTATACTCCTTCCCCGATATTGCACCTGGAAATAACCTTTGGCTCAGTGTGCCTTCCTGGTTATCAGTTTTCAGTAAATAGGTTCATACTTACGGTTGGCAGTAGTGCCTTGTATATCCAAGGTCACAGTAAGGATCAGTGCGAATAGTATGATATACTTCATAGTTTCTTGTTCTTATCTTCACCAAAGTGACTCTAAATTCTAAGTGATGCAATGCTGTGTCCTGTCATCTCAAAACTCTATATATCAGTACACCAACAAAAAGGTGCTTCAGATCCCGCCTCCAATTTGGATATCTTTGTCATGAATCACAATAGACATTACACTTTTCTGTGATACTTGCATCAATCTTTTCTAAATGAGGTCATTGTGATTAGAATAGAGGAGTTTTATATAACAAAACAATGACTTTCTTCATTGAAAAAAGCCCCCCTCTGTTACAATGACATTACTCTCTTGTGAAATATAATAACCACTGTTGCCTATACTTTCTAAACCATGGCTTATGTTACTAATTGTAGATTTACACAAATGTGATTTGATTGCACACTATCCTTGCTCAGAGGACAATGGGCTGGGACTGTGGAGACAGTTGCATTTCAGTATCATATTTTGAGACTGGATCCATGCAACTTTAAAACATTTAGTAACAGTTGGACGAAGGGATTCTCTCTTGTTCTTGTTTTGCATTTTTTTATTGCAATTTTCTTTTCTGAATCTCTGCTGGAATAAAACTGAATGCCTAGTGGCTATTTTTTTTTTTTTTTATGATTTATTTACACCAGCTACCCCAGCTGAGATGCAACATCTCATTTACACTATTAGATGGCCGAACAGCATCCTAAATTTGCATCCAGAAATGGATGCATTTCAAAGCTGTATCCAATTTGGATGCAATGGCATCTATTTTCTTCCACAAATAAAGAATTTTTGTCATAAACAGATATAACTTCTGAATACAGCAGCTGGACCTGCCTAGATACAAGTGGATGGACACATATGTTGGCACATCATGCATTTGCATCTGCCTCCTGCCCTTTGGAAAGTACCCCCCCCAACTATTATGGATGGGCACAACTGGCTCTATAAAAGGACTTCCCCACAAGAAGATTTAAAATTTGGAACCAAATAAAACTTTTCTTTAAGGAACAATAGTTATAGTGGGTTGAAATGCAAATGTAATATTTCTATGATATTAGCACATAGTTAGTATGTGCGAGTTACAAAACTAGAACCTTTGCAGGTTTCAGTTTGAACCACTTCTTAAATTTAGATGAGGCTGGCCCAGTCTTACTCAGTCAAAAGATAAGAGAAGACGAGGACAGGAGAAAGCAATTTTGGGAGGAAGATTTAGAAAGAAAACTATGAAATATAATTTCACAGAAAAAGTAATGGATTTGTGGAATAAACTTTCATCTGAAGTAATATCAGATGAAACTATCTAGTCTTTTAAATAAAAACTGATTCCATTGGGAAAACTTTGAAAACCATCAGATTTAGACACAATATAGTTTCTTTTTCACATATTTTCTTTAAACCATCACATTTAGACACAATTCAGTTTCTTTTTCACATATTGTCTTTAAACCATCACATTTAGACACAATTCAGTTTGTAGTTCATATATTTTCTTTAACTTGTTCCCCTTTTTTCTGTGCCTGAGTACAGTGACATGAAACATGATCACTGTCCCCTAGACTTTATCTGTCCATGCTGCTTGCCTACACTGGATATGATTCATTATCCTGATTATGACATCATAATTATCTCCACAGCAACTGTCTGTCATGTAACTGACAGAACTATGATGCATGATGTAGACAGGTAACTAGAACAGATAAGCGGAGACCCATTTTTAATGCAAATGTGCTTCCTAATAAAGAAATAAGGATGGAAATTATGGGGGGGAAATTCAATTTTGGTTGAATTGTGTCTAAATATTTCATTTTTGCAAAGTCCGCCCAATGGCAACGAAGGCATTTGAAAGGAGAAGTGTGCTGAACTTGTAGGCCATTTTTCACTTTAGAAGTTTATTTTTGCATACTGGTTTAAGTTGTGGCACTGATCAATTTCTACAGGCTCTTCAGATATTCTAGTGGGTGTTTCTGATTTACAAACAAGTAGTAAGCTTGATTTTAAACCTGTATGAAGCAGTGTATGCCCTTGTTAAACTCTCCCCTTGCTGGTACAATTTATCTGTGTTCTGCTGCACAACTCAGTGGATGAATAAGCAATAATACCCAACAGCATGTATGGTATTGGCTGTACTGGATTGCCCAGGTGTGTAACAAGACCTGATGCCACATGCAGAGGGCCTTATAACCTCTCAATGACACCTCAACAACCCACACAGAGCTGGAATGGTGAGCAGGAGAAATCTTTCTTTCGATCAGAATGCCACCACCAAAAGGATTACGTGAATCATGCTTGGGGAGGTGAGCAGGAGAAATTTTTCTTTTGGGCATAATACCACCACCACATTAACTTCATGAAGCATGTCTGTCATGGCGAACAGGAGAAAATATTCTTTCCAGCAGAATGCCACCACCACATTAAATAAACATTGGTGAAATTCTGCAGAGGCTAAATAGTTAATGTTGCCCTACATTTGTGGGTGAAGTTAAATTTTGCTGCATATCTATATGTTAGCTTCCTCATACTGTGGAAACTGTATTTTTGATATTGTACTTGCAAGTCACTTAAGGCAATATCATATTATTTAACACGTATCTTCTTCCATTTATTTAACCATAATTTGGCAGAAACTATACAGCAACAGGATTCAGTCACCCACATTACAAAATACCTGAAAAGACAGTAAGAACAGAAGTAAAAAATGAATAGGGGTGTCACGTGACCGCTTGATGGCATAAGGACGTGCTTTTTCAGAGCTCCTTCCCTCGGGTATAATTTTTATTTTAAATCCGCTAAAATTCGCAATAGATTCTCCTCTAAGAGTGAAGTTTACATTTTGGAGGTAACCATAGATGAGTTTGTGGTCTCCGCATCAAGTAAATCGCAGAAATCTGGGGCCAAAAATACCAAGAAACAGCCAACCGTGAATCTGGCGAATAGCACAGGCCCCATCTCCTTCTCAGCAGCGGAGATGTCTGCCTTGGGGTGCGAGCTGAAAGATCAGCTGATGGAAGCCCTGTCGCTGAAGCTGGAGAGGCTTGAAAATAAAATTTTGGGATGATTGACCCTTGTGGAGGCGCAAGCTGAAAGACAGTAAGAGAGACTGGAGGAGATGGAGGGCCACATCTCGGCGGTGGAAGACACGTTGAACCCACTCAGCAGGAGGATAGATGAATTGGAGAAACAACTCTCAGAAATGAGAGAGGCAATTGATTACCAGGAAAACTATCTTAAGAGATCTAACCTGAGGCTTAGAGGCCTTACAGAGGGTAGAGAGGGGGCGGATATCCTCGGATTTTGTGTTAAAACTCTGCCTGCACTTATGGGCATGAAGCTGAAAGGCGGGAGGCTCAAGTTGGAGAGAGCTCACCGGGCCGTGCAACCAAGACCTCAGAACAGCCAACCCCCGAGGCAGATAATATTCCGCTTTCATAACTTTCAAGACAGGCAGGAGATGTAGAGGGCCTACAAAGCTTTACCGGAACTCAAATATGAGGGGGTCCATATATTTCTTTCACAAGATTCGTATAGCTTTTGGGAAGTCGAGAAGGTGCAAAAGTTCGTCTCAGAGCTGCAAAAGAAAATTGGGTGACTCGTACAGGAGGAAGCACAGAAGGGAGAGGTGAGTGTTGATGCAAGGAGATCTGGTAGACACATATTTTTGCTGAGACACTGAGACACTGAGACTGCTCATGGTTTTGGTGATGGTGGAATGCCCCCGAGAGCGGAGAAATGAGAACTGAGAGTTGACTGAAACTGAGACTGGTTTTAAAAATTGCTAATCTGCAGACTACTGACAGGGAAAATCAGCGGAAAAGTCATGGTGATGGTGAATCACACGAGAAGCTGGAGAGTATCAGCGGGGCGCAGCTGAAGCAGTTACAAGATTTGGATGATGACGGTGGCCAGGAGGGCCTGCACGTTGATGTTGAGTCATGCGGCCTAGCCTGGAGGACCGCACAGGGAAGTTCCTTGCCTTGAAGTCGGCTCCCCGCTCAATTGACTGGGTAAAGAAAGACAGACTGAAATAATGTGAGGAGGGGACGGAGTTTCGTGGGGGGGGGTCTTAATCGGCCTTAGGGGCTGGTGGTCCAGCCCAAGGGTTTGGCTGGATGCTAAAAATCGGGAAATGCTTCAGGCTTAAACGTGAAGCTTGGGCTGGGATGAGCACCGCCCTGGAGGGGAGTAAGAAGAGTAAAACTCAGAGGCTGAATTTATAGCATGAGGCCCACACGGCTGCAAGGTGGGAGAGTGGAATGCCACCAGGGAAAAGCTGGGGGAAATTATGATGTTGAACTTTAAAGCATGCAAGGAGCGGAGTGATGGCGGTACGGAGCTTTGAAATGCCGGGGAGGAAGGTTGATCATAGAGGCTTGTCTATGTATCAAACCCTGCAATGAAATGTGGGGAGGGGAACATACTGGCGTAGGATGATGTACGCACTGTATTGGGGTAGTACGTGGTGTACTGTAAATAAGTTGGGGGGGTAGTTCAAAGTTTCTGTTTACTTGTTGTTTATACATGTTACAGTAAGTCCACAAATAGAGAACAAAAATATAAGGGAACAAGGCACATTGAGATGCGACAGAAGATGAGAAGGAGTAGGGGGGCTAAAAAGAAAGAGATGGATGGATAAATGGCACAAAAGGAGAGATTGAAAGTGGTCTCATGGAATGTGAGAGGCGTGTTCTCCCCAATCAAATGAACATCCATAATTACAACTCTTAAGAGAGTGGGTGCGCAGGTAGCCCTGCTGCAAGAGACCCATTTAACCCCGTCAGAGCATCAAAAGCTGGTTAGGAACTGGGTGGGGGCCTGCTACATGTCCTCTTTTTCCTCCCACAAGAGGGGGGTGGCTGTGCTAATACACAGGCATCTCCCACTGCAGGTGTCTAGAGTAGTGCAGGATAAAAAAGAAGGGAGGTATGTATTTGTGGAGAGCAGGCTATTTGGGACCCCGATTACATTTGGTTGTGTGCATGCCCCTGCAGTTCTTGAGCCTTCATTTTATAGACGCCTTTTGGAGGTGCTAATGAGGGAACAATTTAAAGGACTGATTATGGGGGGCTATTTTAATTGCACACCGGATCCGCTATTGGACCACTCGGGAGGGAAGGGTAGAGGCGGTAGCTTCTTGAGAGATTGGAGGGAGGGGTTACTGGACCTGGACTTAATAGATGTGTGGAGGACTGCAAATCCTAACCTCAAGGAATACACTTTTTTCTCCAACCCACACAAAAGTTGGTCGAGACTAGACCACATTTACACTGAGGGAATATGGTATCAGGGGATGGTTGATGTGAAGCATGAGCCCATACACATATCTGACCACGCGATGGTAACACTGACGGTGGAATTGGAGGTGGGGAGAATGAGGTCAAGTTCATGGAGGTTCCCCTTATACTTAATGGGCAGCGAGGACTTTAAAGCCTTCCTTAGAGAGCAGCTGCAAAGTATACCGAGACAAATAAGGAAACTGCCCCGTCTACACAGGCCTTCTGGGATGCAGGTTATGCATATTTAAGGGGAGTTATTATGGGGTATGTGGCTGGTCATAAAAAGGAGCAAAACAGGAAGTATGAGGAGCTATTTCAACAGGTCAAGAGACTGGAAGGGCAAGTAGTGAGAGGGGATGAAGGAAGCATTCAGGTGTTGGCTACGGCCAGAGGGGCACTCAACAACATGTTAGCCAAGCAAGCAGGGGGCATATGTGGTTGGTGAAGCAAAGATTCTATGAGTGGGAGAACAAGCCCGGACTCATGTTAGTTAATCTAATCAAGGGCAGGAGAGGGGTGACAAGAGTACAAGAAATAAAGAATGGGCAGGGAGTGCTATTGAGGGACCCCCAGGCCATAAGGGACAGGTTCAAGGAATT
The DNA here is from genome assembly GCA_016271365.2 of Neoceratodus forsteri. Classification (NCBI taxonomy): domain Eukaryota; kingdom Metazoa; phylum Chordata; order Ceratodontiformes; family Ceratodontidae; genus Neoceratodus; species Neoceratodus forsteri. The sequence goes on along the minus strand of CM028138.1, from coordinate 618,383,331 downwards.
TTATCGTCTACTTTACGAGAGTGAGTCCGAGGGGTGAAAAGACCAGGCGAGACAATTTTTGGATGGGATCAGGTTGGAGAAGCTCAGTGAACAGCAAAAGGTAGCCCTGGATGCCGAAATGTCTAAAGAAGAGATCAGAAAGGCCATTGCGGGGCTTAAAGTGGGCAAGGCAGCTGGGCCAGACAGTCTCCCTATTGAATTCTATAGGGCACTGGGGCAGCAAATGACTGATTTACTATGGGAAGTTTTTAGGGAAGCAAGGGAGGGAGATCAGCTCCCCCCCACTTTGGGGATGGCGACGATTTGTGTGATCCCAAAACAGGGTAAGGACCCCCAGGACTGCGCTGCATATCGGCCTATATCACTATTGAATGTGGTTGTGAAGATATATGCGAAGGTACTGGCTAGTAGATTGGAGGATCTGTTACCTAGCCTGGTGCATCTGGACCAAACTGGATTTGTAAAAGGGAGACACTCTTACCACAATTTAAGAAAATTACTGAATGTGGTGCACGCTTCTTCTCGGCATCCGGGGGCCAACTCATTCTGGCACTGGACGTCTAGAAGGCCTTCGACCGCATTGAATGGGATTACTTATTTGAAGCCCTGGGCAGATTCGGAATGGGGGAAGGTTTCTTAAATATGGTTAGGGCCCTTTGTTACTCCCCAAAGGCCGCGGTGCTGGTCAATGGAGGCCTCTCACAGGTTTTCAGTTTATATAGTGGGACAAGGCAGGGTTGTCCCCTCTCCCCTCTTCTGTTTGACCTAGCCTTAGAACTGTTGGCCACAGCCATAAGACAGAGTGACAAGGTGAAGGGGGTGAGAGGGCACAGGGGCACCAGTATAAACTATCTCTATATGCAGATGACATGATTCTGTTTTTAAGTAGCCTGGAGAGCTCCATCCCTGCTATTCTCGGGATGATAAGTAGATTTTCCTTTTTTCCAGGGTACAAAACAACCTGGACAAGTCGGAGGCAATGTGCTTGGGAGGGGGGAAACTCAAGGAAATAGAGAAATGGGGTTTGCGGGAGGTTGGTACTTCTTTTAAATACTTGGGGGTTAATATTGGGAGGACCCTCACTGAGTTATATAGATTGAATTACAGGCCGATGGTTGAAAGCATAATAAGAGACATGAAAAGGTAGAGAGCATTGCCGGTATCCTGGATGGGCCGCCTGAATCTCTTAAAAATGAATGTCTTGCCTAGAATTTTATACTTATTGCAGATGCTTCCAATGGACCTTGCTAAGAAGGACATGAGGAAGCTGGAAAAGAGCTTCTCCGATTACCTTTGGCAGGGGAAAAGACCCAGAATTAGCTTAAAAGCTAAAGTTGGGCCCGACGGGGGGGCTGAGCTTCCCAGATATAAAGAGCTATTTCTTAGCTTCACAGATGAGGGTGATTAAGGACTGGGTAGCACAATCAGAGGTTGCTAGCTGGCTGGAACTGGAAGAGGAGGGGGGGGGAGGGTAGGTTGTCAGCCTACTTGATCAAGGGCGGTAAGAGGGCCTACCTGGACCAACTCAGGCCTAATCCACTGGTGCTGTGGACCCTGGAGGGCTGGGAACAAATTAGGAAAATGATGGGGGGTGAAAGAATGGAAACGTTGCTTCTTCCAATAAATAGAAATCCTTTCTTCCAGCCTGGACTTGAAGACCAAGGATTTTCGGAATGGAATGAGAGAGGTATACAGTGCGCGAAGGACTTATATACGGGGCCGGACATATGCTCCTTTCAGGAGCTTGGGGAGAAGAGAGGGATCATGGGTTCCCATACATTCAGATTCTTTCAGGCTAGGGACTTTGTTGGGAGATTGGGGAGACCGGGGGCACAGCCCCTTTCTCAGCAGCAGATTGAGGCCCTGATTTGTAGGGCTAGAGAGAACCTGAAGGGGATGATAGGTAGTGCAGCACATATTCTCAGAGATGGCCTAAATGGGAGGGCGGAGGGCACCAGAGAACGGTGGGAAAAAGACCTTGGGCTTTCGATTTTGTATCCTAATTGGGACCTGGTGATCGAAACGCACATGTTGCTGTCGAATAGATACAAGGAGTCAGCCTATAAGTTTATTCATCGGCTGTTCTACCCACCAGTGGTGGTCCATAGGTTCCAACTAGAAGTATCAGAGACTTGTGCTCGATGAAAATTACAAAGGGGAACATATGTGCACTGCTTCTGGGCTTGCGCCCGACTACAAAGTTTTTGGAATGAACTGGTGCAATACCTAAATGAGAAGACAGATGCTGGAGTCTCCTTTCACCTGTGGAGCTGATATTTGGAATTGATTTGGGAGAGAGGGATGATTGAGTGCTGCACAAGAAATGGTTGAGGGTGGTCCTTGCCTTGGCCAGACAATGCATTTTGAACACCAGGGTTTCAGCAAAGGACCCCTCCATTGGACAATGGAGAGCTATGATTATTACTGCACTGGCAATGGAGAAAAGGGCCTATCAATTGCAAGGTAGAATTGAGGCCTTTGGGGCTATATGGAGCCCTCTGCTTATGGCCGTGTCCCAGGAGGAGTCACTGATTATGAGCCTAGGCACCTAAAGTAGGCAAAAGATAAGCAATACCACCTACTTTAACTGTAAATTAGAGAACCTTATCAATTAAAAGAGTTATGCTTATGGTTGTGATATAGTTATAATAAAATGCACTATCTCAATGTGCACATGAATTAAGAGAAATGCTCATGCAGGAATTTATCTTAATCTAGATTATGAAATTGCTCTATGTGATGTGGACATATGTAAATAGTTGTTAAAAAACTGTGTTGTGTTGGTGGGTTTTTTTTTTTTTCTTTCCTCTTCCCATGTTGGAGTCTGATTACTGTGATGGTCTATATTGTCTGTTTACTTTGCGACCACTTGAGTTGAACAAATGTGGGAGGTTGGTAACTCACACGATGACTGGAAGGAAGGCCTCTGATATCTGGTAGGATAGTTCCTACAACCCACATGGAATATTTATTTTGTATGATGTCCTTTTTTCTGTTCCCTTACACAAACCCTTGTCTATTTGTTTTGGTCTGTCTGTATATGGATGAAAAGTTAATAAAAATATTAAACAAAAAAAAAATGATTGGACACACAGGCATAGATATTCAAAGCTTTGCACTGGGTGCAAACCTTTTGCACAGGTTTAGCATGGGATTAGCATGGGTCCACAGTATTCAAAAGGTCAAATAGGGCATGCAAACTGCATTAGCACCAGGCAAAATCATATATATGCAAAGGGAAAACTTATCATGAATACAGGTGCAATACTATATTCAGTGACTAGCACTGTGCAAAGTGGTTTTGCATGACTTAGCGTGACCCATTGCGCAGTACAAATTACTGCCCTGGAAAAGGCAGTCTTAACCCTGGGCAATCGAGCTTTGTGCGGCATTGTGGCTTTGCACTGTGTTTTCGCAGCTATTGCATGGCTTTACGTGACCCTAACATATGACTATGATACATAGAAAAAGCAAGACATGGAGGAAACATGCTGCTCACTGATGGCACCACAATGATGCCAACATCTGCCATCAGTCCCAGTCATGCTGGGCAGTCCATGGTAACCTGGCCCCCAGTGGACACCATGGTAGTGTGGTCATACAGCACACACCTGCAGACCATACTTCTGTGGTGACCAACAGATGCCAGCACACACATGCAGCACTGTTGACATGTTGGGTGTTGAGGGGAGGGTGTACGAGTGACCAGGCCTCACCACAAACTGAGTGCAGCCACAAGGCTGGGACATATCATGCAGTGCACATGGGACAGTATTGGGAATACCCCAAATCCAGTGTGCCTGTCTGATCATACATGTCCCCTCAGTCACATACTGCACAGCTGTATAAATACCACAGCACACTCATCTGGCCATGAACATGTCATTGTGAGCATCCCATGCCAGAGGTGCAGCATTTGTGGGTCACACAACAGCATAACAGTACTGTCCACTGTCAGTAAACACCTGGAAGTTGGGCCTGTCACTGTGTACAGTGCAGTGGTCATCACTGCTCTACACCCCATAGGCATTGCTGTGTCACTCACACTACTGGCCCCCTTGCTACTGTAGTGTCTGATGTAAACTGTAGCATGACCTAAAGTGTGACAGTTGCATGCAGCACCACCACCACCACCTGTGCCTATGCTGTGTTGTTCCCTGGGGTACGATATGCTATGCTGTACTGTATACATGTAGCCTGCAGCTGCCATCATGCACTGTCAGACTGGCCTACAGGAGGAGCTGTGGGCAGACCCAGCCAGCCTCTATACTTCCAGACTGACCTGCAGGCGGAGCTGTGGAACCCAGCAGTAAGGCTGGGCAAACTGCCTGCAAATCATAGCATAATGAGATGCTAATGTGGATGTTTGCCCAGAGAATACCTAAGTAGGCTCATTTGCATGTCACTTTTGAATATGGCAAAGTTTAGCATCGGGCAAACGTGTGCACCAGGCAAATGGCTTAGCTCTGTGCTAAACCCGTGCAAATGCGTTAGTGCCCTGCAAACAATTTGGGGAATATTATCCAGTTTTGTACACTGTACTTTCACATGCGCTGCTGCCTGCAGCTGTACTGGGTCCACGCATTTCCTGGCACACACATTGGCCACATGGTTCAACTCTACCTACCTTCATGTTGCTGTACACTGTGTTGCTGTTGTGGTTTGCACTTCCTGGTTGCTATATTCAGAGCTGTCTTATTCCAGGGCTACGTCTGCCTTGCACTCCCTGCCCAGTTTTCCCTGCTTCATTTGCATGCTATACTCAGAAGCTGTTTGCCCCCAGGTTATTCCTTTTGAATACAGCAGGCTTTTGTGTCTGTGCTAAGTCTGCCCACTGGGTAGGGCTAATTTTGCTCCGGGGCTAAGTTTTTGAATACCTGGCCCACAATGTTCAAAGAAACTTTACTATGGGTCCCCTCCCCAAAAAATAAATAAAAAAATTGCCAATACTTACATTCGTTGATAGAACAATCAAAGATCAGAAACATCCGGTTCTGATTTGATTGATCATCATTACTGAACAAATGTTCTTTAGCATCCACAGTGACATGTTATCCTCCGCATGATGGAATGCACATTTTTGGAATTGTACTTGCAAGTCACATAATACAATAATTGTATTATCAAATATTTAGCTGCCGCCATTTATTTAAGCAGATCTGGACCAGAACTACACAGCAGCAGACTTCTATCACTCATGTGATAAAACACCTGAAAAGACAATAAAAACAGGATCAAACCATGATTACAGACTGTTCAATAAAACTACTACAGTGCCCCCCCCCACCAAAAAAACCTAAAAACAAAAGTTGATAATGCTTACTTTTTACCAATAGGACACACAGGGCCCGATATTCAGAAGTATGCCTGGTAATGGCGCATGTGGTCGCACATCGCAACTGTGTTGTGCTGGCGCAACCCAGGGATATATTCAAAGTAGATGAGCAATTGCGCATCTCCTCTGAGTATATCATTGAATCCACACTTCACAAATACACTGTACTGGTGCATCCCCCCAGACAGGGCTGAATACCATGAATGGGAACTGCACCAGTGCAACAGCGTTGCGCTGTACACAAACCATTTGCATGAGTTATGCAGGGCTGGCCAGTGAAATGTGCAAGGTGCCTTGCATAGCATGAAGTGCATCCAGAGGGGGTCTAGTGGTACCCCCTCCCACTCCATAGCCACAATCACTGAAAAGAACAGAGCTATCTATCCCAGGTAGTCTAGTGACACCCCCCTCCCTCCCCATAGCAGTGATTGCCATGAATGACGTCCATAATATTCCTTGATAGTCTAGTGGCACCTCCTTCCTGCCCAGTAGCAGCAATTGCCATGTGTCAAGTCCTAAAGTGTCCCTGGTAGTCCAGTGGTACCCCCCCACCCCTCCAGATGCCCTGATCCCTGGTAAAATTAATGTCTGCACTGTCCTGGTAATCTAGTGGTTCCCCCACCCCTTCCACAACTAGGATTGCTGATCATACATGATTGGCACATCCCTGGTGGTCCAGTGGCATCCCCCAAACCACACAGGACCTTCTTCCCACCCAGCTCCCCCCCGTCATTAGCAGGCAGCACAAACCCACCTACATACCAACCAGCTACCTGCCGAATGACAACTTACAGTAGCAGCTGTAAGCCTATTGGTCCTCACTGTAATAGTCAATCACAAACATGGTACTGTAAGCTGCCATTCAGTGGGCAGCAGGGCAGAATGTGGGTAGGTTTGTGCTGCCGCCAATGACTGGGGAGGTGGGTGGGCACGGGGTCCTGTGTGGGTCGAGGGTTGGGGGGTGCCACTGGACCACCAGGGACATGCCAGTCACATATGATCAGCGATCTGGGTTGTGGGAGGGGTGGGGGGACCACTGGACTACCAGGGCAGTGCAGATATTAATTTCACCAGGGATCGGGGCATCAAGAGGGGTAGGGGGTATCACTGGACTACCAGGGACTCTTTAGGACTTGATACACAGTGATTGCCGCTACTGGTCAGGAGGGGCGGTGCTACTAGACTACCACGGATAAATAGCTCTGTTCATTTCAGCCATCACAGCTATGGGGAGGCAGGAAGAGAGGTGTCACAAGTCCACCAGGGCTAGGGTATTCATTCAGGTTCAGTGATCAGAGCGTCAGGATGGGTGGGCGGGTACTACTAGACTACCAGGGCCATTTTAGGTGCTTGTGCACAGTGTACTGGGGGTTGCCACCAACAACCAGAGGCTGCTGTATTGTGCCTTGAATTACAGCAGTTTGCCTGTAGGTGGCCACCATTTGAGCCTTTTTTTTCTGGCTCAACTTCAGGCTTCAGTTTGCGGTGCATCACAGTGTTGTGCCAGCATATGCGCCACACATCCCTGGCTGAATTTCAAGATGTGACTCATATGCATGGGCACGCCCCCTGAGCTTGCGCTGCATATTCTTCTCTTTCTGCTCTGGCACATCGGAACTTGCACTGTGCAAGTCCCTGTTCTGATTATTGCAACAGGGTGCATGTCAGGGGTTGCACTGGTGCACCTCAGTTGTTCCAGGCACAACAACTTTAAATATCTGGGCCTTTGTGTTACTTGAAGATCAGAAAATTCCAGATCTGGGTGTATTGGTCTTCATAAATATTCAGAAATCATTCTCACAGTTCTGTGCAGATTATCCTTGGTAGCGGTGCAGGTTTGGACTGGGCTGATGCATCGTTGTCATCATCATCATCATCTAACTCACTTGGAGAGACTGCAGAAACTGGCAGGCATAACATCTAGCTTATTTCAGGAGTTGAACCACTTGGAGACACTGATACTGGCGGGCATAACAGCTGGCTTATTTCAGTAACTGAACCACTTGGAGTGATACTGACGCTGGCAGGTATACCAGCTGGTTTACTTCAGGAGTCAAACCACTTGGAGAGACTGACACCAGTGGGTATAACAGCTGGCTTATTTCAGGAGTTGAATCATTTGGAGATTCTGATACTGGTGGAAATAATAGCTGGCTTATTTCAGGTGTCAAACCACTTGGAGAGACTGACACTGGTAAGCATAACAGACGGCTTATTTCAGAAATGAAAACACTTGGAGAGACTGACTCTGATGAGCATCACAGCTGGCTTGTTTCAGAAGTAGAAACAGTTGGAGAGACTGACACTGGTGGGCATAAGAACTGCCTGCTATCAGGAGTTGAACCACTTGGAGAGACTGATGACACTGGCAGGTATAGCAGCTAGCTTATTTTAGGAGTTAAACCACTTGGGGACAGTGGTGAGGAAGTGAGGGTTTGCTGGGTGTTAGTATTTCTGTTTGATAGTAATGAATGCTTTTACATATGTGACTGGGCAACAATTGTTTTCAGAGAGCTAGTGTCACATCTTATATATGCACGGCAAACATATATACAATGTATCACAAAAAATCTAACTAATACATTATTTGCATAATTGTGAAATGCAACAAATAAGAAATAAATGTGCACGCATCATGATGGGAAGGGGGCACCACCAGTTCAGTGGAGGCACTGGAGGACAGAATATCACCAGTCACGTGGGATTGGTGGAAAAGAGCAGTAGTTGTGAGTGGCGTGAAATTAATATTATTCAGATGGTGGAGGTACCACCAGTCCAAAAGTGGGGCAAGACAAGCATTATCAGTCTTGGAGTGTGTGGAAAAAGAGCAATATTTATGAGTGGGGTGATATTCAGAGTATTCACAGGGTGTGGGCACCACCAGACCAGAAAAAGGACCAGGTCAGTATTTCCTATGATGGGTGTGTGTGTGTGTGTGTGTGTGTGTGTGTGAAAAAAGAGCAGTAGTAGTCATGAGTTTGGTGCAATTCAACACTTGTAACTGAAATCAAAATGTGGCAAACTGAACTTGATGAACACAAGTTGCTGAACAAGAGGTACAGTTCGAGCAGTGACTCCCCGACAACAAAACCCTGACATCATCAGACTTTGAGTCAATGGGGATTCCTCATCCTGGGGAGTTCTCATCGAAGGATGGTACACACCTAACCACTGTCTGTGCAATGTGAAGATAGACATATAAAGTAGAGGGGCATGGGAGGCACAACCCTCACACATTGACACAGTCGGCGTGTTGAAGGTTTTGTCATCGGGATGCGACAGTGTCAACAATGTCAGCAGGATCACGTCAATATAAGGGATATTGTCGGGATTTCTGTTGCTGCGGCATGGTTGATCTGTTCAACAAGTTCCAGGTATAATGTGGATCTGTGAGGCTCCACCACATCCCCTGCTGTGCTAAACAACCTCTCTGAAGGCACACTGGTGGGGCATAGCTCAAGTATTTGATGGCCAGCTGTGCCAAGTGAGGGGATGATGTCATTTCTTTACATTAGTACTCCAGGGGATCTACAGAGATAGGCTCAAGAGCTTCTGAGAAGAAACAATTGAGAACATTGCTTGTAGAAAGTGGGTGCTGCTCAGCTCTCTTTTCATTGCTCCACCTGCAGAGATGAACTGAGCTGTGCCCAGCAGTTGGTTTGCTCCTCCTCAAGGGCATACTCCTCACATTGTTCTTCCTGATATGGCTCAGTAGGTGTCACCCTCTTTGCACACATAGTAAAGCTGAGCTCTGTGCACATCTGCTGCTAAAAATCAATTACCCAGTGTGCAGCCATTGCAAGGTGCAGTATCTCACACTTAAACCTTGGATGCAGCATTTTGGCAAAAACATATGGCTTATCACCACAAATCTCTGTAAACCTGCTCTCGATTTTAATGCTTAGATTCTTCACATAGTCCCTCACTACATGTGCAATATTCTCAGGCTGTGTATCAGCATGACTGGAGAATCTCTGATGACATTTTTAGCATCTGCACTGCAGGGATGACCTGACTGAGTGGTGCAGATTCTGAACTAAGGTCATGTGTGCTCCATTCAAGAGATACAAGCACCTGCCTTTACTGTGTCTTCAATGACAGCCCAGTCCAGGTGGCTGAGAACTCCCCCAGTGTCTGTCTGTCTTTCTTCATACTCAGTTCAATGTGATGCCTGCTTCTGCTCCAGTTGCCTTTGTAACATATAGCAGGTGGAATTACACTGAGTTGAGACATCCTGCATAAGCTTGCACTGTGGAATCTCAATGCACTTTTGCAGCTGGAACAGTTGATTTGTCGCTTTAACAGAGTGGTGGAAATGACCACTGATGCTCCTTGCTGTTTTAATCATTTAATCCACCTCTGTTGTTTTGCTAATTGACTTTGTCAGCATCAGATTTAAAGTGTGGGAAAAACAATGGATCCCTTCAAAGTGCCCATCACACAAGACCTTAATCATATTTGAAGCATTGTCGGTGACAATGAAACCAACATGCAGCTGGGTGTCTTCAGTCCACACACTCAGCATGTCTTGCAAGAATGCCTGAATGTTCAGGGACCAGTGATCCTGAGGCATAACAGTAACATCAGTAGTGCGGACCTGCGATGAGAGGTTGCAGAGGCACCACCAGGGGAATAACCAGAACTACACACCTGCACCTTCAGTGTTACCACAAGCTACTGGGTCTGTTGCACATCAGTGACATGTACAGCATGCATGGTCAGAGTTGGTGCTGCTCCATATGTCTTTGGTACAATGAAATACACTATCAACTGCCTGTGACAGCTGCTGAAACACTGCCTTGCACACATCTTCATATACAGTATAACCTCGATTATCCGAAACCTGATTTACCAAAAATCTGGATTATCTGAAATCACCACTTGTCCCCCAGTTTACTCATGTATCTGTTATCTGATATTAGCAGTTGCTAATTAGTTCTTGTTGTTACTAGTAAAAGTGCTAATACTGTAGTCAGGGAAACCAATTATTACTGCTCTTAGGCACTGTGTTGGCTATTAATGCCCTTTAAGGAAAACAGAGTGTGACTGGCATTTCTCAAAACTGACAGTTCTTGTATGCTGACATTTCTGCATTTATCACTGCTACTGTATGTGGTATTGATAATACTTACCAAGTTATGGCCAGAAATGTGTTATGAAACAACTGCGAAATGTTGGGACAAATCACTAGTTTTAATGGAACCAACACCACAGCTGCCTTCTACTATCGACCTGCAGGAGGATTACTCAGCATAGCCCAAAAGTAGCCCACAGTACAAGAAGACAGTGAAGATGAAAAAAGATAAAATTAGCAACCCATTCCCCAACTGGCAGCAACTAAGGCAGTGACTGCATTGGACAAGTGTTTTCTATGGCTCTAATAGGTAGTGAATTTATTCATTCATTCTGTGCTGTTTTTTATCAATAGGCAATAAATAAATGTATTTGTAATTTTCATACCTATTTTTTGCATTTATGTCAATTTATCCAAATTTCTGATTATCCAAATGAATCTGATATCCCCCATGCCATTCAGATAATAGGGGTTATACAGTATATTGGGTGCAACAGTATAGGAACATGCTGGGCAGGTTGGGGTTCCACCGTGCTGCATTGACAGGAATGTTGGCAACCTCCCCTACAGTGACAAATGGTCGCTAACATCCCTGATGCTGCTGACTCCAGTCCCCGACCGGAAAATGCACCAATACACAATCAATGTCCATGCCTCCCATGCGGGGACCTCTGCCCCCAACCCCCCCAGACATAAGGATTCCAACTCTGGGATGGGGCAGATTTCCAGAGAGAGTGACCAAACTCTGGAATCGATGACTCAGTCATAGTTCTGGCAACCCGGTCAACACTGTGGGTGTCGGCTGGTTGCTGTCACTGTTACAGCATCGTTGTAAGAGCATCACTGTTACAAAGGTATACTGCAGGTTGGTATCTGATACATTGGGTGAAAATGTTGCACCAGCCACTGGAAACCAATATTTTCCACTATTGAAAATGGCTACGGAATCCCATACCATCATTTCCCTGATTACTTGTGTTATATGTTGTGCAGATGAATGTGAGGGATGATATGTTGTACTTACATGAAAGGCCTGCATTATAAGTGCCAAAGATGTGCGGGACTATAATGCTGGCTGATTTCTTGGGTGTGTTTCACTGGGAAAGGTTGTGGACTGCATAACAGGTGAATCACCAGAAGGCAAAGGGAGAGTCACACTTTGTAATGAGCCTATTTTGTGATGAACTGACAGTGGTGTGGAGAAAGAAGAGTCTGTGTCAGACTCACTGACATGTTTGCCATTGTCACTGCATTGTGATTCTGAATCGATAACATCTAGACCACCAGTACCAGCAGAGGGGCTCAGCATAACCTGGTGCAACACACTTGATCCCTGCAGTGCCTGGGGATGTTTCATCTGCAGATGATTTGTCATTGCCATACTTGTAAGGTTGATAGAGTATTTTTTCCCCTGCTAACGAGGCTGTCACACAGACAACACACTACCTTAGTTGCATCATTTCATACTATATTAAAATGCAACCATACTGCATTTTCCCTACTTACACCGGCATATAGTAGTGCACTCGGAGTAGCGGTGGGGTCAGAGTGGAAAGATGAACATGATGCTGCTCCACTCCTTGCTGGATGGCTCCTGCTCCTCTTATTATTCAGTAATAAATTACTCTTTACCTTGTCCTATGAATGAAATGTGAGTTTAACATTTTAGCTATCCATTGGAACTGTGCTCGTAGAGTGTAAAAATGACATAGTAATTGTATCTTTAATCTCAGTCTGGTCATTTGCTAGGCCAACGATTGTTGTCCATTGGTGCCCAGTGTTTTGGGTAGCCTGTGACATGGGTGTTGGCGATTGAGCACTTTTTAATATGGGGACTCAATCCCAGCACATATCGACAGGGCTAACAATGAGGAAGGGCAAATGGATTTGGGAGGTTTGTGCATATATTGACAGGACGTCACTATGTATATATATGCACATGGGGGGGAGCGAGCACGATGGAAGGGAGAAAGGGTTCGTCTGGTGTGGGGCTGTCAAACTGGCCCCATACTGTGGTGGGTGGGTGGCAGCCTAGAGTTTGCAAGGGTTCTGGGTTTGGGTCCAGGCGCACCTACAATTTTGTGTGCATGGCCCCAAATTATTTTTTAATTCAGAATTTGTACCCCCCTCCGACAGTCACCCCCCTGGATTTGAGAAATCTTTAGTAGGGGGTGCGGGTGGCACAGCCCCCCCATAAAATTCTAAAATCTAACTCCCAGTGCCCTTTTCCTGTGCACCGAGTGTGTACATCACCAAAATTGATTTTCAGCAATTTACATTCGCGCTAACAGCGATCACCTTTGTGCGATCACCATTATCACATGGTACCATGTTTTGTCATCATTTTGTAATACTTCTTTTGACGTGATAAGAAGTATGTACAAAGGTTACTGAATTAATGGAGATGATCAGAGTTTCTATTGAGGAGGAAAATTATATGGTAACAACTGCTGTCGTTGTGAATGTGGAACACACTATATGTGCTGAGATGCTATAATTATTTTACCAAAAGGTATGATAACATTGCCTAAGGGGGGAGTAGAAAGGTCTCAAGAGTAAGCACTTGAAGTTATTACGCTCAGAAGAGCAATTTCTTTTTGTTTCCTTTTCAGATCCAGAAAGTCTAATGGGCATTCTGGAAAAAGCACTTTGCAATGCCAGAATGGGAAACTGAAAAGATTGAAAACAGAGCATGGCTGTTGGTCACAGGTGTTTTCTGGAGTATGCAAATGGTTCTCAGTACAGGAGACACAAGATGTGAGATACCAGTTAAAAGATAAGTTGTATTTTTTCTGACTACCTACACAGGAACACTGCTTTAGAGACTGTGTGGTTTCAGAAGTAGCCTCAGACTGCTGCTGGAAAAGTATTTAAATGTGTCATGTATTGAAAAATACTGGTGGTAACTATGAAGGATGCCAGCTTTTAGGTACACATCATTCTTATGGGTGGTGGGATCTCCAGTGCTGAAATCATGGTGCAAAGTATGGTTATTACTACTGTTACCGCTGCCATAAGCAGCATTAACTCAGCTGTAGCACTTTATAAATACTTAACTGGTATTGATTCATTTTTTAGGGCCTTTTATATGGCCTTATATATGAGACTGCAGGATTTTAGCAGGCGGGTAAATGGGCCTACAGCTGACTTTATTATTTCCTCAGTTCAGATAGTCTGGATGACTGGCACAAGGAAACTTGCTGGAAATAAACTTTTGCTCACAAATTATTTTATCCTTTCTGGAGTGATTAAAATACTTCAGTCTGTACATAATTTACAAACTCCTTATGAAATAAAAGTTTATCAGTTTTTCTCCGAATTCAGTATTATGGGCAGTAGGCTTATGATAGCCTTAAACTTGTACCAAGCATTACAATTTAGGTCTCTTCTGCTGAACTCCAAAGGCTTCTGTTAAAGTTAAAGTCATGAAAGGACACCAGTTCAATGGACATTTTAATCCAATATGTGTAAATGTTTTTATTTTTCTGGTTTGTTACCTGTGAAAATATATTTACATAGTCTTTTACTTTTTTAGTCTATAACTGTATTGAAATGTTTTTTTAGCCTGTGATGTCTAGATGCGATTAGTATGGCTGTTATTTACGCATTTTGTATACAAGTTATGAGCTTGCTATTTTGGAGGTGGGGCTCAGTTTTCTAGTTCTTCTTTAAATTAAGATGGAACATTAAACTTTAACGTTAACATGGTCATTTAGTCTGCAGCCACTATTGATACTAGGATTTTAGTACATCCATTTACTTATTTAGTCTATGAAGGATGATCTTGTTTGAAATTCTCTTCCTGTTTTAAGCACAGTCCTTCGTGAAGGGACCTTAATGCAGGGAAGCTATTAGGTAAAGAGTATTGCCCCTGTGGAATGCTATTTGCCCATAATTATGTGTTTGCTATGGAAATTCTGTAGGTTATACAGAGGGACTTGTGAGCTGTTAAGTGTGTACTGGGTCTGACTCAAACTTGTTCCTATGCTTTGCTAGCAGGCATGCACAAAAGGTTGCTTTCGTGTTTGTTTGTTTTTTTGTATTTTCTGTTTTGCGGATCCCCGTGCATCTCAGCCAGCCATTCCTTTGGGCCACCTAGGAACTTACCCCAGGCAATCTCCACTGCCAACTGCTGCCCCATACTGCAGCACCCCACCCACAGTATAACCTGACATAACCCTTTGTCGGGTGGATCTTCTTCTTCCGGGGAGAATGAGAGTCTGGCAACTCTATTTGGATAATGGAAAGTTAGCCCAGATTTTTTAGTTATGGCAGCCTTGTACAATGGTCACAGGTGGCGCCATACAACCTAAATGGAATAGGTGTACCTTAGTCCAGTGTATGTGCTGGCATATTGTGGGTTAATAGGTCTGTTATGGCCCCAGTATTTCACAATTCACTCCTTAACGAAAGTGCACCTGCAAAGTTAGACTGAAAAGTAAACATTATTTAAGCAATAAGGCATGACAGGGGTGTGTTATGGTTGGATAACAGCCCACCTTGGGGTGGGTTGAAGCATGAGTCATAGCCAATGGCTTCCACCACCTGAGAAGGGCCATTAGCCGATCATAGCACACCCCCTGGTGTGTCTTATTGTAATTATGAAATGGGTCATTTTCAGTAAATATTTTGCATTTTTAAACATAATACTTTCAGCTGAGCCATTGTGCTGGGATAATGGCCCAGCTGAAAGCATCTCTCAGTCAATCAGAATTCAGAATTCTTTCTACCCATTTCATAATTTGGGATATGACCTGTGTTCTAATAGGGGTACTTACTTGAACAATCAACTCTCTGCTCCATGGCCCTTGATATCCTAGGAGTTCTGTGATTATTAATTGATGCATGTTTATTTCTCAAATGCCTTGAATAGCCTAAATGAGATTATATTACTAGAGAATAGTCATAGGCATGGAAATAATGTATTATTGATTATGCTTGTAAAAGTCAAGTGATTTAGAGAGAGGGAACTATGTCAATATGAACTGTATGAATTGCAACCTATCAGTACCTAATGGGTATATTTTACTGCACCGTATATAATTTTTGCTTCTATATTTTAAGAAGCTGTATGATGATTTTGCTTTGTATTTTTAAAAACTGTAATGACAAATTTGTCGAACAATAAAACTTACTATTTACATAAGCACCTCTTGCCCCAGTAGGGTGGCCATGGCCAGCACTTTCCTTCCTACCTTTCCCACTAATAGAATTGGGTACTGCACCCTGTTCTTTCTCCTCAACAGTTGTCTGTCTAGCAGGATTACCATTACCAGTACTGTGTGTGTCTGGAGCTGACATGGCCCTGGAAAAGCTCAGTGTGAACTGCTTTATATTTTGTTACAGGAAGAGGGTTACCTGCTTGCCTAACCCACTGCCCACTGTCAGCAGCATTCCTTATTTTCTCTGCAGTTCTTTGTTTTTCTTTTATTACTCAGATAACATGCATGTTCTGACTCATACCCACAATCATTGAGATGGGTGTCAGTATCGCTCTCAGATGATAATAATGATGGCGGCAGTTCTTGAGGTTCCAGAACATATTCAGAGCCAGATAAGCACTCTGCATCCTCTTCATCTAAAACATCTAGCACACAAGCAGCATGACTACTGCATTTGGATGGCATGATAGGGGTGGCAACCGTGATAATAGACACTGGGAACTAGGAGGTGGTGCAGTATCCATGGGCATGGCAGTCAACAAAGTGACAGTGACTACAGTGGTTACATTACTAGTGAGCACTACAGTGTCAGTGGAGGCATTTGTTGCAGCAGTTGTGGTGGTGTCTGTGCTGGTGGTCTCAGTGACTGGAGTAGCAAAAGTGGTAGAGGTGGCACTAGTGACCATACCTCTCAAGTGTTCCAAATTTGATGTGATGTCCTGAATTCTGGCCTTAGTAGTCTGCCTGTATGGCCACCCCACATTCTTCACTTTTTGTTCAACACTGAAGGCCAAAACCATGCAGCTGCAACTTGCAGGTCTCACAATCCCTTTATTTGCTCAATGTCCTGTCTTCCCAGTCCAGTGATGGCATTGAAGACTCAGGGACGTGCCTTGATGCCATGGCAACAAGTTGATTGATATGCTGCCAGTTGCTTTTCAAAGCCCACCCCCCACAAACAAATGAAATCCTTGATGTCAGTTCCCCCCACAGTACCACTGCCGGGCTATAAAGCAACTGCATCACCAGAGGGGGAACCATAGCTTTGATAGTATTTTCTATGTGGGACTGCTACCATGAGGGACCAGGACAGATGAGCATTCATCAATCACCATGCTGCATAGCCAGGAAGTCAGAAGAACAGCCAACCCCACAGTGATGATGAGTCTGCTAGTACCGAGCACTGCCAGCCATGGAGGTCAGACTCAGAGGAGGGTTAGTATTTGGGGCAGTCAGGCATTTTAATGTAATTTATGCATTTTAGGGGTAATTTGGGGGATGGGGAGGGTTTTTTGTTAAACCACCACCAAGCCAGCAGCCAGAGACAGGTCCAGGGATTCAGTAACCTATAGCTGGAAAAAGAAGGCACTTGCAGGAGTCCTCAGGAGAAATCAGCACCAGAACATAAAGATGCCACAGCAGTCCCCAGAAAAATCAGGAGCAGCACTCAGCACTCCACCAACTTAACTGCAGTAAATCATGGAAGCTGGCTCTTCTGTGTTCTATGTTGCACTAACTGGAGTTCCCAGGTGGTGACAGCGAGTGGGTCCGAAAGAAAGCGCTGCTCTGAATTATCTTCTCTGTTCTCTTCCTTGTGAGCCACTTCTCTTCAGGGCCAGGCTGTCAGTGCTCAGGAGCCACACAGAAAGGAAGACCGAAGACAGTCTGCAGATTGGTTCCCACGAGAAGAGCCACCAGCAGCGATCAGCACTCAGCCAGCCAGTTTCATTATTGCCGTAAATCATTTGGAAGTTGACTCTGCTGCTGTGCTATGTGTGTCGAGCAGACTGGGTGGTCCTCTGTGGTGGGTTGGGTCCCTGGTGGTGGCTAATAAGAAAATCCAACAGAGACAGAGCTGCTGTGCTTGGTGCTCACTCAATCAGCTCTCAGCTCAGCATTCACTGGCAGACTAGTAGAGGAAGAGCAGCAGCATCACCACCACTGAAAGAGTTGACTTGACTGGCCAGAAGGGACTAGGGACCAGAAGGGATCACCACTTACTTCACTCACACTGCTGCTGGGCTACTGGCTTTTTTTTTTGTTTGTTTTTTGTAAGTAAGAGGGTCCCTTCTTTGCTGTCTGCAAAGTGGCAATGTGTTACAGACTTGCTTTCTGCGCTATTCCTGGCTGTGACTGTTGTCTCAACCTTCCTGCCCTGCACAACAGAGCACTTTTAAGAGACACACAGCTATGGCAGTGAAGAGTTGCCGAGCATGATTGCTACCCTAACTTGTCAGCCAGGCCAGTCACTGGTGCATGCAGTTGTCCAAGGCTGTGTGTGGGTCTTGATGTGCAATAATTATATGGTTAATGCCACTGCACCAGTCACTTCATTGCTGCTTGTAAAGTGCTCTGTGATATAATGTGTAGGCAAAGTGTGCTATAAATGCTAATAATTCATCTTCACAATAGATACATCTACCACCCTGACTGAGGGAGTGAGTGTAGCTGTTGCGAGCCTGCTGCCACTGTACCTTGAGGGACTGTGAGAGAGACTACTCCAGCCAAAAGTAAGCAGCCGCCATCAGACTCAAACGGAGCCCTGCCAGTGACCTTGAGTAGTCCAGCCAGGAACAATGATCTGCCACCGTCAGAAGGAGCCTGGCCAGCAACCCAAAGCCACCCACAGCATCCAGGACTACACCACCATGCAGGCATTCATCACCAGCAAAAGGAGGCAAAAGGGGGAGGATCAGCAGCAGCTGACTGTAGCCAGTTCCACAGATATGTTTCTGGGGATATTTTGAACTGTTTTTTTTTTTACCAGTGTTTCATTACCTTATTTTGTGTGGGGGTCCTGGTTGCTGCCTCTAATTATCTATATTTTTGATGTGTGACATGTTATAGCATTGGATGTGTCAGTATACCTTGTTTTATAGGTGAGGGTGGTCAGCTTGCTGTGTGACACCTTCTGGTCTATTATTAACACAGTTGTAATGTCAGTGTGACAGACACAATATGGTTATGCTCATAAAACATCAGTAGTGAATGCACACAGCGAGCAGACCCCCCACCCAACCAAAAAATATCATATATGGGCTGGATTTGATGATGATGGCTTGCTACATGATGTTGTCAGACTACTTTGCATGTATAACAGAATTATTTGTACAAGTATTTGGAGTGAGGGGAAGGGACCTGCTGGCTGCATTCAACATAGTCTGATGTTTTATTTATATAATTGCAGTGTTAGAGTGTAACTCACTACAGTCATGTTAATAAACCACTAGGATTGATTGAACACAGCAAGCAGGACCCCCCTCCTTCCAACTCAAAACATGTCATACATGGGCTGATTTTGATAGTGATGGTGTACTTTGCTGTGTGACGTCATCGGATTACTTTGCATGTGTAACAGAATTATCTGAACAAGTATTTGGGGTGTGGGGGAGGGGCCTGCTGGCTGCATCCAACAATGTCTGATATTTTATTAAATTGTAGTGTTACAGTGTGACACGCTACGGTCATGTTAATAAACCATCAGGATTGATTGAATATAGCAAGGAGGACTCCCTCCCACCAACCCAAAAAATGTCATACAGTACATGGGCTGGTTTTGATGGTGGTGCTATGGTTTGCTATGTGACATAGTTTGATAGCTTTGCATGTGTAACTGAATTGTCTGCACAAGTATTTGGGGTGCATGGGGGAGGGGCCCTGCTCGCTGCATCCAGGAATATTTGATATATTATTAATGCAGTCAATTCCGGATGTGTGCACATGGCCGTGATCTGCCAAAATTGTGCACACATCCGAGATTGCATACAAACTAATTTATCTCAGTTATGCTTTGGTTTTTTACATTTGTATAAATAACAGCCTTTGAAGATGAAATGCAGTTACATGTTCTTTAATTAAGTCTCGAAATCATTTTCAGCTCTCTCACCATGCACTTTCTTGTACCCAATGTTGTGGTGTTCTTTCCACCTCGACAACAATCCAGCTGATGGCTTGAAGTCAATGCCTATTCCGGTAGCCATGTTACGAGCCTTCTCGGCAAGGATATAGCCAGACAGAGGGACTCCATGGTCATGAGCAGCAGTGAACCACTTAAGAAGTGCTTCGTCAACTCTAGAGTCTTTGCTCTTCCTCTTGCATTTTCTTTCTTTTTTAGCACCTGACTACCACTGTGCCAGTATCGCCTCTCTCTGCTGCAGTATCCAGCAGACACAGGACATATCAATCGAGAACTCTGCCATGAGTTCTTTACGGGAGACTCTGGGTATGAGAGCCTTCTCTAGGAGCTGCACCTTTTGCTCCAGGGATAACACAGTGCATGATAACTTCTCCATGGCAGTCGGGATAAAAAAAAAAATCAACCCACATGACTTAAGTCAACAGCTCGCAGGTAAGCACTAACAGGCTACAGGTGAGAGAGCTATGGAATCAATTAGGAACAATTACCAGATTCACAGTGGCTCAGCAACTAGCTATTGAAGGATTGTGAATACTGTTAGAACCATTTAACACCTGATTACACCACCTGGGAGAAGAGAAATTAAGGACACAATAATTTCCTAATGACACAGACCCGTGAGTTCTGGTCAAAATGTGTGCACATAACTGAAAATGACAGTGCACACATCAGGATAAAATAATGAAAAAAAGAATACAGAATGATTTGGGACCTGCCGTTTGTGTGCACACAAGCAGAATGTGTACACAACCGAATGCACACAAGAGGAATCAACTGTATGATTGTAGAGTTACAGTGTGACACACTATGGTCATGTTGATAAACCATCATGATTGATTGGACACAGCAAGCAGGACCCCTCCCACCAAACCAAAAAATTACATACATGGGCTGGTTTTGATGGTGATGGTGTGATTTGATATGTGACATTGTCAGATTATCTTGCATGTGTAACAGAATTGTTTGTACAAGTTCTTGGGGTGCATGGGGAGGCCTGCTTACTGTATCCAGCAATGTCTGATATTTTTTTAATATGATTGTAGTGTTACAGTGTGACACACTACAGTCATATTAATAAACTAACAGGATTGATTGGACAGTAAATAGGACCTCCCCCCACCAACCCCCAAAATGAAGTACATGACCTGTTTTTGGCAGTGTGTGTCTGGTATGCTATGTGCTGACTTAGGATTGCATGGGATGCATTTTATGGAATACTCTTTTTTCTTTGCCATCCCTTGGCCAAGTTGTCTACAGCTTGTTACCTGCTTGCAGGTTACCTCGGATGTGTTTCTTGGAATTCTCATTTGTCTTTGGTGCCATGTCTTGCCAGGTTGGAGCACACAACACAATTAATCTCATTTTCTTAATTACTGGAATCGTCCTGTCATGTCTTGCCAAGTTGGGGCACACAAGAGTGTTTCTCCATCTCTTTTTCTGTATTACCAGAACTGTTTTGCCATTTCTTGCCAAGTTGGGGAACACAAGTGTGTTTCTTCATCTCCTTTTCTTCATTACCTGAACCTTTATGCCATGTCTTGCCAAGTTGGGGAACACAAGTGTGTTTATCCATCTCCATTTCTTCATAGTGTTTATCTGAACCATCCCCACGCTTGTTAGGTGATGATTTTTATTGAAGAAGTGTATCTAGAGGGAGCTTGGATCTACTAACAGGTTGAGTGTGTGTCAGATACGCAGATCTGTTCATCAAGAGAACAGCAGGAGAGATTGTGAAATTATTTTTTATCTGCCACCTTCTTGTAGAATAGAATCTGGATCACTCAAACTGGAGTGTTCGAGCACTAATTACAAAAATAATACTCTGTGTGTAAACAGCTTGGACAAAGTTGATCAGGATTATGACAGTGATAAATCTCTGGAGAAGAAGAAGAGAAGATATACCATTTTCCAAGCCACCTGGATCAGCACACTTGACTGGTTAGCAGGAACATTCTGTGAAACATGCATTCTGTATGACCTGTGGCACAGATTTCACCATTCACCATGGAGGACAACATGATGTACAATGACATGCAAATTCAGAAAAGCACGGGCAAAATTCCAAGCATGTCACTGGGAAGAATGTGTCACACTTCTTTGGCTCTCAAAGCCTGGTGAGCATGAAAGTCATTGAGGCAGAGCTGGCTTTTGAGTCCCCGATTGCTGAACATAATCTTCCTTTTACAGCAGGCGAACACATTCTAAAAGTCATGAAAAAATATGGTGCAGACCAAGAAGTTTTGAAAAAGATGAGCTATGGGGCAACCAAAGCAAGCTGTATAGCAAGAGATGTGCTTGGCCCATGGTACCAAAATGATGTTGCTGCAATGTGTCATAAAGTACCCTTCTGTGTGTACTGTATATGGATCAGAGCACCGATATGGGTGATGAGAAACTTTTATTGATTCTTGTAGGTTTCATGGATGAAGCTGCAGGCAGAAATGTCATCTGTTTTTTAGATATGGCAGATTGTGTGTCTGGGACTGGTCAAGCACTGTTTGACTGCTTGGTAGGAAAGCATGAATAAGTTTGAGATCCCACTGTCAAATATTGCAGCTTTTCCATCTGACAATGCTGCCTCTGTGTTTGGGAAAAACAATTTGGTCCTGTCACATTTAAAAACTGTAAATCCAAATATCATTAACAAGGGATGCCTCTGTCACTTGGCTCATCTGTGCAGCAAAGCTGGGGTTAAAGCTCCATCCTCACCTGTAGAAGAATTAATCTCTGATGCTAACTGCCATTTTTCATCAGGTTCTCAAAGACAACAGACACTGAAGGAATTTGTGATGTTTACAGATATAGAACCACTTGAAATAATTAAGAGTACCCCTACTAGATGGCTGAGTCTTGAGAAAGTTATAAACCAAACCCTGGATATGTGGCTTGCTCTCCTGTCATATTTTATGACACTGGTACCAAGATCAGCCAAAATAAACCTAATTCATGACTGTCTGCAGAACCCCAAAAAGGGAATTGTCTTCCTGTCCCTTTAATATGTGATGGAACCCTTGCTGCAGTTCAACACCCAGCTACAAGGCCAAGAAAACCAGCTTATAACTCTGTATGGGGATGTGCAAAAACTCATGCAGCAGTATGCAGGAAGAGTGCTGAAACCATCAGCTGCTGTCAAATTAATCAGGCAAAATTACGTCTGTACTAAATGACACATGCAGTTTCTTGGGCAATGGAGACCTCAGGGTTGGACTGGAGGTCAAGCAGTACATAAACAATCATGAGGATGACATTTTGGGGAAAGTAATGGAACACAGTTGTTACAAGCAGACCGTGGTGTTTTATACTGCTGCACAGGAAACAATCTTGAAAACGTTCCCAATTCAGGATCACCTATTAAAGAATGCAGCATCCATTCTTAATCCAGCAATGAAGCTGGACATACCATTACAACTTGTGGTTGATGTTGCCTTTCATCTTGGAGTCTGTGTCACCAAAGCAGACTCTGAGCAATTATTGGATGAGTTCTCAATGTATCAAACTGAAGATATGGATACGCTGACAGGACCAATTAATGAACCATATTTCTGCATTTCAAAACACTGGACTCATGTTCTGCAAGGACTACGTAACTGTGAAAGACTTTCTCTTTCCAAAAGGTTAATGCTGACTTTATTTTGCTTGCCGCAGAAAGGACCTTCAGTATGATGAGCAAGGGAAAAACTGAACTGCACCATTCACTAAGTCTTACAGCACTAAACTCACTGCTGCCATCAAAACGAATGAAGAAAAGGACTGCTGTGAGGTGAAGCAGCCAAAGGAAATACTAGACGCTGCCAAAAATGCCACAGCAGCATACAACAAAGAGCATAGATCTCAGTAATAACTTTTACAATTTCAAAGTATTTGTACTAGACTTAGTGTAGTGCACTACAATGGCTGCCCCAAAGTGTCCTTTTCTGAATGTTTCTCATGTTTATTTTATTTGTATTTTGTTGTGATCTCATTTACATTTCTGCTGTTTTGCACACTGATACATTAAATTCTAACGTTGATTTACATTGCAGTGGACCACAGTTGCACTAAAGAAAGGCTTTTTTGCACTGTTATACAAGTTAACAGTAAGAGACCTCTGTTCTATGTTTGCATAATGTTCATCTCCTGTGTGGTGTTCACTGTGTAATGTAGAGTAGAAAAGTAGAAAAATTTAGAAGCGTAGAAATGTAGAATATAAATTTAGAGTAGAAATGTAAACATATAGAGTAGAAATGTAGAATATAAATTTAGAGTAGAAATGTAAACACATAGAGTAGAAATGTAGAATATAAATGAAATGTAGAATAGAAAAGTAAGTGCAGGAATGAAGAGAAGCATGAACAGGTATATTGTGTTGCCTGCTTTTGTTACTCTGTGCAAAATAAAGTATTTCTTTATATCATGTGTGTTTTGAGTGATTAATGAGTGTAACACTAAAATAAAGTACAGTTGACAGTAAACCAAGCTTGTTTTTATTACAAAAATGCAAAAGAAAACACATAACTGGTTAAAAATAACTTTATTGGTGCACCATCAAATGACTGCACTACTCGTGCACTTCAAAAATAAGGTGTTCCACATTTGGGCCATTTGTCACACATTGCTATGGTCTCTGTTCCACATTGGCAGGTTTACAGCTGGAGAGGTATGCTGGTGACACATTAGCAGGTTTACAGCTGGAGAGGTATGCTGGTGACACTGGCTACTGCACTTGTGGTACAGGTGGTGGTACGGAGTACATTGGTAGTGGCAAAGGGTGTAACATCTATGGTGGAAGAAGCTGTGGGAAGACTCCTGATAGTGGCAGCTGATTCCTCAGTCTTTGCACTACTGGGCTATAGTAACTGTTTTCCCGCTTTTCCCATAGGGAAACTGTAGCATTATTTGTGATAATAAAGGAGTGTTTATTATGGCAAACATGGGCATGGTCTCCCTCACTTTGTGCATGCATCCAGCACTGTTCCTAGCTTCCCAACTGTTCTCCACTTGCCTTCTCACTGAACCTTCACCTAACAGACACAGAACCACCACCCCAAGTTGGTAGTAAGTAAACATTTTTGAATGACAGGCACTAAAATTTATTTTCAGCTGCCTCAAAAAATAAAACAAAAAATCTTTGAAATAAATGAAGAAAGGTGACTGCAGCCTCATGCTCTTACCTAAGCGGACCACAGCCACACAGCAACTTCCTTTTATTTTATATAATTGTTGAGGTGAAAAAAGGGAAACCCAGCAAATATGTAAGATAAAATATGGGTCAGTGTGTGTAAACTCGAAGTTTACACACACTGTCAGGGTTAAATGCTTTTACTGAACATCTTGAGCTTTGCTCAGGGTTTATGTAGCATCTAACTCCTCAGCTGTGCATAAACGCCTCATTACACACACTGACCCTTACTTTATTCTATATGTAATGCCCTTCTACTACCCCTATAGAAGGAATAGGCAGCAAATGGGTGGTTGATACTGGCGGTGACAGTGCTACCAGTGTTGCAACTAGAGTAACGTTCCCCACTCTCACTGCTATTTGAGCTTCCAGGCTTGCTAGGTGAGAAAAATATTTTGGACTGCTGTATACATTCAGATGACCATCTCTCACCATCTCCCTCACTGCTTGGTACAGTCAGTACAGAGGGCTTGCTAGGGCTGGACCTAGTACATTTATGGGGTTGCTTGTATCAGACGTAATAACATTCACTGCAGGTTGCTGTGAAAATAAGAACTGATGTACAGTATGGCAATTAACACAGTAATATACATACTACTATTACTAAGGTGCCTTTGTGTGTAACTGTGCAAATATGCTGCTTGTAAGACAAAAATTAAACACAATTCAATTCACCATATTACAAAAAGCAGTAAATAACAATGCACTGCTTTGGTGCTATTGGGGATAGTCAGGAGACAAGTTCCCCAGTGCAAGAACCTGAAACTGAGCCCCAGAACCATAACTGTATAACAGGCACAAGACATACAACACTTCACTGTATCACACCTGACATGCTGTAAAACTGCTGCAATTTAAAAGAAAAACTACATGTAGACAGCAATACATGTGTTGGATGCAGCCTCACATCAAAACAAATATTGCACATAGATAGGTTCCACAATGTACACAGTGAGCTATGGGAGGGGCAGTCAGTTGACACCCTTCTCAGTCAGGGTACTGAGCCCAGAACAAATTGATGAACAAGAGAAATGCAACGAGTCAAGCCTGACCCACTGAAAGAAACTGTTGCACTTTTAAAACACAAAACAATGCTTTCACACAGCAGTGCACATGTAGAATGCAATGCAACTGCACAATAACATTGCTTGTGTACACACAGTGAAAGCTGCATGCATGGTAAGATGTGAGGGGAACAGTCAACACCCTCTTCAGTCATGCAAGGAACTGAACCCAGAACCAGACAATAGAGAAAAAAAACAAAACACCAGGGTGATCCAAGATGGCGGAAGAGGGGCAGCCACACTAAAGAGCTCTCTGTCTCTCAGGTAGGAAATTCTAAACAGCTTTTAGCATTTCTATGATGAAAAAATTGACACCAGAACATATTTCCAAACAAACTAGAGACTTTCTAAAAACCAATCAACAGAAGAGGAAGAAAGACTTATCTTCTTTGGACCTGGATATCCCTCTGTAAAGTATCATTGGATTGCTTTCTAACCAGCTTCTTGGATTCCGGGTTGATTGGTGTTACCGCAGACTCAGTTGGGCTTCTGTTTAACACTGACCCAGAGACAAGTAAGCAGCTTATTTCAATGCACTCTGGTCCCCAGGCATATTCACATAAAATAGCCAGTTTGGATTGCTTACCTCATTTTCTCGATTTAGCCACTAGATTTGCAGTGCTGAACCCAACTGATTGTCTTGATCTGTTTGATTTTCGTGAGGATCAGGCTGATACTTCCCTTGTTATGGCGACTGCAATGAGCAGGAAGAAAACTCAAAGGAGTAAAGCTGTTGCTATCTTGCCTGAACAGCAGGCCAAAGGGGTCAGCCCAGAGTGTTCTGAGTGAGATTCTATCTTGGAATCAGGGAGTGCAGACTTACTTCACCTTCAGATGCCAGCTCTGCATGCTAAAGTGGACTTTAAAAATTTAAAGGAAGCGTTGGCTTCCTTTACTGGGCTCTTCTCTTTTTTAACTACATTTGACAAAACGTTAGACCTACTGATTACTAGATCTGATGGGCTTGACAAAGATATCAAAACAATTAAAACAGAAATGACTAAAATTCAAGATACTCTGGAAGTCCTACAGAAGGAAATAAATAATGTACAACACAAATCCCTTGCAAATGACACCTTAACTATTGCAAATCTAAGGGCAATAATGACTTTGCAGAGAAAAGCTGAAGCATTGGAGAATACTATGCATTAGATAGAACTTGAGATTAGTAGGGGTACCTAACTCCCAAGACAAGGCATTTTCTTCATTAAGAAATCTCTCGCAAGATTTATTTGTTACTGTGTTACAACTATCTGGGTCTAATTTACCCTTTGTAACAAGAGCTTTTTGGGATGCTATGAGGATATCGCCTGATAAGGTTCAACAGAAAACTTTTTCTCAAGATGCAAGTTTCATATTGCTTTCTCCAGACTCTGCTGCTGTCTTTACTCAAGCCCAGACACAGAGCAATGCTTTTACATATATATCAGGGCCTTAGAGTACTATTATCTTTTCCATGGCATTTTACACAAGATCTAAACCTGGTACTTAATGCAGCAAGAAAAATTGGTACCTTACATTATAAAGAGACTGTCTTGTCATATTTTTCCAGACATCGCTCCATCAACACTGAAGAGAATAACGCTATTTCTACAGTATAAAGAAGACTGAAGAGAATCTGCTCCACTTTTAAAGTTCTTTATCTGGCTAAGTGTTTTCTTACTTGTGGAAAAGAAACAAGATCTTTTTTGATCCTGACTAGCGTAAGACATATATTATGGGGAAAACAATAACCAAAAAAGAAGAACAACATGAAATTATTGATATAGAGGAAGACATGCTGTCATTGGAAAATGAGGGTGAGGAATTGATGAAATTCTGATATTTGACATTCTAATATTAAAATATTACTATAGTATGATCTGGTCACTAGGGGGTTGAAGTGATAGCATTTCTTTAAGGCATAAATGGCACTGTAAGCCTGTGGCCTACCCACTCAAGTTTTGACTTAGATTAAGAAAAGTCTTTAATATACATAAAAAAAATAATCTTTTACTAACTATTGTCTTTATTAATTTCTTGGATCCTTTCAACTATAGTGGACTTTATCTTTAAGTTATTGTTGTGCCTTAAATACTGATTGAGTTTATTGAACTAATTTCAGCGAATTCAACCACATAATGGTTAAATGCATAAATGCCAATAAAAAAAAAAAACAGAATTACAACCTTGCTTTTGCTTCACAAAAAAATCAGTTCACACTGGGTTTATGAGGAAGTGAAAGCAGTGGGGGTGGAGGAAGTCAGAAAACAATCCTGCCTGTTGCTGAGCCCAGAAATAGTTCCCCAGTGTTAAATGTAGACTAGGTGCCATCACATTAGACAGAAAGGTCAAGCCTGACTTTCCTGAACGAAAAGAGACTAGTCTCTGCAAAAATAAATGTGCTTCAGCAAAAAATAAATCATGCTAGAGCTGTGCAAATAAAAGCAGCAGGAAAGAGGTATCAGCAGATACTATGGCTGGGCATCAAGTCAGATCAAACATGAGGACTGTTCTGGTTTGGCAGTGTTCAGAAAAAAACACCAAATCGGGTTTCTCTGCCAAAACTCCAAAATACCCTGACCCAAAACTGAAATTAAGCTTTTTACTTTTTTGTGTCAAACTCAGTTGTGTGGGGTGGGGGCTCCAGAACTCACACTCAGCAATGAAGGGGTGTTAACAGTACTACCACTCAGTCTGAGTGTCAGATCAGGGCTAAGTGGTGGAGGAGGTGATGAATGTAGCGGTTTGCTATTGCTGCTGGCTGGTGTGGTGAGTCTCCCTCTGATCTCCTTGTCTGCTTTGCCTCCTCTCTGCCCTTTCTTGCATCTGGTCCTCCTCCTCAATGACCACGCATTACACCATGCACATGCAAATAATGAGGGAGAAACAGTCATATGACTGCACTAGTAGCAGTCCAATCAGGGACTCTGCCTCTCAGCTGGCTCTGACACTGCTGCTAGAAGGTCTGTGCTGATTGCAGCAGACAGAATGACAGTGAGGGGCTTTATAACCCCCATGTATCACTGCAGTGTCAGAGGTGAGCAGCAGTAGCACTGTCTTGCAGCAAGTCACTCTCAGTTAGTACACAGCATGCACATATCATGGTACAGTGATGGATCACATCAAGAGAACAATCAGAAAAAATATATAGACAAATACTAGTGTAACTTTCAGGGCAGGCAGACAGGCAGAAGGGCTTAGCAAAGCAGTAGCAGAGCATAGAATTATAAGAGCAGCAACAGCACAAGCAACAAGCAACAGTGGTGATTGTCAAAGCCTAAAGTAAAGCAGCAGTTGCTGCTGGAGGAGTAGAGGAGGGAGGGGCTTCCAGGGCCAGAGGCAAAAAAAAAACTTTCAGCACTGGAGGTGAATTCAACCACTTAAAAAAAAGTTGTTCAAGGCCAGGTAGCGTGTTGGTGTGCCAGTTGCATGGAGGCTTGTCCTGCACCAATACAGTTGTTAGGCTTGGAAGGGTAGAGTGTTGCCAGCTTAGGCCACCTCTCTGATCCACCCAGAGGAAAACTGGCAATATATATAATTTATTGTGAGCCCATTGTAGTGGTATTGTGGTCCCAGGCAGAAGTGATGGCATACTTGCTGTGACTGAATGTTATTTAAGTACAGTGGAGCCCACCATAATGAAGCCCAACTCTGCAGAATTCTGCAGTACATTAATGTATGCTTCATCTCCCCCATGAGAAACTATTTCATTCCATGATACAGGAGAACAACACATTCAAAAAAAGTGGCCCAAAATGCCCCCAAAGCAATGCATTTTCTAGCTCCAAAGAAAGTGACGGCCCTGTTCTCAGCTAATGTAACCCAAACAAGTTCTGGTCTGGTCAGCCCAAGAGGCTGTTTACACCTATAAAAAGAAACACATCACAGTTGAGAAAAACAGGTTGTGCAAAAAGTTTGAAAATTTCACATCAGTGAACTAAAAATACTGGAGCAAACAACAAAGAGTAGCAGTGATGATTCTTTGGATGATAATGATATTGATGATGATGATGTCGATGAGGGCAAGTTGGTTGAACTGAACCTGAATCTAATGTACTGGAAATGCACAACATCAATGATGAGGTTGGAGACTGCTGTGGTATTGAAGGTGGTGATGATGATGATGATGATATCAACCCAGGCAATTCTTCCCCAGCTGTCACCACTGTAAATGATGATGACCAGTCCTCATCCTCCACTCCTTTAATATCAATAAATAGAATAACTGTTTTGCATAATACCACAAGCCCTCCACCACAACCTGCTTTGGATAATTTTCATTCTGCTGGTACAAGTGTCACTGCTGAGCTGCAAATCTGGTGACATCCAGCAGACCAGACCTGGGTTTGAATACCACAGCTTCCACTTGCATACTGTGTGACCCTGAGCAAGTCACTTAACCTCCTTGTGCTCCCAGGTCGCTCCTGTAAAAAAGCTTTCAGCTTAGTGTGCTATACCTGGTTAAACAACTAAATAAAAAAAAAAAAAGTGTCACTGCAAATTGATACACAACTTCCAGTATTTAGATACTTTCCAGCATTGCCTAAGACTTCACAAGTCCAGTGTCAGCCAGTATCTGATTCACTACCAAGAATAAGAGGCAGGAAGTGTTCTTCTGTAGTGTAGAATCGTTGTTGTATTTGCCCAACTGATTTCTGTAAAGCATTATGCATTCACTGAAAAAGTAGATTTAGCAGGTGAAAGTCGGCATGTAACCTGAGTACAAATGCACTGATTAGATAACTTCAGTGCCAGCATCCGACAGTGATGAAAAAGAATATGAATCTTGATGGTGTTAATGATGATGATGAATGTGACTTGATGATGCCCAGTTAATGCATTGTAATGATGATGATGATGATGACGACGATGATGGTGACAAGCAGCTGTGCAGCACACCCATGTGTGTTGCAGAGACAGATCACAATTCATTTTTTTTACAGTCTGTGGAGGATACTCCCCACAGTCCACAGCAACAAATACCAAGAGAGCCCATCATGTCCCTCAGAAAACAAAAGATACACATTTCCAAACTCCATCCAACCATGAAGTAGTCACTAAAAAAATAAGATAACTTTTAAAGCAGCTTTTGCTGCAAAAGTCAAATTTCAACCTGGTCATCAAACTGCTAACAAAAATTACCTTCTAATTTGGGAGATGATTGCACTTGATTTAGGGTGATATTCAGAAGTACAACATACTGACTTTCAATAACTGTTACAGGAATTACAGCCTAGGCATGAAATGCCTTTATGATGTATTTTTGCCAATCACATTATTCCAGACGTACATATATGATGCAGTGAGTAATAGTAATTAAAAAATACCCCCATTCATTTCAATGGTGCACACCCCTGCAGTCTCCTTTGCCCTTTGTCATAATGTGCTTGAGCATGGGGATGTGGAGGTCAGTTTCAATGGGGGATAAGCCTGACTATAGTGGGGCTTCAATGACAAAGGGAAAGTAAGTGAGCTGTGAATATGGCCTACCTAGACTTTTGCAAGGCATTTGACACAGTCCCACACAAAAGATTAATAAACAAATTAGCCAGCCTGGGAGTGGGTCCCAGGGTGGTAGCCTGGGTAACAAGCTGGCTGGACAACAGGACCCAGAGTGTAATAATAATCGGAGTACACTCTGAAGAAAGGGAGGTTACTAGTGGAGTACCACAGGGTTCAGTATCAGGACCGGTTCTCTTTAATATCTTTACAGGTGACATTGCAGAGGGGCTGGAAGGAAAAGTATGCCTCTTTGCAGATGACTCAAAGATCTGCAACAAGGCTGATACAGAAGAAGAGATGCAAAGGATGAGAAAGGACTTGGCAAGATTGGAGGAATGGTCAAAAATACAGCAGCTTATGTTCAATGCAAGAAAGTGCAAAGTAATGCACCTAGGAAACAAAAACCCAGGGAAGAGTGCACAATGGGTGGGGGTGGGGGAGGTACTAACAACAACACTAATGGAAAAGGACCTGGGGGTAATCATATCAGATGACCTTAAGACAAGTAGGCAGTGTGAGAAGGAGGTATGGAGAACTGGAGGGATACTAGGATATATGGGGGCACCACCAGTAGAAAACAGGAAGATGTTATCCCTCTGTAAAGATAGTTGGTGAGACCCCATCTGAAGTACTGTGTACAGTTCTGGAGACCCCATCTCCACAGAGACATAAACAGGATGGAGATAGTCCAGAGGAAAGCAACTAAAATGGTTCAAGGTCTGCAACAGAAGCCAAACAAAGATAGATTAAAACTGCTTATTTTGTATACCCTTGAGGAAAGGAGGGAGAGGGGGATATGATAGAAATTTTCAAGTACCTCAAGGGAATCAACAAAGTCCAAGATGGGGCCCAGTGGCACTTAAGGTAGAGGTGCTGGTCACTGCACCTTGTGCCATGCCGGCGACCCGGGTTCAGGAGAAAGCACAGGTTGCCGGAGGCTAGCAGGGAAGGAGAGGGATTGAGCGCCCGATGGACTGCTCTCCCTCTCCGGGGAGGGGGGAGTTCACAACGGTCAGTGCCAAACTGCCCCCTGGTGGAGGCTGGGGGTCAGGGATGCACGCCATACACTGGGGTGAAGTCGTGGGCAGACACCAGGACAAGGGGCACATACGGACATGTGCGTGATCCTGGCCACCAACATCACTGCATGCCCACTGGATCAAAGGGAACAAGGAAAAAGTGACACCTCTCTCGCGGCTTGATAGCTGTCTGCGAGTACCTGTCAGCACCTGGACTGGATCCATGAAGGGTGGGGAGTTAGGGGGCTCCCTGCCACCCCACTGTGGAGAGTAAGCCGCAGGAGTTTAAGGGTGCAGGTGAGAAGGATGGCGGCCAGATCCCCGGCAGGATGTGGAGAAGAAACAGGGTGCAGAGAGGTGGCCAGGAGGATAAATTCAGTAAAAAAAAAAAACAAAGTCCAAGATGGGAGCATCTTTAAGATAAAGAGATGTACAAGAACAAGGAGGCACAATTTGAAGATAGAGCGTGGATGGCTCAGGGGCAATGCGAGGAAGTACTTTTTCACAGAGTGGGTGGTGGTTGCATGGAACCACCTTCCTGAGGAGGTTGTGGGGTCAAAAACAGTGGGAGAATTCAAGAATGCATGGGGCAGACATAAGGCAATTATAATGAGGGGTAGGAGGAAGTAGTGTGTTGGGTAACTGGAATCTACAGCTAATCCAATAGGTAGGAAATGGTCAGACTAGGTGGGCCAAGCAGTCCTTATCTGCCATCAAAGTCTATGTTTCTATGTAACTTACAAAATGATCGGAATTAATGTGTTTACCTAATTTTTATGGGAATTCAAATGACAATGTATTTTAATGACTAATTGCTAGCAGTAGTATAAGAAATAGAACCTGATGTGTTTTTTAGATGATATTTGCACCAGCTTAGCTGCTACCCACATGGCAAGCATGCAGCATGTGACCTGAGGTGATGTTTAAATGACATTCACACCAGCTTAACTGCTGCACTCATGTGAAGTGTGCAACACACGAACCTGATGTCATTTTTAGATGTTCACACCAGCTTCCCTGCCGTGAACATGTCAAGCTTGCAGCACGTGAACCTGATTTGCTTTTTAGACCTGGTTCGAATAGGTTCACTTTGTGTATGCGAGCCACATGCAAACATTGCACAATTATGCATGTGGCATGTATTCTGCATGTACATCACACATCTATATTTCTGTAAGGGAGGTCATTTCAGAGCCATGAAAATTGCGTCTATAATGCTTTCCAAGTTTCCCAATGCTTATTTCCCTCTAAAATGTTTGTCCAATTTGATTTTGAACATATTCATTGTTGTGCTTCCAACCACCTCTAGGGGAAGTCCATTCCAAATTTGTCTGTTTTCCTAATTGCACTTCTTTGGTTTTGCCTGGAGTGGATGTGCGCTGGTGTTGTAATTCTGCTCTCTAAACTCTAAGACCAGATTTTCCTATAAGCTACTATCTGTGAGAGCTCTAAACAGCGAACACAGACCCCCCTGAGTTCTATATTCCAATGAAAATAAATTTAGTTTCTCCATTCTGGTGTCATACGTTTTGTGTTTGAGCCCTCTGATGGATTTAGTAGCTCTCCTCTGATCTCTATTTTATCTATTTCTCCCTTCTGATATGGATACCATACCTTGGTGCAATACTCCAAGTTCGGTCTCGTGAGGGCACTATACAATGGCAACAGCACCTGCCTTTCACTGCTTGATATATATATCTTAATATGCAGTTGAGCACTCTGTTTGCTTTCATTACTATCTTAGTACAATGTGTCTTAAATTGTAAATCTTGTTTAATTATGCTTCCCAAACCCTTTTCCTCTGTTACTTCTTTTAGGATAATATGTGCTTTTAGGATTTTTTTCTCCCTATGTGCACAATGGTGCATTTGTCTTTACTGAGATGTAATTTATTTGTAACTGTCCATTTATTTAGGTGATCGAGGGTGGGTTGGAGCCGATGCGCATCCTCTGTATCTCTTATTATTGCTCCCATCTTACAGTCATCAGTGAATTTGGTGAGCCATATACTTTTGTGTTCATAGACTATAGATGTAACATTGATATTAAAGAGGCAAGGCCCCAAAACTGATCCTTGAGGGACCCCGCTTGTCACGTCTGCCCATTTTGAACACACCCCTTTTATACATACTCTCTGTTTCCTATTTGACAGCCACGAATGTATCCAACTTACTATATTTTTCACTAGCCGCATCTTTGTGAGGATTTTTACCAGTTGTAAATGTAGAAGTTTATCAAATGCCTTTTGGAAAATCAAAAAAACGCCACATCCTCCGATTCTTCCCCATCCAGTGCCTTGCCAGCTCTCTCATTGAAACTGAGAATGTTGGTCTGGCAAGATCTTCTTTTGGTGAACCAAAGCTGTGTTTGGTCCCCTATGTTCTCTCTTTCTATATGGCTGAGAATGTAGTCTTTCAAGATGCCCTCTCGTATTTTACACAGTATTGATGTTAAACTGACTGGTCGATGGTTGGCAGGGTCTGATACATGGCCTTTTTTATACAGTGAAATCACTGTCTCATTTCTCCATATATCTACTACTCTACCATCATCAATAGATGACTGAAAGATGTGTGTTAAGGGGAAACAATTTCTTCTGCTACTTCCAAAATAACTGTAGGATAGAGTCCATCTGGTCTGGGGAATTTGTTTGGATTTTTTTTTAATCTAGTTATTACCTCACCTTGTTCTATTTTAATTTGGCTCTTTGTTTGTCCCCATGATCATTTGGTAATGTTATGTTTTGGTTTTCATTAAAGACTGACGAGAAGTATGTGATTTGACTATTTACCATTGCCTTCATATCTTGTTTTAATTTTCCCTCTGTTCATAAGTGGTCCAATTGTGGTCTGACTCTGTTTTTTTTATTGCTTATGCATCTATAAAAGGATTTATAGTTGTCCTTAGCTTGTGTTGCTAAATTAAACTCATATCTCAATTTAGCCTTCTTTATTTGTTTCTTAACACTGTTAGCAAGATGTTTATATTTATTCCAACTTCTAATATTGTCCTTATGTCTGGTAATTTTGTAAGCCTTATTTTTTTGTTGACTAATCTCTTTAGGTTAGGGGTCAGCCAACATGGTGATCTGCCTTTTCTTGCTTGCTTTGACTTGAGGGAGATGTTTTTGCTTGCTTCTTTTGTTAATTTCAAATTTGTTAACCAAAATTTCCTATTTTTACAGCTGCAAAGGTGGAACCTGCAGTCATTTTGCAGTAGCTCTAAAAATGAGATATGGATTCAGACCCTGGAACACTTCCTTTTTGGAGTTCAGAATGATCCTTCTGAAACTCCAAAACAGTTAGAAACAGTCTACCACAGAGGTGTACTATTTCTCATGTAAGTCCTGAGTTGTCTCCCTGAGCTCGCCCTGAGTCTGTACTCAAAATGTATTAAGCAAGAGAAGCTGCTGCTCTGGGAGACTAGCAATACATTCTTTAAAGTTCATTGTAGTGCCAAACAAGTGACAGCAGCCTTAAGATCATCTTTTGTTTCATCTGTTTGAAATAATCTACCTAAAACCTCCTTGTAGAACTTGAGCTGTTTACCCCTGTGTAACAGAGGAGAAAGAGACACTGAAACTGAAAAGGAAAAAGCATGGTCTCTCTCTCTCTCTCGTTCTCTGTCTCTCCACTCGCTCCCGACTTTACAAATAAAAGTGCCCTATAGATGTCCACAACAAAAAGCAGTGTAAAGAAAATTAAAGAAACAAATAAATGCCGAAAGGAAAATGTTCTTAATTAATGCAGCCTTTTTGAGGCTCCTGCAAGGCAAAAAGAACCTCTTTTGTGACCAGGGAGTAGCAAGGAGAGAAACATTCAGTAATGCGTCAGCTATAGTGGTTCTGATCGGTTGCTTCCAGTCTCCATTTCTCAAGTGTTCATTTCATTCATCAGAAGAAAAAAAGAATAATTGTGAAACAGATATCAAACTTCAGTAAAAGGCCATTCGGTATTACTGGTGTTAAATATTTCCTGTTTAAAGCTGTACTCATCACGAGCACCAGTATAAAGAATGCAGCTTTAGTTATATCACAGAACTTCAGCTATATCAGTAAGTAAGTGATTTAATTCAATATTGCAAGTCTAAACAAAAAAAACATAGAGAAAATTATGTGTTTTTAAACAACCTACATGTAATCTCCATACCTCTCCAAACTTGCGTATTGCTTATCCCATAGTATACTTTTAGTTTTTTAAAGGGGTCAGCATTGTCCCATCTCTCCCTTGCAACTCCCCCAGAACTCCAGTTATTTAAAGCAAAAGGGAATAAACTGTGCTCTTTGCTGATTGTGCAGTGATTCTGAACCTGCAAGCATAGCGTGGGGTGACTAAAATGAAAGTTTCTTCTGAAGTTCTTAACTTTGTATTCTTTCTTCTGATGTCATTTTGCCACCTTTAGATCATATGCAGTTGTTTTGTAAGTTGCACTGTAGCTTTTTCTGAATGTTTCATGGCAAGCTCTGTGTGCTCTAATTCTGAGTGCTACCATGAGCCTCACATCTTTATTGTTTCTGCTACTGTCACTCGGCAAACAAGCACCCCAAATTTCACCAGACCCTCTACAAAAAGATAGCTCTGTATTTATTTGTACTGAGTATTCTGTCATTTGTGTACTTGGTGCCAATTTGGATGTTGCTGTTCCACTGATATGCAAACCATATAAACACACCAGTTTTGTAAGGCAGTTTGCTTTCAATTCCTTGTCATGTTGCAATACTAAAATTATTATTACCATTCAAATTCTTATTCTGTGTCACTTACAGGCTTGTTTTGTGGCCATCTATTTACGTAGTTTGTTTTTATGTTCCCCATCCCATTAGCAGTCCTTTCCCTCTCCCCTCTGCCCTGGACTCTGCATTCGCATTATTTTAATTGTGTCCCACAATGTCTGGTTTTCTCAAGTGAGGTGCTCTTTGTCCAGGTACAAGGACTGTCTTTTAAATGGAGCACGTGACTGTCCCACTCCTTCAAACAGCTCTGTATTTGCAGTACAGACTGATGCTCCCCCTCTACAAAAGGCAATGTTTTTTAGTGGGCACTTTTTTTTTTAATGCCATCACATACCTGTACCAGCATTCCACGTCTGTCCCAATATCCAGACTGAGTCAGTACACCCACCACTGCTAATCCAGGGGAATCAATCATGTAGGAGATACAAGATTTAAAGTACAATCATAAATACAAGCAGGGCAGTTACAATTCATTACAATAGCTCTAATGCAGCAGTATTTATTAGTCAAAAAAATGTCATCCAGTTTTTTTTAGTAATCATGTATATCTATTAAAAAAAACAATATATCAGTTTTTCCTTTCATTATATTCCCTACCTGAACTGAGACATGTTCTTTTTAAATTTTTAAAAGTAGTGGCATTTGCCATGACCACTATAAATACATTAAACTTTTTTTATGTGTAACTGTGCTGTTTACTGTCCGACATGTGTGATAGCACCCTCCTGAAGCAGCCACAGTATGAAGCCATATGTAAAGCCAAAAAGAATCCACAAAGCAAGGGGCTTGCATCCTTAAATATAAAATTGGTAATAATAGGTGTTTAAAAACATTTGAGAAAAATAAGAATATACTGATAACAGTTTTCAGTTTCAGTTTATTGTAAGTATGTATATAACATTTTTTGTCACATACAAAAAAATTCCCATAAGTACTACAATCCTACAATAAAAACAGTTATTCATCCAGTCCTCTCTAGACAGCAACAAATTCTAGCTATATATTCAATTTCAGCTTTATAGCAATCTTCTGTGCAAAACTCACAATTGCAAAAATCTGTTTTATATTTTTGCTGTTTAAAACCAGCAATAATTTCTCCTGTTTATTCTTTACTCCCCACACATCAAACTGTTGATTGATATGTAATTCTCTTTCCTGAGTAAATGCTGTGCAATCAAAAAGTAAGTGCATACTCATTACTGCTGCCTCCTCACATCCCATACATACGTCTGGATTCACACTGTTTATTCTCTTGTGCCTATTAGAAAAAAATCCTGAACCTCAGTCTAGCCATAGCCTTTCTTTGTCTTGTATGTTCACATTTTAATAAGTACATTTCCATTTCAAATTTTTACTTTAAATGTTTTAAGTGGTCATTCTCCCAAGACTCTCTAATTATAATAAAATCAAAACTTTTTGCATTATCGTCTATTCTCTGTAATGCTTCACTGGTAAATCTAATAGGACCTACCATCTCTCTAAAAATATAATTATATTCCAGACCATTCTTATTTAGTATTTGGTTCAATACTCCAAACCAGGTTAAATTTCGTCTGGCCTTTTTATTCATTCTCTCATCTGGAAGGGTGGCCAAATTTTTCCATAATGTCACTGCCTTTTTAATCGTGCCAATATAGAGTGATAGTGTCCCCATTTCTACTCTGACTTCTGCTGCCGATGCATATCCAGGAAGTCCTAATAAGTTTCTTAGATAGTTATTCTGAATTATTTCAAGATCTTTCAGATTATTATATATTATACCCCATGCTTCTGCCCCATAAGTCATTTTGGATTCTACCTTTGCTCTTAGGCATCTATACTGTGCAATGAATGAATTGCCAGCTATTGTATCGGCAAAATGACTAATGCCATTTAGTGCCTTCGTTGCCTTGCTACATACCATTTTGTTATGATTTTTCCATTTTAAGTTTTGACTAACTATAACTCTGAGGTAACAAAAAATCTGTGTATAGTAGGAGTTGTATACTTTCCCATTTATTTTTGGTGGGAATGTTTCTTTTAACTCCTCCACCATCTTTTCAATGTAAAAATTGAAAAGAGTGGAGACCAGTATACAGCCCTGTTCAACATCAGCATTCACTTTTATTCTATTAGTTAAATTACCTTCTTTGTTATATTTTACCATAACTGTATTATCTTTGTGTAATAATTTAATAACCTCAAGTAGCCTTCTATTTATAACTTTATCTGCCAACATACTCCAGAGTGTTCTACAATTTACAGAGTCAAAGGCTGCCTTAATATCAATAAATGCTGCATATATTTTTGTCTTTTAATAATTACATATTTTTTCATCTATATGTCTTAGCATGAAAATTTGAGCCACCGTTGATCTCCCTGTGTGGAACCCAGCTTGAGCTTCAGAAAGAGCTCTACTATCTTCTATCCAAAACAGAAGTCTCTTTAAGATCAATCTCAAAAATAGTTTTTGATTAACATTTAATACAATTGGTCGGTAATTTTCTACTCTATCTGTTCTTCCTTTTTTATGTATGGGTACTAGTATTCCCTCATTCCAATTGTTTGGTAATGTCATGTATTTAATTATATTTTCATATAGGAGCAGAAGAATATCATCCCACCATTCAGGGTTGGTATGAAATAATTCTGCACCTACATTGTCTGTTCCAGATGCCTTATTTTTCTTCTGTGATTTTATTGCAGCCACAATTTCCTCTTCAGTAAAATTGAACCATCCCTTCTCATCAGTCTTACTTGGACTTTGTATCTCTTCTTGAGGATGTATTGTTTCTCTACTAAATATACCCTCATAGTATTTTACCCATTCTTCAGATGGAACAACCACTAATATATCTGATTTACTATTCATGGTGCCTTGAGCAACTATTCTCTAAAAGGCACCCCATCTTTCTCTCTAATAGAACACTGTAGTTTGCACCATAGTTCTTTTTTTGAAATAAAAATTGTTATTGATTATCCATTTAGACAGAGGAATAACACCATATATTAATACACAGTAGATCTAGCAAAAAAAAGTCAATTTCTTACATCTTACATGACATTTTAAATAATGGTTACCAATCTAGTCCAAACATAAGTCAAATGCAATTTTTAAAGGATACATAGTATTCTTAAGCCTTCCACATTTACAGTGCACATTGGTGCCTAACTGTGTAACCAGGTAAAACTTTTTTTTTTAATTCAATATACTTTATTCATTTTTTAGTTGTACATATTCGGTATCAGGCATATAGTACAGGATACAATGATCTGAACATGATCTTTAAGCATTTTGGTTACATCGGCTCAATTATAACAATTACTATAACATCCACAACTATTTTTATTCTACTACTCCTCTTCTCCCCCATACCTCTTTAATCTGGTTATCATCAAATTTATCATTTCTTATCTGTGAACAGGATCATCATACTTTTATTGGAGTAAGGAACTTGTTGGATTCCAGAAAAAATGACATATAGATCTGTAATTAGTCTAAATATTAAGGTTCATTCTTCTATTGTAAGGCTATTGGATCAACTGTTAATTACCCATTCTTGTGTCAGCCCTTTGTGTTGGGTTATTGAAGTCAAAATGTATAATTTGCCCCATTTTTTATCAAATAGCATTGGGGAATGTCTGAGGCTCGCAATCATCTTTTCTGTTCAAAGTTGAACAGGAGCTCATTTAACCATTCTGAATAGGAAATGAGTTGAGAATCTTTCCAGTGCTTTAATACTAATCTTTTTACTGAAAGAGAAATTAGCGAC
The DNA here is from genome assembly GCA_016271365.2 of Neoceratodus forsteri. Lineage (NCBI taxonomy): Eukaryota > Metazoa > Chordata > Ceratodontiformes > Ceratodontidae > Neoceratodus > Neoceratodus forsteri. Next base: position 618,342,635 of record CM028138.1, on the reverse strand, counting down.
ATAGCATATCTTCTTTCTTGTATTGGAACTAGGGAACAATCTCCCAGAATACATATTTCTCGGTTAAAAAGGTGTTCAAAACCAAGTAGAGGATCAATTTGGTTTTTGATTATTTGCCATAAGGGTGTAATTGAAGGGCAATCCCATAGAATATGAAAAATAATACCATTATTTATACCACACCTAGTACACTTTGAGTCTGTCAGCTTACTCATGGCTGCCAGCTTTGCTGGAGTGAAATAAATATTATGCAATATATAAAATTGCATGAGGCAAAGTTTGTCATTGGAAGTATAAGTATATACTGCTTGCCATATTCTTTCCCACTTAGCTCTAAATTTGGAAACTGAGCCTCCCAGTATGGTGATGCACCCAGGATATCCTGGTAAATTGCTGGGTATAATATTGCTGTTATTTTTGAAACAGCATGCGGGCTCCATGCCAGGGTACTGAATGTGTTAAGTATATCTGTTTGATCTATATTCCAAATTCCTGTTCCAGATTTACTAATCAGTAAGTGTCTAATTTGGTAGTCTTTGAATATTTGGTTAGAGGGGAGATGTAGGGAAATAATAATGCGGAGGCGGATTTAATTTGACCAGATTCTAATAAATCCAATATCTTTATTTCTGTGTCAAGGGAATCTTCTTAGATTCTAGATATTTTCCATCTAGCGTAAAGTTTGGGTTTAGATATAGAGGCTGGGATATATCTTTTACATTGCTATATTTAAGAGCTTTACACAATTGGGCATTTACTTTCAATGACATGTGAATTAGATCATTTTTCAAGATGGTCTGACCCTTTTAAGGGGTAATATATAATAGACTAGTTGGAGATATGCCAGTTTGTTTAATAACTTGGAGTTCAATTTGTAGCCAAAGTGGTATATAGTTCTGATCTGTCATATTATAGTTCTGGGGAAACCATCGGAAATTTTTTACCATATGACTTGCTATATAGTAATGGAAAAATTTGGAATTCTGAGTCCTCCTCCCTGTTTAGTTGCTTCTAGTTTAATATATGATCTTCTTCATAGTTTTGACTTCCATTGGAATTTAGAAATAATTTGTTGTAACTTCTGGAACCACGATTGAGGAAGATAGAAGATAAGCATATTCATGGGATAGAATATTCTGGGAAGAACATTCATTTTAATTATGTTAATTCTTCCTTGTAGGGAAAAATACATGGGAGTCCATCTGTCTAAATCCTGTTGTATAGTTCCTAGTAAAACATCAAGATTCAGTTTTTTAATTTGTGACAAATTTGGTGTAATAGTTAGGCCAAAATATTTAAGGGTAATAGCCCAGTTTAACTGCAGGCCTACCATCTGCGATCTATAGGTTTGGGAATTTAATGGCATTATTGTAGACTTTTCTATGTGCAGTTTATAATTGGATAAAATTCTGTATGACTCTATTATTGAAATTGCTGCTTGAAGGGAAGACGAGGGGTCAGTAACATGTAACATTATGTCATCAGCATACGCCAATAGACATAAATCCCATTCACCTACCTGAATTCTTTTAATTAAAGGAGAGTATTTAAGATGATATAAGAGTGGTCCTAGGTATAGATTAAAGAGTAGTGGTGAGAGAGGACAGCCCTGGTGTGTTCCAGAATATAAGGAAAATAGATCTGAGAAGACTCCGTTACAATAAACGTTAGCTGTTGGGAAGGTATAAAGAATTTGTATTCATCTAATAAACTTTTTTTGGAAAATCTGAATTTGTTTAAAACTTCAAATAAAAATGTCCAGCTGACTGTATCAAATGCTTTCTCAGCACCCAGGGATACCATAGCCATGGGGTGGGGTGCCAACCTGGATACAGAGAAGATATGAAACAATTTCCTAAGGTGGTCAGCAGAGGATCATCCTGTGACAAAACCTACCTGTTCTGGGCTAAGTAGTGGCATTCATACTTTTGTTAACCAGTTAGCCAAAATTTTGGCGAAAAGTTAATCATAGTTCATTAGAGAAATTGGACGATAATTGGTAACTAGTAGTGGAGATTTATTTGGTTAGAAAATACTATAATTAAGGCTTCTAGAAGAGAGGAATCAGAGAGTCCGAATTCACACAGGTAATTGAACATTTTTAGTAATGGGGTGAAAGCTGGTCCTTAAATACTTTGAAGAAATGGGGTGGAAAGCCATCGGGGCCAGGGCCTTTATCATCTGATAATGAATTAATGGCTTCCATTCATTTTTGTTGGGTAATAGGGTTTATAAGGATATCTGCTTGTAATTGTGAAAGAGAAGGGAGTCAAAGTTTATTTAGATATGTCTGTATATTCATTTTATGAGGAGAGGGCACTTGGAGGGGATATAGGTACCTGTAATAATTTCCAAATTCTTTTACAATTTCCTTTGGAGTGGTTAGAAGAGAATTATCATTAAGGGAGTTAAGTGCCACCACTATTCTGAATTCTTCTTGTTTTCTTAATCTAAGGGCTAGTAAGTGGCTAGCTTTTTCTCCCTGTTCAATATATCTAGCATGGGTTTTAAATAAGGCATATTGAGCTTGTTCTCTCAGATTTTCCATATATTGGTGTTTTAACTTAGCCAAACATTCTGCTATATCTTCGCTATTAGAGGATAATAATTGATCTTCTAGGGATTTGATTTGGGAGAGGAGGGAGGTCGAAAGCGTCTCTCTCTTTTTTTTTTGAATGGAAGAGAGTCGAATACATTCCCCTTGGACCACACATTTCAAGGCACACCACAATTTGTCAGTTTGATTTATGGTGTCCTGATTATGCAAAAGAAACTGCTCGATTGTGTTTTTAAGGGCAGCTAATGCTTGATCATCTTGGAGAAGCTGGACATTCAATTGTAATATAGTGCTTTTGGTTTTATGGACAGTAACTGTACCTTCCACCCATATAGGTGCATGGTCGGAGATAGTTCATGGAACCATACCACTACTTATCAAACCTTCCAAAATTATATTGTTCACTAAAAAATAATCAATCTGGGATAACGTTTTGTGTACTGAAGAATAGAAACTATATCCCTGGACATTTGAGTATAATAATCTCCATTGGTCACTAAGGCTGTAATTTGTTATAAATTCTCTCAGGGCTCTCTGGGCTGGTGAAAGATTAGGGCCTTTAAAAGTTGTTTTATTTAACTCTGGTGAGTACACTAAGTTCCAGTCTCCTGCTATAATAATAGGTAAACGGGGAAAGGAATTCAGTGCAGTCGTAAGAATTCAGGTGATTCTATGTTGGGTCCATAAACTGAACCCAGGATCACTTCAACATGGTTCAGTAATCCCTGTAAGACTATAAATCTACCATGTCCATCAACTTCACTTTGTTGGAGCCTAAATTGAGTTGCTCTGGTGACAAGGATTGCCACTCCCCTTTGTGCTGTTGGATTACCAGCGGCATATACCTGTCCTATTTGTCTTCATCTAAAAAGATTGCCCTCATTTTCTAGTAGGTGCGTTTCTTGAAGAAATGCTGTTACAATGCAGGGTGTCTAGATGTTTTAAAATTTGATATCTCTTAATTCAATTGTGAGCTCCTTTTATATTCGAAGATACAAATCTTACCACCATATTAGGTTAGCCTTACATGTCTTGGAAAGAAAAAATCAGTACTTACATATGGAGTAGATGTCTGATTTAGAATTTAAATGCCTCAGATACTTCCTACTTATAGAGAAAGTATGGTTGGATCTGTTTTGATTGGAATTCCAACTTGCTCCCTTCTCAAGGGTTCCTGTTCTTAAAAATTCCATCTGATAAACATTGCTAAAGAGGTGTGATATCTCTAACTCAAAGAACAAAACTATTCCCATCCCTACTAAAACACAAAATCCCCAGTCTTATCGACTGTACTCCTTTTATTTATTCGGCTGCGATCATTCCTGACCTCCAGACAGTCTAACACTCTCCCCTCTCCCCCCCCGCTTCATAGACATCCCAGAGTTATAATATTGATCCCATAGTTCTATTTCTTATCTGTTAATAATTGGGTTTGTAATATAAGTTTATAACAAAAGCTACACATCTTCAAAGCACTACAATTTGTGCTGTTTAAGTAGTATAACAAAGTGTAGCAACGCAAACTGGTCTGCCCTAAAGTACAGTAAGTTCTTGTACTGCTTAATTACCGTATGGTCAACCCAGTGATGAAATAGACGGCAGCAAAAGAAAAGAGGACAAGGGGACAACAGTAAAAGTCTTAAATAATGCCCAGAACTCTCTGGCTTTCTATGAGGCTTCATTTTCATTCTCTTGTCTCTCTAGAAATGCCTTTCACTTTAATAATGTGATAGTACAAGAAAAGAGAAAAACGAATAACAATAAAATACTTAAACAGTGTGCAGAGCTCTCTAGTTTTCTACTAGGCTTCTCTTACACTCTCTTGTCCCTCTAGACATGTCTTCTGTCTCAGTTATGTGATAGTACTCATGATAGATCAAAAGTCTGATTATTATTATATACAATCCTTCATTGCATTTGTTAGTTGACAATTATTGATTGCTTATTTCACCCGACAGCCCTTCGTTCACTTGAAGAGGTCTGGATACAGATTTTTAAGTTCCATAGTAGCTGAACTGAGCATATCGAATGAAACCCAATGTCCCTCTTTGTTAATTTGAAGAGTGGCTGGATATCTCATGCAGAATTTAATTCCCTCGGCTATCAACTTAGTGACTAGAGGGTGCATTTCTATGCATTTTTGCTGCACTGTTAAAGGAAGATCTTATGCCACACTGATTTTTTTGTTGTCCCACTGGACTTCCTTGGATTCCCTCAGTTTATTCATGATTACCTGTTTGTCCAGCTAATTTAGCAATCAAAATATCAAAGGCCATGGGGGTGAGTCAATTCGAGGTGTGGGCCTCAGGGCCCTATGCACCCATTCTACGATGTATGCTGGGCCATTAGGAGAAGGCCCAGCTATTTTAATGCTGTATTTTTGAACAAATGAAATAGGGTTGACCCCTTCTTCTCCTTCTGGAAGCCTCAGTATTACTAAATTGTTGTGCCGTGACCTTCCTTCCAAATTCTCTAACTTGTCCTCAGTCTTATGGAGCCATTGCCTTAATGATGTAACCCCAGGATCAACTGGGTCCACCAGTCATCTGAGGATGAGATCCGAGTTTCATTGTCCCTCGTTTGAATTGATAATTGGGCCATTGAGGACTTCCGGTGACGTCACCATCTAGAATGGCTGCCTAGTGGAATAGCTCCTGAATAACCTGTCGGCAATCTCTCCCTAATCAGCTGTCTCATACTCTAAAACCCAGCGAAAGAAGACGAGATATGACAAGGAGCAAGAATAAAGCAAAATCGCGCTCAGGGAGACCCTTGTTTATGGCAGATGCACCTGGATCAGAGAACAGGCCTGCAGGCAGTCGCAGCACCTCTCCGGTGAGTAGCGCGATGGGGGATCCAGATCCAGATACCGATAAAGAGGCAGAAACTCTCCTATCAGAAATAAAAGCATTTCGGGCTGAAAACAAAAGGGAGTTTATCACTCTACAAAATCGGCTCTCAGAGGTTGAAGAGAGATTAGATCGCTCTGAGGAAGCAGCCGGCGAAGTTGCAGACGAAACACATCGTCTCCACCGGGCAGTGGACTTCCTAATTGATCAGCATGAAATTATGCAAGAGAAAATCACCGACCTAGAGGCGCGATCTCGGAGGGACAACCTTCGTATATATGGACTTCCCGAGGGATCAGAAGTTGGAAGAATGGAGGATTTCTTGACAGACATGCTTAGAGACATCTTGGCTCTCCCTCCTACTTTCCTGTTTAAAATTGAGAGGGCACACAGAGCCCTAACACGGAAACCCACCAACCCATCAGCGAGACCCCGCTCAGTTGTCCTTAAACTTTCTAGCTACAGGGATAAAGAATATATTCTGAAGACAGCATGGGCTAAAAAGAATGTCACATATAATTCTGCCAGGTTGTTCTTTGATAACGATTACCCCACAGATATTGTGAAAAAGAGGATGGCATATGCTCCAATACTCAGATTGTTAAAAGAAAAAGGGATTAAGTTTCAAACGCCTTACCCGGCCAAGCTCCGGGTCTTCTGGGACTCTGGCAGTGTAATGTATGCGAATCCCGAATACAGTACAGCGGAACTGAAGAGAAGGGGATGGGGTTTCCACCCGGCTGGTTCTGTGCAACAGGAGAAACGTCCCCCCCACTCACACTGGCAGGACTCCATGGCAGCTCTCGGAGACTCGGGGAAGCGAGGAAGATTTCATTCCCTGCGAGAAGTCAAGGGCTACAGTATATAAGGAGTTCGCATCCCCTCTCGAAGGACCAAGAAATGGACTGCCGTAATTCAAATACCTGAAGATACTGATGATGGTCAGATGGTTCAATTTTTTCTCTAGGGGGGTTCAGCAGACTCCTCCAGCATTTAACCTCAGCTACAGTGATAATGCTGAGGAGTGGTGTTTCTTTCCTCTCAGCTAATGCAATGCCTGTGCCCATACTGTTAACCACTTGGCTTAAACAGTCTGTCTGTCACCATTACGAGGGTTTTTTTTTTCTTCTCTAACCTTGTCACCATTCTTAAATATCATAGTCCTCACAGCGCTAACAGTTAAGCATATTCTCCGCTAGCCGAGGGTTATGATGGATGAAGTTTGACATCTAAACCCTACACAGCATTCTCGATTATGCCCTTTTAGGGCAATTATGGTTTGACATCCCTAATACTTGACCCTGACTTTTTTAGGGGTTGGGGAGGCCTGACCCGATCGAAGGTCACATTTCCTCCCAATGGACCCTCTCCTGAATTAAGGTTTGGGCTCCGATTACCCGGAGGGGTAGTTTCTACCCTCTCCTCTCTTGGAAGTATGATTGTAAATAGGTTATCTTGGTTATTGCCTGTTGAACTTTATTGCCTATTTTGTTGTTGTATTGTGCACTTGTTCTCTATTGTTCTCTGGTCTGGTCAAGTTAGAAGTCTGACCTCAGATTACAGGTTGCCTATTTATTATGAGGCTACGGGTTGGGTGTTTAACGTGAAGGATTCTGTACCGGAACCATTCAGTCTCAGAATTCTGAGATTTTTTGTAATTTTTTTTAACAGTTGTCATTTATCCAGTACAAGCTCTTGGGATGTATGATGGATCCTGTCCCCACAATTAGGATTTGTTCCCACAATGCTAATGGACTAAATAGCCCGATCAAGAGATATAGGGTGATCTCCTCCCTCAAAAAATTAAAGCCCTCCTTTCTCCTACTACAGAAAACTCATCTAAATAAACAAGAGCATCAACAGCTGGCCAAATTTGGCTTCTCTACAATAGTGGCCTCTGTATATGGCAGAGGAAAGTGAAGGGGAGCTGCTGTTTTGACTCCTAAAGGGGTCCCCTTCACTTTAACAGGTTCATACCTGGACTCAGATGGTCGTCTTGCCATTGCAGTGGGCTGTTTTGGAGATCAGGAGCTCGCCCTTGCTTCTATATATGTGCCCCTGGGAGAGGGCCCAATGGGGAGGAAAGTATTGCTTCAGAAGGTTATGGAAAAAAGTAGGGGAGTTTTGATTATGGGCGGGGACCATAATCTGATCACATCTTATATAGACACTTCTAGCAGGAGACCCTTTAAGAGATCCCCAGCGCATCGTGCTGTGCAAGCATACCTCACTGAGGCACACTGGGCTGATGTCTGGTGTAGTCTACACCCCAATAAGAGGGAGTATACACATTACTCTGCTCCCCATAAGGTGTATACCCGTATAGATTACATGCACATATCCAAAGTGCACCTATATAAAGTACAAAGCTGTACGCAGTCCCCAACAGTGTTATCCTACCACTCGATTCTCACCTTAAATATGACATGGAGTAGGGAGAAGGTTAGTACCTTATGGAGGTTTAATAATTTTTTGCTGAACCATAAAAACTTTAGGGATATGGTGAATCAAAAAATAAAACAGATTCTGGAGGATAATACTAGACAGGAAACCAGGAAGGGGGTTTTATGGGACACTCTTAAAGTAGTTCTCAGAGGGGAAATAATTAAGTATGCTACACATCACAAGAAGGTGCAGCAGCAATGCCTTGATAGCCTGCAACAGCAACTTAATAGTTTGCAGACCCTACATGCCGCAGGCGATGAAGGGGCATATTCTCTCTTGTTAGCCACTAAACAACAGATTCAGGTGATTCTAGATATACGCACAGAGCAAGCGTTGCAGCTTCTCAAACAAAAATATTATGAAGGAGGCCCTAGAGCTACTCATTTATTAGTTCACAGGCTCAGGCAGCACAGATCTAGAACAAATATTACCCAAATCAGAGACCCTGGCTCTAAGAAGATAGTCACTTTACCCCAAGAAATTGAACGGGCCTTCCAGGGATATTACAGGAGCCTGTATGGCACTGAATGCTCTGGAGAATTGCAGACAATGAAGGCCTTCCTGAAAAATCTCAATCTAACAAAGTTATCTCAGAGGCAGCAACAAATTTTAGAGAGCCCAATTTCTATATCTGAACTAGAGCAAGTATTAGCGGCCCTCAAAGCTATCAAGAGTCCGGGTCCAGATGGCTATACTGGGGAGTTTTACAAGGCCTTCCAAGCAGACCTGTCTCCAGCCTTGTTAGATGCCTGCAGAGCAGTGCATCTTGGGGAGCCTATTCCAGACTCTTGGCGATACGCATACATTTCCAGTATCCTGAAATCAGGAAAAGACGCAACATCTTGTTCTTCCTACAGGACCATTTCAGTCCTCAATATAGATTACAAGTTGTTTGCCTCTATAATGGCCAGAAGATTTGAAACGTTTCTACCCGAAATAATAAACTTAGACCAAACAGGTTTTGTTCCAGGGCGCCAGACACAAGATAACATCAAGAGGACCCTGCACCTATGGCAGCGTGTGAAGGACAGTGGGTCCAGGTTTCTTCTTCTCTCCCTAGATGCAGAGAAGGTGTTCAACCGGGTCGAATGGCCTTTTCTGTGGGAGGTGTTGGAGCACTTTGGTGTCCCGCAGACTACTATCCAATCAATACAAGCAATGTACTCCCACCCACAAGCCTACATCCGGATAAATGGCTCTTTCTCTAGCCCTGTTGCTCTTTCCTGGTACCAGACAGGGTGTCCCTTTCCCTTTGTTATTTGCAATATACTTCGAGCCTCTGGCTCAGGCCTTGAGGCAGGAGGATGGCCTGTTGGGATAGAGGTCCGAGCAATAAAACATAAATTAGCATTATATGCTGAAGACCTCTTAATATATATGACCGACCCTGAGCTGCCCTCCCCCTCTTATGGGACATCCTAAAAATATTTGGAGCTATCTCCGGATACAAAATTAATGAAAGTAAAACTGAGGTCCTCGCTTGGAACTTTACCCCGCAGGCCGATTTGAAGCAAGCTTATAATTTCAAATGGCATCTGAAAAGTATAAAATACCATGGAATTCAAATGGGTACCCCAGATTATGACCTGTTTACACTAAATTATGCCCCCTTTCTATCCAGGGCCTCGCTAGACCTGGAGAGATGGCGGGTTCTCCCTCTGTCCCGGACCCAACGTGTAGAGTCGATTAGGATGTTAATTTTGCCTCGTTTCCTGTACCTTGCTCAGACCCTTCCAATTCTAATTCCAGATGCGTTTTTCCGAACCCTACAGAAAAAAATTTCCTCCTTTATCTGGGCAAACTGGAAACCCAGAATTAGCCATACAACGCTACAGCTCCCAAGACATCTAGGGGGCTTGTCCCTACCAAATTTTAGATTATACTATCAGGCCTGCCAATTAAGAATACCTCTATACTGGTTGGATCAGACGTATATTTCCAGATGGAAATCGGTGGAAATGGAGGGAAAAGAATTCAAAGACATTTATGGCACCCTGCTTTCTTCTCCCCCAACAGTAAGGGCAGACATGATATCTAACCCATATACTCAATCAACAATCAAATCCTGGCAAAGAATTCTATCATCAAGGGAATTCAAACCTTGGAGATCAGCCATCTATTCCCTCCCTTACCTGGACGCCTTTCTCCCAGGTAAGATGGACTGCGGGTATCGCACTTGGCTCAAGAAGGGCCTTCATCTGGTGTATCATTTTATGCCCAAAGGAACTGTCCTTTCCCTAACAAAATTGACCCAAAAATATAGTGTTCTCTATACTGACAGATTTAGATACTTCCAAGCTAGGAATTATCTTAATTCGTTAGGAAGACCACAATGGATGGACTCCCCCTCCTGCTAACCTCCTACTCATAATTGTATCTGTCATAGATGGGAGACCAATTCAATCACATCTGATTTCCATAATATATAGAAGCTTGTGCGAGTTACAGAGCAAATTTCTTGATAAAATCAGAAAGGCCTGGGAAAGGGACCTGGGGACTGAGCTGTCTGTTCCCTTCTGGCAGACCCACTTGAAAAATATGTATAGAGGAGTCAGCTCAGGCAATTGGAAGGACTTCTCCTGGAAGCTCATGGTTAGGTACTTCAGGGCCCCCATAGTAGTCCAGAAGTACATGCCTCATGTAGGACCAGACTGTTGGAGCAATGTGAATATTCCCCTGCAACCTTGAGTCATGTTTTCTGGTCGTGTACAGCTCTGCAGCCTTTTTTCTCCCAACTTAGTGAGGATCTCCATCAGCTAATATCTTCTGACCTAATTCTGGACTCTCATTTGTTCCTTTTTGGAGTATACCCCCAGAAGTCCATTGAGGTTCCCTCAAAAAATTTTCTGAAACTGGCTCTTCTAGCTGCCAAAAAAGCTATCACTAAGAGGTGGAGCTCTCGTTCTCCTCCTACACTTGATTTATGGCAGCAGATAATGATAGACCTATATAAGATGGAGCGGCTCACTGCCATACTTAATAAGAAACAAAAGGTTTTTGAAAATGAATGGAGAAAGTGGGTTCTATACATAATGCCCTTACATACAGAATTTGTTCCATAATTCAAATTTTAAGTCTCCCTACTTACCAATGTAGCGTTGAACTAAATGGATTTTGCCCTTACCCCCCCTCCCGCTTAAGCAGCATTGTATGAATTATTTGTTCACCCATAATAACTGTGCACATTACATGTATTATTTTTTCTTGTTCTCCGTTATTTATTAATGTTTTGTAACTATAGGACTCTTTTGCTGTAAAGTCTTTCTTGCAAAAAACTAAATAAAGATTGAAAGTTTAAAAAAGATAATTGGGCCATTGAGGATTTTAAAGATTGTAAGTCTCCCACTACCTCTTGTAATGATTCTTTAATTGGTGCCAGCCCTTGGAAAAAGATCACTTCAGTTAGCAGGGTGGGGGATGGAATATCCCCTGAGCCTCCCATTTTTTTATGCTTTGCTGGCTTGTCCTTCTCAGGAGACGGTGGTGGCATATGTCTGGGTCACTGAGGCTTCATTCCTGTTTCCATACACAGTGTGATCTTTCCGGTCCATGTAGTTGTTAGAACGATTTAAAGCTGAATACTAACTTTTGCTCCACAGCCAGTAAGAGCGAGTTTGAGTTGAATAATATTGTTTTAAAGCGGAGAGTCGAAGAAACGATGCAGAGTGCAATTAGCTGGCAGCCATCACAACTGGAAGTGCCCGGTAACCAAGTAAAACTTGACTCCAGCTTGATTAAATGCTGAGTGTCACAGATAGAAGAAGGCAGAGAAAGGAAGAGACAGAGATAGTGAAGAGTAAATAGTGTTAGGTGGAATGAGGAAGAGAAAAAAAAAGTGAAGAGAGTACCTGAGTGAGGGGGTCAGGGTGGGAAGCAGGGCCGGCCGGGGAACTACTCCTGGGCTTAAGTACTTAATTAAGTTATGTTAGTTCTGCTAAAACTTGTAGGATGTTCTGATGTTCCTTTAAGGCTTTAAAGTGTAGGAAGGGCATCCATCTTGCTTTGAACCTATCCAAGCATGTGCTCAATTTTACTGTAATATATTCCATCGTTAGGATCTTTAAGGAGATAGAGTACCATAATTGCTCTGCAGGGTTTACCAGAGTAAGCCAACATCTGGTAATAGCTTTCAGAGCAGTTGTTAACAACATGTAGAACAGCAGGATCTGAGACTTAGTCAGCATAACTTTGGGAACAAGACCAAATAGCCATGTCTCTGGTGTGGCATGAATTGGGAGTCAAAAATCTAGTTGAAATTTAGACGCATCTGGTCCCATTAGAGTTTTATCTTAACACAATTCCAGAATATATGCACATGTGATCTAACCTCTCCACACTGTCTAAAACATAAATTAGTGTTGGATGTCTTAAGGTATTGTGTGATAGTGGGAGTGAGAAAAAATCTAGAGACTACCTTCCAATGAAATTCTTTTAGCCACAGTGCAGCTGAGGTGGAATGTACCCCTGCCCAAATCCTAGACCAATCCTCCTCCTGTAATATAATATTGGCTTCTTTTTCCCATTTCACAGCCAGATGTGGAGGACTGGTGGAGTCTAATGTCTCCAAGCCTTGTACCAGTCTAGATAGTAATTATCTCCCTCCTCCCTGTCTCAGTACAGAGAGAAGTGAGTCCAGTTGTGAGTTTACCCCCCCCCCCCAGCACCATGGACACCCATCCCTTTTCTAAGTAGATAATGTTGGATTTGCAAAAATCTAAAAAATCTTGCTGGGAAGAGTATACTCTTTACATTACTGTCTAAAGGACTTTATAGTATACCAACAAATAAGTGCTCCACTCTATTAATACCTCGTTGGAGCCATCTGGTAAAACCCATATCCATTTGCAGGGGGGTAAAATCTAAGCAAGCTCTCAGGGGGGTGGAAGGGTCCAATCTGTGGAGGTGCATTCAATCAGTTGGAAACAGCCAACCAGACCTGCTTGGTTACCTCTGACCAGAGGTTATTAAAGGAGACTCTGGATAGCCCCACTCTGTCCATGTGCAAAAGATCTGGGAGCACCAATTGAGGAGTCAGGGTACCCTCCATTAGGGTCCACAACAGTGGGTCCTCTGTGTTATAAAATTTTACTATCACCCCCAATTGGGCAGCCCAATAATATCTTTGAAAATCTGGGACACCTAAACCCCCGGTCAGCTTTGTTCTCAACAAGGTGGATCATATAAGTCATGGTGGGTGGTGTTGCAACACAAAACGTACTGTGGAGGCTTTTAGTTTTTTCCAAAAGAAAGGTGTGAGCCCCAGAGGAAGGGAAGAAAAAGGAAAAAGAAATCTCTGGAGGATATTGATGCGAATACACTCCAGTCTGCCAGAAAGAAAGAGAGGAATTAAGTTCCATCTATGATAATCTTCCTGCACCTTTTACAAAAGGTGACCATGATTCATCTTATGCAATTTGGAGACATCCCTTGGTATATGAATGCCAAGATATCGAAAACTGTCTTTAACCCATTTATAATTACCATGCTGGGGAAGGGGGTGAGATGAGTCCTCTGACCAGATAGGGTATATCTCAGCCTTTGAATCATTTATTTTAAACCCTGAGATGTCCCCAAAATCTCTGAGCATGTTCTCTAATAGGGGGATGGTATGATCGAAGTCTGAGACATAAAGGAGTGTGTCATCTATGTACATAGAGATCCGTACCTCTGTTCCCTGCATCTTTATCCCTTTGTAATTTGGTGTTTGCTGAATCAAGGCAGCAAATGGCTCCATACTTAAAGCGAAAAGGAGAGGAGAGAGTGGGCACCCCTATCTAGTCCCTCTCTCAACATTAAATGGGTCCAATATCACCCCATTAACCTTTACCCTGGCTTTTGGGCCTTTATATATATTTGTCATCCAATCCATGAATTTAGTCTCAAATCCAAATTTTTGTAGAGCAAATTTTAAATAAAGCCAATCTAGCCTGTCAAAGGCTTTTTCTGCATCCAGTGCAATGACTGCATTAAGTATATCTATGGGGAGGTGACCTGCTGTAGAAATAGTGTTAAGAAGGAGACGGATGCTGTCCTGTATGTGACATCCTGGAATTAAGCCTGTTTGGTCGGGGTGGACCAATACTGGGATAATGGTTTGTAATCTATTACTAATCAATTCAGTGAAAATGTTTGCATCTTGGTTAAGAAGGGATATTGGACGGTATTCTCCACAGTCTGCCGGGTCCTTCCTCTCTTTGGGTACCAGTGAGACATAGGCCTCATTCGAGGTGTCTGGGGTGGCACTATGTTCATGTGCGATGTTACAAACCTTAGTCAGCAGAGATATAATCTCTGAAGCAAAATGTTTATGTGAAGGGGCGTTCCAAGAATTTACTCTGTTCATTGGTTAGGGTGGGGAAATTTACTCGTTCGGGAAATCTGGTTACCTTCTGGGTGTGATCCCTACTTCGTTCTTCCTTGCATAAAGTAGTATAATAAGTGGCAAATTCCCTTGCTATCTCTTTTGGTTTGGTGGACAAATTGAGGGGGGGTTAAGGACTGACTTAATCTTTGTGATATATCTATCTGCTTGCTGTTTCTGGAGCCTTAATCTGAGTAATTTGCCCACTCTCTCCCTTCCCTTGTAATATCTTTGGATTATAAATCTCAAAGAATTTAAGGCCCTACGAGTAAGAAGCTGGTCTAATGAATGTCTAGCTTCATTCAGTTCAGCTAGGACTTTTGCATCTTGGGATACCTTGTGTTGCCCCCCGAGGGATGTGATTTCTGCAATACTTTTGGCTAGTTTGGCCTTATGCTGCTTATTCCGATAGGCTGAATAACTGATAAACCTCCCCTGAAGTTCAGCCTTGAGGCCATCCCGGATGCATTTGAGAGCTGTATCAGTATCCCTGTTCTCCCAGACATAATGTTTTGCGACATCTTTTATTTCCTGATGGAAAGCCTCTTCTCCCGTCCAGCCTGGCTCATATCTCCATTCCCTCTCCCCCCAGTCTCATGGTCCCAACGGACCTGTGCCTGAACCATGGAATGATCTGAGAAAGTAACTGGTCTGATGGCTATTGATGTGAAACAATGTGCACTGGTTTTTCAGGTATAAATACAATCCAGTCTAGAATAGGACTGTGTTGCTGGGGAGTAAAAGGGATAATCTTGGGTATTAGGGTGCAGCCATCTTCACACATCCAGCAACTCCAGCTCTTCAATTAGGGTGCAGAGGTGTTTGGAGGTGCCAATACCCCCCTCCCCCATGTCTTGGTGGATCCTAATCCATCCTGGAGTTTTCCACCACATTCCAATCTCCTAACAAGCACAGCTCCACAGGGGGTAATAAAGCTATACGATCAAAAAAAGCAGTGAAAAAAGCCCCTGAAGAAGGGGGGGGGGGTGCATACACTGAAACAATGTTGAGTGGTTTCCCTCTGAGCCCCCCTGAAAGTATATCTCATCTACCCGTACCCTCTGTTTGTACTCTAGTGACCTTAAAAGGAAGACCTCTCTTGATTAACATTGCAGTACCTGCTCTGGTCAGTGTGGGGAGGGAGTGTACATATACTGCCCCTACCTACATACGACCTAATTTCTCATGTTCCCTGTTTGACAATTTAGTTTCCTGCAAACAACTTATCTCACAGCCAACCCTTTGGAGTTCTTGTAAATTCTTGGTCTGTTTTACAATGCTATTGATACCCTTTACATTTAAAGTACAGACATTAAGTGTATCCATAATTATTGCAAATAGTGTTATTTCATGAGCATTCTCCTTCGTATCCAACCCCACACCCCCCCCCTGAACCACCACCCAGGCTTATAGAAAGTAAGACGATAGATACAGAAAAAAAACAAAGAACCTAAAAAAAGCTTTAAACTTACCCTGTTTAAAACTACAGAGAGAACAGTTAAACTGGAACATGCATGCCAAGGGCCCATTTGTGCACCTCCCAGTGAGACAACTGTGTCACAAAACCCCGTGTGTGATCCCCTCCAACTAGGGATCCCTCACACAAGGATCTCTCGTTAGCTTTGAGAGTATGAAGAGTAAAGCACTAAGGTGCTGAGAGAGAGGCCACAACCTACACTGGGCCATTAACCCTCCTCCTCCTCTGTGGTTGGTATGGTGTATGCAGACTTAATCCCAGTCCCACCCCACCAGGTCATATTCAGTACCCATGTTCATGTACTACCTCCTGCATAACATTGTGCCATCTAAATGAGAGTGTGGTGGTAAACTAAGCCACAGAAACAGGGCTTGTGCCCAAACAATTGGTGGTACTCAGCAATCTAACAGTAAAAAGAAAAGGAGAAAATAAGAAAACATTTTTTTTAACAAAACAGCTCTAAATTGATCTGAGATCAAAGTCTGATATAATCGATCAACATGTAAAGTGAAAGACTCCCCTCAAAGTAGCCTAATGAAAAGTCTCTGCTCCTATGGTGCCATGTTTCTTCACATAGCTTGTCCTCCTAGGAGTTTAAATCCTGTCTGTGGGTCTACATCATTGCCTTCTACATATGCTGAGTAAATCAGTTAGCACCGTTATTTCCAACAAGCTCAGTATATATTTAAAAAACACAAAAAGGGTAAAAGTACTTGCTCTTAGAAAAGTCCAAGTTATTCTGTAATTGTGAGTTCAGCTGGACACCAGCGATGAACACGAAGACCTGACTTATGCACATGGGGGACAAGATATAAAGAGGGACTGGAAAAGAGGAAGCACACAGGTATGCCAGTCACTAGGAAACTGACCTTTCAGCTTAAAAGTTCCAGGAGTAATATTGTTACAGTGAGGCCTTCCAGACCAGCCTCTAGTGAAAAAAACATATAAGATCAGCAGATCGTCACCATTTCCCTCTACATGAGAGGGCGTCAGTTCCATCAGCGAGTGGTGAGACTCAATGCTGGTAAGCTAAGCCATCCCTCTGGTTCATTTATTTAAATGTTTCGGCAGTAACCACTTCATTATGTCCGCATGTAAGGGGAGTAGAGTGTCCACTCGTCTCCTGCCCAATCTGCGCGCCCCTGGAGCCAATTGCCATAGCCTTTCCTCAATCTCCTGGTCTGCCATTTCCTCACTAACATCAGGGACTTAAATGTTTAGCACATTCAGCTTAGGAACAGCCTGTAAGAGGTTTTCAAATACCTGAACCCCCTCAGTATCTTGCAGCCAAAGTCATGCTGGATGTCTTAAATATGCCTTGAAACCCTTTTCTCAGAGTGCTTTAACAACTGCCAGTACTTTCTTCCATTTCACCATCATATGGGGGTCTTGATCTATATAAACACGTTGGCCATCCACAGTGATATTTTTATTCTCCAAAGGCAAGTTTCAAGACTCTCTCTTTGGAAGTGTTTTAAGAAACAAACCAGAATAGCTTTGGGGGGGGGGGCTCCAGGTTGTGGTTTGGTATGGGGGTCAGAGCCCAATGTGCTCACTCAATTTCTAGTGGATAGTCCTCAGGGATAGCAAGTTCTTGGTGTAGCCATGAGTCAATGAATGCAGCCATATCAGCTTGTTCTGATCCCTCCATGAGCCCTGCAATTCAAATATTTGGTCTGCGAGCTCTTGCTTCAGCGTCCTCTGCCGGAAAGGTAAGTTCTTTCTCCCATAAGTGAAAGTAGGCTAAGAAGCACCCATATGCAATGTGCTCATTTTGTATTAAAATCTAAATGTGACTCTACTGCAGTTGTTCGTGCTTCTAGTTTTTTAAATCATTTGCAGACCTGTGAGTTTTGCATCTATCCTATGTAAAATTTTCAGCATTCTGTTGCCATCGGCTTTTGTAAACATAGAGGCTAAGTTGGAGTTTGAGTCAGATCCAAAGTCTTCTTCATCCACCGAGGCAGTTAGCAGTGAAGACATGTCTGGGCTCATAGGCCATAAGGTAGTTTGTCGCATTGTTGTTTGGTTTGGTGCAGCTAAATCCTTCCTTTTAGATTTCCCCATGCCCTTGAGGTAGTCACTGAGTTAACGTTTGTTGCTACAAGATAGCCCATTGTCTGATGGCACTGGATTCAATTAATCTGTCGACCTGATGGGTAGAGCTGTGGGCTTAAGTCACCATGAGGGGTGACGCCAGAACTGGAAGTACCATAGTTCTTTTTGGTGCCGTTTCTTTTTTTCTGCTAGTAGCGTTTTATACTCAATTTTTAAATTCAATAGTGCCTTACGGTTCTCTAAGTCATTATTTTTAACTACCCTCCTTCCTGTTATTTCTATTAGTTTCCTTTGTTCATAACACTCCTCATCAAACCACTCTGCCACATAAATGTTTTTGTTTGTTTTTGTTGTGCTCCATTGTATCTCCAGTTCTTTCAGTATTCTTTGCTCATTATCCTGGTATCTAATAAAGCACTTTTCTGTCTCCTTCCCCTTCATTATTACTTTTAAATTTTCATCATGCATTGTTGTTTCATCATTGCTATTGCCTCAGTTTTCATGAAATTACCTAGCTGTTCTTTGTTTACTTTTTGCCACTTTATCTGGTTCTTATTTCTAATTTCCATATTCCATTTTTTTCATGCTACTTTCTTGCCACATTTAAATTGGCCTATGATCACTTTCCCAATTGTCCAAGACTTCTAATTAATATATCATGTAATATGAATATATATCTGCAATAGCATAATGTAACACACTCATACCTTGTTTGTATACAAAAGTCTCTTTTCCCACTATGTCATCATAGCATCTCCCATTTAAAATATGTAGATTTAAAATATTTAATACATGTACAGTAGGACTCTTTCCCCTACTTTGTTTTTCTTATGATCCATGGAATTTCTTAAAGGGATTGCAAAAATATCATCCAGATTCCAATGGGTACCTTTTTCTTCTAATTCAGTCCCTTCTCTCACATTGCAGTCACCTGCCATTAAAAAAAGAGTTTCTGTATGCATTTGTTTTGGAGTTCTTCAATTATTCTTGACAATGCGTCAATACTAGATTCTATGGGAGATGCTTTGGTGTCTGGGGGGAATACACATTAATTAATATACATTCCACTTTCTGTTTCATCATTATTTCTAGAACTTGTATAAATTGTCTTGTGTCATTCCATATACATTTACAAGAGAGTTCATTTATCCTTACAAAAGTACTAATTCCACCATCTGGTCTACCAAACTTAGCTCTTTTCAATGCTTTAATATGCCGCCCTTGATAACCTTCAAAGAAACCCTCTTCTACATTGTCTATCCAGGTTTCCTGTAGCATAATTATGTGGGCTTGCTGTAAAAATTTAACAACGCTGTTATCTCTAAACTTGCCTAAGGCACCTGCTATATTCCAACTAAGAACTATTAGATAAGTTTCTGTCACATTCTGTTTAGCTTCTGAAAGTTACAATGTTTCTTCTATTTCTTCTGTAACTAAACTTAATTCTTCATCATTTCTAAAACTCATTCCTTTCTCCTCTGAGTGAGTCATATCCAGTTTTATTAGATCCAAACTTTGTGTCTCTTGTAATCCCTTTATTATCTTTCTCTAGTCATTTTTTCATGTATTTCTTCCTGTAACATGATGTGTTCTTTTACTATAGGTTTTATATAATTGGATATTTTCTGCTGTATTTTATTTCTTCCCATCTTTTGGATGTTTATTTTTTATGTTGATTGAGCGCATGCACAAGAAACATGTTGCGTCAGCTTTCTCCACAAGCAATGGAGGCATTGTTCCCAATGCCCCCACAGCCTGCAAAGGCTTGTCCGCCATCCCCCAATGCCATGGCATGCTGCTGCTGACATTAGTTCAGCCAGCATGCCACAACCTTCTAAAAAAGTAGCCGCTGCAATCAGGGGCTGCCTCATCATTGCAGCGTCAGCCATCCGCTGCAATGAGGGAGTGACCTGTCATTGCAGGGCGGGATGTGAAACCCCTGATATTATTTGTGAACATGGCGGCGGGTTGCCGCCATGTTCAGAAACAGTATAACCCCCCCACCATGTTTACTTGCCGATGGGTTGGCTTTGTTGCTGACAGGGTAGCCCACTCCCCATCGGCATTCTGTAACCCCCCCATGTTGTTCCTGCCGATGGGGTGCCCAATCCCCATTGGCATAATGATACCCACTGTGTTGTTCCTGCTGACGGGTTGCCCAATCCCCGTCGGCATAATGATACCCCCCCTTCCGTTTCTATAGCCAAGGGGGTGCCCAGTCCCCCTCAGCTCCTGCAGCTCCCTTCCCCCTTTCCTTGTTTTCTGATGAGGGTGCCCAATGGTGGCAGAAAAAGGAGTCAATACAGGCAGGGGCCTAGGACAAAAGGCCAGCTTGCAGCGGTGGGAGAAACAGTACGAGTGAGTGAGACAAGGGGACTTAGTGAGCTCAACAGAGCTCTATCAGGACCGCTGGGATTTCTTTGTGGGCAGAAAAAGGTGCCAATGCAGGCAGGAGCCCCATACAAAAGGGCAGCTTGCAGCACCAGGACAAACAGAATGAGCGATGAGAGAGGAGACTGAGCGACCTCAATGGAGCTCTGTCAGGACAGCTGTGGATTTCTTTGTGGACAGACAAAGGTGCCAAGGCAGCCAGGAGCCCCATACAAAAGTGCAGTCTGCGGCGCCAAGAGAAACAGAATGACTGAGTGACAGAGCGGTACTGAGAGAGCTCAACGGAGCTCCAGTGTGACTGCTGCAGATTTCTTTGTAAGCAGAAAATTCGGCAACGCAGGCAGGAGCCCAGTACAAAAGGCCAGCTTGCAGCGCCAGCAGAAACGGAATGTGGGAGTGACAGAGCGGGAGTGAGCGAGCTTAGTGGAACTGTGTTGGGACTGCTTCAGATTTATTTCTGGCCAGAAAAAGCCACCAATGCAGGCAGGAGCCCAGTACAAAAGGGCAGCCTGCAGCACCAGGAGACACAGACCTAGCGAGTGAGGGAGGGGGAGTCAGTGAGCTCAATGGGGCTCTGGGAGTGCTACATATTTGTTTGTGGGCAGAAAAAGGCAGCAATGCATGCAGGGGCCCAGTACAAAAGGGCAGCCTGCAGCGGCAGGAAAACCAGAATGAGTGAGTGCGTGAGCTCAACAGAGCTGTATTGTAACTGCTGCAAATTTCTTTATGGGCCCAGAAGGCAGCAACGCAGGCAGGAGTCCAGTAGAAAAGGGCAGCCTGCAGTTCCGGCAGAACAGGATGAGCGAGTAAGAAAAGGGGAGTAAGAAAACTCAACACAGCTTTGTCGGGACTGCTGCAGATTTCTCTGTGGGCAGAAAAAGGCACCAACAGAGGCAGGAGCCCAGCACAAAAGGGCAGCCTGCAGCGCAGGGAGAACCAGACTGACTGACTGAGACAGGAGGAGTGAGCGAGCTCAATGGAGCTCTTTCAGGACAGCTGTGGATTTCTTTGTGGGTAGAAAAAGCCACCAACACAGGCAGGCGCCCAGTACAAAAGGGCAGCCTGCAGCACTAGGAGAAACAGAATTAGCGAGTGAGAGAGGGGGAGAGAGCCACCTCAATGGATCTCTGTCGGGACAGCTGCTGATTTCTTCCTCAGCAGAACAAGGTTCCAATGCAGGCAGCAGCCCAGTACAAAAGGGCAGCCTGCAGCACTAGGAGAAACAGAATGAGTGAGTGAGAGGGGGGGAGAGAGCCACCTCAATGGATCTCTGTCGGGACAGCTGCTGGTTTCTTCCTCAGCAGAACAAGGTTCCAATGCAGGCAGCAGCCCAGTACAAAAGAGCAGCCTGCAGCACCGGGACAAACAGACTGAGCCAGTGACAGGGCCACTGAGCGAGCTCAATGGACCAATGCAATCAACATTCGGCATTGACAAATGCTTGCTTCTTTAGGGGTCCTATGGTGATTGGTTCGTGGATATCTTCCTCGCCAATTGGAATAGATACATCTGCTTTTATACCCCACTCCTTAAGCTGTTCTTTGACTTCCAATATCTTTTTTCCAGCATTTTTGTTCTTCGGTACCAGGCAGATCCAACCCTTCTCTCTGCCTCCATGATAACGGTGCATTGAGCTTAGCTCATTCCAAGCCATTTTATTTCCCAAGAGGCCCTTACAAATATTGTATACAGCCAATTTTAATGTCATGTAATTTTCATTTTTAGTCTTAGGGATACCTCATAAAAATACTATTGGTGATATCTCACCTTTCTCAATTTGTTCTTTCTTTTTTTCCAGATTGAGGGTAAATCCCTCTCCATTTCCTTTATCCTGCACTGGGCTATTTATCACTGTCTGTTGTACTGATATTTCTTCTATAACTCTATATTTTTTGATTGGCTGTACTCGTCAATTTTAATTATTCTCACTGCTCCTTCTCCTATAGTCCCTTCATTTACTCCACTATCTTTTCCTATAGTAGCTTCTTTCCTTTTGGGAGCTGTTATTCCTTTTATTTTTTTTTCTTTCTTTCCTAGTGACAAGATCAGAATAAGAGATGGTGTCCCTCAGGGATCTAGCCTGGGACCAATGCTGTTCTCCCTATTTATTAACAAACAGCCGACCTTCTGCAACGATGCAAAGGTCATCCTCTATACAGATGATATAGTGGTTTACAAGTCCACAGAGGACCCTGATGAACTAAACAGAATGCTATCCAATGACCTACAGAATTTGGAGGAATGGCTGTCCAAAAATAAACTTGTTCTGAATAGCAAAAAAAACAAAGGGATGCTGTTTGGGACTAAAAGCCATGGGCCTAGCAGATCAAATATACTAAACCTCTGACTATCATCTGGGGCAAGGGTGAAGTAGCAGAGTCATTAACATACCTAGGTCTCACCATAGACCAAGAATTCACCTTTAAGACCCATCTTGATCAGCTATCAAAAACACTGAACCATGTGCCAAGATTGCCCTTGGTACCCTGCTACCCAAACTACTCTATGGCTCCCCGTGCTCCTCTCTGTTAAAAACACTGAGATGAAAAAACTTAGAGCCCTGTACCATAGGGTCAGCAGATTTGCTGTGGGGGCACCCCAAATAGAACACCATTGTCATGTCCTGCAAGTCCTAAATTGGCCAACCTTGGAAGGTAGACTACAATATCCATCATTATGCCTAGCCTATAAACTCAGGCTGACTACTGCTCCGTCTTGTCTGGCAGAGTTACTGCAATCTAAAATGAATAGCAGGACACTAAGGTCTTCAAGCAGGCAGCTTCTCATGGTTCCCTGGACGCAGTCCTCCCAAGGGTCCAGGGCCTTCTTGTCTCTCATTCCTCCCATCTGGAACATGCTTTCATTAAAACTCCAAGAATGTGAATCACTAGGGGGCTTCAAAAAGGGGCTAAAAACACACTTGCTGGAATTAAACCAATGCACTTGTAACCATTGAATTTCAACTATGATCCTGTTGTTGCCACGAATTCTGTATGAGGTAGAATCTAGATGATCTTACTCAATGTTTATAAGTGAACTAACAATAGTCACTCTATGTTGTATGTTCATAAAATGTTCTCCACCTCTCATGAAATGAAAATAACTGTATGTTGAAGTATCTAATGTAATTGATATATCTTGTTGTTGTATGGTTAATTAATCCCGGGTCGCCCCTGAAAAAGCAACCACTACTGGTCTCAGTGGGCCTACCCAGTTACCAAAATTAAATAAATAAAATATTTGTTCTTTGTCCATTTTCCTGTCCTTTCTGCCTTGTTGAATATCTAGTACCAAGGCTTTTGTTTCTATTAATTCTTTCCTCCCCATTTTCTCTGTTGTTATCCTTATTTTCTCTGCATTACTACTTCACAGTTTTTCCCCTGTTCTTTACGTCTATCTGTCTCATTGTGCTTTACTGTTTCTCCTATGTTCACCCCACTTTCCTTGCCTATATAAGTATTCATCATGGTCATGAAATTAATCAATAGTTCATTGTTTAATACAATTCCATTTCTAATTTCACCCAATTATTCTACAGTCTTCCCATGGTACTCTATCTGAGGGCTTTCTCCTATCCCTCTAGATTCTGGACTCTTTTCCTGTATTATATGTGGAATATCTGCGTCCTTAAATATAAAATTAATAATAGTAGGTGTTTTAATTACATTTGAAAAAATAACAATATACTGACAATAGATCTAATTACATCAAAAATACATTAATGTAAAAAAAAAATGTTTATATATTAAAATCTGTCCCTTATTTTTACAGGTGTCCTATCTTTGAACTGTCAGTGTGATCATAACAAATAAGCAAGAAAGTGCATCATTTTAAAATTGGAAAACACCTGTTGAACTCATATTCATTTTTACATGTAGATCCCTCCTCATGTCTAGTTTATATGATGCCATCAAGGTGCCAACTATCAGTGGTTAAGCACTGGCGCATGCTAGCTAGCACACAAATCACCCAGAAACACCATAGCTCAGTATCACACACACACACACACACACACATACACTGCTTCAGGACTCAGCACAACAGCACAACTCAGCACAACAAACATACAGAGGCTGTTTTAGGACTAGGGAGAAAGAGAAAGGAACTGCAGCAATTTGGTGGGAACCTGAAGAATGCCACAAGAAAAAAAAACAAATGTATATAGTTCTTCAGGGATGCCACCAAGGTGCCAGCCACCAATAGTCAAGGACTGGTCCAGCAAACAGTCAGCTAGTACTCACTTGCTACCTACTGCCCAGATCACACTGCTACAGCGAGGTTTAGGATGACACACAGGCGGCTTCAGGATTCAGGAGGTGGAACAGGAAGGAATTTTAGAAACTTAAGGGAATGTTTATTCTACGCTATTCAATTTTGCTTTTTACTTTTTTATACAATGCCACCAAGGTTACACCAACTAGTAGCCTGGCACATGCACACTGCCAGGTGATACACACTTGCTTCCCACTGTGCAGATCACAAAGAAACAGCACAGCTCAGTACAACACACACACACACACACACGTTGCATCAGGACTCAGAAGGAAGAAGGAACAGCAGCAACCTGGGGGAACATGAAGTCTGCCAGAAGAAACAAAAACTGAATTTATTTTAAATTCTTTGTTATGGGACATTACCAATATGCCAAATACCAGTGGCTAGGCACTGGTCTGGTACACTGCCTGCTGGCACAGGCGTGCTGCCCACTGCCAAGATTCCATTGCAACAGCACATTTTAGGATAACACACACACAGGCTGTTTCAAGACTTAAGAAGCAAAAGAAAATGCGACAACTTGGGGAAAAGTGTGAACTGTACCCAACAATGGAGAGTACTGTCCACTCATACCTTGTAAGAGTATCTCTGCACCCAGTGCTTGTTTTAAACATAGTGGGCCAGATATTAAGAAATGTGCCAAAGGCAGGCGCAAGTCCGGCACAGTGTAATTCAGACATGCCACAGCACCATGGGAGCCATATTCAGAAACTGCGCAGGTTGCACTGCACTAGCACAACCCAGTTGAATGTGGCACAACTGCGCCACAGCGCAACCTGAGATATACCCACTCAACCATGGAAGTGCACAGCAGACCTGCACACCAACACTGGGAGCAGCACACATAGAAGAGACCCAGGGACACAGCCAGGGAAGCACAGTGACAGTGGCTACAGGCCTCACGCCCCACCAACAGAACACACCAGTGTACACACAGGCACCCAGGAACCATACCCCAGAACACAATGGTGGCATGGCCAGCAAGCAACAGGAATGGACAATTGCCAATGCAAGGCTGCCAAGGGTGCCCCCCAGCACTTAGCCAGCCTGCCATGGCCACCACCATGTGGCATTGGCAGTCCACCCCCAGGACCATGGAGCCAAGCACACCCATGCCCCACATGCACACATGTAGCCCACTCACTGGGTAGTGAATGAGCCAGGACCCAGGTAGTGTGCCACACCACATGGGATGGGATGCCCAACAGGGGATACAGAGGTCCCCACTCCAGTGTGCAGACAACTCCAGAACAATGACCATGGCTGTGTGCTACCACCGTGCACACACCTGCTGCCCAGCCCTGACCACCACCACCCCATGGAGACCCCAAAGTCACACAGCACACCCACCGAACTGGAGGATGGCCCCCAACAAAATGTGACAGACCACTGTGCACAGCAGGGAACCACAGTAACACCCCATG
Organism: Neoceratodus forsteri; assembly: GCA_016271365.2. NCBI lineage: Eukaryota > Metazoa > Chordata > Ceratodontiformes > Ceratodontidae > Neoceratodus > Neoceratodus forsteri. Next base: position 618,316,798 of record CM028138.1, on the reverse strand, counting down.
TGCCCCCCACCCCTGTGCACACACCATGGACAGACAATGGATCACTGCAGCATGACTCCACACGCCACCTGCAAATCAGACACAGGCACAGGCATGTAGGTGAAAAAGGTTTATAACAGTAATATGTGGACAACAATAGAAACAACAGAGGTAAGGGACAGGGTAGGTACAATGATGGATGGGGACAGGGAACATGATCTGTACAGCAGGAAGAAGGACTGTAGGTGAGCAGGGGGAACAGGGATAATTGGGGATATATATATCTGACTCAACATCGGCCATGTCCAGACACCCCACCACGCCTCCATTCGTGCCTGTGTGCAGCCGTCATGCATCTGATGGTGATGGCCATTTCCAGCATACTGGATATAATGAGTAGGATCTGCCGCAAGAGCCACACCTGCAACCTCAGAGGCCATCAGGCCACTGGCCGCCTGACACCTATGGCAAGGGAAAGGACAGGTGATCAGTGCAAGGGACCAGGAAACCATGCCCACCTACAGTGCACAATGGCAGCATGAGCACACACCCCTACAGAGTCCAGTATGGACACTTGCAGGGGGGTGCAATGTCAGCCAACAATATGGCACACCACAGTGGTGCGGAGAGGTGGACATTGCCGCACAGTGGCCACATGACCGCACAGTGATGGTCACATAGCACACTGCAACAGCAGCACTGCAGCAATACCAGTGGCATCAGTGCACATGCCCACCCTACCAAAAGACATCACACAGGTCCAGTGGATGGGCCACAGTGGCATGCATGGCACACTGTGCAACACACACAGCTGTCATGGCACATGGCACAGGCAGCCATGGCCACACCCACTCCCCACTGCTACCCCCCATGTACATTGGGAATGACCATGACATTGCTTACCTGCCACACTGTGGTGCAGCTGGCACCAGTTATCTGCCATCAGGGCAAGCCTCCCTGTTTTGCTCCACCTCTGCCTGGGCCTGCTTGCGGTCCTCCAGCCTTGGGAATGGAATGAAAAGAGGTGGACATCAGTACACTATCACACCTGCTGGCCCCCACCACAGAGTCCGCTGTGCACTGGGCATTTCCCTGTCCAACCCATAGCCCGCACACTAGCACAGCCACAATGCATGCCGCATGGCTTGCTGCGATGGGCAGGATGACACTGTACCCCACTACAGGACATTCCAGGCAGCGATGCTAACACCATGGTACTGCACCAGGGCAGACATGCAAAATGTGAACACCTACCTGACTGTGGCACTGCATCACACTGGATGCGTGTCTGCAGCCTTTGGAGTCGGTCAGGGTCTCTCCTCCGCAGGTCACCATAACAGTGCCTGCACTGCTCTGCTGTGTATGGCATACCCATCCTCCTCTCCAAGACCTCCAATATGGACTGCCATGCCAGGCCTCTGGCCTACTGCAGGGGCACCTGCCCAAAAAGCTGGGCTTCATAGGGCTGGACAGCAGCCACGAGGGTCACTACTTCGATGTTCGACCAATTGATGGCATGGCATCCAGTTCCATGCACCATGGACAGCCTTCGGTGCAGCACTGTAGATTGCGGTGAAAAGTGCACATGTCTGCCAAAGGTGCAGGATGCATGATATGATATGAACGACCATTATTGCACTGCATGTGGATGTGTGCCAGGATGTGCAGTGCGGGACCCTTGCACAAGGATGGGCATGCGCACCATGCCATGGCCTAGTGGGGTCACAGCATCATGTACGTGACCTGTGGGTCATAGGTCAGCACCCAGCATGCAGTGCATGATAGGGTGCATGCCAGAATGTACGAATGTGTGAGAAGTTGAACACGCACCACATGCGCAGCACCAATGCAGCGTGCAGTCAGCACATGTTGAGCGATTGTACTATAGGATGTGGTGTGCACTGCAGGCACGCTCACCATGCATGAGTAAGTATTGCACCTTGGGGTTGCTCCGGTGCAACACAAATGCATATGGCGCAAGTCTTCAATATTCAGCCGCGGAATGCAAATCACCTCATGAAGCAGTGCATGGCGCAGTGGGGAGCATTAGCATATCATTACAATTGTGCTTGTCCTCATTTACATGCATTGAGCCATAAAAGCACCAAGGAACAGCACAGGCCACAGACCGGTATTGCAACCTTTCAGATAAGGGACTGGAAACATGGATGAAGAGAAGCCTACTGCAACTGTGCAACTGATAGCTGTAATGATCATTACTGCCGCTAACACACACTGGTGTGCATTCCCACAGGTGGCAGAATGTCAGGTAAGGAAAGTGTAGAGAATCAGGGGCCTGCACACAAGCGCAGGCCCAACTTTACAGCATCAGAGACCACTGCCCTGTATGAGGCCTACATGGGCAGGGAGACCCTTTTCACACCGCAGGAGTGGGTTGTGGGTTGGGATGAGGTGTCATGGTACATCAACACCCATGGTCGACACCATTGCACCCCCTAGGAGTGCAAGAAAAAGACTGCCACTGACAAGAGGCACATTAAGGAGAAGATAACTGCCATCCGGGCATCCCGCAAGGTGACCGGTGATGGCCCAGCAGTAGGGCCTCTGCTGACAGCCTTGGAGGAGCTGGTTGTGCCCAGCATTAGCTGAGCAGTGGTGGAGGGTTCCAGACAGTTGGCAGACCTTCCACTGAATGGTGAGTACGAGCAGGCCTGTGTGTGTGTGCTGAGTGTGTGTGCTTGTTGATATGCCACTGGGGGTGAGGGGGATGGTGGGGGGGGCCATGGGGGGGTAGCCCTGGACAATGTAGCAACATGACCCTCTGTTCTTGTCTTGTAGCACCAGCATGCCTCCAGGCAGGAGACAAGGTGGAGGCTGACGCAGACACGGATGCCCAATCGTCAACATCAGCAGGCATCCGGAGCAGGGACAGGCCCTGCCTTGGCGGTGCGGGGCATGTGGACGTGCTATATTGGAACATGCCTTAATGATCACAAAGTGTAGTGTGTTACAGTACACCACTGGTTTTCTCAAGGCACTTATTAGCTTCTATAGTAAATATTTAGTGGCTCCTAATCTAGACCTGTGAATATCCTGGATGAATTTTGTTTTTAATTTTTCAAAACTGTCACTAAAGTACACTGGCAGTTCCTTTTGATCCTCCTTAGAAACAGACTTTCTCAGCAGAAAAGGATTGCTTTGCCCACCTAGTCTGTCAAAATAATCACTGTCTAGTCTGTCACCCAAGACCCTAACTGGTCTCCTGCAATCCTCCCTCCTCCCTGTCTATTTCCTAATATTCCCCTGTGTTTATCCCATGCATGCTTGGAGCCACATGCCGTTTTTGCCTCCACCACTTCCATCCTCACTCACCTGAGCAGATCCCAGTGTGAAGATCCACTGCCCCATGGATGACATATTTTGCTGCTGGAACCAGTTACAGCTATATGAGAAATAAGGTAAATGCAGTTGAAAACCCATTGAAATACAGTATATCACTGCTATATGAGAAATAAGGTAAACTGCATTTACCTTATTTCTCATATAGCAGTAACCATTTCCAGCAGGAAGAGGTGTCTTTGATGGGAGAGTGGACTTACACACTGGGATCTGTGAGGGTGGGGATAGAGTCTGGGTGTGCGGCGTGGTGGGTGCTCAGTGGGATGTCTGGCTGGGGGGGTGGGAGTCCCACCACCACCCAGTCTGCCCTATTAATCCCTATCTAGTTTGATACCCCATGCCCAACCTGAACTCTGGAGCCCCACCTTGTCTCCAGGATACCCTTGAGTCTGTCCCACTCCTTCTTAAAGTCTGTGATCATTTTATCCCCTATCACCCCCTCTGATAGGCTATTCCAGGCATCCACTACCCTCTCTGTGAAAAAAAATATTTTCTCACATTTCCTCTGATCCTTCCCCCATCTAACTTCTTTTGTGCCCCCTTGACTTTCAGAATCTCTTACTTTGGAAGATGCTTCCTTCCTGTACTCATTTATACTGGTGATGTATTTGTATGTCTCAACGATGTCCACCCTCCTTTCTTTCCTCCAGGAAATACATATTTAACTCCTTTAGTCTTTTCTCATAGGTCGTATCATACAGACGCAGCACCATTTTACTTGCCTTCCACTGCACCGCTACCTCCCTGCCTATCTTCTTTCTCAGATGGGGCCTCCAGAACTGGACACAGTTTTCCAGGTGTGGTCTCATAAGTGTCTTATACAAGGGCAAGATGATCTCCCTCTTTCTCTTCATGATACCCCTCCGTATGTATTCAAGCATTTGGCTAGCATTTAAATGCCAACTTATCACACTGCCTTCTTTCTCTTAGGTCCTTTGAGATGATAACTACCAGGTCCCTTTCCTGCTTTGTGACTGTCAGTACCTCCCCACCTAGTTCCTACTTTGGCCAGGGCTCTTCTGCCCTGCATGCATGATCCTGCACTTCCTTTCATTGAATCCCAGATGCCATTCTTCAGACCATTTCTCCAGTTTTCTAAGGTCTTCCCTCATTCTTTCAACACTCCCTGGAGTGTCCACCCTATTGCATGCCTTTGTATCCTCTGTGATGAGGAATACCTTCCCCTCCAGTCCCTCTGCAATGTACCCAGGAAAGATATTGAAGAGGACTGGCCCCAACACCAACCCATGCTGCACCCTACTTGTCAACTCTCCCTTTTCACAGTTCTCCCTGTTTATCACAACCCTCTGACTCTTGCCATACAGCAAGTTCTCCACCCACAGAACTATTTTAAGATCCACCCCTAGGCTGTGCAGTTTGTTAGCTTTATATGAAGGACAGTGTTGAAGGCCTTTCTGAAGTCCAGATAGGCCACCACCACACCTCCCTGGTCCAGTACCTTAGTTACCCAGTCATGCCACAGATTAGTACAATGAGTTAGTGCAAAACACAGTGCTTATTATAAATACTGTAAAAGTTAAGGTAAACAAATACCTCATAAGGCAGTGTGTGTGTGTGTGTGTGAATGATGTGTGTGTATATGTGTGTGTAGACAGTACACTTCTATGTTACACTGTAATATATATATATATATATATATATTTCCTAATTGTGTATACGTATTAGTCAGTGTGTGCACATCACAACAATTAGAGAGTGCAGTTAGGTGGCTAAGTGGATAGTGCAAAAATTGTTAATCTACATTCCCCCATTCTCTAGATCAGTTTCAGCCTTTTGCATGTCATTGCTGATTTAAATGAATTATCTAGTAGCAACCCAACACCCTCCGATGTTCCAAGGTGCCTGAAAAGAAGAAAATGGTCCCTCAATTTCTTTAATCTGTAAAACTGTGTGTAGACAGTACACTGCTATGTTACATTGGGAATATATATCCATATATGTGTATCTGTATCAGTAGGTGTGTGTGTGTGTGTGTGTCTGTGTGTGTGTGTATCACAACAATCTGTGCAGTTAGGTGGCTCAGTGGTTAGTGTAAAAATTGCTAATTCTCACATTTATCACTGTCCACAGTACCATCATTATGCAGCTGTATTGGCTCTTGCAAGAGTTTGTTCTAGTAGGAATTGTTTCTTAAATTCTGCTTTCTAATTCCATTTGGTCAAGCTGTGTCTCATCTCTTCAAAGTTTGCTTTTCTGAATTGTGACACTGTGGTTTCATTTGGTTGTTTTGTAAAATGTTCATTTATTTCAAATGATACGATGGTGTGATCACTGTCCCCATATTGGAGCTAATACATAACAATTGTTTACTATGTCCCCCATGTTGTTAAACAGCAGCCCAATCAGATTCAATTCTATTGTGGTAACTATTTAGCTGTCTATATCTGCAAAAGTGCATAACTTTACCAACTGAAACTGTTCTAGCATTTTCTGATCATTATGTTGTACTCCTCATTTGATACTTTATTGGTTGTAACATTGCCCTACTGTAAACAGAACATTTGATTACTGTGTCTATGTAACCTTTGTATCTTGAATTTATACATATGTGATTCCTATGATGTGGAACCTTTATAAAAGAGCCTTTGGTTAACTGGTACGTTCCTAGATAATAAATTAAAATAAATAAATAATGTTCTTACTAGTCCCATGCGTCTGTCCTACCCATGTTTATCCCTTCACAGAATAAGCATGGAAGACTTCAGTTGGTAACTTATTCCACTTATCCAGCACTCTCAGTGAGGAAATATTTCCTGACATCTTTCCTAAGTGTGGGGGTTGGGGGGGCAGGATGCCAGTGAGAGATACAGGTACAGTGGGAATATAAGGGAGGGCATGATTAAGGTAGCCACACTCTGTATGAAGGAAATAAAAGTAAAACAAACAGGTTCTGGTCAGATCCAAAACAGCTCCCTGTTCCCATTACCAGTCTCAAGCCCTGGCTTCTTTCCTACCTCCCCCCCCCCCCCGCCACCAACAACTACTGCATACTCTTCCCCTTAGGCTCCCTTGTTTCGTTCATTTGAATATTTATTATTGGACTTACCTGCTGAGAATTTTTTGGATTTATCCGGATTTTATTCATTTTTGGACTGCTGGAGAATTGACTTCTCTGATTTTTACCAACTCCTGGACTGAGGGTGGTGAGAGTGGTGTACATTTATTTATTTTATTTTGTATGACTACAAATCTGATTTATTTAACAGGTTCCCTGCCATGTGAGAGGTGGTATTGGGAGATTATATAACATCTCTTGCAGTGTCGCACATGAGAGGTGCTGCATTGTTTAAAACACAAATTTGTTTTAATAACCAGTGGTATATTCTACTGTGTTTTAAGATCATTTGATTTTATCTTTATTTTTATTTTTATTATTTTGGTTATTTTTGAGTTGGGGTTTATTTTGGTTTATGTTAGTTTATTTTGTTTTATTTGCCTTCCCTCAGTGAGAGAGAGTGAGGAGAGTGTGTTATTTATAAAGTGTGTTATTTATAGGTTTGATATTTGTAGGTTTATTTTTCTGTTGTTTTTGATTTGATTAATGATGGTTGGGCACTGTTCCCCCACTAGGCTCAGGGAATTACATCCCTTTGAGTGCCCACCATTGTCATCTGACACCTATTTTAGGTGTCGAGCACTGGGCATTCTGAAGAGGCGAGGACGAAGGTGGAAAGCTGGGCCTTGTGGTGGACAGGAAAGGGGAGAGCGGATTTGGGTTTTGGGGTCCAGAAGACATCCTGGGGTGAAATGGGGTCAGGATACAGGTCACTCTTATCTTGTTCCCATACCCAAGAGTCCCGAAGAAATCGGACAGGTGCCGAGGTCTTCCTCGACAGCTCATCCTGCCTTGGCAGTGTTGTGCAATGCCAGATCAATTAAGAACAAGACAGCTATTATGCTGATCTTGTTGGTTCATCTGATCTGACTTGCATCACCGAGATCTGGCTGGATAAAATCCAGGGCCCTATATTGGCTTTTGGTAACTCCAGCCGGTTCTCGGTGATACACCGCCAGTGCTGGGATCAGAGGGGCGGAGGTGTGTCATTATGTTTAAATCTGAACTGGGCCTTGTGGATGTGCCATTGGGAAACACCAGATCTTTTGAATATATCCTGAGTGAGGGTGCAGGCTGTGGGATTCTCCTCGTCTACCATCCACCAGGTGACGGTGGCGAATTCCTACAGGAGATTGCAGACTTCATTGTCGACCTGGTGTTGAGGTTTCCCAGATTAATACTCCTGGGCAACTTCAGTGCCTAGGTCGATGATGAACTATCTCATTTTTGTCAAAATCTCCTCCAGTTGATGAATACACTGGGCCTGACACGGGTTGTTACCTCCTCTACCCATATAGGGGGTCATTCATTCATTAGATCTGGTATTTCTCTTGGGTATGGAGATCACTGATTTGGGGGTGGAACCAGTCAGTTGGTCGGACCATTACACCATAAGGTTCAGTTTCAGGGCCCCCTCTAATAGGTCTGCCCCTACGGAGATGGTAGAGTACCGTCCTTTAAGGGGTATCGGCCTCAATGACCTAATGGCGGTCCTGGATCTATCGAGTCTGTTGGGTGAATGCATGAGTCCAGATGGTCTTGTATTAGCCTATAATAAGGCTGCGGGAGATGCTCTGGACAAAATTGCACCTGTTCGTGTTCGGCCTCTCACCCCATCCGTCCAAGGAGTCTATGGTTTGATGGCTCCTTGAAGGAATTAAGGCGAGTAGGCCGAAGGCTGGAGAGAGCCTGGCGGAAATTGGGCCTTGATGCTGACAGGCTTAGACTGTTGGCCCATTATGATAGCTACCAATCAGAAATCACTCGTAAGAAGGCAGAATTCCTGTCCAAAGAGATTTCTGCTGCAAAAAATCGACCGACTCAGCTTTTCCGGACTGTGGATAGACTGTGCAGTCCAGTCTGTCTTCAGCCTAGAGAAGCCTTTTCTCAGCTTAGATGCGAGGAGTTCGCTCACTTTTTTGCAGATAAGGTTGCCAGCATCAGGTCCGGCATCGGTCCGACCTCTCCTATGGGGTATTGTGGTGGACGACTGGTGGTGTCTTATCCTCGGTCTGTCTGGTTAGACTTTCACCTCCCGGAATTCGTGGACATTGTGAAGATCATCCAAACAATGCCACCAACTAGTTGTAGTTTGGATCCGGGTCCTACACCGCTGTTAGTAGGTTGTGTAGAAGTTATCTACCCAATCCTTGCTGACATTATCTGGAAATCCTTGGGGGGGAGTTTCCTGACCCCCTTAAGGAGGCAGTAGTTTGACCACTCCTAAAAAAATCCTCCTTGGACCCAGACTGTCTAGCTAACTACCAGCCTATCTCTAACCTGCCATTTGTTGGTAAGGTTATTGAAAAGGCAGTTGCGTTGCAATTGGATGATCATCTCACATCTCATAATGTCTATGATACTCTCTAGTCTGGTTTCAGGAAAAGGCATAGTACTGAGACTGCCCTTGTTCGGGTATTGAGCAACCTCCTAATGGCCAGAGATTGAAAGGCTTGTACCATTCTGGTCCTTCTCGATCTATCTGCTGCATTTGACACTGTAGACCATGGGGTGCTATTGGAGTGACTGCGGGTCTTTTGTGGGCTGTCTGGTAAAGTCCACAAGTGGTTTTGTTCTTTCCTCACTGGCAGGTTTCAGAGAGTTGTCACCGGAATTTATTCCTCAGACGCTTTCTCCCTGCCTCGTGGGGTACCACAGGGCTCCATTTTAGCTCTCATGTTGTTTGCAGTGTATATGCTGCCATTGGGAGAAATCATCAGGCGATACAGTCTGAGTTTTCACTGCTATGCAGATGATACTCAGCTGTATCTGTCCTTTCTCCCCGACCAGAGTGATGCACTCTTTGTACTTAATAACTGCCTGGATGAGATCAGAATTTGGATGAGTTCGAGCTGGTTGAGACTCAATCCGGATAAGACTAAGGTATTGGTCGTGGATCCAGGTCGTTCTGGGGTGGGTTTGGGTGCTGGACAGCTATCAGGTTTATTACTTGGTGGCGTACCGCTCTCTACCTCTCGACAGGTGCGAAATCTGCGCGTTATTTTTGATGATGGTCTGACCCTGAAATCTTAGGTGTCAGCTGTTGTCAAATCCTCTTTCTACCATCTGAGGAATATCGCCTGGGTGAAACATCTGATTCCCCAGGAGGACCTTCCAACTTTGGTCCACGCCTTTGTCACTACCCGTCTGGACTACTCCAATTCCTCCTACCTAGGGCTACCAGGGGTCGATATCCATCGCCTTCAGCTGGTGCAGAATGCTGCAGCCAGGCTTTTGACTGGGACTCTTAGAACTAGTCATATTACGCCTGTGCTTCGCGAACTACACTGGCTGCCTGTTCGGTGGCGGATCACCTTTAAGGTTGGTTTACTAACCTTTAAAGCCCTACACAACCAGGGACCCGGTTACCTGAAAGATCTTCTGATTTCCTATTGCCCCCTCTGTCCTCTCCGTTCTGCCAGCGAGGGATTGCTAGAGATTCCCAGGGTTCGATTGAAGTTATCGGGATCTCGTGCTTTTGCCTTCTCGGCTCCAACCCTGTGGAATTCTCTACCTCACTGGTTAAGAGAATGCCCAACCGTTGATAGTTTTAAAATTGCTTTAAAGACATATCTTTTTACTTTGGCTTATTCTTCTTAGTTATGGTTGTTTTAAATGTTTGGATTTTATTGTTCTACCTATTTCTGTACAGCGCCTTGGTTTGGAAAGGCGCTTTATAAATAAACATGACTTGACTTGACTTCCCCTAAAGCAATTCATATATGCACATTACCGACCCTAAGTCCTGATAATACAATCTTTTTTCAATGGAACTCTTAAACAGCAACCCAATCAGATTCAGTGCCATTATGGCAACTATTTAGCTGCCCGCATTATGAATGTAACTTTGCAGCTAGATACTGAAATGTGTTACACATTGAAACTGTGCTCCTGTAATGTCCAGAGGACCCTCTTGGAAGTTAGGTGCATCACCTAAATTGGGTCATATCTTGGAGTGCACAAATCCAAAATAAAAATCCCATGTCTATCTCAAATATTGTAGATACCAAACTTTGGTGAGGAAACTTCAGACACAGTGCGGAGATCTAGAAATCTTAAAACAACTCTTTAACCATTTACTCCCATTAATCTCTACAATACCCAATTCTCTGCCTCCACTTTTAACACCCCATTCTCATAAGAGTTTAATTAGGCAGTTGTGGAACACTCAATTCTGAGAGTAAGTCTGATTTAATTCCAGGAACAAAATGGAAAAAGATTGCTTTTGCTAAATGTACCCTCCATATAAAACCGTCCAAAGAAAGTGTAAAAATATGGAACATACAGTACAAGGTGTTCCCAGATCCCTGAGGAAGTTTGATCTTACATTAATGGTGGTGGGTTTCTCCAGTGAAGGTTTTCCATTTGTAACACTATCTCTCCATAGCCACCGGATAGGAAAAAAATATTTTTTGAAGAAAGAGGTCCTTTCAACATCACTAAAAAGTCTGTGAGCAGTTTCCATGTATACTGTATTACGTTTCTATATTCTCACTGCAGAAGAAAACTCCTGCCCAGGTGTCATTCATATCCATGCCTGTATTTATAACTGAAACAGAGGAAAGGAATGCAGCTTCCAAACAGCTACTGCAGTGATACTGTATCTCCTATAAATTGATTTGAAACATAACCATCTCCTTCAAAATTGGAGGTATGGGTGGGAGCACCACAGTAGTAGTACAATATTCCTGAGGAATGATAAAAGCAATTCCTGCCATTAGCTGCACAGTGACCTGATTCTCAAAATACAATATTCTGCCTCTGCTTCTTTTGGGCTGCTCCTATCCTGTAACATGGATCCTTCATAAACAACAATATCTGCTGCAGTAATACTAGCAAACCACTCTCTCTCTCGAAAGTTTTCAGAAACTTGATCTAAGCAACATTTGGGCAGGTATCACAAAAGATCACACTGGATAAATGCAACTTTCTGTCATTTAAAGATTATTTTATTGCATTCCTTCCAATGCCACCCCTCAACCCCCACCCTTGGTCAAAGTGACTCTGCAATGTCCTCAACTAGAATCTTTCCTTTATTTCCAGAGTAAGCCTGACAAGTGCAAAAATGACATTGCACCTGTCCCAAAAACACTGTTGGGAGTCCTGGCACACCATAGCCTCACTAATCAGCTGCAGACTTCAAAACATTTTAAGATGCTTACCCACTTTTTGTGTTACAATATGAATACCCTGCTGCTCCTGGAAATAAATCACCATTTTATACTGTAGGCAGCATGGGCAGAATCTAACAGAGCACCTGGATACCTACAGTTTTCCAGTTGGACCCCCCTTGGGTACCTGTCCACATTAAAAACTTTGAAAATCTTTGCATTTATAATTCATTTCTAATTAAATTGGGTGTTTGGGGCACTGCTTGTCACTAAAAGATGCAAACAGTAGAGTCAGTGTATCACATTTAAGTTGAATACTGATATGATTGTGTCACCCTAGTACCTCCCTTATTGATTTTGCAGGTGGTCCCCAGTATCAACTTTCCAGCTGTGCCTCCAGTACCTCAGTCCATTCCTGTGCACGGGGCTTACTTAAGAGATGCTCTCAGTATCTGCTGGTTTGCACACTGCACTGAATGAGTCTGCAGTGAGAGTCAAAGCTGCCACTTTCTCCTTCGTTGTGTCCATGGGGTTTGCTGCTCGTTGCCTCTGAGCAACAGAAAAATAATTTTCTGCACAGCAATCAACTCTCCATCTACAAGTCTCAGTTGCAGCCAGTGGTGTGTGTGTGTGTGTGTGTGTGTACACACAGCATGGCTGTGATGCAGGTGGGGTGGAGCAGGAAGTAGTGCCACCAGGTGCCACTCCCTTTGCTGAAGAAAATAAGTAATAGGAGGGGGAGGAGACACAGAGGGAGAAAGTGGACTAATCACACTGTATGTGATTCAACTCACTGGACAGAGAGGGAGCAAACATAATGTGATGAGCTCGGTATTGGTCACACCCCCAAACACCCTATTCTCTCTCCTTCTTTTGTTATGCATCAGCATAGCTTTTGCAGTGCATCTGTAGAAAAGACTATTATGGTTCCCTAGAGAAGTGATCATGGTGGTGAAGGAAAAAAGGGTGGCATTCTGGAGGTATAAGGAAACACAGAGGGAGGAAGACAGGGAGGTGTAATAGGTAAAACAAAGAGAAGCAGGTAAGGCACTAAGGAGATCAGAGTCCCTGACAGAGGAAAGGATAGCCAAAGGGGTAGCAAATGGGGATGAGACCATCTTCAGGTATATAAGTGAGAAGAGGAAAGCAAGAGGAGGGATAGTGAGGATAAGGGGGGGGCAGCAGAGTGAGACTGTGAAGAAGAGGAGGAACAGGTAAAGGCAGACATCCTGAATAGGTACTGCTCCTCAGTCTTTACAGTGGAGGGAGGGGGTGAACCACCAGTGATAAGCAGGAACAAAGAGGGAGTGGAACTGGACTCAAATCCATTTTCAGTGGAAAAAGTCCAGAAGGGACTTGCAGCTGTTAAAGTGGACAAGGCAATTGGACCAGACTGGATACACCCAAGGGTACTGAAAAAACTCAGGGAGGTGCTGGCTGACCTGCTGATGGCCTTCTTCAACAGTTCACTGGAATCAGGCATGGTTCTGGAAGACTGGAGAAGAGCAGATGTGGTTCCTGTATGTAAGGTGGCAGCAGGGAAGAGGCTTGTAGCTAATAGCTATAGGCTGGTGAGTCTTACCTCACTGGTGGGAAAATTAATGGAAACAATGTTAAAGGAAAGGTTGATAGGGTATCTTGAATCCAGGGGGCTGCAAAATGAAAAGCAGCATGGTTTCATGATGGGAGGTCACACCTGATGAATGTTATTGAGTTATTTGACCGGGTCACATGGGAAATAGACTGAGGAGGGCAGTGGACATGGCCTCTCTGGCCTATCTGGACTTTAGCAAGGCCTTCCACACTTTGTCACACATAAGACTAAGAAATATAATAGCCTGGGAGTGGGAATCAGACTGCTGAATTGGGTTAGAAACTGGTTAATGGACAGGTGACAGAGGGTGGTGGTGAACACACACACACTGTGATGGTGTAAGAATGACCAGCGGGGTGTTGCAGGGCTCAGTACTGGCACTGGTCCTCTTCATTGTCTTCATAAGTGACATTACAGAAGAATTGGAAGGGAAGGGAAGGTACTTACTCCCTTTGCAATGCTTGCTTTTGATCTCTTGCTCGACCACAAATAAAATCTGCTACTGGCCAAGCTGCCTTCTCATTCTGCTTCCCTACAATATGGGTCCCTCTCCCCCTTCCATTCATTCTGCTCCTTCCCTCACAGCTCTGAAATCTCTTTTCCATAGTTTCTTTATTCACTCTTGCTGTTGGTAATGATATTAGGGAAGAGATCTGTCACCTGCATTCCACAATGCACTGACACTAGCTTAGCCCCTCTCCCCAAGTTCATCAATCACTACTCCATGCTCCTCAAATGATTGTTTTGTTGCTCACTGTTCAATGTTCTTTTGTCTGTTTTAGAATTTTACTGTGTAGTAATTAGCAGTAGGATGATTTTATGCTTGAAGTGTTTTCTTGTAATGTATATATTCTGTCATACTTATTTCCATATTATTGAATTATTTTTATACATTGTACTTTGGATCAGTTCTCTTCACCACACCCCAGACCACATCTGGAGATGAGTTGGCACCAGCTTGGAATAGCTTTCCTGGTAAAGCTTTTGAAATAATACAACCGGGGTTGCCATGTACCTTACAGTTACTATCCCTGCCTTGTTGGCCTAACAAGCTTAAGGGGCCTGGACTCTGTTCATGATGGAAAAGGGCGGTTATTTCCCAGAAAGAATGAAAATAGCATGGTGATGCCACCCCTCGTGATTTATCTTTGGCCAGAAGTTTAAGTGATACAACTGCCTGGGATGCTGTACCTCTCCACCTCCCCTCACAGTGACCGCACTCACATATATTGGTGCAATACTGGATTAAGTAGGCATTTAATTACTATTGCTAATAAAATGCACATAGCCAGTATTAACAATGACAACAACCAGTTTGTTCAGGGGGAAGGGGAAAAAAGGGATGCAACAGTAGATAACAGTGTTGAAAGCACTTTGGTATAAATGGTAATGAAAACAATCGAACACCAGCAATGACCACCCCCAGAAAGAGCAAAAATAATAAGCCCACCTCCCCACTGGTACCAGTGTCCTCTTTAGTCTATCTGGGTACCCAGGAAGAGGAAGAGGAAGAGGAAGATGCAGGCCTGAGACATTGCCACCAGTTGACTGGCATTGGTGCACTTTGAAATCAAAGAATGGTTTGATTTAACTTGCTGTGATAAATCCTTGACAGGGCAGACCCTGTGCTTACTCATGGTTGTGCAGATTCTGTACAGGGTCTGAATGGAAACAGTAGACGGACCAAGGACCTGGAACCTTGAACAGTGGAGCAGGATGCTGAGGCAGCTTGTCACTTTCTGCCTTGATTGCAGTCTTGAAACTTGTCACCATTAATCAGTGGGATCAGGCATGTGCAGAAGGACAGATCCACATGATTACACACATGTCCAGGCATCTAGTTCTCAGGGGAAAATGCTGGGTAATGCCTAGCTACAGCATCACCTGGCAGACTCCCCAAGCCATCACTCTGGCAGTGACTTCTATAGAGAAGTGCAGGAATCACACAGTCACTGTGGCTTCCCTAGATGTGGACAAAAACAACTCTGCTGGCAAATCTGGGCTCCCCCAGGCTGCAACAATAAACAGTCTTTCAGGTAGTGCTCCAGAAGAGGAGTAGGAGGGAAATTACATTTTTATCTCTTTTTCAGATTCCTTAGACACTTCTGGTACATCAAGTTGTTGCATACTCAGCGTATATTGACATCAGTACATATCAGGCTACATAGACTTAATTCCTGGGTGGTCCACGACTAGACTTTTTTGTTTGCCACTGATACTGTCAATTTATATTTAAATTATCATTTATAAAGTCCTGTCACTACAGTAGAGGTTTTTTAAAATTTATGGGGCATGATATCTAGCTGGAGAGTACAGCAGGGTGACAGGTCCAGCTAAGTTTTATACATCATAGAGTGTGCACTGATGTTTTTAAGAAAACTTTACTAGTAATTTCTTGTCTATAATGCATACATTGAAACTTCTTGGGAGTCCTAAGACAATCTTAGTATGTCTTTAATCTGAGTGGAGGCTATTTTTCAGTAATTACATCCTTATACACACACTGTGACACTCATAGCTTGATTTAGGATTCATCTGCTCCAGCAGTGTTATCTTATGTCAATTAAATTTATATGCAGTAGGATTCTTTGTATGTGTGTTCTGCCAAGCACTTTTGACCCTGGGACACTCCTGACTTAAGGTATTATGGTGCTGTTAAACTTTTCTGACATCATTTTCTGTATTTTTCAAATGAGTATTTTAAGCCAATGGGGATTTTTCCTGTTTTTCCTCTGCATGTTCTTGCTGTTAAAAGTATTATTTTTTCTAAACAACTGCCATTAGGCTGCTGACGGAGGACTGGTTGGTCCGAAAGCTAGAGCACTTTGTTCTTGTTGTTACATCTATGTAGGTCCATTAAAAGGTATCAAATCATTTGCTTCTGGACCAGCTTTCAGGCTGCAGGTCACAAGTAACTTTTTGGCTCCCCCAGGCAACAGGAGCTCAGTGGGCATTCCTGAATCTGGTACAGGCCTCAGCAAATCTATCAGCCTCAGCCAGAACTGCCTGTGAGCTGTGTTCTCCCCCAGTGTCTTAGTGGAACAGCTCACAGTCTCATTCAACAACACAGCTGTTCATCACAGAAATTAATATGCATTAGGCTTATTGGGCATTCAATTGACTGATGAAAATGGCACCAAGAACATCATCAACTCCACTTTCCCAGGAGCTATGGCCGCAGTCCATGAAACTCTTTGATTCCTGATTGGGTGACTCAGGGTCAGGAGTTACCAAAATGGTGTCCATGTAAACAGCTAATGAGTACTCTCAGGATTAAAGTCTTTTTGCAGGTAATCTAAACAGTTTTGACAAATAAGTTTTGCGCAGTCTAATAGCTGCCTTTCTGTACTGTCATCCATTTGAAGAATGGGCTCAAACAGAGTCCTTGTGTGCCTTTCACTAGCACCATAAAACCAAGACCCCCTGTGGTAGGCAGAAAACACATTTAGAGTTAGGTCTAAGCATTTCCTAAAGCTACAGTGTACACCTAAACATTTGTGCATTTATATACAACTAAAATTTCTGTCAAAGGAGATGTGTCTGAACTTCTCACATGTGCACAGGGTCCTCAGAAGTTGGAACCAAAAGGCTGGTCCTTAACTTCAAGTGCAGAGTTAAAAGGAACATTGAAGCACTTAGCTTAATATTCAATTATATTGCTACCTTGCATATTTGAGCAGCAGCTATATCAAACATGCTTAAGCCAAGTTGTGAGGTGATTCATGGCTTTTGACAGCGTGAACAGGGCTATACTTCTAGGTGGCCAAAGTTCACTTTTGAACAAGGTCTTCCACATTCTATGCTAGCAGCAGACATAGGCTGTCAGGAACAAATCATGGGCACCAAGGGACTTAGGACTGGTGGGACCAGATGGCAGGAGACATATGTGATAAGCCCCACCTGTAGTGGGGTTACTCTCTCCCTTGCCTAAATACTTGGGCATGCTTGCCAAGTCCAGAACAAGAACCCAGTTCTAAAACATCAGCCATGGCAATTTTGGACATTTTGTGTCTACCTAGACAACTGATTCCTAGCTTGCATAGACAATCAACATTCTGCAGTAGTGACATAATAATATCTAGGCAACAACAGGTATATGTACCATAAACAAACTTAGATACAAAAGGTCTTTTCAGTTTTAGGATTGCTGTCATTGATTAAAACATTTATAAACTTGGCAATTATAGAAACACATTAACACTTTGTAATGCACTCAATTATACTCTGGTATAGCTTTTACTCGCTCTGGGTGGGCCAACGAGAATCATAGGAAAGAAATCAGAGGTGACATACAGTATATACACTTGTGGATTACATTCATAGACAGTTCAGTTAGAACCCCTGGTGAGTCAAAAGTACTGTAAGTCTGAGTAGCGATTTAACAGTTCTTTGAGAACAGCTCAGTGGTATCGGTATTTCTTCCTTGGCACTTGGAGTGTGTTTCCCAGCTCGACAACCAGCAATGATGCATCCTTGGACAAAGTGGGTACCACAGCTTCATCTGTCAGTTCAGTCACTTCTTCACACTGAGCAAGTTCAGACCCTATTGGGTCACTATCTGCTTCAGCTGGTGTGGCCTCTGCATATTATTGTTCATTGGAAGACATACTGTTAAATGGCAGCTCAGAATTTATTGTAGTTGCAGGGGATTCTGTTACTGACATATCTGTCACATTATTCTGATTTGCAGGGATGCCTAGAAAAAAGGTTAGCTAGCCCAAGAGTTGGATGGTAAGCTGGAATTTAGTTAACCTTTTTTTCAGAGTCACAGTCCAATCTTTCAGGTTCTTTTGTTTCAAGTGGGTTCAACTGAAACATTTTCAGTTTGCTTAGACTTGTATTTACTTCGACATCTGCATGCAGCAGCTCTTGGCTCAGGAGGTTTTAGGGGTACAGACTTATCCTCTGTATCTTGGGTAACCATTTGACCAAGGGGCAGTAAATGATTTTGATGAATTATTTTGTAACCACAGGTATGTCCCTTGGGACAAAAATCTGGTAAACAGGCATGTCCAGTAGTTTTTCTATTATAACATAAGTGGCACTGTTCGTCTGTCAGCAATCTTATGCTTTCCATAAAGTCCTACGTTTCTCATCAATACTCGGTCAGCAGGTAACAACTCATGTGCCTTGACTTTCATGTCATGTCTCTCTCTACAAGATTTCTTTTGGCAGCAGCTTCAGCAGCTAACTTGTAGGCAGAATTTAGTTTCTCTTTCAATTGCTTTATATGCTGTAAGAAAATCTCAGCTCAGGTACCATCAGCAGAGACACCAAATCAGATGTCTACAGGTAATCTCAGCTCTCTGCCAAATATCAAACCGTAAGGTGAAAATCCAGTATCATAATTATTGGTACAATTATATGAATGCACCAAAGCACTCACTTGCTGACCCTGTCTACTTTTATCTTTGGGGCTCAGCATTCCCATCATATCAAGTAGAGTTCTACTAAATCTTTCAGGCTGTCTCTAAACAAGTCAATTAGTTGGACAGGGGTTGTCCTTTCCATTGTTTGTACACGTTGAACCTCCACATGAGGTTTTTTTCAGTCTCAGTGCTCCCAAACACACTCTTGAGGGTGGTTAGATATTCTTGGGCAGTAGCCCCAGGGATCAGTGACCCTCAAAGAATGGATTGTGTCTAAGGCAGGCCCTCTTGGACTCTCCACCAAATGTGGTACCCTTTGTGCCTCAGAACACTGCCAGTCTTGCAACAAGGGAGTAGTGTAGTCCATCCAGGTCTCTAAAGCATCTTCTCTGGTGGAGCAAGCTGAATTCCTGTGAAGACTTGTAGTCTTCAGTAGGAATCAGGGACAGCAGTAATTTAACCTTTCCTAAAGGGTCTGAATTGGATCATCCCCCCACCAGCACATCTTACTTACTCTGGGCTTCTTCCATAGTTTTGCCATATTCTGACAACCACTTATTGAACTTGGCCTTGAAACCCTACCACTTAGAGGATGCTTCCCTACTTGGGGTCTCACTGCCTTCTGTCACAAATGTCCATGCTGTACTAGAGGCCTCTGGGGTCAACATGTCTGGCACATGAGTTGCAAAAAGGTGTGTGACATATTTGAGCCCTTTAGAACAAAAAAAGTTATGAGGATCTACCAACCCATGGCTCACTGGGGCTCTTATTGAGCACATGCACCACTGAGACAACCAGTGGCACAGGGCCAAAGCAATGGGAAATCAGTCTGACATCATTGCCTACAAAGCTGCAAGGAACAACTGCACCATGCTCATTCAACAGGCCAAGGCTTCATACTTTAATGATCTCCTGAAAAGGAGCAGGGGCCAGGGGAGAGACTTCTGGGACTCGGTAAAGTCTCTCACTGGAAAAGCATCAAGATCTCCTCCTGACACCATTATCACCACAACTGAGATACTATAGGAACCTGGTGACATATCTAATGCTTTAACCAGGCTTTTACCTGTCTCAGTATGGTACCAGCCAGGGATTATCTATCCACCTCAATACCAACCTTGCCACCCAACAGACCATCCCAAACCCCATCTACAAAAGGCATCCCCCCTTTCTACTTTAAGTTTCTCCGTAAACATGAAACACTAAAATACATCAAGTGAGTACTAAGGAAGACTCGGATGGGTAGTGACCTCATACATATGAAGCTGATAGCACTGACACTAAACGAGGTAGTAGAACCCATTACAAAAGTGTTTAATGCCTCCCTAAGGTCTGGTGTTTTCCCTGACAAGTGGAAGGAGGCACTGGTCACACCTGTCTTCAAATTTGGGGATTCCACTAACCTGTCCAATTACAGGCCCATCTCTATCCTCCCCCCATTATCGGAAGCCCTTGAATGAGTGGTCTCAGACCAACTCACAGAGCACCTAACAAAGCACAATCTACTCTGTGTCCAGCAGCATGGGTTCAGGAGAGGTCACTCTACCCTTTCTACCCTGGTCGAATATACCTCTCAAATCTATGATGCCTTTGATGAAGGTCTGGCAGTGGGGTCAGTCTTCATAAACTTAACAAAGGCATTTGACACTGTCAACCATACACTCCTACTCCAAAACTTCCTCAACATGGGCCTGTCTGAGAACATGGTTAAATGGTTCAACAGCTACCTCTCTTGCAGGACTCAAAGCAACAAAATCAATGGCAGACTGTCAGAACCAAGGACAGTAAACTTAGGCATCCCCAATGGTCAATTCTAGGGCCACTCCTTTTCAGTCTCTTTATCAAACCTTAACCCTCTGTATGCCCCACACCCATTGTGCTATATGCTGATGATGCGGTCATCTCTGCTAAAGGGAAAAATCTATCCTTGATTTCTCCTAAACTGGGAAACAGCTTCCACAAACTAGAAAAATGGTACTCAAACAATAAACTCCCTCTCAACTTTAAAAAAGAAACAAAGAGCATGCTTTTCTCAGTCCAACAAAACAAGACGTAATTTGGACCATTACAGGTCCGCAGTCACAAATGTGACTTACTGGAGCATGTCTGCATCTTCAGATATCTTGGGGTTCATTTAGATGACACCCTATCATTTGGTACCCATGTTGATGTCATAGTAATGACTGCTAATACTAAGCTTGGAGTCCTCCGCCAGAACCAGCACTCCATAACCCTGGAAGCCCTGAAGCTGGTCACTAGCTGCTCAGTCTTATCCACTATAGACTATGGTCTTGCTATCTATGGTGCAGGTACTGATACTGCCCTCAAAAGAGTAAAATCTCTGCTAAACAAAACATGCTGTCTAGTCTTGGAGGCTGGTCATTGGACACATACCTGTACCCTCTACCATGAAATAGGTGGTTCCCTCTCTTCAGTAGGGTACTGTACCAAACATGCCTGCTGGCAAAGAAGTCATTGCTAGGACTTGCCCCTAGCTCAACCTCCTGCCTATTCAAAACTGTTCAACCTACAATCAGAACTCAGAATGCAGTCAAAGGGGGCTTGGTGGTGCCATTTAAATACATAGCTATAGCCCAGAGATCTCTATCTCCTTCTGTGGACTCAAGTAGCTCAATGAGTTACTGAAGGACCTGATCGAGCGTGATAAGATTAGCCAATTCAAATCTGGACTTCGATCACACTTAATTCTGGAGAACGACTGCAAATGCTTCCACTAATCCATATTTACCCTGCCTTACCAATCCACTGCCCTGGGCACTATAGACACTATCTTCTGGACCCACTGTCACAACTGCCTGCCTCTGTTCCCTCACCCTCAGCCTCCTAACCACTGTCCCATCACCTTCACAAACTCCTCCTCTTACTCCCAATCATACACACCCCTCCTTCACCCCCTCACTGCACCCCACCCCTTATTTCTGGTCCCCTACACTCATTCCTCCAACCCTATCCCCATCTGCCCACCCTTGCACCCTGCTTCACCACCCCCCCCATAACACTATGCTGATAATGCCTTTTCTGGCTGCTTCAGTTACTGTACATTGGATGCATAGTTCTTGATCCTTACTGTGCACTTACTCTGGTATTGACTGTATAACCTGTGTTAAGGATACTGATCCTCAACCTCACAATATCTGTGCCTGTCTGGTCTATTGGCTTCCACTTTAAATACTTGTATAAATACACACTCTTGAGCCTGGAATATTTAGTCATACTATGTTACCGTACTATTTTCTCATTCAAACTTATGTAACTGAAATTTATGTAACTAATTTTGTTGTCTGTTTGTCCAGTGTATCTGTATGACTTAGAACCTTTGTAAATGACTCCCTGACTCTAAGGTGTTAATCCCAATCTGAAATAAATAAATCAAAAGCATTTCTGCACTCAATCAAAACAGTTTAAGTTTTAGTGGTGCGGTTCATCATTGGCCCTCTGACAGCAGCTGAACCAAGTATTTGATTCGGGCAAGAGCTTCTTCGATTTTCTCCCTGTCTGTCCCAAGGGGACACCTAGGAACAACAAGGCCTTCTGAGGGTCCAAGTCTTCCCCTTCGTACCAGTCAATCAAACTCTGGGATGCTATGGTTTCCATAACAGATCAGGATGTGGGGGTTACAACACTGTCCTCTAATGGGATGGCTTCCTTGTGAGGTGAATCTGGTAAGCAGGAAATCTCAGTGGTACCCCCAAAGATGTAACCAGGTTCACCTCATATCTTATGGCTACTACCCCAGCCTTGTGGACACAGCAAGTTTAAGGAGCCTGAGCTCTGTTCAGAATGGAAAAGGGTGGTTATTTCCAAAATAAAATGAAAATAGTGCACTGCCTCCACCCAGAGTGATTTATAGTAGCCCATATGTTTACATGATGCAACTCCCTGGTATGCTGTACCTACCCACCTCCCCTCACAGTCACCTCATGCACAGAATACCATATACTGGTGCAACACTGGGCTAAGCAGGCAATTAATGACTATCACTAATAATTAAAGGGATGCAATGATAGATAACAGTGTTCAAAGCATTTTCAGATAACTGGTAATGAAAACAATAACATCAAACACCAGCAATGTCCACCCCAGCAACAACAAAAGTAATAAGCCCACCTCCCAACTGGTACCAGTGTCACCTTTAGTCTATCTGGGTACCCAGGAAGAGGAAGGTGCGGATCTAAGTCATTGTTGAGGGCTGGCCAGCATTAGTGCACTTTGAAATAAAAAAATGGCTTGATTTAATTTGCTGTGATAAACCCCCAACAGGGCAGACCCTATGCTTACTCATAGTTCTGCAGATTCTGTACAGGATCTGAATGGAAACAGCAGACAGACCAAGGATCTGGGGCATTGAACAGTGGATCAGGATGGTTAGGCAGCTTGTCACGTTCTGCCTTGATTGCATAGTCTTGCAGCTCGTCACCATCAATCAGCTGGATCAGGCCAGTGCTGAGGATAGGAGCCACACCCTCATCCCACAGGTCCAAGCATCTAGATCTCAGGAGCAAAAGTTGGGAAAGGCCTTGCTTTAATATCATCTGGCTGACTCCCCAGACCACCCCTCAGGCAGACACTCCTATAGGGATGCGCAGTAATCACACAGTGTCTGTGACTTCCATGGATACGGACATGAACACCTCCACTGGCAAGTCTGGGTTCCCCCAGGCTGCAACATTAAGGAGTCCCTCAGGTAGTGTCACAGCTTTAAGACTGCAAACTGAAAGTATATTTCTGGCTCTCCCATGAAACAGGAGCTCAGCAGGCATTCCTCAAATGTGGTACAGGCTGCAGGCAACTCTTTCAGTCTGTGTTAGAGTTCAGTCTTAATACCCCTTTTATGCTGAGGAGTCACTATCACAAAACACCACAAGTTCAATTCACAAACAATTCTTACCATTTGAATCTGGCATTTCCAAACAATGAGATAGTGAGTCTTCTCTTCCACAAGCAGTTCTAAGAAGTCACAAGCCTCACTGACCTCTTTCTGTCTCTGTCTCTGTCTGCTCCCTACTTTCCTAAGAAAGCCTCAGCCAGAACTGCCCATGAGCTGCGTTCTCCCCCAATGTCTGAGGAAAAGAGCTCATAGTCTTATTCTGTAATGCAGCTGTCCATCACAGAAATTAATATGCATCAAGCTTATTGAGATTCAATTTGCTAATGTTTAATAGCTGCCTTTCTGTACTGTCATTTGGTTGAGGAATGGGCTCGGACAGAGTCCTTCTCTGCCTGTTGCTAGCACTGCAGCACCAAGTTACCCTGTGGTAGGCAGAAAACACATTCACTGCTATGTCTGAACATTTCTTAAAGCTACACTGTACACTTAAACATTTATATATTTATGGAAAACTTCAGTTTCTGTCAAAGACCAGGGGCAGGATCCACAAGGAAAAATTTTTAAGTTTCCCTCCGCAACTGCCGTTGTGGCCTGGAATCGTCTCCAGCTGCGGCGGTAGCGATTCACACAGCCGCGGCGGAAGGCGCAGGAGGGTGCCACAGTGGGTTTTGTTGCCCGTAGCAGTCTCCTGCATCTGTGGTGCTGTCCATGACAACAGCATCCGCATGCTGTTGTATTCTGTGGAGTCGGTCGTAATCCGGCTCAACCTACGTGAATACCGACAGTTGTGGGTGACCTGCGGCT
Source organism: Neoceratodus forsteri (assembly GCA_016271365.2). NCBI lineage: Eukaryota > Metazoa > Chordata > Ceratodontiformes > Ceratodontidae > Neoceratodus > Neoceratodus forsteri. Next base: position 618,292,656 of record CM028138.1, on the reverse strand, counting down.
TCACAAGTGGTTTCCTACTAGTGCCAAGGTTTTCCTGCAGTTGCAGGTCCTTCTCCCCCATACGTGAATCCTGTCCCATGTGTCTGAGCTTACATGTGCAATGGGATCCTAGAAGTCAGAACACATAACGCTGATCCTTAACTGCAAGAGCAGAGTTAAATGTTGAAGTACTGTACTTAGCTCAACACTGAAGCATATTGCCTGCTTGTATGTTCATGCAGTAGCCATCTTGAATGTGCACACTCACCGAGCTCTGCTGCGATTCAAGGCTTTGATAGCATGAGCTGCACTATACCACTAGGTCACCAAAGTACACTTTTGAACAGGCTCCTCCATATTCTCTGCTAACAGCATACAGAGACTGGCAGGAGAACTTCAGGGGCACAAGAGGGCCCAGTACTGGAGGGACCAGACAGCAGGAGACATGCCTGGTAAGTTTCACTTGTGGGGATTGGGGGTTACAATAAATACATACATACATACACACACACAAGTACATAAAGTATGCATTTGTGTAGATGCTGCCAAAATATGTAAAGAGTTGAACAATGAGGAGGTATTGGAAAGAATGCATGGTGATCTTGGGAAACTGAAAGAGTGGTCAAGAGCATGGCAGTTGAGGTTCAATGTCAAAAAGTGCAAATCATGCTCCTATGCCATAGGAACCCATGAACTGAGTGAAGGATGGGGGGAAGGGGTTACTGTTAGTCACTAAGCAGAAACAGAATCTTGGAGTTATCATATCTGATGACCTCAAAGTGGCTGGGCTGTGTGACACAGCAGTGAGCAGGACTAGTGGGATGCTGGGCTGCATTGGGAGAGGTAACTTCAGAAGGAGGAGGGAGGTAGTGTTGCCATTGCCTCACTTGCTGGAGGGACCCCACCTGAAGTAGTGTGTCCAGTTCTGGAGGCCACTTCTCAGAAAGGACACAGACAGTGTAGAAGTAGTCAAGAGGAGGGCAACTAAATGGTACAGGAGTTGCACCAAAAGCCTTATGATGAGAGACTGAGGGATCTCAACACGTACATCCAGGAAGACAGCAGAGTGAGAGAATATATGATAGAGACCTAAACATACCTCATGGAGATGCACAGGGTGCAGGAGAGGAGTCTCTTTCAAATGAGGAAGATCCCCAGAACTAGGGGGCATCTGATGAAGCTGGAGGGTAGGGAGGAGTTTAGGAGGGATGTGAGTAAGTATTACTTCACTGAAAGAGTGGTGGATGCCTGGAATAGACTGCTAGTGAAAGCAGTGGAGGCATAACCAGTAGGGGGCTTCAAGCAAGTGTACGATTAACATAGGGGAATATTAGATAACGGTCAGTGAGCAGAGAAGGTCACCGAAAATCCATTAGGCTCTGTGGAAACAGACTAAGCAGGGACCACCTACGAAGTCTGTGTGGACTAAGCATTCCTTTTCTGCAGGCAAATTATATGTTTATCTGTTTCTAAACATATTTCTAGGAGGCAGTGGGTTAAGGCTGTGAACTGCAGATCTGGAGAACTGGGTTTGAATCCCACAGCCGCCTAGGTGCATACTGTGTGATCTTGAGCAAGTCATTTAACTTCCTTGTGTTCCCAGGTCGCATTTGGAAACAAGTTTCAGCTTAGTGTGCTACTCCTGGTTAAATAACATTCCCTTCCCCCCTCCCCTAAATCTACCTTCCCCACCAGCTTCATTTAGTTACCATTATACTTGTCCTGACCACTACCTTATCGCTCTCAGCAGAGGTTTTCAATTGGTCTATAATTGTTTCTCCCGCCAGGTTTTCCTCCTCAGTGGTTCTCTTTGCTAAACCCCAACACATAATGTGTTCTTTTCTGGGGTTTTTAGGCTGTAAGTGCAGTACTTTAAATTTCTTAGCATTAAATGTTAATGAATGAGTGTACTGCCTAAAACTAATATTATTGTTTAAAAGCAGTCAGCCATATCTGAGATACTTTTTCTGTTCCCTTTCATTAATTAGAAGATTGTTTACCTGATGTTAGTAGGTGTGATGTGTGGAACAGTACTTTGCCTGGTAGCTGACCTATCTAGCACTGTTCCTCCCATTACATATTTAGCATTGTGATTTCACTGACTATGACATCACTGCTGCTTGGGAACAGCCACTCAGTAGCTGCCAGGTCAGTTGCCTGTAATGTCGCCGTCACTTGGATTACAGTGCTGATGATGCAGTGGTGGGACTACAGATAGACATATCAGTTGCCAGGCTGAGAGCCATTACACACATCCAGCATAATGTTACCATATAGAAAATGTTTTATGAGCAAAAGGAAAAAGAAAAGATACTCCGGAAATAAAATGTTACAACTGACTACTTCTTAAAATTTGTACTGTATCATTCTCATTTCTCTCTATTTTGGTTTCACTAGCTCTTTAACTGCCTTACAGTGACTATCGCCCTGTAAATTATTATGCCCACTAAGTTAGTGGGGTAATTAATTTGATGCATTTCTGTTTTTTCATAACTAGGGCTGTATGAAGCTCCCAAAGTTCGACCGTGCGAACTTTGACTTTCAAACCATGTAAAGTTCACAAACATTCTCTTAACAGCAGACTGGTTTGCACTGGTTTGACCATTAACAATTATTAGAAAATGAGATAAAATGAAATAATATAGTATACTGGGCTGATGAAGCACCCACAACTGCAGGATGATGCAGTGAGCAACATTGAGGGTTACTTGTTCTAAAAACTGTCCGTTCAGTCAGTGCCAAGCATGAAAGATGTTAGTAAACTAGAGTATGAGGATAACAATGCTAGTAAACTAGAGTATGTAGATAACAATGCACAGATAAAATGGTTATAATGTATGGGGGAGCCCTTATTACTAATTGAATTCAAGCAGATTATAACCTTGTTATGCTACATTATGACGTCACTCTGTTGTTAACCCTTCTTGAGCATGTCATACCAATGGTATAACAAAACAGAATGCTCACAACATTCAATGTTCCACTTTAAGAAAAATTTAAAAATGCTGGCATTAAATTAATTGATTTGTGCCAGGCTGTACTGATGAATAGTGTTGCAAAAAATACACAATAAACATTGTTGAGGAATCTTGGTATCCTGTGAACATGGCGAACGTGATTGAGCAACTGCAAAAATGGCAACTCAATCACTGCAACTGTATTGTGAGCTACCTGGCAGGGTAGCGATAGGATACCACAGTGGGAAAAGGAGGGCAACATGTTATATAAACATGCCCGGGGGACCACATCTCATGAGGGGCAGAAGGGGAGGGAGGGTATGTGGGTGGTAGTATGGCTGTAGTGTGGTGGTCGGTTGCTGAACTGGCCATGTGGCATGGTGGTGAGGGTGGCTGGCTGGGATTGGGAGGGTGCTGGGTTTTGTTCTGGGGTGGGCATCGCTTTTTGTGTCAGGGAAGAGTTTTTTTTTTTCCTAGGTTTTACACCCCCCTCACCAGAGATGAGAACCTTTAGTTAGGGGCTGCAAGGGGTGTGGGGAGCACAGCATCACCACATTTGGAGTTACCATGAGTGTACATTGCTATTATTTATTTTTGGCAATGTACACCAGCCCAAACGATGATTGCTGTTATGACATGGAACCTGAATCTTCCTGCAAGATTTGCAACTGCTTAAGGTAAGAAGTACTCAGATAAGTAATTCAATCCATGATTACACAAACTTGGTAGCCCATGCACTATAAAATATAATACATGGTCTTTGGTTAAAAACCTCACTGAAAACACTTCTCAAGGTTGCCATGACATCTGAAAACCACTTGAGCTACATTCTCAAGGTTTATAATGATGTCATGGCAACCTCTCTAAGTGTTTACAGCTTGGTTATTAACCAAAGACTATCCATTATCCTCTATGTAATCATAAGGCCTATGTATACTCACAAAACTTTAGTAAATAATCCCATAACACAGGCTACTGGTTCCAAAATTGTGTGCCATTAGGACAGTGCCATACATGTACGAGGCTTCCCATTATGCCATGGATAAGTGCTATACACACTGCTTTTATAAGAAATGTTGCACTGAAAATTAATTATTCGGCCTGCGTAGACCTGACAAAACTTCACACAACATTAAACAGGAGAAGACTGGGTGATGATAACAGTGTAGCATTCCACAGTGTGAGCTACTGGTTCCAAAAATCGTGTGCCAGTTTGGACAGTGCCACTCATGGACAAGGCTTCATGTTATGCCATGGTTAAGAGTTGTACACACTGGCTTCACGGGAAACGTTGCCCCAAAAATTATTTATTTGCATTGTGCAGGCCTGCCAAAACTTCAAAGAACATTAATCTGAAGATGACTGCATGATGACAACAGTGCAACACCCCACAGTATGTGTAGGCTACTTGTTCCAAAAAAAACAAACAAAAAAAAACACTAATTGACACTGAAGCCCTCCCCAACCATCTCATCATCTTCTTCTATCTTTAGCTCAGCTGGAAGTGTAGGAGATTCACCATCCATAAACCTTGGCAAAAAGGACTTTTGCCTAGATCACACTGCAACAACACGGCTCAGGATCTCAAACACACACACACACACACACACACACACACACATGCACACAGATGCATGCACGCACACACACACACACACACACACATGCACACGCACACACTCGCACACGCACACACACACACACACACACCCACACACACCCACACACATACTCTGCTTCAGGACTCAGGAGGAGGAGGAAGAAACTTCAGTGACTTGAGGGAATGTGCAAATTTTTTTTCTGTTTTATTTTACATTTTTTATAGGATGCCACCAAGGTGCCAACTACCAGGGGTCAGGCACCAGCATACTGCCAAATGGCAGAGACTTGCTGCCCTAACTACTGCCAAGATAATACTGAAAAAGGCTGCCTTAAGAGTCAGGAGGAAGGACTGCAGCAACCTGAGGGAACATGAAGACTAAGAGTTTCTTTTTGAAAAGTGCCAACAAAAATTTTTTATTTTTTTATTTTTTGTTGGGATGCCACAAAGGTGACAACTACCAGTGGCCAGGCACTATCATGCTGCCAGCTGGCATGCACTTCCTGGCCAGTAAAAAAAAATGAGTAAATAAAAGTAACTCCCCCATAAAATCTTGTCTCAGGCTTCTGCAAGGAACCTCAGTTGAAATCTATTTGCATTTATAATGCTCTGTTAAAATGCTAGTTCTGTGATGAAATAACATTTATACAGAATGGCTGAGATTAGACAAAAAAATGGACCCTAACAGACTACTACCACATGCCCCATCTGCCCACTGCCCAGCTCCAAGCCCACTCCTCCTCCTCCTCCTCCTCCTCCAGAGTCCAGTCTCTCCTGTCTCAATCAAGCCCCTTGCCACAGAGACCTACTGCAACATTTCAGCTTTGCCTGCCTTTTTCATTTTGTTTTCTTTTCTCCTCATAAAATGTATCATTTCAGCATTCCCGATGTTGCAGAACTAATGCAGGTCAATCTTTTGAAGATCCTTAGGTGTTTGAAGAGAATTTCCTAGCTAATTTACTAGAAGTGAGTCACAGCCCTACCTGAGCTACATAACAGGATGACAATGGGTCTTTATAAGTGACATTGCAGAGCACCTGGAAGGAAAACTATGTCTCTTTGCAGATGACACATAGATCTGCAACATTGTTAATACTCAGGGTGGGGTGGAAAGGATGAGAAGGGATATGGCTAGGTTGGAGGAATGGTCAAATGTATGGCAGCTCAGATTCAGCACAAAGAGGTGCAAGGTAATGCACCTGGGAAACAGAAACCCTGGGGAAGAGTACACAATGGGGGTGAGATACTAACAACAACAAAAATTGAAAGGGACCTGGGAGTTATTATATCAGATGACCTAAAGGTGGGCAAGCAATTTGAGAAGGCAGTAAGGAGGGCTGAGGGGATACTGGGATCCATAGGGAAAGGCATCAACAGTAGAAAACAGGAAGTTGTTATCCCTCTGTACAGACAGTTGGTGAGACCCCATCTGGAATACTGTGTGCAGTTTTAGACACCCCATCTCTGCAAAGACATAGACAGAGTGGAGGCTGTCCAGAGGAGGGCAACCAAAATGGTGCAGGGTCTGCACCAGAAGACATATGAAGAGAGACTAAAGGAGCTTAATATGTACACCTTCAAGGAAAGGAGGGAGAGGGGGGACATGATAAAAACTTTCAAGTACCTCAAGGGAATAAACAAAACCCAAGAGGGTAGCATCTTTCAGAAAAAGAGATGTGCAAGAACAAGGGGGCACACTTTGAAGATGGGGGGATGGCTCAGAGGTAATGTTAGGAAATATTTTTTCACAGAGAGGGTTGAGGATGCATGGAACAGCCTTCCTGAGTAGGTTGTGGAGTCAAGAACAGTGGGGGAATTCAAAAATCCATGGGACAGACATAAGGCAATTCTAGTAGGGGGTAGGAGGAAGTACGCTGTTGGTCAACTAGGATCTGCAGCTTATCCATCAGGTAAGGAAATGGGCAGGCTAGGTGGGCCAAGCAGTCCTTATCTGCCATCAAATTCAAATTCTATGTATGCAAGTATGCTTTTTCATGCTGGCTCAGTTCATCAAGCTGACTCTAGCTCTAACTCCAAACTGTGACTCACACAGTGCTCTAGTTAACAGTTTCCAGTTTAAACTGTGGTTCAACTAGTTTGCCTAGTCCGCACCATTAGGACCATGGTAAACCAGCTGAACCAAAAGTCTACCTATTTCTCCTAAAAGTTCACCACAGTCCAAAAGAATTAAATACCCAAAGTTTGAGGAGTCCAATTATTTCATGCAACTGAACTGGCAACTCTATTCATATCTGAAGTCTTCAAGATTTTACAACAGTTCTTTGTATATTATATGAAGCAAATGAAACTCACAGCTGAGTCCTTGATGACGTTGTTGTTTATTTTTCAGCAAGTTTTCTCAAGGGGACAGTCACTTGATGGCACGGTGACTAGGGACTGGCATTTTCTGCATGGGTACTGTGAGGACAGATTGTAGTAAGAGGCGGAGAGAAGAAGGAAAATAAACTAATTCTGGTCAGAGCCACAATGGCTGCTAATGCATTAATGATGAGAGATTTATTTATTTCAAAGGTTCTATGAAAAAAGACATACTGAGCTAGTAACAGCCCATTTTCATGTCCTGGGGAAAGGGGAAATGATAACTGATACAAAAATACAGACTACAAAGTTCATGGACATGGAATAAGTGTAACAAAGATAAAGAGAACAATTATGTCTAAGAATAAATTGACAGAAATAAGTTCATGCAATCATAGAACCTTTATGTCAGAAAAGGACCCTTTGATCCATCCAGTCTGCCCCTTCCCCCCATTATTCTTCCCTCCCCCTCTGGAAGCCCCCTTCCCACTGCCACATGCCCCTTTATGTCTGTCCTATACTCTCATGAAACATGGCACTGTTTCAGCCCCCCCACATCCTCTGGAAGCCTGTTCCATGCTTCTACCACCATCTCCATGGAAAAGGTTTCCAGGGGATGTGGTAGGGGCTGAAACAGAAATAAGTTGTGGAACTGGCCAAAGAACAAAAATAGTTATCAATTTATCAAGATGAAAAACTCCATGACCACATTGCTCCCTCCTGTGGCTGCCCTTGAATCACAGTAACAGTAGGGAAATGTGGCATTAGGGTTTCCAACCCTAACACCTCACCCTTGCAGGCAGCATCTATCTATCTATCTATCTATCTATCTACATATTAGAGGCAAAAAACTCCATTTAATACATCAATTAGGGTTGTTCCACAGCGACAAAAATGAGGAAATTCGGTGTTAGGATTGAAACCCCCCCTTGGACCCCCATCAGCCCACCCCCCAACAGGCATTGTGGTGTGCATGGTGTCATCAGCCCTAACCCACACCCATAACATGTGTAAAGAATCTGAGGTGTAGGAAAATGGGGTGAGAGTTAGGACTAACGATCCCATGGCGCACCACAATGCCAGTTGGGGAGATGGGCTGTGGGGGGGGGGTCCAAGGGGGGTTTCAACCTTAACCACAAATTTCCTCACTTTTGTCGCTGTGGAACAACCCTAACTGATGCATTAAACAGAGTTTTTTTCCTCTAAAGTCCCTTCTTTTTTAGAATGATGACAAGAAATAGTGAATGTAATGCGGCGACGGGGAAGGGCCCCACGCTCCCACCACATGATGTCTTGTGACATAGTAACAGGAACAGCAATGCAAACAGAAGCACCAACAGTGGTGCACATGGTAATGCAAATGTAAATGGTAAAGGAAACGTTAATAGAAACGCAAGCGCAAAGTGATGCCGAAGTGAACAGTGACTCAAACGGACATTGAACCCCATAAAAAAATGCAACTGGTAATGTGAACAGTGATGGCAGCATTATTTAAAATGGAAATATTAAGTGTCACAGCAAAAAGAACTCAAAGGGGAACAGAAACGGAAATGTGAATGCAAGTGCACACGTAAACACAAACCGTAACACGCACAGGCAAGGTACCGGAATTGTAAATGCAAATGGTAAAGATAACTGGAAGAATAACGCCAAAGGAAACAGAAACGGAAACAGGAACAAAAGTGCATACGGAAATGCAAACTGAAATGTGCACGGGCACAGTACTGCAATTGTAAATGCAAATGGTAATGGTAACAGCAACAATAACAGCAAAGCAAACAGAAACGCAAAATGAAACGCAAGTGCATATGGAAACTCAAACCGTTATGAGCATGGGCACAGTAAAGAAATTGCAAATGCAAATGGTAACAGTAACAGCAAGAAAGATGCAAAACAAAAGAGAAACAGAAACGCAAATGAAAGGGCTGTCATAAACAGAAATGGCAATGCGAACGGTGACGCAAACAAAAACGCAAAGAGAAACAGTAGTGTAAACTCAAATGGGAACAGTAACGAAAATGCAAGCGCAAATGACAATGCAAAGGGTAATGCACATGGTGGTGTACATGGGAACGTAAATACAAATGGGGAGAGAAACGCAAGTTGAAACAGTAACTGCAGCAGTAACCGAAGCGCATACCCTGTGTTTGCCAAACAGGTGCATAGAGAAACACAGTGGCCCGGATATTCAAAAGGGTTGCACCACGTGCAACCCACTGATGCGCCCTGGCATGATATTCAAATGGGAATTGTTCCTGGCACAAATCCCGATGCACTGGAGCGCATTAGTAATGTATGCCTCGCAGGTGGGGGGCGTGCCCATGCATACTCCTCACATCCCGAAATTCAGCCCGGGATGTGCTGAGTCCATGCATGCGTAACCCCTACTTGCGCTGCACACTGGTGAGCCAAAAAAAAAGGAACAACAGCTGGCCACCCACAGGTGAGCTGCCGCGGTTGCAGGTGCAACACGGCAGCTGCCACATGGGTGGTCACCCAGCCCGCCGCACTCGCGGGCGGCGCCCGCCCCATGCCCGACATCACAGGCATCTGTTGAAATAAAAGCATTCCAATATCCCTGGTGGTCCAGTGGACTGGTCATAGCCTGATCGCGGGCAAAAGTAAAAATAAAAGCATTCCAATATCCCTGATGGTCCAGTGGACCGCTCGCAGCCCGATTGCGGGCATAGGCAAATATAAAAACATTCCAATATCCTTGGTAGTCCAGTGGACCACTTGCAGCCCAATCATGGGCTTCAGTATGACAATAATATGTCCAATATCCTGTTGGTCCAGCGGTACCTCCCACCCGCCCACTGAGCCCCACTGCCCTGCCCCCCCATCAGTGGCGATGGTAGCACCACCACTTCCGTCGCCCCCACCGCCCGCTGACCGGACACTATACAGTAGGGCCATACGCCCATTGGTCCACAGCATGAGCCAATGGGCATGCAGCCCATACCGTACTCACAGTCCAGATCTGTGAATGGATCACGCTGTGGACCAATGGGCGTACAGCCCTACCGTACGGTGTCAGTCAGTGGGTGGCGGGGAGGCAGGTGAGTGGGGTGCTGCCACCCGCCACTGACGCAGGAGGGAGCAGGGCAGTGGGGCCAGTGGGTGGTGGGAGGGGGGTACCGCTGACCACCAGGGATATTGGATGTATTATTATCATATTAAAGCCCGCAATCGGGCTGTGAGTGGTCCACTGGACCACCAGGGATATTGTACTTTTAAATAATACATATACCCTCAATCGGGCTATGAGCAGTCCACTGGACTACCAGGGATATGGGATGATTATTTTTATTCATAAACCCGTGATCGGGCATGAAGTGGTCCACTGGACCACGAGGGATATTGGACAGTTATTTAAATCTACATATGCCCGGGATCGGGCAGTGGGGCACATTGCTGCACTGCACAGGGGGAGTCGGTCCCTGATGGCTGCTGCCTGACAGGGTGCCAGGCACAAGTCACCAGGTATCGGTGCACCTGCATGCAAATGGGGCCATAATGACATGCAGATGGCCCCATTTGCGCCTTGCATACATTATGGCCCCATTTGCATGTGCACTTTTGAATATTCATACAGCTGCGCATAGCTAATGGAACTTGTGCTGGCGCATCCCCCTGCTCCACTCTGGCCACTTGCACTGGTGCAGTGCCACTGTGCCATGCACACTGCAGGTGGCCAGGGTGCGATATTCAATGATGCTGTGCCATAGCGCAGCTCCATTGAATATCACCTTGTCAACTCCCCTGCGTAGCCAAGTTGTGCTGCACCCAGGCTTGCGCCACAGCCTGGCACAGTCTGAATATCCGGGCCAGTGTGTACAAAGAATGTTTGCATTGTAATGGGCATAAAAGCTGAAAACGTGCATTGGAAGTACTTAATTGCTAATATCTCAGCAACCGCACGGCGTAGAAAAAAAATTAAAATTTCACAGAAATCATGATTTTCCTGGCTAGGATTTTGCTATTACATATGTTTTGCAACAAAAAATCTGTATCTCGCATCGTTTTCGAGATACAAGCCCCGAAAGGCGTGGCGTACACCACAATGTTAGTCTAAGGGAAAAAACGCCAACTTCAGAGTACTGTAACTTTGTAGCCATGCAATATGTTTTCACCAAACCACCAAAAGGCACATCTGTGAGATGTTGGCTGCGTTCCCTCCAAATTTCAGGCCAAAAGACTAACCGTTCTTTTGCAGCAAGGTGGCAAAGAACTCCTGTCATTTTGGCCATAGTGTTGTGAAGTACTTTCGTGATTTGCGAAAGCTTTCGCATAGATTTGTGAAAGTGTCATGAGCACGAAAGTACTTTGTGAAAGTACTTTATCCAGAACTTTGAAAAACATATTTCTGGGGGTGTTTAACCCCAAAATAAAGATATGGCTAGCATCCTCAGGCTCCGACTAGGTGAACAGAAAAAGAATTGTGTCCCTAGATAGTCCCAAATTTAAATGCCAAGCATTTTTCTGATCACCAACTGAAAACAAAATGGTGGATTTGTGAAAGTACTAGGACCATTTGCAACAGTAAAAAGTGCATTTGTGAAAGTGCCGAACTTTTTGTTAACGTTTCCCATTGTCTTATAATGGGAACTTGTTTTTTGAATAACTTTTGAACCATTCAATATTTTTTCATGAAATCTTCAAAAGGCACATTGGGCACCCTGGCTGCATGTTCCCTGAAGCTTGTGGACCACTCACACAAACTGTGCGACCTGTAGGCATGAGCAAAGAATTCACCATATAGCCTAAATGTGTGTGCAGATCATACTTAATAACTCCACAACCATATATCCAACCAGTATGAAACTTGGCAGATCCCAAGGTGTATGATTCTTCATTGTGCTTTCCATATTTCAGTCATATCTGTTGAACGGTCGCAAAGTTATTAAGGTGTAAAGCTTGACCCTTTAACCTTAAAAGGGCTCCTCTACCATAATATGTATGTGTATGTGTGTATATATATATATATATATATATAAACACACATATCTCAAAAAACTCAGTTTAATGCATCAGTTAGGGTTGTTCCACAGAAACGAAAGTAAGGAAATTCGATGTTAGGGTTGAAAATCCCCCTTTGCGCCCCCAACCCTGCCCCTCAACTGGCATCGGGTGTGCGTTGGGGTCGTCAGTCTAACTCTCATCCCATCCCATGTGTAAAGAAGCTGAGGTGGTGAAGTATAGGAGAAAGTGGTGAGAGTTAGGATAGACGACCCCAACGCACACCCCAATGCCAGTTGGGGGGGGTTTGGGGCAAGGGGGGTTCTCAACCCTAACATCGAATTTCCTTACTTTTGTTGCTGTGGAACAACCCTAACTGATGCTTCAAACTGAGTTTTTTGCCATTAATTTCCCTTCTTTTTGAGAATGAGGACTATAAATAGTGAATGGAATGTGGTGGTGGAAGCGAGGGCCCTTCGGGTCCCGCACTCCCATCACATGATTTTTTTGTCACTGCAGTGCAAATGCAAACTGCAATGCAAATGCAAGCACAAATGGTAACGCACATGGTGACGCAAACGTAAATGGTAATGCAAACCGTAATAGAAACGCAAGCTCAAACTGACGCCAAAGCGAAAAGTAACGCAAACAGAGATGCAAACACAAGCGCCTATGGAAATGCAAACCGTAACATGCGTGGTCATGGTAATGCAATTGGAAACACAAATGGTAATGGTAACAGCAACAATAACACCAAAGGAAACAGAAATGCAAATGCAAGTGCGTATGGAAAAGCAAACCATTACTCGCACGGTCACGGTAACACAATTGGAAACACAAATGGTAACGATAACAGCAACAATAACTGCAAAGGAAACAGGAACACAAACAGAAGTGCATACAGAAACACAAATTGTAACGCGCACGGTCAAGGCAATGCAATTGGAAATGCAAATGGTAATGGTAACAGCAACAATGACGTCAAACGAAAGACAAACGCAAATGAAAAAGGAAGGGTAGCCGCAAATGTAAATGAAAATGCCCATGGTGATGCAAATGAAAACACAAACACAAACAGTAATGGAAACACAAATGGTAACAGTAACGCAAACAAAAACGCAAAGGGTGATGCACACGGTGGCGTACATGGGAATGGTAAAGCAAATGGGTACAGAAACACAAGTGGAAACACTAAGGGTAACAGTAACGGAAGCGTACACCCTAGTTTCATACAGAAACAGTTGCATACAGAAACACAATGAGTACAAAGAATGGATGCATAATAATGGGCCTCGGACCAGAAAATGAGCACTTGGAATACTAAATTGCTGTTATCTCAGGAACCATACAACGTAGAAAAAAAATTAAAATTTCATATTATTTATGACTTTCCTGGCTAGTTTTGTAGCTAGCCCCCTTGCAATGAAAAGTCCGTGTCTCGAAGCGTTTTTGAGATATGGGCCCCGAAAGGCACGGCGGACGCTGTAATGTTAGTCTATGGGAAAAAGTGTCAACTTTGGAGCACCGTAACTTTTCATCCATGGAATATTTTGTCACCAAACTACCAAAAGGCACATCTGTGGGATGTTGGCTTTCTTCCCTCCAAATTTCAGCACAAAAGACCAAACCGGTGTTTTGCAGCAGGGTGGCAAACAATTCCTGTTATTTTCCCCATAGTGTCGAATAGTAGTGTCGCAAATCACACTTCCGCAAAAAAAATCACGAAAGTGTTGCAGGTGCGACACTACTTTGCAACACTACTTTTCCCAAAAATTTAAAAAACATATTTCTGGAGTTTTTAACCCCAAAATAAAGACATGCCTAGCACCCTCAGGGCTCGATTAGGTAAACACAAAAAGAATTGTGTCCCTAGAGGGTCCCAAATTTAAATGCCAAGCATTTCTGTGAACACTAACTGAAAAAAAATGACTAACTCACGACACTACAGGGGTAATTTGCAACACTAAAAACTGCATTTGCGATACTGTCAAACTTTTTATTAACATTTTCCATTGACTATAATGGAAAATAAGTGCTCAGATTAGTGCGTCTTTACAGGAACGCTCTACAGCACTCAGTCGGAGGCTGGCCATGGAGGTGAGAGGTGGGCTGTGCCAGTTGCCAGCTGAGGATGGGTGGGGGATGCTTGGTGGGCTGGCACGGCTGGGGGGGGCCACTAGACTACCAGGCAACTGGAGTTCTTCATCTGTTTTATTATGATTGGGGGGGGCCGCTAGACTACTAGGGAAATGGACATCTTCATGTATTTAATTATCATCAGGGAGCTGCTAGACTACCAGGGAAATTCACTTCTTTATGTATTTTATTAAGATGGGGAAGGGCACTAGACTACCAGGGAAATGGAGTTGTTTATCTATTGTATTATGATTGGGGGGGCACTATACTACCAGGGAAATGAACTGCTTCATGTATTTAATTATGATGGGGGGGGGCACTAGACTACCAGGGAATTGGAGTTCTTCATGTATTTTAGTATGATCGAGGGACGAGATGGCTGGATTTAAAAATCAATTTTCTCAGCCCAGGGGTGCCCTAGGAAGTCAAATGAGGGTGGATTTTGCTCAGGGGGCATCATTCTGGTGAACCATGGTGGTGGTTTACTGCAATTTCTTCAATTTTTTGATTTATGGTATTTTTTATTCTTTGTTCACGAGCCTGCAAATTCTTTGATCACAAGATTCTTTGATCGCAAAATAGGGACAAGATTGCCAGATTTTTATAATGGAATAGATAGAGACATTTTACTAATCTTTGATATTGATTATTTCAGAAATGGTTTGGTCTTTTTACTTGAAATTTGGAGGGTGTCTATGGTATGTCCTGTGGATGTAAATTACAGTATTTACCTGTCAGAAAATATTTTTTTGGTGGGGATATGGCATGATGCAGTTTATGTTCTGCGGACAACGTTTTGCTTGGGGTGGTGGTTTGAAATCAATTGGATACCTAGCCTTAGTGTCATGTATGTCGTTTTCAGTCGTTGTGTGCGTCAAATGTCAACAGGTGTGGAACTGTGCCACTCTGACAAATTAAAATGTCAAACTTTGACATGTTATATCTTGGACACGGTTTGGTCTTTTCACTTAAAATTTGGAGGGTGTTGACGGCATGTCCTGTAGATGTGAAATGTTGTGTTTATGTGTCAGACAATATTTTTTTGGGTGGAGATATTGTGTGGATCAGTTTATGTTTTGCAGACAGTGTTGTCTATTGTTCTACTACATTAACATTTGTTTGGTGGCTGGCCTTGGTGTTGTCAATGTACGTTTTAGTCATTAGGTTTGAAATGTGGCCCAGGCCACGCGCTCCCACCAACTTGCGCAATTTTCTACTTTTCTATTCTTTCTTAAAAAGTAAGGAAATACTATGCAAAAAACTTTGTTAATGCATCAGTTAGGGTTATTGTACAGTGACAAAAGTGAGGAAATTCGACATTAAGGTTCCCACCTGGCACCCACCCCAACCCACCCCCACCAACAGGCATTGGGGTGTGCATTGCAGTCGTCAGTCCCAACTCTCACCCCATTCTTCTACAATGCACCACCTCAGCTTGTTTACACATGGGATGGGGTGAGAGTTAGCCAATGACCCCAACGCACACACCGATGCCTGTTGCAGGGGGCAGGGTGGGGTGGGATGGTTGCAAGGAGTGGGAACCCTAATGTCATATTTCCTTGCTTTTTGTCACTATAGAATAACCCTAACTGATGCATTAACAAAGTTTTTTTTGCATAGAATATCATGATATATCTATGTATATTCATGGCAAAAAACTCTGTTTAATGCATCAGTTAGAGTTGTTCCACAGTGACAAAGTGAGGAAATTCAGTGTTAGGGTTGCAACCCCTACCATCCCCCCCCACCCCCACCAGCAGGTATCGGGGAGTGCGTTGGGGTCGTCAGCCTAATTCTCACCCATCCCATGTGTAGAAGCTGAGGTGGTGCAATATAGGAGAATGGTGCAGAGTTAGGCATGACAACCCCAATGTAAACCCCAATGTCTGTTGGTGGGGGTTGGGTGGGGGTGGGAAGTAGGGGTGGCAACCCTAACACTGAATTTCCTTGCTTTTTTCACTGTGGAATAACCCTAACTGATGCATTAAATGGATTTTTTTTTGCCATGAATTTCCCTTCTTTTTGAGAATGTGCACTTTAAATAGTGAATGGTATATGATGGTGGGAGTGCAGGGCCCCATGCTTCCATTTTTCCATGCTTCCATACTTCCATCAGCAGTGTCAGTGGCTCCGTAGGTAGCACACTTGCCTCTGAGGCCAGGAGATCAGAGGGCTGTTGATTCAGTTCCCACATCTGGCACTTGGGTTAATATCCCAGTACTGACACTGTAGTGCAGCATGAGAGGGGTGCTGAACTTCTGAGGCGCCGTCTTTCGGATGAAACATGAAACCGAGGTCCCATCTGCCTGGATTGGTGGTAGTTCAGGTGGATGTTAAAGATTCCATGGCACTTATCGAAAAGAATAGGGGGAGTTTATTGAGCAAAATAAACATAACATCACAAAAAATCTGAAATTTCCATCAAGAAAATTATTCATATAAGGTATGATAACATCAAATATTTACAAAAAAGAAAATTGTGTAATGACAAAATAAATCATAGACAGTGATTAACATTTAAAAGGGAAAATATTTCCAAAAGTGGACAACTTTATCCTGAGAAAACTTACGAGTATCGTTTTCTTTAACCTGTAGCATTCCTGTCTCAATTTGTGAAATGATTGTAGAATATAAAACGTGTTGTTGTAATACATATTGACACCTAGCCTGCCACAAACAATATTGAATATATGCAAAAAAAACATTGAGTACTTTTATGATATTTTTTCCCAAACCCCTGTAAAATCCCCAATCAGCACATTCAAGATAAAAGTGTGACTGACTTTCCTCAATATTAATACATGAGAGCCTAGGATAATGCCTATCGAACTGTGGTTTATACTTAAGATTTCCCCAAACTCCTAATCTCCCTTGGGCAGAAACCCATACAATATCCCAGATCTGTACTGGTAATCTAAAGTCTGTCAGTTTATGTAAAGCAAAAGTCATTCTAGTAGGAATACATTCATGAAAAATAAGCGATACTTGTTGTACTTCATAAACTATATGGGAACAAAAGGATTTCCTATCTAACGAAAGTAATTTTTGAAACAGCACTTTCCATTGTTGTAATTGTTTTAGAGAGGAAGTCCCATAACTTGGAAGGGTGTCTGAAGCCAATATCTTAGGGGGCAAAAGAATCCATTTCTGGAATTATTGTTTCCATAGAAATTGTGTCCAGATTTGCCATGTCATAGTGGCTGATCTCCATAAAAACTAAAGGAAGTAAATAAAAAGCTCGAGTGGTAGAATACCAAAGGATTCACCATGTGAACCCCCCCCCCACTTTTTAACTGGAAGGTATGTAATATCCCTCTTGACCAGGTTCAGTCTATTTCCCCATACCATTTGGAAAAATAAACTATATAGTCTTGTTTCTAAATTGACTGGAGGTGGATAAAGGTAACTTAAATAAAGAAAAACTGGCAATAAGAATTTTTTAATTATCATAATACGTTTCTTCTTCCCAAATGTCCACTGTTTCCATACATTAATTTTACTTTCACCAAGTACCAACTGCTCTTCTCAATTATAAACAGCCATATCTCCATGCCCAAACCAAATACTTAAAATTTTATTGGTGGAGACAGTTAGTGGAATTCCCATACAATCCATAATGCCAGTCTGCGTAGGATCCAAAGAGAAAATAAAACTCTTCTCCATATTGATTTGTGCATCAGAAAATTGTCCATAACAATTAAAAACCTCTAGTGCCTTTTTAAGAGAGGTAACATCCTTCATCAATAAAGTAACATCATCAGCATAGGCTGTCATTTTTTCAGTTTCTAACATAGGTGCGGGAGAAAGACCAGTTATATGTTGATCGCAGTGAATTTGTCGAATAACTGGATCTAATGCAAAGACATAGAGCAGAGGGCTTAAAGGGCATCCTTGTCTAACCCCTCTACAAAGCTTAACTTCTGTTCCAAAAAGGCCATTAACTATAGGAATTATTGCAGACTTAGGCCCAGATATTCAAAAGGGTTGCACATGGTGCAACGGTATTGCACCATGCACAACCCACTGATGCGCCCCGGTGCCATATTTAAAAGGGAAAAGTGCGCCGCACAAATTCCGATGCGCCGGGGCACATCAGTAATGTATGCAGGCACAGGTAGGGGGGGCATGCCCATGCATAAACTGCACAGCCCGATATTCAGCCCGGGCCATGCAGAGTTATGCAGGTGCAACCACTACCTGCACCTGCACAAAGTTAAGCCTAAAAAAAAGGAACAAGTCGAGGGCCACCCACAGGTGAGCTGCTGCATTGCAGGGTGCAACACAGCAGCTGCCACCTGTAGGTGGCCATCACATGCTCCCGCTGCACCTGGTGGTGCCCCCCCATGCCCTGATCACAGGCATTACTGAACCCCCCAATGTCCAATATCCCTGGTGGTCCAGCGGACCATGAGTAGCCCGATCGTGGGCATTACTGATCCCACCCCCAAAGATCAATATCCCTGGTGGTCCAGCGGACCGCGAGTAGCCCAATCACGGGTGGCATTCCTCTATCCCCCCAAGTCCAAACTCCCTGGTGATCTAGTGGACCGCCCACTGAGCCCCACCACCCAGCTCCCCCATCAGCTGGCAGGCGGCAGCACCCCACCTGCCTGCCGCCCCACTGTACTAGTCAGTCCAGATATGTGAATGAAATCATTCACATATCTGGACTGACTATTATATATGAACTGCATGCCCATTGGATCATGCTCTGCATCAGTGGGCGTGCAGCCATATCAACTGTCAGTTGGCGGGCGGTGGGGCCGGCAGGCAGGTGGTGCTGCCACCTGCCGGCTGACGGGGTGGGAGTGGGGTGGTGGGGCTCAGTGGGCGGGTGGTGGGGTCCACTAGATCACCAGGGAGTTCAGACTTGGGATAGAGGAATGCCACCCACGATCATGCTACTTGCAGTCCACTGGACCACCAGGGATATTGGACTTTGGGGATCAGTAATGCCCACTTCGGGCTACTCACATTCCACTGGACCACCAGGGATATTGGACATTGGGGGGATCAGTAATGCCCACGATCGGGCTACTCACGGTCCACTGGACCACCAGGGATATTGGACTTTGGGGGGATCAGTAATGCCCGCAATCGGGCTACTCGTGGTCCATTGGACCACCAGGGGATATTGGACTTTGGGGGGGATCAGTAATGCCTGTGATCGGGCTACTCGTGGTCCACTGGACCACCAGGGATGAGAGATGTTCTTTGTCCTTTACCAGACGTCCCGTGATCGGGCTGCTGCCTGGCAGGGCGCCAGGCACAAGTCGTCAGAGATCGGCGCACCTGCATGCTAATGGCATGCAAATGGGGCCATAATCAGATGCAAATGGCCCCCATGTGCCTTGCATAAATTATGGCTCCATTTGCATGTCACCCTTTGCCTTTGCTGCAATTGATATAACCCAACTAGTCTCCCAGCCCACTAGAATCAACCCCAGACGGAGCACTAGCACTCTCCTGGATGTGGTCCTTACAAACAGACCAAGACGGGTCCACAATATCCAAATCCTCCCTGACTCTCTTAGTGACCACTCTCCTATTCTCTTCAACTGGGTAACCTCTCTGCCCACTCCCTCAGTCAAAACCACCTATCGAAGGTGGCTTAGACCCGGGGGTTTGAATGACCTAAAGAATTACCTTGCTCACACTGACTAACGTTGACATGGCCCTGTCCTTCTTTATCAACACTTTCAACTTTGCCTGTGACATCTTCGCTCCTATAACTGCCCACAGGTCCAAAGTAAGATATGCTCCTTGGCTCACCCCTGCACTGAGGCGGCTCTTTAAGCAGCGGGATAATCTGTGGCACCTTGCCGTTGCCTCTGGCCGACCATCTGACAGGCAGACCTATGCTGCGGCTAGAAACCAATGCACCTGGGCTATCCGTAAAGCTAAGGTGGATTATTACCAAGCCTCCTTCGCCTCCTTTTTGGGGAACCCTAGGTCTTTCTGGGACAATGTCAAGCAGCTGAATGGCCACTCCCAGTCCCCGTCTCCCACGCTTCTTAACATCAATGGTACTGTCTCCACTGACCCTACCTCATTGCCACCCACCTCAATAACTCCTTTACCGACCTTAGCTCAATACCCTAGTAATTTCTTCAGTCCTCCGCCCCTAGTTCCGCCCCTCCATCCTGCGCCTTGTTACCACCTGCGTTGTGTAACCTTACAAAAACTAGACCATATCTCCTTAAGGCCCTTAAAGGTAACGCCATAGGTAATAATTCCCTTGACCCCTGCCTCCTGCGTCAGGTCCTGGATCAGGTCCTCACCCCTATCACAAGCATCTTTAACAAATCCCTCTTCCTCAGGCAATTCCCTACTGTCTGGAAGGTTGCTACGGTTACTCCTGTCTACAAAGGTGGCGACAGGACTCTGCCTGGTAATTACAGACCCATCTCAATCCTCCCCCCCTCTCTAAAGCTCTTGTGAAAATTGTTGCCACCCAAGTCTCCGACTACCTTTCAAAGTACAGTGTTCTTTGCCCTGAGCAACATGGGTTCAGAGCTGGTCATAGTACCAATACGGCTCTCCTGGAGTTTACCAACTTCCTCCACACCTCCTTGGACACTGGTGCCCTGGCTGGAGGGGTATTCATTGACCTGTCTGAAGCGTTTGATACCGTATCGCACCCACTCTTGTTAACTACCCTGGACCACTTAGGCTTTGCCACTGGACCAGTCTCCTGGTGCACCAGCTATCTCTCAACTCGCTCCCAATGTGTGAAAGTTAGTGGCAACCTCTCTAGTGCCTGCCCTATTTGCTCTGGAGTCCCTCAGGGGTCTATTCTTGGACTGTTACTCTTCTCCCTTTTCCTCAACTCGCTACCTAGTGCCTGCAAGGGCAAGATCCTGCTTTATGCTGACGATGCTGTACTCCTTGCCACTGATAGTAGCCCTACGCGGCTCCAAAGTGCTCTCCAACTTGCTTTTGATTCAGCCGAAACCTGGTTCTCTGAGCATCGACTCATTATCAACACAAAGAAAACAAAAACGATGCTCTTCTCCCACCCCCAAAACAAGCACAGCAAATTTCCCCTCACTGTTCTTTCCACCCTCAAAATGCCCATTGAACCTGTGCAGTCCTATAAATACCTGGGAATTGTCTTTGACCCAGCCCTCTCCTTTCATGACCATATCACCGCCTTGAACACTGCCGCAAACCGGCGGCTGGGCATTCTCTTCAGGCACAAAAATTGTCTCCCTGCGGATGCCCTCCGCCTGGCTGTCACCTCCTCTGTTTTATCCCTCATCGACTATGGCCTCCCGGTCTATGGATCAGCTGATCAGACAGCGCTCAGCAAGGTCCGCCTTACACTTAACAAAGTCTGCAGACTTATCACTGGTGCACCTAGACAAACGCATACATGTCAGCTGTATGCATTGTCTACCCTGCTCAACCTGGATGAGCGGCTCTTGTATCAAACCTGCCTGCTCACCTTTAAAGCACTGCATGGCCTATCTCCAACTGGTCTAACTAGCTCTATTCGCCATTCTGCACCAACGGTAAACACCCGCAGCTCGTCCAAAACATCCCTGTTCATACCAAGGGCTAGGACCTCACAAGGCCAAAGGGCATTCCCCTACAGAGCCCCGACCTGCTATAACTCACTCCCTACCAGTATCTCTGACTCTCCCACACTAGCAAGCTTTAAACTCAGCCTCAGAAATCACCTGCTCATTTCACGCAGGTGTTGCTGCTGAGAAGTAGAAGTGGGGTGATTAGACTTTAAAAGATAAGACTTTAAAAAAAAAAAAATAGACTTGACAATGCTCGCTGAGCAGCACTCCCACCCCCCCCCTCCTGCCTACCTCTCTTCTTTCCTCCCCATCCCTCTCCATCTAACCTTACCCTACGGTCCTCACCTTAAACATATGTATCTTGAACTTGCCTTACTCTGTATTAACTGTTGTTTATTGTTCTAATGTCTGTTTGTCCTCTATGTGACGAGGTACCTTTGTAAATGAGCCTCTGGCTCAAAGGTTGTTAAACCGATGTTTAAATAAATAAAAATAAATAAATAAAAATATTGCAGGTGCTGTGCATGGCGCAATTGAACTTGCGCCACTGCATCTCAATGCTCCACTCTGACCACTTGCGCTGGTGCAGTTCCACTGCACCATGCACAGTGGGGGTGGCCAGGGTGCGATATTCAAAGCAGTTGCGCCATAGTGCAACTCCATTGAATATCACCCTGGCCACACCCCTGCGCAACTATTTTGAGCGGCGCACAGGCTTGCGCCACAGACTGGCGCAGTTTGAATATCTGGGCCTTAGTGTAAAGTAGAGCAACCCACTGCACAAACTGTTTAGGTATACCATATTTTAATAGTGTATTCAAAAGATACTGATGCCTAACCTTATCGAAAACTTTGGCCTGGTCTAAGGCTATCATCAAACCTAAGCAGTGCCCCATTTTGCTAGCCTCAAAAGTTCCCTTAATAGATATAAATTATGTAGAATGTTCCTATGGGGAATAGCACAGGTCTGAGCTGGGTGAATTAAAGTATCAGCAACCTGCAATAGGTGATTATTCAAAATTTTAGCCAGAATTTTATAATCACTGTTGAGGAGACTAATAGGTCTCCAATTAGATAATAACTTCTTATCCCCTTTTTTATGTTTATAACTCAGAAGAGAGGTATTAAAAGCTTCAAAATGGAAAGTGTAAGTCAACAAGTAATTAAATACCAAGGGTAAGAAACTGCTCATAAATGACACACATTTTTTATAGAAATCATTGGAAATATCATCTAATCCTGGAGACATTCCCATGTTTAGTTTTTTAATCACTTCCTCAACTTCTTGTGAAGAAATGGGTTTCATCAAAAATTGTTTCATGGACTCTTCCACTTGAGGTAGTGGTGGGTAAAATTATCTGGCAAAGCATCTGCATTCTTTACTATATCATAAAACATATCTGTGACATATTGTTGCACTACCAGCAACATTTCTGGATCTGTAGCTACTATTACTCCATCAGGTTTACATAAACTAGTCATTAGAGTTTTATCTAATCACGCTTTACATGCTTTATAGGGGTCTGAAGCAGGTTGTTTCTGTGTTCCAAATCTAAATTCCATTTCTAAGGATTTAGCCCTGTCATATTGGTAAATTTTCATCTGTCATTTTAGTTCAGAAATTTGCGATTTAAATTTTGCGTGATCATGTGGGGGAAAGGACATGAGTTTATATAACTGGTTCCTATAAGTTAAATATTTTAAATAATGAGAATTAGCCCTTTGTTTTCCCCAACTAACAAATAATGCCTTCAACTCTGTTTTAGTATCTAACCACCAATCATAGATATTATCATACATATACATGGTAGAGTGTCTGGCTGCAAAAAAAACCTCTAAACCATGAAAATAGTCTGGTAAATCTAGAAAAGATGTATTTAATCTCCACCTCTGTATAGTGGAGAAAATTCTAGTAGGGATATCAGATAGACTAAAATCACAGAATAGAATCTGATGATCTGAAAATTCTGTAGGTTTAACACCACTAAATATTGTCTTAATATATTTCGAGACAAAAAACATGTCTAAACGCATAGCGTATACATACCTATGATATGTAGCCCCATAATGAGAGTGTAAAGATCTATATGCATCCGATAAGCCAGCATCGACAATAATTTGTTTTAAAGCATGCAAATCAC
Source organism: Neoceratodus forsteri (assembly GCA_016271365.2). NCBI lineage: Eukaryota > Metazoa > Chordata > Ceratodontiformes > Ceratodontidae > Neoceratodus > Neoceratodus forsteri. The sequence continues at coordinate 618,269,036 of CM028138.1, read as the reverse complement.
AATACATTTTTTGTTTTGAAACCCCAGAATATTTAGTGTCAATATTGCAATTAAAATCCCCACCCCACACAATATGCCGTCTAGTATATAAAAAAAGGTTTTAATTCGTTAAATAAGTCAATTCTAGCTGCTTTTGTTTGGGGGCATATAACTTAATAAAACGAAAAGAAAAATCTCCCAAAGAACAATCTAAGACTAAAGCTCGCCCAGGCCTCACATCTACTAGTTTGGAAATTTGAAATTTAGTATTTTTAAATAAAATTCTTATCCCATCAGCGGAATCCGGACCAAATGTCCAAAAGGAAGGACCCCAAATCCATCTCTTTTTTAGCTGACCTATCTCAAAAATAGATGACAATCTTGTTTCTTGTATAAAGCTAACATCCACTTTAAGTAGATTCAAATAGGGCAAAACTGAAATTTGTTTTTTGTAGGCTTTTAGACTACAAACATTATAGGAAGCTAGTTGTAAAATAGCCATGAAGACTTAGTGAAGTTAAGATCATCCTTTGTGACTGAGACTAGCTTTCCTTTTTTTTCCTTTTTTCCCTTTTTTTCTTTTGCCAGCACAGTAGTCTTACTGTCCTCATCCTCAGTAACCATTTCCGACCTATGGGAATTGTCAGAATCCAAATCAGAATACCTTAAATCATCTTGCAAAGGTGCAAAAATATTCTCAGTGGGGATAGGGCCTACAACAGTCTGTCGAAGAGAGACCCTAGTAAACCTTTTGCCTTTCACAGTTCCGAAGGGTGGTGGCATGGATTTAGTAGTGGAGTGTTCTAAAATAACAGGGGTCATTTTACTTTTAGAAATAATGTCAGTAGAATCATCGTTAGCGTGCTGTAAACTAGATGTAGGTTCATCTGCTAAAAGTAATTCCCCATCTTCCAGTGGCCCAGTTACAGCTAAGGGATCTCTTTGATCTGTGTCCCCCCCCCCGCATGTCAGTAGGAGAACTAAAAGTAGAATCTCTCCTTCTATCTTGAGCCCTGTTTAACAAATCATCCTGATCCCACCCTTCAGAATGATTCCGTTTTGCCCAGGGGCATTGATGAAAGGCGTGATCTTTTTCATCACAAAGAATACATTGAAAAATATTATCACATAAGTCCACCAAGTGCCCATATCCCCCACATAATGAACATTTCAGCATGTCACAAGAGCTACTAATATGGGTTTTCACCCCACATTTATAACAGGCTCTAGGCTGTCCCCCATAGAAGCAAACCCCCCTAGCTTTTCCTAAAAAAAAAAACTATTAGGAAGATGAAAGATATCAGAATTAACTTGAAATAGTTTCACCTTAAACTTCCATGCTCCAGGTCATATCCCTTCCACATCAAGAATAGCCTCAGGGGGACCTAAAATATCACAACAGTTCTGGAGCCAGTGATAAATGTCACTGACATTAACTCCCTCATTCCTGAACATAATGGTAATATATCTAATCTGAGGATATATAAGGTGAATTGCATAAAAGGAGGTCCATAAAGGAGTAGATTTTAAGGTGGAATATTTTTCTCAAACTTTCTCTAAATTAACATTACTCTTAAAGCTGATATCAAAAGAGTCCTCACCAGAAACATGAATTAAGGCATAAATATCAGAAGGAAAAAATTGCATCAAACCCCTTAGAAGCTGTTTTGCAGCATAGTACCTGTCAGGATGTTCTATAAATCCCCCCTTATAATGCAGTATGACTGCATTCCTTCTTGGAGCCTGTTCTAATTTATTTTTGAACAATTCCGACATAGGTACCCATTTGGTATGCTGCGTGTTATCATTTCCAAAACCTACCTGACTCCGTCTAGAGTCCTGCTCTCCTTCTCTGGATGTGCTCAGCCTAGGCAAGGCTGCAGCCCGATCCCCTAAAAACTGTGCAGTATTATCAGATAGAGCCCTTTTGGAAGTAAAAGGATCATTACCTGAGCTCAGGATTTCATCCTTGGTGGCATGCTTTGTTACGACTGTATTGCCAGATGAATCTTTCCCCCAGTCCAAATCAGGAGTCCATTGTCTCAAATCCATGCGTTTCCACCCAGAATCACTGAGCACTTTATCGGCCGACCAGTCACTACCCAAATAATCCTCATCATCAGGCGATAGTCCAAATTGCTGTCGCACAGCTTGCAACATAGAATAAGTTGTCTGTGGTAAAGGAGCCACTTCCTCACTACGCTGTTTACCCGCTGCAGCATCTGAATCACTTGTTGTCAAACTATGGTTGACCCCAGCCAACTTCGAGCTTTCTTTCACAGACTCAGAAGAAATGATACACATTCCTGAACGTGCAGTACTTGGCACATGAACTGTAACAGAACAAGTAGTTTCTGACGAAATCTCCGATACTGGATCAAAGCCAGTAGTCTCCTGCAAATCCCTCACAATTTCAGGCAAAACATTTGTAGTCACAGTTTCTTCCATTGATAAAGGCAGAGAATTCTCAGTCAAAATGGCAATATCCATACTGGTTCCTTCTGAAGTCAACATAACATCCTTCTCTGTGTGAGGTTGTGCACAGTCTGCCATCCTGCAGACTAACGTCAGCAGTTCTCCCTACTGACAGCAATGCAGTAGGGGAATTTCTCCGGTGTCCTGGCCAGATTTCCCTCATTCACTAAAAAAATACCACTAACAACTTAATCTGCTTCAAGGTCAGTTGGCATTCATCTGTATCCCACTCCCCCGGGTCATGCCTGAAAATAGGCAGGATTTGCCTAGTGCACTTACCCGGTCAATAAAAACTAAGTACATTTGTGTGTAATAACCTTTACAGTAATGGTAACACTAACAGTAATGGTGGGGGTGGGGTGGGGTGGTCAGGTGGGGGAGGTGTTAGGTTATCAATCCTAAAATCTTATTTCTTTACTTTTGTCACTTCAACCCTAACTGTTGCATTAACAAAGTATTTTGCAATGAATTTCCTTACTTTTTGAGAAAGTGCAATCTTACTCTTATATGTTTTGGGGAGCACAGGGCTTATCTATCCATAAGTGTACAGACATTGCAGTGAAATGTCATCTCCTTGAGGGAGAGCAGGATCCTCTGGGCCCTGCATTTCTACTACTACTGCATAACAAAGGACCCTGAAGCCACATAACTGCCTAATAGTATCCATCTCCCTGAAGGAGTGCAGGGCCCTAGGTGCCCTGTGCTCCCACCACTGCATCTTCCTCTGGGAGTGCAGGGCCCATCGCATTTCTATCACTCCATAATGGGAAATTTCCAAATTTAAAAATCTTATAACTATGGAGGCAATGTAAATGTTATCATCAATCCAGCAATAGTCACATCTTTAGGGCAAGCCTATTTTACCTTGAAAATGTCAGCCCAAATTCCACACCATTTGTTTGCAGTGTCCTTTTAAATTCCCTTTTCTCAAACCCTTTAAGCGGACTGATCCCTGTTCATGAAGTAGGGTCATGTGACCTTCCACCTCACATACAGAGATTTTGACAGCTCACGAACAGGGATTACAAAAAGGGATTGGCTTGCAAAAAGGTATCATGAAAAGGGATTTTAAAGTCCCATAACTATGGAACCAATGTAAATTGTTTCACCAAACCAGCAAATGTCACATCATTAGGGCAAGCCCTTTCTACCCTTAGACTTTTAGCCTGAAATTCCAAACTGTTTGCATTGCCCTTTTTAAATTCCTTTTTGCAATCCCTTTTCATGAGATGATCCCTTTTTGCAGTTCCTTTTCACAAGCCGATCCCTCTCTGTGAGGTAGGGTCATGTGACCATCCCCTCACAAAATGGAATTTTGAAAGCTCATGAATGGATTGCAAAAGGGGATCAGCTCTTGAAAAGGGATCACAAAAAGGAATTTTAAAGTCACATAACTATGGAACCAATGTAGATTGTTTCACCAAACCAGCAAACATCACATCCTTAGGACAAGCCCTTTCTACCATGAAAATTTCAGTTCAAAATTCCAAACCGTTTCTTTGCAGAGACCTTTAAAACTCCCCCTACATGATCCCTGTTCACAAGTTGATCTCTTCATGATCCCTTTTCACAAGCTGATCTCTTCATGATCCCTTTTCACAAGCCAATCCCATTTTATGAGGTTTAAAATTTCCATTTTTTAAATAACCACAGATAAATCAAAGGTATGGATGGATGGAGGATGTTCCCCTCACCAAAACCCATGCCTTGGTTTTTATAAAAGTTGTCCCTGAGGCAAGTTATAAGGTTTTGTTTTCTCCCCTCGCTAAGCAAGAAAACAAAATGGTGATCGATGAACAGGGATTTTCTTGTGAAAAGGGATCCCTTTCCACAATCCCTTTTCACAAGCAGTTCATGACCAGTAATTCTTGATCAAAACTGTTTATCCATTACAAAGACTGAATTGAGCATGCTCAGAACCCACATTTTTAAAGGTAATAACTTTGGAACAGAATAATAATTTTTCACCAAAGCAGTACTGAAATGTTCCATAGGATAACCTACCCTGAACATTTCAGGCCAAATTTTCAAACAATGTGGTTGCAGCATGATGAGGAAAAAAACTGGGAACATTTGTAAAAATGGCAAAAAATGATTTTTTTCACAATTAGCTGCACAAAATTTGAAAAAACTGATCACAACACAACTTGGCAAATCAAGATATCTACCACCCAACACCATCTATTCCAAATTTCGTGCATATCTGTTGAATGGTTGCAATGTTATTAACGGTGTAAAATTTGGTGTTAAAGTGCCTGCTCAACCTCTAACTACAGAGGCATGACCGCACCTCTATAATATTATATATATATATATATATATATATATATATATATATATATAGAATACTAGATAAGAACCATGCAGAACCAGTGTGTTCTGCCACAGTGAAATCTGATTCCCAGTGACCTTAATGACTCGAGAGGTCCTTGGGAATCAGATCATGAGGTGGCAGAACACACCGGTTCTGCATGGGGTTACCAGTCTAGTATTTTTTATAGTGTATGGTGCCCCACAAATTATTTTAAAAACATTTTTAGGCTTTACAATGGTATTTAAATTGTACATACTGAAATTGTTGTCTCCCCTAGCTAGGAGATGGAGTTAAGTGGTTGTCAAGCACTGGGCATCCCTAACATAGCAGCGCACATGCCCCTTGGTTGTCGCTCTGCTGTGGGCAGGAGTAAGAAAAAAAAACATGGTGGACAGACGTCTCACTTAGCAAGTAAAATACCTGTCCCGAGGCTGAAAAATGTAAGGTTAACACTTTTTATGGATCACAAGCTAGTTGATCCAGCTTTCCGTTAACTGTTATCCTGTCTAAAAGCCTCCGCTGTCATTTTCTGTCTGTTTCGGTTATATTGGACTGCGACAGTTTTCTGTTGATGCCGGCTCGAGCTTTCTATTCTAAATGAATAGAATGCTGTTCTGCATGTACGGTCAGAACAGCATTCCATTCATTTAAGTGTGTGTGGATGAACAGTGTTTTTGTAACGCTGGATTTCTGGTGAGAACAACGTTCCACCATACACTATATATATAGAAATATATAGATATAGATTTATATATGGCTCTGTGCACAGTACTGGAGAGATTCATGCCTTATGCACAATTTTCCTCTGTCATTTTTTAAAACTGTATTATATTGCATTTATTCCATCTCTGTTTTGTAGTGATCTATCATAAGACATACTGGGAATAACATGACCTGCTGTTAAATTTGATTTTGTTCACTATGGCCCTTCAACTGCCTTCTCACTATCTTAAATTGGCATCCATTTTGTGACATTCCTGCCTATCACAAATTGTGCTGTAATTATGTGCATGCACAAAGTGCTCTACTTAACAAACTTTAATTCCATTCATTGCTAGATTACATGTTGTATCCCCCTACTTAGAGGCTTTGATTAAATAAATTTATTTTTGCAATATTTTTCCACTTTGGAATGCTCTCTTATGTTCACGACATGTGGTTTCCTTTATATGCCTTGCTGGACTGCTGTTATCCATTTATTATAGAGCTGTGCAATTTCAGCGAATCTCTCTGCAATGATACACTTTCATGTCCCCTTTCATATATTAAAATTAATTTCTTCATATAAGTTTTACTTTTTTGCTCATTTTTACAGTTTGTGGTGATCCCGCCTTAGTGTCCCATATTTACCCACATAAGGTACTGTCCTAGCTGCAGTCCAGACAAATGAGAATGGAAAGTATACATCAGCACCTGGTTTTGTCATCCACCAGGTCTTCAAAAAGGCTTGACTCGCAGTTTTCGGTTTCTTTCAGTCATACTTTTGGCCAGCAAACGTTCTGTCATCCTCACAGTGTTCCTTTGTAATGAGCATATGCTACTAAGTCAGCCAGCATTATCTTCAAATGCACATCAGCTTTCTGGTGATCCCTTCCAGCCTTTTCACCAACTGTACTTTTCTGCATTGCTTGTTTCACCTGCAATAATTCTAGACATAACTCCTTGGTGTACTGTATGCTTCATTTAAGGCCCTGCATGGGTGTTTTGGGGAAGAGATGTAAAATTTTTTTTGTAACCTGGGTCAAGACTGACCAATGACTCCCCCTTAGTTACCTTCAGTGCTAGTTCTTTTTTTGCATTTTGAGGCTTTTGCTTTGGAACATTTAGGCTGTTTAGTTGTTTCAATCTATGCTCAGTACAGGGGAAACTAAAAGGGCTGTTTCCTTTGTTCTGAACATAAGCTTGGGCCATCTTACAACTTTAAATGCTGAATTTACATCTCATTTTCCCCAGATGCCTGTAGAGTTCTTACAAGTTTATCTGTAAGCATCTTTATATTTGAAAGTTTAATTTTTTAATGCATTTCTGAGCCTGTTCAAGTGCTTTTGAGTAAGTTTTTGGTGTACCACTTGATATGTGTAAGGTCCTACATGGCTTTTTCTGGTGAAAAGAGATATAAAATAAAGTTGTATAACCTGGTATGGCTCTGGCCTGTAATTGGCCCATAGTTACCTTTGAAGCTAGTATGTTTTCATTTTTTTTATACTTTTTGTAACGTTTGTGTTGTTTTACTTGATGTTCAGTACAGAGGAAACTAAAATGGCTGGTTCCTTTGTTCTGAACATAAGCTTGGACCAATCTCACATCTTTAAACATGTAATTTACATTTCTTTTCCTTAGATGTCTACAGATGTCTACAGAGTTTTTACAAGTTCATCTATAAGCACCTTTGTATTTTAAAGTTTGATTTTTTTATTGTATTTCAGAACAAATTCTGGTGCTTTTGAGTAATTGTTTGGTGTACCTTGTGCTGCATGTAAAGCCCTGCATGGCTTTTTCCTGTGAAAAGAGATGTAAAATAAAGTTTTGTAACCTGGTTCAGCTCTGGCCTGTAACTGGCCCATAGTTACTTTTGATGCTAATGTATTTTCACATTTTTTTTCTTTTATGTAACATATGGGCTGTTGGATTATTTCAGTCGATGTTCAGTATAGGGGGAACTAAAATGGCTGGTTCCTTTGTTATGAACATAAGCTTAGGATAATATCACAGCTTTAAAAGCTCAATTTAAATTTATTTTCCCCAGATGCATGCACAGGTTTAATAAATTCATCTGTAAGCACCTTTGTATTTGAAAGTTAGATTTTTTAATGCATTTCACAGCATGTTCTGGTGATTTTGAGTAATTGCTTGGTGTACCATGTGCTGCATATAAGGCCCTGCATGGCCATTTCTGGTGAAAAGAGATGTAAAATAAAGTTCTGTAACAGGAGCCAGCTCTGGCCTGTAACTGGCCTATAGTTACCTTCAGTGCTAGTGATTTTTTACTGTTTGGGGCTTTTTGTAACATTTGGGCTGTTTAGTTGCTCCAGTCAATGTTCAGTACAAGGGAAACTAAAGTGGCCATTTCCTTTGTACTGAACACAGCTTTAAATGTGCAATTTACATCTTTTTCCCCAAGATGACTGCAGAGTGCTATCATACTTATATATAAGGACACTTTTCTTTTTGAAAGTTTGATTTTTTTCTTAATTTCAAAGCAAAGGATGCTGCTTTTCAATAATGTTTTGGTGTACCATGTGCGGCAGGTAAGGTCCTCCATAGCTTTCTCTTGGGAAAAGAGATGTCAAAATAATTGTCTGGAAATTGGATAAAGACTGCCTTTGTATGTGTGCATGAAAGTGTGCCAGATCACAAAGCAATGGATCACTGTTACCAACACCCCCAAAAGCACATTGACATATATAACTTGAAGAGCCAACCAAACTCATCAAACAATTGAATCAAATTCCATTTATTTTATTTTATTCTTTTTCAATTAGGTAAGGCCCACTAGGCACACATGCCTGTTTGCAGGGTTGACCTAGGAACACAGGGGAGGTAACGTGACTTACTCAGAGTCACACAGTATGCAAGTGGAGGTTGTGGGAATAAAACACAGGTGTGCTGGATGCACCAAGCTCATTCACAACTTGTTATTCTAACCCCTATGCTATACTGCCAGCTCCATTCAGACTCAAAGCATGCATTGACAGAAACTAACTGTGCTATTCAAAAGCACGCTTTGCAGTTAATGTTTCATTTAGGTAAATGGGACAACTCACACATTTTCTTATACCTATTGTTTCAGGCTCAGATTAACAAACCTTTTTCTGATAGTCCACCCAACACAGATTAAAATTCTTAAAGAAGCAGTAACAGTTAATAATAATTTAAATAACTTGGTGGGCAGTTAGGCAAACCAAAACCTCAATATATATAATTTTCTTTTTGCTTTATTTCATTCCCAAGGCAAGAAAAAGGGGTTTTCAAGTATTAAAAGTTGATAGACTTTTGCCATGGTCAGCAATCATGAATGTAAGCAAATAAAGGTGGTGATGAGCTGTTAGCCATCAGGGTCACACATTATCAAGCAGGAGCTGAGGGACTTCAAACACGTCTACAGATTTAGAAACATAGAAATTGACAGCAGATAAGGACCACTAGGCCCATCCAATCTGCTTGTATACCCTACCTTTAATTAGCTGCTTACTGGTCCACTGCTGCTGCCTCTCCATCCCCCTCTTGGATTTCCTCATGTCTATCCCATGCCTGTTTAACTCCCCAGCTGTGTTTGCCCCAACCACCTCCTGGTGCAGGTCATTCCAAGTATCCACAACCCTTTCCATGGAAAAAGTACTTCTTTACATTGTCTGTCTACTTCCTTGTAGTTTCATGTTATGCCCTTTTGTTGTTTTAGGGCAGCTTCTGTTCTGAAAGAGTCTTCCCTCCTATACCATGTTAATTCCCTTGAGGTACTTGAAGGTGTCTATCATGTCTCCCCTCTCCTTCCTCTCCTCCATGATGTACATATTGAGTTCCTGTAGTCTCTCCTCATATGACATGTGGTACAGGATCTTTACCATTTTTCTTGCCTTTCTCTGAACTGTCTCAACCCTGTCTATGTCCTTCCAGAGATGAGGGATGCAATACTCCAAATGAGGTCTCACCAATGACCTGTATAGTAGCATTATGATTTCATTTTTATCTGTTAGTGATACCTCTCCCATTGCACCCGAGCATCCCACTGCCCCCCCCTTCCTTGCCACATTGTTTGGCCACCATTAAGTTGTCAGATATGATGACCCCCAGATCCCTTTTCTGTTTTGTGACTGCTAATATCTCCCCCGTTATCATTTAGTCCTCCCCCATATTCTTGTTCCCCAAGTGCATAATTTTGCACTTCTTCACATTGAATCCTAGTTACCACAGTCTGGACCACTCTTCCATTTTAGCTAGGTCCCTCTTCATTCTCTCCACCCCTCCTTGACTGTCCACTCTATTGCAGATCTTTGCGTCATCTGCAGAGAGGCACATCTTCCCCTCTAGCCACTTTACAATGTCACTGATGTAGATATTAAACAGCACTGGTCCAAGAATTGAACCATGTGGCACCTTGATGATCACCCTTCCTACTTTGGATTTTATCTTGTTTATCACCACCCAGTTTCCTACCTTTAAGCCAGTTTCAAACTCAGTTCCCCACCTTATGCCCCAGTCACAGGTTGCCCAGCTTGTTCACAAGTCTCCTATGTGGAACAATGTTAAATGCCTTGCTGAAGTCAAGGTAGGCCACCTCAACCATTCCCCACAATCCACCTCCCTAGTGACCCAGTCAAAGAAATCAATTAGATTAGTTTGACATGACTTTCCTGCTCTGAATCTGTGTTGCCTTGGATCTTTGGCTCCACTTGATTCAAAGTTTTCTGCTATCCTTTTCTTTAGCAGAGATTCTATAATTTTATCCTCCACTGAGGTCAGACTGATAGGTCTATCATTTCTGGGTCATAGTGTGCAGCTCAGTGCCCCGATGACTATGCTTTACTGATTCCCAATGGAGAAGGTCATGGTGGTCGATAACTGAATCTGTCAGACATTCATTGGGAGATCCTGGTGGCCAAAATCACCAGGAGTCAGACATTGCTGGACACCTCCCATGACTATCTACTGATGCAGCTAGTTAACATGGAAACAGAAACTGTCAGCAGATAAGGACCTCCAGGCCCACTGAATCTGCCCAAGTGTTCTATCTCCATGTTACTCAAGGTTCCTAGGTGCTCTGGATAATCCCCCCTCTCCAGAATTGCCTTGTACCTATCCCATGCAATGTTGAATCCCATCACTGGTTTGGCCCCCGCCACTTCCTCGGGGAGTGGATACCACCCTTCTACAGCCATTTATTTGAAGTGGTATTACCTAATGTTTCCATAGAATCATCCACCTTCTATCTTCATGTCATAACACCTTGTCCTTAAGGGCCTCTTATTCTGGAATATACTGCTATCTGGGACCCTGTTTATACTCTTTTGGTACTTAAAGGTCTTTATCATGTCTACCTTTTCCATCCTTTGCTCCAAGGTATACATGTTGAGGTCTTTCAACCTTTTCTCATATGTCAAATGGCTAAGTCCTCACTCCATTTTCATTGCCCTTTTCTGGACCCTCTCTAGTCTCTCCACATCCCTCCTGAGGTACAGTCTCCAGAAATGGACACCATATTCAGATCTGACCTCACCAACTGTTGGCACAGTGGCATTTCCACCTTCCCTCTTCTGCTCATAATACTCATGCCTATGCATCCCAGCATTCTAGTGGCCCTCTCTATTGACCCCTTGCATTGCTTAGCCACCTTGAGATCATTATATATGATTATACCAAGTTCTCATTCCTGCTGTATCACTTCCAGTACTCTGCTTTTAGATTACTATTCTCTTTGGGCATAACTTTTCACTTTTTGGCATTTAAGCTCAACTGCCACACTTTGGCCACTTCTCTAGTTTGTGCAAATCTCTTTTCATTTTTTCTACCCCATCAACAGTGTTTACTCTGTTGCAAAGCTTTGTACTGTCTGTAAATAGATAGACCTTCCCCTCAAGCCCTTCCACAATGTCCCCTATGTAAATATTGAACTGGATTGGACCCAGTGCTGACCATGTGATACCACACTAGTCACCCTTCCCTGCCCTGATGGAACTCCATTAATGATCACTCTTTGCCTCCTTCCCTCCAGCAAATTCTTCATCCATCTCTTCATCTCTGGAGCTACCCCCAGGGTTCTCATTTTGTGCAGAAAACTTTTGAGCATCATGATGTCAAATGCATTACTGAAGTCTAGGTACACCGTATCCACTACAAAACCCTTAGATTTGCCTTTTACCTCAAACCCAACAGTCTTTTTATAAATGCAATATTTTGATGGTTATTGTTTGTTAATTTACTACATTGGATTCCATCAATCTTTTCTGGGTTTGGGACCAGCTGGTATAAGGATGGCTGAGACATGTCAGGCAAAATATTATACCTTGTACATAGTGTAATTAAGGTGTATATAGTTCTTTGTAAGTAGCTTATTGCGTGTTTGTCAATATGGCATTGTTTTATGAACAAGTAGTAGTTAGCTTTAGTATGTATGGTGAGACACTGTGATAATGTGGTGTCCCTGTAGCACATGATAAGTGTTGAAAAGATTTGTTAAAAAATAACATTTCCTTTTTTAACTATTAGATGCAGAGTTGTCTGTCTTAAAAACAATGGTGTTGAAGGCTGCACAGCATGGTTGTTCAGGAATATTAGAAAGATCCAAATTACAACAAAACTGCTATATTCCAAAGTTTAACATACAATAGTGTCCTAAGATGAATGTTGTTTAAGCCCCCCACACAGAATGAATAAGAAACAAACAATGAACGATCCACATGACAGCCCATAAATAGAAGCAGAAGTCATGGTATTATAAAAAAGATGCTTTTATTTACATAACTAGAAATTAAACAAGTAAGACACCATGTTACCCACATTAGATTTTTCATATTCTAACTTTGAATACATTTTTCCATAACATAAACTTCATGAATTGTCATTATATTTTGCATACCAACAGTAGCATATATATGCATCTTAACAGAGGCATAGTCAAGAGAAACAAACAAACTTTATTTTTTGCCCTGGGAGTCACAACAGGTCTCTCCAGTAGCAAATGTGTGCCTGAGTGTGTGTGTATATATATATATATATATATATATATATATATATATATATATATATATATAGATAAATAGATAGATATAGATATACATGAATGTGCAAATAAATACAAAAAGCCAGCACTGTGCACAGCTGTTATTCTTAGGGACTAAGAAATATAATGCTATGACCTTTGAGATAATAGTGGAACTGAAGAACCATGCATTGTTCTGTCCTAACTCTAATTTTGACCTTGTTGTGTCAAGTTGAAGAAAGATACCGCGATATGACACATAGCTCTCGTGACTTGCCAGCTGATGACAATAGGGTGTTTTGAAAGAGCTGTCATTTCGGTGAGGTATCATATTAGCCATTACATTGATTGCTACTGACAATTGCACAGGATTTGATTTCCCAGTGCATGTTTCATTGTTTGGGGTGTGTAATTAAATGGAGAGTGGAAAATATAAAACAATGTTCTTATTCACCAAGTACAAATCTCTGACTGAATCATGCAATGCTAGGGTGGGAGGCAAAAAGGGGGACGGGGAGTCCTATGCCACATCAACATACATACATACATGCATACCTATGTACATACATACAGACCTACAAAAATAAATAAATACATGTGTACAATTTAAGTGAAACTCAGATCTTACAGATAAAAAAATAGTGTGGCCACTGACAAATTCTAAATGAATACACATCAGTTATCTCAATACTGTCATTTGTCTCTACTTTCTCAGATAAGAAATGAACCCTTAACCAATGGGAGAGCAGCTTGTACAATGTCTGATGACATCATAATGGCCTCTATATCACGCAAAACATAGAAATCATACAGAAACAGGTAAACTTTCATAGGAACAGTGCAGTGAGTGGATCCTGAGCCACAGGGCCAGGGGATGCTGGATCAGCTCAACAGGCATGATCCCAGAGTGGACAGGAGGGCCCAGGAGTAGACAGCCCAACTTGTAAGAGACATCTATGTACATGGCAGGTGAATACAGACCACACAGGAGAGTGTAATATGTTTAATTAATGTATTATTGAGCAACAAGAACAGCACATACTGAGCATCATGCAAGGCAGGGGGCTAACAAAATGGGGATACAGAAATGCATTACAACCAGGTGGCAAGGCAGCAAATAGGGCACACACACAAATAACTGCATGTTAGCAGGGGATCGAAAAAAGCTGTCAACAGAAATAAATGCTATCCAGGTGTTGTGTGGGGGGAGTAGGAGGGGTGCATGGAATTATAGGCCTGCAAGGCAGGGGGTAGCAAATGGGGTACCCACGAAGATTGGTCACGTTGGAGGGGACACAGGGCTGTACACATAGTAACAAACCAGCCAGGCTGGGGGGGCTCTAGAACAGGCCATCTATGCTGGGGTTAGGACTGCCTGGGCTAGGTCACAGAAGGAGATAGTGGTGTCACAGGGGTACTTCAGGAGAAGGAGTGGAACATGCTGATGAGGGGTGTACATGTGCAACCTATGTGTGTCCCCTACCACCTCCCTGAGTACAGACAGTATGTTTGCATTTTACCTGATATGGTTGAGGGGGACCTCATCCTTCATATGGGGGATGAGCATGAGGACAATGTTACCTGCCATTGGCCATGGCCCTGTGGGGTAGTATCCCCAGGGAGGAGCAGGTTGTGACCTGGAGTGCACAGTGCCCTTGTTTACCTTTGAGTCCCGGGTGTGCTGGGCATACTCATCCTGGCACTGCATGATATGGACATATGCCATGGTGGCTGTTGTGGTGTGGCACTACTCTTATTGGACTGGCCAGAACTATGGCTGGCCCTTGCAGTGCCTACCACCATGGCTGCAGCCTCCAGCACAGTGGTACTCAGGTGATCCATGCATGTGGTCATGCCAGTGGCCAGATCCTGGTGCAGGCCATGTAGGGCTGTCATGAGCTCTGCATGACATGCCTCTGCCCACTCCTCTGAACACTGCATATCTGTGCAGCATGTGACAGAGTTGTGCCAGTTCCAGCTGCATGTTACTCTATGCCTCCATGGCGAACCACAGTAGCTGCTGATTTTCAGCCACATCCCACTGTCACAGGGACTAACCATTGGGACAGAGTCAGGCTTTATCCCTGACCACTGTATGGGCTGGAGCTGCACTACAGTAGGTGCTGTGATCTGTTGTGGGTGCTGTGGGCTGGTGTGGCCAGCCTTATGTGATGGGACAAAGGTGGTAGTGCTGTGGCCATGTCAGTGGATGCATCTTGGGGAAGCACAATGGTGAGTGGCCCTTCAGTTGGATGATGAACATGCTACAGTTGGGGTCCTGGGGTGGCACAGTAGTAGCTGTGCCGGGGCTGTGTTGGTCTGCACCTATGTGACTGCTGGGCCACATGGAGACAGTGCCTGGGCCCCATTGGTATGGAGGCTGGTAGGGGGGACAACCTGGTCTTGGGTAGGCCCTGGCCTTTTCCCAGTTTTCAGTGTATGTCTTGTCATCTTCTTCTACATTCTTCTTGCTGCTGTTTGCTGGTTGGTTCAAATGGGTCAGCAGCAAGGGCAGTTGCCACCAAGATGGTCCTGGGGCATCCTTTGTCATGTCCTATCTCACATGGTGTGCTGTTGGGAGAGGGGAGTTATATAGGACTGTACTGTACAGAGCAATCTGCAGGCCAAGTCAACATGCATGTCTGGCATACAGTGACACTTCATCCAAACTGTGTGGTGCACCACCTATACCCTCCAGGTACCTACACACCCCTACACTGGTGAGCAAATACTCTGTCACCATGGGGTACACAACACAGCACCAGTGAGCATATGTCCCAGCACCAGTGAGCACACACTTCCACACTTGTGTACATACACCCAGCACATGAGTGTACACATCCCACAACAAGTGAACACTCACCCAGCACCAGTGTGCACACACCCCGCTATAAGGCAACACACACTCAGCACCAGTGGAAATGCACCCCAGCAGCAGTGGGCACACCCTCCATCTGCAGGGAGCACACATCCCAGAACTGGTGAACACATGGGCAACACCACATGGGGTACAATCATGAATCTGCACATAGATGGCTATACACTGAGTTACAGGGAAACAGTATTGTGCCCTACACCCAATGTGTCACCCAGCACTGGTGTATGCATATATCCATACCTATATACACACATATGCACACATAGCCAATGGGACATTTCATTGGCAGTCATTCACATGGCTAGGCAGGTCCCACATGGCTCTCATAGCTGCCTCCTGGCAGCCCCATAACCTCTATGGGCTGAAGGATAGATGCTATGGCCTCCTCAGCAGGGTCCAGCATACGTGCAGCCATTGATGCCCATGGAGCCCCTCCAGTTGCATGCAGCTCCCTGCACTCTGTTGCCGTGACCTGCTTTGTCACTTCCACATGTTCTTGAAGTGCTTTCATACTACTGCCATGGGCTGCTTGTGACTGCTGAGAGCATTGACCTCATCAGTTACCTCCTCCCAGACCCACTGTGCCTGGACATTCATGTGTTTACACTGGGACAAGACTTAATCTCTAGCCTTGTAAGTATGTGCCAGTGTTTATAACTCTTCTGTGGTGAACCAGTGGGCCTGAATTCAATCGTTATCCTCCATGGTACCTGCTGGAGAGGGTAGTGCAACACAGGTGACCAGGTACTACACACTGCAGCACACAGTTTAACAGGACAGTGGTGTAGCGCCTCCCCAACCAAGTAGATGTCTCAGCAATTCCTGTCTTACCACAGCCGTTGACTGCCTGCAACCAGGCTGCCCATGCACAGCCACAGCCATTGTGATGGTCACAGACATGCAGGGATGAACATTGGCAGGTGCCCACAGGACACAGGCCCACCACCACAGAAGCATGTATGTGAGGTGGATGACTCCACTAAAGGTTTGAACCATGGACTATGAGGGGAGTGCCTGCACCCAGACATGGCAGCAGCACCACCACTAGATGTGGATGCCATTGACCACCACAATATGTCAAGGGTACCACTGCAGACAGCATACATACAAGGATTACATTGTGCAGGTGTCACAGGAACTCTATTCAAGCAACTCCCCCACACAAACATGAGAGGCCCATCTCTGCTAGCATCCTGTTATAGCTAGGTGACTATCACCACCTACAAATGACAAGTCCATCACCTAAACATCTGGATGTGATATGTCCCTCACTTAAGCATTTCAAATGCTGCAGAGCCCAGCGATGTACAGGGCTTCCAGTATAGTACACAGCAATGGAGACATGTACTGTATATGGAAAATACTTCCATAGAGTTACATTGGCTACAAGGATGACTGAGTACATTATCTTTCATATTATGTAACTGAAGGTACTTGAACACTGAGGAACCCACACTGCAGGCACACTGAACGTGCCACATAAAGCTGTAACCACTGCAAACACACAGTCCAATACACACCCATCCCTTTCAAGGCCATTTTGTCTGACACCAACATCTGTTTGCCTGTAATTCCACTGTGGAATATAGGTGGTGCACTGTACTCCTTTATATACTCCAAGCCCAGTCAGGTATGCTAATGTAGTCATGCATGCTGATAGTGACATGCAGATGTGGCTGTTTGCCCATGGACTGCAAAATTACATCATTTGCATACTCTGGCTGAATACTCCAGTTTTCCCTGCCATTCAAACTCTTTTGGCACTTGTGCACCTGCACTGTGCCACATCTGTGTTTGTGCATCGTGGAGCTGTGGTGCAGGCATGATGTCATTTGTAGCCAATTACATCATCAGTCTGCAAAAGCTATGCATGGCAGACCAGTGTGCAAATGTAGTGTGCTGTGCTGTGGAGCACAACTCATGTGCAACATGCTCATGTATGTCCCACACACGTGGCACCCCATGCCGGCCACGTGCGCTTGGGCCATCCCCCACACCCAAACATGTGGGCTGCACAGCACAGCCCGGCATAGCACGGCACTAACACAGTAACCTGCTGGACAACACTCAGACAGGCCAGAATCAGGAAGCAATATGGTACTAAAGATAGGCCTAGTACAGGAAGAGCATGGCAGAGAGACAATACTAGGCCTTTCATCAGTGAGACCATAGGTGGTCCACCATTGAAATAGACAATTTGGCTGACTTGGTGGTGGCCAGAGAGGACCAACTAATGAGGGAGGCAGCAGGGCAGACAGGCCAAGAGGTGAGGTATGGGCATCTGTGGGACGGTGCCTCACGATAAGGATGGGTTACCCACACCGAGGACTAAAGCATTCATAGGGTCAATGACTTTCAGAGAAGGTAGGCACGTTGCCTGTGGGAACTGTGTGGTGATGGTGGATGGTGGCACCATGCCCAGGCCAGGTGAGTACAGATGGTTGTAGGTTTTGAGTGTGCACTTGCCTGTGTGGTGCAGTCTGTGATAGGGCTATTGCCCCCATGGTGCTGTGCATGTCACCTGTGTGAACTTGTTCCTCTGTGTACTACAGGACTTGCTACACTGTGTGGCCTGCCAGTATGTATGCAAGTGTCTGGGCCACTGTCCCAAAGAATGTTCTTCTGCCCTGGTACATGACAGGACTGCCATGGTTGCCTGAGACGTTCACTTGCCTGGGATGCATGGTTGTGGGCCAGTACAGTAACATGGTGGCAGTGTAACTGTGCATGATAGGCCTGTGCATAGTGTCATGGTATGATATGCAGGGGCTGTTTGCCAGGTACTGTGACATAGACATATCAATGCCCTTTGCCAGTTATGATCCAGGAGGGAGTCACGTGTGTTCTACATGTACAGATGTGACAGCCAGGATGAGGCTCAGAAATGCTGCAGAATATCACAGAATGCTACAGTTTACTGCAGGGGCCATTCTAAGCAAATGGCAGCAAAGCCCTTTTGTCATGCAGGATTTTGTGATGTGCCATTACTGCAGGTTACTGCTCTTCATTGTGGCTGACTCCACTGTAGCTGTGCTGGTGCTAGGCATCGCCATCAGGATGTGGATGTGGCCACCATCTGTGTCACGTGCACTGTCTGTCTATGCCACATGGCCACTGACACGCCTCTGCCAGGTACAGGATGGGGGACTACATTACTGCACTGGGAGTCCCAGACGTGTACTGATCACTGTGTGGGCCCACACATACTGTATCATCCCCCCTAGCCATTGGACTGGTATGTCTTGCCTGCCTTGCATCTGCAACCAGGTGCACCATGCATAGCCATGCATACTATGCCTGGAAAGTATCTGAGGCCCACATATATGATTCTGTTGTATGGGGGGTTGGCAGGATACAGGCACTACATGGGCTGGCATACACAGTGCAAGTCCCTACCTACCAGAGGGTGAGGTATCATACCTTCTGCACTTGGGTCATGGCACACATATGTCTGCTGGCACAGGTGATCCTATGGGTACATTGCAGGCCTGCTCAGCCTGCCCATCTGCATCATGCATATGTTGCATCTGGTTCATGGTATAGGCATATGGGTCATTACACTGTGTAGTGTCACTGAACAGTGCACTGTGTTCCACTGTAGGCTACTGATCATACCACACCTTTCCTCATCTACAGACCTCAGGAGACAGCTGGCCCAGGACAGGACCACATCACAGTGGGATCAGCCACACCAGAGGAAGGAATGTACCAGGTCACCAGACCATGACGGGGGCCAAAGCAGTGGCTCACAGGAGGGGGCATCCATATAAATACCCTGTGTTGTGTAGCATAGCCAGGGTTGCAAGTTTAAAAGTGTAGGGTGTGAGAACAAGTGGTGCTACTGTGGACATGGCCTTTCCACTGTCATAGGTGTTGGGGCCTGGCTCTACCCATTGTTGCAACCATAGCTATATATCACACTGGTGGAGTGTGCCTTGACACTTCAGTGTGTGTTGTTCGTAGTGATACAGTACTTACACAGAACCATCTGTGTGGTATGCAGGGTGTCAGTGGGAACTGGGGACAGGGAAGGCCTGGGTTTTGTAGATGGGGGTGAGCAGGAGTCATTGCCTGTTGGGTTATGGCACAGTGGGTAGACTTTACCAGTGTGAACAATGGGTCTGGTGTGGGGGGAACAAGGCACAGAGTAATGGTCTCAGTGGGTGGGGGTGGGGGGAATACTCCAATATTCTACACTTGCTTGAGACAGCAGTATGGGTGTTGGTGACCCCAAACATGGATGGGAGTATTCACGCTTACATCCATGGCCATGCCACTTAGACTCTTCTGCCACCTGTGTCTACACTATGCTGCATGTCTCAGCAGCTGGTGATGGATGTTCCCATGTGGCCTGCCATGCAGGATGCATGCCTGTGGAGGCATCACTTCAGTGACTGTGGTGGTGGACTGTCACCCTGTATATAAGGCTTTGGCTCACCAGTGCCACTATGGTGTGTCATGGTCTATGCAATCTATTGTTGTGCACCTATGTGCTGCAGGCAAGGTGCCAAAGTCAACCATACCATGTCCTCCACTATGCAGCCTTGAGACCCCTGTTTCACTGAACAGATGTCACAGGGAACTGCTGCAGTTGTGACCCAGTCAGTGCTGGTCTGTATTGCCACATGCTCAGGATTATGATGCATGGCAGTCAGCAGGTAGTTGGCAATGGCCACTGTAGTAGCAGTATACCACTATGTCCAGCTGTATGCATCATACAGCCACTGTGGTAGTCCACATGCAGTGGCACCATATCCGGTACCATATGCGGTGTGTGTGACTCCTTTGTGGCCCAATGGAGCCCCTCACATGTGGCATGGGATTGAAGGATGGTGAGACCTTTAGTGGTCATGTTATGCAGCTGTGGTAGTGACTGACACATTGCTGTCAAGGGTATAATTACTCCATTGTACAAGTGGAAGGCTAGCCTTACATTTGGATGCAATGGGTCTGTGCAAGGCCAATGACCTGCACAAGCACTGCACTGGGAGACATACTCTACTTAGGGTGGCACAGCATCTGAAGGGACTCCGGGTGCCTCCAGGCTGCACTGCATCATACACCAATGTTGTAGCGACTGGAGTACAGTGTCAGGCACCCACATACACTGCTGCTGTGCTGTTGCATTACCATGCCTGCTGCACACAGTGCAGCATGATAGTCCACCCACGTAAAGCTGTATTGTGTGCACCACATGTGTGTGCCTGAGCCCTGCCCACACTTCCACCCAGTGGGGTTCCTGGATATCTGAGTCCTGCATGCCAGTGTTGGTCTGTGCTCTGGATTCCTGGTCAGATGCTGCAGAGTGTTTTGTTGTGATTCCTTGCAACTCGTGCCGTGACACTGCCTGTTGGATTCTGGCTTGGCACTGCTGTTGCATGTGCTGCATTCACACCTGTCATACCTGGTGATGACATGTGTCCATTCCAAGGCTCAGACACCCTCTGGAGCAACATGGCACAGCCATTGCATGAGCAATCATCCGCTGTAACAGTCCATAATGTAATCTCTGGTTTGCTATGACCAGTCCATTGTGGATGTTTGACTCCCCTCATTTATGTGTGGCATGGTGGCACATGTGTCGGCTGGTTGTATCTTGGTCGCATAAGTTAGGCCACACATGGGTTTCTTGTCCTGTGCACACAGCAGGCTGAGTTCATTGTCTTTCTGTCTATAGGTGCCCAGAGAACCTCCAGCAATCGAGGGCAAAGAGGAGATACTGAAAGACGGGACAACTTGCTGTGTAGGCTAATCCACCTGCAGCACCTACTGATCCAGCACCTGCACCAATACCATCACCAGCTGAAGACCATGATGAGAGACCACTGGTGGCAGGGAAACAGGTGTCTCCATAGGTTTTCTTCCCCATTTATGGCAGTTGCCCCAGTTTTGTTTTCCCCACCCCCTGTTGTTTATGATGTTGTTGTCCAGTGCTCTGGTCAGGACTGTGCCACTGCTTGCCCCTTGTGGTCAATGAGATCCTCAGTGATATACTCAGAGCTGCGCTGCTGTAGTGTTGTGCACAATCATCTGTTGTTTGCATGGCACACAATCCACCCTGTAATCATAGTTTATTGCAGGTGCAGTGCCTCTGAATATGGCAAGATAATGGTCCGCTACAAGCACTGGTGCAGGCACAGTGCAAACATGCTTGTGCACAGTTCTGAATATCTGGACCTAGAAGTTTACAAAAATGGTGACAATACAGTATCCATATACAGTGTATGGCAGAACACTGCTCTGCATGGAAATCCATGCCTAGAATAGCGTTGTTGTGCTGCAGTAGCAATGTCACCTTGGTTATTGTGCTACACCAGCTACTGCAGCACAACAACATGGAACACCATTGTGCATGTGCATTCCATGATCTCCTCTTCTTCTGAAACAACCACAGTGGTGAGACTGTCCCTGGATGAGAGCAACGGTTACCGTTGTTAGCACCATCATGCAAAAGTTTCCGACAGTCTCTGACAGCACTAACGAAAATAAAGAAACTACATTTTTACCTTGTTTTTTCTATATTAGACACTACGAAGTCCCCTACACTGAAGCCCTGAACACCAATGAGCTGATACATCCTCACAGATAAGACTGTTTTTCCCCCTCCAAGTCTGTCTCACAATTTCATTAAGTTGGCTATTCAGTTAATCTGTATGTAACTCTCATGTGTTTACTTACACTTTGACACGTTGCTAATAATAGTAATAAATTAGAAAATAGTGTTCCTTCAAAGATGTTTTTTTTTCACTATCCCGATATTTGTTAGTACTTTCAGACATAATACCTGCCCATACACTATATAAGATTATGTATAAGCAGGCATACAAAGACAAGGCTGTTCTTGAATCTCGAGGGTTCCTTGGTAACAGAAGAGCTCTTGATTCAAGCATAGCCTTGTTGTGCAAGCCTGTTCATACACAATTCTTTATATAGTAGACTTAATCATCAATGTATCTGAACAGCTGCCAGCTGCACGTAAGCCCAGGACTTAATTTAAAAGAGCATTTACACAGATGACCCAGATTTGGAAGTGAGCCTGGGTGTCAAAGGGCCAGCTTGGGGGGGTGGAGTGATTGAGCGTCTCATGGACTGCTCTTCTCTTCCTCCAGGGGATGGGGGAACTGACACATGGTGGAAACCAGGAGTCCAACAGCCAGCACTAGCATCTACTGGAGGCGAGGAAGACGTCCATGTGCACATCCTACTCGCCAGGGAAGAAAAAGTGGCAAAAATTCAGGCCAAGCAGAAAAAATGAAAGATTTTTGGCCTATGGAAACATGTTCACAAAGAACTTTGAAGCCTGTAAATTTAGGAGAAGTATTCCATCGGGCGAAGTTTGGTAAGTGTGTCTACTACTGATATAGAAATATTTAATTGGATACGAATGGAATGATATAGCATCATTTTAAAACAATGAAGTAAGTGAAATTTTGCTTTCTTTGAAGGTATAAAACAGTAAGAGAGAATATACAAGGATCTGTAAGCATTTAGCCTTGTGAGATACCACATGTAAAAAAAGGTTACTTTTACAAATTAAGGCTCAGTAAAGAGGTACATGAGCAGCTATGGGGTTTCAAGTTTATAACTGATGTGAAGTTCAAGCAACTTTACCTAGGAGTAGCTTGTGCTGCCACCACTTAAAACTTGTTGTCTGTTTTGTTTTTCTATATGTTTATAGGAAGTGAACTGTCTATGTAAGAGAATATTTTAATGTTGTGATGATAAAATATAACAGACTGACTGGATTTTGATAAATTGAATTTAGATTCCTAATAATTTAAAAATATAAAAAAGTTTTTTCAGAGACTAAATGATAGATTTAACTAATAAAATACATATTTTTTGTATTAAAACAGATAAAAAAAACCCTGTGAACAAGCTCTAAGGAGCGAAATGTAGGGGAACATAAAAATAAAAAGAATATGAAGTATTTCCAGCTGGTCAGGTGATTTCTTTGGCTGAGACGAGCTTTTACTCCCTGCATCGCAAGTTTATTTTTCAGTTACAAGCAGGATGCTGCCCACCTTGCTCTGCAGTCCCTGCACCACTGATCCATGGCACCCCCAGAAACTGAGTTTGGTCATCCACTGGGAGGAAGGGCCCCCTCCCAAAAACCCTTCCCCAGGGAGGAACACTGGGTAGGGTAAGTCCTGGGGACAGTGGATGACAGGGTTGGGCACAGGGTAGGGCTGATGTGGGTCGGTCCATTGACAGAACATAAATAACAGCAAACTTAAAAAAAAAGTTTCCTATGGGCTTTCAAACTATGATAGGCACTGTTCATAATCCCTCCACAGATGATAGTTGGGAGGAAAATTAAGTTTGTCAGTTTTTTACTTTGATTCAGTAATAACCTAAAAGTTTTTCTCAAGGTTCAAGCAGCTATAAGCAGGGGCACTGGAAAATTGCAGAGAAATGTGAACAAACTTGTGGGACTTTTGGGGTCAAAATTGTGGAAAGTTGTGGAGCATGAGCAGTGCCACTCATGTTAGTCAAATAGTTCAGATTTTGATATACAAAAAGCCACACATTATTTTAAAAGCACACACACCTTATTCTTTGCGAAGAATACATTTTACACAATTACTGCACTAATAGTCTTAAAGGACCTTTGTTAGTGACATAAAATATTTCCACTCACTTCCCACCCCCCCATTCCAGACAATATATAGTCAGCTCTGTTCCTCGCCCCAAATCCACGCACCATAAAACTATTACAAAAAAAAAGCTATAAAAATAACAATTAGAAACTCCATCCCAAATGCATAACCCCAGCCAAACACATAAAAAATTAACACGTTTACACACGCACAAAAAGTTACATAATTTGTTCCCCAATTTTCGCTGTCACCGAGGTCCCCCTATCTTGAACCAGCAGAAAACAGTTACTAAAAAGTACATATTGGGCTGTCTGTATAGCCCCGAGTGTAGTATATCTGGCAGACATGGATTGGATTCCCACAATCTTCACTAGTATACTGTGTGAACCTGTGCTGCTCCCTTAACCTCCTTCTGAAACCCCGGTCTTCTGCTTGGTTTGCCAACCAACTGAAATAATGCAAGCATAATATTCAGCAATATTTAAAAATGTTTGTTGTATTTTAGCATTAACAGCAATTTTACATTATTTTCTTTTAGAGTTCTTCTATTGTCCTTCAGAAGGTCTGTGTAAACAGAAAATGTTCTTTCTATGTTGGCAGTGCTGACAGGCATCCAAATGTAACGTTTTGCCAAGGCTGCCAGTTTGCCCAGTGATGGTGACTGAGACTCCCACCAGGTTGCAATTTCAAAGTCTGGTGGTACTGACTTGGCAGCATTCGTATAAGCATGCCACTCAAAGGGTGAAATGTCTGCAAGCCCCGGTATGCCAGTGATATAGCTGTCTTTTTGTTTGTCCAGCATAGGAAGTTGTAGCGGATCAAAGACACGGGCTGCCTGAAAAACATACATTGAGGGGTGTCCTTTGATGACATTGTCCAGTTTTTGACTGCTCTCCAATGTCACTTGTTGGAACAAATAGACACAGGCAGCTCTCTCGCCCTCTTGGCACACTGAGAGTTTTTCCAGTCTTAGGCCTGTACTCGTCTATGCCAGCTGTGACACAGAAATCCGAAAATAAGTGTAGGTGATTCGGTCAGGAAAAAATGCTGTGCCCTTGGGGTACCGTTGTTGCCTGCAGCTCTTCGATGAGTTGCACAAGCTCACTAGAGTGTTCTGACACAAATGTGGCTTGTGCTACAAGCACATCAAGCCTACCTGACAATACCATTTTGAGTTTTAAATGAAACTGCATCTGATTAAGTATTTTTTATGAAGTCTGCCACGAGGCAGATAGTCAGCCAGATAACTGACTGCCTTTGCCCAGGAACTCAATGGTCAACTGTATATACAGGCATCTTTGGAATAATGCCATCCTTTGCCTCTAGAAATTCTAAATATTGATGGCACCGCATGGGGCTCTGACAGAAAACCTTTTTGATCAAGCTGACCACAGTATTAAGGTCTTCCAATACTGTGGACCAGAGTTCCAGAACCAAATGTAGCAAATGTGCAGTACAAAGTTGCATGCTCAGCGTTCAGGAATATACTGGAAAGAATAGTTTTAAATGCTTTCTGCATATAGCTGGCACTGTCTGTGGCAATTGCAAATACCTTGTCAAAATTTATGCCATTCTCATTTAAAATACGAAGTACAGCTTGGGAGACAGTGGTGTGATTCACACGATCCAAAAACTCAAGTCCTATCAACACCGGCTGTTCATTGACCTTTGTCAGAGGCTGTGCCAGAACTCCAAAAACACTACATCCACAGGCATCTGTAGTTTCATCCAATATTAAGTAGAGGTCAGTGTCTTCAACCAGCTTTCTTACATAGTCCTCATGCTTTGGGTGAAGCTCCTGAAGGTATGTAGAGCGTAGCTGTGTGGACCCAGGAAGACTTCCGCTATGTTTTGTGTATTTGCAGAGGAACTGTTCGAAGGCTGGAGCTTTTTCCAGAGGAATGTCTGCATGTGTCAGGCATCTTACAAAGTCCAGGACAAATTCTTTACAATCCTCAGTGGCAGATGTTGCTCTCCATAAACAAGATGCCAGTGACTGCCATCGTTGTATGGTACTGCCTGTAAAGTGGGAAAAAAAAAGGTAATGTAAAAAAGTGATAGACCCGACACACACACACACACACACACACACACATATACACACACACCCACACACACCCACCCACACCCACCCACACACCCACTCACACACACCCACCCACACACCCACCCACACACTTCACCCACACACCCACCACACACTACCCACAACACCACACACCCACTCACCCATGCACATAGAGATAAATGTGACACTTGTATATAAATACTGTATACATACCGTCTTGTTTTCTCTTCATTGCTGCAGCTTTCCGATCCACATGTTTTTGAGTTCTCATGTGCAGGTCGATTGTATGCTTACGAAGATAATCCACAGCTTGACAGCAGAACTTGCAGAACAGCTGGCCCCCATCCTCATACAGATCACCAGGATACAGAGTGACCCAATCAATGGCGTACACAGTGTAGGAAAGATGGAGCTGTTTGGCATCCTCGCGAGACAGATGCGGACGCTTTGCATTTGGCTGAGACATATTGATGTTGATTGATTCTTGCAAACACTGTTACAATTAAATAAAACTGATGATTGATTCTTGATTTCTTAAAGCATTGTTACAATTAAATAAAAGTGATGATTGAGTCTTGATTCCTGCAAGCACTGTTGCTATTAAATAAAATGGATGACTTTTTTTTTTTTAAGACTCTTTATGCACTCGGGAGGACAGAGCATCCTTCCAGAGTACTCACTGGGCGAAGGCCTCTCACTCCTTGCCTGAACCCCCTGACTGGATCTCCCCATTTGCAGTGCTGTAAGCCAGATCCCAGACCTCTGGCATGACTGAGATCCATGCAGCCTATGTGTTGGCACCCAGGGAATTCACGGTGAGCTGGGCCGGCAGTGGGATGTGATGTGAGCCATGCTGCAGGAGTGCTCATTATCTCCACTGTCCTCCGGAGGGGGGTTCTTCCCCTGTTCCTCTAACCCCAGCATGATGTGCAGTGATGTCATGGTGCCAGGCCCGACCCCCCATCGACCATCAACAACAAGTGACTGGAGCTTGGCACGGACCTGGCGACTGGTACACATGCAGAAAAAATTTTTTCTTGACCAGCCTGCACGTCCGCCCCATGCCCACCATCACCCGAGGCCAGAACAGTTTTTTTTGGCATGTGGCCAGGCCTGACCCACCATCAACCATCAACAACAAGCGACTGGAGCTTGGCACGGACCTGGCGGACTGGTACACATGCAGACAAAAATTGTTCTGGGCCAGCCTGCATGTCCGCCCCATGCCCACTATCACCCAGGGCCAGAATAGTTTTTTTTTGGCATGTGAGCCAGTCTGCTACACCCGTCCCTCCACCCTACAGTGGGCTTGTACACATGTGGTAAAGAATTGTTCTGCCACCAGGCCCATCCCTCCACCAACCATTAAGAAACCACTGAATCAAAGAACTAACCTAGCGGACTGGTATACATCATTCATGTGACAACAAAATTCTGTGCCAGTCTGCTCATCTGTCCTTCTGCCCAACATCGAAAAGACACCAGAACAATACATGTTATACAGTTAGAAAGAAAAATGTGCACACCCACACACACTGAACCTGTGCCCTTCCCTGTCCTTCAAAGTAAATCTCAAATATATTCCTCTTGTTATATATACACACACACATATTATACAAACAATACAGACCAGTAGACTTGAGTTTGAACCCCACAGCCCCAATTGCAACTGCAATCCAAACCATGCCAGCCTTCCATATGCATTTATTTGTACGTTTCTTGCACCCCACAATAAATAAATTATTATTGTACTTACAACCTCAGGAAGGACAGAAGCAGGAACTAGCAATAGGCTCTCCTTTGAATGGAGTGATTTACAACTCTGCTGCTTGCTGTGTGTGCTCCGTTTGGTGCTGTTTCACGATTGCTAGCAGTGGGTCTGATGATGTTGATGTTGTATTCCCCTCACAATTGCTGGCATAGCAAAATGAAGATTCGAGCGGTGGGCAGCCGGACCAGTGAGCGAATGGGCAGGTGGGCAGGTGGGCAAGTGGGCGGGCGGGCGGTCGGTCGGGAAGGCAGCACAGTTCTTTTCCTCCTCCTCTGATCTCGCGTCTCCTCTAGACACACAAGGTGTACTATATTTCCCCCCAAGCAACTCGCACACTATATGGAACTTAAATGGACCTGATTGGGGTAGGATTTATAAAAAAGGTGCCAATACTTTTTTTAAGGAAAGACGAACAAGTGTCCTGCCCCGTTACCACGTCACGTCACAGATGCACGCTGATGATGTGGGGCAGAAGTGACTGTAGTTTCTTTGTTTGGAATGCCGAAAACCATGTGGGCAAAATGAATGAAGTGGTTTTGGGAACTACTCGGAGCCATTTTACATGGGTTACAGGGGGAATGGCTAAAGTCATGGGTGGGTCACGGAGGAAGTCAGAAATCATGGAAATAGCGCAAAATTTGCGCCCGCGAATTTCCAGTGCCCCTGGCTATAAGCTCACACACCCAAACACCAGAGCACAAACCCACTGACTCCAGCCGCAGACAAATTTATGGAAATTTGCAGCTTGCTGAGGTATGATAGCCTCTCATCAAGCACAGAAAAGCACAAAACAACAGAAAAATAAGTATTGAAACAGTTTTGGCACACCTTTGTTAGGACAAAGAAAAACTCTCCATACATAACAAGCAGTATATTACTTATCTTTACTAGAAATATCATGAGCCAAAGAGAAAATTATTGGATCTATTTGATGGGACCATATGATAATATGGGTCTGAATGACCAGGTGGCATTAAAACCATTTTTGGGAAAAAGGAATTAGGCAAAACAAGTTAAGGTTTTGATTGTTGTGTGGAAACAAAAACTATTATGGGGATAAAAGAGTAAGTAAAAGGGAGGCAGTATAGCACAGTGGTTTAAGGCTGTGAGCTGCAAATCTGGAGACCTGGGTTTGAATCACACAGCCCCCACTTGCATACTGTGTGACCCTGAGCAAGTCACTTAAATTCCCTGTGTTCCCAGGTTGCACCTGTAAACAAGCTTTCAGCTTAGTGTGTCTCACCTGGTTAAACAATTGGAAAGTAAAAGGAAGTTGAAACTTTAATAAGTTCATATAGAGGGTTCTGTGTACATTTTTGGCCCAGTGTTTCCTATATTTGGAGGTCTGACAGTAATTTATGGTTATTAATTATCTGTTCATTTTGTAATGTGGAAATATCTTTATGCCTGCCCTGTTGAAGCATGGTTTTCATTTATATACATACCCCACTACCTTTTCCACAAATCCTAATTACATATATAGATACCCCCCCCTTACAGTATTGTTACTATGTGTTTTTTTCTTTGCCATAATCTTGCTATGAGTAGTTCAATATAAAGTATATGGTATGGATATTTTACTATCTAGTGAGATCTGGGATCTTATTATAAGACAAAATGTATGAAATGAATTCCACCATGACCACATGTTTGTGTCTGTGAGTCAGTAAAATGATAGTAATATAGCCTAATTATGTTTATAAGGTTTATATTTAAATGAATAGTAAAATGAAATGTGACTCTGGACACTTTATTGTGCCCTATATTTCTCTTTTAATGTTTACCACTTGGGGATTTTTGTGTAATAGGGTTAATTATATGATAAATGTGGCACTAATGCTTTAAATAAGTCACATGATTACAGATAAGTGCTAGTTAAGCTACCTAATACTAGGTGGTTGCTACCTTTGACAAAGTCTGTGTTCAGGTGAAACATGCGTGAGGAGTTTTTCTGTGTCTGCACTTGTTTGCACTTTGAGGGCCAGCTATTCAAAACTTTGCCCCGGGGCTAAATTAGCACTGCCCAGCAGGCAGACTTAGCGTGGAGCAGAAAGCAAGCTATATTCAAAAGGAATAGCCCAGTGCAAAACTAGCTGAATATAGCAAGGAAAGGAAGCCAGGCAAACAGGGCCTGGAGTGCAGGGCAAAAATTGCCAGTAACTAAGACAGCACTGAATATAGCAACAGAGAAGTGCACACTGCAACTGCAGCTCATTAGTCTCTGTAGCAAGCCAGTGTTGCAGGTGGAGAACATTGTGTGTTATTGCACAGAGATGTCTCACATCTGCTGCAAACAACAATGTAAGCCACATCTACTGCAAACAACGATGTAAGCCACGCACTGCAAAACTGTGCTATGCCTAAGTAAGGTTAGCCAGGGGCTAACCTGATTGCACAGTGCTAACACATTAGCCTGGTGCAAACTGGTTAGCCAGAGGCAAACGGGAGCAATATTCACAGCTCCCAAGCAAATGAGCCTACTTAGGTAATCTGTGGGCAAACAGGTACATTTGCATCTCATTTAGTGCTGCTTAGTACACATTACCATGCAGTTTGCCCAGTGCTACTGCATAGAGCACAAAGTTCCCCCTTTTGGTCAAAATGGAAGTACAGGCTGGAATCTGCAGGCCAAGGAATGCCCACAGTGGGTAATTATATCAGATTACCTAAAGGTGGGCAAGCAGTGTGATTAGGCAGTAAGGAAGGCTGGGGGATACTGGGATGCATAGGGAGAGGCATCAGTAATAGAAAACAGGAAGTTGTTATCCCTCTGTACAGACAGTTGGAGAGACCCCATCTAGAGTACTGTGTGCAGTTCTGGAGACCCCATCTCCGTAAAGACATAGACAGCGTGGAGGCTGTCCAGAGGAGGGCAACCAAAATGGTGCAGAGTCTGCATCAGAAGATGAACGAAGAAAGACTAAAGGAGATTAATATTTATTTATTTAGTTTTTGTTGACCTGGTAAGTGCACTAGACAAATCCTGCCTATTTTCAGCCTCGACCCAGGGCAGGGGGATATAGATGAATGCCAATTGACCTTTAACCACATTAAGCTGTTGGTGGTATTTTTAGTGAATGAGGGAAATATGGCCAGGACACCGGGGAAATTTCCCTACTCTTTTCTATAAGTGCCATGGGATCTTTAACATCCACCTGAACTACCACCAATCCAGGCAGATGGGACCTCTGTTTAACATCTCATCCGAAAGATGAGGATACCCTATATGTATACCCTTGAGGAAAAAAGGGAGAGAGGAGACATGATAGAAACTTTCAAGTACCTCAAAGGAACCAACAAAGTTGAAGAGGGTAGCATCTTTCAGAAAAAGAGATGTGCAAGAACAAGGGGACACAATTTGAAGATAGAGGGGGGACAGTTCAGAGGTAATGTGAGGAAGTATTTTTTTCACAGAGAGGGTTGTGGATGCATGGAACAGCTTCCCTGAGGAGGTTGTGTAGTCAAGAACAGTGGGGGAATTCAAGAATGCTTGGGACAGACATAAGGAAGTCCTAGTGGGGGGTAGGAGGAAGTAAGCTGTTGGTTAACTAGGATCTGCAACTTATCTGTTAGGTAGAAAAATGGCAGACTAGGTGGGCCAAGCGGTCCGTCTGCCTTCAAATCCTATGTTTCTATGTAGCATCTTTCAGAAAAAGAGATGTCCAAGAACAAGGGGCACAATTTGAAGATGGGGGGTGGCTCAGAGGGAATGTAAGAAACTATTTTTTCACAGAGAGGGTTGTGAATGCATGGAACAGCCTTCCTGAGGAGGTTGTGGAGTTAGGAACAGTGGGAAAATTCAAGAATGCATGGGACAGACATAAAGCAATTCTAGTGGGGGGGGGGTTGGAGGAAGTAAGCTGTTGGTTTACTAGGATCTGCAGCATATCTGTTAGGCAGGAAAATGGACAGACTAGGTGGGCCAAGCGGTCCTTATCTGCCATCAGATTCTATGTTTGTATGTTTCACAGCATTCCCTGCTGGTCGGAATAGAATTACGTGCTGGAAGCAGCAGAAACTATGTGCTGGCAGGCACAGTCAGTACATACATACCTCACAACCCATCGTCTCCTGAATCAGGGACAAGGCTTCAAAAAAACAGGGACAAAGACCCATACTCTGGGACACAACTTAAGGGGTACTATTCGCTCAGAATGCTGATAGAATAAAGGGATTTGTGTTAAAATGTAATTTTCAGAAGAACCAGTCTGTAACAGTCATGTATGACATTACTGTGTGAGTTTAATCCCCACTGTTCTGTCACAAAAACACATGTTTTATGAGGGAGAGAGGAAAATTTGGAGGCTACATCTGGGACCTTCATGAAAATCAGGGACACTCAGGAGGTACGGGTGCATACAATGCACCCATGCATATGTGTGTCTGATACACACAAGTGACCCTGTTAGTCTAGTGGTCCCCCCACCCCCTAGCACGAATCTCAACCCCCATTTCATGTAAAGATTAGACTTATCCCTGGTAGTCTAGTGATTCCCCACCCCTCCAGCATGAATCCTGACCCCCATTCCATGTAAAGATTAGACTTATCCTGGTAGTCTAGTGGTCCCCCCACCCAGCAGTGACACCCCAAGCACAACAACAACTACGAACAGAGCGCGACCAGCTTAGCCCTCCTCTCACTACCATGGCGGCCACTGACTGAGAGTGCGAATGAGCGCTACCATTCATTACAGTAGCGCTCATTTGTACCTTCAGTCGGGTGGCCAGCCATGGTGATGAGAGGGAGGGCTGAGCCGTCACCGCTCTGTCTGATGGCTTGTTATTGGGCTGAGCAGGGGCATCACTGCTGGGTAGAGGACCACAACACTACACTGCCAGGGAAACGACTAATCTTTTACGTGGACTGGGGTCAGATTCTGCTGGGGGGTGGGGACCACTAGACTACCAGGGACAAGTCTAATCTTTTACATGAAATGGGGTCAGGACTCAAGGGGGGGGGTACCGCCGCATTACTGGCAGCTTTTTAGGAGGCCTAGTCATATACAGGTTGTGCTAACACCTGTAGCACGGCACTATACTTTTGAATATGCCACACTGCTGGCATTCCTGGGTGCTCCCCTAACCCTGATCATGCATACTATTATATATTAGTGTAGGTGCTACCACACAGTGCCAGTGCTAATAGGGCTTTTGAATATTGCAGCCTCATGCAAATCCAGTGCTATTCCAGTGCTACAGATTTGCACTGGGTGCAAAGGTTTGAATATCTGGCCCTATGTCTGCCGTCGCTGTTTTTTGATATTTCTAGTAAAGATAAGTAATATACTACTTGTTATGTGTGGAGAATTTTTCTTTGTCCTAACAAAGGTGTGCCAAGACTGTTTTGTTTGCCATTTTGCATGGTCTTAGAGCACCCATACCTCTGTGTGGCTCTGTCTTATTCCTAGGAAAATAAGTATGTAGAGTCCTGCAGAATGTGGAATCCAGCTGTCAGAAAGTGTGGAGAATGGGAATCCTCCTTCTGAAAGACTTTTCAGAGTTTCTTTGTTAGTTCCCTGGAATTCTGAAAAGCATTTGTATGTAAGCATACAGAATTTCCATGATCATGCAACTGGTAGAATAATAGTCAATGGTTTGTGTAAAATGAATCAGAGGCTTCCATGAACTGTGGAGTGAACACTCAGTTATCAAAACTTCTGAATTCTGCCTGAGATGGAATTCCCAATACATTCTAAATTCTGTAGGATTTCAGCAGAAGTAGGCTTTGAAAGTTTTGCACAGCACTATAAATAATTGTAAGTCTAATTAATTATTCATGGGCTAAAATAGCTCACTGATTGGATGTTGTGCCGATCTGAAATCTCTTAGAAATGCTCAGCATAGTAGCAACACTTAGGTCCATGCATGCTCTACACTGACAGAAGTAGCATAAAAACAAGAATTGTTTTTAGTGCTTCAGTACTGTAATAAATTACTGTGATTAGACTCATAATTGCAGTAATGACCTCAAAGCTGGTAATTTCCTGTTGATTAATGAATGGCGGGGTGGAATTAGCCCTCAGCTGCACCTTGGGCAACCCTTTCCCCCAGCCAGTTATTAATTGCCAGGAAATGACTGGCTGTTCAGTCATTATTGTTTAAGTGAAAAATGTATTAAAGAGGGACTCTGGTCAAAAGTGCTACATTGCAGAATTAGAATAAGCATATCCCCAATAAATCGCATACCAAACATTGGGTTTCTGTGTAACTTCATTTTAAAGTTAGGGGATATTTTGTAACCCTGATCTCACTGCCTGTTCAAAAAAGCCAGTTTCAGTGAAGAGGTGCTGCTGATGTCATCTCCTGAACTCACAGTCGAGTCCTCCCTGTCAGCAAGCTTATAGGACCTGTCTCTTCAAAGTTAAAAGATCATTCTGTAATTGTTTTCTCAAGTAAAACAGGCAGCAACATTCTAAAAACAGTGCTATCGAATCTATGTGTTTAAGGTTTTATAACAAAGTTGACAAATTTGTATTTTAATGCCTTTTTGGTGTGGTTCATTTCTCCAGAGTTGCAGGGTGCTGAGTCAGCATGCCTCCGGGCTACTGATACCATGCAAAGTGTTACTGTGCAGTGCCTGTTTGGAAGTTGTATTGCCACAAATGTTGCAATGTTGATAACTGCATTGTTGTTTGTCAGTGTTTGCTTTACAATAAGTTTTAATAAAGGCCTTATATGCATTAATTCCCTACTAAGGGTGGAAGTGTTAGCCCTGGTAAAACAATCATTGTAATGTGGAGTACAATGCAGATGGGCCTGAATATAGCTCAAGTAACAACCTGTCATTTAGAAAACAGAAAATGAGCTCTGTTCAACTGAGTATCCCATTTATTCATACTTTGATGATGAATAAAATATTGCCTGATTGATTGAGTGATTAAGCATTGAGCTGACCACTGCACATAAACTCTTAGTATGGTTTCAAAACAGCACTACCTCTCCCACCCCCATTTACAGTGTGATGTAATAATTGATTTAAAGCACTATCCTGAGAAATCACCTCAATTGAATGGTAGGTGTGAATGATCACAGCCTCTCGCCACATCAGATATCCAGCCTGCAAATGTCACATTAGTGTGCTGTGACTTAGTATCCAGCAAACTAGCAGAAAAGGGCCACAGCAAAAAAGCATCAAAAACAAAATTATGAATTTGTCAACTTTGTTACAAAACCTGAAACACACAGGTTTTAAAGCAATGTTTACATGCTGCCTGTTTTACTGGAGAAAACCATTTGCACATAGCTTTTAAACTTTGGAAAAGCAGATCCTCAAAGCTTGCTGACAGGGAGGGCTAGATTGTGAGTTCAGGAGATGACATCATCAGCATCTCTTCACTGAAACTGGCTGTTTTGAACAGGCAGAGAATGTCAGGATTGTAAGATGATTTGTAACTTTTAAACAAAGTAACTTAGGGATCTCAGTTTTGGCAAGAGAGTGATTGGGGCTATGTTGATCCATAGTTTGAATTTATTAATGCCAGTAATTTGTGACTATAGTACTTCTTTAACGTAGGAAGTGACTCAAGATGTGCCAGAACCCCTTAGTGCTTTATGATGCTCTGACACTTTCTCAAGGACCCCTCTGAGGAAGTGCCAGAACAGTATGAAGCACTGAGGATTCTGGCATGTCTTAAGTCAGAGTCACAGAAAATGGCCGCTCTGAAGCATAGTGTGTTAGAGCTACATGTATGAGTTCATGTCAAAAACATCAGCAGCATCTGCCAACATAACTGAATACTGCAATTACTGTATTACAGTACAAAAAAAAATACAAAAGCTACTCACAAAATTGTGCAGTTAGCAGCCAGTAAGCATGTAGGCCTATGGCTCACAAAATGGCTTGACTGGTTTTGTGCATACACAATTTTGTAGGTAGCTTTTGCATTTTTTTCTTTTTTCAGTACTGTAATAAAGGAATTGCAATGTTTGGCTATGTTGATGGATGGTGCTGTTTTTTTTTTTTTTTAAGTCAACATGTCTTGAGTTATACTCTGCCTTAATACATTTTTTCATTTATTTCTTTTCCATTTGTTTTGCACTTTTCTTTGTTTGATTTAAGTAACTATTAGAACTTTTCATGACTTACTAGAACCTCAGAACCTTTTGCAGATCTGTTACCAGGTTGTTCCTATAACTGGCATAGGCTTGTTTTCCTCTTAAGAGCAGTATATTCAAGTAAAATATGTTGGAATCCTCTTTTCAAAAGCAAACAAAGCTAGTTTCTCCTGTCTTTTGAAAGCATTTCTATTCTGATGAATTCTTTGACATGGGATCCCTACTCTTTTACGTCAGACCTAGTGTTCTGTGAGGGGACACCTCCCTAGGGAGGAAAGCGAGATGGCAAATAGATACTCTAATTTTTCTGTAAGATATGGTAGAAGAGATTACATTGTCTGTGACCTGGAATATGCAGAAAGGGATTGAAAAAATGGTCTGAATAAAAAATAATGTACAGGGTGATCATATTACTCAAATGCAAGGAACCAAAAATAATGTATAGGATGATCAAATTACTCAAAGGTGAGGAACCAAAAATAATGTACAGGGTGACCATAATGCTCAAGGGTACTCAAGGGTAAGGAACCAAAAATAATGTACAGGGTGACTATATTACTGAAAGGTAAGTGTGATAGTATAAGCACCCCCCCCCCCACACACACACACACACACAACTGGACATTCTTTGTTTTCTCTCTCCTCTCTTAAGAAAATCTACTGCAGTAGTGATCTGTCCTATTCTAATATTCTGTTCTTAATTTTTCCTTTCCTAGCAGCTGGGGTGGCTTCTCATCATGATGTCTTCTTCTTTTTTAATCTCTCTATACACTTTCTGTATCCATGTAGTAGGAAGGTATTTGATTCTGTGAAGCCTTGGGGGTAGGTTGAAAATCTTGAAAATGTAAGATAGGCAGTAGCTTAGTTTAGCCCTATCTTTTTTGGGAGTCCATTTTAGTTAGTAAATGAAGTGTTTATTTTCTTGTTTGGTTTTCCATAAACAGGTTTGTTGCTGGTATAATAAGTAAAGACGGTATATGCTAGCATTTCATTACTTCCTATCCCTTCTCTGTAATCCTTGTGCATTTTCCCAGCATTTCACCCCCCACCCCATTTTAGGTTAGTGAGAGTTGCTTAAAAAAGTATTTTTCAGTTCCTCTGGGAATGGTGGTTGTTAGGAGGAGAGCTGAGGTCTCGTATCCTCTGTAGTTGTAGTAAAATGAAAATTCTCCGGTTTGCAGTTTCTGTAATCGAACCACAAGTGCTACAGCGCATAGTGCCTAATTTTTAGTTTCAGTCTCATTGTAGCTCTTTTAGAGTGTTGTCCAGTAGTAGTAAAGCCAGTGATATATTTTATAAAGAGGAACAAAAGGAGGTTCTAGTTTTATATCGGAACACCTTGGATACTGGTGTAAAAATAAATGATACCAGATGGTCTGTTTTATTTTCTATTAAACAGCTGTTGCACAGTTCCAAAAAGGGTAGACAGTGTTCCAGGTTATATACACCACTTACAGGGGGAAAGATTAAAATAAAAACAAAAGGTTTAGTGAACATGTTGCTACTTTCAGCTTTTAAAAACATGAACAGCCCATAATGTAATGTATGTCCCATAATTGCTTAAGACACCTGGATGCAGTCCGTGTATTCAGAGCTCTGTTTAAAATTTGTATATTAAACAGGGACAAAAGTAAGAAAAACAAGATAAAGGAGTCCTGTGTGTTTTTTTTTCAGAGTGTGCTGTGATAATACCTAGGTATTATATAAGAAAACATACCAGGGGACTTGCTCCTCACCTCTCAGGATTGTAATGACATCTCTTTAGGGCCAGCAGCCCTCTAGTGAGCTAGTTATATAGTCCAAGCATTGGATGAGGTCACAGCTTGTAGGAGGGGACAAACATCTTAAGTGACCCTTACATATGCATAACAGAATAGCCCTTATTATGCTTATTTTATTGGTATACTATTTAATGCTATTTGTTAATAATTTAAATAAAGATTTATGACTGTGTGATGCCCCACGTGTATGCATTATTGTAGGCTTATTTTATGTATTAGTGGTAGGGGGCAGATCATGTGACCTGTGATGTCATCCTACTAGTGTTATAAAAGGGGTAAATTTGTATAACCAAGCAGATAGGCAGATTGCACAGAGGGTAGTGGTCCTATCTTACTCCAGGTACCACTCTGTGGCAGTACTCCATGTTTGGTCTACTGAATTTCAGATGAAGCCCTTTTTTATTTTTTGGGGTTTTTAAGTTAATTAGTTTATTTTCTTGAACAAAGCAAGAAGAATTATTTGTTTTTCTTTATAAATAATTAGCCACACAAAGTTCATGTGAGCAAATCTCAAATTTTGGTGTTCTGTGTTGTCATTAATCCCACACCCTATTACAAATTTTGGTGGCAGTGGTGGGATTCTGGTCATACAAAGGATAGCAGGGGAGACTAGATAGTACCAGTATTGGTACGAGTGGCAATGATGGCAACTGGAACTTCTGAGAAACAAGGAGCAGTAACCTACTTCCAGATGGAAAAGACCAGCGAGCCACTTTATGCTGGCCTTCCAGATGTATGAATGAAAATTACTAAGGAAGCAGCAGTAGAGAATGAGGATGAAGGCATACAACAAGAAAAACATTCAGGGTTGGTGATCTACCACCAGAAAACCTCAGTGACTTATTGCATTGGATGACCTTTCAACAGATGGAAATAGAATGACAAAGGGATACTGATGCACAAGAAAGGAAAAGAAATTGGAAGTGCCAGGATGCAAGGTAGGCAGAGACTTTACATTTATTGCAGACTATGGGCATAGGCCATGGAGCTGGGGGTACTCAAACCACCAATAATCCTAAAGACATAAAACTGTCACGTATGTTACCTACTGATGACATTGAGGCATACTTCACCACTTTTGAACGAGTGGACAAGGCTTGTGATTGGCCCACAACCCAGTGGGTAGTAAGACTTGCCCCATATCTCTCCGGTAAAGCACAACTGGCATATGGTAATATGGACCCTTGACTAGCAGACGATTATGAACTGGTAAAACGGGAAATACTAAAACAGTATGATATAAATTCTGAGACATATCGGCAAAAGTTTTGAGCATTGAAACACCACCCACAAGATCCTCCAAGAGGGACTTACATTAGATTATGTGAATCATGTTTGAAATGGATTGTTCTAGAAGGAAAGTCAAGAATGGACATTATAGAAATGTTCGTAATGGAACTATTTTTGCAGATACTACCAACAGATGTTCAAATATGGATAAAAGAATATAATCCAGAATCTGCAGAAATGGTAGTAACCTTGGCTGAGGACTTTCTTTCTGCTCATCAGACCTACAGAAAAGGAGGAAATTGACCCTATGAAGCAGCATCCAAATCTACAGTGGTAAGAACTCCTCAGCCTGTTCGGTCAAGGACCTTTGAACTTGGTAAAGGAAAAAGGAAATTTCCCCCTGATATCATTTGTCATACTTGTAAAGGAAAATGACATATTGCTAGGTTCTGTCCATCATGAAAAAGTGATGGGGCTCATTTGGCTTTGTTAAATTCTACATACCCTACTGCCATAGTTCAGGTACAAGTACAGAAAATGTTGCGGTTGATTGTTATAGGAAGTAAAAACACCCTAATCAGAAAAGAGTTATAATCAGAGGAGAGATCTAGGGGACCATCTATAAAAGTAATTTTGTGTCCATGGGGATAGTCACCAGTATCCTACAGTAAAGTTACCCTTATGGGTTAATGGGGTCACTTCCTTAGTATCCGTAGGGTTAGTACCCTCTTTGCGAGTCCTGGTTGTTTTGGGACATGATTTCCCTGATTTTTCTTCATTGATAAGTAATACTAAAACAGACATCACAGCTGTGACTACGAGAGCACAGAGTAAGAGGGAGTTATTGCTGGGAGAGGTGCTTCTTTTTGTTGGAGAAGTGTTTGGGGAACAAGGAAAGACCAGAAAAAATGGAAAAGAAAAAAGAGCACAGGACCAATAGAAACAGATAAAATATAGGTTAACTAATAAAGTTAATGAGATGTTTGTTAAAAGTGATATAAGGGAACAGCAACAAAATGATATCACACTTAAACCTTTCTTCCAGCAGGTGGGACAGATAGTCATCAGGTATTCCCACTTGTTGAGTATTAGATGAGTTACTGTACAGAATATGTGAAAATCCAAAAACAGGAGAGAAAGTAGAACAACTCCTGGTACCACAATGTTACAGACAAGATATTTAGGCATTAGACCATGCTATCCCTTGGGCAGGTCATACTGGGAGGGATAAGACAGCAGGTAGACTTCTACTTAGGTATTTTTGGCCTGGGATTCATGAAGATGTGGCTCGATATTGTCAAGCCTGCCCTGAATGCCAATTGATAACTCAAAAAAAGAAGGATATGGTTCCTTTAACCCTCTACCCTTAGTAACATCTCCTTTTGAAAGGATAGGGATGGATAATATAGGACCCTTAGATAAAAGTAGTATGGGAAATAGATTCATTCTGGTCATTTGTGATTATGCTACTAAATATCCGGAAGCTATCCCTATGTGCTCAGTTACTGCACCACGCATTGCAGAAGAATTGGTTAAATTGTTCAGCTGGGTAGGAATCCCTAGAGAGATTGTAACTGATAGAGGGACTAATTTTAATGCTGGACTATTAAAATAATTATATTGTCTCCTGGGAATAGTGTCATTAAGGACTTCATGTTATCATCCACAGACAGATGGGTTAGTAGAACATTTTAACCAAACCTTAAAAAGAATGATTAAAAAGTTCATACACGAAGAAGGAAAGGAGTGGGATAAGTACCTTCCCTATCTGTTATTTGCATATTGAGAAGTACTACAAACATTAACAGGGTATTCCCCATTCTCGCTCCTGTATGAGAGAACACCTTGTGGGATTCTTGATGCAGCAAGGAATGTTGGGAACAAGGGAAAGATCTGTAATATCCAGGAACAGCCCATTATATGAAACAACTAAGGCAGAGGTTGGTTTCTGATACCAGTAAAGCTCATGAATTAGGAATTGAGGCTCAAGAAGGACAAAAGATCCACTATGACAAAGGAACAGACAGTAATAAATGTTTTCAACCAGGGGAACAAGTATTACTGTTATTCCCTACTTCAACACATACATTACTTATGAAATGGCAAGGTCATTGTAGGACACTCAGGCAAACAGGTCCAGTTACCTATGAGATTGCCACACCAGACAGGTGAGAAAAGAAAAATATTTACCATGCCAATCTGTTGAAAAAGTGGCATGAGCGAATTGAGACTAAAGTACAGATGATAGTAATACCTGATTCAGATCTGACAGATATGGATTTGGCATACCAATGTCTGGATGAATCCAAGGGGATAGATGAGATAAAGATAAATCCAGACTTGACTGACAAACAAAAAGGGGAAATACAGACCCTGGTGAAAGACTACAGAGCTTCCATCACCAGTAAGCCAGGTGTGGCTAAAGGAGTAGAATACCAAATTGTAACCACATCTGGTCCTATATGAAAGAAGCCATAGAGGATCCCAGAAAGAAGTAGAGGAGAAGTACAAAAAGAAATTCAGAAAATGAAAGGCCTTCACATAATTGAACCCTCCCAAAGTCCCTGGGGTTCCCCTGTAGTGATAGTCCCTAAAAAGGAGGGGATATAAGGTTATGTTTAGACTTTAGAGGACTCAGTCAGGTGGCCAAATTTGATACGTATCCAATGTAATTAGT
Organism: Neoceratodus forsteri; assembly: GCA_016271365.2. Classification (NCBI taxonomy): domain Eukaryota; kingdom Metazoa; phylum Chordata; order Ceratodontiformes; family Ceratodontidae; genus Neoceratodus; species Neoceratodus forsteri. The sequence goes on along the minus strand of CM028138.1, from coordinate 618,227,512 downwards.
GACAACAAGGAACACCAAAATGTGAGATTTGCTCACACAAACCTTGTGTGGCTAATTTATTTATAAAGAAAGAAATTCAATTCTACTTGCTTTGCTCAAGAAAATAAAATAATTAACTTACAACCAGAAAAATTAAAAAAGGGCTTCATCTGAAGTTCAGTACACCAAACATGGAGTACTGCCACAGAGTGCTACCTGAAGTAAGATAGTACCACTATCCTCTATGCAATCTGCCTATCTGCTTGGTTCTATAGGTTTATCACTTTTATAAAAGTAGCAGGATGACAACACAGGTCACATGATCTGCCCCCTACCACTAATACATAAAATAAGCCTGCAACAATACATAAATGAGGGGCATCATACAGACATAAACCTTTAATTCTAAATTATTAACAAATATCATTAAATAGTATACCAATAAAATAAGCATAATAAAGGCTATTCTGTTATGTATATGTAAGGATCACTTAAGACGTTTGTCCCCTCCTACTAGCTGTGACCTCATCCAATGTTCAGACTATATGACTAGTCCACTAGAGGGCCGCTGGCCCTAAAGAGATGTCATTACAACCCTGAGAGGTGAGGAGCGAGTCCCCTGGAACGTTTTCTTATATAATACCCAGGTATTCTCGCAGCACAAAAAAAACACCGAAAGGCAGAACACTCACAAATCCACATATACCAAGGGCACTGGTCATTAAATTTTTTTTTTATTTACATACCAATATATGTCGTTGTGATGCATTTTATGTTGGTAAAACAATCAGGGCCATGAAGGTGAGAGTTATAGAACATATAAGGGCAATACAGAAAAAAGATCTTACTTATGATACAGCAGCACACATATAGCAAAATGTTCTCAAAATGGGGAACATAGTTTTACTTTTATGGGTATTGACAAGGTCTGTCCAAAACCTTGTGGTGGCAGTTTTATTGATCCATTAATTACCTGGGAAGCTTTCTGGATTATCAATCTTAATGCAACAAAAGGCAAGGATCTTAACTCTGGATTAGGCTTTTTAGGCCTCAGATATGTTGGTATGCAAACAAACATTTTTTTTTAATAACCAGTGTCCTTGGTATGTATGGTTGTGTGTGTTCTGCCTTTCTGTGTTTTTTCTGATGTTCTATGGCATTAAAGCACCACATCCTTGTGCTTGCTCCTTTCTGGTGAAAAATTATCACAGCACACTCTGAAAAAAAAACACACACAGTACTCCGTTATCTTGTTTTTCTTACTTTTGTCCCTCTTTAATATAAGAATTTTAAACGGAGCTCTGAATACAAAGACTGCATCCAGGTGTCTTAAGCAATTATGGGATATACATTATATTATGAGCTGTTCATGTTTTTAAAGGCTGAAAGTAGCAACACGTTCACTAAATCATTTGTTTTTATTTGAATCTTTCCTCCTGTAAGTGGTGTATGTAACCAGGAACACTGTCTACACTTTTTGGAACTGTACAATGCTGTTTAAAAGAAAATAAAACAGACCATCTGGTATAATTTACTTTTTACACTGTTATCCAAGCCGTTCCAATGTAAAATTAGATCCTCCTTTCGTACCTCTTTATAAACTATATCCCTGGCTTTACTACTACTGGACAACACCCTAAAAGAGCTACAATGAGATTGAAACTAAAAATTAGGTGCAACATGTTATAGCGCTTGCGGTTCGATTACAGAAACCGCAAACCGGAGAATTTTATTTTTACTCCAAATACAGAGAATATGAGACCTCAGCTCTCCTCCTAACAACCACCATTCCCAGAGGAACTGAAAAATATTTTTTAAGCCGCTCTCACTAACCTAACATGGGGGGGGGAATGCTGGGAAAGTGCACAAGAGTTACAGAGAAGAGATAGTGAAGTAATGGAATGCTAGCATATACTGTCTTTACTTATTATACCAACAACAAACCTATTTATGTGGAGCCAAACAAGAAAATAAACACTCCATTTACTAGTTAAAAAGGAGTCCCAAAAGAGATAGGGCTAGATTAAACTACTGCCTATCTTACTTTTTCAAGATTTTCAACCTACCCCCGAATCTTCATAGAACCAAATACCTTCCCACTAGGTGGACACAGCAGGTGTATAGAGAGATTAGAAAAGAAGGAGACATCATGATGGGAGGCCAACCCAGCATGCTAGGAAAGGAAAAAAGGGTAACCATATTACTCAAAGGTAAGGAATCAAAAATAATGTACAGGGTGATCATATTACTCAAACGTAAGGAACCAAAAATAATGTACAGGGTGACCAAATTACTCAAAGGTAAGGAATCAAAAATAATGTACAGGGTGACCATATTACTCAAAGGTAAAGAATCAAAAATAATGTACAGGGTGACCATATTACTCAAATGTAAGGAACCAAAAATAATGTACAGGGTGACCAAATTACTCAAAGGTAAGGAATCAAAAATAATGTACAGGGTGACCATATTACTCAAACGTAAGGAACCAAAAATAATGTACAGGGTGACCATATTACTCAAAGGTAAGGAACCAAAAATAATATACAGGGTGACCATATTACTCAAAGGTAGGGAATCAAAAATAATGTACATGATGAACATAGTGCTCAAAGGTAAGGAACCAAAAATAATGTACAGGGTGACCATATTACTCAAAGGTAGGGAATCAAAAATAATGTACAGGGTGACCATAATGCCCAATGATAAGGAATCAAAAATAATGTGCAGGGTGACCATAGTGCTCAAAGGTAAGGAATCAAAAATAATATCTGTGGTGACCATATTACTCAAAGGTAAGGAATCAAAAATAATGTACAGGGTGACCATAGTGCTCAAATTCAAGGAATCAAAAATAATGTACAGTGTGACCATAGTGCTCAAAGGTAAGGAATCAAAAATAATGTGCAGGGTGACCATAGTGCTCAAAGGTAAGGAATCAAAAATAATATCTGTGGTGACCATATTACTCAAAGGTAAGGAATCAAAAATAATGTACAGGGTGACCATAGTGCTCAAATTCAAGGAATCAAAAATAATGTACAGGGTGACCATAGTGCTCAAAGGTAAGGATTCAAAAATAATATACATGGGCCCAGATATTCAAACTGCACCCAAAAAGTGTGCAACAGCAAGTGCAGGTCCACTGCGCCCATGTGCAAGAAGCACGATTTTCAAAATCTGCACCGGCCAAGATGCACCTACGTCTGACTGAATATCACACCACCTGCACCATAGCGCAACCAGGGATGTGAAGTTGTGCATATCTGATGCACCATAGCGCAACAAGGGATGCTCAGTGGAGCAGTCCAGATGCACCATAGCGCAACCAGGGAAGCCCCCTGTAGCAGGGCAGCAATGCAACAGCACAACCAGGGATGCAGGGGTCCACCACCCATGCCACAGATGGGCAGAGGAACACACAGCAGAACAGACATTGTCCCCCACACCCAATGCACTGCACAACTGGGGGAGAGCTAGAATAACCACTGGCCCATGGATACCAGCAACCAACCCACAACCGGGCCATGGTGCCCCAGCACAACCCCTGGCAAGCTGTGACTGGCACACGAGGAGGTCCGACTACCCCATGCCACACCATCCCACCAATGCAGAGCACACCCTGCACCACGATCACCATACACCCTTCCCAGGAGTAGAGCCCAACAGTGCAGGACACCCTATGCATGCCACCACCCCCACTGTGACATGCAACCCTGTGCGCCACAGAGCCATGCAAGGCAGCCCTACCATGTGAACCCTGCTGTGGGTGACAACAGACAGCAATGTAACAACAGCATACACAGTGTCACCCTGCACATCCCCCCGAGGTACAGCTAAGAGACCAACCAGGCGTTGCCACACGAGGTACCCCACATGTGACAGGGCATGCCCCAGACACCCACCACCAGTGGTACAGCACCCTGCACACCCTCCCAAGGACACATCCCATCCCAGCACTGGCCACAACAGCCAGCACAGATATGCACAGTGTTGCATGGAAGCATGCACCACACAGGATGCAACACAGTGCATGGACAAACACCCACCCATACCCAAGAGCACACCAACACAGGGACACAGTAGCAGGTCAACCAAACCACTGGTGTGTGGCCACGGCTGACGTGTACACATGGCCAGCACCCCTACATTGCACAGGTGTGCCAGTCACCCTCTGGAGCACCATGAAGCTGTATGCCACCAGCATGCTGCCGGAGCACAAGTGACAAACACTGGAGCACATCCCTGCAACAGACACAAGCGACAGCATGGAGGGGGGACAACAACAGCGGAGGCCACAGTGCCACAGGAGGCAGACGTGCACCATACTGGTGATGGAAGGCAACCTGGTATTGTGCCAGGTACAGTTGTTATCTGGTATGGACAGCCACCACTGACATGCCAGCAGACCGTGCATATCACAGACATGCAAGGGTGTCGGCTGCAGGCTATGGACTGTCTGACAGGGGTTCCATGCACACAGTGCATGCACCATGGACCACTGCATACAGGCATCCAGTGCACAGAGTACAACACACAGACTACAGACAGTGACTGATCCCCCTGCTCACACCATAGGCGGTTCACTTCTGCACACACACACCTATGCATGCACCACCACTGATGTCATGCACACCACTGCAGCTGAGCACCTGCAGCCCAGTGCAAATCAGAGACCACCACAGTTGTCATAACAAAACAAATGTATTTAAAACAGGAAATACAAAAGCTATATACAACTATGTACAATGGGGAAGGGCCACATACCAGGTGGGGCAGGGGTGAACAAATGGGACAGGGAAGAAGGGGTGTGAGGGTGGGTCAAGGGGGGGAAGGTGTAATTAGGGGCATGGATTGATCAGCGTCTGCCCCGGTCTTCCTCCATGTGGCACCGATGTCGCCTCCTCCACCTCACTCTGTGGTGGTCCATTCTTTGCAGGAGCTCCAGGATTGCCCTCACCACCTAGAGCAGCTCCTGCAGTCCTCGCTCCAGTGCCTGGAGTCACCGTCCACCTAGGACGAGGGAGCAGAGTCAATAAGTGTGACTGTCCAGCCCCCTGCAGCCCGCCCATTGAGTATGGCATACAGCCATGTGCCACGCCCCTGTGATGGTGTGCAACCACCCACAGTGACCGTGTCCACAAGACCTGCCTACCCAGGCAGCCACAGCCATATGTACCACTGCACACACCCACCGCCCATGTCCTGCACAGCACCACCGTGTCTGTACAGTGACTTGGCTATGCAGTGTGAAGGCAGTGGCACAGCCATGTGCCCAATGCATGCATGGACCACCATTGATGCACTCCCAGACATGCAGTGCCACTGGACAGTGCTGACTGTAACAAGTTAAGTGCATGGCAGTGGTGTCAATGGATGGTGGCCATGCCCCGCTGCCCACCCAGTTATACAGCATGCAATAGTAATCATGGATGTAAGGCACTCACCATCATCAGGCTGGTCTGTGCACTGCTGCAGACCTTCAGCCCTCCTGTCCTGCTGGTCCTCCAGGCGGCGCCTCCGCTCCCTCATCTGCCTGTGCTCTTATGGGCCTAAGGTGCAAACATGGAGAGAGGAACATCAGTAAAATCTGATAGCAAAGTCCCCCCACCCCCATGTGTGCGCAATCCCACACGGCCATACCCATCCACCCCACACCCTGATACCACCACCACGACCAACACTGGATGCCCCCCCATGTGCCGGACACATGCAACTGTGATACCTGTATGGAAGATAGTGTATGGATGGGGCACCTACCTGGCCGTGGCACCATGCCCCTCCTGGCATGTGCCCACAGGTGGGCAAGCAGGTCTGGTTCTCTGCACCTGAGGTCCCCATAATGGTGGTGACACTGCTCCGCTGTGCACCCCATACCAGTGGCCACCTCCTGCCAAACTGCACTCCTGGCCCCATCCAGGGGTGCATCACCATATAGAGCCCCAGCATGGGGCTCTACAATGGCCACCAGGTTTGCAAGCTTCACCTGGCTCCACATCACTGCCCTTCTCCGTGCCATCTCAGGAAAGTGGTGGATTCAAAATGGCTCTCAGCAGTGCAGTCCTGCCATGTGCAGATGCTGTGCAGTACAGCGCTGCCATTCCCTATCATGCTGTCACTGAACAGCGCGATAGTGGTGTACCCATGCCTGATGCATGGCGCCTGGGGGGCAAAGGTTGGGCACAGGGTCAAGGGTCTCTCGCACACGGACAGCCACAGTGCGATTGAAACCCAATGAGTGTAGCGCAATTGGGTGTCTGTGTGCCACCTCCTGTAGTGGCCTACAGTGCTGTGGCCCCAGTGCGCCTATGGCACCCCAGTGCCACAGCACCATACATGTGAACAGTGCAGTAGTGCCACTGGTATAATGGTGACTGTGCCCTGCATTGCATCCCGCACACAGCACATCAGCAGCATGGCATTCACCTGAATCATCAACCCGGGCATGCACAGTTAGGTGTGTACTGCGCATGTCACAGAACTGTGCCCTTGGCTCAGCATGTTTAACACAATTGTGCAAAGCACAACAGCGCGATATTCAACTGGCATATGCAAATCAGCTAATCAGCCATTCAATAGCACAGTCAATGCATTTGCATCCACTTAAAAATGTGCCTTGCCTCATTTGCATGTGTTGCGCTATAAAAATGCAACATTGGACTGCACTGGCCATAGTCGGTTACTGCAGTCTATTGCGGTGAGTTGCATTCTGTTTGGGAGTGTGGACTGTGGTGTTTGGGACATGCATGGGACTGCACAGTCACAGGTAACACCTGTCATTCTCACAGGAGGAATAATGACTGATTGTGAGGTGGAGGAGGAGGAGGAACAGAGACATGGGAGGAAGAGGAGGCCTAACTTCCCCAAGGCAGAAACAGATGCCCTGTTTGAGGTCTACCTCAACCAGGAGCCACTGCTCAGCGGATGCAGGGGAACAGCACAGGCCCAAGCTGCTGCATGGGAAGAGGTGGTGCATGCTGTCAACCTGCATGGCAGCCACCAGCACTCTGTGCAGGAGTGCAAAAAGAAGAGCACGGACAGGCGGAGAATTAAGGAGAAGGTGTCTGCCATCAGGGCAGCGCGGTCTGCGACTGGTGTGGGACAGTCAGAGGTGTAACGCCTGATCCCACAAGAAGAATGGGTTGCTGGCAGCATGCAGCATTGCTCCATCAAGGGTGTTCCAGGTGGTGGATTCCAGATGGGTAGTAGCCCGTCACTGCATGGTAGGTCCTGGTCTGTCAATGGGGGGGGGACAGGGTAGGTCACATACATTAATGCTACTGTTTTTCCCTTACAGCTCCTGAGCATCTACATGGGTCAGCAGTGGTGGGCTTCTCCACTGAGGGTGGTAGCATGGAGATGGAGGAGGCCCATCTACCTCCACAGGCATACGTGGGTCACGGTGACAGTGGGCCCATCTGGACATTCAGACTGATGTTGGTGGAGCAGGTGCCGAGGAGGTCCTGACCATGTCCCAGTGTGCCAGCGTCCATGGATGCCTGTATGCTGAGACTTGGGCTAGTGCCGGATCCATCACTGATGATGATGGAGCTAACATCATGGGCAGTGATACATGTGGGCCACAGGATGGCCACACAGCAGGTGACATCACAGGCATGGCTGTGGGTGGTGCCACTGTGGAGGCTTGCATGAAATCACAGTCCTAGACTGTGCATCTCTGCACCACAGAGGCAGCACTGGTGTGTGTCCAGGGCAGTGGGGCTGTTGCGGCCACTGCAGTGGCACCATTGAGCCCTGGAGAGCAGCAGCCGGAGGGGCAGTATCAGCAGTCGGCCAATGGCCATGGGGGTACAGTGTCAGGGGGCTGCGTCAGTGCACCACCTGTGGACATGCCTAGACCTGGCCCTGGTGTGCAGCTCCCTCCCTCAAGGGGTGCTGACCATCACGGCTGTGAACACCATGAGGGAGAGCATGCCAATCAGGCAGAAGACCTCTTAAATGAGCACACCCGCATACTCCAAGCATCAGTCAATCAGCAGATGCAGCTTGTGATGGTGGTGGATGCACTCAGTGTGGCTCCGCACCAGGCAGAGGAGCAGCGCAGCATAGACACCGCTCTGCTCCTGGCAGGGATGGACCGGTTGCGGGAGGATGTGACCGCTGCCATTGACAGGCAGGCACAGGCAATCACAGCTGTCATGGTCACAATAGGCACACAGTTATTTGCCCATGCATCACAGACACTGTGCAGTGCAATGTCCACCCCCTTTCCTGGCATCATGCAACACCCTCCTTGTTGACACCAGGTTCAGCTGTGGGCATCCCGAGCACACCTGACGCAGGCATGTTTGGTGTGCTGCAGACCCTTGCATGAGCACGGTCGTGTTCATGCAGTGGAACCCCTGGAGGACTGTCGGTGCCACCCCATGAGGCCATTGGTCAGCCTGTCATTGCTGGTGGGTCTTGGTGGGGCCACCCACACATTCGTGGCAGCCGTGGCACTGTGACACATGACTGACCTGTCTTCCAGCATGGCTACTGTCTGATGCTGCCCTGTGTGCATTGTGTTGTTCAGTGTGCAATGCACGGGTGGGGTACCCGGCCCTGCAGGCACACACACGTTCCATCTGCACACCCTCCCGGCTGCTGTCCACTGTGGTGTGTGCATGATGATGCCTGCGTTGTGCTGTCCATCACTGTGCAATGGTGCCCCGTGTCTGACACATGCACAATGACAGGCAGTGGGCATGGTGGTCTGTGGATGTGGGTGTGGCTAGGGGTGGCGGTTGGGGTCGGCGTGCCTCCTATCCTTTGTGCATATCTTGTGAGGTGTGTGTGTGTGACCATGTACCATGTTAGACCTTGCCCATCCCTGGTGGTGTGTGCGGTTCCATGCTCGGTCACTTCCCTTGACTGCATGCACCCCTGGTGTTTATACATGCGTGTTTGTGGGTTGTGCCTTTGCCACTGGTGCTTGCACATGGCCCCATGACTTACCTGGGTTGGCTGAAGTGCTCCTCTGTGATGGTGTCCCAGAGCAGCTGTGCCAGCCTGATCAGTCTGGGGTCCCGTCACCCAAGGGGGGACTGCTCATCACCATCTTCACCAGCGTCCTCATCGTCCTCATCACTGTCCCCCTCTTCAACCTGTACAGCTATCCCACAGTCATTGGCCATGTTGTACAGGATGAAACAGGCCAGGAATAGCCCGCAGACCTTTGAGGGACTGTACTGTAGGGCACCACCATACGTGTCCAGGCAATGGGAACGTGCCTTCAGCATCCCGAACACCCATTCGATGACATTGTGTGTGGTGGCATGTGCCTCATTGTAGCATTGCTGTGATGGGGTCACGGGCCACCGGTATGGTGTGAACAGCCAGGGACAAAGTGGGTATCCACTGTCACCTGTGTGTAGAGGGTGGACATTAGTTTGGTGATCAACATTACCCTGCCTTGGGCCATCTAGGCCAATACCCATGTCACCTCTGACTGTGCCCATCCCAAGCTCTATGTCTTTCTGCGTGGTTTGCATAGTCTCCCACTAAGTGGCCAGTGGGGATGTTCCCACTCTTGAATTTGTGGCACAGTGCTGACTGGTGCCAGATGAAGGCATCATGTGCTCCCCCAGGGTGCATGGCACAGACATTGATTATGCACCCCCTGGCATCGCACACCACCTGGCAGTTGATGCTTGCATACCCCTTCCAATTAATGTATGTGGCCCCTTCGGGGTCAGGTGGTGTGTGGATGGCCACATGGGTGCAGTCTCTTGCCCCTACCTTGCCAGGCATATGTGCTACCTGTGGAACTCCTGTATGTTTGCTGTGTGCTCTGCTGGTGTGCTGGGGAAATGGATGTACTCCACAGCATGTGGCAGCAGTGCGCTGAGGAATTGGGTGAGGTGGCATGACGTGGCCAACTGGGTTGTGCCAGTGGTGTCCCCTGTTGGTCTCTGGAAGGTACCCGTGGCAAGCAGGCACATGCAAGCTGTCACTTTTGTCTCCACTGACAGAGCATGGCTCCATCGTGTGGGTGCCTGCATCACATCACTGCACAGCTCACAGAGCCACCTCAGAATTGCCTGGTTCAGGCAGTACCAGCCCACAATCTCAGTATCGATGAACAGCTCGAAGCTGGTTTGGGCTCGGTACTGCCTGTTGGGGACATACTGCCGACAGGCCCTTCCATGGCCATGCTCCCCTGCTGTCTGCCTTCTCACCCCCCCTCCTAACTGCCTCCATCTGGATGGTGGCACTGGCCATGTCCCTGGCTTGTGTCCCCCCCCCCGGCAGCTGTTTCTGTGTTCCCCTCGCTGTCCTGGCTGCTACTTCCCCTGCACCGGGAACACCTTCCTGTGGTGGCCCCAATGCTGTGTGGCACTTCCCTCTTCTGCACTGTGGCTGTGGCTGTGGCTCCCCACACCTTCCCTGTGCCTGTGGGTTCCAGGTGCTCTGTCTCTGTCCTGCCCTGTGAGTGTGTGTTGCCTGTGTGGCTGGCTATGGTTCAGCAACATGTGCCTTCCCTGTAGCATTCTTGCACCTTTCTCTTGTTCCTTTTTATTTTGGCTCATTTCCACTATCATGCAACTTCTGCTTGCTCCCCTATTACGCATGGTGCATGTTGTTGAATATCGCACTGTGCCATTTATGCATGGTTCCTCCCCCTTCAGTTGCACATGCATTTATTATCATTGCGCTCTTGCGCAGTGTGATTTTGGGGGCACATCTGCCTCCTGATGAATATCTCAGAATGGTGCATTTTTCGGCTTGCGCTGGCACAACCCTATTGTGCGTGGTGCAACCCTTTTGAATATCTGAGCCAGGGAGACCATATTACTCAAAGGTAAGGAATCAAAAATAATGTACAGGGTGACCATATTACTCAAAGGTAAGGAATCAGAAATAATGTACAGGGTGACCATAGTGCTCATAGACAAGAAATCAAAAATAATGTACAGGTGACCATAGTACTCAATGGTAAGAAATCAAAAATAATGTACAGGGTGACCATAGTGCTCAAATGTAAGGAATCAAAAATAATGTACATGGTGACCATATTACTCAAAGGTAAGTAATCAAAAATAATGTACGGCGTGACCACATTACTCAAAGGTAAGGAATCAAAAATAATGTACAGGGTGACCATAGTACTCAAAGGTAAGGAATCAAAAATAATGTACAGGGTGACCATAGTGCTCAAAGGTAAGGAATCAGAAATAATGTACATGGTGACCATATTACTCAAAGGTAAGGAATCAGAAATAATGTGCAGGGTGACCATAGTGCAGAAAGGTAAGGAATCAAAAATAATGTACAGGGTGACCATATTACTCAAAGGTAAGGAATCAGAAATAATGTACAGGGTGAACATAGTACAAAAAGATAAGGAATCAAAAATAATGTACAGGCTGACCATAGTGCTCAAAGGTAGGGCATTGGACTACCATGCAGTTGTTCTATATTTGCTCTCTGAATTCAGAGCTCTGCTGTGGTAGAAGTGTTGACCAAAATAATGGTTTCCAACCTTAGCAAAGGACAGCCCATTGCCCCTACTGTGTGTGTGTGGGGGGGGGGACTGATATGCACTGTTTTGTCACTAATGTTGATCAGATAGCATCAAGTGGAATTGAATACCACTGATTTTCATAGATATTGCATGTCAGGGTCTATGGTTGGTATCCAACAGCTGGTTCTGATACCCTAAGATCCACTCATATGTCAACTATCTAATGTGATACCTGAAATCCAAGGCTGCTATCTGAGCTTGTGTCCTACTATCAGATCTTGTATTCTACTGTTTGACCTCGGATCTGAAATCTGAATCTAGAAATGGACAGATGTACTTTCTGTTTGATCCAATTTAGAGAGGCAAAAGCACTAGCCAGACATCACTAGTGCTCACCTTTAGCTACAGAAAGGGTACTACAGGCAACCACAGAAAAGACTGTGAGGGGATGCAATGGGACACAGGGGAACCAGTGCTATGTTCATGGCAAGAGGATGCAGGAGGTGCCTCACATATAATGTGTTGGTGCCTTCTGGCATATAGGACACTGCAATCAATAGGTGACATGAGAGAAAGGGTCTCACTGGGAAATGTATGCACCAGTGGCCAGTTGTCCTTTCCTCACTATCATCCTGAATACATTTCTGAGGAAAAGGAAAAAGTCATAATGTGCTTATAGTAACCCCAGTAAGGACCCTGGAGGTGCCGGACACATTATAATTCAGCACCCCCTTCTGCAGGAGTTGCTGCTGCCACCTGTATGTAAAAGCAAAAAGGGACACAATGAGATGGACATGCACCAATGACCAGTAGCTCTATCTTCACTGCCTTACAGAATATCTCCAGGGAAGGGGACCATGTTGACCTGTACTCACAGCAGCAACCCCACAGGAGGGCCATGGTTGACCTGACTTATTAAATTTTCCCACCTCCAGCTGCAGGGGGTGCTGCAGCCAGCAGTAGTTTGGAGGAGGCAGGGACACAATGGGACAGATGTGCACCAGTGACCAGTAGCTCTGTCCTCACTCCCATGCTGTACCCAAGCAGCCTGACAGAAAAGCAGGATACTGGTGCACACCCCTCCAAAAGGGCCATGACTGAGCATGTGGGAGATGATGTCCAAGTGTCTGTTCATAGATTGGACCATGTTGTCAATCAGTCAGTCAATGTATTGGATAATTTATTCTCCATCATTCAGTATATGCCTTTTGTCATTTTGTCCCACAATCAGTCAAAGGATTGGGCCATGTTTTATATCGTTAAGCACAGGGACTGCCTCATTGTTGCCCATCAGTGAGTTTATGGGTTGTGCCACATTGCCCCACAGTCTATCCTCAGATTGGGACATGTTTTCCCACAGTCAAGTCCATGCAGTGGGTCTTGTTGCCCAACATTCTGTTCTAGGATGAATGGTTAAAAATGTGCTTCTAGTGCCTGGATGGATGGGGACCAAATAAAACATGTATGCCACAGAAGTAGGCAGGGTCTTTGTGACATGCTGAATGTGCTGCAGAACCTGAAAGTAAGGCAGCACCTGTCCCTGCCTGAAGACTCTATAGAACGAACGGGGTGGAAAGGATGCTGGATACCAGTTTTGTGATCAGCACGTTCAGCAAAACTATTGTTCAGTTCATCAGTTGGGAAACAATGCATGCAGAGCAGACTGACAGGACCCAGTTTATTTCTTTTTATCCACAAAAGTGAAAATGCATCCATGGTTCTTATGGTGGTTTCACTACACTAGCCACAGACACCCACTTCTGGATAATAGACTTGCTGCATGACCTTTCCACCAGGTCTTCAGTAGACATATTTTGAGGTGTTATTTTGCACTGATTTTGAGGTAGTTCCTATGTCCATTACTGGTGTCTCCACCCTTACCTGGTGTCAAAGGATCAAACCCAGGAATCTAATTTTCTCTCTTCTTTTCAATGCAGCACTACTGGTGGTCATCAGTTGATCCCCCACTCTATTTTTGGCTGCATGCATAGGGACAGACTCCCTATGTTGCTTAGTTTGCTTAGTCAGTCCATGGAATGGGTCATGTAGCCCATCATTCAGTATATGGCTTGGGCACCATTGTCCCACAGTCAAGCCAGAGACTGGGCCATGTTGTCCCACAGTCACATCAGGAAATCTTGTTGTCCTGCAGTGAGTCCAGGGATTGGAATGTGTTGTTCCACAGTCAGTCCTGGTAGTGGGACATGTTGTCCATCAATCTATGAATATGGCCATCTCACATCGTTATCTCACAGTCACCTGCATGGCAGCACGATTTACTGCCTCTGAACTATCAAGGTGTCTTCAGTATTACTTTTTTGAACAAGCAATCAGTAATATTTCATTGATCATTTTTTTCTGAGTCAGTAATCCATAATCTGTAAATGATTATTTTTTAAGAGTAATTTGATCACTTTTTTGAGCCAGTAATCTGTTACGTTAGTTTGTTGAGTCAGTAACCTCTAACTGATTGCTTTTCTGAGACATTAATCCATAACATTACTTATTTGAGTCAGTAATTAATAATCAGTAATCTGTAACTGACTACTTTCTGAGCTAGTAATCTGTGACTGGTTACTTGTTTAATCCAATAATCTCTAATCTGTAACTGATTATGATTCTGACTCAGCAATCAGTAGTCTATAACTGTTCACTTTTGTGAGATAATAATTGAGGAGAGTTTTCTTCCATAAGAAAACCCCATCATACTTTGTCATTATAACCAGTTGGATATAACAGCAAACACATGCCATGATTTTCCACTCCATGCATGTGCACACTATTGAACTAGTGGTACCAAAATCACTGGCCATACAATTTTCTTTTTGTTTTAACTGTAATCTTTATTGAAGATGATGGAAGGTTTGATACCTTTTATTGGAACAACAAGTATCTTATACAAAGATGGAATTAGACACGTGCACAGGGCCTCACAGGTCCATTCTTCAGATGAATAGTGAAACTGAGCAACATAAGCAGTATTTATATCCCCTGTGGAGCAATTTAAAAAAATAGCAGAAAGTGAAGTAGGAAAGTGATAATAGGACTAGAGATCAAAAGTTTATATAAAATGCAAAGTAAAAAAAAATGATATGTGAGAAGAAATGGGGAGGGGGAATTAAGTATGAACAGGTCAGTAGGAGATGAGAGGGAAAACAAAGGACCAGACAGGAACACAGATAAGAAAGATCTGAGAACAGAGGTTGGCTATAAGGTTAGAATAGACAGGAGATGCCTAAGAAAAGCATAGTGGGAAGCTTGGCCAGCTGCTTATGATTATTGTATGATAATTGTAATATAAAAATATAGTATGTGATTGTCTCACATAAGACAGACTGTGCTTCCATGGGTGCCCCCCCCCGCAGGTTTTAGTGAAGCTACAGGATATGTAAACTGACCAGATGATGTGTGAAATTGACCAGTACAGGTAAAACCTAGAGTTTCCTGTTCTGTTCTTAGTTAAGACTCTGGTCATCTGCCAGAGGATAGACCTAATATACTTTTATGATTTCCTACAGGAACCTATTGATAACAGCAATATATTAAAATGTTATAAAACCTTTTGATCTCCTTGGGAAAACAGTAACCAGACACCAGTTCAAAGGAAAGGCTTGATTAAAGACTTTCATAATTTAGGAAATGTCTTTTTTCTACTGACATCACATTATTTAAAACATTTCCTTATAGGAAATAATGTTTGTACCTTTTTGATTCTAAAAGGAGGAGCTGGATGACTCACAAAAGGGGTATGGAGACACAGGCCTGGATATTCATACTGCACCAGGCAGTGGTGCAAGCCTGGGCACAGTGCAACTGTGATGCGCTGGGGCCAGATCCAGGTGATATTCAATGGCGCTGCACCATGGTGCAGCACTGTTGACTATGGCAGGGTCAGCGCACATACTACACATGTACTGGCACTGCACCAGCACAAGCCACAGATAGGGAGCATAGGGATGTGCCAGCACAAGTGCAGTTGTGCTAGGTGCATCACCAGCAATATTCAGCAGGGGGCATGCAAATGAGGCCATAATATATGCAAGGCACAAATGGGGCCATTTGCATGTGATTATGACCTGATTTGCATGCCTTGCACAGGGCAGCCTGGCAACTTGCACCTGGTGCCCTACACAGCATGATGGGTGCTGTGGGAATCACAGGGCATCCCCTGCCCCATAGCTGCAATTGCACGGTATATGTTTAAAAATAAATCCCTGGTAGTCTAGTGCCCCCCCCAGTTCCTGATTCCCAGATAAACATAATACAGGAGCATGCCTGGTGGCCTAGAGGTCCCCCGTCCCACCGAGTCCCTGATTTCCTGATATATATAAATATGACCATCCCTGGTGGTCTAGTGGACCCCCACGCCTGTTGCCGTGATCACAGTAAATGTAAATAAAATGTTCCCTGGTAGTTGAGTGGACTCCCCCTCCCTCCTGAGTCCCTGATTGTGGTGGAGGTATTATATTCCATTCCCTGGTAGTCTAGTGGTATGCCCCACCCTTCCAATACCCCGATGGATGTATACATACACAGTTCCTGGTGGTCTGGTGACCCCCGCCTCCTTCATCCCTGATTGTGGTACATCACCCACACATACTTCCTTATGATACAATGGCACCCCACCCCTCCACCCACACAGGACCCCTTTCCAACCCCTACCCCATCATTGGTGGGTGGCTGCATCCCACCTGCATTCCACCCTGCTGCCCGCCAAATGACAGGTACAGTATGGACTGTAAGCCCATTGGTCCCCTGTGTGGACCAATGGGCCTGCAGGGCGTACTGTACTAGACAGTTCCAAATATGTGAAGGAGCACTAAAGCACTTCCAGAGGTAATACCTTGGATAGCAAAGATCTAAATGCATTGTGGTAGGAGTTTTATTTCTGTAATTTTCCCTTGTTCTTTTATGTAATTGTGAGCACTTTGATATATTATTCTGTGTTTACATTTTTCATATTTGTATCATCTTTTAGTAGAGAATCTTTTCTTTGAAAGGCTGCCTGGGTGTCTATCAGTTCTTTTTGCATGTGATGTATTGGAGGTTAAGTCTGACAAAACTGTTCTACAGCTTGATTGTGTTACTGAGCTTGAGTAAAAAGGTAAGAAAATACCTTAACAGAGTTTTAAGGGTTCATTTTGGATACCTGGTTAGATGCCCTTAGGAGAAAGATATATTGCATCCCCCGAAGAGAATATTATATGAGCCTGTACATTGGGTATCCTAACATACATTTCACAGTTTGAATCCCCCAAGAACTTGAAGTTAAAGGTGATTCAGATCCAAAAGCAGACAGGAGGTTACCCTGTCTGTTACCTGTTCATACTATTACACTCTGAGGTTGCCACTGTGGAAGCAGAGGGCCTGATCTGCGGAATGCGTTTGTGACATATGGAAGCCAAGAAATTAAAAGAAACAAAAGAACAAAGGCCCAGATAAACAGAGTGTGAGGTAGTATAAACAGTAGGTGTGAAAACAGTCAGGAAGTGGGCAGGACTGAACTGAAGAGTTTGTAGGAGAGGCAGGGAAGTTGTAAGGTACAGATAAAAAAAGCAAATTAGGCAGGAACTTAGAAAAACACAATAACAAAAGAAATACAGGACCAAAATGTGATAAATGTCATGATTTAGTCCACAATAAAAAGAGAATTACAGTTTATTATAGTGTGTACCGATTCAGTCCAGAAATGTTAGATTTAAATTAATATATTTCAGTTCCCATGTCCTTCTGTCCTGTGTGTTTTTGAAGTTGCGTCTTAGTATCAAGACACATAAATGCAAGAAAAAGTTATCTGTTTGTGAAAAATGGTTTACTACTGGTGTCCTGCTATCCTGGATTAATCTTTATTGGCAAAGGCAATTTTTTAAAGACAATACACATACCTAAAGATGAAAATCAGTAGCAATATCTAAACATCTGGAAAAAGACTTACTATCCAACTGGAATTAAAACGTCAAAAAACAAGGAAGAAACTACAGGCTGCTATATTCAATCAAATAAAAACAGCAATTAATAAGAGTTTTACAAATAAGAACAAAATTATACCAGTAAGTGTCATACATCCAAGTTATCATAGAAGAAGTGTGACAATAAATTAAAGAGTGAAGAATAACTGTCCCCACAACTAAAACATTAAAGGAAGTCTAAAATACTAAACATTCCCATACTCCAATAGGTCATACCCAGTTAAGGAATAAAGGCTGCTCTCTTGTGAGTCATATATAAGATCCAGCGGGACCATAATGAACTAATTGCCTACACAGAATGATTCAGATGAGCTGTAAGCTTTTCAATATGATAAATCAGAATCATACGGTCTTGTAAAAGAGTTATGTTAGGGGCTCTATCAGACAGCCATTTTTTAATTATACATTTTTTCATTGCCAACAGGAAAATCAACTGTAATGTACATATTGAACGAGAAGGGGGAAGAAATTCCAAATCAGTAAAAAGGAAACAAAATGAGGTGTTGAGTGTATAGGGTATATGGATATTTAAGAAAGTTCCTGTTGGATGGCAATAAAAAGGGGCCTTAAAACTGTGCACTCCCAAAAGATATGGCCATGTGAAGCTAGGGAAAAACTTGTTTTAGACCCTATAGACAGGAACAAATACAGGAGCTGTCTATATGGTCTAAAATAGTTAGAATTCAAATAAGCCCTCTAGACTTTAAGGGTATTGGAGGTGTATGGATTATGCAATATTTCTGAGAAAGGTGTAAGAGGATAGAATAACAAAATCCTAGAAAAATGTATGAAGTCCTCTGCCTTCACCTCAATCTTTTTCCAATAAGCCCAAAATGTGGGGGTTAGCCAATAGGAGTACAATACAAAATCGAGCTGCTTGTAATAGTGATCAAAATCAGGAATAGCCAACCACTCGACCCCATGTTTTGGGTAATTGCAATAATGAAAACTGCACTCAAGGATGATGAGGACCTCAAAGAAATCTTTTGAAGCATATTTTAAAATCTCAAAAAAAGGACAATGGATGAGAGAGGGGAAGGGCCTGAACAAGATAGAGAAAACTTGGCAGCAGAGTCATGTGGACTACGTCAACATTTTTAAATAATTGGAGAGATAAATAGGATTACATTTCAAGATCCTTAGTAAACTGCTTTAATAAAAGCCCATAATTAATGTTAGCAGGAAATTTAAGATAATTAGCCAATTGTATCCCTAAATATTTTAACGAACATAGGTCCCATCAAAATGAAAAAGACTGATAAACCTGTTTGTTAGGGGAATAGTCGATCTGTAAGACTTCTGTTTTTGAGATATATAATTTGTACCCTTCAATATGCCCAAATTTATTACAGAGACCCCAAAGGGGGACAGAGAAGTATTTGGATCAAGCATGTAAATCAACAGATCTTCAGCATAACGAGCCCATTTCTGCTGCCTTCCTACTAAGCAGATCCCTTGAATTTCATCTGACTGCCAAATTGCTTGTGCCAATGGCTGTAAGTACACAGCAAAAAGCAATGGGGAAAGTTGGCACCCTTGCCATGTACCCTGATATAAAGAAAAGGTGTCAGAAACCAGACCGTTAATTTTAACAAAGGCCTGCGTGTGTTCATACATATGCAATATAAAGGTCTGAAACAGTGGTGGAAAACCAAATTTCTGCAGTGAAGCAAGCAGAAAAAGCCATGCCACCCAGTCAAAGGCTTTCTCAGCATCTAGACTCAATAAGAGAAATGGAGTCTTCAACCGAGTGGCATGATAAAGAATATGGAGGCAGTATCTAATATTGTCATATGCCTGCAACGTGGCTATATATCCTGTCTGATACCTATCAATTAAATCAAGAAGAACAGGCTCCAACCTTTTAGCCAGTATGCTAGTAAATAGTTTATAGTAAATATTTAAAACAGAAATCAGTCTATACAAAGAACATAAGGTGAACGCTTTTCCTGGTTTCAGTATAACAGATAT
Organism: Neoceratodus forsteri; assembly: GCA_016271365.2. Taxonomy (NCBI): domain Eukaryota; kingdom Metazoa; phylum Chordata; order Ceratodontiformes; family Ceratodontidae; genus Neoceratodus; species Neoceratodus forsteri. Next base: position 618,208,126 of record CM028138.1, on the reverse strand, counting down.
GGTAGCCAAGTTCCATGAAGGAGGTAGGAGGTTATCAGGAAAAACTGTCCTTAATGTCTTGCCTAGTGTAGGTAGAAGTAGCTGGTAGAAAGATCCATAAAATTCACCCAAATATCCATCGGGACAAGGGCATTTTGTTGATTTTAACTGGTGCAGAGCCAATAAAGCATCCTCCTCCAAAATAAGAGTGACCAAAAGGTCCTGATGGGAAGGGGAAAGGGTTGTTAATTGTAATCCATGTAGAAAGGCTTCTATTTCCTCCTGTGGAGGGGAACCTTTATGAGTGTATACAGACTGCTAGTAGGCCTGGGAAGCCTGTAAAATGTCTTGGGGGTGGTGTAGTATGATTAGTTTTCGGATCCCAGATTTGAGTGACCGTAGAGTGAACTATTTTTTGTCAAAGTCTAAGAGCCAAGATCTTGACTGAGTCGGGGACAACTTCATAATATTTCTGTTTCAAGACTTGCAGAGCACAGGCAGTTTTGATATTTAGAATTTCCACCTAGCATGTTGGTTTTGTTAAGCTTCCAGCTGTTGATAACAATGCTTCAATCTGGCTGCTATTTTTTTTATATTGAGAAGAAAATTTATAATCTTCCCCTCTGAACACAGCTTTCAAACTGTCACACAGAATACTGGGGGCACTTTGTGTGAGCTACAATATTTTCTTGCAAAAGTTGTGGGATTTTATCTCTAATTAACTGCTGGAAGGAGGATATATTTAACAAATAATTATTTAAATGCGAGAGGCATTTATGACATGGGTGTAGGCAGGCATACTCCAAGCACTCCATGGTGTGCAATTTTATTTAAGGGGGGGAAGCAAATAGGCTCTGAACTGCTTCCTTTTCCCATGTAAACTAACAAAGAAAATATTGAACCTTTCTGTAATTTTATTCATAGGAGTTGAAACTAGAAGGATTGGTCACTAATACTCTCTTTGCATCCTAAGGACAATACAACTTTACAGGCTCTGGACTGGTATGTAGGTGACTTAGGAAACAATGCATGGCATTTGTATTTACCCATGCATGGCAACAACCACTGTCATGAGATACAAAAGTTGTATTTATTGTGACAAATGAGGCAACAAACATGGTCCTGGTGTACATGGTATATTGCCTGGCTACAGGGAGGGAGTTGCTCACGCTAACAAGGGTGGGTGGGGGGCAGTCAATCCACTTGGTGTGCAGATCTGAAATCCCTGGCTAAACCCCTGATTTAGGAATTTGTTGAGCCCAATGGAAATGTAAAAGCACTGAGGCATGGCCAGAAGTAGAATAGGGAGTAATCTACAGCCCTATATTTTGAAGTGTAATTACAGGGGAACAAAGCTATAGCCTATCCTAGTATATAAATGATGGGGAAAGGAAAAGTGTGAATAACCTTTTTCTTGAGGATGAACAGCTTTCCAGGAGTCAATCCAGACCATTTCCTTAACAAAAGCATAACAAATCTCATGTGATTTGGTCCTTTGAGGAGGATTGGGATTAGTGATGTCCCTCCAACCAAGACACATAATATAGTCACCCCCCCCAATGATCAGAACTCTGGTTTGAAGTTCAAGTATTTTTTATAATAGTGTGAACAAAGTCTGGAGAGCACCTGGAGGTAGAGAAACACTCACTAATGTAAGGGTATGCCCCAGGTAATGATCCCTCACCATAGCCAGGCAACCTTCTGGCTCCACATAATTTTTGTCCAAATGAAATATAGTGGATTTAGGGACCAAAATAGCAGTATTCTACCTTTTTCCCTTTCCATAACAGGAGGCTACCACATGAGTAAAACAACATTTCAGCAGTTTGTCATGTTCTGCTTTATTTAAATTAAATAAGTCTTCTGAAGGAAGATATATGTGGAAGGAAATTTCTGAATAGAGGAAAGAACTTTAAAATGCTTAACTGGGTTATTTAGACCATTCACATTCTTGGAATATGTTTCAAGAGAAGTCATAGGTCATTAAATATTTTCCAATCTCAAGGAGTCACATAAAGAGAACCTCTTTCCAATAGAAATGGGGATATACATTAAGTTAAACAAAGAGATGAAGGTGGGGACTCCAACAAAAATGGCAACAAATAAATTGTAACCATTGCTTTGTGTAATATGAGTAATACATAAAAGAAAAAGGGGAAACTATAATTCCAACTACATGGTGATAATAATAAACGGCCTGTCTCCAATTTAAAAGCAGAAAAAACATTAACAGTAACAACCTCAATTTTTCACTCCAACATAAAAAGAGAAGCAAATTCCAAATAGTACAAACATAGGCTGAAAATAGGTAAAACCAACTTCCAAGGTACAGGAAGGAGCCATTACCCATGAATGACTCCAGGGCAGTGCAAGGAAAATATAATGCACTGCAGGGAGAAAAAGACTCAACCCCCAAATCCCCAGGTTCCAAAGGAACTATCCAGGCAGAGAGGGAAGAATGCCTTAAGCAGTCATCAGAATATTCCCCCCACCAATAATAAGCCTTGAAAATCAAAAAGAATGTGAGCAAGCAATATGATAATTCTGAATTCAGTATGACTTCTTACCCACAGATGTACAATATAAAACAAAATAGTAAAATCCTACTGTCCAGACCCTCTAATTACAAATCAAGGAAAAGGGAATAAAAAAATATAAATCTATATAAAAACTACAGGCAGAATGTCTTGTAAAATAAAATTCCATTCAGAAAAGGGTCCTGAGATAATATGCTCCAAAAGTCCAGCCTCCATATGAGACATCTACATCAAGGAGCATATGCCCGTAACATTGCAGTCCACACACAAAGTGGAACAAACCCGAAAGCAAAAAATGAATGAAGCAATACCTTCTGCAGTCTCTTCAGAGAAAAAGACAAGGGGCTAAAATGATGACGGATGATATCCAGAGAAAAGGAAATAATAGAGCACAGTCAAATGTCGGTAGTGAATAGTCCTTCACTGGAACATAGATAATGCTCTTCAAATGCTTGCTGTACATGATTGAAAAATAATACACCATACTCCAGTACTGACCTCTCAAGCTGTCAACGAAAATCATCTCATCGTAGACAAGTTCTGAATGTTCACTGGAGAGTTCATGAATGATCACCATTGGTGCACAGCTTCTGAGGTGGGCCAGCTTGACACAGTAATAGACTAAATAACAAAAAAACTGCTGAAACGAGAAAAAGAATAATCCTGAAAATAAAGGAAATCCCATGCAGTAAAATAAAACATCAACACAAGAAAACCAAAATCCCAATGAAAAGAAAACAGAAAAAGCTGACTGACTGAAACTAAACCTAGCAGGACCATAATCAACAACTTGTAAAGCATACAAAGAAAAGCAAAACTGGCTGAAGTAATGCGCCAAAGAAAACAAAAAAGAAACTGAAAACCAAAAATTGAGGTAATAAAAATTAAATAAAAATAAACTGACAAAAATACCTAAAAAAGTAATCGAGCAAATAAGGAGGGTAAAAAATATGAATACAGAAAATAGTCACCTAGCAGTTCCATTAATATTGTACAGTGATCCCCCATGAGGCAGAAGCAGGGAAAAGAACCACAAGATCAATGACCATAAAATTAAGTGAAGCAGCCAAGTCAAGTAAAAGAAGTGACATTTTTCAGGTAGAGTCTTTCCTCCTGAAGACTTGAAGCATTTCCCTTATCTTCTGCAGAGAAGTTTTGTTGTGCCTCTTCTTACTCGATGGAGAAACCTTCTGCCACTTTCTCTTCTGCAGGACCCTCTTATCTCATGCCCTGGAGACCTCCATAGAATCTTATGAAGATGTAAGATTGTGAGTCACCAACTCCTGCCATGCAGATTCCAGGTCATCAAAAGCCTTGAACCCATACAATGGATTTTAAGATGGGCTGGATATGGGGTGAAAAACGTACATAGATACATAGATACGTAGACAGTGTCAGCAGATAAGTGCCTATGACCCACCCAGTCTGCCCATTTGAGCTTGTAAGTTTACTTTGTTTTCCTAGAAGTCTGTTGCCCCTAAACTCTGACCTCCAGAATTCCTTTATGTCTATCCCATGCATTCTTAAATCCCATGATTGTTTCAGCCCCACCACTTCCTCTGGCAGGGTGTTCCACTTGTCCACCACCCGTTCTGTGAAGAAATTCTTCCTCACATTTCCTCTGAATCATCCTCTCTCCAACTTCATCCCATGCCCTCTAATCCTGGAACATCTTTTTTGCTTAAAATAGTGTATTCCTGTACCCTGTTCCTCCCTGTAAGATACTTGTGTGTCTCTATCATATCCCTTCTCTCCCTCCTATCCTCCAGGGAGTACATATTCAATTCCTTCAACCTGTCCTCATGGGACTTGTGATGCAATCCATGTACCATCTTTGTTTCCTCTGAACCTTCTCTACCCTGTCTATGTCCTTATGTAAGTAAGGTCTCCAGAATCGTACACTGTACTCTGGTGGAGCCTCACTAGTATCTTGTATAGTGGAATTATGACCTCCCTTTTCCTGCTGGTGATGCCCCTGCCTATGCATACCAGCATCCTATTTGCATTACCTGCTGCCTTGTCACACTGTTTCCCTACCTTGAGGTCATCAGAGATGATGACCCCAAGATCCCTTTCCTGCTTGGTGCATGCTATATCCTCACCCCCCAACTGATATATTGAGCCAGGGTTTCTGTGCCCCATATGCATTATCTTGCACTTCTTTGCATTGAAATTCAACTGCCAAACCCCTGACCATTCTTCAAGTTTCTGCAGGTCCCTTCTCATCCTGTCTACACCCTCTGGTGTGTCTACTCTGTTACAGAGCTTTGTGTCATCAGCAAACAGGGTAATTCTGCCTTTGGGGTCCTGTGCAATGTCACTGATGATGATGTTGAATGGGACCGGTCCCAGCACTGATCCCTGTGGTACCCGACTGGTCACTCTTCCCTCTGTGGAGTGACAGCCATTTACCACCACCCTCGGTGTCCTGCCACCCAGCCAGTTACCTACCCACAGCACTACTGTCCTGCTCACACCCATATTCCCCAGTTTGTGTAATAGTCTTCTATGTGGCACAGTGTCAAAGGCCTTGCTGAAGTCCAGATAGGCCATGTCCACTGCCTTCCCCTGATCCACTTCCCTAGTCTCCCAGTCAAAAAATTAAATGAGGTTGGTCTGACATGACCCCCCCCCCGGTGAAATCATGCTGCCTTGGGTCCTGTAGTCCATTGGCAACCAGATGTTCCACCAATATCTCCTTCAGCAGTGCTTCCATGATTTTCCCCACTACTGAGATGAGGCTGACTGGTCTGCAGTTCCCCGCTTCCTCTTAACTTAAGCTTATTTAGTCTGAGTATCTTAAAGAGCAGTGTGTACGCACTCCTTTTAGTTTGTAGGGTGGTAGAATAACCATTGTCCACAAAGATTCTGTGATCCTTATATACAAGTTGATCCCACTTCCAAGCTCACCTAAGTGGTTCCTGCTTCACTGCATAATTAAAGAAGTGGATCACGATGGAGTGAGGACGCTGATCTGGTGATATCGGCTTTGGAGAGAGGGAATGGTGAACTTGCTCGATCGGAAGAGGGAGTAAATCAGCAATGTCTATTAGAGAGGTCAAAACATTTTGTAAATAGCCATTCATGTCCCCTGATCCTTTGTCCCCTTCTGGGAGTTCATATATCCTAATATTATTTCACCTTGAGCGATTCTAAAGCTCCTCACATCAGTTGGCTAATTGTTGGCAGTCTATGATTACCTTCCCCATATTCTTTCTACTCTAGCCACACATGAATCTATTTCAGATGAATGAGTGGTGAGTTCCGAAACTGTACCTTCAAGGGAAGAAATAGATACTTTAAGTTGACTGTAAGCTGACTGGGGTTCCAGACAAAATCATATCATTCTTGTAGGAAAGACTCAATGGTAAGATTGGTAGAAGTGTTCTCTGCCGCAACTTCAGATTCTGCCATACTAGAAGCTGTGAGAATGCCCACCAGGGTAGTAGAGGTCTCCAACGTTGTAACTGATTGACTGGTAAGATGTTTAGACTCTTTTACTTTGCCTATATAACAAAAATGGAGTATTTCTAAAAATCTTAGTACAGAAAATTGGAGTTGCTGTAATTTAGGTGGCAAAGAGTGTCAGTGAGGAGTAGAGCTTAACAACTAGCTGACCATGCCCAAGAGAGCAGGAAATGTAAACTCAGCCATACAGTATTCTATAATTGCTGGGTAGTGTTTTCAAGGCACGAAAATACTACTCAGGAATTATATAAGACAAAACACGGGGAGGTGTGTCACACATGAATTTTACACACACCCTTGGTGTGGGTTTCCACATAAACCCTGAAAGTGAGGTTTATGAGACATCTCACACATCTGATATATGCAACATTTTCATTATACACACATCCCTATGCATTATACAAACATACGAACATATGAAATTTGCCAGCAGATAAAGGCCTAGAGGTCTATCAATTCTGCTCGAATGTGCAGCTAGCACCCCTTATTCTGCAGCTGCCCCTCCCTTCCCTTATTCTATATATAATAACTGGGGAGCATATTCTCCCATATGGAAACACGGTTATAATTTGTCATTATAACCATGAGGTTATAATGGTGAACACGTGCTGGGTTTATCTCACTCCACACATGGTCAGTCCTCTAGTCTTCTCTTTCTCAGCACTCTCTACTTCACCACTAGTAGAACTCGGTAGTAAGTAAATCAATTTAGAAAAAATACTCACCTCTCACCACTACAGTTCACCCCATTCCATGTGTAAACAAGATGAAATGGTAAAGTATAGAAGAATGGGGTGAGAGTTAGGTCCAATGACTTCAAGGCACACCCCACGGTTGTTGGTGCAGAGGGTGGGGGTAGGGTGGTAGGGTTTGGTAACCATAACATTGAATTTCCCAGCTTTTTAGGCTTTAGTAAGAACCCTAACTGATGCATTAACATAGTTATTTGCAATGAAGTATCCTTATTTTTGAGAAAGTGTAATGTAACTGGTATGTGGCTATGGGAGTGTAAGACCTGTGCTCCCCTCACGCTACCCATTGTTGCATAATGATATGCATAAGTGGGAGCGCAGGTCCTCTGGGCCCTGCCCTCCCACTTACACATAAGCACAGACATACTGCAACCCTATAGTCATGAAAAGCAACCCTTGTAACACAAATTTGGCAATATCTCAGTAACCATAGCAACGATGGAAAAAATTCCACTGCAGTTGTAATCATGACTTAGAAGGTACTAAATCATGTTTTGGGCAGGATGTGAAAAATGACAGTTGTACACTGTTCACGAGGAGATTTGGAAAAGGGTAATGTTGAAAATCAGGAAGGAAAATATGAAAAACTGGCAAAGAGATGAGCACGTGTAGAAACTGCACAACACATGCTTGTAACGTGGCCATTCTGGGGAATTTTTTAACCAAATTTTCAAAATGGGTTTTTTGGGAAATCCCCTCATGAACACTGGCACTGTGATTTTGTTAATCATCCCAAAATTTTACTTCACACAGCGACCATGCCACTCCACACCAGAGATGCATAAACACATTTTGGTCAGGATGCAAGAAATGACAACTGCACTTTTTTTATGAGGAGGTGTGAAAAAATGGCAATGTCAAAAAATTGGAGTGAAAATATTAAAAATTAGTGAAGTTATGATGGTGCGTAGAAACTGCGCAATGCACACTTATAACATGGCCATTTTTTTCCCCCAAATTTTCAATGTGGGCTTTTTGGGACTTCTTCACGTGAGCACTGGAACTGTCATTTCGTTAATCAGTCCTGAAAGATGATTCTGTGCAGTGACTGCAAAATCACCTTTTGGGACTGAGTAATTAAATGACAGTTCCAGAGTTCATGCGGTGGGGTCCTAAAATGCCTATGCTGAAAATGTGGTGTGAAAATACCAAAAAATGGCTGAGATATCCAGATTTAAATTCTTTGTTTGTATCGGAGTCATATGAAGTAGGATCTAATTTGTATGATGAGATACGAACTAAGATCCTACATCGTATGACTCATAAAGTAGGATCCTAGTTTGTGTCTTGTCATACGAATTAAGATCCTACTTTGCATGACACTGATATGAACAAATAATTTAAATGTGAAATAACACACATTTTAAGGGCATTTTTCAAACAGTAAAGTGCAGAATGCACCTAGCGGGTCACAATAAGCATGCTACATGAGCTGGTTCCTTCCCAGAATATAATTTTGGGAGGTTTCCAAATTTGAACTTCAGGCAAACTGGAAACAAGATGATGGCCATATGAAAGAGGAATTTTCACACATAATGCAGGATTCCTCTGAGCATGCTTAGAAACTTTTTTTCAAACTTTTAAATCACAGTAACTTAAAAATGGCTTGTTTTTTTCACCAGACTTGCAAAAGGCACACATGTGGGATAGTCCCTTTCTGGCCTGAAAGTTTCATATCAGACAAACAATTCCTCTGGGCAGTAGGCAAGTTCAAGGAAAAATCCCAGCAAAGTCACTGGGTAAAACATGTTTTTTTATCTCTGTAATCTTAGAGACAGACATCTGATCGAAATGAAACTTGCCAGATCAAGAGATCTGCATGGCAGGAAGGAGCAAAAATGAATTTGTGCAAATCCATTCAACTATTGCAAAGTTATTGAAGTGCAACATTTTGAATTTAACATTGAAGTGCCTACTCAACCCTAACTGTAGAGACACATATACATATAAATATGGGATACATGATGGGCAGGAGTGAAACAAAGAAACATAGAATTTGACAGCAGATAGGGACCACTTAACCCACCTAGTCTGCCCATTTCTCTACCCGATGGATAAGCTGCAGATTCTACTGTAGTTTATCAACAGCTCACTTCCTCCTACCACCCCAATAGAATTGCTTCATGTCTGTCCCATGCATTCTTAAATTTTCCCACTGTTCCTGACTCCACAACCTCCTCAGGAAGACTGTTCAATGCATTCACAACACCCTCTGTGAAAAAATACTTTCTAACGTTACCTCTGAGCCACCCCCCCCATCTTCAAATTGTGCCACTTGTTCTTGGACATCTCTTTTTCTGAAAGTTGCTACATAGAAACATAGAATTTGATGGCAGATGGACCGCTTGGCCGACCTAGTCTGCCTATTTTCCTACCTAACAGATAAACTGCAGATCCTAGTTAACCAACAGCTTACTTTGTCCTACCCCCCACTAGGACTTCCTTCTGTCTCTCCCATGCATTCTTGAGTTCCCCCACTGTTCTTGACTCCAAGACTTCCTCAGGGAGGCTGTTCCATGCACCCACAACCCTCTCCATGAAAAAATACTTCCTCACATTACCTCTGAGCTGTCCCCCATCTTGAAATTGTGCCCCCTTGTTCTTGCACATCTCTTTTTCTGAAAGATGCTACCCTCTTGGACTTTGTTTATTCCCTTGAGGTACTTAAAAGTTTCTACCATGTCCTCTCTCTTCCTTCTTTCCTCAAGGGTATATATATTAAGCTCCTTTCGTCTTTCTTCGTATGTCTTCTGGTGCAGATCCTGCACCATTTTGGTTGCCCTCCTCTGGACAGCCTCCACGCTGTCTATGTCTTTGTAGAGATGGGGTCTCCAGAACTGGACACAGTACTCCAGATGGGGTCTCACCAACTGTCTGTACAGAGGGATAACAACTTCTTGTTTTCTACTATTGATGCCTCTCCCTATGCATCCCAGTATCCCCTCAGCCTCCTTACTGCTTTCTCACATTGCTTGCCCACCTTTAGGTCATCTGATATAATTACCCACAGGTCCCTTTCCAATTTTATTGTTGTCAGTATCTCACCCCCTGTTGTGTACTCTTCCCCTAGGATTTTATTTCCCATGTGCATTACCTTGCACTTCTTTGCATTGAATCTGAGCTGCCATACATTTGACCATTCCTTCAACCTTGCCAAGTCCCTTCTCATCCTTTCCACTCCATCTTGTGTATCAACCCTGTTGCAGATCTTTGTGTCGTCTGCAAAGAGACACACTTTTCCTTCCAGTTCCTCTGCAATGTCACTTATAAAGACATTAAAAAGACTGGTCCCAGTACTGAACCCTATGGTATCCTGCTAGTAACCCTCCTTTCTTCACTGTGGACTCCGTTTACTGCTACCCTTTGCGTCCTGTTGTCTAGCTAATTTTTTATCCAGGCTACCACCTTGGGACCCACTCCAAGGCTGGCTAAATTCTGCATTAATCTTTTGTGTGGGACTGTATCAAATGCCTTGCTAAGATCTAGGTAGGCCATGACCACAGCCCCTCCCTGGTCTACTACTTTGGTCACTCAGTCAAAGAAATCTATTAGAATCATCTGACATGACCTTCCCATACTGAATCCATGCTGCCTTGGGTCCTGTGCCCTGCTGGCCTCTAGGTACTCAACAATTCTTTCCTTCAGAAGTGATTTCATAATTTTCCCTACCACTGAGATCAAACTAACTGGTCTGTAGTTTCCTGCCTCTGTCCTGCTCCCACTTTTGTGAAGAGGAATCACATCCACCCTCCTCCAGTCCTCAGGTACTACCCCATCCTCCCAAGATTTGTTAAAGAGAGTAGTCAGCAGTGTCACCAGTTCTAACCTTAGTTCTTTTAGAATTCTTGGGTGAATCTCATCAGGCACCATTGCTTTGTCCACCTTCAATTTTATCAGTTTTTTTCAGGACCCTTCCTTCTGTAAATGGACCGGTATCGACCCCCATCATCAGAGTGTTTCTCTTGTTTGGTTTAGGTACCTCCCCCTCCTCTTCCTTTGTGAATACTGAGCAGAAATATTTGTTCAGTATCCTTGCTTTTCACTGTCATCTTCTGCCCACATTCTCTCCCCTTTATTAAGCCTCAGTATCCCTCCTTTGGTCTTTCTTCACTCCCTAATGTACATATAAAAGGTCTTATCCCCCTTCTTAACAGAGTTGACTATCCTTTCCTCAGCTTGGGCCTTTGCTATTCTGACTGCCTTCCCTGCCTCTTTCTGCTTTAACTGATAAAGTTCTCTGTCCTGCTCCTTCAGTGTTTCCTTATATTTCATGAATGCTATCCTTTTCTGCTTAACCTTCTCTGACACCTCTTTTGAGAACTATAACAGTTTTTTCCTTCGTTGTGTTTTGTTGAATTGCTTTACACAAAGGCGTGTTGCCTCTGTGATGGCTGTTTTGATTGCTCCCCATTGTTCCTCCATCCCTCCTTCTTGCCTGTTTGCTAGTGCTTTTCTGAGGCACTCTCTCATTTTCCCAGAGTCAACCCTCCTAAAGTCCAATACTCTTGCTTTGGTATGGCTTGACTGTATGGCTATGTTTATCGTGAACCACACTGTTTGGTGGTCACTTGTTTTGAGGTGGCTACCCACTTCTAAATCTGAGATTCTTTCTCCATCCCCATTTGACAGTACTGGGTCTAAGATTGCTCCCTCCCAAGTGGGTTCCAATACTAGCTGTCTGAGGCATGCCCCTTGTATGGCATCAAGAATGACCTGGCTCTTGGATGTGTCTGCAGAAAATGTGCTCCAGTTAACATCTGGCATATTGAGGTCCCCCATCAACAATATCTCCCCTTTTTCTGTCATTCTAAGGATGCCTTCTATCATTTCCTTGTCCATTTTCTCCCCTTGAGAGGGGGTCTGTACAAAACCCCCTTGCAGATTGTGGTGCCATTTCCTGTCTCCAGGGTGACCCAGAGTGTCTCATCTGCTCCCTGTTTACTCTTTAGTTCTGTTGCTTTGATCCTTCCTTTACATAGCTTCTCCTCCTCTCTTTTACCCTCCCTGTCCCTCCTGTAGATTGTGTATCCTGGTATGTTGACATCCAGTCATGGTTCTCTGTGTACCATGTTTTCTGTGACTGCCACAATATCCAGGCAGCCTCTTCCATCAAGGCCGCTAGTTCAGGGGCATGTTACAAGACTACGGGCATTGGTACTCATCACCCTCCACTTTTGATGGCCTTACCCTTTTAACCCCATTCCTGTCCTTACTGCCTTTGCCTTTTTTTACATTTACCTCTTCCCTGCTCCTTAATGACTTCTCTACCTTGGTTTTTACCTCACTAATTACCGTGTTTGGTGGGGGAAGACTGGGATTTCCCTACTCCTTTTCGGTGTCTCCCCCCTTGGCTAGTGTAAATGTTTGCCAATGAAGCATTTAAACCTCTCAACAAGGATCCTGGTCCCCCCCATGGACAGATGCAGACCATCGCACCGGTAGACGTCTGCATTCCTCCAGGTGGCTCCCCAGTCCCCAATGAAGCCAAAACCCTGAGCTCCACACCATTTTTTCAAACATTCATTGAATTCCCTGGTGAGGAGTACCCTAGCATTACCCTTGCTATAGACAGGCAGCACCTCCTAGAAGGTTACCGTATTCACTACTTGTCTAAGGCTCCTCTCCAACTCTACAAACTCCTCTTGCACTGCTCTGATCCCATTCCTAGCCAGGTCATTTGTCCCTAGGTGGACAATGACATCCAGTTCCCTCCCTTGTGTGGCTGCTCCCTCGATCCTGAGGATTTGCTTCCTATCCCTCCAAGCCATGGCACCAGGAAGGCACCCTTCCTCCCTCTCCCCTCCTTCCTCACTTCTACCCCCTTAATGATTGAATCCCACCTTCTTGTACTTTGTTAATTCCCTTTAGATACTTGAAAGTTTCTATCATGTTCCCCCCTCCCTCCTTCCCTCAAGGGTATACATATTAAACTCCTTTAGTATCTCCTCATATGTCTTCTGGTGCAGACCCTGCACCATTTTGGTTGCCCTCCTCTGAACAGCTTCCCCTCTGTCTATGTCTTTGTGGAGATGAGGTATCCAGAATTGCACACAGTACTCAGATGGGGTCTCACCAACTGTCTGTACAGAGGGATAACAACTTCCTGTTTCTACTGTTGATGCCTCTCACTATGCATCCCAGTATCCCCCAGCCCTCCTTACTGCCTTCTCACATTGCTTGTCCACCTTTAGGTCGTCTGATATAATTACTCCTTGGTCTCTTTCAATTGTTGTTATTGTTATTATCTCACCTCCCATTGTGTACTCTTCCCCTGTGTTTTTGTTTCCCAGATGCATTACCTTGCATTCTTTGCATTGAATCTGAGCTGCATTATATTTGACCATTTCTCCAACATTGCCAAGTCCCTTTTATCCTTTCAACCCCATGTTGTGTATCAACCCTGTTGCAAATCTTTGTGTTGTCTACAAAGAGACATACTTTTCCTTCCAGGTGCTCCCCAATGTCACTTATAAAGACATTAAAGAGGACCAGTCCAAGTACTGAGCCCTGCGTTACCCCACTAGTTACCCTCCTTTCTTCACTGTGGACTCCGTTTACCATTACTCTTTGTGTCGTGTTGTCCAGCCAGTTTTTTATCCAGGCTACCACCATGGGACCCACTCCAAGGGTGGCTAACTTGTATATTAATCTTTTATGTGAGACTGTGTCAAATGTCTTGCTAAAATCTAGGTAGGCCATATGCATATCCTCTTCCTGGTCTACTATTTTGGTCACCCAGTCAAAGAAATCTATTAGGTTCATCTGATGTGACCTTCTTGCTGTGAAACCATGCTGCATTGGGTCCTGTGCCCCACTGGCCTCTAGGTACTCAACAATTATTTCCTTCAGAAGTTATTCTATCATTTTCCCTACCACTGAGGTCAAACTAACTGGTCTGTAGCTTCCTGTCTCTGCCCTGCTTCCACTTTTATGAAGTGGAATCACATCTGACCTCCTCCATTCTTCAGGTACCACCCCAACCTCCCACGATTTGTTAAAGAGAGTAGTCAGTGGCGTTATTAGTTCTACTCTTAGTTCATTTAGAATTCTTGGGTGAATCCCATCAGGCCCCATTGCTTTGTCCACCCTTAGTTTCAAGAGTTCTTTCAAAACCCTTTCCTCTCTGAATGAACTGGTATTGACTCCCCTATTCAGAGTGTTTCGTTTGATTTAGGTACCTCCCCCTCCTCTTCCATTGTGAATATTGAGCAGAAATATTCATTCAGTATTCCTGCTTTTTCACTGTCACCTTTGCCCACCCCACCCCCATTTGAGTCCCTGGTCTTTCTTTGCTCCCTAATGTACCTATAAAAGGTTTTATCCCCCTTCTTAACAGAGTTGGCTATCTTTTCCTTAGTTTGTGCGTTTGCTATTCTGACTGCCTTCCCTGCCTCCTTCTGCTTTAACTGATAACATTATCTGTCCTGCTCCTTCTGTGTTTTCTTATATTTCATGAATGCTGTCCTTTTCTCCTTAACCTTCCCTTCCACCTCTTTTGAGAACCATAGTGTTTTTTTTCTTTCATTTTGTTTTGTTGATTTGCTTCACACAAAGGCTTGTTGCCTCTGTAATGGCAGTTTTGATTATTCCCCATTGTTCCTACACCCCTCCTTCTTGCCCATTTGTTAGTGCTTTTCTGAGGCGCTCTCTCATTTTCCCAAAATCAGCCCTCCTGGAGTCCAATACTCTTATTTTTGTATGGCTTAACACTATGGCTGTGTTTATTGTGAGCCACACTGTTTGGTGCTCACTTGTTCCCAGATGGCTACCCATATGGAAAATATTCGGACTCCTGCAGAGTGAGCTCTGGATACTTATGAGTGCTGAAGGCATGAGTGATAGTATCCAGAGCTCACTCTGCAGCAGTGAGAATGTTTTCCATATCCCACAATCTTCACATCATCTGTGCAGTTTATACAATAGGGGTTTCCAGAATGTTTTTGGTTTTTAATTTCACTTTATCTTGTGGAATACACAAAGAAGATAAAGGACAAAAAGGAGAATTCTGCTAAAATAAGCTGAAACACTGTCTTGCCATTTGCCATTTGAGATGAATCAGGCTGTTTCCCTTGGTAGTCGAGGTATTTGCGGATGTGGATGGTTTTGTTCTCTTTTGGCTTTCTTTTCCAGTGTGAAACTCAAGCTGCTGTGTGGTTGCTTTGGGGCTTTGATAGAGTGCACAAGATGAACAGGAAAGAGGGATTTGCAAGTGCAGGCATGGCAGGTGAGCTATACTCTTGTCATTAACATTAGGAAAGAAGTTCCAACTCTTAGGCAAAATCTAAGTGTGGCTGGGTGGCATCACCACAGTTGAATTAATCAACTGATGATGTAGACACTTTTGGCATAAATGTCAAGAAAAATCACAGTGTCTACATCATCAGTCATTTATTTGATCAATCAGACTTAATTTTTATAGCGCCTTTCAAAACCAAGGCACTGTACATAAAATCAGATAAAACAAATATAAATATGAATTAAAACAACAACAATAAATAACAGATTAACCATAATTAGGGAAGGCTAATCCAAATAAATATATTTTTAACTCAGTTTTGAACCTATCGATGGTCAGGCATTCCCTTAACTAATGAGGTAGAGAATTCCACAGGGTCGGAGCTAAAAAGGAAAAAGCACAGGCACCAGATGTCTTTAATCACACCCTGGAAATCTCTAGCAATCCCTCATCAGAGGATTGGAGAGGACAGATGGGGCAGTAGGGTACCAGGAGGTCTTGAAGATATTCAAGTCCCTGATCATGTAGGGCTTTAAAGGTTAGCAAGACAACCGTAAAGGTGATTCCACTGCACAGGCAGCCAGTGCAACTCACGAAGCACAGGCATAATAAAACTAAACCTAGTGATCCCAGTCAAAAGCCTGGCCTCCTCATTCTGCACCAGCTACAAGCAGTGGATACCAACCCCAGTAGCACTAGGTATAGGGAATTGCAGTAATCAAGGTGGGTGGTGACAGAGGCATGGACCAGTGTTGGAAGATCATCCAGACGAACCAAGTGTTTCATCCAGGTGATATTCCTCAGATGGTAAAAAGAGGATATGATGACAGCCGACACCTGACATTTTAGTGTCAGATCATTATCAAAAATAACACCCAAGTTATGCAGCTTGTCTGAGGTAGTGAGCAGTATGGCAGTGAGAATATATGGTTTTATTCATGAAAATAAATTCTTACACCTATTGTGTATGTGTGTGTGAATATTTTATATAATATTCAGGGTCAACTGATTGGAGAAACAACACCACTGAATAGTATCTAGGTCAGGCTTAAAGCTGGGCTCAGGAGTTGCAATACTAGCGTCGTTAGCATGCAGGAAAGTATCATTCCCGTACATGTATAAATGGGACAAAGTATGGACTGAAAGCAGGTCATTTAGGAATATAGAAGAAAGAATGTGGGCATGGAGGAGAGTTTTGGGGAACCCTAATGCATATCGGGGGGAGAGGTGAATATTCCTACAAGAATGCCTGGAATTTAAACACTTAGATACAGCTGAAGGTGACTCACTCAAACAAAGCTGCCCTGGACAAGAGGTTAAAAGTAGTGGAGTTGGAAACCATATTTATTTAGAAAATTGGCTTGAGAAATCCTGCAATCTGATTGGCTGAGACCCCCATGCAGTCATACATTTATTTCTCAACAATGTCCACTAAAAATCAAGATCTAGCTGGCAGTGCCTATATATCAAAACATATCCCGTGCCATCATTCAATTTCAAAATGATGCTGAGACATTTTTTCATTTTGCTTACAGGGAGAACTCCCCCTCTCCCTGAGCAATCGCTGTGTAGAGAGCACTTCAACAACACACACACAAAACAGAGAGGTAACCTGCACACAGTGACATGGGTCAAAGACATTGCCATCTCCTGTATGTCTCAATACTGTAGTTATTAAACAAGCAGACCAGGGGGTTGTGTGGTTTTGTAAAATAAAGAGGATTATGTGAGTGAAATTGAAAGACAGATTAACAACCAGAACTTTTACTTGAAATTGACCTCTGATCCCACTGCGGATTTTAAATTTGCCTTTGATTAAACCATGAATGAATGGTACAACAAGGGTTTTATCACTGACAAGACAAGAGACTTCCTCCTTACCCTGACCCCAGTAGGAGCAAGGATGTATATGTTGCCTAAAGTTCATAAAAATAAAGAAAAGCCACCAAACCTCTCAACAGTGAGTGGCATAGGGTCTGTGACTGAGAGTTTGTCCCAAATGGTAGATATGCATCTAAAATCATATGTGGAACATTTACCGTCCTACATAAAGGACACAAAACATTTGTTAAACATCTGTAGCAATCTGATATTAGAAGACTGTCTATTGGGCACTTAATGCAGCTGCTTTTTATCTGAATACAAGAGAAAGAGAACTAAGTCCCCCCCCCACCCCGGACTTTATCTTAAAACTGCTTGACTATGTCCTAAAGTACAGTGCCTATTTTTTGGAATAAAACAATGTATGTGTAAACTAAAGGAACAGTTATGGGGGCTACTTGCACCCCCACCATAGCCAATCTGTATGTTGGGCTTTGGGAACAGGATACCGTCCTCAAAAACACAAACCCCAATAAAAACTAAATCAAGTTTTGGTCTTTTTTTATTGATGATGTGCTGTTAATTTAGTCTGGAAATGAAATGGAACTTAGCCAGTTTGCTATTTACCTGCATTGCATGAACGAACATCTCAGATTTACATACCAGCAGAGCCTGAGCAGTGTGAACTATTTAGATGTAACAGTCAGTAAAGGGGAGGACTGGAGAATAGATATGAGGCTGTATAGGAAGCCAGTGGATGGAAATGGCCTTTTGATCTCCTCCAGCTGCCATCCACCACATGTTGGATGTAACATCGCCAAGGGACAGTTCTTGTGCACTAAGTGGAACTGCAATCAGAGGAGGTTTACACACAAGATACTGAAATTCTAATCAGGAGATTAGAAGATAGGGGTTATAGTACATTCAGTATACAAACAGCAAGATTGCTGGCAGACAGTGAAGTGAGAAAAATGCTGCTAGAAGAAAAGAGAGCAGAGGTAAACATTGATGTACTGTACAGGCCAAGCAGATACAATGCATTGTTAGACAACACTGGGGAGTTTTGGCAAGCTATCCTGGATTAAGAGAAATTTCCAGTATACTACCATGCATATCATATGGAAAAGCCCCCACAATCAAAGACAGTTTAGTTCACAGTCAGTTTGTGGATGAAAGAGAGTGCACTTGGTTAGAAATGCAAGGATGTCTTAGATGCAGGAATTGTCTGTGTTGCTCCTAGGTAAAAATTTGTAGGACTTTCACAAGTGTTAATGTTTCACATGTGTTTAAAATCAGACAGCTCACTACTTGTTCTACTGCAGTGGTTGGGTATATGGTGTAATGTTGCTGCAATGCTTTTTTTTGTTTGTTTTTTTTGTTTCCTGGCATCCCCAAGCCCCATGAATGGTCTTGCCAGGCTCCGGCTGCCTACGCCCTCATACCCAGAGCCCCCCCCCCAAGTGGGGCCACCAGTGGTGGACTTAGGTGGCCTAGAGGGAATGGCACTGAAGCCAGCTCATTAGCAGGGGCCAGCATTTTTAGTACTGAGATTCCCTCTAGCATCCACCGCACCCCACCCATACATGCTGGCACCAATTGCTGTGGATACCCTAACCTCTGCTAGGGTCCGCATTGCATTGGACACTCAACCCCCCTCCACAGTAGGACAGCAGTCCAGCAGATGCCCAATCCTATTCCCCCCCAGCCAGCCCTCCGACTCTCGGATCCATTCCCAAACTGGAGTCATCACATCAGCTGCAATTCATTTTATATAGGGAAAACAAAGAGGCCCTTCAAACAGCACTTAGGAGAGCATACGAAGGCAATTGAGCATAAAGACCCTTCATATGCCACTGCAGTACATTTGAATACAGTAGGAAATAGGGATGAACACAAACTGCTTTTTACTGTAATAGACAAAGTAAGCAGAAATCCTAGTGGGGGGCAATTTTAACACTTTATTACTTGAACGTGAAACATTTTGGGTAATCAAACTATGGGCAACTAAACCACCAGTTTGAATACTGGTTTGATTTGAAGCCCTATCTTGATAATAGACAAAGTTTTCCTAAGCTCTTGAGTTGTGATGTTTTGTTCATGCCATTCTATTAAACATGTGATATATACTTTGTTGAAATATTTATGCACTTTAAAAAATCTGTGCAATACATGTGAACTATTTACAGTTAATGATTTTAATACTTATGTATGGAATTTTAGTACACATTTGCGTTTTTCTTTGGGCACTCAGGATGATCCCTATCCCCTGGCTTTGTATTTATATTATTCTATTACACTCAGGTGCTGTAAAGGTGTAGAGAACAAATTGTGACAATTACATTTTAATTGATATGCACTTTAGAGCTAAGGATAAGTGGGAGTGTTTGCACCAATGAATTTGAATGTAACAATTATGTCTCAGGCAGTGACAGTTGATGTGTTGTATTCATTGTTTCATATGTTTAGGGCTAAACAGCTTTTGATAAAGGGTCAGGTTTTGATCCAAGATGTGTCAAGCAGTTTTGCCCTTGTGGGTCATCTTTATGTTTTAAATAAACTTGTTTACATATTATAAGTGGTTGGAGTTGACTTTATATTGCTGGTGAGGGCCCGATTTTGTGACATACAAGTGACGGAGGATATCCGTGAGAACCACCATCCCTGTGTGCACTTTAAAACTATGTTTGGAACATTTCCATCTCTTTTTAATGGCTTTAAAAAGAAAAGAAAAAAAACAGCTGTTGTACTTTGGAAAAGTAGCAGTAGTTTATTGCTTGTTCAGTGCTACTCTGAGAAAGCCTGTCTTACATTGCCACCACCCTCATTTAACAGAGAAGACAGATGGATATTTATCCATTTTATTTTTTTGTTTGTTTGTTTTGAAACCAAAACCACCCTGCTTTTACATCCTTCACATGATCGTAAGACAATCTTTGATCCCCAACCCCTAACCTCACCTGTACACCATATATGCTCAGCAATGCCTTCAGCGCTCCATCCCCATAGTAAAATTTAGTTCCACATGACAGACTCTGAAGGGATGTAAATGAAGTACACTGGGGGGGGAGGAGCACTGCAACCATCAGTGTGGAGGAGATGGGGCTAAGTAGTACAGAACAGGGGACAGCAATAAAAAAAGGCAAGAAAGAAAACTGTAGAAGATATGTCCAATGTCACACTGCCCTTTACTGGCAAGTATACTAGTCGATAGACGACTTTACCTACAAAACCCCTTTTCAATACATTTCTAGTAATTTTTTATATATTTTTTAAATGTGGTCAATTGCACTGAAAAATGTGACATATACTCATAGTCTAAGTGCAATAACACCCTCCAAGTGGTATTCGGATACACTGGACTGTCCAGAGGCTATAAGACCCTCTGTCAGTGGCATTTGGCCCCATTACTCCCTGGAGTGGTCTGGTATATCCCAATACTGCTCACCCTGTTGGGTATTTCTGCTTATTTATTTTTTTATTTTGTTAACTCGGTAAGCCCACTGTAAGAAAAAGTCCCTTTCTCAGGGTCAAGCTGGAGTTGATTAAAGGAGGAAACAAAACAATGAGCATATATTGGCATACATTCAAGGGTGAGAACAATAATGTAGGTAAAAAGTGCATAGACATTATTAAACAGCAAGCAGTATATCAAATAAATTAGAGAGGTGAGTAACTAGACAATAAAACCCTGATCAAATTTATTAAAGATGGAGTCAGTTTTTCTAAGTAGTGATGATATAGTAAAGTGGTTGGGCCTGAAACCTGTTTTGGATTTTATTTTATTTATTTATTGAAATGTTTCACCAGGAAGACACACTGAGCAACAGGTTGCTCGTTTCCCGTTGCAACCTGGGGGAAGGGGTACAATAGGGATGAGTAATTTTACATTCAAGTTACACGTATTAAAATAGCATACAATTAATTAAGGAAGTTATTACAAACAGTGTTGCATACATATGTAATTTGTGATAGCAGTTAATAAGTGCAATGGTAATAAGTGAACAAGTGCTATAGTGAAATAAGGGGTGAAGGGGAGAGAGGATGAGGTGACAGATGGTGCAGCATCGTGTCACAGAGAGACCACTTCAGGATGTGGGGAACCCTGCAAAGGGGATCCTGAAAGAGAATGAGAAGGAGGGATGTGGGGAAATAGGAAGTGTAGCATTTTTTTGGTGGGGGGGAGGATAGAGGGGATTATATCATGCACATTTTGTATCGAGGAACCATTGAGCCCACTGTGACTAACGACTGTAACTCTGACAACTGTTTGACTGATGACTGTGACTGTGATGATGGCATGACTCTGATGACTGTGACTGTGACTGTGATGACTGCGTGACTCTAATGCCTGTGACTCTGATGACTGTGCCACTCTGATGACTGTGTGACTCTGACAACTATCTATGACTCTGTTGACAGTGGCTCTAATAACTGTGACTCTGATGATTGAGATTGGGGAGATCCGAACCGTCGAAGTTGCTAAGTGGTTGGGGAGTGCTCTGGCATGTTGGTGAGGTGACCATGTATACACCCTAAGTCCAGGAACTCAGAAGCTGAGGACAGCAGGGAAGATTGACAGCAGCCTCATGGACATTTTAAGTCTGAATTGGGAGTGTCCTAGATTCCACTAATATAGCAGTCCTGGAGGAGGTGTGTGGTATGCTTTGGATACTGTGAGTGTGTAACCATGCAGTATCAGCCCCCAAAAAAGGCAGTATTGAGCATGCTTTTATTCAATCCTGGTGTGATGGACAAAAACAGGGGCCAAAATCACAAATGTTGGATGCATGTCATTCACTGCTGAGGAATGGCCTTGCCCACCAGAGCACATACTGTAGTGGTGTTGGCAACTCCACCTACCAATGTGAGCTACTGCGGACTGGACTTATATCTCTTCCTGTGCATGGCCTTAGCAACATGTCATGGGAGAAATGGGAGAAACGTACCTTGGTGATGAAGCCAAAGGTTGCAGGCAATCTTTCTTTCCTTTCCTTTGAAGATGTTCTAATCTAGCTGAATGATGAAGATGACTTCTTGTTCCACTGAGAAAACAAAGACTGTCAAGACCCTTGACTAGGAATATGATAGAGGGTCTGGTTAGGCAGAAGCACTGGCAGCAATGAGAACCAGATCAAGCAAAAGGACTGATGAGTACTGGCGGTACCAACAAGCAAGGAAGTAAAGACTAAATTAAAAAAAAGCAGTGAAGGAAATCTTTGAGCGAAGGGACATTTAGTGTAAACTGTGTACCATTGTACTTCAGATGTGTGGCTCCAAATTGATTTAACTGGATCCTTTATCCTTGGCCTAGTCTGCCGTGTGCCTTACAATACAGCCATGGTGCACATTGATTCAGCATACAGCCCTGCCCTCCTATGGCTGACTGCCTGCTGACCTAGCTGAATCCAGACAAACCTTTTTTTTTTTTATTTTCAACGCCTTTGCTATTATTTGCTGTTTAATGCTACATTTGAGAATAAAAAATTTCACAAAGGTTGTGTTGATTATGGAATTCTGTCATGGCGATTGGTGCAAAATGCTAATGCTGCTTCTGAAACACTTTTCAGAATTTTGAACTAAGTTCTGGGGAATTTCAAAAAGCATTTCTGGGTAAGCCATAATACAATTTTCTGTAGACCAAGTAAAATGTGGAATATTTTTCCATGGATTGCAGAAAAAGAACCTACAGTTTATGTACCAATTAATACACAAAATCATTCCACATGGGAAATGTCTGAATTCTCCTGTGAACTACACAGACAAATACATGGTCAGATATTTCCTGAAATTTCTGTGATATTTCTAGAGAAATCTCCTGCTTTCTACATTTCCACAGTAGGGGCAGCAGAGAGAAACTCATTAGAAATGTCATGAAATATCTGGAAATATCTAACCATGTTTGCGGCTACTACTGTACTCAGAAAAAAAGCTGCCCCACAACTGGGTGTGCTTTTGGAAGGCCACAAACCAATACTCTGAATCTAGCATGATCCATCACTTCCTGATAAAGTTTTGGTGAAACTGGTCAAAGTCTGGTGGGGTTCTACCATCTATCTCATCTGGTCTGTGCTTCAGCAGGTCTGAGGTTTGTACTTTTCTGAATTCAAGCATAAAACTGCTTATTCCAAATACCTTCTGTGTGTCATTTTGGTCATTTTTATAGTGGTGGGTAGTGCTCAATTCAGAATATTAGAATCCTGTTATGGGCAGCATTCCATGAATTTTTGTTTAAATTCCATGGAATTCGAGTCCACTGGAATTTCAGCATTTCACAGAGCACTAATTTTCACCAACCTCGGGCAGACTGTTAGTGTCAAGTTACTACAGCTTGATGCACACGCTTGATGAACTGAAATTTAGGGACCAGCAGCAGAACTGTATAAAGCAATGCCTTAATGCACAGTGGGAAGCTATTGTGGACGTGTGCTTAACTCTTGTTTCCTACACATTAATCTTACTTTATATGCTTTTCTCACATAGCTAGACATGTTTCCTAAGGCTATACTGCTTGAAATGTACATAATCGGCTACCTGTAATAATGTTACATAGTACAAGATCTTGACTGTTTGAACTTGTACTGTTGCTGCATTTGCCTGGATTCCCCTCCTCCACCCTTCTACACAGTCCCTGTACCAGTGTACTTTTCCTCATTTCTCTCCCCTCCCACAGCTCCAGTTTCATCACTCACCTACTCTATTTTGTCCCCCTCTTCACAGGTTGCCTTCCAGCTCAAGAGGATTCCCAAACAGCAACAGGTTAGCAGGAACGCATTTTGTCCACTGCCCAGCCCTCCACCCCCTACAGTGGAGCCAGCAGCTTCAGGTATACCACAGAACATAGTCTGATCAAGTCCAACTGGCATGTGAGGTGCTGCACTTTGCATGGCACCATTAAGCTTGTGCCACCCACTGTCCCCAGCCACCCTCTCACCCCAAGGTGATGTTCAATGGTGTTCAATTTAAAGGTATTGAAGTACAGTAAAAACCTATCAGTTCAGTTTTACACCCCCATCCCTGCAAGTCCTTGGTTTCACCCTTCCCCACACAAAAATAATCCCATTTGGTCACTCCTTGCTCAGCTACAGTGTAGTATCCAGCTCTCACAGCCCCAATAACCAGTCCTAGTCAAGTCTATTTTATTACTTCCAATGTGATTAATTCAAGAAATAGGTAGGTCTCACAGGTATAGTAGAGTAAGTCACCTTTCCCTGTCACTGCAACATCATGCCTCCCCAGGCACAGGCTATTGGAGGCTTCTACATCAAACAATGGCATAGTTTTTTGTGCCTCAAAAAACAGTATTTGTCCCCTAGCTCCAGTTGCTCAGTCATTAAGGTGACAAGGAGCACTGCTGAGCTCTCAACCTTTAAATCAGTAATTTTACATGGTAACCTTCCAATCACTGCTGTGGTTGTACTAGAGATGCAACAAATTTAAAATCCACCTGTGAAGTGAACATGAAGTGGCCACTTCATGTTGGCACTTCACTATGTGGAGTGCCCCATAGGAAAGGCTTACTTCACCTTGTTATCATTACTTCGTATGGTCATTCCACCTTCAACGCGAAGTAAGGTGGAGTGATAAAATATTGGCAGCACCCCACCCATACTGTCACCAGAATTAATGTACATTCCCAAAGTGTTACTGTCTTGTGTCCAGAAAAACTCCCCAGTGCTGACGAAGTGAAATGATAGCATAACAAGAAATGCAGAGTCTCCAGAATTAATGGCACACTCAGTCATAAATGCAGTGGTCGCACACAGAATCACCAGAGTTAATGTGCATCCCCAAAATGCTACTGTCTTGAGTCCATAAGATTCCCCAGTGCTGATGAAATGCTACTGTCTTGTGTCCAGAAAATTCTCCAGTGCTGCTGACGAAGTGACATGAGAGCATAACAAGAAATGTAGTCTCCCAGAATTAAAGTTGCACCACAAATGCATAGAAAGATTAAGATTGCACTGCACACTCAAGGGATGCATACGTAAAGGTACAACAACATCTAACCAGTGCTCACAAGTCTCAAATGCAAATCTGAAAAGGAATATATTTTGCCAGTTGGGGGATTAGTGCACAGCAGCAACAATCCACTACCAGTAAAGATACCACAAAGCAGTATAAAAAGTTCATGCAGGTGCGGTGGATTGCAGGTTCACACTGCTGCAGTTACTCTGTGGCACAATAAAAGGTGTCTGATTTAATGGCATGCATTGCACACACACTCGCACACATACACTACAAGTAATGCACAGCAAATTGAAAACCTTTAGTAATATAACCAAATGTTTTAAACAGACAAATTATACACTGGTACACCACAGCAATCAGCAAAAAAATGTCAAAAATTACTGAAAATATTACTGTGTGTACATTAACACAGTTATACAAGAAAAATATAACCAAAATAGAAAGACTGCCTTTTTCTCCCAGTTAATTGACCTACACTGCAACAGATACGCCCCTCCCCCAACGCACACTTCACAGTACAGAGATTAACTGTTCTAAATTAACATTCAAAATCCACACACAAACAATAAACACTCGATATGAGCACAGGAGGGTTTCCTACAATCGATTTACTAAATTCTGAGCAAAAAAAATTGCTCAAAAAGACTTTTTAACAGCTTTTAGAGGTTTTGAATCACAGAGCTCTGAGAGGAAACTGTCTCCATCTTTCACTACACATACACTGCACAGAACTGAGGTTGTGCAGAACAATCTAGAGCCCATGTGACCTGCAATCCCATAAATCACTGCAGAATTTCATTTGGAGCTCAACTACAATGTGAAGTGAGGCAAATTACTTTGATTTCAATGTTCTTCACCTTAAAATTGGTGGAGAAGTGGTTTGAGGAAGGTGGAATAACGCAAAGTCATTGGTTTCAATGGACTTCGCATTCCTCATTATGAAGCGAAGTACTCCGCTTCACATTGTGGAGTACTCCGTGGATTCCATGTTACTTCATGAATCACTTCACGGAGCAAATTGGGACCACTTCACCCATCACTTCTTACAGTACTTTAACTCACATGCTGTACAAGAAAAAATATGAATGCCTATGGCTGTAGCTCCCCGATGAGCTGTAGCACAAAACTCCCTGACTTAAAAACACATATTAATGAGTACAATGGTGGGGTGCTGAAGCCTGGCGAGATACTACAAAACAGGCTTACAACACATCCAAGTAACTAGTAAAAAAATGAATGTTGTGATTCGTGACATGATTGTGAATCATGATTTGTGACTGCATTTGTGACCATGATGATGCAGAACATAATTCGATGTTGACGGTATGAGATAACCAATATGGAGCTGTATTGGGAACACGAATGCCTATGGCTGTACTTTCCCGATGAGCTGTAGCACAAAACTCCCCAACTTAAAAACACATATTAATGAGTACAATGGTGTGGTGGTGAAGCCCGGAGAGATACTACAAAACAAGCTTACAATACATCCAAGTAACTAGTAAAAAAAATTAATGTTGTGATTCGTGACATGATCGTGATTTGTGACTGCATTTGTGACCGTGATGATGAAGAATGTGATTTGTATCATGAGTGACTTGTGATGATGGTCCTGACTTAAAAACACATATTAATGAGTACAATGTTCATGCAGAATTATGCACCACACCTCTCCAGTACTCTGAAGGGAAGCCAAAAAAACAACTGTGACTTAAGTTACAGATGGAGATTGGGCTCTAAAGAGATTCAAATGCACAGACAGATTAAGATTGCGCTGCACGCTGAAGAGATGCAGATGCAAAGGCACAGCATATAACCAGTGCTCACCATCAGAAATTCAAATCTGGAAAAGAATACCTTTGTCGATTGGGGCAGGCCACGGGGGGGGGGGGCAGTGTACTGCACTGCTGCAGTAACAGTCACTAGTACTAGTACCAGCAAAGATACCACAAAGAAGTAAAAAAATCACACAGCTGCAGTGGATAGCAGGTTCACATTGCTGAAATTACTATGTGGCACAATAAAAGGTGTCTGATTTGATGACATGCATCACACACACTAAGTAATGCGTAGCAAATTGAAAACTTCTGTAACATAACCACATATTTTAAACAAACTAAAATTGTGCACTGCTGCATCACAACAATCAGCAAAAAAATGGCAAGAATTATTGAAAATATTACTGTGTGTACATTAACACAGTTATGCAAGAAAAATATCACCAAAACAGAAAGGACTGTCTTTTTCTCCAAGTTAATCTACCTACACCTTCCCCCAAAGCACACTTCCACTGTCTCTCAGTACACAGACTGAATGTTGTACATTAACATTCAAAATCCACACACAAACAATAAATGCTTGATGATATGAGTACAGGAGGGTTTCCTATAATCGATGAACTAAAGTTTCAGCAAAAAAAAGACTCGAAAAGACTTTTTTAACAGCTTTTAGAAGGTTTGAATCGCAGAGAGCTCTCAGAGCAGACTGTCTCATACAGCTTCCTACACACACTATGCTGAACTGAAGCTGTGCAGAACAATCTAGAGCCCATGTGACCTGAAATCCCATGAATCACTGCAAAATTTGCCTTTGGAGCTTAAAAACAAGGCGAAGTGAGGCGAAGTACATTGTTTTTAATGCACTTTGCCTTAAGAATTGGTGGAGTAGTGGTTTGGGAAGGTGGAGTAACACAAAGTCATTGTTTTCAATGGATTTCGCGTTACCCATTATAACACGAAGTACTTTGCTTTGCGTTGCGGAGCACTCCGCGAATTCACCTTCACTCTGCGAATCACTTCATGGAGTGAATTGGGGCCACTTCGCCCATCTCTAGGCTATATCCCTTGTCCCTTTAATGCACTCTCTATCTCAATAAGTGTTAGCTGCTTATACCAATTAGTGCTCTACCTGTGCAGCAGCCCCAATTGTTACTGTACCACCCTATCTAAGAGAATGACAATCTGCCCATGCTTGTAGTTCTCTCTAATTTATTGCTGCAATTTGCCTTGATACAGAAATAATTATTTTGTCCCCGTGGTATTGCTTGTCTTTCCCTATACCTTATCTACTTTTCACACTGGTTACAGTCCATAACTTCCTCTGCTGTCCGCTCCACTATAAATTGCCTGCAGAGTGCCTAGCTTAAATAAATTAGTTGGTTACATGCCCTTCAGTTTGTATTGTGGATCACAATGCCCTAAGTAATTAAACTGGATGATGATCTTATTTCATTCAGTCTTGCTCTTCTGCTGGAGGCAGGACCAATGTTTCTCATTAATCTCTTCCTTGATCACATCTACTGGTCCTTTTTAGAGACTATAACTACAATGTGCTTCAAGCTGAAGCATTAATGTTACTAAAACAGTAGACAGGGGCCAAGCGGTAGACATCCTCTGTCTTGATTTCAGCAAGGCCTTTGACTCTGTGCACCACAAAAGGTTGATCAGGAAGTTGGTGGATCTTGGAGTTGGGGAAAAGATGGTCAGATGGGTGGAAAACTGGCTGAGGGACAGAACCCAGAGGGCGGTGGTGGGGGGAGAGTTATCTGGCACCAGAGAGGTAACCAGTGGGGTCCCACAGAGCTCTGTGCTGGGGGCAGTGATGTTCAACGTCTTCATTAATGATATTGGGTATCGCATTAAAGGCAAAATGTGCCTATTCGCAGATGACACCAAACTCTGTGGGAGAGTGGACAGAGCTGAAGGGATACAGAACCTACAGAAAGATCTGGAAAATCTTGGAAGGTGGTCCAGGATCTGGCAGATTGGCTTCAATGCCAATAAATGCAAAGTTATGCATATTGGAGCAAAGAATCCCAGGACAGAGTATTACCTGGGTAGAGTGCGAGTATCTGCATCAGAGGAGGAGAAGAACCTGGGAGTGATGATCACTATTGATCTGAAGCATGCCACACAGTGCAAGAAAGCAGCAGCAAAGGCAAACAAGATGCTGGGATGCATAGTTAGGGGGATCAGTAGTAAGAGAGAGGAGGTTATACTGCCCTTGTACAGATCACTGGTAAGGCCGCATCTAGAGTATGGAGTTCAGTACAGATGCCACATCTCAAAAAGAACATTAACCTGCTGGAGAAGGTACAGAGGAGGGCTACAAAGATGATAGCCAGACAGCAGGGCAAGGCATATGAGGAGAGGTTGAGGGCACTGAACATGTACTCCCTGGAAGACAGGAGAGAGAGAGAGAGAGAGAGAGAGGAGGCATGATTGGGACATTCAAGTACTTGAAAGGGATAAAGGAGGTTGCTAAGGAGAGTCTCTTTAAGCTGAGTGGCAACCATATCACAAGGGGGCACAGTCTTAAGCTGGAGGGTGGGAGGTTTAGGAGGGAGGTCAGGAAGCACTTCTTCACAGAGAGGGTGGTGGACACATGGAATGCACTACCAGAAGAGGTCTTCTCATTGAAGACAGTGGGCAGCTTTAAAAGAAGCTGGGATAGGCATAAAAGGGTAAGAATCATGGGTAGGGAGGATGGGAGGAGTGCGGAGGGAGGGCAGGGCCATTAGCTCAAGCTGTAGACCCTGCAATACAAGCAGACTTGATAGACCAAATGGCCTTCTTCTGCTGGCTTCTTCATATGTTCTTACGTTCATATTAGTTTGTACTATTTAATCCAACTCCCTACAGTCCATATCTGCACTGCCTGGGTATACCTTTGCATCCCAGTTTTATTTATTTTTTCTGGGCATACCAGTACTCACCATCTTATCTTCGTCTCTACTGTTGTATGGTGAGCCTTTACCCACTGTTTTAGCTTTTTTCAACCTCACCGATCTTACAAGAGTCCTTAACTTACCCAACTGCCTGACACTCCCAAAAGGTCGTCGCACACTTGGTTGTCACCCTTACTCCACCGTTGATATGCTAATCATGCTCCCTACAATATTACTCCTGCTTATAATCTACCTGATCTGTCTCCCTACACTGAGCATATATTAGTCACATCTACTCTCCATTAACTGCCAAATTCCTTTAATGTACCTAATCCACATCTCCCTCTGGGACAAACTGTCTTATCTCTCTCGCTTCTTCCCTTATTGTCGCTCAGCAGTGATAATCCAGGCCATCTCACTCTTTTACATATCTTCACCCTTCTGCCTTTATCCCCTTATGAAGCACTCCACACCATTGTCTCCCAAAAATACAGTTTCACACAGGAAGGAACATATACTGTCAATTTAAAGACTAAAGAAACTTATTACAATGCTGCTCCACTGCTCAGGTAATATTGAATTAAACCCAGGCACTGTATCCTCCCTAACATCCCCATCAGAATTTGCATCAATTACTGGAATAAAAGTGATGTCAATGAACACATGCAGCTTTCAGAATAAGTTAGACCTTGGGAAAATATGGGTATGTGATACAAATCCAGACATTTCGGTAATCACAGAAACATGGCTGAAGGGGTCTATCTCAGACCTACAGATAGCACTGCTGTCTTTTAATACTTTCCATTTTGATAGACCCACAAGGGGAGGGGGAGTAGTCATCTATACCAGTGAAACAATTCCAGCGATCAAACTGCTCACTGTTACCAAACTGAGAGAATTTTAATTCATTGCCTTAAAACTGTCACTATCCTCGGCTAAAACACTTAACATAATTGGCTGATTCATGCTGCTGACAGGGTGCTTAGAGCTACTTTCAACACTCCATAATTTCATCAATTCCAACTCCAACAGGTCACTTATTCTTGGTTATTTCAACCTAGACAGACTTAGCTCCAAATCTAACAGTTTAAAGGAAATGTGTGATGACCTGGGCATTTCCCGGTTAATTTCGGAACCCACCAGACCTAATACAAAACATCATACTAAAAGCTCCCTACTAGACTTTATCATTACAAACTGGCCACATGAAATTTCTCACACAGCTGTGTTTCACAATGACATAAGTGACCAAAACATTGTGGTATGTACAACAGCTCTAGAAAAACCTATCTCTTGTTCTAAATTCATTATAAAACAAAGCTTCCACAAGTTCAAATTAGAGAATTACCTGTCTTATCTATGGAACACAAACTGGCAAAACTTCTATCTAGCATCTTCAATCAATACGACATTTGTTATCTTTAACTCAATCCTCACAAACTTAATAAACGAGGGTACACCATTAATAAAATGCCAAGTTAAAACAGCTTCTTGTCCCTGGTTCACTGGGGAATTAAAAAAAGCTCTAACACTGTGGGATAAACTCTGGGCCAATGCTCAACGCACTAAAGATTCATTAAATTGAATTGCATTCAGAGCATCACTTAATGACTGTACTAAACTCATCAGAACCACCAAAGCTAATTATTACATAAATGCACTTGAAAGTGCAAAGGGCAATCCTGCTAAGATCTAGTGAACCATTAAATCAGTTGAAGGCGATCGAGTACTTTCACCAATCCCTATATATATATATATATATATATATATATATATATATAGCTTGATTAAAATAAACTCTCAAGGTTCTACTACCTCCAACTAATGTACAATATTAGAAAAATTTAATTCTAACTTTGTGACAGCAGGTTTAGACTCCTCTCTGGCCTCAAAACTTACAAGCTGTCTTGATACAAAGGTCACACCAAACTAACGCGATTGATTTCTTCAAGTGGGTAACAAAAGAAATGGATCAGGGCAGAGCAATAGATGTGGCCTATCTGGACTTCAGGAATGTCTTTGACACAGCCCCACACAGGAGACTAATCCACAAGCTGACAAATCTGGGAGTGGGACAGAGGTAGTCATGTGGGTTAGAAACTAGTTGAGTAACAGAACACAAAGAGTGGTAGTAAATGGGGTTAGCTCACAGGAGGGATGGGTAACAAGTGGTGTACCCCAGAGCTCAGTGCTGGGACCAGTGCTCTTCAATGTCTTCATAAGCAATATTGCAGAGGGTCTAAAAGGGAGGATTAACTGGTTCACGGATAATACAAAGCTATGCAACAAGATAGATACACAGGAAAGTATAGAAAAAGTGAGCAGGGATCTGAAGAGCCTTGAAAACTGGTCCAAGAAATGGCAGTTAGGTTTTAATGCAAAATAAGTGCAAGATTTGCACCTAGGGAGAGGGAATCCTAGGGCTGAGTATGAACTAGACAGGGTAACACTGCAGGCCACCACAGAGGAAAGGGATCTGGGGTAGTCACAGAAGACAACCTCAAAGCGACTAAACAGTGTGTCAAAGCAGTCAAAAAGGCTAACAGAATGCTAAGGTGCATAGGGACTGTTGTAACAAGTAGAAGGAGGGAAGTGGTGGTACCATTAAACAACTCCCTAGTAAGGCCTCATCTGGAGTACTGTGTTCAGTTCTGGGGGCCCCATCTCTAACAAGACATAGACAAGATGGAGATGGCACAGAGGAGGGCAACAAAAATGATGCCCGGGATGCAGTATAAATTGTATGAGAAGAGTCTCAGAGCTCTCAATATGTACTCCCTAGAGGAAAGGAAAGGAAAGGAAAGGAAAGGAAAGGAAAGGAAAGGAAAGGAAAGGAAAGGAAAGGGAGGGAGGACATGATAGAGACCTTCAAATATCTAAAGGGGATCAACAGGGTACCAGATGGGAGCATCTTTCACATGAAGGGAAATAGCAGAATAAGGGTGCACAGCATGAGGCTAAAAGGGGGAAACTTTAGAGGGAACTTGAGCAAATTCTACTTCACTGAAAGGGTGGTGGAGAGATGGAGCAATCTCTTCAGGAAGTGGTAGGGGTGGCCATGGTTCAGGGATTCAAGAATGCATGGGATAAGCACATGAGAATTATCAAGCTAGGGCAAAGAGGGGGGCTTGTAGCATCTAGGGTGCCTGAAGCATTAGAAAGAGTGATAGGGCAGACTGAAGGGGCCACATGCCCTTCTCTGATGACAACATCTATGTATCTATGCATCTATGTATCTATGTCACTTCTGCTGAGCTGCAAACCCAGGGTTCCTTCAACCTCTCCCCCATAACTTTATACTGTCATTCCTATAGTTGTTACTCACTCAGGAAAAATTCTATTATTATTTTACTAGACATACCCAAGTTTTGCACCTGTTTTGGTAAATCAGCAATTGCTATGCCATTCCCTATGCCTGGAACAAATTGCAGTCCTCCCTCAAGCTCTCTAATCTAATCTTCCAAAATACACTCAATCCCTAGATTAGCAAATGCCTTGAAGAAGATTGTCACAGGCATACTAGTTAGTATGTTTACACTATGCTATTTTTTTTGTACATTGTTTTTCTGCTTCATTCCTAAGGGAAACTCTCTCAGGCATCCACAGCATTTCACAAGTTCTACCTCACACCTGAAGCTCTCTTCCTTACCCCTCACCAACCCGGCAGATGCCCCAGCTCTGGGCCTCCCAAGGTGGGGCTGCCCTCTCCACCCAGGGCACTCTGTCTGTAATCCAATGTGCTGGCTTGGTGGTCGGCCTGGTAAGGAGAGAGGCCTGGTATGAGAGTGTGTCTCATTGGAGTGAGATGCCATCACCTATCCCCAAGGATGAGGATTTTCTTAGGTTTTTCCTCCCCTGGGAGTGCATTGTGCAATGATGACTGCACATTGCTGCCCTGCTGGTATCTGCTGCTCTCTGCTCCTTAAATCAGCTGGTGTTCCTGTAATGCTCCTGATCTCCACTGGGGGCTCCTAGGACACCAAGAAACCCTTGATCCCTCCTCAGGGAGAGAAGAGCCATCATGTGGATGATACATCCTCTCCCTCCCCTGCTGACCCCCTGGCTCCCCAAGTCCATCACTGAACCTGGGTCACCAGCATGGCACAAGGTGCGACTTCCAGTGCCTCAACCTTCCATGCCACTGGCCAACTTACACTATTCTAATTTTACTCAGTAGTTAGCTCTTTTGGCCCCTCTAAAGGGATCTAAATTTACCTTTTAAAATGGTTAGAACTGTTACAATTGTTATTTCTACACCATTGTTTTGGTTATTACTGTAATATCTAAGTGTATATCTGTGCTTTTCTGATCTGTGCTTTTTCCACTCCACCTTGCTTGTGTCTTGTTAGTTTTACCTCATCCTTAGCAGGACCTCCTTGTAAATGACGTTTTTCACTGGATACTTCCTGGTGAAATGAACTTGAACTTGAACAACAGTCTTCACAAGGTTTTGGTGCAACAGCTGGACTTAGGTGAATATAGTCCCATGAGGTGTTGAACAAGAGACCCCCTTTGGTCAAAACTTTCAAACAGGCTCCTTGTAGGCAATGTGACGGGTCCTGGAATAACTTAATTCAGACTGCAGCCTTGTAAATTAATTAAATAAGGACCTGCAGCTGAGTATTGTTGGAGACTCTGAAAGGTGAGGTTCCAAGTTTCAATGAGACTAGGAACTGGCAGTTAATCTATGTTTGTCTGTCTGTTCATCTGTCCATATATCTGTCTGTCTATCTATCTAGTTACATAGGTCTTAGCCTCTCAGCATGAAAAATCATAGCACTGGCCTTTAAAATACATAGCAAATGGCAAGAATATGTAGCACTTTCTTATTTTAAAGAATAATATGTTCATGCATAGTGGGATCCATATATTTAGTGTTAAAGAGCTGGTGACACATTCAGGGGAACTTTAGCAAAACACAATATTTAGACACAGTCCAGCCTGTGTTTCCTATTAGTTCTGTATTTCTCCTCCCCATTATTTATTACTAAGGTCACTTGTATAAAAACAGGATCTTTGCTCCTGAAGAGTTCATCTGTTCCTGCTGCCTTCTCCCTACATGAAGTCATAGCATACTGCTTATGATATCTCAGTTACTCCCCTGGCAACTGTCTGTGATGTCACAACAGAGGATTATGACTTGGAGTAGGGAGTAAGCTGAAGAGGCAAATTAACTCAAAATAAACTCTAAGGGACAACAATTACATATGCATACACATTTCTTTAGTAATAGATTATGGGGTGGAGAAATATATTAAATATTAATGGAATGCAAGGAGAATTGTACCTAATTATTATGTTTTTAAAGTTTTCTTTGAGGTGTCAGTACCTGTTTAAACTATTTCAGCCAAGTCAGTTCAGTGATTTAATATAATGTAGTTTGTATGTCCAGAAATAACTCAAATAGTATTGGTAACATCAATTAATTTTCACAGAGCAAGGGTAGATTTGAGTGTAAAAATCATAGTTCTATGCAAAAGTAATACCAGTTGAGCGGTATCTGTCTGTCTGCCTGCCTGCCTACCTACCTATTTACCCTGGCACTGAATGGAGAGAGGTCAGCAATGACTCAAATTGTAATAATCCTACAAAATCAACAGATGGAGGCATGGACAGGCTAAGAAATAGTCCATAGTGATTGTTTGTTTCTTTTTTATACCATGGTGCATTTAAAACTAAATAGGTTGCTGTGGGTTAGTGTGCATGTGCAAGTTAAAAAAGTTAATCTCACTACATTTTTGTTGCCGTGTGCTTGCAATCTGCAGTCTTGTCTAAGCCCACTGATTAGTGGATGCACTTTAAAGCCGTGCGGAATTTTCAGATTCCACTGAAAAAATCCTTATAATTTTGTAAATTTGGCCTATTCCACAAAATTCCAACAGAGATGGACTTCCAAAATTAAGAAGGTGAAATGTTAGCTGTGGAATCATATTCCACAGATTATGCAAACTGCAGATTTATTTTCTGAAAACTACAGATTAATATTTCATGGATTGCCTAAAAAACTCTGAATAGTATTCTTGTAGATTACCTTATCTAAGGAATAAAATTACATAGAACTTCTTTTTGGAACTCTGTAATTCAAAGGAAATCCTAAAAGAGGAATTGTCATTCTTTTAGAATTCTACTGGTGGAATTTTGCATATCATACTGCCCAGCTCTAGTGTGCTGAGCTCTACTATTTCTGCCCCCTTCCCCGGACAGCTTGATTAAACAATACACAACACTTTTATGTAAATCAACAGGCGGTTTTCATTTTGCTATCAACTGTCACATTAATACCTAATGTGGTCAGACCAGAATACCTACTGTATAGCTGCTTTTGGCTGCAGAAGCTATCTTAATAATTGAAACTACCAACTGAAATGGTCCCAAGTACAATGATACACAAAGCACCTTTGTGTTAATGCAAGGGATTAGATAAAATCTTGAAGGGAGCAGTCAGGACAAAGAGCCCCATACTCAAGTGTGGGGGTAGTACTAATGTGCACTTTGTGTACAAAGACATTTTGGTTTACTTATTTTTTTTCCAATTGTTTAACCAGGTGAGACACACTAAGCTGAAAGCTTGTTTACAGGTGCAACCTGGGAGCACAGGGAAGTTAAGTGACTTGCTCAGGGTCGCACAGTATGCAAGCGGGGGCTGTGGGATTCAAACCCAGGTCTCCAGATTTGCAGCTCAGAACCTTAAAATACTGCACTATACTGCCTCCCTGTTAAAGATTTTCATAACCTGTGATCAGATGTTTTCCAGTTCTGCTTTTCCTCAGGGGCTTCTGTGACTGCCTATAGCCCAGGGAGGGTAGTGGGACCATAAACAAACACACTCTGATCAAAGCCAATATGGCTGCAAAATGATGTTATTTAGAATGGTGAAAGTTGTCTAAGAAAGAAGTAATAAAGGAATGATGGACGGGAATGTGAAATTATTTCCCCAGAAAATGCACACTAAGCAAAAGCTTGTTTCCAGGTGCGACCTGGGAACAAAGGAAGTTAAGTGACTTTCTCAGGGTCACACAGCATGCAAGAGGGGGGGCTGTGGGATTCAAACCCATGTCTCCAGGTTTGCAGCTCAGTGCCCTAAACCACAGTGTTGTGCTGCCTCCTGGTAAGGATAAATGGTTTAAGGATTGCTGCAGTTTATTGCATAACCCTATTGCATAACCTTATGTTTGATTAGTTCTTAATTATATAGAGTAGCACTAGCTTGAGTGCTGAGAATCAGGAGTAATAAATGTTCAGGCTTCTAAGTGAGCATTTCATTATTTTTTTTTTTATTGGGAAAACAGACAATGTATTACTAATATGGAACAGTAGTGCATCTAATATTTTTTCCTTTTTCAAAACACTTTGTTTTGGCCAAGGCTTCCTACCTAAGAAAAGAAACACATTAACAAAGATCATAGGACTTACATTATCAAATAAGCAGTGGGAATCAAACATGCTAGCTAAATCAAAACAAACTGTACTGTACTGCTGTAGTTTAGTGTACATAAGACCATATTAATGTAGGTACATCTTAAAAAGAAGTATAAGAATTTGATCTGGTTGAACAAGTTCTATTAACTTCAGCTCTTGCACAACTAGGGGTGTCTTATGAAGTAACTGGGTGGTGCACTATCTATTTAACGAAGCATTTTCAACACACTGAAGTTGTTTTTCTCTCCCTGCCCCAGTTACAATGGGTGCACCTCAAGGTTTTGTTTTGGGCCCCCTTTTGCTTAGTTTATTTTTAAACAGACTTTCTTTGGTTTGTTGTAATTCACAGATTTTTGTTGTACACAGATGATGCAGTGATCCTCCCGAGTGGTCCTAGCTTTGAACATACATAAACTAATCTGGCCAAAGATTTCTTAGAAATTCAGACCTGGTTTTGCCATCACAAATTGGTCTTAAATGAAAAAAAAGAAAACTATGGAATTTTTTTATCACAGGAAAATAATTAATTTTGAACCTGTTTTACTGCTGCATATTGTTTCCATGGTAGAAATTGAGCAAGTTAATTGTTTTAAATACTTGGACCTAATGGTTGATTCAGGCTTAATTTATGAAAACCATATGACATTAATTTGGTAAAAGCTGCACCTCAGTGCTTAGGAGCTTTGTACTGAATACACTCTATCTTAATCCTGACTACTAGAGTATTATTATCACAAAGTGTTTTGCTACCTATACTAGATTATGGCTTAATTTTTATTATAATGCTTGTGATGGATTACTTGTAAAAGTTAGAACACTTCTAAACCAGGTAACACAATTTGCTACTCAGCTACTAATCCAAACACGTTATTGTGTTCTTCTTAAACAAGCTGGGTTGCTTCCACTAGAACAACAACTCAAATTTCAAATGGGTTTGTTAACAAAGATTACTGTGAATAAGGTTCCTGTTAAATTTTACTCTTTATTTTAAAAAAATATCAATTAATTTCTCATTTGTACATCTGAATACAGTTATTTTCATATAACAAAGATGAATACTGCTCTTGGACAGAGAACTTTGTTATTCAAATTACTAGTATTTTTCAATTCAATTATGACTAAATTGGATTGTCTTGATACCACAATATGTGGATGTTAACATCTTTTGAGAAATTTTCTGCTAGAGGACAGTGAATGTAGTTGTATTCTGTAATTCAGCTATTGTATGGCTATTATATGTTCCCCTTATTGAGATACTATGTGTGAATGGATCTGCACCCTAGGATTTTAAAAGTATTTGTCACATGTATGTTATTAATGTACTCTGGTTGACCATGAAAATGGGTCTTTGGTGATGGACTAACCAGATTAAATAAATAAATCAAATAAAATCAGAATAATACATTTGTAGAAACAACTATTTGTAAGTGTGCATTGTAGAAAAGTGAAATCATATTACCAATATCATAATGTAGTGTACTGAACATTGAAAAGGCTTATAAAGTTTAAATTTGAAAGAATGCCAAGAGGTGATGAGAAACATGAAAAATCACATTTATTCTTAATTCAAGAAATTAGAAAAGAGAGAGAACATAGCTCCATAGAAGATTGTGTTTGCTGGTGCACATGTGGATTGATTTGCATGAGATGTACCATCCATCCGCTGAAGTGTTGCTTCAAGTAGCACATACATGCAGTTATCAGCAAGAACAACTAAAATGCCCTCGGTGTGCACTTCAGGGAGGTGCAAGGCTCCAAGTCAGATCTGATATCTGATCAAGAGCCATGCTTGAAATCCTCACTACTGGGATTTGAACTTTGTGCTCTATCCTTGCATATCCAACAGTTATTTGGAGGAAAAATAAATGTTACAAAGGTTGTTATCTCATACACCATTCTCTCCCCTTTACCACTGAGGGAATCATAAGATGGGAGACATGAGAAAGAAGTGAAAGTGCTGTCAGAAAAAGACTTGACAACACTGCTGTAAGTATCTTTTTCTGTCTTTTTCAAATAAAACAAAATTTATGACATTGTAAACAAGGAGGAGTGATTCAGCACTGGGAGGCAGTGGCTGTACTCTGCCCCCTTCAACTTCTTCTTTTAAAGCTGATATATTTGAGTTTCTAATTGTGTTGTTTTGTCTGCAAATCTGCAGTGAGTTCAAGGAGTCAGACTTAACGAGCTGTGTTGCCAATCCACCAAAAGAGGCATCTGAATAGTCCTGTTCAGGATAGGGAGGGTAAGGAAGGGGAGTAGTGGTTCTTTACATAAGGGCAGCATAACAGCAATAGATGCACAGGGAATACTTGGAGGGGCAGAGGCACAGCGAGTCCCCCTAGGGACAGGTAGGGAATGGATCTGCTATTTGTACTGGTATGATCTAGAGACCTCTAACAGAGAGGGGATGGATAAGGTACCAGGGGAAGCCATGCAAAAGATGTCAACTATGGAGGTTGTCCTACAAGTGGGGGACATCAATCTGCTGGATGTGGATTGGAGCATCCGAGCTGCAGCTTCAGCTAGTAGCAGGGACATCCTGGACTCCATGAAGTGGGCATTCCTCAGGCAGCTAGTAAGAGAGCCCACTCATAAGGGAGCAATATTGAACCTTCTTCTCACCAATGGAGACAACATTGCAGATATCACATTGGTTGGTCACCTGAGGACCCATGATCACTGTACAGGTGTGGTTCAATAAAAGTATTGAGCCAGAATTGTATTGGGGTGGTTGAGGCCGCTGTTGTTTCTTTCCCTCTTCACTTCCCCTTGCTTCGTTCACTCGCTTATTCTAATTGTCACAGCATACTTATTTTGTTCTGTTTTATTTTGTTTTGATTGTTCATATTGTTGCTGTTATTGTTCATAGTTCTTAGCTATATAACTGTAGTCTCTTTCTGGTGCTATTCTAGAGAGGGATACTGCCCCTGAATGCAGGCCTGTCCATGGTTGAGGGGCCTAGGTTCCCATGCAGTTGTTACCGAGAGTCCTTTCCCAAGATTACAAATTAAAAAAATAGCGGTGCCTCCACTCAGAGTACATTTTCTTGGCAAGATGCTAGCAGTACAACCCCCTGGGACGTTGTACCAAGCCACATCCCCAAACAGTTACCCCAGACATGAACTTACCAGACTTGAAACATTCCAACATTTCAAACAGTTGTCATTTCAGATTTCAGCTACTAACATGCT
This sequence comes from Neoceratodus forsteri, assembly GCA_016271365.2. Classification (NCBI taxonomy): domain Eukaryota; kingdom Metazoa; phylum Chordata; order Ceratodontiformes; family Ceratodontidae; genus Neoceratodus; species Neoceratodus forsteri. The sequence continues at coordinate 618,168,089 of CM028138.1, read as the reverse complement.
CACCAAAATTGGGCTCTTGAGTTAGCTGTTTTCTGAAACAGTAACACCATATTTTATTTACAAGGGCAGGGTTAGGATGGGATAAGATGGAATGGAGGTTAAGTAAAACATTTGAACTGGCATTTAAAGATTTGTATTTTCCCAAGCAATCATTTCTCTTTTTATATTAAAGCCCACACATTTCAGTGAAGCCACTATCTCTCTACCTAGCCATCTGACTGCTACAGGTATTATTGAATCCAGACCCACTAATAACAGTCCAGAACGATGCCCTAATTCAGTCCTTAGGTACCCAGATATTAGCTGCAGGCCTGAGACGCAGCTGGTCAGCTGGCATTGGCACACTTGCTGAATTAATTAACTTTTTTACTATTCCTCTTGCTTTCTTTAGCTTCAGCCAAACCCTTTACTTATACTTTACGTATGCCTCACCATTTGGTAGCCACCCATGTGACCTTTTCAGCAGCTGCACTACTTAAAAATGAGCCCTTTTGCTGTTGCTGCTGCTATTTTACACTGATCCCAGGCAGCACATACATAGTCCCACTGTAAACCATACAGGTTCCCACTTTCAGCTGTTTCTACAGCCAATTAATGCCCCACCATTTTGTAGCATGTTCTTTGCCTTATCACACTTGGCCATGGTTATTATTTTTACTTTTTTTTTTAGCCTGTCGCTAGAACTTATTCATTTTTTCTCTTGCTAAACAGGCCCCTACTCATTTTTTATGCATGCCACCTCATGAATATTAATAAAGTGGTACCTGATCCCTGAGCATGACTGGTGCTCACAAAAACTTGGTTTCCTTCTTCTGGCTGCCTCTGCAGTCTTGGTAATGGTCACCGGTCCCACTCTTATGGCACACAGAGACCGGGACCACTGGAGAGACAGACCAAGCAGCTGCCAAAGAGTCAACTGGAAATGCACGTTTGAACATGCACAGAGTGCCAGCCCTGCACAAAACTGCAACTACAGGTGACAGCTCCAAAATCCAGCTCCTCTGGATCCTCTCTTCCAAAAATTTAGGCAAGTACCAGTGGGGGAATGCTGGCACCACTGAAGACCACCAGTGACACATTTGGAACCTGGGCAAAGACAGGGGAGGAACTAGGGCAAAATGGGGGGAAACCAGGGAAAATTGGAGCCCCAATGCAGCAGACAGGTAAGCCCCTGGACAGGGGTGTTACCTAACTATATCTGTATGGTTGTGATTTTATTGGAGATTGTCCTATGGCCTTACTTTGGCTGATACCAGTGTTTGTTCTTTATTATGTGGTTATGGGCTGTTATGGAGGGTGGGGATTGTCCTTATCTGTGTCTAGTCTATGGATGTATTGACTCTAGTTGTTTTAGAATGTGTTTAACAAGTTTTTATCTTTGTTGTTCAATTGTTGGACTTGTATATTTACTGGTTGACTGTTAGTCACTTTAAAAGCTAACAAAGTAATAATTTAAAAAAAAAATATTGAGTCAGAATTAAACCACATAATGGCGAGGGCCCTGAGTTTTAGGAGGGCCTGCTTTACAAAGATGAGAGAATGCCTTGTTGGGGACAACATGGGTGGAGTGGAGGAACAGTGGGCAAAACTTAAAGGGTCCATACGTAAGGCAACAAACGTCTACATCAGGCAAGTAAGGAACACAAAGAGGAAAAAGAGACAGCTATGGTTCTCAAAAGAGGTGGCTTGGAAGGTAAGGGCAAAAAAGTTAGCATTCAGGAGGTATCAGGAAACACAGATGGAGGAGGATAGGGAGGTGTACAACAAGAAGCAGAAGAAGGCAGGGAAAGCAATCAGTAGTATAAAGGTGCTAATACGAACATACGAATCTGCCAGCAGAAACAGTCCTTATGGTCTATCAAGTTAGTCTGCTCGAATGCACAACTAGCACCCTCATATTGCAGTTGGCCCATCCTCCTCTCCCCTCTCACTGTTAACCCCCTCATACCCTGTCCCATGCCCCTTAAAAACTGCCCACTGTGCTAGAGGATACCACCTCCTCAGGTAGAGTGCTTCATTTCTCCTCCACCCTCTATGCAAAATAATGCCTCCTCATCTCTTTCCAATATCCTCCATTCTCCAACCTGAGACCATGCCCTCTGGTGTCCATTCCTCTCCTCAGCTTAACTATCCCTTCTGTGCCTGTTTTGTGAATCCCCTTCAAATACCTGAAGGTCTCAATCATATCTCCCTGATCCATCCTCTCCTCCAGGGTGTACATATTCAACTCAGTCAGCTTGTCCTCATAGGTTTTGCCCTCCAGCCTCTGGATCATCTCTGTTGCCCTATGCTGCACCCACTCTAGCAATCTGCTAACCTTCTTCAGAAAGAGACACCAGAACTGCATGCAGTACTCCAAAAGTGGGCTGACTAGTGACCTGTACATTGGCAGTATCACATTCCTATTTCTGGATGAGATTCTTCTCACAACACATCCCAGCATCTTGTTGACCTTAGCTGCCACCTTCCTGCACTGAGTTGAGTTGTTCATGTTACCAGTTATGATCACCTCTAGGTCCTTCTTCTTCTCTGTGACCTCTATCTGAACCCCTCCCAATTGGTAGCTCTTCCCTGGATTCCTTGCTCTGAAGTGCATAACCTTGTCCTTCTTCACATTGAGGCTCAAGTGCCAGTTTTTCAACCACTCTTCCAGTTTGATCAGGTCCTCCTGTAGACAGACAAAGAAAAGCACCCAGACAGGAAAGAAAGGGGACAACATTTATTTCAGGTATGTAAGCAAGAGGAGAAAGATCAGAGATGGGATTTTAAGGTTAAGGCGGGAAAGGGGGAAGTATTTGGAGGTGGACCAGAAAAAAAGGAACAACCTGAACAAATAATTCTGTTCAGTGTTCATGGAGAAAGGGGAAGGCATAGGACCAGAGATAAGTGAGAGGAGCATCAAAGGAAGAGAGGCAGACATCAGTTCCTTTACAAAGGAGAAAGTCCTTATGGAGCTTGCAAATATGAAGGTGGACAAGGCAATGGGGCCAGACAGGTTACATCCAAGGATATTGAAGGATCTCAGATAGGCACTGGCTGCACCTCTGACAGTTCTGTTCAACTACATACTGGAGATAGGAGTGATCCAGAAGGACTTGAGGAGAGCAGATATAGTCCCACTTTACAAGAGTGGTAGCAGGGAGGAAGCTGGCAATTACAGGCCAGTCAGCTTGATCTCGGTGGTGGGGAAAATAATGGAATCACTACTGAAGGAAAATATTGTGAAATACCTTGTTGCCAGTGGATTACAGGATCCAAGGCAACATGGATTCACTGGGAGGAGGTCATATGAATAAACCTGATAGACATTTTGACTGGGTGAGCAGGGAAGTAGATCAGTGTAGAACAGTCAATGTGGCCTACCTTTATTTATGAAAGATTGGTCCACTTTAATGTCTTTATCAGTGACATTCCAGCGAGGCTAGAAGGTAAAGTTTACCTTTTTGCAGATGACACTAAAAGTTGCAATAGGATAGACACTCCAAGGGCAGAAAGATTGAGGAGCAGTCAAGAGTGTGGCAACTACTGTATAGTAGGTAATGTTAGTGTTCCATTTATTTTCACTATAATAGCAATCATCAATATTCAGTGAATATAAATGGACTGTGAATATTATCTGACATGCAATGTAGTGATAAAAGTCTACAAAATAGCCATAGTGTGTTGCAATACTGACTTTATTAAAGTAACTAAAGAATAAAAAAATGAATTGTGCAATATAAGGTACAGGCAGCTATTTGGCAAGTAGCACAGTTGAGATAAAAAGCAAAACATCCTGACAGCAAGTATTCCTGTCCTGAAAGAGGGATCACTTTAAGTTCTTCTGTGGCAGGCGATTTGTACCATCTTACTCCATAACAGTGAAAAGATGTGAAAGGACTGCATTAGTGATTACCATTTTAATAACAAAGAACCTAGCAAAGAAGCTAAGTAACAGTTTAACAGTTTAAGTGCTCACATCATTAAGGCAGTTCTGGTGTGCCTCATTAATGCCAGCCTCAGTAAATCTATGCATAACATCAGTACTGCATATGGTTATTGAAATGAAGTTGGATTTTAGTCAGCGTGTGTGATGTTCTGTAAGTGTTTGGAGCCTTAAATCAATGACTAGTGTGTGACTGCCTCCTGCCATGAGTGTATCAGATACTAATTAAGCAGTAATACACGACAGGGTGTGGTGTATCATGAGACATCATCATGCTTCGAGTGCATTGTGAGTAACAAGGCCACAGGCCAAGAGTCTCATGCACCCGAGAAGTGATGTTACACCATGATATACCACACTCTGAAGTGTATTATTGCAATTATAAAATGGCCCTAAAGTGTTTGTAAGTGGCTGATCTTGGTAATCAGTTTTGAATCGTGATGATATTGTGAGATATCATCACGGGTCAAAATCTGCTTCAGCAAATCAGCTTCCAAGATTTCTCCTCTCCATTTTATAATCCAGCATATTATGTAGTGAACTGATTTTTCATTTAGTCATTAAACAGTTTATTGACAGGCACATCAAGTAGTTGCAAAGTGTCTGTACAGAAGGCAGGTATATAGATGGGGATAATACCCTTTTCCTTCAAGTGCTTGATGACTGCCTCCGTAGCGTGAGGACAGTATTAGTCAAGCTTTCATTGAGATCCTCACTTGACAATTTACCAGGCTCTGCAGGATACTTTCTTTTGCACTGGGACGAGCGAATCCTTTTCAGAAGGGACATCTTTTTTTTCTTTTGCTCTGTATTCCCATGTACCTGTACAGCTCTGAACAGCACTGCACTGAGAGGTAAGACTGAATTTCACTAAAACAAGCAGCTCACAAGTACAGGAGCTGTAAGCAATTTGTTTTAACTGATTACTGACTGTAACTGGAAACTGGCAAATACCGGGAATTAAGTGCATGCATCATGTACTGTATTTGTTGGTAAACCACGAGTGCTAATTCTATCAGGTGTCAAATATGTATGCAGCAAATTTAAATTTTGTCGGTGAAGTACCCATGAAGTGACCAATTTGCACTATTATTCTGCTACGTGGAGTGGCCAATATGAAATGCTCACTTCACCTTGTAATTATTACTTTGCATTGTCATTCCGCCTTAACGTGAAGTAAGGCGAAGAGACAACAATATTGGCAGCCCCCCACACACAGTCACCAAAATTTATGTGCATCCCCAAAACGCTACAGTTTTGTGTCCAGAAAATTCCCCAGTGCTGACAAAGTGAAATGAGAATGTAACAAGAAATGCAAAGTCTCCCAGAATTAATGGTGTACTGCAAACACACAGACAGATTAAGATTGCACTGTGCACTCAAGACATGCAGGTGCAAAGGCACAACACCACCTAACTAGTGCTCACAAGTCACAAATCCAAATCTGGAAAAGAACAACTTTTGCTGGTTGGGGGGTAGTGCACGGCAGTAAAGTCCATTAGCAGTAAAGATACCACAGAGCAGAACAAAAAAATTCATGCAGGTGTGGTGGATAGCAGGTTCACACTGCTGCAATCACTCTGTGGCACAATAAAAGGGGTCTGATTTGATGGCATGCATGGCACAGACTCACACATACGGTACGAGTAATGCAAAGCAAATTGAAAACCTTTTGTAATATAACCAAATGTTTTAAACAAACTGAAATTATACACTGCTACACCACAACAATCGGCAACAAAATTTCAAGAATTACTGAAAATATTACTGTGTGTACATTTACACAGTTGTACAAGAAAAATAAAAACAATACAGAAAGACTGCCTTTTTCTCCCAGTTACTCTACCTACATCACAGATACGCTCCTCCCCAAAGCACACTTCACAGTACACAGACTGAATGTTCTAAATTAACATTCAAAATCCACACATAAACAATAAACACTTGATGATATGAGTACAGGAGGGTTTTCTACAATTGATGTACTAAATTTTTAGCAAAATAAATTACTCAAAAAAGGTTTTTTTAACAGCTTTTAGAGGTTTCGAATCACAGAGCTCAGACAGCAAACTGTTTCCAGCTCCCACTACATACGCACACACTACCCAGAACTGAGGCTGTGCAGAACAATCTAGAGCCCATGTGAACTGCAATCCCATGAATCATTGCAGATTGCACCTTGGAGCTCAATTACAGGGCAAAGTGATGCGAAGTACATTGAAATCAATGGTGGAGAAGTGGTTTGGGGAAGGTGGAAAAACACAAAGTAATTGTTTTAAATGAACTTCATGTTCCTCATTATGATGCGAAGTACTCTGCTTCACGTTGCCGATTACTTCATGGATTCCGCATTACTCCGCGAATCACTTAGCAGAGCGAATTTTGGACACTTTGACAACCACTATATGTATGTATGGCAGATTGCAATCTGCAAATTCTATCAGGCACACATTCAACCTGCTATACAGGAAGTTTCAATGGGAATAAGTGCAAAATCATGCACTTGGGGCACAGAAAACTGTGAATGAAGTAGAAGATGGGGGAGTGAACTAGAGATGTTGCAAAATTAAATTTTGAAACCAAAATTGCCAAAAAATCAGCAATTTTGCCACACAAAATACTTTGCTGGTATGAAATGCAAAATTGCACCCAGAAATTGTGAACGTTTGCATAGAAATTGTGAAAATTCATATTTTGCTGCAAACTTTTGCCATTTTCTGTGCACAGTTTTGCAATTTTGGGGTGGAATCTTTGCAACATTTTATCAAAAGTTCTCATTTTGCATGAGCAAAATATTTTGCAAATTGTGCAAATTTTGTGAAATATTTCATGTAATGACGATTCTCAATTTCGCACAACACTCCGTGGTACTGATGACCACCAAATTGGGAAGAGACCTGTGGGTAATCATATCTGATGACCTAAAGGTGCCAAACAGGTTGACAGGGCAGTGACATCTCATTTTTAGTGTGGTCCTGCTTTTATAGAATTATTTTTATAGGAAAGATATTTTTAGATACAACATCTCCTTTTCAGTGGGGTTCTGTTTTATGGGCCTGTTTTTACACAGTTTTGTAGTATATTTACTCATAATAAGGCAGGTGAGATGCAATATCTAATTTTCAATAGGGTCAGACTTTAACATATCTTTGTACAGTACTTACTCAGGGTAGCATAGTTCTGGTGCTATCTTGTTTTCAGTAATAAAGAAAAAGTAATCATTTATATCTGACCCTGCTCTGAGAATTGATGAAGCCAGTCATACGAAACACAGCATAGAAACATAGACGTTGACGGCAGATAAGGACCACTTGGCCCACCCAGTCTGCCCATTTCCCTACCTACTGGATAAGCTGCAGATTCTAGTTAAGCAACAGCCTACTTCCTGCCACCCCTACTACAATTGCCTTATGTCTGTCCCATGCACGTTTGAATTCCCCCCACTGTTTTAGACCCAAAAACCTCCCCAGAAAGGTGGTTCCATGCATCCACCACTCTCTCGCCATGAAAAACAATTTCCTCACATTACCCCTGAGCTGTCCCCCCTCTATCTTTAAATTGTGCCCCCTTGTTCTTACACATCTCTTTTTCTGAAAGATGTTACCCTCCTGGACTTTATTGGTTCCTTTGAGGTACTTGAATGTTTCTATCATGTCCCCCCCCCCCATCCCTACTTTCATCAAGGGTATACATATTAAGCTCTCTCAGTCTCTCTTCATATGATTTCTGATGCAGACCCTGCACCATTTTAGTTGCCGTCCTCTGGACTGCTTCCATCCTGTCTATGTCCTTGCACAGATGAGGTCTCCAAAACTGTACACAGTACTCCAGATGGGGTCTCACCAACTGTCTGTATAGAGGGATACCCACTTCTCTTGTTCTACTTGTGATGCCCCTTCCTATGCATCCCAGTATCCCCCTGGCTCTCCTTACTGACTTCTCACACTGCTTACCAACCTTTAGATGATCTGATATGACTACCCCCAAGTCCCATTCCATTTTTGTTGTTGTTAGTACCTCCCCTGCTATGGTGTACTCTTCTCCTGGGTTTTTGTTTCCCAGGTGCATTACTTTGCACTTCTTTGCATTGAATCTAAGTTGCCATATGTCTGACCATTCCTCCAAACTTGACAAGTCCCTTCTCATTCTTTCTATCCCCTCTTATGTATCAACTGTGTTACAGATCTTTGCGTCATCTGCAAAGAGGCATACCTTTCCTTCCAGACCCTCTGCAATGTCACCTATAAAGATGTTAAAGAGGACTGGACCCAGTACTGAGCTGTGAGGTACTCCACTAGTGACCCCCCTTTCTTCGGAATGTGTTCCACTCACTATTATCTTCTGTGTCCTGTTGTGCAGCCAGTTTGCTACCCAGGCTGCCACCCTGGGACCTACTCCCAGGCTAGCTAACTTGATTATTAATCTTTTGTGCCAGACTGTGTCAAATGCCTGGCTAAAGTCTAGGTAGGCCATATCCACAGTCCCTCCCTGGTCTATTACTTTGGCCACTCAGTCAAAGAAATCTATTAGATTCATCTGACATGACCTTCCTGCTGTAAATCCATGCTGCTTTGGGTCCTGTGCCCCGCTGGCCTCTAGGTACTCAACAATTCTTTCTTTCAGAAGTGATTCCATCATTTTCCCTACCACTGAGGTCAAACTTACAGGTCTGCAGTTTTCTGCTTCTGCCTTGCTCCCACTTTTGTGAAGGGGAATCACATCTGCCCTCCTCCAGTCCTCAGATACTACCCCATCCTCCCATGATTTGTTAAAAAGTGTGGTCAGTGGTGTCACTAGGTCCTCCCTTAGTTCTCTTAGGATTCTGGGGTGAATCCCATCAGGCCCCATTGCTTTGTCCACCTTGAGTTTTAGGAGTTCTTTCAGGACTCTTTCTTCTGTAAATGGACTGATGTCAACCCCCCTACCCAGAGTGCTTCTATTGTCTGGTTTAGGTAACCCCTCCTCATCTTCTTTTGTGAATACTGAGCAAACGTATTCATTCAGTATCTCTGCCTTTTCACTGTCTCCCTCTGCCCACCTCCCCTCTCCCTTATTAATCTTCACTATTCCTCCCTTAACATTTCTATGCTCCCTAATGTACCTATAAAAGGTTTTATCCCCCTTCTTAACTGAATAGGCTATTTTTTCCTCAGTTTGGGCTTTTGCTATTCTGTCTGCCTTCCCGACTTCTTTCTGCTTTAATTGATACAGTTCCTTGTCGTGCTCCTTCTGTGATGCCTTATACTTTTTGAATGCTGCCTTTTTCTCCTTAACCTTCCATGCCACCTCTTTTGAGAACCATAGTGGTTTTTTACTCCGCTTTGTTTTCTTTATCTGTTTCACACAAAGGCTTGTTGCCTCTATGATGGCAGTTTCGATTTTTCTCCATTGTTCTTCCACCCCTCCTTTTTGGCCATTTGCATAAGGGGACCACTGATGTACTATATAGGTGGGATGAAGGAAATAGGGAAGCAAGAGGATGCTAATAATAAAAAAGATGTTATTTTGCAATACAGAAATGCTTCTGCAAGTTGTGGAGTGAGCAGGTTGGGGCGTTATATGGTGAGAACTTGGAGTGGGTGGTATAGCTCTGGAGTTGGGACTATAATAAAAACATGTATCCATGCCCACTTCTGATACTGGTGGAGTGGGGGCAGAAGGGAGATAATAATGTGGTGTTTCAACAGGAGAGAGAGAAAAGAGAGAAATTACATAAAAAAGAAATCTACAGTATTTTGCAAATTGACCACGATCCTGCAAGTTGTAGAGTAAGTGGGGTGGGTGGTGGGGGCAAGTGACGTGAGGTTGGTGTGGGAGGTAAAGCACCAGGAGTTGGGAGTATAATAGTAACAAAATTAATTTCTATTGGACCCCACTCAAGACAGTGGTGGGCACATCAGAAGGGCATCTCTGAGGATTTGTTTTGATGGAAGGGAGAAGAGAGAAATGGGATGACAATAACAAAGTAAGATTCCTTGCAATCACACCACAATCCTGCAAGTTGTGTAGTTGGTTGGGGGGAGGCAGCTAGTGGTGAGAGGTTGGGCTGGGCAGTACAGCACCTAGCTTTGTGAGAATAATAATAATATTAATAATAGAAAGCAGTTATATCCAACCTCACTCCTGATCTTGGCGAAGTGGGTGGGAAAGGGACCACTGATGTGCTGTTTTGGTGGGAGAAAAAAAAGGGAGAAACAAGAGGATAATAGTAATAAAAACAAATACAAAAAAAAAAAAAGCTGTTCTGCAATTTAACCATGCTCCTGCAAATTGTAGGGTGGGTTAAGGAGTCTGAAAGAGAAAAGAGGCTGGAGTGGGAGAGTGCTAAGGTTTGGTAGTATATTAAAAAAGACAAAAATAATTATATCCCACCCGGCTCCTGATCAAGGTGGAAGGAATCAAAAGCGGGTCACTGATGCTCTGTTTCAGCAGGAAGAAAACAGAGAGAAATGTGATAATAATAAAAATAAATAAATTTGTAGATTATTTTGTAATCTGACAATGGCCCTGCAATTTATAGAGTGGGTTGGAGGGGGTGGGGAGCAACAAGTGGTAAATGACTGGATTAGCACCAGGGGTTAGGAGTATTGCAATAACAATAATAAGAAAAAAATCAATTGTATCTGATCCCAGTTCTTGTCAGAGTGGAGTGGGTCCGAAGGTGGCCTCTGATGTGCTGATTCAGTGCAAACAAGAGAACAGATGAACAAGGGGATATTAAAGGAACAACTTTGTAATGTGAGCATGCTCCCACAAGTTTTTAAGGGAGTGGTGGGGGGTGACAAGTGGTGAGAGGTTGAAGCAGATGATATAGCACAGGGTTGGGTGTATGCTATTACACAGAAACATAGAAACAGAAACACTGAGGTTGATGGCAGATAAGGACCGCAAGGCCCATCCAGTCTGCCCATTTCTTTTTCTACCTTAGGAATGTGCCATCGTCTTTGCGCTGTCAATGGCCTAGCTATTCATATTCATCTGTATTGCTCCCTTATGCCTATCCCATGTCTGTTTGAAGCCCTGCACTGTATTCATAACTACCACTTCCTGATGTAGGCTGTTCCATGCATCCACCACCCTTTCTGTGAAAAAGAACTTCCTCACATTACCCTTTAATCAGCCTCCCTCTAATCTAATACCGTGTCCTCTTGTCCTACTATTTTTCTTATATTAAAACATGTTAGACTCTTTCACCTTGTTAATGCCCTTAAGCTGTTTGAATATTTCAATCATATCACCTCTCTCCCTCTTTTGCTCTAGGGTATACATATTGAGCTCCGTTAATCTGTCCTCATATGTTTTTTGATGCAATCCCTGCACCATTTTGGTTGCCCTTCTCTGGACCGCCTCAATTTGGTTAATGTCCTTGTGAAGGTATGGCCTCCAGTACTGCATGTTGCACTCCAGATGGGGCCTAACCAGTGTCTTGTAAAGAGGGATTATTACCTTGAGATCAAAGGTTGATTCGAACCAACAAAAATAGGCAAGAGGGTTACCTTGTTCTGTTAACTGTTTACAAGACTATGTTCGGAGGTTGGCTCTTTGGGAGTAGAGGGCCTGACCTACTGAATGGGTTTGTGACAATATTAATCTATGTGCCAGCTGAAAATTGTAAATACTGTACAGGTTCCATGTGCCACTTTATGTTTCCTGGATAGGTGCCCTATCAATTCTTGCTCTGTGCAGACGTCATCTATCGGAAGCTTTATTACCTGTCATGGCCCACGCTGTGTTTGGTGGGTTCACCTACCACCACCATGATTAACCATAACTAATGCCAAAACCATTAAGAACAAATGAGATTATTCTCCTTAACTCCTTCTGTGGTGCTGTTAGTGACCTCCCCACATTAATAAAAACCCATAATTAATACAGAACTAGTTTCTTTTGGTTATTGTTTTTTTTTTTTTTATCAATCATTTGGGTCTGTTTGTCTACCTACCTACAAACCTTTCCTACCCTGATGTTTATATATGTGTTTGTTTTCCTTTTTGACATTCAGTCAGTTCTTTCCCAGATATTAAATTGGTTTCATTCAGCGAAAGGTTATTTTAGTTTATTGAATGTTGCCTCTGGCTCCAGTTGTACCAAGAAATGATACAGGGCAAAGTGATAACTCCCAGAATGGCATTGTCCTAGGTGGGAAAGAATCAAAGTAGTGAAACAAGTGTGGGTAATGTTAACCTAGCTCCTGACATGGAGTAACATAAATAAGGGGCCAAAAGAACTTTCAATGGGGGATTTGCTTCTGCCGTGTATGCATAAGGTTATCTAGCTCTATAAAAATGAAAGGACAATGGTCTGCATCTAATCTGGGCAAGGACTGAGGGTAGAACAACAAATAAAAGGTTTACCACCTAAGCCAATAGCTGTGACTCCTGTCAGTATTAACAATGTGTATAAGAGGGGAACTACCGAGGCCAGAAGGCAGTTTAACCTGAGTGGAGAATTGTGGTATTAGAGCAAGCTGAAACAAGTTAGCCTGCAAAAATTATCCAAAAACGCCAAGCTTGAGGGGAGGAGGGGGAGATATATTCACATTTAATAAGAATTGCATTTGCTTGCAGTAACTAAGCTACATTATACATATCCTGATTGTGCTACTGTATGGGTTTCCCATTTATTGTGCCCTCGTAGGATAGGGGCAGATTAGTCTACGTTGCTGAATCCCCCCTCTTAAAATTGTCAGAAAGTTTAAATCAGAAACTGATTACAATTTTTAGGACAGACAGGCAGCAAACGCATGACAATTGCCTTGGAAAATCACAATGTGGACATTTGAGTCATGACTGAAATATTAAACTTCATTTACTAAATTTATTTGGGATATAATATATTATTCCATGAAGAGCATTATGGTTGATTTTTATTTTCCTCACTTTTCTTTTCTTCTTGGCCGAGGATACTACTCAGCATAGTGAGGAGCTTAAGGGGTACATCTGATTGGGAGAATGAGGAATGTAACCCCCTTAGCCTCCATTGTGGCTAATAACCTGTATGGAGTACTGTAACAGTCAACATGCCATACCAGAATAAACAAAGCCAGACAGGTTCTTATTGGTTCTCCCCCAGCAGAATACCATACTGTCTAGAGGGAGCCCAGGGGTGGTTCAAAGGGCCTTTTATATAATAATAATAATAAATTTTATTTAATATAGTGCCTTTCACAAATCAAGGCACTGCACAGTCACATAAAAACAAAATACAATATAGACAGATAAAATCACAGAAGTTCACAGAAGTTTAGGGTAAGCTTTACCCCACAGAAAGGTCTTCAGAGCCTGCTTAAAGCACACCACTGTCCTGCACTCACGTAGCTGATGGGGCAGAAAACTCCAGAGGGTAGGAGCAACAAACCAAAAGGCACGAGCACCAGATGACTTTAAACAAACCCTCAGAATCTCCAGCAACCCCTCGTCAGCTGAGCGGAGCTGTCGCAAAGGGGTGTAAGGAACCAGGAGCTCTTTCAGGTAGTCAGGCCCCTGTCTGTGTAGGGCTTTGTAAGTTAATAAACCTACCTTAAAGGTGATCCACTACTGAATAGTCAGCCAGTGCAGATCACGCAGCACCGGGGTAATATGAGTTCTTCTTGATACCCCAGTCAATAAACGTGCCACAGCATTCTGCACTAGCTACAAGTAGTGGATATCAACCCCAGGAAGCCCTAGGTAAAGGGAGTTGCAGTAGTCAAGGCGCGATGTCACAAAGGCATGGACCAAAAACAGGCAGATCGCTGGATGGAACATGGCGCTTGATCCTGGCAAAGTTTCTAAGATGGTAAAAGGCCAGCTTGAAGACTGCCGACACCTGATGTCGAAGGGTCAGACTGTCATCAAGCACCACTCCCAGGTCACGCACCCTCTCAGAGGTAAGAATCTGAGCCCCCCCGGACTAAACCAGAGGGGAGATCAGTCCTCAACCCCTCTGTCCTATGACCTGGGTCCACAACCAAAACCTCAGTCTTTCCTGGGTTCAATTTTAAAGCGCTGAAACTCATCCAATCTTGGATTTATTGCCACTACTTACCTATTCCTACGCGCAGTTTGCAGTCCACAGGGAAATAGCATGGGGACATATATAAGGAGTTTTTTTTTTTTATCTGATTATGTCAGGAAGCCGAAGACCATACCTTTTTCCTTTTTGAAAAAGTGGACTATACTGGGTTGGTAGGATAGTGTGGGATCTGTCCAGAATGGTCAGGCACAATTTCTAATTTCAACACTAATCCCTTCTCATGGCTGCCTTCCCATTCAGTGAACCATCTGCTGAGCTGTTTCTAACAGGACTTTCCCTTGCTTATCAGTTCATTGCCTAAGTCGCAGGACTCTGAGCCCAAGCTGCACCCACTGGTAGGTCCAGGTTAAAAAGCCCCTTGCATGCCCCCCCCATGAATTCCCTCTTGAGCCCATCCTTGCTGTTCTCCCCACACAGCGTGCAGAAGGGAGACTAAGGAAAATAGTCTGATAGCCCTGCCTATGAATGGGCAAACTGCAAGATGGTGGCTAGCCATGTGGCACCATTTTTCCAGCCGCAAAAAGGCCTTGGTCCCCATTTAACCACCAAAGCAGAAATTACATCCTGCTGGTATAGCACTAAATGCTGAAATAGAAAAAGGGGAGGGCAGCTAACAAGTGTTTTCAAGTAAAGCAGGAATTATATGTTCCATAGACTGAACTCAAAACAGGTTCTGTAACATTTGTTAATCTTGTGCGAAACATCAACAGATGCATGGAGAAAATTTAACAGACTCCTGTGTTGGTCACTTAAAATCTTTTGTTAACACCACTGCATAATCCCAGTTTTAAGCATGACCATAACTTTCTTGCTTGGAGCCAAAACAGGTTAAAAATAGAAAAATGCCCTCGAGAATGAGGCATATTTCATTAATTTCAGCAGTTCAAAATGATGACTTGCATCTGTCAATGGACGTCAATGGGTGGCTTTCAAGGCATCTCCAAAAGAGGACCTGATGCTTATGTCCTTAACTAACCAAAACTTCCCTGTGTTTTTTTTTTTTTTTACACCACAGAGGTCTTCAAAGCCAGAAAGCCACTCGATCACTGAGTCAAATCCCCATATTGAGACTGCAGTGCAACACGGGAAGGAGGCACTTATGATCTGAACATAGGGAAAATGTGTCCAATTCCCCTCCCAATCTACAAACTTCATTGAGTTAATTTCAATGGGCCCTCGGCTGAGCCCTTCTGTAATCAAGCACCTGCCCTGTCTAGGGGTTTGATGTCCAGATCATCCAACTCTGTGCTTGAATTACATTCAGCCGGACCTCTGACATTCCTTAACAGATGCCCAAAGAAGGTGTCTAGATGTCCTGTCCATGACTGGGCACACGCTGACACCATAATATGGTGAACAGCCACATGACACCAGTGTCCTGGCTGCACCAAAAGAACTCAACAGCACCATCCCAGTATTATCCTCCCCCACCACCAACTGGCCTGACTGAGGAGGGCAGCAGATTCGCACCTCCCTGACTCAGGCTGGGATGAACCCGAGGTGCCTTCACGACAGAGGGAATAGAAGGGAGCAAGGGAGTTGGGGAGGCATCTGAGGACCACCACTCCCTGCCCCAAAGCAGGGACCTCCTGCAGCCATGGACAATCGAAAACCCCCATGCTAGCCCCATCAGGGAAAACAAGGACTTTGCTCCTACCAGGGACACCGTGAGCACTCAGGCAACATTTTCAACCACCAGTTCAGAGTGACTGTGTGCAACGTTGTCATTGGTGTGCTCTCTGGTGCAATCCCTATTTACCTCTCATCTGCTACATGGGATGTGTCACAGGATGCTGCTGGTGTCACCGGTTGCACTGCCGCCATAGCCCAAACCAGATGAAACCCTAGCCTTTTTGAAAATGGGACCCTATGAGTTTTAAAAACCTGCCCTTTGCACTCACAGTACAGGATGGGATTTCTATTTGCATCTGTTGCAAGAACATGGAAAAAATCCAACATAACCTTGGGACTTAACAAAATTAAAGGCACAGCATTAACCTTGGGACTCTCGCACTGGGCTTCCCCAGGGAGCCCACAAAGTCCAAAAACCACAGAAAAAAGTAAAAAAGCCAACTGAAGTGCTGGGTGATGGTGCATAGTCTACACCTTGAAATTGAAACACCACTGTCCAGCATAGAAAGAAGGCCTTTCCTATTAGGTGTCCTCTGATATAACCCCCGTTTTGCTCTATTCCCTCCCCTTCCCTTGGCAACATTCTCTCACCTTCCTTGTCTGACACCCCTCCCTTCTCCTTGTCAATCATTCCCCCTGCCAGAGATGGCTGACACCCACTGCTTTCTGGGATGGTCTGACAGAGACAAATTGTCTTGCCTCCTCAGTGTCAGGCAAGACCTCTTAACTTCCATGCTGAAAATATAAATTTCTCACTTCTGGAAATTCTCTAAAAGCTTAATAAAAAAAAAAAAGAGTTGCTGAAGGAATTAAATCACTATGCTGTGCCCCTCTGGAGGATCTGTTTGAACCTGTCTGTTGGCCACTTCCACATTTACTGCTCCATTTAACCAAAATGATATACAAACTGCAAAAACATTAACACGCCAGTCCAGTACTTTGCATAGAAAAAAAGATGGAGTCTGCTATTTTCTTTACTCAATGGCTTGGTGACCTTTTAGCAAAGGTAAGAATTTTATCTCCTTACTTTGATGGGGGGGTTGTAATAATTTTATTTCTGGGAGGGGCTGTAACCATTTCATTTCTAACTATTTTTTCTTGCTGTTTTTTTTTTATTTTCAGGTATTCTCACTAGGGTGATTAAATCATGTTGCTCCATAGGTCCAACTTTTATCTTTTTGGGGGAGTTTAGCAATTTTTTCCACCATGAAAGGCAAGTGTTTTTTTTTTCTGGGGGGGGTTAATTCTGAAAAATTTTGCAGATGTAAGATGAACTGTTTTCTGTTACTGTTGCTCTAATTTCAAGTAATTTTCAGCAGGAGTCTTTTACAATTTTTTCCGTGCAGAGAAGATGGCAATGGCTTGATTACTGGAGCAGGAAACAGCAGCACAGGAGACCTGTGAAGACAAGAAAAGGTTATTTAGACTCTGCTCAGATATCCACCATGGTGGTGGCCACAAAGTATAGCTGTTATTGACTCTCCGTCTTACTATACCTGTCACCTGTGAAGAAAAAAGAGAAATTATTTTGCCTTACTTGGCTACAGTGGTGGCTGCACAGTATAGCCATTGTCAACTCCCCATCTTACTATAATAATCATCCATGTGAATGACGAAACCCTCAGGGAGACAAAAGGATAGAAAGAAAAACATTTTAAAGTCTTTCTGAGTCAGGTGGAAGGTCTTTTGTCTTCTGCGAGTTTGAGGACTGGAGTCACACACCACCACTGAGGATAAGGACTTCAGTATCATGTCATACAGTTCCAGATTGCACTGCTGCAATACAGTTGTGAAGCAGCCATCCCCAGTATTGATTCCAGATTCTACACAAAGTGTTTTTAGCTGCTCCGCATGCTGTGGATTGGCAAACCCAAATCCAGTAGATATTATCTTAGAGTGAACCTAGTGTTCATTTATGTTTTCAAGTCAGGAAGTTTTGTAACTTGTACCACAGAATCAAGCCAAACAGTATTCTGCAGAGTCAGGACAATGTTTTCATAAGTGTGGAGGTGCTGGCCCATACGCCTTGTGGCTCTGTAGGACCCAAGCAGGCCAGAGAAGGAGGTGGTGCTATGTCTTGCTGGCTGGAGCAGGAATGCTTTGCCTAGCTGGTAATGACATTTTTATGCTGTGTCAGTGTGCAAGTTGTGGCCCATGCTGTTTGTGGCTGTTTATAACAAACGCATGCCAGAGCAGAAGCAGGTGGAAGCAGTGCCATGTCTTGTTGGCTGGAGCAGGCATTTTCTCTACAGACATCACATTAAGATGGCGGAGGCAGGTAACTGATTAGGTGCAAGGAAACAGCAGCACAACAGTTGGGTGTGGGGAACAGTAGAATGACTGAAAATAACAGAACTGTAAATCATAAAGTAAAGGGTTATACTGATAAGGGGAAAGGAGGAAAACACCACATCTTGTTTTAAGCTTCAACCTCATTGAGAAAGCAGCCCTCACAGTCTTCCAGACTGGAGTTGCCACCACATGGAAATTCTTTCTCCATTACTGCTTCATCCTCTACAGTGGTAAAAGACAGTTTACAAATGCTGACAAAAAGTTGCTCTTCATCTTCACCACCACCTTTACACTATGTGGTAGAAACATTGACACGATTGTCTTTTGTGGAAAGTACCCCTCATTCATTTTAATAAATAATAGCAAGCCAACAATTTTTGGTGACAGATTGGTTCACCTGTACTGTACAATGGCCCAACTGAACTGAATACACATTCTACACTGACACTGTGGAGTGGGCAGCTGAGGTATTTCACTGCAACCAAGGTCAGTGCTGGCCACTCAGTGACCTTGCTGCTCCTGTATAGTGAGTGCTCATCAGCAATGGTAAGGTGTCTTGTCTCCACCAAACATGCATCTACCATGTGCTGTGCAGCCCGCAGTTCTGCTGTAGCAGTTCTGGGTTGTGCTAGTCACGAGACAGTACACTAGGGGAGCTACTCAGCTGTTTTGTTCTGGTCCAATGGGAACCTGAATGCTGTATAGCTGGCTAAATAGTTTAGGGATGGTTTTAAATGTGCTGCCCATAATCCAATATGTAGCCTTTTTTAAGTCTTCTAGGTTTTTGTTGCTACCTGTTTTTATTATTGCCCTGAAGAATGGTTGTCTGGAAAACTTCTGTTAGGTCATACGATACCTGTAGGTTGTCTAGTGTACTGGGCACTTTAGAGAGTTGTGTTCTTCTGGATCTGCTGCTGGTTTGTAGCAAAGACTTTTTGGATATGTGTTGGCGTATTTCTGGAGGTAGATTTGTAATTTCCTGTTGGACGAGCTGTGCCGGGTTGTTAGCTGAGGTTTTGACCTTTTGTTTTAGTAAAGCCACCATTTCAGCTACTGTATGGGTGCTGCTCTGGGACTGGAGAAATGGTTGTAGTCATTGTGTCTCAGTAAAAGATGCTGTCCATTTTGTAGCAGAGTGATAGGATGACCAAAGCAGTTTTTGCTTTTTCTCTGGTCACAGCACCAATACTATCTCTTGTCCTGGTGTCTTTCATGTACCAAAAAGTTACCATTTATGTTCATTATTTGTTTCACATTTTTGGTGGGAACTAGAGTGCATAAATGCACTTCAGAGGTTGTGCTGGTTTGGGGCTTGTGCTTGTGAGCCTCCATAGCATTCTCCGGTAGTTCTACTTGTGCTGCGGTGATTCTGGAGCTTGTAGCAGGGTGCCGTTCTTTATGTGGGGTATAAATAGTTAGTGCTTGTTGTATACCATGTGCTTTGTTAATTGTGTAAGGTACACCTGTGCTGTACAATGAGGTGTGTTTCTGAGATCATCTGACATTCCTGAGTCATGTCAGACTCAGAGGATGCATCTTTAAGAATGGGGTGGTGGGGGGTGGGGCCCCCCATATGGGAGTTTGGGGGGGGTGAAGCCTAACTCATTACTTTTTATTAAGTCAGTCTTTTTGATTGAGATATTGCAGCTTTCGGCAATGTTCTGTTCAGAACTGAAAAAAAAAGATTGTTTTGTGGTTTAGGATGATGACTGTCAGTTTGCCATAGTGAACCCATTGCTTGATCATGTCCAGTGTTGGGTTCCATTTAGTGACAACAACCAGCTTCATACAGTGCTGAGGTAGTTTGTTTTGTATTTTGCAACTGACAGAGCTGGTCACAGGCCTTTCCAGAATGGCCAAGGTGGACACAGATGCGATGTGCCACAATCAAAATGTCCTTGATATCAAGATGGGTTAGAAACTGCTGCACAGTGAAATTAAGACAGTGTGCCAGGCATAGCGTTCTGAACCTCCCCTCCTGATCACAGATGTATTTCACATGTAAGTCATTATCACTCACAATGAAACCTTTCAGTGAATGGGGGGGGGGGGAGGAGAGAATCCACTTAACATTCTTGGTAAGAGGCTTCCAGCATTATCGCACCTGTCTGTGATCCAGGTATACTTTTCATTGTTAGTGGTGGCATGCTGGCAAATACCTTGAATCTTGCTATCACAGCATTTGGGCTTAGTGTAATTTTTCCCTACACCCAGAGTCAAATACTATCCCAGGTACCTGTGCCCAATATGCTATAATGCACAAGTAAGCACTACCAGCTCTTGACCACTGTTCCACAGTATCCAGTGAGTATAGTGACTGAATATGGGTGCCACATCAAAACAGCGACTCATATTCAGTGCTATACTCTTGGGCTACCTTGCAAGGGTAGTGACCCTAGGCGACTGCAACTGTACTGAATGGCGACAGGAAGGGGGGGGTGATAGTGATGGGAAGGGGAGGGACAGGGACGGGATTTTGAGGGCTGGATTTACCTGCTGCTGCTGAGCTAGCTGTGTGGTGTGGTGGTGGTGTGGGTGGCTAGCTCTGGAGCAGCAGGTGCAGGGTTCGGATCCGGGTGCGAGTTACATTTTCCACTGTTTCCAGGTGCTGCACTTAATATTTTTCCCAATGTAGGCTTTTGCCCCCTCCTCAACATGCACCCCCCCTAAAGCTGATAATATAAATTCAGTGGGTGCGGGGGGGGTGTAAGGGTGGCACAGCCCCCTGCAAGAACACTTTTGTGTTTTGTGGATGTCAGGTCAGGTAAAAGTGTATATCACCAATTTGCTTTTCGGTGATACACACTTGCCATAATAGCAATCTCTATTCTGCAATCACTGTTATGACATGAAACACTGTTCCACATATCCATGCTCAGATGTAAGCATGTGATGCAGAATGCTTTAGGGCAGGGTTTATTGTCTGTGACACTGCCCCATAGAGATCAGGAACAGCACATTTAGAAAAGAATATTCTTGATGGAATCTACCATTTGGGACAATCTCAGGCCATCAACCTCCAAAATCAAACATTTTCAACAAAAGAGAAAGCCAATAGATCAATTGCCAGCATTTCAGCAGTTGCTGTATTAAGCTCTCATGCAGTAGCATGATTGAGAGTGAGTTAGGAGAGATGCTCAAACATGCTATGCAGCCTAGACTGGACCATTCTTGGGGCAGGGCTACCAAACAGTTGGATTCATAATGGCAGCTTTGTTGGGGTGGTGTTTGACTCCTGGGGATTTATATGTGCTGCTGTTTGAGCGACACCGGTGATCGGGGGGGTTTCTGCATTGGCATTACTGTGCTTTTCTAACTGTGGGTAGTACTACTCAACCCACCACCACTGCTGCTATGCCCACTGCTAGGCAGACCCTTAGAATGCTCCTCTTCTTCTTTGTAGTCCTCCTCACTCACTCCTCTGTCTGCCTGGTCTATTATCCTGTCACTTCAGTTTGCCTTGCCTTTTTTTATGATGACTAGTGCCTGCACGCAAGTCAACATCTTGTGTAAGTAGTAGATTTCAGAGGTGCGTTAGTGTGAGTGAATGCAGGGCAAGCTTTAGTAGGTGTGTCCCTCATTCCCCAATAAGCCAGCATGCAGGCACTCACACAAAAAATAAGTAAAGTGATCAAAACTTGTAAAGAAAGTGCAGCTGCAATGAAATAAACTCATCATGCAGTGGCACAATAACACACCTCCCGACATGCCTTTCCTGGTGAAGTATTTCAATAAACATGGTGGCAGTGGCTGCTGCCACCTGCTGCACAATGCCTACAAAGCTGACTTCAGGGGTGCCCAATCCCCCTGTTGGCATGCTAAAAAACTTCCCCCAAGATGGTGTGGTACACTGGGAGCCCACTTCAGTGTGCCTCCCTGTAATCAAAGCTGACCGTCGTCAGCATGTTCCGACCCCCACCCTCATTCTGTGGTACACTGGGAGCCCACCCAGTGTGGCCAGCATCACCCCCACATAGTCATGGAGCACAGTGGGAGCCCACCCAGTGTGCACAACAGTTTTCACACACCTGTAAAAAGAAAACTGTCTGTGGTGTTCAATTTATTTTATTGTTTTTAATCACCTGAAAGAAAGAAAACAGTCCTCGCCATAGGGTTCCCTCCCTCCCAACCCACACCACCCTCTGCGCACCCCACCTCCACACACACCATTCACCCCATTCTTACCTCCAGAGCCCGGTGCAATGATCTTCAGTGGCCTGGGAACATGTCTGGACTCTTCAAAGCCAACCGCGAACTGATGAAATGCCAGTAAGCTGTATAATGGCATAAATGGGTTTTTTTTCCAACTTAGGTGGATATCTCAGCCATTTTTTTGAATTTTGCCTCCAAATTTTCACCATGGGGTGCTTGGGACCCCTCCTCATGAACACATGCACTGTCATCTTGTTACTGAGCCCTGAAAGGTCATTTTGTGGTCACTGCACAAAATCACTTTTTGGGACTGATTAATGAAATGACAATGCCACTGTTTATGAGGTGGGGTCCCAAAAAACTCCGTATCATGCAAATTGGTGGAAAAATTCAAAAAATAACAGTATTCTTGATGCATTATAGCGTTTTGTCGTGCTCTTAACTTTGGCAATTTTAATATTTTCCTCCAGATTTTCAACATTGCCCTTTTTCACCTCCTTATGAACAGTAGAGCTATCATTTTTCACATCCTGCCTGAAATATGTTTTTGTGCATGCGGCACACAGTGGCACAGTCAGTGTGAAATCAATGGTCAGGACACATTAACAAAATCACAGTGACACTGTTCATGAGTGGAAGTCCTAAAATGCCTATGCTGAAAATTTGGTAAACAAAATACCCAAAACAATTGCATTACGGGCATGCATTGTGCAGTTTCTATATACTCTCGTTAAGTCAACAATTTTTCATATTTTCACTCCAGATTTTCACCATTGTCATTTTTGTACACCTTACGAACAGTACCGCTGTAATTTTTCACATCCTGCCCAAAATGTGTTTTCACATGTGTCACACAATGGCATGATCACTGTGTGAAATCAATGTTTGGGCCACATTAACAAAATCAGAGTGACACTGTTCATGATCAGAGTTCCCAAAATGTCTGTGTTGAAAATTTGGTTAAACAAATCCCCAAAGTAGTTGCATTATGTGTGTGTATTGCGCAGTTTCTGCGCACGCTCATAATGTCACCAATTTTTTATATTTTCACTCCAGGTTTTCAACAATGCCATTTTTTTACACCTCCTCATGAACAGTGCAGCTGTCATTTTTCACATCCTGCCTGAAATGTATTTTCTTACCCGTGGTGCCAGTCGCTGCACAAAATCATCTTTCGGCAAACAAACTTATAGAGCCACTGTTCATGAGGTGGGGTCACATATAGACCATGCTGAAAAATTTATAATGAAAATACCAACAAATGCCCTGGGCATTAGGATTTCCAACCATAATGCCCCACCCTGTATAGACTGACAGGCATCAGGGGTGTGACTTGGCATTGTAATCTATAATGGTCTTGCTATTCCACCCCCCCCACCCTGCAGTCAGTGACAGGTATTGAGGTGTGCCTAGGACTTTTTGGCCCCAAAGTTCACCATTCTCCTACACTGCACCCATGTCAGTATATTTCCTTATGGAATGGGGTGAGCGTAAGGCCCGAAGACTCCAAGGCACATCACAGCACTTGTCAGTCTCTGCGGGGTAGGGTGAGACGAAATGACATGAGCATTATGGCTATGACCCAAAGGCACACCCTCAGTGCCTGTCACTCTGCATGGTGGGTTAAATAAAGTCGTTCACTACTTCACTGCCAGTCCTATTGCGCATCTCTTCAACTCCTGCACTACCAATGCCAGTGCCAGCAAGCCAACATTCGACATTGACAAATGCTTGTTTATATTGAAGTTGTAAAATTTTGGTGATATAGAACAGAACAAGACAACCACACAATGAATAAGAAAAGGAAAAAAAAAAAAACCAAGAACAATAATACATGAACCAAACAAGAAACACACCCAACAACCCTCCCTCCCTCCCCTTCTTCTTCCAGAGCTGGAAACCTATATAATTAAAGGAGACCATGAAGCAAATGACAATGAATAAAAATAAAAGAAGGACTGCAAACCTAAGCAATCAACTGATAAGTGTAAAATATTTTGAACAAAGAGCAACAAAAAATAGTACACAGACACCCTGTATAGGACTTGATAGGCAGACCGTAATATATATACTTCTGTATATACTATACATTGTAGAGTATGTAATGGATGCCATACTCTGGTAAACCTAAACAAATGGTCTGCCAAACTGGCCAGCATTTCCTCTGCTTTAAAAAAAATATATATTTTTTTTTACCATGCAGTATATGTAGGAGCTTCTTGGTCACACCAATGGTGCAATATAGTTTTTTAGCACATGCTGAAATCAAAGCCATGTGATAACATTGATTACCAATTAACTCATTCATCTAATATCCTAGTATACAAATCTCTGGAGTAAATGCCAGTTCACATCCTAACATAGGATCAAGGTGGCTATGGATAGAGTCCCAAAAAGGAATTACTTTTTCACATTCCCACAGAACTTGTAGTAAGGTACCATGACATTACCACATCATGTACATAAATCTAATGGCTGAATGACCATTTTAAATAATTTAAAGGGAGTATAATAAAGATTAAGTAACACTTGTGATTGCAAATAATGATATCTGTCCAATTTAATGTATTTATAAGCATTCTGCCACAGACTTGCCCATGCTGTAAAATCCCTGCACTTTGGAATAACCTGTGCCCAATAATTCATTTTACCCATTTCCTTATTGGGAAATAAATCATAAAAATTAGAGTAGAAAAAATAGATAGCATGGGGGGCAGATGCATTAGGTGCAAAAGACAGAATCTTATGGAGATAATTATTGGACCAGGGCCTTAATCCAAAATGTTGATGTAATAAATGAGAAAGCTGTAGGTGTTTAAAACAAAACCTATCGGGGGCCTGAGTAATACACTGAAAATCAGTCAATCACTTTATTTAACCTGGCATAAACACCATTGAGCAAGCTCATTTTCAAGGTGGTCCTGGGCATAAATACAATATGGTACACTTCATAAGATTACAATTACAGTGGACAATGGTGCAAAAAAAAAAAAAAAAACATTGTGAAGGTGCCGGTCAATATGG
This sequence comes from Neoceratodus forsteri, assembly GCA_016271365.2. Taxonomy (NCBI): domain Eukaryota; kingdom Metazoa; phylum Chordata; order Ceratodontiformes; family Ceratodontidae; genus Neoceratodus; species Neoceratodus forsteri. The sequence goes on along the minus strand of CM028138.1, from coordinate 618,143,050 downwards.
GCCTATACATACCGGTCAACATAATTAACATGCAAAGGTACATAATGATAAGCTTTACTGAAATGAGAAGAGACAACAATCCCATATAGTCTCAGCTGAGTAACAGCTCATACCTAAATGATAAAAAATAAGGAGGTATTAAGGAATAGGGTAGAAACTGGGGTGAAAGAGTAGGCAGTCAAAATGGAGGCCAGAATAGGTAAAAGGTAGAGAACAGGAAGGGTCATCTTGGATTAAGGGAACTAGGCTTGTAGGTCCTAGGTTTCTGTTGTTAGGAATGTGGGGTGGATGAGATACTTAGGCGGAGGATTTGAGTGTGGCACCCGAGGCTTAGGGGTCATTGGCATCTGAAACAGTTGCATGATTCCTTCAGATAATCCTTTAATAGAGCTTTGAATGTGAAAATGCTTGGAAGTGAGGATAATTTTAATGAGTCTTGCATAGCTTTGCATTGCATAGCAAAGAAAATACATGAATGTTAGCATAGCTCCATTATGAACAAGCTGTTCCACCAATCTAATGTCAGGGTATGGCCGAAAAGCTGTGTTAATAGGTTGTCCCACTATTTTTAAATTTGGATTGCCCAAAAGAGGCTGTACAATGTCCAATCTAGGGTTTAAACAGAGAAGGGAGCATAATTACTTGTGGGCCCACACTGACATAACTATCGGGGGGGGGGGGACCGAAGGTTGTGAGGGAGAAGGGAGAGTATGAAGAGGTACATGCAATAAAGCTGTGATAATAAGGTTCAACTGTTGGCACCAATGCCGCTCAGTATCTAACTACTGCAGGGCATAAGTGTTTGTGATACCTTTACCAGGGTCCTGATACCATTGAAAATAACATGAACTGTGAATTACCAGATAATAAAGCTAAAAGTGAGGAAGTTTGATACTACCCATAGCCTTAGGGGTGGTAAGTTTTAAATACACCCTGCATTGTTGCTTCCTCCACCAAATGAAGCATCTTAGAATCCTCTGGATCCTGGTGAACCGTGACTGGAGAAGGACTAAGTTAAGCAACATAAGGGGCTAGAGAACGCTAGGCAGAATATTCATCTTAGCAATGTTGATGTGACCCCAGAGAGAAAGGGGAAGGTGAATCCAATGATTTGACTACTGCAGTGCCCCATACCTAGGACTATCAGGGGTTGATAGCAGCCACTTGCAGCTGGTGCAGAATGCAGCAGCCAGACTTTTGACTGGTACCTCTAGGACCAATCATATTATGCCTGTGCTGCGCAGACTGCACTGGCTGCCAGTACAGTAGCAGATCACCTTCATGGTCAGGTTACTGAGCTATAAAGCCCTACATGAGCAAGGATCTTGTTAACTGCAAGATCTCCTTCATTCCTATTGCCCCCTTCACCCACTTTGCCAAAGATTCCCAGGGTGTGTTTAAAGACATCTGTGGCTCAGTCTTTTGCTTTTGCAGCCCCCACCCTCAGAAATTCTCTACCTCCCCGAGTCGTCGGAGGGCTGGCCAGGGGGAGAGGGATCGAGCGTCCTACAGACTGCTCTCCTTCTCTGGGGGGGGAGGGTAGGTGCAGTACCCGGAGCGCTGAGGACTCCTGGCGGAGGCTGGAAGCTCTCATGCTGCCACGCTAGTATCAGGGGGGAGGAGGCGGGTTGGACACTGGCATCATTACACGTCCCCGCCTCTGAGAGGAAAACCCAAGGGAAAAGAAGGAGGGAGGTCCTCTGTCTAGGTGAAGCCTCCCGGGCTTCATTCCACCCTGCCGCCGCGCCTCCCAACTGTTACTGGTTCTGGCGGCACTGAATTGAATCAGTGCTGCAGCCCCACACCTGGGAAAGCCAGGGGTGACTGGGAGGGGCGGCAAATAGGCAGGTGGTGGGAGCTTCAGGGTTCATGACTAGGCGGATGGGAGACGGAGGACCCCCAGAAAATAAGTAAATAAATAAATAAATTCTCTACCTCATCAGTTTCTAGAGTGCTTGACCATCCAAAGATTTAAAACAGCTTTAAACACATATTTAGTCAGGCATTTCCAGACTTTAGTGCATGACTTCATGCTTGGTATATGACTTTAATCTACTAATAATGGATATTTTTACTTTATCTTATTTGGTGAATATTGAATGTTTTAAATGTTTATATATGTGGCTTTTATGTACAGGTACTTTGGCTTTGGAAAAGCGCTTTTTAGAAATGAAAGATTGATTGATAGATTGATTGATTTAAACCACATGCAATTTGCTCAAGCAAGAGATCCACGTTGTACAATTTTAACTTTGAAGAAGAGGTGCTCAGGAACAGACCCAAATATTTAAGTTTATCTAGTACCCAAATCAGTCCAAGATGGGCTAATTCAGTACAAGTTGTCTGGACATTTAAGGGTATGACATCTGTTTTGTCCAAATTTAGTTTATAATTAGATAAATTATTTCAAGAGTCATGGTTAAGGACATAGCTGGACTTTGCAGATGTAACAAGATAGCATCTGCGTATATGGACAGCTTGTACTGGGTAAGACCAAAAGGGATACCCTCAATCTATGAAGCGAAGATAATTTCCCAAATCAATAGTTCCAGAAAAAGATTAAAAAGAGACAAGGGACCCTTGCCTGGTAAACCTCTTAAGATAAATCACTTTGGATCGAACCCCAACGTAGGACATGGACTGAGGAGTTAGTATAAAGAACTTGAAGCCATTTAATAAAATCTAAGGGAATATAAGCTGGCCTGGTGGTGCTGAGGGCTGAGGCGCTGGTCACTGCACCTTGTGCCAAACCAGCTACCAAGGTTAGGGAGCAATCTCGGATTGTTGGGGGTTGGCAAGGAAGGGAGAGGATAGAGCATCCGATGGACAGCTCTCCTTTTCTGGGGAGGGCTGGGGCACACAGACTGGCATAATCTGACACCTAGTGGAGGCTGGGTGTTGACACGTCTGGCCTGTTAGATTGGGGTGGTAGGCGGGGCAGCCAGCAGGCATGCTGCATGTGGATGTGTGCACAGTATGCCACCTGCCGGCATTGCACACCCTGCCTCCAAAGCAGAACACAGAAAAAAGGGGCACCCCAGTCATTACGGCTTGATGGCTGTCCGAATTGCACCCACGTCTGCTCCAGAGGGGACTACCAAGTGCGGATCTGGTTTGGTGGGTGTGTTGGTCAACCCCCACTACCTTGCTACAGGGGGTTAAGCCATGGGCTAATTAGGTGGTTGCCCTCACTGGAGACCAGGTGTGGGGTGGGCCAGCAGCTGAAATGAAGGGATGCAGGGACTCTAAGGCTAACTGGGGGGCCCCAGGGGGAGAAAGAAAGCATGCTGCACATCAGAGAGTCTCGGTATCTCAAGCTCCTAAAAAAATTCTTCAAATTGCTAATTAGGGGCAACCAGATCCGGAGTGTACAGGGACTGATAGTAGTTCTGGAACTGGACTGCAATATCCCTAGGTGTGGTGACCAACTGGCCTGAGGGCAACTAAATAGATGGTATTATTCTGTCTGAGGCTTGTGCCAGAAGGTGTAGGGCAGACAGTTTGCCCGCCTTCTCCCCCTGATAAAAATACTTGACTTTTGCCCTAAGAATAAATGTTCCACATATTCTCACAAAAGATCTTTATATTGAGCACATAAAGATTCAAACTGCTCCCAGATAACATCAGGAGAGGAGGGCAACATGGAATGTTCCAGTGCCCAGATTTGAGCTAGGATATTGGAAGACTACTGTGCTCCAAGCCTTTTCCGATAAGAAGCAAGGCAGATAAACTCCCACCTTAGCTCACATTTCAAAGCACTCCACAGAAGATCTAAACATGGCATAGAGGGAGAGTTATTTTCTATAAATGATGCAACAAAGCTGGTGATATGCTCTGTTATATCAGGGGACTTCAACAATTGGTTATTCAGATGCCAAGATTTATCGCCGACACTACCCGGTGAAAAGCCCAACTGAATACATACAGGATGATGGTCCAAGAAAACTTTAGCACCATAAAAACACATACAAATTCTTGAAAGATGCTCTAAACCAAGCAAAAAATAATCAATATGACAGAATGAATAGTGATGCAGCGAGTGAAAAGAGTACTCCCATTGAAAGGGATTTAGTACTCTACAGAGGTCTACTAAGCCCTTACAGGCCATAAAATTGTATAACACTCATTGCCCAGAGGAGAGTCCCTGTCTCCTCATCCTTGACCTATCTAATTTGTTAGATACAATCATGTTCCTATCTCTGGGAGAATAGGCAGCAGTACCCAGGAAGATAGCATATCCATAAGGAGATAAAAAAAAAAAACTGGGGGTCAACCACCGTAGTTCCAAAATGGATCCTAGAATAACCTCCCTACAGTGAAGCCCACCAGGATGAAGCCCAACTCTGCAGAATTCTGTGGCAGAGTTACTGCAGCAAACAATGCGATTTCAATGGGAGCTAATCCCTTTTGTCATACAGGAAACCTCTGACACTGTGTTTCATCCTAATAGACATCACTGTACGTCCTAGCAGAGCTCTTAACAAAATAAACCTCCCTTGGAGGGCTGACATTTCCTATAAAAGACAGAAGGCGACTCTCCATGCTATTAGAATAGCCACCCCGCTGCTTGTAAGTATCTGACTGGCCCCCAAAAACATGACCCATCCAAGTTCTATGAAACAATGGGAGTTGGGTAACAGGTAAATGGATCTCTTGTAACATAGCAATATCAGTTTGCAACCTCTTTAAATACAATACAAGTTCAGAGTGTTTGATTGGAGATTGAGCACCTTTAACATTCCATGAACAGAATTTATATGTTTAGAGACGTGGTTGGGATATTCAGACTGCACCAGGCTATGGGGCAAGCCTGGGCGCAGCACAACTGGGATGCACCGGGGCGTTGACAGGGTGATATTCTACGGTGCTGTGCCATGGCTTAGCACCGTTGAATTTCAGTAGAGCTAAGCACATTTTAACTGTGTTATTAGAAGTTTTTCAACTCTATTAGCTGGATTGTAATTTCTACTACTGTTTTAAAGTGCTTACACCTCTTCTGTCTGACTGCAATTCCAGCAGTGCCCCCCCCCCATCCAAGCACTCTGCCTTGGCTCCGATAAGTCTAACTACTTTTTGTCTTACTAAACTGCTCAAATCTAACCCCCCTTCACCTCTATGCTATTTAAGACCTGCTCTGTCTTCTTCTCTCCAGCTGCCTGCGCCCCTGAACAGGGCTGCTCAGCTCACCCACGGTCAGCCGGCACTCAGCCAGCCACCGACCAAGATCAAGACACCCACCTGCAGCTCCTTGGAAGGTACGGGACAGCGCAGCCAATCGGAACACAGGTGCTTCCAGCAAACCCACTCTGATTGGCCAGGACTTTTCCCCTGCTATAGACACCTGGCACTTTGTTAGATTTTCAATAGAGCTAAGCACATTTTAACTGTGTTATTAGAAGTTTTTCAACTGTATTAGCTGGATTGTAATTTCTACTACTGTTTTAAAGTGCTTACACCTCTTCTGTCTGACTGCTATTCCTGCAGCGCCCCCCATCCAAGCACTCTGCCTTGGCTCCGATAAGTCTAACTACCTTTTTTTTTTTTTTTTTTGTGGCTAGTTTTCCATTAGCAGGTTATACAGACCTGCCACTAGAGGGATTCTTGGTCTTCTACATAAATCACTGTACTCACTCGTTGGCAATATGGCCTGCATTATCATTTTGGGGCCTCACAGCCGATTGGTCCTTCTTCTCCATTCACTTGCATTGCTTGATTTTCATGGCAAAGCTGTTGTTGCATTAAGTTTAATTTGTTAAATCCTGCCAAAAGAGCTGTTTTCATGTACTTGTGAAATCCTTGGGGCTTTTTGTTAAGTGTAACTGTGGTTAAGTGATTACAGCATCCTGTTGTTAACTTAAAGTGGGCGAGACGCTACGGCGCCCAGCCCCCCCACAGCCTTTTGTTGTGATAATTTAAGTCTGAATTGCCCAGCAGAAACACTTGTTCCTGCCTAAATATTAACTCTTGTGCCATCCTCTGTCTCTTCCCAGTCGAAGCTCCCTGTTGGAAGCCCTCGTTGTGAGCCAGGGCTACGCTCTGCCAGTGGGTGGGCAGCAACCGCCTAGCCGCCTCCAGGGACCAGAAAACCGGGAGGGACAGCCAGGGAAGGTACAGGAAAGCCGCAAAATTTATGCCCACCCACCCTGCCCCCTCCTCGGATGTTATTTTTATAGGCATTTTCCCGCCAAATTACAATTCCTGCCCCCAACACCACGCTATCCAGTAATCTGTCTCATTGCCACTGCTGTACTGCCAAATCAGCAACCCTTCCTTATTGTTCTCTGCTACTACAGTGTTGTTTCCTAGTTCCATTTTAATCATCAACCTTGCTTTCATAATGGGGATCCGTTGGATACTCCTGGCTATGTTCTTCATGTTGTTCAGGGAAAAGATATCCTCCTGCCACTGTCACACTGAAAAGTGCGTCCCACCTTCCTAGTCTCGCTATTTCACCATTATTAAAGAAGGACCGGATCCTTATCTATGCACTACCTATGCCACAATTTAACCAGAGGGGTAACCTCCATGTAGGGACGCAAATTGCTCTATCAACATATCGCTCGGTACCCCATTATTGAGTATACAGTTCCCCATTATGCCTGACCACCAGATTGCTATTGAGTGTACTGGCACGAACCCATAACCCTGACTGGCTTATCTTAAAACAGAAGCCCCTGAATAGAAAAAGGAGGACCAAAGATAGTCTCCTCATTTTCTCTCTTGAAAAATTTTTTTCCTGATCTGTGTTGGAAATGTGGAAACTAACCCTGGACCTCCACAGTGCATTACCTCACCAGCAGACTTAGCCTCGACCAAAGGTCTAAGCTTTCTACATATCAATGCCTGCAGTCTGCTAAAAAAGCTCACGTTGATACAATCCTGGGTTGCCCATACTTTGCCAGACTTTCTTGTGGTATCAGACACATGGCTCAGACCCGCCACAGCAGACAGAGACATAAACTTACCCAATTATCAAATATTCAGAGTGGATTGCCAGACGAGGGGTGGAGGAGTTGCTATATATGTCAAATCCAATATATCTGTAACTTGCTTAGATGCAACATCTATGCCCAAAGAATTCGAATGTCTATCCCTCAAAGTGGCTCTCTCCAACACTGCAGCATTTCGGCTAGTTGGCTGCTACAGGCCCCCTTCAGCGGATCATAAGCTTCTAGCCCACCTGGGGAATCAAATCAAGATGGATACTGAAGAGACTATAATCCTAGGTGATTTAAACCTTAATTGGCTATCCAAGGCCGCGGCTCCTTTAGTATCATTTTGTGATACATATGGTTTTTCACAACTTATATATGAACCAACAAGAATCAACAAAAATCTGAGCAACAGCACATTACTTGACATCATGCTGGTGAACAAACCCCACCTCTTCACGCACGCTGGAGTGCTGTTCAGTGACATAAGTGACCACTGCCTTATTGCTGGAATAAAGTCATCCGGTAAACTAACACCCCCAGCTAAATTCCTACTGAGGAGATCCAAGAAAACTTACAACTCTGAGGCATATCTTCATGATCTAAATCACTCTACAAGATGGCAAGAGTCCTACCTAGCAGACTCATTGGAAAAAGCTCATCAGGTGTTAAATAGCATAATACTAGATGCCCTTAACACTCATGCACCAATTACTAGAGTTCGAATTAAAAACAAATCTTGTCGTTAGTTTTCACCTGACCTTAAATCAGCCCTGCTTGAGAGAGTTAAGCTTTGGAAAAAGGCAAGGAAGACTAAGAACCCAAATGACTGGTTGATATTTAAGAAAGCCAGGAATAGCTGTACCAAGAAAGCACGGGATGCTAAGGCTGCCTACTACATGGCTGAACTCGACTCTCATACCACAATCCTGCCAGGTTCTGGAGCACTATTAAGGGCATAACGGACAAGATCCTAGCACTTCTCTACCAGCTCAAATGCACCACAACAAGGTGACAATCTTGGACAGAATGGAAATACTGGATGCATTCAATAATCATTTTACAACCGCTGGCCTTGCATTTGATACCTCTCCAGCCAATCTGCTACGTGCTCAGTTAAGCTCCCAGTATACAGGATCTCAGTTAGCTGAATCCTCCTTCTCCTTCAAACCGATTCTGTTGAAACAAGTGGAGGATCTAATCTTGCAGATGGATATAAAAAAAAGTGCAGGTGCTGACTCCCTTGACCCCTACTTTCTAAAGATTGCAATGCATGCACTTGCAGTTCCTTTAACACACCTTTTAACTTGTCCTTAAAATCTGGTTCTATTCCTGCAACTTGGAAAACAGCCCAAGTTTTCCTCTACTGAAATCAGGGGACCCCATGGACCTTAACAACCATAGGCCAATCTCTATCCTTCCAGTACTATCTAAGCTGCTAGAAAACTGGTAAGCATCCAATTAAAGATTACCTGAAGAATCTAATCTTTAAATCCAGCACAATCCGGGTTTCGGTCTAAGCATAGTACTATTTCTGCACTGGCTAAAGTTACAAACGATTGGCAAACCAAACTGGATAAAAAGAATAGCGTTTGTGCTGTATTCCTTGATCTAAGCAAGGCATTTGATACGGTGGACCATGAGCTGCTACTCTCTTCCTTGCACTCCATAGGCTTGGATCCATCCTCCCTTACATGGTTCAGGTGTTACCTAACAGGAAGAACACAGCAAGTGAAAGCTGAAGGAGACCTATCTCCACTAAAACCACTTCTAAGAGGAGTTCCACAAGGATCTATCCTGGGCCCTATCCTTTTCGCCATTTATATTAACAATATTGATTCGAATCTTACCAAAGCCACTGTACACTTGTTCGCAGATGACACTGTTTTATATGTCAGCAACCCATCACCTGCTACAGCTTGTGAAGTTCTACAAACAGAATTCTGTATACTACAACATCAATTATTGGAAAAAGCTTTTTAAATGCAAAGAAAACAAAAGCAATGTTTTCTCCACCCAAATCCATACAAATCCTCATTACTAAACAACCTCCCCAGCTATCCACTATCCTTGGTGAAAACCTTGATTATGTAGAAAATTCAAGTATTTGGGGTGTGGATAGATAGCAAACTTGACTACACAGTTCATATTGAAGAACTTTTAAAAAGCTTCGCCAGAGACTTGGTCTATTTTTAGAATAAGGCACTTTCTAAACAGAGATTCCAAATGAGGTTGGTCCAGGCCACATTTCTCTCAGTAATTGACTATGCAGACTTCCTCTATAGTCACTGCCCTATCTCCTACCTATGCAAATTGGATACACTATACCACAGAGCTCTGAGGTTCATAACAGATCTACCATTTAACACTCACCATTGCTCTCTCTATGCAGTAGTCGGTTGGACATCTCTACATCTCAGAAGAAACAGAAATGCTGCAGTGTGGACACACAGAATTTTGACTAAGATGCTTCCAAACTATATATTAGACTGCTTCGCACAGGCCACAGCTGGCACCCACGCCCTAGAAGCTACATTTCATTATGCTCAAAGTGCCTAAAGTCAACACCGGCATGGGAGATCTGCTATCAGCCATAATCTAGCTATATCATGGAAAACGATTCAAAAGTCCTTGAAGCTGATCAACTGGTATCCTTAGCATCCTTCAAGTATCTATACATAAGTCTCTTCCCTGAAAAATGCAATTGCTTCCACAAGTTCTAGTTTATTCGCAGTTCTTTCCTTCCCCCTCTCAGGCTGCCATCATATTATGGCAATTCACTTCCCTAGAATTCATCTCCACAGATACCTCACCCCCTGGCTATAATCTTCTCCCATTAACTCCAGGCTCCTACCTTAGCCCTTATCACTGCCTTTCACCTCCCAGTTCTAGCACCAGCCCCTGCTCTAGTCATGCGACTCTTTCTCGATGTCACTTGTCTCAGTCTATGACCACCTTTTCAGTCATCCAATCACTATTTCTCTTTGTCCACATTGACTTCCTTGGATCTTTGGAATCTTGGGTATATCATGTTGAATGTATGCCATGTTTACTGCCAATGTTGATATGTACATACTGGTTTACCTAGAGTGCATCTCATATGTTCCTACCATATCCTGTTATGTTTAAACAATTTCTGTTCTTGATTTCTGTATATAAGTGTTTTAATTATTCATGTACATATACCAATTATTGAACCTCGATTACTGTATATAAGTATATACGTGTTTTAAATCTTCCTATACATGTACCAATTATTGAACCTTGACCTTATCAGGTCCATCTTGCAAATGAGCTGTGCTCAATGATGTTCACCTGAATAAATAAAGATTTGATTGATTGATTGATTGATTGAATAACGCTCCGTGGACACCAGCATTCCGCATGATGCAGTGGCACTGCACCAGCACAAGTGGCCAGGGAGGAGTGGGGAGCTGCACTAGCGCAAGTGCCATTGTGCTAGGTGCAGCAACCACGATATTCAGCGGTGGACATGCAAATGGGGCCATAATGCATGCAAGGCACAAATGGGGCCATTTGCATGTCAATATGGCCCCATTTGCATGCAGGTGCACCAATCCCCTGTGACTTGCACCTGGTGCCCTGCCAGGCTACAGCCATCGGGGACCGATGCCCCCTGCACACCGTGGCACAGTGCCCCAATGCCCAATCGCGGGCATACATATGTAAACAAAGTCATCTCATATCCCTAGTGGTCCAGTGGACCACTGCTAGCCCAATCGCGGGCATCAGTAATCAAAGAAAGTCATCTTGTATCCCTAAATGGATCCATTCACATATCTGGACTGTGTAGTATGGTACATTCTGCATGCCCATTGGCCCACGCTATGGACCAATGGGTGTATAGCCATATTGTATGCAGTCAGTCGGCAGGCAGCCAGGCAGTTTCTGGTGGGGAGTTGCTGCCCACCGCTGACTGAGGGGCAGACTGGGGCCTAGTGGGCGGTGGGCAGGGGGTACCGTTGGACCACCAGGGATATAGGACAGCTTTATTTTACTACCTTTGCCCATGATCGGACTGGCAGTGGTCCACTGGATCACCAGGGATATAGGACAACTTTATATTATTACTTTTGCCCACAATTCGGGCTGGAAGCGGTCCACTGGACCACCAGGGATGTGGGATGAATAATATTTCATACTTATGCCCGTGATCAGGCATGGGGGGGTGCTATTGCGATGGATGGTGCCGCCGGAGCTCGAGTGGCCACCCACAGCTGGCAGCTGCCGTGTTGCACCCTGCACTATGGCAGCTCACCTGTGGGTGGCCAGCTGTTGCTCCTTTTTTTTTCCTGGCACAACTGTGTGTGGCGCAAGTAGGGGTTACACCTGCATGGGCTCAGCACATCCCAGGCTGAATAACGGGATGTGCAGGGTATGCATGGGCACATCCCCCCTATTTGTGCCGCATACATTGATGCACCATGGCGCATCGGGATTTGTGCCGGGCACTTTCTCCGTTTGAATATCACGCCGGGGCACATCAGTGGGTTGCACATGGTGCACCTCTGTTGCACCATGCGCAACCCTTTTGAATATCCCACCCATAATCCGTAGTTATATCTTAAAATGGGACAGTAGCAACCCTACCACAAAAACAGAAAAAGTATGTTCCTAATGAAAGACCTAATCTGGAAGAAGTCAACCTCCCTCCCCCCATTTCTACCACTCAAAACTCATCAACCAAACACATATCCAAAAACACAACAAAAGTGAAAAAGGCCTCAACATACCAACCCCACCCCCCAAAATAGCACAAATAGGCCAAATAACCCATAAACTGCACTGGTGTGCAATGCACTACACTAGTATGCGCATCTGCCCCAGCTCCCCTCACACCATGGCAAGTATCAAACAATATAGAGTGCATCACAATACCCCAAGAGAGAAGGAAGGATAAAAAACTACTGAGGTATAGGGAGCATGTAAAAGAGGAGGCTCAGAATTAAATAAATCAGTCACAGCCCATCATTTACTAATGATTATTAATTTATGAAATGACTGAGCAGGACCACTTTTATACCAGCAAAGAAAGAAAAAAATAGTAAACCAAAACACAAAAATACCATAACTGTGAAAAACATAAGAAAAACATGAGAACTATAAAAGTAACTAATGACACTGGACTGTCCTGGAAACAAAAGATCATGCCCGTCTCTAACCTACTCCTCCCAAGAAAATATTAAGAATTCTTACAACTTATAAAAAATGCAAAGCACAACAAAACTCTAAATATTAAATATTGTAAGAGAAGTAAACCACTAAACCAAGAGTAACATATATCAATAAAATAGGAAAACTACAGTCCAGTCTATTTATAATCTGCTACTGCAGTGTCCAAAGGCTAGAAACTTCCACAAGAGCCATTAAAGGGAGTACAAGAACATAAGCGTAAAAAACAAAAGCAAGAGAAAAAAAATGAAACAAGCAAAAAAATAGTTACAGAGGGAGAAGGCAGGTTACCATAAAACCAGCTGAAGCAAGACCATAAATGAATAGTGCAGGAAGAGGAAAAAAAAAAAGGGGGGGGGACACTATCAGGATGCTAAGCATAAGTGGTTTAGCCTTCCATGACGATGTAAATCCAAATCCAGCTATGCAAATAATAAGTCACCAGGTCCGAGTATACACCTTGGTTGGGAGGAAAGAAAAAAAATGGCCACATTTTCAAGTTCTAATTTAGTCCAGCAGGGAGTTCCATCAATAAAGGTGTCCACGAGCAGGAGAATAGGAAAAAATATACTCCTGTTAGCTCCCAAACAGGTAAACCAAATAGACTACACTGTGCAATTCATGGGCCCTTGGTTGGAGAAAACAAATTAGGAAAGATCATTGGTAGACCATACATGGCTTCTTTTGCTAAGTCAAACTGATAGGTTCCTTTCTTGCGGGTAACCAGTAGTTTAGCAGGGTAAAGGATGTGATGGTGAATTCCAGTAGCAGCAAATTTGGATAAGATGCCTTTATGTTCCCAACATAGCTGCCTAACATGTGGAGTATAATCACTGAAGATACTTACTGCTGAAATTTCCATATAAGCTCTCCCTTTTCCCTATCCTTTTGTTGAATAAACACCTCCTCGGGTGCTCTGAAGGACTGGAGGCTGGCTTCAAAGCTCGATGTGTTCTATCCACCATATATTAGGAGCCAAAGGGACAGGTTCCCACAGATGACTGAAAATGAGTTTGCACCAGCCCAGTGGTACAGAGGGTTGAGGCGCTGGCAACTTACTTTGAGCCACACTGGCAACCAGGCTTTGGGAATGGACTCTGCCTCCGGGGGCTCAGCAGGGGAGGAGAGGATCGAGCATCTGGAGGACTGCTCTCCTCTCCTGGGGTGGGCAAGGGAGATGCCTCACTCTGTAGCAGCCCTCGGTGGAGACCAGGAGCACTACAGATGTGGCACAAGTAGGGAACATCAGAGGAAAACACCAGAAAATGGTGCCTCAAACTACTGGATGATGGCCACCTGGACCAGCGCCGCCACAGTACTCTATAGATGCCGACCCAACCTCAGCATCACCCAGGGCCAACTCCATTGGCCATCAGGCCCTTTCTCCCCGAAAGGGGAGGACCCACCTGACAAAAGGTTTACGTTGGGTTATCCTGTGGTGGCTAAGATTTGAGGTCGGGGATGGGAGACGGAACCTGGGAGGTAGAGTCTTTGGCAGTGGCCCGAAGGAGTGGCAGGATGAGGAGTGGGGAAGATAAAAAGATAATACAAAAAAAAAAGGGTTTGCACAAAAGCAAGCATATCAGGCCCCTCTTCCCATTCCACTATGCTGACTAGAACCAGATTGTTTTGGTCGTTCTGCCCTTCCTCGTCTTCAATACAGGATTCCAATTTGAGCACCTTCTGCTGTAAGGAAACTATTTTTCATCCCACATTGGCGATCTTCAACACAGCTATTTCACACCTGATCATCTTGGACCCTGCAGGAAATGGCTTCAAGTGCTGGGCAGTATCTTTCCATATTCTCAGCCATTTTAAGAACTACTGCTTTCATAGTGGCCAAGTCATCTCTGAAGCACAAAATCAAGACTTTGAAGCTGTCAACCAGCACTGCCTCTACCTAAGAATCAGAAGATTTAAAGCAGCAGTGCAACACAAAGTTGTCATTTTTGCATCTGTAATTCTAATTGAGTAACATGCTGCTTGATGCCAGTTTTATGTTACTCAAAGGGTTTCTTTCAGCTCTTTATATTTTGTAATTAATTTGTGTGGCATGTTCATTTTCTTCATGTGACCTGTGGGGCAGTACATCAATTTGAGTAAATTAATTACAGTTTGTACGTAAGAAAAATTAACAAAGAACTGAGGGAAACCCTTACAATAACTAAAAACAGATATCAAGTGGCATGTGACTAAATTAAAATCACAAGTGACTACAAAATTAGAACTTTTTGTTGGACTGCTGCTTTAAGGCACTTGAAGTCCCATTGTTTCTCCAAAGTGTCCGGAGGTGTATGGTGCACAGAAGATTCTAGATTGGAGACCACTCCCATATCAGCCATAAAGGGGTCAAGAGTGCAAAAAAAGCCAAACCAAATACCCCGGAGAAGTCACCAGGCAGATTGGCTAACAGGTTCAATGATAATTGTATTCCCCCACCACAGCTAGCCTCTTTATAACCCTAGGTCAGCCTCCCCTCCATTCCCCCTGTACTTAATTTACTGTGTCTAGTGTCACAGTTCCCAATTCTTATCTCCTCATCCTCCCCAGGCCTAATTAGTCAAGCTCAGTACCTGCTTGTGCATGCTTTTACCTATTATACCCTATCGCCTCTGCAATGTTGTTACACGATTGACCTAGATTCTCACAGTATTATTGTGGTACTTTTTTTCATTTGTATTAGTTTAATCATGTTATGAAGACTATACTCCCTGTTATCGTTGATCTATCTTACTATGTTATTATTGTCTGTCTGTTGTATCTTGACACAGAGCCTTTGAAAAGGGTCTCTGCCACAAAGGACTGCAATTCTGATTTTCCATAAATAAATTAAATAATTTGCTAGGCAATAACCCTCATGATAGAAAAAATAACTTTAACCCTGGAAAAGAAATGGAGTGGTGGCAAATGTGTCATAGAAACATAGAATTTGACGGCAGATAAGGACCGCTTGGCCCACCCAGTCTGCCCATTTCCCTACCTACTGGATAAACTGCAGATCCTAGTTAACCAGCAGCCTACTTCTTCCTACCCCCACCCCCTAGAATGGCCTTATGACTGTCCCATGCATGCTTGAATTCCACCACTGATTTTGACTCCACAACCTCCTCCAGAAGGCCGTTCCATGCATCCACAACCTCTCTGTGAAAAAATACTTCCTAATTACCTCTGAGCTGCCCTCTATCTTCAAATTGTACCCTCTTGTTCTTGCACACCTCTTTTTTGAAAGATGCTACCTCTTGGACTTTGTTGATTCCCTTGAGGTACTTGAACGTTTCATCATGTCCCCCTCTCCCTCCTTTCCTCGAGGCTATACCTATTAAGCTCCTTTCATCTCTCTTCATAAGTCTTCCGGTGCAGACCCTGCACCATTTTAGTTGCCCTCCTTTGGACAGCTTCCATCCTGTCAATGTCTTTGCAGAGACTGGTTCTCCAAAACTGCACACAGTACTCCAGATGGGGTCTCACCAGCTGTCTGTACAGATGGATAATAACTTCCTGTTTTCTACTGGTGATGCCCCTCCCTATGCATCCCAGTATCCCC
Organism: Neoceratodus forsteri; assembly: GCA_016271365.2. Lineage (NCBI taxonomy): Eukaryota > Metazoa > Chordata > Ceratodontiformes > Ceratodontidae > Neoceratodus > Neoceratodus forsteri. The sequence continues at coordinate 618,127,381 of CM028138.1, read as the reverse complement.
CCAGCCCTCCTTGCTGCCCTCTCACATTGCTTGCCCACCTTTAGGTCATCTGATATGACTACCCCCAGGTCCCTTTCCATTTGTTGTTGTTAGTATCTCACCCCCATTGTGTACTCTTCCCCTGGGTTTTTGTTTCCCAGGTGCATTACCTTGCACTTCTTAGCATTGAATCTAAGCTGCCATACATTTGACCATTCCTCTAACCTTGCCAAGTCCTTCTTATCCTTTCCACCCCACCCTGTGCATCAACTCTGTTGCAGATCTTTGTGTCATCTGCAAAGAGACATACTTTTCCTTCCAGTCCCTCTGCAATGCCGCTTATAAAGACATTGAAGAGGACCGGTCCTAATACTGAACCCTGCGGTACCCCTCTAGTAACCCTCCTTTCTTCTGAGTGGAGTCCATTTACTATTACTCTCTGTGTCCTATTCTCCAGCCAATTCTTGCCAGTGTCTACCCGGTATTGATAAGCTGCATCACATGATCTCTGTTTGCCTTGGATGATGATGATGATGATGATGGACAGGGACCCCTCTGATGTTGATGCCAGTGTAACGGTGTATGTTTATCAGATGTGTGTTGCTCAGTGGTGCCTAGCTGGCTACTCTTTCTCTCATTAGCTTGGTCAAGTATATAAAAATCCCAAACTAGGGATTTCATAATCCTTGATTTATCATGGCAGTGGGAGTAGGACAACTGAGGGGAATGCATGGAAATGTGTTTTTTTTGGGGAGAATGATTTCAAAACTTCAAGAATGTGGGGGAGTTGATAGTTGGATAACTGCAAACAATATCCACTGCACTATCTGTATAACCATCCTTACACTTCTCTTCAGGCTCCCAGAAAGGATCCAACAAATCATCTTCAGCACAGCTGCTGCTGTCCTCCTCCTCCTCCTCCTCCACAGCTCTATCTTCCCCATCATCACCATCTCCAAGCTTTCTGACCCTCTCATCATCAGGAGTCTGAGTGTGATGCACATTTCCCAGATATCTCACCTCAGCCACTGACTCAAGCTCCACATGATCAGGCTCCAGACCACAACCACCAACGGCCATGGGAACACCAACAACCTCCTCCTCGACCTATGTTCCATGTTTACTGCTGCTTCCCTTGTCACCTCCCACCACAGCCCCCACAAGTAGAGCAGGGCAAAAGTTGCGAATTCTGCTTTTGCAAAACTTTCATGAAATTTCCTAAATTTCATGAAATTTTCTGAACTTCTGCCATTGGTGGGATTGGAAACTTCTGAATGTTTGGCAGCTTTTCAGCCTGTTCCATGGAATCTTTTGGCTAAATTGCAGAGTAATACACATGAATTGCAGAATGACAGTTCTGTTGAATTTCATTCCATAGTTTAATGGATCATTCCACAGTACATGTAATTATTCCACAGTTCACTGATCAGTTCTGCAGAATTTTCTGCAGTATAATTCATGAAACCACAATTCATACATTCTTTCCACAGTTCAGTGACTTACTGAACTGTGGAATGAACATACTGTATGAATTGTAGATTAAAGAGCTAGTGGATTGGAATGCTTGTTCTGCTACACTGACCCATGGCCAGTTTCAGAGGTGGGTAATATATGGCTTTTGTTCACTCCTCAATGTCAGTTTTCTAGTTTTATCACTTTCTTTATTTTTTCCAATTGGCAACATTTCCCAATGCCATTCAAAGGTAATCCCGTCCAACGGCAACTTTTTGACAGCGAGGTCCCCTACAGTGACTTCAGCGCCATGTCACCATAGAGAACCTGTCTGTCTGGGGTCCTGCACCCTTCCCCCAAATCAGCTCTGACTCAGAGTTGCTAATCCTAAGTGGGGGGGTGAGGGAGGTGCAGCCCCCCCATGTGGGGGGTTCAGGGGTGAAGCCCCCTAAAGAAAACACTTCAGTGCATTGGAAACCAGCAGCCAACTGTAAAATGCAGTCGACCTGTTGGTTTCACTGTCAGGGTGTTCAACAAAAAGTTTGTAGAACACCCTTCCTGGATCCCCATTCAAAGCCACGGCCACTGGAAATGAAGTGTGGGTTGAGACCACATCAGTCACTTGTTAAAAATCAATTGAATAACTGTGATTCTGCAACGTGCTTATGTTTGCCACAATAAAAGTTGCCTTATTAACAGGAATGTGTGTTTGTTTGTTGTCCTTTTTTTTTTATTTTTACCTCGGCTATTCATCATCACTTGTGTTTCAAACCTCAGCCAGCAGCACTGAGTTCCTTTTTTTATTTCTGTGCGATCACACCAGTTCAGACTTGAAGTGGCAGTGGCATCCTTTATCAGTTGATAAGCTGTGTAGAGCTATGGTCAGTGTTTCCTCTGCAATTTAGCTTCTTGATACTGTGACTTGAAAACTGAAGAAAAATACTCTTTTTTTTTTATTAAAATAAAAGTAAATGGTATCTCTTCTGCCATATAGTCATCAAGAGAGCCTGCTGTGTTAAACTTTTCAAATCCACAGGAAGAAAAGCTCATTCAGACAATGTTTCTCTCCTTTCTGATTTTACTTGTTCCATGTACCCGTTTTACTTTTTAAAAGGTATGATTTATTTCCCCCATTTGTATGGCTATGTAGCTTTCAATGTTTCCAAGCAATTCCTTTACATTTGTTTGTCTTTCCATCTAATACTTAATATATGTTTAGCCCAGTTTACACTGCCAACTTTGCAGCACACCAACCCATACACACAAATAGGTGCATTGCAAAGTAAGCAGTGTAAACACTGTCAGGAGTGTCTTATGTGCACGTTGGATCATTTTTTTTTTGATCCAACTCAGTTTGTGGGATCAATAGCAGAGTGAATGCATTAAATGGTAGTGTGAATGCTTTGCTGCGCTCACTCTGCCACAAAAGCTGTTTTTCCATCAGCATCCAGTGGATTCACAGCCCCTTCTTTGAGCAATCTGCAGTGCTGTGAGGGCGGACTGTGTGAATGAGAATGTAGCCGGGGCATCGGGAAGGGAGTGGCACACATGATACAGTACTGCAGCCGTGTAAACACAGCTTTAGACTTGTGACTTAACCATTCCAAAAGGTCTGACCATGAGAATACAGTGTTGATGTTCAAAATTGGGGGGGGGGGACCAAAAAAATACTCCACTCAGGCTGTTATAAAATTTCTCAACGTTCTTTATTTATTTTTGTTAATTGCCATGACGTTTCACATTCTTGTGCTTTTTCAAAGGGCTTTTCATATATTCTGTAGGAATAATAGATAAATATTGTTTATAAATCTTTCATTTTTGAATTCCATTTCTTTTCATTATCTTTCTATTAAGGTTTTCTATTATACTTCATTACCACTGTGCTTCTTTTCCATGCTACTTATAGTACACACTCTGTACTCTATTCACTCTTATAACTAAAACTTTACAAAAATAATATACAGTAATAAAGAATATGTACCCTGTATTCGTGCTTTGTTTCCACACTGGCCAGACACTTTTTACTTCTGCCTTTGCCTGTTCTGCTGATTCTTCGTGGCAAGGAATTGCACCAAACTTGTGTCTTAACTATAATAATAATATAAACAATATGTGAAAATGCATTCAGCAACCTTATTTAGCAGGTTATTTTCAATACAATAATCAAACATCTTTCCCTTATTGCTACCTTTTCTGTTATAACAGTGTACCATTTTAAAATATCTTAGTTGGCTACATTTTACCTTTTGCAGCTTTATCTTTCAGCTCAGCATGTTCACTTTCCTTTGTTCTTTGTCTTCCTTGAATTTTAGGTTCCGTTTTTAAAACATTTAACGTTTTAATACAATCAAATTTCTTGGTAACTGTTTAAACACTTCTACAATGTGTCTTTACCTGTATAACTGGTTTTAACACTTTTTACTCTCTTTTGTGCTGAACGTTGTTTCCAACTCCTTATTTCTTTATTTTTTTATTTTATTGTCAGTCCCTAAAAAGAGAATCGATCCTTTCAGTACCCTTCAATATTTTCTTTTTTCAGTCCTATTAATCTTCAATTGTATGTTACTATCTCACTTTACCTGACTGGTATGTGTAGATACTTTGAGTATAGTGTTAAAAGTCACCTTCAATTCTTTCTTTAGCTTTATTATATGAGCCCTGTATCTATATGTAAAGAAAATAAGCTATTTTAGTCACATTTTGAATTTATTTGACTTAGCCACAGCTCCTAGATATCTAAATAATTGTCCTTTCTTACCTTGTGCTGATTCTGTTGTTCCTTGCGTTGTTTGGTTTGGTTTGGTTTGGTTTGGTTTGGTGCGGTGCGTGAGTGTGAGTGTGAGTGTGTGTGTGTGTGTGTGTGTGTGTGTGTGTGTGTGTGCAAACTCTCTTGCTAAATACCTCTCGGACTGATAACCATATGCAGATTCACCTGCAATGGACGAGCTCCAATTAAGCTCAACTCATGGTTGCTTAGCAACCTTTGTTGTGATCAGGCCATTGCCTGGCCTCAGTGTGTCTTTTTTTATTTATTTAATTACTCATTTCTATGTTTAATTTATTGAGAAACTAATGATACCTTGAGGTGTTGGGTTTTCTTAATAAGTTGTGATTCTTCAATGTGTTTAAGTTTGTGTTTAGTTAATGTGTTCTTTATAAGAGGGGGGATAGTACTATGGGGGTGGGGGGAAGGACCTCAGAATGTGAAGTGTTCTTAACTTTATAATTTCATACTTTACCGTGTTTTTGTTAAAATTTGCCGGCATATCCCTTCTTTTTCATGAACATTCAACTAATTGTGATGTTACTTTCATGTTTCTGTCATATAATTTGTTGATGGAATGTTGCTATCTTCTTCTATTAGATTCCCATATACCATTTGTATATTAAAGTGAAGGACAATTTTCATTACGGCTTACTAGTCACATTTTATCATGTTGCCATTCTGTTTTTAGGAAAATTAACCCATTTTGTAAAGTATTCATTTTCTAATGTGTCTAACCTTACTATTTTATGTTTATTTTTTAATTTTTAGTTTTTTGTCTATGGAGGCATACTCCATCTCTCTCACTTATTTTAACATTACCAGCAAGCATTCCAGTTTGCGTCCTTGTTCATCCCTATATTTCTTTCCAGGGTTTGTAACTGAAAAATCCATTTCATTTCTGCTCTGTCCAACTGTTTTTGATAGTCCCCTCCCCTTACTAGTTTTTGGATTTGTTCAAGTCCCCAGAATCTGAGTGAGGCTCACGTATGTCCTTACGAAATGTCAGGGCAATTAACAAAAATAAATAAAGAACTTTGAGAAATTTTATAACAGCCTGAGTGGAGTATTTTTTGGTCCCCCCACCATTTTTGAACATCAATACTGACTTAGTCCTATAAGGGGAACCATTCAACAAACTGTCTTAACAGTATCCCATTACCCATGGAGTGAAGCATTAAAGCTACACACCTTCTGCCAACATGAAAATATAGTGCAGGGCTTGTGTAGTACAAACAGGTAGCCAGCCTGATGGTGACACTGAAAGGAGAGGATACCGCACTCAAGGAGAAAAAACACCAGATTCTACTGACAAAACAAAATTCAAGCTTTATTGCAAATATAAAACAGAATTGGTTGTGTAGACCAAGTTACTAGCCAATAAGGCCCCAGCTCTTCAAGTTTTGCATCAAGAGGCATGGCAGTAGGAGTCTCATGTCACTTTAAAGAGAATAAAATTATGAATATTCATTAAGAAGCAGATGTGATTAAATACAGACAGATTTTTCCAAATACATCCACAAATAACACTTCTGTTCCATTCCTATTTATTTATTGAATTTTATTGACCCGGTAAGCCCACTGGGCCTAGAAGTCCCTTTTTCAGGGGTGACCGGGGGATACAGATGGAAGCAACTGAAGTTGAACCAGATTAAGCTGTTGGTGGTATTTTTTTTTTAGTGAATGGGAGAAATTTGGCTAGGACACTGGGGAAATTGCCCTACTCTGCCTGCGGGGGGGACTGCTGCTCTGTTGCAGAGTGGTGGTCCTTTGCAGGATGGAGGGTGAGGAGTACGTCTGTTGCAGTCTGAGGTTCTATCCCTGGCCTTGGCTGCTTCTTTGCCAAGGGATGATGTTACTTATGCCGAGACAGCTTAGGTGCTATGTCCAGAGGAGATGTCTGCTACAATGCAGACAGAGGTTGTGCATGTACTGAGAGCTACGGAGGAATTACCTTGTCAGGAAACAGCTGGTCTGAGTGTTTCCTCTCTGCATACTGTGCCAACCGATATGGCTGTGTGTACTATGGCTGTGCCTTCTGTTGCAAGTGGAGAGACAGTGGTGCAGTCCCTGCCTGTTCCCGTGGAGCCTGTCTTGACATCTACTATCAAGGGTGTTTCGGTAATTCAGCAGCCTGTGATGGAATTGATGATGACATCGGAGAGAATGCGGAAGTCTTTTTCCATTGCAGAGCCGTCCACGGTGCCTGGTTTCGACGAGTGGCTGAAGGACGAGTCTTTGAGAAATGCAGGCTGGATTCAAACCCCACATGAGGCCTGGGTGCCTGATTCAGCTTGGGAGTCTTTTTTGTCGGGGAGTACTCCTGTTCAAGGTACTGTACATCTTGGAAAGGGGAAGGGGGAGAAGCCTGTACTTTCATCTATATATGGGTTGGGAGATTTGGTGGCTGAACTTTCTGTGGTGCATACCCCTATTATTGTATCAGATTGATCTGACTTTACTGAGCACCGGGAACATTCTTCTAGCCCACCCTCTTCCCCACATTGAAAGAGCAATAGGACTGGGCCCAGATATTTGGATTTATTTAAAAATAACAAAGTTGAGCAAGCGCCTAGGCATAATGCTGTACGTCTTTGGTATGGGGGGGTCTACAGGAGCACCCTGACAGGCTTTATGTGGCTAAAACTCTGTTAAAAGGTTCTATGGGATTTCAAGCTGATGATATTTTTTTCTCTAATTAACATCAGGGGGAAGACACCTTTGATATAAGTTTTAGGATCTTTGCAGGGCTCAATTCTTTTTGGAAAAAAATATGAATTGTATAAAACATTGCCCTTATGGTCTCCTTTTTGGGCCATCCCCCTTACTAAACCTCTGTATAAATCAGAGGTTGTAATGTTTTGAAATGAGGGGGTGAATGTGGGGATATTTATTACTGGATGGAAAAGAAATGTCAGGTTATGGGGTCTCCTGAAGCTATCATTGATAGAGAAGATATTTGGAATGGTAGTTGGAGGTTTAAAGTCAAATTGCATTTAATTGGAAATGATGTGCAGCACATTCCCAATAGTTTTTTTTTTTGGGGGGGGAGGAGGATAGAGGGGTGTTTTTTTTACCCAGGACAACCGAAAGCTTGCTACAAATGTGGTAGTCCTAGACATCTTAGTAGCACTTGTGACAGGGTCATTTGTGCCTTATGTGGAGAATATGATTATCCCAGCTCTGTTCGTAGAAATGTATTTAAATGTAATCTTTGTAATGAGATTGGCCATGCTTAATATCAATGTCCTTGAGCAGGCCAAAATCAAACTGGTGGACTTAACCAGGAGAATTTGGTCTCTGAGACCCAAAAGAGATATAGGCATTCCAGACCAGAACCTGGACTTGATGTCCCAGATGAGGCCTCTGGGTCCTCCTCTCCGGGCCCTACCCAGGCTGCTTCATCTTCATCTGGCCCCACTACTTATGCTGCCTCCACTGTTTCCCCTGTTTCTCACACTCCCACTGTTTCAGTTATTGTTTCAGAGGGTGACGTGGGGCAGATGCCCCCCAGGTGGAAGCTGATTTTCTTCCTCAAAAAAGGGTGACTAGATCATCCCTGGAACCCAAGGTTTTAGTTGGCCCTATTCCCCCACAAAATCCCTTTCAGGTGCTTCAGGATCAAGAAGGGGGTTTTGAGTCTGATGTCTCCTCCTTATCTGGTGTGGTTTCAGAAATGGAATGCGACAAAGATAATCCTCGTAGTGTTCCAACTTCTAAGAAAAAAGTAGGGAGGAAGAGGAAAAAAGATAAGGAGGAGGTTTGAAGGACTTTTTTTGTTACATTTTTCTTATAAACTCACACATGGCTTCTTTTTGTCTGGTTTCCCTGAATGTATGTAGTATTAAGTCTTTTTGAAAGCAAATGGCTTTGTTGGAGTTTTTTCGACACTGCCCATTTGATGCTTTACTTATTCAAGAAACCAGATTTACTTCCTTACAGGACATTGCCCAAGTTAAAAAAACATTGGCCTTGGGGGCCTTCCTTTTGGTCCTTTGGGGAAGATGTAGGAGATGGTCTTGGGATTCTTTTTAAATCTCCCCACATTCAGGTTCAGAAGGTGATAGACATTCTGCCAGGAAGAGCTTTGCTGCTAGATTGTGTTCATGAGGGTTTTTCTATACGTATAATTAATACCTATGTCCCTCAAAGTAAGAAAGCTAGAATAGAATTGCTTACCCTTATTAAACCTTTTTTATTTTCTTCTAGAATGTTATTTTGGGGAGGTGATATGAACTGTAGTTTAGATGTGAAAATACGGGATAGTGTACAGCAAAAGGTATATTGTGATTCCCATGCATTACATAATATTATTCATACTGCAGATTTGGTGGATGCATATAGGGTTTTGCATAAGGATGGGGGATTTACATATCAGCATAGTGTATATAGTACCTGTATTGATTATATCTTTATTTCTAGTAGGTTAAAGGTTCATGGTTTTTGTTTAAAGTTTTGTGAATTTTCTGATCATTGTATTTTACAGTGTGATATTCAGTTCTCACATGTACCTCCCTCTTTTTCGGGGATGCCTAGGCAGTGGAAGCTTAATTATGTTGTATTAGCTGATCCTGAGGTTAAAACCAAAGTAGAATTGTTGCTTGAGTTTCGGGGTTCTGTGGCTATCCTTTATGACTCCTGGTACTCTTGGTGGCGGGATACAAAAATGGATGTTAAAAATCTGTTTCTTGATTTTGGGAAAGCTAAAGGAAATAAAGATTATTTGGGGTACCTAGTTTTAAGAGACCAATTTTAAAACCTCATATCCCTCCCTACTATAGCAGATTGTAAAATTAAAGCACAGCTGGATACTGTGAAGCAGAAAATGAGTGATTATCACTATCAGCGTGCTGCTTTTGTATATACTACTTTTAAATTTGGTACTACTAAATCTCCTTTTTCCAATCCATTTGAGGCATGTAAAACAAAATTGGCAAATAAAAAAATGACTGGTCTCTATGATAGTTCTGGTCATTTGCGTACGTCCCATGCCGAGATGCTGGATGTTATATCATAGCGGAATATATTCAGAATTCCCTGAGACAGGAGTTTGTCCCTTATGTGGCTTGGGATTCATTGATAAATTGCTCATTGCCTATACTATCTCCTGAAATTGCGGCTGATAGTGCTGGTCCAGTTACTTTGTCTGAGGTATTGGAGGTTATTTCTCAGTTATGTTCAGGGGTGTCCCCAGGAGAAGGCAAATGACAAATGAATTCTTTAAAACCTTTAAGGAATTAGTGGCTCCACTTTTAGTGGAAGTTTTTAATGAATTTTTGAAGGCTGTGGATGCTCCATATTGTTTTTCCTCAGCTATGGTGGTTTATATTTATAAAAATGGTGATAGACTGGATTTGGGGAACTGGAGGCCGATTAGCCTTTTGAACTCTGATTATAAAATCTTTTCACAGATTCTGTGCCATAGGTTGCAGAAGGCTGCATCCATTTTGATTCACCCTGTTCAAACATGTTCCATTCCTGGAAGAAATATTCAACAGAACCTCAAATTATTGAGGGATGTTTGTGAGTTTGGGAGGCAAAGGAAGTTGTGGGGTTTTCTGATCACTTTAGACCAGAAAAAAGCCTTTGATAATGTGTCTCATTCCTTTTTATTTAAAGTTTTACAGGTCTATCGTATTCCTTCATCCATGATTACGTGGATTCACATTTTATATCAAAAGGCGGTGGCCATTCCTATGGTGGGTGGTCTTATGGGGTCTCCAGTTTCCATAAAGAGGAGGGGGTCAGGCAGGGCTGTCCCCTAAATCCCCTTTTGTATATGTTTTGCTTGGACCCTATGATTAGAGTTATCCTGAATGATCCTTTTATTGTAGGGTTATCCCCCAGTCCTGAGGTTTTTCTTCAAAAAATTGTGGCATATGCGGATGATATTTGTCTGTTGATTGCTTCTGTTCAGGCTGGAGTGTATGCCTTAAGGATATTAGATTCTTTTTCAGGGATTACTGGGGCAGGCTTTAACCACCCAAAAAAGCAAGGCCCTGCAGCTTGGGGATGGGGACCCAGTACGCTCAGTAAGTACTGTTCAGGTCTCTCCCCATTTTATTAAGATTCTGGGTCTAAAGTTTGGAGAACAGGATATGGTACGGGTGAATTGGGAAGATAGGCTGCAAGTTGGAGAGGCAAAGGTTTCACACTGGAAGTCCAGGGGAATGGGGAAGAAGAAATGAGTTTGTATTATTAAGCAATTTCTCATCCCGGATTTTTTGTATACTGCTCACATTTTTCCTTTACCTACTGACCTTGAGACTAGACTGTTTAGCTGTTTTTTCCAGATGATATGGGGTAGTAGGTTGAACCCAGTAAAAAAGGATTTTACTTATCTTAAAGTTTCGATGGATGGATTGGGTATGTTAAATCATGTGGTGTTTTTTCAATCCTGTTGTATTATTTCTTCCTTTCATAGGACAGCGGGACTTCCTACACATTGGGCAGAGTGGACTTTGTGTTTGTTTCAAATTTTTTTCCAAAATGGGAGGTAACTTTTCCACAGTTTAGTGAGTCTTTACGGGTTCCTGATTTTGCTCTTCCTATGTTAAAGAGAGTGAAAGGGTGGAACCTTAGTAAATTCAAGATTACTTCTATGCAGAGAAAATCTGTTTATATTCTTGTGATGGATAGACATCACGCTCTGTGGGTTGATTTTCCACGATGCCGCCCTACTAAACTTCAGTTTGCATTGAACATTCTTAAAGATGGTAGGATCCCTGATTACATCTGGGATGTTCAGTGGCTGTGCTGTCATGGGAAATTGGGGGTTAAAGGTAATTGGAAGCAAAAGCCAGTAATTGACAGGTTGTGCTTGAGAATTTCCTGTATTGGCAAGGAAGAATCACAGGAACATTTTTTTATTCTATGTCCTTATATTAAACAGTTTTGGATTGATTTGGCCTCTAGCTGGCCTTTGTCTCCTCTACAGCATATTCAATATGAATGCTTGATACTGGGGGATTATTCAGGTATTTATTCTATCATCCCAGTACATTAAATACCATTTTTGCATATATTAAATTATATCTTTGGCAGGCAAATTGTCAATTCTATTTACAGCATGTGAATACTCCTAATACAGTTTTGATTAATCAAATTACAGAAGCACTGAAACAACTTAAAATGAAGGAGTCAAGGATATTTGACAGAGGGAAGTTTCAGTCTTTTTGGAAACTTTTTTTGGTTCTAGTGATTCTTTGATTTTTTATTTCCCTTTTAAGTGACTCTATAGATTCTGTATTTGATTTCCTTTTGTATTTCATCTGTTCTTTTGTTTTGAATCTGATGTTTTGTATTTTGCAATAAAAAATTCCCCTACTCATCTGTAGGGGAACCCCTTGTGGGCCAGTTCCAAGATGGCAGACTTGGAGTGCGGAGGAGGAGGAGGTGGAGGTATAGGAGAAGGGGAAGCTGAGGCCTCTATCTCCAACATACCATTCCCTGAACCTACTTACCAAGATCTTAATCTTGATTCAACTACCATGGAAATGGAGGACATTGTGGATTTTTTTACTGGACGATGACATAGACAAAGTACCTGTTGCACCTATACAGACTGACAGCCAGACTACCTCTGAGGATTCTGCTTCAGCTATTAGGTTGGAGAATGTTGATACCTCTTCTATGAATTTGCTGGTGCCTACCCAGTTGGAACGGATGCTGCAAAATGCAATTATACATAACAAAGCCTCTTTATTGAAGTTGTTGGTTAAAACTGCTGAACAGTCACAATTGGCTACTTCAGGAGTTGAACCTTTGGTTCTGATGGACTCTACTACATGTGCAGGTACTGTCCCTACCAAAATCACATTTCTTACTTCTCAGGAAATTCCTTCGCCTGACTATGTTTCCCCTGTATGTGACAATCCTGAAAGCCTGGTGCTAGTATACCTCTGCAATATTCAGATACTGTACATACCACATTGTTGATCTGTTACCTGATAATCAGCCTTGGGATTCCTCTACAGCATTGACTGCTGCGGGGTGGCTTCTGAACTCTGGTGGTGCAGGATGGACTTCCCCGGGACCAGTTTCTATGGCTGACATTATCTCTTGTTCATCGCCCTCAGAACTGCCTTCTACGAACTTGCCTCTACACACTAAATCTCACCCCCCGAGTCCAGAGCCTATAGCAAGTGTGTCGGTCCTACAGAGGAAAGAAGTTACGACTCCAGCAGTGACTGGAGCTCCTACTACCCAACCCATTGCGTCTGCCGGGAACATTGAGGTGGCTAAGGACTTGCCTCACTTTGAGTCTCATTTGACTTCTATGGCTACTCCAGGTGAGCACACCACGGACTCTCAGCCGCACACCTCGGCATCTCTTCTTGGGACTGCAAGGAGGGGTTCTTTGACTGAGCAGCCCACCTCTACCTTTCAAATGGCAGATATTTTCAAACAGGTCGGAGAACCGTCCCAGAGGCACAATGCTGTGCATTTAAAATATACTGGAACTAATGATTCTTTTCCTGCTAGAAAATTTGTATTGCATACTTTACTGAGACTGTCTATGGGGATTCAAGCACATGAATTGCTTGCTTTTATTCACATTAAGGGGGAGATGGTTTATGACATTAGTTTTAGGACTAATGCTACATTGGAGAAGTTTTGGCAAAAGCTGGAATTGGTCAAATATCAACCTGAGTGGCAGGATTTTTTTCCATACCTTTGACAAAACCTACTGTAAGAACCTTGACCTTATTATTTCATAGTGAAGGGGTAAACATTGAACATGTGCAATATTGGTTATGGCAGAAATGTGACATTTTACAAAACCCTGTGCCCATTCTGGATGATGATTTAGTGCGGACAGGGGGATGGCACATTAAGGTTAAACTGTGGCATAATGACTTAGTGATACAACATCTCCCTAGTAGTTTTTCTATTGGACGTGATAGGGGCATTTGCTTTTACCCAGGGCAACCAAAAACTTGCCACAAATGTGGTGCTAGGACCCACCTTAGTTCCACTTATTCCCTGCCTCGGTGCAATTTGTGCATAGAGTATGGCCATGTGAGTCTTGGCTGTTCAAATCCCTTGAGGTGCAACCTGTGAGAAAGAATCAGGCCACACCTATTCTACTTGCCCATGGGCTGCTTGAAACAGACTGGATAGAGTCATGCAAGACCCTGAATCTCTGACAAATGCTCAACAATTGAAAGTCTCATAAGATAGGCAAGACAACACCCCTAGGACTTCTGAGGTACCCTCCCGGGACTTCCATAGTTCAAGAGACTCCTTTAGGTTCCACCCCAGTTTCAGAACAGCCCATGCCTCTAAAGAATGCCATTTCTCCTGGACCTATTACTGAGGGACACGATATACCCACCCCAGACCTTATGCCCCCACCCGTGGAAGCCCCTATGGATATTGTGCAGACTACTAAACAAAAAAGATCAGGAAACAAAGCAGAATCTCGATTAGGTGACCCCCCTATCTTGACTAGAAATAGATTCCAAACTTTATATAAACGGAAACAATGGGGGGATTGTGGGGATGAGGAGGGAGATTTGGATACCTCCTCAGTGACTCCGGGCAAGCAAGACCTTCCTATGAAACTACCTGTAGAACAATTGAAAGCAAAGAAAGCTAGAGGGAAGATGAAGGCACAGGCAGAAACCAGATGGGTGACACCCCTTTTACCGTCTCTCTTTTGGCTGTTTTAAATGTGTCATGTCTTACATCCACTAACACTAAATGTGAACAGTGTTAAATCCTTTAAGAAATGGTCTACTACTTTTCAGATTTTAATGGGACTTACTAATAACATTTTCCTTTTTCAGGATACTCACCTTAAAACTGATTATGAACTCTCCCAGGCTAAACAGTGCTGGACTGAGGGTTTATCATTTTGGTCTCAGGGACAAGACCAATGTGATGGGGTGGCCATATTATTCAAGGGCCCGGAATTTAAACTTCGACAATTGATAGAAATTGAACCTGGGAGAGCTCTAGCCATAGATGTTTCCTTTAAAAACTCTGAACTGCGAATTATCTGTCTGTATGCCCCACAAAGCATAGCTACATGAGTTGCATTATTTAAACTAGTATAACCTTTCTTTCACATGCAAAGAACTGTGATTTTGGGGGGGGTGATTTTAACTGTGGCACCTCTCCATCAGAGCGGGGATGCAAAACACAGAAAGTGTTTAGTGACATGGCCTATTTAAAAAATATGATCCTCACGGCACATCTTCTTGATGTCTTTACAGTAACAAACTCCTAATCTCACAAAACTTTTATAAAAGGATGTCTTATGTCCAGAATTGATTATTTATTTGTGTCTAACACTATCACTGTTTCTAAAGCATACACGATACCCTTTGAGACCTCGGAGCACCTGGCAGTATCTTGCCTTTGTGGTGAGGGTCTCTCTAAATCTAAATGTTTCTCTAGGTGGAAATTAAATAACAACTTGCTCCTTGACACAGCCTTTCAGCAACAATGGGAAGAACTGATCAGAGCCAGGGTCTCTATCCTTGAGGCGTATGATTCTCTGATAGAATGGTGGATTACATCAAAATTAGATTTTTGCTCTTTGTCTATCTTTTATGCTTCCTGGAAAACTAAACACAAACGTGCACAATTTTTAATTTTGAGAGATCAGTTGCAACATTTAATTTCTATGATGCACACACATTCTTTAGATTTGTCTATGCAAATTCAACAAACCAAAGACAACATGGCTAAATTTCAATATAACAGATATTTGAGCCTCAAACTGGAAGCCCAATTTGGCACTCAAGGGTGGCACCTTTCTCTGGATGCTTTCTGTGGTTGTGCTGACTGGGTTAAAGCAACTACACTGGATGCTTTACATGTTGGTGACAATCCTACTCCTATAAAAAATAGGGTAAGAATACTTGAGGAATCTTAAAAAATATTTATTTGAACAATTTGCGATGTCAGGATGTACGTCTCCTGGTTTTACTTTTTTTCAAAACTTACAGATCCCTGAACTCCCTTCAGACATGGCTAATACCTTAATACAGGATATTTTCTTGGCTGAAATACAACAAGCCATTGCGAGATTGAAACTAAAAACTGCACCTGGGAAAGATGGCCTGACCTCAGAGTTTTATAAAACTTTTTAAAATATCTTAAGACCTGTATTAACTACAGTTTTCAACTCTTTGTTGCAACTGCCCTACATACCTACCACATTTTCTCAAGCTTTAGTAATCTTATTGCATAAGAAAGGTATGAGAACTGACTTAACTATTTGGAGGCCAATCAGTCTTTTGAATGTTGATTATAAAAATCTTAAAAATACTTTTTCACGGAGGTTGGCTAATATTGCAAATGTTTTAATTTCTCTGGTACAGACATGTGGCATTCTGGATAGATCACTTTTCCATAACTTACAATTCCTTAGGGATATCACACAGCTAGGAACTACTGGTATATGTTCTGGATGGCTGCTTTCACTAGACCAACATCAAGCTTTTGATCGGGTTAGTCATGACTTTTTATTCTTTACTTTACTGAAATATGGGATTCCATGCCATTTTATAAATTGGATACAACTTCTCAATGCATCCACACCAGCGTTGCCTTTTATTAATGGAGATTTTTGGACACCCTTTCAGATAAAACGGGGAGTATGACAGGGGTGCTTTTTAAGCCCGATTTCATATCTATTTGCTATGACCCTCTTATTAGGACTATTCATAATGATCTGGTTATTACAGGTATTTCAGTACCTGGTTATTCGGCATCTGTAAACATTTGTGCCTATGCTGATGATTTGTGTTTATGTGTACAGTCAAGTGATGCACTTCCCACAACTGAGAGTATCTTAACATCATACAAGGCTGTCTCTAGTGCATGGCTAAATTATATTAAATGCCAGGGATTCCAAATTCATCCAGCAGTAAGAGCCACACACCTCTTACACAATAGTGCTATTCCTGTCATGAGCTCTCCTATTCAAATATTAGGGTTAACTTTTGGAACTGATGATGATGCTAAATATAACTGGGAATTGGCAATTAGTAAGAGTCAAAACTTACTAGAGCAATTGAAGTCGAAAACCATCTCAAAGAGAAAGAGGGTGCATTAATCAAAACTTTAATTTTACCCCAGTTTCTGTATGTTGCGAACATTTTTCCTATCCCTTTTTCGTTAGAACCTCGTATTCTCAATATTTTTTCAAGGCCTGTGGGAGAGTCGGTTGAACCCTATCTGGCAAGTCTTTACATATTATGATTATGGATTGGGGAGTGTTAGTGTAACCCCTAGATGCTGCTATCCCAAGGGCTACTACCCCTGCCTGCTTGGCTACCAACAGGTTAAGGGGCCTGAGTTCTGAAATGGGTGCCTCCACCCAAGGGTCTGGGTGGGTTGTTGTCAGCTTAACCAGGTCACAGCCCTCTGGGACACTGTGACCTCCCCTCGATTCCCACTAGTGGCCCTCTCAATACACAAAAGTAACTTTCCCAACACCCCAGATATGCAAAACACATACACATAAATCTAGCACTTACCCCCAGGACTGATTTCTTTAGCGTGGCTCTGGGGATCCCCTGTAAAATAAGGTTATGCAATGCCCACAGCTATAATGCAAAACTTTTAACATATACTGACACCACAGTTAATGTAAATTTCAAAGAACAAAAGATCTGATTTATTCAGGGGTCTGTAACAAGGACAAGGGGCTATCAGGTTAATTGGCTTAAATACATTAATAATCACACTACTGTGCATGCAACTGGAGTCCAACTCAGTCACACTCTCAGGGTACCCAGAATGGGGGAAAAGGCTAGCCAGGACCGTTGCCCGGGGTAGGCCAGCATCGCAGCTAGTTGGGGCCCTCTGATGGAAAAAGAACATGCACACACACCCAATTTGTAATACAGAGCCGGAGAGCTCAGTTCATGGAAAAGGAACAACACAAGAATCAGATGACACACTTTTGATTAAGAAAGGTTGCAGGGAGCTACCCTGATTATTACTCATGCTACCCAGGCTGAACACAGGAGTGCTGATGGATGGACGTTCTGGATTGCCAGAGGAAGCAGGGCCCACACAAGTTGCATCAGCATTGTTCCTGTTCAGGCAAGGAGCAGAGGGCTATCCCCTGGCAGGTCCCTCGTCGATAGATCTTCTCTGTGCTGCAGGGTAGGGAGATAAGGCCCTCATGGCAGGGCCCATCTGCATTAGGCAACAATGGGTTCCATCTGATTTTAGCTAAGAAATAGCTTCCAGCAACTAGCACACAGTTCACAGCAAGAGGGGACTTAGACTGTGATCCCCAATCAGCACATAGCACATTCATATGCACAAGCCAGCAGCACACAGCCAGACTAAATCGCACTTCTCTTTCAGTTCACAGTACATTTATATACCAAATTCTACCTGTACCAGGCCAAATGCTCCCCAGTTACAATTGCAAGTGTCTGCATACACTGGGAGCTCAAAAGTGACTGAAATTCCTGACAGGCTGATCGCATTCAGCAAATTCCTCAGTCTTCTACAGGTTAAGCCTGGTCCCAAATCAGAAGCTTGCTTTGTTCTCACAGAATTTGGATTTAATCCAACAAAAGTTCTCTTCTCTTCTCCCTCTCAGGGCAGAAATCAGGCTAGCAGGCCAGAAATAAGGTCTTCCATGATCCTCCCTCGCGACCTATGCCTCAACGGCCGCTCGAACACTCTGAGCTGTTGCTCTCTCAGCTTCCCAAACAGATCTGGCTTACCAGCAGACATCTCAGAGGCTTTCACTCAGATCCAAAGGCTTCGGTTGGTCGGTACAGATGTCAGTCACAACAGGGCTCCCTCTATAGGTCCAAAAAGGCACCAACAGTCCAAAAACTACAATTCCCAGAGTCTCACTCCACACAGCCCCATTTCAGGAGGCTCCATCTGAGAGTCCAAAGTACTGATTGGTCCCATTTGGCAGTCTGGGACTAAAATGGTGGAGCTACACAGAACAGTCTCTGCTGCAAATAAGGCAGGTTAGAACAAACCACATTTTTACTACTATGTAAAGGATCTACCAGCAATCAATTGCATCTTTCAAAAGGGCTCGCTCTGCACATTTAGCGATGGCAGAAACGGAGTGATTAGACAGCAGCCCGGGTGGGACTTGGGCATAGAAACAAACAGTCCCCTCATGCAAACTAATTATGACTACAGGCAGGCAGCCCTTAAAGAGACAGTACATGGAGGCTTTAGAAGCACTTACTGGCAATAACATTAAAACGGCTTTAACGCCGAACACCAACCAGGCTCTGAGCAATTCGATAAGCTCTTGAAAGACTTTTGGGAACCCCCACTTGCAGGGGGGTTACATTATGTTGCTTAACCCAATTGTTTTTTTTTCACAGTATTTTTATATACAGGAATTTTGGGGACCTTTTGAAAGGTACACCATTACAATGGCATAATGCATTTTCTGATTGGTTTTCACCATACAAAAAAAATGGGGAACAGGTCACCTGATGGTAGTGATGATCACTCACACAAAAGAATGTTCCATTATATGTTAAACTTTGTCTTACTAAATTACATCAATGGGGCATAGCCCAGCAATTGATAACTTTAAAGACCAGGAGGACCTTTTATACTTTTCTAATTGAAGAGGTTTTGTTTCTTCAACCTATATTCCAGGCTTGCCCTGAAACCCGTATACAGAGGCCTGTTTACAATTAACTGATAAAAGAATTCCTAAGCAAATGTGAGACGTGGTGTGGTTGTCTTGCCGTGGCCGTTTGGGGGGCAGGAATACACTTAAGTACAAAGCTATGGAAGACAGAATGTGTCCTAGGGCAACCTGCTTAGCTATTCTTGAAACATTGGGACATTTTTTTATAACTTGTCCTTTTGCACATGAATTTTGGTCTACCTTTAGGAATCTTTGGAAAGAGTGTACTGTGGTTCACATCACTTATGACATTTTAATTTGAGGACTTTTTCCATCTTCTTTAATGAAATATCATAAAAGTAGTTTGAGATTCATTTTTGCTGTTTGCAAATATTATATGTGGCAGACCAGATGTATACTCTTACTCCAACAGAAAGAACTTACCATTGAGGAGTTAGTACAACAAGTTCTGAGTTCTCTACAAGGGTTAAATAGATTGGAAGAGAAGAACTTTTCTAGAAGCAAATTTCTTCTCCTTTGGATTCATTGTGATTGAATATTTCAGTCTTTATGATTACTTCTGGAATGTTGTTAGTTTATACGGTTTTCCTTCAGATCCTGAGACTACATTCTGTATGAATAGCTCTTTACTGTTCTATTTTGGTGTTCTATGTTAGTTTATGATTTTGCTTTCCTTTTTCTTGATTTTTTTAGGGAATTATATGATACATCACTGTCTTCCCTTATAATATGTATAGGATGTTTCCTTAACCTGATGTTCTTTTGTATTTTTTTGGTTTGCATTACAGTTTTGTATGTTTTTATTTTTCAATAAAAAATTCCCCTACTCTTTTTCGAAAAGTGCCATGGGATCTTTAGCTTCCACTTGAACTACCACCAATCCAGGCAGATGGGACCTTGGTTTAATGTCTCATCTGAAAGACAGCACCTCAGAAGTGCAGCACCCACCTCATGCTGCACTACAGGGTCAGTATTGGTATATTAACCCAAGTGCTAGATGTGGGAACTGAACCCACAGCCCTCTGATCTCCCAGCTTCAGAGGCCAGTGTGCTACCTACTGAGCCACTGACACATTAACAATGTTGAAATTTATTTATCAAGTCTAGGATTACAAATATCTTTGAGCCTTGGCTCTTTTACAAAGGTTCCATGTCAGAGAAATGCAAATTATGGGGAACATCAAAACAGACATTACAACAATGTGGACATTACAAACAGAGTACAGATTAATATAATTCAAGGGTAGCATTGTAAGCAAGGCAGCCAGTGGCATTTGTCAGAGAAAATAGACAACAGATAACTGACATTATTAATACTTCATCGCATGTGTTACTAAGCAGCACTATAAAACATTAATATAAGACCACAGTAAGAACAGACAAAACGTGTGGCAATAACAGTATCCTAAACTGATCCTGTGTTTTAAAATTAATGTGAAAATATAATGGAGCCAAAGGAGAACATGCATGTTGGAATTTTGACTGCCATGATTTCTCAAGGAGCTACAATAAAACTGCACTTGCTTTGTGTGTAAAGGGCTAATGCTAACAAGCATAGGTGTCGGAAGGTGGGAGTGAAGAGTTCTAATAAGTAAAAAGAAACAGGATGGCATTGGCTATCCAAGACTTACCATTCCAGAATTACATGATGTACATTCCCGACAAAAGTACAGAAGCACGAAATGAATGGGGACACAAAGGTAAAATGCAATTAAGATGAAAAAGGGTGGGGGAGAAACAGGGGGAAAAATAGAAACAGGAAAGAAGTAGAGTCTCGGAGCCTTAAGGGAGCCACGGTGCACTGTGTTTATCTTTAAAATAGCACATGCTGTTATTGCCACAAGCTTTGTCCATTCTCACTGTGGTTTTGTATTACTGTTTTATAGTGCTGCTTAGTAACACATGCTATGATGCATTACTATGAATGGAATATAAGTGTTATTTGCAGATATACTTTTTATTTGTAGGAAACTGTATTTGATCATATCTGTTTCTTAAGGAATATTCATGATTTTATTGTATTTAAGGTGGCATGAGACTCCTGCCACCATGCCTCTTGATGAAGAGTGTGAAACACTTAAAGTGCCAAGGCCATAGTTGATAGTAGCTGGGTCTATACCGCCAATTCTGTTTTATATTTGCAATAAAGCTTGGATTTTGTTTTGTCAGTAGAATCCAGTGTTTTTTCCTCTTTGAGTGCGGTATCTTCTACTTTGTCTTACCAACCATTCACATGTTCTTTAAAATAAATTTACTTTTTGTGCTGCTTATGTTTATTCTGTTTATTTTCTTTTTAGAATAATAAAAGATATGGGACAATGATGAGAGAGTGGGGTGGAGGCCTTATCAGCTTATAGTCAGAAGCAATCTCCAGCAATTTTTGTTCTTCAGCTCACCCACTATTCACTCTCCTTCTGCATCTGTTGTGGCATTCAGCAGGATACACTTTTTATGGTAATTTATGTTTTAATTTACTTTAAATACAAAGATACGAAGCAACAGTGGGCCATGGTGCTCAGTGTGAAAAAGTGCAGCAGCCAGTTAATGAGACTGGATGCATGGGTTGTTTCCTTTGCTTCTGATGGGTGATGGCAGCTGAAATCTGATTGGGCCCTCCACCATGAAGCAGCATTCTGCCAGCATTGTCACTTCCTCTTTCAGAGTTGCTGTGCATGCCGTCCTCTTCTCTAAGCAGCTATGGCCCTGGAGGTTCTGCAGTCATTAGTTTTAGGGACGAAACATAAATAAATCCTGTGCCTTATTATTTTGCATAACCAGTTGAAGCAATTTATTACAACATTCCACACACAGTTTGACTAAAAAAATAATGGAATACGCCATTTTGGTAGGCACCCACTTGCTAAGTGCACAACTCACAGGATACCTACAGTCAATAGCCCTGAGCACATTCAGGAACTCATGCAGTGCATGGAATCCCACCTTGGTGACCTGTATGGCCTGCTCAGTGGCTGTGAAGGATATGTATCTGGAAGCATGGCAGATAAGGATATCAGTCACCTGGTGCAGTGCTCAGGACCCTGTGGCCTGACTGGTATCTATCACGTCACCTACCACCCTCTGGAATGAGTCTGTGTAACAGTATGTCAGGACACACAGTACCTTTTGCTTTATGGTCAGTGTACAGGACCATCCCATGGTGGAAACATTTTGGCCTTTATCAGACAACAAAAGTCCCAAAAGGTATTGTGGTCCAGACAGAACAGCAAGATGCAATGCATGCAGCCTAGAAAGGCCACAACGAAGTGTGGATGGTATAGCCATGGCCTTCCACACCAGCCATGGTCCTGCTCATGCTGCAGTTCTTACCAAAGTAGGAGTATGTCAAGGAGATATGACAAGTACATCATGCACAGTTACAGTTCATGATATACCTGTCATGCACTGCACCATAATAGTGCATGAAAGGCACACCATGCACTGTATGGTGGCATTTCACAGGTTATTTGTCTGCAGACTAGCTGGGAAACATGACAATATCAAGCTACTGGGGGTGGAAGTGGCATAGAACACCCCTCTGGGACAGGACTGTATATTATTTATGTACATTTTTGGTATGCCACCAACTGTGACTGCCTGCTGAGTGGGTGCTGTGGACTATTATTTTCCTGATTTTCACTGATTTTATTCTTATTTATTGTTCAATTGTGTATGTTTTGTATTTGTGAAGCGCCTTGATGACTTGAAAGGTTCTATATTAAATAAAATTATTATTATTATGCTTAACGATGGACCTAGCATGTGTCATGCTGTAACACTCCACGTGACATGTCCCACTGAGGGTCTGAGGGGCATCTGGTGATAGCAGGCTGTATGCTGCCAGTTACTGGGCTGGGTAAGGATCCTCATTCAGAACTGGTGCTCTGTCACCATAGCAGGCACTGTGGTTCTGTTGACTATTTCACCTGTGTGGTCACGCTTGTGTGTAGACTCACTTTTTAGGTGTGGCATGAATAAATGGTTTCTACTGTACTGTACTGTGTTGTGTCTGTGTGGTCTGTGAGGAGTTGTTACCTGGGGTACTTGTGTGCATACACCTCTGGCACATCCCCACTATGTCACTAGCACTGTAGCAGGCATGAAGGGGTGGCATGACTGAAGGAGGTTCTTGTGCCTTTGCTAGGGTTGGTGGGCAGGTTCTGTCTTCTGTGCTGCTGCATACATTACACCCCCAGTTTCTGATATCAAGCACTGCATTTTCCTGTTTCTACTTTTACTTTCTACCTTTGTTTTAAAAGGGCATGGGACAGGGTGCGAGGGGGGTAAAGGTGATGGGGAGAGGGGGGGCAGCTGCAATATAAGGGTTCTAGCTGCGCATTCGAGCAGACTAATGTGATAGATCATAAGGCCTGCTTCTGCTGACAGATTCATACTGTATGTTCATATGTACTGTATTTGGTTGATGACTCATTGAGGCCCACTAGGTACAGGGCCTGTTTTCAGTTGCAGCCATTAGCGCGAGGAGGTTAATTGGCATGCTCAGTCATGCAATATGCAAGTGGTAGTTGTGGAACTCAAACCCAGGTCCAATTGATTCAATGGGCCCATCAACAGCCCACAACTACCAGCTACAGGATGCACTGCCAGCCAGCGGGGATGCATGACCTACATCAGGGATACATTTTACTCTGGGGTGGTATCAGTTTCAGAGGCAAGTACATTACATTGCTTACTGCTGCAGGCATTGCTGCAGTGGACATCAGCTGTGCTACTATCGCTGGGACTACTGTCTGATGTGATTCTATTCTTCATGACTCTGCATCTCCGTGGCATGTCTGCCATACATGGGGGGGCAGTGAATCTATGCATTGCACACTCAGGGACATCTTTGTGGGATGGTGACTGTTATGAGCATGCTCCATTCTTTACAGCAGGGCTCTGGCTGGCGTAACTATACCGTGGCCTATGCATGTTCCTTTTCACTGTAACTTGCACTATATATTTGCAGTTAGCCACATGCACATGGCATGCCTATCTGACACACCCTCATGTGCATCTGCATAGACATTCCCTGTTGTGTGCACATGACTACACATGCTGCGTGTACCAGTAGTGCATGCCGCTTAGGAAGGTTATGCACATGCTTCCCATATATGGATATATGCAAGGCAAATATGTGGTGCATAGCATGCTACACAGGTTGCTGAATAGGGCCCAATGTGAGTACAATAGTGTACAGAGCACATTTTGTCACTTATATTGGGTGTTAAAAACAAGGACCTGGTTTCTCTGATGCTGTGTTTAATCGAGGGGGTTGTTTGTGGGGGAAGTACACAACTAACTGCAGAAGTTCGGGTATTTGCCTATCGGGCAGAATGAGTGAGAAAAGGAATGTGGGGATGAAGTGTATTTCAACAAAGACTTGATCCTTTTATAACCATTTCAAGCTCCTCTATATTATTTGGAACTATATTTTGAAACTGTGAGTTCTGTATTATTGTAGGTTTTCTCATGTATTGAACCTACGTGATGGCAGATAGCAGTAGAATAAAAGACTACTTAATGCACAGCATTTAGATTTGTCCCCACTTACAGTAGAAAGCTAGGGGGAGACCTAATTGACATATAGTCTCTTCCGATCTAAACATCCTGGGTTGCTACTTCTCTTACTTTAACATTTTTAATCTATGGACCTCAAAGGTTTTATTTTCTTAAGTTGGGAACAACAGACACCATAAATGTCATTGCTATTAATAGTGTGTTGTGACGTGCCTAATTCAGGCATTTGAAATGCACAGTACACTAGCTAGTATGGTATGATAAAAACACACACACACACACACACACACACACACACACACACCCTTGTTTTGATCACATTTTAACAGCCTACAGTATGTCATCAACAATATGAGTAATATATACTTACAATCATGAAAAAAATGCTTGTTATGGGGCAGTAGCTAAATCTCCTTTTACTTAGGGACATGATCCAGACATCATTCCAAAATAAATTGCCTATTTTTCATTATTTTCCACCTGCACTTGCCAATCCATGAGAGTCTGAGGGTAGATGTCATTGTGGGGTTGGGGTGGGGAGCTAAGTTTGAACTTTTTCTTTCAGTGTCTAGAATGCTTGTGGAAATTATTCTGGATGTCCTACCCCTTCCCCCCATGCAGGCTGGGGTCAGTCCTATTTTCCATTTTCCTCAATAACCTCCCCTCTGCCTGTGTCAACTCATATAGTCACATGTATGCAGATGACACAGTTCTCTACATCTCAGGCCCCTTTACTGTGACTGTGCTGGTTCCAGTTTGACCATCTCTGGGTCTACACTAATAAAACAGTGTCCCTGACATTTTTCACCAGTCAGAAGTTGGCCAGGCTCTCCCCAACCCAATTTTCTCCATGCTGGATGACACTCTTCTTGAAGTAGCCCCTGTCTTCAAGTACCTCACTGTTTGGTTAGATATCAGGCTATTCTCTGCTCACATTGATGACATCCAGGCCAAACTGTTCCCCAAACTCAATGCCCTGTACCATAGCAAGGATTGCTTTTCTCTCCAGGTTTGCCAGGCACTGGTCACCAAAATAGTTTTCCCATTTTTTGACTATGCAAATGTGGTTTACGGCACCACCCTGTTTTCTTCCCTCACAAAAAAGAAAACCCTCTGTAATGCTTTCTGCATTTTGTTACCACCCTCTCATACCCACCACTGTCCCCTTTACTCCTCCCCACTGGTGTGTGAAATGTTCATATTCCAGCAGAATGGAATGTCATGGGATTTCCAAACTTCTACCAAATTTCATCAGAAATGAAACAGCAGAATTCCATGGCATGAAAATAAGGAATGGATTTTCCACTACATTTCAATTCTGTGGACCTCAATATCTTCCACAGAACTCGTTGTGGAATGATTTTCCATGGAAAAATGCTGTTCTACAAAATATAATTCCGTGGATCACAGTAGATGGAACTCTGAAGAACAACCAGTGAAATTCCAGCAGAAATTCCACTGGCAGAATGGTCATTCTGCATTAATTCTGCCGGCAAATTCCACATTCTGCAAAGCACTACTCCACATTACCCACCCTCCTTCTCCCTTCATGTCGCCAGTCCTGCTGTGCTGCCTTCATCTCCAAATACTGGTTTGGATCCCTCCCTTCATACCTATCATACACCCTCTCTCTTGTCCATTCTTTCTACTACTTTCTGTGCTCCAAGGACCCTTGCACTTTCTCCCTTTTTTACCAACACTTCTCAGATGGGCAGTCTGCATTCTCCTATTGCCTCCTCTCCTTTTGGAATCTATTACCCTCCTCCCTCCTTCTCTCCCCCTCACTTCTGTCCATTGGACACTAGATAAAACTTCTTCTTGCACCCCCCCCATTTTGCCATCTTCTAACTGACCCCTTACCCACACCCACACTATTGACACCCTCAACCTCTGATCCCCCACCTCATGATTTTGGCTGTTCTGTACGTTGCATAGCTGCCTGTTTGAACTATCCTCATAGCATGAGCACACCACTTTTTCCTTAATGCACCAAGCAATATATTTTGCTTTTGTCTAAATACACAGCTGATTCATAAACTATTTTATGTCCCCTCCAATTTGTCATGATTTTGATAATCTAATTCGTCTGTACTTAGTTTTGCACTTTTTATTCACTGTCATTGGAACTGCACTTTATGAATTGCTGTAATTTTGAAATGTTCTCTCCTTCCCCTCTTCCCCTGAGTCACACCTAGAAATAAGCCTCGGGTCAGAATAATAAATAAATTATTAAAACATGTTAGCAAATATCATTTGCATTGGATTTGACTTGCTACTGTTGACAACAATCTTATTGAACTGGTATCCACTTTTAAGAACTGAGCCTGATCCTTGATAGTTTGCTGTCTCTTAGTGACCACACAGAATATCTGATTAATAAAAACTCATAGACATGTGGGTCTTCCACATCAAATTCATCATAATATTACTAAAGAAACAATGGTGCTTGCAGTTCAAAGACTAATTATCTTATTAATTAATTATGGAATTTTGGTGTATTCTGCTGCTCTTGACCATGAACTTTCAAGTATCAATGTCCTTTTCAATAGAGTTTTTAGATTTGTGCTTGAGGCTAATGCTTGGGCTCCTCACTGCAATCTATAACAGAACATTTGTTGGTTGACTTGTGACATGATGGAATAACTTCATACCTCAGGTGTATTGTGAGGCATGAGAGATATCCAAGTGCCTTTAACGACCTAAGAAGTGATGTTAGCCAGCAACATACACACCCTGATGTGCCTTATTGCAATTATAAATCAGGTTCTTTTTAATTTTTTTATCATTTTGCAAGCAAAACTGTACGTACATATCTCATGGAAGAGTACCCAAAGTGCATTTAAACCACAGGGTCACTTATAAAGAAATGGCATGACATCCCCCCCCCCCCAAAAATGGGAAAAGTACAGTGGCATTATATATAACCAAGCATTAGACAATAAGGCATTCCTCCTGGAAACTATACAAGGAACAGAGATTCAATGTTTTATTAAGACTCATTTGTACCATTTAGGGCAAAAGTCCACATATTCCGTCAGGCAGTATAATTAACCCCTGTATTACACAGGTCTTCCCAGAGAAAGACTGCCCATTCATCAAACTGTAACACACCAAAATGTTAAATAGCCATAACATTTAAAAGCAGGCTTGTATGCAAAATACTTCATTCTTGCTAAGTGCCCCAGAGTTTGGAGCTTGAAACAAAAAAGTGTAAGTCATAGGATCAAAACTGGTGTTCCACAGCATGTTAAGCATACTGGATGCATCCCCCAAACTGATTTACAGACATGGACAGCAGCTACAGAGAGTCTGAGGGCTCAGTTCTCAAAGGGGGCTTAGATCAGTGCAAGATGCTGTAAACTACAGCTTAAGCTCAAGCCCATAGTGCCAGGGACCCTACACCAGATTCTGATACAGAAGGAGTCCTGCCACCTAAGTCCCACACTTGCAGCAACCTCTCCTGCATGACAAACACAAGATGCTTGGAAGGGTTTGCCGCAAGCACCTGTGGCAAAGGCAAGTGGTCCCCAATCCCCAATTCCTGATCCCCATGTCAGATAAATAAAACATCCATCCAGGTGATCTGGTGGACTTCCTCCCCCTAATCCACGACATCTCCCATTATGTTAGGAATTAATAATGCCCCATCCCGATGTCTCCCATTACATTGGTAATTAATAATACCCCTTCCCTGATCCCTGATGTCTCTCATTTTGTTAGTAATTAATAATGCTCCATTCCTGATGTCTCCTGTTATGTTAATAATTAATTATTCTCCCTTCCCTGGTGGTCACATGTCCCCCTGATCCCTGATGTCTCCTGCCATGTTAAGAAATAATAATGACCCCTTTCTTATTGGTCAATGGACCACCCCCCAGCAGTTAGTGCCCACCATCCTGCTCCCCCATCCCGAAACAGAGTCAGTTACTGGCACAGCCCTACTCTCACCTCTGCAGCTGGCCACTGACTGAACTGTCACTGAGCTGACTGTAAAGTGTATGCAATCACTGATTAATCAATAAGCATATACATTTTACTGTTTGCTCAGTGACAGTTCAGTCGGTGGCCTGGCATGGAAGTGAGAGGAAGGCTGTGCAGCTCTTCAGCTCTATTTCAGAATGGTGGAGTGGGGTAGTGGGCACTACCTGCTGGAGTGGGGGGTTGGGGCCACTTGACCACCAGGGAAGGGGGCATTATTATTTCTTAATGTAATGGGAGACATCGGGGATCAGGGAGGGGGCATTATTAATTACTATCATAATGGGAGACATCAGGGATCAGGGAGGGTATGTTATTAATTACAAACAAAACAGGGGGCATCGAAGATCAGGAGGGGGGGTCACTTGACCACCAGAAGGGGTATATAATAATATACCACTATGGAGATGTTGGAAATTGGGGAGGGAGACCACAGCACCTTGCCACAAACAGGCAATTCTCCCACAGAAAAATGTTCCAAGTACCCTTAGACCAGCCAAGTCCAAGGCTGGTCTAATGGTATTTAGAATTTCTCCCTCTGGGAGAGTTCTGAGAGTCCCACATTCGGGGATGTGTCAATTTGTATCTGCCGCATGCCCTTAGTGCCCCATCCCAGCCCATTTCTGAGTGTATGGATGGCACAGTGCATCATTGGGTGCAAGAGGCACTTTGCATCATTCACTGTGCTGCAAACCCCTTGCACTATGCTGGGGGCTTTGATAATCGCGCCCCAAGTGTTCATCATTCGTCTCATTGTAAACATGCACAGTGGTGCCTGCTAGGAAGGATGAAGATGACAGTCTTGGCAGAAAAAAATGCCATCTTGCCAATATTACATAATGTCCAGTACCACCATCCCCATTACTTTTTTATTAAAACTTTTTTCTTATTTTTCATCAGTATAATAAAATAGAATATTGTACACAACAGATTCCATATTGAAAATTAAATAAAAATAACAGAGAATCATAATTGTATGATGAGGGCTGGAGAGTCTAAATATTAAACAATGTATTCAAAATAGTATAGTCATATTGTTGCCGATTGTGGTACTATAGCTTTGATATGTTTCCACAGCATATCAGAGTCATCCACTGTATTTATTCATTTATTAAATTTTGATGACTGGGTAGGCCCACTGAGCCCTGAAGGTCCCTTTTTCAGGGGCGACCCAGAGAGACATTACATGGAAAAATGCAGGCAGTGAGAAGGTTACAGAGTACATACAGATCCATTAATTGTTACATTTTTTGTCATAGATGCAGAGCAATAATGGTATTCCATGCATAATAGTATGGCATGACCCATGAGCATTGGTGAGTTACCAAGATAAGGGACAGTTCTGTGCCAAGGTGGTACAAGTAAGGTGGTTAGCATAAGTTGGTGGGGGGGAGACTGTTTGGTGACCTGACATTGGCAAGTGCTGGCCTCAAGCAGGTGTGCCTTGAGCCTGGAATGGAAGTTCATGGGAGAGGGGGCTTCCTGTACCACTGGTGGAAGTTTGTTCCACAGATAGCTGGCTGTGAAGGAAAATGACTTGCCACCCGCTTAGGTCCTGACCCTGGGGGTTTCTAGCATAGTCTGCTCTGTGGTCCTTAGTGTCCGAGGGTTGTGCTTGGAGGCAATGGTAGCTGTGAGGCTTGGTGGAGCCGCTGGGCTGAGTAGCTTAAATGCTAGGCAAAGGAGGGAGTATTGGAGGAATGCTTCGAAAGAAGTCCACTGTAATTTGGCTAAAGTATAACAGTGGCAGCTTCTGGAGTGATCCTGGGTAGCAAACTGTGTTACCTTGTTGTACAGGATCTGCAGCCGGTGGATCGGTGGATCGGTGAAGCACTACTGAAGGAGAGATTGGTGGAACATCTGGTTGTCAATGGACTACAGGACCCAAGGCAGCATGGTTTCACCAGGGGGAGGTCATGTCAGACCAAACTCATTGAATTTTTTGACTGGGTGACTAGGGAGGTGGATCAGGGGAGGGCAGTGGACATGGCCTATTTGGACTTCAGCAAGGCCTTTGACACTGTGCCACATAGAAGACTATTGCACAAACTGGGGAATATGGGTGTGGGCAGGACAGCAGTGTGGTAGGTAGGTTACTGACTTGGTGGCAGGACACAGAGGGTGGTAGTAAATGGCTGTCACTCCACAGAGGGAAGAGTGACCAGTGGGGTACCACAGGGATCAGTGCTGGGACCGGTCCTATTCAACATCTTCATCAGTGACATTGCGCAGGACCTAGAAGGCAGAATTTCACTGTTTGCTGATGACACAAAGCTCTGTAACAGAGTAGACACACAAGAGGGTGTAGACAGAATGAGAAGGGACCTGCAGAAACTTGAAGAATGGTCAGGGGTTTGGCAGTTGAAATTCAATGCAAGGAAGTGCAAGATAATGCATATGGGGCACAAAAACCCTGGCACAATATATTAGTTGGGGGGTGAAGATATAGCATGCACCAAGCAGGAAAGGGATCTTGGGGTTATCATCTCTGATGACCTCAAGGCAGGGAAACAGTGTGACAAGGAAGCAGGTAAAGCAAATAGGATGCTGGGATGCATAGGCAGGGGCTTCACCAGCAGGAAAAGGGAGGTCATAATTCCACTATACAAGACACTAGTGAGGCCCCACCTGGAGTACACTGTACAGTTCTGGAGACCTTACCTACGTAAGGACATAGACAGGGTAGAGAAGGTTCAGAGAAGGGCAACAAAGATGGTGCATAGATTGCATCACAAGTCCTATGAGGACAGGTTGAAGGAACTGAACATGTACTCCCTGGAGGAGAGGAGGGAGAGAGGGGATATGATAGAGACATACAAGTATCTTACAGGGAGGAACAGGGTACAGAAATGCACTATTTTTAAGCGAAAAAGATGTTCCAGGACTAGAGGGCGCGGGATGAAGTTGGCGGGAGGATGATTCAGAGGAAACATGAGGAAGAATTTCTTCACAGAATGGGTGGTGGACAAGTGAAACACCCTGCCAGAGGAAGTGGTGGGGGCTGAAACAATCATGGGATTTAAGAATGCATGGGATAGACATAAAGGAATTCTGGAGGTCAGGGGTAAGGGGCAACAGACTTCTGGGAAAACATAAACTGAATTTACAAGCTCAAATGGGCAGACTGGGTGGGCCATAGGCCCTTATCTGCCGACACTGTCTATGTATCTATGTATCTCCTGCTTGGCTATACACTGTATTACCGAGGCAGCGTAGGTCAGTGTGGGCAGCAGAACACTGGACGCAATGGTGATCCTAGCTTCTGCTATAAGCTGGTCTTTAATCCGATACAGGATGCCTAGTTTCCCATGGATGGTCTTGGTCACCTGTTCCACATGATTCTTGTAGGTAAGCCCTAAGTATTTTAAGTAATTTTAGGAGTTTTTTCAACTTAGAGAAGTCCGACCATAACTTCTCAAGAGATGTAGCTTCCTGGAAGAAATACCACCACCTAAACTTTTCCAATTCACCTATTACTGAGGCGTTCCTTTTCTACAGTATAAGCCTTTTAGTTGCCATTGAACCAAAGCAGAAAGCCTTTTTTGATATTTATTTAATGCTAAGGAGCCCGTAACATTCAGGGCCAACACTTGAAATTGTAGTGGTATTTTGATTTTCAAAAGTTTGAAAAGCAAGTTTGCTGTTTGTTGCCACCATTCTAATATATATATATATATATATAGACACTGCCATAAACAATGGTAGAGATTGATTACCCCATACTAATGCCAGCATTTTTGATTTCCCTGGTTACCAATTTTCCCAAGGATCTGAGGTGTAAATTCTACTCTATTTAAGTTTTTTCTGTATTGTTTTATTTTTTGCATTTGTAAAACCCTTATTACATATAATTCTCAAGGTCCTCCATTGTTGGTTAGTATAGTTTAATCAAATCTAAACATCCAGCACTACCCCACCACAACAAAGACACAAAAAATGCAGTAGTAGAACAAAGTTCAGTTTAATCAAACACTTCCTGATGATGCTCCAACAAAATTGGTAAATGTTTGTGGGTCAGTGAGTATGATGACCTACTCACTGAGTCAGAATAATGCTTGTACACTTGTCGCTCATGTCCTACCAGCACTTGAAATCCTACTGTATGCATTTACTGTATGTTTCTGTCGGCCTTGTTGTACATGTATTCCAGTACCTCCATGTGAATGAGCTTGCTCAATGGAGTTTTTTCCTGCAATAAACTTGAACTTGAACTTGAATCTCCCAGCTTGTGCATTTGCGCTGTTTGAAGTCAGCTCAGCATTTGTTTGATTAAACTGCACTATATTCTACTATTGCATTTGTTGTGTCTTTGTGGTGGTGGGTATTGCTGGATGTTTAGATTTTTATGTTTGCTTGCATACATGTGCAAGAAACATAGTGCCACCATACAAGTTTTCATAGGTGTGCCACCTCTGCTTCCAATGCCCTGATCCTTTTTGCAGGCACGGCCACACCGCACCAATGAATGTCCGAGTTGTCTATGACAGCAGTTCAGATGCAGTGGTGTACAGTTGACAGAAAATGACAGCTACAATCAGCGGTGGTAAAGTGTAGGTAATTTGCATACTGCCATAGGCAGTATGCAAATTGCTTACATGTCACCACCTGACGTGAGGTCCCCCCAATACATATAGACTCACAAAATCTGTCTCTAAATCCCTAAATGTTTCATGGTGCTTCACCACACACTTTGCCTGATTCTCACTGCTGAAACCAAAATCCTCCTCTCCCAGTTTTTAAAACCAACGGGGGTACCAAATCCCCCTGTCAGCATGCCCCCTCCCCAGTTCATTTGCCAACAGGGAAGCCCAGTCCCCATTTGTTGAGGGCTGAGGGGTGTGCCCAATCCCCCTTGACTAATGCACACTCTTCCAAGCACACTGTATTGATGATGGGGGTGCCCAGTCCTTGTCAGCTCCAGCACCCCCACCAAAAGAAACATCCAGGTATGCTGGCATGCTGGGAGCCCACCCCAGCATGTAAAAAATCACCCCACATTGCAGTTTATCTTTCTAAACCTGTAAAAACAGAAGAAAGTCCCTCATGGTGTCTCGTGCCCCCTCCCCAACCCACACCAACCCTCTTCACACTGTAGCTCCCCACATCCCCCTCACCCCATACTTACCTCCCGAACCCTGTGCAATGATCTTCGGTGCACCGGGAACACATGGGCACTCTTCAAAGCCGACCGTGAACTGGAGAAATGCCGGTAAGCTGTATAATGGCATAAATAGAGTTTTTTCAACTTAGATGGACATCTTTGCCATTTTTAGGAATTTGTTCATCAAATTTTCAACATGGGGTTCTTGGGACCCCACTTCATGAACTCAGTCACTCTCATTTTGTTATTTGGTCCCGAAAGGTGATTTCGCGGTCAATGCACAGAACCACCTTTCAGGACTGATTAATGAAATGACAGTGTCACAGTTCATGAGGTAGGCTCCCAAAACCCTATGTTGAAAATCAGGTGAAAGAAATCCCAAAAATGACTGTTTTACGAGTGTGTGTTGCTCAGTTCCTACGCACACTCGTAACTTCAAGAATTTGTAATATTTTCACTCCAGATTTTCAACATTACCATTTTACCACACCTCCTTATGAACAGTACAGCTGTCATTTTTTACATCTCACCCGGAATGTGTTTTCACACATGATGCACACAATGGCATGGTCGGTGTGCACAATCAATGTTCGGGACAGATTAAGAAAATCACAGTGACACTGTTCATGAGCAGAGGTCTTGCAATGCCTATGTTGAATATTTGGTGACAAAAGTCAATAAAATGATTGTATTATGAGCATGCATTGTGAAGTTTCCATACACCCTCGTAATGTCATGAATTTGTCACATTTTTACTCCAGATTTTCAACATTGGCATTTTTTCACACCTCCTTATGAACAATACAGCTGTCATTTTTCACATCCTGGCTTAAGTGCATTTTTGCACTTCCGGCACAGAATAGGGTAGTTGCTGTGGGAAATCAGGGTTCGGGACAGATTAAGAAATTCACAGTGACACTGTTCACAAGTGGAGGTCCCAAAATGCCTATGTTAAAAGTCTGGTGTAAAATATCCCCAAAATAATTACATTACAGGTATGCATTACAGTTTCTATGCACGCTCATGACTTCACCAGTTTTTTTATATTTTTACTCCATTTTTTCAATATTGCCATTTTTCTACACCTCTTAATCAACAGTGCAGCTTTCATTTTTCACATCCTGTTCAAAACAGCTTAATCTGGTTCAAAGTCAGTTGGCATTCATCTGTATCCCTCTCCCCCGGGTCGTGCCTAAAAATAGGCAGGATTTGTCTAGTGCACTTACCCAGTCAACAAAAACTAAATAAAATAAATAATAAATAATTAAAATGTGTTTTTGCACCTGTGGCACCAAATGGCACAGTCGCCATGCAAAATCACCTTTCGGCTAACAAACTGATAGTGTCACTGTTCATGTGGTAGAGGTCACAAAAAACCCATGTTGAAAACCTGGAGTAAAAATACCAAGAAACGCCCAGGGCACTAGGGTTTCTGACCATAACGCCCTACCCTGTAGGGACTGACAGGTGTCAGGCATGAGACTTGGGAATGTTAACAGTAATGCTCACACCATTCTAACCTCACCCCCACCCTGCAGCCAGTGACAGGCATTGAGGTGTGTCTTGGACTCTTTGGCTCCAGAGTTCACCCCATTCTCCTACACTGCACTCATTTCAGCACATTTCCTTATGAAATGAGGTGAGTGTAAAACCTGAACACCCCAGGGCACACCTCAACTTGTCAGTGTCTGCAGGGTATGATGAGGTGAAATGTCATGACCGTTATGGGTGATGACCCAAAGGCACACTCCAATGCCTGTCTATCTCTGCAGGGTGGTGGTGGAGTTGGCTTCAGTTTAATACTTCACTGCCATTCCTATACTGCATATGTCTAACTCCTGCACTTCCACTGCTAATGCCAGCAAGCAACCATTTGGCATTGACAATGCTTGTCTTCCTCTGAATCTAGTTACCTGCCTGCAGCTCAACTAGTATTTGTCCCTGGATTCATAACCACCCCTCAAAATGCATAAATTTACATATTTTCCCCTCTTTAGAACGTCATGATGGTATCTGTTATTCTCCCCTCTCTAAAATCTCATGATGGTATCTGTTCTGATGAATTGTATTCTGCTCTGTCCGGGGTGCAGTGTGTTAAAACCTCATCAGGTGCTTGTGTTTGCCATTTACTTGTAGTGACTGTTAGTCATGGTATCTAGGTACTAAGTTCAGAGGAGTTTTTCTTGGTATATGGATACTGAATTAATTTTTTGTAAAGGAAGATGTTATTCATGGAGGGAGAACTGCAGATTTGTGAGAAGAGGGGCTAAGTTCTGGTCCCCCCAGAGCTTTTTCTCCCCAGATATATCCTGTCAGGGATATGCCTTATTCTGGCATGATAACCCTGCCATCCTTACCCCCTGCTGGTATCCATTCACCTAAAACTCCCATGATTTTCCCTTGGCGGTGTCTCCCCCCACCCCGAGGCAGTCCACTAGGGTGCAGTAGGAGCTAACATCAGTGTGCAGTTGGGCTCTGGTGGTTTTGGGAATCCAGGCTTTTCTAGAGACAGCTCATGGGTTTTTCTCCAACCTTTTCTCCCTGGTTTCTCCCTTTTCCTCTGGCAAGGGTTTAGCCCATTGAGGAGCCTCACCAGCATATAGCGATGTGCTGCAGAGTGAGCAAGCACCCTTTGGCCACTGCAGAGGTTGCTGTGGCAGTGGAACCCAATGTCATCTTTCTTCACCCAGTGCACTGCTGAGCCTAAGCCTGGCAGCATGATTCCCCCAAGGATGCCACTGTATCTATGCAAATGAGGGACCCCACATGCATAACAGTGCATGGTATAGTCTGAGGTTTTGATGGCACTAAACAGCTGCCAGCACAGTGCTGTTTAATGTAGCCAAATCCTGGCCCTAACCATGCACCATGGCTTTGACCCCACCCCCACCCCAAATGCTGGGCAGGTGTATTGCAGGTGTAGTCTTCGTAGTCTAGTGTACCCGCCTCCTCCTGATTGCCTCTGTGAAATAGTATTACTGATAGTTCTCCCTGGCACCTAGTGGACCCCCTGATTGCCACTGTAAATTAGTATTACTAGTTGCTCTCACTGGTATCAAATGGACTTCCCCTTTCTGTGTGCAGACCTCCCCAAGTATCACCCCCCCCACTCGGCCACCTACTAGGACCCCCCACCTGGCAACCCTCCTCACCCTGGTCAACGGCTGGCACAGTCCTTCCCTCACCTCCTTGGGTGGCCACAGTTTGACATGCAGAGTGTGACTGAGCACAGTACTCATGATCGCACTCTATGCATGTCAGATGACTGTTGGGCAAGGAAGTTGGCCAGATGGGTGTGCCAGTTAGCCATCGTAGATGGAATGACCTGTGATCGTGTTGGGGGCTGGAGGGTTCTCAGTGGGTGATCAGGTTGGGGGGGTGACACATGGTTGGGGACCATTGGCATGGGCCACTAGACACCATTGAGGACTGTGACTAATACTATTTTAAAGAGTTGGTTGGTGATTGGGGGGATCATCAAGGGAGGGGGGTCCACAAGATGCCAGGGAGGGCTTTTGGTAGTACTATTTCACAGAGGTGATCTGGGGAGAGGGGCCCACTAGATGCCAGTGATTCCTTACATCACTTCTCCTCTATTGGCACTAGGGGGCTACTGCCTGCATGCAAATGAGCAAACAATGGGCATGCAAATGGGTCCTTACTGTCATGCTGCCCAGTGAACACTCTTGCTGAATATGGCCCACAGAGCCCCTGGCAATATACTGTTTTGGGTGCACTATCCCTTGTGGCCTGTGTGCAGCCATATTCATTGCACTGACATGGCCCCATATTCATTCCATTAGCATGAGCCATTAAGGCATGCTAACTGGCTGAATATCTTTCCAAGCTAATAGTGTGCTGTTTTTATGCACGCTCGTGACTTCACCAGTTTGGTTTTATATTTTTACACTAGATTTTCAACATTATCATTGTTTTTTTCCTCCTCCTCATGAACAGTACAGCTGTCATTTTTCACATCCTCTTTGAAATGTGTTTTTGCACCTATGGCACCAAATAGCTCAGTCACTGTGCAAAATCACCTTTCAGCTAACAAACTCATAGTGTCACCGTTCTTGTAGTGGTGTCACAAAAAGCCCATGTTGAAAACTTGGAGTAAAAATACCAAGACACACCCAGATGTTAGGGTTTCTGACCATAACGTGCTATCCTGTAGGGACTGACAGGAATCAGGGGTGTGACTTGGGATTGACGACACAATAATGCTCAAGCCATTCCACCCCCACCCCCCACCTTGCAGCCAGTGACAGGCATCAAGGTGCACCTTGGACTCTTTGATCCCAGAGTTCACTCCATTCTCCTATACTGCATGCATTTCAGCATATTTCCTTATGGAATGAGGTGAGTGTAAACCCCAAACACCCCAAGCCACACCTGGACACTTGTCAGTGTCTGCAGAGTAGGGTGAGGTGAAATGTTGTGACCATTATGGGCGATGACCCAAAGGCACACCCCAGTGCCTGTCCATCTCTGCAGGGTGGAGGTGGAGTTGGCATCAGCTCAGTACTTCACTGCCATTCCTATACTGCATCTATCTAACTCCTGCACTTTCAATGCTAATGCCAGCAAGCAAACATTTGGCACTGACAAATGCTTATTTGTTTTTGTTTCAGTAGCACACTCAGTCATGGGGCAGCTTAAATTTGAGCAGTCTCTAGTATAATATAATCCCATTTCTCAGTTCCAGTTCTTATCAGTTTTGACCCAAGGTTTTTTGTTAATCTGATGTATCATTTTATAGATACTTTATAGTCATTTACTCATACCCAATTCCATTATACTTGTTTAATCATAAATATCATGTCCAGGTTATTAGTTATACTAGTGTCACATTTCTTGTAAAGAATATTACATTTGTTATAATGGTCAAATAATTCAAAAAAATGTGTCTTAATCTGGCTGGGACAGATTTTCACAAATTGCTTAGAAGTGCAAACCACCTTGTCCATTATTATGAATTCAAAGACTGGCAGAGGGACATTCCTGAACAGTTCAGAAACACCAGTTTGTAATATACTGTCCCCTCCATCCCTAAGTAGGGCCAGCCCTGCTACTCTGAGACCAGTTTTTTGTGATATTGAACATATGATTTATTTAATTTTATCCATGTAGGAACCAAAAACTAACTGCATTTGTAATGAACATTGTTGAGTTTAAAGTCACTTGAATAGAAATCACTAGCATGAGAAAAACTTAATGATCCTTCTGCCTTATCTGGTTCACCTTCCTCCTGCAGGCCCATTTTGGATTCGATCTTTTGCAGCAGTTTACCCACTTCTCTGAGATCATTAAAAAGATGAATGTGGCCATACCAGACCATGTGCAGCCAACAGATAGTAACAACGGGTGTTCAACTGTTTTAGAGATTGTAGTGAACTGCAGAATCTGCTAAGTGTTTTGTACTGCAGCTGGGTTCTGTATGATAGCAGGAAACATGAATATCTGGATGTCCTCACAGGGACCGCTTCTTCCTTGCTGTAGCTAGGGCTCTATCTTGCTCTCCAGTCCTCATGCGCTCAGTGATGAAGGTTCTCTGAGCTGCCACATGTTTGGGGGTGAGTCTGTAAGCCTTCTCTAAAGAATAATCCAAGTCAATCTCAGTTTCTTTCAGGAGGTTGTTTAACAGTGTACAAGTGAGCCCCAAGACATCATCCCACTCAGCAGTTTCTGGGAGGCAATCCACTGGGAGATTCCATTCTTTGGCTTGGTTTTCTAGAAGTTCCAGGCTTTGTCTTAACTGCACATTTTCCTTTACCAGGGTGGCGGTCACATCTTGCAATTTAAGGGACATTGATTTTGCCCTTAATAAGTTTGTTCAATAGTGTCAAGTCTGGTTTCCAACTTAGTGACTCATGGGGTAAGGTCATCAAGCTTATGGTCCATATCTTGTACCATTTTTATGAGTAAATACGAAGTGGTGTAGATAATCAAAACAGCCATGTTCCCAGCACCTGAGCCTGGTGCTGCCTCGTGCTGAATAGGCTTCCCCACCTTCAGCTGGTTTTTTTGGATTTAAAAAGGGAGGTGATGGTGCAAAATTTTGTGGTTTGCCCATGTTGTGGAGGTATTCTTTTTGCTATTAAATGATCTATTTTTGCTACCGATGTAGTTCTATATGCCATAAATAGAGTAATTCTTGGGAGCCGATGTGTGGAATGTCTGTTCCCATCAGAAGCGTAGCTACACCTCCATAAAATGAATTCTTTAGAATAAAAAATAAATGTTTTTCTTTAGATTAATTACAGACTTTCATGTGATACTAGGCTAAGTACAGGCTAAAGTTCAGCTATGTAAGAACTTACTATAACAGTATCTTTGAGAGGATCTCTTGCAGCAGGCCATACTAGTAGGACTTAGCCACCAGGCACTAGGATCACATGGAAACTTTCTAGCTAGCAGTCTACCAGAGGGGTCTCCACACAACTGACATCACCCACTGACATCAGTCAGCCCTGTCATAGTGGGTGACCCCCATAGCCTCCTCAGTTCTCCTGTCAGAGACCAAAATCGTAACCAGCTAGGAGAACTGAGGAGGAAACCGAGGTAACTATAAGAAAGAAAAGGAAGCAGAAGGCCTTCCTTCAAAAGTAGGAAAAGCCATACAAAGTAAAATGAGAGAAGAAGAAAGGAGGGAAAGCTTGGCCTGCTGCAAATGATCTTGTTGAAGATGTAGTGTTACAGTAAGTTTTTATGTAACTGTACAATCTTATTTCAAGGGTATCGCTTTCAGTAGGCCTCACCGGTAGGATGAGTACCAAGCAGTTATACAAAAACTCTTAGACAGTCCAGGATGTTGGAGGAAAAGACCTAAGAAAAGAGGCCCTGAAGAATTGCTAGCCAAAAATTTGCAGTGTGCATTGTTGGATTTAGTATGCAATGGCCCTGTCATAAAATACCTTGATGTATATTACGTATGTGTATGAAACCTGTAAATGTTGA
This sequence comes from Neoceratodus forsteri, assembly GCA_016271365.2. Lineage (NCBI taxonomy): Eukaryota > Metazoa > Chordata > Ceratodontiformes > Ceratodontidae > Neoceratodus > Neoceratodus forsteri. The sequence goes on along the minus strand of CM028138.1, from coordinate 618,087,022 downwards.
AAATGCCATGGCATTAGGTGTTTTTGATAAAGGTAAAAAGCACTAGGTGACTGTATTATAGAAGTTAAGTTACTGGAGCAGAGATATCAGAAAACCCCCTGTTGTATTGTTAAATACATACAAATTGCAGATTGTTTGAGAGTGCTCTAGGTACCATGCATTCCTGCTGTAAACTGAGCCAGTCTGAAATTTCATGGTGATTTGCTTATACATCCCATGATGCTTTGCATTATTGGGGTATGTGTGATGCTGTGCTTCTTTGAATCTTGGTTTTATTGCCAGTGCCCTTTGGGGTAACACTTGCTTTAGTGCTTCGCGATTGAGGTTTTTTGTCTTTAGCTTGTTGTTTTTTTTCGTTTGAGCCCCCATCACACATACAAACAAGATCCACATAGGAGAAGCTGAATCTCAACTGAAAAGTTTGAACAATAGATCAGTGGGTTAGTAGGTGCTGACATAGTGCAGAAGAAGGACATGCATAGTCTGTTGCTGTAAACTGATATATTGAGGAAGGGATATGCCATTTCTGAAGGTTATCCTCTGTATGTTAAATAAACATCACACAGAGATTGTGTGTGTTGAACCTGAAGTTTGGTGTCTTGTCCATCTATTATCCCATAACCCCTCCACAGACTTGGTGTTAGTAGTAGGATAACTTGCTGGAAATGTCTGGACTGGCTGAAAAGGGATTTTGTTTGGTGGATATTGCCCAGATATCCCAGATGGACTGATGCACCAGCAATTGCCAGAGAAGAACCTGGAGAAGAAAGTCCTTGGAGTTCTGACTAGAACCATGGCTGATAGACTGGGACAGAAGCTGCTGCCTGGACTGAAGCAGGGAGCTAAGAGGAAAGCCAAGCCTAAAGACAACAAAGAGATGAAAAGGGATGAGAAACTGCCCGTTGCTTGAGAGGTCCCCGCCAGAGAGTTTAGATAAAGAATTTAAGGAGGAGGATTTTTCATGGGATCAGCTGGAGGAAGACCCCCTGACTGAGCAGGATATTCCTTTGTTGCCTGTGTTCCCAGGATGTTGCCTTTTTGATGTTGGAGATGCAAGTACAGAATATGAATGTGAGATCTTTCCTAGGCTTGGCTGTTATGGTTCCACCATGCCATGGCGACACAGATTTTGCTGACCATCAGCACAGCAATGGCACAACACCATCAGTTGGTGTTATGCTGTTGCTGGGGAAATTTGTGTTTTCTGTGGGTGGCTTTTCCCCCCACATCCCCCATGTGGGGGGTACTGCCCCTCTCCGGCCCCCCGCACTTAAATTAACCACTTCTGAGTTGGAGTTGGTTTGGGGAGGGGGTGAACATCCCAGAAGCAACAGTGTTGGGAACCCAGCAGACCATCACAGCGAACTGCCGAAAATGTCACTGTGATGGGTCTTTGCTGTATTCCCATTACTGTTGTTACATGATACCACTAGTTATTACCAGAGATTTATTCCTAATTTTTCAGCCATTGCCAGTCCTTTGACTGATCTCACTAAAAATAGGTGTCCGAATAAGGTTCAGTGGACCCCTATTTGTGATGAGCCATTTAGGAATATCAAGGCCATTCTATGTACATCTCCTGTATTGAAAACCCTGACTTCAACCAGTGTTTGAGGTTCAAACTGATGCATCAGAGAATGGTAATGGGGCAGTCTTATCTCAGAAAACAGAAGGGGAAGAACATCGGATCATGTATATCAGCAAGAATAGGAGTGGGCAAAAGTTGTGAATTCTGCTTTCGTGGAACATCTGTGAAATTTCAGAAATTTTGCAGAAATTGCTGAATTTTCGCCACTGGCAAAACTGGGATGTTCTGTGGATTTTCACCAAGTTCTGCGGACCTGTTTTATGAACTGCAGAAAAATGCATATAAACTGTGGAATTGATTATATCTTCAGTATAAAAACTGTCAGTGAATGAACTCCAGCTTGTACAACCATGTGGTCATTCATTGACAATTCAATGGGCCAGTGGTAGTGGAGGAAAGAGGAGTACTGTACTTGTGGCCCATTCAGGAGCAGGGTGGGAAGGGGTGGGGTGGTGGAAGATGAACTGTCAGGGTGGTGGTTTGGAGGATCCAATAGACACCAGAAAATTGGAATTATTTATTTTTTATAAGGGACCAGGGATGGGGAGGTCCACTAGACACCAGGAAATACTTGGACTAGAGGGGGATGAGTTGGTGGACTGATGGCTGTTTATTTGTCAATTAAGGAAACCAGGATAGGGAGGGTGATCCGCTAGACATCTGGGAAACAAAATGTTTTGGAGGCCATGATTGGTGGGTGTGGGGGCCATTAGAAACCAGGAGGGTCCATGGAAGGGATTGAGGGTATTTACTGGGACCCCTGATCAGTGGGGGTGGATTATGAATTAAATTGCATTTAAAAAAAGCCTCAGAACTGACCACTGGCAGTAACATAGAAACATAGACTTTGACCGCAGATAAGGACAGCTTGGCCCACCTAATTTGCCCATTTCCCTACCTACAGGATAAGTTGCATATCCTAGTTAACCAACAGCCTATTTCTTCCTACCCCCCACAAGAATTGCCTTATGTCTGTCCCATGCATTCTTGAATTATCCCACAGTTTTAGACCACACAACCTCCTCAGGAAGGGTGTTCCATGTATCCACCACCCTCTCTGTGAAAAATTACTTTCTCACATTGCCCCTGAGCCACCCCCCATCTTCAAATGGTGTCCCCTTGTTCTTGCACACCTCTTTTTCTGAAAGATGCTACCCTCTTGGACTTTGTTGATTCCACTGAGTTACTTAAAAGTTTCTATCATGTCCTCCCTCTCCCTCCTTTGCTCAAGGGTATATATATTATGCTCCTTAGTCTCTCCTCATATGGCTTCTCTTGCAGACCCTGCACCATTTTAATTGCCCTCCTCTGAACTGCCTCCATCCTGTCTATGTCCTTGCAGAGATGGGGTCTCCAGAACTGGATGCAGTACACCAGATGGGGTCTCACCAACTGTCTGTAGAGAGGATAAAAATTCCTGTTTTCTGCTGGTGATGCCTCTTCCTATACATCCCAGTATCCCCCAGCCCTCCTACTGCCTTCTCACGTTGCTTGCTAACTTTAAGATCATCTGATATGACTAACCCCAGGTCCCTTCCCATTTTTGTTGTTGTTATTACCTCCCCATTGTGTAATCTTCCCTGGGATTTTGTTTCCTGGTGCATTATTTTACACATCTTTGCATTGAATCCAAGCTGCCATACTTCTGACCATTCCTCCAACCTTGCCAAGTCCCTTCTCACACTTTTCACGCCTCCTTGTATATCAATCCTGTTGCAGATCTTTGTATCATCTGCAAAGAGGCATACTTTTCCTTCCAGTCCCTCTGCAATGTCACTTATAAAGACATTAAAAAGGAATGGACCGAGTACTGAACCCTGAGGTACCCCACTAGTAACCCCTCTTTCTTCAGAGTGGACTCCATTTACAATTACTTTCTGTGTCCTGTTGTCCAGCCAGTGTTTTACCTAGGCTACCACCCTGGGATCCACTCCCAGGCTGGTTAATTTGATTATTAATCTTTTTTGTGGGACTGTGTCAAATGCCTTGCTAAAGTCTAGGTAGGTCAAGTCCACAGCCCCTCCCTGGTATACTACTTTGGTCACCCAGTCACAGAAATAAATTAGATTCATCTGACATGACCTTCCCATTGTGAACCCATGCTGACTTGGGTCCCGTGCCCCACTTTCCTCTAGGTACTCAACAATTCTTTCCTTCAGAAGTGATTCTATCACTTTTCCTACCACAGAGGTCAAACTGACAGGTCTATAGTTTCCTTCCTCTGTCTTGTTCCCATTTTTGTGAAGGGGAATCACATCCACTTTCCTCCAGTCCTCAGGTACCACACCATCCTCCCATGATTTGTTAAAAAGGGTAGTCAGTGGTGTCTCTAGTTCTCCCTTTATTTCTTTTAGAATTCTGGGGTGAATTTCATCAGGACCCATTGCTTTGTCAACCTTCAGTTTTAGGAGTTCTTTCAGAACCCTTTCTTCTGTGAAAGGACTGGGATCGACCTCTCTATCCAGAGTGCTTCTGTTAATTGGATTAGGCACCTCCCCCTCCTCATCTTTTGTGAATACTGAGCAGAAGTATGCGTTCAGTATCCCTGTTTTTTCACTGTCCTTCTCTGCCCACCCACTGTCCTTTCTATTGTCAGTGTCAGTGGCTCAGTAGGTAGCACACTCACCTCTGAGGTCAGGAGATCAGAGGGCTATGGGTTCAGTTCCCACATCTGGCACGTGGGTTAATATCCCAGTACTGACACTGTAGTGCAGTATGAGAGGGGTGCTGCACTTCTGAGGTGCCATCTTTCAGATGAGACATTAAACCAAGGTCCTATCTGCCTGGATTGGTGGTAGTTCAGGTGGATGTTAAAGATCCCATGGCACTTATCAAAAAAGAGTAGGGGAAGGTTTTATTAATAAAACAGAACAACAATAAGACCAACCAAGTGTTATAAAATACAAAATGAACAATAGGGAGAGAAAAAAAACAATAATAGTAGTACATCATCAGAGCAATATGGCTAAAGGAACTAGGAAAATAAACTATACAGAAATCAACATATGAAATAAGTGCCATACTATGTATGAGCAAAAAAAAAAAATTCATCCAATTTTGTCCTTCAAAAATGGTACCTTCCTCCACCTCATAAGCCACATTGCTTTAGACAAACATTTTTGCTCTGTACTACAGTGTGAAAGCAGATCTTCTTCAACCCGTTCAAGTACTTGAGAAGCAGACTAATAAACCTGCCTCAGTGTAAGTTGACACCGTACCTGCCACAAATGGAATTTAAACATAGCAAACAAAAGACATAATACACCAGCATCCGTTGGCGTATGGCATAATAAGAAACCCCCCCACAATATCTACATAAGTAATAGTGCGCCAAAAGGCCTGTCCCATTGGTCAGCAAGGGTTGACCAAAAGCCTTGTGCTTAAGGACATGAGAGAAAAAAATGGGTCATGGTTTCCTTCTGAGCTCCACATGTATCCCTAGGGCACATCCATTCAGAGACCATTTTATGTTTAGAATTACCCTTAGCATTCAGCCGACCATGAGTACTAAGCCACAATACATCCCACAATCGAGGTGGTATCAATTTATCCACTAGTCCTTAAAGAAGATATTCAGAATAACAATCCGGAATATCCCAAAATACAGGGACAATAGAATGCGCCTGAGTTTGCGAAACAACATAAAGATACTTACTACTTCTAGTGAAAACTTGATCTGGAAGTATCTTCCATTTATTAAGCTTTGTAATGGCAGGCCTTAAATAAACAGGGAAGGAAATAGTGCACAATGTCTGCCTAATGGCAGCGTCCAACAAGCAAACAATCTAGGTAGCCATGGATCCGCATAAAGTACCCATAACAGAGACTGAGGACAGCAAAGATCAAGTTCCAGTGGAAAAAAAAACACTATAATAAAATGTAATAGGATTTATACAGTTCAACCCACCTTGTGCAATAGGCAAATTCAAGACATCCCTTTTAATGGGATTTAAACGGCTACCCCAAATAACCTGAAAAAAAAACCCCAAGTAAAGTAGGTTCCAAAGCAGAGGGAACAGGGTATACCACACTAAGGTATAAAAACTGGGGGAGGAGCAATGTTTTAACAATGGAAACTTTCTTACACTTAGTTTGTTGCCAGGACTTCCACAACGCAACCTTAGGCTTAGCCAGATCTATCCTGGCTGACCAATTAAGAAGTGTGTTATCTCCCTTGCCAAAAACAATGCCCAAAATCCAAACTAGTCTGAGTAATACAGGAATACCTTGCAAATCCATGAACTTAGGGACCAAATGATGTAAGGGGTACAAGAAACTTCTAAATTTATTAAGGGAGGTACCAGCAACAGCAGAATATATGGAAAAATGATGCAATACCCTAACACCAGAGGGCACATCAGAAACTATCACACAGACATCATCAGCATATGCCAAAACCTTAGCAGAAAGTGAACCACGGGGGGGGGGCAACACCAGTTATCCGAGCATCTTGGGCAATTATCCTCAATAGGGGATCCAAACTAAAGACATAATGCAAGGGGCCCAAAGGGCACCCCTGCTGCACCCCCCCTTCGAATAGGGAAATAGGATGCAAGGTATCCATTTACCAAAGGAACAGTATAAGCACTGTCATAAAGCAGTGTAAGCCAAGTGACAAAACGGTCCGGAATACCATAGCACCTCAAAACATGAAATAAATAGGAATGTGAAACCCAATTGAATGCCCTTTCCTGATCAAAAGACATAAGAAACCCTTTGATAGTATCGGCTTTACCAAGTTTGACCAATTCCCTAAGTAAGAGGAGGTTGGAATAGATAGAGCTACCTGATACAGAACAGGATTGGCGTAAAGAGATCAATATAGGGGCCACTGTCAAAAACCTGGAATTCAAAATCTTCATCAATACCTTCAAGTCAGTATTAAGAAGGCTCAATGGCATCCAATTGGAGAGATTATCCCTACTCCCTTTTTTATACAATAAAATCTGTATAGAAGTGCAAAAATCAAAAGAACACTTTCGTAAAGTCCAATTAAAGACCACTGTAAGAATTTCACTAAGTAAGGGACTACAAGACTTATAAAACTTAGATGGTAAACCATCAATCCCAGGCACCATATTATTATGCAGTCGTGATATTTCCCTCATGACCTCCTCAGTACTGATTGGGGCAGTCAAGACTTGCAACAGCACATCTGAGCAAGAGGGTAAAGTCAGTGAAGAAAGTAAATCGTCAGTTCCAGCCATATCCAAGTCAGGTGTCGAATACAGAGTCAAAAAGTGTGAGGAAACTGCCTTCAATATATGCAAAAAAACAGTGTACTTTGTACCACCCGGACAAATTAGTTTAGTCAATAAGCGGTCTGAGGAGTGCTTTTGGCCAGAGTCGAAAGCATCTCCCATACCGACCAGCTTTCTTCGCAGAACAAACCTTATGTTCATGCAAAAGAGAGGAGGCCCTTGCGTATTGGAGGGCCATCATCTCCTTTTTCACAGTCTGCACTTGTGACATTAATTCAACCTTTGGGTGTTTATCACAGAGTACAATGTCCCCAGTTGTGATCTCAAAGACAGATATTTTTTATAAGTAGCTAAAGTGACGTATTTAGAAAAACGGATAGCCAATGAAGTTATTTCAGACTTATTTCCCAACCACCAACACAGCAAATCCTCCGTGAGGCCAGCCAAAGGCATGCAGGCTTTTAACAAGTCATGCACCTGTGTCAGAAAACTCTTGTCGGCTAAATAGAGGACATTCAATTTCGAATAACCCCTACTAACCTTATCCTGAAGGCCCACTCCCAGGATAGCAGATACAACTACATGATCTGAAGTCTCCGCCAGAATAGTACAAGAAGAAACAACAGTTACAGCATTAGTAGTAAAAGGAAAATCAATCCATGAGGAGAGAGAACCCTTAAAAAAAGTACGCCCACCTGTGGGATGACAAACCCGATAAACATCTTGAAGACAACCCTGAAGAATAATATGATTAAGATAATTGGTGTCACAAAAATCTTTGTCAGTCAATGCACCTCGATCCCCCTTATGCACAACACAATTAAAATCACCACCCCAAAGAAGAAACTTAGTGGTGAACAGATATGGTTTAATTGTGTTGAAAAGGTCCACCCTCCCCTTTTTAGTGAGCGGTGCATACATCACTATCAACCACCAATCAGTATCGATATAAACAAAATCCAATAACAAAGCATGACCCATAGCTATTTCAACCAACTTTGTAACATGAAAACCATCACCGTGAAGTAAGACTCCCACACCATCACAGGTATCCAACCCAAAGGAAAAATAAGAGGGTCCCCAGTGCCACAGCTTCTTAGCCACTGAAATCAGAGAAAGGGCATTCAATCAGGTATCCTGAATAAGGCAAATATCACGCTGTAAAGCTTGCAGAAAGTGAAGAGTAAGGAGTCACCGTCATGCATTTTTGACACTATTAACATTTAAAGTGGCAACCTTAAGTTGAAATGCAGAAGCCATCTGTCAAAAAAAAAGAAAAAGAAGAGAAAGAAAAAAAAGACAAATCAGGTGACCTTCCCTGTCCTGGTACTTTGACGAGGACGAACACCAAGCCTCAAAGGCCTACTAGTGGTGACTATATCCTTAGATTTGTCACTTTCAGAGTCTGAAGATATAATGGGTTGGGAAGAATCATCTGAATCGGCTCCCAAATCCAAAGACTGATATTGCCTCAACAATACTTCAGAATTATTATGTAAGGAAATAACCCCCCAGGGAAGGAAGCTTCAGCCAATTTAGACCTAGACTTGGTTTTCTTCTGAGCCCTCTTCTTTGCCTGTACAAAAGGTTCAGGATGAGGCATAACCAATGCATCTTCAGTCTGTACTGGAAGCGAGGGAAGGTTCCATAACTGCTAGGACAGGAGGGGGGTTACCAGTACAGGGGCTTGAGGTGCGACCTGCAGAGGAGACTCAGCAGAAGGCAAGGAAGGCTGAGCAATGGCCTGTGGTACAGGAACAGTAATGTCCTGATCTAGATGGGGGGAAGACAACTCAGTAGTAGGGGATGGAGGAGGTTTTGAGGAAGCAATATCCTTCTTTGGTGCTTCAATAAGGAGTAATTCCTGATCAGGGCAATCTCCACGGTTATGAGTAGCCCAAGGACAGGTTTGAAAGCAATGACCCACCTCCTCACACAAATTACACTTAAGGTCAGCAGTACAGTCCATACTGGCATGACCAAAGGAAAGGCAAAGAGAGCACCTCAACCTATCGCAGGCAGCACTAAGATGGGAAGGGGAGCCACATTTAAAGCAAGTACACAGCTGACCCACATAAAAACAATGGCCCTGTTCCCTACCCAAAAACAAGCTATTCGGCAAATGGACAAGGCCCACATTAGTATGCCCAAGACGGACTTTATACTTCCACCCACCAGTCCAAAAGTGCTCTGAATCAAAAATAGGTTGAGGTGACCCCAATATATCACAACGCTGTTTCAACCAATAGGAGATATCATGCACTACCACTGACTCATTACGACACAAAATTGTAACAGATTTAATAGCCGGTCTAGTGAGGGGGAATAGCTTGAAAGGGCAACCATAAGGCAGTATATCTGAACAACTCATACTTTGTCCAAAAATGGTTCAGTCCCTGTGGATTCTTAAAACTAATGTCATACAGTAAAGTTCCAGATACATGAATAAGAGCAAAAATCTCATTTGTGAAGTAACCCAGAGAGCCCTTAATGAGAGTTTTACCAACATAAAGTCGATCAGGGACAACATCTAGGCCACCAACATATTGCAGACGGACCACATTTCTGCGTTGTAAGGGAGGAGAGGAATTGCAAAAGGCATCCTTCTTACGAAATCTTTCCTAAGTAGATTTTGCCTGTGCCCCATGATCAGGAGGAAGGTCCTGTATCGGAACTTCTGTGTCCATACGATCTCCCCAAGCAATCCCTTTAGTACTAGGGCCCTCCCCAGCCGATGATGAGTCAGATAAAAGTGGGACCCTCTCAAGCTGCTCCACATCAAAAATAATATGCTGAACATCTGCAGCATTTAAATCAGTGTCCATGGTGTCAGGAAGGGAAGAAGGCAAAGGAGCCACCAAAACAGGGGCAACAGTATCCAAAGGGGCTAATTGTACACCATGCCCAGGTATCAGGCTGTAAGCAGGTCCAGGTACCCAATGTCCCGAATCACCCAGTTTCCAGCCTGCATTCCACAGGGAAGTCTCCAAAGAGCTGGGCGGGGACTCAGCAAGGGTGCAGGAGCAAAAGGTATGGACTCCTGTGACGGCGTGGAAGGCTCCAGAGGGAGCGGGTGAGCCAGGGGCTGAGCAAAAGGTTCAGCACTTACAGGCAGAAGTGATGAAACAGTCTCCATTGCAGACAGAGGAGTTACAGCGGCTGAAGCCCGAGAAACAGGAAACATGCCCGCCGACTCAGCGTGGTGTCCCACCAGCGGAACAGGTGCAGCAGGAACAGTCAACCGACTTAGCACCAACGGATCCTCCAAAGGTTCCGCAACAGGAGGCAAATCAAAACCGTTTGCAGTGAGGTCTAAAACAGGCACTGTAGCATGCAAATCCAAAGGAGGAGAAACATTGGGAGCAACAGTATCAAGCACAGCCAGGGCCTGACTTCTGTGAGCAGTGAGGAGAGACTTCAGCCTCAACTCATCAGCTGGTAAAAATCCAGATGAAGCAGGAGTAGTATGAACAGGTAAACCACAATCCACAGCCAGTGCAGCTGAACTCCCAAACAGTAGCATGGAATCACACTCCAAAGCTGGATCTGCAGGAGCGGAGCTCCATTCTCCTGCTGGTACACCAGCAGACTGGACAGGTCTGGAGGATAAAGCCATGGTCCTCCAGCACCCCCTCACAGAGCAGGGGAATTTCCCCGGTGTCCTGGCCACATTTCCCTCATTCACTAAAAATACCACCTACAGCTTAATCTGGTTCAAGGTTGGTTGGCATTCATCTGTATCTCCCTCCTCCAGGTTGTGCCTGAAAATAGGCAGGATTTGTCTAGTGCACTTACCCGGTCAACAAAAACTAACAATAATAATAATAATAATATTATTCAGCCTCACTATTCCTCCCTTTGTCTTTCTACACTCCCTGATGTACCTATAAAAGGTTTTATCCCCCTTCTTAACCAAGTTGGCTATCTTTTCCTCAGTTTGGGCCTTAGCTATTTTAACTTCCCTGCCTGCTTCCTTCTGCCTTAACTGGTACAGTTCTCTGTCCTGCTCCTTCTGTGTTTCCTTATACTTCCTAAATGCTGTCTTTTTATCCCTAACCTTCCCCGCCACCTCTTTTAAGAACCATAGTGGCTTTTCTTTCATTTTGATTTATTTGCTTCACACAAAGGCTTGTTGCTTCTGTGATGGCAGTTTTGATGTTTCGCCATTGTTGCTCTACCCCTTCTTCTAACCTGTTTGCTAGTGCTTTTCTAAGGCACTCTCCCATCTTGCCAAAATCAGCCCTCCTGAAGTCCAGTACCCTCACTTTTGTATGGCTTGAATCTGTAGCTGAGTTTATCGTGAACCACACTGTTTGGTGGTCACTTGTTCCCAGATGGCTATCCACTTCTAGATCTGAGATCCTCTTGCTGTCCTCATTTGAGAGTACGAGGTCTAAGATTGCTCCCTCATGAGTGGGTTCCAAAACTAGCTGTCTGAGGGATGCCACTTGTAGGGCATCGAGAATGGCCCTGCTCTGGGATGTGACTGCAGTGGTCCTTTCTGCAGATTTCTTTTCCGCAGTTTAATAAATAAACCCTCAGTTTGTATATATTTTTTCCACAGTTTTAAGGTGGAATTTCTGTAAAAGTTCTGAAAATGATTTCCGAACTTTCGCAGAAGCGAAATTCGCACTTTCAGTGAAATTCTGGCTGCAGAAATTTTTTTCACACATCTCTAAGCAAGAAGCTACATGAGAGGGAGAGAAGATATGCTACCAAAGACAAAGAATGCTTAGCTCTGAAGTAGACTATTGAGTCTCTGAAATATTACTTGTGGAGGCCTGAATTTAAGATTGTAAGTGATCAGAACCCCCTCTGCTGGTTGCACCAAATGAGAGAAAAAAAATCCCTGTATAATGCGATGGCACTTAGCTCTTCAGCTGTATCGATTTACTGTGTCCCACAGGGCAGGGACAAAGCATGTAAATGCTGATTTCATGTCTAGATATGGTGCAGGAATTTTTATTAATGAAATATGATGTACTTTCCCTAAAAGGTGATAGTGCAGGGAAGGTACTGTTAGTCCCTATTGAGAAATGTGCTAATGCCTCAGGGTAAAGAATGATGATATCCAGTATTTTTATGATGGAATGTTTATTGTTAATATGTACACTGAGACAGAGCTTCTGAAGATGGATGGGTGGAAGCTCCATCCCTTCCTGGGACAGGAAGGTGGTAAGCAGTCCAAAATAACTGGTTCCCTCTTAAGGTTGGGGATATGTGACATGGAGATCCTGCCACTCTTGAGGACCAACCTTTTCTTAAATCTGTTGCAACAGTTCTTCTATTTCTTAGCCTAACCTATCCTTGTCAATTTCTAGTCCATAAGGTTGGCCACCTATGGGTACCCTCTCCCTTTTCTTGACTATACTGTAGTGTCCTCTTCAGTTTTCCTTTCCTCTCTCAGGTCCTCATACAGGGAAGTTATTGTTGTGACCTCCGAGCTGATGTAAAACAACAGGTTGTGTTCCTCATTATTGGATCTAGTATACAATGGCACTATGTCATAAAATACCCTGATGTATATAACTTATATGTATGAAACCTGTAACTGTTGAAAATACCCTGGCACTAGGTGTTTTTGATAAAGCTAAAAAGTACTAGGTGACTGTATTATAGAAATTAAGTTACTGGGGTAGAAATATAAGAAAAAAAACAGTTGTATTGTTAAATGTATGTAAATTGCAGATTGTTTGAGAACCTTCTTGGCACCATGCACTCCTGCTATAAACTGAGTCATTCTGAAATTTCATGGTGATTCACATATGCATCCCATGATGCTTTGCATTATTGGGGTATGCGTGGTGTGTTTTTACGAAACCTGGCTTTTTGCCAGTTCCCTTTGGAGTAACTTTTGCTTCAGTGCTTCGGCACTGAGATTATTTTTCTTTAGCTGCTTGATTTTTTTATTTGAGCCCCCACCACCCAAGCAAACAAGGCCCACATAGGGGAAGCTGAATCTTAAATGAAAAGTTAGATGAGTAGATCAGTGAGTTAGTAGGTGCTGATTACGTGCAGAGGAAGTACATGCATAGTCTGTTGCTGTAAACTGATACACTAAAGAAGGAATATGCCATTGCTGAAGGTCATCTGCTGTATTTTAAATAAACATCACATAGAGATTGGGTGTTGAATCTGAACTTCGGTTTCTGGTCCTTCTTTTGTTCCACAACCCCTCCACACTCAGGAGCCACACAAGAAGATGGAGAGACTTGGAATCTGGATGTACCAGGGTGCCCTGCTCCTAGTAGAGCAAGCCTGTACATAAGGGCATGGGTAGGCGCGGTTTAACCATCAGTTGCTGGAGCAAGGGTAACCATATCTAATGAGGCCAGAAGGGTACAATTAGGATCATAGTTGCACCTTCCATCTCAGGTTTGATCAGGGCACTCTGAAGGAGCAGGAAGCAAGGGAAAGGCATTCAGAATTCTCCCTTTCCAAGAGAGGGACAGCAAGTCTTGCCAGAAAATTCCAGGCCCTGGAGGGAGCATGTAGAAAAGCAGCAGTTTTGCTTTGAGAGGAGACACAAAAGGTCTAACTCAGGATGACTCTACTGGTTGAACAGATCTTCCACTGTGGAGGTCAGGAGCTCCCACTTGTGAGCTCATGACTGTAATTGATTTAGGCTGCCCACTAAGATATTTTGGACACTGGGAACATGGACGGCTGAAAGCTCCAGACTGTGACCTAGTGCCCAGTACCAGACCCTCATCACTTCCTGACATGGGGGTAAAACTAAGTCCTTCACTGTTAGTTGATATAGCAGATCACACTGGAATTATATGCTTGAATCAGATTTGTCTGGAAGGCCTGTAGGGCATACAGAACTGCTTGCATCACAAAGACATTTATGTGGAGGCCTGCCTCCACAGAGTTACACTTTCTCTGAGTCTGGTTGGCACCCAGGTGATCCTCCCTTCTCCCGCCAGCCTAGTCCCGAGGTTTCTGTTGTAAGGATTTGCTTCTGGGAAGGAATAAAAAAATGACCCCACCCCGAGGAGATTGCTGGGCTCCAGCCACAACAACAGTGCCCTTTTGAGCAGATTTGAGACCAGGACTGGTTGGTCCCAGTCATCCATGCACTAGTCCCTATGGACCCACAGCCTCCAATGGTGAATCCTCATATGCAGTCTGGCTAGGGGGACCATAAAAATGGCTGTTGCAATGAGTCCCAGGAGGGGTAGGAAGAGTCTGGCTGGGACATGACAGCTGGTGTAGAGCTGATGGACTTGATCCTTCTGATGTTCTGCTCTGTCTTGGGGAGAAAGGCCATTCCCTGGGTTGTGTCTAAAATTGCATCAATGTACAGGAGCCCTTGGGAGGGGGTCAGAAAAGATTTGGGTAGGTTGATTATGACTCCCAAATCCTGGCAGAGATGGCAGGTAGAATCTAGGGTTTGGAGCAGACATTACCTGGATGAACTGCTAGCAGCCAATTGTCCAGGTAATGGAACACATAGAACCCCTGCTGTCTGAGGGCAGCTACCACCCCCAAGCACTTGGTGAACACCTGAGAGCTGAGAATAAGCTAAATGGCAGACCCCTGAACTGGAAATGGGCTCCCTGAAAAGGGAACCTGTGGAAGGGTCTGTGAGAGGTGCACACCTTAATGCTCAGGTATGTGTCCTGCATGTGTAGGGAGCAAATCTAGTGCCTCTGCTGTAACAGGGACTGCAGTCCATGGAGGGTGATCATCTTAAACCTTTTGTACTGGATGAACAAGTTTAGCTCACAGAGTACAATGGTGGGCCAGAGGTCCCCGGTGTGTTTGGGGATGAGAAAAAAGTGGGATTAGAACCCCTGTCCTTACTGGGACTTTGAGACAGGTTCTATTAGTGTTTTGTAGAGCAGAACGGGACTCTCCTACCAAATTAGAGGGATCTGGCTGAGAGGGTAACAGGACTGAACTGGGGGATTGCCTGCAGGCCACTCCAGAAGTTCTAGGAAGTGTCCATGTTCTACAAGTTGAAGGACCCAACTGTCGAACATTATTTCCCTTTACCAGTCTAGATGGAGGGAGACTCGACCCCTTACAGCTGGCTGCTGCATTACTAGAGGGAGGAGGTCTGGCAAGGAGTTGAGGTGGCACCTGCATCTGTGGCTGTGGGGCCTCATATGGAGCTTTTGCTGGTGGAGGTGGTGGGGCAGGCAGGGCTGATGACGCCACCATCTGCTTGCCTTGGGGCTTGATGAGAGTCCTTGGTTGCCTTACAGTGGTCTGTTGAAAGGAGGTTCTTTGTCTAAATTTGGGCTGTGTGTGATATGAAGAATGAACAGATCTGATGGCTCACCCTGAGGCCTGGAACTTAGACAGAATGTCCTCCACATCACCTCAGAACAGTAGGTTGTCCCTGAAAAGAGCATTTAAGATGGATGGTAGGACATCGTTGGCAAACTGAGACACTTGTAACCAAGAGTTACATGCAAGCATATGCTGGTCGCCACCACCCAGGCCAATGCATCCACAGCATCATAGGCCACTCTGAGCAGGTGGGTACTGACCTTCGGTGGTCAACTTGAGGGTGTCCAAGGCTTGTTGCTTGGAAGGGCTGGAGGGTAAGGACTAGACTGCTTCCTTGGCCTTATTCCACAATGCATCCTGATACTGGAGCATATGGGCTAGGTAGTTAAGGGCACAGTTCACCAAGGTAGAGGATGCAAATGTCCGTTTCCCAAACAGATACAGCTGACATTACTCCAAGTTGGGTACAAGGGAGCTCAAGTGCTTTGGCCACTTAGTGCAGTCATGAGCAGTTTTAATAATCACCAAGTCCCAGTGGGCCTGCTCCCCCAGGAAGGGTTTACCTGCCAGGGCATTGTACTTTTTTTTTATTTTATTCTTTTGGTAATCAGGAAAGGCCCACTAAGCACAAGTGCCTGTTTTCAGGGGTGACATGGGAGCACTGGGTGGTTAAGTGACTTGCTCAGAGTCACACAATATGAAAGAGGAGGTTGTGGAAATCAAACCCAGGTCTGCTGAATGTATCAAGCTCTTTCACAACTTGCTATTCTAATCACTAGGCTATACTGCCAGCCAGCAGGTTCCAGCCTGTCAGCTTTTCTGGACATGTCCGGAACCAAATTATGCCTACGCCAGGCAACCACAGTGATGTCCTTGTAGGTATCAATGTGAGGGGAAGCCACCAACCAAAGGTGGGGAGTTGGGCTGGTGAAGGCATGTCATGAGCTAGCTTTGCTCTGGGTCCTGCTCCTTAGTTTCAAACCTCCTCAACTTCTGGATATGGCACATGATGGCTGAGATGGAGGGGTCATCAGGGGGTTTAGGAACATTCCTCAGGGTCCTTTCCTCTTCTGAAGAGCTCATAAAGGGAGTGGCTGAGCCGCTAATAACTCTGTTGTCACCATACTCCAAGTCTGTATCTTTACCATCATCATGTAAAAGCAAGTCTGGGCAATCCTCATCCCCTTCATTGGATAGGGTTGCTGACATCAGTAGGTGATATCGGTGGTGGGCTGCTCCCCTCTGGTAGACTGCTAGCAAGAAAGTTTCCATGCGATCCTAGTACCTGGTGGCAAAGTCTTAAAAGTATGGCCTGCTGCAAGAGATACCCTAGAAGTAAGGCCAGTTAAAACTACTTCTAGACAGCTTTCTCAATTTTTTCTGTCCATTTTTATAATTTTAAACTACAGTGTAAATGCTTTACAGATATCATATGATAGAAAATGACCAAATGTCTAGAACCCTCTATTTTATTAAAGAAGTTTAGTTTTGCGAATGTTTTTCTGTGGATTATACCTTTACTGAAACAAAACTTTCTAACGCATTCAAGAGAACTGCTTAGTCTCAGCAATCTCTTCAGATTCATACAATGAAATATCAGAACCGGACTTACTATAATGTATCCAGTACCCTATTACAATTTAAATATTTGCTGAAAACTCATGTGCCTCAAAACCTTTGGTGTGCTTGTTTTACATAGTCTTTTTGTACCTCTCATTCTCATACAACTATGGCCAAGGCTTAACAATCCTGGTAAGCAGCCAGCAGGGTCCCCGCACCTGCCTTGGTTTAACTTCCACACTACTACAGTTCCTTCTCCTTTCCGAGGTCAGGCAATCAACTCGCTCCTCAGTTTAATCACCTATGGTCAATATTGTTCTTGTCCAGCATGTATTGCTGCCACTTCTGAATATGCACTTGCTAGGGATTCTCGTTGAGCTGTACTGTATGATCTTACTTCGAGAGGAAGGTCTTGCAGCAGGTGACACACATGTAGGACTGATGCCACCTGGCGGCAGATATCGGTATTTCTTTTTCTCTAACAGTACCAATGTGGGACCGCCTACCTGATGTCAGCACCACCCCCAACGTCATGTAGTATAAAGGGCGTAGGCGGTCACCATGTGCTCCAGTTCTTTCCCGTGGCGGCAACTCGCTAGTCAGCTCTCGGCTCGCCTATGGGTTCCTCAGCTCTAGAATAGTTCCTTCATAGTTTTCTACAGTTTTTTCGATGACGTATGTCCTCCTTTTCGACAAGGCACCATAACAAGTGCTCTTATGTAAGGCAGACCCCTGCCAAGGATGGCCATTCTGCCTGCCTCTTCTGCCTGGGCCCAGACCACGATACCAATGCCTGTACCCATTGCCAGGCCTTCAACAGTTGGACCAGGATCTGAAGACAAAAATTGCTCCAGGCCCATCTAGCGCAGCAGCAACTGGCCCAGATGCAGCAGGATACATCCTCTGGGAGGGAGTCTCGCTCCCCTACTCCCCAGAGAGGAAATGAGAAGCACTGCCGCCGGAAGCATGACTGCTCGCTGTCCAGGCCTAAGTCTTCCAGCTCTGCTGGTCATTCCAGCTTCTCCTTACATGAGGCCCAGATTACATCCTTCAAGATTCCTGCCTCTCTTTCCAAGGCACCCGCCTTGCAACATATCAGGATCCGGACATCGGATGACATCTGTGGTGGCATCTAAGTCTGCAGATGCTGGTGCATCTGCCAAGAAGCTGTCTGGTTCGGGCTCCTCTGGCCACAAGAGGCACTCCGACTCTAGCTCCATGCCTCCCTCAGGTAAGCAATCCTCCCGCTTGGCTTCAGTTGACAACCAGGAAGCCAAGCAGCCCTCAGGCCATTCTGCTTCTCGGGCCTCTTCTTTTCCACCAAAACATAGGCATGGCCGGCGTCCGTCCGTTCTGATGGACCGACGCCACTTTGAGAAGCACAAGACTGATTGGCCTTCTAAGCCCTCATCCTGCAATCGCCCCCATCCTCTTTTGGCTAAGGGGTGTCTGTCGGACACGGCTCCAGTACTGACACCTGTCGCTCCTTCACCTACACCAGTGCTGGACAGGGCTGCCCCACAGCCGTCGTTGGTCCCTCCCACATCACCTCATGACCATTTGTCAGTCCACCTGATGCCGGATCTGCCCATCACTGAGGATTTTTTACCAGCGTCACCTATCCTACTGAGGCCGGTCCTAACCAATGCTGGTCCCCCTGCTGGCCGACCGTTGCCTCCAAGGCTGGAATCTCCAAAGCTGGGGATGTCCCAGGTCAAGGATCTTTTTGCTCACTGGTGGGAGAATGTCCCTCAGCCTGGCGGGCAGGCTACACCTGTCCCTTCAGGAAATGAGGGTGATAAGTAACCAGCTAGCCCCAGGAAGTGCAAGGACATGTGCAAGAGGACTAGATCTCCTTCCTCCTCTCGCTCTCCTTCTCCTACACTGCCCAGACACAAGAGGAGACGTCATTGGGATTCGTCTTCCTCCTCCTCTTCCTCTGCCAATGCAAATTGGACTCCTATCCTGATTCAGACCTGGGATCCCTCCCTGGTAACACTGAGGACCAGTCTAACTCTCATCCCGATGATCCCAGTTTCATTGAGGTCATGTGGCACATTCAGGAGAACATGGGCTGCGATACGGAGACCCTGGACCCCAAACACCTGCGCCTGTCAAAATACCTATGCCAAAAGGATCCCAAGCCAGTTGTCATCCCCCTTTGGTGGACACTTTCCAGGACATTACCCTAGCTACTGGAGGCATCCCCATGCATCCTTGGTGGTGCCCAGAAGGCCAACCGCTTGTACCGGGCCCCCAAGGATCATTCTTACTTGGCCGAATACCCCACGGCTGATTCCATGGTCATTTCAGCTGTGCATGATCATTTGCAGAGGCTGAAACACCTAAGTACCCAGCAGCCAGACAGGAAGTCTAAGCATCTGGACTCTTTAGGTCGCAGGTTGTACTAATCTGCCAACTTCTGTATCCGTAATCTAAATTTTTTGACTCATATGGTCCAATTCCAGAACGCTCTTTGGGACTAAGGATTGGACATTCTGCAAAGTTTGCCTAACTGTCCTCAGAGGACACAGGTTGCTAAACCTTTATAGATGGGCTCAAATGTGGGTACCCACATTCTTCGAGCTGCGTATGACTCTGCGGATACTTCAGCGAGGGTGGCCGCTACTGGAATTTGCCTTAGGTGCCACTCCTGACTCTGGGTTTCAGGGTTCGACCCAGAGGTGCAGACCACACTTCTGGATGCTCCTTTCAAGGACTCTGTGCTCTTCAGTGAAGACACAGAGGAGGTTATTGTTAGACTGCAGAACTCTGGCAAAGCAGTCCGTATGGTGCAGTCTATGTATTGCCTGAAGTGGGAGTGTTTTTATTGACCCTGTTTTCATGGCAGAGGGGGACACCAGGCTCAGCAACCCCATGCTCAGCCTCATGCACAGCGAGGTGGCTTTGGTAATTGCCTCCGCCCCTTTTAGACAGACTAGACCTCCAGCAGCCATTCTCCCACCCCCTCCTTCCACCTGATTATGCAAAGGACCCTCCCAGACCTGATGTTGGGAGAGCAGGTGGGAGGTTGTTTCTCTCACCACCATCTTGCATGGAGAGAAGTGACCTCTGACAGATGGGTTCTTGACCTCCTGGAGTTCGGGCACTCCATAGAGTTCGAGTCTCTGCCCCCAGACAGACCACCATCCCCTGCTTACTACCCGAGAGACCACAGGCCTCCCCTTAGGTGGGGGATCCAGTCTCTCCTAGACAAGGATGTCATAGAGTGAGTCCCGGAGGCAAAAGGGGACTCTGGGTTTTACTCCCGCATCTTCCTGGTTCCCAAGAAACTGGGGGACCTGCAGCTGATCTTGGACCTCAGCGACCTCAACCAATGGGTCACTTACCGCAGATTCTGTATGGTGTCGCATCCAAATCTCCTCTCCTTCCTTATGGTTAGGGATTGGCTAGTGTCTCTGGACATGCAGGATGCCTACCTTCACATTCCTATTTGCCACAGTCACTGGAGATTCCTGAGGTTCAAGCTCAAGGGTCGGGCCTATCAGGTCAAGGTTCTTCCCTTCGGCCTTTCCTCTGCTCCCAGAGTCTTTACCAAGTGCCCCGCAGTTGTTGCAGTGGCCCTGCACCGAGACAGACACTTTTTGTTCCCTTATCTTGATGATTGGCTCCTCTTGGCTCTGTTCAGGTCTCGCCTTTGGGAGACCATCCTGGCCACACTCTCCCTTTGTTAGCACCTGGGGATCACTGTAAATCCAGAAAAATGTCAACTTTTCCCTTCTCAGTGTCTTCAATTTATAGATGCTTTGTTAGACACCACTTTGGGGAAAGCCTTTCTCCCTTCAGACAGGGCAGAACACATCCAGACTCTGGCATCCCAAAGCTTTTCAGCCTCTGTGGTTCCAGCCAGGTCCATTCTCAGGCTTCTGGGGCACATGGAGGCCACCATAGTTTCGGTCCCCTTCACCAGACAGCTCATGCGCACCATTCAGTGGGCACTTCGAGTCCAATGGGACCAAACCAGGGATGACTTGGACTTGCCGGTCAGGATCTTGAAGCCAGTGCTTCGCAAACTCAGGTGGTGGGCTTTTCCCCAGCATCTCTGCTGAGGACTCCCCTTCTAGCTGGAAAGTCCTGTCCAGACGCTCACCGCAGATGCATCCGGGATAGGATGGGGGGGCTCACCTGAGGACCCAAAGGACACAAGGGCTGTGGTCTCCATTAGAGGAGAATGTGCATATCAATGTGCTCAAGCTCAGAGCAGTCCTGTACTCCCTACAGACTCTGGCTCTTTTTCTTGGGCCCAGCCACCTCTTTATTCAGATGGACAACACTTTAGTGGTGTTTTACATCAACAAGCATGGAGTTACACAGTCTTATCCCCTGTGTCGGGAAGCTATGAGGGTATGGGACTGGGCAGTGGAGCACCATCTCCATCGTTCTGCAGTCTACGTTCTGGGCTTCATGAATGCAGTCGCAAACACCCTCAGCGGGGCAAAACTGCTCTGTCATGAATGGTCCCTGAGTCAGTCTGTCACAGACGAGCTATTCGCAATATGGGAAACACCAGATTTGGACCTTTTTGCATCTCGCTGCAATGCAAAACTGCCCAGTTTTTGCTTGCTCGATTCCAAGCCTGGAGCTTTCTGGCAAGACGCATTGTCCCTATCTTGGAGTAGGAAGTTTCTTTACGCCTTCCCTCCCTTTCCCCTCTTGCAGCAGGTCCTCCTCAATGCCCAATTGGAGAAGGTCACCATGCTCCTGATAGCCCCTCTGTGGCCCAGACAGATTTGGTTGCTGCTTCTCTGATGGTGCAAGCTCCATGGCCTCTACCCATTTCGGGTCAGTTACTCTCTCAGCAGCAGGGGACCTTGGTTCATCCCAACCTGTACTCCCTTCACCTACATGCTTGGCTCCTGCGGACCTAGTAAAGCTTCATTTTGGAGTTTCTGATGACATTGCCCAGATTTTGGTGGAGGCTCGGAAGCTCACTACCAGGGCCACTTACACCATGAAGAGGAAACGCTTTTGCCTATGGGCCACAGTCAGGGAGCTTGATCCTCTGGTCTGTCTGGTTAACTCAGTTTTACAGTACCTGCTATCCCTGCTGGAGTCAAATCTCAGCTACTCCTCCATTAAAGTACACCTGGCCACTGTTTCTGCCTATCATCACTGTATTTAGGACAGGACAGTGGCTCAATTGGAGTGGTTAAAACTTTTCTGAAGGGGATTCTACATCTCCATCTTCTGGTCTGAGACCCTGTTTCTCCTTGAGACTTGTTATTTGTTCTGGAGAGGCTTACGCTTCCTCCTTTCGAGCCGGCCATGTCTTATGAGTTCCACTATCTCTCTTGGAAGACGTTGCTTCTGGTGGCAGTCACCACTGCTTGACGCATTTCAGAGCTTCATGCTCTTCTGTGTCAGGAGTCCTACCTTATTTTTCATAAGGACGAGGTAGACCTCTGAACTATTCCAAAATTTCTTCCTAAGGTAGTGTCAGCGCTTACGCTTAATCAATCGGTTCAGCTTCCAGTTAATTTTCTGGAGCATTCCAATAGGGGAGAAGCTCTATTGCACGCCCTTGAAGTGCGCCATGCTCTACAGTGTTTTTGGTCCAGAACAAAAGGTATCAGGAAATCGGACCAACTATTTTTATCCTTCTCAGATAGGTCCTGGGGTGCCCGGTTACAAAACAAACGCTCTCGCGTTGGCTGGTCAATTGTATATCCTTCTGTTATCAGCAGACTAACAAGACCCTGCCGGGCTCAGTTAGGGCTCATTCCACCAGAGTGGTGGCTACCTCTTTCGCAGCTCTTAAGAGAGTGTCGGCGGCTGACATTTGCGCTGCCACCACCTGGCACTCTGTTCACACCTTCATCAGACATTACAGTCTGGACATTGTTTCCAGACGTCACACAGATTTTGGCCTGGCGGTCCTCCAAGGCCTTATTTCCTGAGAGATCATGTCTCCCGAGGGTTTCTTGCCTCTTCTTTCCCTCCCATTCATGGTTGTCTTAAGTTTTGACCTTGAATGTGGTATGTGCTTGTTGACTCCCCTTCCCAGGGGTTGTCTTCAGTTTATACCTCTGGGAGATGTTTCTATTTTTCCTTCCCCTGCCCTTTCCCAGCGGTTGTCTTTAGCTTATACTGCTTGGGAATCAGTCCTACTTATGTGTAACCTGCTGCAAGAGCTTTCTCTCAAAGTAAGATAGTACAGTTACATAAGAACTTACCGTAACAGTAGATCTTCGAGAGAAGCTCTTGCAGCAGGTATAATTTCCCTCTCTCCTTCCCCCAGGATTGAGCCTTTCTGATCTGGGTCAAGTTCAGCTCCCCTTGTGGGCCTAGCAATTTTTGTTGTTTTTTCTGTGGAATTTTATCCTCCACACGGTTGTTATTTGGCCTGTCATTGGCATGCAAGAACTGGAGCATGTGTGGAACGCCTACACCCTTTATACTACGTGACGTCGGGGGCGGGGCCAGTGTCGGGTAGGCAGTCCTACGTTGGTACTGCTAGAGAAAAACAAATGCCAAGATCTGCCGCCAGGTGGCGTCAGTCCTACATATGTGTTACCTGCTGCAAGAGCTTCTCTCGAAGATCTATTGTTACGGAAAGTGCTTACATAACTGTACTTTATTCTCTGCACATGCAATTGTTTAGTATTTATTCAGCCTTTCAACAATTGTCCTTACTGTATGTTGCTCAGATATTTTGCTATTATGTATTATACAATGGCAAGGAAATTTCCTGCATTCTGATTGGTCAGTGGGTGCCTGAGACAGTGATGTTATTACACAATAACACCACTTTATTGACTTATTGGATCATTTTTTGGCTGTTGTCGCTTCAGAAACACAAAAGATCTACTAAAAACATTATTTTTTTTTTATTTTGGTTCAGCCATTGTATAATTGCAATAAGGCACTCCAAGGTGTGTTTTATTGTGTAATAACATCTCTCCTGGGGGTGAAGGAAGCACTCGGCTTCACCTCGTGCTTCAACCCACCCCAGGAGTGACATTATTACACGATAACACACACCTTGTCATGCCTTATTGCTTAATTATCCATCTGTTTCTTCCACAGTTCCTCTTCCCTAGGTCACACCTGGAAACAAGCCTTGGCTCAGTGTGCCTTTCCAGGTTACCAATTTTCAAATCAATATTAAAATATTTGTATATTTTCCATTGTGGACTATATATATATATATATATATATATATATATATATAAAAGCTCTGGTCGGAGCCAATACGTCTGCTCAGAGCTTTAGTGTGGTGTACATTGTGTAATGTATAGTCGACATGCAGTCCAAAATGAGTCCTACGGCTCTTTAACAAAACATCCGACTGCAGAAAATGGTATTTCTGTACTGAAAGTGGAGCAGCAAGTAGTGTAGCATTTGTAAATTTCAGGCAGCTTCTCTGTTTCAGGACTTAAAAGCACACTTTTTCAGTTGAATTGCGTGTTATTATTTTAGGTTTAAAAGCCCCACCACAATGCTGACAATGAAATTAAAACGTGTGTGTAGCAACACAAAGATCGAATGAACTTACTGCACTGCTGTGGTGACTGAGGAAAGCGAGGATGGAGAACCGCAACTCAGTGCTTGCAATGAGTAAAAGAGTAGCCTGAGCTCTCGCAGCACCTGATCCACAAGTCAGCACTTGTGGTGAGAGCAAGTAACTCTCGCCACACCAGAGTCTGCTGTGAGCAAGATGGCGGTGCTGACAGAACTGCATATGCACAATACTTGCACATGCGCTGTGGACAGGAGCTCCATCTGCGGAGGAGAGGGGGAGTAGACACCACTGTGGACAGCAGACTGCATCACTGTAGGAGAAGGCGGGGATCGTTCTGCTCATGGTCCCTTTTCTGTCCTGCAGTGGTGTGATCCCAAAACACTTGCAGGGCTCTGACAAAGCAGCTGTATTAAATCTGGGTCACCATGGGAAATGGACAAGTGGTACTATTGGGCCTACTTGGTAACCAAATAAAAATAAAATAAAATAATACACTTTAAATCCATACAGATAATTCCCTGATTTACCAAGAAAAATGAACGAAGAATACAATTTGCTGCAGCTTGGTTTTATTTGTGTTTCAGAAAAAACAGTGAGCTGGAATATTCTGCGCTGTTGCTGGTCAGGGTGTTCCCAGGAACAATCGCTGCTGAATTATAGGACTTCTCCTTCCACTTACGGACAAAAAGACTTCTAGTGAAGCTTGATAGGCTTGCTAGGGCTACTGTCATTATCACGATGTTATTGTTGTTTTTTGAGAGGGTTTGATCTGTCCTAGAAGTGAGATAAAAAGAATCAAATGAACAGTGGGAGTGGGGGTGGTACTTCATTTTGACATGTCTCAGAGAGTTGTTCCCCCATGTTTCTTCCTCACACCTCCTGTATGACAGCAGCTGTCCAGCACACTGGGCTTCAGGGAAAGAGTAGGATGTTGAGTCATTGCCCACAACATCTAGTGATCCTCCTGGCTCATGGAACAAGATGCACTTGCAACAAGTAGGATGTAGCCCCCTCCCTGAGTCAAGGAGCATTACAGAGCCTCCAACATTTGGTTGGGAGACAGAATCATGGTTTGAACTCAGGTCTTTCACATGGTCACTTGCCAGAGCCACTGGGAAATGACTGGTTTACAATACTTATTGAGACAAATGTACTTTGCTGTAACCCCCCATTAGAAATCAGAAGAAAAATTGTGAGCAGCACAATTCATTGATACAACAGTGTGAACATTACAGTTATTTAAAGTGAAGAAAAGCATTTCCACCAGGGGGCGTAATTACAATCTGAATTGGAAGATTAAAAAACATATTGTCCTGGATATTCAAAGAAGATGCACCAGGCACAACTGAGTTGTTCTAGTACATCCCGAAATGCACTTCTGGGCCATGTTTAAAAAAGGGTGATGTGCGACGCAATTCTGGATGTGCCACAGCACAAAGATAATGTATGCAGCAGATACGGAGGGCACGTTCCCCTGCATATGTGACACATCCCCATATTCAGCCGAAATGCGTGGTGCAGCTGCCTGCACATCTTTAAGATGTGCCACTTAAAGTTAAGCATGGAAAAACCATGCCTAAGTTGTAGCCACCCTGAGGTGGACCACTGTATTACATGGCATAATACAGCAGCCACAAGCCCCTGGGTGTCTACCCCCAAGCCCTGACTATAACAGTCTGAGTCCCACTCATCACAGCCCTGGTAGTCTAGTGCCTCCCTCATGTACCTGATCATGCCACTGACGAATGATATACCCCAATCCCTGGTAGTCTATTGGCCCCCCCCACCTTTCTCCAACCCCCGTCCATAGTATAATCAGTACTGACACTCCCTGGTGGTCAAGTGGTACCCCCTCCCATCCCAAACATTGTCTGTATCATGACATATATCAAACCTCCTGGTGGCTGTATGGTATCCCTCCAGCCCTGTTCATAGCATAACACACAACTCAGTCATCCTTGTTGGTCAGTGGACCCCCACCCAGTGGGCACCCACACCCCCACCCCAGCATGGTCATTGCAGCCGGCGAGCAGCAAAATCCACCTGCACACCACCACAGCTGCCCACCAACTGAGCTGTCACTGAATGATGACTTACAGTAAGCACTACAAGACCATTGGATGACACTGTCATCCAATGGGCTTGCAGTGTATACTGTAAGCGTTCTTTCACAACATTGTGAGTGACACAAAGCTGTGAATGAAAGCTTACAGCACACACTGCAAGCCCATTGGTTGGCAGTGCTGTCCAATGGTCCTGTAGCGCTTACAGTAAGTTGTCATTCAGTTACTGCTCAGTCAGCGGCCAGCCGTGGTGGTGTGTGAGTGTATTTTGCTGCTAGCTGGATGTATTGGCCATACTGGGGAGCCTCAGTGGTGGGGGGTCCACTGGACAACCAAAATGATTGGGTCATGTGCTATGCTATGAGTGGGGCCGAGAGGGGGGTACCACTCGGCCACCAAGGAGTTTCAGATACATGGCAGGATACAGTCAATGTTCGGGATGCGAGGGTACTAGTTGACCACCAGGGAGTGTCAGTAATGATAATAATATGGATGAAGTTGAGGAAAGGTGGCAGGCCACTAGACTACTAGGTATCGAGGTATATCACTATTCGGTGGCACGATTGCGGACTGGGGGGCCCACTAGCCAACCAGAGTGTGGTGTGCTGAGTTTCTTGCTGGACTTGAAGGGCGCCCAATGCATTCTGCTGGTGCATCCCTGCTGAAGATATGGAAATGGAACTATAATGATATGCAAATGGCCCCATTTGTGCCTTGCATGCATTATGGCCCTATTTGCATGCTTGGGTCTGAATATCTGGAATCTGCACTGGGCATATCCCCAAGGTGAGCTTCACGGTCCCATTCCAGGTATTCAGACCTGACAGAGGGATGTGCTGGCACATCTTCAGAGGCCAACTTTGCACCACCTGCATCATTTGATATATTCAAACGGGATGTGCAATTGTGCATCTCATTTGAATATGGCATGGTTGTGCACTTGCACAACTCAGATGCGTAGGCACTTGCCTGGGGGCGGTTTGAAAATCCTGCCCACTCGAATAATTTTTTTTCAAAGACTGGAGGATGTACAGTTGAAATAGTCTGCTATGCAATATGATCAATGATGTGGCTTTGGCAGAATTCAAAACACAATGGGCCATTATTGTGGGGGTAATTAGAAACAAGAAGGTGGTAGGAGAGGGGGAAGACATATTCAGAGTAATGCATTGTAGAGCAACAGGGCAGACTTGATGGTTAATAGTCTGCTTCTGGCCTTATTCTTCAATGCTTGTATATTTCTAGTCAAGAATATCTCTTCTTAATTTTTCTATATAGCATTTTGCTCCCCAGACCACCGCCTCCACTTTTCACCAGGCCCTTATGCTAGTGACCTCCCAACCCAGTCTGCTGTTGCACCTTACTCTTGGAGCCAGTTGGGATCCACATGTTGTGGGGGCTGAGATCAACAGCAGCAATCATAAATGCAATCCAGAAAACAGGATTTCTTGGGTATTCTCCTTGTCCCCAGATCCTCCCACCTCCATGGTACTGTTCAGTGCCACAACAAGCCTGGCACACACAATGTGCCACCCCTGGGGAGAAGGCAAGCTCTCTGAATCGCCACAGGAGTTGCTGCCAAACCACAGTACCATCTGTGCCCCGCAGGGCTGATGAGGACAAGTGCCAATCTGGTGCTCTTGGCATTAGATCTAACTCCAGAGTTCACTCTTAAATCTGGATCACCAGATTGGGAGCATGACTCATGACCTGTCAGGTCATTGGATCGCCCTCTAAAGGGACAGTTTTTGAAGAGCAGAAAAGTTTCAGAGGGACTACACCGTCCAGCAGAAAATATTAATCACTCTTGCTAGTAGCAGAAATGAGAATGTCAAGGCATTCCTTACTTTATTATAATGGACAAATGTATGGGAATGGGATCTGTGCCCCTTACTAGAGTTGCTGGGAATCCAACAAATGGACCTGGATTGGTCAGATTCTGACCCGATTTTTGTATTTAGGATTTTGGTAATTGCACTCTAAAATCCAAATATTCAAAATGTAATTATTAAATTGGAAGGCACCATCTATGGTTCGATGGACAAGCAGCCAGCCACACCCACTTCCTGAGCTATATAAGCAGTTCCCCTCAGCCTCCTTCTGAAGCACTTTTTCTTTGCCAGTCGGAGGCTCTGACTGTTTGTTCTCTGCAGCTGGCTGGGGCTTGCCCTGACCCCACCACCACCACCACCTTGCTGCTTCTTTCTGCTGGACACTGCATTTTGTTATTCTGCTTCTGGTTTATATTTTGCCTCTGGCTGTGTTCCTTCCTTTTGTTCCTTCCCTGTTTCTTCTACATTTGTATCTTCAATTTGTTTTGTTTTTGTTTTCTTTTTGGGGATTTATTTTCTCAGCTCCTACCATTTGATTGCTCCTACCATTTGGCTCTTACAGCATCAGCTATTTGCTTTTATTTACTCCCATTGCTACTGTACCCTGTACCTGTGTTTTTATACAAACCAAAGCTGCTTCCCATGCTTCAGGCCTTATTGTTCTCCATGCTATCAAGTCTAATTGTTTTCACATGAGTTAAGCTCCCTCCGAACCCAGGCTCCCTCTGCACCCTATGCTATGCAGCTCAATCATGTTTTCCCTGCGTACTCTACTTCCCCTGTGGTCATAGCTGTTTTCACAGCATTTTGCTTCCCTCCTTCCATGCTTATTGATTACTACCACTCATTGCTGATGCTATTGCCTGTTGTACACTGCTGTTCTACTCTGAGGTTAGCTAAGCTACTCCAATGCTGTAAATTAGTTTTAATATTTGCATGTGGTTTCTGACCCTTCCATCACTTTATTTTTCCTATGGCAGGGACTGGGAAGTACTTGGGGAGTTGTTGTCCCATGTGGCTAATTACTTCTGTTCTAACTCCTGCCTCTGCCACCGAAAATCCTCAGAGTATTTGTCACCTTAATTTGGCTTTTGAATGCTTGACTGGCTTGCCCCATTATTGTACTGCTGCCCTCACTTACGTTCATGTCCCATCATTGTTACCTTGTTTTGCAGACCGATGTGCTGGTCTGACTATTTCTACTGCTTACTGACCTATGTGCTGGTCCAACTATTGTTACCCTGCCCCTGCATTACGCTGCCTAACTGAAATACATCCAGATCCACTCTTGCTCATGCCACTTTTGTTCAATGCTCCCTATCATTTGCCCTGCAAGTTCTCAGTATTTATGCCATTCAACCCTCATCAGTCCCTGGGGAATGTCAGCCATTCCATTTGGCGCAGGGCCCCTACAGCCGATGATCTCGCTCTGCACCTAGTCCACAGCTTGAGCATGTGAAGCTTGGGGTAGGGTCCTTCTCACCTGGCCCATAGCTGGGACTGTCCTTGCTCTGGGTGGACTTTTAGTCATCAACCACACCGATGGCACCTCAAGTTGTAGAATTTATGACTAAGCCGTGAAGGGAGGTTACAGCAATTTGCTTTAGCTCCTGCGGTTTCCACTATAACAGTTGTCCATTGGCTTTAGTGGTTCCCTGGCAAGGCACCTTCACTGCATTCTCCCTATGACCACCTCTGGTTCACCTAGTTTGTTTTATAGATCGGTAGGCTGTGTGAGTGCCTCGATGGTTGTTACTCTCCACCTCTCACCTTGGAGCTGTGGTTGCAGAGCTACCGTCTCGCAACCCTCCACAGCATTCCTGTTAGAAGGATAGAGTGAGAGTTTCCCTCCAAATTGGAAAATTTTCTTTTTCTTTTTTGGGGCTTCCAAATTGCAGTAGCAGAGCTGTCACTAATGAAATGATCCCATGCCTGGAGGGAAGGCAACCTAGACCTTGGACCCCCAGAAATTTCCTCCACAAAGGTTTTTTTTTCTCTGCTCCGTGCTGAAGGTCATAATATCTAGTTAGTATTTCCTCGTTGTATTAGATAGGATCCACTGTTGGATGGAGGTGGATGGTGTCCCTTACTTGCCGTTCACTCTCTCCTGCCATTCCCTCTCTCCTTAGGAGGTCCCCTTATTCTCCTGCAATCCATCTAACCCATGCCATTGGTGACCTGTGCATCCCATTATGTTATCAAGCTGCCTGATGCTGATCTATTACTACATTTCACAGCTACTGATGCCAGTATGCTTCATACTATTACTTTCATTTCTGGGGATTCTTCCTAAGGTACTTTTAACCAAGGGAATCATCTCATGGCACCTCTAGGGGTGGAACCTTCTAGAGGGTTCCTTGCTTCTGGTACCCCTACAGGGTGGTAATTCTTCTGGAATAGAGAGTGTTAATGGCCAAAACCTAAGTAACACAGCTGCACAAGCATAACACTATACTGGCTGCGGAGGCCATTGAACCAATGTTTACGTAGAAATTTAAGATTTAGGATTTCAAATCTAAATCCAGTTCAGATTTAAATTCCTTTTAAGATGTGAATCAGATTAGAATTCAGAAATTCCTGAATCCAAAAATCGGATTGCTTCTTACCCAGTTTTAGTGCTGGGAGCGAGGACATTGGCGAAAGGGAAATCTGCAAACTGGTATGGCTCTAATGTACACTGAATATATAACGTTCTGTTACATATTTTGGTAACTGACCATCCCTTTTTTGAGTTAAACTATCTGAGCACCATGTTTTATATTCAAAAGACGCACCACTTACCATGATTCCAGGGATCATAAACAAGCCAACATTTTGAATACAGCTCCCACTGGAGCACCTCTGATTTGGCGGGCAGTCACTCTCACTGCTGCAGCTCATTCCTGTTCAAGAGAAACCGGTATAGAGCAGTTGGTTATGTGAGATCCCAGGGAGGCAATTAATTTCTAGAACTATTCAGGATCAGTAAGAAATGATATCAAATTGGCAGTGCTGTGCCAGCACATTTTGACTTTGTTTCAATGCGCATCCTTTATTAAATTTATGGCCTCTGATGGTGAACTAAGAGAGAGGTAACAGTAGGACCCTATATATGGGAGAATCATCACCAGGCAAGGACTTATCCCAGTGAGAATCAATGAGGGGATGAAGAGTAATCAAGGGTACCAGGAAGATGGGAAGGTTGTGGGGAAGGAAAAGTTATTTGTAGATCTTGTGGTGGCACTCTGCTCTGAAAGGTCTGCTGCATGGATTGTGATAAGATAGCTACAGGGCTGGTTAATGTAGACCTCCTGACAAAGCTCTAACAAGCGAAACACTGAGGCATCTGGGTAATGTTAGTTGTTGATTTCCCTAGTGCTGGATGAGTTCACCTGGTGTTTTTGCACAGCAACCTTATAAATTGAGCTTTGGCATTTATGCTCTCATTATTTAACACTGTACCTCTGGAGTGCCTTCTGGTTTGTGGTTTCAGGTTAACGTATGGTCCAATGGGATTCCACTGCCACTACTCTGCCTCAACCTGCCCTCAGCATCTCGCAACAAGGGATGGAAGGTTGTGGGCAAGACTAAGGACATGGGATTACAGCTTCGGCAGATGGCAGCAGCACTGAAAATCAACAAGCAAAAGTTTTCCCTCCTTGAGGGATGTGGTGCAGACAACACCCCCAGCCTGGGGAGAGCAAACTGTTACGTAGATACATACTGTAGTATTTTTCAGCAGAAAAAGGCCACTTGGGCCACCCAGTCTGCTCAGATGATTCCCTGCCTATTCTGCATCTGCAGACCCTATCTGGTCCCTAGCAACCCTCCTGCCTCCCTGCCTCCTGTCTAATACACCCCATGTCTATCCCATGCATGCTTGATTCCCTACACTGTTCTACCCTCCACCACTTCCACTGACAGTCTGTTCCAGCAGTCTACCACCCTTTCAGTGAAGAAACATTTCCTCACATCACTCTTTAACTCCCCCTTCCAGCTTCATCGCATGCCCCTGGTCCTAGTACTCTTTCTCATTTGAAAGAGACTCTCCACCTGCACCCTGTTCACCATTTTGAGGTACTAGTGGATTTCTATTATGTCTCTCCTTTCTCTCTCTCTCTCTCTCTCTCTCTCTCTCTCTCTCTCTCTGTCTCTGTCTCTGCTCTCTTCCAGGGTGTACATCTTGAGATCCCTTAGTCTGTCCTCATAGGGCTTCTTGTGCAAACCATGCACCATTTTAGTTGCCCTCCTCTGGACTGAGTCCACCCTGTTAATGTCACATCTGAAGTATGGTCTCCAAAACTGGATAAAGTACCTCAGGTGGAGTCACACTAGCGAGTGATACAGAGGCAACACCACCTCCCTTCTGCTGCTGGAGATACCCCTCCCTATGAACCCCAGCATCACACTAGCCCTACCCTCTATCTTGTCACCATGAGGTCATCAGATATAACCCCAAGGTCACTGTCCTTTCTAGAGACTGTCAGTACATCTCCCCCACTCCATAATGAGCATCAATGTTCCTATGTTCAAGGTGTTTAATGTTTGTACTTTTTAGCTCTGTGCTTTATCTACCATGTTTTTGATCACCCCTCAAGTTTCCCATGATTCTGGTCCATTTTACCCCCCTCCCCAAGTGTTTACCTATTGCAAAGTTTGATGTCATCTACTAAATGACATATCCTCCTAGTTCTTCTGCAATGCCCCCAAGAAAGATGTTGAAGATGCCCGAGCCCTGTGGAACCCTTCTGGTCACTTTCCAGTCCATAGAATGAGTACCTTATATCACTATCTTCCATGTCCTATCCATCAACTACTTTCTAACCCAGTTCATCTCTTTGGATGCCACTCCTAGACTGGTAACCAAAAAAAAAAAACCAATAACAAACAATTGCTCTCTGGGAGCAGTAAACTAGTAAATCATCCACTCAATTTGGAGAAATTCCAAACCAAACAATATGTAGTAATAGTGGGCTTTATATTTGAATGCCATGGAGAGAACTCAAACAAACCCCAATGCTTCAACTCTGCACAAGCCTTCATCAGGTTGATTGTGCTGAATCTTTGCTACCCTCTTCACCTTGCTTCCTTCTTTGCTTGTTATACCTCTCTATCCTCTTTGCTTTGTGTTTCTTCATACCTTATGACTGCCGCCCTTCTACCTCCCATCCCACTTACTTGGAGAGCCATAATGGTCTCTTTTTCCTTCTGCTTTTGTTCTCTTGCCTCTAGGATCTAAGCAGCAGCCAAGCTTGCTGTAGGAAGGTGTGCAAAAGGGGGCAGCTGACAATAAGATACTTACAGTGGGGATTTAATTGTTAAGGGTACCAGGGAGGTGGTCTGTAGCACAGGCTGGGTGGGAAGGGAAGTGTACAGTCTCCCAGGGATGACAGCAAATAGAGAATTCCTTGGGACAGAGTGTTTGAACAGGGAGGTGATAGGAATGTCAGATGATGTCCATTTTGCAATGAATGACCAAGCAGGTCAGCTACTAGGGTTAGTGTAGGGCAATTTCAGGGAACAGGGGCCAGGCTTAAGGGTCTGGATGGCACTGTGACATTTGTGGAGGTTCTAACAGATACAGAAGTTAGAGGCAAGCAATAAAGCTGAAAATATTCTTTTTCAAGGAAAGGTCGAAAGGTTGGCAGTCTGAGGAGGAATTACACATCCTGCAGGACTAGGGTGCCTTGTGGAGGGATACAGGCCTGTTTACGCTGGATGTTCTTCACTCCACATGGGAGGGAGCAAGGGCAGTGAGTTAGACATTTGAAGCCTTTAATGTTGGGGAAGTAAACTAATGGGGAGAGGCTGGGGCTAGAGTCATCCATAAGGTATGCCCAATTTAAAGAGGCTTACAGTAGATACTACTCCCTCTGACTAGAAAGGGCATTCAGGAAATATGAAGCAACACAAATGGGGTACGAGGTACAATTGCAGTCCCAATACTGAGTATCAAAACTGATGAGTGGCACTTAATATTCTGCTTTTGAAATTTCAGAATTCAGTTTCTGAAGGAATTGTGCAGAATTAGGCTGCATTTTTGAAATTCTGGGAAATTCTGGCTGAAATCCACATAGTCCTGTTTCTTAGACAAGGAGATTAGAAAGGCAGCAACCGGAAGGACATTGTTCAGTATGGAAACTTCAGCATACCGGCTGCTGAATAAAGCATACTAATAGCAGAAGTACAGCACCATAAATTAGACCTTGATACACACTCTTCTGGAATGCTCCCTGACTCAAGAAGTGGAGGAACAAACATAGAAGTGAACCACACTCGACCTAGTTCTGATCAACTGACATAGCATCAGGGGGTTAACACTGGAAAAGCCACAAAGGTCTACCAACCACACTACAGTGTGATTCGACAAAACTTTAAGACCACAGCTACAGCTGACCTGAACAATATTCCTGAAGATTAGGAGGACAGACTTTGTGATAATGGAGGTTGAGTGACAGGAAGGGCTCACAGGGCATCAACAACTGGAAAGGCAGAGAACAAGTGGGAGCATATTAAAGAAGGAAGTTCAGCTGTAGCAAAAGCCTACCTCAGACAAGTAGGCAAAGGAGGAGATGCAAGAGGCCTATATGTTTCTCTAGGGAGGCTGGGTTGCATTTTGGTTGAAAGAAGCAGCATTCAAAGTATGTAACACCAAACAGATGGAGACAAGCAGAGAGCAGGAGGCTAGCAAGGCAATAAGAAGAGCCAAGGCAGAAGTGGAGTTCAAGACTACAGGAGGGATGAGGGCAAGGGTTCAGTTAACTCCAGTTTAGGAGTATTTGACTTCCAAACATAAGACAAAAACTTCCAAAACTAAGAGGGAGGAAGTCATTGACTTCCAAATATACAACAAAAAAAATAGATGACTTCCATCATTGCAGGCATGAAAGTCAATAAAGGATGTATTTTTTTCTGATAGAAATTATATTTTTACCGCTAGTATTTATATTATCAGCCATAAATTGGTCCTTCCCAGAACACTGACTTCCAAAATGTAGGATCCTGGAAGTATTTTGACTACCAAAAAGTTGGAATGACTTCCAGATTTTGACTCATGCAAGTTTTAGACTTCCACTAAACATTAATTAACTGAACCCCCAAGTGAGGGTAAATGATAAGGCCTTCATTATGTACTGTATGTCAGGAAAAGGAGAAAGAACAAGGGATGTAAAGAGAGGCCGAGAAAGAGTGTGGCATGGGTGAAGGAAGACAATAAGAAAGTTGATATTCTGAATGAATATTTCTGCTTGTTCTTCACAGTTGAGGGAGAGGACCTCTGCCAGAGTGCAGCATTCAGGCAGGGCTGGGAACACATTTGGAAAAGGGTAGAATCACAGATTAAAGGGCATTTAAGGGTCTGAAAGGGTTACAGAGAGGTAGCCCCCAGTTCCTGATGGTTTACTCCCATGGGTACTTAAAATGTTAGGTTAGGCCATTGCTGTACCCTGGCAGACCTATTCAACTGCTTTAATAAAATGAGCATAGTTTACAGGGACTGGGAGGTAGTGGACATTGTCTCCATGCACAAGTGGGTAGATAGGGGGAGCCAGGGGATTATAGAGCCATTAGCCTGACTGCCATTGTCAAGGAGCTTCTTGAGACTATAATCAAGAAACAGCTGGTCAGTCTCCTGGAGCAGCATGGACTTCAGGATGATAAGCAGCATAGATCTGTGAAAGGAAGGTCCTGTCTAACTCCTTAACACAGGACTTGCTCAAGAGACAAGTGCTGGGCTTCCTGTACCTGGGTTTCAGCAAAGCCTTTAACTCTGTCCCATAAAAGGCTGGAAAATGAATGGGGGGACTTGGGTATATGAGAGAAAGTCCATAGGTGGGTGGAGAATTGGCTAGGGGAAGAACCCAAAAGAGTGGTACTAAATGTCAATCACTCTGAGGTCAGGGGGGTTTATGAGTGAGGTCCCACTGGGGTCATTCCTGGGTCAGGTGGTCTTCTATGCATTTACCTATAATACTGGTGAAGATATCCTATATAGGATTTGATAGAATAGGATAGGATAGGTAGGATACGATAGGACAGAACAGGAACTTTATTTTAAACTTAATTTTTATAGATGTAATCAACAAAATTCATACAAATAAGAAGAGTTGTTACCTCAAGGGCACGGTTAATCAGAATATGAAAAACATGTAAAATAAGTCAAGTTGAATTCCCTATGACCTTGAAAGGTAGTTCCGTACGAGAAGTCTCAAACTAGTTGCCACAGGGACAAGATCCAAAATGATAGACAATAAGAGACTGTATACAAGAAACACATACAATAAGCTCTAACAATAAAGTGCCTCAAGGGAATGAATAACCACAGTAAAAGTGGGTATAACAAGAACAATAATAGAAACAGTAGTAGCAAACAGTAGTGTGTGGACCTGCCTATGGGCCCCAGCACCTGGCAAAGTATAAAGAGGTAATACTGAACAATTGACCTATAGTTATCCATTAAGGGTCTATAATGAATGAAAATTCATACAAACTGACTGGAGAGATTAGAAATGATCATGCAATAGTCACAAAAAAAAAAGGGTTTATTATCCATGGGTGTCTCTAGCATCAGTTTGGTGTCATGGGCACCAGACTTCCAAAAACTTGGGAAGACACAGGCGAAGGGTAGTTGTGATTTGTTACATCACCTCAATTTCAGAACTGTTTTGTTTCCATTGTAATAATGTGGGAGGGCCTGGGGTCAACCAGTTCAGTGTTATACATTTATTTATTTATTTATTTAGTTAAACATCAGTTTAGAAACCTTTGAGCCAGAGGCTCATTTACAAAGGTACCTCGTCACAAAGAGGACATCAGAACAGTAGTACAAGGGACACAGTACTTACAAACAAAACAGTTACAGTTCAATTACAATTTTGTTTCAATAGAATACAACTCCAACGAACAAAAGATAACAAAAGGTGCAAAACTTATGGTCGGGAGCTGGTGGGAGTAGAAGGGAGGAGATAGGGAGGAGGAATTAGTAGGGAAAGGAAGGGGAGCACTCAGTGAGCATTGTCAAACAGAGTATATATATATATATATATATTTTTTTTACACTAGGCTAGCAGCAGTTGCATTTGTGAGAGCTAAGCAGGAAGTTTCTGAGCCTGGGCTTAAAGCAAGCTAAGGTTAGTGAGTTTGAGACATTGGCAGGGAGGGAGTTATACCAGTGGGGCGCACGGTAGGGGAATGCCCTCTGACCTTGAGAGGTCCTGGCTCTCGGAATAACTAGGGTAGCTCTTGACGAGCTGCACGTGATCAGGGTCGGTGCAGTATGGTGAATGGAGTTGGATAGGCCTATGGGGTATAGGCCATGCAGGGCTTTAAAGGTGAGCTGGCATGTCTGATACATGAGTCGCTCTTCCAGGTTGAGTAGGGTAGCCAGGGTGTACAGCTCACATGTGTGAGTGAGTCTGGGAGCACCAGTGATAAGTCTGCAGGCCTTATTAACTGTGAGGTGAACCTTGTTGAGGGCAGTCTGATCTGCTGAGCCATAGACCGAAGGCCATAGTCAATGAGAGACATGACAGAGGAGGTGACAGCCAGGCGGAGGGCATCAGGAGGGAGGCATTTCTTGTGCCGTAAAGAATGCCTAGCCGTGAATTGGCAACAGAATTTAGGGCAGATATATGTCCATGGAATGAAAGTGCAGGGTCAAAGGTTATACCAAGATATTTATAGGACTGCACCTGGTCAATGACAGATTGGTGGAGTGGACAGCTAGGAAACTTGCTGTACTTATTTTGGGGGTGGAGAAGAGCATCGTTTTTGTTTTCTTAAGGTTGATAACAAGTCGTGCTCAGTGAACTAGGTAGCTGCAGAGTCAAAGACTAGTTGGAGGAGTTCTGTAGCAGCATGGGGTCATTGTGGGAGGCAACGAGAACAGCATCATCGGCATAGAGAGCATCTTACCACGTACAACTGCTGGGTAGGGAGTTAAGAAAGAGTGAGAATAGTAGGGGTCCAAGAATTGAGCCCTGCGGCACCCCAGAGTGAATGGGGCATGTTTCAGAGAGAGTACCGTTGACTTTCACACATTGGGAGCGGGCAGAGAGATAGCTGGTGCACCAGGAAGCAGGTCCTGAGGCAAAGCCTATTAGGTCGAGGGTGGAGAGCAAAAGAGGATGCGAAACGGTATCGAATGCTTTAGACAGGTCAATGAATATAGCTCCAGCCAGGGCACCAGAGTCCAAGGAGGCATGGAGGAAGTTGGAAAATTCCAGGAGTGCTGTATTGGTACTATGACCTGCTCTGAACCCGTGTTGTTCAGGGCAGAGAACATTGTACTTACAAAGGTAGTCAGAGACTTGGGATGCCACAATTTTCTCTAACGCCTTAGAGAGGGGGGAGAGGATTGAGATGGGTCGGTAGTTACCCGGAAGAGTCCTGTCACCACCTTTATGGACAGGGGTAACTGTGGCAATCTTCCAGGCAGAGGGAATTGTCCGAGACAGAGTGATTTGTTGAAAATGCACGAATAGGTAAGAGGACCTGATCCAGGACCTGACGTAAAGGCAGGGATCAAGTGAGTCATTACCGATGGTGTTACCTTTTAGGGCTTTTAGCAAGTAAGGCCTAGCTTCTTGCATGGTGACACGACGCAGGTGGAAAGAGGCGGCAATGGGTGGTGGTACAGATGGAGGAGGTGGACTGAAAAGTTACCAGGAAGTACTGAGCTAAGGTCGGTAAAGGAGTTATTGAGGTGGGTGGCAATGAGGGCAGGGTCAGAGGAGACGGTACCATTGATGTTGAGAAGAGAAGGAGAGGGGGACTGGGAGTGACCATTCAGTTGCTTGATGTTGTCCCAGAAGCACCTGGGGTTCCCCCAGTAGGAGGTAAGAGAGGCTTGGTAGTATTCCGCCTTTGCTTTGCAGATGGCCCAGGTGCACTGGTTGCGGGTGGCAGCATAGGACTGCC
Source organism: Neoceratodus forsteri (assembly GCA_016271365.2). Taxonomy (NCBI): domain Eukaryota; kingdom Metazoa; phylum Chordata; order Ceratodontiformes; family Ceratodontidae; genus Neoceratodus; species Neoceratodus forsteri. The sequence goes on along the minus strand of CM028138.1, from coordinate 618,048,158 downwards.
TGTCAGCTGAATGGCCAGTAGCAACAGCAAGGTGCCAAAGATTGTCGCATTGCTTAAGTTGCCACAGTAGGGCAGGGGTGATCCAAGGGCATGTTTCACTTTGGACCTCCTAGCAGTTATGGGAGCAAAGATATCACAGGCAAAGTTGAAAGTGCTTACAAAGAAGGCCAGGGCCAAGTCAATGTTGGTTGCCCTCGTCCAGAGAGGACCAGTCAGTGTGGGCAAGGAAGCGCAAGGCCTATGAGTCCCCAGGCCTAAGCCGCCTTGAGAGGTGGTTTTGACCGGGATGAGGGCCGAGGGGTTTCCAGTTTAAAAGCACAGGGAGTGGTCGCTGAGGCAGTCAGGAGGATTTGGATGTTGTGGATGCGGATTGGCCTGTTGGTGAGGACTACATCCAGGAGGGTGCTTGTCCCCCAGGGTTTTTCTAGTAGGCTGTGTGACCAGTTGAGTTAGGTCAATTGAATCGAAAGCCTCACGGTGGGAGGAGGACGAGGGGCAGAGCCAGTTTATATTCAAGTCGCCCACCAAGATTTGGTCCAAAGAGTTGGGTAGGGAGGTGAGGTAGTCAATTAGTGGGCCCAGGTCTGGGATTGGTTCTTGGGGGGTATGTAGGCTACGGTTAGGAATAATGGGCCTCTAGCTGGGTCAGGGGACAGCTTTAGAGTAAGTGCCTGGGCCTCATGGTCGAGGTCAGCGGGGAGTGGTAGCCCCATGAGAGAATCCTTCAAATAGAAGACACAGCCCCTCCCTCGACACGGTCCAACCGGGTGGAGAGTGTAGCCGGGAGAGAGACATGAGAGTTAGGAGTGGAGGGAGACAGCCAGGTTCCCAACCAGGGCAACAACATCAGGTTTATGAAGTGTCACCCAGCAGTGTAGAGAGTCCAGTTTTTCAGGAGGCTACAGATGTTCATAGAAGCAATGCGCAGCCAGGAGATTTCAGGGGAGGACCAGTGCTGCCAGGCCGGGATTGGGGTGGACATTGCCTGACAGGAGCAGGAGGAGGAGGGCTGATCTGGGGAGTGCACAATGGCGGGATAGCTTTCGACGATTGGAGAGGGGGTGATGAGGGGGTGATCACCAAGTGAAAACAGCTACTAGAGAGCAGTAAAATGTGACAAGTGAGGTATTGGGAGCAAATTGTTCAAACTTAATCAGGCTCCCTCTAGTGGCAAAACAATATAAGGAGCTAATGGAGAAGTTGGGTGGCACAGGCAAAAGATTAACTTGCTGGGGGCGGGCTGGTAATGCAACCACCTCTAGTATATGGTATAGCTTAACCTTATTTCCATAACCCCCAAAAGATCTGGAAGCGCCAGGACAAAACTTGTTAAGGTAAAAGGGACAGGGGTGTCAAAAAGCAGTTGTTTATTGGCATGGATTTGTTGCCAAAAAGGAACTATAAGGGGGCAGCTCCAAAATATGACAGTAACATTATTTATATAGTGCCTTTCTGGAGCTCAATGAGCTTAATAATACAAATGACCAGTTCAAGTTGTAGATAATGCAGAATCACAGTTCATAGTTATATTTAGTTAAATGCAAATCCCACACAGTCATTGGAACCTATACATCTCTTGAGAAGACTCATCTGAACAGCTAGGTTTTTAGCTGCAATTTAAAATTTTCTGCTGAGGGGGCAGTGTGGATAGATTTCAGGAAGATTATTCCACAGTCTTGGTACAGCTACAGAAAATGCTCCAGGGCAAGATGTAAGATGTATCTATTTGCAAATAAAACAAACATATATGGCAGGGTGGATAGTGAAGAGAGTAGGAAGGTACTGAAAAGAGAACCGAGGGTAATGAAAAGCTGGCCCACAATTTGGCAACTGAAATTCAGTGGTAAAAGTGTAAGGTAAGTTGGGGATGGGGGCAATTTGAGAACTGAACATTGGATGTGGGTTCAACTGGCATGGACAACAGAAGTGAAGATTCTGTGGGTTATTATTAGTGACAGTCTAACACCTCAACCTACTGTAACAAGGCACAAGGGAAAACTGATAAGTTTCTACTATGCATGAGGAGGGCTTTCTCAAACAGACAGAAGGAGATGATCTTGTCCCTTGTCTTGTCCTTGGTGAGGCCACACCTTGAGTACTGTGCACAGATTCAGAACCTTCACCTGGAAAAGGACAAGGACTACCTGGAGCTGATGCACAGCCAGCAGGAGAGAACCTATGAGGAAAGATCCACTAACTTCGACATGTATTCATTGGCAGCCAGGAGTTAGATTGCAGACATGATCAAAACCTTCAAGTACTTGAAGGTTATAGAGAGGGTGGACAGGCAGCAATGGTTAAACTTTGAGAGAAGTCCATAACAAGGGGCCATGACTATAAGCTGGTGGGGGGGGGATTTAGGAGGAACGTGAGGAAATACTTCTTCACTTAGAGGGTGGTGGTATAGTGGGAGTAATCTGCCAGAAGAGCTGGACAATGTAAAGTCAATGAGCACTTACAAGAGAGAGTGGGGACATACATAGATGGGACTGTTAAAAGTGATGAGGAAGAGCTACCTGGGAGCAAGGGTTAGCCCAAACAAAAATGAGGAATGATTATTCTGCTGGAAGCTCAAAGCAGCAGTGCAAGAATTTGGTGAAAATGTTAACGTTTACTTTTTTATTCTATTTTAGATTGCCCCTTAACTACTGACTTGTATACCATTCTTTCCACAATTTAAGTCTGCTTTAGTGCTTTTTTCATCATCTGAAATAATAAAAGGAGTGCTCCTGTTAATATGGCTCAGACCAGGTTTTCATCAGTATTCCTGACTGTTTTTGTACATCAATTATTTAAAATAATTTCTGATGTGACTAAAATGAACTAGCATGCAGCAGGCAGTGCTCCATGACCTTATGGAATAAGAGGTGTTCAAAAACAGCTGGGAATAGTGATGAAAACCTGGTCTGAACAATATAAAAAGGAGCGCTCCTTTTATTATTTCAGATGTAAAAAAAATGCACTAAAGTATACTCAAATTGTGGAAAGAAGTTTCCATGTCATGACAGCAATTGCAAAACAGCAGTCGCTATTATGGCAAGTGTATATCACCGAAAAACATATTGGCAATATACACTTCATGCCAACAACACTTCCAGGAACACTTAGTGTTTTTGCGGTGGGGGGTTGTGCCACCCCCCCCCGAGGGGCTTAGCCAAGGCACCCCCCCCCAATTTTAGAGTACCAACTCTAGGGAGGGTGCATGTTAAGGAGGGTACAACACTGGGTGTGGAAGTTAAAAAAAATGGCAGTCGCAAGCAGTGGCAAAATTTCCTCCTCAGTCCAACATGAACCCAGTGACTGCACCAGAGCCAGCCACCCTAACCACCACACCACAGAGCTGGCTCGCCAATCCCCTGCCTAAACCCTCTTCCCTATATCTCCCCTCCTCTTCCCCATCCCTCCTCTTCTGGTCGCCTCCTCACTGTTCCATTGTTACTCTTGCAGGGTAGTATGTAATGATGGCACTAAAAATGAGTCGCTATTTTTCCAATAGTTCATTTTTAATAGCTATTATACAATGGCAAAAAAAATCTTGGACTCTGATTGGTCAGTCTGGTACTGGACCCGTGATGTTATCCAAGTACAACATCACAGATCAAGTCCCAGCACACTTATGACCGCATAAAATGTAAAAATAAATTAGTCCACAGCCATCTCTGTCACTCTTCAACACTCCCCGCAAAAGTAGCATTTGCAATGCACAGCACTGTAACCCAGTACTTTCACATATTCCCCCAATGTTCTGTTTCTTCACTTTAAAAAAAAAAACCAGAAGCTGAGTGAAAGCCGTCTTTATGATCGACTTCACAACAATTCCTGCTCCACAGCTGTTCCACCCCAACGTAGCGAGTGCACCCCCGCAGTAATTTCCTCAGCATAAAACAAACCGTACCAATATTTTTTAAAAGTCCCACTTAGCTGCCAGCCTTTTCTGCTTTCACACTGTCACACATGCTCACAATCAACCGCTCCTCTACCAGCGGCATCACACTTCAAATCTCCTTTTCCTCAGACTCGCTGGTCACGCGCTTCAGTAAAGTCGCTCACTTTGGTTCGTGGTGGAAAAAAACAGCAGTGCTTTCTCTTTACTCTAGAACAGCCTCATAAGTAAATCCATCTCCTAACACCCTCTCTTAGCTACAAAGCTTCCTATCATTCAGCATCACACCTGCCCTGCCTGGCCCCGGGTTGGCAACGGAACAGAAGAAATAAAACTTCGCACCCGCTCTACGAATCTACTTTTTCAGCACTCTGACACTCAAACTCGCATTTACATCCTGCACAGTTGGTTTCACTTACCTAACACATGATATCCCTCTTGTCTCAAATCTTCACAGATAAAAAAAAAACAAACAAAAACCCACCATATCACAGACATCACACAATGGCAACGGGGGCACAAGAATAGTATGTCAAAGGACACCAATACATAGCAACAGCACCACCTTCTGGACACAATGAAAATTGCACACTATTTTGTTAATTAATATACCTCCACATACAAAAATGAACTGAAAATGTAAAATAAATATATATTTTTCATATATTTTTTCTGTTTTTACAAGTGAGCCATTGTATATTAGCAATAATGCACTCCAGGGTGTGTGTTGTGCTGGGATAACGTCACTTCTGGGGTGATTAGCCGCACTCGGCCTGCGGCCTCGTGCCTAATCACCCCAGGCGTGACGTTATCCCAGCACAATACACACCCTGTCGTGCATTATTGCTTAATTATCACTGGGTACCAGTAAAGAATGGTATCATACAAGTCAGAAGATAAGGGTCAATCTAAAATAGAATAAAAAAGTATGGGTCAAAATTTTCACCCAGTTCTTGCACTGCTGCTTTAACCAGTGCTAGACTGGCAAGGGCCTAGGTAGAAACGAAGCACTCTGGATGGACGATGAGCCTTTTTCTGTCTCTAAACATCTACTGTATGCATACAGAATCTTTGTGTGTCTGCAGTATACCTATCTTTCAACTAATTTTTTCTTTATTCAATTAAGCTATATGACCAGGAGGGCACACTGAGTGGAGGACAACTCATTTCCAGGTGTGTTCTGAGAGCAAGGTGAGTACTGAAATATAGCAAACAGCAAGACAGAATTATATAGTGGTAATGCCACATTTTTATAAACAAAGGCAAATAAATAATGTAAATGGTTTTAGTTTATTGCTGATGAGGAAGGGAAAGCTAGAAATTCTGCTAATTTTCAGCCTTGTCCTGGGGTGAGAGGGTTGAAGATACAGCAGCAAACTAAAATGTTCAATCAAGTTAACTGTTGATGGTATCTTTCATGAATAACTATATAAATATTAAATTTAAATACATAAATAAGTGAACTGGCAAGAATACTGACAGAAACAGGGGTATAGTAAGGCAAAATACTATTAATTCAGAGTTTAACAAATAACGTATATTATAGAATGGCAAGAGAAAATCTAGAAATGTAATTGGCCAAGAGATGTCACCTGACCATGTATTAAATTTCTATAAACAGTCAGTTGCCAAATCTCATTTTACTCCCCCACAAAAAACACAGCCATTTTGTAAGAGTAATAAGCCACTCCAGGACGTGCATCATATGATTTTATTGCTCTTCCCAGGACTATAATATAAACACACTTGGTCTTTGACCATGTGCATCACCACACCAGTGGTGTATACATTAAAATCATATAATACACACCCTGTTGTGGCTTCTTACTTGCATAAATCCTGTAACTGTAATAGCAGATAAAACCACAGGAGCACCAGTTTGTTGCTGCACAGTAGACAACTCAAAGAGGTACTGAAATATGTGCTAGCCACATGATGAGCTCAGAGGCAAGTATGGGAAGAAAGAAGAAAAAGGTTATTGACATGAAAGGCTAGAGAAAGGAGAGGGAGCTGTGAGGAGTGATTGTGTTTGGGACAGGTGTGGAAAATGTGGTAATGGTTTAGGGTTTTTGAAGGCACAGAGGCAAAGATGGAGTGTAAAGGGCAGAGGGAAAGATGAAGTTTAGACCAGAAAATGCAGTGCCTGTAGGAGATAGCAACATGCCCCACTGAAGGTATGGAGTGAAGGATGGAGAAAGAGGTGTAGTTTGTCTTAGAGGAGCTGGTGAAGAGAGAGTTTATGTTGCATGGGAGAAAGCCTTGCCAGATTTTGAAGATCAGAGTAATGCAATGGTAGATGCCTGCCTTTCAGGGTCAGAGTTGATGAAACAGTGATCTACATTTGTCTGTCAAGCCATCTGTTAGTGAAGTTATTTAATGTCTGCCTCACTGTGTTTGCCTGTCTCTGTCATTCTGTCAGTTCTTAGTGCAGTAATACAGTATAAACTTACCCTCATCGCCTTCTACAGTCAGCATTGCAACTAGGATCAGAGCAACCAGCAGGATGGCCTTCATGTTCTGCCTGATGATTTTTTGTTTTCTACAGGCAGTCAGAATTCAGGAGGCATGGAGTGTGATGGTGAGCTCTGTGAACTCAGTGGTATATTTTAATATCATAGCCCTTCGACCCCAAGGGCCCTCAAACCCCACCTCTTTCCAAAGATATATTGTCCCATCAGAACTGGGTCAGGTCAGTAGCAACGAGTGCTTCTTAATTTTCACTTTCAGAGACAATTTTTTTTCATTGCTTTGAGAAGGGTACATTGTGACATAAAAGCACCTTTTCACAACATCTATACATGAGCTTCAATTGTGTAAGTTATCTTTTTGTTATATCTGTCAATTGTCGCAGAGTAACAGGGATGTCCCTGATTTTACCACACATAATTGCTGCATTTTTTATCTGTCCCACATTCAAAAGGTACTACCTACAGTCACAGAGAATGTGCTGTCTCACATTGTACTCTTCAACATTAAAGAACACCAAAAGCTAGACAATAGAAAATTATGAATATTTTTTTATTACAGAAAATGCTACTGAACATTTTTCACATACATGCGAATAACACCTTACATAACATGTTTTCGTAAGGGAAAAAAAGAAGAGATCAACCTCAACAACAGTCATCCTATTACTTACATAGCTACTATTAATCCTGCAGCATCCTTACATTACCATACATTTTTTTTGTGCCCCCTCCCACTGCCAGCCATCTGCTGGGTCAAGGACCACTCAGCTGCAGCTTCCCCATATTAGTTGCTGCCCCGGAACCCCTGGTTTGCCCCCCAGGGTGGGGCTGTGGCACCTGAAGCCCAGTGAAGGGTGCCACGAGCAATGGGATAGGGCGGAGGGTGGCCTGGGGAGCCGATTGCAGCTGGGGGGCAAGCTTCATTAAGGCAGTAGGCAGGCTAGGTTTTTTCCCCATAAGCGGGGGGCTAGAACATGCAATGATGCCAGCATCCATCATGCTCCCTTGGTTCCTTGTTGGCACTGGCTACTGTGGTTCCCCTGGCCTCCACCAGGGGTCACCCAAGCACTGGTGACACCCATACCCACCCCCCAGAGAAGGAGAGCAGTCCTATGGATGCTCAATCCCTTTCCTCTGGCCGGCCCTCTGATGATGCAGGTCCATTTCTGAACCCAGGTTGCCAGCATCACAAGTGGAAATCCAACCGCTGCAACATTACCATACTTATAATGGAACTCTAATGTCACCTGACTAAAAGAGATACAACATTCCTTAGTAACTAACTCTTACACCAACCATGTAGGTTCTTCTATTGCAGAGCCCTCCTGGTAGCAAGTATAGTGTATCCAATAATATATATATATATATATGTGCTGTACACAGGAGAATAGTCTCCCATGTCCCTTTTTCTGCAATATAGAAAGCCTTAGTCCATCTCTTTTTCCATGTGAAGTACAGCCTGTGAAGAATGAGTTGTGGTAAAATGGTGTAAAGTCCTCAAACAGGAGGGTTACCAGGAGGTGGTGTGGGTACCAAACAGAAGTGGGAGTGTGTGTGCCCCATTTTTATAGTACACTGGGAGCTTATTAGCTTCTGAGAAGCATCCGAACACTACTAACTTTGCTATGGCCGTGGGCCACATGAGGAGAGAGGTGGGAGTTTGTTAGTTCCATCTTGCCTGTGTGGCTCTCTTTGCTTCCAGAAAAATAGAAGCCAGACAATGTTTATGGTGGAGGGAGCCTGCAGTCACTTTTGACATGTCTCTTAACACAATGAGTTCAAGGTTCAGGAGTATTGTAATCCCCACCACTTTGGAGCAGTCATCCAACACTCCGTATAAGAAATGCCTTAGGGTGGGGCATTGCCACAGTATGTGTACCAGATTGGCATTTGGTGTCAGGTATCTCCAGCACTTGGAGTGCATTAAGACTCCCATATGTTGCAGTGCTGCTGGTGTGTGAACCATTTCAGCAGTATCTTAAATTGTATGAGTTGTCCTCTGGCATCTCTGTATGCCATGTACGCTCCCCTAACAAACTAATCACAGGCTGCTAGGGAGATCTCTGTTTGCTAGTCCTGGGCCCATTGGGTTCAGCACTTGTCTTTGCTCGTTGGTTGTGCATCTTGGATTTGTCCATATATTCTCCCTGCAATCCCCTTAAGCTTGCCAAGCCTGATGGTGTCCTAGGCACTCCCATTCAGTCCCACCCTCACTTTTTAGTCTTAGCTTGGACACTGCTTTCCTAATTTGGAGAAACCTCCAAAAGTCTGTTTTAGGGAGTTGGTGTGTAGCCTGCTGCTGCTGAAATGACATCAAGACTCCTGATCCAGGATTACAGATGCCTTGCTGGATCCATGATGGCCAAGTAACTGTCTGCATTCCCCCATAGCTTTGTGTATTGCACTGGGGAGCCTCAGTGGGTTTGAGGTGTCCAGGTAAAAGTCATACCTTGTTACCATACTGTCCATGTTTTTGATATAATGGGGGAGAAGAGGAGGAGGTGGTGGAACCTTGGAAAGCCCTGCCTGGTGAGCTGGTTCAGACTTCAGCGGTGGAGGGTTTCAAGAGGGGTTGGGACAGGTACAGAAAGGGAAAGAAATGGGATGACCTGGCCCATGGGGGCTGGGATGGAAGATAGGGGTTACAGAAAGACAATGGGGGGGAAGGTCTCGGTACCCAACTAGGGATCTGAGGCACGAGCAGACTTGATAGACTGTAAGGTCTGTTCAGCTAGCAATTAGTATGTTAGTATGTTAGTCAGTTTCCATAGGCCATTAGTATGTTAGTATGTTAGTCAGTTTCCATAGGCCTCTCATTATGTCTGAGCAATGTTCCCCGCCAAATAACCCCTGCCATATCTGCCTCCAATCCCATCCACATTGGGGTGTGTCTGCCAGTGGACATAAACCATCTAGTCGCCTGCACCATTCTACAGGCTAGATAGTATTCGTGAAACCAGGGAAGGCCCAGTCCACCTGCTTACCAATGCATCCTGAGCCTCACCCTGCTGAATCTGGAGGGTTTGCCTTCCCAGAGAAAACTTGCTGTCAGTCAATCCAGCTTCTTAAATATTTTTTGTAGTATGGCTACCGGGAGGTTGCAGAAAAGGTATGTTATTTTTGGAAATGAAAGCATTATCAATGCCTCCACCTTCCCTTTAAGAGATAGCCTGAGGGTGAGCCATCTCTGCATCTCTGCCCTAAGCATGTTGAAGATGGGGAAGTAGTTCTCTCCCACCAGATCTTTCCAATTTGTCCAGATCTTTATCCACAGATATGTGAATGCACCTGGAACCCATACCACCGGGATGGTCTGTACACTTTCTTTAGTACATGCCATATTAAGGAGTGATGTAGTAGTCTTTTTCTGGTTCACTTGTAGAACTGATTGGTTGGTGAACTCTCTAAGACTATCAAGCAGAGAGGGTAGGTTCTCACTTGGGTTAGATATCATAAGAAGGAAGTTATCTGCGTACGTGTTTGTGACATACTGTTTCCCTCGGACCTCTATACCATGTATCTCCAGTGTTTGTCGAAGCTTTCTAGTGAGAAGATTCAGCACCAGCAGGAATAGTAGAGGGGGCAGGGGGCATCCCTGTCTTCTTCCTTTCTGCAGCACAAAGGGGCCTGATGTTTTGCTTGGTGAGGACTCCAGCCATGAGGGAGTTGCATAGAGTATGTACCAATCCCCTGAAGTATGAGCTGAATCCATAAGCCATAAGGACTGAGTGCAGATAGTCCCACTCTACCAAATCAAAGGCCTTGTAAAGGTCAACTGCAAGAGCAGCCATCAGTACTGAGGAGTGCGAGGCTATCCATTTGAGGTTGAACACTTTATGAATGCTGTCTGCCCCATCCTCCACTTGCTAAAGCCAGACTGTGATGGGTGTACTATACTTGCCAAGACTGTGTCCAGTCAGGTGGCTAGTATCTTGGCTATTACCTTTGTATTGACTGAAATTAGAGAAATGGGTTGGAAGTTCAAACAGTCAAGAGGGTCTGAGGAGTTTTGGGGGAAAAGTGTAATGATGGCCTCTCTCATTGTGGGGAGGTAGCATTCCTGTGTGTTTGCACTGCAGAGGCCCTCCAGTAGGGGAGTGGATATCTTCTCACTTAGAAGTTAATAAATCTCTGCAGGCATGCCATCTGCCTGATAAGGCCACCTTGATTTCCTCAAGCAATATTTGCTTGTCCAGGGCTTCGACTGCTGCTGGGCTCAACTGAGGAAGGGCCACCTGTTCTAAGAAAGGGGCTGCTTTGGAGTTAGGGGGATCTTCCATCTGAGTGGAGCTGGTGGAATACAGTTTTTGATAAAACTTCTGCATCATCTCGTTCACTTCTGAGGGTTTTCTCGAATTCTGACCTTTAGGTAACTGGAGAACCATTATCTGTGATTATGCTTTCTGTTTCCTGAGATAAGCCAAAAGCTTACCCACTTTGTCACCTGCCTCCCAGAATCTGTATTTGGATCTCAATAGGTGCCATTCCACCTTCCTTTGAGCTTTTGTATTATTCTTATATTTTAGTACTATAATCTGTACTATGAGCTTGAGGGGGGGGTCCTGTATGCTTGAACTGGAGTTCCATTACTGCAGGCTTTTCATTAAGCCATGCCAGCTCTGCTCTCCTGTTTTCATTTTGAGAGAAGCCATGTATGACATGCCACAGCCTCGCAGGTTAGCTTTGAATGCCTCCCCTACTGTGCCTGCTCCCACTTCCCCATTTGCATTAATGGTGAAGTAGGTTTTGGCCTGCTCTTGTATCTGTGGCCTAAATTCCAGGTCTTTGAGCAACATTAGGTTGACCCTCCATCTAGTAGAGGCCAGCTGTGCCCCAGTTGGGTGGAAGGTCATCCCAACAGGAGCATAATCTGAAAGTACTACTGGGTCTATTGTTAGACCATGAACTCCTTGTGCTGCAGCACCATCCAACAACCAGAAATCCATTCTGCTGTGTGTATTGTGGATCGCAAATAGAATGAGTAATCTCTGCCCATGGGATTACCTCTTCGTCAGAGGTCTATTAACCTCCATTTATCCATCAGGCCTACCAGTGTCTCTTTGGCTCTGAGGTGAGAGTTTGGTGTGGGTCTTGACTTGTACAAGAATATATCCTTCACCAGGTTAAATCCCCCAATATGATGGGCATAACCTCCAGTCCCTCTGTTGCCTCTGCGATTGCCTGGCCTATCTAAGGGAAGAAGTCCTGCACATCCTGATTTGGTGCATACAGGTTTACCAGTATTACCCTGTCCCCTGGAAAGGACAGCCTTGTCACTACTCATCTTCCATGCTTGTCCAGTTCCACCCATTCCTCTCTCCATGGACAAACCTTGTGCTACAAAATGACTACCCCCTCGTGGTTTTGGGTGTAGCCGAGCTGTGTATCACCTTACCTACCCACATCTTTTTAAGCCACTGTACCGTCCCGGCCATGAGGTGTGTCTCCTGAATCAAGACAATGTCTGCTTTCATCGATTTGAGATGTTGCAGAATCTTGGTGCACTTGAGTGGGTGGTTTAGCCCCTTCACATTCCAGGAAACACACCTCACACCTTTCTCAATGTTATTGGTCATGTTCCCAGCTGCTGACACCCCAATGTCACTTACCTCCTTTTTGTTCCTGAAATTTCAGGTGCCCACCCTTCTTTGTGTCCTTTACCTGGTCTAATGTGGTAGGCCGTCCAATAGGGGGTTGTGTCCAGATTGTTTGAAGAGTCTTCTCCACTGACCTGGATATGGTGAGGAGCATAAGACAAGCATTTGTCAATGACAAATGTTGTCTGCTAGCATTAGCACTGGTAGTGCAAGACTTAGAGATGCATAATAGGAATGGCAGTGAAGTATTGAACTGATGCCAACCCCCACCCTGAAGAACACATTTTCAACATAGGCATTTTGGGATCTCCCCTCATGAACAGTGGCACTGTGATTTTGTTAATCTGTCCCAAAGTTGATTTCCAAAGCGACCAGTCACTCTGTGCAACAGGTGTGAAAACACATTTTGGGCAGGTTGTGAAAAATTACAGCTGTACTGTTCATAGGAGGTATGAAAAATGCCAGTGTTGAAAATCTGTCTGGAAATATTGCACATTTGGCGGTTACAGGCCGAAAACTGTGCAACGATGCTTGTAACAGTCATTTTATGGACTTTCATCACCAAATTTTCAACATATGCATTTTAGGACCTCTGCTCATGAAGACTGTCACTGTCATTTTGTCAAACTGTCCCAAAAACTGATTTCGCACAGAGACCGCACTCTTCAGAGCCGTAAGTGTGAAAACACATTTTGGCCAGGATATGTAAAATGACAGCTGTACTGTTGATAAGGAGGTGTGGAAAAATGCCATGTTGAAAATCTGGAGTGAAAATATTACAAATTCAATAAGTTACAAGCGTGCGTGGAAACTGCACAATGCACGCTTGTAAAACAGTCATTTTTGTTTTTTTTTCTCCAAATTTGCAACATAGGCTTTTTGAGAGCCCACCTTATGAACAGTGGCACTGTCATTTCATTAATCGGATCCTGAAAGGTGATTCTGCGCAGTTACTGCAAAATCACCTTTCTGGACGAATAATGCCATGACAGTGACTGAATTCATGAGCAGATGCCCCAATAACCCCATGTTGAAAATGTGGTGCCAAAATTCCTAAAAATGTCCGAGATATGTACCAAAGTTGAAAAAACCCTATTTATGCCATTATACAGCTTGCCTGCATTTCTTAAATTCATGGTCGACTTTGAAGAGTGCAGACGTGTTCCCGGTCCACCGAAGATCATCACGCTGGACTCTGGCAGTAAGTATGGTATGAAGGGTGGAGAGGGGAGGCAGGATGCACAGAGGGTGGGCATGGGCTGAGGAGGGAGCAGGACAGACCGCGAGGAACCTTTTTCTTCATTTACAGGTTTAAAAAAAAAAAAAACATTGTGGGAATTTTTTTTTTACAGGGACATTTGGCACACGGGGTGGGCTCCCAGCATGCCACCTGAGTGTTTGGGGGGCTAGCCGGCTGGGGATTGGGCACCTCGGCTGGCACATACCAAAGGGGGGGACCACGAGGGACTGTTCTCTTCTTTTACAGGAATGAATATATATATATATATATATATATATATATATATACTGTATATTTATAAAAAAAAAGTTGCGGGATGGTTTTTGTTTTACAGGGGCATTTGGAATGCAGGGGTGGGCTCCCAGAGTGCCACCTGAGTGTTTGGGGGGCCTAGCCGATGAGGATTGGGCACCTGCCCAGCCATCAAAGGGGGGCAAGTGCCAAGGGAGATTGGGCACCCCCTCGGCACACAACAAATGCGGGGGCATTATGCTGATGGGGAGTGGGCTCCCACATCAGCACATGAAATGGGCTAGGGTATGCCGACAGGGGGATTGAGCACCCCCCGAACTTCGGCACTGTGGTAGGCAATGGTGGCCATCACTGCCACCATGTTTGCTTCAGCAGCAAAAGCACATCAGAAGGTACCACTGCATGATGAGCTTGACTCTCATTGCAGCAGACCTTTTCTTTGATCTGGTGGCCATGTTATGTGTTGCTGATGTCAGTGCCTGCAGCTACCTCATTGGGGAATGAGGGACACACCTACTGATGCTTGCCTGCTTTCGCCCACTGGGACCGCTCCTCCAAATCTGCTACTATGGCAATATGTTGGCTGTGCAAGCATGAGCCAACATAAAAACAAGTTAAACAAACAGAAAGCAGGTGAATTTATTGAGCAAAGGGCAGCTTGGTGCCCGCTTGTCTCTCCTGCAGCAGCTGCTATGGTCTGTTGGGCAACTATGTATAAAAACAAGGGTGGTCTACTACCCTGAATGTAGTGATTTACCAAGCAGTAGATGAATACCTCATACTTAAATCTTAATCAAATCAGTCTATTATATAGAAAAATAACTTACTAGTAAATAAAGCCCTAGTGGCGAACAGGTGTTACCTATAAAGCACCCTAGGAGTTAACGAGAATGTCCCTCAAATGTGATCCAAAAAGGGGTCCTATAGGGTTCTGCCTCGCCTCCTTGGCACCACAAGAGGAGATTAGCTTCTGTGGGATGTGACTGTCATTCCATTGTGAACATCAGAACATATCATGTATTGCCATAGCAACTGTAATGTCCATCTCACGACCCTGCTTCCACCGAGGCTATGGCGCTCTGAGCATGTGTGGTTGGTTCTACATAATTAGTACACAACTTAATCACTTAGATCTGATTCTACCTATTCCTTTCCCTTCCTTATATCCCTCTCAGAGCCTGAGCATAAACTCTGTTGGTTGGAGGCCCAGCCTGTCTTCTCCTATCGGGGGGAGGGGGGTGCACACTGCGACAAAAGTACTCTACACTGCCTTACACATTTGCTGGCCGCTGTCCAGCGCCTCTAGTAGGGACTATCTCTGGGAGCACTGGGACTCTGTGGGTGGTGTGGGGAGTTAGCAAGGGCATGGCTATGTCCTATAAGAGCCACCTCATTTTACTCTTATGCACCTGTGTATTTTGTTGAAGGACATGTTACTGTGCCACGCTGTACCCCTCTATTTTTCCTCTTGTATAGGGCCCAGGGCCTACTGTAGTATTGTACTTAAAGGGGGAGAGGTACTGTACTCCCCTAAATTGTGGCGCATCTGTCATTCAGGCAGTGGGGTGGCTATGTCTACCTCCCCTCTCTGTGGTTTCCCCTGCACCTTATGTTTGTCTTTTCCTACATGCTACCCTATTCCCTCATCCCTTCCCTAGTTTTATCGGTTACAATTAACTCTATTTTCCCTACAATTAGTTGGGATTCTTAGTGCATGTAATTGACTGCACATAGTCTGAGGTGCAGGTTTACAGTGGCTCCCCAGTCCTCTCCCCAGCATTTGCCAGCACTTATGTTACTGGCTCTCATCATAGGTGGGGGTGGAGGGGTGGGGTCACTGTTAGACCCAATGTAAATTAGGAGCCACTGTTGAGTATCTATTCATTTTTAGGGTTAAATGACTCACTCTCCGAGTCCCTTGCCCTCCATTTTCTTGGGTTCCCCGCACTTTCTACACAGGTCCTCTGCCTAAAGCTGAAACCTGGGACCATACTACTACTGAAAACTGTCACCCTTGCAGAAACAGAAACAAAAAGAAAATTCAACTTTTTACTTTTACCAACATAACGTTACCCACATCTGCTGTCTGATTACCACCAGTCGTCACAGCTTCACACCTCTATAATTGGCCTTATGAAGTCCAGATGGACTCTGTGGCTGTTCAGCTCTCCTTGTTCTCCACAACCTCAGCAAATATTCTTGTTCCTGGTCACACAATCGTGGGTAGGGAAGTGGCACTGTCTATAGGTTCATCCCTTGGTTCCTCCATTTTATCTGCTAAGGAGCTCTTCAAAGGTGTGTGCAAATATTACACTGCTGTCGCCGATTGCTGCTCCGTGAACTCTTCATTGCTGCTGCTACTGGAGCTGTCTTGGGGGAACTTGACCGGTGGTGGAGCTGGCAAATACATTCCTTTTCTCCCCAGTTTTTTAACACCACAATCTGTGTTTGGACCCCTGGAGATGGGGGATCTGAACCTTCTCCTGCCTTTGCTGGGGGTACTGCTCCTTGTTTGCTTGTTGTGGCTGAGTAGATGTTGGGGAGTTTTGCTTGTCCCTCCATGGGTTCCATGGACACAGGAGACATTTTGTGCAGTGTTGCTTTGCTATGGTGGTCAGCCGCCATTTGCTGTGCTCCTGCTTGTCCAATCCTGTCCATTTCATTCCATCCACATGGTTACCAGAGCTTTCTGGGGGTCATAGTGTTTTGCGATCACCTTGGATCCTGCGACTTTAACCATCTGGTAACATCCTGGGGTGATTCTCCCACAGATTCTTTGCCATTTTTTACTATCCCCAAATTGGTCATACCCTTAGAAAGGTATTGGAAACCCATGACTAGTAGTGCAGCTTTGACTGGGCAGTACAGTTTGCATTTTGCAGCCACCTCCTGAGAAAAGTACATGGAATACATGGAAATTTTAGCCCCATTGCAAGCCATCTCCCCATCTTTCTAGCAATCCATAACATCTTTTCTTTTACAGAGTACCTTAATATGTATGCGGCAATTGGGTGAGGAGGGGCTCCAGGCACGGTGGCCTACATTTTGATCCTGGGCTCTTTCAACTTCTACCAGGCCCATCCATCTGGGCTCCATCAGCTGTTGTATAAAGTCAATTAATAAATTTTCCATTCTGACCCCCCTCCACATTTCGGGGACACCTAAGGTTCTAATGTTATTCTGGCATCCCTGGATTTCTTGGTTCTCTGACATCCCCCAAAGATTCTGCCGTTTTATGCCCTGCTCCTCTAATTTTCTAAGGATGGCATGCTGCTGGCTCTCTAAGTCATCCACCCTTTGTTCAGTTACATTCATTCTTTCTTGCAGCTGCCTGATGTACTCAGTGGTCCCAGCTATGGCCATTTTAACTATTGCCATTTACTGTAGGACATCAAGGACTCCAACATCTGAGTTATGTATTATCCCAACTTGTCATCCATTTGGCTGTCTGTTTCCCCAGTCTCTGATGCTGCCATAACTGTTCCTGTCTTATGGGCTGCAGGTATTTTCAGTAGTTCTGTATTTTTAGAGAAATCTCTGCTGAGCCAGATTAATGAAGAGGTGCACTCAGTTTTCAGTGATTTAGTTTGCAAGTCTGTTTCTGTTCTGGATGTATCAGCTGTCAAAAACTAGCAGTAGTGTACACTTTATGGTTTAAAATTCTCTTGTCTCCCACATCCGTACTGCTTCATGGTGCTTCAGTGCACACCCTCGTGGTCGGCCCAGATCTTCTTGTCTATTGATTGCATTGCCTCCACTACTCAGCGAATTTTAAAAAGGGGTTCAATGTACAGTCACATACCTCCAACTCCGGCGACTAGATTTCTTTTAATGAGTTAGTGTGGCGTTGCTCACATTTCCAGTGGTTTTGTTCAGTGGTGGAATGGAGTGGTATAATTAAGCAGCCATCTTTGTTGGTGGCTAGACCACGACATGTTATGAATATTTAATAATAATCAGTTGTTAACTTTGTTTTAATATTTAGTTTATGATCCTCCAGAACAGGCTCTTTTATCCTGGTCTGACATCCTCAGCCCTTCACCTGGCATTCCAGGGACTTGGCATGACCTTCATTCTTTCCTTATGACTCCCCCACCCATGGTTAGGTCAGCTGGCAGTGGCAGTGTTAGGCACATGCAACCCATTGCATGGGGCTCTGAGGCAGCAAGGGGGCACCCTGCTGTCATGAGTGTGACTGATTTATTAGGTAAGGTTGTGATTGCCACAGAATGACAGAGGGAGATGTGGCCAGTGCCACAGAAAACAGGGACATACAGGAGAGAAGCCCAAGGCACCACCTGAAACTGGTGAATCAGAGAATAAACCCATGGATGAGTGCACTCTGGGACCAGGGAGTACAGCATCTGAAGTGACAAAAGAGGCCTGGATAAGGATGGTGATGTGGTGCCAGTAGTGGAGCAGTTCCAGGAGAAGGAGCTAGTCAGGAACACCCCAGAACTGGAGTTTGGGGCTGTGTCATCATGCATGCTTCCCCCTCCTGTGGTGCAATGGATCAGTGTTCAGCATCCTGGATGATCCAGAGTGTTTGGCATCATGTTCATCGTCACCTTGCTATCTATCAGTCCATGTTTAATTTGGGCCAGAAGGATCACCTGAGAATGTGATCGTACCATATTTGTAACAGAACAAGGATTACCTAGTGAGATTGTGACTGTCAGTGTTCAGCTAGAAAGGTAATATGTTTTAATTTTATGGTAGTCCATATATTATATTACACTGTCAGTATAGATTCATTCATTCAGTGACAAAATACAATAAAGAAAAGAATGGGACGTTAACTTACACAATAGCACTGGACTTCGAATCTCGAGTGAGGAAACCAATGTGCAGTGAAAGCTATTGTCCGTCATCCCTTGTCTTTAATTCAAAACTTCCTGACCTTTACATGGTGCAGACTGGACCACAGTCCAGTACAGAACCAGACCTTTAGCAGTACAGCATCAGGGCTGAGCTGGCTGTTGTGTGAGCATGTATGACTATGAAGCCGCTTGAAGTGGGGCAGGATTGGAAGCAGAAGGACATCTCAGACTCCCTTGTTGGGTGCTTCTCATTTGCTCGTCTCTCTTTTTTTTTTTTTTTTTTACTTCAGTTTGTACAATTTAACTATGTGCAAATGTTCTCACCAACATGTTATAACTTATTTTTTATGTCTTGTTTCATGATATGTTTTGCAACTAGTTTCCTTGACATTCTGATTGTTTCTGGTACTCGGTTTTCCTATCATTCAGTCTTATTGTATGTCACTATACTGTACATAACTAACTCTGGATCACCCCTGTAAAAGCGACTCTGGTGTACCAGTGGGCCTAACCAGTCATCAAATTTCAAAATAAACAAATAAAATAAAATATAATATGAGGGGATATAATTTATAATGACTGCCTGTGCTGATGCCTTGTCCTTTCTCAAAACTGAAGTGAAGGAAAACTATACTTTTATGTTGGTATGAGTGACAATGAGTACATGAAGGGCAAAAACCGGATCACTGAAACCGGACTGAAAAGGCTTTTTTGGTCCAGCTCCATTGATCCGGTTTTCACCTTCCCTGTACACATTGCCAGCCATACCAGCATAAAAGTATAGTTTACCTCCACTTCAGTTTTGGAAAAGGACAAGGCATCAGCACAGGCAGCCATTATAAATGATACCTCCAGACTGCCACTAGGGGTGCAGTTGTAGATGGTAGCCTAAGGACCAGCTCAACCTCCGTGAAGGCCAAATCTGACAAAATTCATTTAAAAATATATATTTTTTTTGGACAAAATAGTGATGAAGTGTTAAGAGAATACTCGAGGTGTGAGAGGATCCAAAAACTGTACTTGTGTGCAGTTCTCTTCTCTCGAAAAACAGCGCACTCTGCCAACATTGTAGGTGGGCCTACTCCATGAGGGGATATGGAGCCATCCAAGTCTCCCATCGACTGGGATCCAGTCTCTATCAAGCACATGTTTGGCCAATTATTGGCACAAATGGCACAAGTGACCTTGGCCACAAATCATTCAGCACAAGTCTTGCAGGGAATGGAAGCAAGATTGTTCTACAATGAACCCCGCATCACCATTATGGAGTATACACAACAAAACCACATTGCAATGCTCCAGGAACATGAGGCCACAATCTCCAGATTGTCCCAGCAGGTGGACAATCTGGAAAACAAAGGAAGACTTAACAATCTTCGGTTCCTTGGTTTCCTGGAGAAAGTGGAGGGTTGCTCCACAGAGGATTTCCTACAGTGGGCAATCACCAAAACACTGCAGCTGCAGCAAGACCACCAAGTATAAGTGGAAAGGGCTCACAGCACGCAAGCGTTGCTGCCTCGTGAATCTGAGAGGTCACTGCCCATAATAGCTCACCTGTTAGACTACAGGGATAAAGAACATATCCTGGTGAAAGCAAGGGAATTGAAGGATCTTAGATGGAGAGGCCACCAAATCAACATATACTCTGATTACTCAAAGGAACTTTCAGATCACTGGCGGGTCTATACTGATGCCAGATGAATCTGGGCATCCTCTTCTCACTGAGGTACTTAGCAACAATGTGGCTGGAACACAACAGGGTCCCCAGCTTCTTTGCAATGCCAGAGGCCCTGATGGACTTTCTTATCCATAATTGGTAAGGGGACACTCTCGGCTATACACAGAACCTACACTAACCTCCCCAGACATCCATTGCCTTGGACAGAAGATTGTCTTTAAAACCTGGTAAAGCAGCAGACTGGGCTCCAGTGCCAAGTGAGGAATGGGAGGTGCTGAACCAGAGCAATCAGAAACGCCAACTCTCCTGGTGCCATGGTCGATGTGTTCACCCCTCCATGAGACCTAGCAGCACCAGCCCTGTACTTCATCTAATGGAGAATGACAACTCAGCCTCTCTACAAGACTTTGCAACAAGAAACCTCTTCAGTCCTATTAGATCCCTGCCCCTTGAACTCCAGCAACGACTGGATTAAACTCCTGTGGACATGACCACCCATGTGAACACCCTCCGAACTTCTCCAAATGCTCCTGGGCTGATCGGGTAGGCTCTCCATGCAAACTTCTCCCCTCAGGACAGGGGCTCCGAGCATCACTGACGAACATTAGGCCACAAAACCCAGATGACTCCACAGCAGTGAACCCGATGGCAGGAGATGGCAGTCCCAGCCCAGGTGGACCAGCAGCAGAAAGGAACAGGTGTCGCGAGTCAGATAAGTAGCAGTTCCCATCTAACATTTAATCATACTGAAATTTCCTAGGGTGCTAGACAGTTGGTGCTTTGCTAATGGGAATAAAGGTGGGAGGGGTAAGCATCTGGAAAATAGTGAGCTCAGTGTAGGCCTAAGAAGGCACCATGACAACCGGCACCTCCGGCTTATGCAGGCTGCCCCCACTTGCCAGGCCACTCCCATATGCGAGGTGCCTTCACTCTGAGAAATGAGGAGATGGGAGGCATCTCCTAAATCCAGGATTAGTATTTAATTCCTTGGGAGCCTGGCAAGGTCTCAAAAGGCTCTACCCCCCAGGTTCTCTTTGCAAGACACCTACAGCCACTCAACTCTCTCCCTGCACCTCCTCAGTACAATCTCCACACCGTCTAAGCTTCGACAAAATTGTTGTCTTGCCCTCAACTGGAGAGAACGGTGGTCTCCTGTTTTGGCTACTCCCCCTCTACCCCCAGGAATCTGTGGTAGGTTGCCATCTTCAGCTGAGACTGACTTATGCCAGGAAGACCCAAACCAAGTAGCCGCAACGGCTGCTGTAAACAGATATCACTGTGTTATGTGACTGTATAAACTGGTATTGTGTTATTGCTTTTTTGCATGCATGATGCTGTTAAAATGCTACATTCCAAGGGTGCAAAGTCTTGTCCCTTTAAAGTATGTGGGTGGTCAGTCAACGCCATACTTCCCGCATGCTCATTTTGTCATGGGCCCCCCCAAGGACCCCAGGTCTCCCCCCCCCCACGGCCCCTGGATATGTCAGCATCACCCCGATTTATGATTTCCATGCCTCCTAGCACTGATGAGTGACATCAGTGCGATTATCTGGAACGTCTGGGGGCTAAATACACCAATGAAAAGAAGGCAGATGCTCATGCATCTAAAGAGGCTGAGGTCAGACCTGGCTTTGCTGCAGGAGATGAAGCTGCATAAGTCAGACTCGAACAGACTGAAAATGGCCTGGGTGGGACAAGTGGTGCATGCTTTGGAAGGTTCAAGGAAACAGGGAGTCACCATACTAATACACAAAAAAGCTGAGATGGGATGTGCAGCAAATCATCAGCGGCAAAGAGTGCAGGTGGGTTCTAGCTGAAGTAGGCACCACAGAGGGCCCCTTGCTGCTGGGTAGTGTATATGGCCTGAATCAGGATACCCATGACATGACTGTGGATTTGGCGCATAAAATAGGGGAATTGGCCTCTAGCACTATCCCAGTGATTTTAGGTGGGGATTTTAACCTCACGCTGGATCCCTGGCTGGACAGAAGCCCACTGCATTCTAAGCTGCATGCTAGAGGAGCGGCAGCTCTGGCTCTCCTCATGAGGGATCTGGCAATGACAGATGTCTGGAAGACTTTTCACCCCGGGGACAGCTGCATAGATTTTTGGCTAACTTCTCTGTACATCACTAGGGAAGTGGTGGACACCAGCATCCATCCTATTATTATATCAGACCATACCTCGGTTCTGGTCTCCTTCTCCCATGGTCCCCCCCTCCCTCACTCCACAGCATGGAGATTCGACCCCCTCCTCCTGAGGGATCTGGAGTTCGAGCCCTGGCTTAAGAAGGAAGTCACCTTATTTATGGATGAAAACCCTATGGCCGACACCTCGGGGGGTAACCCTTAAATGCCACCCTCTGGGGGGCGATTATGGGGTTTGGGTGAAGTAGGTGAAAAAAAGAGAACAGCTCTTATCAAATCTGGAATTCGCACTAACTGAAGCAGAGACCATGCTAAACAAGCATTTGTCAATGCCGAATGTCGATTGCGTTGGTCTCTTGAGCATGCTCACTGGCCGTCTGTCACTCGCTCAGTCTGTTTCTTCCGGTGCTGCAGGCTGCTCTTTTGTACTGGGCTCCTGCCTGCATTGGTGCCTTGTTCTGTCCACTAAGAAATCTGCAGCTGTCCCAACAGAGCTCCGTTGAGGTGCTCACTCCCCCTCTCTCACTCACTCATTCTGTTTCTCCTGGCACTGCAGGCTGCCCTTTTGTACTGGGCTCCTGCCTCTGTCGGTGGCTTTTTCTGCCCACACAAAAATCTGCAGCAGTCCCGACACAGGTCTGTTGAGCCTACTGACTCCCCCTCTCTCACTCTCTCATTCCGTTTCTGCCGGCGCTGCAGGCTGGCCTTTTGTACTGGGCTCCTGCCTGCGTTGACGCCTTTTTCTGCCAACAAAGAAATCTGCAGCAGTCACGATAGAGCTCCGTTGAGCTCGCTCACTCCCCCTCTCTCATTTTGTTTCTCCTGGTGCTGCAGGCTGGCCATTTGTACTGGGCCCCTGCCTGCATTAATGCCTTTTTCTGCCCACAAAGAAATCCGCAGCAGTTCTGACAGCACTCCGGTGAGTTTGCTCACTCCCCCTCCATCACTTGCTCTCTCATTCTGTTTCTCCCAGTGCTGCAGCCTGCCCTTTTGTCCTGGGCTCTTGCATTGGGGTCTTTTTCTGCCCACAAACAAATCTGCAGCAGTCCCAACAGAGCTCAGTTGAGCTCGGTCACGGCCCCCTCTCAGTTGTTCAATCTTAATCTGTCCCAAACAGTGATTTCCCACAGCAACTGTGCTATTCTCCCGCAGTAGTGCAAAAACATATTTTAGCCAGGATGTAAAAAATGGCATCTGTACTGTTCATAATGTGGTGTGGAAAAATGCCACTGTTGAAAATGTGGTGTGAAAATATTACAAATTTGCGAAGTTACAAGGGTGAGTAGAAAGTGTGCAATGCACACTTATAACACAGTCATTTGATGAGCTATCATCACCAAATTGTCAACATAGGCATTTTGGGACCTCTGCTCATGAACAGTATCTCTCTCATTTTCTTAATCTGTCCTGGACAATGATTTTCCACAGCGACTGCTCTATTCTGTGCCCAAAGTGTGAAAACATATTTCGGGCCAGGGTGGGAAAAAGACAGCTGTACTGTTCATAAGTAGGTGTGGGAAAATGGCAAAGTAGTAAATCTGGAGTGAAAATATTATAAATTTGCAAACTTTCGAGCATGCATGCAAACTGCGTAACGCACACTCGTAACACAGTCATTTTATGGAATATCGTTACCAAATATTCAACACAGGCATTTTAGGACCTCACCTCTACTCATTAACAGTGTCACTGTCATTTTCTTAATCTGTCCCGAACACTGATTTCCCACACCGACCACGCTATTCTGCGCTGGAAATGCGAAAAACACATTTCTGCCAGGATGTGAACAATGACAGCTGTACTGTTTACAAGGAGGTGTGAAAAAATGAAAATTTTAAAATCTGGCATGAAAATATTGCAAATTCGCGAATTTATGAGCTTGCGTAGCAACTGCGCAACACACACTCGTAAAACGGTCATTTTTTGGATTTTTTCCACCAAATTTGCAACATAGACTTTTTAAGAGCCCACCTCATGAACACTGGCACTGTCATTTCGTTACTAGGCACCAAAAGGTGATTTTGCGCAGTGATTGCGAAATCACCTTTTGGAGATGATTAATGCCATGACAGTTCTAGAATTCATGAGGAGGGGTCCCAAAAATCCCATGTTGAAAATTTGATGCCAAAATTCAAAAAAATGACTGAGATATGCATTAAAGTTGAAGAACCCCTATTTCTACCATTATACAGCTTACTGGCATTTCCTCAGTTCGCGGTCGGCTTTGAAGAGTGCAGTCATGTTCCCGGTCCACCGAAGAGCGTCGTGCCAGACTCCGGAGGTAAGTATGGGGTGAGGGGGGGTCAGGGAGACCGCGACGGACAGTTTTCTGATTTCACAGGTTTCAAAACAACCAAAAAAAAACATTGCGGGACAGTTTTTTTCTTTACAGGGGCATTAGGCATGCTGGGGTGGGCTCCCAGCGTGCCACCCGTCTGCTTCTTTTTGGGGGGCCAGTAGCCGGCGGGGGATTGGGCACCCTCATCGGCACACAAGTAAAGGGGTGGGTCACGCACTTGACTGCTCTTTTTGGCGGGCCAGTAGCTAACGGGGATTGGGCACCCCATCAGCACACAATATCAGTGGGGGGTGTTTGACATAATACCGACGGGGTGGGCTCCCCGTTGCACTAATCAATATTAATATTAGCCGATGTGACTTGGGCCCCGCCGGCATCTAAACATGGTGGAGGGGTTATATTGTTTGTGAACATGGCAGCAAGCCGCCGCCATGTTCGCAAACAATATCAGGGTTTTTACATCCCGCCCTTCATTGACGGGTCGTTCCCTCATTGCAGCAGATGGCTGACGCTGCAATGACAAAGCAGCCCCTGATTGCCGCGGCTACTTTTTTAGAAGGTTGTGGCACGCTGGCTGAACTAGTGTCAGCAGCAGCATGACACGGCATTAGGGGAAGCGGGACAAGCCTTTACAGGTTGTTGTGGCATTGGCCACAAAACTGTCGTGCCTCCACAACCTACTTGTGAAGAAAGCTGCCGCAACATGTTTCTTGCGCATGCGCGCAATCAACAAAAATGTGACCCCTTTCATATAGACCCCCCCCCCGGAACTTAAAGTCACAGGCTTCAGATTAACAAACTAGTGGCCCGAAAAGCAGATCTAGCCATTCGTCAGCTCAAACACAGGTACTGGGTGTCAGGGGTGAAGGGGGGGGGGGAATTCTGACATACCGGTTGAGGAAGCAGCAGGTTGAATGCCACATTGCAGCCCTAGCAGACTCCACGGGCCAGACCCACACCAATCCAGGGAAAATTAATGAAATAATGTCCGAATTTTGTGCTAAACTTTATACACCATCCAAACCCCCTAACCCGGCCAGACCCCTTTCCTTTTTCTGCAGAGCCTAAACCTGCCTCAACTTATGGCCCAGCAGGCAGTTGCACTGGATGCCGCTATTATGCCAGCGGAAGTGGCTGACACTATTAGCTCCCTAAAAGTGGGCAAAGCCCTCAACGGGGATGGCTATCTACTGGAAATCTGGAAGTTGTTACAGACAGAAATCTCTCCCTTTCTCTCCCAGGTGCATACAGAGGCATTAAGCTCTGGCTCCCTCCCCACATCATTTAGGGAAGCTACCATAACGGTTTTCTCTAAAAAAGATAAAGACCCCCTTAAGGCAGACTGGTTGGGCCAAGTGGTCCTTATCTGCTGTCAAATTCTATGTTTCTATGTTTCTATCCAGCTATAGGCCCATAATGCTGTTAAATGCAGATAGAAAGGTGTTGGCCAAACTCCTAGCCACCAGACTTAGCCCTTTTCTACTCCAGCTTATCCACCCCTCCCGGGTCAGCTTCATTAAGGGGAGATGCAGTTTGAACCATCTACGTTCCCTCATTAACTTGATGCACCAGGCTAGATCCTTCCCCTCTTCAGCTGCTGCCATGGCCATAAACTTTGAACAAGTCTTTGACTTCCTGGAATGGGATTATGTCTGCATGGTACTCAATACCATGGGTTTTGGCCCTGGCTTCCAAGCCTGGGTAGATGCCATTTATCACTTCCCTGCAGCTAAGGTCCTCACTAACACAATCCTCCCCCCTTCCACCCTGGGTTGAGGAATGAGGCAAGGCTGCCCCTCGTCTCCCTGCTGTTTGTCCTTGCAGTAGAGCCACTGGCGGCTGCACCCCGAAAGGCCCCAGAGGTGAAGTGGTAGATCACTGGCCAGGTGGAGTACAAAACCCTCACATATGCAGATGACCTTTTAATCACCCTGGCCAATCTTGATGCCTCAATTACCCCCATACTACATACCCTATCCCAATTCGCTACCTACTCAGACCTACACTTAAACCAAAGCAAGACAGAAGTCCTTCCTCTAAATGGTCACTGTACCTCTCGGATGGCATCCTCCCATGCTTTAAGATGGGCCCCTGAAGGCATTACATACCTATGGATCCAAATCACCCCTCAATTATCAAAAATATGGGAAGCCAGTCTTAAACCACTTATAGCCAACATCCGGCTGGAGTTTGACAGATGGGCACCACCTAGACTCACTCTGGTAGGGAAAATTGCAGCCATTAAAATGAGCACTACTCCTAAACTAATATATATTATATCCCATATCCCTACATGTCCCCCACCCCGTGGTACAGTAAAATAGATAAGCTACTTGGACACTTAATTTGAGAAGGGAAAAAAAACTAGATACGCCAAGAACAAACACAGGGACAACTGGAAGGATGGGGGGTGGAACCTCCCATGGTTTGAAGGGTACACATGGGCTCTCCTGGCCACACAAACCTTGAAATGGCAGGACGGTGGGGGTAAAGACAGGCCGCAGTGGTGTAATATGGAGTTGGCTGCCAGTGGAGTTCATAGTCTATTGGTTCTCTTGTACAACCCCCCACTATCATCCCATCCATAAAGTACTGGTGTAGAACCCACGGGAAACTAAGATTGGAGCCCACCCCTTTAAGGTACACCCCCCTATGGGAGAACCTGCAGCTTAAGATTGGGTCGGACCCCATAGTTTGGAAGTCCTGGAACAATGCAAGTATCATGACATTAGCAGATCTGTGCATCCTGGGCACCCTGAACGTGGACTCCTATCAAGCAGATTCGAAGTGTAGCCAAAGCCCATATTACCGGGTGCACTCGGGAGTCATACGCAAAATCTCCTCTCCCCAAGTGGCTGTCTCTGCCCAGGTTCCACCCCAGTGTAATATATGCAGCCCTCCGGGATCAAATCCCCACCCAGTCCCAGGCCTCCAGAATCAAGAGGAAAATGGCCCTGGACCTCCGAATAACAGATAAGCAGTGGGCCAGGGGATGAAACACGACGCATAAAGCCTACCCAGACACCCGCAATCTACTCATTCAAAATAAAATCATACACTCCTGGTGTAGGACACCAGTGGTGCTATTTAAGGCTGGGTTGTTGCCTGATGATCGATGCTGGAGATGCCTAGCCCAAAAGGGTGACATTACTTCTCCACTGGGACTGTTCCCTGATAAAACCTCTCTGGCTGCAGGTCTCCGCCTTGGGCTCCCAGATTCTTCAAAAACCCCTAGCATTGTCCAAAATGGCTCTCCTTTTGGGCCTGTATGAAGACAATTCAATTCCCCCTAGACAGGAGCAATACTGGATAGCAATACTCAGTATGCTAGCCAAACAGCTAATCCTATTGAAATGGATAACAACAGAGGTTCTTTCTGCATTAAAACTTCTCACAGCCCTGTCTTATCAAGACTCCATGTCCAGGATGTCTCATGTTATTGCCAATACCCCCCCCCATGCAAGCAGGGCTGGGGGGATACTGGGATGCATAGGGAGAGGCATCACCAGTAGAAAACAGGAAGTTATTATCCCTCTGTACAGACAGTTGGTGAGACCCCATCTGGAGTACTGCGTGCAGTTCTGGAGACCCAATCTCCGCAAGGACATAGACAGGATGGAGGCTGTCCAGAGGAGGGCAACTAAAATGGTGCAGGGTTTGCACCGGAAGACATATGAAGAGAGACTTAAGGAGCTGAATATGTATAGCCTCGAGGAAAGGAGGGAGAGGGGGGACATGATAGAAACTTTCAAGTATCTCAAGGGAATCAACAAAGTCCAAGAGGGTAGCATCTTTCAAAAAAAGAGGTATGCAAGAACAAGGGGGCACAATTTGAAGATAGAAGGGGGGGCTCAGAGGTAATTTAAGGAAGTATTTTTTCACAGAGAGGGTTGTGGATGCATGGAACGGACTTCCGGAGGAGGTTGTGGAGTCAAAAACAGTGGTGGAATTCAAGCATGCATGGGACAGTCATAAGGCAATTCTAGGGGGTGAGGGTAGGAAGAAGTAGGCTGCTGGTTAACTAGGATCTGCAGCTTATCCAATAGGTAGGGAAATGGGCAGGCTGGGTGGGCCAAGCGGTCCTTATCTGCCGTCAAAATCTATGTTTCTATGTTTCTATGGAGTTCTGGGCCCCCTTCATTATGCTTCTGAAACCAAGAACAGGGATTGGCTGAAGCTCATAATGCCTGAAAAGTTTTGAAAACCTAGTGAGGTCAGTAAATAATACTGGGAACTGTGGTTGCAGCTGACCCCAAAACCTAAAATGTTTCTGCCGTTCCGTGCCTCAAATTAATCCAGGATCCAGAGCCCTGCCAGACCAACATACGGGAGAAGGAAAGACAGAGAAAAGGAGTGATTTGATTCAAACCCTTATCTTTTACAGCCCGGCTGGGAGGACCCCCCCCCCCACTGGCAACACTGTCTAGTAGGGGGGGCTCTGGCATCGAGCTATGCCACCACTGAAAGCAGGCCCCCTCTTACCTGCCAGAGAAGGGACTTAGTTCATGGACAAAGAGCCCCATCACTGATGCAGGGCCTGAGAGCAGTCGAACCTCTTATCACTGCCCTGTCCAGGATTTTCCCTCCTGGTTTTCTCCCCTGGGATACCAACTCTGTGGTGGTATGCAGGCAGGACACCTGACACCACCAGCATCCTCCATCTAGTAAGTCTCTTCAATCGCACTGCCACTTGTGGTTATACAGGTGGTAGTATTGTACCAGAGCATAGTGTCATTCTGTCAGCACTTGTGGGCTTCCTGAGAAAGGCTTCCTAGCCAAAGCACTGGGGTAGGGCTGTTTGTCTCCAGCACAATAAATCTGCATTTGCTTTGAAACTTCTTGTATAAGCTATTTGGTTGCCACGAGTGCTGATTGAGTGACATTTGCTTCCTGCTTTGGGCTAGCTGCCCTCTAATCAGCACCGGCCCAGCACCGCAGTTCACAGCAGCAGCTCTTGGATTTGTGCCAGAGCATGGCTGCTCTCCTGCCCAGAGGAGGAGGAGGAGGACAGCATCCTCGGGGATGGTAAGAACTCCTTCCCCAGCCAGCCCCCAACCACCCAGGCTAGGTCTCAAACCCAGGTTGCAATGTGGTAGCAGGTATGATGTCTAGTGGCTCAACTATTCGGGCCACTGAGTCAGAATGTTACTTTTTATTTATGAAGTATTGCTCATTTTTCCTTTTACTCACCACACAGTCTTCTAATTGGCTGCATTAGTTGTCATGTGAAGAGCAGTACTTTGCCTGGCAGCTGACATCTAGTTTCTCTTCCCCTTTATACCTCACCAGCAATGTGAACTCTCCATTTTTAACACCACAGCAGAGCAGTCTGGCAGCCAGTGATTGGCTTTCCTAGGGCAGCTGCAATGCCACAGTCAGTGGGGTCACGATACTGATGAGGTAAGAATGAAAATAGAAATAGATGCTGTATGTCAGGCTCCAGGCAAAATACTGTTGCGCACATTACAGAAACTGCAGTGAGGGAGAAAATCGTCTAATTAAAGGCAACACAGTACTTCTGCTATAAAAAGTAACAGTTAACTACTTTTAAAAGTTACTATTAATTTCATTCAGTGTCCTGGCAAGCTGAAGTAGAAATTCATGAGATCACTGTGGGTGCCAGTGGCCTCCCCTACATTATGCTGTCAATAAAAGTTGAGTGCCCTAAGTCAATAACTCTTCTTGGGGATAATTTCAATAATTAATTTATATTGCACAGTGCCTACACCAAGAAAATAGTATGGGGGGGGGGCTGCTGTCAGGTATAGTACCAACCCCTTGAATACAGTACCAACCCACTTGCCCACAACATCACTCCACTTGTGTCCGAGCGCTACACAAGAACAGTTTGCAACAAAATGCAATTACTGACACTGTACAACTAAAATGTACTCTGACATTGTATGGTAGCCCCTACTACCCCCTTTTCCCTGAAATAACATACAGACACATATCTTGGAAGAAATGGCCACAGCCATGCATTTATTGTTGTAAACACACCATTTTTTTACAGCATGCACAGCTGGGAGATGTAAAATGCTTCAGGCATCCCACACACACCTGTCTTCCATCCTAGGCCACCCCTGGTGTGTGCCTTAAAGGCTGATGTAGCTCCTGAGGAGGTCATGTGGCCAAGACTCCTGCAGCTGCCCCTGTCCGACGCCGCTGTCCTTGCAGGATAATCTGAGGGTGGGCTGCAACCTCATATCTGGGTCCGGGTCCCACAGTCCCCTGATCTCATGCTGACTGGAGGCGATGAGCCCTTTGGGAGAATTCGACTATCCCACCCCCCCACCCTTCCCTGTACCATTTTTCTGCACTCCTCTACTCACAGACAGTATATATGAACAAACATCAAGGGCTTTATTAGGGAATGGGATCAAGTCCTAGGAAAAGAAGGGATACAGTATAATAAGGCAGCAATATGGTACTGGCAGGCCTTTGGAAGCCTTGCTAGACTTAGCCAAATGTTTTATTTATTTGAAAAGTTTAACCAGGAAGTACATACTGAGCATATAATAGCTTGCTTCCAGGTGAGCCCTGGGGGAGAGGGGAGGAGGCAATACCTAATAAAATAGTAATAACAGCAAAATCATAAAATTAAAGGCAAAAATAAAAAGTAAGACAATGAGATAATAAACACACTCATAATATATACAGAAAGAAAACAATAGCAGAACAGCAAGATGGAAAAAAAAGAGAAAAAAGAAAGGTCAAAGGCAGTTGCAGATAGGGGCAACAAAAGTCAGAAAGAAGTGATTTAAAGGAGGAAGGGGAAGAGGCAGAATGAATACAAAGGGGAAGGGAGGACCAAAGTTTAGGAAAGCGGTAAGTAAAAGCAGATTGGCCAACAATAGATTTTCTAGGAGGGATATTTAGAGAATGGAAAGTATTGCAAAGAGGGTAGGAGAAAGTAAGAGGAGGTGAGAGAAGGGAGTTGAGTTAAGAGGGAAGCGTACTAAACCAGAATTTGTATAAAAAAGAGACACAATGGGAAAGGTGCCTTGCATCAAGAGAGGGTATGGAAAGAGCTATGTAAAGAGAGCAGTGGTGAGTATGAGAAGGTTAATCTAAAGCAAAGCAGCAGAAAGAATGGAACATGGGGACCGGTCTAGCAAGGGGAGTTTTAGGGGCACTACTGTAGACTAAGTCACCATAGTCAAAGGTTGGAAGGATCATTTTTAGCATGATTTCTTGGTGGGCAGGGAGTGGTAAACATGCTTTGTTCCTGTACATAGCACCACGCTTAGGGTGCAGCTTATGATGAATTGCATCAATGTGCACAGGGATATCTAGATGCTGGTCAAGGCAAACCCTGAGGTACTTGAGGAAGGAGGCATCTTCAATGTTAGCACCATCACGGGTAATGAATAGTGCAGAAGAAATAAGTGTGGCAAGCCTCTGGTGGGTACTAAAAGTGATACAGGCTATTTTGTTGGATTTGAGAGACAGCTGATTAACCTTAAACCAGCACTGAATGTTGCCAAAATCCAACTGCAGATGGGAGGTAAGGTCACAGGGAGAGGAGCCAGAGGCAAAAAGAACTGTCATCAGCATACATATGAATGGATGGAGAGGAACAGATAGAGGGTAGGCCATTTAGGAATATTGAAAAGAGAATGGGATCCAGGACAGACACTCAAGGGACACCTGAGCTAATGGGAAAGGAAGGTGAAATGGATTGACCTATCTGGACAACTTGAAATCTGCCTTTAAGGTAGGAACAGAACCAGCTGTCTGAAGAGTCAGAAAGGCCCACTCCTTTAAGCTTATCTAGCAGAAGGGGGTACACCACAGTACCCCAAATTAACAGTACCCCACCCCCAAACTCCACACTCCACATGCAGTACTTGCACATTGTGTTCATTTTCTGGGAGCTGGCAAGTTGGTTATAGCCATTTTCTTGTTCAGTAGTTCTGTTCTCACTCTAACACTGCTCTCATTTAAGTCTATATGAGTTTTACTTAGTTTTAAAGTTGGTCTAGCATGCAAGCGCAAATTAATTTGTTGATATGGGAGTTGCTAAACAGGGGTGTGAGGGGTTCTAGCCCAATGACCAGCAGTGCTGCAGAGGCCAGTCTGGAGCTAGCAAATCAGTAGGCATTGTCCTGAAGATACTTTTTTGCTGAGGGGGCTAGTCTCGGCAAACATTTCAAAGGACAGAGTGGATGCTGCTTCCTGCTCTGTCTTTTGAAATGCAAGCCCTTCAGCTGCAGCTCAGCGTGTTTTTCCGGGTCAAACAATTTCCCCAGTCCCTGCATATCAGTGCATCTTTCCTGGTCAAACAGTTTCCCTGGTCCCTGCAACTCAGCATGTCTTTCCTGGTCAAACGCTTCCCCTGGTCCCTGCAGCTTAGTGTGTTGGCTTTGGTATTCAGAGTTCTCTTCTAGAAAAGCCACAGTGTCTTCCAAGCCTGAAATGTGTGTTTCATTTTTCCCCACTTTCTCTTAACAATTACAGCCTTGCTTTCTATCTTTTGGATTGCTTTTTTTAAAGTCATTAATGTCTGCCAGCAATTCCTTAATCATTTGTATGTCCAGTTTATTTGAGGACACTACTGCAGAAGCTTTAGTATTTATAGTACCTGGTTTAGGGAGTTCCAACTGTTTCCCTGTCACCGATGGCATCTTGGTCAGATATTTTGTTGTCTTTTGACAGATGAAAAAAGTAGGAAAGCTTTCCCCTCCGGATTTCTGTGTAGAATTCACTAGAGAAGCTTTTTATCTAACAAATGATATAATTTATTCTGGATTTGTGCACAAACCGACATTTTTATGTTGGCTGTGGAGGCATGGCACTGTTGTGGCCAATGCCTCCACAGCCTTTAAAGACTTGGCACACTGCTGCTGACACTAGTTCAGCCAGCATGCCACCACCTTGAAATGTTTCAGCTGCTGCAATCAGGGGCTACCTCATCATTACAACATCAGCCATTAATTGTGCTGCAATAAAGGAGTGACCAGTCATTGCTGGGTGGAACGTTGCTACTGTAATATTGTTTGTGAACACGGCGGCACTACTGAGGGGGTGCCCAATCCCCCTTGGCAACATGTGCCCCCCCACAACAGTGTATTTTTGCTGACGGGGACCCCAATCCCCATCGGATTCAGTCCCTGTCCTAGTTCGCGTTGCCGAAAGGGGAGCCCACTCCCCATCGACATATGTCCCCCTAACAGTTTGATTTGGCCGATGGGGAGCCCACTCCACTGGCATAATGTCCACCCCAACAAAAAGCAGTAGATTTAGTGCTGAGGGGTGCCTCATCCTCTCGGCTCTTGCGCCCCTTTTGTGCCGATAAAAACATCCTCGTCAGCTACAGCTGCCCCTCAAAACACTGGTTGGCACGCTGGGAGCCCACCCAGTGTGCCAAATGCCCAGTAAAATAAAATGCCCAGCAATATATATATTTTTTAACTTGTAAAAAAGAAAACGGTCCCTCATGGTCTCCTGCCCCTCCCACAACCTGCCCCACCCTCTGCGCATTCTAATTCCCCACACTTCCCCTACACCCCATACTTACCTGCGGAGTCAGGCGCAACAATCTTTGGTGGACCGGGAGCACGTCTGCACTCTTCAAAGCCGATCATGAACTGAATAAATGCCTGTAAACTGTATAATGGCACAAATATTTTTTTCAACTTTGATGCATATCTCAGGCATTTTTTTGAGTTTTGGCACCAAATTTTCAACGTGGGGTTTTTGGGACCCCTCCTCTTGAATTCAGCCACTATAATTAGAAGATTAATTAAAGGTGATTCCACAGTAGTGACCAAGTGAATCACCTTTTGGGACCGATTAACTAAACGACAATGTTAGTGTTCATAAGGTGGTGTCTCAAAAAGTACATGTTGCAAATTTGATAGGAAAAATCAAAAAAATTACTGTTTTATGTGCGTGCATTGAGCAGTTGCTATGCACGCTCATAACTTCACCAATTTGCAATATTTTCACTCCAGATTTTTAACATTGCCATTTTTACTCACCTCCTTATGAAGAGTACAGCTGTCATTTTTCACATCCTGGCTAAAATGTATTTTTGCGCTTCCGGCGCAGAATACCGCAGTCGCTGTTGGAAATCAGTGTTTGGGACAGATTAGGATCGAGCGAGTGAGAGAGGGGGAGTGACTGAGCTCAACTGAGCTTTCTTTGTGGGCAGGAAAAGGCACCAATGCAGGTAGGATCCCAGTACAAAAGGGCAGCCTGCTGCACCGGAAGACACAGAACCAGTGAGTGAGGGAGGGGGAGTGAGTGAGTGAGCTCAACGGAGCTCTGCTGGGACTGCTGCAGATTTCTTAGTGGGCAGAAAAAGGCGGCAATGCTGGCAGGGGCCCAGTACACAACAGCATCCTGCAGTGCTGGGAGAAATGGTACGAGCGAATGAGAGGGGGGAGTGAGCAAGCTCAGTGGAGCTCTGTCGGGACTGTTGCAGATTTATTTGTGGGCAGAAAAAGCTGCCAGTGCAGGCAGGAGCCCAGTACAAAAGGCTAGCCTGTAGCCCCAGCAAAAACGGAATGACCAAGTAAGAGAGAGGGAGTGAGCGAGCTCAACTGAGCTGTATTGGGACTACTTCGGATTTCTTTGTGGACAGAAAAAAACACCAACAGAGGCAGGAGCCCAGTACAAAAGGGCAGCCCTGCAGTGGTGGGAGAAACACAATGAGTGAGTGACAGAGGGGGAGTGAGCGAGTTCAACACAGCTCTATCATGACTGCTGTGGATTTCTTTGTGGGCAGAAAAAGGTGGCAATGCAGGCAGGAGCCCAGTACAAAAGGCCAGCCTGCAGCCCCGCCAAAAATGTAACGACTGAGTAAGAGAGAGGGAGTGAGCGACCTCAACGGAGCTGTATTGGGGCTACTGCAGATTTCTTTGTGGACAGAAAAAGCCACCAACAGAGGCTGGAGCCCAGTACAAAAGGGCAGCCTGCAGTGCCAGGAGAAACAGAGCGAGCAAGTGGGAGAGGAGGAGTGAGCCACCTCAATGGAGCTCTGTTGGGACAGCTGCATTATTCTTTGTGGGCAGAAAAAGGTGTCAATGCAGGCAGAAGCCCAGTATAAAAGGGCAGCCTGCAGCACTGGGTCAACCAGAATGAGTGAGTGAG
This sequence comes from Neoceratodus forsteri, assembly GCA_016271365.2. Lineage (NCBI taxonomy): Eukaryota > Metazoa > Chordata > Ceratodontiformes > Ceratodontidae > Neoceratodus > Neoceratodus forsteri. The sequence goes on along the minus strand of CM028138.1, from coordinate 618,012,677 downwards.
CTCAACGGACCAAAGCAATCAACATTCAGCATTGACAAATGCTTGTTTTAAACAAACTGAGAAAGGGCAGAATTGGAGCACAGTACCTAAGGGTCTGTTAATCTTGGTCCTGCACGTGCAGAGTGACTGTTCCAGAAGTACAAACACCTGTATGGAAATGGTGAAAGCAACAGTGCAAATTACAGTAGTATGATGGAATAACTGACCATTATTTTTTATTATAAAAGAATAAACATATCATGCAATGCAGCTGTTCTCTGCCCTAGTTATCTTTCTGTGCTGCACTGCCAACTGAGTTGGTGGATGTTACTTTCCTTATAGTCCATGTACTATCCATAACAGGGAGGTGCTAGCTAGCCACATGTCCCATCAGCTGTTCGCAGCTGGGTTGGGAAGGCCATCATTAGTATGGAAAGTACCAGGATTAGGTAAGTACAGCAATACTGTAGTGGATAGTCTAGGAAGCATTTAGAAAAGTAAATGTAACAGAAATCTAAATGTTGAGTCCCTGCAGCTCAGTGTGTCTGTCCTGGTCAGTTTCCCTGGTCCCTGCAACTCAGTGCGTTTTTCCTGGTTCAACAATTTCCCCAGTTCCTGCAGCTCAGCGTGTCTTTCCTGGTTAAACAATTTCCCCATTCCCTGCAGCCCCATAGTGACTTTCTTGGTGAAACAATTTCCCATGTCCGACATCAGGATGCCTACTCCTGATGTCTGATACACCCCCCCACCCTTCTATATTGTTAGCCAAAACTGGGTTACCCAGTCTCCCTGTCTGCAATGGCACCCCCCCAACACACACTGTTATGGCACACTGGGTACCCTCCCAGTGTGCCTAAATGTTAAACAAATCCCTGTAAAATAGAAAAACTCCCACCAATTCTATTTTTTTTTATTTTACCTGTAAAGAAGAAAACCTTTCAGTGTCGTCTCCCCAGTCCCCCATCTCCCACCCCAACCCTCCCTCTATGCACCCACCTCCCTGCGTAACCCCCCAATCTTACCCTCTGGAGGTCAGGAGCCATGATCTTCACTAGCCTGGTATACAGCTCCACTCTTCAAAGCCGCGCTAGGAACTGAGTAATCTGGTAAGCCTGTATAATGGGACTCAATGGGGGGTTTCGACTTAGGTTGATATCTCAACCATTTTTAGGAATTTTGACCCCAAATTTTCAACATAGGGTTCTTGGGACCCTACCTCATGAACATGTCAGTAATTTTGTTTATCAGTCCAAAAAAGTGATTTTGCAGTCACTGTGTGGAATTACCTTTCAGGACTGATTATCAAAATGACAGTGCCATGTTCATGAGGTGGGGTCCCAAAAAGCCCATGTTGCAAATTTGATGAAAAAATTCCAAAAAAATGCTTGCATTACCAGTTTGTGTTGCCAGTTTCTATGCATGCTCCTAACTTTGTTAATTTTTTATATTTTTACTCCAGATTTTCAACATTGCCATTTTTTCCACATCTACTTATAAACAGTACAGCCGTCATTTTTTCACATCTACCCAAAATGTTTTTTCACACCTGTGGCCCAGAATGGCTCAGTTGGTATGCAAAATCAACTTTTGGGATGGATTAACAAAATCACAGTGCTACTATTCATGAGGGGAGGTCCCAAAATGGCTATGTTTAAAATTTGCTGAAAAAATCCCACAAAATGCCTCCGTTACAAGCGTATGTTGCCCAGTTTCTATGCATGCTCACATCTTTACGAATTTTTAATATTTTCACTCCAGATTTTCAACATTGCTATTTTTTCATACTTCCTAATCAACAGTACATCTGTAATTGTTTTGCATGCTGCCTGAAATGTGTTTTTGCACATCTGTCGCATGAAGTCATTCACACATTTGGGACTGTCTAGTACAGTATGCCCTGCAAGCCCATTGGTCCACAATGGGGACCAATTGGCTTACAGCCCATACTGTACCTATCATTCGTCGGGTGGCTGGGTGGTATGCGGGCGGGTTGCAGCAGCTGCCCACCGATGATGGGGAGCGGGTGGCAAGGGATTCGTGTCGGTGGAGGGGTGGGGTTCCACTGGATCTCCAGGGCATTTATTACTGAGGAGTACTGTGATCATGGCAATGAGCAGGGAGCATTCCACTGGACCACCAGGGATGGTCATTCTAACATATATCGGGGAATCAGATGGGAGGGGGACCACTAGACCACCAGGGATGGTCTTTTATTACATTTATTGGGGGAAACAGGGACTGGGTGGCTACTAGACTACCAGGGATTGTTTGTTCTAAAGTTACGCGATCATGGCTACAAGGCGGGGGATGCCCTGGGATCCCCACTGCACGACTCATGCTGTACAGGGCACCAGGTGCAAGACACTGGACTTCCCTGCGAAAGGCATGCAAATGAGGCCATAATGACATGCAAATGGCCCAATTTACACCTTGCATATTTTATGGCCTCATTTGCATGCCCCTTTGCTGAATATCACGGGTGATGTGCTTAGCACAACTGCACTTGCACTGGCGCATCCCCATGCTCCTTATCTGTGGCTTGCACCGGCACAGTGCCACTGTGCCCTGCACAGTATGTGTGCTGACCTTGCCATATTCGACAGTACTGTGGCATGGCGCATCACTGTTGAATATCACCTGGCCCTGGCACCGGCGTATCCCAGTTGCGCTGCACACAGGCTTGCTCCACTGCCTGGCACAGTCTGAATATCCCGGCCACTGAATATAAAGTGTGAGGAGCATTCCAGCTACAGGTACAACAAATGGTAAGCTACCATAATCAAATACAGTGTGACAGCAAGCAACATATGATGCATCAATTTACTGATAGGTGATTAACAAACAGTAGTGTAGTCAATGAGATAAACGCAAACCTGGATAGACTGGACAATCTGACTGCAGAGTGTAAGAGTATTGAATAAGCAATGGGTGGTAGTTGAGGTTAAGTGCAGGTACAGGCCATGGATAGGAAGGGTTGGACCTTCAGAGCTGCTTAGAAGGATGGCAGGGTTGGAAAGTCACAAATGTTGGTAGGGAAGGAGTTTCACAGCCTCGAGCAGATGAGGGGATGGCCTGATCACCTATTTTGGTTGGGCAATAAGAAAAGATAAGGTGGTGTTTGTCGACTGAAGTAAGTAGGATAAGCACCATATAACAGTGAGATAGGGGTAGCCAGAGATGCAGACTTAAGAATTTTGAAAAGAAAGTATCCCAGGACATTTGAGTGTGAGGCAGAGGGGGAGAGTCAACCCACAGTGGAGCACAGGGAGCAATAGATGAGTTAGGCAGGGGGCGGACAGGGCAAAATGGCAGATGTTATAAGCAACATACCATTTATGAAGCAGAGTTATGGGGTGTTGTTAAGGATAGGTTAGCTGTACTGAAGGCATGGCAGAAAAATGCTTTGGGAGATTGCTCTGTGTGTTTCTAGAGTGAGAAAGTGGTGGAGACGGTATGTTCTACCAAGCCTTGAATTTGCGGGTGGCAGAGATGTGACAGAAAAAATCCAGAGCAGGGTGAAGGATGAAACCAAAGTACTTAAATTCACTCTCTGTGAAGAAAGGGGCACCATTGATAGAACAGATGAACAATGAACAGAGGCAGCATGCTCTGCATGCTTTAGACCCAAATAACGTAGCTTGGATTTTGGTAACACTGAAAATCAGGTTGTTGATCACGAGCCAGTTTTTTTATTTTGGGCAAAGTCAGTGTTAATTTGAGCATTAATGTGTGAGGGATTTGGGGCACTAAAGTAAAGAGCAATATAATTGGCATATTTAATACATACTAACGCACATACTAACATACTAAAATGTCAGCAGAATAGGCCTAACAGTCTCTGGAGTCTGCTCAATTTTCAGCACCCGCACTGAGGGACGAATTTGGTGTCCCCCCCTTGGGTTATGCTGTCCTCAGTCCCAGATGTTCCTCCTGTATTTGGGCCTGGTCAGATTTACCCTCCTCCTGTACCTGTCCCATCCCCTCTCAAACCCTTCGAAAGTCTTCGCCTCTACCAGCTCCCTGGGTGGTGCATTCCATGGCTCCACCACCCTTTCAGTGAAATAACATCTTCCCCTCTCCCCTCTGAGCCTGCCCACTTCCAGCTTACACCAGTGACCTCTAGTTGCCCCACCCTCCTTCCTTTGGAGCACCCTGACTGGGCTTCCTTTATTGATCCCTTTCATGTACTTAAAGATCTCTATCATGCCCCTCCCAGTTCCCTCCTCTCCTCTAGGGTGTACATGTTGAGCTGCTTGAGCCTCTCCTCATAGGTCCTCTCTCCCCAGGCCCCAGATTATTTTGGTTGCCCTCCTTTGGACCCTCTCTAGGAGTGAAATGTTCCTCTTTAAATGTGGTCTCCAAAACTGTACACTATACTCAAGGTGTGGCCTAACCAAGCAGTTGTACAGTTGAAGGATCACTTCTACCTTTCTCGAGGTAATCCCCCAGCGATGCATCCCAGCATCCTATTTCCCTTGCCTCTGCCCTCCTATAGGTCTCTGAGTTGTTCATTTTGACATCTACCACTACCCCAGGTCCCTCTCACCCTTCTTGACTTGAATCATGTGTCCTCCCAGGGTATACCCCTGGCCACGATTTCTGACTTCCAGGTGCAGAACCTTGCACTTCCCAGCATTGAATTTTAGTTTCCATTTTCCTGACCACCTTTTCAGAGCCTTCAGGTCCTCCTGCAAGGCCACCCTATCCTTCTCCCCATCCACCACTGCACCCAGCTTTCATTCACCTGCAAAGGGACTCATCTCACTCCTGATCCCCCTCCTGATGTCTGAGATATAGGCGTTGAACAGGAGTTGCCCCAGCACTGACCCCTGGGGAACCCCACTAGTAATCCACCTTGGGGATGAGGCTAATCCTCCGACCACCACCTTCTGAGTATGCTCAGACAGCCAATTTCCTATCCATCTTAACAACTGTCTCCCTACCCCCATTTCCTTCACCTTAGCCAGCAGACCCCTGTGGGGTGCCGAATCAAATGCCTTGCTAAAGTCCAGAAAGAGGACGTCCACTGGCCTACCCTGGTTCAGGGCCCTCGTCACCCAGTCATAGACCTCAACAATATTTGTCTGGCACGATCTTCCCATGACAAAGCCATGCTGCCTATCATCCAAGTACCCAGTATGGTCCAGTAACCCCACTAGCCTTTCCTTGACAATACTCTTCATCACTTTGCCAACCACCAATGTCAAGCTAATGGGCCTGTAATTTCCCGCCTCCTGTCTTGATCCCCCCTTGTGGCTTGGCACAACATGGGCCACCCTCCAATCTTGTGGCACCCACCCAGTCCTCAGAGAGATGTTGAAAAGCCCCAATAGAGGGACTGCCAGGACATCTGCCAGTTCCCTCAGCACCCTGGGATGTATTTCATCTGGCCTAGGTGCTTTCTCCATCTGAAGGGACCTGAGTGCTTCCCTTACTGGCTCTACTCGGATTTCAGCCTCCACGTCCCCCCCTTTTCACCCTGCACTGCTGGACCCCCACCTGTCTGTGGTGGCCACTCCCTTATCCAGACCCATCAGGGCCCCTGGTCTCTACTGGGCCCACCCCTTGCTCCGGTTTGCCCCCGCTCCCCTTGTAAGACATAGCCCCTCCACCCCACAGGTAAAAACTGAGGCAAAGTACTCATTTAGGACTTCTGTCTGTTCCCCCGCCTCCTGTGCCCAACCATCTCCTATCCTTATCGTGCTGATCTGCCCCCTTACTTTCCTTTTTCCCCTATGTATCTAAACAACCTCTTGTCCCCCCCTCTGGATCCCACTGGCCAAGGACTGCTCCTTTTTAGCCTTAGCTGCTCTCACCACCCTGATGACTCTCTTGACTGTCAGCTCATATTCCTCCCGATCCCTTTCACTTCTTGAGCACTTGAAGCGCCTATAGGCTGCCTTCTTTTCCCTCACCACTTCCTGTACCTCCCGGGTCCACCAGCAGGGTTTTCTGGCCTTACCAAACTTACACCTCTCCCTTTTGTAGGATCTGGTAACCTCCTGTATTCCCCTCCTAATGCTCCCTCACCTGCTGTCAGCATCCATATCCGGCCTTATCCTGTCCAGACGATCTTTAAGGATCCTTCCCATCTCCCTGAAGTCTGCACCCCTAAAGTCGGTTACTACCGTCCTTCTTCAGCTTTCCTCTCTCCCCAGGTCTAGCAAGAAACAGACTGTGGAGTGATCATTCCCAGCCAACGGGTCCCTCACCTCTAGGCCCCTAATCTCATCACGTCTGCCAGGACCACATACAGTGTCCGGGCCCCCCTAGTTGGCTCACCCACCTGTTGTGTCAGAAATACATCTTGGAAGACATTCAGCAGCCTCTGCTCTCTGGTCACTGGTGATGTCATAGTCCCCCCAGTCTGTTCCTGGCATGTTGAGGTCCCCCATTACCACTACCCTTCCCTTTCCCAATCTACAGTGTCCCTCGAGATTTGCCACCAAACTTTCTTCCAGGACCTCCACCAGTGCTGGTGGTCTGTATACCACTCTGAACTTTACTCTCTTAACCCCCTGCATCAGCAAGGTGACCAAAATAGCCTCCATGTTCCCCTCTGCCTCCTCTAGCCCTCCAACACTCATGCCATTTCTGTCTAACAGTGCTACACCACCACCCCTTCCCTCCCCCCTATCTTTTCTGAACATAGTGTAGCTCTCCAGATTTAGGTCCCACTCGTGCCCTTGAGTAGCCCAGATCTCAATGACTGTTGCCACATCTACCTCCAGCTCAACTAGCATCGCCTGCAGCTCAGGCATTTTATTTCCTAAGCTCCTTGCATTTATTAGGACAACTCTCCATCCCTTATCCCTCCTCTCCTTTCTCCCCCTTGAGCTCCCATTTCTCAGCTCCTGCACCCTACCTGGTGACCCATTTCCATATCTCCCTAGCCACCTAGAGGAGTGGAGACCATGTCCCTCATTTATCATACCTGCTGGCACTGCCCCTTTTTTGATCCCTCCCCCCTTCACAAGTTTAAACCTCACCTTTCGCTGATGACCCCAGCTAGTTTGAGCTTTAGAATTTCCTTCCCCTCCAAGTTAAGGTGGAGCCTGTCTCTAGCATACAGCCCCTTATCCTCCCAGGTTTCCCCCGAGTCCCCCACCAGGCCATCATTTAATGATAGAGAATTTGGAGGATACAGAGGGGAGGTTGTTTATGAAACTAGAAAAGAGGAGTAGTGCTAGTTTAGATCCTTGGGGGACACCAGTAGTGACTGGTAATAAGCTGGAGGAAGCATCACTGAATTTAAACAATTACTGCCTGTCTACCAAATAGAGAACCAGGCAGAGGCATAGTGGGAGATGTCAGTATCTGTTAGTATTTGTGTAAGGAGAGAATGTTCCAGTAAATTGAATACTTTGGATAAGTCTATGAAGACCACTTCAGTCAGTGACCCTCTGTCCATGGCAGTTTTAATGTCATCAGTGACCTGAACTAGGGTAGTGGTGGTTCTTGCAAAAGCTGTGTTGATGAAGAGTAAGGAGGTAATGAGATGAATTTTTTGGAATTTTGACACCAAATTTTCAACATGGGGTTTTTGGGACCCCTCCTCATGAATTCTGGCACTGTCATGTTGTTGTTCGGCCCCGAAAGTCTATTTCATGGTCACTGCGTGAATCCCTTTCAGGACCGATTAACGAAATGACAGTGCCAGTATTCATGAGGTTGGCAAAAGCCTATGTTACCAGTGGTGGGGCTCTAAAAATTACTGTTTCCTGTGTGTGTTGGCAGTTGCTACACACACTTGTAACTTGCAAATCTGCAATATTTTCATGCCAGATTTTCAACATTGCATTTTTTCAGACCTCCTTGTGAACAGTACAGCTGTCATTTTCCACATACTGGCTGAACTGTGTTTTCGCACTTCCGGCGCGGAATAGCGCAGTCACTGTGGGAAATCAGTGTTCAGGACAGATTAAGAAAATTACAGTGGCACTGTTCATGAGCAGAGGTCCTAAAATACCTATGTAGAAAATTTGGTGATGATACTCCACAAAATAACTGCTAAGAGCGTGCATTGCGCAGTTTGCACGCACACTCGTACCTTCACGAATTATTAATATTTTCATTCCAGATTTTCAACATTACCATTGTTCTGCACCTCCTTATGAACGGTACAGCTGTCATTTTTCACATCCTGGCCAAAATATGTTTTCGCTCTTCCGGCGCACAATAGCGTGGTCACTGTGGGAAATCAGTGTTCGAGACATATTAAGAAAATCACACAGACACTGTTCATGAGCAAAGGTCCTAAAATGCCTATGTTGAAAATTTTGAGATGAAACTCCATAAAATGACTGTGTTACGAGCATGTGTTGTGCAGGTTTCATGCACCCTTGTAAGTTTGCAAATTAATAATATTTTCACTCCAGATTTTCAGCACTGGCATTTGTTCACACCTCCTTATGAACAGTACAGCTGTCATTTTTCACAACCTGGCGGAAATGTGTTTCCGAGCTTCCCGTGCACAATACCACAGTCGATGTCAGAAATCAGTGTTTGAGACAGATTAGGATCCAGCGGCGGAGGGGGAGTGACAGAGCTCAACTGAGCTCTGTCAGGACTGCTGCGGATTTCTTTGTGGGCAGGAAGAGGTGACAATGCAAGCAGAAGCCCAGTACAACAGGGCAGCCTGCAGTGCCGGGAGACAAAGAACGAGAGAGTGAGGGAGGGTGAGTGAGTGAGCTCAACGGAGCTCTGTTGGAACTGCTGCAGATTTTTTGTGGGCAGAAAAAGGCAGCAATGCATGCAGGGGCCCAGTACAAAAGGGCAGCCTGCAGTGGCGGGAGAAACAGAACAAATGAGTGAGAGAGGGGGAGTGAGTGAGCTAGCTCAATGGAGCTCTATTGTGACTGCGGCAGATTTCTTAGTGGCCAGAAGAAGGTGGCAATGCAGGCAGGAACCCAGTAGAAAAGGGCAGCCTGCAGCGCTGACAGAAACTGAACCAGTGAGTAAGAGAGGGAGGGTGAGTGAGCTCAACAGAGCTCTGTTGGGACTGCTGCAGATTTGTTTGTGGGCAGAAAAAGGTGCAACAAAGGCAGGAGACCACTACAAAACAGCAGCCTGTAGCGCCAGGAGAAACAGAATGAGCGAGTGAGACAGGCCGAGTGAGTGATCGCAACAGAGCTCTGTCGGGACACCTGTGGATTTCTTTGTGGGCAGAAAAAGGTGCCTACGCAGGCAGAAGCCCAGTACAAAAGGGCAGCCTGCAGCATCGGGAGAAACACAATGAGCGAGTGAGAGACTGGGAGTGAGCAAGCTCAACGGAGCTCTATTGTCACTGCTGTGGACTTCTTTGTGGGCAGAAAAAGGTGGCAACGCAGGCAGGAGCCCAGTACAACAGGCTAGCTTGCAGCGTTGGCAGAAACGGAACAAGCAAGCGAGAGAGGGGGAGGGAGCTAGCTCAACGGACCTGTGTCAGGACTGCTGCAGATTTCTTTGTGGATAGAAAAAACAGCCAATAGAGACAGGAGCCCAGTACAAAAAGGCAGCCTGCAGCGCCAGCAGAAACAGAATGAGCGAGTGAGAGGGGGGAGTGACTCACCTCAACAGAGCTCTGTCAAGACACCTGCAGATTTCTTTGTGGGCAGAAAAACATAACAGCACAGGCAGGAGCCCAGTACAAAACAATAGCATGCAGCACCAGGAGAAACAGAATCAGTGAGTGACACAGGGCCAGTGAGCGAGCTCAACAGACCAATGCAATCAACATTCAGCATTGAAAAATGCTTGTTTAATCTAGGGACACTTTGAGACCTAAGGGGGTTGACAGTATCCCTTTAAAGGATGCCCAGCATTTTTCCCTGAGTTGAAAAAGGAATAAAAGATCAGAGAGCAGCCAATAGGTTGCTAGCCCCTGACTCTACTTTTGAATTGATGAGGTGGTGAGCCTGTCTTGGAGGCTGGTAATGATGGACTGAAATAGGTCTAGGGCTGTATTGTCCAAAAAAGTAGTTGTCCAGCTCAGCCACCCTTGTTAAAAAGAAAAAGAAATATTTTTTAATCGGGGAGGAGCCTGAACCAATTGGGTGCTTAAAACATGCTAGACAAATTGGTTATAATAAGCCCACTCACCCAGTGAATTTTATTGTATGTGATGAATTTTACTCAATCTTAGATACAATATATATAATACAAGCAACAGCAAACATTTTGGAATAATACTTCATCAGTGATCTACTGTATCTGTTACAAAAAATAATTTTTATCACAATCTGCATCATTTCCAGAAACCTAAATATAGAAACATAGAAACATAGACTTTGACGGCAGATAAGGACTGCTTGGCCCACCTAATCTGCCCATTTCCCTACCTAGAGGATAAGCTGCAAATCCTATTTAACTAACAGCCTATTTCTTCCTACCCCCCACTAAAATTGCTTTATGTCTGTCCCATGCATTCTTGAATTCTCCCACAGTTTTAGACCCCACAACCTATTCAGGAAGGCTGTTCCATGTGTCCACCACCCTCTCTGTGAAAAAATACTTCCTCACATTGTCCCTCAGCCGTCCCCCCTCTATCTTCAAATTGTGTCCCCTTGTTCTTGCACATCTCTTTTTCTGAAATATGCTACCCTCTTGGACTTTATTGATTGCACTGAGGTACTTAAACGTTTCTATCATGTCCCCCCTCTCCCTCCTTTTCTCAAGGGTATACATATTAAGCTCCTTTAGTCTCTCCTCGTATGGCTTCTCTTGCAGACCCTGCACCATTTTAGTTGCCCTCTTCTGAACTGCCTCTATCCTGTCTATGTCCTTGCAGAGATGGGGTCTCCAGAACTGGACACAGTACTCCAGATGGGGTCTCACCAACCATCTGTACAGGGGGATAACAACTTCCTGTTTTCTGCTGGTGATACCTCTCCCTATACATCCCAGTATCACCCCAGCCCTCGCTACTGCCTTCTCGCATTGCTTGCCAAGCTTAAGGTCATCTGATATGATTATCCCTAGGTCTCTTTCCATTTTTGTTGTTGTTAATACCCCCCCCCCCACTGTGTAATCTTCCCTTGGGTTTTTGTTTCCCATGTGCATTACTTTGCACTTCTTTGCATTGAATCCAAGCTGCCATACTTCTGACCATTCCTCCAACCTTGGAAAGTCCCTTCTCATCCTTTCCACGCCTCCTTGCAGATCTTTGTGTCATCTGCAAAGAGGCATACTTTTCCTTCCAGTCCCTCTGCAATGTCACTTATAAAGACACTAACAAGCATTTGTCAATGCCGAATGTTTGCTTGCTGGCATTGGCAGTGGTAGTGTAGAAGTTACAGAGCTGCGTAATAGGAATGGCAGTGAAGTACTGAACTGAAGCCAACCCCACCACCACCCTGCAGAGAGTGACAGGCATTGAGGTGTGCGTTTGGGTTGTCAGGCATAACGGCCATGCCATTTCACCCCACCCCACCCTGCAGACACTGACAAGTGTCACGGTGTTCCTTGGGGTCTTTGGCCCTTATGCGTACCCCGTTTCATTAGGAAATATGGTGAGATGGGTGCAATATAGGAGAATGGGGTGAAGTTTGGGGCTGAAGAGTCCAAGGCATACCTTGATGCCTCTCACTGACTGCAGGGTGTGGAATGGTATGAGCATCACAGGCAAGAATCCCAAGTCACACCCCTGATGCCTGTTATTCTCTACAGGGTTGGGTGTTATGGTTGGAAACCCTAATACCTCAGGCATTCGTTGGTATTTTCACTCCAAATTTTCAACATGTTTTTTTTGTGACCCTACCTCATGAACAGGGGGAATATCAGTTTGTTAGCGGAAAGCTGCTTATGCACAGTGACTATGGCATTTAGCACCACAGGTGCAAAAACATTCGAACAGGATGTAAAAATGACAGCTGTACTGTTCATGGAGAGGTGTAAAAAATGGCAATGTTGCAAATCTGTAGTAAAAATATTTAAAAAAATGGTGCAGTCACGAGCCTACATAGAAACTGTGCAACACATACCCGTAATATAATTAGTTGGAGATTTTTTACAGCAGATTGTCAACTCAGGCATTTTGGTGCCTCCGATCTTGAACAGTGTCACTGTGATTTTCTTTATCTGTGCCTAACAATGATTTCCCAGAGCGACCACGCATCTCTGCGCTAAAAGTGTGAAAACACACTTCATCCATGTTATGAAAAATGACAGCTGTACTGTTCATAAGGAAGTGTGGAAAATGCCACTGGTGAAAATCTGGACTGGAAATATGACAAAGTCATGAACTAACGAGGGTGCGTTGAAACTGCACAATGCTCACTCGTAACACAGTCATTTTATGGACTTTTGTCACCAAATTTTCAACATGGCCATTTTAAGACCTCTGCTCATGAACAGTGTAACTGCGATTTTCTTAATCTGTCCTAAACATTGCTTTCGCACACCAACAGCACCATTGTGCGCTACATGTGCGAAAACACATTTTGGGCGACATATAAAAATTGCAGCTGTACTGTTCATAAGGAAGTGTAATAAAATGGCAATGTTGAAAATCTGGAGTGAAAATATTGAAAATTTGCGACCTTACGAGCATGCGTAGGAACTGCACAACGCACACTCGTAAAACAGTCATTTTAAGGAATTTTTTCACCAAATTTTCAACATAGCCATTTTAACAATTCAGCTCATGAACAGTGTCACTGTGATTTTCTTAATTTGTCCCGTACATTGATCTTGCACACCGACTGCGCCATTGTGCGCTACTTGGGCGGAAACACGTTTTGGGTGAGATGTGAAAAATGGCAGCTGTACTACTCATAAGAAGGTGTGATAAAATGGCAATGTTGAAAATCTGGAGTGAAAATATTGAAAATTCGCGACCTTACGAGCGTGCATAGGAACTGTGCAATGCACGCTTGTAAAACAGTCATTTTTAGGAATTTTTTCATCAAATTTTCAACATAGCCATTTTACGACCTCTGCTCATGAACAGTATCACTGTGATTTTCTTAATTTGTCCCATATATTGATTTCGCACACCGACTGTGCCATTGAGTGCTACATGGGCGGAAACACATTTTGGGTGAGATGTGAAAAATGACAGCTGTACTACTCATAAGAAGGTGTGGTAAAATGGCAATGTTGAAAATCTGGAGTGAAAATATTGAAAATTTGTGAACTTACGAGCCTGCATCGGAACTGCGCAATGCACGCTCGTAAAACAGACATGTTTGGAATTTTGGCATCAAATTTTTCAACATAGGGTTTTAGGACCCCTCTCATGAATGATGTCACTGTCATGGCATTATTCAGCCCCAAAGGGTGATTTCACGCAGTGACTGTGCAGTGACTGCGAAATCACCCTCCGGGCCCAACTAACGCCATGACAGTGACATCATTCATGAGAAGGGGTCCCAAAAACCCCATGTTGAAAATTTGGTGCAAAAATTCCCAAAAATGCCTGAGATATGCGACAAAGTTGAGCCCTTCCCCCATCTAGCCCATTATACAGCTTACCGGCATTTCCTCAGTTCGCAGTTGGCTTTGAAGAGTGCAGATGTGTTTCCGGTCCTCCGAAGATCGTTGCGCTGAGGTCCGGAGGTAAGTATGGGGTGAGGGGGTGTGTGGGGAGGCAGGGTGCGCAGTGGGTTGGTGCGGGTTGTGGGAGGGGGGCCAGGGAGACTACGTGGGACCGTTTTTTCTTCACAGGTAAAAAAAAAAAGAATGACGCGGGACATTTGCCACACTGGGGTGGGCTCCCAGCGTGGCACAAGAATGGTTGGCGGGGTCGTTCAGCTGATGGGGGATTGGGCACCCCCGTCGGCCAAAGTATGGATTGCCATGCTGGGGTGGGCTCCCAGCGTGGCACTTAGTACCGGGGGTGAGTACAGTGGAGCCGCTATCATTGCCTGCCACACTGGGGTGGGCACCTAGCATAGCATTTTCAAAGGCTTTGGGGGGCCCTTGAGACAGCCGGACAGATTAGGCACCCGTCGGCTATTCAGTGTGTCTTGTCGGGCGCGCTGCGCCTGCGTGGCGTCTGTGTGTGTTGGGGAGCTGCGCGACGGGCAAGCGATATCTTGATCGCTGCTCACTCAAGCATAGCTCCCCTTTGAACTTATTCCACTGCATTTGGTGCTTGTCATAGACAGCTCCAGAATGCATTGGCTTACAGGGGCCACGCCTGCCAACACACTGACTGAACTGGAGGAGGAGGTGACACACCTCCGAAATCTCCAATGACAGCACTATGTTTCTTGCACATGCATGCAAGCAAACATAAAAAGGACTAGACCCAGTACTGAACCCTGCAGTACCCCACTAGTAACCCTTCTTTCTTCAGAGTGGACTCCATTTGCAATTGCCTTCTGTGTCCTGTTGTTCAGCCAATGTTTTGCCCAGGCTACCACCCTGGGACCCACTCCCAGGCTGGTTAATTTGACTACTAATCTTTTGTGTGGGACTGTGTCAAATGCCTTGCTAAAGTCTAGGTATGCCATGTCCACAGCCCCTCCCTGGTCTACTACTTTGGTCACCCAGTCAAAGAAATCAATTAGATTCATCTGACATGACCTTCCCGCTGTGAACCCATGTTGCCTTGGGTCCTGTGCCCCACTGGCCTCTAGGTACTCAACAATTCTTTCCTTCAGAAGTGACTCCATCACTTTCCCTACTACAGAGGTCAAACTGAGAGGTCTGTAGTTTCCTGCCTCCATCTTGGTCCCACTTTTGTGAAGGGGAATCACATCCACCTTCCTCCAGTCCTCAGGTACCACACCATCCTCCCATGATTTGTTAAAAAGCGTAGTCAGTGGTGTCACTAGTTCTCTGCTTAATTCTTTTAGAATTCTGGGGTGAATTCCATCTGGCCCCATTGCTTTGTCCACCTTCAGCTTTAGGAGTTCTTTCAGAACCCTTTCTTCTGTGAAAGGACTGGGATCAACCCCCCTCTCCAGGGTGCTTCTGTTAATTGGATTAGGCACCTCCCCACTTCCTCTTTTGTGAATACTGAACAGAAGTATTCATTCAACATCCCTGCTTTATCACTGTCACTCTCTGCCCACCCATCATCCATTCTATTCAGCCTCACTATCCCTCCCTTTGTCTTTCTACGCTCCCTGATATACCTATAAAAGGTTTTATCCCCTTCTTAACCAAGTTAGCTATCTTTTCCTCAGTTTGTGCCTTTGCTATTCTGACTACTCTCCCTGCTTCCTTCTGCCTTAACTGGTACAGTTCCCTGTCCTGCTCCTTCTGTGTTTCCCTATACTTCCTAAATGCTATCTTTTCTCCTAACCATCACCGCCACCTCTTTTGAGAACCATAGTGGCTTTTTCTTTCATTTTGATTTGTTTATTTGCTTCACACAAAGGCTTGTTGCCTCTGTGATGGCAGTTTTGATATTTGCCCATTGTTGCTCCACCCCTCCTTCTATCCTGTTTGCTACTGCTTTTCTAAGGCACTCTCCCATCTTGCCAAAATCAGCCCTCCTGAAGTCCAGAACCCTCACTTGTGTATGGCTTGACTCTGTAGCAGAGTTTATTGTGAACCACACTGTTTTTTGGTCACTTGTTCCCAAATGGCTACCCACTTCTAGATCTGAGATCCTCTCACTGTCCCCATTTGAGAATATGAGGTCTAAGATTGCTCCCTCATGAGTGGGTTCCAAAACTAGCTGTTTGAGGCATGTCACCTGAAGGGCATCAAGTATGGCCCTGCTTTTGGATGTGGCTGCCGCAAACGTGCTCCGGTTAACATCTGGCATGTTAAGGTCCCCCATCAACAGTATCTCCCCTTTCTCTGCCATCCTAAGTATGCCTTCTATCATATCTTTGTCCATTCCCTCCCCCTGACATGGGGGTCTATATACAACACCCGTGCAGATTGTGGTGCCATTTCCAGTCTATAAGGTGACCCAAAGTGCCTCCTCTCCTCCCTGTTTACTCTTGTTCAGTTGCTTTTATCCCTTCCCTTACATAGAGAGCTACTCCCCCCCTTCTGCCCTCCCTGTCTCTCCTGTAGGTTGTGTACCCTGGTATGTTAACATCCCAGTCATGGTTTTCTGTGTACCATGTTTCTGTGACTGCTACAATATCCAGGCATCCCTCTTCCATCAAGGCCACCAGTTCAGGGAGCTTGTTGCCCAGACTATGGGCGTTGGTACTCATTACCCTCCATTTCTTGATGGCCTTACCCCTTTTTGCCCCATCCCTGTCCTTAAATATGTGAACTTAAGTATATTATAGGACACGTTATATCATAAACTGCTCGCCCAAATAATGAAATTATTTCAAAATGCTGTTCATTCCAACTTTCAATAAAACATCTGTAATAAAGTAAATAAATTATTCAATTTTGTAACCACAATTTAAGAAGTAAGTTTAAGTAGAAGCCTATATATTGCACTATTAAAAATACCCTCAGCTCATCTGCCATACACATCTTTAGCAGTTTTTGGATATGTTTATGTTTGTCTGTTCTATCTGCAATAAACCAAATATTCTGTCTGTTTTAATGATTATAAAACAACAATTGTTCTGACCTCATGTAAATATTTTTATTATCATTAGTAATTCTCTGCATTTTACTCCATCATTCTTTTAGGAGTGGGGTAAATATGAACCCAATATAACTCTTTTAAATATATTAGTTGTCAAAGGTATCCTCCTTAGATCAGGAACTTCCTATTAAAATGTTTTTTCAAACTTGCACTCACGTGATGTGATAAACTTATATACCTGCTTAGTGCTTTGTAAACTTCTTTCTCAATTCCTCATTTGTTTAACTGCTGGAAAAGGACACAAAAACGCTGTTTAGATTTGAAACCACATGATCTGTAAAAGCTCATTTGAAATGGGATAGATATGCTGCTTAAATTTATTTTTACTTACTTTGTATCTGTCTAGAGCATACCGTAACCTCTTGCTTTCTTTTTAATTGTGGAAGTGTTCCGCCCGCTCTGTACTCTACCTTTATATGTTCCAGGCACGAAATTGGACGCAGAGCAATGCGTATCATCGGGCGATGTCATGCTGTTCTCGTGATGCTTGCGCTCACTCCTGGTGCCTGAACTGCAATATGCAGCACCATGGCTATTACATAGTGTTCTGCCTGAGAAATGTTGAACCACTTAGTATTTCTTCTAAACTTTACATCAGTCTGCCATTCTGGAATCTCTACACTGATGTGGAAAATAAACAGACTCTCTTACCATACAAACCTCTCTTCTATAATGGTTATTTAGGATCTTTTACTAAAGGAATAATGCATGACAGGGTGTGCTGGGATAACGCACGCCTGGGGGGGGATGGGCATGATGCTGCAGGCCGAGTGCGTCCAATGCATCAGGCGTGATGTTATCCCAAATGACACACACCCTGGAGTGCATTATTCCTATTATACAATGACTCGTTGTTAGACAGAATAAAAAATATAATTTTTAAATGTTTTTGTGTGGAAACATATTTTTGGTTTTTAAGAGAAGATAAAACAATCAAGCTGATGCCCATCTACAGGTTCACAGTGCTGAGACTAGACCTGTGGCGACGTGCTGAGATAACACTATTGGTCCAGCCGCAAACTGACCAATCACAGTCCAAGATTCTTTCTTGCCATTGTATAATAGGAGAATATTAACATCAAATCCTACATGTGTTAACTATTAAACAAATATACGTTTTGCATATTGTGCCATGCTTTACTCTCCTTGCAAAGTATGTGGGAAATGACCACTATGTTGTTATCTACTATGGACAATTACAATACTAGATAATACAAGGCATTAATATATAAGTAAAAAATGCACAGTTACTGGTTATATTTCCTGCTCACACTGCTTTTAAACAGTCTCTTGAATAAGTTCTGATGGACCTCAAGTATAAGATGGTCCTTATATTTCATAAATAAAACACCTTATATATATTAAAGAACTATCTTTGTCCCAAAAAGATTTTATATTAAGTGTTCCAAAATATAAGTATTGTTTTTTTTTTTTTTTATTAGAATCTATTGGTTCTGATTTCCAAATCTAATCTCAGCCTCCCAGATTAGATTATTCTACATCAGTCCCTTATCCATATCCTTCATGTTATAAGTCTAGTTAAATCTGTCTCGGTCACTCTAGTGTGCATTTTTTATCTATAAAATAGGTTGCCAAGCTATTGAATCATTTAATCCAACTCTTCGATTTAGTGCCTTAACTCTATCTATAAAAGATGATTCCCTTGTGAGAATTTTAGTCCTATAGTCCCCATCCCTTGGATCTGGTAATACTTTCTCCAGTCCAAAGAAGTGTTTTTGTGGCAACTGATGTCCAAATTCTATGAAAAGTCTCACCTCAGGGATGTTAAATCCGGCCTTCTGATATCACTTTTATGCTCAGTAATATGATTTTTGAGCATCCGTTCTGTTGTACCAATATAGACTTTATTGCATGGACATTTAAGTAGGTATATAACTCCACTTGTTGTAACCAACAAAACATCCGGGGCATTAGGGTTTCTAACCATAATGTCCCACCCTGTAGAGACTGACAGGTATCCGGGGTGTGACTTTGGAATGTCAAACTGGCTTGGTAGAGCCTTTAAAGATGCAATGGGGGGGGGGACAAGAAACAATCAGGAAGTATACAGGATAAAAAAACACATTAATGTAGATTTTGATATACAGAAGCAGCAAACAGGTAATGGGCCTCTGCATAAACAGTAATACCCAATGGGGTGGGGATATTGGGCTTTGCCAGACCTCCCAGGGATGTAATGAGGCCAAACACCACATGATGAGGGCCTTATAGCCCTGGGAAGGTCCAGTATAGCCCATATTACTCACCCTAGAGGGTATTTCTGTACTTAGAAAATAGATTATTTGACTTTTATTTAAAATTCTGTGAATTGGCATCTCATAGGAAAGCTTTCACAAAAAGGAGACCACATGAACAAGGAGGCACAGTTTGAGACTAACGGGGAAAGTTTAAAACCAACATTTGTAAGTTCTACTTCACAGAGAGGGTGGTGGACCCTTGGAATGGCTTGCTACCAGAGGCAGTTGAGGCAAAACAGTCACCACTTCTAAGCTAGCATGGGACAAGTACTGCGATAATCTCGGAAGAAGAGAATGCAGGAGTAGGCAATCTGGGTAGACTTGATGGATCATATGGTCCTCTTCTGCCAAAACGTTTTTATGTTCTATAACTAAATGGAGACTTGAACTGCTAGGCATCTTAGGTACATCTAAATGTTGTATCTTGTCTCAGTGTAAGCCAGTTATTATCATATAAGTGCAATCAAAATGCTAGATCATCAGTTGTCCATGTATTATTAGAGTATCCTCTTTTAACAAGTTATAATGTATAAATAAACTGTTGCATGTCTTCTTAGTAAAGATGCAAGAGGAGGGTCAAAATGAAATTGTTCCAAAATTATTTTCATAGAACATACAGCATTAATATTTGACTGGCAACATTTGCTGTAAAAGCATGCCACATATTGAAACTATGACCTAGACTCTAATTGCAATGGACTCCTTGCTACTCTAGGTTGCTGAAGACTTATCTCTTGTCAATGACTTCCAGTTTTAATTAACCAGAGTACTGCATAAATTACTCTGTTTTTATATTTTGTATGCAAGAATTATTTTATGCATAAATAAATAAACTTGACTCTTCTTTTGATGAGGGAGCAGAGCCTATCTTGAAGGCTGGTAATGATGGACTGAAAGAGTTATAAGGCTGTACTGGCATCAGAGGTGGCTAGTATAGGTGACAAGACAATATTAGAAAGCTTTACTTCAAGGGATGTGTAGTCAAGGCTGGAGAAATCCCTGAAGAAAATAATTTTGGGTGGGACTTTAGAATGGGCAGTAGGGGCTGACAGAAAAGACATGGATGGCCACTAGGGCCAGACTGACAAGCTTTTTATACCATTATTGTCTACATATCTGTGAATAAGAATATATTATTGTTCAGTAATAGTGTACCATAGGTCAGCATAACAGGCTGCAGGGACAGGAGGGGGTAAAGAAAAACACATAGCTTTCTATTTGATGCTTTGGATACTATTGCACCCCAAATATTGGGTGGGGGGGGGGCTATTTCAAATGTGAGCTAACTGATAGTGGCTTGGCCTTTTTTCTGCTACTGGGAGTCTGAAATATGTGTGTTTCATCCGAAAGAATCTTAGCTGGAAGGCAGAGTATTGCAGGGGCCAAGAGGCTGCATAGATGTTGGGACAGGATAGAGGATAGGACTGGATAGAGGATGGGGCAGTGCGGATGTGGTATATGGCACCACCCTGTCCTCCTCCCTTGCCAGATTGGACAATGACTGCAAAGCCTTCTGCTGTTTTGCTGCTAATGCTCTTCCTCCTTGTACTCATCACTGCACTCTTTGTACTTCTCATTCTATCCTTCCCCATCCCTCCCACTGTCTCATGCACTGTACAACCCTGATTTCTAAGCACTGGTTTGGGTCTCTCTCCTCCAATCTCTCCTGTCTCCTATTCCCTCTGCTTCTATTTCTCTTTGCTCCCATGGTTCTCCTACTTTCTCTATTCCACACTCCAACTCTGCTGCTGAGAAATCTGGTTTCTCTTTACATCTTCCCTCTATCTGGAACAGTCTCCCTCCCACTCTGTGACTCTCCCCTTTATTTTCTCCCTTAAATGCCTACTCAGACCTTTGCTGCCAACTCCTGCTCCCGACTTGCTATAGTTAATTTTACCATGCTAGTCTCCCATACATGACCTTAGTGTTCTTGTACCAGTGCCTTAGTTTTGACATCATAGCCTGTGCATTGTTTACTGTATCATATTTATTGTTTAATGATTGTATTTTTGCTGTACCTAGTACTATTCTACTCGGTACAGAGTTAGAAAACAGAGGATTGGAACAAGAGTTGTAAAAAGAGGGGAAAAAGGATGAAGTGCAAAAGGGAAAAGATGGAGGGTATCAGACAGTCTTGGAACAAAGGGTATAAGGCCATGTATGCAATTGCAAGAAGTATAGAAAAACAAAATTCCAGACTTAGATGCCATTATGGTGGAGGCAGACCTGGATTTTGTGACCATTACCGAGTCGTGGTACACAGGAAACCACAAATGAGATATAGCCATATAAAGCTATACTAAGTTCAAGAAAGATAAGGTGGTAAAGAAGGGGTGGTGGTGCTGTATGTAAGAGAGGGTATCAGGGCAACAGAGACAAAGGGAATCTAGGAGGGAATGGAGAGGATGCAGGTACTGTGGGTCAACCTAGAGACAGGAACCAGAGCCACTGTTCAGACTTGCATGACCCACAAACCTCCAGCACAGTGGGAGAAACTGGATAGAACACTGCTGGAGGCCATTAGCACAATGGCAGAGAAAGGGAAGGTTCTCCTGGTGGGGGACTTCAATCTGACAGATATAGATTGGAGCCTCCCAGCCACAGTTTTACGTAGAGGCAGGGACATACTAGACTTCCTGTAGGGGGCATTTTTCAGGCAGCTATTGAGGGAACCCACTCATGATGGGGCAATGCCTGATCTGGTGCTCACAAACAGGTGACAG
Organism: Neoceratodus forsteri; assembly: GCA_016271365.2. Classification (NCBI taxonomy): domain Eukaryota; kingdom Metazoa; phylum Chordata; order Ceratodontiformes; family Ceratodontidae; genus Neoceratodus; species Neoceratodus forsteri. Next base: position 617,991,222 of record CM028138.1, on the reverse strand, counting down.
TATTGCATACATCATGGTGGGAGGCCAGCTGGGGACCAGCGATCACTGTACATTGTGGTTCAACATAAAGACAGCAATGCAAGCAAACCACGCATGGATGAGGGTCCTGAATTTCAGGAGGGCAGATTTTTTTTTAAATGTGCGAATGCCTCTGAGATTACATAGCAGTGGAGGATGACCAGGATGAGGTGAAGGAACAGTGGGCTATTTTAAGGGAAGGCATAGTAAAGAAAAGCAGCCTCTCCACAAAGGAAGTTATCAAAAGTAAAGGAAAAAATGCAATGGTTCACAACAGATGTGGCTGAAAAGATAAAAGCTAAAAGGGTAGCATTCAGGCGGTATAAAGAGACACAGAGGGCAGAGGATAGGGAGGTGTATCAGGTATATCAGGAAAAGCAGAATGAAACAGGGAAAGTGTTGAGGAGTGTAAAGCTACAAACTAAGAAAACAATAGCCAAAGGGATAACTAAAGGGAACAAGATATTTTTAGGAAACGTAAGTGAAAAGAGGAAGATGGGGGGGGGAGGACTGTACAGAGGGGGAATCAGGAAAAAGCAGATATCCTGAACAAATACTTTTGTTCATTCATCACAGAGGAAGGGGAAGGGGATGGGCCAAATAAAAGCAACATTATCAATGGGGTGATGAAGGTAGACACAAGGCCATTTACAGAGGAGAGAGTCCTGCAGGGACTCTTAAATCTGAAAGTGGACAAAGCTATGGAGCCAGTTGGAACACACCCAAGGGTAGTGAATGAGGTCAGAAAGGTACTACCTGCACCTCTGACAGCCCTATTCAACAACTCACTGGAAACAGGAGTAGTTACAGAGGTAAGCTGTTGGTTAACTAGGATCTGCAGCTTATCTGTTAGGTAGGAAAATGGGCAGACTAGGTGGGCCAAGCAGTCCTTATCTGCCGTCAAATTCTATGTTTCTATGTTTCTATGTTTCTATGTTTCTATGTAAAGCTTCATAAAAGCAGTAGCAAGGAGGAGGCTAGCAACTATAGGCCAGTCAGTCTGACATCAGTTCTGGGGAGGTTAATGGAGTTAGTGCTAAAGGAAAATATTGTGGCATATCTTGAATCCAGTGGGTTACAGCACCCAAGGCAGTATGAATTTATGGGGTGCAGGGGAGGTCTTGTCAGACAAATCTGATAGATTTCTTTGACTGGTGACCATGGAAGTAGATCAGGGTGGGACGGTTCACATTGCCTACTTAGATTTTAGAAAGGCAGTCAACACCGTACCATATAGAAGACGCATAAGGAAACTGCGCAGCTTAGGGGTGTGTTCTAAGGTAGTAAACTTTAAATATAATCTTTATATGTCTACATCTTCATCTCTGTATTTAATAAAACATCATGTCTATCCAACAGCATGGTCTCAAGTCTTCATTTGATACATGCTTATTGGTGGAAGGGGTGACTAATTCAAAGATATATCTGCCTCCTGGGGGGATAGAGGAGGAGCTAATCTTTGGAGGTTATAGGTCATTCCACATCCCAAACAGCAAGAGGTTAAATAGAATTCCTATAGTTTTCGCATACAATGTCATGGGGAGGCTGCATGGAATGGGTTAGAATGGAGTAACGGACCCATGCTACAACTATTTAGGAAAGTTTTTGTGGTATTATGATTATTGAAAATAAAGGGTGGGCTAATGGAAATACTAGTGAGGAGACCCAACACTATGGAACATATTCACTGTCAATGCACATTACATGCAGTATCCACCCTTTCCACTGGGAAGAGAACATTACCTTTCTGTCATTTAAGGAGTGTATAAGTTTCTCCATCCAGTAGATGTGACTTGAAGGTGGTGTTCCACTCCTGAACAGTAGGCAATTTAGGGGTGATCCCATCTCTTGTAATTGTTTTTTCTGGCTACCATGATCAAGATGCCCAACTGGTATCTCATGACTGGATTATATGATCCCCTAGGAGGGGGTAGTAGTAAAGTAAGTATAACTTGACTGTAAGGGGGACAGACCTACCAAGACATTGGTCTAATTCCCCTTGCAGTTGCTGAAAAAAAGGGTTGTAGGATAGGACAGGACCACATGACATGTGTGAGATGAGCCTACCTCTCTCCACATGATCTCCAGTAGGAAGCATTATCTCCATGGAAGTAGTGTGCAGTTATAACTGGAGTAAGAAAATATCTGATATGACGCTTCCATGCAAACTCCCAGCGTTGGTGTGAGCTAGTAACCTTGAATGAGGCCTGGCATGCCTTGTGCCAGTCTACCATATTAATTGGTGTTCCAAGCTCTTCATGCCATCACAACAGTATATCCTGAGTGGATTCTCTGGTTAACTCGGAGAGTTCCTGATAGAGGCAGGAGATCATATACTCAGTACCACCAGTTTTAAACACACTATGACCAAATCTGGTATGGCTGCACCTGAGGTCACCAGTGGAACACGGCACTGTCCACCATGTCCAAGATGGCTACCGGAGTTCTCTGCATATGAGAGACAACTTGCTCATGTGCACTGAGCTCCAACGGCCATCTTGAACACAGAGGACTGTGCCATCAGAGTTCACTGCACATGCCGAGTCATCATGCATGCACAGAGAACTCTCTTGGACACAGCGGACAGTGCCATGTTCCACTGGTAACGGGGGCAAAATAGTGTGTGAATGCACAGTAATTGCCATTTACCTTCACTAATTACAAATCTATCTGGTATCCAATAGGCTATCTTTTACTCTACTGTGCTAGCAAAACATCTACAAGGATATGCCCACTGCAGCCGTAAAAAGTAGTTCAAGTAATTAAGACTATCCATGTGGGAATCAGGGTTATGGGGGCCCAATGGTAGGGTACTATAACAGTGCCTCAACTGTAGATACCTATAGAAATCCATTTATCTGAGGCTGAGCTCTCTTTGGCCTTGGTATATGATTTTAATGAGGCTCCAGTAATCAGATACTGCAGGGATAGTGGCTCTCAGTTTCCATAGGCCACATTAATGCACACCGGATCACAATGGTCCAGTAGTGCAAACGGGCATAAAAGGGAAGGAAAGAGGGAAGATGCAGCTGCTTTTTTATAGAATACCAGGTCTTGACCTAATATCTGAGCCATAGGTCTAGGGCACTTATGGTGTTGGGGTAGGAGTCTGTATGATACATGACTCAGTGAAGTCAGGTGCTGGGAACAACGTGGTTTCCATTTTGTACCAGAGAGTCCATGGGCCATGAAATGCAAGTGTGCTGTCCAATAATATAGTCTAAGGTTTTGCAGGGAAATCCCACCTTTTGACTTAGGGAGAAAGAGCATTTTCATTCTGATGTGGGGGGCATTGCCCTGCCCAGATAAAGTGTGCAATTGCTTTGTTTCATCATCTGAAGACTGTGAGCGGTATACTAATTGGGACATTCTAGAATATGTATTGTACTCATGGCATGGGAGGACTATCGTTCATATCAGCTCCACTCTTCTGGAAATGCTCAAGGGAATAATACTCTAGTGTGCATGGTCTTGTCAGTTGTATGATGAAGGGACAGTAATTGTTCTGCAAGGCTTCGGCAGGCACACAAGAGAGGTAAATGCCTAAGTATTTTAACTTTTCATGGTCACATCGAAATAGAAATCATCATATAATCTCCTGGGATAGCTGCTACTGAAAGGTGAGAGCATCTGTTTAGGTGGAGTTCAGCTTGTACCCTGAGACTGCACCATAGGAGTCCAAGATTTTGAATATTATAAGGAGGGACCTGTCATGGTCCATAAAGTATAGCAGAACATGATCGGCACATAGGACAATTCAGTGCTGTTCAGCCTCCCCCCTTGTACTACCATAATACCGAATGCTTTATGGATGGCCTATGCCAAGGGCTCTATATAGATTATGAAAAGGAGCAGGGATTGGGGGCATCTCTGCCTGGCACCCCTAAGTAAGGGAAATAAATTAGAGTGATGCCCTGAGACTTTAATACATGCCTGGAGGAGAAGGGCTCGTCTATGCTTTGCAGGAATTGAATCAGGGGGCCAGGAATCCTAGCTTTCCCATCTCTACATAAAGAATAGGCCATGAGACCCAGTCAAAGGCCTTCTCAGCAGGAAGACTTAGAAGGGCCGATGGGAGGAGGGTGCACTACATCACTTGCATAATGTACAGCATTCTCCTAATGTTGTCATCAGTCAATCTGGAATGCACAAACCTGGTTTGGTCCCATGCAGTTATTGTGGGAAGGACCTTGTCTAGCCTATGTGCTAGTATGGACATGAATAGCTAATAATCAGTGTTAAGGGCCTGTATGAGTCAATAGGATCCGCAGAGTAGGGGATTCTTACCCACTTTTGGGGTCACTGATACTGCTACATAGTTGGGACCTGCCAAATCATGACCTCATTCTTACACCTAAACCTATTAGGACAAAGTCATTCCTCTGACTGCCTCACTACCTCATTTTAATCTCCGCTTTCTTCCATCCACTTCCTCTCCCCTTTACAGGAATCTCAACTCCCCATCCTTTTTATCTTCCAGCTCCACTTTACCTATGCCTTTTAGGACAAAGTCTTTGCCTCACCCCCCTGTTCTGACTCTGCTTTTCCTTCATCCCCTACCTCTCCTCCTATCCACCCCTTCCTTTAACCTCTTGGCTGATAGCCCACCCCCTCCCATCACCTGCTGATCTTGACCTTTGACCTCTTCCTATGACTTCTTACTTGCACTCCTTGATGTTCTCCCCTTGACCTTCTGCTTACCTACATGTGCTTCTGCTTGACCTATATGTGCTTTACTCCATAGTTATTATCTGTCCTGTACTACTGCTCAACCTCAAATGAGCTGAACTGTAAATAACTGTATATTGTAAATAATTTCATATACTGTAGTTGTACCTTCATTAATCCTGTCATTCACTCTTATCACTTATGTTTGTTATTTGTTATCCTGTACTGCATTTTCCCTGTACTGTTGTTTTGATGCAGAACCTTTGTAAAAGAACCTCTGGCTCAATGGTATTGAATCCTAACCATAAATAAATAAAATAAAACAAACTGTTTACCCTTTGCAATGGTATGGATGTTTGTCCTATGGTAGCTTTATAAAACTTGACCCTGTACCCATCCAGGCCTGGCTCTCACCTTAGGGCCATTTCCACTTCTTCAGTAGTGATTGGATCCATGAGGGGGGTTGTTGGCATTTCATGTAATTTAGGGAGGGTCAGTGTGTCCAGGAAGGCTGTGATAGCCTCTGTTGGACTCTGATGATTTGGTGTGTAAAGGAATTGGTAGTACAATTGGAAGGCCTCTGTGATGTTTTGAAGCTGAGTGCGCCTCACTCCTGCTGCCGGGTGTTTTACTGCTGCAATGGTAACTGCTTGTCCCTGTTTGTGGATCTAGTATGCCAGTAAGCATGTTGCCCTGCCCTTGTCTTCATAATAGTAATGGCAGAGAAATGTTAGAGCTATCTCAGTCTGCTACAAGCAGTGGGCATTGAAATCCCCCTTAACCTGTTGCAATTGCCTACTCTCCAAGGTATCGACTTGCTGGTCTAAGGTAGTAAACTGGGTAAGAAACTGTTTAATGGATAGGCAACAGCCAGAGGGTAGTGTTAAACAAAGTTCACTGCAGAGAAGGGAGGGTGACCAGTAGGGCGCAACAGAGCCCTGTACCAGAACCAATCCACGTTAATGTCTTTATAAGTGACATAACAGATGGAAGGGAAGGTATGCTTTTTTGTAGATGACACTAAAATATGCACTAGGGTAGACACTTCAGAGGGGTGGAAAGAATGTGCAGAGTACCTGAGAAACCTCAAGGAGGGGTCAGGGGTATATCAGCTGGGTTTCAATGCAAAAAAGTGCAAAACCATGCACAAAGGGCACAGAATCCCAGAGGTGGAGTACAAAATGGGAGAAGAGGTACTGACAGTCACCAAACAAGCAAGTGATCTGGGGGACACGAACTTGACATATAAATGCCTCACAAGGTTAAGTAACAAATAGGAGGGGAATATGTTTCACAGGAAAAGATGCATAAAAACAAGGGGTCATGCCATAAAGCTGTAGGGAGAAAAATGCAGAAGAGATGCGAGGAAGAACTTCTCCACTGAAAGAGTGGTGGATGCCTGGAACAGTCTTCCAGCAGAGGTGGTAGGGGTGAAAACAGAGGTGGTCTTCAAGTATGCATGGGATAGACACAATAGAATCTTTTTTGGGAAGCGGTGGGGGGAGCTGGGGATCAAGTAGGGTCTGTGGTGACAGGATAGGATAGGCAGGGAAAAATGGGCAGACTGGTTGGGCCAAGCTGTTCTTACCTGCCATCAAATTCTATGTTTGTTTTTTATGTATACTTTGTATATTTTGCTTACATGCTGTATATATTGTCTCCCTATTTACTCTCCCCTGGCTCACACCTGGAAATGAGCCTTGGCTCAGTGTGCCTTTCCCAGTTACCAATTTTCAATAAGTGAATAGATAAATGGATTATCATACTGTAAACCCTATTATTCTAATATATTTTCTAGAACAGATTTTACTATTCTTCTTAAATCCTGCTTTTATTTTAAGCCTTGACCCTGATTTTTGTGTCATAAGGCTGAGAGAAATACTGTGGAAACAGAAAACTACGTGACCGGTAACATCCAGAAGAATTAATATTATATCATAGATCAAATTTTCTTTTCAGTTTGAAAAACTGATCTTACACCCTGTCCTTTCAAAAAGACCATATAATGTGAGGCATTGTCAAGGTTATTGTGCAGTATACACAAAGCCTCTATAGGTGGGATTCTCACCATTGCATCATGGGTAGTGTCACCTTACAAGAACTACTGTAGGGGAGAAATGGGAGTAGAAGAGTAGAGGATTAGCTGATTGTTCAGGAAGCTGGGGCTGACCTTGACCTGTTTGTAGTTGCTCGGTTCCTGCACCTATCTGGCTTGAACTTTCTTTGTATGCTATTAACTATACTCAGGCATTCAGGACAATACCTATTAATTTACAGTATTTAAACTACATACTCAAGAAAACCTGTATGGGATAAATAAAAGAGCTACAATAAACATGACTGGCCCCCCGAGCCACCACCCATGCTTACATTTAGGTCTTACCTGCCAGCAACCCCTCTGTCATGTCTGTTGCCCCCCCCCCACTATTAAAGCCAGCAAGAATTCACGTGGGCAGAAAGTACCAGTAACTGTCATTTAGAGAGCTTGGTGCTCATAATCCTTTGGGTTATTTTTCTCTTGGTCCTGCTCACCTTCAACTCACATGCAGGTACACAGTGTCACCCTGTGTAGAAGGTAAGCTCCCTGGACCACTACAGGGGTTGCTGTGACTGCAGAACCATGGCGCCATGTATCCCAGCTGAGAGTGAGGACTGGCAGTGTTACTCCACCCCCTTGGCCTCCTGGCAAAGTTCCCTACTCCCACGCCCAAAGCCAGGTCATTGGCATAGGAGCATGACATGCTACACATCAGGCCATCCTGCAGCCTATATGAGTTCACAGAATAAGCTAATAAAAAATGCCTAACTAATAGTTGTGCAGGTATCTGTCCAAAAGGGAAAGAAATAAAATTAGGTGACATCCAATTTCACTGCTATGGCAATTTATTTAAAATGATCTTTTTTTTTTTTCTAAATCAATCAATCAAGTCTTTATTTAACCAGGAGTTCATCTTTGAGCAGAAGCTCATTTACAAGATGGACCTGGGTGGAGCATGAACAATTGCATATACAGGTCAACACAGGTATTTACAAGGCAATACAGATAATACTCTTTACAGAGAGGAAGAAAAAAAAAAGGTCATATGTACATAGAATTATACAGATATTGTACAGATTACACGGTATTTACATACATAGAAGTGTCTATAGGAAGATAAAGCAGGTTATCTAAGGTTGCAGGAGGAAGTAACGGAATAAAAAAAAATAAAAAAATACACCAGGTAGAGGTGAAGGTAGGGGGAAGGAGAGAGGTAGGGGAGAAAGGCTAGGAGGCACGGTGCACAGAGAGGAGTTGGTAAAATGGGATGTAGAGAAGGTGGATGGAGAAAAGGAGTATGTGTGAGCCCCAGGATTGAATGCTATAAAGTACGGGGCATGGTAGGATGTCTCAACCCAGGGTAGTGAGCTCCTATCCGAGGTTGGGAAAGGAAGAATAAGGGGATGGATGGGCCTAGTGTTGATAAGACAGGGGGATAAGAGAGAGAGAGAGAGGGAGAGAGAGAGAGAACAATTAGGCTGGTGAGGAGCAAGCTGGGGGTGTCAGTACTTAAAATTGGGTCTAGGCGTGGCTATATACCAGTGCAGACACCGGTACTGGGTCTGAGTGGGTGAAGCAGTTACATACTTCTCTGATTGTACAGAAATAAAGCATCTTGAAGGCATTTATACCGATTAGAGTGCTTAATTTGAGGGTTTTTTGTAGATCGTTCCATAAGGTAGGTAGCACGAAGCTTATGGCTGCCCTGCTGAAGCGGGATTTTGCTTTGGGTACTTTAAGTGTAATAGCTGAGTAACTTCTTAATACGTATTTCCCAATTATACTCAGGGAAGACAGCAGGAGATATAGTGAGGCAGCTTATTAGAGATGGCTCTATAGGTCCAGAAGGCGGCGTTTCTGTAGGCGCCTAAACTTTAGTGATGTCCACCCCACTGCCGCATATAGGGTGCAGTGATGCGTGTCGAAGGGGAGTCCCGTTATAAACCTCAGTGCTCGATGGTAGAGTGTGTCCAGTTTAGTCATGTAAGAGTTGGGGCATTGGCTGTAGAGGAAGTCAGCGTAATCAACCAATGATAGGAACATGGATTGGACCAGTTATTTCTTGGCATCTCTAGTGAGAAATTGGTTGATTCTAAAAAATAGTCCAAGCCTTTGCCGAAGTTGTTTTAGCAAGTCCTCGATATGTTCAATGAAGGAGAGTCTTTGGTCTATCCACACTCCCAGATACTTGAATTTTGTAACAAATTCTAGTTTTTCACCTAGAACTGTGGTAATTTGGGGAACTGTCCCACTGGACACAGGGTTAGCTGTACGGATAAAAGGGGAGAGGACCATCACTTTAGTTTTTTTGGCATTAAAGAGTAGCCTTTTTTGGAGGAGTTGGCTTTGCAAAAGATTGAATTCTGACTGTAGGTCATTGCAGGCAGCTTCAGGTGTTGGGCGACTCATGTAGAGAACTGTATCATCTGCAAACAGATGGATGTTGGCTTCTTTTATACAGAAGTTGATGTTATTAATGTAGATTGCAAAAGTAAGGGCCTAATATAGAACCTTGAAGAGTTTCCCTCTTTGCAGAGTTTTAAGAGGACAGGCCTCCTTGGCTTTAACTTGTTGAAGGTGCCCTGTAAGATAGACAGTAAACCAATGCAGAAAGGAGGTCACACACCTAAGGTTTGAAGGGAGGAGAGAAGACTATGTCAAGCGAGTGTCAAAAGCCTTGCTTAGATCAAGGAAAACAGCACAAATAAAGTTTTTGCTTTCAAGACTACGCTGCCAGTCGTTAGTAACTTTGGCGAGGGCTGAGATAGTGCTATGTTTAGCTCTGAATCTGGACTGCATAGGATTTAGCAGTTCCCTAGACTCAAGGTGAGTCCTCAGCTGTGCATTTACAATTTTCTCCAGGGGCTTGGACAGGATGGGAAGGAGAGAAATTGACCTGTAGTTATTGAGATCGCCAGGGTCACCTGATTTAAACAGTGGTATGACATGTGCTGTCTTCCATATAGGTGGTAAGGTGCCCTGAGACAGGAATACATTAAAAAGGTGAGTGACGGGTATTGCTAGTATGTGGTAGGCAATTTTTAGAAGTAAGGGTCAAGGGTAACGGCCCCAGCACTTTTTCTAGTATCCAACTGAAGAGGTCCTCTACCTCTTTCAGTGGGGCAGGTTGAAGTGAGAAAAGCGTGAAGCTATCAGGAGTTTCAGGCAATTGGCTGGCAGTCTGGGGCCAGAAATATGTTTACCAGGAGTTATCCAAATGCCATGCCTGCAGTAGCAAAGTGGTTATTGAATGCATCAAGTATATCCATCTTTTCGGTTATAGTAAAGTTGATAGAGGTAATCTTGGTCGGGAGTGAATTTCCTGGGGAGTGGCCTAGCAGATCATTGATTGTGTTCCAGAGCTTGATTGGACTCTTTGTGGCAGAGTCGAGTTCGGATTTGAAGAAGGTGGCCTTCGATTCTCTGATTGTTTTGGTACATAAATTTTGTAGTCTCCTGAACTGGTTCCAATCCTCTGCAGTGTTCAGTCTACGCGCTTTTTCCAGAGCTTATCTCTTTCTAGAAGCAAGGACTTGATCTGAGGGGTGAACCATTTACAGGTTTTGGTCCTAGATTCGAACTTTAATCAGGGCATACTTATTGGGGGCCCTTGATAGAATGTTGTGGAAGATATTGTAAGCTGACGTGATCGTTTTGGCCAAGTAGAAATCTTGCCACTCAGGGGAGTACTTAAGCTCGTCTAGGTAGGCATGTTCATTGAAGTTGCGCCTGGATCTCTTCATAGAGAACTTGCTGATGGGTGCTGGGTGGTTGGTGGATTTTACTCCCACAATAAAACAATGGTTGCTGGCGTCTGAGAAGAAGACATCAGTGTGGGAGAAGAGATGAGGTTTGCTCACCATTAGCACATCCAAAAGTGTACTTTTACTGGGGTTCTTCACGTTTGGGCATGTTGGTTCAGTAATAAGTTGCGTCAGCCCATGTTCATTACAGAAGGATGCAAGGGGGGCAGCTGTATTAGAGAGCCAGTCAATTGTGGTCTCCTAAAATAATAGTTTCTGGCAGCCCCTGTCCCAACTTGTCACTTAGATATGACACAAGCTGTAGGCCAGCAGACGGTGTTCTGTAGCATCCTATTAAGCAGAGTGCAGTAGTCTATGTAATTTCCACTTTGAGAATTAGGTATTCAAATTCACTGGCGACAGATGCCGAGGATAAGCAGAAGGCAGAAAATTTGTCTTTAATGTAGATAGCTACCTTTCCTCCTCTGGAATGCCTATCAGCTCTGAACAAGGCATAGTTGGGAATGTTTACTTCTCTATCAGTAGTGCTGGGTCTAAGCCAAGTTTCAGAAATCACAAGTATATCAGGAGAGGTATGATTTACCCAGGTTTGAATTAGGGTTATCTTTTTAAGGAGGCTACATAAGTTAATATGCAAGAAGCTTATTCCTTCTAAATTTGCTAGTTCTGCTGGCAAAGCAATAGCTTCTGGGGGGCCAGGGTTGAGTTCTACGTTGTCTGAACATAGCAGGAGGATAAGTAGGATTTTTCTAAGAGTACTAATTATAAGCTTGTAATTTCTGCCTTTCTCCCGTCTAGTAGATCTGATGTTTTTAGGGACTTGAAAGTAGCCACCATAGAAGAGCTGATCTGTTGTATCAAGAGCTAGTACCCCTACCACAATAGGTGGGGAAGAGATAGAAGTCTGCGTGGTGGGGGGTGGGCCTTGTGGTGGGGGAGTGTTATAAGTACTACTGGTATATGTGGTCCAAGAGCAGGGTTTGAGGTATTGGTACTTGGAATCACGGAGGCAATTAAAGGATAAGTTGCCATGTGGTATACAGCACAAGGTGCCATTGTAGACTAAACATGATGGTAGTTCAGGTACCCAATGCTGGGCAGCTGGTATCAGCAGAAGAAGGGGCAGTATAAGGAGCCATATAGGGCCTGACATGATGGTACCTCAAAAAAGGAGCCACTCAATTAGCCCAGGGGCCAGTGGGGTTGCTGGATTAATGCAGCTTATCAGTAGCTTTCCGATCCAGGTCGACCCAAATTTGATAGCATTAAAAATATTTAGTGGTGAAGGCACAGCCAAGGAGAGCCTATGCATTTTAGTAAGGCGAGGCCCTGAGAGTTGGATCCTGTAGGCTGGACAGAGAAGAGGGGGATCACGAGCTAAGTCTCTATTGGTGGGGCACTGCACCAGGGGACATGGACTAATATTTTGGCAGGAGCTACTGTATTTAATAATCAGTGGAGGTGGGGGGGAGTCGAAAAAGTTGCAGCAGTTGCCGTACCTTGTAGGGCCTTGGGTCTGTGTCTGTGGTCTCGAGCGTCGGCTAGAGGGGCGCCGACCGCCCGGTAGCCAGGAATCCCTCGGCTTAGGAGCTGGGAGCCTGGGCAACAGTTCCTCGGCTGAGGGAGAGTAGGAGAGTGAGGGTTAATAAAGGGGATTCACATAAAGGGTTAGACAGAACAGCGGGGAGTCCAAAATTTGCAGAACAAAAGGACGTGTATTACTTTGGCACCCAAAAGTGTCTAGGGCCAGTGCACGTATGCAAGGAAAGGACTGTAAACACTAGATTTCTTTCCCAAACCACAAATCAAGTCCTTTCAATTACAGACTGGGTTAACACTTCGGCTTTTTAACATTTGTCCCAACATAAACATTTTAAAAGAAACAATATTCTCTCAGTGGTATTTCATGCAACAGTAGTCTGTTCTACAGTACTTTTTCCTGTTATACAATGTTGCCCATGACTTGCACAAAACAAAAACAAACAAACAAAAAACAGTTAGTGAACCCTGCCAGTACTATCTTGGCAACCCCCTTCTAAGTTTCCAATGATTCAACCGCAACTTTATGTGAAGGATAATATAAAGGCCACCGAGATTCAAGGGGGAATGTGGAGGGGGAATACTGTGGGTTAAGTTAGAAAGAACAGTGTCAGACATTCGCACAATGGTAATATACAGACTACCAGCCCGAGGGGAGGGGGTAGATAGGAAGTTGATGCTAGTTATCCAAAGGATGGCGCACAGGGGGGGAGGTGCTGCTGGTTGGAGACACTATTATGCCGAACATAGACTGGAGCTTCCCCGTAGCAGCAACAGCCAGGAGCAGGTTTGTCCTAGACTCCTTACAGGGAGCTTTCCTTAAGCAACTGGTAGTTAAACCCACATGGGAGACAATGATACTAGGCCTGGTGCTCACGAACAGGAACAATATGACAGGGGTCACAGTAGGAGAGCACCTGGGAAACAGTGATCACGGGTCAGTGGGGTTTGAGATTACTGAAGGGGCAGAATCCAGCCACACAAAAACAAGAATCCTTGACCTTAGGAGTGCAGATTTTGGAAAAATGGGTAAATGTTTAGAAGAGGCACTGGTTGGAATAGGAGACAAAATAGGAGTGGAGGAACAGTGGGCAGTGATCAGTCCAGAATAACAGTGGTAACAACTCTACATTAAACAGCTTAGTAAGAGGAAGAAGAAGAGGAGACCATTATGGTTTTCAAAGGAGGAAGCTGAGAAAGGAAAATAAAAAAAAAATTGCATTTAAGCAGTACAAAAAGACATAGGTAGAAGGAGACAGGGAGAGATACTAGGAGAATCAAAGAGAGGCAGGGAGGGCAGTGAGGGAAGCCAAGGCACAAATGGAGAAACGCATTGCAGAATCAATGGTGGGGGGGGGGATAAAAACTTTTACAGGTATATCAGTGAAAAAAGGAAGGCAAAGGGTGGGATAATGAGGCTTAAAAGGGAGGACAGGTGTAGAGAAGAGGATGACATTGGTACAGCAGACATACTGAACAGATATGTCGGTTCAGTCTTTATGGATGGGGGGCAGTAAATGGCTCAGAAATGTGCAGAATGGATAGGATGTGTACAGAAATGGATACAGGTCCTTCTCCAAGTGAAAGGGTCCTGAGGGAACCGGAAGCAACAAGAGTCAATAAGGCAATGGGGACAGCTGGGGTACACCCCAGGGTCCTGAGAAAGCTAAGGGAGGTGGTGGCAGAACCCCTAGTAACCCTGTTCAGCCTGTCATTGTAAACAGGAGAGGTACCCAAGGACTGGAGGAGAGCTGATGTAGTCCCTCAAAACAAAAGCAGCAACAGAGAGGAAACGGAGAACTACAGACCAGGCAGCTTGACCTCAGTAGTGGGTAAGATCATGAAAACACTACTGAAGGAAAGAATAGTGGAACACCTGGTTGCCACTGGTCTACAAGACCCAAGGCCACATGGTTTAACTGAAGGGAGGTTGTGCCAGACTAACCTCATTGAGTTCTTCGACTGGGGAACAACCCATGTTGTTCACAGTGTATATGCTGCCATTGGGAAATATCATTAGGCGATACGGCTTGAGTTTTCACTGCTATGCAGTTGATACTCAGCTGTATATGTCCTTTATACTTGGACATGTTGATGAGATTTCCATGCTAAACAACTGTCTCTCTGAGATCAAACACCGGATAAGCATTCGCTGGCTGAGACTGAATCCGGATAAGACTGAGGTGTTAGTAGTGGACCCAGGTCACCTGGGGGTGGGTTTAGGGGCTGGGCATGCATCGGGCCTATGGCTTGATGGTGTTCAGCTCACTACCTCAGATCAGGTGCATAACCTGGGCATTATTTTTGACGATGGCCTGATCCTGAAATCTCAGGTATCGGCCATGGTTAAATCCTCATTTTAACATCTGAGGAATATCGCCTGGGTGAAACACCCGGTTTTGCCGGCCGACCTTCCAACATTGGTCCATGCCTTCATTACCATCCGTCTTGACTACTGCAATGCCCTCTACCTAGGGCTGTCTGGGGTTGACATCTGCTGCTTGCAGCTATTGCAGAATGCTGTGGCCAGGTTGCTGACTGGTACTTCAAGGACCAGTCACATTACACCCATGCTGTGTGGACTGCACTGGCTGCTGATTCAGTGGCAGATCACCTATAAGGTAGGCTTGCTTACCTTCAAAACCCTACATGAACATGGGCCCGACTACCTGAAAGATCTCCTGACTCCCTACTCCTCCACTCGTCTTCTCTGATCCGCTGATGTGGGATTGCTAGAGATTCCCAGGGCTTGCTTAAAAACTTCTGGCGCCCATGCTTTTTCATTTGCAGCACCAACCCTGTGGACTTCTCCACCTCGTCAGTTAAGAGAATGCCTGACTATTAGTAGTTTTAAATATATGTTAAAAACATATTTATTTTCATTGGCCTTCCCAGATTGTTCTTAACTATTCTGTATTAATTAGTTTTTATTGCATTAGAGTATTTAAAGAGTACAGTGCCTTGATTTTTAAAAGGCGCTATAAAAATAAAGGCTTTGTTGATTGATTGAGGTGGATCAGGAGGGCAGGAGAGCAGTGGATGTGGCCTACCTGGACTTCAGCAAGGCCTTTGACACTGTGCTGCATAGAAGGCTGTTAAACAAACTGAGGAGCATGGGAGTGGATAAGATGATGGTAAAGTGGGTGGAAATTTGACCGGATAGTAGGACACAGAGGGTGGTGGTAAATGGCAGTCACTCCACAGAGGGAAAAGTAATTAGCAGGGTACCACAGGGATCAGTGCTAGGTCCAATCCTCTCCAATATCTTTATCAGTGACATCATAGAGGGCCCAGAAGGGACAATTTGCTTGTTGGCTGATGACACAAAGCTCTGCAACAGGGTGGACACATCAGAGGATGTGGATAGAATAAGGAAATGTCTGCTGAACCTTGAGGACTGGTTAACGGATTGGCAGTTGAGATATAATGCAAAAAAGTGTAAGATAATGCAAATGGGACACAAAAACCCAGGAACAACTTATCGGTTGGGGGGATATAGAATACTCCAAGAAGGAAAGGGACCTAGGGCTCTGATTACCTCAATGTAGGAAGTCAGTGTGACAAGGGAGCAGGAAAAGCAAACAGGATGCTGGGATGCATAGGCAGGGGTATCAGCAGCAGGAAAAAGGAAGTCATAATTCCACTATACAGGACATTGGTGAGGCAACAGCTCGAGTACAGTGTCCAGTTCTGGAAGCCTTACCTACGTAAGGACGTAGATAGGGTGGAGGCAGTCCAGAGTAGGGCAGCCAAGATGGCTCAGGGATGACATCACATACCATACGAGGCTAGGCTAAGCTGAAGGACCTAAATATGCACTCCCTGGAGGAGAGGAGGGGGAGGGCTGATATGATTGAGACATTTAAGTAGCTCACGGAGAAGAAAAAAGATGCTTCAGGACAAGGGGACATAGGATGAAACTCGTGGGATGGAGGCTCAGAGGGAACATGAAGAAGTACTTCTTCTCAGAGAGGTGGTGGAAAAATGGAACAGCCTGCCAGAGGAGGTGGTGGGGGAAGAAATGATTACCAGATTTAAGAATGCATGGGATAGGAACAGGGGGATCCTGGTAGTTGAGGGGAAGGGGAGAACCTAGTTCAAAGGAAGCTTGAAGAAGCAGTTACTAATGCTCTAGGGCAGACTAGGTGGGCCATAGGTCCTTATTTGCCAACAACATCAATGTATCTATGTATCT